>OX454334.1:55425716-58009716 GCA_949716465.1 Chalcosyrphus nemorum | reverse complement strand
CTTTATATTCTCCTCTCGTTGCCAACGCCAAAGTCTATTTATGCAACCTTCCGTCTCCGTCTTCTATAAATAGAGACTCGAAGCGCATAAAATATCAAAGACAAACGATCGCACGCTCCGTACCAACCAAAGAGATACTTAGGATGAAATTAATCATTGTAGTGCCAACGGAGGAGAGGAGGAGGAGGAGAGTTGTTGTACTTCAAATCTATAGGGTCTCTTTCCATCATGTCAACCACACAAAATCGAAAAAACCACACCATACACGCGTATGTGACATAATAAGAGCAAAAAATAAAGCAACTGTGGTCTGATATGGCTGCCTTGGGGTAATCCCCTCTGTCTCTGACTAACTGTGGAGTTTACATGATTTAACGGTTTATCAACCGCAACAAAGGGGCGACAACAGGTTCATCTCCCAAGTTGAGGTGAAGTGCACGCATTTGGGGTGAAATTCTTCTTTGAATACCACCACCAGCGCCGCGCCATCACCCGTATGAATGCCATATTGCACTTCTGCTGGTATTTGAATCATGTTCAGCTGATTTATTTAGCCTCACCCTGAGATGCTGCCGCTGTCTGTTTCAGTTCATGTGCGGATGACGATTGTGACGTTTTTTTCCTTTGAAATCGAGATGATTGCATTCTGCCAACTGTTTGTAATTATCTACAACTGGCTCTGTGGGGTGTAAATACTCTCTCTCTGTGCTCTATGTGTATCTAGCTTCCCTTTTGTTTGGTGGATGGTGGCAGCGACGACGGGAAGTGAGATTTGTCCATCAATTTTGACTTGAGTGAGATATGAAGGAAAAAATTATTTTAATGAGGACAAGTTAGTTCTGCATTGATGGTGGTGGCAGTGGGTGATGTGTATGTATCCTGATGGGGATAGGTTTTTTTTTTTTCCCTGATATAATAGTTTTAAGAGAGTTTCATGAAGAATGTAAAGTTCTCGTATTTTTGTCGTCATGTTAGATGGGGATTACACGAAGGAGATCAAAGGATTGCGACAAGCGATTCTGCAGGGATTTCATGCGACAGTCTTTCCTACAGACCACATAAGGCGAAGCTCAGTTTATATTCAGAGAATCAAGTAGCCTTCAGGACTAAAAAAAATTCAAAAATATAACCATTTTGAGACAGAGACAGAGAAAGAGGTTTAGATGAGTCCTAAACAAAGTTGTGAATTATACTCAAGACAGCTGAAGATCTGATGAGTTCATTAAGTGATCGATGAGACACTTAAATGCTAATCTGCCTTCTAGTGCTGATCCTCTTTGATCAGGGCCATCCTCAATGAGCAAGGCGTTCATTACTGATCAAGACGAGCATCCAATGATCAAGGCGATCCTCAATGATCAAGGCATTCCTTACTGATCAAGACGAACTTCAATGATCAAGGCGATCCTCAATGATCACGGCGATGCTCTATGATCAAGGCAATCCTCAGTGATCACGGCGATGCTCTATGATCAAGGCAATCCTCAGTGACCAAGGCGAAATTTCAACGATCAAGGCGATCGTAAGTGATCACGGCGATCCTCAATGATCAAGGCGTTCATTACTGATCAAGACGAGCATCAATGATCAAGGCGATCCTCAATGATCAACGCGATGCTGAATGATCAAGGCAATGCTAAGTAATCAAGCTGATCCTCAATGATCATGGCGATCCTCAGTGACCAAGGCGATCCTCAACGATCATGGCGATCGTAAGTGACCAAGATGATCCTCAATAATCATGGCGATTCTAAATTGTCGAAGGGATGCTCAATGATCAAAGCGATGCTCAAAGATCAAGACGATCTTTAATGATCAAGGCGATTCTTAATGATCAAGGCTATCCTCAGTGATCAAGGCGATCTTCATTGACAAATGGGACCCTCAATGATCAGGGCGATCCTCAATGATCAACACGATGCTGAGTGATCAAGGCAATGCTAAGTAATCAAGCTGATCCTCAATGATCATGGCGATCCTAAGTGATCAAGACGATCTTCAATGACCAAGGCGATCCTAAGTGATCAAGACGATCTTCAATGATCATGGCAAACTCGACTTATCAAGACGATCCTCAAACTAGTAAACTTCTCACTCTAAATTCTTGCCACACTCTTTGATCATTCATTATCTAAGCTACAGATCGTTTATGTTTTAAGAGGATCATTGCCATTTAATAGCTCACCCTACCGCATCGTTCTGTGACCTCTTTAGCTTGTCATATTTCTGAATGATCTTACGTTTCGTATTCTTGTCATCGAAACCAGCACAGAGCCTTAATTTATTCACAACGCATTAAGCTCAATAAACTCGTCTCGATGCGGAATTAAATTCCAGTAGCAGCATGGAATAACCCGTATCAACTAATATATTATGTTAATTTTCGTTGAAGGAAATTTTCTTCTAATGCCCTTAATGGTTCATAAATTCACACTTGTTAACAGATCAGTTTTAATAAATTCTAATCACCGGACAATGGAGTCGAGGATTTTTATGGCTTTATGACAGTTTTAATAGGGATGACAGCATAGCATTTTGTATAAGCCAGCACAGTGTTTTGGTTTTATTTTGTTAAAGAAAGGGTGACCTACATTCGGAGACTTTTATGTTCTTATTTACTAAGCTTAGAAAGTTTGATGACGACCTTCAGATATCCTATCTCCATTCATTGCAATAACCCGTCAAAATAAATAAGTATCTCAGAGCAGATCAAAGCCCGCGCTCGCCTGTCGTTCGCGCACATGTCAAAGCTCATCTTGAAGATTGATGAAGCGTATCATGAGCTCATGCTGTCACTCGCTTATCGCTTTTTCTCTTTTTTGCCGTCCGCCTTACACCACATTTATCTCAAACTATATTTCTTTTTCTTTTTTTTTTTTTAGATATTTTTACATGCTGCTCGGAAGTATTCGGATCATGTAGGACATCATGCGAGAATGTAAGTAAAGCGATCTTATTTTTTCTGTTGACCAACCAGACAGACCCTGTTGGAATGTCCTTTTTAGCAGGAGGCCAGTTCATAAATTTATTACCCATCCACATGCGATTAATTTCCATAATCTCAACTGCACGGTGATTAATCAAACCGTAGCGATTGTACGCCAACAGGTGGAGCCACGTAATTTAACTGAACGCGAATATTATTCATTTTGAATTGACAGGCGTTCAGGCGATTAGTTTTGTTTTTTATGAGACATCAATAAACACAGGACAATAAGAGTAAATTGATGGTTAATTAGGTGAATGTTCTGCAGACTTATTTGCATAGCTAATGGACGGAGGTAGAGACGCTCATAATTACAAATCCACGCATTTATGCATCCATTTAAGTGTAATCTTCTCGGAGTGCCTCTGCTTTAACTAGTTCTGCGCGCATGGAATGAAAAATGACCGCGGATGGAGTGGAGTGTAACGAACTAGTCTTAGGGGACTAATCAATGTATAGATGCGCCGCCGCCACCGCCAGTTGAGCCAAGGTGTGGGCTTACTTGTAAGCCTACTACGACGTTTCGGAAAAAAACACAAAATCAATTTTCTACCAAGTAATTGGTTTGAAGCTTGGTTTCGTAGTAACGACGGATCATGTGTGCATGTCAGAGGGCGGTCTTGGAGGGAAAATATGAAGGCGTTTTGTATATGAAATGAATTATTAGAGGAAATAATAATTACTTTATTTAGTGCGGCGTTTTAGTTTAGATGGCCTAAGAGCCAACGATTAAGTAACTTTGAAAATAGATTGGATTTTGTTAGAGTAATTGAATTAGTTGGATAAAAATGTGTATCCTTAAAAGAAAGGCGTAATGTAGAGGCGCCAAGAAGGTTGAAGGCTGTTATTATGCAAGAAAATGATCGGAGTTCTGCCGTGATCAGTCTACAGTGGACTAAATGTCCGTCTAAAGCCTGCTATTAGGTAGACTGCAAGTGATTTTTATTGAATTTGAATTGGATTTTGTACGCATACGACAAGACCAACGATCACAATGAACTCAGTTTATGATTTTGTCAGGCAATAGGTTTCAAACTTAGCTAATGTCTGGCTTATATGGTTAGAGTCAAAACTAAGTTGAGCCACTATGTGCACATACTTACTTTTTCGAAGAAGGCTACCGACTCTTGAAGAGTCTCTGCCTAAGGCACGGTTGCCCACTATTCTCTGCAGTGAAGACAAAGTTTTCTGGCATTCGCGACTGCTGGAGGTTCCATCTTCTTCCTTGTTTCGAGCCTGGGAGCTCTGATTCAAAGATCCTCTTCTTGTCTATTCGCTCCACGTAGCCGAGACAAAGTAGGCAATATATCTTGGCTTTTGGGACAACATCCACATTCTGGTATAGCTCATAGAGTTGAATCTTTTCCTCCATTCGCCACCCTCACATATGGGACCTATTATTCCGCGGAGTATTTTTCGCTCGAATGTGCCCAATATTTGCTCAGTTCTCTTACTTGTCGTACAGCACTCGGCGCCATAAAGTAGAGCTGGTACGAGTAAGATGAGCGCTCTATGGAGCATTAGTTTGGTCCTTCGAGTTAGGAGTTTTGAGCCAATTGTTTGGCCAAAACGAAGGGACAGCTGTTTGCTAGCTCTATCCTGCGGACCTCTATAAATAGGCCATTTGGGAGGTTGGTTCTTCATTGACTGGAGGTTGGTTCTCTTCTTCATCCATGAAATCCTCTCTATTAGCTGTTTTCTGTCCAATAAGCTACAACTGGAAGTGCTTTGGTGACTAGGTTAGCCTCTGAGGAGCCTGTCTTGGCTTTCTGATAAAAAGTCCGACTATTCTACGCTCGCGAGACTCCTCTACACCATTGACTTGGAAAGCTAAGTGTTCCTTTTCTTTTTAAGCACAGTTCTCTTCTCTTCCCTCTTTCCAATCCGGTACTCCTCCTTCGAGGCGATGGCTTGCGCTGAAGCTCTTTCTTGTGTACATCTTCTCTAACTACCTCTTTCGCTGAACACACTCATCATTATACCAAGGGCTCCTTTTGGTTGTGGTCACGGCTTAGTCTTTGATGATGTTGTGGTATTCGGCTCCCTGGCGGACTGCAGAGAGTGTCTCGGTTCAGGGTGGCGCGCAGCTTCTTTTCGTTGGAAAGTCAGGCTCTAAATTTAGCCATAACAAGATAATGGTCAGGTCAGCGTCAACGTTTGCCTCTCGAAAGCTACTACAGGTGTTTGGCCATAGAGGCAGTACAATGAGACTATAACCAGGAGTAAGATTGAGTTGTTTTTGTCCCTTTTGAAGGAAAAATCGAGCGGATCATTTTGAAAATATTGTTTTGCCAATTGGCTTCGATTTTGGGTAAAACACTATACTATACAGCTGCTAGAAGCCGCAAAGACCCGCGGTATGCCTTATGACTAAAATCTTATAAGTACTCGAGATAGATGGTTTGAATCTTAGATACTTGTCCTTACTTTTGCCACCTGAAGGCACCACTTGATATATAGAAATGGCTATAAAGACCTAACAATATGAGACCAGGAAACAGAAGAAAGAATCGTGTTTTTTGGCTATAAACTGAAGGATCTATTCGGAAATTTGTATCATATTTCAAAGATACGATCGATTTCAAGAGCTTTGCTCAAAGTACCATCGTAAACCCTCCACACAAAGATCACAGCAATAAAAGAACAAAAAAAAATGAAAAGAAAAGGAAACTGTCAAAATATGCACCTCAAACGTGCATGGGATAATCTAAACACATGTATGTACATCCTCACACTTTTCAATCTCCTTCCCATCAGGATTTCTCGGAATCCCCTTTCAAATCCTTCTCAGTCTCATGGACTTCTATCGATAACTTGAATCAATATTTTGTGATCATCGATCGTTCTTGAGTGTTTCCTTTTGCTGGCAGGACAATAAACTATTGAAAGCAGATACCATTAAAACTAATCTCTCCCCAGGAAGAGCACAAACAAACTAAAAAAGAAGAAAAGAACTGATATCCACCACTAGATGGTGGATTAATTAATATTCACAAGGCGTGGTAGGTGCCACTGTGCAGTCATAACCAGGCACGCATTCTAACGTCGCAGTGGTGCCTCTTTGGATTTATTTTTTTTTTTGTTTGTGTTCTTCTGGGCGAAGGAGGGTCTGCGTTTCGATGATTTATAGAGGGAATTATTCAGTTTTTTTTTTTTTATTTGTTTTTCCCTTTCTTTTTTTTTTGTGTTCGTCATCGATGCAACAGCAGTGGAAGAGAGTGTGACTTATGAAAATTTGTTAGAGAGGATTATGCCGCGGCAATGTGTTTACTAGAATAATGATTAGTTCCGAGAAACTGTTGCATGTGTTGTGACAGTGTGACAGGGAGTGGCTTGACCAAAGTTATTTTTAATCAAGCTCAAGTTGAGGTTCTTCAAAGTCAGTCAACTCAACTACCTATCCGATATGTCTTCTGTTACCTAATTGTCTGAGCAATCTCTTCAGGGGGGAAATGTCCAATGTTGATTGCCAGCCAACGCAAAAGACAAAACTAGTTTCAATTCCAATCAACAAGAAAAAAAGAAACAAACCTTATCTCGAGCAATTAGTCCATGCAACGGCTGTGTTTCGCCTTGCAACAAATATTTCTCCTTTAACAAGATTGCATTTGGAATTTGCAATTTTATTGCATTTCCTCGCTCGCGCGTCGGTTATCTCTGTGAGAGACTTGGCCGAGAAAGATTAAAAGTCACACACAACAAGTGACATGCAAAACCGAATGGAAGGCTAAACACTTCTTTGGTCTGGGTATCTTAATCTTTTGCTCGCTCTCTCTCGATCCACGGGACGATTGAAGCGATCACAGCCAAGGGGGAGGCACAAGATTAAAGTCAGGACTGCAGCTGGCCTATGGAGGCATTGGCCAACTCGTTTGAAAGATTAAATTTTATGATAACGAAGAACATAATTGCAATTCCAGCCAAATGGTGACGATGACCGTCGGCTTTGTGTGCCTGACTGGGGGATTATCTAAGATTGATAAAGTTGTTAAGTATCTTAATTTAATAGGCGAATAGACTGGAATAGTAATTTCTACAAGAGTTACACATGCAATGTCGTTTTATGCTGTCTAAAGTTTGAAGATGGCAACGAATTCGATTGTGCAACTAGATGGCGCTGAACGGCCCTAAGGTATGCAACGTTTTTTTATTTATTGCAACATTACATCAATGTTTTACGACGCCTTTCATACTCAAGTGCCACTTAAATCGACTGTTGAGCCATAAAATTACAACATTTCACAGATTTTATGACATAAGCCTTCAACTGATCCGAAAGTTCAAACGAACTTTGAAGAATGATTGAGGAATTAAAAAACCTGTAATCGATTGGAGAGAATGTTGACTTAAGGACGATAAAACATGAGTCATAAAAGTTTATATTTGCAAAGATGCAAACCACACCTATGCCTAGTTCCCTGTCAATGATTTGACGTTAATAAACTGTCAAAGTGTCATATTACCAGCGAGCACTCGGTTGGACAACAAGGAAGCCTTCAGCTTGTGACTGGTTTAATCGTTTTTGCATTCCATTGACGCCAGCAACTTGTGAAGCAACAAAGAAACATCACACGCACTTTGGCTCAAGCACAAATTACATAGAAAAGAAACCAAAGAGAAACTAAAAACCGGACACTGAATGTCATTGTCAGCGAGGAAGAAGGCGCACTCTGCAACATCTTCACTTGTGGTGCCAGGCATTTAATTGATTTTTCTTATCTTTATCGTGCGTCTATCCACAACTCACCGATATCCTCCCATGGCCTTAGGCCTACACATTCAAATGGGATTTGCAGAAAAATATCTGCGTGTGGGGAGTAAAATTAAATGGCGTTCAGCCTTTGGACGATGAGTTTTTCTAGTCAATTTTACAACTCAATTAAATGACAGGGAATAACTTGTTGTCACAAATGCGTTGGAATTCGAAATGTCACTGTCACTTGGATAAATTCCGAATAAATCTATCGACACTGACATAATTTGCTGTCAAGATATTCGAATCGAGTGTCATTCGAGTAGTGCTTGTGTCACACTTGTTGGTGTAAATCTCTCAACGCTTCCTAAATCTTTGGTTATTTTGAAAAATTTAATTGCTTTCCACTCGACGAACACACTCGAATATCCTAACGTATCCTATTCCATTCAGTGGGAAGAGAAAAAGGAAGAAAAAAACGATCAAAAGAAATCAAAAACTTGAGTCCGAAATTCGATACTGTTCACGAAAAAAACAGAAAAGGAACCACCATTTGGTTGCATGCAAGAGAACTGCATCTGATATGACCACACAAAGGTAGCATGAGATTCATCTGAACAAAAACAGCTCGACAAAAATGTGGTCAAATCCTAATGAAGAGGGAAAGGACAGACACCCACACTTATAGCTCCTTCCGCTTCTTTTGGGATTGCCACCTTTGACAGCGCGCCCGCCGGTGTGTGACTGATTTACGACCATTGATCCTGGCAGATAATCGACCGCAATTATTTCTTTTGCAAGCATTTTGTTCTTTCCTTTTTCTTCCTTCGAGTGTTTTGTCAACATAGGTTAAGGTTTGTGCAACATGAGATGCTTCCTATTCACTTGAAGATGAATGCATCCTCGTCTACGTTGGCGGAGGTAGGCGCGCACAAAGCAATTGAAAAGGCGGATTAAATCATCACCTTTGGGAGAAATAGGAGTAGGTTCGGAATTTTACTTCCCACGTTTTACATGGTTTTTCAATTGAGACGTAATCCCCTATACCAGATGAGGTTGAAGGTATATTGTTCTCGATTTAGCGATTAGTCTGACACTTTGAAGTAATTGTTCTCGTCGATGGCTTTGTATCTATTGACTACCGGAATGAGGGATTAAATGTGCACATATGGCGGGAAGTATAAAAGAACAATTGAGATGGTGGTTCAGAATGTAGGTTAGTTTTGACAGGGATTTGAACTACTTTTGACAGATCAAGAGAACTCTGATTACGTATTTTGTTTTTGAGTTTTTTGAGATTGCCGCAATCAAAAAATGTTGTTGACTAGAAAATGGTCTACATGACAATAATTGTGATCAGTGATCTACACAAATCCACTGATCACTAGACACTTGGTTCGCAACTTCAGACTGCTACTGTCGATCAAAGATTGATAGAAAATTGCCTCATTAGTGGATCATATACTACCATACTAACGACGAGATCAACTGACGATCATCTTACTTTTCTGTTCTCTTTGATCTGAATGATCATCAGGGTTCTAAATGCGAGACATCTTACTTAAGCTAGTTAATGCAAAGTTAAACAAAAGATCGGTACAAAAATACATATGATCAGTGATCTACACGAACCTAATGATCACTATATATTTGAGTCAAAATTTGAAGCTACTACTGTCGATCAAGGATTGATAGGAAGTTACTACTTTAGATTGTATCATCAGGCGATAAGACCATAGTAACGACGTGATCAATTAACGATCATCTTACTTTTATTTGCTAGCTATTTAGGCTGTCATCGTAGGAGACATCTTACTTAAACTGAGTAATGAAAAGTTAGACGAAACATCGTTACACCATTTGTTGCGATCAGTGATCTCGTGCAGATCTACCGATCGCTAGATATTTACTACTACTGCCGATCAAAGATCGGTAGAAATTTGTTGCTTGAAATTGTCTTAACAAGTTTCTATTAATAGAAGGGATCATATACTAAAATTGTTTATAAAAAACTAAATCATATGGTTCTACTAGTAAAACTCCAAATTGAATTGGAAACAAATCTTAGACAATCGAACCAAGAAAGCTTACGTGGCATTGTCTCTAACCCAAAGTGATAGACTTACACCCTGCGGTGGAATTGTCTGTCTGATAGAAGGCGCTCGACGGGAAATATTAACTCGCTATATCGCAGTGACGGGTTCAATGAGATGAGAACACCACTGAATCCTCTTCCACTTGACATTCACTATGTCAGCTTGGCAGCTAGGACTACACTGAGATTAAAGGAAGCTGGTCTGTGGACGGCCAAGTCATTTAGTTCTGAACCAATGGAATATGTTTAGAGTTTCGAACTATGGGCGGAGATTCTCTTTCAGAGAAGGAGGAATGGGATGTAAGAGGATCCAAGAAGAATTTAGGTATTGGTGCTAGTGTCTACTAAAAGTTCCAAAAGACAAATTGGTCCTTCAGACTTGAGGATAGCTGCATTCTTTCAGGCAAAAATTGCTGCAAGAAAACGAGCAAGTAGCCATTAAGGACTCGACGATATTTCAGTGCCCTATAAGGTAACCCTCTGTTGGAGTGTGTACCAGGCCAAATGGAGATCTCCCGCCATGAAAAGGCGAATGAATTGGCCAGAGAAGGGCCACATCTAAGCTCTTTGCGGACCCTTGGCACATGGGAATAGACTATTAGTTCTCCGAAGAAGCTAATAAACGATGGTGTCGATGAGATCTATGCATTACAGCCAAATCGTTATGGCCCATCTACTTTAAAAGAAGATTTGCATATCTTAGAAGACTAAGTCGCAAGGATATATGTACATACGAGCAGTCGCAGGCGGCTAGTTATACCCCATAACGACTTCTGTAGATGTTGTAGGGTCGAAGAGGAAATAGAATCCTCTCGTCAGTTACTGAGGCCAGCACTGACCAGTTTAAAAGAAAGAAACTCTAGTGAGCTATTACCTTTCGGAGCTAGATGATATAGAGAAAATAGTCGTATGAACTATGGGCGCAAAGGACTCACAGTGGTCTAAGCAAGGCGTTGTCAATCTCTGACAACAAAACCTAACCCAAAGTCACTCGATCCTTGCAACCGTACCTTATACTCCATAAACTCCGCCGAATATCAAATACTTGACTTCGACCACAAGTCTTATTTGATAAGAAGAAGGCTAATAGATCCTCCTTATGTCAGAAAGACTAAGTAATGAGTTACAGACCGATCAGCGCAATAAATGCCAGACCAAAGCAAATTTTACAAAAGACAACCTCAATTGGAATACCTTTTCTCCATCGTCTGTTCTTAAAACTTCCATAGCACAGTATTGTCCGACTGCTTATGAGAGGAATTCCTAATGCCGATGACACATGGAGGTGTCATATATAAAATATATAACCATACCGCCTGCTGAACCCTAAAAGGAGTAAACAAATTCAATTGAAATCTAATTGTTGACGATGAGCAGGTGTTAAGGCCATTAGATTGCCTAATAAGATTTGGCAGTGTTTCCACTGCCATTTATTGGTTCAAGACTAAAACGTGGACTCCATAAAAGCTGCTGACAATCAATAATAAGGAACCCAATTATAGGAACCACAACTCGATGGCATTTCAATTGTAATTATGTCCCGCAGAGAGTTCAATCTACAACTCCACTGTGACGGCCAATTGAACGAGTTAATTAATCTAAAATCGAAAAAAAACACTTGACAACTTGGAACTAATTAAGAAATAAATCTATAGAAACAGAAACAACAAAAACCCACCAACTGAACACCTGCTACTGCAAGGCTCAATCAAAACACGCCAAAGGCACACCCAATCCTATCACATTCCCAGCGTTCAGCGGCCGTTTAATACAAATTGCAACTAGTTTACATGCAGCAACGTTTTGGTTTGCAGCAATTCCAATAAACATGTCCAACTTAATCGGATTCCAATGGTCCAGAGTAATTATACCGCGCAATCCATTTCATAATTCCTTGGTCCTAATAGCCCACAACATGGACGAAGGCAGCAGCTGCTGCCCAATGGAGCAAGTCTAGGTTTTAGTTTTATCGCCAACCGCCTGCCAGTTTGACAAATGTCTACTCAATGAACCCGTTAACTAACATCGACGCCGCCGTGTCCAATTCCAGTCCGCGACGACTGTTCCATAACATCAATCGAGACCAGGAATTAACTAGCCATTTGCATGTAGTTTGTCATCCGACTACTGCAGCCGCAATAAATTATTTCGAGAGGAGAAAAAACTTAAAAAAAAAGAAAGAGACTATATGTCATGTGCCTGCGTGAGAACCTAAACACATGTTGCACATGGATTGCAATTAAAAACCTAGCACGATTCTAAATTGGAGGACGTTTGTCTGGCAGTCACTATACAGCTACTGCTGTTGTTGTTCTTACGGATACACGCGGTTGCTGTTCGGTCGGAGATGAGGGCAGAATTCATTTAGCCAGCGGAGAGCCACTGATGCACCACCATCGCCTCCCAATTGAATGATGCATGGCGGGGGAAATTCAATCAATGAGAGATTGCAGCTATTGATCACAGCTATTATCGATTTTCTCTCAATCAGAGGGTGATTAAGGGAGCCATAAGATTTAATGGTCCCGATATGGAAGGAGATTCTTCCGGATTCTGCTTGGTAGGATGGGGATAGCCCCTTGCACAAGTGGACATCAAGTTAACTACTTTAATTTAAAAACCCAACGAATGAAGAATGAAATGAATCGATCCCTAGAAGGAAACCTTTTACAGAACACTATCAAAGGATATGTCATGGAATGATTCCAAAAGAAGCGTAGGAGCTCAAAGCAATGATCTGACAGGAGTACGTACTGATCTAGGAGAACGTGGCGCAGAACAGTTGAGAAGGAAGCATGGCAATTGGAAAAGAGTTGGGGAGAGCTGAGGCACATTTCCAGAAATCGCACACGATGGCGAGTAGGCATTGTAGAGGCCCTAGGATCCACAAGGGATAGTGATTATGAACAGGTGTCTGTCCGCGTGTAGAGAAATAGGTATAGAGGATTCAAGGCTGCTCTAAGCCTAGGACTGAGACAGAGCCGCTGCAGGCGAAGATCTAGCAGATCTGTTAGTGAGCCCTACCTCTTCCCGGTGCCACCAGGAAGTTGCTAACACAGGCCATATTAGCACTTAATTGTTCCGAAACGGAAAGCTACACCTCGGATACGGATGGATAATTTGATGAAGACCTTTGGCTAACAACCACGGACAGCTATTGATTTGGTTCTAACTTCTAACTTCTAACTGATTGGGACTGGTATAAAAAGAAGGGGCCGCGATATATGCAGCCTCAACCCTTTCCTAGCGAGTTCGTAAGCCCTATGCCCTGGTACCTAACTGAAAGTCAACCCATTGGTTCTGGACATCTCGTTTAAGAGTGACAGCAGAGGACTTTAATATCGGCCTTGCTTTCTATATAGACAGTGATCGCCTTTCCAACGCCGAGCGAGATAAGGTAGTTCCATGCTAGTAAATTTGATAAGCCAGCTAAAGGTGCAGGATGGTCCGGAGTAGAACTTGTGCTACGTCGACGGCCTGTTCCAAAGTAGAGCAAGGAAGGTCACCATCATACAGTACAGATGTGGCAGAAAAAAGGCTAGCTTCTAAGCTCCGTCTACACCCAAAAGCTTACAAGAGGACATTGTCAACTCTCATTCTTCCCCGAAATAAAATGCTTTCATTCCTCTTCTGAAAGACTTTGCACCTCATCTAGCTCCACACATTGTTTTCTCAAAGCTAAACCTCGTCCCCTTTCTCTGAAATTAATCTCCATAGCGATGGAAAACTCCTCCAAATACCAACGGTCATTCACACACGCACAGCACAGCTCAGCTACAAATTACTTTGCTTCCTCTCAACAAATCAGGCACCTTTGACATTTCATAATCTCCTCCTCGTACCACCTTCTGAAGTAATCCTTATCTCCACTCATCCTAATCAATACCTGCCCCACAATTTGTAACCTGAATCCTGTTTATAGAGATAACCCCCAGGCTGGGGCCAGGTCCAGGCACACCTTCACGTCATAAGCCAAACTCTCTTGTGTAATGTTTCATCGTTTTTATCTAGAAACATGTCATGGGATACGTGTAAATTGAAAGGAATAACTTGTCCGGTGCTGCTGCTGTTGGGCTGTTCCTTGTCTTCTCCCTGAGATAAAGATCTCTCCTAATCTTCCTTCTTCCCGTTTGTTTAGAGAGAGAGAAACACACATCATCATCATCAACATCATGGTCGATGTGTGTTCAATCTCGTGGGTCGTTGTTCCACTCACGTTCCACTGATGACAATAAATTTTCGATTTCTTTTTTGTCTCATGTTTTAAAAACAAAACAAAAAAAATGGTATTTATCTTGGGAAATTTAATACTTCGTAGTAAAAGACATCAAGGCAGTGCACGCTGGGCACGCAATAAAACGGTAAGGGATCTCACTCGCCGCTCTCTGGAGCTGGGATGATGATTTTTATCTCTGTTCGATGTTGGAAAAAAAAAAAGTGTTTCATGTTTTTTGATTGCTGGACTGGTGGTGGGACAAAACGCCTCTCCTAAACGCTAGGTGACACACGGCGACCACAATGTGTTCCTGTGTTGCGCTGCATGAGTGCGTGGATGCGCGAAACAAATTAAAAGACGCATCAAGGATAATTTGCATTTTGTTTTCCCCCGTGTGTTTTGTTTTTGTTATTGTTTTCCATGTTGTGGTCGAGGCCGGCCGAGGAGAGCCCAGACCACATCTCTTTGTGTGGAAGGTATCACAGGGTACCAGAACCAGCACCAGGGGATTGGCCACCGCCTGTGGTGAATGTCAATGTCAATGAAGAACAGCAGTCAGTTAATCACGTTAATTGCTTTGCACAGTTGATTATGGTTACATTTCGGGGGGATACCTACCAACACCAAGGCATGTGGCTCACAAGAATTGATTGTGTGTAGAGAGCTGGTCAACGAGTGTGATTAGTTACTAATGAGTGGGCAATGTAAGATGAATATTTTTGTTAAGTTAACGATTTGGCAATGAAGGACTTATCGATTGGAGAAAGTGGACTAATGACATCAGACTAGAAGACTTCTTGGAACGAACTACATTTGCGCAAAAGAGGAAATGAATCAGGAGGCTTCCTCACTTTCGTACTATGAGACGGGTGACCAGATAAAAATGATAGGAAAACAGATTCAAATAGAACAACAACTGTGTGAGATATGAAATTGATTCTGGCTTTATTTTGAAGCTACATTCATGGCGTTTTGTGTGAAATAGCAGATCATTCAAATAGCCGATTGACTTCTTTGGTTATGCTTCAAGTGGTGGGTCCAATTTTTGATGAATCGGTCCAATAAGTGCGGCGTTATACCGGCAATAAGGTTAACCACGAGCTTGTCCAAAGTGGTTGGCTTGTTAGCGTAGACTAAGGACTTGAAGTAGCCTCAGAGAAAGTAAGCAAGGGCTGTCAAGTCATGTGACAAATTGATGAACTCTCGCCATGAGATGACCCAGTCGCCAAATTTCTTCTTCACACCTTCAAGCGTTAGGACCCTTTCCTCGTTGGAACCACAACTCGGATATATGGACGATGTCTAGCTCTGGCTACTGAATGTCGGTTAAAATCACTCTCAAGCCCAAATCCAGCCGCCAAATAAATCGGGTTGACTCTCTGGCGATGCCTATTTCAGCAGATCTGAGGCTTCTTCGATACTGGCAGCTCCGGCGGCTGTGTTATCATCATATTGCACCAATCTTTGTCTGCTTAGTGGCCTAAGGTTCAAAAGAGTGTGCGCAGGCTTAAATTATTCCACGTTGCGACGAATTGCCTGCACCCAGAAGCCAGGATGATCACCGACCTCACAGAACACAAATTTCAACAGACAGACAGAATTTCAACAATATTTTTTCCCTTTTTCCACATGTTTTACAAACATGAAACGATGCATAACAAAATGGCAAACCGTACTGAATACTTTGACAGCTGAATGTCATTTGTAACTTTGACAGGTGCTTAAACACGTCAATTAGAAAAAGTATCATTGCTATCTGGTCACCCTTTTTATTCACGACTGATCCCAGACATTTCTCGACTACTGGCAATCATCTCTAACCTCTGCTCTAATTTCATGTAATCCGATTAAGAAAAGCCTTAAATTTGTTCATTAGAAAAGTTTATGACACAACGTAGAACAGTTAAAACCGCCATCGACCATAAAACCAAAACTGTCACCTTAATCTAAAAATGCATCAAATTCATGTCCGCTTTGACAATAAAACCAAAAAAAGGAATCCCTACAGCTCCACCTGTCGTGGAAATTTCACGGCCCCACCAGAAAAAGAAAAACATAATAATCATCTGCTAAAAAGCATGAAAAGAGAGACAACGCCATAAACCAATATATACTCCAAAAATCCATAAAAAAAAAAATAGTTCTATTTTAAGGTCCATAAAACTTAATGTCTCCGCACGATTTGATTTCCATCTCACCCACCAAAAGACAACCACTTGGCCTGACACCACCCTCCCTGCCGCCGCCAAACTATGAAGCCTAAGTAGAATCAATAGAATTTCCTTTCTACGAAATAAAAATATTCGCTCGTTAACTTAATTAGTCCAATTAACACATTTTCGATTGTGTGACCTTTTTGCAGCGCCGATAAAAATCTTTTGGAGACCCACAAGGCTGGGTGCTGAGACTCGCATCGGTGACGCTGACATCCACTTTTGGGCCTGATTGCAATCCCTACTAAGGCTCATCAAACGACAACACGATGCGTAATTAAGAGTATCACACTTTTTGTTCCTTTTCCTCTGTTTTGTGTTTCTCGTAATTTGCCCTCTTGGTTTTTATCTGTCGCTCTGGCATGACAATCCCGATCGCACACGATCTTCTGGTGGGTAACCGAAAATAGCTTTTCCTTTTCACTGTCAAGAAATTTACAAAAACAGTGTTTTGCTGCTTGCTGTGTGTGAAGAGAGAGAGAAGGAGAGAAACAAGTTCCATGAACTTTATTGCACGACACTTTGCGATACGCTAAAGTACATATCTGCATGCGGATACGGAATGCCAGAGGATAACGCAACCAAAAGAGAGAAAAAAATTAAATTTAAATTAAAGATAAATCCACAGTCGAGATGAGCATTACCCGCGATGGACGAGCGGAGCGGGCATGCGACTTAAATGTCACTGTCAAGGGAGATAAATCGGCGGAGCAGGCTGCAGTTCATACTGCACTATGCTTCATTCGAGTTGAGCGAGGCATCCCAACATTCATATGGTTTTTTGTGGCTGAACTCAAACGAGGGAAAACATCCAAAGAGGATTTTGCAACCTTTGATGATCGTGTAGATCAATGAATCAAAATTAAAAGGCTATTACAGTTTTAAGTCTTCACAATATGTTACTATAATTTGCCTCTAAACCATATACTGCAAATCATAACCTAATGCCAATCACTGCAATACGTCACCCCAATTAGCAAAGTCACCCACCACTACGTGCCACACCTGACTTTTACGACCCTTATCTCTGAACCTATTCAAGCAACAGTCACTTTCTATTTTTAATGAATTGTTTATGATTAAATACATAAACAATTCATAAAAAAAATATAATCAAAACCAATAAAAATATTATGGCGTGGAAAATAAAACAGAGAACACAGCACGAAATTGAGTTACGAAAATAGAACTTGTTTTTAAATTTAAAATTTAATTTGATAATTATTTTTTTGTAGGAATTAACGTCAACAAAAAAGACATTGTTTGTAGACGGAGTGGGAAAGGGGGGAAAGTTTAAAAGGAACATGTTATAAAGGACAAGGTAGAGATCTAAGAATGACGCAGACTTTCTCAGCAACTTCTAGGATATCTGCTAGTTAAGCGGTTTAATCCAATGGTGGGCATGGGGTGGCAACAATGTCTGCGTGACATCTTGTTGGGAGCTTTGTAGCATGTTTTGAGCTGCCTTTATCGTGCTCCCAAAAGACAGAAATCATAAAGCCCAAGAGGATTGAATTCCTTCTCAACTGGTTAGCCTAAGACGTCCAGCTTCGATTGGACCAACAAAAAATGGAACCCAAACATTGAAAATGCAAGGGATTTGTATTTTGCGACCATAAGGACATAGAGCTCAGTTTTGTCAAGTTTTTGGTCAGTCAGATAATTGACGAAAAAGCGATTTTATTTCATGCCTCGATCTGTAGTTGCCACGTCGTTTTGAAGAGGAAACCATAATGAACTTCAGTGGGACTAACCTTATGTCAAAACCGAACAAAAAGCCCAGGC
Organism: Chalcosyrphus nemorum; assembly: GCA_949716465.1. NCBI lineage: Eukaryota > Metazoa > Arthropoda > Insecta > Diptera > Syrphidae > Chalcosyrphus > Chalcosyrphus nemorum. The sequence goes on along the minus strand of OX454334.1, from coordinate 57,991,728 downwards.
AAAACCGTCAAATTTCCCTACTAAATGTCCCATTGCTTTATAGCGTTGCCAGGGTTTAATGATTGGGCACAATGCCCCCGGGTTTGTGGGTTTAAGTGAGCAGTGACTTTCTTGTGACAAGGCGCCCATCTAACCTTCAGGTCCTATTTCATTATCACCTGCCATAAGCCTAAAGAAGTTAAGGAAGCTTGACAAAACTGAGTCCCATTACGGCTTGAGCTGTCGTGAGCTCACCTAAGTTCACTGTGATTGAGTCTAAAGCCTGCGGTTAGATAGAATACACGTCACGACAGTCAGCTGGAGAGTATACAGACACTGCTCATAAGTTTGGAGATGAGAATCGTGATTTATCTGAACATAATGTCTTCCAGAACTCAGAGGGTAGCTCCTCTAGCCCAACCGCTTTCTGTTTTAAGAGTATTTGAGCGCAATGTCGGATGCTTCATTATGTTTAGGAGCGACTATTGGAAAGCATGCTCGAGGAAACTGACACAATACTGTCTTCCACAAGAAGCTGGCCTTGGGAACCAATGAACTTTGGTGAACGAATCTCCTGAATCTTGAATCTACAGTCAAAGCTGCTGGATAGCCTTCGAACTCCAAAAAGAGGGGTTCCATACTTGTAATTGGTCACACTTCACCTTTGCAACATCCAACGAGCAAAAGTAAGTAGAATTTACAAAATGATTGGTCCTACTCTTAAGAATGGAGTTGATATTTTAAGAAACAAGGCAAAGATGGCACCAAGAAACGACTTCAAACTGACACTCAGAGTAGAATGATGACCAAGTTCCCCATTTGCTTTTGGGAAACCATGACGACTTTCTGACAGAATAAACGACGACATTTGGTGAATACCAAGAGGGCTAAAACCACTGGAATGGATGGTTCATCTCGCCTTAAGAGTTGACCTAGTTTCTCTAAAAGAACAAGTGACCACCGATGCAAGATTAAGGTACAGAAAAAGAGACCAAAGAACACCCATTGTCAGCCACATTTTAGACACCTTAATGCTTCGTCAATTATCTAGAGTTCAGTTGTGTTATCAAGAAATGTGTTCCTTAAACCAGATACGATTGCAATTCTTCCCTCTCAACCTATTTATAGGAAAACCTTTAATTCTGTCCAATCAACCAACCAATTCGTTAAACAACAAAACTGACAACGAGAAAACATTCATAAATCTGTCACGTAACTCAACCAAATCAGATAGATATACTGCCAAATGGAATATCGCGTGGGACAGCCCATCAAATCGGATTCAATGTGACTTACACATTCAATCAAGCTAGTCCCAACCCAAGGATTAGTTTAATCCTCTGTAACCGCCACCGCCGCAGAGCCCTGTGACAAGCCTCCACTACACGAAATATGTAGTCTCCTAGACCCATTTTTCGCCGCCGCCGGTAATTTATTAAAATCCTTGGCGCAGCAGAGATTTGCATAACTAATCAAGTGGCACAGTATACAGCGGTAGGGCATACGACGACGCTGGCTGTTCAAACAAGATCACGCTCGTAAAAAGTTCCGTCACACTTTGCCGTCCGTCTTTGCCTGTCTTTGGCTGGAAATTTTCCACGAAATCAAATTGCATATGTAATGCTTTTCGCTATTGTCGCCTTTAGGATGCAAATGCCATTATGTATAACTTGAATAGAGTAGCATGCAAGGATTCTTTTTCTATCGTGTGTGGCCACCATAATATTCTCTGAATATTCATCAAGTTCCTTCGGCAGGAGACAGAGGGCAGGAGAAACAGTCTGCATCTTGGTCGAACCAAGCATGCATGCTGTTAATTTGTTATCTTTGACCTCCGGCGCGCGATGGTAAGGGCTGCTGCTTCTGGTTACCGTGGCTCCATCTATGAGCTACACGGATAAGCGATCTCCTTGGTCAGTTCATCATCATCCATTCATCTCGGGAGATTACCTCTCGGCACACGGTAGAGGAGTAAATTTTAATCTGTTTTGTACTCATGCCTTGAGGGAGGGAGTTTGCATGTAAACTTGGCGATGATTTATGAACTTGCCAAGAGGGGGGGCGACCATGTTTTTGTGTGACAATTGAAGGGGAGGGCAACCGGGGAATTAATTGTACTCCAGGTTAGCTGGTGCATTTGCATGATGTAACATTAATCATTGTTGAGTGTGTGGTGTGTCTTATCCTTTTTTTGTTTTCCTTCCTTTCTTGCAGTTGTCCCTCGTTCAACTTGCTGCTTCCGACTTGAATGGACGCGGTTATCGAGTCGGCGAACTGAAGAAGTTCTGTTTGCCAATTCAGGTGGGTGTTTGGTTACAAGATAGATGCATAGATTGATTATTCTGATGGTATTTTTTTCATTTTATCATTTGACAGGTGGAATTCTGGAGCTGCATGAATAGAACGCTGTTAGGTAAGTAAGAATCCTTAAATAGATGAGTCTGTGATCTGAGGGTCCAAGTGAGGAATGTGTGCACCCCCTTGCGGCACATCAAAGACAAAAGAAAGACCCGCTTTCAGAGACAATTCAACTGAATGGCGAGCCTTTCTTTTCCTCAGAAATGCCAGATATGATTTGTACTCTTTTGAGTGCATTTCTTCAATCAATTCGATTGATCTGTAAAATTTAAATAGAGCGCCATCTATCGCCGCAAAGATCAAAGCAAAATGCAATGCTAATCTCGGCAATCTTCCACAACAACACTCGTGTACCTTTTGATATAAATATTCCCTAATCGATGCACGCCTCTCATTATGTTGGACTAGATCCAACTTGATGGCCTTCCCCACCACCAACCAACCACTCCTCAGTCAAGACAAGCACTACTACTGACCAGCACACTAGTGCTCTCATAGGCCATATGGGCAATCAATTAAATGCCGCTCGATCGATCGGTTGCGCTGTGACTTACATTGGCGCATGCTAATCTCCATCGAGACGAGTGTGACACTCACATAATCTGATTTGCATTTTCTGTTTTTCCCCACACAGCCGTTCAACGTGGCTCACAGTGGTCTGGACGGCGCTGCTGCTCCCTCGGTATGTCACCAAGATGCCGGAACGCTTGTGCAACATCATCATCCACAGAGGAATTGATTTATGCGTGCCGCCAAAGCGACGAACAGCATATGTTTTCGTGTTTCGAACGTCAGGAGGCCGGCGATCGGTGTTGTGGCAACGCCAGAACATCAGAGTGTCTACAGGTAATAAATTCATTTAGAGGAGCTCCCGAGCCTCCCGAGTGTCCCTCAACTAACACTTTCAAACTTTTCACAGGCATGCAGAGAGATATTCGAGCCGCACTCGACGCAGAAGAAAGCCAATCGTGGCCAATTGGATCAGACGTGCGGCGACAAGAACTTGGATGTGTTGCAGTGCGTCAAGAATTTCACAGACATGACACCAGTGACCAATTCACAGAAATGTAAGTGGCTTCTCCCTCTTCTTCTTCTTCTTGTAATTAACTAACCCACTCACATTCTCCTTTTAGATCTACCCTGCTGTGAGTTCTCGACAGACGAGAAGTGTCGTACGACCTGTCGGCAGGCTCTGAAGAACGGCGAAAGTACAGACGTCATCATTGACGACTTGGAAGCTGGTGGCTGCGGACCCCCACTGCCTCACGAGCCTCTCTGGCAGTGTTTCCTGTCGGCTGGTAAGAAGATGTTCATCCCGGCCTCAAACGTACACGAGGTCTCGCAGATCAACCAGATAGGAATCGATTCGGCAAAGTTGCATTGCTGCCACAAGGCCATCGCACCGAAGTGTCGACGCCTTTGCGTGCAGACCTTCTCAAACGATTGGACCACAACAAGAGGCTACTTCGACGTCGATTGCCTGATGCAACCCAATGAGCTCGAGCTCCGTCAGTGCATAGACGAAGTCGATGAGCCTTGCGAGCTGGGCTGCGATGGTCTATCTTTCTGCACGAATTTCAACAATCGTCCAACTGAGTTGTTCCGCAGCTGCCATTCCCACGCGGACATGGCTGCACGGTCCGACGTAGCCGAGTGGTCTCGACGGGGATACGTCAGTCTTCCAGGCAACAACCTACCAATCAAGAACATCTCGATATGCTCGACCGAGAAGTGGCGTGCCATTGCATGCACTCTACAGATCAAACCCTGCACTCGGGTCAAGCACTACAACCACATCTGTCGCGAGGATTGCTATGAGATCCTTAGCGAGTGCATGGATTGGACAAGGGTCACCACCGGTATCAACGTCGCTGCGATTTGTGCCCAACTCCACCCGGAGGGTGAGGACGGACCTTGTATATCGCTCAAGCCCTACCTCGAGCCAAGTGATGCGCCCCTAGAGACTGGTGGACATCACGGAATCACTGAACCGTGCAAAGGACATCCCTGCAACTCAACAGAGGCATGTCTGCCGAATCGAAATGAGAGCACGGGATTTCAATGCATCCCTGGTTGTGCTCTGGGTCAAGCCTCGGCTTATATGGTCCCCTTCGGAGCCTACGTACGAATACCGGTCCCTCCGACGCAAAAAGGGAGTTTCAAAGTCTGTCGCTGCGGGGCCAATGGAAGGATTGAACACTGCCAACCGCTTCCTAGCTTCTCCTACGACTCCTGCAGTCTAGGAGGACGGCCCATCGAACATGGGGTTTCAGTCTACTTGGAATGCAACATTTGCAGCTGTTTTGCCGGCGAGATAACTTGCACGAAGAAACAGTGCCGGATACCGGGCATCTCGGACCACTCTTACACGAGTTTGCCTTGCAATTGTCCGACGCACTATGTCCCGGTCTGTGGCAAGAACGGAAACACCTATCACTCGGCATGTGTTGCCAAATGCCTCGGCCTCCAGGACAGTGATATCGAATTCGGAGCCTGTACCTCTTGGAATCCCTGCGAGGTTGGAGCATACACCTGTCCGCAGGGAACAAAGTGTGTGGAGGACCGCAAAATATGCCTCTCCGTGATGCATAGACCTTGCTTGCAATATCGATGTGGTAAGTCTTACAAATACCTAGACACAAACAACTCTAAGGTTCTTAAATTCTTTCTAGTGAACTTGACATCGGACTGCCTCAATGCCGGCCAACCAGTCTGTGACAACAAGGGCGTGACCTACCCCTCTGCCTGTGATTTGCTCCATGCCAAAGGACAACTGGCTCACTTTGGTGCATGCTTCCGCAGCTGCTCCTGGAAAGGCCCAGTATGCGGCATCAACGGTGCCACCTACCGCAACGAGTGCGAAGCTTGGGCCGACTACATCCTCGTAGACTACAGGGGCCCGTGTAAAGAAGTCGGAGTGCTAGCCCCCGACATGGGCCGTCGCTGTAAACTACTCAAATGCCCTCGACCCCTCTCTCCCCACTGCCAAAACATAGTTCCACCCGGAGCCTGCTGTCCCATCTGTACGGGAGCTTTCCGTGTCATTTACTCCCGCAAGCAGGTAGATCGCGCCCTCTACGCCCTAAAGGGAAAAAACATGGAACTCCTAACCCTTCGAAGCATCCTCAGAGCCCTCGACGAGCTCATCCAAGTCTCTGAGTGCCAACTCACAGGCTTCCTCACAATGGAAGTCGAAATCTTTGTGGGCATCGTCCCACGAACCCTAAAACCAACCAACATCCAAATAGAAGTCTGCGCGAGAGAAGCCCAAAAGATCGCCACCCTAATCCAATCCCAAAGCCACCGGGTCACCACAAATCTGGCGCTAAGCGCCCTCACAGTCGCGAACATGGTGCAACCAAGTGTGGAGAGCTCCGCTCCCGTATGGGACACAGTTTCCAAATACGTCATTGTAGTTTGGATAGCATTTAATTTTAGACACAAAATTTAGTTTATTTTTTAAGTTTTAATTTTATTTATTTTGTTTTTTAGGGTAAATAATGTGAATTCAAGGTGCCAATATGTAGAATTTATTTTTTTATTTAAGGTTTGTTTCCGTTGTTGTATAGATTATTATTTTTAAATGAGATTAAGCACAAGTTTTACGACAAAAGATTGTGATATTAGAGTAAATTTTAATAAAAATAAAAAAATATTTAAAACGAGGGGAACAACTAGATAAACTTTTGAGACGTAGAATTTAAGAAATTATTTAAAAAGAAAAAAAGATTTTTATTTGCTACCAAAGTTTTGATATTATTTTACCTTTTTAAGAGTCAATTTTAGACATAATACTCAAGTTATACATATTATTTGTTTTTAGGAGAAAATATTTAACATTTATTATCTAGTCTGTAAAAATGATGTAGAGTTGAACAGAAAAAATAATAAATTAAAACGAAAATATTTTGTAAAAGTGAGTGTATTTCATTTGAGCTGGATTTTATGGAGCGAGGCTTAAAGTAAAATTGAAACTCTGACTGAAGAATGCTTTTGAAAGAAAGAAAAATTCTGAATTTCATCGAAGCTGCAGCAGTTATACGGATACAGTAGTGGCATTTAAAATCGAAACTGCTTACAAGCTTACAAAGGCTTCCTAACCAAAGCAGTGTGTTTCAAGCGAAATTCTACCAATTTCAGATGCCACAAGAGACCAATATGAACAGTGAAACGAAGTCGTGATACTCAGACAAATCCACTACTTAACACTCTGTATCCAAGTGAAAGAAATAGCGAAGAAGAGATCCGAACAGGACCAGTGGTCCAATCTACTGTCTCCTGTTGTCGGAACAGATTGTACAGAATTCTCCTGCCATGTGCTAGGTATTCTGATGGCAAGCCTTTCCATGAAGCAGAGACTCTTGATAGCTTCTATTATGAGCACTGTGCTAAAGAGCCATCTCTTTTGTCTGATAAGACAGTCGAAACGTTTGTGCTAAGTCTATGTTAACCTAAGGCACGTGGTGCACTTGGGTAACTAACATTTCGCATGCTGAGATTCCCTTTTACCCCTATGCCGGACAGATTCGACAGATTCTTGTACGTCCCATGACCTAATAGATGAGAGTCAGGGACGCTGGTTGGTTACCTGCCTTCTTTTTGCTACAAAATCTTGACGCAACATATGGAACATTATCTCCAAAGTCAGTCAGTTCCTTTAAGAGCTCTACTGATAGATTTCAGACCGATTTTTGTACAAGGCAAAGATAATTGCGAAGGTTGGCGAGAACAAGAGCCGTCCACCAGACTATCGCGGGATATTGATGACAGTATTGCCTAGGATACAGAGGGTCAGTATGCAAAAAACTCGCAACTGAAATCCTACCTCACAGGGCTGTAACACAGCTTTCAGTTAAAGTGCTCTCTTGATTCCCTTTAAACTTCCAGCTTTACTTACTGGACTCAAAACATTTGCACTTATTTGTGAGTATCAAAGGGGGCCTCTCAATTCCAAAGATAACTTTTTGGGAACTTTATATTTCCTTTCAAAGAATGCTAATGAATTCTGTAAGGAATAGCCTAAGACAACAATCTTCATATGCCCGGAACGAGTGAAGGGTTCTTAGTCCTTTGCTATTGCAGTCCATCAGTTACTCTTTACTGACAATACAGCTATCATAAGTGAAGATGAAATGGACCAGCATAGCACTTGAGTGAAATGTGTACAGAAGTAGTTCAAAAAAGACAGAGTATCTGTGTTGGCTATTCTCTGATTCACATCAGCGTGTTCCAGACTTTTACTTGAATGAATGAATGAATGAATGTATCAACTTGTGATAATGACATCAATCATCGCACAAGAGTGGACGAAGGGACTGTCTTCTGTGACCGAAAAATGCCCCTATGAAATGCTCTACACTACTCTCTACATTCGGTTGTATATCCAACGCTAACATACAGTTCCCAATGATGGACAACGTACACAAAGTATGAGATGAAGTCGCTTCGCATGACAACAGGAGTAACAAAGCTTGATTGAATGAGAATTAGGAGGATTGCAGAAAGCCTTAATGTAAAAGAACACATCTTAAGCTAGGTAAAGCACGACTGCCTCAGTTGGTATTGTCTTTTTAAAAGGAAAGATAATTTGAACTCTGTCAAAAGGGCAATAGCAATCCACGTTCCTTGAGAATCGCGAGAAAAAGGCAGACGAACAAATAACTGGATGACACTGATGCAAGAACACCAGAATTTGATTCGCCTCAGTGACGAATTGATCCAAAACCAGAAAGCCAGTCGGTACTTCCTGAGGTCATACCAGCAAACCCCACAGGCGGACCAGTAGGAATGTAGTTAAGTGGGAAAGTTGTGATCCTCATACTACGAAACATAAACTCGCATAAAGAAAGAAAGCAGAAGAAGACAACCATTGCATCTACTGAATCGTGCACAAGGTGAATCCCTTGCTTTATATTCAAAGCTAAGCCGCCTTAAGTGCATTACGGGAGCAATAGGCTGCAAAGAATAAGAAACATTAGAGAAAAGGAACTAATTGCGAGGAAGAGAACCATTTTTAAGACCCACACTGTACCGTCTAATCAAATTCCTAATCAGAACCAAAAGAGCATTGAAAAACAAACAACACAACCTCTAATTGCACTCGATGCAATGAGTCAATTCGCCTTAGACTATGCAACTATTTTGATCAAACTACTGCTGAAAGACAAACTCAAACTCAGTTTCTAAACTTCCCATTTGCTGGCAACTAAAACCGCTTTAAAACGCATGAATGCATAAATCTTTGATAGAAAATGAATCCATCATTCAATTTACATAAATATATGTAAAGGCTTAATCATAAGACCACTTGATTCCACTCAAAAATTCCCACTCAAAACAGTAAAGCCGAACGTATGTAACTGAAGCTTGACGACATCTTTAACCAGGGTCTTAGAGAATGTATGTATATGAATGTTTTTTCCCGTAATACATCGGACGATTTACCGCTCAAAAATCAAAATAAGCGCAACGCCACCATCTAGCCCTCAGTTGCTCCAGAGCTCTCGATTGAATTGGACATCTCGCTCTCAATAGTACTCGTATTATTAAATAAATCAAAAATTGTACATAGAACATAACAAAGTAATTTTTATTTTTATTTTTTTATTTCTGTGAATAATTTAATTTTAAGTGAGTCAGTGTTACTTATTTCATATACCTCACACAATGAGGTCTTTTTGTGTGTCTTTTGTTGCTGTCTGTGCGATAGCTGCTACAACAGGTAAATATTAGCAAAACAATTAATTAAATATTTTTTTTAAATGATTTATATTTCAATAAATTAGAGCCGATTTGCTTTTGTAAGTAAAGTTCAATCGTGCGGTCAATTTAATGGCCGGCGACAATAATATAAGAGGAAAAAATTTAATTGAGTGATTGTGTGGAAGCGTAGGAAATTATTCTCGCTGATAAGAGCGTATTTATTTTTTTTTGTATTTTTCTCTTTTTAGCATAATAATTGTTGTTTTGCGGTTGATTTTTTTCTCCGTCGTGGTCCAGTTTTGTTTAAATTGCGAAGCAAATAATAATCTCTCTGATAATGGCTAACAAAAGGAGGGAGGTTATAGACTCCAAAGCAAAACGGACAATAGACGCTACGATGTGATAGGTAGTGGTACATGGTACTGTAAATATGTAGATACTGTTAGAAGATCATGTTAGGGCTAACGGTTCAAAACATCATTCGATAATGATGTACAGTTTTTCACTCATGCTTTGTAAGTGATCGCTACTGATCCTCAACGTTGCATTGATCAAGAAGAGTCTAGAACAGATAAGGAGTTTTGGAAAATATTATGTAGACCACTTTTTGGCGCTAAAAATGGATGAACCGATAGTTCAAGTCGCTTATCTGACTACGTTTTGTTCGAAACGAACTTTGAAACTGCTTTACAAGTGATCGTGAGTGATCCTCGCTATTGTTCTCTTTTTATAAATCATTGAAACCACCTTCATGACATGAATTGGACATCAATTGAAAGGTCTTAATGTCGATGTCATCTAAAGATCTAAAAGGGTCAACAAGGGTCGAGATCATAGTTATTCTTTAGCTGATCTTCAGTTCTTTTTGCTTGCATTTTCTCTAAGGATCTAAGAGGAATCTTGGGTGATCTCTAACCACCTTCATGAAATGAATTGGACATCGATTAGAAAGTCTTGATCTCAGTTTTCTCTAAGGATCTAACAGGTGATGAGGATCTTGGGTGATCTTTAACAGAGGTCAAAATCACAGCTGTTCTTTAGCTGATCTTGAGTTATTTCTGCTTGCATTTTCCCTAAGGATCTCAGAGAAGTTTTGGGTAATCTCTAACATTGTTTGAGAGGTCAAGATCACAGTTGCCCTTTAGCTGATCTTCAGTTCTCTTTGCTTGCATTTTCTTGCTGTTTTGACTATTTCAGAATCTAAAACAGGAAAGGCGGACCCTCTATAAAATAAGCACGGTATCTGACATATAACCGTTAGGCAAAGAGAGCTGAAACCGTACACTTAGACTATGTAGGAGTGATCTCCTAAGATGGCGACAGACAGTCCTTGGTTCTCAAGAATTTAAACATAATATTCCCTGATCTTCGGAAGCCTAGACCTAGCAAATAGCTTAGCCTTTTCATTATAAAAGCTGAAGAATATTGGACCTTAAAAACTAACCCTATTGCCCTTTTCTTTTCAGCTTTCGATACAAAACCCCCGATATGGGATTCGACCTACTCGGTCCGCGGCACCTTAAACATTCCCTATGCTGAAATTATCGAACCTTTCTACGCATGGTACGATAAGCGAACCAGTCGTTCTCGTATCGATTATTATGGTGGCCTAGTTAAAACCTATCAACTGGCTCAAGAGGCACGCTATGGAACATCGCTTAAACTGGCACCAATCACAACAGCAAAAGAATTGAATAAGGAAACCTGCTTACAAGTCAATGGCACCTCTGACAATCGAGTTGAGATCCAATCAATCTTACCCGATGTGAAGAATTTCATTCTGATCGGAACGGAAACCCTTTTAGGAATGGTCTGTGATAAATTCCGCTTGGAAGAGGTCATCGGCCTAAAGAGGAACGTCTACACTCTGTGGGTGCGTTACAAGAAATCACCAAAATTCCCTGCCGCACGTCAGCCAATTCCAGTTCGTTATGAGATGAAGGGTTACAACACTCTGTTGGGTTCTCATTATGATCATTACTTCTTGGACTATGAAAGCTACACTCATGATGATGTGCCAAATGAGGTCTTTGAAATCGATCCAGGTATTTTCATTTAAACCTTAAACCTTGAGAGTTGAATGTAAGACTTTCCTTCTTTCAGATATGGTCTGCGTAAGCTTCCCAGGACCTGGTGAGGGACATTATGCTACATTCAACCCAATGAAGGAATTCGTCCATCCAACCAAGGATCATCATGTCGAGATGGAGTTCAACAGATTCAAGGGAAAGCACGGAGTCACTTATAAGAATGAGACCGAGCACGAGTTCCGTAAGAACATCTTCCGTCAGAATCTACGTTACATCCACTCAAAGAACCGCGCAAAGTTGGGCTACTCCCTGGCCATCAACCATTTGGCTGATAAGACTGATGATGAACTAAAGGCACGACGTGGATACAAATCGTCTGGAGTGTACAACACCGGCAAACCCTTCCCATACAACACTGAAAAATTGAAGGACACTCTTCCAGAACAATTCGACTGGAGGATTCTTGGTGCTGTTACTCCAGTTAAAGGTAGGTTCAAATTTTTGAAAGCATTCCTCCTCAGTGAATTTGAGCGAATTTTCTGCATTAGATCAATCGGTTTGTGGATCCTGCTGGTCGTTCGGAACTGTCGGTGCAGTAGAAGGATCCTACTTCCTCAGCAACGGCGGCAACTTAGTTCGTCTATCGCAACAAGCACTCATCGACTGCTCCTGGGAATTTGGCAACAATGGCTGTGATGGCGGTGAAGATTTCCGCGCTTACCAATGGATGATGAAGGTCGGTGGTATCCCAACTGAGGACGATTACGGTCCATACCTGGGTCAAGATGGTCTCTGCCACGTGGATAGTGTTAACCTAGTCGCAAAAATCTCCGGATTCGTAAATGTAACAACGAACGACGTAAATGCCTTCAAAATTGCACTCATCAAGAACGGACCATTGTCGGTTGCAATTGATGCATCACACAAGTCCTTCAGCTTCTACTCACATGGTGTTTACTACGAACCCGAGTGCAAGTCTGGAACAAACGATTTGGATCACGCCGTGTTGGCTGTCGGCTATGGCAAACTCAATGGCGAGGAATATGTGCTGATCAAGAACTCGTGGTCCACCTACTGGGGTAATGATGGCTATGTGCTAATGTCTACCAAGAAGAACAACTGCGGTGTCATGACAACCCCCACATTCCCAGTCATGGCTTAGAGTTGCACTGTGTGCAGCTTTTGGGTAGGTATTAAGTTTTGAAAGGAGTGATTTTCTCAATAAAAACTTTTTAAAAAAAATATATTTTGTTTATTTTTTTATGAAAATGCTCATGAGTTTTTGCTGGCTCGACTGAGTCCAATGCCAGCTAAAATGATAGTCTCAGCACATTAAAAAAAATTACAATTCTTCTACTGAGGAGAGGAATTATGTTCCATTTAGTGATCCCTCAGATGTATTGGAAGGCTAGTGTTAAGTGGAAAACATATTTACTACGCTTATGGTTAGTGAGCCCAAATGAGAGCGAATTTCTATTTGTTCGGAAATGGCAGAGACGAAAATCAAAAATTGAGAATGGACTCTTCAAGTACAGAAGTCCCATAAGAATGGTTAATACTCTGTAGAACCCACAGAACTATTCCTATTCGACATACATATTGTAATAAATCCTAATAGGTACACAGTTTACTTACTTTTTTACATAATATTTAAATAAAAATCAAAAGAATTGCAATTTAAAAAATTAAAACACTCACCTTCTTTAAATTCTTGATATTTCCTTCGAATTTCTTTCATATTCGTAGCACTGAAGACATATTACCGCGACGCGGAACCGGAAGTGAATTAACGACGCACAAAATAAACCGAAACCGAAACCGACCACGAAGCAGACAGGGACAGGGACTCACTTTCAAACACACCAGAACATATAAGGAAACCCTATTAACACTTTAATAGAGAAAGAAACAGGGGTTAAAAACACTATAACTAGAGGCATTTTCATTAAACAGACCACTGGATTACACTTTTTTAACTTTATTTTCTAATAAGAATGGAGACGCTTTTAAAAGGAGACGATTAAACAACACTAATTGGGCAGGGACTATATTTTTTTTTAACAGACCACTTCACTAATTCAACTTTTTAACTTTTAAAAAAAAACACTAAAAAACTTGGGCCCTTTAGATAACGTGGGCAAAAGAAATTGACTTTTTTTGCTTTAAACAAGGCGAATAATTAAAAAAATACACACTACGGCAACACTTTTCTTTTAAATAAATGAAAAAAGAGGCTAAAACCTCCATAAGAACACTATGGCAACACTTTTATTTTGATTTAATGAAAAGGGAAAATGAGGCAAAACAAAAATAAGAACAATATGGCAACACTTTTTTTGATTTAATGAAAAATGGGCTAAAAGCACTATAATTAAGGGCAAGGGATGCATATTTTTTTAACAGACCACTTAACTATTTTAACTTTTAAAAGAAAGCACTAAAACTTGGGCTCTTTACATGAAATGGACAAGGAAATTGACTTTTTTTTGCTTTAAAGAAGGCTAATAAATTGAAAGAAAAAAACACAATGGTAACACTTTAACTAACTTCACATTTAAGCTTAATAAAACAGCCTCTCGTACTAACAATAAACACTTAGGGATATTTTCCATAGAATAAGACACAAAGCACTACAAAAAAAAGAGTTCAATGGTGACGGACAATTTAGCAAGAATCTCCAAATCGGCGGCCGAACGAAAATCCACGAACGAAATCTTATTTACCGACATTTAAAAAAAAATCGAATCACGACAAGTGGAAACAGAATGGACGAACAGCTTTTCAAACCGTCCCGACAGGAAATGGCCGTTTGCCTCTTTCCCACACACTGTGCTTACGGGCTTTCAAATTCGCGAAACAAAAACTCCCGACAAATAGACCAAGTAGAAAAATAGACGCTACATTTTCCCGCCACGGAACCGAAAAAGGCGGGCTTCCTTCGCCACATACTGCGCCAACCGACTTCTTAACTCACGAATATAATCGCCAAAAATTCCAAAATCCATATATCCCGCCGATAATTATCGTAAAATGATACCCGAGGAACAATTTAAGCCGAAAAAATTAAGCAAATTGCAACAAATTTCAACTGAAAAGTTCTAATTTCCAATTCGGATATCCAAGATGGGCGACCAAAGTGGGCACTTCCTCCACTTTGCCTTTTCGGAAATTTCAAATCAAAAATTAACCATGAAATTCATATGCCCGGGGTAATATTCCATATGAATTTCATGTACAAGTACTTAATCTACATTTTGAAAGTATTTTAATGAGAGAAAACTTACTTTTTCCAAATTTAATTTTAATTTTAAACGGAGAGACACTTTCAATTAAAATTTGCTGCAAAAGATGAACACGAATAACGACACTTTGCAATCGGTGAAGACGACATAGGCTTTAGTGGTGAATTTAAAAAAGTGCTGCCAATCTTATAAGAATGACTAATTGAGGCTATGGCTAACCCCTTTATTTAAGCTTTAAAATCAAATTAGATTCTACCTGCAATACGAGCTAAAAGAAAACACCAACTGTCGTTTTTTTCTCTATAAATTTACTTCTTACATTAAAAAAAAAAACATCTCAATAACAACTAACATGATCTATCTACTAACTAAGCAATCGATTGTTCAGCTGCATGCTCCTCGAACGGTTCATTTGGTAGTCGAGCTGGATTCTGCAAGAAAATAGTCTTATTATCCCAACTCTCTGTTTAAATTCCTTGAAAACTTACAATTTTCTTCGCCCTCTTCTCCAGAATTCCATAGGCAAAGTGGTTAATAATGACACCTGTGGGCAGCGCTACCCCCTGCACGCGATAAAGGCTTCCCTTGTCGCCTTCCTTAGCCAACTCGTGCACAGCAGCGACAGTACACTTTCCCAAAAATCGTGTCGACGAAATCATTGGTCCGCGAGAGATGTCAATATGAGTACCCACTCGATACAGAGTCACTCGACCTTGGTTCTGTGATAGAATACTAGGAAGTTGCTCCCTTTTGTATCGATTATCAGCGAACATTTTGATAGCCAGCTCACTATTCACGTCGAGACGTTCGATTTTGAGGTCTTTCGAGGCGAGTTTTACCATTTCAGCGGACAAGGTTCGTAACTCATGAGTAGAGGGCGACCAGCCTTGTGATGCGATGTAGATATCATGGACAAAACTTCCAGATTTGACTGCAAATAGATAGAGTTACGAGCTGATTTAAGGAATACCGATATTCTTACTATTTGGTCCGGGGAAACTGTGCAGTTGCAAGCCAGCTTCTTCTTTGAAACTCTCTTGTAGTACTGCACCCAACATGAAGGAACAACTCCTCCAGAATGCCCTTAAAACAATTAAATTCTTCATAAATCAAGATCTTCTAATATACACCGAATATTTGCCTACTTATTGACCAAATGCGGATCTGCGACACTGAAATTCAACAACTGCAGAGTGCATGACTCCTGCAGCGGTCTGTACATGTCCCAGGGAATATTGCCATCGATCAAAGCCAAGGCGGAACGCTTGCAATGGCCTTCTGTTAAATGCTGGGCACAATTGTACGGGGTCGAGATCGCACGGTTCATCATCAACGTCACGTCCTCCGGCAGCCCAAGGTAGCGAACTTCGATTTTCTCGATTCTGCCGATGCTGTCCTGTTGTCGTTTGGCCTCTTCGTCAAAGATTTGATTGCGTTTTGCTATTGATTCTGTTGTGGACATGGATCCTGAGAAGCATAGACAGGTTATGAGACCTGAAATTAGTGGGCGAAGAAAACTTACGAAGTGGCGTGAATCTTGAAAGAACCTGCAGTGATTTCCATTGTTGGTGGAAGAGTTTCGTTGCGAGAGTCATTTTGAATGTGATTTGTGAGGAATTAACACGTTTTATAGAAGTTATTTAATATTTTTGGAGAGCGATTCGTAGGAAATTTTCTTTTTTCCCGACGGTTGACAGAAAATCTGACTGATTGCGGCATGCAGATGGTGCGGTGGTGATGCCAAGTTTCGATGGCTAGTGTGGGAACTTAGAAGTTAAAGTACTTTTCTGCTGTAGTAGGTACTATAAAAATAGCAAATAAGAATACTATACAAAAACGAACTATATCATGAGTAAATATGTGAAGAAGGGAACAATAAAAAACAAAAACAAATTGTAGTTAAACACCCACATCTAGTGAAATAAAACTAGAGAAACACAACAGGCGGATTATTAGGAATGCAGTAAAGTCAACTGCTTCAGGTGCAATAGAGAAATGAAGAAGTAGATTCAAAATTAGAACAGTGATAGCTGTACTCTCTCTTCACTGCACTGTGGAAGCTTTCTAGAGGCACAGCATTCAAATACTACCATGATTTCCACATATTTGAGAACAGTAAATTATAAGTGCGAAAGCGATGCCAGTTTTAGAAATAAACTAAACTAATCACTGTTCTACTAACTAAAACATTATACTTGTCTTGTCACTTTTCAGACGTCTGTACCCAAGATAGGTCAAAACAACTGAGTTTAAACTCTGGGTCTGTTCTCGCACTGATCAAAACGACGAAAAGCTACGAATTTCAACGGAAAATAGCGAATTTCTGTTCCCGCAAGTCAAAATTTCGTTGTTTTCACAGAAGGGAGAGCTCGTGAGAGAGTAAGAAAGTTCCCCATATTGCGAATTTTAATCCAAGAAATATCGGTGGGCAAAAGTATGAGTTCTGTCGAATGGTTGTGTTGCTGTTGGCTGACAAATTAGTTTGAAGTAAATCCCTAAAAAAGAAATTGACGTCTAAAAAGTGGGCAGCTTTTTTGTTCAACTCGTTCCCTCAAATTGTTGTACATTTATATTTCTCTGAGAGATATATTTCTCTGAGAGAATTTTTTGACAAGCTGCGAATTTGAATGCACAAAGTACCGGAACAGACCTTCTGTGTCCAGCTTTCGTAACATTTTTCCAATTATTCATAAAAATATTCATCAACATACATTTCTCCCCACAAGTAACCACATTGAATTCCATTTCAGTGGTTTCAAAGTCTCTGTGGTGAAAAAAATCCAACAAGCCACTGAACGCCATTCGGTCATTTTGACATTTCATAAAAATTTGTGTTTTGTCATTGCGGCTACACAAAATTTGTTGGAAGCATCTAAAAGCAAACGATTTTAATTTTTCTCAATTTACCACTTTAAATATCTCCTATTCGATAAAACATGTCGGTTGATATTGCTAGAGATATTCCACAATCTGGATTTAACTTCGACAATTGCAAGAGGTGAGTAAAAAGCCGGACTTGCTCCGTCATCGTTCGCAGCCACATAACCTATGTGAATTTGCAAATTTCTTTGTTTCTTGCGCTTTTGCAGGAATGCCGCTCTCTTGCAGAATGGTTTCGTGCCTCCAAAGGTCGTAAAGACCGGAACAACAATCGTGGGAATCATCTACAAGGATGGCGTGATCCTTGGTGCTGATACACGAGCCACCGAAGGGCCGATTGTCTCGGATAAGAACTGCTCCAAGATTCATTATTTGGCTAAGAATATGTAGTAAGTATGAAGGGGATTTGTGGGTTTCTTCTTCTAATACATATGCGTCCTTAAATTGCATTTTTTGGCAGCAGGGAGTGTGGGAAATAGGCGTTAAACATAGATTTTGGTTGTACTACAGAAGCATATAGAAAGATTGAGCTTACCAGTCTGGATACCAGACGTTGCACGATATATGCTTTATTTAGATTTACAAGCCCACCCGATTCTCATACAACATTTACTTAAAATTTCATTTTAGCTGCTGTGGAGCCGGTACCGCCGCCGATACCGAGATGACCACCAACATGATCGCATCTCAGTTAGAACTTCATCGTCTAAACACTGGTCGACAGGTTCCAGTTGTCGCAGCCAACACCCTTCTCAAGCAGATGTTGTTCCGCTACCAAGGACACATTAGTGCAGCTTTAGTTCTCGGTGGAGTGGACAAGACAGGCGCATACATCTACTGCATTCATCCACACGGCTCAACGGATAAACTCCCCTATGCCACTATGGGATCGGGTAGCTTGGCTGCCATGTCTGTGTTTGAGTCTCGCTGGAAGCCCGACATGGAGGAAGAGGAAGGAAAGATTTTGGTACGCGATGCTATTCGTGCTGGTATTTTCAACGATTTAGGTTCTGGATCAAATGTTGATTTGTGTGTCATTCGTAAGGATTCCTGCGACTACTTAAGGAACTATGAGTTGTCTAACCAAAAGGGCGAGAGAAAGGTGAGTGAATTCATGGAATTTTTGCGGAGAATAAGCTAAATTTTGTGTACTTTTCAGTTGAACTATGACTTTAAGGAGGGAACCACAGCGGTGTTGGAGACAAAAGTTCACAAGTTTGAAATCACCGAGCAGGTTTTTCCTGTCCCAATGGAGGAATAAGCAGTCATAGGGTTTCTTTAAATACTTTAACATTGTGAGATGATTTATAAAATTTAATTCAAGGGGATTAAAGCGGTATTGTCCTTTTTTCTATTAATTCTTGTGTGTTTACTTTTTCCTGAACTTTTAGCTAGTTTTTACTTTCGGGCAAATGATGACAAACGTTCGTATCACGTTTTTATTATAAATTTGGCAACACTGATCGTGTGGTATATTTGACAGGTGTCTTGTCGGCTCGGTGTCTCTTGATCGAACTTGTTTTCGATGGTTTCAATTTGAATGTCTTTTTTTCTTAATTGTACTTAAAATTTCAGTTCCCAGTAAATTTTAACTTGTGATTTGTTGTTGAAAAATTGTGCTAGTTGTGAAGTGTTTCCTGTTGAAGTGTATTTCTTCGGAGATTGATTCACCGAGATCTGCTGTGTGCCGTTTATTCTTTATGTCGCAACGAATTTTCAGGATTTAAAGTTCTGGTGAGTCTTTTTAAAGTTATTTTTCGTCATTTGGAAAGATTATTTTGTATATTGGCAAAATAAGAGGAAGTTCTTTTAAAAATTATATCTCAAGCGCTATCTATCCAATCTATGTACAAATATCGACACACTAAAGGTCTAAATTATGAGCCTTTCTATAAGCTATCGAAGTCCATAAGAGACTCACTCAGTCTTAGTCTACAAGCAGACTTAGTCTTGGTCCATAAGGAGACTTAGTCTTTGTCCATAAGGAGACTCAGTCTGCGAAGTTTTATAGGTCAGTTTGTACACGGCTATAACCAAGCAGATTAAGATCTCCTGGAGGGTTGTCAGAGGTTCACAAAAGAGAGTGCAGTTAAAAGAATGTTGAGGGTTTTTTCGGCAGTGAAGCATTCAACTTTCACACAATACTCCAATCTACTAACCATTGTGCCCCGGTACCCTCCTTTGCACTGAACCGAAGCTTTTTCCGATCGTCTAATGTGGAAATTACTCGGCTGGAAATGAGAAATATCTTGAGAAGTTTCTTCTTTTGTTATGGGAGTCCAGGGTATTATACTCAATCGCGGCACTCAGGTTAGTGCTGACCTTATAGAGTCTATTGTTGTTCTGTAGAGTTTCTCTAGATCATTGAAACACTTCTTTAGGAACATAAATATATATATCGTTTATGTTGGAGCCCGGGAAAGTGGCATAAGAAGTGCGTAGTGTCTTTAATAGCCTCTGCTTATCTTCTCTTCAGTCCTTCGTAGTTTTCTCCTATGATACCGCAGAATGTTGTGCCCTGTGACTATACCCACAAGTGTGGAATAGGATTTCCTGTCTTTTCTAACAAGTCTCTTGTCAAGCGTGTAACATAGCTTGCTTGCAAGGACACAAGCTTCTACGGATTTCCACCTGTTATCCGCCTCTTTCTTGGCTTTTTTCCCTGATGCAAGCTTGAGAGCACAAAGCGGGGTGCATGCAGATAGGTGATTTGGTTCTGTGGTCAATGTATCACTTAAAGTTATTTTGAAAAATCTTCCGCAAGATTACGAGCTCTTTTTGTTCCTAATAATCGTAAATTGAGCTCGCTAATTCGTACAAAATGTCCTCATTTTCATACACTTTACATTAGGCCTCAACATAATCTGCGCTTAGAGGAAACTACAGAGGCTAGAAGTGGGAAACTACTTCGACGAATAGGTTATACAGTGTATCAATAAATTGCCCGTGATAGTGAATTGAAGTTCGTGTCTTCTTGATCCAATTTGTTTCCTACTTCCTTGTTAACCGCACTGATGATGCAAATAAAAACAAACCCATTCTTCTCTTAATTAATTTAATTACATAATTTATTCTAAAAAAAAACAACCTCAATCGTAATCTCATAAATATGACAAAAAAAAACTCTCCTACAACACAACATTACAACATAGAAACCGAGGTCATATTGAAATAATACTCGCAAATTATCCTAGTTCAGCGCATACTCCTTGTGCACAATTAAATCCCATGTGTCCTTCCATCTCAATTGCGTCACCTGACTGCCAGTCAACTTTTCAATTCCATAAGTTATCGGCAACAGCCTTCGATACACATAGAAGACTCCGATTACCCATGCGATCACGGCCAACCTATAGGCACGAACGTACCAAGGATTTCTCGTAAACCTTCTCAACAGATAGTCTATATGCTCAACCATATAACACAAGAGTAACATTTTAAACAGCAATGATGGCAAGTAATTGTGCAGAAATAGAGTTCGTTCCACAAAGAAATAAGGCAAATAATGGAACATGTATCCTCCGAGGAAGATGTCACCAGCTTCAAGGAACCGCTGCCAATCTCTTGGAGGTAGGTCGTAAGCCAGGCGTCGACGACGGATTAAATAGAAGAGGAATAGACCGATGTAGGCGAAAATCGAAAGCGTTCCAGAGTACCAGATGGCGATGTTGCCTAGGAGATGAATCTGGCCGTTGGACTTTTTGTCCACCCAATAGGCGATACCTTTGTCCAAGAGAGGCCATTCCAGTGGTTCAGAGCTGTACATGTGCGAGGGTATCTCGTTCTTTGAACTCCAGATCATTTTCGACTGCAGCTCGAAGAATTTATCCCAGAAGGAGAGCTTTGTCTTGCGTGTTGGGATCATTTCGGCGTTCAGCAGTTGGCGTTCACGTTCTCGTTGATCTTGAGCTAAAAAGTAAGACATAAGAGTTATGCATCAGTTGGATTGGAATCTTTTTGAACTTACTTTTGGTGTAGCGATGCTCTTCGACGTTCCAAATGGCATCTTTGTTGTTTGTATTCCTATCGCCGACAACTTCATGTTGATTGAAGCCCCAGTCAGGAAGCTGTTTGCCACTGAAGCGAAGTGCCACCTCTGTTGTCACGTGAACAAGCCGGACTTGAGATTTTATTGCGTGCCAAACTGGTCCTTCCTAGAATCAAATATAAGTCTATAAGTCTTCTCCTGGAGGAAAAATCATTAACCCACCGTGTCCTTATTCAAAATTTGAACCCTCCACAGTAACTGTCCCTCCATTTTGATCTCATAGTCGATGTAGCAGGTTATCTCTTGGCAGGCTGGCGTCATTGGAGCTGCAACGTCATGGCTATTCAGCGCTCGGCTGGTTATCCCATGCACCAGCTGGATAACATCCCCGTCTTTTATTGGATCCAGTTCTTCCCCCACGACCAACTCTTCTTTTGTCGGCCTCTTAACAATCCACCAATTGTTGACATCCTTAAAGCTATAGCACGTTACCTGTTGCTGATGAGATGAGCCCCTTTTGTCGGGATACCGCACAGGATACACATGAGCGTGAGAGTGAAGCCAACAAGCCCGGCCATGAGTATGTCTCAACGTTATCTGTGAGCCGTGGACGATCTTCAATGGCTGTCCTTTTGTAATCGATGCCAAGCCACCTTCGAGGGAAGCCTGAAAGGCACTAGTCATCACGTTGTCATGTGGACCCGCTTTGGTGAGAATGTTCAAGTGCAGATAGAATATTCCAATATAGATGCCGATAGGGATTATGCTGAATATAAACGCTCGACTAAGAGCTTGCAATATTATCTGGAAGTCTAAAAGGAAATTGAGTCATTTATGGTTAAAAAGGAGTCGTCTTATCCTTACCTGTAACTGAAGCATCGTACAGCATATTCCAGAGATACCGACACATCAAATAGAATGCCAAGCATCCTGAATAGAACCCAACGTACTTCACACTCAACGCAAAGGCAAAGAAAGACGCTGAAGCCAAGCCGGAAATAATCCATCGAGGGCTCGCAAAGCTACTCTTTTGGAAGCGCAAAAGGTGGAGTAGACCCAGGGTGCAGAAGAGCAGAAGCATCGATTCCATGAGGATGAATCTAGACTGGGTAAGAAGGGAGTTATCTGAAAAAAGACGAAAATTAAGAAAACAGTCTTAAGATTTATAAGCTCATTCTTACCAAAAATAATAAGCAGGCCCCCTAGTAGAGCGGTCCATCGATTCACCGGAATTTCCAGCAAGAGCTTGTATACAGCTGGCGATAGCAGACTCCCGCATAATGCTGGTAGAAATCTTAACCAAAACACAGGCACATTTGGTGTGTATTGTGAGCCTATCCGTGGAAATGTAAAGTTTCCATCGTAGCCAGCGAAATTGGATACAGCGGCGATGAGTTGCTTCCCCAGAGGCGGATGTTGATCGAAGAAAAATATGTTTCTTATATACAGGGAGATGTATTTGCCATAATGGAGTTCATCAAATCTGAAAGGGAGACAAAAATGTTACGTTGGGTTAAAAAAATGCTAAAGGAAGCGTTCTAAGTGAAATTTTTGGGTAATGCAAGTTTGCACAGGGATTTTACTCGCGGGGTTTAGGAGCGCATACTGGATCAGCCAAGCTACTGGTTTATTTCGTAGAAGGAGCATGGAAGACGAGGGCTTTCGAAGTTAATAGAAAAAGGGCATGATCGTCCTTGAAAGAAGTAATCTAATGCAGTCCAAGAACTGGAGATGTAGCTGTGCGATTGCTGACATAGCAGGGATAGTCTGCCTGGTCATCACCGAATAGTCCGAAAGAAATCGATAGCCAGACAAAAGTAAGTAAGTAAGGACGTAAAAGCTTCCATTTGGATGATCGAAAATGATTCTAGATCCTTTAATCTCTTTACTTGCTATTCTTAAGACCACTTTGTCCGGAATCTCATGATAAATGTTTAACCATATATTGCCCTAGTTTTCGAAATTGGTTCTTGTCTTCGCTCTTCTCTTTAGGACCTTAAAAAGTTTTATCTTGAGACAGAATTCACTAGCACTTCATTTGGTGAGTCCTAAATGGTAGAAGAAGCCTAAAGCCTAAGTCATGTCGCCCCAGCATTTTATTACCCTGGAGAAGTGTCCTCATATTCGCATAATATATGCGTGATATCCTCTAAGGCGTGTAGATCCTCATAGTTCCTACAAACACCCGATTCTGATTGTCCTACCAAGTCTACTGGCGTGCCTTCTAAGAAGACAATGTCCAGAGAGGATCATCTCTCTTTCACCTGATCTTTTATGGTTGATCTGAGGCCATAAGGTTCTTGATTCATTAGCTTTCCCCTGAGTCTCGGGGAACGTGTTTCTAAGAATAGAACTGTGCCCTATGCTGCTACAGAATCCTCTGTTTCTGAGCCGAAGCGCACTTCTTCCCGCCTGGAGTTGTATTTGATAGTCGAGCGGCAGAAGGTCTTAGAACATTTGAAGTGCTGCAGTGGGTGTGGTACGCAAAGCACCCGTGATAGCAACACTCGCTAATCTTTATACCGTCGTTTGGTAGTTGCCTTTCACAATACTAGAGCTCCATACGTGAGTATGGGTCTAACTATTGGACGTAAAGCAATTGCTTTATTATTGGTTTTTAGCCCCACATCTTTCCTTTAGTTTTCATATAGATGAAAAGGGCATTGTAAGCCTTTCGAACCCTTTGCTCCGCGTTCAGTTTCCAATGTAGCTTACGGTCTAACACAATGTCAAGGTATTTAGCCTTTAGCCTTATCCGCATGGGATAGTTCTACAACATCAAGCTTAGGTAGACTGTAGGGTATCCTGAGCTTTCTTGTGAAAAGAACCAGTTTTTTCCGCAATCAATTCCCTACTTTTTAAGCCTCGTACGGGCTAACTTCAACCTCTCACTTAAAATGTGTCCAAGAACTCACAAGCGACCTATAAACAGTTTAATACCTTAACCGAATGTCAGAAGGTTTTTTGTGAAGAAGAAGGATGTTTGTTAGACAAGAGTTCGGCAAGAGGTGGGACCGTGAAAAAACTTTGAAGATATTTGTCTGGATTCGAACTTGGAACTCCATGCATAGTGATCCTATGCACTAACAACTGAGCCACGGCACGCACATAGCCACTCAATTTAGCTAAAGAGAAACCATTATTAACTGGTTTTAAATTTCTTTAATTTCAACTTTTTTTGTGCTAAAACAAATAATTAGTGCAATTAGTTGTTGTGAATGGTTAGATCATTGCTACGACCAGTCCATCAACTCACTCTTTGGATTGCACTTGAAAGTGGCTGTGACCATGGCACATGTCAGTGGAACCTACTAAATCACCTTTAACGTCAGAAATTCAATGCCAGGATGCAAAATACGTTGCACATTACATTATTACCAAAGACATAAAAGTCACTTAGTTAGACCTCTGGCACTTTACCCTGGCAACACTTACATGATACACAATGTAACACCCGTCAAAGGGCGTCATTTAACGAGGGCATTCAAAGCATAATAAACTTTATAGCCCATGAAGATCATCAACTGCTTTAGTTTGTTAACCTGCCCGTTTGTTACCCTTTTTAGTGCTTTTACCAATCAACTCTCTCTCCATTGGCATTAAATGTATTTTTTTTACCAAGACTGCATTTCCATAAAACTTATGCAAAATTAAATCCTCGGCAACAAAATCATAAAGAAATAAAAAAACCCATTAACTACTTGCCAGTGAAGGCGGGATCTTTTTCTCTCTTTTGCTTTTAGGTTAAACTAGACATTTGCTTATTGTTAACGGTCCATTAACATTAAATGCAAATTATTTTAATTTTTTTTTTTCGCATTCTAAGCGAACTATGGCTTGGCCAATTGAAACCTGATTTCGACCAATCATAATATTATAATAAAACGTGTCTCCTATTTCTTTTGTTAAATTAAATTAATTACCATAAATTGAACTGTAAACATTGCTCCTACTCATGCGATAGAGTTATTATGAGTGACTCAACTATTTAGGCTTGCCGGCATACAAAATACATTAGTCTCTCTCTCTTTCTCATTGTGCATGCCATTTGCATTACATAAATGGAGGAGGTAAACCGCTGTCAAAGAAAGTGATTTACTGGAACCAAAGTTCTTTCAGAGAATTTGTAAAGAATTTCATTTCGATGTGCCTTTGGACACGTCATACAATTGAATGGGATTTTGCAACATTTTTTTGTGATTTATCGCGCAATATCTCGCGAGACCGGTCTAACAATTAATTGAAGTAATTATTCAGCTATACTTAGCTGATTATTTATGCCTCCGCCTTTGTTATCGTCGATTGGAAACAACGGTCTCTTGGTACAACTCTGTGGTGGCGTTCAGGCTCGTCGGGGGATATGAAACGTGTTTGTAGCTACTGAAGATGTAGCCTTTGATTTGTAGTCGTCTGGTCTAGCCGATCTCGACAAACTTTGCATATAAACGAGTGATGATGAATGCCCAAACACCTGGCTAAGCGATT
The DNA here is from genome assembly GCA_949716465.1 of Chalcosyrphus nemorum. Taxonomy (NCBI): domain Eukaryota; kingdom Metazoa; phylum Arthropoda; class Insecta; order Diptera; family Syrphidae; genus Chalcosyrphus; species Chalcosyrphus nemorum. The sequence goes on along the minus strand of OX454334.1, from coordinate 57,966,064 downwards.
GGGTTTTAAGTAGACATGTGTTCTTTTATTTTTAGTTAGGAAGACAAGTTTATATAGAGAGTAATTTGCAAAAACCTTGGAAACCATAAAGCGAGACATTGATACTCTCAGAGGGTGGTTACGACCGCCTTTGCTTTAAAACGCAAGATTATCCTTTGTGCCTCATCCATACTCATAATTATTCTCCTCACATGCAAACACAAGTGCAGTGACTGTCCAAGAAAAAGTACGTCGCAAACTCAACACTCCATATTCCAATAATGTCAATGGCACTTGCCCACTTGTTGTAGTCTTTAAGGCGTAACTTGATCCAAGGCTAACAGCAATGCTGCGGATCATAAATTCTGTGAATAATTTCATACTTTCGATAAAAAACTGACTTTACTGGTGATAAATGGGAAACTGGCATCAATGAGTTCGCGCGCCATTTCTGTTTTACATTCTCATCCATCTGTCACTGTCATTTAAATTTTCTCAAAATGAACGGACCAAATGCACAAAAAACATTAATCTTCGGTGGTTTCTCAATTAGCAAAGTAGGGAAATTCAATAAACAGCTTTTTTTTACTTTCACGCTAATCAATGGATTTTTATATTTTAATTTGCTAAGCAAACTTGACATTTGAGAGTTTAATTTGTCGCGATTTCAAGTTTTAGCAAATTTCACAAATTTATAGAGAACCAAACGCTAAGTGTCTAAACTGATTATGATGTCATTATTGTCAAACCTAAGCTTTGATGTGTAAGATCTTTCAAACATAAACCTTCTTCAGTTAGCCCTTCAGCTGTCAAAGATGGAGAGTTATCTATTGTCTAAAAACACAAGCAACTACTGTCACACTGACAGAATTAATTCATTAAATTAACCCTTTGACATTTGCCATTGGTCACGCAGATTAACAAGAACAAGAAAACAAAGGGATATCCGGAAGAAAACAACAAAAAAAGAGGGATATCCGGTGACATTTACGTCGCCCAAAATTCTGACATTAAACGAGATTAGCTGTCAATTAAATCAAACTTTCTAATTTGCCATTTCAAGTCAAATCATTAACTCAAACATCACTAATGCAAATCAACCGAATCTGACATTATTTTCTTCTTCTGTTTGTTTATGGCTAATCCCTCGACAAGTAGCTAGCTATTCCCTAGGCCAATCCAACCGGTTGTGGTAAAGAAACAAATAACCAGAAAATGGCACTTGGCACACACATTCCTGCGTTTAAATGATTAATTTCTAAACGGGGAAACGGAAAACCAAACCGACGTCTAAATTATTGTAAGCATTTGACGGCCCACCAGTGGTGTTGTCAGGCATTTGCCAGTCAGTTGGACTTAAATAGGTCACATCTCTAAAGGAGACATTCAACTCGCCCAACCCAGATGCTGGTAGTTGGTACAAGATTAATGGATTTTCATTTTAAAAACAAAAAAACTTACACAACATTATTCGGCGTTGACAGCTTATAGAAGCGCGTACAAAACGCCACCACAAACAGTAGTAACGCAACAAGATCAAACTTGAGGCTGATCATAAAATTCGCACGCTCCTCGGGTTGCCTGTGCAGTGCATCCACGGATGATGGTGAATAGCCAGCTAGAGCTTCCGCTGTTGCTCCATCCGTGCAGCAACAGCACGCACAGCTTTGTTCGCGCTCGCTACTTTTGTTGGGGGTAAACGCTCGTGCAACGCTCGAGCGCGATAGCTTCTCGTTGTCGGTGGTGTTCTGCAAATTGGCCAAAATGCCACCATTGCAACATGACTCGTGAAATGTAGCGTGCGCTCGGTCCGACGAAAGTTTTTCAAGTTTCTCACTGGAACCGCGGTGAAGTCTTTCGTTCGCTGGAGGCATGCTGCTGCTGCTGGTTGAGGAATTCTCTGCGTTACTCTGAAGTTTTGTTGTTTTTTTCGCTGAATTTGTTGTTGCTGTTGTTGTTGTTGTTGGTGGTGTACGTCGTCGAAGTAATGTGTTCGTTAGAGTGGCCATTGTTTTGCTATTTTCCACACACACGCGGGCGCACACTGAGATTCATGGATAACACTATTCAAAGGCACATTATCTCAAAGATATAATTATCACTTAATTCAACAGATTTACTCGAGAGGGTAGTAACTTTGACACTTTCACCCGTGAGATTCTTATTTTTTTGTCGTGTTCTGCTTCGAAATGAAAGTTAAGCGCGATCAATGTAAGGTTCGTCGTAAGGCACACCGTTAAGCCAGCACCGTCGCCACGTAACATCGGACAGAGACTAAAGAAATGTTGCTTCCAAGAGTCTGAAAAGACACGAAAAGAAGAAATCAAAATGCGCACTCTCTTAAAATCTCTTAAGTACGCGCTTGTTCTAGATACAATACCAAATCTGGTTCTTAAACCTAACCGTTGTCCAGTTAGAGCTGCAAGTTGGGTCTGCCGTGAATGGGGTTTTTGTTGGTTCATCTCTTTTTTACCTTTTTATTGTATCTTTATATCTTTGTCTGGTGGAATTTTTGCGCTCTCTGCTTTGTTGATGAATTTCGTTTTCTTTTGCTTACCTGTATCACCTTTGCCGTTAAAGACTTCGGTTTGAATGTAAACAAAGCAATGAGGAACTGTGTAACCACCAAGAACTGTTATGTTATGTGTTACTTTCATTTCTTTTGGTTCTTCACACAGCACAGGTAGATAAGGTGTTTTATTTGTAATAAGAGACTAGTGCAGTAGCAGACAGGTGGCACTCTCTTAAAGAGGTTGAGTATCTACTATTTGTACTTGATAAAGATGGATAGATGGATTAGTGTTGGATCACTCGATCCCATACTGCACTGAGTAATAAAACAGGTATGTGTGTGCAGTGTTGTGGTACGTAGACACTGCTAATGCGATGTTGATTTGCATTTAGGAGGTATTTTTAGATTCTTAAGAAAAGTTGTTTATTCTCTGGGAGTTTTGTAAAATGTCAGGTATTGTGCGGGAAATTGTTTCATGCGGTTTATAGACACATTGACCTTGTGGCAAATTGGATATAATATCCGTGGGATGAAGCAGAATTTTACTATTTACTTTCAGAATGTTGCTTAACCTATTGAGGAGACCGTTCAAAGGTTAGTGTTGTACGTGCGAAATTGTGGTGTAAAAAAAGATGCCATGTGAGCCAAATTTCCTTGCAAACCACTTAAAGATTCTATGAATCACTGAACTTGTATATTTTTTTAGCACTTTACCTTCACTATTAAATTCAAAAGAAGGTTTTTAAAAACTCCATCTCTTCCGAGCTTCTGAAAAGCATACCACGGCTTGACAATCATGAGAATTGTGTTCTCGAAAATCGATGGCATAAGGGATAAAACTGTTGGTCCTTTTTATATCCTGCTGAGAATCTATGTAAGGGTCTTCTTTAAGCTACTTATGGTCTACTATTTATTTATTTTTTTGTTTTTAAATTTAAATCTGCTGTTAGCTTACCGTTCATGTCGGACACAACGTTTCTTTCGCCTCTTATGAGAAACCTATAGGGTTTTCCAATAGGGATTTCCGAACTTTGACAGGTAATTGCGGCCATATTGTTTAAGCTACATCACTCAAATCGGCTCTCATTTATTTAGTTTGTTTTGCCAAATTAATGTAGAGAGTTAAAGCCTTCAAAAACATGTGAAAATGTTTAAATTGTTTTATGAAAGTGGGTCTTTTGTTCTAGCAAAATTGTGCAGATTTTTTTGTCCATTAAACTGTCGCCCGTTTCTGGATGAATGGGTTTGTCAGAAAGGTAAATTGTCAAGTTTGGGACTATCAAAATTCAAACAAGATCCACTAAATTCCAATGCACCAACAGAATGGTGCTACGTGTTACAATAAACATTTTGTACGAGCGATTTCTGAACAAGGTTATCTTATGTGGAGCCTCTGTGAATTGGTCATCGAAATCGTGTGATTTGACCCCGTTTGACTTCTTCTTCTAGGATTTTCTTAAGTCACAGGTCTATTCCAATAATCCACAAAACACCACTGACCTGAAAGCCCAAATAATCCATGCCATTGGTTAAATTTTGGTTGACTTTTGCACCAGAGTTATGGAAAATTGGACGTTTCGGATGCTCTCCACCCAATGAATACGCGGCGGATATTGAAATGATATTATATGCCTTATATAATGGCATACATGGACCTTCTTAGTAAATAAAAAATGTTAATGATATCTCACTCACAGTTTGTTTTATTTAAATTGATAAATACGAAACGCTTAATGGAAACTATGTCTAACCTACGATTTCAGTTATGTACTTCAAGGAACTGAACAGGAAGTGGCGCTTTTCATTCTTAAATACAAATCCTAATTGGGACTTAATTCTACAATTGTTACCTTGAAGCTGAATGAAATTATAGAAGTATAAATCAATCTTAAAGAACTAGAAAGTTCTAAGTCGAAGCTAACAATTGAAAATTACTATCCAACTCAATCCTTGAAAGACAACTTTTGTTTGAATAGACTTGAACCCATTCTATGTATGCATTTTGAATCGCATTCACCAATACTCCTGCAAGTAATGTGTAACCACAACGTGCTCCAATTTCATTCACTAAACTCACTTATCCGAGTTAACCCAAATCCTCCGCTGTACACGCATTTCCCATTTCGAGGAGTACCCACACGTTGTCGAATGTAAACACCTCAAATCCCTACCATAGCACAACACTGCAACCATCGATTCACAGATGATGAGAGGACGACGACCAACGAATTTCCAAGAAGAAAAAAAAAAAAACACAAAACGAAACCAACCCCTTCCACTGGTATGGTGCTTGCAATGCCACCCCATGTACGACCCGTTCCCGAAATTATGTGTAACACAAGAGCCACAGAGTTGTTCCAATCCCTCTCGCACAGTCACACCCACTTCTGCCTCAATTTCGAGTGTTCATCCTTTCGAGGGTGTGATTCCCAGAGAACCGGTATTCGGTGGCATTCGCCGTGTGTGTCCTTGTCCTCGACCTAGTTTAATGTCAATGTCATTGACATCGTCGTCATCGTTGAGGTCGACGTCGTTGTCGTTGTCGTCGTCGTATGCTTTTTTTGCTACTGTTTTTCCACCACCATCAAACCACAACCAACCAACACAATACAGCTAAGGACCCTCTCCATTATAGCCTTTCCAGCAAACCAGGAAACATATATAAGTGGAAGAACGAAGAAAAAAATAAAACCATTTTTTTTTTTTTCACAGCCTGTCTGCCTTTATCCTTTCCTCAACGCGAGGACCACCCTCATACTCTGGCTGGAGCCACGAGAGGAGGATGAAAAAAAAAAAAAAACTCTCACAATATGGAAAGAAATCTCATCCCTGGCGAGTGGGCGAGGATGGATTGTGGTGTGGATGCTACAAAATGCGAGGGTGTACTACAAACACTCTGCCCAAAATAAAGTGCGTCCTCTGTGATGCGATGCCTCCACAACAGCAGCACCAGCAGTAGTGTGAATTCACTCTTGGCGGCTGTGGTGCTCCAGAAACCTAGAAATTTCTCTGGCAGGTAGACAGGTAGGCATATGTTGGGCTCTCGTCAATGGTAGAGCTGCAATGCTGATGGTATGACAGTGGTAATGGTTTGGGGGACAGGCGAAGATACTGAATGTCGTCGTTGGAATAAATGCATCGACGAGAGAGAGACTCTACCACCGTCGTCGTCGTCGTCGTCGTCGATGGTGCTGCGGTGGTGGCTTGGCTTTCGTATAAAGCTGAATTGGTGAATGGTTTGATGGAGGGTGCATTTGTTGATGGTGTATTCTGTTTTGTGCAGCAGGTCTGCTCTCGGGGTTCGTGGGAAACCGGATGGGTTTGGTTGGAAATGAGAGAAGTTTTAAGTTTTAGATCAACTTTATGGTGACTTTTTTAGTTAGATTGAAAGTTGTCTATTGCAGCTGAAGTGGGGAGTTGAAGACTCCTGGAAGGGAAGCTCAGTCTCTGCTGCATCTTCGAGAAGATGCCTGTCTGTGCGCTCGCGTGTTTAAAATTTAGGTTCGTGGCCCATTCTCCTGATTGCTTGGCGTACTACTTAAAACAAACTGGGGTCAGGGATCTCTGGGCAAAATTGCATCAAAATTGGTCCAAGGATTAAGGCCGGAAAGGCAGTTCCTTTCGCATTTATAGAATGAGTATGGATATGGACAAGCGCGAGCTGTACAGGATGTGTGTGAAGTCCAAGAAGCCGAGGCATGCCGACTATATTGGCTCGGCGACATTGAATGAATGGACAACAATGCTCCAGTTATCCTCGAATTCTGATGCTCGAATCACAGACCCCAGGCTCGAGATGGCGAAGAAGTCCGAACCTCCGGTACAAAGATGAAGTTGTTGCGGATGAGAGAAATCGGTCCTCACAGCTGAAAGAAGCATGCTCGGGATCGCAGAGAATGGAAGGTAGACGTGTCTCAGGCCGGAACTCTACAAGGATCGTGATTCTTTAAATAGAACTACCACTTCTCATTCAGGACCTCCTTCTCTCTAATTTATTTGTGCAGCTGCTGTTTCGACTCCTTTTGTAAATTCTTTTTCAAAATTTAGTAAGCTCTCCAAACCATAAGTCAATTCGACAAGTAAAATTTCAAAGAAAAGTGAAAACGTTTAGCCTTGGTAGCCAACTCCAGGCCAAAGCAAGGCAAATGTTATCCTTTTTCACTCTCCAAAATGAGATTATGCTTCCCCGTGTATATATAGTTGGTTGGTACACGCTATACAGACTCTACCCAGCTCCCAATGGTTTCACGCTTTGTGTTGCCTGTCATTACTGCCCCCAACTTGTCCACGCACCGTTCTCTTTCTCTTTTTTTTCTCTATTCATAGTCACAAATCTGTATGTATACCAAATGCAAGTGGCGAATAGAGTAGACTACTCCAGATTTACCCCAAGGGTGAGTCACCACTTTTATGCATCCTTGCACAACGCGCAGGCAGGCAGACAGACACACAGAACCCCAACCATTTTATGTGAGGCTTGCGCCATCTATTCCTCTCACTCATTCCGTTTGATTGGAGTGAATGTTACTCATACCATTTAAGCTAGTTAGTGAGTTTGGTATGAGGGTTTCTCTGCAGCTAGAAGTAGAGGGTAGATAATGCGCGGTGGAAAGAGAAAATCAAGTAGATTTACTGCGAAAACGGGAGGACACTCATGCACGGTAGTAATGTATTTTGGTGGAGTGGAAATTCGTTGGATTAGCTTGGGGTAGGGTAGGGTAGTTAAGGTTTCTAATACCTTTTTTGGTGGTGGTGTTGCCGTGGTGGATATTTGTAAAAGGGCAGAATTTTTTGGTTCCATGTTTTAAGTTGATTTCGAATACTTGGGCATAGACTACCTAAATTAGACGGTCAAGTCGAACTTCTCCTGCGTCCTCATTGCCGAAAACAGGAGGAGCCTAAATAGCCCTGTTTGTGAATAAATGTGAAGTACCGTGAAGTAGAAAATGGCTGCGCCCAGAACTGTCAATCGATATGCCCATTTAATTTAGTTGAAACGTCAAAATACAGATGAGTTTTTGAGTGAATTTTAGGTTAAGGGAGTGAATCTGTCAAACGAGCGGAAGTTGACTGTCTAATTTAGTTCGTCAGTGAGATGGGTCATAAGTGGCTTAAGAAGCTCTCTCTTTTCTTGTGTGCTTGTCAGGATGAATTAATTTCCGATTTTTGTGGTAATGTAAAAATAACAAGTGAGTGTGCCATCAGAAAGATCCCTCGAACCTTGTCAAAAGGGCAGTGTCAAACAACGTTCCTACATAATCGCGACAAGAGACAGACCAAAAAACACTGGATCATACAAATGGGTCAGGGACGGAGTGACCCAGAATCGGGGAGGATGTCAGTAGTTCCTGAGTTAAGACCAGTAAACCCCACGGGCGGATCAGTAGGTCTGCAGTAAAGTGGATGTGTCATGTTTCTCTTAGTCTGGTTCATAACCTCGCCTAAAAAAGAAGATGTTGTGGTGCCCAGAGCTCAAAGTTTATGCGAATCATCAACTAACTAATTTGTCACCTTTTGTGTTTAAAAAGCCAAAAACCTCTAAGTCCTTACAATACAATTCAAAATAAGTACCAAATGGCAATACTATTCCCATGAAGTCTATGACAACATCCCATTTCATCCGAAGTCATTCACATTCAAAAGAAAGGAGTTCATTTCTCCTTGATTTCCACAAAACTAAGGACTGCCAATGCAACAAAAGAACTACTCTATATCTACGTATACTAAAAATGTATCAAATGCACAGGCCGCCGCATACACACACAAATGTCACAAATGCCAATAGAGAAATTCATACCACCATCGCCCCGGTGCATGCGCCTCATTCAACCCAAAATACACAAATTCTCCCCACAGGCATCCATCTACTCACACACATACACACTCAAATACTGTGTTACAAAAAAAATAAATAGAAGAAAACACCCCCCAGGGCTCCAACAATCAAAAAATAAAACATCCAACCTAAAGTATGCTAAAAATTCCAAAACGTACCAAAATTTCATACAAAAATACAAAACGCCTCCTCAGTCTGTGGCCCCAAAACACCTCCCCCTCATTTCACCATCGGTGATTTACTATTTTTGTCTCGCTCTCAATTGTTTTGCAATAACAAAATAAATAAATAAATAAAAAAAAACAACCCGAAGTGAAACAGCATGATAAAGGACCAAAGCACCGCATGATAGTGTATAGCTGGAGCATAAAAAAGGTACCAGCAGCGGCACACGACATTTCCATCCACCTAACACAACAAAAAATGTATTGTATATGTAAAAACAGAAAAAAAAAATGGCAAAAAAGGCAAAAAAGGACTCCTCTCTATCCTCAAACACACAAAACAGCAGCAGCAAGCCCCAACACACAGAGACACACACAGCCGCACACAATCGACATCCCTAACAACAACCCCCCACAGAAAACAGTCCAACTCGGGATTGACTGGAGTGTGGAGTGTGGCTCCGTATAGCATACAAACAATAAATTTTCTTCCTTTTCAACCAAAAAGGATCTCTCTGCTGCTATACTACGCCGCCTTCTTTATACACACATCTATACCGTGTAAAATTTTTTTCCTCATCGCCCAAGAGAAGGAGGACAACAGAACAGCAAAAAAAAAAAAAGAAACCCGTCACGGAATCCTTTGCGAGAAATAAAAACGCCACCGCACTCCAAATGTAGGAAAGGACGAAAAAAGAAGAAAACAGTAAAAAAAAAAACGAGAAACTCCTACACCTACTCTTGCCGGTCCCTTGGAATCCTTTTTTCGGCCACGGCCAACAACGTTCGAAGAGATCCTTTTTTCCATCATCCTTCGTCCTTTCGTCCCACCCTACTGCCGTCGCCCATATTTACACTCCCGCGAGTATTACGAAAATAAAGGATAAAAAAAAAAAATAGTTGAAAAATTAAAAAAAAGGATATAGATACCTACAGTCGGTTGTCCTGGATATTTTTTTTTCCGTGGTTTGTGTGCTGTATTATCCTGTCTTCGGGTTTTTCGGGAAAGTGTCGCACGACGGCGAAAGTTTTTTTTTGTTCTCTCTTTTTATTTCCTTTCCGGTGACTGGGAGGAAGGACACCCACCAAATTATTAAGTACAAAGGACGTCAGCTGCTGCTGCCACACTGTGGATGGGAGTTAAACGAGAAAGAGGCGAATAAAAGCGTGGAGGTGGAATCACGATTCACGATTCACGAGGACTATAACGAAAATTCCTTTGAAATTTTCGGTGGTAAGTATGAGAGGACTAGCCGCTGGTGGGCGGGAGGAGAGACGTACACCGTCACTTGCTGTGTGTATTAATCAATATCCTGCACTGTGTCCTGTGTGTTGTTTGTTTGCTTGCACACACAAAAGCGTGTGTGTACGCGAAACTTTCGCTTAAAATGCGAGTGCATGCCTGGACCATCCATCCATTCCATTCCATTTGCCGCATAAAGCCAGCCAGACGCCAGTAGGACCACGGAATCAAAGCTTGCTTAATCCCACAGTCCCCGGAAGGCGTCCCCTCATATATATGTAGGTACACACAGCATCCGTGTGTACTACAAGTCTGTGCCTAGGATCCCTGTGTGAAAGTGAAATCGATTTGCCCGTTTTTCGGAAGGCAGGCAATGGTGCACCATATCCATCCGCCACCGTTGCCGTTGCCATCGCCGCCACCAAGCCGCCGCCGCCGCCGCCAAAAGGATATCGTCAAGTGAAAGGATCAAACACACAATTTTGGGGGTGATGCAGGTGTGCACAACTCGCCATAGCTAACAGCCATCTTGTTTCGCACTCACACACACATTCACTTACTCTATAGTCTGCCAGCGCCATTTCACCCCAACCCCCATCTATCTGACAGCAGCCTACTTTCTGTCAGACAAACAGACCCCCAAACTGTTCAATTTTTTACTCCACATGCATTTTTCCTCATTCTTTAGCAAAATTTTTATCCTTATCCTCGCAGAGCTAGAAAAAAATACCCAATCCATGTCCTGCTTTTTTTTTTTTTTTTTGTCCAGCCCCCACCCTGTTCGCCATTCGAAGAACTCAACACAATTATATGAACCCCTCTCCTGAGGCCCTCAAACCACACACACACACACACCACCCGGTTGTCTGTTTTTCACCACCCCTACGTTGGGGGCCAGTTTGCAAATCCTCTTTCTCCAATACTTACCCGGCTCAGGAGTTAACTCAGTCCTTTCCGGGGACGGGTTGGTTTGCCAGTTCAATTTCGAGTAACTTGGGGTGCGAAGGTATTGCATTAACGGGTCGTGTGTGTTACTGGGAAACAAGTACTCTTTTCCTCTTTTTTTTGTGCATTCAACTTGCATATCCTAGAGGTGGTGATGAAGGACTTATTTTTGGGAAATTTTTATTTAAACACCCACTTCATACTCTGGACTTAATTTCTTGGAAATTATTTGTTTTTAACGCGCACTTACTGTTACTTGCTGGAATACGTGTCGTTATAAGGATACAAGCAAAAAAAAAAAAAACACTCGCCCTGAAAATGGATGCCAAGGACACTATCAGTACCACAGGAAAGGTGTGCTTAACTTTATAAAAAAAATTAATTAGAAATAATTTATACACTCTTTCACAAAGTAAATTCAGTGAGAAGGATAAAAAAAAATATCGTCCTCTTTCCAGGATAACTTTGACGTTTATTGCTTTTGGTTATATTTCTTGCTTCTGCCGTTTTCTTTTCCTTTTACTTTTGTGTGTTGTCAAACATTGACGTTTGCTAGCGCGCAGGTCATCAGCGGAACGGTGTTTTGGTAGTATCCACTCGGTCGTATGTCTTAGGAATTGGTGCGAATCCTTATGCAATGTTGACACTCCAGCTGTGACAGAAGATACTACTATTTTGGGAATGTATTGAGAAGCCTGTTGCTTTCAGGGGGTATCTTTGTAATGTTTTTAGCAGGCATAGCAGATGTTCATTCGAAGTCTGAACTAAGATTTGATGGAAAAGGACATTTTTAAGCCATTTATGACTCCCCTTAACCCTAGGTCTCGATTTGAATTAGACTCTTTCTTCTTCTTATACCACCTCAATGCATCAGAGCATAATACAGTCTGTATCTGTGATTACAGAATTTCCTATCTACGTTCGCTAATTGTCCTTCATCATGAATTTCACACCGTTTGGCGGTCCATTCCCCGGCACCATACCAGGAATACCACAGTTCACAGCTACAGCAGCTCCTTTAGTCACCACCGTAACTACAAATCAGGACACGTCTAGCAATCGTTATCACAACTCAACAGCAGTTAATATGACACACTTTAATCAGCCACTACCGACGACAACAAGTGCAATTCCTACAGCCAAGTTCCGCACAGAAGACGCAGCAAATTCAGATAAGTACAACAATGGTCACCTGGTTACGACAGGAGTCACTCAACAGCAATACACTACGTACAGTCAACAATCGGATGGCGATAAACGACTGGCAACGGTGCCGACTATTTCATATGCACAGAATACGATTACTGCAACCTCAGGAGCAGGAACCACTGGCACTCACATACAACAGGCACCGCAAGAACTCACCCAGGACCTCTGCAATGCAATATTGCAGCAACAGAGTGTAGATACCAAGAGAGGTGAGTATGGGAAAGTCTTGCTTACCAAAGGATAAAACGATGGTTTTTCTAGTCCTGCAAAATTCCACGTGGCAGAGTCTGACGCCGGGTACAACCGTTGCGGACTATTTGTCACACTTACCTGCGAGTACACTTCCATTGTCACTGCATCATTTCCTGAAGTATTCAGCCGAAACGATAAAAAAGGAGAATCAAAATGTAGTAAGTTCCTCAAGGACTCAAACTCCCTGAAAAATATATTAAGCTTTCTCTCAAGGTACAAACCGGACCACATATAGGATTAGGCGCGATAACGATACCTCAGCATCAAGCTCCGACCCAGATAGGACAGCTTCAGCAAGCTCAGCATCCCCCACAGCAGCATCCGCAGCAAAGTACATCAGGACAGACGGCCACAACCTCCACAACAACAGGTACAACAACTAAAAAGAAGAAACGCAAAAAACATCCAAAGGAGCGAAAACCAAAGCTACGTCCAGGTGAAATCCGTCTAACCACTGCTCTCGATGGCAGTCCGCTGTACATGTGCCCGGAGTGTCAAGTCGCCTACCCCGAGCAGGATCTCCTAGAACTTCATCTTGTAGGGCATAATCTCGAACGACGTTACATCTGTGACATATGCAATGCGGCGCTTAAGCGAAAGGATCATCTTACGCGTCACAAGCAATCACATAATCCCGAAAGGCCATTCATCTGTACCGTCTGCCTGAAGGCTTTCAAAAGAAAGGAACAACTAAGTCTTCACTTTGTCATCCATTCCGGTGAGAAGCGTCATATTTGCATAGAATGCGGCAAGGGCTTCTATCGGAAGGATCATCTGCGAAAACATACAAGATCTCATATAGCGAGGCGTGTCAAAGCCGAATTAAGTATGCAGAATCAGAATGGTGGAACGAGTATGTTGCAACCAAATTTGAGTATACAACAGCAAGCGCAAGCAGCTATGCAACAACATCAACAGCAACAGGCACAACAGCAACAACAACAGCAGCAGCAAGCGCAGCAGCAACAACAACAGCAGACTAATCAACAACAAGTTCAACAACAACAACAGCAACATCAAATGCATCAGCAGCAGCAACAAATGCAACAACAGCAGCAACATCATAGTCAAGCACAGCAGAATGTCGCCCAGCAACAGCATCAACAACAACAGCAACAACAACAACAGCAGCAGCAACAACAGCAACAGCAATCTCAGCAACAAGCACAACAAAACCAAATGATGAACTGAGGGTGCGAGAGGCAAAGCGGCCTACAATCCGATGTTGCCTCTATAATCGATGTAAGTAGAATCCTTAATGTTTCGAAGAATTTTGTTGCTTGAATCGGGAAAAGGATTCAATTTGAATTCCTCTTCCATTGAATTACAAACGTGGACTCGCGCATGAGTTCACTTAAATATTTTTTACGAAAGCTGCGCTTTTTATGTTTGGTTTGCTAGTAGAAAAAAGAGGTTATATTTCGTGCTGAAAGCACTGAGCGGCGCTTCTACACATTTATCCTTTTCAAAGCAAAGGCAAAGATTATAAATTAAAGAAAAATGTAACGCATTTATAAATGCGGATTGGATTCAGTTTCAATTTGGATTGAGTACCAGGAAATCGCAGATCGGGTTGACATAGAATTGGCTTGATTCGACCATACAATTTTCTGTGATCGAGTTGAAGTTTATCGTATCGAGGTCAGAGGAAGAAGGAGAAGAAACTGGTCAAAAAACACAAAGATAACATGTCTCATGCGCATATCTCAACCCAGGTAGCAAAATCAATCGTTGCAATGAACATTGCAGGTACAAATTCACCAAAATCTCGAGGTTTCATTTCTCTGATAACATGGTATAATTCGTGTTCAGTCGATTCAATTTGAATCGAGTTACGTTGACTCTATTTCAACTCGATCGATGAATTTCAACCCAGTTTGATCCTGAATTCAACTTTGCATACAAAGAAAAGCAAATGAGCGCCACAGCAGTAGTTCCAAAAATAATTTCCAATCTCCTCAGCTATTTTTTATATCAAAATTAGCAAAAAAAAACATTTAATTTAATATGTGATACCGTAATAACAAAAAAACAAATACATTAAATGTATGAATATAAGCAATTGTTTACACTTTTCTATAATTTTGAATAAACCTACTTTTATATAGAAATATTTATAATTTCAAAAGCAATGAAATTCAAATTGTCTGAAATTGCACGAACAAATAAAAAATAATAATAATTGTAATAAAAAATTATATATTTTTTATATTTAAATAAAATATAAGACAATGTGTATAGTCACACTCAAACAAATTAAAATTAACAATTGATGTACTAAACTATGTATAGAAGTAAAATTAATAAATGTTTACTATTAGAAATAAAATATTTTTACAACGCTAAAAATAGAGAATATTAAAATATAATTCACTAATAATTTCGCTAAAGGCATCAAGGATTATACAATAAACAAAAAAAAAGAAAACGTAGAAATGATTAAATTAACTAAGAAAATATTTGTATTGGAAAAAAGTGATGTGTAAATGAACCTACTTAGCAGAAAAGAGTCGACAAAATAAATATTTTTTAAATTATTTAAATGTTTTTTCCAGTTTTCAGTGAACAACGAATAACTAATTAAATATAACGGTCACATTCTAGCAGCCTTTTTAGTTCATGCGTAAGAAAACTACAGAGAGGTAGATATTTGTGCGAAGGAAGATTGAAAAGGGGAAGCAGAAATGAACTGCAAATAAACAGATGATTGAGATGCAAAATATATTTTCCCCAAAATAAACTCTTTGTTGTTGTTCACTTGATATACATGGAATGATGAGGGTTTGCTTGCATTGCGTTACGAGTTGGGGCTAGTATTTTCTATTTCATTAAAGCGTTCATTGCAGTTGGTGTGCCAAAGATAAAGTTGATTTTGATGACATAAATCATTCAACATGGGAAACAATTGTGAATATGTATTTTTTTGTTTGCGCTCAGTACTGTCAAATGTAAACTTTAACTTTTTTGTTGTAGCTTTGTGAGCTCCCATTTGATTTAGCTTGAAAATACAATTACTAAGCCCCAACCATAATTGCGTTAAGGGTGCGATAGCTAGTATCATAATTGAACGAAAAGTCTACTCGTGCGCTTTCAAATTCCGAGCGCTCCCATAATTACATTAAGAAAACGTGACCATGTGTCATATTTTTACACACAATGTAGCCATTCTTATCGCCCCGTACGGAATGTGCGAATGAAACCGCTCTCTACGTGTGGTGGCAAAAGTGAACGAAAATCAACGAAACTGAGCGAAAAGTCATTATGGGTGTGGTATACAAAAACTATGTGTATTTGCTTGACTACTTACGGGCGCGTCCAGAGACTTCATTTAATTATGGTTGGGCCTTAAATATCGGACGTTTTTAGCTTGGGAGAGCGAATCTATCAAACGTTTGCTTAGTTAAGTTCGTCTATGACACGAACAAGCTCTGGTAAGCATAAAACCTAGGTTAAGTTTCGGTTTACCATCTGTCATCTTTTTTTGTGCAAATTTTGTGTCATAGAGGGCGCTACTCGACAAGCATGTTTCTTTTAAATTGACAGGTCAAGGAAACAACTAAAGTTACTTACTTTCGATTGTATTTTTATTTCTAGAGCTTGCAAGTAATAAACAATTTAAATATGTTACTTTATGTTAATTTTTTAAAAGTTTGTAACCATTTTTTAACCCTCTATATAGATGAATGTAATTTTTGGATGTCTAAATAAAATTTAATTTTTACATTTTCTCTTTCTTCCTAGTGTGCACTCAGCCTAATCACGAAATGACCAAAATTAGGAAAATTCCACCATTGCATTAACAAAATGAACGAATTTCGTTCGCAGATGGCTGCTAAAATGACACGATGAACTCATCGTTGCCCACAAAATGAACGAACAAAAATACAGAAGAAAAACAACAACTGTGTGGTAGGAGAAAAGAAAATATGGTCGTAGATTTTTCTCCGAAGCGAAATTCGTTCGTCATCACACGTTCGCAGTCAGCAAAAAGCCATTAAAATAATCCCCAGCAAAAGAAAAACACTCAAAAAACAAAGTCCACATTGAATTTCAACAAAAAATCAATGAATTTATTCGATTTTCTGACGAAATTCCCCGATCAAATAATAGTTTGAGAAAACTCGCTTAGGAGAGAAAAAAAAAAACCCCAGTGGAAAATTTCGCTACAAAAGGAGCACAAAAAAACGATACGAGAAGCAAAAAAAAAAAAGAAGAAAACGGGCGGAGAACAAAAGACGGGAGATAAAACAGAAGGCGCAGCAGAAAAGCACAAAGAAAGGCGTAACGAAAAGTGAAGACGACACAACGTCAGTGACAACGACGACGACGATAAAATGACAATCAAACCAATCGGGCAACAAAAATCGTCGGACGGCGGAAAGAAAGACTCCCATGGTCATGTTCAGGTCGTCGGAGGAGAGGCCCCAAATCAAAATGTCGTCCGTTCCACACATCGGAGTGTCGTAATCGACAGCCATGCACAGGTGAGTGTGAGCGAGTGTGTGTTTTGTGTATAGTTTGTGCTCTTTTTTCGTTTGGATCGCAGTCCAAGTCCACGGCGCGAAGTGCAGTGCCAGCAATAGTAGTAGCATGTGCTGTTTGAATGTAAATATAGTTGTGGGTGGTTGAGGGTTGGGGGAGGGTGGGTTGGATTTACACAACGATGAAGTTGACATTTGCTTTTTGTTTATTTATTGTTGGGTGTGCGCGAAACGCAAAAAAAAGGATTCGCTGCCGAGGGAGATAGCTCTTCCTAATCAAATATATGTAAAGGGAGCCATTTGGTGTACAGGAAATGGCGTATGTTTCTCACTGTTAATTGCTTTGGAGTGTTTTCTACTACTTCACGACTTAAGGGGGAGTGTGAGGTCACCTTTGTGTTCGAAAAGCAAGAGGAATTGTGCGCAGAGAATGGATGTGTTAGTTTTATAGAAGTTACGGATGGTTTTATTTATGGTGATGATTTGTGCACCCAGGGGTGCTTCGGATTCGAAGATTACAGCACGTAGTGTTGAGTGGGATTATTTAGTCCGCGATGGGGTACGCATACTGGAATATTTCTGAAAGCAAAACGGAATAGAAAGTGTTCTTATTCAGAGAATTTCGTTGGTTTATTTCTATTTTTAACTTTCATACATTGTAAGCAAGATTTTCAGTCACCTCCTCATTTTTGCTTCGTTCTAATTTATGTCTAGACCTTTACACGGGGCTTAACTCATACTTAATCTAGCTATTCAGTGTTTGATACTATTTTCAGGTCTTTATTTAAGTCAAACTTGTCACAAATAAGGTCCTAAGTATTCTCAAAAGCTTAATCTATATTTAGGATTTAATTGGTTTAATCCGGGAGAAACACCACCATATTTTCAAGGCTACTACTCTCATGAGTCTCATAAATATAGAAGAATAGATATTACGGTCGTGTACAAGGGTCTCAATTCTCTTTTCCCTTTTATACTTTTGTAACACACTAGTTAGGAGATCCCACGTCTCTGAGCTGTCTACGACTCTTTTCTAAAGAGCTCGATTCCGCTTCGACTGTTCAGCGCCACGTTTGCTTTCTCGGCCCTTCTTGTTGCTTCAATGTACGCAGTTAAATCTGCATTGTTGTTATGACTGAAAAGAACTCCAACCAGTTGTCCCTTATCTCATCATGTACCTAGTCTGTTAAGAGCTTAGGTTTCGTAGATTTCGTAAAAGGTTTTGCACTGGAACATAACTTGCTTTTAAGTTCTGTATTGAGCCTCGCAACATATGTATTTAATTTTCTGTATAATTTCTCTCTTTATAGAGTCCCCAACGTCGAGGAGAGGTATACGAAGAGATATCACGTCATCGCCGTAGTCCGCACAAAAGGTGAATATTCGTAAACTTTGTCCCTGTTACCACAAAACTGACTAGTTTCATTTTATTCATATATCCTAGCAGTGGAAGGTCCAAACGTGAACACCATAAGCGTGAGCGTGAACGTGAGAAGATCAGTACAACTGTTCAGCAATGCAATAGCCCCCATCACCCTGCTTTTACTCCGACTTTGGGTAATAAATCTCCAGGCGAGCAATCCCCTCCTGTTTCGTGTCAGCCTCCATCACCAACAGCCCAGGTGGCTGCAAATCTTTTGAAAGCTGTCGAAGAGGCCTATTCTGGTTACAACAGTGGCGATGAACATCTACGCCCGAAGGAAGGCTACATCAGTCCAGAGGAATGGAAACTACGCGATGAGCAATTCGACAAAATGATGTCCGAGCAAGGATTCATTCTCAAGAACATCGAAGAGGATGGTGCATGTCTGTTTAGAGCAATATCGCTCCAGATCTTTGGCGATGAAGAGATGCATGATCAGATTCGCCAACAGACAATGGATTATATTGTAAGTTTGAAGGGATTTTTAGTATATCAGTGAACAGTGTTTAATTTGGTGAATTTTTAGTACCAAAACCGTGAGTATTTCTCGCATTTTGTAACCGAGGACATAAACAGCTACATCAAGCGCAAACGCAAGAAGGATTCGCATGGTAACCACATCGAAATCCAAGCAATGTCAGAGATTTATAATCGACCAGTGGAATTGTATTGCTACAAATCAAGTAAGTCCTATAGGCTGTCTCTCCTTTCCATTTTTACTAAAAGAATTGATTACTTTTTGCAGCACCGATAAACATATTTAATTCTGAGCAATTGAACAAAGGATTTCCTCCTCTGCGGCTGTCCTATCAACGTGGATCTCATTATAATGCAATAATCGATCCTTACAATGCCACCGTTGGTGTGGGCTTAGGTTTGGCTGGCTACAAGCCTGAGCTACAAACAAAAGACGCGGTGCTTCTCAGCGAACAGCTGGAAATTGAACAGGTTCGTTGAACTGCCTTCTATTGTGAACACTTTGCTATATTTCTCTTTCCATTTCAGACAATGTTTGAGGATAAACTGAAGACAACCGATTGGGAGGCAACAAACGAAGCAATCGAAGAACAAATTGCACGCGAATCCTACTTGCAATGGTGTCGTGAAAACATGCAAAAGGCACGTATGCCGGCAACAACTTCCACAAATAATAGCAACCATGCAAGTGGTAGTAGCACAGCAGCAGCAACCACCTCGGCAACAGTTACGTCTGCAGAGGCAGCTGCCATTGCATCGCCTTCAAAATACCATCAGCATCAGTTGCGAAACTCTAACTCTACGTGTACAGTTACCAATGATAATCTCAATTCTTCGACGTCGTCTACTTCATCGGTGGGTTCATCGCAGCCGGCTGCGGTGCCTTCACCATCGGCAACAGCAACATCAACATCGTCGTCAGCATTAAGCGTTGGGAATTTGTCGCCAAAATCGTTGACAGCATTCGCACAGAGCCTGCGGAAGGACTCGGAATTGTGTTTTGACAGTGATGACACGGACATGAGCAGCACCAGTTCCATTGATCATCCATCGGGTGAGAAATTGGCTAATCGTGGTAAAAAATCAAAAAATCGCGGTCCCAATTCGCGATTGACCAAGAGGCGACGGCGTGAGATTGCCGGCGGCAGCAGTGCACAGGGAGAGGATAAAGAGTAAGTTTTACCAGATAGCATGCAGTAGTTTTGTTTTATTGATAGATAGCTCCGCGGACGTGTGAAATTGTAGCTCACGTTGGGCAGTAATTCATTGTAATTCTCCTTGTTCGTCCTTTAGTGCTTGCGACTGCACAGTTCACAAGTAGTCTACAGCATATTCACGCTGGCAAAATGATCTTGAGGCCAATTAGTTTGTTCACTTCATAGCCAGTTCTTTCAGCAATATACTCGCAATCTCTCCAAAACCTTGTTAAGTTACAAGCCCACCAAGCAAATAAGTTATTTGATCAACTGTCAAGTCAGTTATATCCACTGTTTACCTTTAGATTTAACCAATATTACCGATGTCAGGTTCGCTATTACGCGCACCAATCTACCAATTCGCATTTTTTTGTCCAACTCTTAGTAACTTAGATTTCTATACAGCAACGACGAGGTTGATAAACTATCAACCGCAAAGCAGCAAAAGGCCACAACATTCTGTGATTCTGAAAGTAAGCGTTCTCGGCCAACAACACCAACAGCAGACCCCAACTCTGGCGGCGAAGCAAACCTTCTGCTACAACAGACAGCAGTATCTTCCCCGACGAAGTCTTCATCTGAACAACTATCGCCAACGCCATCGTCGTCGTCGTCGTCGTCCTCATCATCCCCAGGTACCTCGAAGCAAGTCGAAAACAAAGATGTTCCGAATGTCAGCGCGAGCTCCGCCGCCACCGCTTCAACTTCCTCATCGCCACCATCTTCAAATCAGCCGCCTTTGTCGACATTCTATCAGTCTCTGTTAGAGTCGTCATACGCTGCTGATGGTACGTGCAATGGTACAGTTTTTCCTCCCACAACCAGTCCCACTTAACGTTTTGTTTTGAATCCTTCTTTTACCCACAGGTTTCTTGCAACTGTCTGAAAGCGAAATGCTCCAACAGGCTATCCAGCTGTCAACACAGGAGTACTTGGAGGCTCAAAAACGAAAAGGCGGTTTTCTACGTTAAAAAAAAAAACTATTTTTAAACAAACACAAACACAACATATATATATATAAATATTCTTAATAGTTTCTTTCTATTTTCTACAAGAAGAACACACTGAAGACAAAACAAACAAACACTACACACACTATAAACCATTTCGAAATCTTCTCTTGAATTAGTATATAGAATAAAAAAAAAAAAAACAAAAAAAAGAAACAAGTAAATTAGCAATGTAAATGAAATTACATGAAAATTATTAGAAGAAAAAATAAAAATACACATTTAGGTGGTAAGAGAAATTATATTACTAAACACTACTATCGCTAACTATTGCTACTAGTACTACACAAAAGGGGCCACTGTTTTGACACACACGGCCCTTTAACTCTAATTCTCTTTACAGGTACGCCGTTGATTATTATTTTTTTTTATTATGTACCTTTTGCTATGCTTTGTGGTAGATTTCTTTAAGAAAATTCTATGTTATATTATTTGTTGTCTTTTCTTTTTCTCTTTATATGTATATTCTTTGTTTAGTAACTCTTTTTCTTGTTTAGCTAGAGTTTTTCTATTTCGTTGCGTCATTCTTTTGTATTTGTTTTATTTTCTTTGGCAATATTAGAGTAAACACACAACATATAAATCCAAGAGGAATTACAGAAGTAATTCCATTTGTTCTTTAACAAATTTAACTATACATAATACAACAAGCAGAGAATAGAAATGAAAAACAAAAACAAAAAATTAATAATAAATAAATATAGACTTATGTAATTATTATTCTAATTAATTAATTAAAAAAGTAATTCATTAAGCCAGCCGTACCTTAAGGACGTACGGGTCAATGGGGTTCAAATGAAAATGTATTTTATTGAGAAAAAAAAAAAAACACTTCTTTTGTTAATCTTTTGTTCTTTCGCTGAATAAAGAAAATTTGAAAAAAAAGTAAGTGCTTTCCGTTTATTGTTTCGTCCTTTTACAGCAGAACAAGATGAGCTTTGATTTGCCACCAAAACCGTCAAAATCTGTCTGCGAATAACGAAGTTACAAGCCAAAAGAAATCCATGTTCAGGTAACCTAAAAAAACAACAACTGGACCACCCTGTGTCTCTCAAAATATAAGTAAACACCATCGCATAATCTAATTGGCAAATTTTGTTTCATATTCATAGTCCAACTGAAGCAATCAGCTGTTAATAAGCCTTCCGTTTACGTAATTAATTTCACCCATAGCTACTGCATTTTATAACCACGCGCAAAACATTTGAACCACCCTGTAATCGAAAGAAGGTAACTCAAAAATAAGCTCCACCCTCTGATCTACATGCCGGTGTTTGTTTCATGACGCTAGCTTATCTAGATCAGAAGTTATCGTCTGCTACGAATTCAACACTCCAAATGCATTTTTTGTTTTGTATAACACCCTGTAAATGACCGTAGGACCACCCTGTACTCAAAAGGTATACTGCCATATTAATCTACACCCTGTGACGCAAATTTTGGCCTCCCTTTCATAACGATAGCTTACCTAGAACCGGAATTATCCACTAAGTTGGCAAGAACATTGCTTAATTTTCTCATAAAGGGCCCTTTAAATACCCGAAGGCCCACCCTGTACTCCATACAAACCCAACCATCTTCATCTCCACCTTCCGCCGCAAATTTTGGTGCATACCCCAAGGCGCTGGCTGACGTAGGACCGAAAAAATCCGAACGAGTTCTCATAGAAATTCTCGTAAAACACCAGGCCAACAGAAATCCCAGAAAAGCAGTAGGTATCCTCAGCCAATCTGAGGCTGGGAGCCATCCCCTGACTACAGATTTCAACAGCGATTTCATTTTGTTATAACTTTTTTGTTTGTCGATGGATTTTGATGATCCGGGTGTCAAATTAAAGGACATTTTCTAAGGCACACTTTGGCATTGGATTGGAATGGAATCCAATATGGCGGATCTAAAATGACGGCCGTGCAATTTTTCAAAATTTTGTTTCCCCCGCAGGACCTTCATTTGTGCATGGATCTTAAAAAAATTGTTCTCAAATGAAAGGCCATCCTTTGAAATAGTTAAAAAGCAGATTTGATGAGAAATACAAAAGCCCACTGAAACACCAGCCCAAGAGCAATCATCAGAAAATAGTGGGTTTCCCTTGCTGTTTTAACGACCAAAATTCTGCCACTCCCTGTACACAGATTTGCATAGTAATTTGTTTTTGCTATAACTTTTTTATTTACCGACGGATTTTCATGTTTCAGGCATCAAATTAAAGGTCATCTTTTGAAAAATCGATTGGAGTTGGAATTATGAAAATCCAAAATGGCGGATGCAAGATGGACGCCATGATATTTTATTGTTCCTTGTTTACTCATTTTCGTCATAAGTCCTTTAAGGTTTTTAAAAATCTTAATAAAATGCATCTGTAAGTGTTCCTTAGAAAATTTCCTTTAATTTGACACCAGAATCATGAAAATCCGTCGACAAACAAAAAAGTTACATCTAATTGAAATTGATGCCGAAATCAGTATCAGGCGGCAGAAGAAAATTGAGTCGTTAAAACAGCAAGGGAAACCTGCTAATTTTGCCAACTTCAAAATCCATTTGTGTCGGTTGTAGAAGGGCTAGCGACATAAAACAAGTACCAAAATTTAAGTCAGATGGAGTAGATTAGCTGGGGTGTATTTTTGTCAAACACAGGGTGGTCAATTCTCATCAATTGTGCAAGCAAATTAACGCCTTTTTGGATCCGCCGCCATTTTGTATCGGCCATATTGGATTTTCACCAAACCTTTGCCAAACGCTTTCTCTTGAAATGCCCTTTAATTTGACACCCGGATCATTAAAATCCATCCACAAACAAAAAAGTTACATCAATTTCAAATTGATGTCAAAATGAGAGTTAGGCGGCTGATGCCCAGGAAAAAAAAATTGTTATGTGATGCCTACTGGACAAAAGATGGCGTTACTTACGTCACTTGTCGCAAAGTCACCTACTGGCTTCTGAGCATTTCTGTTGGCCTGGTGTTTTACCAGAATTTTCATAGAAATTTTCGTCGATATCTCGGCCCCCAGACAAGCTAGCGTCATGAAACAAAGCTCAGTGTGTAGGTCATGTTTGACGCTTTATTTTGAAAAAGAGGTGGCGTCGCTGACGTCACTTGACGTAAAGTTACCTACTGGCTTCTGAGGATTTCTGGTGGCCTGGTGTTTTACGAGAATTTTTGTTTAAAATTTCTTGCAAATCTCCGGTCCTAGGTGGGCTACGGGCATGGTCGAGACGTCAAAATGTGCGTCAGACGGTGGCGATGACAGTCTGGTGTGACTTATGCCAAATGAGACAAATGACAGGATTTATGTCCGAAGTTGTGATTTATGACATTAGACATGTCAGGGATTATGTCTAGAAGGCTAAATTAAGACATAAGGAATGTCTGAAGTTGAGTTATGACATGAAAAATGTCGAATTTTGTGTATATATGACATCAAATACGGTTTATAGATCTTTGCCGGTCGATATCTTCGGTTCTAGAAGGCCCAGAGAAATGAAACAAAGTTCCTTATTTAGGTTACAGGGTGTACTTTATTTTTAGCTTATTATTATTATTGGGATATATAATTTTAGACGTGTTTTATTGCAAAGTGTTTAGCAAACTCTTAATAAAACGTCCATTCTCACTTTTATCTTAAAAATGACACTCGAATCATAGATGGCGCTGACTATAGTATTTTAGACAGCAACCTTTAAGGAATAAATAGTTGTTGTCTACGATTTTAGTCTTTTTAATCTACGCCATCTTTTGTTTAATTTTATAATAAAAGTGTCGTGTTGTTGTTTGATGTGTTATGTGTCTACGTCGACTTGTTTGGATGAGATTTGATTGAAGTTAGGCTGCTCCGTGAGGATCTTCAGCAGGTTGTGGTCGAATGGGCTTGTGCAGATCAACAGGGAGTATTGAAGTAAGTGTGTTTCTTCCTGTAAAGAGGACAAGAAAAGCAAAAATTAACTAATAGAATTTATTTTGAGGATAATTTTTGTTGTGTTACCTGCATGTGGGACTTCTGAATGGACTGGTGATATTGTTCAGCTTCTAGGAACTATTGCACGTGACCTAAGAAAGAACAAAATGAAAGGAAGTTTAAATTTCTGTAAAGTTATTAGTATACAGGGTGTGTCTACCTTTGGTTAAAGATGCTCATATCGTTTTGTTGTTTAGTGTAGATTAGGTTGGATAGATCTTTCTTACTTAAAAGGCTGTGGCCATTGAGTGGTGGTTCGTCTGTGTTGCCTTGTTGAGAGAACTACAAATTAATGAATTTAATTTATTTTAAGCGTAATTATCGATATGTTACCTGCATGTGGGACTGCGTATTCGAATGGGGCGTTAATCTGTGCACCACCTAGTTGGATTTTTTAAGTTTTCTCGTTTTCTTTTTATTTAAAAAAATCCTGTCGTTTCTTTGATTGTTTTCTCAACCAAAAATTCATCCATAAAACAGCAGGAAGTAGTTTAACTGTTTTGCCTGAGGTGCTCCTTGACGACATCTAAAGCAGGTGTTTTCCCACCGAAATCCTTAATGACGACCACGGAGCAGCCGCAAACCTTACGTGGCTTGCCTTCTTTGTCGATCTTGCAAAGACCGGACCACTCGCCGAGCTTCTTGTGCGAATCGACACGGATCAGAGGAATCTGATGTTCATGGCAGAGGGCTGTGATCAACTTCTTGTACAGAGGTTCCTCGAAGGATTCTGACAAATGGGCAAAAACAGCTTGACCCCTGAAACAAATCATGCACACTTTAATCAAAAGAACAGTAGAAAATAAGCCACAAACACTCACTTGTCAAGGCCTTGCAGGGTTGATGGATGCCATGAACTCAACCATCGGCGATCAGAGACTTCTTTAGCACCTCTTGGAGAGCTGAATTGATATGAAAGCAGCGACAACAATTGGGGCCATTTTTAGTTATTTATGTCGTCATTCCTAGTGACAGTTCGTAGTCTTTGTTTGTTGTGCGGTGCATAAACTTTGCAATTGACTGTCTTCAGTGGAAGGTGAAATCTGAAAAAGAAAAAAACAAATAAGAATGAATTAAATGCCATCATATTGCTTATAAGAAGAGGTAAGTTCATCGATCGAATGAGCATTTAAAGTGCTCCAAGTGTGTCTACATCGCTGGCGATTTTAGATGCAGGCAAACAATTCATTGCCACGACTAGTTTTTGGGAAGGTAATGGTAGATAGAAGTACAGCTTCATGAAAGATCAAGAATGATGCAACTTATAAGAATGAATACATCATCCATATGAGTTCAAAATATCTGTTTAAACAAAGTAAGAGCTAGACCACAGAACTTGTTTGTTACTCTAATTATAGCCAGTGTCTACAAACGTACGTGCCAGATGCTTCGCACACGCTCTGCTTTATAATTCGACGTAGTTAGACTGAACAGCTGTGTCAATTTCTTTTTGTCAGATTAGCGACAGGAGTGAGTGTGTACTTAAAAGTTTTATGTGAATTGGAGCAGATTTGTCAAATTTGTGGCACGCGTCGGGGGTTCTTAACTTGTAAGACGGTATAAGCGTGTTTTTACTTGCCAGCTGCTGCTTTAACCTAGTTAGTGTGCTTGAATTGGATCGTGTCTAAGATAGTTAGAATAGTTTGGTTGGTTTTTGTATTGGATACATTGTATAAATTTGTAATGCGATTGCTCACTAGAGATGTCGCTGGGGTTAGTTTGTATGTTTCTTCAGGTGTTTGTGCTGGATAGAGCTGTAATAAATGTTCTGGGGGTTCGTGTCTTCAGTCAGAATAGTGTGTAACATGATAATGCTCACTAGATGGCTAATGGTTTTGGTAATTGCCAATTGAATGGGGTTGTGCCTTCACTTTTTTCTTCCGTGCATACAGTGTATCCAGGACAAACACCAAAAAACTATTCTAACGATCTTAGACACGACTCTCACAACCATTTTATCCTTTTTTAGCTAAGACATAAAACATGCTCCATGAGCTAGAATCGGCATTTACACACTACTTTTATCAGAAGATATCACTTTAATATTTTGTTGGATTTAAATTTCTGTGAAAGGATGCCTAGAGCCTGAGCAGAAGTATGGCGTGGTTGGTTAGAGATGTACCTTAATGAGGATGCACGTAGACCAAAGTAGCTATATTACGCTGCCGGTGTACTCTTGGAACCATTCGCTTTTTGTATAAAGGAGTTGATTTTAGAACTAACAACCCGAAGGTTGGCTAGTGTAGCACAAAGGCCCAGGAAGAGACGGATGATCTCTTCTTTTTCCTCGTCTCTGCACTGTCTGCAGCAAACATCCCAGTCTTTGGCACTGTCTGCCTATTTCAGAATATCTGGTGAGGACATTTGTTAGTCTTCACGGGGTTCTCGTTTTTGGTTCTAGAAGTCTGATGTTGGTCAAAGCAGTAGTTGACGATTCCCCGGTATGTCACAGGGACCTAGTACCCAGCAAATGGTGAGATTGTACTATCCAGCTCGTTAAGAGATAAGCGGCATTGCCCATGTGATGTTGGATGACACCACTTTACTTAGAAAATGTTTAGGATTCGGAAATTTAAGGAAATATTAGAGATAGTCACGTTAGAGAGTTTCAAAATTAATTACCGACTAGTGGAAATATAAAGCAGGTGACGGCACCTTAGTTAGCTTAAACCAAATTAACATTATAAGGCAGACTCTACTCATGCTTCTGCTTGCCACATTTCTATCAACAAAACAATACCACAAGGACTTAATCATATCTACGAATGTATGTAGTTCTCATCCGATGCCATTCAGTCTCCTTTTAATACCCTAATCAGTTGTGTCAACCTCTTTCATTTAATATCCCGCCTTAAATAAATATTTAATACAATTAATTCATCGTTCGGATCTATGGTCATCGTCATCGTTAGGCCACTCTAATCCAAGTCTCATAAATTTGGTGCCAAAAGAATTTATCTACCTACACAAGGACGATAGCCACCCTCATCTGCATACAGTTTTCCAATTAAACACAGACAATCAATTTGCCATTCGGCCGGCGTCCAGCATCTGTAGTATAGGTACTACATTCCTCTGGGGAAAGGTCTGGATATAGAGGAATAAACACACGAAACTACTT
The DNA here is from genome assembly GCA_949716465.1 of Chalcosyrphus nemorum. Taxonomy (NCBI): domain Eukaryota; kingdom Metazoa; phylum Arthropoda; class Insecta; order Diptera; family Syrphidae; genus Chalcosyrphus; species Chalcosyrphus nemorum. The sequence goes on along the minus strand of OX454334.1, from coordinate 57,938,262 downwards.
CACTTCACCTCTTGCGTAGTGTGCTCAATAAAAATTGCTAAGGTCAATAAAATGTTCTTTATAGCCGACGCATTTTAGCAGGCTCCACAATCGCTGGACACGACATATGTTGCATTCGACATTAACGCAAAAAGGATGCTTGCATGGGAAGTTGTTTGCATCTTCTACCGATTATTCTGAGTATCTTTTAAATTAAATGACATGAGTATGAGTACCTATCATCTCTTGAGGTAATTTTCTTGAAAGCTATCGCGTCAAGTTGGTGGCTCGTTTATTTGATTATCCTTTAATTCGAAATTAATTTAGGTATCTCACTTTAAAATTTGTGTGCGTGGGTTGGTGTTTTGGGTTTTTTTTTTTGTTTTTATGTGGTCTCTGGATGGCGGAGAATTTAATAAACTTCTCTTGCCAACTGTATGCAAACAAATTTCGAGCAGACAAAGGAGGAGAATTGTTAGTTTCGGAGTTCATTAAAGGATGTTGACGAAAAACTTTAGAAGTTTACAGTTTGACGACATTTGCGGGGGAGTTCGTCGACGAAATCGCCAAGAGATAGATTAAGCTTGTCGGATTTAGATACATATATAAAAATTTGAAGCACAAGACAATGACCGGTATTGATATGTGATTTCTTTTTTATGTTCCGCTAGAAATAGAACGGTGTGACCGTGTCACTTTCTGTTTTTTCTTAAGTGGAATAGATTTTGATTTGTTAGGAGAAATAGATCCTGATCTAGGTCAAGGATGGACTATGTGTTCTGTCCAGCGCAGCCATGGAGAATAAGTGGAAGATTTAAGAATTATTCGTCTCCTTTTTGTTGACGATTTGGTTTCCCAAAATAAACTTCAGCACGCACTTTATGTATATTTGTAATCATATGTAACAATTTCTAAGCAAATATCAACGCGATACAATCGAAATTATGGTTTACTCTAAGATTCCTTACTTAGTGCACTCTACATGTGCCCAGAGTTCCATTGAAACAAGTGGATGACTTCAAGAGTGATTGAGAGGCCAAAATAAGATTCGTTCGCGGTGTTGCAGAGTACACAAGGAACTCATACATACGAGTATGTATATGGGTAGGTCTAAAAATGGATTTATGGATGGATAGATAAAATTCTATATACATATATCCTGGCTTCGTTAGAGAAGCACTTTTGAGTATATGGTTTCCATGGCTGAAGACCGAGAATGACCTGAATAACTTACAACAGTGGATCACCCACATTTTGTTTGGAAAAAAGTCTTTTTAAGACAAGTTTTGAAGGCCAAATAATTACATAAAAAGTCTCGACTTCCATGTAATTAATAGATACCAGAGAACTGTATCAAACCATTCATTTGCCGTGGTGAAAAATTCTCTACAAAGCGAGCCTTTCACAACCTCACGCACACAGAAAACAAGCGTGTATGAATCGATATGAAACGAATCATCACGGTGTTGGTATTCATGAATCTTTGAGTCCGTAGTATACTCACATTCAAAGCATTCATTGATTCAAAGTATTCAAAAAGGTAGTGAAATGTAGAACTAATTCATGCGCTTTTGAATGGTTTAAAAAGTAGGTAGAGAACCCAGAACCCTGCAAGTACAAACAACTAATGCGACCTTTTTTTATGACATGAATAAAAGCAAAACAAAGAGCACCACACAAACCACTTTTCCAAAAAACAGTGACAGGCAGCAAAGTGTAATCGCTTCTTAGAATGAATGTGTGTGGGAGCTCGCTTTAGATTCGTTTTATGGCAATAAAATGTGAACCTAGCGAATACTTCTTGTGAAGGAATGCGAATGTGAGTGAATATATGAAAAGTAGTAAATAGTAGCTCACAAAACAAGCTACAAGTCTTTGATAGGTACCGACAATTTTTGGCTCTGTGTGTTAAACGATTCAGAAGTTTTAAGGCTGTGGTATAAGTGTTTGTAGGGAACATGAAGAATATCGAACACTTAGTTCAAATATGTTTTGCTGGATAAATGGTTTGGAGAGTAGAGAGTCGCCAATATCATTGGAATAATGCCTTAATCCCGGCCAACTAAAGCAAAACCCACGCCGCATTTTCTCCCAAAATTGAGTCCATATGGCTGTAGTTGGAGATCACCTCATCTTATCTGAGAACAGAAGATTTTATGTCTTCTTGTACAGCCCATGCCCGCGTGGCAAAGAATGTGGTCGGATGTTTCATCTTTCTTCAAGCAGAACTGACAGCCTTTTTCCTGACAGATGCTTATCTTTTCAACGAGGTATTTCAAACTACAACAACTAGTTAGAAAGCTTGCTAACTTTCTAAGGCTTTACTTATCTAATAATTTTGTTGTAAGAGTAAGACTTGGTTAACCAGAGGACTGTCTTCCCCCATTCGTCAATCAGAGTTCTAGCTAATGTCGGGTTGATGCAAGACCAATGGCCGCATATTCTGAGCCAACCCTAGCGACGTAATCTGCAGTTTTGGTGCCCCCAAGCAAGGACCCAGTGGAACGTTTCTCTGCCATCTGTTATATTTGAGAAAAGGTTAGCTAACCATGAGCTGCGATGGAATTCGTTAGCTGAAGGTGAGAAAGGTAAACGAAGATGTACATGGTGCAGACAGTCGACAAGGAATCATGGGAATTAAGAAAGACTGATGAGGCATATCTTAAGTCAGGCTCATTGGCCCTCAAAGAAAGAAAATATTGATATTCTCTCCGAAAGGAGGACAACTTTTAAAGAAGAATAACTATTACCCATGAGTGGAAACAAAAGGAAAAATATTGCGGGGACACAACGATGTCCTTCGAATTCTAAGCGCAAAACCAGAGTTTAAATTTAGAGACAAGTCATTACGTGAAACTGAACCCGTTTCCTACAAATGCTTAGTTAGTCAATGAGTTGGTTCACATGCTCGACAAAGGTAGACCAAATTCAAGAGTATAATCTACTACTTAGCAGTAGTTTCCCGCTACTAAAAGAAGAACCCACTTAATGTGGTCACAGGAAAGGTTAGTATTTTTCATGCAAAATAAGAAACTCTTTCATACATTTCCAAAGACCAACTTTTAATCCTTCTAATTTGCGTCAATCGACAGAGATTTCAGTGTTTTAAAAGCCCATGAAAAAACTTCCTCATGCAAAGTAAAAGAATAGATAAACCATCAGTCAAATGAAAAATTACAAGAACTCTACACTTTTCCATTGACATCCTTCTCGTCATTAAAACCATTTTTTTTTGTAGAAAAACTTACGCTCGACCAACTTACTAATGAAAAAAAGGATATCACCCCCATAACACAGGAAACAAGTCTGTTTTTTCATTCACGTTTTTTGTTTCCTTTTAACGGTGTATGACTCTTGGTCACTTCATTCCATCGTGAAAAATTGAAAATGAGTACTTATTACTTAGGGGATTACCTGCTAACTGCTGCTCTCCAAGGTGATACAATATAAATTAAGGACAACGGCAAGAAATCACTTGACTCAGGAAATGACGTTATAGAGAAAAATAGCTGACCTCCCTCCCTTCGCCAGTGGAATGGTAACTAAGTAGATATTCCTCTTAACCAATTTAGGATTTGCAGAGAGAAATGCGTGACTATTAAAAGCAAACAATAGAAATACTCTATAGAAGGTAGAGATGATGAGTAGATAGCCACACAACACCCACTTCTTTTCAGGACACGTCATTCAACGATGGATTCTCGTGCAAAGAATTCACAGTGATTTGATTGGTTGAGACAATCACTACGACCTTGAATACAAGGATGCTGTTCGCATGAGAGTGGGGAAATTTATACGTGTGTCACATGCAACAAGTTAAGGAGCTTTTCGAAGGGGAGAAGGAAAATTTCCCTCAAGGGGGGGTATTTTTTTTCTTTTCATTTTTTTGGTGGTGCATTTGGAAGGACTTTGACTTGCTTCAGAAGATAGCCATTTCAAAGGCTTCACTTTGGGAGACTGATAACAACAACAGCAGACGAGATTTTAACGAGGTGTGAGCAAAGTAACAATGGAAGTTGAAGGACTACGGTCGTTGATATGTTTGTCGACTTTTAAGTAAACGAAAGATGGAAAAATTTGGGGTGGACGTCGGTTTTTAGCTCGGAAGGAATGGCGTCTAGCAAAGGTTTGAATTGAGACAGTTTTTCGCCCTCTCACTTCAGATTCTAAGTCAAGTCAAGTATGTAGTAAATTCACATTGACTCTGTTGTTAAGGTTTCCTATGAAGCCCTAGATCTACTCTTCAAGAACTCTGTAAAGAGATCTGTTTTAACCCTCATTCTACTAAGGGATGAATCTGAGGCAAGGCGGCTAGTAGTATGCTAGTCGATAGCTTTTTGACAATACAACAAAGTATGGCAAAGGACCAAATGAATATCTATCTTTATACAGCCAATAAATCTCCCGACACAGGACCCTTGAGATACAAGAAAGAAATTCTGCAAAATACCTTGGAAGGACTATGGTTAAAAATGTTGCAACATAAAAGATACCCAAGGCATCCAAGGACTTAAATAGTAAAGCAGTCATGTGGTGGCTATTTTCACCAATACTTTGCTCACAATGTGTCCAACCAGAAAGTAGAAACAAATCCCTGAACCCTAAACGAACCTCTTCGTACCTTCATCACAATTTCCAACCCTTACTCTACCTCCAGTGTAACAGAAAAAAAAATCATAACCTCTCACCTCTATGAACGTCCGCGTACTAAATTACCACTCATCATTATTAGCCTTCTTTCTGCAAATATCCCTCTTCAAAGCTTTACAGGAGAAAATTTCCCTTCCACCAGGCACATACACAGCTACACATCTACACAAACATCTTCCTCTAACCCGCATCCCCATTGAATCGACGACCATCTCCAACCAATACGATTTCTTTGAGTGGGTGTACATACGCATCCTTACCACCGGAGACCTTGACTCCCTCCTCATGCCAGCGACTTTTTGGGGACAAAATGAATTTCGATTTCAAATATAAAAGAACCTGCAGCACAGATCCTTACAACATTCACTCACTGACTCCGACACGGTGAACAGTAACTAGAGAACCTTAGCAAGGACATCGAAGTATTTTATAATATTTACTAACTAGAAACTCCCAAAAAGTATCCTTTTTTTAAAAAGAAAAAAACAACTGCTGTGAGTTTAGTGTTTCGTGATATAATCCATCTTAAAACAAGGACACTCAAGTTCAATTTGCAAGTGCTCACAAAAGTCTCGTGTGTCGTTAAGCGGTTTTATTTAAATTATCCTTGAACACAAAAATTACCGTCAGGTGAGTAAAACACAAAATACAAATAAGAAAAAAATTTCAAAGAGACGCATTTTTTTTTCGTTTCCTTCGCGGTTCGAAGGAACAATTATATTGACACTGATTTGAGGCGTGAAAGTCCTTTGTCGAAATCTCATCTAATTGAGTTCCTTCAAGAGGAAATTACACTCTACTGTCCCCATTGCGCGATATAGTATACCACGGCCATAATAAATGGCCTACCTGTTGGATGCTTTCTTTTTTGTCATCATTTAGCCTGAGGATAAGTGCTGAAGAGAAAGTTCATCCTTAATTTACATTTTTAATCTCCTGTGTATATAGTGTGTGTATTATTATTTGAGCACTGGAATTGAAACATCCTAGATGGAAAAGGTGGATGATGGAAATTGTCACGATGCGACTGTCATTAATTCTTATTCTTTGCTAGTCCCTTAGTGGCTTTTGTGCTAAATGGCCTCAGCAGAGCAGGAAGCTGAACTATTGTTCGAAACGGTAGACCAGTCGAGTCGCTTTCGAAACGATGTTTTATTAACTAGCCAGGGAGTTATTTCTCATTTTACACGGAAATGCTCTTTTGTTTCGTTTGTCTTTTTAGGTTTGAGTGAAGCGATTTTTTAAAAATTAATTATAAAGGGAAATTGCTACACGTCGGAAGATGGGAAAAATTAGATGCTGACTGCCGGCTGACCGATGAATAAATTGTGAGGTTCTTCTTCTTCAAAGAAGCCATTAAGAGACATAAAGTTATATTTTATCTCAAGGATTTGAAGCGCATACATAAGTACTGAGGGGACAAACTTAGGAAGTAAATTTCACCTGTTCAGTGGTTCTTTGCTTGGAAGTTAATTTTTTTAATTTTTCTGATTTAAAAAAAAAAGGAAGACGAAGAAATTGAAAGTTTTAGTTTCCCCTAGAGTGAGAGGCAAACTTTTATTTTTGGGACAGTTTTCGTTCCCAATACTTTGGTAAGACTGGATTTCCAAAAAAATTAGCCTGTTTTTCAAGATCGGAACTTGCATTTTAAGAACAAAACTAACTGTGATTTCGTAAGAGTAATTTTGGAAAAAAAAAACTAAAATTTTCAGCAAGAGACACTAGCGTTTTTAATAACCAGCGATTGTGTTGTCGTTCAAAAAAGAGGTTTTCTTTGAAAAATCGGACAAACAAGTTCATCTTTTAATGAAGTTCAAAGGGAATTTTATAGGCTCCACGTTGGGCGCCAATAAATTTCTTGGACTATACCATAGTCTCCCATTAGGAGGAGACGTTTAAATCACACAGTTCGGAATATTACGCAATATTCGTACGTTCAAATAGTAAAAAATTGGTGTCGTAATGAGCATTAAGTATAAAGTATACATACAAATTGAAATCAGGGTTTTTCGCGGAAAAAGTGCATAGAATCGTGTGAAAATACAAGTAAAATTTCATTGAAATTCGGGAGAAAACTTATCGATGATAGCAGCATAAAATACAAGTAAAAACTATTGATAAAAGGGTGCCTACTTACATGAAAATCTCCGCCTTATAGTCTTCATATCTTTAGAGTAGTTTTAGAGTTGTTTCCAAAAAGTAGAGCCTGCAAGTGAAAGAAAAAACAAAGATAGATTATTAAAATTTAAAGGAATTTCAGATAAGGTTTGTTTAAAAAAGGAGTGATGGCTAAAAAGATGGTTTGCGACAGAATTGAACATTTTTTTTCCTGAAATCCAATATCATTGAGACTGATTTTCACAAGCTCTTATAATGCAAATGATATTCATTTGAATTGTTCTTTTAATCAAAGCAATACCAGTCAGGATTAAATAAGTTCATTTCACCTTTAAATGGAGTATCATTTGTAACCCAAGGCAATATGCGAACCTACGATAACCCATCACGTGCATTTTATCGTGGAATTTCTTAGAAAAAGTGCTTTCGAGGTCAAAAATTGGACTTTTTTGAACCTTCCACGATTATTTTGATACTTTTGTTTGCTGGGTGCTTTAGTACCTGAGCTGATATCTGCTGAGTCTATGAACTTGTAATACTCGTATTAAAAGTTTATTACCTATTCAAATTTTCAAAGAATTGCTGTGCAAAATTTCATCGATTTAAGACGCATGATGTTCGCCTTCAGGCTTAACTTTTTCATTCGGTTCTCGCTATCAATTTCTTCATCAGTACAAGTATTTTTTTTGACACGAGTTATTCACGGGCGAATCCACTTTCCATTCACGGAAATCCACGCTCCATTCACTACTACAGTCTACACTCCACCTTAACGTATAATACAAGGAAAAAATAACATGTAGACATAAAAAATTCAAACCTCAGGATATTGTATATTCTATATAGAATTTGTATTCACCTTGAATGCTTCCCTTTACCAATGGCTCTTCAGCTCGTGCAATCAGTTTTATTTAAAATAAATAAATATAAGGTCATAAGCAGCAGGCCGAAGGCTAAGCTTCTCACAACTGTAAGTGGTAGACATGTCTGCACATACAGAAGGACCTACAGTTTTATACAGAATCCAAATGAAATGGACAATTTTTGAGAAGCTTTCCTATGACAGTAATATTCTTGAATGTTTGTCAGACACTGGCAAGAGGTTGAACCGTAAAAAGTTATGGCATTTTCTGGGTTTCGAACTTAGAACGGCATGCTCCATGATCCAAAAAAACTAACCACAGAGCGACGGCATAAAAGTAAGACGTTGTTTAGTCTTTCTTTTAGGGTCCTACATACACTACAAAACTACAAATACTTATTAAAAAAGTCAAAATTGACAATTGTTCAAACAGTTCAGCTCTTCACTTGTACTTGTAGTACTTGCACATTTTTTCGAAGACGAAACGTGTTTCTTCTTTGGGACCAGTTTCAAGAAAAAGCCCGGTTAAGAAGACGGCTTTTGAATAGAAATCGAGCACAAGATTCTTAAGTCTTTGGACTTCTCAATCTCTAGCATTGAAAGTGCTTTAATTCGGCTCCAACAATCTGAAAGTTTTGTTTTTCCCTGATCCGGAAATTTAATTATTCACACAATTTAAGATTTCTTCAGTATTCCTGTTGAGAACCAATCTTTAGGAAATTGTTCAATAAATTTAGCTTCATCTTTAAGGGATAAGCTCGTCAACTTTTTTCAAGACATATTGGATCACGAAACTTATCAAAAACGAAAGCAAATTTGACCAAAAGTGAATGGCGCACCATTTAAGAGAAACACCAGTTGACTTTCAATCAATAAAAAACTCAAACAAACGAAATTTCCAGCATCTGTTTGCGTAGGAATGAATCAATTGAAACCGAGGTTGGTGTGTAGCCACAGACAATTTATGGAATTCCCTTCTTGTCAGCAATAGTGACGAATGTCAGTAGTGGCTCCACCAGTACCTTTCCCTTCTGGTTGTAAGTCTTCTACAAGGCCTACACGTTTTCTTGAGTGGTTTCTGCCAATGTGCCTCAGTTCTTTCCAATCCTTCCATAAATGCTTTTTCGCGGTTTCAAGTGTTCTGCGTCATGTGATTTCTCCACCCTCTCGAAGGCTGCCATTCTGAATAAGCAGACTTCTTTGCATCGAGGGGTTACCTTTGGACCTATTAACTTCTCGCAAAGCGTCAGGAATCTGGTGCCATTTTTATCCTCCAGTCGGTTCTAACATCTTTATACCTGTAGGTGTAATTAGTGCCTGTCGCCTCGATGTCTAAATATAACTTGTACTGCTTACAGACAAATAATGAATAGCTAATGCTTCGAGCTATATTTTGGTGATACTCTGATGGCGATGGACAAAGTCCTACATCTTCACGTGCTAAAGCACCGCTCCTTAACCCTGATCAAACCCACGTTATCCGGTTTTCAATGCAAAAGTGTAATAAAACCATAAACGTGTAGCTCAATCAAAACAAATGACTTTTAAATATATTTTCTCAAGTGGTTACTTATCCGATGGCGAATAATCTACTCATGATAAGTACTCGACTATAATTGAGTTCGATGAATTCCAAGAAAGCAAAGAACAGTCGCGATCAAGATGAACTTACTCCAAAAGGATAATTAATGCAATTAAATACCAAAGTGTCATAGAGGAATGATAACATTTTGATTTATACTTTACGTTACTATACGCACTCTAGATAAAGAATATAGGCGATATGTAATCAGACTCACACTCCGCGACTGCGATAATAAATTTATGATAAATAGAAACATTATGGAACCAGTCACTGGGTCATCGATGTTTGTAAATGTTTTTTTTTTTTTGTGAATGAAATCAATATCTCGGATTGCGAGAAACTTCAAAGTTGTTTTTCCTCAGCCCACGTGCGCGCGACAAGGTTTCTTCTGATTTCTGCAATCGAAATTGAATTCGTTCAGACAATAAAGAAGTAACAGAAAGAGTTAACCCACCCACCATAGGTTTCCCCCCTAAATTTTTTTCTCAATCAATTGGCAATCATACGGGGCAGAGCAAACAAACTTTAAATAGAAAGAAAAACATCACCCCCTTGGGAACCAGTGATAGCAACCAGAATCGCATTGTAATCGCAATACGCATATCCTTAACCTAAATCTACGTCATGCTCTTATTTTTCAACACAACCGCCTGCCACTAGAATGTGTGAGTGAAGAAATTTTAAAAATTTCCTCAAAACAATTCCAATAACCTGCGAGTACGTCGCATGTATGTGTGTGTGCGGGTGTCAGGACATAGTACCAACGAACGCCTCACTTTGATGCGATCAACTTTCGATTTGTGAAAGAGTAGCCCAAAGGCGGAAGCTGGATATAGAATTTTGTGCTTCTAAACAAAACCGATATGACACAAAAAGGACATGGGTGCAAAACTGAGAAAAACTCATTCAATTGGCTTCCTGCTATTCCTGTTGTTATCATTGTGCACGATGATAACAATCGTGGGCAAATATGTAACTCTCTCGACGACGAGCTGCTTTGTGGAGGTGTTGGCTGGTCTCTAGGGAACAACTATGACAGCCCCAGCTATTTCTATAAATTGAATATGCATGGCATGAATATTTTCAGAGTTAAGTGGGGAAAAAAGCCGACTTTTTATAGTCCTTTGAAAGTAACTCTTCGAGTGTGTGTGAAGCTTTGGAAAACTGGTGGGTAAACAGCGAAGAAAAAGCCACAAGTTGCTGTGGCTAGTAGAATTTATGGTACTTTGACTGTGAGATACTTTCTGATGCATTTCACCTTCCAGGATATCTTTATTCAACCCCTAAATCTCAGCAGGATTAATAAGTTTAATCCCACAAGTTGCGACAGTTCAAATGTGGTAAATAAATTAGCCCATCTCCAGGCGAACGTAAAACAAGCAGCACATCCCCGGAGTTCCTTTACAAATTGAATCAATTCCATGTGCTAATATTTACGATAGTAGAATGTGAAAGAGGATTTAACCCGATTACCAAGGTATGCAACCACACAAATGCCAGAAGATTTGTCTGTGTGTGAGGAAAGAATATAGTAGCTGCTATTTTGGGGTGGAAGGATTCCTCTTGTTGTGCATCAATTTTGTTTGTGGCTTAGAAATATGGAATAATATCCTGGAATATTTAGAACTAAAGGAATGGTTGCACTTGTGCCAGTTGACACAGGAAATGATTTCTTGGAGTCACAGTGCAATCCAAAAGATAGAACTGAATGGCAAATTGATTGCTCTTGGCTTATTGTACTGTGTCGAGCACGTGTTCCAATGCAAATTCTATTTGTATCCTTATTAGGATGGCTATTTATAACTTGTCCCGTGTAAACGGGATTGGGGTTTGATGGATGAGAAGTTATTTTAAATGGATTTTCGGTGAGAATGAGTGGGATGTTGGAGGGAAGATTTGAGTATTTTTTCGCGTGAAAGACCAACAAGTTTAGGGAATGATTGGAATTACAGGACAGCACTTACAAGGTCCACAAAATGGTCACAACGGTTAGCAAAATTTTGTAGTATTCGTACTTAAGTATGAGCGATTTCTTTTTCCTGAAGAATTAAACCTAGTTGCTTCTCTCTTCGACCACTGTCTGGCTTTTGTCTATGATCATTTGACGTTTCTTAAGCCCTCTCGGCTAGGACCTCCACTGACAGCCATAGTGACATTTAAAGATGTGGGCAGAGTAACTAAGGGTAGGATGGATAGAGTTCGGAGATTATCATACAAAGACCAGGCAATATAGTGAGCCCATCGCGATCCCTAGAGCGGAAGATTCAACATACATATATGCGATATTCTTACTGAAAAATCGTTCTCAACAGACAATCCTACAGAAAAATTGGCGGAACACTTGACTTTTGCAAACCACTTTATTCAAACTTCAACGTGCGGCACTAATGCGAAGAAACAAGACATTAAGGTGCATTCACAGCTCAGCGACAGGCGAATACGAACGAGCGAATATTCCCAAAATTTTTCTTTAGTCACAGTCACAGCAATCTACGAATCTGCTTTGTCTTTTGCCAAAGAAATAAAGATTGTGAGGTTAAACTCTCGCGAATGTAGATTGCATTCCACATCTGTGGAACGTAAGTACAATTTGACAGTTCGTAAGAAGCATTCGCTTTTTCGCGGAAAAATCAGCGAATTGTTTATTTTTTTAATAGAAACGAGTTACAATTTAACTATTTATATAAAATTAAACTCTTTTTCTTGAGGCAAGGAAAATTGGCAATTGACTGCCATGATGATTTTTTAGAATGATTTTTTCACACTTCGCTCATTCGTCGGTTGTTAAGCTGTGAGTGGACCTATATTGCTGGTACTTAAAGCTACTCATCAGAGAACTGTCTACTGAATTTTTTTCACGAAAGGCAAAAAATTACGAGTTAAATTAATAAATATTCGAATTACTTTTCTGACAGTCTGAGTCCGAAATCTGCTGTGTTTGACTGCTCCAATGGACAGCCAATCAAAACACTAATTTTATCACAAACTTGACAGATTAGATTGGTAACATTTCACTCGCATGCCAAAATCAAAATCCGATAATAGCTCAACTCATGCCAATTTTAGATCATGACGACAGAAACTTAAAGTACAATTCTTAATGCAATCTAAAATATTTTTGAAATTTCATTAAATTCTGTTGCTAAAATACTCATTTCTGGTTCCCTTGAACTTAAGTTGGAGTCGATACCACATGAAACAAATGTCAATCATCTGTCATACACCACTACTCAAACGTCAAACATTCGAGTGGAGCATCCTCTTTGGAATATCAATTGTGAACTTGACTTTAATGCCATCTCTTAAACGGAAAATTAATTTCTAACCGCGCACCGCCTCCATATCTGTACTGTATCACTTAATTAAGAATGAAAACTTCATAAGAGATGTCGGAGTATTTGCTATGTCAACGGTGACAATTGTCGATCATGTGGAACGTATTTAATCAGTAGAAACACGTTCGACAAGACTTTCGAATTGAATTGAATCAACCGGCTGAATGAATCAAATAGCAACAAAAATTTATACATACATGTGTACATGGTTTAAGGACCATGAAATTAAGAAGAAGAAAGAGAAAAAAAAAAGCCTTAAAACACAAGGACTATGATTGGAAAGAGGAGAAAATGTGGGAGAAAATTCCCTATCGATGCTACATATCGATGGGAAAGAAAGTTATCAGAGATTTTTGTTGGAAAATAAAACATCCTATGTACACCATCTGAACACATCCGGAATCAATGAGGCATTTTATAAGCAATTCACATATTAAATGCTTCGTTTTTATTGTTCAAGGAAGGGTGGTAGTAGCAAAGAAAGTTGTGTTATTTTAAAGGCTACAGACGGATGCGGAAAATTTCAATATAGCTCTTCGGTAAATAAGTTAAATTTAACGTACGATTTCTGCCGTGGGCAATTGATATAAAAGACTGGAAATAATTTGAAAAGCCTCGCTCGGTCGGGAGGTGGTTAAGGTCTACTTTTTTTGGTTGCCAGGATATTGTTCATATTTTATTCGCTTTAAAGGGTGCGTTTTGAATATTAAGTTTTTCTTTCTGGCAAAGATAGAGAACGTACGTGTTAACGGTGTAGTCATGTGTAACGATGGAATGTTGAGTGGTTTTAAGGGATTTACCCTTGTTTAACAGATGATAATGTGGTGACAATTGTTGTGTCAAATGGTTACATTTGATTGGATTTAAATGTCAATGGGTTTTTAGATTCAGGGGTCCTGAAAAAGGTACAGATAGGGATGAATTCCATTAGAAAAATCGAGGCCCAAAAGATCTCTTGGAAAACTTATGTTTCGAAATCTGTAATAACCACTTTTATGGATTCGTTTAAGAGCTAGAGATGTATCCTATCTGGCATACTGATGAGGATCTTTTAGTAGATTAGTAGTAAAGGTGTCAAGCTGTGACACATTATAAGACAAGAGGAAACGGAAGCACATGCAAAACGATATCAAAGTTCTCATGATTAGATATGACTCTTTTGAGCTGCCAACAAACTCCCATTAATCAGAATTTGTTTCGCAACAATTCGCTTTTTTTTATCTGTTCCGGTTTCTGAACAAATCAAACTCGTGATAATTTAAATCACACTTCTACAAACAGGAAATTGCTTCAAGATAAATTGTTGCGATAGGAGCGACTCAGGAAATTTAAAAAGACATCAAGGCATCGCAAACATCTGTCTTAATCTATTTTGGCCAAACGATAGACAGCACTTAATCATTTGTTAAGATAGTAAGTTTGATTAATTTTCCGAAAGATTACAAATGTATACATGTGGTTGGGACACTTTGTTGATAGTGGAACTTAATTGATAGGCACATATAAATATTTAAATACTTTTTTTTTTTAGTTTTTAGATTATTTTGTTTATCAGGTAAATTTGTTGAGATTTTGTTTGGGAACAAAGAATGGGAAAGTACATATGAATTAATAAAATTTCAATTTCAACACCAAGGTGATCCTACATCCATAGATACAAAGGGCACATGGAAATTAGTAAAAGTCAGTGTGACCAGATAAGAACGATAAGAAAACAAATCCAAATGAAACAACAACAGTTTGAGATATAAAATTTATTCTGGCTGTATTTTGAAGCTATATTTATGCCATTTTGTGCAGAATAGTACATCATTCAAATGCCCGCCTTGGCTTCGCTGACGGTGGTTCAGGCGTGCACACTGAAGGCATAATGACGAACGCCTTCCCCGCTGAATTCACGTTATGCATTTACAATAGAGCCAGAATTTCGATAATAATTCTTAATCATTTCCGCATATTCGATCAGCTTGAAACGATGCATGATGAAATGGCAAGCCTTACTGAATAATTTGATACCCAGAGGTCATTAGTAACTTTGACAGCTGCTGAAACATATCAACTGGAAAAAGTATCATTTCTATCTGGTCACCCGTCATTTAATAGAAATACCAAGCGCTACGGCTGCATCAATTTAAATGCAAACTCACTTCTCAAAAGCAATAAGTCATCAAAATTATTCAACCATATAAACAGACAAACCTCAAGGATATGAAAAATAATTTGAATTTTATAAACTCCTCCACCTGACAACAGTATCCTAAACTGTCAACAGGCAATACATTTTCCATTCAATCTAGTGCACTTTACCTTCGAAGTACGAGTACTTTAAACCTTCGGGGCTTAAAGATAAGTAATTTTCGCTTCATGCTCGCTGGGATATAACAATTCCCGTAGGAGGATATTGTTTTACATTTTTATGCCCCCTACAAGGATACCTGGAGGGCGGCTTCCTATTGTCGCATGGACTTAAACTTTATGCATCTTTGTTTACAAGATGCTTTGAGAGATAAAACTGTTATTATCCTGTTTTTGGGTTTTAGAGGTTTTTTTTTATCAACAGATCCCTGAGAGGAATGTTTAAAAACGAGCATTAAAACAAGGATAGGGATATTATCTCACTTTATGAGACCATAAGAAGTCAATTAGGTGACAAATTTCTTTCGGATCAAATTTGGGATCAAAGAGGGAAGAGGCTTTTTGGTCAACCATTCAATTGTTAATGGTTTTGCTTTTTACATCCTTATTTACTATAGAATTGTCCTTTATTGATAGTTAGGGCACCCTCTAACTGAGAAGCCATTACAATACCCTTTTCGATCCACGTGGTATCAATAAAGGGAAGTCTTAAGCAACCAAAGCACCTCGAGTGAAAAATTAAATCGATTCTCATGAAAAAAATCATCTCCATCTCCTTTCAATAATGCTGGTCTACATCCACTTGAGTTGGAACTGTTTAAGCAAGTCCTTGAGTTAAAACTCGTGGAGAAAGATTTTCCATTTTTTTTTTCTTACAAAGAAAGCTTAACGACTGCATCACTTTGACGTTTAACAGAGACCCAAACATATAATAAAAAGGTGTAAGGACACGCTATCCCTCCTTCTATTTTAATTGAAACAATTTTCTCAGCACAGCACCAAAAAAGAAATTGAATCCCTTGTGGGGTGGTTCAAAACTCGATCGTCCTTTTATTTTTCAAAGAATACAACAGTATCTATGCGAACAATATTTTACTTAACGCTGAATAGCTGAATTAATCGGTTTGAATATTCCATCCTCTTCACAAAGAGAAGGAAAGAAAGAAATATATATATATATTAGATGTTAAACCAATTCAATAAAAGGATGATGATGTATTACTGTGGTATTATCCTGCGGTTAACTTCTAAATCGCTCATCATCATATCCTTTTTTTGTCGGCGGAAGAATGGAATCAAATAAAGTGGGAATAAATTGGCGCCCCAATTCATGGTTGAAACATGTTGTTCCTGTTGGAGGACCCGGTATCTTGTGGCAGAGAGTAAATTGAATTAAGGGTTGCGCTCGGCGAACATTTGTAGGTTTTCATTCGTGTAAACTGCTGTCTGGCAGCTATTTTTGTGTACATACAACGAAGTAGTTAAACTTTGTCGTGGATAGTGCTTCCTGGTATTTTTAAAACGTAAGTGGGTTCGCGAAATTAATTCATAGTTTTTATGAGTTCGGAATAAAAAAAACAAGGGTTTTATGAGGGTTTAAAAGAAGAACCCCACAAAGGTTATTTACTTTGAATTTAACTTTTGAATCATGAAGCAGATTGTCTTTTAAGAAATCAGGATAGATAGATATAGAATGGCACATTATCTACAATTTAATCGATAGAATGATATGAATCTGAAACTAATTATTAGTTTGCCTTAAACTATAGCATGTTGCAGGCAGAAATCAGCGCAATAAAGGAAGGATTATCTTGAATAAGCAGTCGAAATCGGTCCTTACAAAGATGGAAGAGAGGTACATAGGAAGCAGTTTTATGACATAAAAAAATAATAAATTTTATCTGGACAAGTTGTATAATTTCCCTCAATACATCGTATATCAGCCCAAAAGAAAAAAGTCTAGAAGTGACCACATTGTTCTTAATAAAGCCACGGTTTCACGGGCTGTGTGGCAAGTAGCGCTGTCTTGTTGGTACTAAATGTACTTAAGGTGGCTTAAATTTTATGCAGCAAATAGTTTGATATTATGGACTTAATCTTTTCGTGATAAAATGTCAAAAAAATACAAAATCAAAATACCTCAAAAGTTCAGCTTTACCAAAGTATCATCTATTAAAAAATCTACAGACAAGAAAGTACCTCTAAATGAATCAGCCTCTACACAGAGGTATCATCACTGGAAACTGTTTAATAGGCAAGCATACAACAAGGTTTCTAGTATTTTTGAACGGAATTTTTTGAAAATTCGATGATGCCCATTGACACACCTATTTGAGCCAAAAATGTACCTCATGGCTGAATAAAACTTTTGCTCTAAGTACATAAAACAAATTACTCGTAGAACGCTGATTTTCACAATACAGCTAAATAGTTTGTAGACACTATTTCAGGATAAGCATTTCCATGATAAAATGCCAAATTATATTAAAGAAGTATGCCATTACAAGGTAATATGACTTAGGCGCCATCTGTCAAAAAATCTATAGATAAAAAAGTACTTCTTAATGAATCAGCCTTTGCAAGGCATTCATCACTGGAGGCTGTTTAAATAGGCAAGAATTTTTGAATTGAACGCTTTTTTGCGAAAATTTGATGGAAAAAGAGAAGAAGGAAACCATTGCTCATCTTTTTTGTACCTAATCGGTTCTCTGCTAGAAAACTTAAGCTAGAACCAACCTCTTTTATAGGTCTAGCTAATCTGATAAAAGCACACAATTGTTTGACGAGGAAGGAAAAGCTCATCAATAAGGTGTCACATGGGACCTTTATGTAGTTTAGCAGGCGTTTTAGCTGACAGTAACATCAACCTTATATCGGCCCTTCAATGCAAGAACTACTTTTCAATGTATGGCTACCTAAAGTCGAATACAATGAAAGTTAATGCCTGGACGACTCTTTGCTGCTTAAGGAGAGTAAAAAAACCAAACAAACAAAGTAAAGAGTTGGCATTAATGCAGGAATTAGACACTATCTCAAAACGTCTCAAATAAGAGGTAAACAGTTCTTTTATTGCGGTGAATAACCATAGTTCCACCAGCCGCTGAAATATTTCTACTATCCTTCCCAGTTTTGTCATTCACCGATTTCAATTACAAAAAATTCACACCTCAAATGAGGATCCAAAGTTGAACTACTTAACTTCTATAATTGCTTTATTGTACAATTACTGAAAAGTACAATTACTTAAATTTCTTGAAGAAAAGTTATTCATAGAAAAACTACTCCCACTGGAAAAATCCCATAATAAATATACGGGAATCACGTTCAAGGATACGCGCCCGCAAAAAAAACAAAAAAAAAGCTTAAAGGGAATATAATCATAATAAAATTAAAGCACTGAAATTTAAACTTCAAAAAAGGAGGTTGAACTAAGGAAAAGATGTGGGAAACACAACTTACCTAGACTTTTTTTTTTTTAAAGAGAAAAGGATATTGAAGAAAAAAAGGGGATAACATTGTCCAAACGCGTTTGCAAACAATGCATCAAATAAAATTTTATTTTTATGAAATAGTTTTAGAGGAAGAGAGTTACTTTTGGCGAGCAATGAGGGTGGTTCTTGTAAGGAAATGGGTTAAGAGGTTTTGTATGAAGGTGAAAGCGTTTTTTTGTAGTGAAAAGGTTGTGTAGTCTCCGTTTCTTAGAGACTACGAATGGTAGGTTTTAGTAGATTCAAAATCGTACAATCAGAACAAACAAAATCCTCCTTACAATCATTAGTTTTGAAGTATCTATCTACTCTGACCACTAGAGATCCATTCACAGCTCAGTGATCGGTGAATGCGAATGCGAGTTTTCGCAAATTTTAACTTTTCATTCACAGGAACTTCTTCACTCACAGAAATGAATAGGTAAATTGTGTGCCTTTAAATGTACCAGAAATGATTTATTCGCCTATTCACCGGTCTCTGAGCTGTGAATGGACCTTAAGCGGATCTACTCGTCTTGTGCATATAGTGAATCAAACAGGAACTTGTTAAAATTGGCAGCTAATACCGATTTGGAGCTTTTTTTTTGGCTCAATGCTACGTAGTTCCTCTTACTTCGAGAAGAACTAACTGCTCTCATTGTCCTGTTTGATTCACCTATCCTGTGGAACTAATATTCCAGCAAGAAGTTGGTTGCCTCATAATAAAATCACAGGTTATGATAAATTGGTCGAAGATTTTCACAGCGAATGCATTGTTTCAGAACTGTTGGTCAGTTTGATAAACAAAACTACCAACAACATCCACTGACAACAATAAAGACAGCCCTCCAGTCAACTAGTGCTCCTCTCACTACTTCAACTGATGGGTCTTACAAATTGAATCCTCTTTACTTTTTCTACTCCTCCCCTATCATCCAGTCTAAGGTTCAATTTAATTAAATCATTTTCGTCTAATTCATCTCGAAAGAAGAGAAAACAAAACAACACAAACATTTCAGAAGTAACACCGGTCGCTGCCGACGCCTGACCACATAGATAAACTTAATGAACTTCATAAGCCTTCAACACACCCACACAAGCAAACATTTACCTCCTTAAATGACCGAGTAAGCTTGTAATCAAAAGAAGGAAAAAAAAATCCCACAAAAAAAAGGCAAAAAACAACCCAACGATTTGTGTCGGTCGGTTAAAAGTTAATCTCTCTCTAATAATACCCCATTCACCCCGACAGCATTTTGTATCCTGTTCCCTTACTTAATGCAATGTATCGCCTGGTTAAACATCCTTAAGGAGATCAAAAAAAGGCAAACAGAAAAAAAAGAACGCAGACAAGAATATAAGAAGAAACAATCTCTGCACATATTCTCCTGGGAATTGGATACTTGACTCTTGTATTGTTTACAGGAACTAAGTGTCCTTTAGAGACATAAATAAGACTGAACTGTTGAGTGTCATGAAAAATTGCTGTTCCTTCGACTTGACCGAGAAAAAAAAAAGAGGATAATTGAAAGTTGAATATTGAAAGCAGAGCTAGTTCCAAAGTCTATTTCAATCGACTCAACTTTGTTGTCATGTCGCGTGATTGTCGTGCAAATTTAAATTTTGCAATGTTTAACATTCGAAAACAAGTATCAATTTTTGCAAAGTTTTAAACAAGACTTGACATATTAAAAAAGTGCAAAAAAACGTAGCCAATCAATCAGCAAATGAAAGCAATGTTAAATTTATCTGACAGAACCATTTGAATGAAACCTGTGGCAGATAACTGACAGAACATGGTTTAATCAAGCAACATGCGTTAAATGTCAATAGATTTTTGAATGAATTTCCTGTCCTTAATTTGTTGCTATCGTATATCGTTGACCTAATTAAACATAAGGCCCATCGAAGACCCCAATACCTAGCTCCGAAGCTATATGTATGTACTTTGTATCTTTTGAGGGACAGAAGGTACCACGTGCTATGTAGAGGGTATTGGAATAGCAAATAACAGAGCTGTAAAAGAATGCAATCAATGACTTCAATCACACTTCAATTTGAAAAGTGGACCTCGTTTTGAAGTCATGATTCAACAATCACTTTTTCAAATCATTATTTTGAAGTCAAAATGAATGCAATCACTTTGACTGCCATGAATTCAGTCATTGAAGTCTTTGAAATCATTTGAAGTCATTGAATGTTAAGCGAATACAAAAATATCGATTACTTCAGATGGCTTCCAAGACTTCTATGACTTCAACAACTTCAATGTCTTCAAAGACTTTAAGGTGACTTTAGTGAATGCAGAGCAATCAAAATTATCGGCAAGACTATGAACAAACTTGTTGGATGTCGACGCATTCTTCGCCCACTAGTGAACTTAAAAATTACGACAAATTCCCTTATCCTTTGACAGGGCAATCAAAGTTCTCTGACGACAAAATCACCCGCAAAAATTAACTCAACTTCCTGACCAAAAAATTCATATCCGTTTAAATGTATAATCCTAGCTCCCGCATAGCTTAAGGGTCGTTAGTACTAATGTTACTGTAGCTGATCATAAAAAGGCTTCTACACATAAACCCCCAAAAGAGTCATCCCAAGTTAGTATCAATCTACTACCACCAGACGAAGCCTTAAACTGGGAAATTTTCCCACAATAAGACAGCTTAGCACACGCTCTTTCCGGAGGACAAAACCCACACGTACACCCTAAAATACGACAAGATAAACAAATTAATGTTCTCATATAACTCCATTACGTGTGATATGCCAACAAATTATCATAACAATACCCAACAAATCGTCTTATTGTCATTCAAAATGGCACGGATCACCCTACGCCCGACAATATCCGTATTTGTATTAAAACCACCCCGTTAGCGGTTTTGCACTCCCTAATTAGCAATAACAATGGATTTGTATCCTTCATCCTTTTGCACCCATTAGGCGGCAGGCAGAGATTTTAAAATCTCTTTCAATTGCTTTCGTGCTGAGTAGGCCAAGAGATTTTAAATAAAATCGCCTTTGGGGTACAATTAGTAGCCGGAATCAAAAAGCAAAAATCCTTCTAAGACCCCCTTGGCATTTTTGCTTTATAGAGAAAGAGTATATCATTGTAGTGCTGCCGTGAGGATTAAGTAAAGTCAAGTTTTATAATTAGTTTTGACAACTGTTTGACATTAATTTCACCACGAAGTTTGTCAAAATTTACCACTACACTGACAGAGAGAAAGTTTAAACAAAATCTTTACTGAGAAGGAAGAAGGACAATTCATATTCAGGACACGTTAAACTCTCTACGACTGGATACATCCATCATAAAGGAGGATGGACATATCCTTCCTTGATTGGACAAGATTAAGTTTTCTTCCTCATGGTCGTCGGTCGATAGGTATAATGAATATCCTGTTAAATGTTTGTTATCTAACGTGGAAGTGGGGGTTGGTTGGATTATTTTAGATAATAGAGACATAAATTTTGTGAACAGTATGGGTGGTGCTATAATATTTCAAAGGATTCTCAGTTTGGACAAGATTAAAACCATAAATAGGTCGTTGGAAAGTTTTCAATCAGCAGTTTTAGATTATGACTGAATTGAAATGCAAGCTCTGTCCGGCAAATCGCTTAATTTGTTCTTCTTGACATATTTTCAAACGAAAGCGTTTACAAATTGCATTAGCTCATCGAATCTTCTGGACAGTCATAAACAATTGGGGCCATTTGGGAACAAGCTGCTTAACGACTGAACATGGTATCGTATGCTTTTCGTAACGCAGAATAGTCTTAAGCTAGCAAAGAGGATATGAAACAGAAAACATATTTAAAGAGCCGCCCACGATGGTGAAATTTTGATAGTACATCACTACTAAAACTATAAATGAAGATGATTCCTTTAGAACCACTTTTTTCAAAAGTAAAAAAGGATACAAAAAATTAATATTATCGGGCTATCTTTATAACTAAACATGAGAAATATTCTTGGCATTTATTTTTTAAAGATTATTCTTTGCACACAGTCCGTTATCATGACGCGATAATGGGCACCATTGATAGTTACTTTTTGGCCAGCCTAGTCCTCGATTATTTCGTACACTCTCAGATATTGCTCCCACATTTTCTTCACTATTTGTTGGATGTGGTCCATTTGATAGCGAATTGTCTAATGATGATTATTGGGTCCTAAACTTTACAATGGTGGAGCAAACTGTGCGTTCAGAATGCCGATTATGTAGACCATAAGTTGTTTAAAGTGAACGAAACATATTCCTTGTAGATCGCTGTTCTTCTTAATACTGCTAAATAATTTGTAGACATTGGGCCGCGCTAAGTCCTTTTATGATAAAATGCCACACAATATTGAACAAAAATATCATTCACAAGTCAAACCGATTTACACTTCATTTGTCAAAAAATCAGTAGACAAAAAAGTACCTCTAAATGAATCATCTTTTACAAGTCAATAACTGAAAAGTTCTTAGTTCAATGAACTAAACCATTTTACTGAAAACTGTGATTTTTATTGAAACTAACTAGAAACTTTGGTAAAGATAAAAGCAAGAAGGGTCGTTAGCGTTTAGCGGTTCGGTAAACAGTGAACTGCTATTATTTCACTCTTTAAAAAAAAGTAAAAGTAACATAGCTATAAAGTCCCAAATAAACCCGGTTAGTCAAATATTTATTTCACAAAATATATATCACATGTTGTTAGTTAAATATTATATCCCAAAGGGAACGTTCTTTTTCACTGACATCGGCACTTACTAAATTGCCCACGTGTATGGCTACAGCGAGTTCCTTGCCCTTTTTAGGTAATTTTATCTCAGCTGTTCCATCGCGTCGTACCACAACTCGTGAGGAGTGTTCACACTTATTGGCTGGACGTTTCTGCGACATTGAATTACAGTAGGTTCCTGGAGGAACACATACCGGTATCCTTTCTGCGAAGTCCTGTTTGCCAGAGCTTACAATAATAAAGCCCTTGTTGCCGCGACAGAAAGATATCACACCTTTAGTGTCATTCGACCAGACATTCTCCAAAGGACTATCACCGACTTCATTTCTGAAGGCCACCATGTTCGCAATAGCCGGCCAACGATGTTCGCAGACCCAGTCCTTCTTGCACTGGCCACTAGAATCGAAAGTAGGGGTCTTGATATTGTATGACTTGTCGTGTGGTGGACCATCTTGATCGCTGTCGAATTTAAAGGAGCTCATCACTCGTGGTATGCCATAAGGATGGGCGAAAGTGAAGGCATAAGCGGCTCTGTATTCCCGTGGGCTCTTGTAGTTCAAAGTGAAGGGGTTCTGTCGCTGAAGATCATGATTGTCCACAAAGACCAAGGCACTCTCTGAGGGCAACATACCCATGTGAGGTCCGCCGTAGTTCTCAAGGACAGATGCGTTGAGTTGGTTCTTAAAGAACGCCGCCATGTTGGTAGCATGAGCAAATTCTGTGACTGTTCCCAGATGGGTGTAGTTGAATTTCCAACTGTCACCGACCTCTTGGAAAAGGAATGGATATGAGCCGGGTTCAAAGCTACCCACTTTCTCGGACAGTGGACTAAGGCGACTGTAGATTTTCTAGAAACGAATGCAATGTAGAGGAGGATGTGCTCTGATAGAATTTTTTACTTACTTCCAAATCGGCAGGGAACATGTGCTTTGAGGCATCAACTCGGAATCCAGCGGCACCCATAGCTGTCAAGTAATTTAGGAAATTTAAAATTACATTTTGGACATGAGGAATTGTCTGGTTTAAGTCGTGTAGAGAAACCAATTCGCAAACTCGAGCTTGAATTGGATCGTTAAAGTCGATTATCTGGCACGTGGGTTGATTGAAATGAGACCTGTTGTATGGTACCGCTGGGTAGAAGAAATTACTGGGATCAGCCACGGATCCACCGGTTCCCGTGGCTGGAGCTGGAGCATTGGCCGTCATATGGTTGGGAACTACATCCACATAGATTCTATAGAAGGAGATGCGTTTTAAGTAAGTTCTTGATGTTTTATTCTGGACTCACCGTATTCCAGCCTTGCGACATCGGGTTGTCATATCGAGGAAATCGTTGGCATCTCCTGATCTTGTTCTGACTTCGTACGATATCGGCTGGTAACGTTCGTACCATGGTCGACCGGCGATAATGAGATTTTCGTTCACCGGAGATGTTTGAACGCCAGCGTATCCTTTTGGTCCAAGAAAGTTTTCACATTCCTTAGCAATATCACTGAATTTCCACTCGTGAAGATGAACGATACCGCTGCGATTAGGCAAGAAATGGGGGTTATTGAACGGAAGCCTTGCACCGGCTTCTGGTTCTTCTTCCGTAGGAGTGCTGGTGCATATTGCTTCTGTGGTGGTTTCGCCGGTAGTTGATTCAGTGGTTTCGGTAGATGGGTCCTCAGACGTTGTCTCACTTGGGTCCGTAGATGCATCGTTTGTGGTGTTATCCGAACTTGATTCTGTGGTTTCGGTAGATGGGTCCTCAGACGTTGTCTCACTTGGGTCCGTAGATCCGTTTGTGGTGTTATCGGTACTAGATTCTGTGGTTTCGGTAGACGGGTCCTCAGACGTTGTCTCACTTGGGTCCGTAGATGCATCGTTTGTGGTATTATCGGAACTAGATTCTGTGGTTTCGGTAGACGGGTCCTCAGACGTTGTCTCACTTGGGTCCGTAGATGCATCGTTTGTGGTGTTATCCGAACTTGATTCTGTGGTTTCGGTAGATGGGTCCTCAGACGTTGTCTCACTTGGGTCCGTAGATGCATCGTTTGTGGTGTTATCGGTACTAGATTCTGTGCTTTCGGTAGATGGGTCCTCAGACGTTGTCTCACTTGGGTCCGTAGATGCATCGTTTGTGGTGTTATCGGAACTAGATTCAGTAGTTTCGGTGGATGGTTCCTCAGACGTTGTCTCACTTGGGTCCGTAGATGCATCGTTTGTGGTATTATCGGAACTAGATTCTGTGGTTTCGGTAGATGGGTCCTCAGACGTTGTCTCACTTGGGTCCGTAGATGCATCGTTTGTGGTGTTATCGGAACTAGATTCAGTAGTTTCGGTGGATGGTTCCTCAGACGTTGTCTCACTTGGGTCCGTAGATGCATCGTTTGTGGTATTATCGGAACTAGATTCTGTGGTTTCGGTAGACGGGTCCTCAGACGTTGTCTCACTTGGGTCCGTAGATACATCGTTTGTGGTATTATCGGTACTAGATTCTGTGGTTTCGGTAGATGGGTCCTCAGACGTTGTCTCACTTGGGTCCGTAGATACATCGTTTGTGGTATTATCGGTACTAGATTCTGTGGTTTCGGTAGATGGGTCCTCAGACGTTGTCTCACTTGGGTCCGTAGATGCATCATTCGTGGTGTTATCGGAACTAGATTCTGTGGTTTCGGTAGACGGGTCCTCAGACGTTGTCTCACTTGGGTCCGTAGATACATCGTTTGTGGTATTATCGGTACTAGATTCTGTGGTTTCGGTAGATGGGTCCTCAGACGTTGTCTCACTTGGGTCCGTAGATACATCGCTTGTGGTATTATCGGTACTAGATTCTGTGGTTTCGGTAGATGGGTCCTCAGACGTTGTCTCACTTGGGTCCGTAGATGCATCATTCGTGGTGTTATCGGAACTAGATTCTGTGGTTTCGGTAGATGGGTCCTCAGACGTTGTCTCACTTGGGTCCGTAGATGCATCGTTTGTGGTGTTATCCGAACTTGATTCAGTGGTTTCGGTAGATGGTTCCTCAGACGTTGTCTCACTTGGGTCCGTAGATATATCGTTTGTGGTGTTACCGGTACTAGATTCTGTGGTTTCGGTAGATGGGTCCTCAGACGTTGTCTCACTTGGGTCCGTAGATCCGTTTGTGGTGTTATCGGTACTAGATTCTGTGGTTTCGGTAGATGGGTCCTCAGACGTTGTCTCACTTGGGTCCGTAGATATATCGTTTGTGGTATTATCGGAACTTGATTCTGTGGTTTCGGTAGATGGTTCCTCAGGTGTTGTGGTCTCACTTGGGTCATCGGTACTTGATTCCGTGGTTTCTGTAGAAGGTTTCTGAGAAGTTGTGGTTTCACTTGGTTCTGACGATGATTCTTCTGACGGGTTCGTTGATGATTCTTCTGTTGTTGATGGTGATGATGTGTCCGAGGACGATCCTGTCGTTGTCTCTCCATCACTAGGTTTCGTAGTCTCTTCAGTCGATGGTTCAGTTGTTGTATCCGTCACTTCAGTTGTTGCATCAGTTGGTGCCGAGGATGAAGGTTCCGTAGTCGTGCTATTTTCTCCCGGCGGAACGTCAGTTGTCGATTCAATTGGTGATGTTGTTCCAGTAGTCGTATCGTTTGAACTTGGACCCTCAGTTGTGGGAGGTAATGTAGTTGGTGGTCCGGGATACGGCGGGAGACAAGGTGGTCCCCATGGCGGTGGGAAGGGCGGACGAGTTCCATTGCAGGGTGGCATCCATGGCGGTAGTAAGGGGGGACGAGTCCCATTGCAGGGTGGCATCCATGGCGGTAGCAAGGGGGGACGAGTTCCATTGCAGGGTGGCATCCATGGCGGTAGTAAGGGGGGACGAGTTCCATTGCAGGGTGGCATCCATGGCGGTAGTAAGGGCGGACGAGTTCCATTGCAGGGTAGTCCCCATGGCGGTGGCAAGGGCGGACGAGTTCCATTGCAGGGTAGTCCCCATGGCGGAGGCAAGGGAGGATGAGTTCCATTGCAGGGTGGTACCACTGGGTGCGATCCATTGCAACCAGGCAGCCAAGGTGGAGGCAATTGCCCACACGGTGGATAGACATAGATTCCACCTCCAGGTAACCCTGGTGGAGGAGGCCCCAAGCCAATCACAGTCAGAATACTCACTACTACTCGGTCCATTCTAAACTAAACCGGTCATCTACCAACAACTTCCTTATATTTTGTTTCAGATTGACGTAACATCCTCTTACTTTACACAGCTGCATTGCAAGTGCGCAATTTATAGTTTTTTTTCGTTCTGTTTTCCATTTGCAGTATGTCAACATTCACCAGAGCACTTCTCGTAACAATGTCAATATTGTTGGTGCTGAGCATCGTCGAGGCTGGTCCATTTACATTGACCTTCCCAATGTCAGTTCGTAATGGCCGACAAATACGTGCTCCATTTAAAAATCCAGACGTTATGGTCGCTCGTGGCTTTGGAAAGCGGGATTCAGGTTTGAGTCGAGAGAAAATCTCCGCCAGTGGTTTAGAGGATCTCGATGATGAAAGGTAAGCACTAAAAGTTACATCTTAAGGTTCTTATATAGAGATTTTCCTCTTCCAGCATTCCAATCGACTGGATGGCACATGAACTGACAGCAAACCCAGCTCTCATTCGGCTTCTTCTCCACAGGTTTGTCGACATGAATCATGATGGTTCGATCAGTGCAAGGGAACTACTTGGAAACACACAAGATGTCATCAATGACATCTATTAATTTGTTACACCGCTAATAATACACTATATTGTTTCTTAAAAAAAAAAAAAATAGATATGACTAAGGCCTCCGAAAAGATTTTACACTTCAAGTAGCTTATGAAATGCTCTGCGAACGCCATTAAAAATATTCTCATCTAGGGCTGGAAGAATATTCTTAATGGAACCGTTTAGCAGTTCCTTATTAAAACAAAATATATATTTATTTCTGTTAAATAAAAATATAAAAAAGAACACATATATATATATATTTAGAAAGAAATAAAAACATGTTTTATCTCCTAGAAATAAGCCTCTAAACAATGTATGTATTATAATTAATCAGAAGATACAAAATGTAAAAACAAATATATGAGTTATATATATTATTGTTAAAACAGATGGAGAAGAAAACAAATAAAAAAAAAAATGTTTTTAGTACTAAATAATGGAAATAAATATACAAAAAAAAAAAATAAAAACTTGGGAAAGCAACATGCTAATTAGTAAATGTTTGTTTAAATTAAAGTTTGTTTGGTATATAAGAGGATATTGAATGACTCCAATCGGAGTAAAGGTTTTTGGTTCGTGAAAATGAAAGGACTTATAGTTTTGTTTCTTGTTTTTGTTGCTGTAGGAATGATCTCTGCCGGTACGGTTATTGCATACACTTGGGAAGAATTGCAGGAGCTGTGGTCCAAAAGTACTACAAAGAGGCCAGGGTTGCCAGGCATACCACCTATTCCTTCCTTTCCACGCAAGTTTTTCTACTGAGTGCTGGTTTTGATTATTGAAAATAAAGTGGCTCATTTTGTTGGCCTATTAAGAGTTTTGTATGATGAAAGTCTGGCCAGAGATCGGCTGAGATGCCTCCTCTTCCCCAGCTAGAGCTTCAAAAATGAGCTGGATTCAAGCAAGCAGAAACAACAGGGAAAAACACAAGAGATGTATCTAGGATTTGGTGCTTCTTAGACCTACTTCTAGACCCTCTTTACCTTCAAAATCAACAACGACGACCACAGAGGTTACACTACAGATAGCTGCACACTTGTGTGGTGTACCTTTTTGGCTAAAGGCACAGGCTAAAAATCTTTCGGAAAACTCAATTTTAGATACCCGTTTTTGTACCTATCTATCTTAAGGCTAAGCCAACAGATAGTTTGGAAATTGGGTGACAATTACTCTCATTTTCTGAATGCAATGTTGATCGTTTTGACAGATGTCAAGTACAATCTTTTGCAATTTTAGTAATACAGTGGTTTGCCAAGCAACAGCTCATTTATGTTGCGCGATTTATAAAAGATAGTAGACTTCATTGGAAGAAATATCGATTTTAGCGAACCCAATGTTCGCCCCTTAGTATAGCTGCAGAAAAAGATATATTACAAAATGAATCATTATAGCAGATGCAAAAGTAAACAAATGTTATTACCACTAACAATAGGTGATGGCATATTAAAAAATAATGCACTAGCAACATGTTCCTCAACAAATATTTACTAACTTTCTTGATGAATAAGCTTCAAGACTTGCTTTACTATAAAAGGACAGCAATTATTGTATCGTCTCAAGTTTTGAAAATGAAGTGCTTTATAGTTATTTTATTGGTGGCACTAATTGCCGATTCTTCCTAAAGAGACTAAAGAATCAGAGAACAAAGATGGTTTTCATAGGATTCCAATTAACAAAATTCCACAAGGTCCTTTTTTGACAGGATTGAGAGATCGTATTCCCGGCTTTCCTAGACCCCGTATTATCCCAATTATTAGGCGTACAACAGTATCATCACCTTCTAACTAGTTCAACGTGTTTTAATTGGAAATAAAGTTGAATATTTTGTATTGCAAAGAAATGTTTTTAAACTTACAACACCACTAGCTGATTGGATAAACGCCTGTTGGCAGTTTTTGTACTCTACATTCGGAGCTCAATAAAAGTTATTTTGCGTTCTAGTTCTGGACCAACATAAATAGTAAATATTTCCAAAATCCGTTCCCTGATGAGCAAATTTTTCGAAAACCTAAATTTTGTTCAGTAATTTTAGACTCTTTTTAAACAAGAAATTCATTTAACAAAATATGTGAGGCCACGTTCAACTTCGGGGTACTTTTTAGGAGCTTCTGGCAAATTACTTCAAATAAAAATAAGCAACGAATTTCGGTCGGGTTGTAAGACTATTTTGACATAAAATCTTTCCAGAGAAGGCAAGACTTCAATAAGTCCAATATTTCTCCATTGATTGCAAGTTTTAATGAAAATTTTACTGAAAAACAGAAAAACATTGACTCGTCAAAACATGACAACTCTACAATTAGTCCAAATCTCGAAAATCAGATTGAAAATAATGTCGAAATTGTTAAACAAAATGGCAATGCTTTGTAAACATGGTTTTTCTTTAAACAAACATAAAATTGCCTACATAAACTGAAAAGGTAAACCAACAACTGCCAGGCAGGAGCCTTATAATCTAGTAAAAAGTGTTTAAACTCTTTCTATTCTTCTTGTTTCGAATTTTGTGATAAGAAATTAAATCAAATACAACTGGTAATGAAATCAAAACTTCTTGATTTTCAGTTGCGATATTCAAGTTAAACGGACAATAAATTGGATCGACACAATTCAAATATAGTCCAATAATTTATGGAATAGTCGAATGAGCATTGTTGCTTTCTATGTTTATTCACTGCAATCCCCGGACGTATAGAAGGGACCTATAGTTTCATGCCATACTCAAAACCAAAAGGCAGATGGTTATTGATAAGTCTTCTTCTTCATGGCAAAGGATATATTCATGGCAATACTATTGTTGGATGGCAATACTATTCTTGAATGAATGTCAGACAATCGCAATGTTTGGGGCCGTCAAAAAAGGTTTATGGGATTCGAACCTTAAGCCTCATGCTCAGTAGGAGTTAACCACTGTGATCGTCAGTTAACATATTGCGTTAGGTTAAAAGTTCAGAAATCATGAACTTCTTTGTCCACCATGGCGAGCACTAAGTAGGTATTTATTTTATCGTAGACACCACTATAGTTTTCTTGTCTTGCTTGGTAATTTTTTGGGAGATCCTGTTTTCCATTTTGCATTACAATTATTTGACAAATTTTACTTTGAAAATTAAAATCTGTCTTACTAATTATAGTTATCTAGGAATAAAAATACACATAGGGTTGATTGTCTTAAAGGGCATAGAAAGACTTAAGGCTTAAGACATGGGTCTTAAAAGTGGACATTACCATGTAGAAACTTAGCAATTCAAGCTTTTGAGAAACAATGGACGTACATATTTTCGATGGGGATGAAATTAAAAATATCTCAACTTTAGTTGTCCCACTTATAGTATTTTTCTTTTAAGACTCAGAGTAATGTGTAAGATACAACAAGTGAGCTGTACTACCTGCAACAAGTAAACTTTTGAATGATCTTCAGGTCTACAACTATTTTCCATTATTTACTGTCTGCTGCATTATTTACGCAGGTGCGCAGTAATATATATGCGTTTTAATTAATGACCGTCTGAAATTTGTTTGGACAACAATTTGTGGAGTAGGTCATTTCCAGTGCAAAAAGTGGTATAAAATGCACAGGCGATTGGTTGTCATAAACAAGTTTGCATTATTGTAATCAACATGAAGTTCCTAGTATCTCTAGTATTGTTCGCCGGTTTGGCAGTTTCCATTTCAGGACTCCAACCAAACCTGCCAAATCTTCCAATTCCAGATCTGTCGGGCTTACCAATTGATCTCCCGACTGATCTTCTTGGTGGATTAGGTAGCCCAGCAGAAGCCGATGGAGAGGAAAAGAATCGCCAAGAAAGGGCTGTTCCCCCGCTAGGTCGTCGCCCACCAGGCTTGCTAAGACCTCTAGGACCACCACGTCGACCAGGACAAAGTCAACAACCAGGAGAGGAAGGTCAACAAGGACGTCGGCCACAACGTCCAGGACAGGGAGGTGGACAGCGTCCACAACGTCCAGGACAGGGAGGTCAACAAGGACAAGGAGGACAGCGTCCACAACGTCCAGGACAGGGAGGTCAACAAGGACAAGGGGGACAGCGTCCACAACGTCCAGGACAAGGAGGACAACGCCCACAACGTCCAGGACAAGGACAACAACCAGGACAGGGACAACAACCAGGGCAAGGACAACAACCCGGACAGGGACAGCAACCAGGCCAAGGTCAACAACCAGGACAAGGACAACAACCAGGACAAGGACAACAACCCGGACAGGGACAACAACCAGGACAGGGACAACAACCCGGACAAGGCGAACAGCCTTCTGAGGAATAACTAATTGTTTCACATACGAATTGGGCTGAGTGCAAAGATCTTATGGTTATTTAGAAACTTATAATTTTAATCAATAAAATCTATAACAATATGTAAAATAGTTTTCTCTTTTTATCTGAATGATATGAGTTTTAGAACACTTTCGTTGCAGTCTATTCATAGGTTATTTTCACCGGTGTGACAAAATATGCGTAGGATCTTCCTTTTTGTATATAAGAAATAGTATGTGGAGAGAGATATAAATCTACTGAGTTCAAACTTTGGTCCCAATGTCAAGAAACTAGCTTTATAGCTGATTTAGTCTTAATTGGGGTTTAAAGGACTTAAATGAACAGTTTTTTTGGGGATTTTTTCTGAGCAAAGCTTATGTTGGAATCAGTTTATTCAAGTACTGAACTTATTTTGTAAATTGGATCATGAAATGATCTGAAAAAGTAGTTCAAGCTTATAAATCCCAGTTCTTGGACAGAGAAGAAGTTTGGTTGTGCGCGACAGGTTTCTTAAAGCTAAGAACAGGGTGCTAAGGATGAATTGCCTTGTCTATATAACTTCAAGCTTTAATTTTAAGTAGTCCTGTAGAGTGGACGATACTAGATACGAAAGTCAGCCTGATACGAAAGCAATAAAGGGAAAAAAAAAGTACAATGTGGAGAGGAAACAAACATGTTGAATACTATTGGACGAAACAAGTAAGTTCATCGACCATTTTTATATTAATGAACCACTGTGATCGACGAAAGCAATCCTAGTACTAACTCCACACAATTAAGTATGGCATTCGATGACTTTAGACCGCGTTAACTCCAAAATTGTGACTTTAATAAGTGATGCTCTATAGTTGCCACACAAATTAGCACCAACTACAAATCAATTCATTCTAAGGACCCGTACGTTCTACATCTTATATGATATCTGTCTAGACGTACATTATTGACGACTTGGTTGCAATTTCGTAATCATTTCATGTGTTTACACAGATGTGACACGTGCGAAAAAAATATAATAAAACAGGCCTGCAACTGCACAGCAAATATTTGCATTAAGCTAGACAAGATGTGCTGTGCTGGTCAGTAGTTCCGTTTACCTGTCTTTTGTTAGGAAAATATATAAATTAAAGCTGGCTAGTGTTAGGCTTAGTTCAGTGTTGAAGAACACAAAATGAAGTATCTAGTAGCATTGATACTGCTAGCTGTTGCTGCAGCTGTCTCTGCACGACAGATAGCTGTTCCTGGAGAGGAAACTTTAGGCTTGGAAAATGTATCAAATCGGAATAAGAGAGCAATCCTTCGTCCCCGACTTCCTATTCCACGACTACCAGTTCCGCGGCTACCAATTCCACATCTGCCACATCTTCCAATTTGGCCACCGTGGCTTCGCCCGAAGACAACAACCCGGCGACCTACAGTAACAACACCGAAGCATACAACGAAACGGCCGCATCCAACAAGTAAGCGCCCAAAACCAACTACCAAACCTCCACGTCCAACTACAACTACCAAGCGAACCACTACATCGGCATGGCCAAGGCCTACTACTAGACCGCCGCATCCAAAACCAACTACTAGACCGCCACATACAAGGCCAACCACTAGGCCGCCACATACAAGGCCAACTACTAGACCGCCCCGTCCAAAACCAACTACTAGACCGCCGCATACAAGGCCAACTACTAGACCGCCAACTACGAGGCCAACTACTAGACCGCCACATACAAGGCCCACCACTAGACCGCCACATACAAGGCCCACCACTAGACCGCCACATATAAGGCCAACTACTAGACCACCAACTACGAGGCCAACTACTAGACCGCCACATACGAGGCCAACCACTAGACCGCCACATACAAGGCCAACTACTAGACCACCACATACGAGGCCAACCACTAGACCGCCGCATACAAGGCCAACTACTAGACCGCCACATACAAGGCCAACTACTATACCACCACATACAAGACCAACCGCCCGACCACCACCAGTAACAAATCCGACAACGCCAACCACGACGGTTAAACCACTTCCACCGCCAATAACAGTCCCACCATCCACAGATCCAACAGAAGAGCCAACAACTACTGAATGTCCAGAAACCACACAAACTACTGCTAAACCGGGAACGACAGAGGAACCAGGAACTACTAAAGCACCAGAAACTACTGAAGGTCCAGGCACCACAGAGCAACCGGGAACTACTGAAGGTCCGGGAACGACAGAGGGATCAGGAACTACTGAAGCACCAGAGTCTACTGAAGGCCCAAGCACCACAGAGCAACCAGAATCTACTGAAGGTCCGGGAACGACAGAGGAACCAGGAACTACTGAAGGTCCAGCCACCACAGAGCAACCAGAATCTACTGAAGGTCCGGGAACGACAGAGGAACCAGGAACCACTGAAACACCAGAGTCTACTGAAGGGCCAGGAACGACAGAGGAACCAGGAACTACTGAAGGTCCAGCCACCACAGAGCAACCAGAATCTACCGAAGGTCCGGGAACGACAGAGGAACCAGGAACCACTGAAACACCAGAGTCTACTGAAGGGCCAGGAACCACAGGAGAACCAGAATCTACCGAAGGTCCGGGAACGAC
Source organism: Chalcosyrphus nemorum (assembly GCA_949716465.1). Taxonomy (NCBI): domain Eukaryota; kingdom Metazoa; phylum Arthropoda; class Insecta; order Diptera; family Syrphidae; genus Chalcosyrphus; species Chalcosyrphus nemorum. Next base: position 57,903,812 of record OX454334.1, on the reverse strand, counting down.
AGAGGGACCAGGAACTACTGAAGCACCAGAAACTACTCACGAACCAGGAACTACTGACGAACCTAACACTACTGAAGAATCAACAACAGATGTTCCACAATCAACTGCAACGGCTCAGCAAACCACCCAGCAAACACCAGAAAATCAACCATCAACTCCAGCACCTCCTCCATGCTACTTCCCCGTGATTTCCGTTTATCTGACATTTTGGCCATTCTGTTGTTAAATAAAATATACACTGCTTACAATTCAAAACAATTTACGAAGCATTTTCTTTTTCATTTCAAATATTTAGAAACGTATGTCACTATCAATGATAAATGAAACATGGTGCTCCTATTCAGAGAGAGAGAAAGCTCAGGAAGTGGAACAAGTTCTATGGATTCTATTACTTGACCTCTACACGATGGGTTGTTGTCGATGCTAGATAGGTCATTTGGCGTACTTTTTGCACTAAAATTCGTAGATCGTTACGAAAAAGTAAACAAACGGGTAGAACAAGAAAAACGAGGAAGCATACTGATTTGACAGATATGACAGCCCGAAGAAATTTTTTTCACTAAAATTCGTAGTATGGGGACATTTTTTACTCTCTCTTGAGCCCTCCCTTCTGTAAAAAAAAAAATAAAAAATATTAAAATTGCCGGTGGGCGAACAGCTGTTCGTAAAAATTCGTAAAATGTCATAAAAGTTTGAGAGAGTACGCGAACGAACCTAATAATCGCTATCTCAACTACCCTCTTCCAGAGTCTGATTTACCAAGTAAGTAACGAATGACTTAGTATACGGTGTTACAAATCCGCACTGTATTGAGTGTCTTCTAACGGTATCAGACGGAGAACTTAGATGTTACAGAGTTAAAGTGTCACGCGACTCATCAATGCAAGATGGCATTAAACTGCGACTATCTTAAAGCATGGGTAATCTAATATAGGCTCCTTCAATTAACTATCTGTGGTTACCCATGTTTATGATTGTGCTTGGCAACGCTCATCGTAATGCTTCTTAGTTCAAGTTCAAGGCCTTTCTTAGCCAATCTGCAGGCGCATTTGTTGTCGTCTTGCAAGCATCCTAGAGTATTACAATCATAAGAAAGCTTCTCAAAAAGTATTTTAAGTTCCCATTTCCTCTATAATGACTAATGAAAACAATTATTCAACAAACTTTACTACAATCACACCTACGCGGTTCAAATTAAGACGCAAATTAAAGATGTATCTACTTGAAGTACTAACTAGTGTATTGTTTACTCAGTTGGAGAGCACAATAATATAGATGAAACCTAGATAAGAGGTCATCTCAAATATTTACACTTCATTAGCGGCCAGCGTAAACATGTGTAAACAATCCTCATGAGGTTGGTCAGTATTTCTCTTCCGGAATGATATAAATAAGAAGCTCAACGGACAGTTAGAGTATAGTTAAGTATTTCTTAGCGTACACAACATGAAGTTAGTAACAGTTTTGGTATTGTTTGCCGTTTTGGCAGTCGTCGTTGCAAAACGCCCTCACAGAGTCCCAGATTCTGATGAGGAAGAGCGTCCACGTGGTTTAGGTAGACAATCTTCTGAAGAGAGCTCTGAGGAAGAAAATGCAAGGAGCCGACCAAGAAAACCACATCCACCACCAAATGGTCGCCGTCCAGGACAAGGTAGACCACAACGTCCATCACATGGTCACCAGCCAGGACAGGGACATCAACCAGGACAACATCCACCACATGGACATCGCCCACAACGCCCACCACAAGGTCAACCTGGACAGGGTGGACAACAGCCAGGACAGGGTGGACAACAACCTGGACAAGGTGGCCAACAACCCGGACAGGGAGGTCAACAGCCAGGACAAGGTGGTCAACAACCAGGACAAGGAGGACAACAACCCGGACAGGGAGGTCAACAACCAGGACAAGGTCAACAGCCAGGACAAGGTCAACAACCAGGACAAGGTCAACAACCAGGACAAGGTCAACAACCCGGACAAGGCCAACAGGCAGGACAAGGTCAACAACCAGGACAGGGTCAACAACCCGAAAATCCACCATCTGAGGAATAGATGCATGTGTTGAATAACATATTTTATTGCTTATCCTTTTCTATTTTCTGTGTGACTAACAATCAATAAAAGTTTAAAAAAGTAATACTTCTGAGGTCCTGATAACATTTGGAAAAAAAAACATAATTTGCAGAAGATATAGGATATCATACATTTATTTATGTGCTCGAGAACATATACATAATTTCAGAGATATCCTAAAAAAAATTTTAAGTTTACGACTCTAGTAACGGCTGCTTAGCTGGTTCCTCTGCTTTTATGTTTGCTGCATCACAAGGTACTTTAGCTGCAGGCTGATTCACTAGTGGCAATGGATTGGGGAACCAAGGGGGGAGGAACGATCCATATGCGGCAAATGGTTGTTTCTGAGCGACGCCTGACTTCTCGACACGTGCTGCATCACAGGGACTCTGAGGAGGTGCTTGAGGGATGGGCGCGAATGGACTTGGACCCCATGTGTAAGGGAATAATGGCCAAGATGTAGCTGTAGACGAGGCCTGTTGGACGGATTCATCTTTCGGAGAACTTACTGCATCACAAGGAGTTTTGGTTTCCGGTGGACTGACACCAGATGCTGGGTAAGTATTCCCTGGATATGGGAAGGTTCCCCATGAAGCACTAGGCATAATGGGCACTGGAACCCATTGAACAGGGAACAATGATACTGGATATTTATATGTTTTAGACGTTTGAGTTTTTAATGATGTCGATACATCTGAAGTTGTCTCCGAGGATGACGAAGAGGAACTTTCGTACGAGCGAAGAAGATACTGCAGGGCGTATGGGATTTCTCCACCAAAGTCTTTCCTGAGTCGATTTATGATACTTTGAATATTGCATGGCTTGGTGCGACCTTCCTCTGGCTTGGCATCAACAGTTTCTACAGAATCATCTGTTAGGACTTCTTCTGTTGCTGGTATGGTAGGTTCACGTTCATCAACCTCACTTTCTACAGGTCCAACTGGGTCTTCCACTTCAGATGAAACCGGCTCATCTCCATCAACCTCAGGGCCTTCTGGATCGCTTTCTACCGGATCAACTGGTTCTTCTAGTTTGGGTGTTACAGGAACATCTTCAATAACCTCAGGGTCCTGTGGTTCAACTGGATCGCTTTCAACAGGATCCACTGGGGCTTCTACATCGGGTATAACAGGAGCATCTTCAATAATTTCAGGGTCTTGTGGTTCAACTGGATCGCTCTCAACAGGATCGACTGGTTCTTCTACATCGGGTGTAACAGGAACATCTTCAATCACCTCAGGATCTTGTGGTTCAACTGGATTGCTTTCAACAGGATCGACTGGCTCTTCTACGTCGGGTATAACAGGAGCATCTTCAATCACCTCAGGGTCTTGTGGTTCAACTGGATCGCTTTCAACAGGATCGACTGGCTCTTCTACATCGGGTGTAACAGGAGCATCTTCAATCACCTCAGGGTCTTGTGGTTCAACTGGATCCCTTTCAACAGGATCGACTGGCTCTTCTACGTCGGGTTTAACAGGAGCATCTTCAATCACCTCAGGGTCCTGTGGTTCAACTGGATCGCTTTCAACAGGATCGACTGGCTCTTCTACATCGGGTGTAACAGGAGCATCTTCAATCACCTCAGGGTCCTGTGGTTCAACTGGATCCCTTTCAACAGGATCGACTGGCTCTTCTACGTCGGGTATAACAGGAGCATCTTCAATAACCTCAGGGTCTTGTGGTTCAACTGGATCGCTCTCAATAGGATCGACTGGCTCTTCTACATCGGGTGTAACAGGAGCATCTTCAATCACCTCAGGGTCTTGTGGTTCAACTGGATCGCTCTCAACAGGATCGACTGGCTCTTCTACGTCGGGTATAACAGGAGCATCTTCAATCACCTCAGGGTCTTGTGGTTCAACTGGATCGCTCTCAACAGGATCGACTGGCTCTTCTACGTCGGGTATAACAGGAGCATCTTCAATCACCTCAGTGTCCTGTGGTTCAACTGGATCGTTTTCAACAGGATCGACTGGCTCTTCTACGTCGGGTGTAACAGGAGCATCTTCAATCACCTTAGGGTCTTGTGGTTCAACTGGATCACTTTCAACAGGAACAACTGGTTCTTCTAGTTTGGGTGTTACAGGAACATCTTCAATAACCTCAGGGTCCTGTGGTTCAACTGGATCGCTTTCAACAGGATCCACTGGGGCTTCTACATCGGGTATAACAGGAGCATCTTCAATAATTTCAGGGTCTTGTGGTTCAACTGGATCGCTCTCAACAGGATCGACTGGTTCTTCTACATCGGGTGTAACAGGAACATCTTCAATCACCTCAGGATCTTGTGGTTCAACTGGATTGCTTTCAACAGGATCGACTGGCTCTTCTACGTCGGGTATAACAGGAGCATCTTCAATCACCTCAGGGTCCTGTGGTTCAACTGGATCGCTTTCAACAGGATCGACTGGCTCTTCTACGTCGGGTATAACAGGAGCATCTTCAATCACCTCAGGGTCTTGTGGTTCAACTGGATCGCTCTCAACAGGATCGACTGGCTCTTCTACGTCGGGTATAACAGGAGCATCTTCAATCACCTCAGGGTCTTGTGGTTCAACTGGATCACTTTCAACAGGAACAACTGGTTCTTCTAGTTTGGGTGTTACAGGAACATCTTCAATCACTTCAGGGTCCTGTGGTTCAATTGGATTGCTTTCAACAGGATCGACTGGGGCTTCTACGTCGGGTGTAACAGGAGCATCTTCAATCACCTCAGGGTCTTGTGGTTCAACTGCATCACTTTCAACAGGATCGACTGGCTCTTCTACGTCGGGTATAACAGGAGCATCTTCAATCACCTCAGGGTCTTGTGGTTCAACTGGATCGCTCTCAACAGGATCGACTGGCTCTTCTACGTCGGGTATAACAGGAGCATCTTCAATCAAATCAGGGTCTTGTGGTTCAACTGGATCGCTCTCAACAGGATCGACTGGCTCTTCTACATCGGGTGTAACAGGAACATCTTCAATCACCTCAGGATCTTGTGGTTCAACTGGATTGCTTTCAACAGGATCGACTGGCTCTTCTACGTCGGGTATAACAGGAGCATCTTCAATCACCTCAGGGTCCTGTGGTTCAACTGGATCGCTTTCAACAGGATCGACTGGCTCTTCTACGTCGGGTATAACAGGAGCATCTTCAATAACCTCAGGGTCCTGTGGTTCAACTGGATCGCTTTCAACAGGATCCACTGGGGCTTCTACATCGGGTATAACAGGAGCATCTTCAATAATTTCAGGGTCTTGTGGTTCAACTGGATCGCTCTCAACAGGATCGACTGGTTCTTCTACATCGGGTGTAACAGGAACATCTTCAATCACCTCAGGATCTTGTGGTTCAACTGGATTGCTTTCAACAGGATCGATTGGCTCTTCTACGTCGGGTATAACAGGAGCATCTTCAATCACCTTAGTGTCCTGTGGTTCAACTGGATCGTTTTCAACAGGATCGACTGGCTCTTCTACGTCGGGTTTAACAGGAGCATCTTCAATCACCTTAGGGTCTTGTGGTTCAACTGGATCACTTTCAACAGGAACAACTGGTTCTTCTAGTTTGGGTGTTACAGGAACATCTTCAATAACCTCAGGGTCCTGTGGTTCAACTGGATCGCTTTCAACAGGATCCACTGGGGCTTCTACATCGGGTATAACAGGAGCATCTTCAATCACCTCAGGGTCTTGTGGTTCAACTGGATCGCTCTCAACAGGATCGACTGGTTCTTCTACATCGGGTGTAACAGGAACATCTTCAATCACCTCAGGATCTTGTGGTTCAACTGGATTGCTTTCAACAGGATCGACTGGCTCTTCTACGTCGGGTATAACAGGAGCATCTTCAATCACCTCAGGGTCCTGTGGTTCAACTGGATCGCTTTCAACAGGATCGACTGGCTCTTCTACGTCGGGTATAACAGGAGCATCTTCAATCACCTCAGGGTCTTGTGGTTCAACTGGATCGCTCTCAACAGGATCGACTGGCTCTTCTACGTCGGGTGTAACAGGAGCATCTTCAATCACCTCAGGGTCCTGTGGTTCAACTGGATCGCTTTCAATAGGATCGACTGGCTCTTCTACATCGGGTGTAACAGGAGCATCTTCAATCACCTCAGGGTCTTGTGGTTCAACTGGATCACTTTCAACAGGATCGACTGGCTCTTCTACATCGGGTGTAACAGGAGCATCTTCAATCACCTCAGGGTCTTGTGGTTCAACTGGATCACTTTCAACAGGATCAACTGGTTCTTCTAGTTTGGGTGTTAAAGGAACATCTTCAATAACCTCAGGGTCCTGTGGTTCAACTGGATCGCTTTCAACAGGATCCACTGGGGCTTCTACATCGGGTATAACAGGAGCATCTTCAATAATTTCAGGGTCTTGTGGTTCAACTGGATCGCTCTCAACAGGATCGACTGGTTCTTCTACATCGGGTGTAACAGGAGCATCTTCAATCACCTCAGGGTCCTGTGGTTCAACTGGATTGCTTTCAACAGGATCGACTGGCTCTTCTACATCGGGTGTAACAGGAGCATCTTCAATCACCTCAGGGTCTTGTGGTTCAACTGGATCACTTTCAACAGGATCGACTGGCTCTTCTACATCGGGTGTAACAGGAGCATCTTCAATCACCTCAGGGTCCTGTGGTTCAACTGGATCGCTTTCAACAGGATCGACTGGCTCTTCTACGTCGGGTGTAACAGGAGCATCTTCAATCACCTCAGGGTCTTGTGGTTCAACTGGATCACTTTCAACAGGATCATCTGGTTCTTCTAGTTTGGGTGTTAAAGGAACATCTTCAATAACCTCAGGGTCCTGTGGTTCAACTGGATCGCTTTCAACAGGATCCACTGGGGCTTCTACATCGGGTGTAACAGGAGCATCTTCAATCACCTCAGGGTCCTGTGGTTCAACTGGATTGCTTTCAACAGGATCAACTGGTTCTTCTAGTTTGGGGGTTACAGGAGCATCTTCAATAACCTCAGGGTCTTGTGGTTCAACTGGATCGCTCTCAACAAGATCGACTGGCTCTTCTACATCGGGTGTAACAGGAGCATCTTCAATCACCTCAGGGTCTTTTGGTTCAACTGGATCGCTTTCAACAGGATCGACTGGCTCTTCTACGTCGGGTGTAACAGGAGCATCTTCAATCACCTCAGGGTCTTGTGGTTCAACTGGATCACTTTCAACAGGATCAACTGGTTCTTCTAGTTTGGGTGTTAAAGGAACATCTTCAATAACCTCAGGGTCCTGTGGTTCAACTGGATCGCTTTCAACAGGATCCACCGGGGCTTCTACATCGGGTGTAACAGGAGCATCTTCAATCACCTCAGGGTCCTGTGGTTCAACTGGATTGCTTTCAACAGGATCAACTGGTTCTTCTAGTTTGGGGGTTACAGGAGCATCTTCAATAACCTCAGGGTCTTGTGGTTCAACTGGATCGCTCTCAACAAGATCGACTGGCTCTTCTACATCGGGTGTAACAGGAGCATCTTCAATCACCTCAGGGTCTTTTGGTTCATCTGGATCGCTTTCAACAGGATCGACTGGCTCTTCTACGTCGGGTATAACAGGAGCATCTTCAATCACCTCAGGGTCCTGTGGTTCAACTGGATCGCTTTCAACAGGATCGACTGGCTCTTCTACGTCGGGTATAACAGGAGCATCTTCAATCACCTCAGGGTCTTGTGGTTCAACTGGATCGCTTTCAACAGGATCGACTGGCTTTTCTACGTCGGGTGTAACAGGAGCATCTTCAATCACCTCAGGGTCTTTTGGTTCAACTGGATCGCTTTCAACAGGATCGACTGGCTCTTCTACATCGGGTGTAACAGGAACATCTTCAATCACCTCAGGGTCTTGTGGTTCAACTGGATCAACTGGTTCTTCTATTTTGGGTGTAACAGGTTCGCTTTCATCTATCACAGAATCTTGAGGCTCAAGTGGAACACTTTCGTTTTCTTGTGTTGGACTTGTTTCTTCTTCATCCTCGTCGCATTCAAAGTCATCTTCAACCTGCGGTTTATCAGGCTCAGGCACTTCAACTTCAGGTGTTTCAGGAATATCCGCGACCTTATTTGGTGTTACTGGTTCATCTGTTGCGGGAGTTTCAGGATCAATCTCGTTCACATTGGGGGCTTGAGGTTCACTTGGTATCGTCGTTGGTTCATTTTGTTGTTCATCCTCTTCTTCATCACATTCCAAATCTTCGTCGCTTGGTACTTCGGGAACTGGGGCGATAATAGTGTCTGGTGTTTGTGGAGGTGTTGGTTCCGAAATCACTACTGGAACTGTCTCCAGAGCCGGAACATTTGGAATATCCTCCTCGTCTTCGTCACATTCCAAATCGTCGACATCGGTGTCATTTGGTAATGCAGGCTGTTCGGAAAGTGGTTCATGCGTCGGAGTCTCTTGCGTAGGAATCACTGCTTCAGGAATTGCACTATCATTGACAACTTCTTCACTCTCGTCGTCACACTCCAAGTCGTCGGTGACTGGGTCTTCGTCAACTGGAGCAATAATTTTTTCTGGAGTTGGGATCAAAACTGCCTCAGGCGTAATTTCGCTGGGTGTTTCGTCCTCCTCCTCATCACATTCTAAATCTTCGGGGTCAAGTTGTTCTTCGGAAGTTGGCTCAAATATTGGTAAAATTGACATTACACCATCATCCTCAGGTATTGGGTTTACATCGCCTTCACTAGCTAAAGGCTCAGCACTGGGTTCAGGAATCACGACTGGTTCTGATGCCACTTCGTCATCTTCGTCATCACATTCTAGATCATCTTCCGCTAAAATCTCATTTGCTACTGCCTCTGTGGGAAGTAGGCCTGTAATAAATATTTAAAATCCCTTTAATAGCTTGTGCTTCCTTCTCTCTTCCTCCCTCTCTCTCCCTTCACTATTTACCTAGATCACCTACTTCAATCTGGTCCGCATATTTAGCCCTTAAATCACGACCGTCGTTTATTTCAGCACCTGCCGGTTCTGTACTACCGCGTTCCAAGCTCGCAGAAGTCACAAGGCCGATCACAAACGCGGCGTAAAATATTACGCTAAATATCAACCTCATCCTACTGAAGGTGTTTATCAAACTCACCTGATGCCTAAGACACTGCTGCAATCTGCTTTTAAAGCCCGACTACGTTGGTGCCTTCTAGTCGCGTTAACAAAACGAAATTTGGCACATTGGCCAAATATTGATCTCGATAGGTTTGTTTCTATAATTTTCTTGGCGACAACGCATATTTGCACAGTTGTGTCTTACTAGACGGAGAAGTCTTTTTGAATTTGCTTTTTTGATTGACAAAAGTGTTCATTTGACTGAAAGGCTCGGTAAACAAGTCGTTTTGCACTTAACACCAATATTTTTTGGCTCTCCGATCGATCACTGATCGCAGTTTGAAGTGTAAAGCTGAGCTGGCTTGTGAAACTCTGCTTGGTTGGCAGAGTTTTGTGCGATATTTGTGATGTGGGTTTTGTTTGCATTCAGCAGTCTGTCTTTAAATGATTGCGTAGGTCTGTATCGACAGCTGCAGAGATCGAGAAAGTCTTTGTATAAATCCTGTCTACGTAAACAGAGTTTTGTTTAACAATCTACGAGCGGACAATAGTTTGACGTAATAGAAGTGGTGGATGTTTGACTTTGACCTATCATAACAAAGAGGCTATATGTAGTGAGTCTTTGCACTATCTTTCGTAATATTTCAATATTCCTAGGGAATTATGCGGACATTTTGATTTGAAGTGAAGAAATGGAGTTTTTGAGTAAATTAGATTATGTTACGAAGAAAAATTGCTCCGAATTTCTTGCGGGAAGGAAAGATTACACGTGGGACGAACAAATACACAGGAGTTGCTCTGAAAATAATGGTTTTTTTAACCTGTCTGTTCGTCTCTTTGCTCACGCATGGCGCACAACTTACTGCACGAAATTAAATGGGAAATTACTGGGCAGAACATAACTTAAGTATTGGTATATATTTTATCGCGATCAACTGTCCATAAGCTGAGATCTACGCAGAAATGTAGTGATGGAGGATAATATACACGCATAAGTAGGAAATTTAATTTTCAGAAAAAGCGCCATCTTACAAACACTAAAGGTAGATCCAGTGTCTTCACACTGTGAAGATAATTTGATCGTTCTGGGTACTAATTTGAATAATCTTTACTCTTTTCACCTTCTCTTATAAGCTTCACGGCCGTACAAGACGCTGTTTATAAAGTAAGTCTATTAGCAATCTTTGTATAGTCATCCACAACATACAATACAACAGTAGACCTTTGATCCCCCTGTCGTTGCAAAAATGTTCAACACAAATGCGAACAAAAATACTGCGAATTAGGAACGAATGCAAAAACCATATGCAAACCATTGTGGACACCACCCATGTAGAATAAATATTTATACTGAAACTTAATATTGCTGGAACGACAACTTATTACGAGTGCTAGTCTTAAAAATACTAATATTCATGAGTAAATTCTTCAAGAAAAGAAAATGGCCAATTCCATCATTTAGACGAAGTGAAATTTGTGCTTTCTGAGACAACCTAAGTACATATGAGTGAATGAAGCAGCATCACTTCCTAACTGCGATGTTGATGTGAAAAATAGATGATGGCAGTGATCGACTTATAAATTTATACGAAATAAGTGCAATTGTTAAAGCTGTAGTTCAATAAAAGTTCAAAGACGGGCAGCCAGTTAAAAGGAATTTACACAGTGTCCACCCAACACGGTGTAGTTGTACCGTGGTAGTGTATTCAGATAAAATTTGGTGCTCAAGTTCCAGCCATGACCATTAAAAAAAAAACAAATTATAATATAGCTTTAAAGCCACGAGTACTTAGTCTATTTGAACACGAATATGAAAAATATACTGTGAATTTGGAACGAATGCAAAGAAATAACAAACAACTCTCTCCAGTCGATTTGGACACGACCCATGCCGAATGAATGTTCTAATTCAAAATTCGTTCAAAAACCCCTTCAGAACATGGCCCACATTTGTTAAGAACATTTTCGTATTCCACGAGAAGTTTTGATGAACAAATCTGCTGAGCATTTCTGGGCGCCTATTTTGAAGATAGTTTCGCTCTAATTCAAGTTGTTTTGTCGAGATACACATAAACTCCCAATAATGGCCTCCTTTCCATCATTTTTTTTTCACATAACGTTTTCAACATTTGTATATCACTTCAAGGCGAGTACAACTTGAAAAAAACCCTCGTAACGTAGAAAGTATAAAGTATACTTAGTATAATCTGTAAGTACGGTCAAGTTGATTGATTGCTATCCGTCTGTTCAGCCTGAGCCTTTAGCTTTTCCAATTCTACGTCTAGGGCGCAAGGAAACTACCAGATTAGCCATGATTCCTAGACTAAAAAAGTGGTCTACTATCTCGACTCCCCGTTTGGCAAAGTTTAAGTTGAGCCTATAGATATCCGAATTCCTGCGACCATCTACAGAGCGTCATATCTTCATCCCAGGATACACACAGATGCCAAAACTTACCCAATAATTAATCGATCAATAAATGAAGTGAAGTGAAGCAAATTATAGAAATTAAAAACATTAATCAATGCAATTTTACATAAAACAATCTATTTCACAATTTATTGAACAAAATAGAATAGCTTAATAAAGTAGGATAAACTCCTAGTTATTTTGATTAATTGGATGTCTAGCTGCTGCTGCTGCTGCGGCTGCCGCTTCCTTAGCTGCTTGCCTAGCTGATAAGAAATTAGCCAATACAAGATCGGTGATAGCGTTTACATCATCCTTTGGAACAATTCCGTCGTAGAGAACTTCATCGGGGAGACTGTCATTCTTCTCGACCTTAATCATTTTAACCTTAACCTCCTCAATTGGTTCACCGGTGACTTTATTCTTCGATTTTTTAACGGTTTTAATTGTTTGAATTTCATAGGATTCATCTTCTTCTGGTTCTTCGTCTTCCCAATCGTTAGGATTGGATTCTTGTGTATTTGTTGCTTGTGCGATAACCGACGAGCTAGCGGAGTTCGAAGACGATGCTTCGTTCGAAGAGCTAACGATGTTAGATGAACTGGCGGCGTTCGATGAACTCTCAGTATTGGATGAACTGGCGGCATTCGATGAACTCTCAGTATTGGATGAACTATCTTCAGCAACAACTTCTGTAGCGACAGATGATTCAACGTTGGAAGATTCAACATTTGAAGCAACAGCGTTAGAAGATTCAACATTTGATGATTCAACGTTAGATGATTCGGCATTAGATGATCCAGCATTGGAAGATTCAACATCAGAGGATGCAACATCGGATGATACAACATCAGATGAAGCAACATCCGAAGATGCAACATCAGACGATGCAACATCCGAAGATGCAACATCAGACGAAGCAACACCGGACGATGCAACATCAGATGAAGCAACATCAGACGATGCAACATCAGACGAAGCAACACCAGACGATGCAGCATCAGACGAAGCAACATTAGACTCAGAGCTGCTGCCCTCGTCCGATGACCAAATCGATTTTACGTAATCCACGGTACGGTTAAACCATCCGAGACCCTCCCAGGCACTGACCGAATCTTGAGAGCTCTCAGAGTTGGTCTCCGTATTCAAGTTCTCCGTATTTTCAATGCTCGTGCGGTTCTTAGAACGCCTATAACCACGTGGACGCGATGTGCGATTGAACGTTGCATAGCCCTCATCTGCTGACTCAACGCCAATGTCTCCAGATTCTACACGAGTACGATTGCGACGACGAATGGACCTAGATCCGCTTGAGCTGAGACCATCGCTACCATCGGTACCATCGGTAGCAGTGCTGTTGTTTCCACTCTTCTTTACCTTTCGCTTTGTTGTCGTTGTGATTTCCTCCCATTCATCAGAATAATCTTCATCTCCAGCAACACCAGAGGATTTTGTTTGATTTCTCCTTGACTTTCTAAGGTTATATTCAGTAGCCTCATCTCCACTGACTTCCGAGACATCGGCACCCTCAACTGAACCAGACTGATTCTTTCTATTTTTCTTTACTCTCGTGGTGGTGGTCACCTCTTCCCATTCATCGCCAGAGAAGTCAGTTCCGTTGACGGACGTAGAGTTGTTTAGTCCACGTCTTCTGTAGACCTTGCCACTACCTGTAGTAACTTCTTCCCATGCATCACCAGAGACTTCAGTTCCATTAACAGACCAGCGTTTTCCATTTCGCCTTAATTTTCTACCACTGATTGAAGATGATTCGTCTTCATCGTTGGCTGATGCATCCGTGCTATCAATAGAGCCAGATTGGTTCCTACCATTCTTCCTCACCCTTCTGGTAGTCGTTGTGGTCTCTTCTTCTTCCCCAGACTCACCGGCTACGGTTGAGTTAGAAGCTCCATTTCCACGCCTTCTGGACTTCCTGCCGTTGGTAGAAGTTGTTTCTTCTAGTCCGTCGCTTGAAACTTCAGTACCATCAACGGAGGCTGATTGATTCTTTCCATTCTTCCTTACCCTTCTCGTAGTCGTTGTGGTCTCTTCTTCTTCACCAGACTCACCGGCTACGGTTGAGTTAGAAGCTCCATTTCCACGCCTTCTGGACTTCCTGCCGTTGGTAGAAGTTGTTTCTTCTAGTCCGTCGCTTGAAATTTCACTACCATCGATGGAGCCTGACTGATTCTTTCCGTTCTTCTTTACTTTTCTGGTTGTCGTTGTGGTCTCTTCTTCTTCACCTGTTTCCTCACCTGTAGTTGAACTAGAAGCTCCCTTTCCACGTCTTCCCGATTTCCTGCCAGTGACAGAAGTTGTTTCTTCTAGTCCGTCGCTTGAAACTTCAGTACCGTCAATGGAGCCTGATTGATTCTTTCCATTCTTTTTCACCCTTCTGGTTGTCGTTGTGGTCTCTTCTTCTTCACCTGTTTCCTCACCTGCAGTTGAACTAGAAGCTCCCTTTCCACGCCTTCCCGATTTCCTGCCAGTGACAGAAGTTGTTTCTTCTAGTCCGTCGCTTGAAACTTCAGTACCATCAATGGAGCCTGACTGATTCTTTCCATTCTTCTTCACCCTTCTGGTTGTCGTTGTGGTTTCTTCTTCTTCACCAGACTCACCGGCTACGGTTGAGTTAGAAGCTCCCTTTCCACGCCTTCCCGATTTCCTGCCAGTGACAGAAGTTGTTTCTTCTAGTCCGTCGCTTGAAACTTCAGTACCGTCAATGGAGCCTGATTGATTCTTTCCATTCTTTTTCACCCTTCTGGTTGTCGTTGTGGTCTCTTCTTCTTCACCTGTTTCCTCACCTGCAGTTGAACTAGAAGCTCCCTTTCCACGCCTTCCCGATTTCCTGCCAGTGACAGAAGTTGTTTCTTCTAGTCCGTCGCTTGAAACTTCAGTACCATCAATGGAGCCTGATTGATTCTTTCCATTCTTCTTCACCCTTCTGGTAGTCGTTGTGGTCTCTTCTTCTTCACCAGACTCATCGCCTGCGGTGGAGGTAGAAGCTCCCTTTCCACGCTTTCTGGACTTAATGTTGCTGGTGGTACTTGATTCTCCAAGTCCATCGCTTACTACTTCGCTAACGTCAGTAGAGCCTGACTTATTTTTTCCATTCTTATTTGACCTTCTGACAGTGGTTGTGGTGGACTCCTCCAAACCGGACTCATCGCCTTGAGTGGAACCAGATGATTTTGTACCACCCTTTCTCAATTTCTTGCCACTAGTGGATGTAGTTTCCTCTAGTTCATTGCCTGTTGACTCAGTAACATCATTGGAAGTTGATTGACCTTTTCCGTTCTTTTTGATCAATTTGGTGGTGGTTGATGTCTCTTCCCATGCTGCTTCATCACCCTCAATTATACTAGCGGATGATTTTTCGTTTTTCTTTGACGTTTTTCCAGTGGATTTTGTCACCACTTCTATCGCAGCGTTTGAAGAGCTAGCGGCATCATTTGCTCCAGACTGATTCTTTCCACCCTTTTTGGTTCTTGTGGTAGTTGTTGTTGACTCTTCCCATAATGCTTCATCGCCTTCATTGGAACTGGAAGAGGACTTTTCATTTTTCTTTGATGTCTTGCCACTGGTTGACTTCACTACTTCTATGGCAGCGCTAGATGAAGCTGAGGCGTCATCTGCTCCAGATCCATTCTTTCCGCCCTTCTTGGTCGTCTTAGTGGTAGTGGTTGACTCTTCCCATGACGCCTCATCTCCTTCATTGGAACTGGCTGATGATTTTTCACTCGTCTTTGATGTCCGACCGCTAGTTTTGGTCACCACCTTTACGGCAGCAGATGAAGCAGCAGCATCGCTTGCTGCAGACTCATTCTTTCCACCCTTCTTGGATTTTGTGGTAGTCGTAGTTGATTCTTCCCATAATTCTTCATCACCTTCATTGGAACTGGACGAAGACTTTTCATTCTTCTTCGAATTCTTGCCACTGGTTGTTGTCACAACTTTAACGACAGCATCAGATGAAGCAGATGCATCAGTAGCAGCAGATTCGTTGTTTCCGCCTTTCTTGGTCTTTTTTGTAGTTGTTGTAGTTTCTTCCTCCCACTCGCCATCACCGGCGGTTCTGGAGCCACTCTTATTCTTTGATTTTGTCTCGGTGGTCTGGTTTACCTCTTCAAGATTAGCGCTCGATGATTCACTGTTCGCACTTGAGCCAGATTTGATCGTGCCGCCATTTACTTGATTGCTAATAGTTGAAGTGGACACTTCTTCCCATTCGTCAGTCGGTGTCTCAATGGGTAGTGCAGTTTCTTCCACAGGAACCGGCTCGAAATCTCTTTCCGCTATCGGTACAACACTTGGGGCGGATACTTCAACAGTAGGTTCATCAACTGGTGCAGGAATAGATTCTTCTGGAGTGAGTTCTTCTTCAGTTGATTCATTAACTGGAGCAGAAGCAGGCTCTTCTGGAGTGGGTTCTTCCACAGTTGGTTCATCAACTGGTGCGGGCTCTTCTGGAGTGGTTTCTTCCACAGTTGGTTCATCAACTGGAGCAGGCTCTTCTGGAGTGGATTCATCAACTGGTGCAGGCTCTTCTGGAGTGGGTTCTTCCACAGTTGGTTCGTCAACTGGAGCAGGCTCTTCTGGAGTAGATTCGTCAACTGGTGCAGGCTCTTCTGGAGTGGGTTCTTCAACAGTAGGTTCATCAACTGGTGCAGGCTCTTCTGGAGTGGGTTCTTCCACAGTTGGTTCGTCAACTGAAGCAGGCTCTTCTGGAGTGGATTCATCAACTGGTGCAGGCTCTTCTGGAGTGGGTTCTTCCACAGTTGGTTCGTCAACTGGAGCAGGCTCTTCTGGAGCGGATACATCAACTGGTGCAGGCTCTTCTGGAGTGGATTGATCAACTGGTGCAGGCTCTGCTGGAGTGGGTTCTTCCACAGTTGGTTCTTCAACTGGCGTAGGCTCTTCTGGAGTGGATTCATCAACTGGTGCAGGCTCTTCTGGAGTGAATTCTTCAACAGTAGGTTCATAAACTGGTGCAAGCTCTTTTGGAGTGGGTTCCTCCACAGTTGGTTCATCAACTGGTGCAGGCTCTTCTGGAGTGGATTCGTCAACTGGTGCAGGCTCTGCTGGAGTGGGTTCTTCCACAGTTGGTTCATCAACTGAAGCAGGCTCTTCTGCAGTGGGTTCTTCAGCAGTAGGTTCATCAACTGGTGCAGGCTCTTCTGGAGTGGGTTCTTCCACAGTTGGTTCGTCAACTGAAGCAGGCTCTTCTGGAGTGGATTCATCAACTGGTGCAGGCTCTTCTGGAGTGGGTTCTTCCACAGTTGGTTCGTCAACTGGAGCAGGCTCTTCTGGAGTTGATTCATCAACTGGTGCAGACTCTTCTGGAGTGGGTTCTTCAACAGTAGGTTCATCAACTGGTGCAGGCTCTTCTGGAGTGGGTTCTCCCACAGTTGGTTCGTCAACTGAAGCAGGCTCTTCTGGAGTGGATTCATCAACTGGTGCAGGCTCTTTTGGAGTGGGTTCTTCCACAGTTGGTTCGTCAACTGGAGCAGGCTCTTCTGGAGTGGATACATCAACTGGTGCAGGCTCTTCTGGAGTGGATTGATCAACTGGTGCAGGCTCTGCTGGAGTGGGTTCTTCCACAGTTGGTTCGTCAACTGGAGCAGGCTCTTCTGGAGTTGATTCATCAAGTGGTGCAGGCTCTTCTGGAGTGGGTTCTTCAACTGGCGTAGGCTCTTCTGGAGTGGATTCATCAACTGGAGCAGGCTCTTCTGGAGTGGATTCATCAACTGGTGCAGGCACTGCTGGAGTGGGTTCTTCCACAGTTGGTTCATCAACTGGAGCAGGCTCTTCTGGAGTGGATTCATCAACTGGTGCAGGCTCTTCTGGAGTGGGTTCTTCCACAGTTGGTTCATCAACTGGTGCAGGCTCTTCTGGAGTGGGTTCTTCCACAGTTTGCTCATCAACTGGAGCAGGCTCTTCTGGAGTGGATTCATCAACTGGTGCAGGCTCTTCTGGAGTGGATTCTTCAACAGTTGGTTCATCAACTGGAGCAGGCTCTTCTGGAGTGGGTTCCTCCACAGTTGGTTCATCAACTGGTGCAGGGTCTTCTGAAGTTGATTCATTAACTGGTGCAGGCTCTTCTGGAGTGGGTTCTTCAACTGGCGTAGGCTCTTCTGGAGTGGATTCATCAACTGGAGCAGGCTCTTCTGGAGTGGATTCATCAACTGGTGCAGGCTCTGCTGGAGTGGGTTCTTCCACAGTTGGTTCATCAACTGGAGCAGGCTCTTCTGGAGTGGATTCATCAACTGGTGCAGGCTCTTCTGGAGTGGGTTCTTCCACAGTTGGTTCATCAACTGGTGCAGGCTCTTCTGGAGTGGGTTCTTCCACAGTTTGCTCATCAACTGGAGCAGGCTCTTCTGGAGTGGATTCATCAACTGGTGCAGGCTCTTCTGGAGTGGATTCTTCAACAGCAGGTTCATAAACTGGTGCAAGCTCTTTTGGAGTGGGTTCTTCCACAGTTGGTTCATCAACTGGTGCAGGGTCTTCTGGAGTGGATTCATCAACTGGTGCAGGCTCTGCTGGAGTGAGTTCTTCCACAGTTGGTTCATCAACTGGAGCAGGCTCTTCTGGAGTGGGTTCCTCCACAGTTGGTTCATCAACTGGTGCAGGCTCTTCTGGAGTGGGTTCTTCCACAGTTGGTTCATCAACTGGAGCAGGCTCTTCTGGAGTGGATTCATCAACTGGTGCAGGCTCTTCCGGAGTGGGTTCTTCCACAGTTGGTTCATCAACTGGTGCAGGCTCATCTGGAGTGGGTTCGTCCACAGTTGGTTCATCAACTGGAGCAGGCTCTTCTGGAGTGGATTCATCAACTGGTGCAGGCTCTTCTGGAGTGGATTCTTCAACAGTAGGTTCATAAACTGGTGCAAGCTCTTTTGGAGTGGGTTCTTCCACAGTTGGTTCATCAACTGGTGCAGGCTCTTCTGGAGTGGGTTCCTCCACAGTTGGTTCATCAACTGGTGCAGGCTCTTCTGGAGTGGATTCATCAACTGGTGCAGGCTCTGCTGGAGTGAGTTCTTCCACAGTTGGTTCATCAACTGGAGCAGGCTCTTCTGGAGTGGGTTCCTCCACAGTTGGTTCATCAACTGGTGCAGGCTCTTCTGGAGTGGGTTCTTCCACAGTTGGTTCATCAACTGGAGCAGGCTCTTCTGGAGTGGATTCATCAACTGGTGCAGGCTCTTCCGGAGTGGGTTCTTCCACAGTTGGTTCATCAACTGGTGCAGGCTCATCTGGAGTGGATTCATCAACTGGTGCAGGCTCTTCTGGAGTGGATTCTTCAACAGTAGGTTCATAAACTGGTGCAAGCTCTTTTGGAGTGGGTTCTTCCACAGTTGGTTCATCAACTGGTGCAGGCTCTTCTGGAGTGGGTTCCTCCACAGTTGGTTCATCAACTGGTGCAGGCTCTTCTGGAGTGGATTCATCAACTGGTGCAGGCTCTTCCGGAGTGGGTTCTTCCACAGTTGGTTCATCAACTGGTGCAGGCTCTTCTGGAGTGGATTCATCAACTGGTGCAGGCTCTGCTGGAGTGGGTTCTTCCACAGTTGGTTCATCAACTGGTGCAGGCTCTTCTGGAGTGGATTCATCAACTGGTGCAGGCTCTTCTGGAGTGGATTCTTCAACAGTAGGTTCATAAACTGGTGCAAGCTCTTTTGGAGTGGGTTCTTCCACAGTTGGTTCATCAACTGGTGCAGGCTCTTCTGGAGTGGGTTCTTCCACAGTTGGTTCATCAACTGGTGCAGGCTCTTCTGGAGTGGGTTCTTCCACAGTTGGTTCATCAACTGGTGCAGGCTCTTCTGGAGTGGGTTCTTCCACAGTTGGTTCATCAACTGGAGCAGGCTCTTCTGGAGTGGGTTCCTCCACAGTTGGTTCATCAACTTGAGCAGGGTCTTCTGGAGTGGATTCATCAACTGCTGCAGGCTCTGCTGGAGTGGGTTCCTCCACAGTTGGTTCATCAACTGGTGCAGGCTCTTCTGGAGTGGATTCATCAACTGGTGCAGGCTCTGCTGGAGTGGGTTCTTCCACAGTTGGTTCGTCAACTGTAGCAGGCTCTTCTGGAGTGGATTCATCAACTGGTGCAGACTCTGCTGGAGTGGGTTCTTCCACAGTTGGTTCATCAACTGGTGCAGGCTCTTCTGGAGTGGGTTCTTCCACAGTTGGTTCATCAACTGGTGCAGGCTCTTCTGGAGTGGGTTCTTCCACAGTTGGTTCATCAACTGGAGCAGGCTCTTCTGGAGTGGGTTCCTCCACAGTTGGTTCATCAACTTGAGCAGGGTCTTCTGGAGTGGATTCATCAACTGCTGCAGGCTCTGCTGGAGTGGGTTCCTCCACAGTTGGTTCATCAACTGGTGCAGGCTCTTCTGGAGTGGATTCATCAACTGGTGCAGGCTCTTCTGGAGTGGGTTCTTCCACAGTTGGCTCATCAACTGGTGCAGGCGCTTCTGGAGTGGATGCATCAACTGGCGCAGGCTCTGCTGCAGTGGGTTCTTCCACAGTTGGTTCGTCAACTGGTGCAGGCTCTTCTGGAGTTGATTCATCAACTGGTGCAGACTCTTCTGGAGTGGGTTCTTCCACAGTTGGTTCATCAACTGGTGCAGGCTCTGCTGGAGTGGGTTCTTCCACAGTTGGTTCATTAACTGGAGCAGGTTCTTCTGGAGTGGAGTCATCAACTGGTACAGGCTCTGCTGGAGTGGGATCTTCCACAGTTGGTTCATCAACTGGTGCAGGCTCTTCTGGAGTGGATTCATCAACTGGTGCAGGCTCTGCTGGAGTGGGTTCTTCCACAGTTGGTTCATCAACTGGTGGAGGCTCTTCTGGAGTGGGTTCTTCCACAGTTGGTTCATCAACTGGTGCAGGCTCTTCTGGAGTGGGTTCCTCCACAGTTGGTTCATCAACTGGTGCAGGCTCTTCTGGAGTGGATTCATCAACTGGTGCAGGCTCTGCTGGAGTGGGTTCTTCCACAGTTGGTTCATCAACTGGTGCAGGCTCTTCTGGAGTGGGTTCCTCCACAGTTGGTTCGTCAACTGTAGCAGGCTCTTCTGGAGTGGATTCATCAACTGGTGCAGGCTCTGCTGGAGTGGGTTCTTCCACAGTTGGTTCGTCAACTGGTGCAGGAGCAGTTCCTTCTGCAATGGATTCTTCAACTATGGGGTCGTTAACTGGCGAAGGAGCAGACTCCTCTGGAGTAGACTCCTCGGGAATCGGTTGTGCTGGAACTGGCTCTGGAACAGCCACCTCCACGACTGGTTCTACAGCAATTTCTTCTTTTATCGGTTCACTCTTCTCTGGCACCTCTTGTACTGGTGCTACTGGTTCTGGCACTGGTGGCGCTGGTTTTGCGGGCTTCCTCTTTGGCCGACATTGTTTTAGCTTTTTACCACGCTTTCCATTATCCAGCTCTTCTTTTGGACTTAAAAATACCGCCGGTATCACAGGTCGTAGACTTGAACTTTTTACAAGTCTTCTTTCTAATTCGTTGCCAATCGCCACTTGCGATTCTACAATCTTCTCTTCCGGTTTATTGACACTTGCGGTAGCCACCAGGCCAACGCAAAGTAGCGCACAAATAGGCACCACGGCGAGTCTCATATCTGCGAGCTTTGAAACTCCAAATGATTTCGAATCGTAGTATGCGCACCGTTTTTAAAGGAACCAATGTACGTGAAATAGAACGAACGGCAAATTCCAAAAAAGCTGAATCAATACCATGCGCGCCCGAAAACAACCAAAACTTGGCTAATATTATTAGTCTATTTACATTTTTAATTTATTCCTAGCTTTTGCTTTCTTTTGTTTGTATTTTAACGGTATTTAAACAGTTGATGGTTCGTTTACCGTATCGAACGGAAACCATCTTCGGAAGTCACAAAATTTGCACACGGTTCAAAAGAACATAAAATATATTAGGTCGCCATTTTGGGAATAGGAACTAATAAAAAAATTTTATCCTTGGAATAGTTTTGGTATTTTCGAGGATTCCCCAAGGATAATGGGATAACTATCTTCAAACGTTGTCTACCGAAACTTCGATATCATTCAACCCGTTCGTATGGAACCATTCACTTGTCGGTAATGTGGTTGCGATTCACTTAAATATTCAATACGGATCAACAGAGTTGCCAGCAGAAAAATTGCCTCCTATTCGCTATAACATGACCAAACAGAAGGATAGGGTTCTATGTGTCACTAATTTTACTTCCTACTCCATTGTAAAACTGTCAAGTATCTCTGTCACGGCTAATGCTACTCAAATGCGACGTTGTTTTATTGGCACAGCTGTTAATGTTCGCAAAAGTACACAGTTGCTAAAAATTGACGTAGTGTGAGGTTTTAAATGAAGAAAGAACAGAAAATTCTCTGAAAAATCTGTCATTAGCTAGAATGTTTCTGAACGTTAACCAAGAGACGTTGAAGACAGATCGGCGTCTAGTGATGTGATTTTTTGACCAGAGGATCTTCTCTGATTCTTTCTAATTATAGAAGCCATCCTTTTTAAATACTTCTCAATAATTTTTACAAGGAATTCACGCTCATCTTTGGGTTTTTGTTCTGTCAGCTTGATTCTTCGATATTTGAAAAAGAAATGTCAAATCTAGGCGTGGCGTCCGATGACAGAAGCGAGCTTTAGTTTTTTTTGACACATTTGGCAGTAGAAATGTCAAAAATGACCTTCGAATCATACTTTTGAAAGGTAAAACTGGGGGCTGTACTGTAGAGCAATAACAACTTGTTAGAAAAGTCCAATTTGACAGCTGTTGAAAGAATAACACACAATTTGACAGATAACTGTTGCGTTGAGGTACCGCCCGCCGGTGTCAAGAAAAGTCAAAAACCTCAAAGTACCCAATGATGACCTTAAAACAGCTGAGCTATTCACCTTTGAATCAAAACATTGACTAATAATAGTCTTCTACTGAAAAAAGAATTTCCTCATTCAATTGGTATTTAGGTGTCTATCAAACCTAACGACTGACGGCAACCCATATCGAACATATCTCACAATGTTATTAAACATGTCAGCAAGCATCCAATCACTGCACATTCAATGGAATACCTCCGTGAGTATGAAAAGATAACGCCCAGAAGTCGTGTTATACATCGCAGAGACTTCCACTTTTCGAAATTACGTTCTACTGAAAACTAAACCCAATTTCAACGGGCCTATCTGGAAAACAAAAAAAAAAAACATTTTCAACCTGAGAAAACACTTATCTTAATTAGCCTCCCTTTGCCGAGATTTTAATATATAAGGTGATGTAACAGGCATTATTCTAGTCAATTTACGAAGCTTCACAACAATTTTAAGACATGTTCTGGACTCAGGCAGTGCTCCCTCTTATCCTAGGATTACTTGTCGTCTCTTGGCAAAATGTAGCAGCAAAGGAATCCGTTGCCCCAATGAAGGCCAACTCGACAAGACCGGGCAATGTGAGTACACCTTACGATCAGACCACAGTTCTTTTTACAAATGCAAACCCCGTTTATTTACAGAAAACCATAAGTGTAACACTACCTTTAGACGAGAACTTCCTCTACAGCCACTTTGCTTGTCGCGATAAGCAAAATGGCCTACGTTTACCCGTCGCCGGAAGTTGTTTGGACTACTATGAGTGCCGAGAGGGTATGGCAAAGCGCTTGACATGCGAATCAGGAAAGTACTTCAGCAATAATGGTTTGGTATGCCTCGATTCTCGTCTATCAAAATGTAAAGCCGAACAATTGGAACTCAATTGTGAGGGTCCGTGTTGTGGGAAAAACGATGGTCTTTACCCAGTTAAAGAAAGCTGCTCTGATTACCTTATTTGTATCAATGGACAAACCATAAGAAAGAGTTGCGGTAGATTGTTGCACTTCAGTGCTGAGAATGGAGTTTGTGACATTCCCGAAAGAAGCAGATGTACCAACAAAAGTGGGGGAAAACAGAAGGAAGTGGGTCTGTCAAAGCCTACTATGTACAGGATCTCTCATCGAGTTTGTCAAAATTACCCCACCGGACATTTTGTTTCAATCGTTGGTAGTTGCAATAAATTTTACATCTGTGTTGAGGGTGTAGGTTATCTTAAATCATGTGGCAAGCTTCAGTATAATCGCGAGACGAATTACTGCGATGGAAGGACTCGTATTTACTGTCCAGAATATGAGGAAGATGATGTCATACTAGATATAGAATATGCTGAGGTAGATAATTTGCCAATGCCTCTTCCAAGACCAGAACCAAGGCCAACAGGTCCGCAAGTTAAGCCATTCGTACCGATGCCATTGGATATCAACGAAGACAACCAAGAGAAGGTACCACCAAGAAACAAAAAACCAAATTCTGGAAAGAAGCCCAAACCAGAACTCGCAAAAGAAGAAGACAAAATCCTGAGCTGGGGTAAGAAACCAGAGCAAAGACCTTCATCGCCAGAAGACAACGTAGAAGGAAGTAAGAAACCCCAAGGCCTAACAAATCTGGAACCACCAAGCCAAGGAGGAAAAAAACAACCAAGACCACCACATTTCGAAACACCACTCCATGTTGATCCATCTGACGAAAAACAAGTTCAAGAGGTAAACAGGGAGAAGGAAAACACCGATGTGTTCGCCGTTTCAAACATTTGTTCTGATGAACCAGTTGGAGCACTAATGGCAATGCCTGGACAGTGCAGCAAATACATTCGCTGTCGTTGGGATTGGTACCAGAGACGTGTCGCTGAGGTGTTGGACTGTCCAAAGGACATGCACTTCAATGCAAGGACAAAGTACTGCGAATGGCCACAAAATGCCGGCTGCATTAGCTATGGAAACAACGAAAGCAAATTCAATTAGACGAATAAGTTCACGGAGCAGTTTTTAAAACATCACTCGCTTAATTGTTTCTAATTTTTTATTTTATTTTTAATTTTTATTTTTTATGTTTAATAATAATATAAATAAAATCTGGGGTTCTTATGTCATATTTTGCGCTTGAAAATGTTTGTTTTCTTCTGTGGGTTGAGATCGTCATTCGTTTTTCTGTCATAAAAATTCAAAACGTTTCCTTAGTATTCATTATTTGTACGATGAATCTGTAGCCGGATGTAAAGACTTCACAGATTTGGGGTTGTGGTGATAAATACTTTCTGCTTACTGGTAATTTCCCAAGCGGCTGCAAGGCTTAGTAACGTCCATCCTGCATCCCCTTGTGCGTCCTAGGGTACGGCGTTACAACGCCTACGCCACTTCGTGCGTGGTTTCTAGAAACGTGCCTCAATTCTTCATAACTCTTACCCAGTTGCGTTGCTTCCTTCTTGATTGTTCTGCGCCATGTACTCGTGGGACCACCGCGTATCCTGCCATCCTGAGTAAGCGGGTTCCATTGCATCTCGTAGTATGAACCTGTCACCTTTTCGTAGAGTGTCCCTCTTTCGTCATGGCATGGTAGTGCCTATAGGATCATGGCCCGTTCTCTGACAAAGCTGTTCATTGGAAGTACCTTAAAGAAGGTCAAGTCGTTGGTAAAAATGGTACTATGGCACTGGACAATCAATCAATAAAATATGTTCACAAACTCAATGAATGCTCATTTTGAAATGAGATGACGCTCCTTTGAGTGAGAGAGTACTTAGGGACCAACTAACGTCTGGGTTGCGGCGAAACGGCAGAGAAGGTTGTGGGAAGGCTAACTTGGCAATAAAAATACCTTTTGTCACCACTCATAGAAAAGCTCTAAGCCTGCAGCAAGGAGCTCTGAAGTGGACGAAGCTGTGAACTCTGTCTAGAGAAAATCAAGACGGCGACAAATATACCGTATCAATGTCGGGCATTAGCTAGCAGGGGAATGGAGGTCACAGAGAGTAACTGGGTAGAAACCCAGAATCAAAGTCAGAAGAGAACTGTAGAGAAACATAGAATCTATCAGGCTAAGAAGGATCGTGTGGACAAGAGATGGAAAGTGACCCAAGACTGTGCTCTGTTATTGAGGTATTGAAGCTGTGAGTTTTGCTCAGTTTTTCATACTCCTCGCACGGTTTAGACTTTTTATGTTGACGTTGATCCTACACTCCTCAGTTCTGAAGGTATTATTTTGTAAGGAGTGAGTAAAATGTTTCTAATTCAATCGATGTTATACATAAAAATGAAACTGACTCATTGGATATGCTCTTGTAGCTTGCATACTGTGATCCAGAAAATCGAGCTGTAGTCCGATTGATAGACTGTTTTTCCACGTTTCGTTGCATGAGACTTTTAGGGCTTACAGCTAGACTCAAGGAACTGCTGACACAAAAAATTCCCGAAATTTACGTGATTCACAAATTATACAAGAAATGTCATCAAAATTTCTACACAAGTCTATCTAAGTCTCAACAATCTTATACATGCCAAGCAACTTGTTAAAGACGAAATGAGCATGTTAAACATTATTGTTGGCTCCAAGTTCTTATCACCTTAATGACACTTGTTCGACATAAGCACAGAGTCAAGACACACATCATAGCTTTGATTAAGCAGACATGAGTTAATCAAAAATTTACTACACTTTCGCTATATAAGAGAGATCGCGTTGCCAATTTGTACCAGTTTGACATTGAAACATTGAAAAGTTGTACTTTTTTTTCGAGTTAAAATGAAAAGTATGTATAGACAAATAGAATTGCACCTGCAAATGATATGAATTCACTTAATTATAGCCTCCTTATCTGTGATCTTCATTGGGCTTTTGAGTCTGCCTCTTATGGAAGCATGGGTAGCTAAGAATCCTTCACTGCCTCTAAACGAAACAAATCAGAATAATGACACCACCTCAGTAAGTATGAAACTAATCACTACCGGAACCGTTTTTTTTACGTTTTTCTTGTTCGTCTAGATTGTTGTCCCAACTGACACTGTGCTGTATGAAAAGTATGTTTGCGTGGGAAATCCTGATGGCTTGAAACTACTTGTGCCCGGCAGTTGCTCCAAGTACTACGAGTGCTTCAATGGGATAGCTTCTGTCAATTCATGCGCTTATCTTACGCCATATTATGATCCAATCACAGCAAGCTGTGTAGCTGAGAGTAGTTGCGAAGAAAAGGACATTACAGTTCCTGGTGGACCGGTCGGATGTACTGGTGTTTGTTGCGGAAAGAATCCTGGGCTTTATGCCAATTCAGCCAATAATACACAATTCTATTTCTGTAATAACAATGTTGGAATCCTGCACTCGTGTTGCAGTGGAGAGCAGTTCAATCCAATAACCAGTGCTTGCGATGTACCGGCAAATTGCCCGGAATAATTTCAAATTTTTATTATAAAAATGTAATTTTATTTGTTGGCATAAGAATAAGATATTAAATTGGTGTTTTCATAAAACAAAAAGTCTTTTTAATCAACCATCAAATAGACGTCACAATTTAGGCTTTCGATGTAAGGCTTAAAGTTTAATCAGAAAAAAAAGAGAGACACGCGTATGCAAGCGTATTATACAATCAAAAAGAAAAAAGAAAACACAAATAAATATTTACTCAGTCTATGCTAAGTTGGAATCAGTTTGATCAGCTTTATTGATATTATCGTGTTGACGGCAATTCAACGTCATTCGCAGATTGTTTATAATATATTTTTATAATAATTTTTATTCAAAAGATTTCACAAACAAAATGCTAGGTCTGTTTGCAAGTTCGTAAAAATGTCTTTGCTTAAAAAGTTATTAGGAGAGAGAACTGAAATATTTTTAATTGTACGTAAATGTACCTACTTCTGGACTTGGTAGATTTGTTAAGGGTCACAGAAATGCAGATGAGAATTTATTCATAAAGTTGTGTTGAATTGATGACTTACCTGCAAATAAAAGAAAAGAGAAAAAAATTAGTAAATTTTAAAAATAAATAAATTTTCTTTGTATGAAAAAAAATTCTAGAAAAATTGAACCACACATCCTCATATTTTGCACAGGCATTCAGTGAACCAAGAAAGCAAAATAGTGCGAATGTTAACACTTTATGCTCCACCCGACTCAACGGATGTTACCCAAGATTCGGGAGAAAGTTCTTTATGGACATATGTAAGCCCTCAACTCTCTATTCCCTTTAGGCTTTAAACAGAAATACGGAACGACCTAAATATGTAAAACTCTGTTAAGTAGGCTATAAATAAAATATGGCCAACTTATAGGACTTAAAAATCGTTAGAGCCGTTTTCGAGAAAATCTAATTTTTATTAAATTGGCCTTAAGTAAAGTACCATTAGGGTTAACAAAAAGATTTTAATTTCCCCTCTAGGGATTATCCCAAAGGTTTGAAGTTTGATGAAAATCCGTCCACCCGTTTAGGTTGCAGCCTCGGGGCAGACAAACAGACAGACGGCATCGGTTGTTGGACTACTCTATCTATAATGGTAACCTCCAAATTCATCAAAATCTCGAGATCGAAAATCTGCACGAATCCAATACATGTCCTATTCGATAGGTGCAAACTGTGCACTAAAACTAAAACGTCTGTGGGACGTATGTAGAACCTAAGTCAAATGACACATAAGGCCTTTCGCTCTCATAATACGCATACATGTTTAAGTCAAGCCGGTAACCCGCCTCAACTCAAGAAACAAAAAGGATTCAATGATTTTTATTCTGTGGGCATTTTAATTTCGCTTTCCATAAGAATTACATATCAAAATAAGGAGAATTTCGCAAGGACTTAATTTTTTTGTGATAAAATTTGTTAAACATTGGAAAAAATTTTGTCGTTCTCCCCTTAGCGTTGGCTTATAAAAATTCTTCTCACTTTGTTTCAGAGAAAGCTAAAAAAATGGGTACTTGTTCAACCCACTATATCTCTCTCTATTTTGACGTAGTCCCCAAAACTATTATACATAAACATTTGAATACTACAATTGATGAAAATGTCAAGTTTGAATGCAATATTCTCGCGCATCTCAAATACTGCTAGCGTTTTGAATTTGATTGAAATCTATGATCAGAAACGTGACATTTAATCAAAATCGTTCAAGACATTTTCGAGAAGGTACTTTTTTCTACTCCAAGTTAGATCCATTTCATATAATAAATTAAAACCTCAAGCAGAATGTAGACTTTCTATCTACACATCAACATCCGTCCGACATCAGAAATTGGGTTTTATTAGTGCAAGCCTTATCTTTTTTTGTTGCTTTTTGAAAAGATGAAAAAAAACATTACTAAATAACATGACTTATTATTGAAAAGAAGGGAGGCTGTCCTATAAATACCTTTCACGAACCCATTGCCGATTCAAACGAGAAGTTGATTCGCAATCGTGGCCCTCTCATACACAAGGAGAAATCGATTTGACAGTTGCAAATAAAATGCAAAGTTCGTAGCGGAATAGTATAAATTTTAAGGTTTGAAGTAGTTAACAATATGATCTTTTTTGTATATTTAGAGTTAACCCTATTATGTGGACTATTGGCGATTGCTAGTCTGGCTAGATCCCAATCGAATGAACCGGCTACTGGACCATCGGGAACTGTTTGTGAATCGCCAGGTGGATCATGTGCTGGCCTCGCTGATGGAACGAAAATCGCATACAAAGGAAATTGCAGTAGATATGTCGTGTGTTTCCTTGGATGTGGTTGCGACATGGATTGTCCAAGTCCTTTACACTTCAATGTCGAGTTGCAAGGATGCGATTGGCCGACAGATGCTGGTTGCGATAGTTCAATAATACCAACACCCAGTCCAGGCACACCAACACCCAGTCCAGGCACACCAACACCAAGTCCAGGCACACCAACACCCAGTCCAGGCACACCAACACCCAGTCCAGGAACACCAACACCCAGTCCAGGAACACCAACACCCAGTCCAGGCACACCAACACCCAGTCCAAGCACACCAACACCCAGTCCAGGCACACCAACACCCAGTCCAGGCACACCAACACCCAGTCCAGGCACACCAGGTCCCGGCACACCAACACCATGCCCAACGTCACCTACCCCAAATCCAGCCACACCATGTCCAGTCACACCAGCTCCAACTCCAGCCGCACCATGCCCAACTGCACCAAATCCAGGCCAACCTTGCGATGCTCCCGCAAATTGTCCGCAATAAATCGAGTTAAGAAATACCCCCTTAGACATCCCTAGCATTGCATGACCACGATAGCATTATGCTCGGTTCGTCAAGTTTATTTAACGACAAAGGAAAAAAGTAAACGAAACGGGACAATCAGTGCGGTAATTTGATATATGACACGAGGATGACAAAAGCAAAATTATGATGGAAACACAATTAATTATAATTCTAAATAATATACAATTTTTAAATAGTTAAATATATCTATCCCTTCTACTGTAAGGTGCATTAATTCTAATTTGTATTACTCTCCCTTTTTTTTGACTAAAGCGCATAAATTATCCTCTTGCCGAACAAAGTACAAACCGACGTATCTGATGTCGAGAACAGAACATTTGTATTCATCTACAATACACAGTTTTTCGATTTCAGAGTTCTAGATTGTTCAAGTTTTAAGTCACAAGTCCTTTTGTAATTTCACAAAATCCAATAATATTAGATGTTGCAACACCAACTCATTCGTCTTGCCACTATCACTTTGAGTCCATATAAATTATGAGAAAATTTCAGATCATGAGTTGATTGGCGTTTTGTATAATTTAGCACAGGATATTAGAAATCACAGCAAAAACGATTTTAGAGTGTCTCATTTTTATAAAAACTATTTGCGATTATTTCAAGTCCATTGTTGCAGAATAACTAAAAAAGTTTTGCAAAACTACATCTTGCGTAGCGCTACTTCAAGTTAGACCAGTTTCAGATATGAAATTAAAAATTCACGCCAAATGTAGATTTTCTATCTATCAACACGTACCTCACCTTTACATTCATCCAGATAAGATTACGATACCAAGGAGTCAATGTCAGAAATTTAGTCTTATTAGCTCGGGCCTTATCGTTTTTCGATTCTAAAAAACGATTTAAAAATAATAATAAAATAACATGTCTAATCAGTGAACAGTAGTTTGGCAAGCTGGTGATTTCTTATAAATACCTTTCCTGAAACCATCACAATTCAATCGTGAAGTCGTTTCGCAATCGTGCCCCAAAAAGTATTCTCCCATACAAAAGAAGCAATCGGTTAGACTGTCGCAAATAAAATGAAAAGTTCGTATCAGAATTCAAAACCGAACGTGTGAATAAGTTAATAAAATATTATCTCTTTTTTTTTTTTTTTTGGTATATCTAGCATTGGCCATATTATGTGGATTACTGGCGATTGCTGATCTGACCAGATGTCAATCGGATGAACCGGCTACTGGACCATCGGGAACAGTTTGTGAATCGGCAGGCGGATCATGTGCTGGCCTCGCTGATGGAACGAAAATCGCATACAAAGGAAATTGCAGTAGATATGTCGTGTGTTTCCTTGAATGTGGTTGCGACATGGATTGTCCAAGTCCTTTACACTTCAATGTCGAGTTGCAAGGATGCGATTGGCCGACAGATGCTGGTTGCGATAGTTCAATAGTTCCAACACTAGGGCCAGGCACGCCAACACCAGGTCCAGGCGCGCCAACACCAGGTCCAGGTACGCCAACACCAGGTCCAGGCGCGCCAACACCAGGTCCAGGCGCGCCAACACCAGGTCCAGGCGCGCCAACACCAGGTCCAGGCGCGCCAACACCAACCCCAGGCGGATCAACACCAGGCGGTCCAGCAACTGGCCCATCAGGTACAGTTTGCGAATCTCCTGGCGGAACATGTGTTGGCCATGCTGATGGAGATTTGATTCCCTACCAAGGTAACTGCAGTAAATATATCGTATGTTTCCTTGAATGTGGTTGTGATATGGATTGCCCGGATGGACTACATTTTAATGCCAATATACAGGTTTGTGATCTGCCAGCTAACGCTGGTTGTGATAGTTCAATACCAACACCAACTCCAGGCACAACAAAAACAACTCAAACCGCATCAACACCAACTTCAGGCACAACAAAAACAACTCAAACCGCGTCAACACCAACTTCAGGCACAACAAAAACAACTCAAACCGCGTCAACACCAACTCCAGGCACAACAAAAACAACTCAAACCGCGTCAACACCAACTTCAGGCACAACAAAAACAACTCAAACCGCATCAACACCAACTTCAGGCACAACAAAAACAACTCAAACCGCGTCAACACCAACTCCAGGCACAACAAAAACAACTCAAACCGCATCAACACCAACTTCAGGCACAACAAAAACAACTCAAACCGCATCAACACCAACTTCAGGCACAACAACACCAACTCCAGGCGGATCAACACCAGGCGGTCCAGCAACTGGCCCATCAGGTACAGTTTGCGAGTCTCCTGGCGGAACATGTGTTGGTCATGCTGATGGAGATCTGATTGCCTACCAAGGTAACTGCAGTAAATATATCGTATGTTTCCTTGAATGCGGTTGCGACATGGATTGTCCAAGTAATTTACACTTCAATGTCAAGTTGCAAGGATGCGATTATCCGCTAAATGCTGGATGCGATAGTTCAGTAGTTGTACCAACACCAACTCCAGGAACACCAACACCAGTTCCAGTCACACCGACATCAGTTCCAGTCACACCGACATCAGTTCCAGTCACACCGACATCAGTTCCAGTCACACCGACATCAGTTCCAGTCACACCGACATCAGTTCCAGTCACACCAACACCAGGTTCAAACTCAACAACACCAACTCCAGGCGGATCAACACCAGGCGGTCCAGCAACTGGCCCATCAGGTACAGTTTGCGAGTCTCCTGGCGGAACATGTGTTGGTCATGCTGATGGAGATTTGATTCCCTACCAAGGTAACTGCAGTAAATATATCGTATGTTTCCTTGAATGCGGTTGCGACATGGATTGTCCAAGTAATTTACACTTCAATGTCAAGTCGCAAGTATGCGATTATCCGCTAAATGCTGGATGCAGTAATTAGAAACTAAAGCGCACAGAAATTGGAACAGATCGAAACGAAATGACAACTAACATGCTCAATGTACTTGCTTGTGTTTTTTTTTTAAACCAAAATATATATATAAATAAATCGCAATAATTTATCCTTAAACAATATGCAAATGTAAAAGCAGTCAATTGAAATTTATTTATTTAATCTTGTTGGGTGTTGACAGTTCTTGTGGCAATAAAACTTCGATTTTTAGAATGGAACTCTTTACACTTAGAGTGTACAACAATAAAAAGTTGTAAGTTTTTATGCACAGTTGATTTTGTTAAACAAAACACATTTTTGATCACATACAGAGTCGTTTTTAGTCGGCAACGGTATACAATAGTTATCAAATGTAGGTCTCGGAAATAGAGAAGATTCAACACAAAAACAGTGAAAATATGGCAGATGTTTTCTTACACAAATTTTTTCTAAGTGAGTTTCTTCTACCTGAGTGACATTTTGCTATGTTGATTGCACAGTAAGTAGTACTCAATTTTAGTCCTGTAGCTATAAGGAAGGAGGTAAATACAACATTTTTAGTGAAGAGTATATTTTGAATGAAATTTTACGAAATTCGGAGCGCACAATGCGACAACAATTTACAAGAGCCAAAGAGTACGAACAGCGAAGCATTCATTATATTTCGAACCCTTTTTTGAGAGAAAAAAAAAAAAACAAAAACAAAAAAGTAACATTTTTTGCGCTGAGTAAAATAAATTCTTTATAAATTCAAAATAAGGACCAATTACAATGATAGATTATGCTGTTGTGACAT
Organism: Chalcosyrphus nemorum; assembly: GCA_949716465.1. Lineage (NCBI taxonomy): Eukaryota > Metazoa > Arthropoda > Insecta > Diptera > Syrphidae > Chalcosyrphus > Chalcosyrphus nemorum. The sequence goes on along the minus strand of OX454334.1, from coordinate 57,870,568 downwards.
AACATGGTTATAGAAAACATAACACTCATTTTTCCTTTGCTGCTTAGTACGGGCATCCGGCTCGTTCAGGCTTATCACACAACTGAGTTGCACGGTTGAAATGCAGGCCTGATGGACAGAATACATCGGCACCGCATTCATCGAAACAAGCTATGAATTTGCCGCAATCTCCTCTGTATGGAATCAAAGTTCCATCTGAACGTCCAACGCAAGAACCACCAGCGGATTCACAACGCTGTCCAGAGGGTCCAACACGTTGTCCTGATAGTTTTTGTTTTTGTTTTTGTTGCTGTGCTTCCTTCGCAGCCTTGGCGGCAGCTAAAGGACATGTAGCTGCGTCACCGCTGCATGCTTCAGTGCATCCACATGGGGCTGCTGTTGTTGAGCATTCGCACGAAGATGTGCATCCACATGGGGCTGGTGTTGTTGAGCATCCACACGGAGATGTGCATCCGCATGGGGCTGCTGTTGTTGCGCATGGGGTTGTACACGGTGTGGTGCATGTTGTTGTACAAGGTGTGGTGCATGGTGTTGGTGTTGTTGAGCATCCACACGGAGATGTGCATCCGCATGGGGCTGCTGTTGTTGCGCAAGGGGTTGTACACGGTGTGGTGCATGTTGTTGTACAAGGTGTGGTGCATGGTGTTGGTGTTGTTGAGCATCCACACGGAGATGTGCATCCGCATGGGGCTGCTGTTGTTGTGCATGGGGTTGTACACGGGGCTGTTGTTGTTGTGCACGGGATTGTCGTTTTTGTTGTGCACGGGGTTGTTGTACACGGTGTGGTACATGGTGTTGGTGTTGTTGAGCATCCACACGGAGATGTGCATCCGCATGGGGCTGCTGTTGTTGCGCATGGGGTTGTACACGGGGCTGTTGTTGTTGTTGAACACGGGGTTGTCGTTGTTGTTGAGCATGGGGTTGTACACGGGCTTGTTGTTACGCATGGCGTTGTGCACGGGGCTGTTGTTGGTGTGCACGGGGTTGTCGTTGATGTTGTGCACGGGGTTGTTGTTGAACACGGGGTTGTCGTTGTTGTTGAGCATGGGGTTGTACACGGGCTTGTTGTTACGCATGGCGTTGTGCACGGGGCTGTTGTTGGTGTGCACGGGGTTGTCGTTGATGTTGTGCACGGGGTTGTTGTTGTCGTTGAACACGGGGTTGTCGTTGTTGTTGAGCATGGGGTTGTACACGGGCTTGTTGTTACGCATGGCGTTGTGCACGGGACTGTTGTTGGTGTGCACGGGGTTGTCGTTGATGTTGTGCACGGGGTTGTCGTTGATGTTGAACACGGGGTTGTCGTTGTTGTTGAGCATGGGGTTGTACACGGGCTTGTTGTTACGCATGGCGTTGTGCACGGGGCTGTTGTTGGTGTGCACGGGGTTGTCGTTGATGTTGTGCACGGGGTTGTTGTTGTTGTTGAACACGGGGTTGTCGTTGTTGTTGAGCATGGGGTTGTACACGGGCTTGTTGTTACGCATGGCGTTGTGCACGGGGCTGTTGTTGGTGTGCACGGGGTTGTCGTTGATGTTGAACACGGGGTTGTCGTTGATGTTGTGCACGGAGTTGTCGTTGATGTTGAACACGGGGTTGTTGTTGAGCATGAGGTAGTTGGTGCGGTTGAACACGGAGTTGTTGTTGAGCATGAGGTTGTTGTATCGCATGGGGTAGTTGGTGCGGTTGAACACGGAGTTGTTGATGAGCAGTCGGTTGTAACATCGTCAAATGGCTTAACATCTTCTACACAATTCGATGTAGCTACACAATTTCCTGATGCTGGATCGAAGAACCTTGTTGGATTAGCGCAAGATTTCAACTGACTTTTTCCAGATTGGCATTCATAGTACTGAGTACACGTTCCAGGAACCATGATTCGATGTCCATTTTGTTTGTCATTGCAGACAAATTTAGCATAGAGATCATTATTTATACCGCTTCTTGGCTGCCAAATTATATAAAATTATTATTTATCTGTTTGAACCATTAAATTGGTTAAATCTTACATGAATGGCAAAACCTTGTACTCCAATTATTCCAAAAAGGATAGTCAATAGTATTCCTGAAGTTTTCAACATCATAACACGAAATTTATAGGAATACCGAGGTGAAAGTCTATACTGCTATCACTGATGCAAATGCCTATGTGAGACTGACAACTAAGGAGCTGTTCAGTCTTTTTATAAAGCAAATACATTAAATTAATGATATTTTCTTCACTCTCAACTATTCAATACCATATCTGATGTAATTTCTCGATTAAATTGATGGTTAGAGGGTCGATTGACAAGGAATGATATCTGGCGTAGCAGTCTAGATGCCGCAAAAAGATTTTTCGACGAAGGTAGCGGGCGCATGTTATCTACTTTGCGATCCATGTTTTCAGCTACATTGACACTAAAGATGGCAATGATTTTAACAGTGGCTGTGAATTAGGAAATTAAAGAAGAGATTTGGTATCACCTTGAGTTCCTATGAACGATTCAAAAGGAAGTGGAGTGTGCTCAATGACAGATTGATGAGATAGCAAAACATGAAGTGCCGCATGTCAAGATCATTGTCATCTAAGTATACTATTGAAATGATTTATGGTCGAATTTCCTCAACACACTTCCACTTTAATTGTTTGTTTGCTCCACATGCTCCTCCTCATGCTGACATTCTGGGCACTTGGGCGAACTATCCTGTCCGAATCTATGATAGATAGCCAACGTGTAAATAAAGGAAATGTGAAACATGTTCATTACAGTACGCCCTCGCTCCTTTGTCCATGATTCTGGTTTGCCACAGCGCTTCTCTTCCTGCTTGATGATTTTTGCCTTTTGCCGGTTCGCGGGTCGTCTAAGGTACACCCTTTACATCTCATTCACGATGATAGCATTCTCTTGTATACTTTTGAAGCCAGTGAACGTGTCCTTATCGGGGCAGCATAAATAAGTTATTAGCTGATAGTTCCGGACAGCAGGATCGTTCGAGCCCTGGTCTGCCGATGTTCATACCCGACGTTTGTCGAGCTCCCAAGTTACTTCAGCGATTTCTTATATCTAATTCATCTCAGGTAAGTTTGCAGCTAGTTCCAGACCGACAGATTCCAGTCATTCCATGACTTGGCTACTGTGACCACATACCACCCCTTTTTTAGAAAAATTCAAGGTAGGTTACGGTCTTTAGGATTCCTTCTCTGTGAAAGCGTCCAAGTGAAGACGGTTCTTGCATCATTTACACCACGCTCATAAAACTGCGAACTCACTATTCAAACAAAGTCAAAGCTCTGCTGCTGGTGAGATCGACAACATCCGCATGGGGATGGGACTAAAATCGTATGAACGTACGTTATCCTATATGCCGCTGGTTGTCAAATGAGGGACGCGTCTATAAAGACAGACTTGACCAATGCCACAAAAGGCTTTTAATTGTCTCTCGACATTTGGCAGGCCAGCTAGAACACATCATCGTCGAAAAAATTAAAACACGTGCTTTTAAAACAATAAAAATTTATTACATAGTTCCCATGCACCATAAAACATCTCCTTTTCGATATATATTTATTAATATTTTTTTATAAGCTCTACCAGTTCAAAGCACATCCAGCGTATTCGGGCCAATCGCAAGAATTAGTTTTCGCATTGAAGTGTAATCCTTGTGGACATTTCCCAATGAAAGCAACATCACCCTCGCAAGTATAAAATTCGTTACAACTATCTTTTTTGGACAAAAAAGTGCCCGATGTAATGCCTACGCAAACGTCATCACTATTCTCAGCCATAACAGCAAATACTACTTCCTTGTTCTCCTTTTCAACATCACCTGCTTCTACTACAGCATTGTCACCTGATTCAACATCAAGTGTTTCTACTACGTTTTTGTCACCTTCTTCTACTACAGCAGCGTCAACCGGTTTTACTACTGCAATGACAGACGAACCACTAACAGCGACATCTAATTTCTCGTTATTAGAAGAAACCGGTTTCTTGTTGACAGGGAGGCCGGTTTGTTTAACTACAATTGGCTTGTTGTTAATAATTATCTTATTATCGGTAACTATATACGAATTTGATGATCCCGAAACCTTTTCGTCAACTTGAGCGGCAGTATTAGTGTCTTTAATGTCATTCGCAGTGGCTTCCTTTAGGTCGTCCTCTTGTCCAACTGCCACATTGTTAATCACGGCTTCTGAGTTATTGATCACTTTGCCTTCTACACACTTTGAACTGCTAACATCAACACAAGACTTGGTTGATGGATCAAAGTGGCGCTTACCACAAGTTTGTTCAAAAGCTCTTTCCTGAAGACAGATAAAGTACTTCGAGCAGCCTTCTGGTGAATAGAACATCATTCCATTCTGTTGACCTACACAGGAGACTTTGGCTGTTGGTTTTATATCAACGGTTTTCTTCGGCTGCTCTGGTTTCTCTTTATTCTGGTGAGTTGGCTTTGATGGCGGTTTTACTTCTGGCTTTGACTCAAGCTTTACCTCTGGATCAAGTGGTTTATCCAACTTAGACTCAGGTTTTGTTTCTGGCTTTATATCTGGCCTTTTCTCAACATTTAACTCTGCTGTAGGGACTATTTCTGGCCTCACCTCTGGCTTTGACTCTGATTCAACTTGCTGAGGCTCAAACTTTGTTTCTGGCTTTAATCCTTGTTTAATCGATGGTTTTGCTTCTAGCTTTATCTCAGGCTTTGCTTCGGGCTTTACTTCAGGCTTTAGCTCAACCTTTACCTCGGGCTTAGGCTCGGGTTTCTTTTTCGGTTTCTCTTGAGCAATAGTCACTTCGGTAGTTCCATCTACACACTTGGATGTGGCTGCAGACGAACAAGTTTCACTCAAAGGATCAAAATGCAATCCACGACCACAGTCTAAAAGACTTCCTCCGTCGCCAGTACAAATGTAGAACTTTGAGCATTCACCAACGACTGGAACTAGTTCGCCTTCGCGACGACCAGCACACGCAATCTTTGCATTTTGGTCTACCTCTTTATATTTTCCATTTACACAAAGAGATCTTGCCTCCTCAATGCAAGTTCTGGTGACAGGATCAAAATGCGTTTGAGGTCCACAATTACTTAGAACTCCCTCACCATTTAGACAGATGAAGAACCCAGTGCATTCACCGGGAACTGGAATCAGTATACCATCTGCCTGATTATCACAAGATTCGCAGTTTGCTAACGAATACGTGCCACAAATGATTACCAGAGTAATGAATGCTAGAAAAATGAATCACTTCTTTAATAAACAAACGAAAAACAATCTGTTTTGGTTGGTCTTACCTTTCATATTGACAAACTTTCAAACTGCCAAACAATGTCAACAATTTAATTTCACTTGATGCTTTTATAGCGCGCACATTTTCAGTTTATCAGATGGTATCGTAGAGTTCAGATCGAATCTCTTATCTGATTGTACTTGCGAAATGTTTTTAGGGTACAACATTCGAGAGTGTAGTATCGTTAATGTAGTTTTCATGCATTTTGGCTGAATTTACTTGCCAAAAATGTTAATTGAGAGAAAAAATAAAACACAAATCAAGGTGAGGTTTGGTTGAAACCACGTGCCTTCATGTTGAAAAAGTTCGCACCGCAATTAAAGGTCATTAGTGATTTCATTGCAATGATAACGAAATTTGGCACAAACCAAAGACTCCACGGTACCAAATGGAAGTTGGGAATCCAACAAACCATCTCTTTCGGTCCTTTACCAAATGTTACCAATAGAAGCAAGGCTGTTACTATTGTCAAGGATAGACACTCTTACTAGATACATTTCTTTGTAAGCAACCGTCATAGCGACTGAACAGATCAAGTCTCAAATACTTTACAAATCCTTCAGCATTTAAACAATTTTATTCGCATGAGTAGTCTTTTATTTAAGGCTATGATATTTATTACAATTTAACAAAAAAGATACAAAAAATTAAATACAATGAGCTAGCTCTGGCCAATCGCAATAGTTGCGCTCCGAATTAAAGTGTAATCCTGCTGGGCAAGGCATCTCAACTGGCACATTGTTATCGCAAATGATGTACTTTCCACATTGCGTTGGATGTCTCATCAAAGCTCCATTTTCTCGACTGAGGCAGTTATTTATTGTCACTGTAGGGATAGCATCTGGGATTGGTTTCACGAAAGTACTGTCCACACAAATGGATTGTTCCAGCTCGACACAGGACAGTGTTATTGGGTTAAAGTGTCGCTTGCCACAGGTTTTAAGGAACGCCTTATACCTAAAGCAGAAATAGTAGATTGAACAGTTGCCAGGAACAGGAACAAAGATACCATCACGTTGACCTTCACACAATTGGTCGCTAGTAGAAATTTCAATTTCATTGACAACCAATGGAGTTTCGTCCTTTCCATAAACTAATCCAGAGGCATCAATACTGCAATGGACGTTGCTGGGTAGATCACAGGACGCAGTTATCGGATTGAATTGCATTGTGTTGCAGCTCTTAACAATTGCAGTGTTGCCCGTACAAATAAAATATTCAGAGCATGATCCTGGTACAGCAACACGTGCTCCGATGCGTTGATTTCGACAAGCTTTTTGTACCACAGGATCTTGTGTTGGAGGCGTTTGGGGTGGTAGAACAGTTGTCGGAACTTCCTTCTCAACTAAGAGGACACAAGCTGAATGTTTGGCATCGAAATACATATGACCACAGTCTTTCAGGAACGCCTTGTTGTGCATGCAGAAATGGTATTGTGTCAGGCTGCCATCTACTGGAAGTTTAACACCATCGGCTACACCGGAACATGGCGAGGGTGGTTCTTCAACAGTTGAAGAGCTATTTATGGGTACACAAGCTGAATGTTTGGCGTCGAAATGCATAGCACCACAATCTTCCAGGAACGCCTTGTTGTTCATGCAGAAATGGTATTGCGTCAGGCTGCCATCTACTGGAAGTTTAACACTATCGGCTACACCGGAACATGGCGAGGGTGGTTCTTCAACAGTTGAAGAGCTATTTATGGGTACACAAGCTGAATGTTTGGCGTCGAAATGCATAGCACCACAATCTTCCAGGAACGCCTTGTTGTTCATGCAGAAATGGTATTGCGTCAGGCTGCCATCTACTGGAAGTTTAACACCATCTGCTACACCGGAACATGGCGAGGATGGTTCTACAACAGTTGAAGAGCTATTTATGGGTACACAAGCTGAATGTTTGGCGTCGAAATGCATAGCACCACAATCTTTCAGGAACGCCTTGTTGTTCATGCAGAAATGGTATTGCGTCAGGCTGCCATCTACTGGAAGTTTAACACCATCGGCTACACCGGAACATGGCGAGGATGGTTCTACAACAGTTGAAGAGCTATTTATGGGTACACAAGCTGAATGTTTGGCGTCGAAATACATAGCACCACAATCTTTCAAGAACGCCTTGTTGTTCATGCAGAGGTAGTACTGCGTTAGGCTGCCGTCTACTGGAAGTTTAAAACCATCAGCTACACCAGGGCATGGCGAGGATGGTTCTACAACAGTTGAAGAGCTATTTATTGGTACACAAGCTGAATGTTTGGCGTCGAAATACATAGCTCCACAATCTTTCACGATCGCCTTATTGTTCATGCAGAGGTAGTACTGCGTAAGGCTGCCGTCTACTGGAAGTTTAAAACCATCAGCTACACCAGAGCATGGCGAGGATGGTTCTACAACAGTTGAAGAGCTATTTATTGGTACACAAGCTGAATGTTTGGCGTCGAAATACATAGCTCCACAATCTTTCACGATCGCCTTATTGTTCATACAGAAATAGTACTTTGTCAAGTTTCCGGGTATTGGCAGACTAACAGCATTAGCTACACCAAAGCACGGCGATAGTGCAGGTTGTGAATTATTTACACAGCCCTTCCTGACTTCGTCGAATATCACGGAACCACATGACCTTACGATCGCTGTTCCCTGCGTACATTCATAGTACTTAGATCTATCGCCAGCCACGGGTAGTTTTTCGCCATCTGGGTGGCCCGAGCAGATAGCTGATGGTAGTGGTAATGGTCCAATGCTGATGCAACCAGCTCTAGCTGGAATATCACAAATCAATCGACGAGGATCAAAATGATTTGCACCACAACTGCCGAGAATGGCGACGCCATCAACACAAATCAGATATTCACTGCAACTTTCTGGTAATGGAAGGAACACTCCATTTTTTCCAACGCAGGTGCTTTGGTGGAACGCCGTAAGGGTGACCTTTTGAGAACAAACTTAATTGTATTCCTGCTTGCAGTTAAGAAGGTTAAGACTCACCCCCTCGCCATCGGCGGCTATCCAGCCTGCTAAAGCACTGAATATCGTTAGAATTGTAAGACCTGGCAAAAGGATAACTGGTTATTTGGTTCGGAGTTCTATTTCGAAGTCAAACCTTTCATTTTTCTTCCTTTTCGATGTGTTCTGGGATCCAAAAGGTAACTAAATTCCATTCCATCTGCACCAGTTGCTTTTATAAAAAAAATCTAGCTCAAAGAATTTGTCGTTACAGTCGGTGGGGAAATCGCTTAAAGCGATACACTATTGAACAGGGAATCGAACTTAGATTGATTAAAAATGAAATGCTCTCTAAAAGACACCTGATAAATATCACAGCACACTTGATCAATGATAAGATTTTAATTCAATGTAAAGTTCTCTCCTTCAAGCCTGAGCAGCGGCAAAAAAGCCAAAGTATTTTTCCAAGCACACTATCTGCCTTTCGTATCGAGGAGCCTTACTCTTCTTGTCCCAGAAGATTTATATCATCCTTCCTGACATTGACATTTATTTTGGTGATTCGTTCAAATTCTCACTTCAAAAATCTTAATTATGGCAATGTTTGTGCAGGGCTTATTAGTGTTATGACTGAGATTCTTATTTTTCGTTGGAAATCGATAGCATTTGCTCCAAATTTTATTTTCAGGTACATTTGTATGTTATGTTTTGTTTCCGTAGTTTGTCAAAAGCAAGATGAACCCCTGAACTTGGCATGTTTCTTTCAATCAGTAAATTCATAAAATGATGAGGATTTTTAATCTCGAGATTTTGACAAATTCTGACATTAACTCAATAGAAAAGTCGAAAAAGTGAGTCTAACAATTGTGTCTGTCTGTTAGCAAGGCTACAGCTTAGACGGGTGAACGAATTTGGATCAAACTTTATATTTGGAACCTGTGGACTAATCTACGAAATTTTTGGCCAAAATAGTTTAAAACGGGGCTTTCCTTAGAGTAAAATTGTTACAAAACTGATATGCTCGGAAATGACTGCATAAATTTTGGCCACACTTTATGCTTTAATCAGTTTAGAGGCATACAACAAGATGGCCACTTAAGGCCAATTTGTTGAAAAGCTAAAAAAGGCGTCCAACAAATTTCCAATCCCTTAAAATATTAGGCTAACGCTGTAAGATGTAGTACTACATTTTTGGTTAAGAGTGAGAAAAATAATACTTTTCTTAAGGCCAAGAAGTTATATGAAATTTGCTCGAAAACGATTCTAAAGATTTTGATCATGAAGTCCTGAAAAATTTCTCACCACAAATTTGGCCGAAAAGTTCTCTAAACGCTACTTTTTAGTATTGGCCATGTCACTGAGAAGAGTTTACTCTTGAATTGCTAACTTTTCCCAGGAATTAGCTTAAAATGTAAGACGCAAAAACGACTCAACTCGGCTAGTGATTCAGATCATTACGTGTGTCAAACTTAATAGACTCTTTTGAGAGGGTATTACAATATTAGTTTCAAACTCTCCAAATCGCACCTTCAGCTTTTGATTAATTCCTCAAAATCTATGCAAGTCAAAACATGTGGTTGTGGACCCTATACGGTGGGTGATGATGATTGGTATTAATTTATCAAGAATCTACAAAGTGTGCTGATAAAGTGCGCACTGCTTGATGAATCGTTGATTGTAGATATGGTCTACAAGAAGGTTCGAAAGCAGGAAACCAGCTTGTTGGGCATTGAGTGTGTTTTCGAGATATTTTTTGATACCTTTCTTGATAGTTCTAAGTATGACGTGAGCCACAACAGGCGGGACGATATCTGCATTCAATTCTTTCAGCCATCTCAAAAGTTTTCAGACATGTGGGAGTCTGATGCTCCGCCTTGTTTTAAGTGCCTTGATGGAAATTTAGAAAATCGATGGAAAACCTTAGCGAAATGATCCTTCTATCTCTAGTTGTATAGGTTGTAGATGGTGTTACTCATCAAAGTCATTAAACAAAAGGACTCAAAATTATTAAAAAAAAATTATATTTTTTAAAACTTATTTAATACAATTACTTTCAAGCCTTACAACCAGCGCTTTTTGGCCAGTCACACACTTTTAGGTTATTATTAAACTGCAGACCACTTGGGCAGATGTTTGCTACTGCTACTGTATAAGAACATTGAATGAATCGACTGCAATCACCTGGATAAGGTAACAAGTCACCATTGGAAATTCCTGGTTTACTGCATTCTTTTCCTGTAAACGCACCCGATGAGGGTGAAGGGGTCGGTGCTGGAGTTGGTGATGGTGTGGGGACTGGTGTCGGTGCTGGAGTAGGCGATGGTGTTGGTGCTGGTGTGGGAGCTGGAGTTGGAGCTGGAGTAGGCGATGGTGTTGGTACTGGTGTGGGAGCTGGAGTTGGTGCTGGAGTTGGAGCTGGTGTGGGAGCTGGTGTTGGAGCCGGAGTTACAGTACCTCCATTCGTTGAACATGGAATCTCCGCACTCGAACGACAATACCTCCACGAAGGATCAAAATAATATCCACTTATACAATTTTTCAGGTCTCCATTTCCCTTTCCATCACAAGTATAGAATTTCTTGCAGTCACTCTCATGTGGAACACTAGCGCCGAGCACTTGTCCTGTGCATGCAGAACCTGCTGCATTTCGTGGAGCAGTTATTAAAAGTAATCCAACAGCAAACAGCACTTCTAATAGAATGGATAATTCAAAAATTTATTAACTTTCAACCGAAAATTTCGCGACCAACCTTTCATTTTGCTTTTTGTTATTCGCCGCCAAAAAACTTTCTGAAGATGTGAGAACCTGCTGTCTTTGGCTTAAATAGTTCAACAAAAAAATACAGCACACAGTTTATCTTAATTTTATGCAATAAAATATTTATTGTTTATGAAAAAAACAAAATCACAGAGATACCATGGTGGTAGAAATTTTAATTATAATTCGAAAGAGATGCTGTTCGTAAATTTATAAAAAGATGTTGGTGATGGAATGGTTTTTGTTGTTCATTTGTACATATATATATGTATTTGTGTTTGAATACAAAATTAGTGGATAATTGTAGTCATTAAAGAATGTTGTTGAAACAAAAGATTGCTCCAAAAAAATACTGATAGGAGTATATAGATAAGTGTACAAATGTCAAACGGCCATAAAAAAATGTGAGCCAGCCTCCTTTATTAAGCGATAAAAGGCTTTTGTGTTGAATACTTTGTTTTTGTTTTCCTTGCAAAAGAGTTAAAGCTATTTATGGATTTATTTTCATTCATCAAAACGAATTCATGCGCCCTTTCATACGATCGACAGTCAACCGGCGAAAGCATACATTTTTAATTGCAATGTGACAGCACTGGAGAAAACTTTACGTAGATTTTTGACATTAGCTTGCGACTTGAGTGATTTAACCTTATGTCAAAACCGAACTAAAAACCCACTCAATTTCTTCCAACAAGAAAAAAAAAAGAAACTAAAATAACTCCATCTTCGCTCATCGCTTTCACTTAAGGCCTAACCATAATCTAATCTAGAGTCTGGAAGCTGCCGTACCTGGATACACTTAATTTGTATTTTCGCATAGTTTTGCCGAGTTTCAATTAACTTCAGTGCTTCAATCGCACATTTCGTACGGAGAAGTGAGGATGACGACATCGTGTGAGAACCAGCAGAAGAAGATAAGGCCACGTTTCCTTTTTGGGTTCGCTTTTACTTGCTCTACAAAATTTTCCACACCTTATATATGTATGTCCACTTTATTTAGGGGCGTTTTTCTTTGAAAAAAAAACAGATTTCCTTTAATTTCTTTCAAATAATATCAGTTCTTAGGAACATGGTCAGTATATGTTGAAAAATCCGCCCATCACCACGCCCACTTTGTGAGATAATTCAAGTTTTAGTGTCACTTTAGAGGAAAATTGAAAAAAAAAAAAACAGAAACTTTTTATGTAAGGATATTGGTGACATATGAAAGGGATAGTAAATATACATTGTAATTTATGCTTACGAACAAAAATTGTTTATTTGCTTAGCATCCATTTCTGTTTTTTTTTTTTTTTTTGTGACACTCTGTATAGGACTTCACTTGCTTTGAGGCAATTAGAAAAATGGATACGTAAAACTTATCTTTCCGATGAGCATATTAGACGGAAGCAAAACGAATGAAATGTTCGAAGCATATGTTATCAGGAGATCTCTTTTCTGAATACTCACGCTTGATTGGAGTTTACATGGTTTTCTTTCTTTTTTTGAATTAAAATGCAAATATTTTGACAAATTTAAAACATTTTAAATTCATATGCAAGCGAAAGCTATGTATACATTTATTTGTGGCGAAACGTCATGAGCAAATTTACGTTTATCACCCATGCCAACCTCGTCACACCTGATAAAAAAGAACAGTGCCTAGTATCTCCTCACATAAAATCTAACTGAATAGCATAATTTTAGGAACTCCAGGCCTATTTGAGAGAATTGTTTGGCCAATTTTAGGCGACAAAAAAATTCTTTTTTTTTCTTAAATTCTACCCACTATCTAGTAATTCTAATTTGACCCTCAAATTGGTGTCTCTTATTTTTATCTTCACGAAAATTATACACATGTGTACTTCCCTATCACTAAACAACGGAAATAAGTCTTAAAAAACTTGTGATTACTAAGAAGCTCCGATATCTAATCACCATCAACGGATCTTCGAAGAAAGTTAATTCTTTAATTTGTGATAAGCAATACGGTGCTGATGAAATGGAATTTGAAAGATATAAAATGACTGATGACCATATCATGGTCAGATTATAATAAATTTGTGATAATATTTGGCAATAGAAGTAGGCTAGGCAATATAAGGAAATGCGATGGCCAGTATTACTGTAGAAATACAACTGAAAGGAACAATGAAAGGTGAGACCAAATAAAATAAACTTGTGATTTCCTGCTGACTAGTTTCTTTTCTTTTAGCTGTGATTATAGCTCTGTGTATCTTAAGTGCGATAGCAAATTCGCGGACAAAGGCAGATCTTACTGGAAACGAGTGTTATGGCCAAGAAAACGGTGCACGTATACCATATCCAGGTGACTGTACTAAATTTTTGGTCTGCCAATGGTATAATGGAACTGTGATGGATTGTCCAAGTGGACTACACTTTAATCCAGTTGCGTGTGTATGCGATTGGCCAACCTCGGCTGGTTGCACACAAGGCGGTGGTTCACCAACTCAAGCACCAACTACCACGCCGATCCAAACCCCCCCAATAACGCCAACAACTCCGACATCATCTTCCACATCAACTCCAACTCCGACTCTGACCACGGATGGAGGGGTCACACCTACTCCAACATCACCTTCCACATCAACACCTACAACTCTTCCCACACCGATAGAACCTTCAACAACAACTTCCACATCTGCTGGGACACCGACTGATACCACAGATGGAGGGGTCACGCCTACTCCAACATCACCTTCCACATCAACACCTACAACTCTTCCCACACCGATAGAACCTTCAACAACAACTTCCACATCTGCTGGGACGCCGACTGATACCACAGAAGGAGGGGTCACACCTACTCCAACATCACCTTCCACATCAACACCTACAACTCTTCCCACACCGATAGAACCTTCAACAACAACTTCCACATCTGCTGGGACACCGACTGATACCACAGATGGAGGGGTTACACCTACTCCAACATCACCTTCCACATCAACACCTACAACTCTTCCCACGCCGATAGAACCTTCAACAACAACTTCCACATCTGCTGAGACTCCGACTCCTACCACAGATGGAGGGGTCACACCTACTCCAACATCACCTTCCACATCAACACCTACAACTCTTCCCACGCCGATAGAACCTTCAACAACAACTTCCACATCTGCTGAGACTCCGACTCCTACCACAGATGGAGGGGTCACACCTACTCCAACATCACCTTCTACATCGACTCCAGCATCAACACCTACAACTCTTCCCACACCGATAGGACCTTCAACAACAACTTCCACATCTGCTGAGACTCCGACTCCTACCACAGATGGAGGGGTCACACCTACTCCAACATCACCTTCCACATCAACACCTACAACTCTTCTCACGCCGATAGAACCTTCAACAACAACTTCCACATCTGCTGAGACTCCGACTCCTACCACAGATGGAGGGGTCACACCTACTCCAACATCACCTTCTACATCGACTCCAGCATCAACACCTACAACTCTTCCCACACCGATAGAACCTTCAACAACAACTTCCACATCTGCTGGGACGCCGACTGATACCACAGATGGAGGGGTCACACCTACTCCAACATCACCTTCCACATCAACACCTACAACTCTTTCCACACCGATAGAACCTTCAACAACAACTTCCACATCTGCTGGGACGCCGAATGCTACCACAGGTGCAACATCACCTTGCACATCAACACCGATAGAACCTCCAACAACAACTTCCACATCTGCTGAGACTCCGACTCCTACCACAGATGGAGGGGTCACACCTACTCCAACATCACCTTGCACATCAACACCTACAACTCTTTCAACACCGATAGAACCTTCAACAACAACTTCCACATCTGCTGGGACTCGGACTCCTACCACACCTGTGACCTCTTCAACAGAACCTACACCGACAGCAGGACCTGATGATAATATTTGCAAGAACCAGGAGGATGGCACCCTCTACCCTTACCCATGGGACTGTGCCTGGTACATTCTATGTGAGAACAACGCGCCTATCGTCCAGCCATGTGAAGAAGGTTGGATTTTTAATCCAATCCTACTCATATGTGACTATCCGGACAATACTGAATGCGTGGCAATTCCTTATCCAACGACGACTCCGATATCGTCATCCACGTCAATTCCAGCACCAACACCTTCATCCACAACTCTTCCTACACCGATAACAACAACTTCCACATCTGCTGGGACCTGGACTCCTACCACACCTGTGACCTCTCCAACAGAACCTATACCGACAGCAGGACCTGATGATAATATTTGCAAGAACCAGGAGGATGGCACCCTCTACCCTTACCCATGGGACTGTGCCTGGTACATTCTATGTGAGAACAACGCGCCTATCGTCCAGCCATGTGAAGAAGGTTGGATTTTTAATCCAATCCTACTCATATGTGACTATCCGGACAATACTGAATGCGTGGCAATTCCTTATCCAACGACGATTCCAGCACCAACACCTTCACCCACAACTACAACATCTTCCGACTCACCGATACCTGTAACCTCTTCATTTGCGTCGATACCAACAATCGGGCCGGATAATGAAATTTGCAAGAACCAGGAGGATGGCAGCCTCTACCCATATCCATGGGACTGTGCCTGGTACATTCGGTGTGACGACAACACTCCCGTTGTCGAGCCATGTGAAGATGGTTGGCTTTTTAATCCAATCCTACTCATTTGTGATTATCCGGACAATGCTGGATGTGTGGCAATTCCTTATCCAACGACAACAAAGACTCCGGCACCAACCGCTTCACCTACAACTCTTCCCACACCGATAGTTACTCCAACATCTACTTCAATTCAAACCCTTCCAACACCAGCTACAATTCCAACTACATCTACCACATTAGCGACACCAACCACGACTACGATCACAACAACGGAATCAACCTCCTCATCAAGTGCACCCATCACGACCCCCGATGCAACAACCACACCATCAACTGGTGTCGGAATTTGTAAGGGCTATCCCATCGGTGACTTAATTCCCTATCCAGGAAATTGTTCTCTGTACATTCGATGTGATTTCCCAGCTCCCATAGCTTTGGAATGTCTAGACGGTTTGGAATTCAATGCACAACTACAAGTCTGTGAATCTGCCATCGATGCAGGGTGCTCCTATTTCCCCACCACGACGACGTCCACCATTCCCGATACTCCAACGACAGCTTTACCATCGCCACCCGAAATGACTGGTCTTTGTAGAGGCTACCAGGAAGATGATCTTATCCCCTACCCTGGAGTTTGCAGCAAATACATTATATGCCAGAACCCCATCCCAATAGCTCAAGAATGTACCGCTGGCCTTCATTTCAATCCAAATCTTGGTATATGCGACGAACCCGATGGTTCAAGATGTTCAAACGAAGGTGGATCCTCCACCTTGCCACCACAAACAACAACGCAGTCACCCAACAATCCAGGAATGGTTGGTGTCTGTAAGAATCATCAAGAAGGCGACCTTATTCCATACCCAGGCAGCTGCATCAAGTACATTCGATGTGAAATCCCTGTACCAATCGCTCAGAAATGCACATCGGGACTTTTCTTCAACGAAGTCCTGGGAATTTGCGACACCGTGGAGAATTCAGAATGCGCTGACAACTCAACAACAACTACTACTCCTGCTGAGGGAACCACAACCACAACAATTCCCCCAACAACAACGCCGCCCAAACCGCCATTTACAACTGGTGCTTGTCGGGGCCAACAGATCGGTGATATAATTCCTTATCCCAATAACTGCAACAAGTACATCGTCTGTGAATTACCCATCCCCATCGCGAAAGAATGCCAGCCCGGCCTTCATTTTAACGCTGAATTACAAATTTGCGAGGATGCTGCCGCTGCAGGTTGCGAGCCACCCCCAAGCACAACAGAGCCTCCAACCACTGTTGAGCCTCCTACCACTGTTGAGCCTCCTACCACTGTCGAGCCTCCTACCACTGTCGAACCACCACCCGTAAGCAATGTGTGCTGCGGTCTTCCCATCGGTGCATTGATTCCATATCCGCAAGATTGCACTCAATACATCCGCTGTGAGTATCCAATACCGATAGCACTGACATGTTGCACCGGACTGCACTTCAATCCTGTCACGAATTCATGTGAATCCGTCGAGAGCGCCAAGTGTGAATGGCGCATTCGGACATGTGCAACAGAACCCGACGGTACCAGTCTTCCCTTCGAAGGTGACTGCAAAAGATACAACTACTGCATCAATGGAACTGCAATACCACTGCCCTGTGTAGGAAATACTATTTTCGATGAAACCGCTGGCGCGTGTGTCATAGGCACTACCTGTCCAACCAAGATAACCTTAAACCAAGAATAAAATATATTTCTGTATACGCTCAAGATGTTACTTATTTTAGACATTTTCATTTAAGATAAGGTTTCCCTGCTATCTTATCTGGTGCAGGATAACTTTCAGTTGTTCACTTGATTCGATTAATAGAAACTATAATTGAATTGCCATAGATATGAGAAAGCGACAAATATAAACAAGTTTTTGACTCATTTGTTGTTGCGTTGCAAAAAATAACTTTTATCGATCATCAGTCATGTCTTTTATGTATATTGAAAAGACAGTTTGCTGCGCAAGAATTTATTCGAATTCTTTTGAAATTGAACGAATTTGTCTGACAATTCGACGCATTTTTTTGTTTTAAGACTCAAATCTGCCAAATGAACATTTGACACTTCATTCAAATCATATATACAGCTTAAGAATAATCTCCCCAATTTTCAAAATGTTTGTACCAAAAATGGGCTTAAAAGTCGGATTTAGTGTTTGCATGTAACTAAATTTTTAAGCACAGAAAGCCATGTTTAATTTCTAAGGTTTGACATGACAGAAAAAAGTGCTGCCAAAGAACCATTTCCATAATAAGAACAATGTTAAAAGGAATTCGATTTGGTATCCAAATTACTAGAATTATGTGCAAAATTATAATTGAGTTTAGTTGGATTGTCTTCGTTTTAATTTAAGGAAATACTATATTAGAGTTTTAAAAAGAACTGTCATGAAGGGGAACTACAAAGCAGTATTAACCTCTGTATATTGCCATCACCGTTTTAAATGTCAAAAGGAGGAAAACAATCTCAACTCAATGTCAAACCAAAGTTATGTAGCATTTTTCAAAAAAGAGACTTAAAGGCGTATTATTATTTAAGTCGACCACCAAGGTTCAATAATGACATGTGTCCCTGTAACCGATAGTAAACTATTAAATTATTATTTCCAAGAAAGACTATTGGCTTTATTAAGAAAAAAAAAAAACTGTCAGTAGTAAATGTCAAATCTTACTTTACAATGATACTTGAAAGAGCATGTTCTTGAAATAGCGTCTATCTAAAAACCACTTAACATTGACATAACTAAAGAATATAAAACACAATTGAATGATACATAAAGATCTTATCAAAGTCATGCCACCTTGTTGTAATATTGTCGGCATTGTTTTTTTCAAGTTTTGATAAAAATATGATCTTGATAACAAATAACATAATAAAAAACAACTTTTTCCTGACAGATAAGCAAATTTAGAAAAAAATATAAAAAATTAAGTAACATACAATGAGGTTTAAGTCCTCAAATAGAATTATAACGCCCATTCTAATATTTTTCTAAAATACTATGAAGACTGTGCACACGTGCATATGTACGTATTCATTTAAAGAAAAGTTCGAGGCTCAAGTCCCAGCCATGTCTATTCAATTTACTCATTCTTATGCCTATAACATCAACGGGAAAGTTTACTGTGAATTATAACCCAATACAAAACATACCTACATGTTCCCATCAATAATTTAGACATATGAAAAAAAAAAAAATATAATAAATAGTTTTGAATTCCTCTACATCAATCCTTTCCTCTCTCTTATTCCTTCTGTTGTCTGCGCATAGGAGTATTTAAGCCAGCGTTGCCAGATAGGGGGTTTTCCCCGCAGATTTATGGGGTTTTTCGATCGAGTGGGAGACATCTGAGAGAAGAGTTTGACACTTGTACTGTCCTTTTGGTGATGATGCCAAATTCGGTGGTTTTTACGATTTGTCTGTGGGGAAATGCTTCGAGCATCTGGTAACGCTAATTTTAAGTATTTAACTTCATAAGGGTATAAAAATTGTACAGCTTGGAAACAATTCAATTTAGCAGCGCATTTAGCATAATTCTAGGAATCCAACGCAGATACGGCTTGAATATATGCCCAACCTAATAGATTCCTATCGATTTACTATCTTAATATTCACTGTCAAGGTTCAAATGGAATGTGTATGTACTAGCCGTAAACAAGAATCGTTTCGTCTTCTTGGGTTGAGGCAGTTTTTCTCTTCAAACGATGCGCACATCCGTTTCACTTCAAAGCACGATACCTTTATCGGTGCTTTTTTACAGAATAAAAACTCAAGCCATATGATTACGAATCAATCATGTTCAACTTCCTTCTTCATGCCGAGGGCCAAGACTTATCAATTAACAAAAAAAAAAAAAAAAAAAACACCCAAACCAACAAGGTTCTGCTCTCATGATTTCGACCTAATGAAGCACTACATCTTCAATGAAATTGTTAATTAATAGCGTACGAAACCGAGATGGTCCTCTGCTATTGGTGAAAATCATAAATTGCAGACCATTGTTTCCGATAAGGCACATATGTATATGTATGTACCTAACCTTTGGCAGTATAAAATGCTATCGTCATCCGATAAAGATTTCAGTTCTAAAAGATACTTCCGCAATTATACTGAAATCTCCTCAGCCATCATGAAAGGTACCTCGGAGGACGATACTACTCCAATAAGAGTCCTTGCCAAAGACTAATCCTTTTTTTTTGCAGGTCTTTTAGTATTTCTCGTGTGTGTTATTGGCTTTACAAATGCCCAGGACTACAGTCAGGTACGTAATCAACTAACCACCAAAAGCTCTAAATTTGATTCGACTTTTTAAATTTCAGTACTGTCAAGTGCCTAGCGAGACATACGTGGTGCCCAGTCCAACTGATTGTGAAAACTTTATTCTGTGCACTGGAAACGTAGGAACACTTCATACCTGCTTGAATGGCACGTGGTTCGATTCGACCTTCCTGGTATGCCGCCCAAAGGATGTCGCTAAATGTGATCACGCTCCTGTAGTTACTGTACCAGACTGGGTGTTGCTTTTGTGCAACAGTTTGGACGTTGGCCAGACAGTTCCCGCTGAGACATGCGGCAACTATTACATCTGTGTTGGATACACTGCCTTTGAGTTGAGCTGCCCGAATGGTCAGCATTATTCGCGTCCTTATTCGGTTTGTATGAATCCAGTCGATGCTGGCTGTAGAGCCCTGAATACAATGTGTCTTGGCCAAGTACCTGGCTTTAAATTCCCGGGACAAATATGTGAACAATACTACCAGTGCAATACTAATACTAATATGCCTGAGTTAGTGACATGCCCAAGTGGATTATATTATAATGGAAACACTGGTGTCTGTGTTGCACCAGCACTTTCGGAGTGTGTTAATCCGGGCGTAACTGTGCCGACACCTTCAACTCCATCGACTACATCTACCACCACTAACAGCACTGCTACGCCTTCTTCGCCTACTCCTACTCCGACTGGTCCTACTCCTACGCCGACTGGTCCAACTCCTCCTACATCCTGTCCCACTGGGAATGTACCAGACTGGGTACTGCAGTTGTGCAGCACTTTGGACGTCGGCGAGACAGTTCCCGCTGAGACATGTGGCAACTACTACATCTGTTATGGATCAACAGCCTTCGAAATGGAATGCAGGAATGGACAGCATTATTCGCGTGCCTATTCACAATGTATAAATCCAGTCGATGCTGGCTGCAAGTCGTTGGACATAATGTGCATTGGTGAAGTACCTGGCTTTGCATTCCCGGCACAAACTTGTGAACAATACTACCAGTGTAATAGTTCTTATTTACCAGAATTATACAATTGCCAAGCTGGATTATATTTCAATGGAACAATTTGCGTTGAACCCGGCCTTTCGGGATGTGGTAATCCAATAACACCACCACCTACAACTTCCACCAGTACAGGTACTACAAAAACTACTACTTCTTCCACGACAAAAACTACTACTCCGTCTACGACAAAAACTACTACTACTACTACCCCAGCAACTACTACTACTTCCGTACCAGTTTGTAATTATTACAATACAGGCGAGTTCTACCCCAGTAACAAATGCAACTACTTTTACATGTGCTACAACTCGGTCGCTCTTGAGTTCCAATGTGATGACGGCCAATATTATGACCAAACAGTTAAGTATTGCGTCGAAGATATTAATGGCCAATGCGTGAATTGATAATAAATATACAAATCTGTGAATTAGATATTGAAACTCTATGTCTTTTATTTCTGTTATTAGTATGCAGTCGCTCAACATTTTAGTTGGTCAAAGACGAGTCTCCGTAGGAGCAAAAGTCCTCACTCGAATTCCTAAGGCTAAGGCCATGTAATGAGTCAAGCAACTTGCGGAAAGTGGATTTCCTTTTTTTGTAGCAACAATTCAATGCTCTGTCTAAGTTCTGGAAATGGTCTAAGAACTGAGTAGAGCTACAAGGCTCCAAAGACCATTCTGAATAAAAATATGCTGCCTCTTGATATTAGCGTGATCGCTAATTTGAATAAGTATTCTGAATCAACAATTAAGATGGCATCCCTGCAGAACTATTTAAAGTGCTGCCAAATCGCTTATTATTCCCTGTTCCATTAAGTTGACCTAACAAGTAGCCGGCTTGTTTGAAACAAAAAGTTCAAGCAGTTATAAAATACTACTCACCATTCCTACAACTATGTACATATATTTTATAATTGCCAATTAATATCCACACTTACGAGTATAACATGGATTGGTATTAATTGCCAATTAAAATGAAGTACATTCTCGAGAGCAAAATCTAATTAATTCCAACTTATCTATTTAACGTAATATTTACAAAATTTCTGATGTAGCGGACAGTTTGCCAACTAAATAAACTTGTGCTTCATAGCGTTGCGCTTCCTTCATCCTTTAAGGTCAAATTTGGGTGAGCAGCTCTTAAGCCATTCTCGAGAGAAATTTCGTAAGTGGACACGGAACTGAGAGCAACTAGCTGAGCTGGTTTACTACTCTCAGCGTCTAAATTTTTAAGAGTTGCTCGCAAGTGGACATACGTTATCTTACTCTCGGAGATCAACTCGCACTTATCAAACACCGTTCCAGCTACTGAGAGTAGATAGTCGCGAGTATGGTTCACACAAATGTTACCCACCTTATGGAAAACTTACTAGCTTACTTCCTTTCAAGTGGACACGCACCTTTAGGCACGCAGTCCATCAGTAGGAAACCCAGTTCACCTCTGCTGCTGACTTGTTAGTGAAATTGGGTTATCTTTTCAAATGCATAAACGTTTTATTAGTTACATAAGGGGGCACAGGCCAGTTTTATTAGTTACATGAGCGGGAGCAGGCTAATAACTTCGAATTGAATAGGAGGGTTCCTGGGCAACTCTGAATATAGCCTCTGCCATTGGAGCACTGAATGAATCGCTTACAATCTCCTGGGTAGGGTAAGTAGCCCGATTTGCTAATTTTAGCCCTGCAGTACGCATCTAGGTCGGATAAGTCGCTTGGAGCTGGTGTTACTGGAGCTGGTGCTGGTGTTACTGGTGCTGGTGTTACTGGAGCTGGTGCTGGTGTCACTGGTGCTGGTGCTGGTGTAACTGGCGCTGGTGCTGGTGTTACTGGAGCTGGTGCTGGTGTTACTGGAGCTGGTGCTGGTGTAACTGGCGCTGGTGCTGGTGTAACTGGAGCTGGTGCTGGTGTCACTGGTGCTGGTGGTTTCACTGGTGTTCCCGATTTACAATTTGCCACATTTGGCCAATCGCAACGATTTAAAGCCGTACTCCAATGTAATCCCGCAGGACAGTTTATAGGATAC
Source organism: Chalcosyrphus nemorum (assembly GCA_949716465.1). Taxonomy (NCBI): domain Eukaryota; kingdom Metazoa; phylum Arthropoda; class Insecta; order Diptera; family Syrphidae; genus Chalcosyrphus; species Chalcosyrphus nemorum. The sequence goes on along the minus strand of OX454334.1, from coordinate 57,847,650 downwards.
GCGATTCCAGCTTCACATTTGTAAAACCGAGTACAATCGCCGGGATAAGCTAATTGCGTTGGATTATAGGGATTCTCACTCATTGGACAATCAGAAGTTTCAACTCCATTATAATTATCTCTAGCACTAGCACCACCAGTGTTAGTACTAGGTGTTGGTACAACAATGCTCTTATCACAACCCGCCGTCGATGGATATTCACAACGGTTACTTGCTACACTCCAATGTAATCCCCGTGGACAACTCATGGGAAAAGCATAACCACCAGAACATTTATAAAATTTGGTACAATCGTTTGGATACGCTAGGTGAGTTGGATGGAGCGCATCCTCGTATTCATTGCACTCTGCATGGATAATTGGTAGGTCATCGGACTAGAAAAAACACAAATGCTTACATGTATGCCTTTTGTGGATAAGTACAGTAAAATACTAACTGTTCTAGCAAACCGGACCAGTAATGAAGTCAAACAAAAAATAGCAAAGTTTCGAACTGAAATGGAATCGAATTGAAATTGATTTGAGCAATTTGAATGCCAGAAGCCTTACCACTCATTTTGAAAGACGTTTCAAACTCGACTAGCCTTTTGACGAGCGTATTGTTTTTATACATAAGGCTGGACTATGATGCACTATCAGTTAATAGATACGAATGAGTACTCAGTCTTGAGAGGCAGTGGAATGTGAAGGGTTGTGAACAGTAAACTATTTACACTAGAGAACATACAAATATATATTTAATTGCTCTATTGGTGGGGACGAAGGCCCTAACTAGCTTCAAAACTTAATCTAAGGATAATAATGAAGGAAATGGTGCAGGTAAAATGGAAAACGGTTTCAGTTCACATCACTTGGTAGATTGCTTTTGTAGAAATAATACGCTCAAATGCGCAAAAAAATACTGTGAACTACAAACGAATGCAAAGGTCACATGCAATAATTTGGACATCACACAAAATCTGAATTCCACTACACCAACTCTTGCCTATTTTTTCTTTTCTCGACAATTTGGGGACACCCCGTGGGCTGAATGAACAGCATGAGGTCACATTTACTGTAATCTTCAGTAGAGTAGAATTCCAGAAACCTAGGTGTGCATGATCATAACCAAATAGTTCCCAATCAAAGTTGGTGTACACTATAAAAGCATCTTCAATCAAAAAAGCTTGCAATATGCCATATGACAGTGACATAACACAAGTCTCCGCTTTCAAAATAAAGTTTATCAAAGACAACAACCCCAAGTTCCTAGAAGTGTTGCCGTTTCTTATAACTACATAAAAAGGGATTAACTCGTGGCTTATATGGCTTACTGGAGATAGGCTGATCTGGAGGGACATAGAGTGTCCAAAACCAGAGATAAACTAGAAAAGATCGAGGGAAATTATTCAGCTGTTAAAGATCATCTGTGGACATCGTCTTCTCAGAAGGCAAGCCAGTAGATTGAAACTATCAGATTCAGATATTTGTAAGTCTTGTGAAAATTTAGATTTATTAGATTACGTTCCACAGGATATTTAGTAAAGACAGAGACAGATTGAGAGCACACAATTCCTTCAATTTATCTGAAGAATTGTAGCACCACGACAGCTCCTTTTGAGTTTTCTTTTTATACATTTAGTTGACTTTAGATAAGTATCTACAGTCTCTTTTGTCTTTTATTTTTGGGCTTTAAACAATCTCTAAGCATTCAGATAACAAAGAGACCTTCAAGACTATTTTATGTAAGCAAATTCTAACCCAATCAAAAGCCTTGTACTTCATTAAGTGGCTACAAGTAGTCGGCATGTATCAAACAACCAATATAAAAACTCATCATCTCAAGATCGTCTCAAGTTCAAGTAGTTTCCTGTGGCAAGATAATCAATGAAACATGTAAGTTTCTTAAGAAAAATCTACTCACCATTTCTACAACTATGTATATTTCGTAATTGCCACTTAGGATCCACAACACATACTACGTGGATTCGTATTATTTACCAATCAAAATGAAGTGCATTCTAAATAGTAAATTGCAATTAATTTCCCCTCTATCTTTAATTTTATTTTATCTATATCAATCAAATATTTACACACATGTTTGTTTGCTTGAGGACAATTTTTTCGACGACATATAAATGAAAGTGGATCATAGTGGATCGTATCAGGATTATTCGAGACGTTGCACCTGAAACAATGTCATGTAAGTTTTAGTTTTTCTCTTTAAATGCATATAACTATTTAATTAATTTTTTTTTTTTAGTAAAAAGTACATTTTTGATTTGTATGGTCCTTTTGGCCCATGAGGCTGTTCAAGGCAGGAAAGCACCAGATCAAGGTGTAGCTAATTTGAACTGTCCCCTGGACGATGATCCCTTCAATCCAACACATCTATTTTACCAAGGAGATTGTACAAAGTTCATCAAGTGTTCATATGGCAAGGCGTACACTCTCTCCTGTCCTAGAGGTCTTCATTGGAGTATCATTTTGGATCGATGTGAAGCTCCTGGTGTTGCTCTGTGCGATGAGACTATAACAACAGCTAAGCCGACAATTGGTGGTTCTGGCTGTTCGTTTGATTTCAAAAAACATCCCACCGATTGTGATAAGGCTATACAGTGTGTTGATGGCATGGAACTTGTACTTTATTGTGTACAGGGCACATTTTGGGATCAAAGTCAAAAGAAGTGTATTCTGGATAGTAGCCACTGTTAGGGCTAGGCGGAGAGCAAGTGTAATTTTTTATTAATAAAGTTAATTTGTCCAGCTTAAAGGATGTTTTGTTGTCTTTTGTTTTTGGGAAAAAATAAAGTTGAAAATTCCATGATATAGGGAGATGCAGGGCACATTCAAGGAGAATTTTCGCTGAATCACTGGATATATCTAGATTGATATGACTCCCTAACCACAGCAGTGTTTTTCAAGCGTATGTCCTGGCAGTGACACCAACCGTCCGTAAGTCTGAGCGGCTAACAGCAATTACTGCCGTAGAAATCAAATCCAATCTTGTCAAGTGCTTAAGGTTCTTGGAATACAGCACAAGCTTCTGCTCTGCTGGGTTTCTAGACAGGAGGGTGTAACTGGCAGCAAACGAATTAGGAAGAAAGGTTTATTCCAATTTACTAAAACAAACTGATCTCACAGTCACGATACCGCCCTGCGTTCTTAGGATTTAAGTTGGCAGTAGAAATTAGCCACCAGAGAGGCGAACTAAAGGCAGAACTCGGTGGAAACTTGCCACATTGCAAGACGACTATGGGCATCCTGCGACAAGGCAAGGGCTGAGAGACTTATATGTAAGCACAGACTAGGAGATCTTTGCAGGGCATAACACTCTGCGGTACAACACGAAAAAATTGCGACGGACAGAAGAATAACTCTACAGAGGATGGGGCAATAAGAAAACTGATGAGGACATCACGCACTGCCTTTACCAGCACCCTGGACCCCAGCCTTCCCCGTTAAATACTCTTTTAAAATCTAAAAGAACTCTCCAGCACAAACAAGATGAAAATAAGTAAGTAGCTCACGAAGTAATTGTTAAATATTTTGTGGGTTAAATGCGCAAAGGAATACCTGAGCTGAAGGCGGCGAAAGTCTTATTCTTCTGTCAACCCGCGTACCTTACCTAACCTAACCTAAACCTATGCTTTGACATAAGCTCTCCATGGATTGTGTCCAAATGATAGGGAAATATTGCTTGTGGTTTTTGTATTCAGTTCTTTTATAATTCACAGTAATTTGTTCGCATTTGTGAATGCACCGACGCATGACGTCTAACAATAAGCAGGTTTCATTCATATAACTGGAATAAGACTACAATAGCTGCGATCTATCCTTTCTGGTTGAAGCTTTATGTACGTCAGGATAACGTATCAATAGTGGATCAGTCACACTTTCCGAAAAGGAGACAGGTTTAAAGGCAATCAATCTATGCAATGGATGAAAGGATACGCGATGGCCCAAGAAGATTGTGGAAAAGAACAATCAAATAGAAAGCAGGGCTTGGGTCTGACAGAGAATTTCTATGGCTCGTAGGATTTTTTACGATCTCTTGAGTTCAACAGAGAATAAAGGAAAAAAGTACCGTAAGGTACATTATGTATAGAGAGCTATAAAATAAAACTTTTATCGGATTTATGAAATAATATTATTTTTGGCCCATTTTTTCACGAATGTATCCTACTGTAGGAAAAAATTTAAATTCCTATCAACCCTTGATTTTATCTTTAAGATTCTTGCATCATTGTATACAGTATTTACACTTACTATTTGTGAAGAAAAATAAAAAAAGCTTGGCCATCATATCATATAAATGGATGTGGAACACAGTGGATCGCTCAAAGACTTGCCAACCGCATAATGTCCAGTAAGTTCCATCTTTACCAAACATTTAGTGCCAACATATTTCTAATAAAGGGTATTTTTTTAAGCACAAAGGATCTGTCTACTATTAATAGCATTATGGGCGCATTCAACGGTGGAAGCGAAGAAAAAGAACATCGGTGTTCCTGACCTAAATTGCCCCCTAGACGATGATCCAAATGATCCAACGCATTTGTCAGTGCAAGGCGATTGCACTAAATTCATAAAATGTTCATATGGTTTGGCTTATAAATTGTCGTGCCCCAATGGATTATACTGGAGTTCAAGTTCCGATCGTTGCGAAGCCAAGGATGTTGCTCAATGTGATCCGAATCTAACAACGCCTAAAGCGGTTGTCGGTGGTGGCGGATGTCAATATGACGTCAAGCGTCATCCAACTGATTGCAGTAAGTTTATACAATGTGCTAATGGCGAAGATTATGTCATTAATTGCATGGAAGGTATGTTTTGGAATCAAAATATTTTGAGATGTGACTTTGACGGCAGTCATTGTCAGGGATAAGAACTAATAAAGAAAACAAATCGTTGATGCAGTAAAAAAAGGTTGTTTTCCTTACTGAAGTGCTAGTGTTTATTGGCAATGATTGGTGTAGACTCTGCAAGGACGTAAAGGCAACATCGGACTGCGTCAGAGACCAATGACTTTACCTAGGATTCTATCAGCTGAGTTGTGACCTAACTTAAGGCTATGGACTACCAAAATGCTAGAGGAACTCAATACATTCTCTACTATGCCATCAGAAAAGCATCCTCTTTGTGAGACTAGAAACAGCTGGTAGAATAAAATCTGACATCTATTTTCCCCTCATTTGAAAAGTGGGACGACTACAAGTCATTACGGAGAAAGGCGACAAATCCAAGGAGCCTACCCTAAACAAGTCATTGAAAAAAGGATAATAAAAAACATAATTAAAATTGCAAATCTTTTTCTATATTTGTGTTCTATTCAACTATCGACAATCACTTGCTGTCCATTGGCAATTTTTAAGGGTTTTGCTCCAATATGTCCTCGGTGAACAGTCCCTCTCAATTGGATTACCATTATCGCATTGTATGTATTTTGTGCAATCGGTTGGATGTGATAGATAATCCACTCCTTCGGTGCATTTTGTTGGGGCTTTAGTTGTAGTTGTAGGCTTTGTAGTAGTAGTGCTACTACTCGAAGTAGGTTGGGAACCACCTCCTCCAGATGATGTCGAAGAACATCCAGCTAAAGCGGTATCGATACAATCATTTGCACTTACACTCCATTCACGTCCTTCGCGACATTTTAGTCGAAACGCCAAGCCATTGTAACACTGGAAAAATTCCTTACATTCACCTGGTATACGAAACTTTTGAAGACTAGATGGATCAGAACATTCTGGCTTCGGAACGGGAAGTTTTGGATCTGCAGTTGATGGAGTTGGTTGCGTTGCTGTCGATGGTTTGGACCTCTCTGTTGATGGTTTAGGAGTTGTTGTAGGTATCGTCACAGGTTTAGATCCTCCTTCAATGGTGCATTTTGCGACAAAACGACTCTCACAACGCAACGATTTAATGTCCCAATGCAAGCCATATGGACAGTTCAAAATGTAGGACCTCCCATATGAGCATTTGATAAATTTTTCACAGTTCGTGGGATGTGGAAGCAGTGTAGGATTATCTGGATCATCATCCAATGAACAATCAGCGTTCAATTCCCCATTTGCAATTAGATTTCGGGTTTCGATATGATCACCCAATATAGTTTGATCGAAAGCATTCGCGATCGATAAAGTAGCGATAAACGCAATAAATTTACACACACTATCTGGAAGTAAAACAAAGAAAATAAATTTTATATTTCCACAAAAAGTGACAGAGAAACGAACCTTGTTTCATTAAGATGCGCGTGATTTTAGGTTTCGTCACTAAATGAACTCTTTATGGCGGACAACTAGTGATATTTATTGAAAATCTTTTCAAGTATCCACCCGTTGGCTATCAATATTTACAGATACTCTTGAAGTAATATCATTAGGAGTAATTAGTTCTTAATGGGTTACGTTGAAGAAAACCCCGAGATAGTGCACAAGGTGCTTTGAAATCCATGGACTTTTGCAATTTGTACTTCCTTCCGACAAGTGGGTAGCCATCGAGCCAAATGGGCACCAATTGATGAGTTTGCCTTGAACGATCCTTGAAGTCTAGCTTAATTGGTTGAACTATGGAACTCTATTAGTTCAACGCCATTGGCTTCAAAGGAAAACCAACTCATGGAGGGACACATCCTCTGCTAGCACGCTGCTTCCAGTTGTGAAGAGTAGGTTTTCTGACGTCTGGGATTGCTTGTTCTCTCTACCGGAGGTTCGGTCTTTTTTGTCGCCTTGAAGCTGCGAGTTACAATTCCAGCATTCTTATCCATCCTGTTGATGTGGCCGAGCCAATGTAATCGATGGGACTTTGACTATTACCTTCTGTTGGTATAGTTCATCAGTTCGCGATTATATTTTCTGTTCCACTTAACCTCCTTTCAATGTAATCACAGTAATAAAACTTAGTATATTTGCACATGAACTTGAAAAAAAAAACCGTGAATTATGAACGAATGCAAAAATCTCATGCAAGTCTTTTTCCAGTCAAATTGGATAACACCCATTGAAACCTAATATCACCAGAGTTTCAAATACCACCAGACCAACTCTTTCCTATTCCGTCCGCTCTCTTTAAAATTACCTAGCACCCATACCCTATTAATCAATAAAAGGGTATTCATATCCCCTTTGGCGCCTGCTTTGGCTCTGCTTGCTTATTTGACGCATATGACCCGAGGGTAGAAAACCCACCATCACAGCCAATTTTATCGCGTCAGTGCTACCAAACTCGATTCTTTCTTATTTAAATTTCCCATTTGGCCCGGTGATGCCATGTTAGGTTACAACGATATGAAAGAAGAAAAGCGACAGCTCATCTCCTTGTCATAAGCCGGTTCAAATTAGAGAAGCTGTTTCGAATTGACACAGTGCATATGGAGAGGCTTGGATGGTATCGCGAACTTTGCCTTAAGACGTTCAAACAATACGTTGGAGAGGACCTAGAACATATTTGACATTTCACAGTAAACGTAGACACATTATCGCCCCTTTTTTGAAGATGGTGCATATAATACCGTATGCTCTTCTCCTGATGACAGGAGGGGCATACACCTACCAGGGAATTATAGTACTTTTTGACAAGTTCACCAGAGCTAGCAGTCGAATGACTTCTTCCACTGGACGACTGAACGACGAGTGTTTCCACTTGACTTTGACCTTATTTTAAAGCCAGCATCGATATCAACCATGAACGTTGACCATGATTTGTTCATGATAAAATAAAAAACTTTCCATCTATAGAAATGTTATCGCCGATTTCCGCCTAAAACTTTTCACACAAAAAAAAAATTCTTGTAAAACACTAATTTACTGATAGTGTTCAAAACATTTAGCCGGTTAGCCTCATATGATTGAATTTTTAGCTCTTAAAATGCCATCCACAAAGGGCCGCTCTCCTTGTCAAACATGAAACTGAACACAGCAAAATGTGTTCATGATAAAACCACACCCACAGCATATGGATGTTATTTGGAGTGTCTTTTGATTTTATATAAAAGATCAATATCACGCAAATATTGACGAGTTTCTTCAAAATTTATACGCGAGCATACACTCTAGGAATATAAATATAGTTTAGAGAATTGGATCAAGAAAAAAAGGACGAAGCTTGGAGCCTAGACAATGAAAGGTAGTGAACAGTGTCTCTGTGTCGTGGCGTCTCAACTTAACGTATTATTTCTTTGTAGTTGTCATTTTGGCAGTGATATTAGCAGCTGCTGAGCTCAGTGTGAATGCTCAGCAGTCTATAGGAACTCAACGGGTGAGTGGTTTTATGTCATATGTAAGCCACCGAACATAAAATTGATGAAATTTTTATAGAATCAATGCACGGGTGTACGAGATGGGTCATTCGTCGAGGATGCCGAATCTTGTTGGAGTTTCTTCGTATGCTACAATGAAGTACCAGTGAAGCAAATTTGTAAGACAGGACACTATTTTAACCGAACGAATGGATACTGTCAGCTGGATACGAACAGGATATGCCCACAGCCGTCATGCAGCGTGGAAGGAGCATTTAGTGCGCATCCTACGAATTGCAACTTGTTCCATGTTTGCTATCAGGGCGAACTTGTGGAAGAAAGTTGCGGAGAAGGCAGCTACTTTGAAAAAACGAATCTGTATTGCCTGCCGGATACAAGAAATTTGTGTCCACAGACACTATGCAATGAAGATGGTACATTTATTCCACATGCAACCGATTGCAACGCATTCTACATTTGCCATCAAGGTCAACTTTTGGCACAGAATTGTGGTGTTGGTAGATATTTTAACAGAACACGTGCGTACTGTCTGCCGGATACGGATAACGTATGCCCACAAAAACAATGCAATGTCGAAGGTGCTTTTAGTCCGCATCCAACAAACTGTAATCTGTTTTATGTTTGCTATCAAGGCGAACTTATAGCACAGAGCTGCGGCAAAGAAAGTCATTTCGATAAAAGGAATCTATACTGCTTACCGGATAAGGACAATGTCTGCCCTTCACCACAGTGCACAGTAGAAGGTGCGTTTAGTCCACATCCCACGGAATGTGCTTCGTTCTACATATGCAACGACGGTTTACTTGTGGAGCAAAACTGTGGAAATGGCAGCTATTTCGATAAAACTAATATGTATTGTTTGCCAGATACCAATAACACCTGTTGGGCAATTACGCCAACGCCAACCCCAGGAAATTGCACATGCGCAGGAGGATACACCGAAGGTGAGTTTGTTGCCGACCCTGAAATTTGCCACTCGTACTACATATGCAGTCAGGGTGAACTTGTGAAACGAAGTTGCGGAACTGGAAACTATTTCGATAACAGTACCAAAAGATGTGAAAGAGATACAAATGACGAATGCTGGCCGACGAATCCACCACTTAAGTGCACAGGAGGCTATGAGGAAGGTGATTTAGTGGAAAATAGTGATAGCTGTAGTTCGTACTTTATTTGCACTCAGGGAGAACTAATTGCGGGGAGCTGTGGAAAGGGAAACTACTTTGAAAAGCTCAACAAATCATGCGTCCCAGATACAGATGGAGTTTGTTGGCCAACAACAACCACACCCGCCCCATGCACATGCCCTGGGGGCTACAACGATGGCGATCTGGTGGAAAGTACTGATAGCTGCAGCTCGTACTTCATTTGCACTCAGGGAGAACTAATTTCGGCCAGCTGCGGAGCAGACAAGTACTTTGACAGCAACAGCAAAACCTGTGTTAGCGACACAGCCGGAATTTGTTGGCCTACTACAACCACACCTGCCCCATGCACATGCCCTGGAGGCTATCAGGAAGGCGATCTGGTAAGCAGTGATAGCTGCAGCTCGTACTTTATTTGCACACAGGGAGTACTTATATTGACCAGCTGCGGAGCAGACAAGTACTTTGACAGCAGTAGCAAGACCTGTGTTACCGACACAGGCGGAGTTTGCTGTACAACAACAACCACTCCCGCCCCATGTACATGCCCTGGAGGCTATCAGGAAGGCGACCTGGTAAGCAGTGATAGCTGCAGCTCGTACTTTATTTGCACACAGGGAGTACTTATATTGACCAGCTGCGGAGCAGACAAGTACTTTGACAGCAGTAGCAAGACCTGTGTTACCGACACAGGCGGAGTTTGCTGTACAACAACAACCACTCCCGCCCCATGCACATGTCCTGGAGGTTACCACGACGGCGATTTTGTAAAAAATAGTGAAAGCTGCAGCGGTTACTATACTTGCGTTCAGGGAAACTTTATTGCTGGCAGCTGCGGAACGGGATACATCTATGACGATGTATCCAAAAGTTGTGTTTCGGATATAAATAACGAATGTTCCCCGGCATCGCCAACCCCTTCCACGGAACCACCTTTGTGCCCAGGTGGATATAAAAACGGAGATGTTTTACCATATTCGGGCAATCCTTTATTGTACTATATATGTGAAAATGGAAAACTAGTCGAAAAATCATGTGAACCAGGGGACTATTTTGATGAAGAATCCAAAACATGTACATTCGATACAGAAGACCTCTACTGGAAGTCGACGACAACGGCTTCAATGCCAGTCTACAACTGCTCTGATGGATATGACGAGGGCGAACTGCTAACACATCCTGAAAATTGCAGAAAGTTCTACTTTTGCTCCAATGGACAGCTATTCGAGGAGTCGTGTGGATCCGAGAACTACTTTGATGTTAAGTCAAAGAACTGCGTTCTAGACACAAATAACCTTTGTAGGGAAACAGTTTCAACTACAACAAAAACCACACCCACAGCAGCAACTGAGCCTGGAACTGCGACGCCATACATCTGCCCTGATGGATATGAGGAGGGCGATTTACTACCACATCCAGGAAGTTGCTCGAAGTACTACTTTTGCTTAAATGGAGAGCTATTCGAGGAGTCGTGTGGATCCGAGAACTACTTTGATGTTAAGTCAAAGAACTGCGTTCTAGACACAAATAACCTTTGTAGGGAAACAGTTTCAACTACAACAAAAACCACACCCACAGCAGCAACTGAGCCTGGAACTGCGACGCCATACATCTGCCCTGATGGGTATGAGGAGGGCGATTTACTACCACATCCAGGAAGTTGCTCAAAGTACTACTTTTGCTTAAATGGAGAGCTATTCGAGGAGTCGTGTGGATCCGAGAGCTACTTTGATGTTAAGTCAAAGAGCTGCGTTCTAGACATAAATAACATTTGTTGGGAAACAGTTTCAACTACAACACAAACCACGCCCACGGCAGCAACTGAACCTGGAGCTGCGACACCCTACATCTGCCCTGATGGATATGAGGAAGGCGATTTACTACCACATCCAGGAAACTGCTCAAAGTACTACTTTTGCTTGAATGGGGAGCTGTTCGAGCAATCGTGCGGATCCAAGAACTATTTTGATATTGAGTCAAGGAACTGCGTTCTAGACATAAATAACCTTTGTTGGGAAACAGTTTCAACTACAACACAAACCACGCCAACAGCAGCAACTGAGCCTGGAGCTGCGACACCCTACATCTGCCCTGATGGATATGAGGAAGGCGATTTACTACCACATCCAGGAAACTGCTCAAAGTACTACTTTTGCTTGAATGGGGAGCTGTTCGAGCAATCGTGCGGATCCAAGAACTATTTTGATATTGAGTCAAGGAACTGCGTTCTAGACATAAATAACCTTTGTTGGGAAACAGTTTCAACTACAACACAAACCACGCCCACAGCAGCAACTGAGCCTGGAGCTGCGACACCCTACATCTGCCCTGATGGATATGAGGAGGGCGATTTACTACCACATCCAGGAAACTGCTCAAAGTACTACTTTTGCTTGAATGGGGAGCTGTTCGAGCAATCGTGCGGATCCAAGAACTATTTTGATATTGAGTCAAGGAACTGCGTTCTAGACATAAATAACCTTTGTTGGGAAACAGTTTCAACTACAACACAAACCACGCCCACAGCAGCAACTGAGGCTGGAGCTGCGACACCCTACATCTGCCCTGATGGATATGAGGAGGGCGATTTACTACCACATCCAGGAAACTGCTCAAAGTACTACTTTTGCTTGAATGGGGAGCTGTTCGAGCAATCGTGCGGATCCAAGAACTATTTTGATATTGAGTCAAGGAACTGCGTTCTAGACATAAATAACCTTTGTTGGGAAACAGTTTCAACTACAACACAAACCACGCCCACAGCAGCAACTGAGCTTGGAGCTGCGACACCCTACATCTGCCCTGATGGATATGAGGAGGGCGATTTACTACCACATCCAGGAAACTGCTCAAAGTACTACTTTTGCTTGAATGGGGAGCTGTTCGAGCAATCGTGCGGATCCAAGAACTATTTTGATATTGAGTCAAGGAACTGCGTTCTAGACATAAATAACCTTTGTTGGGAAACAGTTTCAACTACAACACAAACCACGCCCACAGCAGCAACTGAGCTTGGAGCTGCGACACCCTACATCTGCCCTGATGGATATGAGGAGGGCGATTTACTACCACATCCAGGAAACTGCTCAAAGTACTACTTTTGCTTGAATGGGGAGCTGTTCGAGCAATCGTGCGGATCCAAGAACTATTTTGATATTGAGTCAAGGAACTGCGTTCTAGACATAAATAACCTTTGTTGGGAAACAGTTTCAACTACAACACAAACCACGCCCACAGCAGCAACTGAGGCTGGAGCTGCGACAGCCTACATCTGCCCTGATGGATATGAGGAGGGCGATTTACTACCACATCCAGGAAACTGCTCAAAGTACTACTTTTGCTTGAATGGGGACCTGTTCGAGCAATCGTGCGGATCCAAGAACTATTTTGATATTGAGTCAAGGAACTGCGTTCTAGACATAAATAACCTTTGTTGGGAAACAGTTTCAACTACAATACAAACCACGCCCACAGCAGCAACTGAGCCTGGAGCTGCGATACCCTACATCTGCCCTGATGGAAATGAGGAGGGCGATTTACTACCACATCCAGGAAACTGCTCTCAGTACTACTTTTGCTTAAATGGGGAGCTGTTCGAGCAATCGTGCGGATCCAAGAACTATTTTGATATTGAGTCAAGGAACTGCGTTCTAGACATAAATAACCTTTGTTGGGAAACAGTTTCAACTACAACACAAACCACGCCCACAGCAGCAACTGAGCTTGGAGCTGCGACACCCTACATCTGCCCTGATGGATATGAGGAGGGCGATTTACTACCACATCCAGGAAACTGCTCAAAGTACTACTTTTGCTTGAATGGGGAGCTGTTCGAGCAATCGTGCGGATCCAAGAACTATTTTGATATTGAGTCAAGGAACTGCGTTCTAGACATAAATAACCTTTGTTGGGAAACAGTTTCAACTACAACACAAACCACGCCCACAGCAGCAACTGAGCCTGGAGCTGCGACACCCTACATCTGCCCTGATGGATATGAGGAGGGCGATTTACTACCACATCCAGGAAACTGCTCAAAGTACTACTTTTGCTTAAATGGGGAGCTGTTCGAGCAATCGTGCGGATCCAAGAACTATTTTGATATTGAGTCAAGGAACTGCGTTCTAGACATAAATAACCTTTGTTGGGAAACAGTTTCAACTACAACACAAACCACGCCCACACCAGCAACTGAACCTGGAGCTGCGACACGCTACATCTGCCCTGATGGATATGAGGAAGGCGATTTACTACCACATCCAGGAAACTGCTCAAAGTACTACTTTTGCTTGAATGGGGAGCTGTTCGAGCAATCGTGCGGATCCAAGAACTATTTTGATATTGAGTCAAGGAACTGCGTTCTAGACATAAATAACATTTGTTGGGAAACAGTTTCAAATGCAACACAAACCACGCCCACTTTAACGACTCTGCCTAGAGGTGCAACATCATACATCTGCCCTGATGGATATGAGGAGGGCGATTTGCTACCACATCCAGAAAACTGCTCAAAGTACTACTTTTGCTTGAATGGGGAGCTATTCGAGCAATCGTGCGGATCCAAGAACTATTTTGATATTGAGTCAAGGAACTGCGTTCTAGACATAAATAACATTTGTTGGGAAACAGTTTCAACTACAACACAAACCACGCCCACATCAGCAACTGAACCTGGAGCTGTGACACCATACAACTGCTCTGACGGATATGAAGAAGGCGAGTTTCTACCATATCCAGGAAACTGCTCAAAGTTTTATTTCTGTTTCAATGGAGAATTATACGCGGAGTCATGTGGATACGATAACTATTTTGATGTTGAATCAAAGAGTTGCGTTTTAGACACAACTGATTTTTGTTGGAAGACAGAGACTATACGTTCAACACAAACAACTTCTGAGGCAACACCTCCAACAAGCACCTCTACAACGAGAACTTCGTCAGCTACCGACAAGACGACGGCTTCGTTGGCTACTCCAACAAATGGACCCTCAACAACAAATATAATATCAACGCACTCGCCAACAAAGCCCACTACAACACAAACAACTTCGGAAGCAACACCTTCAACAAGCACCTCTACATCACGAACTTCGTCAGCTACCGACAAGACGACGCCCTCGTTGGCTACTCCAACAAATGGACCCTCAACAACAAATATAATATCAACACACTCGCCAACAAAGCCCACTACAACACAAACAACTTCGGAAGCAACATCTTCAACAAGCACCTCTACATCGAGAACTTCGTCAGCTACCGACAAGACGACGCCCTCATTGGCTACTCCAACAAATGGACCCTCAACAACAAATATTATATCAACACACACGCCAACAAAGCCCACTACAACACAAACAACTTCGGAAGCAAGACCTCCAACAAGCACCTCGACATCGAGAACTTCGTTGGTTACCGACAAGACGACCCCCTCATGGGGTACTCCAACACATGTTCCATCAACAACAACCGTAAGATCAACAACGGCAGCAGCAAAACCTACTACAATCAAGGCTGCCACAACTGTGACACCATACAACTGCTCTGACGGATATGAAGAAGGCGAGTTTCTACCATATCCAGGAAACTGCTCAAAGTTTTATTTCTGTTTCAATGGACAATTATACGCGGAGTCATGTGGATACGATAACTATTTTGATGTTCAGTCAAAGAGTTGCGTTTTAGACACAACTGATTTTTGTTGGAAGACAGAGACTATACGTTCAACACAAACAACTTCTGAGGCAACACCTCCAACAAGCACCTCAACATCGAGAACTTCGTCAGCTACCGACAAGACGACGCCCTCATTGGCTACTCCAACAAATGGACCCTCAACAACAAATATTATATCAACACACACGCCAACAAAGCCCACTACAACACAAACAACTTCGGAAGCAAGACCTCCAACAAGCACCTCGACATCGAGAACTTCGTTGGTTACCGACAAGACGACCCCCTCATGGGGTACTCCAACACATGTACCATCAACAACAACCGTAAGATCAACAACGGCAGCAGCAAAACCTACTACAATCAAGGCTGCCACAACTGTGACACCATACAACTGCTCTGACGGATATGAAGAAGGCGAGTTTCTGCCATATCCAGGAAACTGCTCGAAGTTTTATTTCTGTTTCAATGGAGAATTATATGCGGAGTCATGTGGATACGATAACTATTTTGATGTTGAATCAAAGAGTTGCGTTTTAGACACAACTGATTTTTGTTGGAAGACAGAGACTATACGTTCAACACAAATAACACTCTCGCCAACAACACCAACTCCTTCAGCTGCGACAACTTACAACTGCTCTGATAGATATGAAGACGGCGAATTACTACCGCATCCAGGAAACTGCTCAAAGTTCTACTTTTGCTTCAATGGAGAACTTTTCGAAGAGTTGTGTGGATACAAAAACTATTTTGAGGTCGAGTCAAAGAGTTGCGTTCTAGACTTAACTGGTATTTGTTGGAAGGCAGTAACTGGATCTACAATACCGGTAACTACAGATGCAGCATCAACATCGTCGACATCCGCTAAAACCATACCTCCTCCAACCACCCTTTCAAGAACAACTCACACACCAACGAACCCTGCTCCAACTTCTCAACCCGAAAATTTAACACATTATTTCTGCCCTGGGGGATATGAAGAAGGCGAATTTGTTAAGCATTCTGACAACTGCTCAATGTTTTTCATTTGCTTTGCCGGAGAGCTATTCGAAGAGTCATGTGGATATCTAAACTATTTTGAAGTTGCATCAAAAAGCTGTGTTCTGGACACGACAGGTATTTGTTGGAAGACAGCTACCACACCACCGACTTCGCCTTTCACAAAGGTAATTTCAACAAGTCAACCTATACCGAACGTAAAGAGTTCTTGTCCGGGCGGCTATGAAAATGGTGAATTCGTACCGCATTTGGACGACTGCTCTCTTTTCTACGTTTGCTATCAGAGGGAGCTCTCGGTGTTATCGTGTGGAGTTGGTAATTACTTTGATGAGACTAGCAAAAGGTGTAAACTCGATACCAGTGGCAATTGCTGGAAGAATTCTCCAACGATTTCACCATTACCGAGTGGTTGTTTAAACGGACTCGAGGAAAAGCAGCTGATTGTAAATCCATCGTCTTGCTCCTCTTACATTTTGTGCTTTGACAGCAAATTAATTGATGGCAACTGTGGATCTGGTAACTTGTTCAACAACAGCACTAAGAGCTGTGAAGCTGACACGTGGGGAAATTGCTGGCCGACCAAACTACCAACAGCAACATCCAAGCCCACGCACCATGAATGTCTCAACGGACTGAAGGAAGGACAGCTTACAGCAAATCCTTCCAAATGCTATTTATACAACCTTTGCCATGGTGGCGAAATCGTGGTAGGTCATTGTGGTGCCGGAAACTATTTCAACAACGTTTCCAATGCCTGTGAAGTTGACAATACTGGGTATTGTTGGCCAGTGAAAGCCAGGGATTGTCTAAACGGACTCAAGGAAAAGCAGCTCATTGTGAATCCATCAATTTGCTCTTCTTACATTTTGTGCTTTGATGGCAAATTAATTGATGGCAACTGTGGAAATGGACTCTTATTCAACAACAACACTAAGCGCTGTGAAGTTGACAATACTGGGTATTGTTGGCCACTGAAAGCAAACCAAACTATAACTTCTGACTGTTCGAATGGCCTTAAGGAAGGGCTTTTGACTGTAAATCCATCGTCTTGCTCTTCTTACATCATTTGCTATCAGGGCAAGATTTTTGAGGGCTATTGTGGCACCGGAAATTATTTCAATAGCGATACTAGATTATGTGAACCTGACACTAGTGGGCGCTGTTGGCCAACTAAGCCACCTTCAGCTATACCCCGTGATTGTTTGAATGGACTGAAAGAAGGACAATTAACGGCGAATCCAGATACATGCTATTTATACTACCTCTGCTATGGCGGTCAGCTTATGGAAGGTCATTGTGGTACCGGAAACTATTTCAACAATGTTTCCAACAGTTGCGAGCCAGATAATGTGGGATATTGCTGGCCAACATGGCCTTTATCGCTCTTAGCACTACCGACTTCCGCACCCAAGTCATGGGATTGTGAAAATGGACTAAAGGAAGGACAGTTAACTGTGAATCCATCCGCTTGCAATTCTTACATCATTTGCTATCAGGGCAAGATTTTTGAGGGCTACTGTGGAACTGGAAACTATTTCAATAATGGCACTAACCTATGTGAACCTGACACCAGGGGATATTGTCGGCAAGTGAACCCGTCACCACCAGCTCCCACTGCCACAATCTATGAGTGTCCCAACGGCCTGAAGGAAGGACAGCTTACAGCAAATCCTTCTAAATGCTATTTATACAACGTTTGCTACGGTGGTGAAATCATGGAAGGCAATTGTGGTACTGGAAACTATTTCAACAATGTTTCCAATGCTTGCGAACCTGATAACAGTGGAGATTGCTGGCCAAGAAGCCCTTTGTCACCGTTAGAATTACCAACTGCCATACAAACATCATGCGAGTATGAAAATGGACTAAAGGAAGGGGAGTTAGCAGCGAATCCATCGTCTTGTTCCTCTTACATAATTTGTTATGGGGGCAAACTTTTGAAGGGCAACTGTGGAACTGGAAACTATTTCAACAATAACACTAACCTATGTGAACCTGACACCGGGGGATATTGTTGGCCAGGCAAGCCAGCACCTACAGCCCGTGAGTGTTCCAACGGACTGAAAGAAGGACAGATGACTGTGATTCCATCATCTTGCTCTTCTTACATCATGTGCTATGGCGGCAAACTTTTGAGGGGCAACTGTGGAACCGGAAACTTTTTCAACAATAACACTAGATTATGTGAACGTGACACCTGGGGATATTGTTGGCCAGTCAAGGCATCAGTTACAGCCCGTGAGTGTCCCAACGGGCTGAAAGAAGGACAGTTGACTACAAATCCATCATCTTGCTCTTCTTACATCATGTGCTATGGCGGCAAACTATTAAACGGCAACTGTGGAACTGGAAACTATTTCAACAATAGCACTAGCTTATGTGAACCTGACAACGGGGGATATTGTTGGCCAGTCAAGCCATCACCTACAGCCAGTGACTGTCCCAACGGGTTGAAAGAAGGACAGTTGACTACGAATCCGTCATCTTGCTCTTCTTACATCATGTGCTATGGCGGCAAACTATTGAGGGGCAACTGTGGAACTGGAAACTACTTCAACAACGTCAGCAATATTTGTGAACCCGATAGTAGTGGACGCTGTTGGCCAAAACCAAACGACTGCAGTGGTGGGCATAAAACCGGGGCTTTGATCGCCCATCCTGGCGAATGCGACAAATTTTTCATTTGCAATGATGGCGAGCTCATAGAGCAAGATTGTGGTGTTGGTTATCTCTTCGATGTGAACAATAAATACTGCACCGCTGACATCAATGGATCTTGTTGGGCTGTCGATAATTTGAACAAAACATGCATAGGTGCACCTGATGGCACTTTCCTTCCAAACGAGGCAGCATGTGATAAGTTCTTCTTCTGCTATAATAACACTAAGATCCTTCAGGAATGTGGCCTAGGTATGGTCTTCGACAGCGCTACCCTTTCATGCGGTCATGATACACATGGCACATGTTGGAAGAAACTACCCAATGTCTGTGCAAACACAATTACCGGTGCTTTCGTTCCGAACCCCTATAGCTGTGAGGAGTACTTCATTTGTCACCAGAAACGTGCAATGCTACAAAAGTGTCCCAGTGGCAGTTGGTTTAATCCAGCGCTGATGATCTGCCAGCCAGATGTGCGTGCAGAATGTGTTAATGTTTGTCAGGGCACATCTGGAATGGTTAACTTGGCTCATCCAAAATGCAATCAGTTCTTCCGTTGCCTTAATGGCCTTACAACTGGTGTTGAAACCTGTCCCGCGGGCACAAATTTCGATGCCACTGATAACATATGCAAAACAACGGCACTTTGTGAAACTGATTTATGCTACAAATCGACGAATGGTGCTGTCCATCCAGTGCTAAATGATGTAACTAGTTTCTACACGTGTTTCAATCAATTGCCTGTCAAACTATATTGCCCTGATGGTACAGCTTTTGATTCGGAGCTTCTAGTCTGTACACCTGACACTGGTGTGAGTATTAGCTAAACCTATGCACTTTCTTATAATCATTTATCGATAAATTTTTGATCACACTTTAGCGGTGCATCGGACAAAGAAATGGCCACTTAGTTCGGTCTCATAACAATCCAAATGCATATTATGAATGCAGGAACAATATGGCAATCTTCAAACAATGCCCACGGTATGCGATCTTCGATGAGCGTAAAAGGACTTGCGTCAACGCTAAGAGCAGGCGAATTGCCAACAACGTAAGAATCTGATCTAATTTGTTGAATTATTTTATAGATTATTTGTTTTTTTTTTAAGATTTGTTCATCGGAATCAAATGGAACCATGTTGCCAGGTGCTACATGCAACAAGTTCCATCTTTGCTTGGACGGCATTAATATCGAACAAAATTGCGGAGCGTTCTCGTCATTCAACCAAAAGCTCAGTCAGTGTGTATTCAATACAACATGCTACGATGAGAAAGAAGTATGTATATAGTTTCCTCCAGCCTGTACATCCTTAATTATAATTTTTTCCCTTAGATCTGCATAAAGTCGTCTGACATTGAGAAGTTCCCTGACGCGAGAAATGAAACATCTTTCATAAAATGTAAGCGAGGCCAAGCAGTCATTGACACTTGCCCAAAGAATATGATTTACAGTCATGATATTGGCTATTGTGTATCGCGAGATCTGGCAATGACTCCTAATGAACTCGATAAGGTAAATTTTACAAAAAAAAAAAACTTTTCGAAAACCTATTCAAAATTTCTCACTAATTTTTAGCTTTGTGGCAATGTTCCCGATAATACTTTGTCACCAGCTTTAGACTGTCGCAAGTTCTACATCTGTCAAAATAGACAGGCCATTCTGCAACAGTGTGCCATCGATCAATATTTCGATGCAGGCACTGGCACCTGTCAACCTGACGTAGAACGTAAATGCTGGATGAAAAGCGAGACATTAGGAAAGAGTTACTATTTGAAAACGGTAAATTTAGATAATGCATACGAAGTATTTAATTAAGGACATATGACTTGTGTTTAAATTTTGTTGTTGCAATAAATCAAAACACATTTCTAGAAGCGAAATTCAGTATTTTTTTTTTATTTTATTCTCTTTCTGACTGATTTTCGTTTCTCACTAATTTTACATCTCAATCTGTGAATTAAAAAAAAAAAAAATCAAAATTTGGATTTGGATTGCAACAGTTACTAGAAAAAATATTGAATTTCGCGGCCGGAAGTTAAAATGTCACAATGTTACTCTTTTGACAGGTATGTCATGAGGGTGATACTCGTTCTAATCCAAATGATTGCGAGCAATTTGAGCTATGCACTTACGGTTTATGGATAAGACAAACATGCCCAAAAGGACAGTACTTCAATTCTGAAGCAATGATGTGCACCCTTGGAGATAAAAACAGAAAATGCTTTACTCCACGATCAACAATAGAGTGCTTCGATGGTATGCCACTTCGGGCGTCTGAAAAACTTTGCACGGACTATTACCGTTGTATAAAGAACCAGTGGAAGATTGAAAAATGTCCTATTGGAAAATTTTTCAGCCAGAAAACAGCGACCTGCTCAACCGATGTAAGTGCCTGCATTCGAGAGCCGGAAACTCGATCGATCAAGGAAATTGCTCGTTGCTCATCGAATGAAACCAAAGCCAGCGATGTAAATTGTGGGATATATCATGTCTGTCATGACGGAGAATGGTGGTATCGCTACTGTGAAGAGGGAACCTACTTCAATAAAACCCGGGAAGCATGCGTTCCTAGTGATGGCACTTGTGTCCTGATAACCAAAGGTGCTCCATGTAAAAATGGAACAGCAAAAAAGTCCGACTTTGATCCTTGCAGCACATACTACCTCTGTGTTGATGGAAATTGGACTACCCAACACTGTCCGGCTGGGCATAACTTCAATGAATCCCACAAAGCATGTATGCTCGCTTTTGATGATCGACCATGCAAGGTCGAGCATAAAAATGTATCGGCAACGTGTGTGGAAGGCAGTCGACGGTACAAGTCTACGAATTGTACAGCATTTGAGGTATGTTCCTTTGGAAAATGGTTGTCAGTTGCTTGTCATTCTGGATTCTACTATGACACATCGCTGGAATTATGCATCGAAAATCGTGGCGAGTGCTCATCAGATGGTTTATTGCGTCGAGAATGCGCCGACAACACATTCCGCGCAAATGAAAATAACTGCAGCGAGTTCTATTACTGTTCTCGCTACGAATGGCATCTGGAGAGCTGCTTGGAGGGCTTCCAGTATAATGTGACCACCAATAAGTGCATTTCAACCAACGTGACATGTCCTCTATCAAATCAGACAACTTGGATAGCAGACAAATGCATTGGCATTAAAAGTGGATCGTATGTTTCTCACGAAACCGATTGCACGAAATACTACCTCTGCATAGATGACCAAGTTGTGGAAGCG
Organism: Chalcosyrphus nemorum; assembly: GCA_949716465.1. Taxonomy (NCBI): domain Eukaryota; kingdom Metazoa; phylum Arthropoda; class Insecta; order Diptera; family Syrphidae; genus Chalcosyrphus; species Chalcosyrphus nemorum. The sequence goes on along the minus strand of OX454334.1, from coordinate 57,825,688 downwards.
AACTGCAGCTATGGTAAATTCTATGACAAGGATGCAAAGCTTTGTCAGCTTAATGATGGTGCATGTCCACTAAAAGCGCAAGCAGACAGCACCATCTGCGATACTAAACCAAACGGCGCTCAAGTCCAAAATCCCGCCAACTGCTCGACGTTCTTCATATGCAGTGAGTCGCAGCCCCTCCTCTCGTACTGCTCACCAGGGATGTACTTCAATGCCGACTTGGGTGTATGTCAGATTGATACTGGCATTTGTAACAAACCACGTCTCTGTGAAAACAATCCGGGGGCTCACTTGCCACATGAAACGTACTGCAACATCTATTACTCATGCGTGCGCGGAGTTGCTATACCCGTTGCCTGTGAGGAGGATCAAATATTCGACCCAATCGCTAAGAAATGCATCGCTGATGTGGATCATCGCTGCGTTGATGGTATTCTAGTGCGTGACGAAATATGCTCTAAGGCAGAAGAGAATGGCGCAACTCTTGTCGACACTGAGGACTGCACCAAATATTTCATATGCACAAATGGATTAGCACAAACTATACAGTGCCCACAAGGCCAGTTCTTTGACAGCTCGCTGATGTTCTGCATGCCAGATGATGGCTCTTGCCCGTTTGTGGATGGCCCTAATCTCCCAAACAACAACACCATCCCCCCTGATCCGATCGCCTGCATTGGCAAACATGGCGATCTTATGCCAGACCCTGAGCACTGCAATGAGTTTTACATATGCATCTATGGCAATCTTCGACATGACAGATGCTTCGATGGAGAATACTTTGACAGCAAGACCTACAGCTGTAGGCGAATGCCCGAAGATGACAAATGCTCAACGGCTGTTGAAATGTCAACATTATGTGAAACCAGCGAGGATGGAATGAATTTTGCCGATCAGACTGATTGCCGAAAGTACTATCAGTGCAATGATGCCGAACTGCAATCGAAAAAATGTCGAACTGGGGAAAGTTTTGACACTCTTCTAGGTTTCTGTAGACAAAATGATGGCACATGTCTGCTGGAAAATGGTCAAAGGGTTGGCGCTTGTGCTGGTAAGCATGGTAAACTGGCAGTGAATACCGAAAACTGTCGAGGATACTTTACTTGTGTCAATGGACAGAAGATCTCCGATGAATGTGAGAATGGAGAGTATTTTGATAAACTAACGAGTGGTTGTGAGAAGGATGTCAATAACACTTGCAGACCGGTGGAAGATGAATTCACCAATGCAACGCAGTTGGTAAGTAAATGAAACTGGCTTCAGTGAGAGAAAACCTAACATTTCTATTAAACTTTCAGAGTTGTACTAATCTCACCGAACTCGTGTTCTATCCAAACGTTCTCGATGGCTGTAAGACATTCTTCCAATGTGTCAAGGGAACGCCAAGGGTACACAAGTGTCCCGATGATTTGCTCTTCAACAGTGAATCGGGAACATGCGATTGGAAGGACTATGTCAAATGTATTGATGTGACAGAACATCTTCAAAAAGATGAGGTGAATTAGAAAACAAAATGGCTTGTTCTTTTTTGTAATTTATTTTTTCTTAGCCATGTCTTAACGCAACTAACGGTACGCGTTATGGAAACCCTGAGGATAACTGTGATTCGTATTTCATCTGTACTGATGGTAATTCTAAAAACTTCAAATGTGGTCAAGGACTTAAGTATAATGTCAAAATGGAAAAATGTGATCTCGCTGCAAATGTCAATTGTACAGTGACAGCTTAGTTTTAGAAAAGATTATAAACTATTAAGGTGGTGGAAAAAAAACTATTGTAACTAACGGTGAAGGGTAAATATTTATCTATGTCAAATAATTGTGATATGATTTTTTTAATGGTTTCGGGTGATAAGCAATTTATATCAATAAAATATATTTTTAAAATTAAAGCGCAGTTTCAAATGTATGGCCTCGACTGGGTTTTGAAAGCTACCATCTGATTGAGACATAATCCATGTCAATAAACTTCAGAAAGAGACATATCCATCCATTTGGAGGTTGGATTTTTAATCCTCGTAGGGGTTTTGAGAGTATACAAAGGCTGCCATCTGATTGAGACATAATTTATGTCAACAGACTTCAGAAGGAGACATATCCATCCACAAGAAGTTTAGATTTTTAATACTCGACAAAAGCTGCCATCTGATTGAGACATAATACATGTCAACAGACTTCAGAAGGGAGGTTGGTTTTTTAATCTATCTTCATCATTTTAAAACCTGCCAGACCATTTTGAATTTCTCGATTAAAACAGAATACAACTAAAAAAAAACCTAAGACAAAATAAATTCATTTGTTGAATTCCAAATATAACTCCTTACGATTCAACGGAAAAAGAATAAGCCGCGCTGCGCCTAAAAATACAAACCACACCTCTTGCATGACATTTCTGATAACAACTTATTTTTAACCTTTTCCAAGACCTTTACAAAGTCCCGCACTCCAAAAGACCAATTATCCAATTATAGCACTTCAAAACAAATATGAAAGAATCTGACAGCAAAATTCACCACACAACGACGACGCCATAGAAAAGGGAAAAAATACCAACAAATCCACCTTAAGAGCCGTAATAATACTAAATAATCCACGCGAGTTCCGTAAATACCTAACTCTGCGTGTTTTAAAAAAAAAAAAAAAATACACAGTCTAGTCCAGCTTATTCCACAGATAGCTAAGGAATAAATATTCAAACGTCATCGAAGCGCCAAGACTTTGCTTTCAACAAAAAGTCAAGACGCAGACTGACAAGTCTTGTGCCGTCACCGCCGGTGGGAAATTATTTTACAGTTTTTTTTTTTTGCCAATGTTTTGACAGATATTCGTTGCCATGGTTTACCATTGGAAGTGGAACAAAGTGTAAGCCATGCGTCGTCGTCGTCGTCCGGATATGCATTTTAAATTACCTTGGGTGGGGAAATTCAAAGTTGAATATGTTGACATTCCAGTAGGTATCCTGCATGTGTCAATTGGTGTAACGTCATAGATTTTCTTTTTTCTTTTCAAACATTTCGTCACATTATTTGTACGCTGAATTAGGGTTAAGTTAGATTCATTAATGATGACAACTTTCATTTGAGAGAAGTACGATTGGCAGACAAAGAACCCATTCACAAATGACAGTTCATTGAGTCCATGTAAGAAGGTAGGTACATGTGTTAATGACCTCGCGGTGTCCATTAACACTCAATTAAAGATGACAAGATATTGTCTTAATGGTCATTAGAAAAGTATCAAAAGGAAAGCAGACAGCAACAAACGAAATGTTTTCTTTGTAAACAAACGTCACTCATTGCATACAGGACAATATTTTTCTAATATGACTGCCATAAGGCTATTTGAGCAAATTATACCATCACAAGGCCAAAAGATACGAAGAAGTTTGGCCAAAAATTTCACACCAAAATGCGCGATACGCAAGTGTCTGGAGGAGCAAAGATTATCAAACATCGATATTATAATACTTATTTGCGAAAATGTCAGTATCGTCAGCCTACTAGTTTTTGATAAAATCTAGAAGCGGGATATATCAGCCGTCTATGCCTCATGCTTCTTTAGATATTTTTGGCTATCAGACCTTCAAGACAAACTGATAATCCATTCATTCAGAGAGGTTTATCATGACAGCAACATTCTTGATTGTTCGTCAGACACTTTCAAGAAACGACGTTGTTCGATATGTCAATTCGAATCTATGAGAAATTGAGGAACTAGTTTCATATGCCACATGAAGAAAAATATGCAAATTAAGCACAATTACCATAAAATTTATTGAATTAATGCATCACTAACCAATACAAACCCCGGGGCTTTAGGACTTAAGGAGTACCTAATCACATATCCCTACTTGGCACAAAAAAAGTAAAATAGGAGTTTTTGCAGTGAACATACATAACAAATCATAAAGACTCATCTGCCGCTCAGTCTACTTCCTAATGTTGTAAAATTCTTCGAAATATTGATTAGTAAAGCTATCTTGTACATCTGTGAGCAAAGAGACCTGATTTCAGTACACGCTATGAATAAACTAGTTTCCAATTTACATCAGAAACTAGTCGGTAAACAGTCTACAGCCGCTTGTTAAGTGGGCATTGGAAAATCTTTTCATACTATTTGAACAGATGGATTAATCCCGAGGTATCAGTTCCCAGAGCATTTGATAAAAATTCGGTACGAAATGCGATAACAAACAGAAAACTTGTTACAACAGATGATGTGGATGCGACAGTGAAAACTTTTTCTATTGAAAATGGTCTACAGCAAGGCACAGACGTTTCCCCTCTATTCTTTAGCGTTTTCTCAAGCGATTTCTGAAGGAACTACATATAGCATTTACTGACGATATTATACTCTACTCTCACAGAACCTGTGTTGGGAATTTAAAATAATCTGCAACAAAACATCTGTGATGATCGGAAAATACAGAAAATGTCGAGTAAGTATGAGGTTATTTAATTCAGGAAAAACCAATTAGGCAAGAGTCAGGATACACTTAGACCAAAAGGAATACCATTGTGATACCACATGTTTATGAACCGAAGAACTAACAATTTACTTGGGAAGCTTTGTCCAAAGAACCTACGTAGAGTGACTTACTCAATGAACCCTAACTGTTAAGGAACCAAGAAGACTTGTGTGACTGGACTGATTCAATCAAATCCCTGTACTATCTTGCGATAGGTATTAGCTGATGATGTGACCTTGATGAACGTAAATGATTCAATCAGACCTGTGGTACTGTTCTGCAGTTGGTGCTTGCTAGGCAAAGCGACTGATTCAATCCAACCCTTGACACCTAGATGGACCGTGAGGTAGTAGAACTGAGAAGAGTAATCAATGTGACTGATTCAATCGAACCTCTTTTCCTGGTGTGCAGTTGAAAAGCTTGTGTAAAAAGCTAGAGAGTAAAGGCTAAAACTATAAAATAAAATGTAAATACTTAGAGTAACGAGCAGATTTAAGAATAACTATGAACATTCCCCTAACTTATACAAAGTTTCTGAGAAAATTTACAAAATGTGGAGTATCTATTCAACCCACTATGTCTTCTTTTTGAAGGACTTTTCTTCCAGGCTGATTTGAAAAACTGTTGCCTGTTTTACCGCATCAGACATGAAAATCAGCTTTAGGTATAGACATACTCGTATACCTTTTAGATGCAGCCCGTTCCTGACCAGTTTTCTAAGAAACTCTTTGAAAATACACACGTTTCTCCCAACAGATAAAATATTACTTAATCCGTTAATTTAATTAGAAAAGAAAAGTTCAATGAATCCCAACACAAGACACAACCGGTCTCCATGCCTTTACATCACATTTACGTCATTCAAATGGAATCCTTTTGGATATTAAAATTTAAAACAATAAATACCCACTGACTGGTTGTCCGAAAAACGTGTCCTTATAAATACGTTCCATAATTATGGACTGACAAAAATATATATGCATGTATATGTAATTATTAATCAATTAAACCAAAAAATACGTCACAAAGTTAGAGAGAATGAAAAAAAAAAAAAAAATACTTATGTTTACTTCTGTCCACCTTCTTTTCGTCATGTCCGCCCGTGGCTTGTCAACCAATTATCCTCCAATACGTTGTATTGGTTCTGTTCTTCCCCCCAGCCCCAATGTATGCAATTGTCTGTCGAGGAATCACTACCACTTTTCTATGTCAATTAGGGGAAATACAACGAACCAATACAAATGCACTTAGAGAAATGCAAAAGTATTTGTGACATTTGTTTCGATAGTAATTGAAGTTCTTAACATGGTCATAATCCACTATTCGGAATTGTGCCGTTGAAAACGTTGGAGGATTCTTTTTTGAAAACGGATTGGATTAGAAAAACTAAAAAGAACTAAAGTTGGAGAAAATAAACGTATAAGTGTATAAATGCAACAAATAGTCTGTCTAAAGAAATTGATTTTGTAATGAAATAGGTGTCAAAGTGTGTTTGCGAAAGTTTTGTGCTAAAAAATTGAAAATTTTTGAAAATAAAGAAGTGAAATTAAAAAAACAAAGGATATATCCGTTGGATAAAATAAGCAATTTTAAGGACGAAATGGTGGGTATTGAAACTTAAAACATGAAATTTGTATGGAAAATATTCGGGTCCATAGAATATGTGGATGCCGTCGGCAAGGAAAGGTGCTTAGGTTTGACTTGAAATTTTTCATGAGTGGAGTTAGAAAACCATGTGCATGAATTTAATAATTTGTTATGAGTTTCCAATGGAGCTTTCGATATTCTTCTTCCATTTGTGTGTGCCCATACGCTGTAAATGTACAATTTCGACAGAAAACTATTAGCACCATCTTCCACCAATGGCTACATTAACATATTAGTTAAAAATAAATTGAGTTGCCCCGAGATGTAAACAAAATATTGGCTTTAACTCGAAAATAAACGCCATTTTTTCTAAACTACATCAATCAAAAAATTTATATTAAAATACGTACAAAACACCTTTTCAGAGTATAATCGCGATTTGGTTTGTCGTTGTTAAATGTTAAAAAAAAGAAGTATAATTAGCAGGAGTACCACCGCCTAAAACTATGCCCCTCAAAAGCAAATTACGGAGTGAGCTCTGCCTGAAACGTCGTTTAAAATGGTTTGAAACTAGGCTGCACTTTGGAAACAACTCAAAACTGTAGGTCGCTTTGTGTAGAAATGTACGCAGTGCCAACACCTAGGTATATCCCTTAAAAAGACATTTTCTATGTGATCAATGTCATTTTCGAGCTTAAGTCAAATTATAGCTTCTTTATGGCAGAAGACCATTAAACCTGCACCACATTTTAAGTAAGAATCTAAGCAATATAACTGAGAAATTTGGCAAATAGTTTTTGCCTGGGACTCGAACAAATAATTGAGCTCTCTATAAGTGGCTCAAAAATTTCAAGAACATTTAAACAAAACGTATGCTTAGTTTTTATATATTTTCTAAAATCTAAAGAGCTTTTGTTGCCAAATCAAGTTATTCTAGCTTTTGCCTTCTCATGACAGTAATATTCTTGAATCTTTGTCAAACGCTCGGAGTTTTCAAAAGACTTAGATTTTATTTTCTGGGATTCGAACTCCACACAGTTTTCAGTTTCTAAGTCAACAGTCAAGCAGCAATCAAAGCGTTGCTCTCAGCATCGATACGATCCAAGCTCATGAACATGTGCATCGAAAGACTGGACGATGTCTCAGAGTATAATAAGGTAACTCTCTTTCGGGTGTTTGGCCACATGGAGATGAGAAGACGGATGAACTGGCCAGGGGAGGGTCACATTTAAGCTCCTTGCAGGCCCTTTCTGAGGCCCGCACACCACTTAGCACACTGCATAGCGACAGTAAGTTTATGACAAAACGATAAAAAGAGATCGGCTAATCTAAGAAAGGGATATACGAACAGTCGTAAGTATCGTGATAGGGCACTGTGTGATAGGCAATCATGCAGAATGGCTAGGCATACCCCACAAGGACTGCTGCAGAAGTTGTACTATAGGAAGTTATTTCCTTCCGGAGCTGGATTATTTAGACAACATAGAGCTTAGCAAACTCCTGAGATTCATACAAATATCTGGACGGTTTAGTGGAGCGGTCTAATTGTTTAACCTAATCCCATGCACAGTGTTCTATGCACCAACCCCTGTAATGAGATTTTGGTTCTTAAATCTCATCAAGACCTGTAAAAAGCTGTCTCGATTTAGACCTACATTCGTTTGTGTATTTCAATCCCAAAATCAGTTCTAACCATTTCTAGTTGATATTGAATTATGTTTCCCACATGATGCCCTACCCCACGGGTCAATAACGCATTAACTCCTTCCAACTAGTACTAGTACCACCTTCTATGCGAATATATTGGCCTCAAATATAGCGCGTACAGGTGTCATAGAATTCTTAACTACTCTCACGAAGCACTATTATCACTTGGCCAATAAAATCGATATATTCAACTACAAGTTAGTCTGGCGGTTACTAACAGACAAACACATGTCCTTATATGAGGAAATTTTTCCTTTTTAATGTTTATGGAACAAGAGACTATACCATGAGAGGTCTTGACTTTTGGCGGGCCACTTAATTCCCTGCAGAAATACACTTTCCATTCTAACTATAAAAACATAAAAATCCACTTAATACCCGCATTTAAAAATAGCTCATTCATTGTAGAATGAAAAAGGATACACGATAATATAGAGCAATTAAAAACTCTTATCAAGCGATATCTTCTACTGTAATTTATTTCCTATAAACTAACATCTCTATACTAAACTCGCACAATCCATATTAACTTGTTGAATACCTACTCGTTGCAAAGCTACAACAACTGTTGGAGGTCCCCATACATATACTCGCTCAATAAGTGCAAACACAAATGCTATTGCACGGCTCAGTTTGTTGCATGAAATATTCATGCAACCATAGCGCAACTGATATGTAATGAATTGCTAGCCCTCCCACCTGGGGGAGGAGTGCAATAGATCTTTTTTTTTTTTATTTCGTAGAATGGTCATCCTAATGTTACACAAAAAAAAAAATCGTATCTACTTTGAAGGTAAACAATTGAGTAAACATGTAGGATAGCAAGTATAAGAATAATTATGGAATTGGATGGGTACTTAGGTATTTGTGTTTGGGGTATTAGGGTTAGATGCCATACGGGTACTTAGGGGACCACTTAGAACATTTGGTAAAAAATACGGACTTTGCATTGTAATTTAACAATTTGTAAAATTTGCGCGCGTTGTGTTGTGGCTCAGATATCAAGCACTTGCATATCACTATGTCAACATCTAATTGACAGAAGGATAATTGCTTTTGCACGTTTTTTTTCTTTCTTTTTTATGAATTAATGGAGAACTAATGAAAGCATCGACCAAATTGTTAACAGAACAGATAAAAATTCGACTTTATCTTCAAGAATTATATTGGAACATATGGCCTTACATATGTACCTTTCTACCATCCTGACATTTAAGCTACAGTTCCTACTATTGACTGCAACCGGAACCCATCGTTAATAGGTTTTATCTTCACTACTTTTGTGGCTGCAGTTACTCAGTGGTTAGCCCGTTTGACTACTGTGCATGGGGTTTCAGGTTCAAATCCCAGAAACCCAACAAAGTTATTTAAAGGGTTCACCTCTTGAGTGCGTCTGAAGAGTATGAGGAAGGTTCTCAAAAGCCGCATTAAAACGCAGACCCCTTTTATACGTACAAAGATGCATACTCGACACAACACATATAGGTGTTCTATGTACTGAATGTGCCCTAAAATGTTGCGCATACGCCATGGTGGTCTATGGCATTGGAATTTTGTATAAAGAAACTGAAATTTGAGGCTTACTTAGTCGAATTTTCACTAGATTATGTTAGGGAATAGGCAGATGGAAAAGAATACACGACACAAAGGTAACTAATTGGTATGCAGAAACTTGCAGCATCGTAATACTCCAGAGCCACGCTCGTGCTAAATGCATACCTCGCTTTAAGCCCTGACGAGTTAGAGAACTTTTTTCTACACAGTACTTTGACCGCTCTGTATTGGTTGCAATTTTTTGGGTGCGTTTATGCTGCACCTCCCCACGTTAGAATGTAGCCTCGACTTTATATGCATACACTTATTTTTATACACACGTCATAGCTTTCAACTGCGACGCCAAACAAGAACCTTCTCATCTGAATCCTTAGATAGTGCGTCTCCCAGACAAAATGGCAGTTAATAGCTGTGTTTTTTTGAAACCTCTATAAGCAGTAGGGACGAATTTAACACGTAAAACAAAAACTAAAACCTACTACCTAGAGTTATATATCTCATCCGCAGTAGGACAGCTACTGCCTAGGAATTCGTCAACATGTTGCTTAAAATCATAGATTTTAGTTAGCAGACGTTGGTTTGATAGTGTTATTTAATCCGTTCCGTGGGAGCTGTCCGTAGTGATGACCCAATTACAAGTTATCTTGTACAATACGCTTTATTGGACAGAAAATAAATTGAAGTTTGGAATTCTGTCTTCAATGCATTGATCCACAAATTAATTTCACCTAGTCTTAGCTTAAGATGGAGCCAGAAAGACACCCTTTTAAGTCCTTAAGTGTTGCTTCTTTCATTCCTTAAGGACATTTACGCCTGGTGGACTAATAAAAAACTACTGAAATCTATCCATTCTATCTACTTCATCCACCATCACTTCCCATCCAAATGCTCTGAAAAAAATGTCTAACCTTTATGTAGCTAAATTAGTTATACTTATGCAGTCGATCGTTATTCTCTCTATATAGTGAATCGAACCTGATAGCTTCTATCCTATAAGATACCGTGCTACATGCACAAAAAAAATAAAATTATACACGCAAAGCAATTAGAATTACTTATGCTATCGATGTCCTGTAATTTAAAGAGCAAGGAAAATTTTCAAATTACAACTGTGGGTTGAATTTCAATGACGACCTCAATTTTAGGCTATTAACTTGTAATCCAAACACAAGAAACAAAAAACTTATTAAAAGCCTACGCGCAGATTTTTAAAAATAGCCCAGTGAAAGGATATCGGAAAAGTGTTGCTTTTTAACAAGAAAAAATTGAAATAAGAGACAGAACATTCAACGTGTGAGAAGAAATATCGTGGCCCGGCGTTGGGCGCCAAACTTAGCTGAAGACGATGAAGATAAATAGGGATAAGGAGACAATTTCTTTCGAATTTCAACAGAACATAAGCCGTGAAAAAAGGCACAAAAAAGTTATAAATATATGAGACAACAGTCAACGTGTGAAGGGAAATATCGTGGCTCGGCGTTGGGCGCCAAACTTAACCGAACACGATAAAGAGAAATAGAGATAAGGAAACAAGGTTTTTTCTTTTGAATTTCAGCAGAGCATAGGCTGTGAAAAAAGGCACAAAAAGGTTAGAAATATATGAGGGAACTACTACGTTCCAGCTTTTTGAAGCCTAGGCCAAATTTATAACTTAAAACCTTAACCTTTCGACACATCTCATATTTTTAAGTTCAATTCCATTGAATTTTCTTCTAAAATTAATAAACAAGACATTCCTTGATATGTTTCGATTAAAATATTCAATGTCGCAACAGCTGCTTCCGGACCCATGATACATTATTAAAACACGAATAGCCATCCCTATTACCCTTCTTGTGCTCTTTGTATGCGACGATTGCATTGACAAGCACTGCTTCTATCCAGTCCAACAACATGCAAGGTACAACAGTGAGTACAAAAAAAAAAAGGAGAACAATGCCATGAATGGAAAAGGGAAAATGGAATAAATCATCCGTATCAACAAAATGAGCAGAATTAATGGGTTGCCCATTTCCGGTTGAATGTTTGCCTTTATCCAAAAAAAAAAAAACTAAAATTAACCTCAAACTTTCATTAGAATATAGTGTCTCTCCTCCATTCGATGGAGAGAATGTAATTTAGCTAATGACAAAAAAAAAGACAGTAAATAAATAAAGTAAATACGCTCCATGTGTAATGTCTTATTTGTTTAAACACTTTGCTCATTGTCACTAAGGTCTGTGGCCTTGTTTTGGGTGTATGATTTAACGGTTAACTAAATAGAATGGGCGAATGCAGGGATTACATATGCAAACCCATGTACGTACATATTTTATGGTATATACTTACTTAATTGCTGGTAATTTATATTTTGTACAAATAAATCTAATGCGATGGAAGCTAAAAATATATTTTTAGAATAGAATGATTGCATTCTATTGCCAGGGGAGAGTCCTTAATTTGGCTGAAGGTTAAGGTTAGTTAGAGCACACTTTTTAATTAGTTTTGAAGACGACTCGTATGCCTTTCATTTGGTGACGATTATGGCGACCATAAAATAGGCAAAGTGCGCAAAATGTTGCTCAAACAGAAGACCTAGATTCATAACACAATTTTATCATTTACACATGTTGTTGAGGGCTATAGCTCCCCATGTTGATTTGACAAAACAGATTACATGAATAACAGCCGATTTGCCAAATGTAGCTTCAAAAAATATGATCGAAATCTTCTGTCAAAGTTCGAAAACCCCAGCCAATTTGACAAATGTATGTAACTTCAAAAATATGATCGAAATCTTCTGTCGAAGTTCGAAAACCCCAGTCAATTTGACAGATGTATGTAGTTTCCAAAATATGGTTGCAGTCATCTGTCAAATTTCGAAAATCTGAAGCCAATTTGGCAGATGTATGTAGCTTCGAAAATATGGGCACCAAAAGAGCCAAAAGTGCACCAACAAAAGTAATACCTTTCAAAACAACTGGTTGAGCACAGAATGTCCTGTAGAAAGAAGTCCAAAGTTTGGCTCCTATAAAAGATATATTCCGCTCGTGTAGGGTAACCTACAATCGATTAAAACCCCCCTATATGTTTTCTTTTGTATTGAATTTATAGACCCGTTTTAAAATTAACAATCGTTTTTCTTTTCTACTTTTTTATAGGTCAAACTATGAGTGCGTAGGTAGACAGTAAACCGCGTGCATACAATCGGATTTTCTTATTAACTTGTATTTTTTTGAAGGACACCAAGCACAAGAAATTACAGTGTCCTTTTACATCGATACGCACACGCACACCTAAATTAGAATGTACTACAACGATAATAATGGAACTCACCACTATGGTATATATTCCACCACCTACGCGCCACCACATATGGAAATTAAAGTGGAGAATGTCGAAGGCGATGAAAATGCGGCTATTACAGTAAATTCAAGTGAGGATCTAGCCGAGGATATCAACAAAAGGAAATTCAAACGACACCGGAACTCAATAGATGGTGGTTATTTGTCGGTACCACCTCTGCGTAAATGTCCGCGTCCGCGTTCGACAATACTGCGGCGACAAATCTCATCGAGTCCCGCGAAGACAGGTTTACAAAGATTTGGCAATAAATTTCGTACGCGACGTTTGAGTCAGGACTCGGGAATTGGCACCGCTGGACGTGGTTTCGGAATCGGTGCGGTAAGTACTTTTTTTTTTTTTCATATAAATAATAGATGATGGGTTAGTCCTGGTCGATTTTTTAATTATTTGTAAACGTTTATTTTCGGTTAAGTAAATGCGTGAGTGAGAAGGCAAAAAATAAATGCTGACATTTAGACAAAGTCCTGTCAATATTGGTTTTGTGTGGGTTGCATTAAGGAGGTCAGTTGTTGAAGTTGTCGACGGTGAGCACAGGAAGTGAATGAATAAAGAATGTGTTGCTGACAATGACACTATTTGAATATCATATCAGTTGGGTTGTTTCCTTTTTTTTCAATTCTGGTGCTCCAAATACTTGGAAATGAATCGGTTTTATGAACTTTAAGATGTGGTAGCCCTAAACAAGAGGATTGAGTCTCTTTGAGATAGAACTTAGAGAGACAACAGTCTATTTTAAAGCAGGTCATCAGGATTTGAATCAAAGATACAAACCCACTTCTGACACCCGTCCCCAATTGGTTGTATCTGCACTAACGCCATTTTTTTACTCATTTCTTTGAGATAGAGCTAAAGCTGGGCTGTGCAGTAGTTTTTATTTGGAATAGATCCTAAAACAGACAAAAACGTTCAAAGCTTTTGGCTTTTAAATCAAAAATACAAGACCACTTCTGACACTAGTGACGTATGGGGCGTATCTACACTAACTATCGTTGCATCTACACCAATCAGAAAGGAGTTTAATTTCGCATCAAAAAGAAACAGAAACACCTGTCAGGGACTGAGCAATGTTCCGAAAAAATGAGGTAAGGCTCATAAGATTTGACACTTGAATCTGAGCGAAGGCAGTGTTGGTTTGTGCGTACTAAACCTGCTAGATTCGACTCTGTATATATCCTAAGAGTCTGGATTGTCGGGATAAGTCCATGAGACACTTTATCTCCAGTTTCAGACATAGTTTAAGCCCCAGGCCTTGCAGAGCCGCTCTCTAAGTAGATGATGTCTTCAACATAAAGAGTTTAAGACAATAATCAAAAGGCACAAACATCACATCAGCCGCCTTCTCAATCACAGCTTTTACTCCCAATAAATAAGTGGACTTTACAAATGACATGAGCTTCATTTGACTCTTTTCAAGACCTCTTTTGTTTTCTTAAACTTCCCCTTTTAGGATATGCAAGTCACAGATGTCATCGCCAGGAATAACAACAAAAGCATTGACAACATTTACAACTTCATCAACGAAACGAAACAATCCATACCAAGTTTTGGTAAAATGTACCAATCAACAAACAACAATGATTGTCCCATGGAAACACCAATCATCAAGGAGAAGATCGAATCCTTACAGAAATCCAACTCGCAAACAATCAAATTGCCACCATTCATGGAAGATGACAGTGAACGAAGGTAACACCATTTATATGAGTTCTTTTAGGCAAATTTTTATAGATTTTATGCTTTAACCAGTCCAACACAAGCCTTTGGACCGAAGGTAGGCAATGAAAACATTCCTGGTACTGCCATGCAAATTGGTCTCGATCTAGAGCTCGAAGCAATGGGTGGTGATTCATCGTACTCACATCCGATTGACTCAACTCCATCGAATAACTTGCCGGACAATCAATTGTTTTATAAACAATCGTCATTGGACAAGTCCAAGACAAGTTCAACTTCAACGCTTGATAGTAGTACAAACAATAGCTACTTCAGTAGTAGAAAAACAAGTAAAAGGAATAGCACCATCGATGACAGTGAGGAGAGACGAATCAGTAAACAAGATAAGGAGGTAAGTTTGAAGTAACAAAGGGCATTCGATAGATATAATTTCCTATCTTTGTATAGGGTCTTGACCCAGAATCACTTATGTTTCGAGATTCACGACGTAAAGTGGACATGGTTCTGGCTTGGGAGGAGGAGGACGAAGGTGTCATGACAGAGGCTGAGGCGAGACGTCGCGATAATCGGCGTATTTTTATGGAAAATCTTATAAAAGAAGGCTTAGAGGTGGAACTAGAAGATAAGACGCAGTCGTTCAATGAGAAGACGTTTTTTCTCAAGATTCATCTGCCCTGGAGACTAGAAACGAGGCTTGCTGAGGTTATGAATCTCAAACTACCAGTGAAGCGTTTTATTACAATCAGTGTAAAGGCTTGGGTGAGTTTTTAGGGCAAAAGAGAGGCAATTTACAATAAACATGAACTTAAACTTGCTGAAGGAGCTGAAGGAGAACACGAATAGTCCTTTCAAATTCTTCTACTTGCCCGACAGTCTACCCCTTCTCACCTCTCTTTCCCTCACTTTTTAGGGTCTCGAGTCCTCGTCTGCGTGCCAAAAAGTGCTCTAATTTCTATATTGCACCCATTATGACGTTTCGCTCAGTTTCGTCGAGTTTTCGTTCACTCTTGGCTCCATGTGTAGAGAGTAGTTTCACTCGGACTTTCTGTACAAAGCGCCAGAGTGTGAGAGGTAGACAAAAGCGATATGACATGCGACTACTAGCGCTAAGATTTTGACAGCGCGCGAGCAGAATTTTCGTTCAATTATGACGGAAGCTATAGAACGCTTAATGGCATTACGATTGGGCCTTTAGTTTTGCAGCTCTATGCTTATCAGACAGGGCAGGCAACAAATTTACACTAAACGTGGAGTAGTCGTAGTCCACTTCTGACACTCGCAATTTATCTTTGGATCTTTTCCCAAGGAAAGGTTATAAAAGAAGGGAGAATGCTCTCTTGTAGCTTGGCTTAGGCTACTCACTTCGTGCTTTGCAATAGACCTATAGTCCTGACTAAGAACTGCGCTAAATATTTCTAAATTTTTTCAGGGAGAAGAGAACATGATGGCCCGTCGCATTCAATTGTGGAAAAACATATGGAAGCGGCTAACCAAAGTGATACAATTGGAAAGCTCCGTTTTGGAAGGTGAAACAACTTACAAGGCATCAACAGCCGGTGGCAATCCCGAAGAACAGTAAATAAAAATCAGTCCTACACCGTTTTAATTTTTAAAACCTCAACCCCTTACAGATTTATTGTAAAAGATCGCTGTACTACGTACACCAGTGCACAGCGTAGCCTCATGGTAATGCAGGTTCTCCTTAGAACCCGTTTCGACGAAAGCGATCGCGTTGGAATAAGACGACTCCTCAACGATAAAACCTACCTAGCATGCTTTCCACTTCATGAAGGTCGCTACGATCGTCCGCATTCCAGTGGTGTGATCTTTGATCGTCGTGTGCTCTATCAAACCTGGGCACATCCATCACAGTGGTATAAAAAGCAACCGCTATGCCTTGTGAGGAAATATTTTGGTGACAAGATCGCTTTGTATTTTTGTTGGCTTGGTTTTTACACTGAGATGTTGGTGTATCCTGCGATCGTTGGTACTTTATGCTTCTTGTATGGCCTTGCATCAATAGACTCTAAGGACAACATACCCAGCAAAGAGATCTGTGATCTATCTGGGACGGGGAATATAACCCTATGCCCGCTATGTGATACTGCATGCAGCTACCAAAGACTGTCCGATTCGTGCCTTTTTGCGAGGATCACCTATCTATTTGACAATCCTTCGACAGTATTTTTTGCGATATTCATGTCCTTTTGGGGTTTGTTTCAAACAGAAAACAATAAAGCTCCTTATAACTTATAAATGCCTCTTTTAGCGACAACATTTTTAGAATTATGGAAGCGAAAACAATCAGTGATCGTATGGGAATGGGACCTGCATAACATTGAATCTGACGAAGAGAATCGACCAGAGTTTGAGACAAATGCCACGACTTTTCGTATGAACCCTGTCACAAGAGAGAAGGAACCTTATATGTCGACGTCGAGCAGAGCACTGCGCTTTGCAATCACTGGGAGTGCTGTTGCTTTTATGGTGAATCTTACCAACGTTTTACCCTGTCAGTCTTTTATTTATTTTTTCTTAAAGATATGCATAGTTCTGGGTGCCGTTTTGGGCACAATCATCTACCGAATCTCATTGGTCGCCGTGATCTATGGCGGAGGGGGATTTTTTGTAAAAAGACACGCCAAACTCTTTACCACCGTAACTGCTGCTCTCATCAATTTGGTTGTCATTATGATACTAACTAAAGTAAGTTCAAGTTTTATTCAACACAAGATAGCAAGTTAAAGTAAACTCTTTCTTTCAGATCTACCACAAGATGGCGCTAAGACTAACAAACCTAGAGAACCCAAGAACCCACACCGAATTCGAAGACTCGTACACGTTTAAGATTTTCTTTTTCGAGTTTATGAACTTTTACAGTTCACTGATTTACATAGCATTCTTTAAGGGACGGTTTTTTGACTATCCTGGCGACGATGTAGCACGACGTAGTGAATTCTTTCGACTGAAGAACGATATTTGTGATCCTGCGGGTTGCCTATCGGAATTGTGTATCCAGCTGGCGATCATTATGGTGGGAAAGCAATGTTGGAATAATTTTATGGAATATCTGTTTCCAAAGTTCTACAATTGGTGGCGGCAGAGGAAGCATAAGCAGGCCACCAAGGACGTCTCGCATTTGCACATGGCTTGGGAGCAGGATTATCATATGCAAGATCCAGGACGATTGGCTTTGTTCGATGAGTATTTGGAAATGGGTAAGGGCTTTTTGGATTTATCTGTCTTTTTTTGGGTTTTCATAAATTCTCTTTAGTTCTGCAATACGGCTTTGTGACTCTCTTTGTCGCTGCGTTCCCTTTGGCGCCGCTCTTCGCTCTTTTGAATAATGTCGCTGAGATCCGTTTGGACGCGTACAAAATGGTCACTCAAGCCCGCAGACCACTGGCAGAGCGAGTAGAAGATATCGGCGCTTGGTACGGCATCCTTCGAATCATCACTTACACCGCCGTAGTTTCAAACGCATTCGTAATCGCCTACACTAGCGACTTTATACCGCGAATGGTCTATAAATTTGTCTATTCTGATACCAATACTCTGGCGGGCTATATTGAGCATTCATTGTCGGTATTCAACACGTCAGACTATAAGGAAGAGTGGGGCGCCACAAGCACTGAACATGATCCGGATACATGCCACTACAGGGGCTACAGGTAAGACACTAACCTCAAAACCAGTCAAAACCGTATTCAAATCTGTTCTTCTAGAAACGGTCCAAGTGATCGCGATCCGTACGGATTGAGTCCACACTATTGGCATGTTTTCGCAGCCCGTTTAGCTTTTGTTGTTGTTTTCGAGGTAAAATTGTCCATAACTTTGCAATAGACTTATTTTGAATGGCCCACTCTCTTTCCAGCACGTTGTATTCGTCGTCACTGGCATCATGCAGTTCATCATCCCCGATATACCCGCTGAAGTCAAGACCCAAATGCAACGCGAGCAATTACTGGCCAAGGAGGCCAAGTACCAGCATGGCTTGAGAAAGGCACAACAGGGTGACAATCAGGACCTATTGAGCTTGTTTCGAGATGCCAGCAGTCGAACGGGAGGCACCATGACAGGCCGAGGAAGTTGGGCAAGACGCTTGAGTCGCATGAGTGACGGTCTCGAGGCACATGTTGAGGTAGCGTCCCGACCGCGACGATCTATGGAATCCACTGTATGGGAAGTTTCTTGACATGAGGAGGACGAAGAGGTCGAAAGTCGAACGGGAGTATAACAGCCATTGGTCTAGCTTTAAGTTCTTTTTGTGATCGTCGTAGTTCAAATCGGTTTCTTGTGAATAATTTGTAAATATTTATATATAAAACAAAAGAGAAGAAAATAAAACAATCAACACTACAAGTACCTGCAACAATGAGGAGGGTGATACATTTATTTCAAAATCAAAAACAAATTCACAACACACGTTTCAATGTTTCGCCTTTTGTGCTGGTTTTGCAGTCTTTGGCTTTGCCCGAAATATGCTTGTATCCAAAGTTCTATAGGGATGCTCAGGAGCAGGCTGAATCGAGCGTGCGCGACGGGTTTCATGGTCCTCCAAGAGATGCGGTGCCAACAGCAGGAATAGTTGCTAAAAAGAAAATCCAATTTCATTCCCTTTCACTCGAAATCGGCAGCAGCCCCACCTCTGTCCAGGATGGCAATCCAAAACTGGAGAAACACAACTCCCAGTAGGGTAATCCCAAATGTGCTATAGACATTCGTAGATATTCACTAAAAGTCTCCGCTAAAAATTGCCACTTCAATTTGTTCAACTCCAGTAGATAGATCTTAGGATTCGTGATACTACTCGCTTCGTACACCAAACAGACCTTCAAATGAACATATGTACAAATGTATGTCTACGGAGGGCACGCCCATTACCTTCGCCACATCATTGACACTGTTTAGTTCGAAAATTTTACTTTTCGGTGTTAGCAATGGTCCAGTCACTGTGGCTTCCTTAGACAAGGCTTCAGCCTGTTGATTGGTGTATAAAGGTTCGATGTTTTCTCGCAAAAGGATTATTTGCAGAAGATGCGGAATGTGTATGCAACCAACACGACGTGTATCGCTTGCTGGAATGCAAACACATGGCAGTCGTGGAAATGAACAAAGGATTGACTTACGAGCATATTGATAGCTCCAGTGTAAAACGAATCCATCTGTCGACAGATAGAATTTTTTCATATCCTCCGGCAGGTATACACAATGCCTTTGTTCCCAGTTGAGGACTTGAGCCTTTTCGCATGGTTGCCGTTTGTCACAGGAGACATTGCAAATGCGAGGAACGTTGCCTAAGGAATTGAAATTGTATAAAGGGAGAGCCGCTTACTCTTGCTTAACTTACTCAGGGTTTTTAAAAGGCCAAGAGTTAGACTTTCATAGAAAGCATCCTCGGGTGTTTGCTTTCTTGACATTTTTGAGAATTTTCGCAAAAAAATTTAAGTGAATCTCAACTGATACTAGATTTCAGAGCGACTTTGTTGATATGAGATAAACAAAGTAGCATGGTAACTGTCACTTAGTCCTAACTGTGCAACAAGTAGCGAAAGCTAAAGACGTACACAAACTGTTAAAAATAGCCTCACTGATACGGAAGACTAATGAATAGACCTTAATAGAAGCTCAAAACTTCGTTCACGTAAAAAATTCGTTAAAAATCGTTTCAACTTTATTTGAATACAAAAATCCATTCGACGAACACAAAGTAGATAAATAGTTTCTAAAAAATACACGCTAAACTATTCCCCGGGATATTTTCAGTAGAAATCTACCGTCTCCAAGTCGCTGAGCATCTTATCGCGAATCTGTTTCTTGGGATCCTCTTTGATTTCCGTCGGAACAGCTCCAACCTGACCCAACAAGAACTCCAGCTCATCTGTGGTCAATTTCTCGCCGCGCAATTCCAGTGCACCGATGAATTGCTTCTTCATCTGTCCTTCGTGGTAGATGAAAATCGTAGGCAGGTTCTTCTCAGGGAAGTTCGGTATGCAAGTCGTTGCTATCGATCGCAGGAACTTTGTTTGTGGATACTTCAACGCAAGCTGTTGTAAATGGTGGTGTATCAGGGCACACAACGGTACACCATTTGCGTACAGATGAAGCACAACCCAAATGCCCTCACCAGCCTTTGTAACTTCCTCCACATAGTCCTGTCCGGAGATTTCACGCACCGATCCGAATTTGGCCTTCTCAGTGAATGCACGCATCTCTGCGATTCTCTTGCGGCGGTATTCTTCCAATACTGCCTCGTCTTCGGAGTCCTCCAGCTCGTCTAGCTCGTCCATGTTCATGTCTTCCAACTTTTTCTGGGACTCTCCACCCGTGCGCTTCTCGATAACATTCTCGAGCATCGACACGATTTGGTCCTCAGTGATTTCTGCTTCTTTTTGTTTTGGTGGGAGGATACCCTTCTTGCGGAGAGCGTCATTCCACTCGGTATCTTCGTTGGGGTCCTGGAAATCGAGATGAAAATATTTATATGCCCATATATGGTCATAGTTGGGTGCTGTGCGCACATTGTCTGATCGGATTGTTGGCTTTTTACCTGCATTTTGTGATGAATTTGTGTTGGAGAGGTGAATTGGTAGTTGGTAATTCAATTTTAATCGAAAATTGAGTTAATTTCTCACAGGAATTGTAAGAAAATAAAGAAAACTGAAAATTTATGCAGATCAAGTGACTAATGCAAGTCTGCCCAAAAAAAGAAACAAGGGAAACGTCAACCAGACGAGATGACTGGGGGGATTGAAGTGATGCCAAATCAGAAATATTTGGCTGTACGGAATTCCATTGAGAACTTTGTAAGATGAATGTTTTAAAATAAATATTTTTCATTCTTCGGGGATAGTGAAAAAAATTAAAACGCTTTCAAAAATATGAAATATAACACCTTTAAATTTAATATTACTTTATTTTTTGAATAATGGAAATGGAGAGTAATTTGTTGTCCTCTACCAAACATTTGTTATAGGTTATTAAATTAAACTTTTTTACTTTCAAAAGCGTAGATTCGTAGCCCTTGTGAACAGAAGAAAGAAAAGAGAAGGAAAATGCTTCATAGCTAATAAATGCTATTATGCATTATAAACTGCTTACGAAACCTTTTTAACACTAAAATTAGGATAGAAGAGATTGGGATGAAGTAAAGTATATGTTTTAAGTTCCTATCGAATGATACTATAATTTCTTGCAAATGACAGCATGTGTCCATTAAGCATTGACATTTGTCAAGTAAATAGTTGCTAAATACACGCGAACATTAAACGAATCGCTATATTTATAAAGAACGCGGAATAATTGTTTCCCATGGCCAGCTATATCGCTTGATTTAACCGTTCCAAACTTCTTTTTGTGAAGTTTTTTTATTCACGAATCTATGTCAACAAGTATCAGACTCTTGAAGCCCTTAAAGAGAATATGCGTCAAGAATACGCGGACCTATCGCCGGAAGTTCAGGCAAGAGTAATGGAAAATCACATAAAACGGGCCGATAAACATAAATCATAAGCAGAACCAACTTTTTTCCGTCTGTTAAATTTTTTCTTAGGACTTTTCTTTAAAAAAATATATATATGTCTATTCTTCGTGCAATAACATAATTAACCCCCGAAACTAAAAGAAGATTAACAGGGAACAAAACCAATCACGAGAATAAGCTATGAGATAAAAAACCCAAAACCTATGTAATTTTTTGTTCTTAGTCTTCTAATTAATAGATTCCAAGAAAAATTAACCTCTAATCCTCAAAAAACTGTGCAGTTTGAACAGAATGATATGATACAAAAAACTTTATACAAAAAGGAACAAAAGATATAATGTAATGTGTAGGCAAGACACTCACCTTTTTTTGTGTGTTACGTCCACTTGAGTTTCCATGCAAATAGAGCCCTCGAACCACTCGCGAGCACAGAGTATTAACACACAGTATAATTTAGAAACATTTAACTTTAATTCTAGATTAATTCAGAGAATAGTAAAATTTTGTTTTGGAAAATAGAACTAAAAAAGAGAATAGGAATTTTTTTTTATGATAATATGAATTTTTTTTGTTATAAAATTTTTTACAGAGAAAAGCTAATCTTTTTTTAATAAATATAAATAAATTTAAATTATATCCAAAAGATTTTTTCAATATATTTACAACAATTTCGAGTATTTCGAGTTGAAAAAAAAAAAAACGCGCGCTCTATTGCAACACTTTGAGTAGACGTAAGCTTGATAAACGTTGAAAGTCTCTTGCAGGACTTTTGCTAAAAAGGTGAAAGAAAATAATTCGTTTAATAAAAAAGATTAAATATAATCGTGCCTGTTTGCAAAAGCTAGATATTAACTTCTAATTGTTATAGAAACTAAAAGCAAAGAACCTGCTCGGCACACCACTTAAGCGGCTCAGCCTTTAACTTGTACTTTATTACAAAATAAGATCTAAAATTTAAGAAGCAACTTACCTTTGTTCTTTAGTTCCTCTCACTTTCTAAGTTATTTAAAGTTTTTCTCGCGAACCGAACCGGAACCGGAAGACATTTATTTTGTATTTTGGGCGCGATATTTTTTAAGACCACTTATTTAGATTTTAGTACAAGGGCAACACTTTGAAATTGAATTTACTAGGAAAACACTTGTAAAGAAAATAATTTAGAAAAATGGTGTGAAATTTGCTCAAAAGAACACTAAAAAAAGACACTTCAACTGATAGGAAATTAAATTTTACACATCTTTTCATGGACTAAAACACAGGGGCTTTCAAGGGCAACATTTTAGAGAGAACACTTTGGGCTAGAAAAATAACGATCAAGGAATTTCAACGCGACAGATTTTTTCATACCGATAAGACTAAGATTTGGTAGCATCGCTACTTCCCGCACTTGACACGAACTACATTACGATTTTCGATTTAAAAAAATGAATAGAAAAATTCAAATTAAAAACTCGAGAAACCGACGATTTTTATTCGAACGAACAATTCTAAACCGATCCATTGCAACAACTTACAATCGAACATTGCTCTTTATTTCAAATTTAAAAGACGGCCATTTTGATTGACTTTTCAGTCTGCAAGAAAAAAAAAAGTTTCATGGTGAACTTTGAATTGAGAATTTCTCATCAAATTCATTAGCCCCCGATGATTTTTCACTTGAATTTTGTGCGGAAATGTTTAAAGAACATTTTGCAAGTATTTTTATTATGAAAAACTTACTTTTTCCCGATTAATTTTTAATTTTTATGCAGACCAATATCCAATTGAAACTTGTTGCAACACGATTAGAAATCTAACGGAACATTTGAAGTCAGTGAAGAGAACTTGTTCAGAGGTGTAGTGAGATTAGTGCTGCTAGTTCGATTGTAAAATTGAAGGGGAATTCCTTTATTTTTTATAAATCTGATTGGCGTGGTTGATATAATTTGATAATGCTCTATTTATTTTTGAAATACAAAGTAAAAATGTTGTTTTTTTTTTCCATGGCGACTTGTGGATATAAGTATGTTTATTTTAGACAAGTATATTTTATACATTTAGTACTCGGAGTTGACGAAATATGATTGAAGAGATATTGGGTTTTGTGCACAATGGAAACGTACATTAATTATGTAAGAAAAATATGAATTTTCCATTTAATTCTTTATAGTTAAGATCTGTGAATCGAAATTGAAGGCAAAATGAGCCTTTTCATGATTGAGTTACTGGAAAGGACATTTAAAGTCTACAGATATGTATTAATTGCTCTTGTTTGATATGAGGTTCCTTTATTTATAATTTATCCCCAAAAATGTCTGATTCATGGCAACTAAATAAATGAGCTCTCATAATGCGTACTCCAAACTACAGCGAATAGATCTAATTTATTTTAAACAATGCCCAAACCAGCTTTCATCAAATCCAACTAATTTTAACAAATTTACAGAAAAAGTTGTTGCCTTTATTTCTGCTATCAATTCACTAATAAAATTCATTTGTTGATCGAACGAACCAATTTTAACATGCTTACATCACATTCAATTGAAAAATTCCCAAGTTGTCTACTCGTGAATGCTTAAATCTAGCAGATAAGACCTTAAGCCTGCAAATAAAAGTAATTGTTCCCCTTTGCAACACATCAATTAAAAAACGTTCGTAGCTTAGTCACTAGATTAATATTTCAATGCAAATTTATCATAATAAAGTAATGATTTATTTTTTTATTCTAGAATGAAAAATAAAAAGATAAAAATTAACTTGTAACCTGTTGATATAAAATCAATTAGTAAGGGAGTATTTTACAAATATGGATATAGACTAAGATATGAAATTATTGCTGAAGATTAATTACTTCTGATAAAATTCCCGCTCTTAATTGGACTTTATTTTTCTAATAAGATAAATTAATAAATGGAAAATATTTAAGAATAAAGACTATGATAAACTCAAGCTATTGACCTACGTCAATATTATTGACCAAATATTCGACCATATTTCCACTTCCACGCCAAGGTGAAACATCTATCATAAATGTTTATATGAAATTCATTTATGACCAACCGGACTTAAGCAAAAAACCGCTATCTATGACATTGATTACTTTTTTATCTAATTGGTCTGTGGTTACACTGTTATTTAGCAACAACAGATTTCGGATATAAATACTTATTATTGTTTACTTTTTATTCTTGGAAAACGCATTAACTTTTTTAAAGATAAAAAGTAACTTTACCAGGACATGTCGTGACATATCAAAGATTAGCTATAAATAAAGTGTGTCAATCAATGTCGGCATTTTATTATTATTTCGTCAAATTTTATTAAGCAAAAATTTGGGACACGTTACCAATTTATGAGTCAAAGCAAATTGAATAGTGTGAGTATTTTTTTTTTTTTTAGAAACAAACACAAAAAACTCCGGCCTATGAAATATTCTTACTAAATCTACATTTTACAACCAACCACTGGACCCCTGGTAACTATTATTTA
Organism: Chalcosyrphus nemorum; assembly: GCA_949716465.1. NCBI lineage: Eukaryota > Metazoa > Arthropoda > Insecta > Diptera > Syrphidae > Chalcosyrphus > Chalcosyrphus nemorum. The sequence goes on along the minus strand of OX454334.1, from coordinate 57,800,403 downwards.
TTGAGGTATACGTTATTTTATTGTGACAATATCTCAAGAACCCACTTGAAATTTGGTCATTTAGTTGCAAAATCCTGTCCATCTTATGAGACTGATTAAAAGTTCATAACTGAAGACCTTTCTTTTATAAAACGAAACCGGAAATTGTCTTCAAAAAACCACAATGCCGAACAGATTCTTGGAAATATCATTTCCAAATTTATATCATAATGCTTTCTTAAGACGACGGATCTGCCAATCACCAGAATGACAAAAAAAAACATTCCAACTGATAACACTGCTATTGGCTCTAGATATCTTTAAAACAATAGATTAAAAAATCACTGGATTTATGAACCGACATAAAGGTGGACGGTAATTTAAAGTTAATTGAAATTTATACCGTCAGTACGAATTGGACTACCAAACGAAAAGGGTAATTTGTCCGCACAAATAAAAGGAAGAAAAGTAAAACGTTTATTGAGCAAAACCGTGACGAAGATATTCAAAAACTAAATATGTATTTAAGGACTATTTTACTGTGCACAGCAATTGTAGCTGGAATCACCACAACAAATGGTTTAAACGTCCGTTAAATTACAAGCACCATGTTCAAGTATCCATATTAATTTTCTTTTTAATCTTAGTACAACCGATATGGACTTCAGACTAATGCAGCTGCTTTGGAACCGTGCTCCGATCCTCCTGGAATATTTCTTCCTGTTGAGGGCAGCTGTAAAGATTATTACATTTGTGCTAATGGACAAAAAATTCCATTACAATGTGCAGACGGCTCTTACTTTGATACGCAGGCAGGGTATTGTATGAAGGACACGGAATACATTTGCAATCCACGGCCTACGACTTCAAATCCAAGATACGATTGCTCAACGAAACCGACGCCAAGTTTTATCCCCGTTGAAGGAAGCTGCTTCAAATACCAACTATGCATTAACGGGAATTCTTATGCAATGGAATGTAACGATAAGCAATTATTTTCAGAACAACTAGGATATTGCATAGATGACACGCAGAATACTTGTCGGGATCCAACAACTACGGAGTCAACAACTCCAGAATCAACAACTCCAGAACCAACTACCGAAAGCCCAGCGACTACAGAGCCGACAACGGAAAGCCCAGCGACTACAGAGCCGACAACGGAAAGCCCAGCGACTACAGAGCCGACAACGGAAAGCCCAGCGACTACAGAGCCGACAACGGAAAGCCCAGCGACCACAGAGCCGACAACGGAAAGTCCAGCGACCACAGAGCCGACAACGGAAAGTCCAGCGACCACAGAGCCGACAACGGAAAGCCCAACAACTCCAGAACCAACTACCGAAAGCCCAGCGACTACAGAGCCGACAACGGAAAGCCCAGCGACTACAGAGCCGACAACGGAAAGCCCAGCGACTACAGAGCCGACAACGGAAAGCCCAGCGACCACAGAGCCGACAACGGAAAGCCCAACAACTCCAGAACCAACTACCGAAAGCCCAGCGACTACAGAGCCGACAACGGAAAGCCCAGCGACCACAGAGCCGACAACGGAAAGCCCAGCGACCACAGAGCCGACAACGGAAAGCCCAGCGACTACAGAGCCGACAACGGAAAGCCCAACAACTGAAGAGTCTACAACTCCAGAACCAACTACCGAAAGCCCAGCGACTACCGAGCCGACAACGGAAAGCCCAGCGACTACAGAGCCGACAACGGAAAGCCCAGCGACCACAGAGCCGACAACGGAAAGCCCAGCGACTACAGAGCCGACAACGGAAAGCCCAGCGACCACAGAGCCGACAACGGAAAGCCCAGCGACTACAGAGCCGACAACGGAAAGCCCAGCGACCACAGAGCCGACAACGGAAAGCCCAGCGACCACAGAGCCGACAACGGAAAGCCCAGCGACTACAGAGCCGACAACGGAAAGCCCAACAACTGAAGAGTCTACAACTCCAGAACCAACTACCGAAAGCCCAGCGACTACAGAGCCGACAACGGAAAGCCCAGCGACCACAGAGCCGACAACGGAAAGCCCAGCGACCACAGAGCCGACAACGGAAAGCCCAGCGACCACAGAGCCGACAACGGAAAGCCCAACAACTGAAGAGTCTACAACTCCAGAACCAACTACCGAAAGCCCAGCGACTACAGAGCCGACAACGGAAAGCCCAGCGACTACAGAGCCGACAACGGAAAGCCCAGCGACCACAGAGCCGACAACGGAAAGCCCAGCGACCACAGAGCCGACAACGGAAAGCCCAGCGACTACAGAGCCGACAACGGAAAGCCCAACAACTGAAGAGTCTACAACTCCAGAACCAACTACCGAAAGCCCAGCGACTACAGAGCCGACAACGGAAAGCCCAGCGACCACAGAGCCGACAACGGAAAGCCCAGCGACCACAGAGCCGACAACGGAAAGCCCAGCGACTACAGAGCCGACAACGGAAAGCCCAGCGACCACAGAGCCGACAACGGAAAGCCCAGCGACCACAGAGCCGACAACGGAAAGCCCAACAACTGAAGAGTCTACAACTCCAGAACCAACTACCGAAAGCCCAGCGACTACAGAGCCGACAACGGAAAGCCCAGCGACTACAGAGCCGACAACGGAAAGTCCAGCGACCACAGAGCCGACAACGGAAAGCCCAACAACTGAAGAGTCTACAACTCCAGAACCAACTACCGAAAGCCCAGCGACTACAGAGCCGACAACGGAAAGCCCAGCGACTACAGAGCCGACAACGGAAAGCCCAGCGACCACAGAGCCGACAACGGAAAGTCCAGCGACCACAGAGCCGACAACGGAAAGCCCAACAACTGAAGAGTCTACAACTCCAGAACCAACTACCGAAAGCCCAGCGACTACAGAGCCGACAACGGAAAGCCCAGCGACCACAGAGCCGACAACGGAAAGCCCAGCGACTACAGAGCCGACAACGGAAAGCCCAACAACTGAAGAGTCTACAACTCCAGAGCCAACTACCGAAAGCCCAGCGACTACAGAGCCGACAACGGAAAGCCCAGCGACCACAGAGCCGACAACTGAAAGCCCAACAACTGAAGAGTCTACAACTCCAGAACCAACAACTGAAGAACCTGTTACAGAAGAGTCTACAACTCCAGAACTAAATACCGAAAGCCCAGCGACTACAGAGCCGACAACGGAAAGCCCAGCGACCACAGAGCCGACAACGGAAAGTCCAGCGACCACAGAGCCGACAACGGAAAGCCCAGCGACCACAGAGCCGACAACGGAAAGTCCAGCGACCACAGAGCCGACAACGGAAAGCACAGCGGCCACAGAGCCGACAACGGAAAGCCCAACAACTGAAGAGTCTACAACTCCAGAGCCAACTACCGAAAGCCCAGCGACTACAGAGCCGACAACGGAAAGCCCAGCGACCACAGAGCCGACAACTGAAAGCCCAACAACTGAAGAGTCTACAACTCCAGAACCAACAACTGAAGAACCTGTTACAGAAGAGTCTACAACTCCAGAACTAAATACCGAAAGCCCAGCGACTACAGAGCCGACAACGGAAAGCCCAGCGACCACAGAGCCGACAACGGAAAGTCCAGCGACCACAGAGCCGACAACGGAAAGCCCAACAACTGAAGAGTCTACAACTCTAGAACCAACTACCGAAAGCCCAGCGACTACAGAGCCGACAACGGAAAGCCCAGCTACTATAGAGCCGACAACGGAAAGCCCAGCGACCACAGAGCCGACAACGGAGAGTCCAACAACTGAAGAATCTACAACTCCAGAACAAACTACCGAAAGCCCCGTGGCCACAGAGCCGACAACAGAAAGCCCAACAACTGAAGAACCAATTACCGAAGAGCCAACAGAACCAACGACGGAGGAGCCAACAACAGAAGATTCAACACCTCCAGCTCCATTAACATAGATTCTTAATATACAGCAACAATAAAGTTTCTTCTTGTAATTAGGTTTGATTTTGTCCGATTTTTTCGTGAAAGCAGACACAGTTCGTCCTTTTCAAAGTTTTTTAGGTTACGTTTGTAAAGTTTGTCGACTAAATAAAGTATATTCTCCAAGATAATTGTTGATACTCATTTCACCATTTAACCTAGAAACCTAGCCAGTGTGGAAGATCTACAACCATCGCTAAACTAAAGTCGCTGACTGCTCTAGATACAAAAGTATTAGGTTAGGTACTTACCTATTAAGATTCAGTCACAAGTTTTTCTTATATACCCAGCCAACTAAATTATTTGAAGGTAGTGGTGATACGGGCTTTCTTGTGGGAACTGAGGCAAAGTATTCCTATGTTTGCTAGTTTCAATTTAACCACGTGTGTTAGTAGAAAGTTTCTTCAAAGATAGTTTGGTGTCTCAAATGACAGGACTTAAGTAGCGGCGCACAAATTAAACTGTTTTTTTGATAGTTGCAACTTTATTACCGTTTATACATGCAGAAAAACGATGGAGTATGGATTAAAAAATTATGAATACACAAGTTAAGCTGATTTACTAATATTATCTTGAAGATCCTTAGCAGCGCGGTTTTACCACCACGATGATGGTTCATCTTTGCCGGCACCTTGTTTCTGTTTTATTTCATTAAGAAGCTGCAAAAAAACATACACATAAGATACAGTTTTGTTTTGTTTCTTGTTTCTTTACCTTTGTGCGAAGATTTTTAATTTTTCTGAGTCGCTCCAGCCAATTAGACGCGTAGGGATTGTTCGTCTTCATACTCTGATAGACATGCGAAGCCAACTAAAAACAAAAATACAATAGCTACACAGGAAAACTTTAAAAAGAAACTCACATTAGCATGCAAGGCCAGCTGACGAGCTAAAAGTGGTGCACTCCGATCGGAGACAATCTTCGGCTCTGGGTGGCAGACGAATTTGGCGATCTCGTGGCGTGCCTTAACAAATACACGATTCATGCCTAGCTCCAATGGTTGGACAACCACACAAGCATAGTTGAATTGACCCTAGAAAGAAGTCATTAGCTAATGTCGGGCTTAATAACTCGAAAGGTATACCTTTATTGTATTCAGATTGTATTCCTCTCCACTTTCGTTGTAGACAATGCTTACGTAGTCATTGCCGATGTGCTTCTTCTTCTCATTACAGTTTGGATCGTTGTCATGGTTCGGCATTAGGGTGGCTACGTGGAAGGTAATCTAAAAAATAAGCAGTTTATAGAATCTGCAGGGTTTTAAGCCATGCACCTTACCTGCACCACATCGTCCTTCCAAATGTAAGTAAATTTTCCATCTGAACCATTCGTGTCCATGTTTACGAAGAGATTATTCTCCTTGGCATCTTTCAGGCTAACCAGAGTTCCGATACTTCGCAGGAATTCAACATACCTTACACTGCCGTATCGATTTCGAAGAATCTCTGTTTCATTGTTACACTGTCCTGCACCGACGTAGAGCACTCCAAATTTGTGCGTTTCAAAAGGCGGAATTAGATCTAACAGAGTTATGGTGGCCATGTTGTCGGCGCCGACTTTCAGTGGCGGTTCTGATGGTTGCAGCTGTCCATTGTGAAACAACTGTAGGAAGACAAAACTTGGGCTGATGCCAAGTTTCGAATTCATTGGGGCTTTGGCCGCCCCGAAGGATGGCAGCGCCAATGGCGGGCGACTTTTTCCGTTCACTTCTCGAACTACCGAGATCGTCTTGGAGCGGCCGCGAATCATGTCGCCATTATTGTTGCCATAGTCACCCATACCACCGCCAACATTGGATGAAAAGGAAGCCACTTTAATTGCCGCGTTCTTGGCCAGGAGTCTTGGTGAAAGCGGTGCATTTGATTGTGGTCCCTTGGTGCTGGAGTTGATCTTTTGAAGGTCGAGAGGAATTTTTAAGCTGGTAGCTGACGCAGAACCAGTTACAGGATTCCCAGATATTTGGTTGGTAACATCATCTGCGGAATGTTGCTTTGGGGGGAGACTTGGTTCCTTGCTTCCTCCGCTAGAAGTTGTGACTTCAAGGGCTTTTTTCGTGGGTTCGGCAGCATTCTGTCCCTTCTCGTCGTCTTTTAGTGAATCAGCTTGGCTGGGAGGCGTAGACCCAGCGATTTCTTCTGGAATCGCTTCACAACTGACGCGTATATCCTTTGTGTAGCCGCTACTAACGACAACCTTTTTCTTTGCAGCTTCCTCCGACTCGCTTTGAGTTGCAAGTGTCGACGGCCCTGGCACTGCGAATTCCCTGCTCCCTGCCGGTCGTCTCAAACAAGTGCTCATCTCGGGGCTAGAATTAACTCTTCGTACGGGATTCCGTGCCCTTGTGCGGCCATCTTCGAAAGCCGTTCCTTCTTCGTCCGCTTCACCGTCGCTTAGACTGCTGCCCGATGGATCTTTTCCCCGTTTCGAGGTTTTCGGGATGTCAATCGGTCCCGATGCAGAAACTGCTGAAGTTATCTCTTCTTGACGCCGCAGTGCTCGCACTCTGGCGCATGCCAGTCTAGCTGCGCGCTCCTGTTCAACAGGTTCGCGAGGAGAAAGTGTTGCTAGAGGTGGTGCTGGTGAAAGTAACTTTGCTTCCTCTACAAAGTCCGGACCGAAGACTCCACCATGCATGGTGGGTAAGAAGAGTGTAATCAAATCACTAAGAGGAAGATCGCTTCCAAGGCAGTCATTGGCGATGGGATTCTGAATGTGCATTATCCACGAGATGTTGCCCGTTGGTCGGCGCACGTAAATCTCAGCCCAGCCGGTGCACGAACGGGCACATGTCGGCTGCTGGGATGACGATGTGCCGCTACTAGCATTGCTTAGCTGATTTAAAGAGTTTCCAAAGGCAGACGATGGCTCGATGCGGTTTTCAGCTTCCGGATTTGAACCGCGACGTGATAGTGCCTCTAAAGACACAGATGAACTGTTTGACGTCTGTCGGTGGGTCTGATGTTGTGACGAAGAGGACGTCGATGTGGATGTTAAGTCTGTGGACGTACCAGACTCTGTTCCACTACTGTACTGCAAGCTAGCTTTTGTGTAACGTCGATTGGGCAGCTGAATATCGTTTGGTGCTTCACTGGGAAGTGGTGCCGGTCCAGTGGTACCTACGATTTCGGGTGATATTGGTCCTCCAGCGTAGGAATTCGGAGTGCCAGTGACATCGCTCTTAGCATATGGCGAATTACTTTTGTTCATCAGAACCGAACAACGATCGCAGAGGCCATTCGCCTTTGGAGCCGATGGGCAACCATTTGTCGTGATCGTCACTAGATTGTGGCCCACCAGCCATGTCTGGGATGGTCCATCCTTAAGCATGCAATCAACAGCTGGCAGCCTAAACAAAAAATCAACTAATGAGACTTGGTTTCTTCTTAAGCTAAGAACTTACCTTTTGGGGAGTGTAGAGCACGGCGAGAATGTATGCCTTGCTAGAAAGTCGATGCATGTTTCCGCCAGTTCAGCTTGGATGCTCTTCAAGTTGTCACTAAGATCAAAAGGGCTATCTCGGTTGCGACTTACGCGCTCTGTCAGGCTAGTACTTCGCTGGCGACTGGACGAATCCTCATTCCGCAGAGTATGGTCCTTCGTCAGTAGATTGGCATCGGCTTGCAAACCCTGTACAGAATATGTTGAGTCATCTTATGACCCAAATGCACCATGCAACTTACCGATAAGATGTACATAACAAAGTTTTTCCTCATGCTCATCTTGCACTTCAGCAGCCACCCCGTCATGACATGATGCGCCAAGGAAACTGTATAATGGTCATAAGGATGAGGCTTGGTATAACTGAGCGACACAGCAAAAACGTACATGTAATGCATCGGCACAAAGTTGGCAAACAATTCGTTCGGCAGACGACTTAAAACTGTGAAAAGATCGATTAGAAAAAAGTCTTGGTTTTCTCAAATAGTATACTCAACTTGAAAGAAATTCCAGAACCGGAATAGCCACGCTAGCGGTCTTCGACATTTTACTGATTTCAAGCAGAACCTCGGCTAGTTGTCGCGACAGAGTTTCTGGCATTTCGAGGATCATAATCGTCAAGGTGTTTATGCAAATGTGGGCGTTGGCATTCGAACGGATCACTACTTTGACGGCCTCGATCATGCGTAGCTTAAGGTCTGACGAGATGTACTGATGGTAGATCACCAGGCTAGCGATGGCCGGCAGTAGCAAAGCATTAAATTCATCCGAGGAGGGTTTTGTTGTATGGAAACTTCGTGGTGTCGACTTTGGATCGGGAAGTACGTTGCAAAGAGCTGATGCTAGAGCTTCGATGTCATTGCCCAAAATGAGCGCTTTATTTTGCAGAATTTGAGGTAGTTCCTTGACGACCAGATGGAAGATTTTATAATCTTCACACGGAAAAAGGCTTTTATGAGATTTATTTATAGGAATACTGACAACTCACCCTTATCCTCTTCGACGCATTTCACAATGATCTTGCAGGCCCGTCGAATCGAAATCGGTGTAAAGCTTAAGGTGATGTGTTCCTGCCCAGCTGGCACCGCATGTCCACCAATCCCGTGCATCGGAAGGCTCGAATCGATTCCGAGATATGGACTAAACCGGATCGTTCCCGTCTCGTGATCCGGATACCCAATGTGATACGACGCATTCGCTCGTGCCTTTAACATCCAAGTGAAAATCTACAACAAAGCACATTTATTTGTTTCTCCTTAATGTAAGATCCCTCTCCTTACCTTACTCCTTATTAGATTGCAGTGCTCAAAGATCTTGGGCTTCTGGTAATGCTGCTCGAGGTGCGCCACCAGAATATTGAACACCCTAATCGCATGGATCGATGGCAATCGATACAGTTTCACCTCAAAGATCCGTATCAATCCATCGACCACCGCACAGATATCCTTAATTTCTCCCTCAGACTTACAGACAGTCTCGTCATTGGCATACTGCTCGAATGGTCGATTCAGCATCTTCTCAAGGATATCAATAAGTTCACCGAACCGTTTCGTATCACAGTGTACAGCAAACTCGACCAAAGCTCGACCAACTACGACACGAATCAAAAGATCAGGTTCGCTGGCTATGCCACTAAACACTGGAAGGACGACTCTCTGTAGGATCTCCTCCTCGTAGCTCGCTCGACTAGCCTCCATTATCTGCATCAGCGAGTCAACTGTCTTCACCCGAACAATTGTAATGGGAATACGATAGAATCGGCAAACGAAATCATTGAGAACAGTCAGCCATTCGGGCCTCGTCGCAGAGATCCTTTTCGATCGGTACTCAATTAGACTGATGACGGAAAATTCCGGTCGACTTTCCGCCACCCGTTCGATCAGATCGTAGATTTTATCCCTATTCGCTAGTAACTTGTCGTCATCCATTAGTTTCTCAATGATGTCAATTGTTTCATGGAAATTCTCCGACAGCGGGGTGATGTCCACACCTGGCTTTTCTGTGGACGCGAAAGATGACTAATGTATCTTAGAATTCCAAAAAACTTACTGTGATAGGTGATATTGTCAGCAATGGCCGATAGAATCTCACAGATGATATCCCAAATGCGTTCGGGAAGCTCCTTGCCGTACTTACTGACAACCATGCGAATGCTGAGGATCACTTCGTAGGTGACGATCACTTCTTTGCTTTCGAGTGCCTATTTTACAAGTTGGCATAGAATTTAAGAAAGAAAAAGAAATCCTATTTAACTTACATGTAAAAAGCTCATCAAGACTGACGATCTGGTTGAGAACATTGGCGAGAAGACCAGCGCCAGAGTGGATCCAAAAATTCCCATGTTGATGTGGAATACGGCACCGCGCAGCAGACTTGGATCGTTGTAATATGTTTTATCATTCAAGATGTTGCACATGATGAGCAGTGAAGAATATCCCAGGTTTGTACCGAGAAGCTTTTTCATATTCTAAATCAACGGGTGAAAGGGAGCGAGTATTAGTCTCTATTGTTGAAGGAAGCAAAAGGTCTAAATCACAGATTAAGCAAAGTTCCCTTTTGGATGGATTCTTGCCCTAGATAACATAGATTAGGCCTTACTTAAGTTAATTGCGTTCAAAAGAGTATATCGACCGGTGAACGCTACGAAAATGTTGTTCCATATTTGGTTTCAAGGTGGCGTAAGACAGGCTGAGAAACTACTGAAAAGATTCCAAGCTTGGAATTGCCTTAGCAAGAATAACCTATTCTTACTGACTTCTTGACGGGACACTGCGGACTAGGCATCTTTACGGAAACTACATCTAATAAATGAAGGCCCTTGCAGATTCTGCAATGAGTCAAGTGAGACAGCTCATCCTGTGGGGCATTGACCCAGAAAAGATGCCAAGCTGGTCTGGAGACTGATCTATAGACAGAGAGAGAGAGCTCTAGGGGTAACTAGATTCTTCCTGAGGGTGGTTAAGTACCCAGTTCTGTCAATTTTGGTTTCAAATAAAACTAGTTTACCCACACCAGAAAAAAGCCATACATCTCCAGACCATAACCGGTTCAAATAAAATTCATGGTACACCTTTATTCAAGGACGAACTATACAAGCTTTGAAGCGTCATGCCTAGTCAAAAGACTGCGCATTGGACGTCTGAGACGGTTAGGACATGTAGAGCGAATGGATACCGCTCCGGCCCACAGAGTCTTCAAATCAAACGACGCAGTAGAGGGCCACCTCGCCACGTACAAGTTGAAGTGGACCTCGACCAACTTGAAGAGCACAACTGAAGGCAATTAGCTAAAGACCGAGCTAAGTGGAGAGGCTTATTGGCAGAGGCCCAAGTTCACCCCGAACTATAGCGCGACACAGGTACACCTTTGGTATTCGGCTTACCGGTCTATTTGACCAAAAAATGTTAAATCTACGTTCGACCATGTCCTTAAACAAATTGTCGTTGCCGATGTGTATAAGGGTCTACCCTACTTTTTGCTTTCTATTTGGATTCGACCGTTATACACATTCATATCTCTGGAACACATTTTGGACAATTTGTGAACAAACATCAATTTTGAAGCGATGATTAACGCTTTTCGGCCGCCTCGATTTATTTGCCACCGTTTAATACTTTATTTTTGTGAAATATTTCACTGATAATCTCGGTCTGTCCACAAGAGGCAGATGTCAAATGAAAGGTCATTTCGCGAACTAAAATTCGTAGATTGTCAAATTTTAAAAAGTGGAGGTTAAATTCTCTCAAGAGAGAGCTGAAAATTACGAAAAAGTACGCAAAGGGGTTGAACAAGAAAAAGTTCAAAATACACTGATTTGATAGATTTGACAGTTTCCACAAACCAACCCAAAGAAATTTTAATACTATCTCGTGAGAGCTCTCTTCTGTAAAAATTACGAAAACTTTCCGCTCACAGCTTTTGGTAAAAACTCGTAAAATTTCGTAAAAAATCGCTGTTTTAGGAGAGTACCGGAACGGACCTAAAGATTAGGCTTTTTTTTCAACCGAAGGATTATTTTCCTCGTCTTTTATTCTGCTTATAGCAATTTCTGTCTGACATATCAGGCGTAAAGTACCGTTAGATGCTCGAAAGGGTAGGGACACTTTTTGTTGTTAATTTTATGACTTTTTGGACTTTTATCGTCACATGAATAAATGTGAGAGTATACTACGGTACGGAGACTTTTTAGACTCAGTGTATGTTTACAAATAGATTTGTTCCCATACTTTCTGCACTAAAATTCGCAGCTTCTCTGAGTTCTAAGAATGGGGGTGAAATTCTCTCAGAGAAAGACAAATCTCCAAAAAAGTACGGCAATGGGTTGAACAAAAAAACTGCCCACTTTTTGGACGTTACTCTTTTTTGTATTCAAATTATTTTGCCAGCCAACAACAATACAACCATTTAACAGAACTCATATTTTTGCCCAAAGAAATTTCTTGGACTAAAATTCGCAGCATGGGCAAATTTCATACTCTCTCGTGAGCTCTCTCTTCTGTGAAAAACTACGGAACTTTGACGTACGGGAAAAGGAATTTGCTATTTTTCTTAAAATTTCGTAAATTTTCGTAGTTTTAGTTAGTACGGGAACACACCTTAAATATGACGATTTTATAGCGGTAATTTTCAATAGGAAACTTTTAGGCAAATTATAAAAAAAATGAGTGAGAAATTGAAACACGAAACAAAAAGTTTTAAAATCGAAATCTCTCTCTACACAGCCAATCAATTTAACTCGTTCAACAGCAATTACCAGCTCCACCCTATAGCTTACGAAAAACAACAAAAAGAAAGAAAGAAAAAAGTAAACACTTGCGCACAGTAAAACTATAAGTTGATTGGAATAGAGCTTCAAAGCAAACCATCAAACTGATAACCAGCTCCATGACTACAACAATAACAGCAACAACAGTGCGAGTAGGTGACTTTGAAAGTGACAGCCTTTATTGGTCATTCACATTTGAATTGGTATATTCTTTGGTTTCTCAACAACAGTGTAACGTAAACTGATTAATTATAAGTTTGTGTCCAAATTTATCCAAGCCTTGATCTTCAATTAACGCAGAAAGAAGATCTAAACCCCTTATCGTACGATTGTCGTAATGAGTTCTGACAAACAACCGCCGCGTATTCTGTGCGTTGGAATGTGCGTACTTGACATTGTTCATGTCTGTGCCAAGTTCCCCGAAGAAGACACCGATCGCAGATGCTTGAAAGGCTATTGGCAGCGTGGAGGAAATGCATCGAACAACTGCACAGTTCTGAGGAATCTAAACAACACCGAATGCGAATTCCTAGGCATGCTGAGTGAATCTGCTGCGTTTCAGTTTCTACAAAACGACTGCAGGGAGCGTGGCATAGTGATAGACAACTGCCCAAGCACCGCACAAGATCCACCATTCTCGTCGGTGCTGCTGAGTCAGGAGAGCGACTCTCGAACGATAATCCACTCGAATTCAAATTTTCCGATATTAACTTTTGAGCACTTCAAGCGACTGAACTTGGCCAACTACAGTTGGATACACTTTGAGGGTCGAAATCCAGAGGAGACCTCTCTAATGATGCAGAGCATTCGAGAGTTTAATCGAGCTCAAGGCGGAAGCATCAAGATCTCAGTGGAGCTGGAGAAAATCAAAGAGGAACTACTTGTTCTAGCCGAGTTGGCTGATTATGTATTCTTAGGTAAGGAACTGGCGATATTTTTAGGCTGGAATAATGGAAGAGAAGCTTTGGAGGGACTTAGAAAGAGATGCCACAGGCGAAATGCAATTATTTGTACTTGGGGTTCAGAGGGATCATGGTGTTTGACTGAAAGTAGAGATTATCATCACATTCGGCCATATCCGCCGAATGAAATTGTCGATGCACTAGGAGCTGGGGATACTTTTTGTGCAGCTGTTATTTATGGATTGGATCGGTTGGGCCTATCCCTGCCAAAGGCTGTACAATTGGGAAACCAGCTGGCAGGATTCAAACTGGGACATGCTGGGTATGACGCGATAAGGGGATTTAAAGCAGAAGTAATGTAAGTAATAAAGAGTCGAGAGTAAAGAAGAAAAGTGTTTTACTTTGAAATTAATTTGGATTGAGCTCTTGGGAGAGTAGGTAAAAGGAGAGGCTTATAAGGAGTCAGGCAAACAGGCAGAGACTGAACCCATACTTTTCTGTCTTTCGAGAGAACGTAAGCAGATGCAGTGCCGTCAGATAAGAGATAGATCAACTCAGACATCTATTCTGGTTTCCTTTGAGGACAGTTGCTGAAGAGGTGGACGCTATGGTGGAAGACCGAAAAAGATGAACGCTCTTCTCTATGGAGGGCAAACTAGGCAATCTTATCGTCGACGTTACACAATTTCCCAATTATTCGTCTACCGGGATTTAGGTCAACAACAACTGTAAGCACTTCTTCTTTTTTTCGCCAACCAAACGAAATCTTTGTTCTGATAAGCTCAACATTGAATGACACTCTACTGGCAGAATAGACGTGCACTCCAAAAGCCGCATTCATTCACAAAATAACTGGCCCTCCATCGATTTCTTTAGAAACCAATTAATCAGCAAAAATTATTGGGAAAAAAAATATTTCCACTTTCAAATAGTTGTCTCTCAACTGACAAATCATCTTTTAATCGACGAAATCTATTATGTATTCTAATCTAGAAGTTAGACCATATCGATCATAACGGTCAAATATCGTAAGAACCAAAATATTCCAATGTATCCGCAGGTAACATGATAAGACCTTCACTTGTAGATAAACAAAAAAAAAAAAAAAAACACCCGAGTGAAGAGCGTTAGGCTTGCAAAAATAATGATAACTGAATATTGGGCACCGATACGCACTAATATAAATGGGAACAACAGCTTAAGGTAGCTTAGAAATGCCAAAGCAGCTACCAGTCAGTTCAGACCTCGCCGACCTAACGAACAGTAATTCTTTTAGTACTTAGCTCGAAAAGTGTAAATTTAAAATATGAAAACGACGATTACTATTTTGTGGGCCACTCTCATAGCTGGAATAAGCGGAACAAGTGGATTATCAGTACGTTAGTAAGTGATTAGTGCGAATCATAATTATTTATAGTTTTTTTTTCTTATCTTAGGATCAGAGATATGATGGAATAGTTCCTTTGGAGACATGCACAACACCGTCGGGCACCTTTCTACCTATTTCAGACAGTTGTACGGATTACTATATTTGTCTTAATGGAGAACTTGTAAGGTTTACATGTGGTGATGGATATTATTTCTACGCAGAGGGAGGATATTGTAAACAAATTGATGATGACTATGTTTGCAACCCTCAAACAACAACAGCAGAACCGACAACAGAACCCGCGTACACGTGTGACTCAGAGCCAAATGGAAGTTCTATTCCCACTGCCGGGGTATGCTATCAATATCAGCTTTGTATAGATGGTGAATCGATTCCTTTACAATGTCCAGAAGGACAGAGGTTTTCTACACAATTAAGATATTGTGTCGAAGATACCGATGGATTGTGCTGGGGTTCATCTTCGACAACAACAGATGAGCCCACTACAAGCACTGGGGATGAAACTACAACAGATGAATCAACAACAGAAGAATCAACAACTGACGAGTCAACAACAACAGAGGAGTCAACAACAGAAGAATCGACAACAGAGGAGTCAACTACGGAAGAATCGACAACTGAGGAGTCAACTACGGAAGAATCGACAACAGAGGAAACGACTACGGAAGAATCGACAACAGAGGAAACGACTACGGAAGAATCGACAACCGAGGAGTCAACAACAGAAGAATCGACAACAGAGGAGTCAACGACAGAAGAACCAACGACAGAGGAGTCAACAACGGAAGAATCGACAACCGAGGAGTCAACAACAGAAGAATCGACAACAGAGGAGTCAACTACGGAAGAATCGACAACAGAGGAGTCAACAACAGAAGAATCGACAACAGAGGAGTCAACGACAGAAGAATCGACAACAGAGGAGTCAACTACAGAAGAATCGACAACAGAGGAGTCAACGACAGAAGAACCAACGACAGAGGAGTCAACTACGGAAGAACCAACAACACCAACAACACCAACAACAACCACTCCAAGTGACAATGTTTGCGAGGATATTGCCATTGGAATATTGCCACATCCAGATTGCACCAAGTATTACTACTGCTTTAATTATCAAACATCAGTTCAAGACTGTGGCGCTGGAGAATACTTTGATCCATCAGCCAGTGGTTGTGTGGCCGATGTAAATGGTGTCTGTTTGGGTCGATGTGCAAACGCAGCAACTGGAACACGCTTTCCCGATGACGATAATTGCCAATTGTACTTCGAGTGTCAAGCAGGACAAGAATATTCAATATCCTGTGCGCAGGGTTACTACTTTGACGGAGCAACATTAGAATGTGTAGAAGATGTCAATAACATTTGCGGTAGCACCTCTCCATCTGTGTGCCAAGGTCAGACCGATGGTACAATTGTTCCACATGGTGAATGTGGTTCCTATTATGTATGCAATAACAACGAAGCTGAAGTAGAGAATTGTCTCAATGGATATCGTTTCGATGTGGACCAAATGGAATGTGTTGTTGATCCAACGTTTAGCTGCTTTTGTGAATTAAATCCTCAAGCGGTCATTCCAGGTGATACTTGTTATGAATACTATGAATGCGCCAATGGAGAGATTTCAATCCAGAACTGTCCCCAAGGCGAATACTTCGACCCAACTGAGTTAAGTTGTGTCACTGATGAGAATGAAACATGTTTGTTACCGACAACCACAACAGTAGCCAGCCCATAGATGCTTTTTTTTTGAATTTTCTTTTTATGTAATTACCTTCCATGATGTTTGACAATAGGGGATGTAGTTCACCGTATGGCATAGAGTTGTCACACATAACGCCAGCGTTTCATTGGGAAATATTGTATAGCACATAACTAGCTCGAGGATGTTCAGGCACTGCAAGCCAATGTCGTCGTCTTTTACAATACAACTGAGGTGACAAGCATTTCTGTTTAAAAAAATAAATATTAAATAAATTTCCTTTAAACTGTATCCGTTGTTTAACTTACTGGACAATTCCGACCACGATTTCATTTTCTAGATGTGCGGCGTTGAATTTAATCAAACGCACTAACATTTCAAGGTACTGGCAAAGAAGAGAGCCTTGTTGAATTGCTGGAATCCACTGCAACATGAATCTTCCAATCTAAAAAGAGGGCGACAAAAATTTCAATTTGAAATGTGATTTGGTTAGATTCAGAAGTAGAAAAGGCTGGAAGGGAGACCAAAGGGCTATTGAAACATGCGTAATGAAGAGAAGAACCTGGACGGAACTCGAAATGACTGACTAATGGAGCAAATTCAGATAACTGCACATAGTTCTCAACCTCAGCAGATACAAATTTAAGCGAACTGAGCGTTGGACCTCGAAATGGCAAAGAATTTAATGGCAAACTTTAATGAAACTGAAACTCCGTCGACAAGTGGGCAATACACAGCCCGAGGCAATAACCAATATTTGGGTCAGTAAACTGTCATATTTGCGACTCACCTTCTCCTCGAAATGTGTGATATCTTTTCCGTTTTCAGTCAAAGCAATCAGCAGCTCCAATCGATGCTTTAGATCCTCAGGCACTTCATGATTCTGAAAGAAAGAATACGATGCACTTCATCTAACATTCCAATTAGTTTTGTAGCTTGAACTCACTTGAATTACAAGAAAGAAATGCTCCCGCATGACAGTCAAATTCCGGTACTGCGTCTGGATTAAGATCTTATAAAAAGTCAACGTCGTTTGACGATGTTCTGTCGATTTGTTGTCAACAATCAGATCCTTTGTGAGGTTCCACAGTTTCGTTACCTTTGACTGGAAAGAAAAAAATATTAGTAAACTTTCTACATCCTTCAAGAACTCACCTCATCCAAATTCTCCGAGCGCAAATGTTCCCCCAGCTCCTTCAAAGTCTTGCACCTCTGTGCCACGGGCGTTTCAGGGCGCAGCTCCAGTTCCACATCGCCGGCATATTGCCTTCGATCACGTTCTTCTTTGGCATTGCCTAGAAAATAATTAATTCAATAAAAATTAGTTCTGCCTGAAGGAGGACCTTCTCCGAAGGGTAAGATATAAACTCACCAGTATGTTTGCCGAGAGAACGAAAGAACTGTTTGAATTTGTTGAGACTGTCCTTGTCTTTGGAGCTCATTTTTCTGTGTGTTTTTTTTCCAGAAATTTGGAGTTTCCGAGTCGCTTTTTCCACTTAAAAACAAAATTCGTGAAAACTCCAACAGAAAATGAGGAAAACAAAGTGACTTTTCACTGCGAGAAATGTCAAGTTGAAATTTGACAGCTGAGAAAAGAAAATCGAGCAAACATATGTTCCAAATTACCCAAAACAAGGTAGGGATTATTTTAAAGAGTGCAGAGGTATCTATGGGCGATAGATGGCGTCTTGTATTGCTTCTTGGATGTACAAGAAATGGAGAAGTTCACAATGGATGTAGAGTGGATGCTAGGATGTCAATCTCTTCAAATTTTATCAAAATTCATGATTAATAAGTTCAGGAAAGGCTTAAAACTATTTTCCCAGATAGTTGGAAGAGATTGAGGTGGTTTAAGGACTCTTTCTTCGCATTGGGCGCTATCTTTCATTGGCCATAAAATTCTCAAGATTTTTGGTAATACTTCATCTTCAAAGGATAAACTGAGATGTGTTTTAACATTTCTGAGAGCCGGAAAACCATCCAAGATTGTTAATGCCAAGAGAAAGCTTCTCAATAACCCCATGTCTTTCTTCCACTACATCTTCAGGAGCTACAATTAAATTTCAGTCGACTTCAGGTAATAATCACTTGAGAAAAATGTAATTGAGAAGAAACAGGAACAATTTGAGGTGATTACTGAAGTAGATCCAGAGAAATTTGTGCTTAAGTTAAGCCATACGAATTACATGGAAATACACGAGTGCCTTAGGCTTGCCATCTGTAATAATTTAAATGGTTTTTAGCACGACTCCCCTGATGGTTTTAATCAATCGCAGGAAGAAGTCTGGCTATTTATATAAAGTTTCTGACCACTAATTGGTTTTCGTGAACAAGAATATACCTTGTAACTTGGCATTACTCGCACAGTTCCAGGGCATATTCCCAGTGAGAAAAAACCGTTTAATTTTTACTTTCTTCGACCCAACAGTTGCCAGCACTGCGTGTAAAATTTGTTTTGCAAAAAGCGCAGCAGCTGGGATTGTGCGTCCGCCATCAATCATAATCGTCTATCGAGCAGAGGAAGAAAAAAAAACTCGTAACCCGAAATATTTTCATCGAACCTCTTCAAATTGGCGATATCTCCCGTTGAAATTGCAAAAGAATAATCGAAATAAAATATCAGCGCTGCATTTTCCCCCCAAAATTCCCATTAAATCGCTTTAAAATCCCGTATAATTTCCACCGCGTCTTGGTTGAAATTCCTCCGCCATTCGTGTTTGCTAAATGTCATTTGAAATCCCGTTGCAGCACCGGAATTAATTTTCTTTTCTTAAAGCACTCGACGCGAGAAGAAAGAAACATTTTGTAATTCCTTTTTGTTGGGTGAGTAATTCCAATTGCTTTCGCTTTTGTTTGAATGTTTCTACTTTATTTTGTGACATTTAAACAATGATTATAGTGTGGCTGTGTATTTTTAGATGAAAAATTGCATATTTCTGTCAACATTTCGTGTGGGATGCGTCCTATGTCCTTGCTGCCGTCTCGTGGAGGAGAAAACACCCCCACAATTTTGTTCATTCTCAGTTTTCACACGAAATTTTCGCCTTTTTTGGTTCAATTTTACTTAGACGGTGGGACAAGAAAATCTGGCTGCCCTTGTGCCAGTTTACGTCGCCTCCCCTTTGGTCGCTTATAGAGATTTATCTTCTATGCACTTCACGTGGCTAAGATGCCGAATTTTTCATCTCTTATGTCAGGTCAGCTATTGTATTTGGCAGAGAATCGCCTCAAGTTTATGGTCTGGCTACGAGATCCCAATTAGCATCAATCTTTTCGCCAACGAGCGTGATTTCCCTTAGACAGATTTACTTGTTCACTTAACGACGATTCTAATATAAGATTTCAATAGTTTCTCACTGAAAATGTTATTCACTCTCACATACAATCGCCGATCGGCATTGTTATCTGTGCTGGGGAGCGAGCGGTGGGAGGGGGAGTTTTGTTTACTTTTCTCTTTGTGATAACAGACAAGTTGAATTCTATTATAATTTTCACTTTTTTTCTGCTTTCAATTTCAGATAGATTGTTGTGTGTGTTTCGTCGTCAATTTATCGTCGTTTGTCTTATTACAGTTTAGCTAAAGGAAAGAAAAAAATAAATAAATCAATAATGAGTTCTACTGAGGAAGCACCAGCCACAGCACAGGATCCACAGGTGAGTGTGTTAAGAAGAGTTCCATTGAGGTTGAATTGAGAATGCAAATTGAATTGTTTACTTCTGATTATTGTGTCGTAGTTGGGCTTTTTTTTTTTATATAAATAGACGTGCTAATTTGGTTGTGGGGCGCAACATGTTCAACGGTAGATTTAAGCGAAAACAAGTTTTGTGAAAAGAAAAAAAACTTTCCGGTTCCTTCCTTTTGCTGTTGTCTGACGTCAAAGAGAAAATCTCATTTAGAAAAGGATAAATATCGATATACACTTTTAATATCGACGATAATCCATTCTGCATCGTGAGTCTGGGTACTTTGGCATCGATGGTTCCTCAATTTCCGATTTGCGGTGTAAAGAAGAAGACTTGTGGCATAAATTGGCAAAAAAAGAATCATTTTGCGATTAGTAATTGATAAAACAGAGAATACAGAAGCAAATGATTGATTGTTGTTCGAGAAGGAGAGTGTAAAAAGCGCAACATGGGAATAAAGCTGCAGATAAAGGCTTGGCAAAACGTCTGACAAGGCTTACATCAATTTACTGTGCAAAAAGAAACTTTTTGAATCAACTGGTAGGTCAACTTACGAACCAGTTGTTATCTTTTGCCAAGTATTTCTGTATAATGCGATTGCCGGTCATTGTTTAGCTGATAAATCAAGGAATACAATAGCAAAAGGCTTATCTATCTGATCCAGTCTTTGGAATAATGTTTTTATTTTACTCGAGCAATAAAATAAATCTTCAGCTAGTCCGTTGTTAGGAAAGGTTAGTTAAAGAACAAGAATAGATTAGATATAATGTTTGTATCAATTGGCGAAGCATAACAAAGACGAAGAGGCTTTGCTTGAGTAACAAAACTTAAAAGAATGTCTTCCTTCCATAGAAAATGAAAACTGTGTACGAATGGCAATCAAATCAAGCATTGCATAAGCGTAAGGTAGATGAATTGCCGGGAATACTGCTACCTTTAAACCTTAAACGTTCGGAAATACTAGACATATCGTCCAGACTTTTCCTAGAACGTCCGTTTGAATTTTAGTTAGCTTCTAGCTCCAAAGTGAGGCCAAATGATGTAAAGAATGTTGTAAAAGCATCGCGGACCAAACTTTGCTCTAAAGATCTGTTTCTACACGTTCCTATGCCAGTATTTAACTTCCCAATTTGCTAATAACATTATTTTTACATTTTTTTCCAGTCAAATCCCCGAGATTTGGAGAAGATTGAGGAGGAAAAACTCAAGTCAAAGTATCCCGCAGCCGGCTTACGTGGTCCAGGCGGACATTCGGCTTTCCTACAGAAGAGACTGCAAAAGGGGGTAAGTCATTCATTTCATTTGTATAGCACACATCTCTAGATAAAGTTTTTCTTTTTAGCAAAAATTCTTTGACTCTGGAGACTATCAAATGGCCAAGCAAAAAGGCGGCGGAGTTAAGCAAGTTTTCGCCAATAAAGTCTCCACAGGCGAAGCGATTCCAACACCAGAAACAGTGCCTGCTCGAAAGACCTCGATCATACAGCCATGCAACAAATTCCAAACGACGAGTTAATTCCCAATTCCTCGAACCCATTCTCCCAAAATTAATTGTGTACTCTCCACCACTTTAAACAACTAACAGTGAACAGAAGCATTAACCTTAAACAAACTAATACTATATACTACCTACGATTAATCTTATTTACTTGCTGTAATTTTTTTTTTATAATTTTTTTCTTTTCTTTTCAATTTTTGTTTTGCAAAAAAAAAATGTGTATTTATTTAAATAATTTTCTAGGACATAAAAAACAAAGAACAACTATGCGCGCTTCGCTTAAAATGATTTACCATCACACCAGTAGTAGCGGCGGAAATTGTTCATTTTAATAAATTCATGCTCTAAGAGCTTAATATTGTAAATTTATCTTTGTTGTCTCTCTTTCAATTGTACATTTTTTGGCTTCAGAGAAGAGTAGCTATCCGTATCACAGAGCAAAGGTTTTATTTTTTGTTATTATTGGCTCATTTTAAAATACATAGCTTACTGCTTGCTTGCTTCATCAGATCGGTTTTAACATTGCTTCATAAGTTAAGTTTTGACTTACAGAACTATACTGCTTATAGCTTTAGGGTTTGTGGTTTCACTCTTCGAATATACAAGATTTTCGAATAAATATAACTCAATTCTTTGAAAATCTGTGATAGGGTATATAAGCTCTTCTCAGTGGTTGACTTTCCTTGATTGTTTTCATTGCAAACAACAAAGAAACCACGCGTTGTATTTATGAATAGATAAATGAATAGCATTTAGATTGTTCGCTGTTTTAAACCTTCGGAAACTATCTAGTTGGTCGTTTTACTTACTCGTGTCTATATTAAATGTAAATTGACGTTCACTACTCAAAAGTCAGCAGTTTGGGCAAACTTATAATTTCATGTAAAACAAAATGCGCTGAAACTTATTCTCCTATTTAGTGATATTAAAGACCTTGTTGTTCAGATGAAGAAAAAAAAGTTAAATTTCCCTCAAGGAACTTATTAAAGATAACAAATAAATAAATAAAAACATGCTGTTTGCCTTATTTTATTCATGAAAAACGCGCAGAAAGCAAAAATATCAAAAATGAGAATGTAATACAAAAAAAAAAAACAAGGAAATTAAAGTTGAAAGTTAATAAAAAACAATGTTAAATTAAGAAGATGTCATTGGTTTTATTTTCTGTGTGTTGGCAGTTCACAGGCTTTATATATTTCTTTCTTTCTTTCGATGGTACTGTGGCAAATGCAAGAAGAATCAACTGCTCAACAGAGAAAATCATTCAAACAATTGGATCTATGCTAATTCAAGCAGAAAGAAGTATTTTATTCCACAAAATTCAAATAAAATTAAAACTATAAGCGGAAATGCCTTGTTCAGTATGTACTAGCTAGTATTCACCTGTTTGGCAGCACTTGTGTCAACCACTGAACTAATTGCCTCACCGACTCGAATGTGCCGTTATACTTTGATTTCTATTGCAACAAGTTTCAATTAGATATTGCTCTGCACAAAAAATTAAATTTAATCGGGAAAAAGTGATTAGATCGTTAAAAAAACACCTGCGAATTGTTCATCAGGTATTTATGCACATTTTTCATATAAAATATCAATCGGGGCTAATGAATTTCATGGGAAATTATCAATTTAAAGTTTGCGTTAAAGCGGAGTCTTGCGAAGCCTCACAAAATGGCGGCTTGTAATTTGAGAAATATTTTTTAATTGGAAATTGTTGCAAATAGATGTAATATCGCGGCTTAAAAATGTCCGCGGAATTGTTTTTACTTCGAAGTCGAGTAGAAAAACATCAATTTGTCGGGTTTTTGATGTTTTTTTTTTTGAAAATCATTTCTCGGCTCGGTCGTCGTGATGCGGGTTTTTGTAAAGTACGGGAAGTAGCCGGGCGTCCATCTTGGCCTTGTCGATCGACGTGGCAAATAAAAAAAAATGTCGGGTTGGTTTTTTTTTTGGTGCCGTTTCGTTCGATTTTGTTCTGGAAAGAACAAGTTTGATTTCGTTTGCCCAAAGCTCGGTATAAAGTCGTCCGTAATCTAGTTTTTTTCTTTTCCAACGAAATGGAAGGTACTTTTTAGAATATTTCGCGTTTATTTCTTGCGCTTTAATTCGTTTGAAAGTATTTTGTTGCTTGCTTTAGAAAAGAAAGTGTACTTTTTAGTATTAAATTCGTGGTCGCGGTGTGGCTTGTGTCCATTCTATCGCGGAGTGTTTTTGCGTATTCGGGTTGTGGTATTTTGAATTCACGTCCGGTTCCGGTTTCGGCTAAGAACTGATAAAGATAAAGATAAAGAACTGAAGAACATTTCAAGCTTTGCTCATGAGGAGGGAATAGTGCACAACGAAAAACAGGTGAGTGATTTCTGTAATTTAATTAATTTACTTTATTTCTTATGATCTAAGCATTCTATTTGTATAAGTTACTCCCTTTCAATATGGGACGCATTGTTGTTGGATTTGCCGGACAGTTGAAGAAATGTGGTACGTCGCGAGGGAAGTTGTCGCAATCTGAGCATTAGTTAGGTTAGAGTCTTGTCGTGCCCTGTAGCTGTTGAATCTGTGACACCAGCTTGAGCGGAGCTAAACCAATGTTGTTCTTGTTAGCTGACCTTGTTCATTAGAGCTATGGTTGAGTGGCGACCACTGAGAATGACGTTTGGATGGTAGTTGGCCAGAGCTTTGGAGGCTTGTTTATGTGGTTTTTGTAACTTGCGTAACTGACGTCATCGAGCAATGTCGTTTTTGTAGGTAGTGAATATGTTTTTTAGATGTTGTGGTAGGTAGGTTGGAGCTGGTATTCCTTTGACATCAAGTGGCAGCCGGTGATGGTGCACATAGCTGCGTTATGGGATGCTTGCAGGTTTCTCTAGTTAGTTTCGTTTAGCTGAGATGCCCAAATGGATGCCGCGTAGCTCAAGGCAGACCTACTTATTGTTTGTAGGTGGACAAGAGGATTTCTTTATCTTTTCTGCGCGAGTTAACAGCTAGTGGTTTGATGACTTTGTTGCGTGCGCTTAGCTGGTTCTTAATGTTTGCGGCGTAGACAGAGAGAAGGAGCATGTTGTCGAAGGTGATATAAAAAAGATTTGGTTGAGTGATGGTTGGAATTTGTCGACCTGCTGCAATTATGTTAAAGTTAAAAGGGTCGTGGTTGATTATTCAGTTGAGAGAGGTAAGTCTTTGGGAAAAGACCTTCGAGGTTGTGTAGTAAAGCCTTTATCGATCTATGTACAAGCATAAACGTCCATATTTGGTCCTGTTGAGAATATCGTGCAATCTTCAGTATAAGATATTATTTTAACACCATCAGGAAGCTAAGGAGGAGGGAGCAGGAGAGAAACTGAACATTTGAGACTTTGTACCTACAATCGTTGTTTCTACTTGCGATTCTCGTATGAAAATTATACCATGTGTTTGATTGCTTAAGCTTTTGGGTTGTGTCGAACGCAATTGATCGCAAACCTGCTGTGTCGTTTGTTGTCGTTTGTATCGCTGTTAAAGGTATGAAATTCAGAGTATTTCAAATTGGCATGCTCATTTTGCAAGATGACAATAAGAGAACTATGTATTGAAGAAAGCAAGGTAGTTTGTAATTGAATTTATAAAAAGCTTGTGTTGTATATGTGGTACATCGGCTGAGCCTACGTCAGTTGTACAATTTATGGTGTATCTCTAGCTTTATTTGCTAAACTATAATAGTCAAAAGCAACCGGGGGCTAATGTCTAAATTCGTCAGTAACTTTTTGTCATCGTAGTCAGTTAGTTCTCGGAAGTAAAAAGATTACCTATGTTAAGCTCCGATCGCAGTTTATTCCGCAGTGTACATAATGCTTTCGTTCTGATCCGAAAAGTAACAGTTCCTTATTAATAATTACGTTTTTCATTTGTAGAGTCAAAGCTACAATTTTCTGAAAGCGTAGGATAAGAGCGGATCGTAAGCATTCTGTACAGCCCTTTACGCTTCTAAAAATACTAATTTTATACAAACATTCAATTCGTAAAAGCATTGAATTTTAATATACCTATGTATCCTTCTCTTTTTTATAGGAAAAGTCATGCAAGAGACTTACTCAACGTTCATCGAGCTTACGCCCACTGAAAGTGTTGTGATAGAGGACGCGTTTTTTTTTAAATCGAAATATCCGACTCCGGGATTCTTTGTTAAAATTATTTACCTTTATATAGTTTTTAATTCAATATTCAGTAATTCATATCTATCTTTTTTCTGTTAAATGTTCTGCTAAAAAAAAATACGTAAGTTAAAAAAGAAATCCCTCGGGTGTTGAAAAAAAAGTTCTTTCCTTTTTTGAATACGTAGATAAAAAATGTCCCTCGCGTGTGCTAGCTAAAGTTTAAAATAATTGTGAGTTAAGAAAAAGCCCTTTTTTGAAAAAAAATCCCTCGCGTCTGTTGTCTTCTTTTTGAATACGTATGCAAAAAAAAATGTCCATCGCGTGTGTTAAAAAGTCCTTTTTGAAATAAAAATATATCCCCCTCTTGTTGTGAAGAAAAATAAGTCCCTTTTTGCAAAAAAAAAATGTAATTCGAATTAAAAAAAATTCCCTCGCGTATGTATAAAAATATATTCTCCTTTTCTCTACAAAAGCCCCTCGCGAGTGTTAAAGAAAATCTTCTATTTCTTGCTTAAATTTGTTCTTGAGTGTTAAATTAATATTTAAATTAAAAAAATATCCCCCATCGCGGTTCCCCTATTTCTTAAAAAAAAAATCCCCCCTATCTGCATTTGTTCTTAAGTTAAATTTAATTTTTCTTGTTTATCTTTTGCCAAATTTTGTTTAATTTCGTGGCTCGTTTTATTGTGTGTGTCGCGAGTGGTTCGAGACCTCTACTCGCATGGAAACTTCAGTGGGCGTAACAAAATTTACGGTGAGTGGTATGTACCTTTTAATTTTTTATTTATTTTCTTTATTTCAATTATTATCATGAATGTCAACAATTTCTTCTCTTAAAAATGGGGTTTCTTTGAACATAAAACCATACAATACTTTTTCTAAGTCTAACAAATCTCTGCTAAAAAGGTAAAGGATCTTATGTCGACTCAAGATGTTTGCGTTTTTAGCTGATATTTTTGACACACACAGTTCTTTCTTTTCGCAGTCCTTCTACCACAAAATTTATAACAGAAAGTAGTTTTACTTCAAGTCAACAAATTGTATGTTGATGTGCTCGTTTTCGTAACTTATTTCGGCTCTCCTGAAAAATGTTGAAAATCGACTTAAGATAATTTACCTTTTCAGCAGAGAATAATCAATTCTCATACGCCTACCACAAGGCAGGTCTTTAGGACCACTTCCTTTTTATTGCTAGAAAACTTTGAAATTGTACGAAATTTCAGGGCGCTTTTCATATTTAAGGGGAAGTTTCGTATCTCCTTCTGATCGCAAAATAAAACGCTGGCATTTTTCTTTTTCAATAAAATTATGTTTTCATTTATTTAATATATATTTTATATTTTTCGTTTATGTAAATTAAAACACTTTTTTTCATCATCCAAAATTTTCATTTTTACACAAAGGTTTTCGTAAGTTTTTTTTCTTCTCTAAATTATGTACAAAATGTTTAAATTTTATTCCGAAGAATTTGTCTTAAATCAACCCTCAGAGGGATGGTTTCTTTCAAAAAGTACAATTTATTTACACAAAATGTTTTTTATTATTTTAACAATAAATATTATGACACAATACTCGTTTGTTTTGGGCTGTTGTTTTCCCCTCGCAACACAGTTTTCCGTCAACACAAAAAAACGGGTTTAAAAATATTCAAAATTTCGCGCCCATTTCGCGCGCAAATTACAAGAGCACACAGAGCCAATGGCTTGTGCTAAATTTAATTTTTAAAAATACATTTTCTCTAATTTTATTTTATAAATTTCAATAAATACTAATACTCGTATAGATTGTTGTTTTATTTTGTATTTTTTCTACATTTAAGCATATTCTTGTTGCGGCATCTTTTTTTTACTTTGAGTAATTTTTTATACTTACTTTAAATAATTTTCTACGCAAATGCAAATACTTTGTTTTTGTTTTTTCTTCTTCTTTGAGTGAGTGTGTAAAATTCCCAACAAAATAATTACTATTTGAGTTCGTTTTTTTCTTTAGTATAATTCCCTAATATATTTCTATATATATACTCGTAGCTTTAATAAAATTTTGTTTATATGCTTTGATTATTTCGTATGCTTTACTACATCAATTCCGATTGTTACCCATCTGGTCGTGGTTGTTTTTTTTTTGTATAATATTCCTTTGATTCTATTTTTTTTTTTTTGTTAAATATTGCTGTAAGGACCGTTATACAAACAAATTATATTTTAATACGTATACTCTTATATGGTTCTCATATTGCATACGCAATTATACAAAAATTTACACAAGTTTTTTTCTTTTTTAATTGGTCCTTTTGACAACGTTTTGTTTTTACAAATTATTTTAATATTTTTTTATCATTTAACTTTGATTTAAACTTTGATTAATATTTATCGTTTGTTATTGTATTTATATGTAGAATATAGCTAAATGATAATATTGCTTTGTGTCCTTATATATTTGTTTGTGGTTTCTTATTATGATTGTTTCTTAATTTAGTTTTATCTAAAACGCGATTAAGGGCAAAAGAAACCGTAGGTGAATGGAATATAAACGTGTAAATGAGTGAGCAAAATGGGTAGGGAAGAACAATTGTTGTGACATTTCTAGTAGAGACTTAAGTCCTGCCTTTTGCTGATACAATTGTAGGTGGTAGGAAACATAAGATTAAAGAGTAAATTGGAAGTTGGAAGCTAGTTCTTACAGTCGCGCATACATCTTTGTTACAATGTCTGGCTTTTCTTTTCCGCAAATCAAATAATTTTGTCTATTTAGCAAAGACACTTTCGCTAAAGCCTAATACCAAACCATTGCGCCTAGAAGTATACCCCTTTTTTACTTTATCTTAAGATTTATAAGTCTCAAAATAGATCGTATTTGGAATTGTTGAGCATATTCTTTCGCGTGATCCAGATCAAGTAAGTTGTGCATAAAATGTGGCTTGACGGATCAAACAATTTTCTCTATTTAGCAAAGACACTTTCGCTAAAGCCTAATACCAAACCATTGCGCCTAGAAGTATATTCCTTTTTCATCTCTATCTCTTTAAAATAAAGTATATTTGTAAGTATTAAACACATTCTTACTTGTGATCCAGATCAATAAAAGACGTTGCACCAGAAGCTCAGGTTATATTGGGTTTCAATGGGTGGTGTCTAAATCGAGTTGTATGCAATTTTTGCATTCGTTTGTAATTCACAGTATTTTGATTCGTGTTCAAATACATTAAATGCTTTCTGAGGGAATTATTCACTTTTGCTTTGTTGGATTGGATGGATATGGTCGGGACTTTAGCACCAAAGTTTTTATTAAGTGGCCACCCACGATTGAAGTTAAGTTACGTGATTTCAAAACAAGCAACATTTTTAACGTCGTCGTGATGCCAAAAACCGAAAGTGTATATAACGAAATATCGCAAACGTGCGCGTAAAAGTGTGTCCCCTCGGGCGGTTGGGAAGGGAAGATGGCGGGGCTCGGTTCGGTAAAAAAAAATTTAAATATAAATGTTGCTTGACGAATAAAATTTGGTGTTGAGTTGGTGAAAGGCTGATATCATTTAGGAATACAGGAAGAAGGTGGGTGACATACTAGATTAGGCGGGGAAAAAACTAAAACTGACGCTTGGAAGTACACTCAGGGACAAGACTGAAAGAAATGAATCTGGTTGGACTATTTATTTTATGAAGAAGACAAGAGATGATTGTTAAACTTTATTTCAAGATCAAATATTTTATACTCAAGCCACCAATCACCTTTGTGATATCAGCTCTTGAAAGAAAATAATATCAACTTCAAATGTTTGCCTCTGACTGTACTTTGGAAAAAAAGGAATAGATACCCAATCTGTTTGAAATTCGTTGGCATACTATCGATGGAAGACGATTTGCAGAAGCATCTTATCCTCAACATGTGACTTAATATTGACAGATAAAGATTGTAAGCAATACAAAATTTTAGCATGGATAAACATAAAACAACGAACTAAATATATCTGCATTTTTGTGTAAATTTAATTTCCCTTAAGGTCCAACTAATTCTAAATTTAAGTATACAAATATAATTTTTTTTTTATATACATTAATGTAATTCTTAAATAATTTATAAAACTTTATATACTACAAATATTTCTCTAACAATATATATATATATATTTTTTTTTATATAATTTATCTTCTCTTATTTAATAAATGTTGCTTGTTGAAACTCTAAATATTTGTTTCCTTTTTCTGTACAATTAATTTAGAAATTATGTTACGCTTTTTTGGATAAATTGTTTCTTCCTTGAATGGAATATTATTTACAAAAATATATTAATTAATTTAAAATTAAAAACAATTTATTTATTTTTTATTTAGTTTATATAACTATATGTCAATAGAATTAGAATAGGAATGTTAATGAAAAAATTCTATGAGTAAGGCTGCTTACATGTGATGGACTCTGATGTGTTTCTATTTGATTTTTAAGAAATACAAGTTTTGATTACGTTTTGTAGTAGTTTTCTTGTTTTGCTATAAATTTTATTTTTAAGTAGTTTTTTGCCTTTCAGAAAATTGTTGAATTAGAAGTTTTGTTCAAAGGAATTAGCATTCAGTTATAAAAAAAATTTAATAAAATAGACAGAGAAGGTTGAAAATTGTGCAATTTAATAAAATTTTTAAGGAAAAAAATCTGCCGAAAGGTATTATAAAACTTACTATGTACATATGTATGTATAACTGAGTTCAAAGTGTGTTTCTATAGAATCTAAATATTGGGGGTGAAACTGGCCTGAACTTATATTTTTTTTGTTAGCATGCATTAGGCTGATCTAGCTATTCCTAGGGCTGGAAAAGGACTCCTTTTTTTCTCTGATTCTAAGCTTGATCTATTGAAATCTATGCTAATTTTTCTGACTGTATAGATAACTTAAATTTTAAATGAAAAATCTGCATAAAAACTACTTTCAAAGAGTTCGTTTCTTACTAGTTGAATTAAGGGCAGCCATTCTGTTGGCAGGTTGGACCCACTCTCTTCTTTTTTTTTATCTTCCCATACAACAATAAAGAGAAAGGCAATAAACGCATTGGAATGAATAAGGAAGATCTATAGATTAGCTATTAGCTTAGCCTTTAAATATTACCTAGTTAAGAGCTTAGAAGGCAAACTAGAACAGGCCCCATAGTGGAGCCCATTGGAACACCACTATAAACTACAAAAGGTTTTTCTTTTTCGATTTCTTTTTTCAAATGTTTTGTTTACTTAAACTGTAAGATATTACTAAGTACATGCCATACAACAGTACATTTTAGTTTGTTGTCTAAATATTAATTATTTGCTTTAAATTTATCCCTAAGTAAGTACGTTATTTTTTTTTAAATGTGTGATTTAATTTTTTGTTTAATACCATTCTTGACCTCATAATACTAAATATTTAACTCCTAGTATCTACATATCTTTTGTGTGATGTCGAAACAGTTAGATATGACATAAGAATAAGATTAACAAATTTTTAAAAAAGCTAAGTACCACATGCTATATCATTAAAATCTATCGTCTTTAGTAGTGTACGTTAGAGGAACAGGAAGTAGAGAACGATGAACAACAATTATGATGACGACGATGACGAAGAAGAAGACTACGAATAAATAACTATATTTGGTAACGAACGACTGAATCAAACGTCTGTCTCAGTGCTGTTGATATGCAATGAGCTGCTGTCACTTCCGGTATGATTGGTCAGTTGAGCTGTACTGCCAGTTGTAGTTGTTGTTGGTGTTGTGGGTGGTTGCTCTGTTAGGGGTGTTGTTGGAGGCGCTGCCAGTGCTGTCGATGACGATGTCTGTTGAATTTGTGACTGCGGACTAGTGGGCGTTGGTGTGGCCGGTATCTGATGCCAATTTATACTATTCTGCGAGGTTATATTCCGCGTTTTGACTAGTGGTGGGTTCTTAATTGACGCCGAAAATGCCATACCACGACGAAGAGTCGCTCTATTTTTTGTATTTTTTTTTTGTTTTTGGGTTTTTGGAATTGAAAAATTGAATTGATTTGGTCTTTCAAAAGACTGTTTTTTTTTTGCGGCTATTTTCTTTATTCATTTCGTTATACAGGATGAAGATAATATAATACACATACAATATTAGATATTTAAAGTCGAGCAACATCCAAAATAGTCAAGAAAAAAAAAAAAAATTAAGTGACTTAAAAAGAATAGTGTGTTTGGTGCTTTTTTAAGTTGAAAAAGAAATTCCAATAATACGAAAGAAAACGATTTTTCGAAATGAATAAAGACAATCACCATGCATATAAGAGTAATTTGTATTTGTTTGTTCTTCTCAAGACACAATAAAACTTACCTCGTTGGACTTGGGGGTGGGTATGAAATACCACGATGACTGGGCGATAATAAATTGCCCGACTGACTATTTGTTGGTCCAGGTACAAGCAACGTATTGTTACTATAAGTATGGTAAAGGTTACTACAATAAGAAGAACCATAACAAAAAAAAAAAAAAGAACAACAGTTAAACACTACATTGACTTTGAGCGGTGTTGTGTGTAGAGCAAATTATATTACAAAAAATAAATTTATTTATTCCAGGTGGTATCAATTTTTTGTCCTTGGATGTATAATAATATAAATAAAAGGTGCTTTAACGCTGGTGTTTATGTTTGTAGTCTAAAAATGCTAATGGATTTTTATTTTTCAATGAGTTTTGAGTCTAAATGACGAGCAACATTCGGTTTCTAATGATTTGATTTTGTATGATACAGTGTGGGTCGGAGAAATCAATACACTCGGCTTTAAGTTTGAGTGTTTTCTCCGAAAAAAGGAAATAAAATTTGTATGAGAAAGAAATATTCTAGGCCCAGATGTGAGCGGTTGACTTATGGGCAACATCAAACTTTTTTAGAAAATATGAAAATTCCTTTTTGTGTTTTGCATGGCAGCCAAATTTTGACTATAATTCTTCTGAACTTTTCGTCAAGAGAACACCAAGTAGGCGGCTCAAATTACAAATACCTCTATACCGTTATCTTCGGCGAGAGTAATGTCAGGAGTAAAATTTTGAAAACAAAATTTTTGTTTCTCAATCTTTTTGTAAAAAAAATAAATAAAATAAATAAGCACGCAGGCATCTAATAACATCTACTTTTGAATTTTGTCTGCACGTTTTTTTTAGCGTTAACTACATGAACACATTTATATATACAACATCCTCTAAGGACCACCATTTTGATAAGGTATACTCATAAATTCATATCCTGTCACACTCACGATTGATTATGATGCAAATTTAGGTTCGGCAAACTCTGTCCAAGGTGGTTGATCGGTTGCACCGAGAGTGTATTAGATGAAACCGCTATGATCTTTTGTTTGTGTGGACTGGTTGCCAAAGTCTTTGGTTTTGGTACATAACCTTGATTTGTACCTACAAAGAGAGAGATTAAATTTAGAATTCATTCATAGAATCAATTAACTCACTCATAACACTCGATCCTTCATCACTCGAGAGCGAATTGGTTTTCTCAAAGTCCACTGATATATTCCTTGAATCATTCCATTCTACCGAACCACTATGACTGTTATTTGCACTCGATACGTGGCTACAAATCGAGCTGTTCATTGGACTCTTTTTGACTCCCAGAGAGTCGGCTGTGCCTCCACTAGCTCCGCTGCCTCCGTAGCGGAAGTTATCCCAGTTGTTACCGCTGCCCTGCTTCAGTCTTGTGTAGATATGCTTAGCTCGCTTAAGGGATTCGTACCAATTCTTTGCCTCGGAACATTGGAGAGTGAAGGCTGTGGTGGCGACTTGAAATTCATTTAGGTAGATGCAGTTCAGCGTATTGTTGTTGTGCTGGACGACAAGTCGATCGGTTAGGTAAGGCTGTCGGATGATTTTTAGCGCGCCCAGACCCTTTTTTGCTATTGTCTTGCAAACGAGCAGAATATCAGTCAGCAGGAAGCAGTGGACGTCAGCTTTGCCCAGGTTATCCTTGTATTTGTGGTCGCCTTCCATGAATAGATGGCGCACCTGATGGGTGGGACAGCCTTTCATGGGAGCACACAAGTCAAACATCACACTGTGCTGCTTTATTAGCTTTTCTAGGTGCTCGTTGTTGGTATCCTAGAAGAGTTTTTTTTTTTATTTTTGTTATAAGTGAATTTTTAAGACCAAACTCACCACAACATCATAGGACTCAATGCGTGCCATAACACCTTTCAGTCGCTCGTTTTCTTGTCTCGTTGTCAAATGATTATTTACACTGCACACAAAATTCTCCACAGAATGGATCTAAATTGAAAAATATATATAAGTCACCACGATTTTTGCATATATTCACCACACTTTACCATTTCATCAATTGCATCAGCGTCATCTTCATCCAAAACATGGCGTCGTATCGCCGTTAGCAATAAATTATATTTAGTCAGTCTTTGCATTGGCCGAACCAAAATGTCAGCCAATCGCAAACGATTGCACATCTTTTGTGATTCACACCACGCTAGGTAGGCGGTAAAAAGGGCATTATTTCGATTCAGTTCCTTGCAATAGAACTGACAGGTGCTTTGTTCCGCACAATACTTTTTGTATGGTGCAAATGTCGTTGCGAATGTGACGAAACCTTGACGAAAGAAATCAATACAAAGTGGCGCATGACTGGCAACACTGCTCGCCACCATTGGATACAGATAGAGGGTCCAAAATTTTAGATTAGCCTCGCAAATGTCACGGACATTCGAGAAGAGTTTATGCTGATCCACATCGGTGAGAA
The DNA here is from genome assembly GCA_949716465.1 of Chalcosyrphus nemorum. Taxonomy (NCBI): domain Eukaryota; kingdom Metazoa; phylum Arthropoda; class Insecta; order Diptera; family Syrphidae; genus Chalcosyrphus; species Chalcosyrphus nemorum. Next base: position 57,766,234 of record OX454334.1, on the reverse strand, counting down.
GTTTTTCCTCTTGAATAGCTTCCAGACAGGCGAGAAAGAGCTTAAAAAAAAAATTGCACTATAAGACTTGACAGCTGTCAAAATGTTACTTAAGCTTACGTCAGTCACAGTTTGTAGGGCATGAATATAATACACTTCTGTTGTCACCAACTCCCAAATGGCCGTCTGTATTTTTGTCTCAATATCTGACATATTATCACAGTGAACAAAATCCTTCCAAGACGTGTGCATATTGTCCAAATATGCTAGCGCCGCATCAAACTCAGGATGATCGAAACTTAACGAAGCACTCTTTTGGGGTACGCCATTTTTGGCGTAGTTATTCAGCAATTCGCACAGTTGACTTTGGTGTGGATTTTTGATGCCAAATAAGCCAGACCAGCGTTGTTTCAGTTGCTTGCCGGGAATACTGCGTTGTTCCGATTCGGTGGTCTCTTCGGTTGAAGCCGATGACAGGAGTCTTGGTGGGCGGGTACGGGAACCCTAGTAAAATAGATTGACGTATATAAAAGTGAGAGGAAAAATAAATTGACTTACAAATGAAGCAGCTTTTTGGAGAGTTTTCTTGCCGTCTCTTTCTGTGACGATCAAGTGACGGCCGGCTAAATTTTCTACATCCGTGTTTTCATCAAAGGAAGATGTATAAGGCGGGGACCCTAAAGAAAAACCGATGTCAATAGTTTTACTCTCTAACTTGATTGAACTGTCAAAAATCCTAGATTTGACATCTGTCATAAAACTCACCTGATTCCAAGAAACTAGGTAAATTATTGTCCGTTATTGTGATCTGAGAGAAACTTAAATTTCTCCGTCGTAATGAATTGCTTAGGGCATCGCTATAAAAATACATTTTCATTATTCATCTGTCATCTGTCAAACAATGCATATGTATTACTTACGATAATGTAACCCCCTTAATTGCTGGAATCAATTCTTCCTCTTGACAGCCATTTTCCAAACAAAAACTCACTGAGAAGAATTCCGAACTTGAGATCTACACAAAAGGAATAGAGGAGAATATATTAAAACGTTTCAATGTCAAAATATTGACATCTTGTCAACGGTGATTAAATTGTCACAAGATTTAAACCTTTTTTTTTTTTCTTGGAGAATATTTTGTCCATCCCTTGTCAAAACTTGTCGAACCCAAATCAGAGAAAAATAAAGATTCTTCCAATGTTTGGTGACTTTTTGGGAATGCATTGGAATTATTTTTGTGGGAACTTTTCAAAAGATTACATTGAGAAGTGGTTAAGAGGAATTTGCTTCACACAGGCGAGAAGTTGGAAGTGTTCCTTCGTTTGGTGTGAATGGATTGTTTTTTTGGAAATCCTTTTTTCGGATTATGCTTGACCATTGGGTTCGGATGGGGTTTTGTTTGTGCATTTTGTAGTAGATTGGTGCAAAGTGTGTAAATTTAAGACGAAGTCGAGTATAGCAGATGGATAGTAGTGTGAGTTTGATAAGATTTGTGATTTGTCTTATACAGAAGGCTCTTATGGTACTGGAGCAGAGGATGACAAAAGGATGTATGCCGCTCCAAACAGGGAACTATGAGGGCGGTAGCTAATTGAGAGTGGAGGACTTGGTCGCTGGCGAAAAAATACTGTGAATTATGAAGGAATGGAAAATTTACATACGATTCTCTGCAGTAATTTGGACAACAACCACTTAAGGTACTCGTTCAGTTGAAGGGATCTGAAGACCTTAATCCATGGACCACATTTGTAGACCACAAGGATAGATGGACATTGGAGGGGATCTACGGACTTCAAAGGATAGAATTCGTTGAATTGAAGGACTTAATTGTCTTGCAGAGACTTAAAGGACTTCAACTGGTTCTGGACTACTAACATTTTTGAGTACAGCTGATATTTTTCAGTTTCTCGGGTGCATAGGGAGTTCCTTTTACAGACTCAGACGATGTGGCTTTTGGTGTAAGGGGCATGGCAGCTTTGATAATCTTGCACACATGACCCTGGTCTTATGGGTATGCCGTCTGATGCTATGACTTCGAGGCTTCAGTTACGGCGCATGTATGAGGTCGACTTTCTTGGTATTCAGGACTGGTTACCGCCAGCGTCTGAGCCAGGAAAGGGGTGTAGTCATATCAGTCAGGGGCTGGTGTATTTATGAAAGACTAACACAAGGCTGCAATACTCATTGGGTAAGCAAGCCTCTGTCTTCCAGGCGGAAGAATCCTAATGGCTACAAGTCAAATCGTTAGGAATAGGTGGAAGGGTCGTAGTATCGGTGTCTGTGGTGGCAGTCAAGCTGCGCTTAAGGTCTTGCTTAACCCTTTAACATCATCCACTCTCCGATGTGATTGCTAGACAAGGCTCAGAGGAGAGTTTCTTAGGACCCGAACCTGCGTTAGGTCTTCCTGCATCAACGGTCAGGGCTTCCATTGATGTTTAGGTTTCTCATGTACACAATTGTGCATAGCATGTCGCTCCTGAATGAAGGTGATGATGATTGGCTTAAGCGAAATATCTGTCTGCAATGCCTGTGGAGAGGGTGAAGAGACTGCGGGACACTTCCTATGTGATTGTCCAGCCTTTGCTCATATCAGGCTGCAGATTCTAGGTGCGGATGTGGTGAGTGTTATAATGTAAGCTTTACGTTACTGAAGCACCTACTCGAGACGAGAAAAAGGGGGCGTAGTGGGTTGCTTTCTGGTAGTACAATGGACAAGTTGATGTCTGACTTGTGAGCTTTTCCTATCCCGACAAAAAATTGTTAAGAAGCGTTGTTATACTCCAAATTTATTGTACATTTTAGACGTCTTAAAAGAGTGCTGACATTTTGAAATAGGTCATACAGCTAAAAGCCAACAGTCACATGAGAGTCATGTGCAATCTACAAACGACTTCTATTCGGAGACATTCATATGAACGTGCCAATGAGAGCGAAACACATCTCCTGTTCCGCGTGTAGCTCTCTCACATCATACCAACTGAGCGAGCTCATTCCAAATGCTAGTCATATTCCTCGCATAATGTTAGATAAAACTTTCATGTTTAAAGTTTTGCACTTTTGAAGAAATAAAAACGAAAAAAGTCACTGAAAAAACCGAAAAGAAATGTGTCATCCGGCTATCCTTTAAGAGTACACTTCTGCACTTCTTTTATATATCCTTTTTTGTAATTCCTTCCACACCTGCCATTCGGTTCTTAAAAGTTTATTGCTCCAAGAATCCATTCCTTTACTAAATCCCAGGTGTTCAGCAATCTTTTACTCTCTCTCAATGTTTTGAGCTACATATCAATGGGAAATTAAATTCAAGGACCTGGTGACGATGGTCTGTGTCTGTGTCTCTGGGTTCTTTTAAAACGAAGAAGAATGACACACAAAAAGAATAAGAATACACACAACTTTCTTGCGATTAACTTGTGGAAAAAGAAATTTTATCTTTCGAAAGAAAAATACAAACGACAGCGAGTCCATTGGTTCTCTTGTCGTCCATTCGACGAGGAGGCACTTAAGGTTAACGTTAAAAACGTGATGCAAATCCTTAATGCACATTAGCTTTGCTTGTTTCTCTTTCTCTCTTTCTCCTTTTGTACCTCTCAAGTGTGCTATTCACAACAGAGGAAGGAGTCTTTCTTCCCGAAAAGTGCAGACAACATCCTTGCAAAAGCTTAAAATGTCAAAATTGGGTATAGAAGAAGAGGGGCGATGTCAAGTCAGCAGCAAACGTTTAGAAAGTATACATTGACATCTTTAAGGAAAATACAATAAATGTCAGTTTGAAGTACATTACAGCGATTATACTTTGAGAGGAGGATTCCTTTTTTTTTCTGTACTGGCTAGTCAAGACGTTCTTGACAGTGCAACGATGAGTATCACAGTTTTTATTTCTGTCTCAAGTAATCGTAATCCTTTGTGTGCTCTTACACACTGAAGGATTCATTCATTTACCAAAGGCGAAGGAATTTTTCGCCGACTCAGAAGTGCATTTCAAGGAGTTGAAGTTGAGTTGAGATAAAATGATCATTTGCCAAAGTGGTGGATAAAAACGCCTTGGGGAGCCATCAAAGTGAAGGCGACCTTAGGGAGGGTTATAGAAAAGTCAAGGATGTGTTTTCGGAAAATTGAATTGTAACCTTGGGACTCAAAATATGCAAGTAGGTCATCGTCCGGCAGTCGCAAACTAAGTGTTTGTCTACTGTCTAGTGCCTCCCAAGGGCATGTAAAATTGCTAACATTCTTGCAGTCTCTCTCTGCCTGAAAGTAACCCAAACACATCCTGGAATTGTTTTCACAAAATTTTGGTCATAAAAAGGCTTCCAGACACATACGCTCGTACGTACACATGGAACCGTTGAAGCGTAAAATAAGATTTCCAAACGCAAGCAAGGGGAAAGTTTGTTTAAGTTTTCATTTTAACGGCAGAAAGGGTCTCTGTTTCATATGTCTCTTAAAATTCTACACAAGTAGCTATATACATATGAAATGCCATAGATATTCTGAACTTTTCATTTGAGATACTGTCTTCGTTGACAGAGATAACAATGTCGACGGCGACAAGTGAATCATAAATGTTGTTCCGAGAGGAGAGTTTTCATATTTTCGTTTCTTCATTTGTGGCATAAAAATGGTTTTATGAGATCCTTCGGGTTAAATCGTAAAACGGATGTGATTTTAAAATGTTTTTTCTTTGTAAACTGATGGCTTTATTTCTGGCCATTAAAATTAGATAAAGACGAAATAGATTCAACAAGTTTGCCACAAGAATTTTGAGATTAAGACTTGAGATGCCATAAAAATTTGTTTTGACAAATTAATTGCTGACACAGTTTGAATGTTTGAGTGAAGAGTTTTAAATGGAAAAAAAAACGGGACTAGTAAAAGACTTATGTATCAGGGCCTCCAAGGATGAAGCGACTTTCTGGTGCCAGAGCTCGACAAAAGCGAGCATTCTAACAAGATGGGGCTACATGTCATACAAGCGAAGCAAGGCTCAAAGTTGTGAAGGAGAACTGTGCCGACTGGGTCATCTCACGGCTACGTCAAGTCCTTAGTCTATACTAGCAAGCCAACCACTTTGAACGAGTTCGAGGCCAACATTTGAGACGCTATTGCGGAATGATGCCGTACTTGTTGGACCGAGTCATCAGAAATTGGACGGACTACTTGAAGCACTCCCAGCAAAGCCGAGGCGGCCATTGGAACGCTGGGCTAATCCACACACAATGGAATGAATTTACCTTCAAAATAAAGTCAAAATATATTTCATATCCCATACCGTTGTTGTTTTATTTAAGTTTGTTTTCCTATCGTTCTTATCCGGACACTCAGTTGTTGGTCCTTTGGAATCGATCCTTGTACTATGTCACTCTGACCATGATGCTTCTCCTGGTGTAGATCTTTTCTTTGTAGATTAGATGTTCATGGACGGTTAAGGCAAGGACCGGCATTTGATCATTTTAAGTATCCGAATGTAGCAAGCCAAAGAGACTCTGACTTCGAACAAAGTAGTTGACAGGAAAGCCTTCTGAAAAGCCAAGGGGTGATTTTTGTCCAAGGGTCAGAGCGGCTTTAGTTGGGAACGAATTCCATAGTTCTCCGAAGAGTTGAGGGTGCTATCAGGCACAATACCAAACATGGATTTGCTCCATTTCCTCCCAATGCAATGTTACCTGGCAACAATCGCTACTTTAATTCAAAATCTGGGATTGATTGGCAGCTCTTCGAATGAATTGCTTTTAGTCATTAAAATAAATAGTTCTTCTGTGTTCTATCCTTTCCTTAAGAAGGATAAGAAATTGAATTAAAAAAAAAAAAAAAGAATTCAATTTAAGTCTCTCGAATCCCATAGACTGTTCCTGTCCCTTGCAAGTTATAGTCACTAGTCTCACAAGGAGTTCCTCAACCAAGTTAATTACTTACTTGTCCCTACAACCGCCCACTTTCTGGGTAAGGAAACACACCATTGGAATACACAAAGTGTAACGTCAATTCAAGAAAATAACCAGCGGGGGTGTGCACAGTGGAACTTTGCAATTATTTCATCTCACACCCGCCTACTTACCTCGCTCCTAGTTAGAAGGGGTTTCTTTCGTTGCATAAACGATGATTTCTTCTTGTGCAGAGTTGTTGTTGGTGTTGCCACTACTGTTGCAGTAGTTGATCCTTGTGAACTGACAACGCTGTGGTTTTGTTGTCCGGCACTTGGGTTCGCCAAGACGCCTACACTAGAAGAATTTGTATTACTACTTCCAGTGGTCGCAATAGCACCACTTCCTGGCAAGAATCCAATAGCACCAGTCACACCACCAGAGACAGGACTTAGTGCAGTAGAACTGTGTATTGTTGTTGTACCACCGCTGCCGCCACCACCACTTCCACCGAGGCAACAGATTTTGGTGCATGTTGTCGACGACGATGAGGATATCGATGGATAATGAGGATGTGAATGATGATGAACTAGCGGCACTGATGCAGATGGATAGTGGTGGTAGTGTTGCTGTGAGGGTGACGGAGGCGTTTGATGATAGTGGTGGTGCGAAGTAGCGCCTGCTGGTGGATGACTATAGGCTGCAGCTACAGTAGGCTTCGATGGTGTTTGCGGAGATGATGTATCCAATTGCTCAGACTTGTTTGAAAGGGAGACAAAATGTTACAAAAGGAAAGCCTCTCTTTCGGGGAAAGAACCAAAGTCAATGCAAAAAACAAAATGAGGTGGGGGAAACTAAAAACAGAAATAAACTAGGTGCTTTCTCAAAAGACGGAGTAAAAATAGAAATCCTTTTTTTCCAATTTCACACTTCGGTACTCACCACGCGGGATTTTTGGCCAACTGCTGAACCGTGCGGACAGGCTATCATTGAGTCCAGACCATCCAAGTGTGTGAGGCTTTTGGACTTCAACTGTGGAAAGAGAAGAAAGAAAGAGGAGATCAATTTGGTGGACGAGGTTGAAAAGTCGTAGAGTTGTTAATAGTTTTAAGGGAAATGGGAGCGACGTTTTTCCATTTGGCTCTTTTGCAGTTCAGTCGTTAGAGTACAGACTGACAAGGGTCAAAGCGACAAGCAGTTTAAGGGCTTTTGTCATTTTAAACCTCGTTCAGCTTTATACCAAATGTAAGTCAAGTAAATTTTAAGTCAAGGCTCACAGTAACTGTCAGTATTTACTTCATGTGAAGAACTATCAACTATTTTTAAATGCATTGCAATTTACATATGTAAATCGCTATTATGAACACAAACATAGATCCGGCAACTTGTGATACACAACGCTACTCCCAGTGCACCACCTTAAATCCGAACTCATCCTCATAAGCGAGGACAGATTTTTTTTTTCTTTTGCATTCAATTTTCCGATTTGAATATCATTTATGCACAGGAAGGAAACGAACGAGAAAATTCTATATATTTACCACCTGAATACAAATTTGTACACACACACACACACACCCATATCCTCCCTCTAGGTGGATACTTTCACTTGAATGGTTGCGTTCAGTCGCATGCTACATTTTTTTTTATTCCCAAAAACCACTGTTTTGCGTGTATGGATGTACATTTAAATGTCATAAATCATTGTCGAAAAAAATAAATAAAAAAAAAGAGTCACAGGGAGGAGAAAAAAAAAACCGCAAAAGAGAATCCTTAAATTGAGAGAGAGAGAGTGAGAGCTATAAAGTATTTTTATGCTTGTCATCAAACATGCGTCATTCTGCAGATTCAAATGCGAACAACCTCTTTACCTCGGTGTTAGTGGCATGTTACTCGCTTGTTCTTCATGTTCTACTTCAGATTATTGCTCCTGGATGTCATGACATGAAGGATGTTCTTCAATCCTTCCAATTTTTCAATCCAATGATGATGAAGAAAATTGGAAAATTATTTTTAAAAAAAAAAAAAAAAACCTGCTCTATTCCACTCGAGAAAACAATCGAGATAGATAGATACTCGTACTTACAACCATTGTCGCATAAATATGTCAAGTGCATTCGAAGGATGACAGATGGAAAAATTTATTGAAATAGTTTTGCTAGTTGCAGTTGTACTAAGGTAAAATGATGATGCCTCACTTACTGCAGATGTTCTTAAGAAAATACATATTTTATAAAAGCGAAGCGTCAAGAATGACATACTGTTTGAGGCAAGTTCTTGACATATGCCGGCATAATTTGGTGCTTTTTCCTCCCTCAATCTTTTGACTTTCTGTGGGTACCCACGTTTCCCACCTTCGATTGTTTTTCTAATTACAAAGACGCACATTATTTTTGGGTAAACAACATACAGACTGGTGTTTTGGTGTATCAGATGAATAACAGGGTGGGATTTAGAGGAGGCTTTTAAGAGCTTTGCACACACGTGTCATTTTATTCTACGACTGTTGAGTACAATACAAATAAAATGCGAAAAACAATTTAGTAGCACGTGTAGGATGTGGACACTGACCTCATTGTTGCCACATGAAAATCTTTGAGTGAAACCATTTGATTGTATCCATCAAGATTGGCTTTTGTGGTGGTGTGGGCCTCATGAAATTTAATTAAAAAACCACAAAATTTTGATATTTTGCCTTGTTTTTGAAATTTTGCGCCTTGAAAATCGAGTACATCATCAATTTCTTTGTTTTTCACTATTGCTGCATAGTATTAGGTGTTAGGCTTTCTATTTCGTATCTAAATTGGTGCATACTTTTAGGCGATAAATGGAATTAATCTATTTTTTTAACTCATGATTCAAATTCTGTGCTCAAAAGTGATCAAAATGCCTCGAATGCAGAAACAACATCCATCCAGATCAGCTTTTTGGAGCTTCACGAAATTGAAAGCATAAGTAAGGGGGCACGTTAATTAAAGAACCACAAAATGTTTATATTTCGCCTTGTTTCTGAAATATCGCGATTTGAAGATCAAGTGTACCATAAATTCCTGTGTTATTCACAATTGCTGCATAGTATCAGATGTTAATCTTTCATTTAAGCCTTTTCTAGCTAAATTGTTGCATACTTTTAGGCAGTCTGACTTATTTAGAAGGTTGAAAATTTTGGTATTTCGCCTAGTTTCCGAAATATCGCAATTGTAAGATCAAGTGTACCATCAAGTTTTGTGTTATTCACATTTGCTGCATATTATCAGGTGTTAATCTTTCAATCAAGCTAAGCTAGTGCATATTTTTAGGCGGTCTGACTTATTTTAAGAGATTGCTTTGCCATATATTTTTTTATGACAAATTATGATTCAAAATTTTGTGCCCCAAAAATTGATCACAATGTCTCGAATGCAGAGACAACATCCATCAATGTTTGGCCTGGCTGTGTTCAGTGGGTAGGTCGTAAATCAGTTTAAGTGAATTAAAGGAGGTTTTTTTTTTTATTTTTTTCTCCTTTTTTCCATTTTTCAGTTTTAACCTCTACTCAAGAGAATTACTATAGAAAAACACAAAAATAGAATGCCGCCCACGCAATCGATGAACATTTTATTGTCGACCATTAATACCAAATGCATACACACACACTTTGGCGTATCTGTATAGACAGGCTAAACTATACATCTGTGAGATATTGGCGTTGAAACTGATGCACACAACGCAATTGTCACAAAATCACAGATAAAATGTTCTTTCAGTGATTTGAGAGAGAAAGAAAAAGGTTTACTTTTTTTTTTGGTTTTACTTGATGACGACAATAATCCAAATTATTGATTGTCAAGATGACAATGAAGTATTGACTGACATTGATGGTTTAGTGGTGGATAGAATGCAGTTTTTTTGCTTTTGGTTCCAATTTGTTGGGGAAGGTTGTAAAAAATGGTTATATGGCGGAGAATTTATTGACAAGTCGTTCGAGGGGAAATAAAAAATGGTGATGGTAGTTTTCAGAAGTTTACAGTGTAACTGTTTTTTTTTATAAGCTCATCTCTAGCTATCTGACACCTAAATGTCACTGAAGCTGTCATAACTTGTTTGAATTCTTAAATTGGTTGTGACACTTTAAATATTTTTGTCAAAACCTTTTGACTCACTTTCTGTTGACAGATTCCATCTCCTGTCATTTTTCTTTTCCCCTCGCACCTATTCATCATAAAATCAAATGCTCCCCCAACACATGTGTCAAACTTTGAAAGTGACAATGACTAAACAATGAGCTTATCATCCAGTATGATCCACTCTATGGAACTGCGACAATTAAACGTTTGTTTTTGAATTAAGCTAACAAACTCTTGACACGCTAACACAATGACATAAATAGAAACACTCCGTGCAGACATTACGAATCCCAACGGAGTGTCCACCACTGTAGGTATTTACTATGAAAGGATATTTACCATGAAAGGCTTGTGTCCATTATAAAATCAATTGAAATGGAAATTTTGTCAATACCTACACTCTGGGGGTTGAAATCTTCTTCATGCTTTAAGAGTAGCCTTTTTGGGCAATAACAACAACAAGAACAAAATCAGTGCAGAAAAAGGGATGTGAAAACACTTTTCTGGATAAGTGGATGTCTACGTTATTATATTATTTGGATCACCATGGTAGCCGCCAAACTAACCTTGAAAATAAAAATAAAATAAAACAATAAAGTGCTCAACTGGGTCGTAAGTACTTGTACCTTGGACCTTTTTCACAAATTTCATTGCCATATTTTTGAGCACGCATTAAAGTTAGCTCGCACTTCGATTTTAGTCGAATTCTATTGAGCCTTAATCAAGAAATAACCATATTTTCTAAAATCAGGTTATCAGTAAAGTACCGTTATATAAATTTTTAGCCAAAGACGCCATCTTATAGCCCTTGCTTGAACTAACTGAAATGTGAAATTTAATCGAAATCGTTGAACATATTTTCGAGAAAAGCGACTTTTTGTAAAATTTTCCTTGAGTAAAGTACCATTAATAATGGAGTTAGGAGGAAAATTCAGATCTCCACTCGAGCTGTAAGCCTACAGACCTCAGATATAAAGTTTGATTTAAATCGGTCCAGCCGTTTCCGAGAAAATCAACTTTTTGGAAAATTTCCCATAAGTAAAGTACCATTTATAATAGGGTTAGAAGGGAAATGCTGAATTGTGCTCGATTTGTGTCCCTATAGAGCTCAGATATAAAGTTTGGGGTAAATCGGTTGAATAGTTTCCGAGAAAACCGACATTTTGTAAAATTTCCCATAAGTAAAGTCCCGCTAATAGTAGGGATACGATAAAAATTCCAATCTTCACTCGAATTGTGTCCCTATAGAGCTCAGATGTGAAGTTTGAAGCAAATCGGTCGAGCTGTTTGCGCTGCAGACAGGCAGACAGACAGAACTTCTCCCCAATCGTAATGTTATCTTGAGTTCCCATTTTTTTCACGAAACCAATACTTGTCCTCTATTATAGGTGCAAGCAGAAAAAAACTGAAGCAAAACAATTTATTTACTTTGAAGCCCGTCGAGGGACGTCATATTTCTACCACTTAACGGTGTGAAGAGCAACAAAATATTTATGATCTGGCAAACACAAATGATTTGAGGCTGAATGTGTAAATGGGGGGGGGGGGGGGGGCGAACAAAAAAATGTAACGAAATTCCTTTTCGAGGATATTTATGAAGGCTTTATGCAGGCGGCTCGTCGGAATCAACGAGAGTGCTGCTATACATAAATACAGAGTATTCTTTTTATACTCGTGGGATTTGGTGTTTTTTTCTTTTTTTTTTTTATGAAAGCAAGGACTACAACATGAATATTGAAAGTCTTTCGGTGTGGGTGTGGTTGTGCGTAGTTCGATGAAGAGTGTTAATCTTTTGACAAATTGATGATGGTAATGATTTCTCGCGCAGTAAACTTGAAATTGAAAGAAAGTTTCGACAGTTGAACGTTTTAACAATGGAAAACATGAAGGAAATTTGATGGTGTCTGATGGGTAAAGGACATTGGCATGATTGCCATAAATTTGATGATAAAAATGCTTTTAGATGATATTAGCATATTTTTTTGATTATATCTTTCGGTGTTGTGCATTGTTATGTGTCATTGAAATGTCATAAAGGGTAGCCTCTATAAAAGAAAAGAGGGACGTAGACTCTTAGGACGAGGACCACAAAGGAATTTCACTGGTCTTAATGCATATTGGAGGTCTTAATCTTCTTTGCAAATGTCTTCTTTTCTGATCTCTTCAATAATGAAACCTTTTTTGCCTAGTTATGTTAGATGGGTATCCTTTGCTTAATAGGTCTATTGTGTTGCCCTAGGAGTTGGAACGCCAAGATTCCATGTTCGGAAAGTCATATGCGCGAGTTCTCTTAAAAAAGTATTCCTCGAGGAATTGCTTTCTTGTGGCGGATAATGCTGGGCAACCAGAGACGAGGGGCAAAGGTAATTCTTACTCTTTCTTATTCATGCAGCTACGGCACAAAGCATTGGTCAGAATATTGAGCCTAACAGCGTGCCTAGTGACAATGCAGTGGCTTGTTAGTATCCCTATCAGATGGCCCAAATGCTTAAAGTAAAAGAGGCCCTCCTTCATCAGTTGAGGGTTTCTGACTTGTGCCGCTTGGTGGACAGTTTGTCTACACTGAACATCAGAGTACTTTGGGAACCATTTGCTCCTTAGTATGAAGGAGCATATCTTAGTCGTACAGGCGTTGCTGAGATCGTTTAGATCGTTGGCAAGGACACGTGCATAGTAGGTGCCTTATAGTCTCCTCTCCTCCTTCACACAGCTTCTGCAGAAGACACTGCCTTGGATCTTTTTGTCCTGAATCCAAGGGAATTGATGTCATCCTGGCTATCGATGTTTAAGAACGATAGTGGTACTGCATTAACCGCCAGCCATTCAGCTGCTTGACGAATGGCAGTGACTTCGGTTTTAAAAACTCTAAATTCGTCTATCATAGTACCGCAGTACTGTGTCAGAGATGGCTGCATTTTTAATAGGGTTTTGTACTTTTATTTACCAACTTACTGTCCTGTCAAGAATGAGGCCAAAATACTGACCGTTTTCACAGGAATTAAGCAGAATTTCCCTTGATTTTGGCCTCGTGGTTCCTTGGATCCTATGCATCTTTGTGGGTAGAACAAGCTTCTTTTTGGTTGGAATGGCATTGAGGCCGCTGCTGTCTGTCTACTTAACCAAGTTGGTCAGTGCTGTTTCCATGTATCACACAGCGTGGTAGCGTGCTTTCGACTAATTGCTATGACGATGTCCTTGCCTAGTTAAGCATATAGTATTCCCCTCTACTCTAATATGTAAAGAACATCTCTTTCCCAACTGATAGCAATTAACTTATCTTTTTTATATAAAAATCCAACGAATAACTTTCCAGATGACCAATACCAAACTCGAACTATAATCGGATTATTCAACAAAGAATTAAGCAGATTATAACAGACAAAATGCGTTTCATACTTCACTGAGTTCTTCCCCTGCCTCGACTCCAACTCAATTTATGCAAACCAAATTCATAAAATAACTCAACTTGTGTACAGAGATACAGATACAAAATAACTTTCCCTATTCATTCGTCAGTAATGAGATAATGCAACTGACTAATTCAATTGGCACAAATAAAATCCTGGAATCCTTTTTATTAATTTCCAACTCAACCAAACCGAAGAGCCGAAATTATATTCCGATGAAAGCCATTCCAATTCTGCAAACAATTGATTTTTCTGTTTATTAGTTGTTATCTAGAACATTTAATCCTTTTATTCGATTTGTGTGTATGAGCTGATTAAAGAACTCAAAGGATACACATTGCATTAGGAGAGGATAAATCAAGTCAAAGTCATATCTATCTGCATTCTGTCTCTTAGCTATGTAATTGGTTTTTTTTCTTTTTTTTTTTTTATCTGTTAGACTGTATTTACTTGTGTCCTGCATGACATTGAAGGCATTTCAATTTATCCTTTTATGTACGCATTATCGTATCGAATTTCAAAAATTTGCTGCTGACTGCCAGCTGTATTTCATCTCATAGACTGTTTTTTTTTTTGTGTGTAATTTCAAGGTCGGCGTCTGGGTCTGGACAAGAGTCCTCTTTTAATTAATTTTTTTTTTTGGTTTTTTATACTTTTAGATCAGCCCCTTTTATTTGCATATTTTGCGCATTTTTAATTAAAAAATACTCGTGGTTTTTTGAGGTGGATACTTGTGTGTGGGATCCTTTTTCTATGTTTTATACGAATGCATGGAAAGAAAGAGGGTGGAATAGGACATAGAAAGGACCTAGCATCTGCATATGGAGATAAGTCTGAAGGGGTGAGAGAAATAATAATGTTGCCTCGGTTAGGATCAAAAGTCTTTGAAGAAAGAGTCCTTGTAGTGTCAATGAATTGGGATTTATTGCTTGGGGATAGACAAAGGATTGGGTATTTTTTGGATTTTGCGTTTGTTTATTATCTGCTCCCATTTGTTTTACCTCAATCGTTATTCTGAGTGGGGAGTACTTGAGTCTAAAAGATTTTACCAATTTTCTGTAACACCTAAAAGTAGGCTTCAAGTTTCGGTTTTGTTATCAAAGATGGTTGAAAACGGCCCTCGATGAGGATGCATTTACACCATGGACTGATCCATTATTCTTCAAATTGATATGAAGAAAATAGCAGTTTCTGGCGCTTAGAAATTCTCTTAGTGAATGCCCCAGGGCACTTCGTGAGTAAGCTGAGATAGGGTCTCACTTTTGGGGACCGTGTGTGTAACGAACGGCGTCATTAAGAACTACCTATAGTTTGACTTAAGGCCACGAATTAAGGCTCCTGTAGTCTACTTCTGCGAATGTAATTGGGGCTAGGATAAGAGCAATCACCAACCTTTTACGGGTTCCTACAGGAGTAAAATGAGCAGTTAGCTAAAGCTTCATATGACAACCGTATATTCTGCCAACAAGATGACTTTAAGAGGAAAGGCTTCGATTGGTTTGGAATCATAGGCTTGTTGCAGACTTTATAATAAGACGATTGATTGATTGATGTTGAAATAGGCATCAATAGAGATTGACTTGGAGTCCATTTAGAACTGACCATTGATAAATAGCTAACAGATCCTTATTGAGATGCAAAATGAGCTCATCAATTAAGCTGTATGAAGGAGGTAAGTGGAGGTATTCATGGTGGGCATAAAGATAAATATTCTCATGCCTTTACATAGAGAGGAAATCGTTTACAAATATTCGAAGAAAGGTAGCCCCTAGACTTGATCCCTGTGGTACTCCTTGTGTCTTAGGTTTCAGTATAGATAGCTTTTCACTTACAACGAATCTTTGAAATCTACCGCACAGCTAGTAAAATGAATGTATTGTCAGCAAGGGATTTAGTGAGGCTCTCCGAAAAATTGAGCAGTTTGAAAGCCAGCCTATATCCAAAGTTTGTCTTATTTCTTCTAGTATGTTAGCAATTGCAGTAGAGAAGGTATGACCTGAATTGGCAAAGGTAGAGCAAACACTTTTCCTCGAGGTAGGCTTTCATCTGGTAAGCAAGTAGCTGGCATCGTAAACCTTTGATAAGCAGGGCTCTGATCAAAGTAGTTTCCTCTGATCGACCCACGTTCTGTCCAATTAGAAACAAAAACCAACTGAATGCAATCAAAATCAGTATGTCTTTCTGGACATTTATTTACAATTTCCCAATTAGCAGCAATGACTGCACGAATTAAACCCAAACCAAATGAAATGAAGTGACAACAAAACTTGTGACACATATTAAATTGTTTCAACAAACTTGGCAAATAGCGATAATTAATTATGATTATGTTTGTCTACCTCATCATCACCACACTCATTTGTAATAAATTCATTTAGAAACTTTCTGACACATAAATTACTAGCTATCGATAGATATGCCAGTTAGAAACAATTCCCATGTGACCCTAAATGCTATCAAAATCTCGCAAGTCCTCACGCCACAGGACTCTCCCCCCAACGATCTATTAACGAAGTGTCAAGATATGTACACTCCTTGCAGTGTTATCCCCAAAATCCTCATCGCATTCAAAGTAATAACCCATAACAGACTATATGCAAGGACATTCGAATAAAATGCTTTTCCGCATTTTCTGTATTTTCTTTCTTTCGTGTTTTTTTCCGGTACTTGTTCCCGCATAGCTTTTGCACAAATGATCCTTCAACTAAGTGTGTCTATGGCTCCTGTATAGAGCCATGTATTTTGAGTGCCTTTATGCCGTTGACCATTTGATAGAGTCCAACAACCCTTCAGGGTATTGTTGGTTGGTTCCAATGAAATGAGACAACAACTTCTTTGTCGTACGTGTTCGTGGCGATGTGTCCAATTACTGTTATTATTCTTTCGCGCCTCTCTCCACATAGTAACAAGGATTGCCTCAGCTATTACAGGATATGAAACGTAACAATCAGCACAGGTGTGGAAATGGCTAGATGTGAAACTAAGTGGATGTGAAGTTTTAAACTTTATTCGTGCAAATGGAGAGTTTGTTTTACGTCCGGTAACAGGAGGCTAACAAAAGTTAGCAAAGGACATCTCTTCGAACGGAATTGTACATTTTTTCCCTATGAATTAAGTTTTGCGAAGAGGAGGGGTTTAATTAGAAAATGTCCTTAGTTTTATGAATAAGTGCTGTGCAACGTGTCAGGTGTGGAAGTGTTTTGTGATTGCAGTAATTTGCTTGGAGCGTTTATCCTGAGAAGAGTTCCTGACCTCCCGAGGATGTGATATGCAAATTGTAAGGAAGTTAATAAGGATGAGTGTTAAAAGTGGCTTTTGAATGTTTCCTATAAAAAAAACTCGCCTTAAATCGTGCTTGGAATCTATGGGTGTCAGAAGTGGAGAGCTTTAAGAACTCATTAGTTCTGGACTGCGACAGAAACCTATTATGATTGGAATGGAAGCCTCGGAAGTGGATGCTTTAACTGATGTTAAATATTTTTGGCGATTAAGCAAGTGTCAGAAGTGGACGTGGACGTTCTGTAAGAGTTTCTTCTCCACTAATTTAGCTCCTTCTAGTAGATAAGATTCTTTTACTACTGAAGCGGCTTCAACGCGACGTTGTCCTGGTTGCGGGGAGATTCGCTCCAATTCTAAGTGAAAGGCACAACTTCGCATTGCAGCTGCTGGACAACTGGATCAGCGGCAAAGAACTGAGAGAGAAGCTTGACATATACTGTAGAAGAACTGGAGGTAAAGGAGTTGGCGTTCAATACCGACGGTTCTAAGATGGACAACAGAACAGGAGCAGGAGTTTAGAATAAAGAACGACTGCAGCGTTCATCAAGCCTAGGTCATTGCCATCATTGGAATCTATGTAGACAGCCAGGCAGCCATCAAGACGCAGGACTCTGCTGTAATTAGATCGAGGCTTGTGAGAACCTGCCAACCACTCTTAAGCGAGATATCCAGAGCCAATAGGTAGGTACCAGGAGCAGGAAACGATAGGGCTGACGAGCCTTCTAGAAATGGGTCAACGCTGCACTTTTCGTAAGCCTCCCTTTTGTAGTAGCTTCAATCAGTTTCTTGGGGCAGAAAATAGAAGATAAAGCTGCGGGTCGAGCAAACCAAGGCTGAGTTCATCGGGGGACGTGAGTAACGACCAGGGTGCTATGGTGCTATGGCACTTCTATGTGCCATTTACGTACGTATTGGAGAAGTAGCAGGGAGCAAGAAGATGTTGAGTCTGTTTGTCACTTGTGTCTTAGCTATCCGAAGAATGAGAACCTTTTGAAGTTACTTCTTCTTAGAGCTGAAGGACTGAGGCAACGTTGAGCTGATAGACCTTCTGAGAAGGATGCGTGGTTCTTACAGTAGACTTTCTTTTTACAGCATTCTCCAGGGTTTTTTATGTAAGTGATTGGGCACAATGGACCTGCACTGTTAGTCTAAATGACGGGGTCAGCCTTTTTTCACAAGGCTCCCATCTCTCTGACCTAATCCATCTATCATTTGGTCATTTAGCTAGTAGATCTGTCAGCCACTCCTTCAGCATCCTTTCCACTACTCTTTTTCTCTAAAGTAAAACATTTTTACATCCTTTATTTACTCCCCGCCCATTGTGTGTTACCTTGCAAGTGCAACACCACTCCTTCCATCCTCAGCATTCCCTCAATTTGTTTTACAACAAAATTAAGGTACGTGCCATGAATCTTGTAGCACAATAATTTATTGATTTCACTTGTTGTTGTTCACTATTGTGTTTTGTTGGGTTTTCATCATCATATGTCCCTGACATTCTTGTAATTTCATTCAGCAGTTGTTACAGCAGAGATTTGTTACCAAACACCCACTTGGCCGCCTGTTGACAAGGATACGAGTACACAAGAGGCAAAAAAAAAAAAACACTCGCCGCTGATTTATTTATACGCTACTGAATGTTTCATTTACGAAGAAGAAGGAAACCTCGTCAGATTTGGTTAGTCCGTCCTGGTGTGAGGTGCGAATTATGAGTCGTAATAAAATTCGTCCTCAAATGCAATAAAACACTTTCTGTTGGATACCTTTTTCCATCCTTTCTTTCGTTCTGCCTTTCGGTTTTTCATTGTTTGCAACATTTTTTTTCAATTTGATTGAAATTCGTGCAAGGACAAGGGATCTACGCGTCATATAAAATTGAAAATGGCAATCAGGCGCAAGGTTAAAAGCCAGCCAGGGCGTGAGGCTAACAATATTGAGTTTTATTTGCGATTATTGTTGCAGATGATTGAGAAATTCTCTCGACTCTCGAGAATGATTTTTATTGCAGCAACTTAGAGACATGGTTGTTGGGTGGAATCTTTGGTTTATTTGTTTTGTTCTTGTCGCTTATTTGAGTGTGAGTTTTATGACGGGACACTTTATTGAAGGAATTTTTATTGAGAAGTGCAGTGAGGTGTATAAAAGCATGAGTTAAGGGTGACCAGACAGGAATGATACCTTTTCCAAGAGTCATTTGTCAGCAGCTATCAAAGGTACTAATGACATTTAGCTGTCAAAATATTCAGTAGGGTTTGCCATTTGATTGTGCATCAATGCATTCAGAGAAATTGGCTGTTTGGTGTGGTTTGTGGCAAGGCAGCATCATCGGACCTTATTTCTTTTGAAATGAAAAGGTAGGCAGCGTTAGCGTCAGTGGCATCAGGTATAGAGCAATGTCAATTGACATTCTGTAGCCAGAGCTTGATAGCGTCGATATATCCGAGCTTTAGTTCCAACAAGACGGGGCTAGGTGCCATACAAACGAAGCAAAGCTCAAAGTTGTGAAGGAAAACTTTGGCGACTGGGTCATCTCTGGGCGAGCGTTCATCAATAGGCCGCAGCGACTATTTTCTCCGGAGCTACATCAAGTCTTTGGTATACCCTTATAAGCCAACTACTTTTTTGGATGAGCTTGAGGTCAACAGTCGAGACGCTATTGGCGCAATAACCTCGTGCATATTGGACCGAGTCATCAAAAATCTGACCTTCTGCTTGAAGCACAGTCGGCGAAGACGTGGCCGCCATCGGTATGATATGGTATTCCACACATAATGGCATGAATGTACCTTCAAAATAAAGCCATAATCAATTTCATATCCCACATCACCGTTGTTGTTTTATTCCAATTTATTTTCCTATCGTTTTCAGCTGGTCACCCTATAGTGGCCTCCTGAAATCTGAATCCTACACGCAGCCTTCGAACTTGACTTCTTAAAAAAGTTTACATTTCCTGTGGATCCCTTCAAAGGGAACTTTATACTCGGTCTTATCTTTCAGAATTCTTTTATCCAATTAAAAAAAAGTTCCACATACGCCATACGCCAAACGTTCCCTGTCTCGATTTCTTAAAGACATTGCCGACTCTCTCGCCCTTTAAATTTGTCAAATAAAATATTCTACCTCCTCAAGCTACTCAATCACTGTCCTATTCCCTTAGGGGTTCACCTACCTCGCGCTGGTATTCCCCAACAAATAACACTTCTTCTCTCTGCCCCCCTTTCCCCCTACAGACATTCAAAGAAAACAGATTCATTTCATCAATCAACAAAAGCAAAAAGAAATAAGAAACAAAAAAGAGAAAAGAGAAAAAAGAAATCTCAGAATAGACGAAGAAAAAAAAAAGGAAAATCAAAGAGAAATCACCTGAACCGTATCCTTATAGATTTCAAGAACAAATCCTCATCCAAGTACTCTACACACTCACACTTGGTCCCTCGCAAACCAAGGAGAACGAAAAAATCGACACACCAACTGGCTTGGGATTGTTCTTCGTTCATACGAGTCACTTGTTGTTGTTGTTTTGTGGGGAAGAAAATATCCAAGAGTATCCTTGTTTTAAAGAAGAGAAATTGCAGCCACTTAACACGACCACTTTCAACCGAATACCTATCACACAACGAGTGTAACCGCACCGCACACAGCTACACTAAAAACAAAATGTATTATAGTAACTCTTAAATCCATTTATCCTTTCCGCTCGGGTGTATCCCTAAGTGGGGTACAGGCAAAACACAAAACACACAGGACCACTCCTAATGGCCATCGAATGCAATGAACTAAAGAACAATTTTCAAATGTCAATCGAGTCGAGTCTTTTTCTTTCTTATTTCAAGCATCGAATATCCTTTGTGTTATCCCTTTTTGTAATGAACCTGATACCACTCGTTCTCATTATCTTTTAACATTAAAAACAAAAAACGAGAACACAGACCATCAAGTCTATCTTTTATTTTCTGTCGTCTGGATTCGGTTTATTGTGTATTTAAGGGTACAATGACATGATTGTTCTTTTTGTGTGCAGGATGATTCTTAGAGAAAGGATAATGCACTGCACTGTGTCGGTCACAAACAGACGATTTATTACTATAGAATTGAGTGCAAGTCGCCGTCGCCAGTCTGATTGTTGAATTTATATCATTTTAATGATAAATTTGAGTGACTCACTCTCTCTCTGGGGAGTGAGTCATGAGGAATCCTTAAATTAATTCTTTCTCTCTCTCTCCCTGGATATTTGTTTTCTTCCCCACATGTTACAGACAGACGTTTCTTCTTTTTTGTGGCGAAAAAGAAAGTTTTTTTTTTTGTTTCTCATATTGAGAGGGAGGAATATTTTGAATTTGACGTGAGAAATATGCCTAGCAAGGTGTGAAGTCAGTAATCCTGTCAAGTTAACAGACATCTTGGGGCTTTAATCTTGCCACGAGCTGGTTACTTTTTTGGGGGAGGAATCTTACTGGGGGGAACGTGTGGTTCGTGACATGTGAAGCCAGCCGTTCTTGTTTGCGAAAGAATTAAGCAAAGACATGTGAACGTGTATTTTTGGAGTTTGATGGCAATTCATTGACGCGAAAACTAAAGAAAGTGGAGTGTAGGATACTTTATGCGTTTGTCAGACTTGAGAAGCATCAGTCGACATGCGTAATTGGCTCCAATCCCCTTGGAAGGTATTAATAGACTGTTTGCTGTGCTGTGTTTCGCCCGACCACCACCAAAAAGCCACTGGTTTGACAAAGAATGTCGGCGAGTGCATGCAGGAAGACAAGAAGAATATGAAGCCGTTTTGCAACGAAGGACGAGAGCCGCTGGTGAGGTCTATAAGCTTCTATGACATTGGCTTCTCTAAAAGAAGAAGAAAGAGCATGAGAAACGCGTGATCAAAAATATTACGAGCTTATACTCCAGCTGCTGGATCTGATGGCTTTTCTGCCGAATTTTTCAAGGCAGTTGATGATGAATTGGGTAGACGAGTGATGAATGGAAACTCACCATCGCATCGTTTGCCCGATTCAGAAGAAAGGAGATACCCTCAACTGTGCCAACTATTGAGTCATCAGCCTCAGATCTTATCTGCGATACTGCGTGAATGCCTGAGACCTTGTATTAACATCCTACTTGGCTTCTATCAGTGTGATTTCAGGCCAGTTAAGTCCACTATCCATCAAATCTTCACACTTCGACGGATCCTGGAGGAAATCCAAGAAATCCACATCGATACTCATCATTTCTTTATGGATTTCAAGACTCAAAACGGAGGAGAAGATTCAACAGCGAACTATACGAATTGCATAGTTATATCGACCTTGCCAGAAACCTGCGTATTGGACGTCTCAGATATGAAGGACATGTAGAGCGAATGGACACCAACGCTCCGGCCCGCAGAGTCTTCAAATCGAACTCGGAGAGACCACGCAGTAGAGGGCCTCCTCGCCGCAGATGACACGTAAAAATTCAAGGAGACTTCGACCAACTTGGATTGCGAAACTGAAGGCAATTATCTAAAGACTAAGCTAAGTGGAGAGGCTTGTTGGTTGAGGCCCAGGTTCACCCCAAACTGTAGCGCCATCTAAGTAAGTAAAGAAGGTGGCAAAATTCTATTAGGATCTTTGATTAGACTTCTTTGCAATGAATTGAATCGGTGAAAGCACACGATTTACTGAGCTGTTCATAGTGTTCGACTGAGAGGTCAAAATCCAGTAAATCTGGGCATGTAGACACGTTTCAGTGAGACTCGTACTCACATTGATCGACTCAATGAACGAAGCCTAGCTCAAAATATGCCCTTACTTTGTCCATAACCATTTGTGGATCTTATGGATTCATTAGGAATGTTGACTCATTGAAGTGAGTTGGAATTCACAGGTTTTTCTGATTCACTAGTTAGCATTTCACACTGTTCAACTCAGGGTATAAATCCAGCTCCAAATATCCGCCAACTGTGTCTTAACTCAGCAAACCTTTCTTAGCGAAACTCTTTCAGTTAATAACTTTGACTGTGAATGAATCTTTTTAAACTGCGACTCAGAATCTACAACTGACTGTATTCACAACTCTTTTTGATTCACTGATAGGCACTGTTCAACTCAGGGTACAAATCCAGTTCAAAACATCCCTCAAGTGTGTCAACAACTCTTTATAGTGGCTCACCAATTTCACGACTTTGCGTGCCAGATTGCGATTCAAACTATGAAATACCGAATTCACATCTTTTTCTGACTCATTAGTAAGTAAAAATCTAGCTCCGCCAACTGTGTCAAAGATGAATGTTGATTCTCTTTACTGAGCAAACCCTTCATAGCGAAACTCTTTCAGTTGAAAAGTTTGACTGTGAATAACTCTTTTTAAACTGCGACTCAGACTACAAAATCCGTCTGAATTTACACCTCTTTTTGACTCACTAATGAGCACTTCCCTCTTCTCGACTCATAGTACACAATCAAGCTCTGAAAAACCTACAATTTAGTCCTTAAAACCCAAAAGATTTCCAAATGAAATTCACAACTCAACAGAATTAATACCCACCACTTGAGCACAATGTTATGTATAAGAGCTTGAAAAGCCCTATTTTAATTACGTAACAATAATTGATAGCCATCTTGAAATGTTTATGTAAAAAGGAAAAACATAACAACCTGGAGTTACGACATTTGAAAAATCACCCTTCGGAGGAATAACAACAACAACAATAACAACATCCACCCAATTATGTTCCACCTGTGAACCCCCAAACTCTCGTACACTTTATCAACCGCGCTACTTATATTCTTTAGGATTTCATTAAAGCCTTACAAGTTTTACTGCTGCTGCTGCTGCTGCTGGCGTATCGCACATACAACACACAATACTCAGAACGAGAGACACAAGAGCTGTTGTTACTCACGTACTGGTGCCAGAAATTATGTCTTTCACTTGAAAAAACATTATTTTTCCTTTTTCTTTCTTTTTAAGTGGTGTAAGATCCTTGTAATTTTATTTCATTCATTTTTTTTTCTTCTGCATAATGCTCATTTAGTTTTGTGTTGTATGCCTTTTAATATAATTTTTTTAATGGGGGGAGGGGCGGTTTTTTTTTTGACCCATTTACGTGACATAAGGACGTAAAAATGTCAAACCGCACTGCAAATAAAAATAAAGGACAAAAATGGAAGCAGGTTTTATTTTTATTTTAATCACTATCCTTTGAAAGAGAAAAGGAAAATCTAATAAATGTAAGGAATCATTAAAAAATGAAATAAAATTCCCAGAAAGTGTATAGACGGAGTAAAGCGGAAATCCAATTATTGCTCTGACTATATGATTGGCATTCATTCTGTGGGAAATGAGTTGCAGGAATTGCATTACTCAAATTCAAATTCGATTTAAGTTCCCTTTTCAAAGCAAATATATACAAAAATAACTCAATTTCAGCCTGAAACTATGCAACCAAAATTGTTAAATCACTTTTTCTAAGTATGCCCTCAGGCGCATATTATTTTTTTTATCGATGTTTTCAAGTAAATGCTTTACATTTCTACCTCCTTGAAGGAGAACCACACCGCCTAAGGTTCCGTTTAAATAATATTACTCGCGAAAAACTCATTTTCTGCGACCTACCTATTGCGCCGCATGAATATCTCATCAGGAAAATATAATTTTCCATCATGAAGGAAGGAAGGAAGCCTTCCTTGATTCACTCGTTGCACCTCAACACCTTAAAACAATACACAGAACAATAAGGTAAAGCACAAAGGGGAAAAAAACAGACGAAAAATATATCCTTTTTCCTACTAGCACCCGCGTCGTCGACGGTTCTCGTGTTGTACTACTGCATTATGAAAATGTTTCCTTTATGCATATTCCATAAGGAGAAAAAAAACATCTGTTTCGAGAGAAAATTTCATTTTCATTTGCAACGAGAGAGGGAGCAAAACTATTTGTTCGACAAATAGTCCTTTCGTGCGCCTCGCAGGTTCGAAAAAAAAAAATAAAACAAAGCGATTTCTTGCCTCATTATTTGCACAATCTATTCTTCTTCCTTTACCACAAGAGAGGGGGTCAATCAACTTAAAGAACCAGGATACACTCGAGCTAAATGTATTTAACATAGTCTGTGTGCATTCTCTAGGACAAAGTGGGATTTATTTCGAAAGGAGTTAGAACAAAAGGGACGGGGGGTAGAAGTAGTCCATAAATAGTGCGGAATATTGCTTGCAGCGGGCGCGGTCTGACCTCATTAAAACGTCGCAATAAATATGATTTATAGGTGGATTTCTGTGGTCCACATTTTACTGGGAATGTAATTCATTGCAAGTCCAGATAGTGCTGGCTCAGTATGCGGTTATGGGGATCTTATCAGTCTTATTATTGTGGGAACTGTTCAAGGATTCTTTTTGCTATAAAAATGGGTTTGCGAAAGTTGGGAAATAGGGGTTTGATTGAGAGAAAAATGTTTACATTTAAATTGCGAACATAGGTATTCACGACTCAGGTTTAAGCAGTGAATAGGATGGGTCCATTGTGATCGTAAGAGGGAGCCCAAACTGCAGAAGGAAAACTAAACTACGTTGTGTAAGCAATTGATTGCCCTACTGTAATTGAAAGGATCCTTCAGTTGGCTCCTTCCCTTCTTCCGACCATTTGCGGTTGGCCACGTTATAGATTCTGTTGAGAATACTTTCTCTGTCGACTCACATCAGTGCCTTGGTGCTGTCGATATTATTCCCTAATGGAAGTTTCACAGCTTTTCGTGCAGGCAGTGTCTAGGTAGCCAGCAGAATCTAATGTTGTTCTGTGCATAATGCCTTGGCTGACTAGCTTGATGACAAAACCCCTTGAGCGCAGTCTGACTGTGAATAAAGATGGCGATCTCCTTAAAGGATATTGATCTTATTTCTAGTAGTACTGCAGCCTTGTGCACGGCTAGAACCTTGGCCTGGAAGACTGCATAGGTTCGGGAGTTTACAGAAACAGTGAAGGTAAGGTTCACAGTTCAAATTCACTGTGAAAAAATCACGTTCATAGTACGTGAATTCACTACATAGCTTAGGCAAACACTAGGCCATAAACAGCCTATAGGGGTTCAGAGACTAGCTTCTCGAATATAAAGAGAGTGATTCATTTAAAGGTACTTCTTTGTCTATGGATCTTTTGACAGATAACTCATGAGTCATGTTAACTTGTTATGGCATTTTTGTTCATTATTGTTTGACATTTGATCATGGAAAGACTAAGCCCGGTAAGGGGTCTAAAAAATATTCAAAAGTGTTGAGGAAATCAGTTTTCTACGAGGAATCTGTTGCGTGCACTTAGGGCAACATGTGGTCTACATAATCGGCCTACCTAACGCACGCTTCGCAATACCATCGAACAATTCGAAACCCAATTTTCTTTCAATACATGATCAAATGGACGAAATCTAGGATGTAGTGAAAATATTGGAGCGATAGCTGAAAGTGTACGTGTTGACGGTTGGAGCCGTTCTCAACAGCTTGGCTTCTTTATGCACCATGATAAAGGACTGCTATTGCAGTATGATAATGGACTATTTGCTGCCTTTAATGATCTCCAGGACATTTGGAACCAACAAGGCGGAACTACTTGGCACACAGCCCCTAGCACCATGGTGCGTTGCTGACAGAAGGAGTTGGAGAACAATACTGTGAATTGGCCGCCTAGATCATATGAAATCGCACCTCTTGACCTATTCCTTTGGTGATATGTAAAGTCCAGAGTCTACGTGGATAAACCGGGTACAATTGAGGAATTGAAAGCCAACATTACTCGCCTTGTTCGCCAAATAACACAGAAATGCTCGGACGCTTCTTCGAAAATTGGATGCCCAGAATGGACCCCATTAACCTCAGTTACAGCCAATATTTGGAAGAAATAATTCTTAATAAATAAATGTTAATATTGGTTCTTTTCTTTGAAAATAAAAATAAGACTAAAAAGCTATGTTTTTATAAATATTTTTTACTAATGAAAAAAGTACCTCTAAATGAATCACCCTTTACTTGTGACTTCCCGGGGTGAACGTCACCGCCTATTGACATCATTTATATGTAACCCAAAGGTAATTACAAAACTGGATGAAATTCAATCTTCTTTCATAGATTACATAACCTGAATGCACGTGAGTCTCAGTTGTGGTAGCTGAGTGCAGCTCCTCTCCTTCCTCCCCTACGCCCGTGAGAATTTCGCAAAACTTTTCGAGTGCCTGGCAGCGTTACCTCAACTCCGAGTTTATATTCTGTTTTGGTTTCTATTTTTCAGTTTAGATAGTTTCAAACTACGACAGCGTGTTTCAGATTAGCAATTAGTATTCACTGTATATCCTGCGTACTCCTGCGCGAAGTTGAGGCAGAGAACATAATCCTACACAAACAAACCGCACACATAATAACTCACTAAAACACTTGCTTTGGGTATGGCTGTGAAAACAGATGAATTTTGGCAATTTTTAAGCGCCATAAGCTTCCAAAATTGACATGTGCTATTTGGGGATATCTCACGCTAAAAGTGTTGACATTTTTAGCTACGTCTAGGATATATAATTAAAATTGTCTTACCCTTCTCTCGGGGGATATTTCAGATACTTTTTCGTAGTTATTAGAAAGTTCATCATTTACCTGAAACGAGAAAAAAAAAAACACGGAACACATTTTAATTAAAATAACAAAAAAGAATGCAAAACCAAAAGGAAAACAAGGCAAAAAATCCCATAAAAATCCCACAGGTGTTTGTTCGTTCCTTTTTATTGAAGTATTTTGGGTGTAATGAGAAGCGAGTACATCTGTTTGTAACCACGGGTTCTTCTTTCGCCTCAAGCGTCAATTAAAAGTTTATCTGAGTGCGCGACGAGGATGCTTACGTGAATATCAAAGGTCAACGAATATTTAAACTCCTGGAGAAAGTGTGTGTTTTATCTAAAAATAGAATTATGGACTGCTAATAAGGAGCAAGGAAAAATTGTAAATGTTTTCCTTGAATTTGTTTAGATTTTGTTCTGCGGAATTTCGAGTTAATTGAGCGGAAGTGCATTTTCGGGGAAATTTTCGGATGAAAAATGCTTGTGTGTTTTGGATTTTGGAGCAAAGAATAGGTCAAAAGGCAGAGAGGAAGACTGGGGCTTTTGAAATCTCTCAGAGAGCAGCAGAGATCAGTTCTTTCTAAAGGGTGACCAGATAGCAATGATACCTTTTCCAATTGTTGTGTTTCACCACCTGTCAAAGTTACTAATGACATTTAGCTGTCAAAATATTTAGTAAGATTTGCCATTTTATTGTGCATCGTTTCAAACTTGCCGGCGATCAAAGAATCCAGAAAGATTGACAGTTTGTTGTGGTTTATGGCAAGGCAGCATCATTGGACCATACATGTTTCGAAATGAGGAAGGAGCCACCGTTACCTTCAATGGTTTCAGGTCACTGCCTTTCTGTAGGCAGAGCTCGACAGCATCGATATATCCGAGGTGTGGTTCCAACAAGACGGGGCTAGATGCCATACAACGGACGCAACGCTGGAAGCTGTGAAGAAGGAATTTGACGACTAGGTCATCTCACGGAGAGCGTTCATCAATTGGCCGCCGCGACTATTTTCTCTGGAGCTACAACAAGTCTTTATTCTACACTATCAATCCAATTACTTTGGACGAGCTCGAGGCCAACATTCGAGGCGCTATTGCCGGAATAACGCCATACGTTTTGGACCAATGCATCAAAACTTGGACCGACTTTTGGAAGCACTCAAAGCAAAGCCGATGCTACCAATTGAATGATGTGCTACTCCACACAAAATGGCATGAATGTAGCTTCAAAATAAAGCCAGGATCAATTTCCTACCTCACACTGTTGTTGTTTTATTTAAACGTTGCCTCCTATCATTCTTATCTGGTTACCCTTTACCTCTCTCGAACTATCGCCAGATCACGAACAGGTTTCCAATTTCAACTCAAAAAGTCTATACCCCACCTCTTGAACTGTACCAACTTACTGTCGATCAAATAAAAGGGAAACCTTTTGCAGGAAAACGCGCAGGCATTTTTGTTTTTCCCATTCATTCAGAAAAATTTCTGTGAAAACTCTCTGATTAGGCTTCTGCTCGCACAGTTTGCAAACAAAAACTATTAGCACTGCGCTACCGTCCTCTCAAATAAAAAAAACTAAAACTTTTCAAAAAGTTATCATGCAATCATCATCATCCTCATCATCATCAGCAGGAGTAGCAACATCCATCCAATTCTATGTCCCAATTAGAGTCGACTTTTCATCCAAACAAAGTCCCGCAACCATGAATGGGAACCCATCCTTTACCCATCCACTGAATACACTTTCAATTAACAACATTCACTTAGTTTGATGGGAAAGTGATGAGAATGCAGAAACATCAACTTTTCTCGCTATGAATAGTGTACGCAAAAAAAAAAAGGATTCCTCCACATACGCAGTGTGTAAATAAAATCGAATATATAAAATAAAATCGAATTTTCCATCTATCTGCCGGCCAAACAAAGACACGAGCTACCTTCGGATTTTCCCGAGAATGTATAGAGAATCCTGTCTCTCACTCAGTGACAATGCGACTATTGATAGGGCGATATGCAACCGTGCGTAGGTCCTAGTAGAGTGTATAGAAGGACTCATCATTTAAGTTCATTTGCCTGGAAGCACGGATAAGTATTTGCGGTCAACTGGAAGCTCATTGTATGTTTAACCCGATGTCCTTTTTTTTTTTTTCATCGAAATTTAATAATTGAAAGCGAAGCAAAAGGACGACAAAACTACGATTGAGATATTATTTGTGAAAGAAATTAAATACTATACTAGTTCGTGCTCGGTCTTGGTTATTGATCGAAGGAATGTGTTATGGCAGGATGAAAAGGATTACAGATGGAGGCGTTTTTTTCTACTCTCTAACGGTATGTGACAGTGGAGAGGTAGAAGATATGTATGGAATTCCAGGGGAGAATTCTTTTATTTGAATTTCGCTTTATAGAGATGGATTTTCTGGTTTTTCTTTTTTTTTTGTCCTTTGGGGTGAAATTTATTTTGCCTTTCTATGGAGTACTTTTGAATATTTTCTTTATCCTTTGGTAGATATTATTTTTTCTATCGCTAGTCGGGTTGCCAGAGGTTGTTTTAGTCTTTAAGGCATGTACGAGTCTTGAAAGTGAGCAATCGCTTTGCAATTGAAATGAAGAAGGCAGAGGTGTAGTTTCTGTAGGAAGAAAGCTTTAAAAAGTGAAGTAAGAGGAGGCATTGACTGGGAGATAGAGCGGCCAAAGCAAGAGAAAATATATGCTGTCCACAAAAAGGGAGACTCAATATCGGCGTCTGAGATAGAATGCCAAAGCAGACAGATATAAGTTTGAAGTAGTAAAGGACTTTGTCCATCTAGGCTTTAATGTAAGCCAAAGTGGACTCGAATCACTGTTTAGTTGCAGTCAAGGTATGGATTCGGATATCCAGAAGGGAGTGAAGTCAGCAAAGTACTGTGACGAAGTTTGACGCAATCTCTCCAGAGACAGCGATGCCAGCAAGCCATTTGGGATGCAGCCTCTGATGTACTGGGTTTCTCTTTGTCACCACACCAAAAGCCCTGGTTTGATGAGGAATGCCGGCAAGCACAAGCAACAGAACAAGAGGTATACAAAGCGGCGCTGTATAGAGCTTCTACGAGCAGAGGTGAAAAGAAGGAAGGCGACTTCTCAGAAGGAAGAAAAACAAGCCTAAGAAGCGTTCGGTCGAGGGGATTTAGAGATTCTTCTGCAGTAGACTCTACCAGGGTTCAAAGCCAGTAAAGAAGTCAAAAATAGTAATCGGTGCTGATGAAATGGAAGGAACACTTCTGCAGACTGTTACACGAGGATGATCACCAATATTATCCTGTCAAGCGCAACGAGCCATTCATTCAGTGACGATGATAGTCAAGATTGCCGTCAACCCGATCAGAATGAAGTAAGGACAGCCACGTCTAAGCTTAGATCCAAAAAAGCTGCTGTCAGCCTACCGTCAGCCTTGTCTTCGAACTTTTGAAAGCAGGAGCGGATGAGCTGGTAAGGACCATGCACCAGGTTATCTGGTAGGACGAAAGTATGCCCAATGAATGGAACCTAAGTGTCGTTTGCTCGATCCTCAAGCTATAAGTCAACATTGCACTGAAGGTGCCTTTGATGAGCAGATGAAGCCCAACGTTCCAGCTAGGAATGCCTTCGAATCCACCCTGGATGGGCAGAGCAGTAGCAGACGACCTTGCGCGTAGGTGGCGCAAACTAGTGGAGGGGAACTTCAACGAACTTGACGGTCACAACTGGAGGGAGCAGCCTCACAATCAGACTAGCTGGGGAGGTTTGTTGGTTGAGGTCCAGGTCCACCGCGGACTGTAGAGCCCCTTAAGTAAGTAAGTAAGCAAGTACTCGGAGGAATCGTTCCTTAACTCAAGCGCTGAGCTTCATATACGTTTGACGGACGGTATCTGCTGAGCGGACGATTACAGACTATGGACTTTCAGTTCTCTCTTTGAAAGAATTGCTGTGGAAAATTGCGTAGGTACGTGAAAAGATGAGTCTAAATTATGCTTATTTCGGGGTAAAATGGGTGCTCTTCTTTTCTTCTGGTAAACTTCTTAAAAAAGTGGGTTTTAAAAATTGTGGGATAAGCTTTATTGGTTGAGAATAGACAAGAGACTTAACCTTATTAGATGGCTCGCCTTACCAAACACCTTTTTGATACTTCTGCCAAGCTTAAAGTTTAACTTCTAAATCTCCATCAGTCTGTATCAACCGAGACCCATTGGCAACCCTTTTTGGTAAACAAAATCCAACCCCCAAACCAAAAAATAGAAAAAAAAGGAAGAAAATTCCAATAAAAAAGGGTTCCACAAGGAATTCCCCTATCATGTTTGCCATCAAATTGAATTGCCTGCGAATGACATTGAGCCCACAAGTCGCTTCCTTTGATGATAGACACCGACACATATATTTCTTCCTTTTTTTTTTTCTTTTTTTTAAAGGTTCACCCTTTAAACAAACAATAGTCAGCCGACATCTCTAGTGTAACCAAATAAACAAAATAAAACAAACAAAAGAGTTGTTCATCAACAAAAAAAAACCAAATAAATATATTTAAGGAAAATCTCTGTCAAAGCTTTAAGAGGACCTTACCTGTAACTTACTCGTTGGCGGCGACACAACCAAGCAAATCTTCATTGTCGCCCGCAGGAATTCCTCGCGTTTGGCATTCAAGTCATTGTGTGCCGCCTCCTGCTTGCTGCTGCTCGACAGAAAAGGATTTAAACTTCGTACCACACTGCTGCCAATCGACGATTGAGGTGAGCCTTTATCCTTGCGTTGTTGTTGTTGTTGCTGTTGCTGCAGCTGCAGCTGTTGTTGTTGATGTTTTGCCGCCTCCTTGTCCTTAGTGGGTGAGTTGAGAGAGAAGAGTTTTCTTTTATGTTTTCCCGGACTGATGGGTTCATAGGCACTTGAAGGTTTTCGGTCATGTAAGGGGCCACCTCCTCCTCCTCCTTCGAAAGCTAAGCCGGTTATAGCATCAGCATGATCCCGCTCACTGTCAGATTTCTCAGCGCTGCTGCTGCGGCTGAAGGCAAACAGGGATTGGGTTGGGGACAGCTTGCCCCTGTCGTGGACGTCGCCATTGCCGCAGGTCACGTTCTCACTCTCGGCACTATCGGACCGATACGCACGAGCTATTATCTCCGGAAGGAATGGATTATTTGGGGAGGTCAAGCTGTACTGATAGTAGTCCAGCTCTGGTTCCTTTTCTGTTGAAGTGGCTGCCGCTGTACTGCTAACAGGACACCTACTCGGTGGATTCTTCGCCTCGTCCGAGGTTTTGAATAGAAAATTCTGCAATCGGTTTAGTTTGTCGCCTTCGTTCAATGGATTACGATTCCTATGACTACCACTGCTGGTACTCAACTCACCGCCCATCGATATAGGTGCGGTGTCCTTAAAGCTAAAACTTGACGATGACGGATCGGAAACCAAGTCACTGCTGCCCTCCTGGCTATTGCTACTGTCTGCACTGAAGGTGTGATATTCAAACTCGGGCGGATCGTCAGGACTCTCAAGCAACAGAGGTCCTAGTTTGCCCAGCCCCGGCAAGGAAGTCGTATACACTGATGGGCCTATAGTCACCGGCCCTCCTCCTCCACCAACACCTCCACCAGCACCAGCACTGTTGTCCAGCTGCTGTACCGGTGATAGGCTGCTATTCACTTGTTTCGTTGTTTGACTACAATCCGGTTTTCGATGTTTCTCTTCG
The DNA here is from genome assembly GCA_949716465.1 of Chalcosyrphus nemorum. Lineage (NCBI taxonomy): Eukaryota > Metazoa > Arthropoda > Insecta > Diptera > Syrphidae > Chalcosyrphus > Chalcosyrphus nemorum. The sequence continues at coordinate 57,733,343 of OX454334.1, read as the reverse complement.
TAGGAATTGTATAGATGTCGTTGCTGTTCCGTTGCTGCTGGCGGTTTATTTTCGAAAAATGTCAGCGTTGTTGGTGGTGTCGTAAAACCGCCGCCCATTACGTCGGTTACAGTCGCGGCGATTGTGGCAACAACTGACGCTGGTATATCACAGACAGATACCTCTGGCGAACGCACTAGTTTGCGATGTTTCTTTAGTGTTGCTGTTGCTGTTGCTGTTGCTGTCGCCGTCGATTTAGCACTTGTATTTGTTGTACTTAAAGCGTTTTGACTTGAAGTTGAAGTTGCTGGTTTCTGATGGCCAATTGTGTGAGGTTCGTCCATAATAGGCTGAGTCCACAATTATTATTAATTTTTTTCTTATTTTCTTATGTTTTAAGAGTTTTTTTTTTGTTTAATACTAATAGTGCTTAAGTTATGTACTTGACTAAATTAAGAAGCGTTTAATGTTTTCCCCCCAAAGAGAGTTTTTTTTTAGATTTAAATCTTTGATTTGTTCCTATCGTTAAGAGATTTTTTGTTTTTTTAATTTCGTGGTTCGTTTTCAAAAAAAAAAAAAAAAAAGTGAGGCTGTCTCCGTTGGAGGACGTTATCCAGTTGAAACTACAAAAAACGACGGTCTCTGCAAAAATTTAAAAAGAAAATTTATGAGTTAATTAGTTTTTTAAATGAATTTCAAATGTGCAAACGATTTTCTAAAAAAAAAGGAATTGTGTAGGAGGTATGGCAACACTAATTTGCATGTGTCAAAACTGACGTTGTCATTGTAAAGTTTGACATTTGTAATGGTTGTCGTACTTAGTGTTGTCATACGAGTGCTATTTATGTTGTGTACATATTCCCGGCCAACATACATATTTATTAGAGCCGTCTGCGTGCATTACTGACACACTGGAGTCACCCTTTGTGCATACAAGATTCTCTGGTAGGGAAAATCGTTTCGCAGGTGAAGTCTTACATACTTGTCCACAGTATCACTTGGACAGCCTACCGTCTTTAAGGACTCCGAGGAATCTGAGCCGTCTAAGTGCACTTAGTACGTTAAAAATTGCTTCTATGTTCACATTTGGTGTTGAGGTTTGTGCTCCTGTAATTTATGCCATGAGTTTTACATTAGAAGCAAATCCGTTGCATATTTTTTGGCTATCACTAGCCACTATACGCCCACACCATAGAAAATGATGGGTTTTATGTGGCTTTCGCCTATCCAGTGGACTCTATTTGGTTTCAAGCTCCATAGCTTCCCGATGGGCCTCCAGCAGAGGTAGGTACTCTCACGGCATGGGGACGACGAACCCATGAGTTGGATTCATTGCATTGCGAGTTTTTCTGCAGTCTGTTGCAAAGTTCACAGACTATTATCTTACGACAATCGTCTAGAAAATTGCACAGTCCACTTTGACTCTCAATGAAGCTTTTTAGGTTCTTTATATGGACCACATCGTCTGGTGCACTGTTGACCAAAAAGTCCCCGATGACCACTTCTCTGATAGGACAACTTTTGATAACCTCTTCAAGTTGAAAATTTACATACATATATCCTTTCTCAGTCTCTCTTATGCAACCCAAATAAACTACATTTCAAATCCTTAATCCCTTAACAAAAGTTACATAAACCCCAAAATCCTTTCTCAATAAACTCCCGTCTGCTTTCGCAAAAAAAAAAAGAAGAGCAAAACTTTCAAACATCGCTCTCGACCAATATCAATACTATCAATATTTTAGAACCACTTTTAATCCGAACCAAAAGATTTCTTGTACTTTTTTCGTCGCCCAAAGTAAAATACACACATGGGAGGACTAAGGACTAACAACTAACAAAAAAAAACCGAAATACCTCCAGTCAATATGTCCACTGGCCACATTGGTAACATTTATAACCCAACAACAAGGACAGCACCTGCCCGCTCCAATATAAAACTCCATTCTCCATAAAAAGGTTAACCAATTTTTATTGCAGCATACAGGACTCGAAATAAGAGAAAAAAGGACTCCTGATGGTCGGGTGGATAAGATTATACACATCCCGCAGGGCAAGACGACACAACCATTACTTTTTCGATGCTCAATGCCAGCGAGTATAAATGTCTTTTGGAAGAAATCCTGTTTACAACTCTTAAAAGGACGAAACCAGAGAAAAAAGAAGACGATACACACATGAGGGAATCTTCTTTTCTAGAACCGTGTTCGCGAAAAAAAATGTCATAAAATAATACAAACCTCCCTTTGGCGTATTTTTTTCTGAGAAAAAAAAAAAGGATTTCTCTTTCGATTGCAGGATACACATTCTCCTCTATTGCATCATCGATTCGGATATTATTGTCCTTAATAATCATTATTATTGCTCCATTAATTAATTGCCTTAATTACGAGCGTTTTCCTTGAGCTCAGCATTAATATTAATAAGCAAAATGGTCTATTCTATCCTTAACCGACATCCTTCAAAAAAAGGATGAAATTTCCTGTCGAATTATAAACGCGGTCTGTCTCGGCATAGTTCCACTCTCTGAGGCGCTGAGGCGCGGGCCCATCTCCGAGAGTAATTCATTTGGGCCATTTCGGTCATTATCCTTTTTCCTGTGGCGGATTTCTGTGTTTTCCGGCGGACTAGAATGCGACCGCACCAAGCGGACCACGGACCAAGAGGGATGAGTAATTAATTTACTTCATGCTGTGTGCGTTTGTTCCTTTTTTTTGTAGTTGTTGTTGTTGCTCTTTTTGTACGCACGTCGCAACATATTTTATATACATAGGGGGATGATGGTGGTGGCCTTCGGAAATGCCCGCTTTTTGTGTGCAATTAATTTTCTATGACAGCAATCGTGCTGTTTGCCGGATTTAATTTATAATAATTATTTTGTGGTAAACGAAACGTTCAAAGGACATAAGGATGATGGTCTCCTGCTGGGTGATTTATTACACAGCCATGATCGGGAGGTGTGAATTAGTGGGTAAATTTGAACGGGAAATGAGCGGTTCGAATTATGGAATTGTGGTAAATCCTGTTGATTTTGTTCCTGTTCAATCCTTGTTGCTGTAGTGTAAACAAAGTTTTAATTGAGCTTCTTTGTGTACGACCGAATAGATGTGGTTTGGTTAGTAGGCAACAACTTAGGGGTTTAGAGTGAAGTAACGAATGCGATCCCTTCTGTTTTGAAATGATTGTAAAGCTAGGGTTTGGCTCTCTTTGGGATGCTCATGGGCTAACATTGAGACTCACATTCGCAATTAGTAGGCACCTGGCATAATATGAAAAGGTCCTGCGTGCGCTGAAATTCTCCACTTCTTCAAATATAGTCATATACGACTCTAACGCCCCAAATGCAGTCTAAATGTCAATGAAGATGACGATATCCTAGTTGGTTTTAGAGCCACCTCCAAGTACATTTCTATACGAACCTGTAAAAAATACTGTGAACTACAAACGAATGCAAAAATTACATACGATTCTCTACAGAAATTTGGACATTATCCACAGAGCATAAATTGTTGCTATGTAATAGCACCAGGGTTTCAACTATTACCTCCCTTCTATTTGTTCTTTTCTTCTCAAATTTATTAACTGTCCATGCCCGATATATCAGATGAAGAGTCAATACTGAGAGAAATATTGTCCCTTGCCCAGTGTTACTCCGTGTACTACTTTTCTAATCAGCTACTCATAAATAATCTTGTCTGTTGGTTCTTCTGTTTCTCATATGCAGAGGTCTTCTCTTTGACGCAGTCTCTCCATGTAGTATACGGCCCAACGATATTGGAAAGAGATCTTCTTCTGTCTTCGTCAAAGGACGGCCAGATTTTCCTTATAATGACACAAGTTTCTATGGTTGTCCATCTGGCGTTTGTCTCTCTTACGATGTCTTACTAACTTCGAGCTTAAGTGAACAAGACTTCGACATAGAACACATGTTCAATTAAACATGCATCCAATTAAAAATTGTTGCATACCTTTAGGTGATAATTTCAAAACTGATGGAAAGAAATCTTCTGTCTCCATCACAGGACGGCCACATCTTGCTTTTGCAAATACTGACAACGTAGAACTTAAACTAAAAGTAATGAAAAATTGTTGCATACTTTCAGGTGACCACCGAATTATGTTTCACTGTTAACTCCAAATCAACTTCCTTTCCTCTCTAATCGGTTGCTGCACAGTCATATACAAGATCACATATGAATTATTTCTCAACTGATATCTCTTTCCATCGCATTTGATTTTCTGTTGCATACTTTTAGGTGAACGAACAATTATTATTTTTACGTTTTGTACCCCACACAGTCATATACAAGATCACATATGAATTATTTCTCAACTGATATCTCTTTCCATCGCATTTGATTTTCTGTTGCATACTTTTAGGTGAGCGAACAATTATTATTTTTACGTTTTGTACTCCAATTCCGAGCACGCCGATTGCTGCGATCACTCCAATCTTTTACTGGATCACACACTGTGAATACTTACTCATTTGCTTTCTTTACCAGCGTATTTGATTTTCCGTTGCATACTCTTAGGCTAGCACAAATTATGTTTTACGTTTTGAATGCAAAATAAGTCGCTTTGATCAAAGCCTTTTACTGTCAATACATTCTCATTTGAGCCTGAAAATATACCACACCTCCACCAGAAACTCCTAATAAAAGTTAGACTTGCATTCCTTCCAGCTCGCCAATCCCAAATTCAGCAAATTTTACCCCAAACTTCTTTCCTGCTTTTCATAAGAATAATGTATAATTAGGTATACACAAAACTTTCCCAGCTTATATTAATTCTCTCCCTTTTCATTGTGTGCTGTTATTCCAGAAAAGAAAAAAAAAAATATCCTTGTTAAGGAAAGAAACTTTTTCTCCACTAATTCACGCCGAAAGACAGTAAAGATGTCGGTAGGGTTTATTTTAACTGCTCTTTTCAATTTAACTCACATTACACACGCCCCAAGAGTTGGCAATTTATTTTAACCTCCAAAAAAAAATATTCACACAAAAAACTTCCTGTTGCTACATACCTATATATCCCTTGTACGACAACGACAATCCGTTTGGTCTTTAAAATTGTTTCTTCCCGAAACTTAAGAGCAACCACACACCCTCAACTCATATGTTACACGAAGCGAAGCGAAAAATAAAATTCAATTTCTTTTCTTGCAGTCGTCGACACCCATTCAACTCACGTCCTCCATAACAGAGAGAGAAAGAGCGAGTGTATGAAGCAAATAAATTCAATTAGGGGGTTTTTATCAGAGGTAACCAGCAGCATTTTTTCTGCTGATATATTTATTTTAGTCCTGGGAGTCATTTGATAATGAAAAAAATCAACATTCTTGATATTCACATTGCATACGGCGTATGACTGAACCCCCCTACTCGATAGCTTGCTACTAAAACCACCAACCAGCTTGAAATTCCATAAATAAATCTCCTCACCGAAAAATCCTTAAGCAAATAGACGCAATTCGAGAAAGGATATATGTTTGGCTCTGCCGACAATCCAGAGGGGGTACATGGTCCAAAAATTGATATTTGATATTTATTTTGGGGAATAAAAATAACAAATCAGTTGCTGCCCCGATGCCTTTCCTTTAGTCCTTGTGGCAAAAAAAAAAAAAATATATATATTATCCTCCCTTTTGGATTTATCTTTTTCTGTTGGATTTCCCATTCCGTAGGTTTCAATTATATGGACTGGGCGTGCTTCTGGAATAATGTACTTAAATAGATTTCCAAAAATATCCTTTTTTTCTTTATCCTTCTTTGGTCTCCTCTCAAACTACGAGTAAATGTAAATAATTTTCTCATTTCTTTCTCGCAGGAATGCAATTCAATTGGATTCTCATTTGAATCGGTTTCACTTTGACTCATCCTTTAATAAAATATCTCGCTCTTGCCTTTCAAAAGGATTCTGGCATTTTTTTTTACAATTTAGAAAATGCTTCTCCTCGCATAGAGAAATTATTTCCAGTTGTAGGTATGTGTATCCCTGAAAAAGGGGAAGGCATTAAAGATGATGGTTTTATTAAGACATCCTTTTGGAGCTCTATGTAGCCTCACCTGCCATCCTTTGGAGCAATTAGAGTAAAAGGAGAGCGTTTTTAGGAAATGAACCTCCACCACACAGAGTGTTTAGTGTTTACATACGCACGCATGGCGGCGGTTAATTATGCATGCTTGCCGTGGAAACTAGCAGATGACATTTCTTTTGGCATTTTAGTGAGCTCTAGTGGGAACTGCAAAGCAATTTTCTAAATGAAAAAAGGACTTTTTTCTGTCAGTAGGAGCGTGGGAAAAAAACCACGAGTTTAAGTCGAGGTCCTTTTGATTATTTATGAGCATACCTTTGTAACAATTGCTCGTCTGTCTGTCTGGCTGATTTTATAATTAAATTCAATTTAAAAAGTTGATCCTTTTTGCGAATTTCCTCCCAAATATTGATGTCTAAATTTTTAATTCCAATTTGCCTGAAATTGAATTGAAAAACTTTACAAAATGAGCGTTCCTCCTTTCATCTATCGCTCCTCCGGAAAATGTTCGATGACATGCATGTTATGGAAAATCATCTGTTGCCGATTAAATTTACTTTCGTCTTCCCCATTTTATGTGGAAATCATAGCACCAAAAGGACTGGCAAAAGACTGTCAAATTGGTTGATCCGGAAATTTTGGGGTTTTTCTCTTGATTGACTTTCGAGCACTGAATGGGGTGAAAGGACCTCCCGCCTATGGATAATCTTGGCAATTTTCTTAGAAGAAATTCACAGCCCTACCAATGATGATGGGAACGACGACGTAGACAATATAAAATTAGACTGGTTGGTGGCAGTTGTTGTGGGGAAATTTATTGCGAAAGAGAGAAAAAAAAAATTGAGTTTAACACAAGGGGAGGCTTTCGGTTCAAACACTGGGGGAAGATCGATAACGTCGACCTTGAATGATACCACATGTTGTGGTGTTTGATGGGATTGTAATGTACTGAAGCGTTGTATCTTCTTAAGCAGGCAAGTCCTCATTGAAGTTTTTTTTTTTTTTATTTATTTTGAGTTGGTGTTTGGATGTATTGGCGGTTCCCGCCCGCATATTGATCAAACTAAAGAGAATAGTGTAGTGGGAAGCAGTTTTTGAGGTGAAAGGGTTTAAGAAACTTTGGTTTGGGAGCAGGAATATAATTTGGCAAGTGACAGCCAAAAAATATGCAACAGATTTACTAAATGATGTGCAATGCATTGCCTACCTTACAGGAGCACAATCTTCAGAACCAAGTGTGAAGATGGAAGCAATTTTCAACACACTACAAGTGAACTTAGAAGCGAAAAGAATCGCCTGGCTCTCTGTCACAAGGCTCAGATTCCTTGGAGTCTTCAAAGAAGGTAGGCTGTCCAAAACCAAAAGCTGCGAAACGATTTTCCCTATAAGAGAATCTTGGACCGACAAAGGCTAACTCTAGTGGGTCAGTGTGTGACACAGTAAAAGACTTTGGAGTGATCGCAGGAACCGACTTGCCTGTATGTAAAATGTATAATTCTGTATTTGCCTAAAAGTATGCAACAATTTTCCATTCCATTCAATTTAAGTTCAACATGAGTTCTACGTCGACAGTAACATCCCGTCGTGCTCACTTAGGCTCGAATCAGAGTATGACAGTGGGGCGAAATATCCCTCAATGTAGTTCCTCCTTGAAGGACTAGTTTTTCTAATCCTCATTTCCACTCGTGTGAATCGCATTCGATTTCTTGCGAAACGGACCACCTGTTCTCTTGTTTTAAAACTTGACTCGCAGGCAAATTATTGGCTTGATTAATTTTTCCTTGCTCACTGGGCAGGATGACCCAGCTCTCCCTGCCCCACAGGCAAGAAATACTATACAACAACAAATTGACAGTTGAAATGTTACACACAAATTCAAATATACATTACATTTCCATACTCCGTTCTAATCTCGAAAGTATCCTTTGGCTATAATTGACCTTTACCCTTGCCATTATCATTTGAAAAGTAAATTTCTATTTATCTAAAATAAAACTCACCCAGATCAAGGAGCATATTTATCTTAAACTTTCTACCAACAGGACCTTCATCTGTCATTTCATTCATAAAAAGCGTCAAATCCATTTGAAAGCAACTAAGCACCAGCAAAAGTCCTTTCATCCTCCAACACGACCGATGACGACTAGCAAAAGTGCCAACGCCATAAATTTTCCTTCATCAAAATGCAATTCACTGCTAAACAAGTTTATGTGTGTGTGTGTGTATGTGTTGTACACACGTGAGGACATGACTTTTGCCATAAATTATCCACTCTTTCTGTTTTCTGTTTTCCTTTTTTTTTTTTGAACAAGAATAGTCAAAAGTTTTTCTTTTTTTCCAAAGACATGTACGAAACCAGTTGTCGTACCATTCATTGGGAGTAGTTAATTAATTTTCGCTTTCTCCAGCACTTTTTCTAACAAAGACCTAAGGCTGTCAACCCTTAAACTCTGACAGGACATGGCGCAGTAAAAAAAAAAGGAGTAAAAGATTTACCATAACGCATTACGACAGTGCCAACATTCAGGAGCATATAGCAATGGCACGCTCGACAAGTCATTTGTTATTCTTGTGAGAGCCGGCAAGGACTTTTTATTTTGTCCTTCTGTATTCATTTCGAAACCAGGCTATTCGTCTAAGTAAATATGTCTTTATGTTCATATCTGTCAAAGAGAAGAGGACGACGACTAAAAAGAGTGGGTTAACTCGCTCATTCAAACCATGTTCGGCGGACGGAACTAACCCCTGGGGCTTCGTCTTCCTCTTCTTCTTCTTTGAAGGGAAGTAGTGTACATAAGTGAGCCATTAAGCTATGACTTTTAATCGTTTTCTCAACCCTATTCACTTATCTTTTTGCATAATCACTCGTGCTTGGAGGGTTGTACAACGAACGATTACGTCAAGGGGCGGGGGGTTGCAAGAGAAAGTTTTTACGTCGTCTGAGTGGCAGCAAAAAAAAAACTACGAGGATAATGGAGTTTACACGTAATAGTTGGTCGAGGGTTTAATATGAAATTAGTTGACGGGTTCGCGTGATTCAAGGGAGAGGATTCTTTCCTTTTGATTTGGATGTTTACTCGTAACGTGCGTGCATGTTTTTCCGTGTACACCTGGTGCTCTGATTAGATTGAGATTTATTTACCAGAATGTGTTAGTCCGTCGACAAGTTTTATAATTATTACAATTACACGACATGTTGTTCTCTTCTTTGTTTTGGAAGAATAAATTTCAATTTGTTTGCTACACTGGAAGTGACTAGACGCGCTTTGGAATAATAAATCTGGGTTGAGAAGTGTGCTTGCAAGGCCACCAAATGAGACAAGGAGACATAACTGTCGATCTAGTAAATCTTTTAGTAGCTTTTGGAGGCTTGTACAAGAAGAAGAAAACGCCATTGACTGTAAAAACTGTCATAAGCAGGCTAAGTCGTCTAACGCTCTACTAGGCGATGGCCAAATTCGGGTTCAGACGCAGTGCCTTGTTATAGAATGAACTGTTGGGCCCTCAGGGTTCACATATTTATAGAAACAAAAAGACGAACGCGAAAAAAATACTGCGAATTATAAACCAAAGCAAAAATCAGATGCGATGACCCAGTGTAATTTTGAAACACCTCTTTTGAACATGACCAGATATTTAGCTTTTGAAGTCTTTATCAATATCGTGTTCTTGAGGGGGAGAGGGGGATTTCACTTCTCAGTATAGAGACCAAGGCGCCCCTGTATGTACGTCGCTCCGCCAAAGGTATGTCAGAAACTGTTAGGCAGGCTTGTCAAGCTTAAGTAAGTAAGTCTAGCGCTTTCCATGATTCTTATTTCGAGACTTATTTCTAAGCTGAACATTGGGAATTTGGTAAACTCGAAAAGGGGGATCTATTCTCCACTAGAAATAGGACAAATTGCACTTTAGCAAAAACTTTCACCTATTCTACGTGGGGAGACTCAATTTTCTTTAAAAAAAAAAAGTCAAAGTTTCTGCACGACATAAGAGTGTGAAGTTTATTGACCGAAATTGGAATAGAATTTGTAGCTCATTGTAGCCACGAACCGAATATTTAACTCAAACATCCTTGTATCCCAGGCACACACCTATAAGCCGTAAGTACAGACTTCTACCATTAAGCAAATAACATAGGATTTGATCTCAGTTTAGCAAAGACTTGCACCAATTTAATTAGAAAATCAAAGAGGAAAGTTTGAGTTCATTGGCATCGAACCAATGGTCTTTAGTGCTTCTACAGGGGTCTTCCTGTGGGCATAATTCTACACAAAGAACATAAAATCCCCCTTAAGGCCCAACAAATTATGGCAGCCCCTAGCCAAAGTTCCAAAGACCATATTTTGAGTTCACGGATTTGACTGATCACTATAATGATTTGCATCTTCTTCCTCGACGTGGTTGCTGTGACTCCACAGACTTAATGGCTCAATAGATTAAGAAAAAAAGAAACCAGGTTTTAGTGAAATTGTCTAAGATTCATTTGAGCTACAAATCATCCTTCAGCGTTATCCTTAAGCTGAGCTACGCTTAAAGCAATTTGCGGCAAGATTAGATAATTCAACACAAACTTGAAAAAAATTACTGTGAATTGCGAACGAATGCAAAAATCACATACAACTCTTCTCAGTCAAGTTGGACAGCAACCTGAGTTTCAAATAACACTCTTTTCTAACTCTCTTGCTATGCCTTCTTCTCTCGACCAATGCTCCTAGCCTGTACATCATTAAGAGAGCATTCAAATGGGATCCAAACTATAGTTGCAAGAGTCCTCCGAGTTTACCAAATCAAAGTTTTATTGCCCAAAAAAGTATGATCCAAGATTGGACATTCTTCAATATTTTTTCTTCTTCAATTAAATACATATTTCCAAGTTGACTTTTTGAACGATTTAACCTTCATTTCATCTCGAGTTTATCGTGGTTTGTTCCTCCTAAGAGCTCCTCCTACATCGACGTTCGTTTTCAATTAAATTTAATCCTCTTAACATCCAACCTTCTTCTTCCTTCCAACAGAGTAGAGCAGGGAAAATCCTCAATTGAAAATTTTTGTCAAAAATTATTTATTTCTCTCAACAAAATCCTGTTCATTCCATGCAGTTTAACACACCCAAAACAACGGAGAAAAAAAAAAGAAGTCCTTAATAGGGTTTATAAACTGATGTGATGGCAAAACAAAAAATAAAATGAAAACAACAGCAAAACAAAAGGAATTTTCTGCAAACTGCAGCATTAAAGCTCAATCCTCCCCCCTGGTGGTGTATCACTTGAAAGCAAACCGCATACGAGTACGAAGGATCATAATTGGAAAACAAATCCTTGGAGATGATGGAAATACTCACCTTAGCCCCCCTGCCCATGACGCATTACAGCGCGCTGCGAGACAGGGATAAGGAAATCCCCAAACATCTGCAGTAGTGTCCTGATGATAAATCACAGACTTATAGGCTTCTACCGCATTTCAACAAGAGAACAAGAGGCAAAACAAAATATCCTTTTTCATAAGTCCTTATGACAAAAAAGTGAAACAAAGCAAGACAAATGTCATTCGTCTACGAATGAGTAGGTAATAAGTTTCTTTTTCTTGCTCCTTGTGTTCTCAATGTGATTAAGGATTCGAGTGTTCGTTCCTCTTTCGAATTCAGTGGGTAGAGTTATTTATGCGTTTCGATGTTACATGCGGCAGAGTGTGGGCAGGGGTAGTAGAACACGGTTGCAAAACGTAATTACGACATTTTGATATATGAGCTTCTCTTGGTTTTGGTTGTAAATGCAAAATTTCGCCTTTGCCTTTGCCTTTGCCAATGACGCAAGGATGTTCCTGTTCTGGATATTTTGCCTTCTAAGGAGGAACATTTTTGACATTAATTGTCCGCTTTATTGCCATTTCTCTTGGTCGTTGGCACACGGTGGGTGGCGCGGCGAATGTGAAACACATTTGTGTTTATTGTGGCGTAATTTATAGTCGATGATGGCTTTCCAAGTGAGCGGTGGTTGTGTGTGTACATGGAGAGGTCCTTGAGAGAAATGTTAATACGGGAGAGTTTACAACTTGAGTACTAAATCGGTCTTTCTTTTGTTGTTAGGGAGAGAGTGGAACACAAGTCATTATATTACACACAAAGTGGATATGGTACGTTACAGGAAGTTTAATGACCGTTTTACAAGGATATTCATTGTGATTGATGGCCAAACATTTATGGAGGGGATACTTGTTCTTCTTCACAACTTTTGAATAATGATGACGAGGACGATGAGGAGAGTTTTGCCGTGGCAACAGATACAAATCATCAGGTCAAAAGGTTGAAGGTTGAGATAAAAATGTCTGCCAAGGATATGTTTTAAGTCATTAAGACGAGCAGATACACCCTCGTATAACGAGAGAATCAAAAATAAAAAAACACAAAAGAAAGTCGTAATCTTAAGTGAATGGAAAGCCGTATAATCACTGGAAAAAGCCTACGATATCCTGTCTTTGGCTTACAGTGTTTTGTTGATTTTAAAGGAATCAACAAGGAGTCACTTCTATTTGACTGGTTTGGGCCATTAATTTTTATGACGGTTAGCTGGCGTTTTATCTCAAGCTAACAGATTCCTTTGCATAAGTTGAGTGGGTGTATACGCTGAGTGGGTGTATAAAATGTTTAGAGTTATGGAGCAGGCTGGAAAGGATGTGACGGAGGTCGTCGGCCTTTTTTCGAGAAACAAATGTGTGTTGTAGAAGAGCGAGTCTATGAATCTGTAAGTACTTTAAAAGTGGTTGAAAAAAATCCCTCTAGCAGGACAATTTGTTTGGTTGACTCACAAAAGGCAGTCTGTCCTGCTAGAGGGTTAAATAAGTTCTCACAAAGCCTTTGACACTCTCCATGAATAGGGACAGAACTTCATGATTTTCCCTTCAACCGATCCACTTTACTAGCAGAATCTAAGTTGGTTTCTCAGATATGAATCGCGGGATAAGAAGCCTGTTTACAGTGAAAATACACTACCCAGTGTATCCATTTGTTTTCCCCCTTTTTCTTCGTAGATTCACTGTAAAAGAGGGCGAGCTTTCATGAGAGATGGCGAGCATTACCTGAGCATTCTAGTCATGTGATCTTCATGAAGAAAGCGCGGGAAGTTAGTGCTGACTCACTGTGAATGGTGTGAATGCGTGAAGTAAAGCCGTGATTCAATAAACTTCTTAAAAAAATACACATAAGTCGTTAGAAAGTAGTTCATTTGGTCGCATTTTCATCCACATGACACTTGGAAAAGAAAACTCCTCATTCACGTTTTAAATCGCGGAATGTGATATAGCATTCACGCCTTTAAACAGCTGACGTATGAGCTCTTTTTCGATTTGAAAATCTTGTGCAAAACCATCTTAAATGCGATTGTACAGAAGTGGCTCCCCATTCACGTTTAAAGTCTCAGAAACGCGATTGGTCATTCACGTCTCGAAACAGCTGTCTTGTGGGAGTTTTTTGATTTGAAAATCTTGTTTTGGAGATCTTATTTGTAAGCTAAATTCAATTTGGTGCTACTTGCATGCTTCCAAGCTTTTGTAAACCCACAACTCGTGCATCCTTTTAAGTGATTGCAATCATGTATTCGCAAAGTAACCGCCAATTCTAAGAATTCTCATCAGCACTCAAGATCTGGTCAGAAACCTGTCTCATTGAATTGAATTCCTTTGCCCACATCTAGCCTCTGGAGAAGAAAATCTAATCAATTCAAGTGCCCCCACACACACAGTTCACTAGAGTCCTTTTTCTTTTTTAAAGAAGAGTACGATCTATGAATATGTACGAGTATCGGTACTTCAGAAAAACTGTAAAAAAATGTTGAAAATTTTTTCTTACATTATCCTTCCACATATACGACATGATGCATGAATGCAGACGACGACGCTCACAGGTTAAACGAGGTCAAAGGATATTCCCAGCTGAATTCTATGCACTCGCATGCATGTGCCATACAAACAGTTAAGTAAACACTTTCGGTTGAACGATGAATACTGCATGCATGCATGCATACCAACGAGAGAGTAACGAGTGCCTGCCGATGGTATACGACCGAGTATTTGTGTGCAAATTGCACAAAACGAAATGGAGATCCTTTCTATAGGAGAAAAAAAAAAGGAAGCCCAAGTGTATTCCTAGGCAAAGGCTATTTCGTTTGGGTTTTATTCCCTTCTTCCTGGCAGATGTTTGTATGCAATGTGGGAGTTTAATTCCTTTTAATTTTGAAAATTTCACGCAGGATTATTTCGAGCACCTAACTGGTGCTTTGGCGTGTTTAGGGAAATTGCATAAAAGTAGGTTTGGATGCATGAAAAGGGGCTCTTTTGCATCGCAATTTGGAAATATTGAGTTGAGGAAATTTGTCATATATTTTATGCCGGTGGAGGGGAACTAAACTGTGAACGGCGGTTGTATGGACTTGGGTTTATTGTGCTGTGAATGGCTTAGGGATGTAATGAAATTTTGCTTTTATTTTCACTCATTTATTGCGCTGTATTTAGCAGTGAAATTTTATGAAATTTAATGATTTATGGTGGGGATAATTCAGCTTTTAAAAAGCCTCCAAACAAATCCATTGAAAGGGCTTCTCATTCGCTCAGTTTTCACGATTCAGGGGAATACTAAGAATATATTTAAAAAGGTTCAAATCTTGAATGATCTGTTACAGAATCTTTGCATATTCTTAGGATCAAAGAACATTACCTTTGAAAAAAATCATCTATTCACCCGGTTTTCCTTATTTGATCCTAGATGTCTAAACAAGTTGGTGGGAGTCTTTGCTAAAGTGGGAGCTAAACCGAGCCTTTTAACCGAACAGTAAAGGTCTGTACTTAGGAATTATAGGTGTGTATCTGGGATACAATGATGCCTGAATTGAATGTCCGTTCGTCTCCACTTGTTAAGCAAATGGGCGGCAAATTCCAACTCAATTTCGGTCAATTGTCTAAATTAAACTGACTGATCTTAGAACAGGTTGTAGTCTTTGCTGAATGAAGAGCTTAACCGAGTCCTCCAATGGCGCTTTAGACAAGACCAAGGCAATTCCCATGTGTTTTTCTTCATGGTTGAAGTCTGTACTACTATGACTGGTAGGTGAGTGTCTAGGATTAACTGATATTTGAATTGAATGGTCTTCAGCAGCTGGTTCCTACTTTAGCTACAAATTGCATCCCAACTTCGGTCATAAAACTTCCTCTATGTCATACCAAGAATGCTCCTGACTTGTCTGAAGTCAATTGACAGTCCCAAGGTAGAACCTGTGAGAGAGTCTTTGCTGAAATGAGGGCTAAACGGAGTTTTTCAATGCGATTCCTACTATTATGCCGTTTAGGTGTGTGTCTAGGATAAAATGTTGTTTGTGTTTAATAATCCACGTAAAAATGTCCTTGCTAAATGAGAAGCTAGTGAAATGTTAAGACAGGTTTGTTCTATGGTAAAAGTCTGTACTATGTGGATGTATTGGTTCACATCTAGGATACTTTGAAATGTGAATTGAATGTTCTTTTGTAGTCGCTGCAGTGAATTAGCGCTAGTCAATGGTTTAAGTAAGTGAAATGGTTTAAGATCTAGAAAGGACAAGAGCTTAAAGACCTTAGTAGAGGGAGGTGAAAAGGGCTGTGCTCCTGACTTACTGTACCGTGGCCGATACACTCCTAGGAAACCATAACCCAGAGCAGTTGAGGACGAATCTTTGTCCCTTCTTTTTGTTAGAAAGTTTTTAGCTCTCGTCTGTACAAATGAATGCCATGATTCCTAAAGTAGATTGGTTCGTGCCTTTACTAAACCAGTCCCCCAATTGATTAGACTTTCTTAAAGACTCCCAAAAAAGCAAAAAAAAACACCTCATTTACACAATTTCCAATCACCACTTTAAACATCTCCGTTGACAATATAATAACACTCACTCAACGATTGCTCGTTAATAGTTAGTTACAAGTTACAATCTTCTAATTAATGGCACAACGCCCAGGCAAACAGCGCCAAATTAATGGACCCTAGTTAAACATCAAAAGGCGATGAAGCACACTTTGCACGTGGCTGCTGCTGCTAACGAAATCATTTCGACAAATTCCATCTGTCGATAGCTCTCGCACGCGGCATAGTGGTCGCAAAAAAAGTCCAAAATTCCACTTTGGCAGAGTAATTAACTAAAAAGTCTACCCTCGCTGCTCACTGTTGGTATCAACCCTTTTGTTGGAATCGGTTCTGCACCTCCTCCTTCGTCCACTATCGTACCTGTCAAACTGCCTTTCAAACAATAAATTAAACACGCGCTCGCCATTAATTCAAAACATCATCACGTCCTCTTCGTCGTCGTTTGTAGGTTTTGTATTAGGTTTATAGGTCCTGTATTATAGTCCATCACCAATGGTGACGGTGAAGCGCCTTCAAAGTAACCAAGGTTCCTTTTCGCAAGCAGTACTCACCCCACTCACCCCATTTGACTTTTACTCAATTATCGATCAAACATTGAATCGTAATATTTACCTGGGTAATTCATTTGCATATTATTTCACTTGAAAAGTATCCTTTTTGTGGGTGTTGGGTGGTGGTGGGTTCACCCATCAACTTGTAAGAAACAATCTCTCGAAATTTTGTTGTGAAACTTTTTGTTGAGATTTTCGTCGAGGAGAGGATAAGAAGCAGGAGAATAAAACAACTTGATAATCCTTGAGGATTTCGCTTCGACAAGGATCCATTACCGAGGAGATTTTTTTTGCTCTCGTTGGGAATCCTGATTAAAATGATTCCAGGTAAAAATCACACTGATTGGTAGTGTGGTTGTTTGTTTTTCCTCTTCTGTGTCCCTGATTTCGTTGACCCATTAATTTGGCAACCAACCGTCAGTGTGACAGCTTGTGGACCATTCAAAAAAAATTTTGGTAAACACAACAAAAAAGAAAAAGAGAAAAGGAATCCTGAAATGATTAATAGCCGCATTGGGTTGACTGTACTGTACCGTGGGAGTTAAAGGTAACTCGATGACTGGAATACAAATATTTTGATTTTTTTTTTAAAAAAAAATTACACGCCACTGTAAGAGAAAGGTGTTAAATTTTCCCTTTTTTTTTGTGCGAAAAAGAGGGTTTTTCTGTTGTTGTTGGGGATTATATCAATCAATTTGGTCGGTAGGCCAGGTACTTTATTATGGCCTGCGTAGCGAAATATATTTTTCAATATTTTTGACACGAATTTGGCGGTTGAAATATAATATAATGGCGTTTCAGTGTTGAGTGGTGTTTGCTTTTGAAAGTAGGGCACACCAACGGTCAGATTGGGGCGGTACTATAGATCAATAAATAAATTTCTGGATTTTCCTGGAAACCACGTTTCATTAATCTCTAATGAGAGTAAAAAATGCCTATTATATAGTAATGATGATGGAAGTGGGTAAAATTTTAAACAGAGATTAATGAGGAGGTTATGTGAAAGCTGTAGAGGATTTTAAACGTTTAATACAGTTTTTTCCAAGTTTTTAGTGAATTCTATTGATTTTTAAACACCTGCTCCTAAAACTATGCACCTTTTTTTGCCCTCTAACGATAAATGAAGCATACTTTTAGGCTGATTTCGTTTTTATGTTTGTGATTCTATGGATATGTCCATAAATCAATTAGTCAACAAAACAAAAATATAAAACTCCCCCTAATAAGGTCATCTTTAAATTTCTAATTTCTGTTTTAATTTTCTCTCATCCTGATTCAAGTATGCGAAAATGATGTTCATTTCATAAAGTTTTCAGTCGATTCTCCTGCTTTTTGAACCCCTACCCCTAAAACTATGCCCTTTCCTTTGCCCTCTTACAATAAATGAAGCATACCTTTAGGCTGTTTTCTATGTAATTCTATGTTTACAAACCAATTAGTCATTACAACATTCAATTAAAATAAATTAACAGAAAAATAATAACTTTCCCTAATAAGGTCATCGTCAAATTTCTTGTTTTAATTTTTTTTTTTCTCATCCCGATTCAAGTCTATGTTACCGCAAAAATTCCTTAAGAAACTTTCTAGGAATTCATCGATTGAATCATGATATTCTTTGAAAAGTCCCCAAGACGAAGGACTGCTGGAAAATATTTTATGCTCCTCTCCTCAATGAGAATTGGAATTCCAATGAATTGAAGGAATTTCCTCAGTTTTGCCTCTCCAATGACTGTCGTGCGTCGTCGAGGACTTTGTGTAAGTTGAAACCCCACTTGTTGTCCTGGCAATTGCTGCACACTTACAGTTGTATTTGGAGTCCGAAAAATAAACGCAGGAAGTCACTTAATTTATATTAGAAATGTGCCTAATAGTAGGGTCCCTTTCAAATAAAAAAGAATAGAACTCAAATTGCTTCCTGCAGGAAGTACCTCAAACTGTCGAATGGGCTTCGCTTCATTATGTCAACTATCAGTCATCGCGCGCTACTAGAGAGCAAAAGTTAAAAAATTGCAAGTGATAAAAGCGAAATTAGTCCTCTCAAAGTTAATTAGACTAGGATTCGGTGGGTGGGTGCGTGTGTGTCCTTCTCATACTTCCATTGAGCGCCGCCAAACACGCAATCTGTGTTCCTCTGGCTGTTCAAATAGGCAAATGAAATTATCTGAAGCTAAACGCTTCCCATAGATAAAATAGCACACTCTCCCGCAGGATATACATACTCGTATCTATGTGTGAGCTGGAAGACAAAGGACCAAGTGAGGTGTGAAGCAGAGAGATTTTCCACCGATCTGAGTGGGTATTTGTATCTGTTTGTGGGTAGCATCATGTGCTTCATTCGTGAGGAATCAATTAATCAAATCAAGGAATACACACACATAGACATAGACAGAAAAGAGACTACAAATAGTCGTAGTCGTCGTCGTCGTAGTCGTTTTGGTCCTTTAGTAGGGGAAGAGAAGAATGATGCGATAGAAGTGATTTGATTCCTGGCATGGAGATGAATATAATCCCTCGACGGCGATGATGGGGGAGCTGTATCTTTGTTTATTTATAACCTCAGGCGAGGGGAACTTTGTTCCGTGTTAAGTGTGTTTAATATTAAAGAGCAAGAAGAGAGTATAAATTTTGGGTGTAAGGACATAAATATCATCATAAAGTAGATGTCATTTGATGACAGGTAATTTGATACGGCAGCCTAATGAGTGGTGTTATTTAGAGACGATGGTCATGATGCTGCTCTATGGTCAGAGGTGGAGGTGGACATCCTTGGAATCAAGCGATTTGTTGATTCCTAGAAATTTGTGAAAATGACTGATTGCTTCTAAGCTAATGCAGCAGGTTACAGATTTATTTCTATTCGAAAGCTGCTTTAATGATGTTCGTCCTTTTTGGCCATCGATTCTAGACTGTTCCCTAACTTTGACCTTTCACCAAAGAAGCAGTATCCTTGAGGCACAAAACAGAGAAAGACAGATGCCTACTGGGCCTACATAATTCCGCAGGAAAAATATATCACTCTCGTTATGAAATTACTTGTTACCCGTTGGAAAGTTTTTAATTTGTTTTCCATTTTTTCTTTTTCATATTTTTGTGAAAAGAAAAAAAAAAAGTTGAAACACAAGAATCTACTTTCCAACTCATGCTGTTTTTTTTTTTTGTGGGACCTTCAGGACGTTTTCTTTTAATTCCTTTTTTACCACCCCTTAAATCAACAAGTGCTGACACTCTTGGGTGGCGAAGGACACCGCACTTTGAAGAGTGACATTTAAATTTTAAATTAATGCCACTGGAAGGATACATTTTTGAAAATACAATCAATAATTTTTGTTCATTTTTATCGAAATTAAATCGCAGGCGGGTGTCATAAATTTAAATATCAATCGCATCCTTTTTCAGTCAGACAGGTTAAAGTTAATTAAATAAAAAAAATAAAATAATTAAATTTCGTTTCATTTTCATTAGTTGAATGTGAATGTGGTGTATGGCCACAAAACTTGCCTCATGTGCCAGCCACATTGTTACGAATCACTCGTGCGTATACGTAACATTTTTTGCTTCCTGACTTTTGGTCCTAATTAATATGGAGGTTGTGTGGGAGTTGTACTGTGTTAGTTATTGATGTGAATGAACTCAGTTTTGGCTGTTTTGCGGCTGTGGAAAGTAGCTGACATATGTACATATGTACTTCCTTTTTATATACTTATTGGCTGCTGAAAGCGGCAAGGATTTTCCAACTGTAATCCTCTTAAATAGCCTACTCTGAGGGAAATTTTAAGTGAACGATGAAAATGAGCTGTGCATGTATCTCAATTTGAGGTAATCAATCCAGGGCTTCAGTTGGAAACGAAGAATACTTTTGATACGGCAAATTGCCTCTAATGAAAGGGCAAGTGGAAGCAGGACTTCTGTAACATCGTTTGAACACACACTTCTAGAGTTATCTGGCGGAGTTTGGTACCATTATTGGTGTCTAGAACTCCAGATAGTTTGGTTCCATTGAACCCTAGAGCTTTGATTATGTACAAATGTTCTTCCACTTGCCCAGGATATATCCTGCGAATAGTTCAAAACTCTCTCCACCAAAGGGTTTTGTGGTTTAATACAGATCACCACTTCATCTGCTGTTCATCGGATTGGAAAAGGCGTTCAATTGTGTTATTTCGCTTGCCTTATACAGGAGAGGCATCTCCGATAAATTAGTAGCAATTTTAGCAGAGAGGAAGCCTGTCTGATGAATTCGAGGTTAAAAGTGGAGTACGACAGGGTTGTATTCTATCGGCGATTCTTTTTCTATTGGTTATCAGTGGCGTGCCTCATGTAGCTCTTAGATCTGAACTCAAATACCTCGACTATGCTTGATGTATGCTTGCTCTCTCCCATAGAATTATAGACCAAATGATATCAAGTGTCGTTGGGCTCAAGGCCAACACGGCCACAACAAAAATTATCAGTTTGGAAGGAATTTAGCAGCTCAAATGTGAACCCCAGGGCAACTGGAAGAAAGGAAGAAAGAATAGAAAGCTACCAATACCTTGGGAGTATTGTCTCCGAACTGAACTGAATATAGCCAGCCGAAAAGATAAAGCAAAGTCTTCGTTTGGGATGATGTCCACAATCTGGCGCAATCATCTCAAGCACCATCAAACTGAGACTGAACAGATAAAACGTTCAGTGTGTGTTGTTATGTGGATGTTGCATCTGAAGAGTGACAGTTGGCAACACACGAAAGCTGCATATCTTTGTTAACAGGTGGCTACGAAGATCTTTATCTGAGGATGGGTCAGAAACCAATAGGTACAACAAAACGCTGGCAATGGATTGGTCACACGTTCCGAAAAGGTGACGGAATCCATTCACCCAGGAATGTAAAGAACCTGTTGGACCACGAAAAATATGGCAACGAACAGTGGAAATGGAGGCACGCTTAGAACAGGATTTAAGCAAGTAAGGGGTTCTGCTACGATAATCCCCTAAGGATAATCCCCTAAGCTCCTAGATCTACTACCAATGCTGATTCTGGATGATTTTAACGCTTCAAGTACTGCATCAAGCTTTCTGGTAATTCTTCTTAGAAATACCACGATTTTTTTGAGGATTTTCGGCTTTATTGAAGAAAGGGTTAGTCCTGACTTCGTAAGCAAAATTTTGTGTCACGGAGGGATTGTCTTTACAGCCGATGGTCTCTTCTTTTTAGTCGATTTTTAAGTTTTAAAGCAGCCTGTGAATATTGCGAAATCAAAGTATATTTCCTTTTTCATTCGGATAAGCCCCTTTTGTCCCACATTCTTCCAACGAAATACTTAATCAAGCAAACGCCAGGAAAGCTGTAAACTTGTCCGAAAAAAAATCCCTCTCACATGATGCGTAAACAAACACAATGTTACCAGACATGAAAGACTTGGCAAAACAAAACGTTTTTGGTTCTTGGGTTCGACTCACAAGCACTATTTATGTCCTTACTTCAACTTCAAAGACCATTTTTCCACATGACAGCGCACAAGTGGCCACTCCGCAGAAAGGAGCTAATGAAATACAAAAAAATAAAAAAACAAAAAACGTGATTCAATTTCGGGCCTCCTCGTTCCATTTATTTACTTTTTCGCTTTATTTTTCTGTTTAATATCCCTCCCCACCCCGCCCCCTGTTGGAATAATGAAATGAATTTAATTTAACATCACACACACACAGTCATCATTTCATTTATATGTATAAAGAGAAAAAAAAAAGAAATGGCAATAAAAATCCGTACGCAAAAAGCATTTACAGTGTACTTTGGCATTTTGAGAGAGACACACACTCTTAGGACATCCGGTGCTGGTGCATTACCGTTATTTTTCTTTTCGTAACTTTATTATTTGTCCTTAAATCGCACACGTCACTAGCTGGCTGCGAGAAAACATTCTTCAAAGAAATGAATGCCACGCGTGCACACCAGTCGCACAAACAAACAGAGCGGAAATGGAACACACTGTTGGCGGTGGTTGTTATCCCGCGCGCGATTTTACATTTTCGACATCCGTTTTGACATTTGTCTTTTGTGTCGTACGTATGGTAGTCGTTGTGAGTGATGGGGCTGAGGCTTCATCGTTGGACTCGCTTAGGAATGGAGTGCGTGCTCGGGAATTACCAACGATCACGTCTCAATTGAGTTTGATATTAATGTACTGGCACAAGTAGCTGGCTGATGGCATGTAATGACGTACGACGCCATCAAATGGGTGAAATAACAAAATCGTCATGGTTTATCCTTAAAAGCAGGCGACTTTATGCGAGAGAAGGAGGCAAAAATCTGCCTGTCATACTTCAAACCATTTTTTATGCATGTTTTGTGGGAACGTTTTCGCTTAAATTATTGTAAAAAGCGGTTTGCTTAAGGATGCGTGTACACAGTTTTTTTTTTCTTTTATTTTTTCTCATTACATTGATGGGAATTATTGGGCAAATAATGGGGCGCAGGGGGAGATTTGTAGGGCAATAATCTAAAAAGGAGGCTTATGATGTAAAACGCCACCATCACCACCACCACCGACGCGTTTTACGAGCGAGATGAGTGGGAATATTTTGTTTTATTATGTCCTGGGGAGATTCGCTTACACAATTTGCATAGAGGCGTGGGTCTTTTTTTTTCTATCGATTAAGGACTTGGTGATGAATTTGAGAATAGGGTAATGGCTATTTTGTTTTTCCTAAATACACATTCATTCTGCGTCGTGTGCAGAAGAAATTAAAAAAAATCTTTCCACTTCAGTCGATCCTTTCAGAAACAAAGCTGGAAATAGATTCGAGGCTTCCTTCTGGACAGAAATTAGCAAAATTTTTCGGTGTTTTTTCTTTTAAATTTCCCCTCATTCATCACAACAAAAAGCAAAATACAACCACAATACCGCTGTCGACAGAAAGTGGTCTGTGCCTTTGTTGGTTTCATTCCAACGCAAGGAGAGAAAAGACCATAAACAACAAAGCGCAAAAGTGTTATATAATAAAAATGTAAAACTAGTTTCAACCGAACTACAATGACCTCAATCCTTGTGCCAGGTTATCTGGCAGAGCAAGGCAACACGGTAGCCTCATACCTCAACAGATGTGGTTGTCGAAAAGGACTTTCCCCCTCCTTTGGTTAGGTGGAACCACTTGGTGCTTGGTCGTAGTAGGCAAACTCATAAGATAAATCGATTGCAAAAGTTTCGTTTTTTCTTTTTTGGAAATTACCTTGAAGAACTTCCTATGGAGCTCTATTTTTGGCACACGGCACTAGCGTGCCCACACTAACGTACAGTATCTGAGTGTTGAGGCAGAAGAAGAAATTAAATAGGGTGTCGTGTAGGTTCATTCAAATTGAAGGGGTCTATAAATCCATCAAGTCTTGGTAGGGACATGCGAGGTTATAGTGTAGACTTTTGACTTTGACTCGTATTAATGGTTATTTTTCCGCCGAGTGGTTGGTGGTAATCCATGGGCGAAATGCAGCCGAGGAGGATGTGACAGAAGTGGCATTTCCATTTGAAAGATTTTAGAGATTTTCGTCTTGAACTAAGCCCTTTTCCTTTCCCTTTTTTGATTAATTCCATTCGAATTTCGAGCAGACAACAGTCGCAGTCTGGATCAGCGATTGTCTAAGGGTTGTATTGAGTATTTCAGGTTCTAGAAGCTATGATAGTTTAAACGAAGTTAGGTGGTGTTGAAAGTGTAATAATAATTAAGACACAAAGAACAGCATGCAGAGGATCAATAGGAGCTCTGACGTCAGTTATTCCTACATCTTCTTTGTCTATGTCCAAACTTTACAAATATTACATCAGATTGGCAATCAGACGTAGAGAGTCCTGCTGGATAGCAAATACCTAGAGAGAGAACTCACTTTGGTCTTCACAGGCTACATTTTCCCCAAATTAAAATTCTCAGAGCGTGTTAACACAAACAGAACAGATGAATAGGGACGTCGATCTCACAATGTACACCCATGCTTCAAAGACGGACTTTTGAGTCGTTATGGGTATGCTCTCGAACTCCTTAAGCAACTCTTTAACGTCTCAGAGACATCTGTATGCTTCCAGTGTCTGCCGAGTGGAATTACTCGCTATTTGTGAAGCTTGTCGTCAAACTTCACTACACACAAATTTCCTACAAAGACAAAAGATAGCCAGGCTGTTATCGAAGTAGTACTAAGGAGTTAGCCTCGCTAGGTTCTCTGGTAACGAATTACATGGTAACTTCGATCTAGATTCCAGGGCAAAGCAACGTTTATGAAAACGAGTATGCCGACAAACTGATCAGGCAAAGCTCAGCCCTCCATTGCTAACTTGCGGAGTCTGTTCGCATCCTAGGGAATTAGGGCAAATATCTTCTCAAATTTCCTAGAAAAAGCTAGTCTCAGATGTCATCTCTAAAAGCATCGAAAATGTAGCTTCAAATCTCCTCATAGATTTTTATCTTCGAAACTAGGAACTAGATCTGGAGGAATGAAAAGTATTAAGTCCATAGAGCAGACGATAGGGGGCCAAGACTTCTGTATCTGTATAAGTAGTGTTCGATAAACATTTCTGCACGTAGAGAAGGACCCCACTTCACATAGCATTCGAGGGTTTTTTTTGAAGAAACTTTGTCATACCAGTATTACTCCTGCATGCTTGTCAGGCGCTCATGAGAGGTGGGTCCATGATAAAACTTTGATGGTGTTTTCTGGGATTCGAACCTCACCTCACAGTAGGCACAGTGAAATTTCCTTGTCAGCGGCAAATTATGTCAGCAAGCTACAAAGTGTTATGAAAATTATGATCGACTTAAAGCCCACTTTATAGTTACCACTTCGTGTTAAAGTTAAAGTTGCTCGAACCTCATATATTGAATATTTAACACAGTGTTAGGCTTATGGGTGTTGAGACGTCGAAACGTTCTTATTTGAGACAGTCGCCATGAAGCCAGAGAGAGTCAATGGCGAGTGGAAGTGGACTCATTGGAATGGGCTGAGTCTGTAGTCCCAGCCTTTTTCAGTTTCAACATTGTTGTAATGCAGAGACTGATGCGTTTTTGCCGTCGAGGCCTAAGTGTACATTTCGATCAGAGGTAGATCTTTTGCGATACCACATGTTGATACACTAGAGGAGTCACTGGTCAGGAACCTTTACCTATCTCAGGACGGGTTATGACTGAAGATTTAATGTGCCTGAAGTAGCTAAGTGGGGCTACTGACTCAATAAACCCTGAGTATTAAGCAACCCTGAAGGGTACATGGGCAAACAAGTATTGGGTGATTGATTTAAGGCAACCCTTTGCACTTTTCTTCAGTAAATGTTGGCTGATAATGTGGTCTAAATGAGCGTGATGGCACAGGGTGCGTAAAAGTATGATAAAGGGTTGCTGTGTGGAAACACATTTTCTACTGCTTGCCCTCGCAGATGAGGGATTAGACACTGTTTAGTCCCAGCAAGCTAGGGCCAAGGCTCAATGAATGTTTTGAAACAAACGTTCCCCAAGCGGAGGATCTCATTAAGTAGTGGCTTAAACTAGCCTACATGATCGCCTGATTTAACACCATTTGATTATTTCCTTTGAAGTTGTGTCAAATCTCTGCTTTACAATGATCGTCCAGGAACCCTGGAAATCACCTTTGAGGCGAAATTGGCAACATGCCCATCATTGTGCACAGACAATGGTTTGAAAGTTTGGACTATAATTTTGAGCCAGTTAAGTTAGGGTTTCCAATAAAAATTTAACTTAAAACTAATCCTTGGTAGATATATAGTATATCTTTAACAAAGTCCACTCACTACTCACTCTGTGAAGGAGTTCGAGGTCCACTTTTCACCCTTAACAACCATTTGAAGTCATGCCTGCACAAAGCATTATTTCGATAGTTTATGTACCTACACACTTTATAGCTTTAAACGCCTTTCTTTTCAACCTTTTTTTTTTTAACTCTCACCCTGTGCATGAAAGAAATTTCATCCAAGTTCTTCAATAAATCTCTCTCTCTATAGCAATAAATATTTCCTGCATCCTTGCGGCATCGTAAATAAATTGAAGCCATGTCCTGTCCATGCTTCACAGTTATAATCTTCTCTGCTCTTAGTGTAGAAGTGCATAAACTTTTGTGCCGCCGCCTTCACAATATCGGCAAAATGGGAAAAACTTAAAGAACCGGAATTCTCGTCCTTGCAGCTAGCTTTTCTCTCTTTCTCCTCGTTCAAATTCAGCGGATCCAACAATTTATGCTTAATTCTGTTATCATCCATAAACCATCAATGACGGGCACAAGTGATCGTAAATTGCAAAAGTTTTTTACCCTCCCCCGCTTCCCCCCAACTAACCAGTGGGAGAAAATTGAAACAAGGATACCTAGTCCCCAGCAGCGGTGAGTACTTACTAAGGAAGAAGACCAAGACCACACAGCAGCTGCCTGTGTGGAAAGAAGGAACTTAATTTTGACTGATGTTGTGGCATCTCTCCTCTTTCATCGATTTAAGGATAATTGCTTGGGGTTTCCATGGGAATTTTTCTCTCTTCTTCTTTGCTTTTTGGATTCATAGCGCAAGTTAATTGGCAAACGGTGTGTGGGTACCAAAAAAAAGAGGCAGACTCGTTTGACGTCCTTTGTGTGCATTGATGTTGGTGTTTGCGGGGAAATGGAGGCCGATTGCATTCGCCTGCATTAATTTAATTAGCTTTGAGAGAAATGCTGGATTTTGTGGGTTGTGTTTGCTTTGCCATCGACATCGGCTGATAACATGTGAGGTGGCAGAAGTGGAGGCTCTTGAAAATCTTGAATATCGATTGGGTTACAATGAAAGGCGGCGAGAGCGTTCTTAGATGAGATCTTAGATGCTATGCAGTTAGCTTTTCAGGTTGGGCAGTCTGTTGTGTTCTGGAAGCAGAAGTATGAAGGTCTTAAAGAGGTGTCAGAAGTGGGGATTCTTTCTAAATAGGAAACACACCACTGTCTTGGGTTTCCTTGTATAAGAATGTGTCATAGGAATGAATAACTCCTAGGATGAGTACGTTTTTCTATTAGAAATATTGTCGAACATTTGAGAAGCAGAAATATGGACATTTGAAGGAGGTGTCAGAAGTGGGGATTCTTTTTAAACAACACTACTTTTTTGGGATTTCTTATTCCAAAATGTGTCATGGGAATGATTCACTTCAACAAAGGGAAGGAGTATGTTCTTCTACGAGGATTTTTGTGCAACATTCGAGAGGGGTGTCCGAAGTGTGATTCAGAAACCATGCCAAGGTTAGAGTGCAAAGCAGCCTCGAGACAAACGACCAATAGCACTGCATTAAAACAACCTTCCATCAATGTCAACCCAGACGGGACATGACATCACCCAAATGCATGAAACATCCCACCATCGTGCCGTCGTCTAATGGCCTAATGCTCACCTTGTGATATAGACAACCTATAATAGAATGCAAACAACTGTCGCACGGTATCCATGTCAAACAACCACGACGAAATCCTTGAGCTTACGAGTAAAAATCGAAGGACATCCACCCCGACGAAAAAGAAACACGAATCCACTCCTTTATCCATTTGACGGTTACTCAATTCCCATTTAATTTGAATGCTTATGAGGAAGATGGTGTCTAAGTTAGTGTTCCTTTCAGCCCCCTCCCCTCCCCCCTGGCCAGAGGATGGCATCTACGTCAAGCTAAAATTACATCACTGGTGGTGTGTGGAAGACAACGACAACGACGAGGAAGACGAGGACGAGGACGACGACATCAGCGATTAAGAAACACTGCGATACACAACACCGATATGATACTCAACCAGCACCAGCACCCAACCAACAACAACAACAAACAACAGAAACAGCCATCAACCGCAAACAATAGAGCCGGCGGAACTCTTCCCGATTCCACTTTAGCTAGGCGGTTTTTTTCCTTTCTTTCTTTCTTTCTTACTTTTGGGGGTTTGTTTAGTGTCCTTTCTGCCAGCCTATTACATCGAACCACAAAATTTCTTGTGAGTGTGTGTTTTGGGGCTTGTATCCTTTCGTGTTCATCGCCGTCTTCGTTGTGTTCGTTGTTGTCTCTTTTTCTGGTTATTGGCCATGCAAATCACGTAATCCGGTAATAGGCTGTGCAAAGACGGTGACGACGATGGTAACGACACGCTAGAGGCGCACCACAAGCGACAAGCGCGCATTTGGCTGTGTTACGTAAACAGGACTCACTATACTACTATTGGAGTAGGTTCGTTTTTATTGTTATTCTGTGTGCGGTTTTCGATCGATTTGTTGTTGTTGGTGTGCCTTTTATTTCCTTTTATACAGGTCAAGTGAAAGGAACTGTTTTGTGGGGCAGAAAGAACAACAAATAATGTCTGGGCAATTGAATTGGTAAATATCCTTTTTTTTTTTTTTGGGGAGTAGGCTTTGTTTCTTTTTTTCTTTGGTTATCTCTTCTAAGCAAAAGGTATTCCTTTCCACTTGAATGGTGTCCTGAGTGAGAAGATTTGATTCTGTTTTTCTTACAGTTTGTGCTGCTTTCTTATTTATGGTGAGAAAGAAAAATTGGAATCAATTCGATTGAAAGGTCCTTATTGGCTGTTTATACAGAAGGTAATTTTGGTGGACATTCAACTGATCGGATGGTGCATTAGCTGGAGGGATCTAAAGGGAATAGTTGATAGGGATACTTGTAAAGGGTGTTCCATTAAGTGCTTCCTACCTTTAAAGCTGAATGGGACAGACTGTGAGTGAGATATCATTGGAATTTTTTTATTTATTTAGAGGGCATATGTATGCCATTGTGTATGGGGTATAACATCAGTCAAATGGGAGACATCCGAAGGGTCTACTTTTTCGAAACTCTGGCTCATAAATCAGGGTGAATTTGACCAATGGCATTGATTATGTTGGCTTCCTCAAGGCAGTGGCTTATAGACATAGATCTATGACTTGAGAAAACTTTACAAACAGAAGTGTAGAGAGGTCAAATCGCAGGACTTTGGTGGCCAATTCAAATCACCTTCGCGTGAGATAAGCATGCTCGGGAATCGCTCGTTCTAAATGTCCCTTGTGGAACGTAGGACCGTCTTGTTGAAAACACATGTCTTCAGTGTCCATATCATTCAATTGGGGTCCAAAGAAATTTATTATCATCGAATGATACCGCTCGCCATTGACGGTGATGGCCTGGCTAACGTCGGTCTCATAGAATTATGGACCATATATCCGCCTGTCCAACATCCACCTTAAACAGAGACTTTCTCTGACTGCATTGCAATTTGGTGGATCTAGTGTGGACTGGTATCGTCCCAAATTGGACAATTTTGCATGTTGACGAACCCATTCATCCAGAAATGGACCTCGTCGCTGAATACGAATTGGGGTTAACTTCCAACTGCTCGAGAGCCTAGTAAGCAAACAAACGACGTTGTCTATGGTTAGTAACTTTGAGGTCCTAGGTCAGTTGAATCTTCTACAAGCCTAGGCTCCAATCCTGACCCAAAATTCGCCAAGTTAGGGCCTGCAAAAGGCCAATTTCTTGTGCTTGGTGCGGAGTTGACTGCCTCTGGTTCTCCTGTACATTCTCACGGAAATGGCGATATTTTCGGCAGATCTTGCATTTCTTTGACATAAGGGTGTTGATGGACTGTTCACTGAACCTATCGACTCGAATTTATGCACGACGTTGCGAATAGTCTTCTTAGAAGGACAATTATGGCGACCGTAATATAGGCGGCGCTATCGAAGTATTGCTCGAACAGTACACATCCTTTCGTAAAACATTTTAATCATTTTCACATGTTGTTGAAGTCTATAACTCTCCATGTTGATTTGGCAAAATAGACTGAATAAAATGACAGCCAATTTGACAGATGTAGCTTCAATAAAATGGCCGCAATCAGCTGTCAAAGTTCGGAAATCCCTATTGGAAAACCTTTTCTAAGGGACAACCTTGCATTTTGTCCCTTTCTCCTGCCCTTATGTGCAATTTACTACCCCTCTGTGCATGCCCCCTTCAAAGCCAAATTATTTCCCCATTTACATCAGTCCAATTGAATCTTTCTGCAATTTACTTTTTTCCCCGAAAAAAACCAAACCAAAGAAACATTTATCTTATTCTCCGATTCAAAGATTCAAAGTGTCTGCACCTAAACGAATGAGAGAGAAAAAAAGAATGAAACAAAATTTCCATTTCTCACTTGAATAACAAAGAAATGTAAATTACAAAAAAAGGAAGAAAAAAATCAACAAAAGCTGCTGTCCTTAAAAATCATGGTGGTTCCTTACTCAGGCTTTTGTCAAAGGAGAGAAGTTTATTAGATTTGTTTATCTGTCAGCAACAGATGTTGGCCAGAATTAATTATAAGGATACTTTTTTTTTTTTGTTTGTATTCCAAGAACAGAAGAAAGGATGAAGAATGTCCTTGTTAGTAGCCTCATCTAAGCGGATGAGAGCAAGTGTAAAAAACTACTGCCATAATCAAATCAACTGGTTGATGCTTTGATGTCTTGTGTATTGTTGTGTTTGTTCAGGATCTAACAAAGGATATAGAGAGCTGCCTACAAATCGATGCATGAACTTTGGTATTAAATTTTCCAGGAAATCCTCTTTAGTAGTCCACCCACAGATAGCCACTGGGAGTGGTACAACGAATGCAAAGAAAAAGGATAAATCACCTGCCAGTCTAATCAATTTCCTTTGGCTACCAGGAATCCTTCTCTCTGCTTACGTCCCACTCAAGGTGTAAGCTTCTGTGTTGTGCGCTTCTGGATTGCATTTTCGTCCTCGTTTAATTAAAAACTAAAGCAAGACCAGTTATGTGCTATAAAAATTAAATTCTGGGAAAAAATCAATTAAAAACTGTCGTCCCACGTAAAGGATACATTTTTATATCCTCTTCGATTCGTGTGCATATGAGCAGGATAAAAAAAATATCCCAAATTTTACGAGGCAGAAAGCTATAATGTTGCAAGGATTTTTCGGGGAAAAAATTCTTGAAAGAACACTTTATATCCTTTAAGAAAAATGTACACTCCTTAATCACTCAACGAGACAACGAAGAGTTACCTTGGCTGGATGATATAACTCACAAGTCTAATTTTATCCTGTGACTGCCTGCTTTCATGAGACAATTTTATACTTGGTAATAAAATTGCCTTTTAACCAAAGTCAAGAGGCAGTTTACTCCTGTTGGGGATATGAAGGAGTAACTTTCAGAAGGGGGTTTCCTTTTTTTTTTTCTGCTTGCTTATAACTTGTGTGTGTGTGTGGTAGGGGGGTTCACTCAATCCTTGGTAATCGATTTAATTGAAGGAAATAATTGCAACGAGAAGCAGGATAAGTGAAATTAATGGGTTTTACTGAGGTGTATTAGCGAGTTAATGTGAGTTCCTTATTCGTGTAGGGAGTGGTTGTGAATTGGTTTCTAGCCCAGGTGGAGAGATCAAGTTCTTCAAGGACCACACAACAAAGTGCTTAAGATCTAGCTGTTGTATTTAAACCCCAAAACGTCGGCTGTAATTTAACTTTTATCCCTGGATAAAGGACTTTTCGTCTAAAAATCTTCGAGAACGTCTTCTCATTCGAGAAAAAAAATCGGATAAAGTACCATTACTCAAGGTTTTATCATATACATTTTATCCGAATCCCGGATAAGGCACTTTTCGTCTAAGAATATTCAAGGATGTCAGGTCCCTCGAAAAAAAAGTTGCGGATAAGCCAACATGGCTCTAGATTGAATCATTTTATTGTGAATAAGTTCTATCCGAGTCGCGGGTAACCGAATTTTCGTCAAAAAATCTTCGATAATTTCTTATTCTTCCAGAAAAAAGGTTCGAATAAGGTAACATGGCTCTAGGTTAAATAGTTTTCTTATCCGAATCCCGGATAAGGGACTTTTCGTCTAAAAATCTTCGAGGATGTCTCATTTCTCGTGAAAAAAGGGCGGATAAGGTAACGTGGCTCTAGATTGAATCATTTTTCTGCGAATCAGTCTTATCCGACTCTTGGATAAGGCACTTTTTATCTTAAAATCTCTGAAAATGTCCTGTCCTTCGAGAAAAAAGACTCGGATAAAAAACCATAGCTCAAGATTGAATAATTTTATTACGAATAACTTTTATCCGAATCCCGGATAAGGGATTTTTCGTCTGAAAATCTGCAAAAATTTCTTGTTTTTTCGAGAAAAAGGGCTCGGATAATGCATTCATTGTCCAAAATTAAACAAAAGGAGTTCGCAAGACTCGGATAAAGTACTCACCATTCACAGCTTAATCAAAATTGATTCCTTTTCAAGGAAAAAACCTCGAATAAGACATTTTTTCTCAACCAATCGAACTGAAATTAATCTTAAATCCTTCACTCGTAAAATTTCAACAGCTTTTTGAAATGAATGCCATGGGAAATGTGATAGAGAGCAATTCATCCCACGCATTTCGCTTCATTGCTTTTCTACAAATTTCTTCAATCCACCTTCAAGAAGATAGATTTTCTTTCTTCTTCCTTTTATTTCCCATTAAAAACCCCTGACCCGTAAACCCCTTCTACTGGCACTTTCACTTTAATTAGCAGCACACATAAAATTTCCAATACGATTAATACCGACTCGCAATTTAATGAAATTTAGTGCGAAACCTCTTACCTAATCGTCTGCTGTTCTTCGGCGGCATAATCCTTCATCAGGATAATTAAGAGCGACACACAGAAACTGGGTGGAAACCTACAATTACAACGTATTACTGTTAGCCCTGCCAATTTTATAGTTTGAAATGTACCCTCTGTATGTTGCGCCCTCCTTATCCATTTGCAATTACGAAATTACCCATCCGTTTGGGGTTCGTCCTTTTGCGCGCGGCCTTTCTACTATATGCAATAGCTCACCCCAATCCAATGAGAGAGAGCGAGAAAGAGAGTAAAATTAATTTTCTCCCAACGAGAACGCGCGAAGGTTACAAAGTAATTCCATTTATTTAACTGATATTGATGGGGGTGGGGTGCCAAGGATTACACCTTAATATCAATGCAAGGACATTTCGTAGTAAGAATGCTTACATTTTATTTTGCGAATGTAGACAAATTTCCAGAAAAAAAGCAGGGAATTTGCATTTATTATTGTCGCCTAAAAGTATGCTTTGTATATAGATAGCTGCAGTAAACAAGGTATACTTGTAGGTGTAGGTCTATTCATTGGTTTAGCCAAATTGCAAAATGCACGTAACATACTCTGCTTAGTCGAACTAAAAACTTTCAACTGGACATGTGTTACTTGGACTATTCCCATGATTTATTCACAAAAACCAGTATAAAACCTCTGGGACCACAAAAACTTCCCGAGGTTATTCTCGCCTCGTTGCACTAACACGTTTCACTTAAAACTTTTCAATTCCCCCGATAAAATTCCCATTGACAAACTTCCTGTTCAATGGTATCGCATAAAATATTTAAAATTGATAAACCGCACACATCCTTCCGTTGTTCGACAAATTCCCAAACACACACACACAACACGTTTGCATCTAAAAATAACTGCATTTTCTAGGAACAACTTTAATTGCAAATCAGTTTTTCCCCTACACGATGTAGGCGATTAAATGGAACGTTGTCCTTTAATATGTCCTGTGTACCACAGGAAATTAGATAAACCCCACGAAACGGATCGCATTTAAGCGGATAAAGTTTACTGTTTATCCTTTTGTTTTAACAAATGTCCAGGACACAAGTTGGAAAGAGTTTTTTTTGCTTTTGTTTCTTTAAAAGTTCGCTATGGTCCTTGTTGGTGCATCGAGCTATAGCTGACCACATGAGTGGACATTTATATTGCTCCTGATTGGCAATAAAATAGTGTTTGTTGGGGGGTCTTCCAGCAGGGGGGGGGGGGGTGCTCTCTGTAATCATGTGAAAGTTTGTTCAAAGTTGGTTCTTGCGGCAAAGTTTCACCAAAGTGGGAGACGTACTTAAACGAAGTAAGTCAAGTCAGTTTCGTTGGTCTCTGACACAACTCAAATGGGAATGATGATGGTTAAGTTAACTTTGTTACTTGGATTATACCAACAGACAAGTGGTAATTTCATCCTCAAAGGGGAATTAAATCGTAAAAGTTTCCAGCTACCATTTTGTGTTTGTTTCAAGAAAAGTAAAGAGTAGGAGGGCGAACTGTCAACCCTCTGGTACCCCTCTTTTCCGCTAAACCATAGCAAATTGACTATTCTTTTCCATTTAATTCAGTTAATAGGATAATAGGTTTCCGAATCAAGTGGATCCTGTCAAAAAAAATCCACATCCTCCCACACAAAGCAATCAAATCCCCCGCCCACATTCCGTTTTTCAAACCCAAACATTTTTTTAAAAAAAAATAATTCTACATGCTTGTGTCCACCTTAAGTGTCTCGTATTTTTATAGGAAATCCCATAAATTACTCTCGATATCCACCTCCGCCATACACTTTGAAGTCAAACATACAACACGAACACACCCATTTCCAAACAAACTGTCCAGACGACAACTGTCAGTCAAAAAAGCAACACACAACCAAAAAAAAAAGGACACATAAGAATTTATCCTGCAAATTTTTGTGTGTAATAAAATAGAAAAAAAGGTCAAAGGACATTATATATATTATTTTTTTTTTTCATCGCCTTTGTCCTGGTGTCTTTTCCTCTATCATTGCTGAGTTTTTATTTCTTTGCCTTCACTCGGGGAAAAAGGACGATTGTGATGACACAATTCACATGACATGGACATGGAGCTTCCGCAATAAATAGGACGGACACAGAAAAATCATTGGCTCATCTGTTTTTTTTTTCTACAAAGTCCTTTATCCTTTTATTGTATACATTCGATACAAGAATAGTTGTGTGTGTATTTGCTTGAGTGTGATAAGGGACTGACAGGGCGGAGAAGTTTATATATCCTTCAACAAGTTTTACATTCCAAACTTTTCTTTTAAAAGGATATCAAAGAAAAATTTACCTCTTTCTTCTTCTGTCGTCTTTTGTTGTTGTTGTTGTTTCATGCAAAAGCAATAGGATATGTGTGTGCATGTTTTGGAGTTAAATCCTTAAACTTATGATATTCCTCCAAGTAGAGGAGGCAAATCCTCTTTAATAAATTGTTATCCGGATTTTGCTTGCAAATTTCTTTCCTTTCTTACCTTTTGTCCTCAAAACGAAAAAAAAAGAGGCAAAAACGAATGGCACAAAAAGGACATGGGAAATGGCGTGTGTATGTCGTGCTTTAGTATCGTGTTGGGTTCCGGATATTGGTTATGATGGATAGCTAATTGCGTGTCTGAAGATAAAGAAAAGGATATCTTACACAAAAAAAGATTACAAAAAGTATATGTTTGGCAATTGAGAATGATGGAAAACAATAAGGACTTGCAGGGGTACAGGGAAATATTCTTGAAATCAAGTTTTCTCGTAGAGAATTAAGCAGAGATTTTTGTTTGGCTGTTTCCTTGGAAGGAGGCTTTGCTAGAAAGCCAGATCTTAGAGCGAAATCCTTGGCTCAAACTATGGACAGCTAGGCACTAAGGTCAAGCCTCTATTCCTAACATCGAAACCTCGGATGGAAGGGGTTTTATACTACTTTCAAACTAGCAGGAACCAGTGCGTTATACACAGGTACAGTCTCCATAAGAAAGTAACTGGCCGACGAACTATACCATCTAGTCCAAGATAGATAAGGACATTGGAGCTGGTGTCTACAATGAGCCTCGATTCGATCATTCAGACAAGCAGAAACCGCTGTGATTCAGGGAAATATTTGATATCAATGTTGACAGTCAAGCAGTCACTGAAGCTGATAGTTGCAAGGAGGAATAGTGGTGATATTACCCACTCTTAAGGTACTTCACTTTGAACATCAAAATCATCCCTGATGTAGAACGTGAAACTTGCAGACTGGTAGTGGTCAAAAAGGTGATCTTCTGCTGGTAATGAAAATGCTGTGAAGGGTAACAAACAAGATTAGCTTAAAATTTTGCACAAGGAAATAGAAACATGGGCTACATTCATGCTAGCTTATTATAGCTGGTCAACGAGATTTGTAGATCTCATCAAACTCAGTCGCAGGGATGTACAGGGTGGCGCAGAAGTCAAGTATATTGACAGATATTTTGTCTGAGGCTTTAAGGCTCTGGGGTTTATTGAAATATACTCATGACTGCAAGAAATCTTAGAAAAAGAAGTCTGGAACCATTGAATTAGGCCATCCTGCCGGCCAGTGCAAGTCGTCAAAACGAGAGCTAAGGCATCCCAGAAATGCACCGTTGATCCATCCTGTTGGAACCACATGTTCTCCAGTCCCATTTCATCCAATTTGAGGAAGGAATAAATTATTGAGTGTGGCTCTGCAGCGCCTTGTCGTCCCCAGTTATCGTTTGGCCCAATGATTAAGGATTAAGTCTCTCCTCGCGATGAAATGTTTGATGGCAATGCGGCGATGATTAGGGGTAGAACGGGGGGTGGGTTTAGTGGGTGGAAATTCCACACTGTTGCTGAGTACGGGCTCAGTTTCGTCTTTGAAAGATTCCCACCTCCCATCGCAAAAAAAAAAAAAAAAAACAGTAGAGCGAGTCTAATGCCTCTTCGTGGGTTATACATGGGGGTTCGGTGCCACAGGAGCTTGGGGGTCGAAACTCATGACGATTTCCAAAGAACAGTAGTCTCACTCGTCATCAAGATTCACGTTGGCTTGAGTTTAGGTTCCAAGCGCTTGGCGGTCAACAGCTAACAACTGATGCACTGTCTTCATTTTGTAATTCTCTATGAAGATCACTGTTTGATGCCCAATTTTCTGGTGGATAGTCCGGGATCTTCTTTGAAATCTTCACCCAAAGCTGCGATATTCTCAGAAGAACATCTGGCAAGACCTACCAGCATCTCGTGCTGTGCTTTACTCTTCTAAACGAGCTGCTAAATGTCCCATGGTTTGGCATGTTGATGCCGGCAATCAGGCATCCCGACTGGGTCTATCTGGACAAGCTGCAGTGATGAAGCGGAAATAGAATCAAGGCGACTCTCTGTCTAATGCTAATCCTTTCTTTGATCAAGTGTACCTTGTCCTAACAGACTAACAGCGCTCTCGATAGGATTCATTGTATCATCCCTTTCATCCCAAAGTGTTAGTCACCCACTCAATTTTTCATGCTTCATCCCTCACGCGAGTGAATAAAAACCAATTAAAATCCTTAATCTACTGAACGCAATCCTTTAACGATAATAAGGATACCCTTTCCTCCAAGCAAGAGAAAAAAAAAAACACCAAAAAGCAATAAACCACATCCAAAATCTCTCTTACGTCTAAATAATTCGATTGGGAGTGTTTATAAGCCATAAATATTTAACCTCATCTGCTGACATTTTTCCCTCCTCCTCCTCCTTGTCTGAGGCGACGGCGCCCACACCCCAATGAAAGGTTCAAAGGACCACCGCACCAAATTTCGCGCGCCAGGATAATCAGTTTGTGTAGTTAGTTATACACTCTGTGGTGAAATTTTTCAATTAACTTTTTCGAGTCGCGGCGCAAAACATGCTAAGTAAACACAACGCCAAATTGACGTAGCTAGCTGCGAGTATTCGCATATCCTTCGAACTAACGAAAAAAAAAAAAAAGGGTTAAAAGGATAAAAGAAACAAAATTGACGTCAATCATCTCACTAAGCGGTGAAAAAATACAAAAAAGCCAAGGATGCACGAAACATTATCCTTGCTAATGGAAATTACAGTAAAATGAGGTTTAACCCTGCCGCATTCTTTGCTCATCGTGTGTGTTTATTAGACGGAATTTCCGCCATCCTTGACACACACATATGCTCTGGTAAATTACCGTGATTTTTTTTTTAGCCATTCAGCATGTGTGCTCGTGTAGTTTTGTATAAGGTTTTTAGTCTTTCAAATTGATGATGAATGTACGGCTAGAATGAGTTCAAAGAAAAGGGGAATCCCAAATTAATAACTGAGTAAATCTACAAGTGTGTGTTGAATTGAATTGGAGTGTGTGCGTGGGCTGGGAGGTAAATTACAACAACCTGATGTGCTGTGCCCCGGATATCATCATATTTTTAATTACGAAAATGGGAAATTGGATACGCAACGAATTCGAAATTAAATTTCAAGTCTACTGCGTGGTTTTTGTAGTTTTTTTTTTTTTTGAGTTTTGTGAGAGAGTGTGCGGAAAGGTTGTTGTATGAGTATGATATCGGTGATATCCTTGGAAAGAAAGATTTGGTTATGAGAAGAGCTATGAGAAATTCGGTTGAATATTAGGCTTTATACGGATGTTGATAGTAGTGCTTTGCAATAGGTTGTTTCCTTTACAAAAGGCTTGAACAACGTTAGCGAAAGTTGTACAAAGAAGGGAGGCCATCAGACACCATCGGATCGGCCACCAATTGATCACATGATCCCAATGCTTCATGTGTTTGAAAGCAGATTCGCTATTCGAGTTCCAGGCAGAGTCTACTGGAAGCTCCACAGAGCCGCCAACAAAAAGGAACAGGCCTTCTGTACCGACAAAGCTCTTACAGTTAATTTTTCCTTTAGAATAAACGATTATTGTAGTGACTTTCAAGCTAAAATCAAGGCCATTACACAGGCAGACTGTTAAGGCTCTGAAGTCTGCGGTTACTAGATCTAAGCATATCTAAGCACGTGATTGCAAATCACGTCTGAACGATATAACTAGAACCAGTATGGCACTACTCTCCCCTCTGTTGATACCACAATAAGCCCTTTAGAAAAGGAGAAGAAAGGATGAATCCATCGATCGAGGCAGTCTCGATGGACCCATTAAGACACATGTGCTACGGCCAGAGCTCTATGATAGGCCTTTTCGAAGAAGAAATCTGATACATGAATCCTCTTTAGGATAGTTACGAAGCACTGTACCATTCGCATTCATGCGGAACCCCTCTGTGTACTGCATAACGACTATTCCAGAAGCTACAGAGAGGTGGAAGAAATGGAATCTGCCCGACATCTGCTGTGCCACTGTCCTGCCTTATCTGTCAGAGGAATGAAGGTAGTTTCTTCTTCGCAGATCTAAGTTTTCTTTTCCAGTTTCATGGCTTAAATTACTGGGGACAATGGACTAAATTTGCTGGTCCAACTGTGCAGGGACCTTAAATGGTCGAAAGGTACCCATAACCCTGATCTAACCTAACCTAAACACCAGGGCAATGAAGTATAGACACGGCTGCCGTGGTTCAAGAAATTGCTTCATTGTATTGAAAAACCTTTAATGGTATTTTCTAGGATTTGAACCTGGAACCTTGTGCACTAACCACTGAGCAACGACACCTATGCCTTCCATGTATACAACAAAAATTAAGTAACCAAAATCTCATATTTGCGTGGCTGATTTCAAATAAAGTCTGTCGAGTACAGGCCTCTGTTACACCTACCCTTTGTCGACTTTAAGAAGGTTTCTATAGCTTCAATTCTTATTTCATTGGCCAGGCAAAAGAGGGGTATCACTAGCTATTATCAGGGCAACAGCTTAACTTTTCAGACAGTCTTAAGGCGTAGCAAGATCTTGTAGTCAGAAAGGTCCATCACATGCCTTACCACTGTTCCGGGTGGTTATCAGTGATGCAGGCCACCACTGATGGACTACGCTAAAAAATTTCGCCTACTTTCATATAGGATAATGGACCTTCATAAGAAGATCCGAAAATCAAAAGTGGAGTTCAAAATAAGCACACACATGTAAGGCTAAAGCTGCGTTCGGAATACTATACAAAATCTATAGAAGCAACCTTATCCAGATAAGTGCCAAGCTTGATTCTCTTCAACGTAGAGTGTGCTACTTTATGGGTGCACAGGACGACACTCTCAGTCTCAGAATTGTATGCTCTAATGCAACAGACGAACCTAGCCAGTTCAACCTCCTTACAGAGGCATTTGTCTACAAATTTTACCATGACAGCAGCAAAAAGATCATTGCCTCAGGCAGGGTTAGCACTCACGTCTCTTGTCCCATACATTGCGAAAGTTAATAGATCGAAGTAGAACGACTCGGCATTAAATGAAGGATTCACCCATATGTCTGTAGCTACCCTTAAAGGAGTTTTGAGAAGTATATTAGACCTCGAAACAAAGGCACCTTTTTAGACAAATGAAGTCATATATCGCAGGGTCTTTACGCCTCTTGTCCATGAAAGAAAGCACTGTCATGGAAGCCGTTCTACCGGGGCATTGTCCCATAAGAGCAATGACAGCCTAACTGGACATCAATTCGCCTGTCTTCTGTATATGAGTTGCCATGAAACAGAAGAAAACGAAAGTCATTAAAGGGACTGAGTCTGAAGTAGTTTGTAATAAAAAAGTAACTTTTATCCGAACCCCGGATAAGGCATTTCCACGTAAGAAATGGCTTTGAGATCGATGTCCAGATTAAAGGCAACTTTGCCCCTTATATTACCCAGCTTCTTAAGGCGTTCTGCCTCACTTTAACCGAACTCCGGATAAACCAATTCCCACCTGCTTACAAAAGTCTAATTGAAATTAAATTAATGAAAATGTCCCCCCGCTCTGCTATGTATCTCTTTAAAGCATACAGTACGCCTCATTTATTTTCATATATCCTATCAATGTCCAAATTACAAAATTCAGATTTCCCTCTAAATGATGCACAATTCAATTAAAACCCAGCCTCTGACTAATTATTCATCTCTGCGAGATAAAATTTCACCATTTCCATCTGTGTGTGTGTATGTTTATCCGGATAAAACAGTTTCCTCTAGCTGTTAAATTAAAATTGGTGTCAAATTGAAGCACAAACATAAATGATACAACAAACATGTTAATAATGCCATGTTATTATACCAATAAATTGTCCAAACAATAGACAGGGCATTATCCCGCATGTGTTCATGGCTATTATCTCTGTTAATTGGACAATGGGATAGTAAAATTATTAATTGGTTTGGAAAAACGAAACGAAAAGCTCTCACTGGCCTGGCAGTGGATTATAGTTTTCCCCGAAAATAATCAATCAGGCGAAAATTAATGCTAATGAACGGGATACTCTCCCTTCGCTGTCTCATTCGACATGCATGCGGGTGTTAGTCCTTGTAGCCTGCCTAGTCACTGTGTTGAAATTCAATGCGACTTTATGGTGTTTAAATGTTTATCTAACCCAAATCTACATGTACATATAGCAAAAGCAAGCAGCGTCTTATCCGGGATCCCATCGACCGACGAGGATACTGTTGTTTTTCGCTGTTTTTCCGAGAATTCTATGACATGTCCTAGAATTTATGACGACCTACTCTCCTAATTTTCCTCGCCCTCTGCCTCGTTGTCCTCGTCGTCGTCTATCAAAGTGAATTTCCGATTAAACACATAAAAAAAAAACCCCAACCGACCGAATGGTGGGTGGTTTTATGCGTCGCGACGAAGCCACGAGGGGGGAATCTCGACCGAAAAACAATTTGCCATTTAGTTTTCGCCCCCTCCCCCCCAACTCTGAGTGTACCTACATAATGCAAAAGGAAATTAAATTTTGAGAAAAAAAAAAACAAAAAAAACACTTAGGAAATTTCCATTTTGTAGAGGGAGATCGGGAGGTCGAGTTACAGAGAACAATTCTGTCCAATCAACAATACTTAGGGTCGTGTACGGTATTGCAAATTTTTGGATTCAAACGAACACTAGTCGTGTCCTGTTGTTCTTTCACTCCGAGTGCCTGGTTGACCTGGTAACTGGCGGGGATATTGCCATGGTTTTTCCGTCCGAAGAGAGTGGGTGATGTAGTACAATTCATGCGATTTGGTTTTCGCGGAATTGATGTCACAGCCGGCGCGAGTGGGGTATGGGGTGCGGGGGTCCTTGTAAATATGCGGTGTAACGAGTTTTCGTTTGCTGAATGGAATTAAACTGGAATTGACGATTGAGCATTGAATATTTTAGAGAGAAAAAGATGCTATTAGTCTCAAGAAGAAGCAATGACGTATTTCGATTTTTGGTTATGTTTCCACGAATTCGAAAGAAGCCAAAAAGTTTGGAGAATAATGTTCGAGTCCTTGAGGTGGCATATTTTACCTGAAGGGGAGGTAAATATCTGGAAATTCTTTCTAGGGGTTTTTTTCAACCAAAAAGTGACTGAGTCTTTTATCCGGAGGTTAGAGAATGCTGTCTTTTCCTATCAATGCGTTTTGATTGCTTTTTATCTCTTAACATGCTTTTATCCGATGCTCGGATAAGCGACTTTACGATCACTTATCGATTCCTAGATTGCAGAGAATGTTCCTTGTATTCTCGTGTCTTATTTCCCCTTTTTGCGAAAAAAAAAAACGCAAAAGAAAACTGTTATCCGGAGTCCGGATAGAGCAGTTGCAATTTATCCATCGAATGAAAATGTATTCTTTACGATAAAGAGCAAAACAGGCTAAACTACATAAAGAAATGACGAATTTGGTGGAAAAAAGTTGTCATGATCTTCATATTGCCTTTATCCAGGGATAGAATTGGAACAAAAGCCTTTATCCGGACTTCTTTTCTACGTTTTTAGTAATAAGCAATTCGATTGCGCTGACTTATCCTTGTTGCAAAAAGAAAAAAAGAAAAAACTTTTATCCGAAACCTGGATAAAGCAATTGCAGTTTATCCGTGGAATGAAAATGTATTCTATACGATAAAGAGCTCGGTATTCTCGCGAAACAGACTAAAAAATGCAAAGAAATGGTGCATTTTTTTGAAAAAAACTTTGTCAGTCTTCTTCATGTTGTCTTTATCCGGCAATTGGATAAGGCTTTTATTCAGACTTTTTAAATACATTTTTGGCAATGAGCCGCTTTTCTTATGATCACCTTCACTTTTTTGTAAAAAAAAGAAAGGAAAAACAGAGGAAAACTTTTATCCGAAGCCCGGATAAAGCACTTGCTCTTTATCCATCGAAGGAAAATGCATTCTATATCATAAAGAATGCTTCATTCTCGTCAAACAAACCAAGTCACCGTGGCAAATGAAATCCATTCATCACAACTGATGCATTCGAAGACCGAGTGAGTTGCCTTTTAGATGCATTCGTGTGTCTCATCGTTTCCATTTATAAACACTTCAGACAGTGCCAGTCAACGTATTTCTTCGATTCTATTCCATTGTCCCATTCTCCCAAAGACTATCAAGTCGTGCATTCGAAAGAAAAATAAAAAAAACAGAAAGAACTGGACACGTCCTGACTCAGAGTCTAAAAAAAGCTGGCATCAGAAACGTGTTTCCGTTTTTATTTTGTCCTTCGATCGGGTTTTGGCTGTCTTGTTGCTATTCTGACTCCGATTTCTATTTTTAAGCATGTTCTTTGCCAATTTCTACGTTTTTTTTTTGGTTTTGTTTGCTGCTCTATTTTCATTTAGTCCTTTCGTAAGGACATGAAACCGAAAAAAAACGACTTAGATTGCAAACCAACACGCGATTGTTATGTTTTTTTTTTGTTGTTTTCGCTTTCATATTTCACCCTGGTGACTCTCTCCTTTGTGTTGTGGGAGCAACGTCAACTCTTATCAAAGCACAACGTAAATTAATGGGTACATCTGACAATATACACAAACACACATCGCGAAAATAAACGAAAATGTCAAAGACAAACGACACACAGAAACCGCAGCGAAGTAATGGCAAAAAAAGCGACAGAAAACAAAAAAACCTCGAAGAAAATGTAACTCGCGAATGAGGCAGGACACACTCCCGCAGTGAGTTAGAGAGAATCCTTAAAGGCATTAGATACTTTTTTTTCCTTTCTTATTTTTGCCACATCATAGAGAGCGGTTAGTTAACAGTGTGGTCTTGTTAACGATGGGTTTGTTGGGTCTTGTTAAAACTGATGCTTTTAGGCGGTTATTTTTTTTTTTTTGTTGTCCTATTATCCTTCTGTTTGTACTTTAGTCAGTCAATAACCCCGCAAAAAGTAGGAAAATAGAACGAAAAAAAAAGGAGTTGAGTTCATAAATCGATTTTCATTATTTTTTGGCGAGTCCTTGCTTCGCTGGATAGCTCATTTGAATTTTGGTACTAGAGTAAAACAGTTTTGTAAAAGGACCAAAACCAAAGTCCCCAGAGCTCATTTATGCGATAAGCCCGCAGAGAGTGGGCGCAATTTGAATTGGAAAATTCGCAGAATTGAAAGTTCAACGTTGTTGTCATCATCATCGTCTACGTCGTCGTAAATGTTTCGCAAATTTACTGAGTGGCAAATGGGATTATCCTGGGGAGAATTTCGCAAAATGTTTACTTTCGCCGAATGGATGTTTGTGATTGTTGAGAATTGCATTGGTTTCTTGCCATTTACTGTTGGGTGGGATCCGCGT
This sequence comes from Chalcosyrphus nemorum, assembly GCA_949716465.1. Taxonomy (NCBI): domain Eukaryota; kingdom Metazoa; phylum Arthropoda; class Insecta; order Diptera; family Syrphidae; genus Chalcosyrphus; species Chalcosyrphus nemorum. The sequence continues at coordinate 57,688,637 of OX454334.1, read as the reverse complement.
CCGTATTGGACTTGTAAACGTTGGCTAACGAGAGTTGGCTTAGATTGAAGGTCCTGCAGTAAGGATGAAAGGGCTTTTCGTAATGATAGTAAGGGGTGAACACAATTTGGTAGTTTTGTCAGCTCAAAGTTGGATAGACTACAAAATTTCCTTTGAAAAACTTTGCTTTCTTGAATTTGTGCACAAATATATCCTGCATTGAAAAATTTGAGCCTAATTCCTCATCCGAATTCAAATCCTAAAGAGCAGAGAAGAAAAGACAAAAAATGGGGCATTCTCTCAGGCGCAGTGGTTCGAATCTCTGCTAAATCCATACAAATAGTTGAATTTGCTAGTTTTTCTTGCTTTCTTATGCTTCACCTTGAGTTATTTGCACTCTTCTGCCACTATAATTTTGATTAGTACATAAAGATAAAAGTGTCCTTGCCAACCACTTAACCTTGACCCTGAAAACACACCCTTGGTTTCATTAAATCTAAAACCTTATCGCATCCAACCCGCTTTTCCTCTCAAGGGACTAAGAAGACCAAAGAAAATGAGCTGGATATTACCACCACCATCAGCATCATAATAATTCCTTCCTCCTGAAGGGACTCTGAGGACGAAAGATAAGATTTAAGTACTCTCTGCCAATATCCGGTCTTAATCAAAATTCAATTTCTTTTCGCTGCATCCACGGCAAGGATTTAAAAGAGGTACATCCTCTCCTCCTCTTTATTCACTTTTATGTGTGCATTTTTAATGCATTTTTCTTTCAAGGAAGAGCGCAAGGACTCTTGGTTAATTTATTCGGTAGACCGAACCAAAAAGGATACTCTTCTTCTTGCAAAGTCAAAAGTTAAGAGAATGATTGCAAACTTAAGATGTTAAAACCATTCGAATGCACAAACCGAGAAAATAATTAGGAAGAAGAGCTCAAACTAATTGCAATCGTCTTTTTATGCTCGTCCTTTTGATGGCTTGCGGGGGGGGAATTCTTTAGAAAGAAAGTTCCTTCTTTTCATCGGATGTCCTTTGAGATCTGTTGGTGGAAATTATGACACTTTTGAAAAGATATTCAGAGGCACAAAGGCCAATATTTGTCCTCGCATTTGAGTCAATATTTGTCAAGGAAAACATGTCCTTTTAACCCGCCCCTCGATGGTTGTCAATACCAAATCTAAATCATTAATCAGCCTAGTTGTAGGCAACCACCAACTCAAACCCGTCCTCGTGGATATAATTTTCTAATAGCAATTCGTAATATATCCGGTGCAGCACTCCCCATCGAGCAGTCGGTCATTATCCTTCATTAATGGTGCGCGCAATTTATTCTGTAAATACAATCTAAACATATATTTGTAGCTTAAGCGCCCTCCTTTGGCCCCCACCTGGGCCTTAATTATTGAACCAATTTGCAGCACGAAATGGCATCAGTCCAATGGCCGCCTAAACCACCTCATGTTCCTTGCCATAATGATCGATGTGGAAGAATGGAAGCTTCCTGTTGTGCAAATCACCGACCGACCTACCGACCTTTGTTGTTGTAGGTAACCTGCGCAGCCATTTGTTTTTTTAAAAACTCTTTCCATTTAAGGTAATTAGGTAGCACAGCTTTAGGGGGGAAGGGGTATCTCCTCGCTGAGAAAAAAATTCCCCAAAAAGGTAAAAGGATAACGACGAGACTTCTTCTTTGAAAAATGTTTCACACCGCCATAAATAGTATGTCTGGCTTTTGTTCTTTTTCCAGGGGGAAGACAAGGACTGTCTTGGTGGATTTAGAAGAGGGTTCTGATGTGATATATTGGCAGATATTATTGATATCGATGGCGGGCCCACAGACAAAGGAGAGGGAGGGTAATCCTTGATATATTCTTGTATTATTACTCATTCAGATGAAGAATTCGAAAAGGTTAATCACGTAAAAGGATAAAAACAAGGAAAGGATCCTGAGCGACACGACTTGCTGCTTAATCTGTCAGTCTAAAAAAAAGTATAGCAGCGGATTTGGAGGGAGATTTTTGAAGGATTTGTGTCACTTTGACTGGTGATGTGGATGTGTTCAAGGAAAGGTCCAACATTCTACCTTACATAGATGAGCAGTGATTAGGATCCTTGGAATGAAACAATTTAAAGCAGAGAAGCAGATGGAATGTCTCTGAACTTCATGGCAGGAACAACTAAATTGGATCTGCGATGAAGATGGGTATCGATAGGTCACCACCCACAAAATGAAAGCTAGAGCAGAATACAGACTCTAAGACAAGGCCGAGGTCCAAGTAGAGTGTGATAAGTCTTACCATTGCATGTACGGGGGGCAACGAACATTCACTAAAGCCATCGTTGAACTAGAGTCACAACCTTCTATCTTTCGGTGGAAAGATCACATGACTAGACGAATGGCAATAACTTTCTCCTTCTGTCTGATCACCGAGAACAAGTGATCGATGGGTAGCCACGGTGTAGTCTCAGCTTCATAGTTCGAGACCCAACCTTACCCGTTCAATTTTCATAGTAAAAGCATTACAAGTTTCGCATGGAAAGCCCGTATTTCAAAGTGAACGAGAAAAAATACTGTGAACTAAGAACAAATGCAAAAAAATCACATGCAACTCTCTCTCCAATCAATTTGGACACCAACCTTTGGAGTATGAAGGTTCAAACCTGAGATTAAAATATCATTAGCTACATCAACCCTTTCCTATCGCTTCTTCTCTCTTCATCATTTGGTCATATCCCAAACTTCTTTATCACAGTGAGAGTATTTATATCGTCAATTTAAAGTGAATGCGGTCCCTTATCATCACTAGCTTAAAGTGAGGGCAACAACCTGTTTAGCTTTAGTCATCCTTGGGCCGGAATCCACAAAGTTTGAGTGAAGACTAAGAAACGCCGAAACGGCAGATGCAGTTGGTTCGCCTCGTGAACAAATACCTAAAGGTCCATTCACAGTTTAGCGACCTGTGAAGGCGAATGAACGAATCTGTGAATATCAATTGTCAATAGTGCCATAGAAGAAAATAATTGCGAGGTTACAGTCTCTCGAATTTTTTGGTCGTCCAAATGTTGGCTGCGATCGCAAGTAGCATTCACCTGTTCGCGAATTGAATTCCATCAATGGACCTAGTCCAATTTCTTCTTCTTGTATTTATCGATGGATAATTTAAGCTCTCTTCTTCTAGAAAAATTGCCACTTGTGTGCCTTGAAATGTCCTCAATATGGTTTGTTCGCAGTTCGCTTATTCACCGGTCACAGAGCTGTGAATGGTATTTAGCAGCTTTTTTGTGGAAACAGGGAGAGAATAAGTAGGGACATTTCTAGCGTCGATTGTTCAGGTTTTCAAATCGTGCATGCTTGTAGCTCGGGCAGTTAGTGTCTCTAGAACCACGATGTTGAAACGAGAGACTTGCGAGACGGGTCCTCTAGTATGCGACTCACTAAATATCACATTTGTGTCGAGTTAACTTTGTCCAAACTTTTGATATTGTAGAGAAGGATTCTTAAATCTGATTCAGTCTTCTTGAAATCCTCAACATTGTGTCCACTGATATGGACTTTTCATTTGTGAGCATCACCACAAAATTGCGCCCTCGTTATCTCTCCCTTCCTTGACGTGTCCTTGTCGCTAGAATAGCTCACAAATTTTAAAACAATCTCCCAATTCCCCATTAATCTTGGAACACATTTCATGCATCTGACAGTTGGCACCGCAATGCGCCTAAATAACCTCAAACTTTGATTAGATTGACTAAAGGGAGCTCCAGCTCCTACAAAGCTTTGTGCGGCGTTCAATTTTCCTGGAATCGACGAGAGTCCTACCCTAAGGGCTGCCACAAAGAAAACAACAGAAAAAAAACTACCACTGACGTATTCACTAGTCCTTCCTACCCTCAGTCGTCGTCGTCGTCGGTGATGGTGGTGGTGTTGGTGGAATAGTGAAAATTAAAAGGAACTCGGTAGCTGCACGCGATAGTCTCATTGAAATTGGCTTTTATGTGCGACGCGGAGTGGATAGAGAAGAATCCGCGCTCCGAGGTGCTTCCTCGAAATGTGTATGCAAAAAAGCAATTTCACAGGAAGCAGAAGTCGTGTTATAAGTGTGTTCCCGGCACACACAAGACACATCGATTGACTCTCGCTGTATAAGGCTGTGGAGCGGAGGGGGGCTCCGTTCAGCCATTAATTTTCGATTATTCTTTCCCGTTGGCCAGCTTGTAGCTCGTAGCTCGTAGCTTATCTGTGCCAGAGGGGTTATAATTAATGTTTTTTTTTTTTCTTCCATTTTTTGCAAGTGGTTGCTACAAGAAGGCGCACAGGGGGGCGGGGGGCAGATAATCTTCCGGAAATTACATTCAACTCAAGGCAAAGAGTGAGCCAGAGAAAACAAAAATTAGAACTTAGAAGTAGGAAGGCCAAAAAGGAACTTGTTTTCCCTTTTAAACTGATTAATCAGCCGCACCTTGATTTTCTCTATAATTTTTGTGTGTGCCTGTGTGTTTGATGTGCGCCGGTGTTCAGGTTCGCACGTTTCCTTCTTCGGCCACCCTTTAGACCTAATTTCCGATCGATAAATAGTCGGGGGTAGCGTGGGCGTTTCTTTGCGAATTATTTTCTTTTAAGAAATTACTTTAAATTAATATTTTCCTCGTCGAATAATAAATCTCAATGAAATGTACTCGCATGCAGGTGAGGGGGAGCAGCAAAAATTGCATGATTTAGCAAAAAGTCTTTAGGCAAACGAGGTGATCCTTTAATTTGTCAAAATGTAAGGCTGCACGACATCTATTCTTAGAATGGAGCACCAAGCGTGCATTCGACGAGGGTGAAATGCCTATTTCGGGGAGGTCATTTATTAAACTGAAAAATTGCGTTCTAATTATTGTATAATGGAGTGTCAAAGCAAAAATGCGAGTTGACTAAGTAATTTGTCATTTGAAAGGGACGAGCTATAGGTCTTGTGGTAATGAAGAAAAAATGGGGAAAGGGGGTTTTATCTCCCTTACTCTGGACTTAATTGCAGGCAAACTCTTAGAACTAATCACCAACTTCGGTTACAGAGTAGAACGGACATTGTGTCTGTAGTCAACCTGTTCTCAACATGAGTTAGGACCAAGGCCCTAAGTGGACAATCCTTTTAACCTTCTCCAATGAGAGAAAGCTTGATATAAAGCAAATTTCACTGGAAGACATCAAGCCAGGGGAAGCTACATATCTTGGAGCAGACCTGGATAAAAAGCTGACTTGGAGTTGTCATTTAAACCACGGTAACAAGGCGGCTAGGCTCTCATGTGCCAATGACTATTCGGTGGGGACTAAAGCCCAAAGTGATCCACTGGACGTACAACACAATCGTCAGACCTATGATTACTTATGCCTATCTAGCACAGTTGCGAGTTGCCTGAAACAACACATGTCACGCCTAAGGAGGGACTCAAACGACTCTACAGAATTGTCTGAGCATGAAGCACTTTTCTAAGGCTCACATCGCTACTCAGTGTCTAGAAAGAGGTCATGGTGAATCACTATCAGACTGTCACAGACTCTGCAAATGAAAGGCGGCAATTTTGCAAGCGATCAGAGCACATGCAGCACAATCTGATCTCAAGATGCCAGATACAATGCTCAAGAGATTTCGTTTCTCCAGGAAAGTCTATATTGCCATCAGTAACCGCCATGAATGGAGCAAACCTGGTACACAGATGGCCGCAGATTGGAAAATGACAGCACTGGAGCTGGGGTATTTAGACCGAGGTTTCAGCGCTTGGAAAACACCCACCAAAATTCAAACAGAGGGCAATGCGATAGAACTTTGTGCCCGAGAAAGCCTGCTGATGAACGTCAATGGACCCCGCATATACAGGCAGCATTAAAGGCCCTTACTTCTCCTACAGTGGGGTCAAAACTCGTGTGGGAATGTATCCATCCGCTTGACAGACTCGCGTCCACAAATCATGTCACGATAGTGTAGATTCCAGGTCATGAAGGCTTTGAGGGAAATGATCAGTCGGATTGTCTGTAGGTGATGGAACTCCTAAACCCTGATGTGGAGTACCACTTAGCTGTATCCACTCTACGATAATACTATGAGAAGCTGAGGAATTCGTCGGCCAACCTCAACAGAAATAGAGCGAGCAAATTTCCTGATCTCAGTAAGGTAGACTAGCGAGTCAGCCTACTTGATCCAATGATACTTTCTGTCCCTATGATGGCCAGGACTAGATGATATTTTCCTAACCATACAACAGAGCTCAAAAGAAGTCTACATTCTGAGACTCAAAGCGACCTAATCTCTCGCGAACTATAGTGAATGATTTCAGATCGTTTAGTCCAGATCCTTCCTTCCTTCTGGAAGCCCTAGGGAGAATATTTGTCATCCACATTCGCTCCAAGTGAACCTAAAGGTAGTCTTAAGTCCCGCACATGTATAACCCAAAAAGTTGATATCTGGTCAAGGAATAAGCGGCAAAGAGCAACTTAAGTCTCCGACAAGCCAACCAATGGAGAAAGAACTCAAATGGTCATACAGTGTATACATGGACTTCAGCCTTAACTATAATACCAAATCCTCTTCTCGAGACGAGGGATTATACTCTGACCAATCACTAATTTCCCGGTCCATAAAATTGCCCAACAATTTTAGTGTGTTTGAAGCTGAAGTACGTGGAATCGCCCGAACCTGCTGGTTTCTATCAAGCCTGACTGAACATCGTTTGCAAGCATATAGACATCTACGTAGACCACCAGGCAGCCATCACAGCCATTGCAGTCAAATCAAAACTAGTCACCAGACTATTAACAAGGCACAGAGGAGCTCAACTCTCCATAAGTTCGAAGGACAGTATCACTTTCTGTTCGATCCCGGGACTTATGGCCTTTAGGGGTAACGTAATGGCCGATGAGTTAGCTAGAAGAGTCCCAGGAGTCACTGACGTACTTCTTACATTCAAAATTGGTTGAGATTTTCACAAGCTGGTTGCCTTTGAAATACAAAGAGGAAAGACTTCAAATGACTGTCTTCTTAGGAAGAGCTATTTAGGATGTTACAACTCACCAGGGGCCTTTAATAGTCAACAACACAGATCTACATACGTGTGAAGCACAATCCCTAGCGAAGCATCTCTCGAACCTATCGAACTTGTTACTATAAAAAGACGTCTACTTCTTTGCCTAGCTTTACATTGAACGTAATCCACCCAAGATTCGGATAGCAACTCCGTCGCCATAATTTCCCCTGGCTTAAGAAACTGCCGCCCCTAAAATTGAAAGTCCTTCGGTCTTATTAAATTTTTTGTGTCATTTATCCTGGGATAGGCAAAAAATTCAATTTCACCAAAATCACTCGCCAAAGCCTACTCCTCGACGCAAATTGAAGAATTAACTCACACTCACCGCACCGCACTATTAACACTCCATTTACTTTGAAGTAAAAAAGCATAAAGTTTCATTTACTCCAGACACCATCCCTCGCACATTATGTCCTTCATAACCATCGCCTCGCCTAGGATGACAGAGTTGGAATCCATCTGCAAAATCCGAGACAACAATTTAAAATCACGGTCACCGAACCATAGCACTCTGTCAGTTTACACTTCTGCTTTTTCTTTCAGTCCAAAAGGAAGGATATTCGCCGAGCAATATTGCAACAAGGAGTCACTCAACCTGAGACGAAGAGACAAAGAGACAAAGAGAAACCAAAATATTGGAATTTATACTCTAACCCCAGGAGATTATATCGCATCCGAAGGATAAGGGGGAGGGGAAGAAGAAAAGAAGTCATTTGGAAAATCCACATCATATCCTTTCACCCCCGTTGACGACAGTGTCAAGATGTCCGTCCCCTTTTCTATTAAAATTTGCCAAGTCTGCGAAATTAAACTGCACCCGAGGAGCAATCACAGTTTTCGATTCAAAAATACACAGAAATATGTCTAGGTATAGCCAGAGGACGATGCACAGGATATTGACTCTGAGCGGGAGGAGAGGGGTGTACAGGAACATTGATTTCATTTCTAACAACAAGTCTTCTCTTTACTATCGACGAACGTCAAATGAGTGCGAATAAACGGAGAGAGTGTCTCGTCCTTCGGAAGGATAATGGCAAAATGCTGTTGTTTCTGCAATTATTTATATGGGGAAGAGGATGCAACTGTATTGCTGCAGCCATGGTTGCTTGAATTCATGACCCAAATTGATGATGGTTTATGGAAATGTCCTTGCTCCTTTTAAAAAATTGAGATTTTCTTTCTCTTCTTATGGTTTCTGTGTGTGTGTCACTGTGATAGAGATTGACAGTTTCGCCTTCGAAAAGTGTCTTTTCAAATTATTCCCTTGGAAGGATACTGATGATGATGATGATGATGATGACAAGGATGATGATGTCTGCTTGATGTGACTACACAAGCGATGATGATGATATTGATAACCATATGAGAGCGAAAGATGAACTATTTATGGCGCGCGCACTCTCAAAGGAAAAGGATAATAGGATAGCTTGTTGGTTGTCAACCGTGTCGCTGATGGTTTTGAGTTGATTAATGTCCTGGTTTTGCATCGAATTCTTTTCAAAACCAAACACAGAATCGATTGTAGCTACTATCTGCTTTGAGTGTAAACCATTTTTATGTTCCTAAGGCAATCATTAAATTATCTTTTTTTTTTTTAAATTAAATTCCTCCCCCCCTCATCTGTGTAGGTACACCCAACCGAACCCAACCGAGGCCTTTGGCAATTGAGTACTAAAAAGTCCCTTTTTTAAGCCTTAAGTACTGCACGTGACACTTAACTGTTATGGCCCAACAGTATAGGTATAGCAGGAGGCACAAGTCTCAAAGGCATTATCATACTGATTTCAAGGACATACACACATATATACCTCAACTGATGCTCTTAATTTGGTGTAATTTCCATGGAATCCTTTTATAGCGATATTGAATTTCGTTTCAAGCCTCCTCCTTGTTGTGCATGTAGTCCTTATCTTAAACGACACATCTCCTAACACAACACGTCTTCTTCTTCTTCTTCTTCTATATATAACACATACACACCACTGGGGGGAATCTCTCTCATAATCTTGATATGCCACAATCGCAATCGCACGCTCCAAAGATGAAAGTGTCACCGCGGAACGCTTTAATACACGCACATCTAGCATCATCATCAACATCCTTGTAAGACAGCCACCCACTGACAATCTCACTTTTCACCAAAGGTATCATTCTCCTCATCCTCACCTAAATAAAGAGAGAGAGGCAAAGAAATAAACATATCCCCATGGGAGTCGTTTAGCGAAGCGGACGTGCAAAAAAGCGCCAACACTCTTGTCCCTTCTAATTGAATTACCCGCCCCCTGTTTGGGGGAGATGTCTCTCCTAGCTCCTTGGTGTGAATTATATCGAAAACACTTTGAATTCAATTCAGGCCGGGCGGTCGTCCTTTATCAGAGGGTGGTTCTGATTTTACGCGAATGAGTTCAAATGGAAATTTCCTAGGCAGTGAGAGTGGGAGGTTCCTTCTTATCTTTTGTTCCAGGAAGAAACTATTTTTGGGGGGCTAAAATGAATGGCCAGACAAGTGGAATCGTGAGTGTGGTAATAAAAGACAATGTTTCGGTTGATTCCTCGGAAACCAAACCGGCAACCGGATGTCCTTTTTATCTTTCTTTTAACATGAAGGACGACGAGATAGTTTCTCTCTCTCAAGAATAGAGCCAACGTTTGGTCACGAAAACTATTGGGAAAGCATTGCAGTAATTAAGAAACCTGTAATCCTTCAGGAGGTTTTGTTATCTCTTATTCCTGGGAATTTATTACACGAAAGGAGAATTATTTATAACGAAATGTACAAGGGACATTTCTCCGATTCTGAGAAATTTTCTTCTTATTAAATGTTTTTTTTTTTTTTGTTTTGTCCTTGTGCCCTTTGAGTTGGATAAATATTTTGGATGTTGTTGGGAACTTTTGCTAAAAGGACTTCGGGTACTAAGCCGATGAAAGGAGACTGAATAAAGTATTCCACGAATTGTAGTTTGATTGGGAAGGCATTCATTCAGGCAGATGAGTGATTGTAGGCTTGAGGATGATGGGAGCATTTCCTACTGTAAGAGGGTATTTAAGTTGCATGATAGTTAATAGGAAACACTAATGTAGTTTGTGCGGAAAATTGAGTCACGAGAAGCCTGAAAAGTTGCTAAGGAGGTAGGAAAACTTTTGTGGAACTACCGAGTAAATAGTCTTGCGTAAGTGTGCGCAATAGTCGAGACACTTGTCGGCATTAGCAAGCAAGGAAAACTGTGGATTCTGGGCTGACTCTAATGAGGAGGAAGTGCCTTGAATCCAGGCTACCAAATCAAGACAAGGGAACGTAAGCAATGAAATGTTCACCTCCAGGAATGAGATTCGACTGTTGTGCATGGTTAGGCCCTTTCAGTGGAGGAAACTAGATAGGACTGGTCCTCATACCAGAAGGTAATAAAAGCCACCGCAGGGTTCTTCATCCTATACGAGTATGCCTTTATGAATATTGAACACAATAGGGAACAGACTGAAGCGCATCATAATTGATAGAGTGACAATGAAACAGAAGGCAGAGTCAAAGATCTCTAGTGTATGCAACTCAAAAAACACATGGCAGGAAGATGAAGGAACGGCAGGAGTAAGCAATACTGGGAAGCCATCAGACTGAATGTCAAGAACGACTTCAGTGCTGCAAACTGGAGAAAAGTTCTGCGAGCACTTACAGCCAAGAAAGTACCCACGAAAGATTATTATGCTCTACCACGATACCGACAATGGGACGAGGCAGTCACAGGCGGTGTTCTTCAAGGCTGCGAACTAGGTCCATTACTTTGGAACCTAATAAATGTAGATAGCTTCAGACGAGGTTTTCGAAAAGGAATTGGTATAGCTTCACATAGCTTCCTTAGAAGTTGAAGCAAAGCTGCAATGTAGTTATCCGAATAGTTGAGGATTAGCTGGTAAGCAGGGGCCTACAACTTACAGTAGAAAGTCTGAATTATTATAAAGTCATAGAGATCCTGTTGTCTTCTGCGCAGAGTTGGAATACCTGTGCCTTAACTTAGGTACATTTGGAGTATGCAGCTTAGAAGGCAGCAAGGACAACGTGAATCCCTTGAGAACTTAGTCATGCTAAGGACTAGAGTCAGATGTTAGCAAAAGTTCCTAGTATCACTCTAACAAAGGCAGATGATCGCAGAGATTGATCAATACAGATGATTAGGCATATTATAGATCATACCTGCACAAGCTAGAACGTACACTGAATCAGTTGAGGATATCTAATACATCGTGCTCTATTGTCCATTAAATGCTACTACCTGATGAAGACCCCAGACAAAGTCACCGTGGAGATGATAAACATGGAAGATGCCTGGGCAGAAGTAAACTAGACTGTGGCGAATTTGAAGGAGCAGCAAAGATAGGAGCGGCAGGTTGAAACTCGAACGAGTTACAGTAGCGAGGATATGCTTTACGACAGTGGCGTGAGTGACAGTGGTAGGAGCCTATTACTTCTAGAAACAGCTTCTTTGTGGATAATTAGCAAGTGCCAATTGTGATATGAGTAGCCCTTTACTGATGACCAGGCTATGGGTGACGAAGACCGTGGTTTTCATTCTCAATGGGTGGTGTCCAAGTTGACTGGGGAGAGTTGTATGTAATTTTTACATTCGTTGGTAATTCGCAGTAGTTTTTCCTCGTGAAAAGATAAACTTATTGCGATCGAAGCCAAGTGGGAAGTTCCTTGTCTTCAGTAGATTCTTCTTCTTCGTTGTTACCTTGGTCCCATGTAGAGATAAAGTGGCTTCAAATTTATCCGCAATATGACGAAGCCTTCACTAATTGAAGACCGATTTTTAAAATAGTTTTGAATGATACAAACGACCAAAAGGCTTATTAATTTTAAGATTTTGCAAGTAGTACTAAGTATAAATGTAGAACAACTGTCAAAAATGGCAGGACGGTTTGAAAGACCCTATTGGAAGGGATAACAGTAAGAAGAAAAACTCTTCTTCCTGAGAGGATAGCTCATTTTGTCCTCGAAATTGTGTATGTCTTAATATTTTTGTCCCTTTTGGGTTCCTCACTCTCAGGCCAAATATTTTCAAGAGATTTAAAAAAATTCTGATATTTAAAATTTTTATTTCTGATTTTTTAAAATTGAATTATTTTTTATGATTTTTTTTTTTTTTAGAAAATCGTTGCATCATTTGAAAATAAATAAAAGACACAAACTTACCTTTTTTACTTGAAGACGAGAATTTTTCCGTATCCAAAAGCGTTAGAGTCGCTCAAAAACTACCTCGTTTCTGTCACTTTTTAAACTTTAATTTTTTTTATCTTATTTTTATTTAAAACTAAAAATTTAACACGCAATTTTCTACTTTAAAAAACACACAACAAGAAACGAAAGAAATCATTTAAATTAAAAACCGTTTTAACATTAAACACTTCATTCTTAGAGCAAAAAAAAATATATATATAAAACTTCAATTTATTTACAAGATTTTTCACTTAAATTTTTCCCTCAATTTTTTTTTTTTTTGTTTACCTGCAAAGAGAGAGAGAGAGAAAAAAATAAATTAATTTCGTGATTTTAAATTTAAATTGAATCTTAAAAATTAAATGTTTTTTTTTTCCCACCAAAAAATAAAATAAAAATAAGCTGTGAAATATTTTTCGTGTTGACCGTCACAAGGAGCAGAGCGAAGGCTGGTCTCAAAGACAAGTTCATTTATAATTCATGAACGGTCAATGCGGTGTCCGCATTTAATCGGGACAACGACGACGATAATTATCCTAGAAAAATGCGGTAATAAAAAAGAAGAAGAACGAACCAACAAAAAATAAAAAAAAAGCAAAAATGTTTATATAAAAGAGGACTCTAATGAAAATGTACAACCAAATGATTATGGCAATACAGACAGCAAAGTCTGCATAAATGAAACGAAAACATTCGAGAATCTATAGAAAGAGAGAGAGAGAGAGAGTGGGAGGAAGGATATGGTAAAGATCCTTTGGGGCCGATAGGCAACGCGATGAGGGACACAGTTTATACGTTCCGTCGTCGTCGTTGTCATTTGCACAGAATTTTATTTAATCATTAAAGATGGTCTCAATGAGAGGGCCGGCAGTGTGTCAATTGAACGGTTTAGATGCTGGGGTTTTGATGTCCAAGATGGAATCTTAACTAGCTAATGGAGTATTCCAAATTGCTTGCGAGTTAATTTTTAGATGTGATTGCGACACTATCTAATCTAATACAAGGGAGGACGCCACCTCTACGAAGAAATCTTCTTCTATCAATCACTCGAAGGACTCCTCTCTCTCTCTCTCTGACCAAAAACATTTATTTGCCGCATTGCAAACGCTCAAAATTTTGCAAGTGATTTATTGCATCGGTATTTTCATTAAATCCCCATTCATCATTTCTCTCCTTCTGAGTCCATTTACATCGATGAAGTACAAGTATCCTTGCGGCTCGCCCCCCTTGTAAAATGTGCAATTAATCACGTGATAAATTTCTCATTTTACATTTCGGAGGAAACCACACGAAGGAAGACTTCACAAAAATGCCTACGATGAGGATGGAATAACAATAATAATAATGAAGAACATGTCTGTGATTTTACAGCAATTAGACAGGCAGCAGATCCTTTTAGTCCTTTGTGGCAAGCAGAGCAGAGAGAGAGAGTAAGAAATGGTTTAATTGTTGAGCTGAAGGATGATACTGGATGGCCAACAATCAAATCTTGATGGCATGAAATGGATTTGAAAGGACATCACATTTTGCATGAGTAAATTAGATTTGGGTTTGATGTCATAGTTAAAGTGGAAATTTATTTCCTTCCGACATTACTGTGGAGGATGTCCTCCTGATTGGAAGCTGCTGATAAATGGATGAGATTTTAAGGAGTTTTTACAGAGGACAGCTTGGCTATTAGTTTAATGGTCAATAACGTTAAATCCTGAGGAATAAAATCGAAAAGGGATAGTTAAAGTGAATTGGCGATAAATTACAGACCAAAAGGAGGGTGTGCTTAGAAAGTGGCAAACTTTGGTCAAGTATGTAGAGGACTGCTTGGGCTGTTGGTGCATGAATCTGTGGAGACTATGGTCCTGTCTTTAAAACAGAACTAGAGGAAGAGAGTTTACTTAATTCCTGTTCCATTCCGAATGAAACTCTTCGCCCATGGACTAGACCACGTCGTCAGATGAAGAGAATGATGCTAGGAAGAGTTCTCGCTCATTTGTCAGCTCGGTACGTTCATGCGTTTAAGCTTCAAATGAAAGCGTTCGCTGTTTCTCAAATTCAGATGCCATGTAAGCCGATGTAAGCCGCTGGGAAGGTGCAGAGACTTCCATGAATAGCATGGCAGCTTAGAAGTCAAGCGATCGACGTTGGAGCACCAAGTAAGGTCTGCTGTAGAGGATGCTGAACATTATCTAATCGGACAGATAATGAAAAGAAAAGACCTAGCAAAAAACGCAAAGCAGGTTCCTCACCTGAAGTCGAGCCACAAAAATATGAAAAAAACAAAATTTTGCCAGAAAATCATTATCAAAAGAAATCACGTCCTCCGCCACCGATTAACGTCATTGGAATTACGGACTATAATAAGTTACACTGCCTCCTTAAAAGTACTGTGACATCACAGTTTAAGGTCACGTCTTTCCGTAACAATATGTGGAAAATTAACGTTGATGATACCGAAGGTTACCGAGCAGTATCCCGTAAATTGAATACCGAACAAATTCAGTGGTATACTTATGAAAACAAGTCAGAAAGACCAATGCGTGTAATAGCAAGGGGACTTCACCCCTCGTGCACTAAGGAAGATATTATGAACGACCTTAAAGACAAAGGCTTTAACATTCTAGATGCCGTTAATATTATCAAAAAGGAAAAGCAGCAGTCTGAGGGCGATCAGGATAAATTAGTTAAGCGTGGACTTCCACTATTTATGCTAAGCTTTGATAAAGACGAAAAAAAGGATTTAATATATGGTATTAAGTCTATTCTTAACATCGTGGTCAAAATCGAACCTATGCGTAAGAACTCCAGGTCGATCCCGCAGTGTAAGCGTTGCCAAGGATTCAACCATACGCAGACTTACTGCCAGAAAGAACCGCGTTGCGTGAAATGCGCAGGTAAACATTTATCGGAAGAGTGTAAGACAAATAAGCAGACGCCAGCACTTTGTATAAACTGCCAAGGAAAGCATCCAGCGAACTATCGGGGTTGCGAAGTAGCGAAAGAGCTCCAAAAAAGACGCGATACGCTTAAAAATTCCATGCGAAATGCGAAACAAAGTATATCCAAAACTGCTACCAAAAAAGCAGCGAAAAATATAAAATCCACCAATACTGACTTAAAGCCGGTAAATAAAAAAAAACCTAAAACTAGCACAGAAAATGTGTCAGAATCAAGTTCATCGAACACTGGCGTGCAGTCTTATGCCCAAGCGGTGACATACATGACTGAGAACTCACGGGTACCCAGCGCGAAAAACCATCGTAACAGTAACGTAAATACTTCCGGGCGAGTTGTGACATTGGAAAACAATGAAAGGGACAGTACACAAGACCCTGTATCCCACGTGCTTTCCATAATTCTTGCAAAGCTCGAAGAGCAATGCAAAACTAATAAATTAGTTTTCGAAAGAATAGTTGCTCTTGAAAACAGCATACAGAACACGCGTAATCAAAACAGAATATGAAAGAAGCGCTTAAAATTGTTACATGGAACGCCAACGGGCTCATTCAAAGACTCGACGAGTTAGAAATATTTATACGAGAAAAAGATATTGATATTTGCCTGGTCTGTGAAACCCATCTGACAAAATTATCGTGCGTCAATATAAGGGGATATAACGTGTACCACGCTTTCCACCCATCGGAAAGGGCCAGAGGCGGATCATCTTTGTTTATAAAAGAATGTATTGAACACTCAGCAGAAGTAAAAATTGAATTAGAATCAATGCAAGTAAGCACGGTTCGCGTTAGAAATAGACATTTCACATTCACTGTTTCGTCTATATATTGCCCATCGCGCTGTAAGGTTGAGGAAAGGGATTTCACAAACATTTTTAACTTCCTTAAACCAAATTTTATTATTGGTGGCGACTTCAACGCGAAACACCCTTTCTGGGGTTCAAGGCATGCCTCTCAGAAAGGTAGGGTGCTCTATAATGCGGGTATGCAAAACGGTTGCAATTTTCACTCGACGGGTAAACCAACATATTGGCCGACTGATAGAAATAAGATACCGGATCTGATCGATTTCTTTGTTGTTAAAGGAATATCAGGCAACTTTATAAAAGTTGAAGAAAGCTTTGACCTCTCCTCTGATCATTCTCCAATCATTATGACCGTAAGCGAAGCTCTAATTAAAAAAGAAAGAGTGGCCAGATTAACCAGCGCGAGAACTAATTGGAGTAACTTCAAAAAAGATATAGAAGTAAATATCGATCTGAGGGTATCTCTTAAAACACCGTATGAACTTGAAATAGAAGTTGATCGGTTCGTTGAAATCTTACAAAGTGCCGCGTGGAAAAATACTCCAAAGCAAAAGAAAATGCCGGTCAGTAATGTTCAAACTTATCCCGTGGAAATACAAGAGATGATTAAAGAAAAGAGAAAAGCGCGTAAGAAATGGCAACAAAGTCGGGCTCCGCAGCATAAATCACACCTTAATCGGTTGTGCAACTCACTAAAAAAGGCTATTAAAGATCTAAAAAACAAAGAAATAGAAACTTACCTTGAAAGCTTATCGGCAGAAAAAGATTCGAATTATTCGCTTTGGAAAGCTATAAAGGGTATTAAAAAGCCTATAATACAAACCGCACCAATCAGGAAAAATCAATACGAATGGGCCAGGCATGATAAAGAAAAAGCACAAATTTTTGCAATGCATTTGGAAGATACTTTTAAGCCATTTGACGGACAAGCTCTTGCTCAAGATGCAAATACGTCGGATATAGACAATATTGCAATAAGATATGCAACACTAACCGAACTTAAGGACGAAATTAAGAAACTCAAACCCAAGAAAGCTCCTGGATACGACTTAATCACGGGAGAGGTTCTTAAGGCACTGCCAAGAAAAGCTTTAATTAAGCTTCTCTTTATTATAAACGCCGCGTTTAGACTTGAACATATTCCTAGCCAATGGAAAGCAGCGGAAGTGTTAATGGTTCTTAAGCCCGGTAAACCACCAACTGAAAAATCGTCATATAGACCAATTTCACTTCTTCCAATTATATCTAAAGTATTCGAGAGAATTTTGATTAGAAGAATACAGCCGATAATAGAAGAAATGCATCTCATCCCGGATCATCAATTCGGATTCAGAAGTAAGCATTCTACAGTTGAACAAGTTCATAGAATAACAGATGTAATCGAAAGATCTCTTGAAGAAAAAAAGATTTGTTCAAGCGTATTTCTTGACGTTTCTCAAGCTTTTGACAAGGTCTGGCACGAAGGCTTAAAATTTAAATTACGACAAGTTTTGCCAGAACACTTATATAATATTCTAAGAAACTACCTTACGAATAGAGTATTCCGTGTCAAATGTGGAAATGAATATTCGGATTTTAAGGAAATAATGGCTGGGGTGCCGCAAGGAAGTGTTCTTGGTCCACTTTTATATCTACTATACACTCGTGATATACCACAAGTGGAAGGAACGAAGTTAGCCACTTTCGCCGACGATACTGCTATATTGGCAGTAGGTAAAACGGTCGAAGAGACTACCGAAAAATTGCAACAGGCATTGGATAGAGTAAATGAATGGACAAAGGTTTGGCGAATAGCACTTAATGAGACCAAATCTGTGCATGTAAATTTTACTAATAAGAAAATCAATTATTTGCCGATTTTTTCGAACTCGGTTCAAATTCCGTTCGCAAACGAGGCTAAATACCTTGGAATGACACTTGATGCAAAGCTTAAATGGAAATCGCATGTTAAGAAAAAACGCAAAGAACTAGAAATTAAATATAGAGATATGTATTGGTTACTTGGAAAATATTCCAAACTTAATATAGAGAACAAACTGCTTTTGTACAAGCAAGTGCTAAAACCAGTATGGACTTATGGTATACAACTCTGGGGTTGTACCAAAATAAGTAATATAAACATTCTACAAACCTTTGAAAACAAAGTGCTGAGAGGAATTGTTAATGCGCCATGGTATATTAGAAATAACGATATCCACAGAGATCTCGGCATTAAAACAATCGTAGATGAAATTAGAAACTACGCGAGAAAGCATAAAATTCGACTAGAAAGTCACGTTAATATCACAGTCCTTCAAGTTTTGGATGAAAGTAATCTACTGCGCCGTCTTCAAAGAACTAAACCTCTAGACCTGGCGCGATAAGTAACCGCGTCTAAACTGCGGAACTAGCAGGAGTTTCTAATGGGAAGCTAACCTGCCAAATGTTCTTATTTCGTGAGAAGAAAACTGCTTGATAAGTCGAACACTTAGTTGTAGTAACAATAAAAACCAACAAATACAATAGTTTGTTGAAGGGAGGTTTTTTAGTGGGTAAGAATCCCACACTACTATGAGCACGCGCTGGCGATCCTCATAGTGTCTTTTTGAAGATTTTCACCTACCCTCGGAAAAAAAAAAAAAAAAAAAAAATTATCTAATCGGACGCAAACATGAGATGATGTGCTTAAGTCCCTGGGGAGAAATACAGGCTTAGAATGGTGGCTTGAATAAGCTCGTTGCAGGGCCTCCTTCAGGTCTTGCTTAAGCACAATGGAGCTTTAGTGTCTCCTAGAGAATGTGATGGGCTAGTAGCTAGTAGCTATTTCCACCAACACAGCCTCATAACCTAACCTAAACTCACAGGCTTCTTTGAAGTAGCAGTCGCTTCGAAGAAATTGTCCAGGAACTCATGTCCGTGCCGTGGGTGTGGTGCCTGATTCTCTAAGCATTGACTACAGTCCTTAGAGGTCGCATCAGACTGATGCTCAGCACACAGGAAGCAGTAAGTGAAACAATGCCACCATGAAGGAGCAAAGAAGACAGGAATGACAACGCAGTGCCGCGAGGATCAGAGCCAGATGGGGGGGTGGGTTTAGTGGGTGGAAATCCCACGACTGTCACTGAGTGCGGGCTCAGTTTCGTCTTTCAAAGATTCCCACCTCCCAACCCAAAAAAAAAAAAAAAAAAAACAATCCTAGCAGGCAGCGAGTTAAGCTGACAGAAAGATCGATGCCAAAAGATTTAATTAACCCTTTGACTGAGGATGGTCTGCAGCTGTCAAGGACTTAGGCGAAGCCCTGAATCAGATCGGACCCAAAGCGATGGCCTTGGGCTGTAGTTAGGCGTTGGGGACATTCGACACGAGTTAACCAGTTGAAGAGGTATGCATCGGCGACAGTAGTTGCGGAGATGTCAGTGAGCAGTACGACTTCGGGCCGCAAAGGATGGCAACGAATCAACGATGTCACGATGGACGTACTCCAATCTATTGGCTGCTGCAAAAGTCCACTGATGTGCCTGTTCACTATACACAGTTGGCAGTAATGACAGCTTCGTGCTTACTTAGCGGGGACCGAGTTCATTGAGGGCCAAAACCAATGGAGAGCGATTGATTTGCGGGAGGATCTTCTCCGTGGGTAGCTGAGGTGGTGAACGCCTTGGGTATGAAAGGGGGAGCTCACTACAAAGACATGCGCTTCTCCAGCTGTGTCTGCTCTTTAAGCCTCTACAATGGCATCGGCTTATAATCACTCGTCATTCGCTGCGATACGAGAGAGGGCATCTATTGCTCCATTTCAATTCCACTGACATATATATGTCAAGCTCCTCTGCCGTCGTGGTGATTCCCTTGCTGATGGTAGGTCACACAAGGTCAATGCCAGTGGCTTGTGGTCTTTGTAGATACCACAGTCTCCTCCTTCGATGAAGCATTCCATTCCAATGAAACATATCTAAAAAAATGACTCTTAAATCCAAAAATAATAACTTTATTACTGTTGACATCACAATCTGAATGGATTTGTTATCATCCTAGGTATGGGTCCCCCTCAACCCCTACTAACCATAAATCCAATATGCGTTCCTTGCGAGACAGAAACAAGGACAAAACGAATACTCCTTCATCACTCATGGGTATCCCGTAAATATCAATTTCCAAATCCAATAAAACAACACCAAAACGATAGCAAATTGTCCACTGAATACAAATCAACGCCGCACCGTCCACATTTAGCTCCTGAACTGCTGCTGGAGAATGTCAAAATAATATGGAATTCCGGTGGCGTTTCACTTTTTTTCCATTAAAACCCCCTCCCGCCAAGGAAGAAGACACCAAACCAGGACACACGTCACAACAAGGATATGTGAAAATTGTCCAGCAAAGACGAGCAAAATAAAAAAAAAAACAATTTCAATTGAATAGGGAAAATTTATGAAGAAAAATAAATCAAAATTTATATTTGTGAGGCGCGCCACGACAGCGAAATTTATCCTAGTTTCTCAGGTGAGAGACCGGAACATGTGTGCATAGTGTATCCCTGTCATAAAACTAAGCTCCGTGCATCCTTTATGTTCTGCTGCTGCTTCCGAAAATACGACCTCAAAATGGGAGCGCATATACTGTGTCACTTTTTATCTGTTATGAGACATAGAACGAGAGGAGGACAAACGGGACGCAATTCGAATTTATTTGGGGGAAAAAAAAAATTTAAATCGTTATCCCTGGGGTTAAACAAATGGCGAATGGGGATGGAACGGAATTTTGGTCTATTTCCAGGCCAGACTATCAGTGTTAGTGGCGGCGGATGGTGGTGACGCTGCGTGCACTAAATTTATTCCACAAATCCAATCAGAAGTGTGCGCGCGAGTACATATATCCTTGCGAACGGTGATTGCATTGAATATTTATTCTAACACACACTGATGGGGCGGAGGGTGGTGGTGTGCCTTGGATGGAGGCGGAATTATATATTTAAATTTCGGTCTGTCGGTCTGTTAGGCTGGGAGATGATTTGGATTTGGAAATGTGATGGAGATTACAAAAAAAAAACTAAATTAGGTGGCGATTACGGATTACAGATGCAATTCCACCGGGCGGTGAATTAAAATTAAGAGGATTTCACTGTGACTGGCTTGTGCTTGTTAGTCACACTAAGCAGCAACAATTGAGCTGGAAGGAAGTGGATCGTAATTTGAATGATATTGTTCTCCCTCCAGCTTCTCTTGCCTGGGTTTAGGGAGATTCCAAGTCTCACACTTTACTGTTTCCTACTGCTCTGCTTGTAAGGTCCGCTGGATTGAACTCAAAAAGTAACCACAGGTCTTCCGATTCTACTACTCCTATTCAGAGAAAGGCTCCTCCTTCTTTCTTCTTTTTGAAGCACTTTTTGAAGCCTAAGCTTAGGACACTTCAAGTCTTTACTGAATTTCTAAAGGTCGTCGTTGGTGTGATGCAATAGGCAGTCAATGGAGGAGTCCCACAGGGCTCTGTACTGGGGCCAATCCAATGAAAGATCTTCTCCGATGGAGTCTTTGGATTTGACTTGGCCTTAGTTGAGGCTAAAATCGTGAGACTTGCGGATCACATCACTATAGTTGTAACTGCAAAACTTTTGGAAGAAGTTGTTTGTTGTATTGTTCCACTGCTCACGTTTCCAGCTACAAAGAGAAGCAGTCCAAACAGTACTGGGTGAAAAATGAGTACATCATACGCTAGAATCGGGAAATAGGTGCAACGCAATGAGCCCTTATACCAAAGATGTATGCCGAGGAGGAGACTGGAGCAAGAAACGACTAATTGGACGCAAAGACAGGCGGACATATGCACTTAAATGCGTCCACAATGACACGGAGACAAGTCACCTTTATCATAAGGTGATGTGGAAGAAAACAGTCCAAAGAGACTAACACGAATCCAGATGGAAACTAGGTCAGAAAGTCACCTACGATGAAATGCCAAAAAGATGGTATCGTAGGAGGAAAAGGTAAGAAGGGAGAATGGGATTGGTGGGTAAGAATCCCATACTGCTGCTGGTTTAAGCTCAAGAAGTATAGGCAGATGTTCCGGTTCCACACTGCTTCGTCAATGATGCCAATAAATTAGAGGTGTTGTTGCATTAGGTTGAGTTTGGAGGAGCATTCGAACAGCTCAGCCGGTCGCGTCCTCTTTTCTGAGATGGTTTCTCTTACAGAATTCAGAAGTATTTGGCGCCTTGTCCTGCTCTTTGTTCTATTGTACATTTCCATGATAAGCTGCACGTGTAGGCTTTTTTTTAGATCCCCTTTTTGTGATAGGCTCAGACCATATCAGACCTCGTGGTTGTCTGTTGAATGCTTTTTCAAATTTCGCAAACTAGTAAAGAACACTTAATGATCCAATTGGATCCTTAGGATTGACCTCATATGATACCTCGGGGACTCCTCTCCTCAGGTTGAATAGAGATAAAAGTCAAAGGTAATCATTTCCGTTCCCAAGCATCCCTCTCTCAAATCTTCATTGTCTCACTCCTATGGATCGCATCAAGTTGTCATTCGTCTCGTCAGGAAATGGTCAAAGAGGCTCTCAAGGACCACTTCCTAGAATGAATCTGGTATACTAACTCATCTGTCTAACTCACAGGGAGAAGGTATGGTAGATTCCGAGGAAGAAAGCAGGATCTCGAAGAAGAGAATGATTGCTAAACTAGAAGCCCCTTTGATTGCAAACAGACAGTGATACCAATCAATAATCCAGAGAGGAATATGAACGAAGAGGCTATCCCTGCTTGTGGACCCAATAGCCCTAAAAAATTGGCGAAAAATATCTCATCGACAAGCACCCCTATGATGTCTTCTGTAAGCCAAAGATCTGGCCTATTGGCAATAAGGACAAATCTGATTGCAGGTGAAGGGAACCAGAAGGGAATTGCCTTTAGAAAGAAACTTAAAAGGTGATGATGAAAGGTTGCGCAAAGCTAGACGCTCCTAAACTGCTTGGACATACCCAAAAATGACTCTAACAAGTACCTGCCTATGACGTCTCCTCTGTAAGGCGGTCGCCAGTCCTGGAATTGGTCGGACAATGACTACAGCAGAGCACAGCCCTGTAGCTCGAAAAGGATTCGACGATGTGATACTATGACTCCTCAGAAGTCAGTCACAAAAAATTGAAGTACACAGTCCTCAACTGTGTTATGCGAGTAACAAGGGTAGTATGAAGTTGACCACTGAACAGAGGGTGTTAGTCGTCGATCGAAAAAGTTATCCTTAGCTCGATTGACGGTTGTGTATTACGCTTCCGTGCAAGATCATTTTGTCATGTCCTTCTCGTATTGTCATATGTGTAAGCTAAGCTTAGAGATGAAACCGTGAGCCTCTTATCTTTTAGCAGAGCTCGCATGTGAGCCAATTGCTTTGTTTCGAGGCCTTGCTAGCCTTGTGAACTTCTTCTATTTTAGCGTCGGGTACTTCCGCTAAAACTGGTCTCCGTCTTTGAAGACTTTTGTCCTCATTGATTGGTAGTTCGTATTCTTATTCAATTTGAGGCACGTCCTCTTCGCGAGTCTGTATTTCCTTGCTTTTAAGGCTCACCATATCATTGATTAGAGGGGTTTTAAAGTAGCTTTACTACGTAAACCCTCATCTCTTAACAATTACGTTACGTTCCTTTTGTATTTCTGTATTTCTGACCACTTGAATCTCTTCTTCGTCTATCCGAGATTTCGTTGGCTACTTACATCATCCTCCTCATAGCTTAACACAATAATAAAGTAAAATAAAACTTTTCATAAAAAATTCCGTAATAACCACCTCGTTGGCAGCTCCTCCCAACAAAAGTAATCGAAATCGTTACTCGACGAAGAAGAAACTTTACCAGAAGAAGAAGTAGAAAAAGAACAGGAAAAAAAAACTTGGAATGTATCTTTTGCTGACTCGAATCGAAGTTATTCTGTTGAACGGAAAAAGTTTCTTTTTGTTTAACATTTTGTTCATATCTGTGGAGCGAATAAAAAGAAATTATTCTCCACTTAACGGTTGACAGAAGTTTTTCGTTAACTCGTACGCGCTTCAATTGGTTGTCAGTTTTTTTGTGATAACTGTCAAAATGGTAACATCCTTGAGTGAATTCGAGCTGAAGGCTGTCCCTGATGGGGAATTAAAAGTTTTTTTTTTTATGAAATTTTGTCGCTAATGGCGGCTCATTAAATGCATCCGAAAGTTGAAATGAAAAACTGCCGTCATATTTCCGCATTGTGAGCCAAATACCATTACCAAATCGTACAATAGCCACTTACACAGTACTCCTACTTGGTTCTCTCATTACCAACGGACCAGCAGCTAAGCAGCCAGCCTGTGCACACAATTATCCTGGCTAAGATCCAAAAAACTTTTCAATTGAATTTCTGCAGAGGAAAATCCTGCCACACTCCATTCTCTTTGACCAGGTACCATACAACATAAAACACATTTTAAAGGACATTAGTCCTTGCGCAAGTTGTTTTTTTTTTTCTAGTCTCAATTGGTAGCGCTTTCCATTGATTTTTTTTTTCCTCGGTTTTGCGGTCACAGGCGAAGGGAGAGAGACAGAGAGACGACCCACAACCACACATAGTACACATAAATGTTTTCCTCCCCCATGAAAGGATACGAAAACAAGGTTAAGGACTTTCCTATAAGAGGGTTATTGTTAGAATTTTATTATTCAAATTTTTTTCGAACTTGACTTTGAACAAATCGAGGAAGAAGGAGTACAAGATGAAAAGGGTCTCCCATTTGCCGCCTCTCTCTCTGTGTGTGTACACAAACAGCAAATCCTACATAATTATATCCTTGATCATTTAAAAAAAAAAATGGCGAGGAGGCCAGCACCAGTACATTATGTATATTACAAACGAGTCCTCTGCCAAGGATCACAGGAATTATAATCATTTTTGACATTAAATTGAATAAGGATATGTTTGTTTGTTTATTTCATTTATTACACAACGATGACATATGTAGATTAACATGTGTCGTGTATTGTTAAAAAGAAAAGAGGACTTTTTGACTAACTACACACAGAAACCGAGAGAAACGAGCACGAGGACGAGGACGAGGACGAGGGCAAGGCAAGTAGGCAACGAAGCGTGCGTGCGTTAGGGATAATGACATTGTTAACTCTCGGTTTCATTTGGTTATTAGAAGGATTTTATTTGAGGATAAAGTTAATGCCTAGGCTCACACTCGCGCGTTTATACGCACTTGAGTGCGGTCGGGTAGTTTGGGGGAAGGAAGCACCCAAAACAAAAAAGAAGAAAAGTTGAGTTGAAGGTTCCTGCTTCTAGGAAAGATGGAGAATTATGTGAATTATTGGGAAAGTTTGTGCAATAAAATGAGCGCCTCTTGTATTAGTTGACTTGTGTCTCTCTCTCGTTCCGAGTTGAATGATAAAATTAAGAGATGTTCGCCGCTTTTGGATTTGTGAATTCGCAGATTTGGCGCGTGTAAGGAGAGTTTTTTTTTTAAGACGAAAAAGTTTCTGGGATTAACGTCTCACTCATATGCTCATATGTGTGGCTATGGAGGGGTGTCCTTAAGATGAAATAAAGACCATCTGTCGGTGGATTGTGAAAAGGCGCTTCAAAGTTTCAGAAGAAGTAATTTTAGGGGACCTGTTGTGACTTTATACGTGAATTTGGAAATCAAAAGATGAGGCAGTTGAAACTGCCAGCAAAAAAACCCTTGTGGCATCTATTTTGATCCTTTTGAAAAGGGATTCGGTAGACGGCGAAACGGTCATCAAGTCGGGTCGAGACGATCTCTCAGTATTGGTGACAAAATGTCAACATGAACGCTAAAATATTCTGCGAACCACAAGCCAATGCAAAAATTACACACATTTCTCCCCAGTTAACTCGGATACAAACCGTGGAGAATGAAATTTGAATTCTTTCCTGTCCTTGCTCTTCCAATTTCTAGCAAAAGAGTATACTAGACTGCGTATCTGTGCCCTGTTGTCTAACTGGAAGTGGGAAGTGGATCCTGTGCCAGAACTTGTAATGGAAAAGGAGCTGAAAGCAAACAAATCAATCCACAGAATCCTCTATGCTATGTGCTGCTCTCTGTTTGCTGGACTTGCTTTCCTCCATTAAAACCCTTTATGTCTTATCGTTCAGTAGATGTCTACAATCGTCCTTTCGAATTCTACGTACTTCCCAGAACTTGCTTCCTTAAATTACATGGTTATTTTCTTTCTGCAATTTGCCTGTATGGCTCCCTTTAATGATAGAGCTAGCTCGGCAGATCGACAATAGACCACGCTTTTGCACTAAGACAAATCCTAAGAAAGACCAACGAATTTCAAGCCGAGAGCCACCACCTTTCCACTTCCACTTTAAAGCCTCCTATGACAGCATACATCGTCTCGAGCTCTACTAAGCGATGACCCAGTTCGGGACACCGTCAAAACTTATAGAAACATTGTACAGATGACGCAACTAGGGTCGAAACTACAAGCTCGAAGGACCAAATTTATGTTCTCTAGAACGCTCATCTTACGAGTTCTGCTTCAAGGTGCCGAGTGCTGATCGATAAGTAAGAAAGCTGAGCAAATATTGTGCACCTTTGAGGGAAAAAGGAAGGAGAAGATGAAACCGTAAAGTCTATGAGATGTGCCAGGATGTGGATGTGGCCCAAAGCCCCATTATACGGTGACTAAATTGGCTCGGCGACATCAGTAACAATCCACCAGCCAAGAGGATCTTCGAATCACAGGTTCGATAGAGTGTAAAACCTGAGGCAGAAGATGAATGCCATAAAACTTTGTCTTCACAAATGGAAGCAACGTGCCTTGGACTGGACCACTGAGGATGGAAGGCAGTCTTGTCTCAGGGAGAGACTCTCTAAGGGTCGGGAGCCCTTAAAGTAAGTAAGTGAGTACCCTCATCAGAAGTACAAGAACTGTGAATTATAAGATAGTAACAAATAACTCTGCATTAGTTTAGACACCAACCATTGATAGCATATGCTGAGGCTGAAGTGAGCTTCAAACCAGTACCAGTACAGGATTACATTTCCCATTTTCACGGTCCAATTGAATGGAAGTAAGGCATTCAGTCGTAGGCGAATATTAGAATTTATTGTCCATATTTCCGCCACCGAGGATGTGTACTTATTTCTATCCATACTCCTGATGGTGAATGCCCGCGTTTCATAGTGCGTCCCCTGACAAATCTATCTGTCTCCGGCTATCGCTTGGGAAATAGAAATTGATATTTTGTCACAAAAACTGTGTGTAAACACTAAGTAGGCGTTGTTAATTGTTTACCCACAGTCTAACCATAACTCACCATTTGGTGGCCGCCTACAAGTCACCAATTCTATTCCTCCCCAGTGACCTGTCTTTAATTCTGTCCCACTGTTGGCCTAATCACTTTAAGAATCATACCCAGTTGCGTAATTCCTTTAATTGAGTCTCCAATTTTGTTTCTTTCATTAATTAGCCATTATCCTTTCGGTTTAACCTTTGATTCCTCCAAGGCCATCCGAGGAATCATTTTGGATATTTATATCGTCTATGACAAACGCCTATCACCAATAAACCGAATCAAACGTCAATTATCGCCCTCACTGCCCCTGGTGGTGTCATGACTGATTCATGACAGCCAAACCGAAGCCCAACCAACAAACACGAAGCGCGTAAAGGTTTTTAATATTTAAATTCCCCGATCGCTAGAGAGCGTTGGTCCTGCTTTTTCCAATGTTTACCCAAAAGTAAACAAGTGTACGCATTCGCTCATACATACGTCAATTTGCAATTTAATATTGAAACAAATGAATGTTTGCTTCAAGTGTTTTGTTGTTGGGTATACAACAACAAACGATTGCCTTCCATGGTAAGGAACCATACAATTTGTTTAAATAGCCGTGTTGTTAGTCCTTGTGATTGCAATCGACGGTTTTCGCAGAAATTCACTCTGTGCGGGGGCGGGGTTCAAGTCTGGGAATAAACAACACAAATAATAATAAAACAATTTTAATAACAACTCAGAGGGCGGGGAGAGGGGGCTTGGGAACCTACGACTTGCGACTCTTGGCATTTGGTTATCGTCGCCTAGAATCGTACAATAAAACCGATTTGTTGTTTGCCTAAATGTCAAAGAATTTGGGATAGATGAAGGATTTCAGCGTGGCCTTGCAGGAAGTCTGCCAATTTTTTCTCGGTAGGAATGAGGGTACACAGAATTTGGACTGAAGGCAGAAGTCTGATTCGTGGGAAGTAAAAAGTATCTGGTGAAAGAGCTAACAAGAGCAAGCAAAGAAAAACACTGTCTAAGTCTAAGTAAATTTGCTAGATCTATTTGTATTTGAGTAACTCTCCAGTCTATTAAGACCTTAAGCTCTTTGGATTCCGACTAATATAAAATTTAGCAACGAACCATATTGTTGGTCATTCTTCCACTATCCCAAGGTCCATTTACAGTCCTAAGGAAAGCAAGGCATATATTCTTATAGCGATTTCCTTTCCGCTAGATAGTGCATGGTTTGTGTCTGTAACTCTTTGCCACAAGTTCACTTTTCGACTTACATAGTTGGAGGAGTCATTCAAAGTCCTAACACGTTGAAATCGGCTAGTCCATATAATATCGGTGGCAGTGTATATAGTTCTTGAACGAAAGCTCTAGCCTCTATCATATTCCATTAATTTTCACAGTTAACACAGGGAAATAGTTGCCTTTGAAAGCAACTAAAGTATCGCGGAAAATATACTGCGAATTATAAATGAATACAAAAATTACATGAAGTTCTCTCCAATTATTTTGACACCAACCTCTACATGGTTAATATTGGAACTTAATAATCTGCTGAGTTTCAAAGTCTACGAGACCAACTCCTTGCTATCTCTTCTCTCTTTCACTTTACCCACCACGCGTGTCCTGTTCCATTTGACGGGGGCCTAGAGAGAGTCTGGCATCAGGCTTATTGGCTGAAAATTTATATGACAAGTCTGCAAATGAGCAATAAGCTGCTGTTTCTCAGGGCTCTGTTTTGTACCATCAATTCAATGCCTTCCACCGCTGATGACGGCACAAAGGGTACGAGGGGTGATCCTAATCCCCTGAAAAATTTGTTTTATGGGATTAAGTCTTCTTGTTCGTTATTGAAGCTGTAGATAGTTTCAAAGCTTTTTGATAGTACTCCTAGTCCTTCATATACTTCTCTAGCCTTAAACCCTGCTCTTCAGCTGTATGAGAGGAACAGCAAAGTACTTAAGTAGAGCTTGGCGGCATAATCAAATGGGATTCAAACCAGTCAAAGTTAGGGCTTTCTGCTCGGCTCCTGTGCTCAGTAGGTCCCCTAAAGGGTCGTCAGTTGACCAACCTGTACATCATCAAATTCCACATGAAGTTTTTGATTCCAGCGACAATTTTGAGCCCTATGTCCTTCGAGGGTGTAAAGGTCCTCAATAAGCGTCAATCCGGATTGTTAGGAAGTCTTCGGTGGGCAATAACTTGAGCAAATTTTTCCACATAGTCAATCATCAATTATTGTGAGGCCTAGAAAATGTTGGACGTGATATTTTTGCGAGGAAAAATGTGCTATCAAAACTCAGCTTTTATGGTTTAGGGGCAAGATTTGGAAAGAAGTGGCTCTGTAGCAAATAAACACAAGTCTGAGGGACAAATTGCGAGAAGATCAGCTGAAACGGTTGCTGTTGATCCAGAAAATGTTCAAAAGAATCCGTCAATTCTAAGTCAACAAGTTTCTCATAAATCTGATCAACAAGTTTTTTTTTGAGAAATGTTTCAAGACTAATAAATTTTTTGACAGAGAATTGGGTGCTTTGGGATTGCTTAACACTTGGTTCCAGCAAGAGGCTACAACTTCACATACAGCTATGGCATTCCAATAGCATCACTGAGAGATCTGTTTCCACAACGAATCATATCAAAAAATGGTGAATTCGATTGGCCCCAATGGTCTCAAGCTTCTTTTTGTTGAAATATCTGAAAAGTAGGGTCTATGTCCACAAACGAAAAACACTTCAACAAAGAGCCAGAGAATTGTCTTATTGTACAAGTACAAGCCGTCACATGGCTTCCAAAACTGCCATTTGGATAGAGCTTAGTAAATTTTAAGCACATTTCCTGGAAAAATACCAGTCAAGGGATTTTTGTCAAAGCCTGGTGGGTGTCCTAGCTCAGTCGTTAGTGCGTTGAACTACTGTGGTTCGAGTCCGGGAAAATACCATCAACGTATTTTTACAGCCCGTAGAAGCTTACCCAAATCTTAATGATTTTTTAGCCAACGCATAGCCTTATCAGAGACAGGATCTTGAGCCTAGAGACACAACTAAATAGGGACGAAAGTGACAGTATACTGGTCGCAATTTCCGAAACGATGAGAGACGATGCAATGGAACCGACTTGCTCAGAATGGTAGGATACTAGATACATGGCCCAGAACAGTCGTGAAAGAAACATTACACTTGGGAAAGACTTAGGAAGGACCTGATGCGCATTGTCAGAAGCCGTATACGACTAAGCGAAGAGGTTGTAAAGGCCGTATGGATATTGGACATAAGTAAGTCGCGTAACATGTCAGTATCGTATATTTCCTAAAAACAATCTTCCAAGCTCTGACAATCCATGAAAAAAAAAAAGCTGTCATTATTTTCTGACATATTGTCAGAATTTAGTTGACATTGTTTTCGTCCGAAGTGTGTTTTTCTTTTTCGTTTTGCTTTGTATAGCAATTTTGAAACTGACATATGATATTCAGAAATTCTGACAAATTTGTCACTCGTCTAAATTCAGCAAGAGTAAAGGTATTCGACTTTTGAGTTTCTTGAGAGGTGAGGTGAACATTCTCTAAATAAGTTTGCATGTCTCAGCTGTAAATCTCAGCTCTTTAGATACACATTCTCCTATTCCAAATATTCTGTTGAAGTTAATTAATTCCTAAAATCACTCAAATACCACGAATAGGTTTCACATTCATCGACAAAAAACCAGAAAATTACCATCAAAATACTAAAAAAATGACAAAATCCGCCTTTGGTACTCGAATATCATTCCCAATGATCACTCGAGTGTGTATTACGTGGCACGTATCTTCCAAATTACACGCTCCACCAAAAAACCCCAAAAGATATTCTCACGTTAAACCAATTCCAAATACATTTCTCCCACCGCGCGAACCACTTTATATTTGCTATTCCTCATTATCACTCCCATTGGAGGTTTAAACGTTCACCCCACTCGCTGAATGCTAATATCCTTCAAAAAACAACAAATCCTTGTCCCTCCCCCCCTCTCGCCCAAAACAACAGATAAACCATTCAAACCCGCGCACGTTCCATCAAATTCCTAGCACAAAAAAAAAAAGCATGAAATCCTTAAATCAAATCATGAATAGAAGAAGGACGAAATAAAACGTGTTTCGATTTACTTACATTAATCACATCCTCGTCTCCAATGGGGAATGAATCTATAGAATCCTTGCAAAATCCTTTTTATTTTTTTCGTGTGGAAGAGAAGTTATTTACAGAAAAATACAATCGAAGGAAGAACCAACCAAAGGATATGCACACAAATGGGTGTTCTATTTTTTTTTTTTTGTTATTCAAGTGCACTTTGTCGCATTTAGAAAGACACACAGACACGCACGCACGGATAAGAGATGCAAAAGTCCTTAATTTAATTTCTTTTCTTGAAGAAGAACTTAAAAAGAAGAAGAAGAAGAAGAAGAACAGATAAAGAAATGATAACACAGATAGGAAGGAAGAAGATTAGCAATTTACTGTTGCCGTTTCAACCACTCGCTCATTTTGTCTTATGAGACGCAGTACTCTCGCCCAAGCAAGGACCACAGCACGTGTGTGCACTTTCCACTGGTAGAATTCAATTTATTTTATTAATTTTTCCCCGAAAAATCCTCCCAAAAGAAGGACTCTTTTCACTCACTAGTTTCACTACTTGCTGTTTGGTTTGTTTTCCTCTTGTCGTTCTTTGGAAAAACACAAATCAAAACACAAAAAACGAATCCAGGAGAAAATAGAAATAAAACGATAAACTAAAACAATGTTCTGTCTTGTATCCTCGCCGTTATCCTTTTTATCCGAATTTTTTTTTAGCGTTGTAGCGTCCACACACGGAGACGGTTCGTAACGAACTAAGTTCTCCCCCATCAGGACGTCAACTCAAAACTATTGAAAGAAAGCTTTATTCCCACTCAAGGCAAGGATATCACTCACTCAAAGGACATTCTTCTATTACGCCGCCGGTGAGCTTTCGGTTTTGTTTACTTTCCCATTCGCGATGAAAGCGAAATGCCAGAGAGCGAGGAAGAGAAGAAAAGTCGCTGTAATGGGGGAGGCTCGTCCTTGTCGGACACGATACGCGTTCCTTTCTTCTTTTGACACACAACAAAAAAAGAAGAAGGACCCAAATTTCAAAGTAAACAATGTTAGTTATTTCGTTTTGGGGGTGATGCGTTGATATCCCACATATGTGAGGTTGAAGCGATTAAAAGGTTACAGGGGGGGATCCCCTTTTGAGAGATGGGCTTAATCCCTTATTTCTGTTGTCTCCACTTTTGCGGAATTCGTGGAATGTAACGTGAAAGTGGAAATTAAAAAGAATTATTTGCCCCAATTGGCTGTTTTCTTTTCAATTGATGTTGTGCTCCAAGGAATCGGTAGTTTAAGGGGAGAATCGTTGGCAGATGAAAAGGATTTGGAGTTCAGTGTTTTTTAATGCCTGACGAGTTATGATTGGCTTATCGTCGTAAATGTGGCGGGCTTGGATGGGTTGTCATGAAGACAAGGAAGGGTGTTTCAAGGGAGAATGTAGGAGACAGACTGGGGGCAAGGATCACGGTGATAAATGGATAGTCTAAGTCTTACAATATTTGAAGTAAGGACTATTAAAGCTCAGAGACTTAAGGGAGGTGATCAGGTTCTATACTTTTGTCAGGATGAGGACAATCAGGATCTATTTAGTACTAAGTATACTCGAATAAAAATGTGCTTTCTAAAATGTTTTGGAGCTTTTTAAGGACTGCGGAAAGATGTATCATTCTTCACTAGATGTTGAAGCAGAAAACTGGTCCATTAAATCAAATGTTAAGGCCTTCAGTTCTGTACCCAGTTTCAGTAGATGCTCCGTGTTCCAGGAAGAATTCTTAGTATATTCTAGCTAAGGCAGATGCAAGCTTCAACTCCTTTCTGGCTGTTGTATCCCAGTAGTCTCGTAGCCTGGCTTAGGCCTGCAGTATTGTTCCAGGTTCTTGCTTTGTCTTCTTTTTGGAGATATATATATTGTGATCCCCTCTTCCGCAGAATGGTTCAGGTCCAGAGAAGACCTTGGCTCCTTGTCTTGCCAAGGCATTAGCTGTTCGTTACCTTAGATCCCGACATGTCTGAGGATCCAGTAGAGTGTAAACTTGTGGCGCTTCACAGACATACATACTGAAGTGTAGTAGTAGTAGTCCTGTTCTCTTCTTTTCTAACACGGGGCAAGGTTTTGTGCAAAACTTCTAGTCCTCGCTTGCGATAGATAAGTAGGACACTGCTGATGGACTGATATGGGCAATCAATATGATCAAACGTTGGCTCTAAAGCTTTTGGTGGCGTCTTGAAAAAAGTATGTTTTTCTACTGAAAGCAGTCAAAGTCTTCGAGTAATCGTCGTCTCTGCTTTTCCTGTTTCAAATAAGGCAGAGCAAACAATGAGTTTAAGGCGTCTATCTGCTGCAGTCTCTTCTGGAAGTAATAGTCCCAAATGTACAGAACATTTAGTAGAAACTGATCTAGAAATCGCTCAACGCAGACAAACCCACAAAAAGAGGCGTCTCTATTAGAAATTTGTTTCCTTGAAATGTCCCCAAAAGCTAGCTGAGGGTAGGGTTAAAAGGGTCACGCAATAGCAGACAGAAGCAAAAGCAATGTGCGAGCTGTCAGTGTGACTACATAGCATCCGCAGCTTCCTGGGCTCGTCTACTCCTATTGAGCTTCACTATTACATTTGTTTTCAGTCGATTTAGGAGGTTCTTATCTATTTAGCAATGGGAGACCACATTAGGTGATAGATACTAGAATGATTCAATCAACCCTCAGTAGAAAGAAAACCACATCAGCCAGGGATTACATACAAAACCTCTTCCATAGCTGATAGTGATCAGCAGGTTCATGCAAAGGCTAGCTTCTAGAGATTATACTAGAAAGAAGAACTAAGGAATTAGACAAGAGTTTTAGACTAGAGAGGACTGGATCTATGGGAGGTGCCTTGAACAGGCTAAGTTCATGAGGCATAAGTTATCGACTCAGCGTCCCTTTACTGCTCCACGGCTAAAGTACTAATTCCTTTCTGCATTTTCTGTCATAAGGTACCTAGGAGTAGTACTTGAGATTAGCCTAAGGTGCAGTGTGAGCAAGGAGAAAATAGGATTCACTTGAGTGGTGTGGTACGTCATATCCTGAAGATCACTCCCATGGTGGCTTAAAGTATATCAACAAACTGATCTGCTGATTTAGGCACACGGAGGCCCTAAGATCATCTTCAAGTGAACCTTAAGCTAGTTGACCTTCGTGTTCTATACATAAATCAGAATGTAATGCACCAAACCGTATGACCATAGCAATATCCTGAGTATATTACCGGGAGATTTAATAGCAGTTCTAACCGAAAGTGGAAACTAGCTTGATTGATTGAGGAATGACTTCGAAATCAAAGTTTTAATCTAGGTATGGTTCAGAAATGCGACACGAAGTCAGAGCTTTTCTCCGATGACTCTCTGTACTTGATGTTTATCGCTTATTTAGAGGATCTTTTAGAACTATTTCTAGGCCACTATTAAGGCATTTGGGTGCATATCACTCGCGAATATAGAGTTCTACTTTTTGAGTTGTTCCTCATTTGAATCGTCTAAGCCTTTCACGAGGTGTTGGCTAGAGCTCATGCGCCCACCTATCAGCTATCTAATGATTCTATAAACATTTAGGCTGTCAGACCTTGTTCTAACTTTATCTGCTTCTGTGGGATCCTTTAATCTTTCCCGATGATGTACCTGGACTTCGTGTTGTTGAGGGATTTAGGAACTACTACAGCAGTAGTACATCTACAACTTATCTCTTTCGGACCTCCAGGAGACTGCTCCTTAAACGAGGACTGATACTAAAGTTATCGATTTGATTTCAAGTTACTCGTCTGTCATTGAACATGAACACTCAGCTGACTTTGTGGTAGGCCTTGTGTTCAAATATTGTGCCAGCTAAGACTAGGGCTAGAAATCTCATTACGATTGCTTTGGCTGTCATGCCTTGGCATTCAAATCATCCGTCACTATAACTATGTGTCCATTCTGTTGAGTCCAATTGATTGTAGAAGATCTCCTTCTTATCACTAAGCAAGCCCTCTGTTTTCAGAGGTGTACGACTGAATAATGTAACACTCTCGCTAGAGTCTGGCGCAACAAAGTCAGAAGCCCTCTGTCCTTCAGATACGAGTACCTACTTCCTTTCTATTCGTGCGATTGAAAATCTAAGCCTTGGCGCTCCATTGGTACTTATGGCCTTTTGTTTGATTATATTCGACTTACGCAAGAATACATTTATGACTTTTTTTTTTGACTGATTTCAGCTCGTAAATCTCAGATTTATCATGTCTGTAAGGAGACTGTGATCGTGTGGCGAAAAGATGGTCTGTTTAACCTTCGAAAGTGTATTTTTTTTTTGTGTTTCCTATGACCTCACCTCTGACTTATGAATATTCATAGCTCAGCCTAAATACTTGAGATGAGCTTTTTAGATTATTCAAGCTTATCTTTTGTCCATCCCATAGACAGAGTCCTAAATCACTCATATCAGATGTAGGCCTTTCAATTCTTCTTTCTGAATCATTCCAAGCAAAAACAAAACTTCCCAGCTGGTCATCGAACTCGGAGTCAACTTAAAGCACTGTACTATCAGTTAAATTGCCCCAAATTACAACTATCAAAACTGCCTTCAAATTAGCGCTGTTTTGATCTCCTGATCTTTTGTGTTCATTAAGTTTCCACATCTCTTTCAAATATAAAAACACAGCAATAAAACCGTTTATACATATTTCTAACCAAACAAGTCGAATATATGTCATTTCATGATCACTTTTACTTAATTAAGATTGTCATGCCAACAAATAGCTTCTGTTGTCGCAATAAATCATTAAAAACAATTTGTTTTTGTATTTTTTTTTTGCCCTCTTACTTTCAATTTGAGTCTCTTTTGTTGCGCGTCGACTCTCTTTCGAAAGAGAGAGAGAGAGCAAAAGCTCTCTTGGGGCGAATGTAAACAAACCCCCACATGCAAGACGGCTTCCATTCACAAAAGCATTAACCTACTTTATACATGCGCCCTAAAAAGTAGAACAAAAAAATTGTATCTAGAACCACCCCCAATGTGTGTGTCAGCAGTAGTGGTGCTCTTCTTTCAAACTTCTAACCAAAATTGGTTCAAAACCATGGAACCACCACATGGTGCTGGTGCTGGTGCTGGTGGTTCAAGGTGGGAGATTAGTTACATTGGCGGGCGGCGGCGCTCACCGATACTGTCACTATCACTGGGGATGTCACTCAACGGCGGTCTGTGACTCATGTGTGAGCTTTTTTTTTCTTTCGTATTTTGGTTTTGAAATGAAACGCCAAAGTTCGATGCTTCCACCTCATTTGGCATGAAAGTGTGGATGGTTTTTGCTTAGAAATCTGACAGATGGTGGGTGGATAGACAGCTAGCTAGATCTATCCGGCAGCAGCATCGCGGGGCGTCATAAGATGAATCAAAGTATTCGGTTAGTTGGCTAGCTGCTGATTGCATAATGAGACTGTGTTGCAGGGTTCATTAGCTATGACGCGGTGGTGGTGGGTGCTGCACAGATGCTAATTAGATAGTCGGTTCCAGATGATTCACATATTGAGGTTTCGAGCACCGTAGCAGCGACCGAACAATGGCCGGGTGACGAAGTGATGATATCATACGCGTGATTGAACCTTGCCGCAAGTCGATGGTGGTTTTAATGGAATTTTCGCTCTCTCAGTTTGGATAAGGTGGCCTTCTTTTAGATACTTTTTTGTGTGGCGCGGTGATATAATACACACGCTGAGTGAGGTAATGATCCAACGTGTAATTGTTTCGCTGATCTATAGAAGAGTATAGGCAAAAATAGTTGCACTCGAACTGGTGGAACTTGTTTCGGTTTGATCTATGTATTCTCCGGATGTGGAGAGCACAGCACGCCTTAAAAAATGAGATCGAAAGTGAACGAATGGGAAATGGAGATTGTTTCTTGGAAAATTAAAATGGAGCACTAAATGGAAAAAATAGAGTTTGTGCGCCAAAGACAAGGCTGCGAACTGCAAAAAGGAGATTAGACTGTTTCCTATTAATCTTTTGGGATTCGTTCTGTGCAACACTGTAGGTGAAAGTCAGAAATCAAAAGGTCTGTTAGCTAAAATATAAAACACTTCCGAAGAGCTGCTTCGTTCACTGAGGTACCCTTGATAACTTAATATGGAGGGCAAGAGGTGCAATCAAGAATAATCTATGATAGCCCTCAACATCTGTTCAATCTAAGCGGTATCCTCTCAAGCATGGCAACTTAAATTGAACCCGAAATCAACTATGACAATGTAGCTTTGTAGATCAAACAAAGTATGGGAGCAAAATGACGGTATATGACGGATTTAGCCTCAGCAAAAGAATGCCCGTTTTATCCTCCTATTTCTGCCGCAGAATCAATATGTTGGTGCATACTTTCAGGTGCTATCAATTCTCCCATGTTATATGCATTCGAAAAAATCTTGTAACAAAATCAGTGTATACTTTTAGGCACTTGGGTTAGTGCAAGGTTTGCTATAGAATGTGGGTTCTATCCTCAAGAACAGTAGAGTGTTGGCTTAAAGTGTCAAAGAGTCCAAGGGTGATCTTAACTCGCCAAAGTTTGGCCTTAACTGCCTCCTTCTCCTATTTGCAAGCTTAAGTCATATGGTGCCCTATGCCATTGTCTATTTTGAGTCATCAGAATTGATTGCTCGTTAGGTAAGGTTTGGTTAGGTTATAAAGAGTTATGAGTGGCCCATCGCGATCCCTTTAATGAGTCTAAAATGGCAGAAAGACCCCTTAAACCTAAGCAATTGATTGCCCTGCAGACATTGAGAAGGCCTTTGGTTAATTACAAGAACCTACCTCTTCCAGACTGTTAAAGAAGTACCTTCTTAGATTCAGATAGTCTTAACCTACTGGCCCCAAAAAACAATATCCAGAGAGGATCCCAATCGTAGTCCTAACCTGTGATCTCTCTAGCTTAATGATTTCCACTGATCTTTTGTGGTTGTACTCTGGCCACAGAGCTCTGGATATCCTAGGCCCATCTAGATTAGTCCATCTGTGGTTGACCAAGTTGTATATAGACCTCATTAGGTATATGGCAACTCTTGCAATCTTCACTCCTGAGATTGGCACTTGAGACAGTTCATACACAATCCGTCTAGATGTAGCATGTAGTGACCCTATATTTCTGTAGGCTGGCTAGTCGAATGCCAGTGGCTGTCGATGTTCGTCTAAAGGTATCAAGGCTCATAGTTAAAGGTCCTCTCAAAGCACTGGTCGTAGTGAGTCATACTAGTCCCCGATCTGTCTTGATGGTCTCTAGCTTATTAGACACCAAGCGGGTCTACAAAATACCAGCAAGCTTCTGAAGTAAATAAGTAGGTACTGAACCCATGATTTCAAGGGAGAAAATAGGGCTGAATATTTGTTTCCCCGAGATGTACTGGTGGGTGCCATGGTTCACTGGTTAATCCTCTGGATTTCAAAGTTCAAACCCTAGAAAAGACCAACAAGTTTCTTGTTCTGTTCCACCTCATGCAGATTTTAACCTCACTTTGTATGCATGCCAATCTATGAGCATTCACAAATTCATTCCTTCACCCAAGGAGACCTGAAATGGAATGTCAATTTCTTGCCAATCTACTAAAGCAAAAGACAAAGTCTCTAATACTTTCGACATTCCATTTAAAATTCGTTGATCCACCCACAATGTGCACTCAATAGATAGCTCACTCACGAAGGTAAACCCAATCTGTGTTTCATAATTTATTGCAAGTTAGTGGTACCGTTCCCAAACCCAAGTATAAATCAATACCAAATCAAATATCTGAAACCCCCAAAATGCATGTCTTCTTCTACATACATTGCTAGCTATTCCTTCAATGCACATTCTCCATCACCGGAGACCGAGACAAATATTTGCTCAAAACCCCCCTCCTGCCAGGATATGGGTTTTCGGGTGGCACAGAGAATTGTATTGCTACTCTTTAGACAGTAGCGAAACGAAATAACTTCGAAACTTCTTGAAATTCCTTCAAGGATATGCAAACGAGTATCGGAAAGCGTCTTCACTTCACCGTCTCTATTGGTTTGGTATAGCGTCGTCATCAAGAAAGGACATACCTCAGGATGGTAATCGGGGAACAAAATGTTTTTCTGTTTTCTTTTGTGTATGCGATTCATTTGCTGTCGTTTGTCGTTCGTTGGTAGTTTTTCTTTTTTTTACAAATCGTCAAACAATTTGCGTTCAATGAAGATCCGGAAAGAGTATATACTTTTTTTTTTTGGATCGTAAAAAGAATAAAAAGTGCTCACAGGATGAAAGAATCCTTGCAACATGGAGAATGTTTTCGACTTTATTTGATTTGCTTTCGGATAGTTTCAATGGAGTTAGAGATTACATGATGTGATTTCGTTTACGATTTGCGAAAATGCAATGAGGAATTTTAAATTTTCGTCCAGGAGGAGGATTTTATAGCAGAAATGTTGCAGTTCAAGCGGGAAAAAAGTGAATTAAGAGGAACCTTGCAATCGAACGCTAAAAAAAACAGAGGGACGGCTTTTGTGAATACGAAATTTGTGAGAAGTAAATGGCAATGTTGTAAGGACATTACCACCATCTACTGATAAATGTCACAAAGTGTGGCTCAAGGTGTTCAAAAAGTGGCCGAAGAGGGATATTGTCACGTAAAGGTTGAAGAATTCTTTGCTCTTCATAATTTTGCAAGAAGCGACAACAACAACATTCCGAGATGACGAAGAGATTGAACGATGGATATAGGCCGACTGTGGAGAAGGTAAAGGCTATTGGAAGGCGATACAAGATGCTTACGTTAAAAGGTTATGGGGATTAGGCGATATTGAGCTCGCAGCAATTTTGTAGGCAGGAGTTCTTCTAAGTCATGGACGATTAGCTCACCGAGCAGTCGCATAGGAAGTGAGTTGTATACTCAAGAACTCCTTCATCATTTTTGTAGACAGCACTTCGAAAAACAGTCTAGGTCTTGCTGAAGGCGATAGTCATCTTGAGGTGAAGAAATGGCTTTGAGAAATTTGGTATCATCTGCATAAAGAGAAAGAGAATAACCCTCTCCAGTCTCAACATCGTTTATAGTTTGAATAAAGAGAAGGGGACTTAGATGACTGTCTTGTGGTACACCAGAGGTAGCAAAGTAAGCGGCCGATAGGACGGATCTGAATCGTAGGATCAATAGTAACAGACAGAAAAGGACTCTGCGTTAATATCTCCCACTTTCGTCGGGCTGTTCTTCAAGTTCTGAGGCTGGCAGAACAAAAGTACGGACTAGTGATTGGTCCTGTTCAGACGCCATATTGCTTAGTCATCTGTCTTTCTTGGGATACTCTTGAATCCCACTCATTGGGAGACTGTTGCGAGCAAGTACTGATGTGTATGTGAGAGCTCTCACAGTAGCATGTCTCAGGATGTAAATATCACTTTCTTTGCTAGGAGATAGGTTCGCGGAAAATTATCTTCTCGCTTCTGGTATCAGTTGGACTTCTGCTTGAAGCACTTGGGAAGCCTTAATGATACTGAGATATTGCATTCAGAGAGGACCTGACTTTTAAAAAACTTTTGATGCGGATTGACGGCCCTTGTGTTTGCCGAGTCTTCTGTTGATGAGATGATAGAATTTGGCGCAAGATAGTCTTTTAGTGTCTAGGT
This sequence comes from Chalcosyrphus nemorum, assembly GCA_949716465.1. NCBI lineage: Eukaryota > Metazoa > Arthropoda > Insecta > Diptera > Syrphidae > Chalcosyrphus > Chalcosyrphus nemorum. Next base: position 57,647,643 of record OX454334.1, on the reverse strand, counting down.
ATTCAAATGGGACATATGGAACCAGTAGAAGGTAGGCGTGCTACGTTTCTAACTGTGTACATCAAGTCGATGATGGGAACTAGTATTTTGCTACATAGGTCCAGTGTTATATGTCCTTTCTTTATTCCTTCCTACATGTTCTCTATACAGTTTAGAGTACCGTGCTTAGTCCAAGATTGGGCGTAGATTGCCCCTGAGTCTTAAAAGGCCAAATGGTTGTATATTTCCACTTTTACCTTCGTTGGGTCGTTGACGTCCGATCGCACACGTTTTGATATGATGTCAAGGAGGACTATGTTATGCCGCTTGTTAAACTCCCATTAGCGACCGAAATACGTTGCAAAAGATATCTTCATGTGCCAGTGTCTATACTTGGGGAATCACCTATTTCTGAGCGAAATGGCATAAAGGCCTGAGCTTCGATTTTATTGGAGAGCGGGGGATGGAAAGTGCGTTCTAGTTGATGCTCATGTTTATTATTGACTAGCCTTTTCGACTGTGTGGCCAGCTGAGGTACCCACACTTCTCACCTTCAAACAGAAACCTCTCTCATTATGTTGGGCCTTTTACACCAAAACCCTTGTTAAGCGTTCAAGTACTCACTCCACCCAATCCATCATCACCTGTTATCCCATCGCACAATCTTCAATTGAATTCAAAAACTTGACCCCTATGTGTAATGGAATTCCAGTAATTCCGCTCCAATTATACCCTTTTCCTGTCATGATTAATGCCTCTCCCAACAACACGCACACAGTATTCCAAGAAACCCAACGATGACTTATCACCAGCATTCCCTCTACCAATTCTAGCCCTCGAATAGTAAATAAAAAACAAAGCCCGCCACTGACTACAGAGTTCACTCTTGTCTTATCAATCCCAAAAGCCTGATAAGCCAAATAAAACTTTTTTTCACAATGTTTGCGCAAAACACACAGACTGTGTCACAGGCGCACCTGTTTTACTCTCGACCGAAACGAAAAAAACAGACTTTCGTTAAGTATGCGACACCCATTGATAAGATTATGCTCCAGAATTGAACACCGTTATCGGCAAAGTCGTCGCCTCTTATCTAATCTAATCAAATGTTGAAGCAATTTTTCAGAGCTTCGCGCAACCTGTTCGTTTTAGTCTTTAGTAAATTTCAGTACAACGAGCAAAGAAGAAGGCTAAACGTTCCTCTTCCCGCAAGAAAAGCAAAACGACAGGTGGAATAGAATAAATTCTTTTTAGGCTCTCCTTAACGCTTAATCCGTTTTCTAATTTTTTTATCCGCAAAGGAAGTGTACATTTCCGTGAATAAACGAACGATATTTTGAAAAATGGTTTCAGTAGAGACAATTGGATCGATATTCATCAAAATTTTCAAATTGGTAGGTTTCTGTTTGTTTTTTATCCTGTGACTCGGATAAAATGGAATAACTTTCGTTCATTGATGAGATCATGTTTAAAATTATAAATTTTTGAGTGATTAGCGGTTTTTATTGAAAACGTATTTCGAAATAAATTATAGTACTGGCACTTGTGTGTGCCATGTTGAGTTTGATTAAAGATAAGCTATCTCTGCGCTTATTTGACAAAAAAAAAAGAAAAGATACTATTACTCACGGCGCGATATGAGTTTGTGTGTAGTAAACAGGGAGTGGTTCGGTGTCTTGCGAAACCGGGTGAAACATTGGGTGGTGGTGATTCATGTTTACAAAGAATGGAGTTTTGTAAGATAAAAGACGATTTTCAATAGTTTATTTTCCTTCGCGCATGCTAAAATGGCGAAAGAAAATGAAAAATTAGTCTAAAATGCCTCTTTTTGTGTGCGGATAAAACATCGCAACGATAATATTTAAAATACAACATCCAAATGATATTTAAAGTCACTCCAATCGTAAAAATGTGCGAAAAGTGTAAAAAGAAAAACATAGAAAAAAACATCGCATGCCAAATTTCAGTTCCATTCGTCCAAATGATTGTAAAATCACTCTTTTCATAAAAATGTGCAAAAACAAAAACATAGAAAAAACATCGCACATCAAATTTCAGTTCCTTCGCGTCAAAATCACTCAAAAATGAATAAAATAACAAAATCTCTATCAATGACTGGACAAAACTCCACCTGGATAGAACATCGCACGCTAAAATACCCTATTCTCTTACTTATCTCTATAGGTTCTCAATTTGGTGATCATAATTCTATATAGAATCGGTGATGGAGGTGAATTCTTAGGTATTGGCGGCACATGGAACCTCAACGAGGAGAAAAGTCCCGACTGTGAAATTGTGGCGTCCGGAGTATTTGTTGGATTCTTCATATACACTGCCGTCCACTTGATAGCCTATTCATTTGGTACAACCAAACATAAGCGGTAAATATTCTTTCAACTTGAGGTTAACTGAGTTCTAATGAAAAAAAAAAAAATACAATTTCAGTGAATTAACGGATACAATCATGAACGTGGTGGGCACGTTCATGTGGATTGCAGTCGGTGGCACAGCTCTACACTACTGGAAGGGATACATGTCCGATCAGGGATTCCTATATGTCGCTTCTGAGCGACAAGTCGGCATCGCAATGGGATCACTTTGTGTCGTCACTGGAGCTCTGTACCTGCTCGACACAGTGCTGGCATTTGTACACTTTGCCAAGGGCGATTCGGAATTACAATAAATTTTTTAGCAGACAAACTAAAAACATAGAATAAGTTCGCATCGCATTCGAAAGGCGATTTACTTAATTCACATTCGTTTAAGTTCAAATTAGATTTTATAATTATAAATTTGCATACATTTATGACAGGACATAATCCATTCCATTTGAAGGACAAAACTTTACACATTTTTTTTTTTTAAATAAAATAAAAGAGAACAAAACACACATTTACATACATCCGATGTAGCCTAAGGAAGTGCGGCTTTTTATTTGAAACTTTAAACGCTTAAGTCGGCTGTCGAGAGGCTAGAAGCGGTTGACATGTGAAAGAGTCGGATTGTTTGAAGTTTCGCCAATAAATGTGGGTTTTGTGCTGTGCATTTTAATTGCAATCAGGTTCTTGATATGACACCATCTTTGGAATGCTACTTCGTGCTGAATGACAGCTCATTAGGCTGGAGTTTCAAAAAGGTTTGGAAATTCTGGTTTCGTAGACTTTAAAGGGTCATACAAAGGCTCTCCATTCTATGTTTCACTTTATCTCTCTCTACTAAACAACTTGCACCTTTGATATAGGACGAGTGTGCCAACTATCTATCTCATTTGATCTTTCAGATTGACGACCAAACAGTCGACTAGTTCTGTCTGTCTGTCTATCTATTTAACAGCTTCAATTTGACCTCAAATAATATTCAAATTCCTTCAATCTAATTCCATCGGATACTTTCTAAAATAGCAATCGGATTTTGGAACTCACACTGGAGTGAGTCACCATCGTGTACGTTTTTTTATGAGTTTTTTTACGAGGTGATTAATAAACTGCGACCCTGTTTAAGTCGTAGGCTACAAAATGATTCTCTCCGGTGATTAAAAATTCAGCTTTTTGTGGGTTATCTAGCACCATTAAGGGGAGACCCCTGAAGCAGTATTTTCGCGAAGAAAATGTTCGTAATAAAATGAAATACTGAGATACATTAGTGACCTCATTTAAGATAGGATTCATATGGGATATTTGTGGTGGGACCTACTTCTCCTTTCTTTTATTTGCTTAGAGCGAAAAAAGAACTCACCTGAATAGCAGCTCCGGCATCGACGACATCGCTCGCACTCCGACTCTTCCTCAACGTTGCTACACTTCCAATATAAAAGGAGACTGGCCGCTTTCGCCTCCCAACACTTCCATCTTCCAAATTCAAGGCGTCCAATTTCAAGTCCAAAATAATCGAACCCCGTGAGAAATCATTGAGTCTCTCGAGTTTCCTGCTGTCCAAACTGAATCGATAGACATTCTTGGGTTTGTCCAAATTATGCTCAAAGTCCGAGTCGAAAATAGCACTTTGTGTCACCTGCCGTCTTGATTGAATACTCGAGGCCGACGAGGTCTTCTTTGGTCGACGAACAACAACTGTAGCAGTTGGTGTGGCAGGCGCTGGTGGAACCTCATCAACTGCAGTTTCCAAATGAACCGTGGACAACTGTCGCTCCAGATTCTTCTCATAATCGTGGAACTTGTCATAGTCAATGAATTTCATATTCTCATAGCTGACCATATTGTCGATCGCCTGCAGGGACTGTAACGATGCGCTCCACTTTGGATTCAAAGGTTTCTTCTTCTCTGCCGTTCCGGCAAGGGTTCGTCGAAAGGACGCAATGAAGGACGACGAACGTCGTTTTTGAAAGTTCTCCTGCGGATTGAAGGCCGGACTAGGTGGCTCTTCGGGCTTTTTGAAATTGAATTCCTCCACGGGTGCAACGTCGGGTGTTTTGCTCTTACTGTCCGGCTGATCGGGAGGTTTCTCTGTCTCCTCGGAGAGTTGCTCCAGCTGTGGTTCGATGACACTTCGTCGATTCGTTCGACGGAGGAGAATCATCGAACGACTTCGGGTGAATTTGTAGGGACTGTCTTCATCCTCGGTTTTGGATAGATTTTCCTTGCTGCCAGTAATGGAGGTGATGAGTTTGGAAAGGCGGCGAGTGAGCGAGAAGCTGTTTGATCGCTCGAATTTTGGAGCATTTTCAAAACCCGGTGGTGGATTGATGATCTTGGTAGTTGGAGGAGTATCTTTGGCTTTGACATTGTTATTGTTTGGCGTGAGAGTGTTTTTATTGTTCGATGTAACCCGCACCGAGTTCGAACGAGTGGGTTTGGTCTCTACGGGGGTTTTGACCTTTTTGCCATTGGATTTGGGAGATTTGTTGCTGGATTTTCTGCTGTTAGACTTTGGTTCCTTGTCTTTGGTTGAGTTCATTTTGATGCAGGTGGTGAGTCATTTAATCTGTGGAGAGAGAGAGTAGTTCTGTTAAAATTATAGAAAATATGATAAAACCAAAGAAAACACAATTTTGAGGTCAGAATTGGGAGTATTTTTGCTTAAAAAACTACCACGGGGCTCAAAGAAAAACGTTAAACTTTGTTCACTGTGTAATCGGGACGAAATTAAGGTTTCACAGAGAAAAAAACGTGATTTTTAACTAGTTTTAGAGGTCAGAAACGGTATGATTTTCGACTTCAAAAACATGATTCTTCTGATATAGGAACTCGACCTTTAGCTTGAGTTGGGTTGTGGTGGCAGGTTACACAATATACAGCCACATTTAGGCCATTGAAGGTCCATTCTAGTCCCACAAGGATCTGGGTGGCTTCTCAGGACTGCTAGTGGAATCAAGCGGAGGTTTTTTTTAGAACGTAGGAGCCGACTGATGCTTACGTTTGCAGTTCGCTAAGGTTTTCGAAGAAGTATGTTCCAAGATGTTATCTTTTTTGGCGGAGAAAATTGATTGAAATCGATTCTTGCCCTACAAAAGCTATTATCACGCTGAATGTTTAAAAACGCGAACTGGGGCAAAATGTTTCGAGCACTTACCGCCAAGAGAGGACTAGACTACCTACAGACGATAAGGACGGACTATTTTGCAAATAGAGCACTGAACTACGACACCGACGCACGACGGGAGATAAGGCAGCATAACATCACAGATGGTGTCCCTCAGGGCTCCGTACTATGTCCACTACTGGCAAATCTTTTGTACAATGATGACAGAGCTCTGGGAAAGGATTTTGCTTAATAATTTCAAACTTACGTTCTATCCCGAATCGGTTCCAAGGTCCAAAGATTTCCGTGCTTCAAAAATTTTATAAAATTCAAACTACAACTTCAGTAGCACCCGTTTCCGACCACCAAAACCCGTGGAATCAGATTAAAAAATCCCAAATATCGGCCTTACAATAAACAAGCCTAATCTTTACGATTACGTCATTAATGTTTTGACATTTTTGTTGGTGGAAAATACCCCGATTTAGGTAATCGCTCTCATTTTAGCACACCACTGTCTAATGTTCTATTTTTTTTTTTTCTTTCGTTTTTTTTTACTCCACTTGAAGATTATTTTTGATATCACGAATCTTATCGTTTGAGGTCTGTGATAAGAAATTCTGCTGGTAAGGTAAAAGTTTTTGACTCATTGGAACTAAAAAATATTGTAAAACGCAGCAGAATTTTTGAAGTGTAATAAGAAAAGCAAAAAAACCTTTCAAAAGATAACAACACAAACTAATCGGATGAATTACTGATAAACGTTGAACATGTACAACGAGCAATTTCTACTTAATGAAATCATCGACAGGTATTGAATGCAGCACAACAAACCAAACAGTATTGAGGTTTCCAACTTCCGAAAGGCAGAGGCAGAGAGAGGGAAAAAAGTTTTGTTTAACCAACACAATCGGCAAATAACGAAATTTAATGGGCGCTGCTACTGCTGAGTGAATCATAAAATGCTGATCAAGTAAGGCAAAGCAAACAACATGGACATGTGAACAGAAATTTTCTTAAAAAAAAAAAAAAACGAAAATATCATTAGACTCTTAATTTGATCGTAAGGTCACAGAGTGTGAAGGTGTGAAGGTGGGCGTAAGGTCTGGATGGTGGCAGACCGATATGTGCCTTAAAAGGCAAGGTTTTTTAATCGAGTGAATGGTTGATGAGTCCTTAGCTGTTCTGAAATTATTCATGCTATGAGCAACTTGTAGTGAAAGTAATGGGAAAAGCACAGAACTGTATGATTTCTCTCTTAGAAAACGTCGGTATGGTAAATTCCAGTCAAGCTTATCAGAGAGCGGGCAAAAAGGCGACACGTTCTTCGAAATAAATGAGTAGATGTTGTAGGTATAGGTTGCAAATTTACACCGCGATTGTAGGGACCTTAATCAAGGATCTGTGTAACTTGCTGTCTTAGTTGTCACTTAACTTTAAAGAAGGGATGTGCTATGAGTCACAGTCTCCTTGGAATTTATTCCATGAGAAGAAACGCCGTGAGCTACTGCACCTAGAAGCAGATTTTGATTTAAAGCATCTCTAGCCGTGTTTTATTAGAAAGTGTATAGCCAGTTAAGTAAATATGTGCACACAGAGCAGCAACTTCACAAAAAGTGGAGATAATTTACTTAGTAACCAAAAGTGTTCATATGTTCAGGTGGAGACAAAATAGAATTATAGATGGCGCTGACTGCAATTGTAAACAACAACCATTATTTGTTTTTTACTGATTGAATGGTTGTTGGCTAAGCGCGCCACCTATGATTCGAATGCTAATTTGAAAGTAATTGAGTATGAAAGGGAGTTTTATTGGGAGCTGGCTATACACGTTCCAACAAAACACTGTCATGATATGTGCATGCATATTTGTCCCAAATACAATGCCATACAACTTGTCGTAAGCGTGCATAACTCTGCACAGAAGGTGTGAATACATAAGCTCTGAGATCTTCCTGTTTTAGGGATAGAGCCACTCAAAAATTATTTTGCCAGATTGTAAACAACCCAGTCGAAGCAAAAGTCGTTATAGATCTTAGCCTTTAACATTTGGCTGACAGTACATGTACATATCATTCAACATTTGGGTCATTTCTTTGGAGCAAGATCGTGTAGCTCTAGCTAGTTTTATATAAAAGGAAACCGCGTGTAACTGTCCTAATTCCATAGGAGTATCCGTGTATTCTTAGATTAAGTTGGTAAGGATGAATTCTCTACGCCACACTGAAGTCAGTGCTGACCTATGGTGGTACCCATGGAGAGTAAAGAAGGTAGTCCTTTGCACATAACACTGTTGTAATGAAATAGTTCTAATGACTTGTTGCAAGCAAGCTTCCTTTTTGATTCCCTTTTTCATCAGGAGAAGACCTCCAAGACGTTGAGTTGCCTTCATATCTCCCTGTTTTGTTGGACTCTTTTGCATACTCGTAAAAAGTGTGTCTGTACCCTTATAGACTCCACAAAGGTCCTTTTGCCGTCAAAGGCAATTTCTTCATGGAATACCTATGAGAGCGAAAGGGGGCTTTCTATCTCTTTGTTCAGGTCTCAGTTCTGGCTTTGTCAAGTGATGACACAAGTCTTTATGGAGGATGACTTCATCTTTGGTTTTCTTGTGTCTTTATTCCCTATTACAACCTAGAGGTAACTTATTCCAATGCAAAGATTGAGGTTCCTCTTGCTAATTCTTCTGCTATTTTTTTTTCCAGAAGTTAACAATCCACGTGTAACCTTTTTTTAAAGTTCGTCCACTGACACGCCTATTTTTTGAAAAATTAAGTTTTTTTCTTAGGTCTCGAAAAACTTACGTAAACATATAAATAAACATTTACCTGATCTACAAAACTGCCATACTTTATAATTGGCTACGCCCACTTTTTACGGGTGTTTTTCTTAAAAAACTGTTGTTCTTCGATTTCCTTTAAATATCATCAATTCATAGGAACAACTTCCAGTATATGATGGATAAATTTCCAAAACTCGCGAACTACCACGCCCACTTTTTTACAAGAAATTGGAAAGAAAGCTTTAGCAAGCAAGTACATTGAGGTAAGAGGGAGCTATGTGTAGGTATAGACACGATACGCTACCCACAGCTGGTACCACATTCTTTAAAATTTTGTCGATTACTAAATGTATTGACGCATTTCAAGTCCTTGTCATCCAGCTCTGACAACTTCTTTTTTTTTTTTTTTGAGTTAAAGTTTGAGCCTCCAGTGAAGAGAAGAAATTACTCATTCAAAACCGTTGACGCAAGCAAAACTAGGAAATTTTTAAGTTATCAAAAAGTGACGGCAAATTTATAAAAATAAACATTTCTGCATTCAATACTATGAATGAATAAAACTCTAGTACTACTATGAAACATTTCGTTTTCCAAAAATCGTGTGTGAACTTCCAAGAAAAAACAACACTTACAGTGGCTGCAATTGGATCATGCAAATTCTACTCACGTCCACCTACTTCGTGTTATATCACTTCAGCCCAACTTGATCAGCTTGTATGTAGTGCACTGTTTTGCATTCAATTGCTCTTGCAAATTTCACCTCCAATAAAAGCTCAACCAATTCCAACTTTGAAACAAAGAGACCCCAGGAGCCCAATAAAAAAACAAAACCGGTTTCGGTTCTTACCATTTATCGATGATTCAAATAATTTCAATGTCAATCCGTGCCCTCGCCCCCAAACATCTGCACTGGGTCACACTGATCCCCCATAAAGATACACCATCAAAACATTAAAAAAAAAAAAACTCCCTACCCAATAACCGGCCGGCGTATGAGAAAAACGTTTTCTTCGAAAAACCTCATCGGCAAAATATCCCAACGCCAAGAATAACAGCTCATTTGAATATCTAACATTCACCACAGCAGCGCGACAGCTGAGTTCCTTCTCTAATTATGACTCAACGTTATGTGCAAAAAAAAATACAAAAACAAAAAAAATTCAGTCATTAAAAAGCAAAGCAATTGAAAAGAATAATTAAACCAGAGAAAACCAACAAAAAAAGATTAAAAAGAACTCAATTTGAATAAACAAATGAAGCGAAACGAGTTAATAATTTACCTTCAATAGTCGAATATGCACACACAAAAAAAAAGTTCATAAAAATAAAAAGTTGAATAGAAAAAAAACAGACTTTTTTTTAATTTTTTTTTCCAGAATATTTATTTTTAAACTTTTTGCATACTCTTAAAAAAATTAAATACAGCCAGCGCTGATAACAAAAAAATGTTCTCTCCCCCGTCTTTTAAATGATTACGCGGAAAAATTTTAAAAAAAAGTCTAAAAACACAGAGAAAAATAAAAAAAATAAAAATATTAACGAACGCACTCAATACGATTGAATTTGAAAAAAGAGCGAGAGAGCAGGCCAATATTGAGAGAGAAGAGAAAAACACACAAAACTTAAGAAAAATAAATACGACGACAGAAATAATAAACAGTAGCATGCACAAGGGAACCCGAACGTGGGGATATTTTTGAACATTAAGAACTTTTAGAACTTATTTCCGGATTTCGTTTGACGCGTGCTGCGAGAGAAAGGGATTTCGAGAGAACGGTTTTCGTTTTTGGACTCTGAAAGCACTCTTTAGCTGTATATTTTTGAATATTTTTTGGGGTTGGAAATGGATTGTACGTACCGGGTAGAGTTTTGTGGAAAGGTGGTTTTAGACTTTCGGTCTTTAGTCAGTGTACGTTGTTCGTTGTTCTTGTTCTCTAAGTAACGAACAACGAAGGTCTCTCTTTTAGGCAGCCTGTGTCCTGTGCTTGCGCAAAATTGCTAAAAGTTTCAGATGGCTTTCATCGTTCGTTATTCATTCGCTCTTCGTTCATATTTCGTTGTTCCCCGTGTGTCCAAGAACAAATAACGAAAAACGAGTAACATAACGAAAGTGTAAAGCCAGCTTAAAGCTGACAAAATGTGTCCTGATATCGTTATTAGTTCGTCTAAAAACTCCAGATCTTCCAAATATGTTGGCTTCACCTTTGAATTTATTTATCATGGGAATAAAATGTAGGTTCATAAGACTGCAGAACTTTAGTTAGGTGGGAAAAACACTCACAGTCACAGGGGTCGGGGGTAGTCACAGTCACCCTACGAGCTAGTCTTACCTCGACAAAGAGGGGGTACCACGGAGTTCTTTGCGTGCCAATTTTCTTAACAGGCTGAAATTCAGAGGTTCATAAGGAGCGCCCACATAAAAACCTAAGCGGATGGGAATGGTGTAATGGAAGGGAATTTGGTCTCTTAAACTTCCAGAGCAATAAGACAAATGGTCAAAAAAATACTGTGAATTATATACGAATGGAAAAATCATATACAATAACCTCACCAGACATATCAGCCGGAACCTAGTCAATTTCGCCTTCAGTATTGTTTCCGAGTTTCTCTAACATGTTTGACTTGTCGGATTAACCAGCGACTTAACGTAACTCCATAAGAAGAGATCCATTAATCCGATGAGGGAGGTGGCCATTCGACAGGAGCAGTCCTTGAGATTACACGGTTATGGCACTTCCGCTTCAATAGAGGAATTGTTTGACTAGCTTTATGGCATGTGGCATCACCTTGTTTGAGATATGGTCTTTTAGCATTTTTGGCGATAATTTTCTTCAACTAAAAATGTTTGTCTTATCAGAGCTCAGGCATGAAGTCCATGGCCACTTTTTTGTGGAAACAATGGAGTCTCACGAAGTACATGCGGGTTTGTTGCTATCCTTGTTGCCAAGGGCATTAACACAAAAATGAGCTCCACCGCTGACGATTCCAATTCGATGAAATCCAGGACTTTCGGCATTGATCAAGAGGCTTCAGTCAATTGGATCTTGTAAGGGTATGGAGTATGGAAAGATTTCCAATTCTCGAAAACTGCATGAAATCTACTTTGGACCTCATTTTGGACCTGAAGCACTTATGGCTGCGATATTTTCGGTTCTTCGACCGGTACGCTTTGTCACTCTGAACATTAAATAGTGAATTTGTTGAAGAAATTTTTTCCAATGTAGCTCTTTAAACTGCGATCACCGACTCAGAATTTTGGTAATTTATTTTTAATAGTTTCGGCTATCTGCTGATTGTTTTACCCTAAGGTTGTCATAACTGGGCCAATGAACTAGATCCCAATGGAGCCAGCTTCCAATGACCGAAACGACCTAAGTCGCAACAAATTTCGCAGATCTATGTATGTAGTTCTCTGCAATTGACAAGTCAAATTCGCAGATGCGATTAGATAAAAAAGTTCCTGTGAATGAAATGTCAAAGTTTGTGAATAATCTCTCGTTCGTAGTTCGCAGGACGCTGAGCTATGAATGGACCTTTAGTTCGTTCTGAAGTTGAGCCTTAGTTCTACAAGAACGTGGAAGTTTCTTCATATGAAAACTGCCTCAAATTTTGTGGATAATAACTCCTATAGGGGAAGTATGTTCGAAGAGTCATTATAACTTGAGCTAGGCCTTTATTTTCAATCCTTATATATCCTTTCGTAAAATTGTTTTATGTTCTACAGTATTTCGCAATATCTAACGCATTTTTTTCTCTCTCTTTCCAGGTACGTACTTTTTCCAAATTGTGTCTATTATTGAAATATCCTTTTGTGCCAACACTTTATGAAGCATTTTCTAACTTGACCGTTTCCAAGGTAATTTTTCTTATTTTTAAACAACTTTTTGGATTGGGTTTTGTATACTTTTAGAGTCGCGCTTTGTTTGTATATAAAAGGTCTTTCGAATTCTAAATTTCTTTGATTCGAAGTCGGAGTCAATTGAGCCATGTTTGTCCGTCCTTTCGTCCACGTGTCACCAATTTTTGGGCCTTAAATTTTGAGCTAGGTCGATATAAATTTATATGGGTACAAGGTTTTTGCAAAAGCTAGCGATACAAGTGTATTTTTGTTTTTTAATTCGTTCACTGACACGCCCACTTTTCCAAAGATTAACTTTTTTCAGTATTTCTACATGAAACTCAACATAACTTAGGCAAATATGTATATATACCTAAACTTACTGTAGTAATCTTTCAAACAATGTCTAGCTACGCCCACTTTTTGGAGGCGTTTTTCCTAAAAAACTGTCTTTTTTCGATTTTTTTTTTCGGAGTAATATCAATTCTAAGGAATAGAGTTCGGTATAAGTTATAACATTTTCAAAATCCGCTACTATAGGCTCAAATTTTGGGAAAAGTCTCGAGTTTGAGTTTGAAAAAAAAAAATACTTTTTTAAGAAAGGGTACATGATGGAAGAAGGAGCTATTTAGATGGGGGATGGGGGGATAGTACCATTTCCATAGGATTTTTTTGGAATAAAACACAAAACAATAGAAGCCATTGGTGGAAGAGGACATTTAGAATTAAGTCTTGTTTATTATGGGTTCTTCTTTTCGAAATCGTTTGCTTCGAATGCACATTTATATCAATGACTAAAGGACCATCTACGTCCATCAATGAGGGAGGCTTGATTTCATTGACTTACCTACCCTACAAGCTGATCGGTGTGTAATCCCTTTCTCGATTGAATTATTGCTGTTCGGTGCTTTGTTAATCCAAAATATCCTTGTCTTTTCTTAGAATTATATGAATTTTAAGAGAGGTAATCCCAGGTATTTTTGATATCGATTAGTTGACTTTTTGCACTTGTTTCCCTATTTTTTTTGAGACGTCAAATATTTCCACTTCTGATCGTTGAACAATTTTGAGACTTTTGCATAAATTTTGCACAAATTCCTCAACTTGCTTAACTCACTTTAGAAATCTTTTTCTCACACTATCTCGTATTTGATCCTGTCAGAGCCTTTTTAGACATGATCCACAATAGAATCGAACTTTATCACTGTTTAGTGTCTGCCTTTATTTATTTTCTCTTTGTTTTGCTATCTCAAAGCAGATACTTTAATTTTTTTTTTAACTTTTGGAACTCTCTCTTCAATTTGATGATCTTTATCTCACTTTACACGATTCTCTTTAACGATGTAACCGTTTTTTTTCTTTTTGTAGGTAGGTACCTATTTTTCTTGGCGATTTTTTTGCACCTTTTTGCACTTTGTTCTCTTTTCTTTATTCACTTGTATATTTCTTTTGTTGAAGCTTTTTATGGCCAAACATAGAATTCCCGGTTAGACACTTGAACATTATGACATTCTTTTCCCGAAGTTTTGACTTTTTTTTTTTGTTTTTGCGAATTGATCGCGCGCGTGAATACATTCAACTGTCATACGAAAGTAAAAGAACGAGGAGAACCAAAAAAATAAAAAGAAGAATACACATGAACAAGAAACAGAACACAGAACAGATAAAAATGAAAAGACAGCGTGAGAGCTGAGAGGTCTGTCACATCGCGGTTTATGTGTATCTTTCAACTAAACTGCCAGCAATAATATTTAGTGAATTGTAGATACTTTAGAGAGATATTTTAGATATTCCGTTCGTTCGTTTGGTGTCTCTTCCCGCCGCCGTGAAACGTTTAAATCATATGAAAGTAAAATATAAGCACACCGACAACAACCGTGCGTCGTCGTCTGTCATCCGTTCGTTTGTGTAGTCGTCGCCAACCGACGGGTTTATCGCTATTTTTTTTTTCTCTCCTGCTCTTTTGGACTAACTCGGTGCTCTTTGGGCTGTGTATGTGGAATTATTGTTATTTATTCTTTTTTTTAATAAATTTTTGCCTAAAGAGAGCGACCGACGGAGAGAACTGAGAGAGCTTTTAGTATGATATTTGGCATTGGAATCGCAAAAAAATAAAAGATACATAAATCGGTCGTCAGTTAAAGATCTGCCGATCGTATGACGTTTTCCTTTTCAGATACAAATGAGAGAACGCAAAAAAAAATAACAACCAAAACACTTGACACCTGTTAATTGCAAAATTGTGTTCGGATACCGAGTATGGGTTATGAGTATCTGCTTAAACCAATTAGAATGGGGATCAAATAGACATGATATGCTCGCGTATCTGGGAATGGATTGAGATAAGTTTCACTGTGGGTGGAGGTGCAAATAAGTAGTGATTGTTGGGCGACATTGATATGAATACTAATCGCAGTGAGCTTTGAAGTTGGAATGGGAAGGGGAAACAAAAAATATCACACATACGCCAGAGTGGCTGAGATTGGTTTCGGCTTGTTAGATGTGAGTAGAGGAATGCGCTAATGAATGCATAGCTAGATACTTGCCTAAGGTGTGTTTAGTGAAGTGAGTGGGTCTCATTGCTTGGGACAGACGTCATTTTTCATGATTTATTTACATGCATCTGAGCGGTTATCTTTGGGAGAACGTAATACAGTTTCCTTGGTGCATTTCAATGTATCTTTCTACAAGTAGAGCGCTGATGCTTGCTGAAATTGCTCACCACTGCAGTGAATAAGGGCTGGCAGCCTGGTACCAGTAGAATCTCTTTCGTTATTCCTATAAGTCTGTCCATAGAACTGGGTTCGTATGATAGGTAGATATCAGTCGTGAGTGATTCAGTAGTGCCTCTAGCTCATTCTGCGGAAGCGGCGCAAATGTCCATGTCTTAGCTGCTTGAACGGTCGGAATGTCATTGTCCTTTCAACCCTCAAATTCAAGAGAAGTCATGACTTCTTGAGGCCCAAAGGACGTCTCTGAAATGTTAGGCACTCATCAATTTTTCATCATCGTTCAAAGTGTATGGAAGAAATTTGGTGCAGATCTTCGTTTTGCCCGAATCCCCAAGAAAAATGATTGAAATAGTCTCTTCCTTCGATATTTAAGGCCTCCTCTATAAATTTCAGTGAAGCCTTGCGATATTCTCCAACAAAATCATGTACTTTTTGGACCTTTTCATGCGTCTAAACTAAAATATTACCCTTCTTGTGTGTTTGTCATTCTCCACCTTCTTTCTGTCACTCAAACAGCGGTTAGGTCTCTCCAAAACGACTGTTTTACTCAAATAATCATCACGGTACACTTGTTGCGTCAATGGAAATGCTTGTGACGCATTTTTACCAAGTACCGCCCTTTGTTGCATGTTACAGTTTCAACATTAGATGGAAAGGTGTTCTGAAATGTCATGAGATTTTGACAGATAGTAGAGAAAGATTCAAGCTGTTGAACAAAAAAGTATTGGGTGCTCGTTGCTTGGATATGGTTTGTGTCTGAGATATTATTTGCCACACTGTATGGGATTTCTGCATTCGCTTGTAATTCACAGTATTTTATCGCGTTCGTGTTGAAATACACTAGGTTCTTTCGGAGTAGATAAGTGAAAGTTGGTGGAGACTTAAGCACCGAGCTTTTGATTCAATGGCTGACTGAGTACACCACCAACACATGGTGGCCACCTACGATTTTCTTCTGGGCCATGTCTAGGTAGCAAGTCATCGGTTTGAATTTTACGACACTGCTTAGAGAAGTCTTCACTACTTTGAATTTTGTTAAAGGATTGAAGAGGGCCTTAACCCCTGTTTGACAGTCACTATAGGCTTCGTCTAGAAAACAGAGACATGCAGTTCTATGCTGTGGCATCCCATTAAGATCTTTGATAGAGTCTGAAAGAATTTGTGAAGACCTGAATACACTTTAAATCTGGTTGCAACTACAGCTGAAACCAGTCTTGAGTTTCTATCGGAAAGTCGACCTTATACTTGCGTTGCAGCTGAAGCTTTGGTATAGAATAATCGGTGCCAGTTAGTCAACGTACAAACTCACACCATTATTCCCGCGGGACAGGCACTAAGCAAGGCTGATTAGTTCCAAAGTTCTTTCTCTTGTCGCTAGTTCATCATACCGATCACTTGTCGCGATCCAACTATATTCTGATCTGATCATGGGCATTATCAGGAGTTAAACCTTTTACCAGTCTCTGTTCCAATCATTGGTTCCTCAGCATCTTTAATTGTTCGTAGTCAGGTTGGCACATCTGAGTTGTCATCATGTCATCTCTGAAGACAAAAGCCAAAGCATTTATGTCTTCTAAGAAGCACATGGAATCTGCTAGTCCTCATTTTGATTTTGGGTTAAAGTGTGTGCGCCCAGTGCTCTTGTTGGGAATAATCTTATCTTGGTTGCATCTTCCATGGTCAGTGGGCGTGTTGCTTAGTTGCTTTTCAGGTGCGAGAAGATATATTGCCACCATAACAGGCTGCTTCATAAGCAGTCGATTAGGAGGCGCTACATACCTTGAGAGCTGATTTTGTGTGGTACCCCTATCTTTGAGAATGGACTTCTTCCCTTCTTACTCTATCGTCGATTGTGTAGGGTTCCTTTCGAAGACTTTATCTATGAATTGGGCATACTCTAGCTTCCACAATCGAGTCATTTAGTCTGTCCTTAGTTTTTCTAGTCGAACACGAGCAATGGCCTGTTAGTTCTAGTCTGTTGTGGCTCTAAAGAGGGGCATACCCTGGTTAATTTCTTGCCGCGTAGCTAGTCATCAATCAATTAACTTTAGAGGGCCACATACTTACACTGTAAACAAATATCGCATGCGACTAGCTCATGCGGCGAGCAACTGATTTACTTTCACGGCCTGTCAGCTTATCGATTAGTAGATATTGACTGTGGCGTATCTAGTAAAAGAACTCTTCTGATTGGCCTTAGATACCCTATCCTTCATACTGCATGAGACAGTTCAAAATGCTCGCTTGACATCCCCCAAGTCTCATCAGTTGATCTGCGAACTCTTGGTGCAAACTTCAACCTATAAAAGGAATCTTATTTCAAATCCCTCTAAAGGTGGACTAAATCATTTGCCTATAGTCCACATCTACCACTCTCTTCTGTGAAAGCAAAAGTTCACGCACAAAAAAGCTGAATGATTTAATGCCGTCTAACGAGTCTAAAATTAAAATTGGATCAGATAAACAAATAAAAACAGTCCGGCAGTAGAAGTAATAAACTGGACTGGATCTCCATCTCTGCATAAAGTGATGAAGTGAAATTCAATTGCACGACATAAAAGCGAAAATTAAACGAACTAAAACAATGTGCGTGCTGTTGCCTTGAACTCTCGCTCCCCCACACATCTGTCTGTTGACGCTTCATCTTCATCGCCATATTCGCTTTTTTATTATTATTATTATGAGCAGCAATTATTAGTACGCGAGATGTACAAATCCCTTGATTGCCATAATCGTCGTTTCCATTCAAGAAGAAACCGCGTGGCCGCACGTCTTATTCGGCGGGTCGTTGTTGTTGTCTGTGGTTATGTTTACACGTATCTTGCGAACGATTGCGCAATTTACATTTTGATAGTAGATATCTACGTATGTGAGTGCGTGATGAATTTTTTCGGAATCACTTGGATATTTTTGATGTTTTGTAGCGCCGCCGCTGCCGCTACTAGTCTGTGTCCGGTCCCGCTTCTAGTGTCAATGGTTTGCGCTCACAAAGATATTATTTACACTTTTTTTGGCTGGTTAGTTGTGCGGCTATGTTGTGCTGTTTATTTCTATCCAACAGATGGACGCATGTGTCTTTTGGCTGTTTGCTTGCTGGTCGGGCGGTGATTATGTTAAATCGTGTGATTGAGTCATTTTATCACATGTTGAGTTGGAAGACATGTGGATGGTGGGTTGTGGCGTTTAATTGATAGTGGACTCGATCAAAGGGGTATGAGAAAGTGTTTAGAAGATTATCTGGTCGGCAACAGTGGGCCGTGCGGGGTGTGCCTTTCATCGGAATGTAATGGCAAACGTTTTGTTCTTCATGGAAAGATTGTAGCCAAGTAGTTCAATGCATCATCATGGGAAGGAACCCTGTGTTTGCTTGTCTTTCTAAGGAATGTCAACGTAGGTCCTTTACCTGAAACGAGCAAAGACCAGGAGACTTGTCAAATTGTTTACTAGTGCTGCAATAAAGGCTTCCTTAAGCCGCACACGAGTTTGCTGCAGTCGATCTGTTAGGAGACAGCAAAATGCTTCTGATGTTTTTCTTGATGTCATTCGGGAGCCATCTGAACAATTGAGTATTTAAAACTCCAGTTCTTGTGTTCTATTTCAGTAGTATTTGGGCCTCATCTGCTAGGATATGATACCCTTATTCATCTCCCAGTATTTGAGCAACGATTCTTTCCTCAAGGGCCCTCAACAAGACGATTACTACCTGGGCAATGGAAAAGGAGATCACCGCCCAACTAGCTCATCAAATTGCTTGTTTTCCACAATATCGCTATGACCCGGGACCCAGAGAAGACTCTGATCGTGAACTGATGTCCCAGCAAAACGAGTTCCCCTTTGCTCTGTTCTACTAGCTTGGAGGATGTAGTGGCAGACTTAATAGCCTTGAAAGCAGCTCTAGTATTGAAGGGGTTTTGAGTAGACACCAAGCCTCACGTACAGCAAGAACTTTGGCCTGAAAGATGCTGCAGGAATCAGGAAGCCGGTAAGACGAGGAAACGTTGAAGAACTCAGAGAATATCCCGGCCTCTTGAACGTTTCTTAGCATTAATTTCGGCTTCAAATTGAAAAAAAAACTGATAATTTCTATTGACAATCGGGATAACGCGTATAAGTGTGTCCTCTCGCGCGGTTGGGATGGGAAGTTGGCGGGGTTTCGTTCGGTCTATGAAAAGGATTAATAAAAGCAATCTTCTGTGGATAGGGGTAAACATAGTCCTCCATATTTTGCCTTAAATAAAGGTCTATAAGACGAAGTATTAAGAAGAATGTGCTTTGTTGAGTTAGAGCAAGGAAGGAAAGGCTTGATCAGACCATCGGCAAGACTTCAAGAATTGGCCTACAGCTATAAGTGTTTTGCTTGGTATACAGTTCTGGGCATATAGAAGAGACCTACAGTTCTATGGTGCATCCCGAAAGTCTCTTAAAGAGATGGTCTCTCAGCTAGCTCAGCGTTACTTAGGTTCTCTTTCAGTTCCAAAAAGGTGTAACTACCAAGTTTAGACACAGCAGGACACACACACCATCTGGAGAACGAATGTAGTCTTTTTCCTTGCCTGCTACTTCTGTAATAGGCGTTGTGCTACACACTGAGTCCGAAGGACAGCTTGGGTACTATAGTGACTATGCTTCACCAGAGAAGTAGATCTCTTCTTGCTTATGATTGTTTATAGCATCAGCTTTCCTAAAGACCTCATTGCGATTGCCACCAAGTGTAGACCTCCTCGTGCCTTCATTAGTAGTTGAATTTCTCCGCGATATTTATTATGTCCTGGCAGCCAGGAGATTGTTCCTTAATTGGCTCTAGATACATTGCTTAGAAGCTATTAATGAAGCCACCATTTTTTTACGTGAAGCTAGATAAGTAATTGAACTTGAGCCAATAAGCTTTGGCTTCCCGGCTGATGATTCTGTGGTTCCTCCAGTCAGCTTCATCAGAAACTTTTGTAGAAAATCTCCCTTCAAATACTATTCATGTGATCGGCATCTCTTGATATATTAGCAACCCTCAATTGGAACAGTCTAAAGGCTTTAGAGGCTTCTCTCTGCCTCAACGTGGTTATGGCTACCAGGTATGTGACGAACTCTGTACTAGGATGTGAATTATAGTCCAAGAAGTCAAGGAACGTCGCCTACTTTGTCTTGAAGGCATCAACCGAATGGACAATAATGCTCCAGGTCTTTGTATCACAGGACACAGGTTTAAGGCAACGAAAAAGACCGAACTTTTGGCGTAAAGACCAAGCTGTCAAGGATACCAAAGAACTTGGCCTTCACATCTGAAAGCAGCGTTCCCGTGAAGAAGAATAAGCTATCCATGGAAAGGGATGATCACTGATCTCTATTACCAAGCTTGGCAAAGTGCTTCTGTTCACTGATCCCTCAGGCCACAAATGTCATCATACAACTTCCATACAACATCCATCTTCCACCGAAATGACATCACTGCTTCCACATTTTAGACAAAAAGAAAAAAACCTCACACAAGTACTGCCACTTACGTATTCCAACTGCATCTCAACCTGACTTCATGTACGCGCTTCCACCCCCACCTCGTCGGCACTCTCGCCCTCGGAATGGCTGTGAACAAGTGATAAAAAAGAAAAAAGGCAAAGCAATAAAGAAAAAAGTGAGAGCAAATAAAAATTTACCTGCTTAGCAATGTTTACGTCTGTCGAGTTGTATGACTCGCCAAAAGCCATCATCGTAATATCGTAAACAACTTTAAAACTTAAAGCAATTAGGGCTTTTTAATTTTGTTTTTGTTCTCCTCTCAATCAGGAGGGCACTTTGGCACGATGACTCTTATCAGTAGATGTCAATACTTTTCGCTCTTCAGAGGTGTTTTGCGCTGATAAGCCTTTTTTTTCTTTCGTTTAAACGACTCGACCCACGTAATGGTTCGACCCAGCAAAAGGGAGGCAAAGTTAGGTAATGAGCCTTGGAATGGTATTTCCTTTGATTTATATCGAGATGGAAACAAAAAGAAATTAAGTAACGACAGCATGTGTAGGCACATGAGAGGAATATTCATCAGCGCTTACAGGCTCTTGTAGACATTTGGGCTTGCTGTGGTGTCGGTTTCTGTCTGTCCGCATCACGTTTGATGGCGATGACAAGATCGTTTAATTAGTTAGACAATTGATTGATTGAGGTGTTTAAGTGAAGGAATTCAACTGGGAGTACAGATGTAGAAACAAGCCCTCTTGTCAGATGTTGCATTAGGGGGTGTGCTGGCTAGAAGAAATGCTGTAGGTGCAAGTAAGAATGTACATCTTTGTGGAAACGCGTGCATAAATGCATGAGAGGGCTGAATCTATCAAATGAATATGCATTTAGTTGTATGCATTAAATGCCATTCGAGCTGAGCCTTCTATTTGCCCATAAAATGATCATTTCAATAGAAACACATTCCTTTGACAACGTTCCATAGACGAAAGGTTTTCTGCTGGAAAAGTATTTCCACTTTTACGTCTTCTAAAAAATCAAATTGCATACAATGGGGTCCCTCAAGGTAGCCATTGTGTTCCCCTTTTGTTCCTTAAGCGACAAGATTCTATACCCACTGGCTACTGAGATGAATACTAACAAAAGCTAGGCTATATTACCTACTCCCTAAGTTGGAATCCGACAGCACAAATTTATTGAATCTGTCACGAACCTGTCATTCTACTTTACGTGACTTATTCAGCTTCTTTTGAACTTGCTGGGCATGTAAGCGGCTGAAGGACATAGACAAGTTGTTGATTCGTACATCAGCTACTAGAAGGCAATATTGGTTGCCAATCCATGTACTGTGCAGCATGTACAGTTCTTCTGTTTTAGGTCTCAGCATAAAAATTGGTCTCGTCGGATCTTCTAATATAAAGACGCCTACAGTCGTCATAAGCTAGGGTCATTAAGTAAAGCCAGCGTTTGTTGTACCGTTTTCTACGCAGCTGCCCTATCCTCGGGTAATACTTCATGGAAAAATAGGAAAATTCATCTCAAACTGAAATTTGTTCCAGGAGTCAAGGAGTACCGGGTCTCGTGGCAACACAATGGGCCATACTTGGTCTAAGTAAGTCCAGCCAATCACGGGTAATACCCACTTAGCCTCATCTAACTTATCCACTTCTTTTTTTATATTCGTTGTATGTCCTTCCCTTAGTAGAAGTTAAAATTCTGGTATCCTTTAGTGCATCTCACTTACTAGAAAGTCTGAGTCCTAGTATCCTCTCCCTAGAGGCAGCTTTGCACCAAACCACGTGTCTTTCATTAAACCAATTCTTTCCCAATCAATTTTACCTATAATTTACCATCTCATAGGCATTTAAGTCTCTGAAAAATATAAATATTCACAAGCTTAGCCTTCCCTGAGAGTTACTAGTTGCCCTCTCTTCAAACGATGAGAATCAAAAAGTACGAAATTTCCCTTTTCCCCTGCTTCAAACCAAATAAAACGCATTTCTCTCGTTCAATTTTTTATTTACAATTTTTTAAACACTATCGCAAATAGTAAATCATTTTTTATTTAAATTTTTTTTATTCACGAAAATGTTGCCGCACTTAGTAGTCTCCAAATGAGTCGATGATTTTGAACTTCTGGACTCTCCTTCTTCACTATCAATGGCTTGTCGTTCTCCACTACTGATTTGGAAGTGTCCACTTTCGATGCCACCGAAACTACATGACAATTTGTTGAAGCCACAACGAGGGCTACTATCAGGATGATCGTTTGAATTCTCATATTTCCACTAAGACTCCCTAGCTGGCACCCTTAACTGTAGAATGATAGACAATGACTTACTTTGGAAACTACCCCAGAGACACAGAAAGAACGACAGCAATAAGGCTCGTTTCACACTATCCGGTTTTAGCCGTACGGCAAAAAACCATACGGCAAAAATCCGAATGCTGTTGTCCATTCACACTATACGGTTTATGCACGGCTTTTTTCCATCGCAAGCTTAGTTTCTGATTAAGTGCTGTGTAACTACACTAGCTTGAAGACAACTGATCGTACGATTTAAAGCCGGCAAATGTGAAAGCGCGCATTTGGTTATGTACACCACTGCGTTATCGGTAGCCGTACGGTCGCCGTTAGTTGCAGTGGCAGTGGATGGCTGCTACACGGCATCGTGACGGCATTTTGCCGTAACCGTGTAATGTGAAAGGGGCCATGCTTTTCTTCGGGCCACTAGAATAATTTCGCCGTACGGTTTTTTTCCGTACGGCTAAAACCGGATAGTGTGAAACGAGCCTAAATCTATTAGCCTTATCTGATTGCTCCATTGACTTGATATCTTAATTGTTGTAAAACAAAAGGAAAAAAATGCAATTGTCATTTTACAACCTCAAACTCTGATAAGCGAGTTAGTTCTTGAAATAAGTTAATTATTTAGTAACAGCCGACAGGTATGCATTGATATTTGTGGAAGCGTTGCGTTGAGTTGTCTGAAAGGGGGCAATATTTTGTTGAAGATCTGTCGCTCAAAAGTATGCAATGAATTTTTTAAATAATTATGAAAGGCAGCCTGAAAGTATGCTATAATTGTGTAAGTGTGATAGTAGTAGGTGTGGTAGATGATGCATGCATGCACGTTAGATGGATCTGTAAGCATTTTAGACAAAAAAAAAATGCAATAAATATTTTTTTCACTTTTTCTTCCTCTGAAAGCGCACCTTTTTGTGTTATAAATTCATTCTCATGGTTCATAGCATTCGTCATTCCCATGCCAAAGAAGTCTTCACTTGTTTCAAGGATTAACTGTGTCCATAAACTTGACATTTCTTTCAAAGTAACAAGATCACGTTTTTTTGTTTCTTCTTGATAAGATACGTTACTTTTGATAACACATTCACATTATTGTCTCCTGCCGGCCACTCCCACATTGATAAAAGTAACTCCGAAAAAATGAACAACCAAAAACTTGCCATTTTGAAGTCGCTAAAAGAATTTAATCGATGTATTCTTATCGAAAATTGTACCATTGTGTACCGCCATCTCAATTAGTGTTTAACAACGTTTTTTTGCGAAAAGTTAAAACGGACTCGCACGGTGAATAGATTGCCTATAAAAGGCTGGCGACTCCCAGAGACTGCTTGCAGTATCGAGTTGCGTAAGCACATCTAAAAGTTTTTGTGAAGTGAAGATACTAAGGATCTGAGGGATAATTTAAGGATAAAACGATGCTCCATTGGAGTTTTATTTTGGTCCTAATTGGGACGGTAGGCCAGCAGTCGTCGGCTGTTAACCTAAAAAGTGTAAGTGTTCCGGAAGAGGAGTTATTTGAAGGATTTATTTGAGTTACCTAATTTGTAGATGTGTTACGGTCGTGCCTACGGAACGCTTTTGCCGAATCCTCGAGACTGTAATTCGTATTATGTTTGTCAATCCGGTCCGCAGTTGGCCTACTGCAACTATGGATTGCATTTCGATCGGGTGCATAAGGTTTGCAACTGGCCGGATGTGGCTAATTGTAAGTTAGTGGATGTAGCCGATGAGGAGGAAAAGCTTCAGCTACAGCCAAGCGATGATAAATCAAAGGAGGACCTTCAAAACCCCAACGACCTGGATAACAAGCTCGAGAAGATTGTAGGTGAAGCGTCTCATGAGGAAATTTCCGAAGAAGGATTGACAGACCCTGAAAAGGAGGATGAGCACTCTTCTAATGAACGTCCTGAAATTGAGGATCAACATTCGCAGGTTGAACACCACAAGGAAGACTTGATAGATACCGATAGTAAGGAGGAGTCTTCCCCTGCAGAACCTCTTAAGGAAAGTGTGACAGATACCGAAAGTAAGGAGGAGTCTTCCCATCCTGAAGCTTCTGAGGAAGACGTGAAAGATGCCAACAATAAGGACGAATCTTCTCATGCTGAAGGTTCTGAGGAAGACGTGATAGATGCCCACAATGAGGACGAGTCTTCCCCTGCTGAACCTCCCAAGGAAAGTATGGTAGTTACCGAAAGTGAGGAGGAGTCTTCCCATGCTGAAGCTTCTGAGGAAGACGTGAAAGATGCCCACAATAAGGACGAATCTTCTCATGCTGAAGGTTCTGAGGAAGACGTGATAGATGCCCACAATGAGGACGAGTCTTCCCCTGCTGAACCTCCCAAGGAAAGTATGGTAGTTACCGAAAGTGAGGAGGAGTCTTCCCATGCTGAAGCTTCTGAGGAAGACGTGAAAGATGCCCACAATAAGGACGAATCTTCTCATGCTGAAGGTTCTGAGGAAGACGTGATAGATGCCGAAAGTAAGGAGGAGTCTTCCCATGCTAAAGCTTCTGAGGAAGACGTGATAGATGCCCACAATGAGGACGAGTCTTCCCCTGCTGAACCTCCCAAGGAAAGTTTGTTAGATACCGAAAGTAAGGAGGAGTCTTCCTCTGCTGAAGCTTCTGAGGAAACCGTGCTAGATGCCGATATGAACTCAAAGGACAAGCTCTTGTTGAAGGAAGATATCGAGAAGCCAATTATTGACTCAAAGCACAATCAATCGTTGCCTGCTACCATACCATCCAAGGAGCAGGCCCTAACCAGCGATTCACCATCCAAAGTACTCTCGGTCTCAGTTTCAATTCCCAAAGTTGACATAGCGATACCTTCCTCAGAGAAAATCAATCTATCGAAGCCATCTCCATCCACAAATCAACTGAATGCCATTGATACACAGAAGCCTGTAGTATCCCAACAGCAAGTCCAGGTTATCGAAGTGCCAGCCAAAGTATTGGCGGTCAAAGTTCCAATTCCCAAAGTGGACATAGCAATACATCCTTCAGAGAAAATTAACATATTCAAGCCATCTCAGTCCGCGAATCAAGTAATTGAGCTTTCAGTTCCAGTTTTCGAAACTCCAGCGGTAGCTTTGGTCAATCCAAAAGTTGACCCGACCCAATCAGAGCCAGCAGTTGATCTTTTAGCGCAGTTGCCGCCTCAAGAAGTTCTTACCTTTTTCCAAAATCCGGCTTCAGAGATAGTTATGGTTCCATCCAAAGATGACACGAAGCCATCGAGCCACATTGTTGAGCTGTCAGTGCCGTCGCTGCCAGATCATGCTTATGCCGGACAATTTGTTGGAGCTTCAGTGGAACAATTGGCTACTAACAGCCTTGATCCGAAGCCATCAGTCCATGTAATTCAGCTGTCAGGGGTGTCGTTACCTCATGAAGTTGCCACCTCTGTTCTAGCAGCCCTTAATGGCGGTGCACTTGATGACGATATTACTGTTACTAGGCCAAAAAATCCCAGTGATTCGAAAAACAATAAAAATCCAATTCACATCATCGAACACCATGTGGATGACGACTCGGATGATCTAAGTCTGTCATCTAGCTCTGACGAAGAGTTCATTGGAAAGAAGAAAAAGAAGCACAAATTGTCTCTGGATTCATCCGAGGAGTTCCTCGTTCAGAAAGTAGAAAAGGTTGTAGTATCCAAGAAAAAGGATAAAGCTTCTTTGGAGTCACAGCAATCGTCAGAAGAGTCTAAGGATTCCGATGAAAAGAATGGATCACGTGAGTCAGAAACAAGTAAAGATTCCCAAGAGGATGATGACTCTTCCGATTCCGATGACAAATCCGAAGAGAGTTCTGTGTCTTCTGAGGAAGTTTTCCAGCTGCCAGGTAAGAATAACTTGGACTCTGACGAGAGTGAAGACTCGCGGGAATCAGCCAAAAAGAATGGCCTTAAGCCTAGCCATCATCACACTCTCGGCGGTGGAGTATCAGATTCTCAATCGTCTGAAGAAGACGAACTTTTCCTGCACCCAAATAAGAATAAGTTGGACTCTGACGAGAGTGAAGACTCGCGGGAATCAGTCAAGAAGAATAGCCTCAAGCCTAGTCATCATCACACTCTCGGCGTTGGAGTATCGGACTCGCAATCATCTGAGGAAGACCTTGCAATGCATCATCACACTCATGTTGTAACCATCCAGGCTTCGGTGGGCTCAAAATCGTCCGAAAGTTCTTCTGAGGAAGGGCTACCCCAGCGCGTTAATCCGACTAAAGTTGAAAAGCCTACTAGACCAGTGGAAGGATCTTTAAAAGAGACCGGCGGCTTCTTAGATTCACAATCATCCGAACAAGTAAAAGTATCCATCGACAAGACCAAGGCTTCATCGGAGTCACGCCAATCGTCGGAAGAATCCAGAGAGTCCGATGAGCATGATGCCTCCTCTGATTCACTTGAATCTTTGGAATCAAATGAATCAGATGTTGATGTCGTTCACCAAATAGTAGTATCCAGGGACAAAATAAAGCCATCATTGGACTCAGAAGAATCCAAAGAGTCCGATGAGCAGAAGGAAACATCTGTATCAAAAAAAAAGGACTCCGAAGAGCATGATGCCTCGTCTGATTCACAGGAATCAAATGAATCCGAATCATCCGAAGAAGACCAATACAAACCCTCACCCAAGTCGCGTCAATCATCGGAAGAAGCCATGGACATTGATGAGCAAAAGGGATCTTCTAAATCAAAGGAAACCGTCATGCAACCAAGCAAAATTGTTGCAGCTTCCAAAGAGCTTGAGGTCGCTTCTACACCGGAGGAAAAAGAACTGATTCCTAGGGAAAACCTCCTCACAAATCCGAACCACAAAGCTGAAGCAAATCCTGTTCCTTCTGAGAAAGCTTCCCTGCCACCATTCTTAAGCAAATTCTTCTCAAACGAGCACAAAGATTCCGATGAATCAACCGAAAATAATGACTTTGAGTCCTCGAATCCTCACCATCAGCCAGTTGAGTTTCTTGCGGAGTCGTCTGGCCTTTCTAGCTCTCAATCATCTGAGGAAGACTCTGCCAGTCTACAACAAGCTTCAGTGGACTCTGAATCATCCTCTGAGGTAGTTGATAAGCCCATCACTCCACTGATAGAATCTCCAAATAAAATCCTTGCAACCATTGGCAAGCCAATCGCTCCCAAGCGAGACGTCGATCTGCGCAACAATCACTTCAATCTCATTGTATCCATTCTCAGTGTATCCTCGCTTAAGGCTAATGCCACCACCAATAGCACCATCAACCGACCAATAATTGGCGCCCATAACACCGAAACAGGACACCCAATTGATGTTATGACCGGCTACAGCTCTCAGAACGTTCAATGCCTCCACAATGGACTCTACTTCTTGCCCCATCCGAGCAGCTGCCAAAAGTATTTCATCTGTGCCTATCGCCACTTGCATCTGCATTCGTGTGGCAAGAATCTAACCTGGAACTACAAGCGTGAGCAGTGTGAATTGGAATCGGATTCAAGGTGTTATTCTAGCCAGAAGCCAGCAGAGGAAGAAGCAATTAAATCGACTCCAATGCCTCCGTTAAGAACCACTGAGTTCGGCCAGGCAAGTATCAGTCGGGATAGTATGCTCCCCAAGTGTCCGGCAATAAGACAGGTCTATCTTCCCAGCTTGGATGATTGCAATAAGTACTACATTTGCATCATGGGACACGCTGTCTTGACCTCTTGCCCGGAGAATATGTTCTGGGATGCAAGAGGTGAGTTCTGTGGCAATGCCACAGATGTCGCCTGTGCTGGCAGAGAGAAAGCTAATAAATAAATAAAATACTTTTGAATAAGGATTGAGGGTTTGAGTTTGGTTGAGGGGGTTTGATGGCGTGCTCCTGCAGAGAGAAATGTTCCCAGAGAGTGTCTTAAGGCGATTGTGTATGGTAAAGTAGCTGTCAACTCAGGAAAGGCAGGATATCCGATGGTTCCAGATGTATTTGAGAAGAAAGGTCGGCAAATGAAAGAGAGTTGGGTATAGCTTAGGTAGGCTAAACAGCGACCAAGTAGAGCCTCTTATCGGGAGCGATCTTCCAAGATAACTGCGTAGATTGCTCGCTATTGGTCTCTTGATGTAGACATACTGCCTCCAGACTTATCTTTTAGACGCTCTCTGCCGTAAATCAAGCTGAGAGACCAGCCCCTTGCTGCAATCTCAGTCAATAAATTGTAGATTAGCTATCACCGAGATCGCAACCACCCAAAGTCGATCCGGACTCACGAGTATCTTGCCAATTCATTCACAAACACGAGTTTCTAATTTGGAAATCTCCGATCTACACCTTGTTTGTTCAATTCTATTTGAAGGCATTTTATCTTATCTGGACTGTGTGCCGCGAGTTGTCTTCAAAAAGAAAAAAAGATACCGATGTAGACAGGTACTATGGAGTTCCAAAGTTCTATTGTACGACAAAAGTAAAAAGATACTCGTGCCACTCAAATAAGACACTTTATTCAGTTTATTTGTGGGAAAAAAATCACCTAACAAACTGCATAGCTCGGTTCAGTGGCGACGCAAGCCTGCTGAGCTTCGTCAAAGTACGGATATGTCGTTGGACATGGAGCTTCTGAATTGGCGTCTGTCAGGCCATTGTTGCAAATGTCGTACTCGGTGCAATTTGTATTGATCTGTGTGACAAAGGTGTAGGACACTCCCTCGCAGCGGTTGTACTTGCAAGCGACGGCGTAGGGATCGACGCACTCCTGTGCGGTTTGGCTGAAATGACTGCCGGCAGGGCAATTTCCCCAATTGGGTGCTGTTGTGTTCACTCCATTGGCGCAATAGAAGTACCCCTGGCACGTTGATCCATCAGATACATAGTACTGGCCCGATGTCAAGTTGGCGCATGTAGTGGCATTGCCGACGATGGAACTACCGCTGCCCGATGTGGACGATCCAGCGGGACACACCACATTCTGTGGATAGTCGCAGATACCCTGAATGGCGTTGTATAGATACCCATTTGGGCAGGTTCCAGCTTTACCAACTCCATTGATGCACTGATAGTAGCCGGCGCAATTGTCTACATCAGCAACAAAGATGCTATTCGGCACAAGGGTGCACGGTGAAGACGTGGCGCATGCAGACGACGATGACGAGGGGTACACGCAGGAGATCGTCGACGGATTGTAGATTTGTCCCGCTGGACACAGGGTGCACGCGGTGAGACCATTCTCACAGTAGCAATAGCTCTGACAGTTTGTTGGATTGGATTTGTAGACATTGTTAAGGCCGGCACACATTGTCGTGACATTCGTGGAACAAGTGACATCATCGGCCCAATCGCACATCGCCAGAAGAGAGTTGTACAGCAAGCCGTTCGAACATTGGCCGTACTCTGGTACGCCATTGACACAGAGAGCCCAGCCGGCACATGATGTTGGATCTGCTATGTAGGTGTTGTTTGGAACTATCTGGCAAGTTTGGACGACATCGTAAGCCGAAGTGCTGGCAATCGATAGGAGAATTCCAATGAGCACAGTGACTGGTCCTTGGATGCCTAGAAAAAAACGGTACCAATGAGACTAAAGAAAATGGCCACCAAATGATTTTTACCTTTCATATTTTGGACTGTTGTTTTGACGAAATTTGGAAAATAACTGATTGCTGGGAACTAGTGGGGCTATGCTTAAATACGCGAATGTTGACGATAAGAAACGACGCAGGTGAATGATGGATGAGACAGTAAGGTTTTGGTTGGAATTTTTTCCATCAGGGGTAAGCAACATTTTTCTATAAAAGGAGTTCGAGAGAATTGAGGATTAGTTTTTGTAGGTAAGGAGAGCTTTCTTGAAACGATTGTCGTTGTTCGGTCTTTTATTTATTGTTCAGTTTCTTATAATGAACGAAATTGGGTAGGTTATAGAAAATAATCATAATTCACAGGACTGCATTACCGACATCTACTCAATAAATTGCTCAATCAATACTGTGTTATCGATACTTTCTCACTGAATCGCCGTTTCATTGCCAACACTGCCTTACCGGTAATACACCACTGAATTGTCAAGTAATTACCAGCACTGCCTTACCGGTACTTCCCCACTCAATTGTCAAGTAATTACCAACACTGTCCTATCGACACTTTTCCATCGAACAGGACAATTATTTACAACACTGCCTTTCCAAAACTTTTCCCTTGTGCTGTCAGATCATTTTCAAAATTGCCTTACCGATACTACCTCGTTGAACCCCCCAGTCATTTCAAAACCTCCCTTGCCGACACGTCCTCATCAGATAGTTTCTCGCTGAATCATGCTGGTTTGCCGACACTTTCTCATTTAATACATATTTGAATCATTTTGAATACTTCCTTACCGACACATTCTTTCTGAATCGTCACTAAGATGACTTGAGGTAAGGTTTAGGGCTGTAACAACTTCTACATACATACAATCTTCTGTTGTGAGGCTTCTTCTTACTGAGGCTTTACACCAAACCCAGCACATGCAATATACAATCGACGGACTGATTTGTGTGAAAGAAGAACAACTTATTAAACATATGTCGCACCTTAAGACAAACAGTAGGTACCTCAGAGCTGAAGTTATGAAGACAACAGCTTGCAACTTTGATCGAACATATGCTTTGCCATTGCCCCACCTTACAAGAACACCGCCTATGAATTCTAGGCCATAGATTCTTCTCTAGCACTGCAGAAGTGGCAGAGTCTCAAATGATTCGTTAAAACCACCAATTGGCTTAAGAGTAGACCGACACCAAGATTAGTTTGGATGTCCACCTGACAATATTTCATTTCAGTGTTTTATTTCCCCCTCCTCTAACAAGGGTGAGCACTATGAACCTTTAGTGTCTCTGAGTGCACATGATGAGCTCTCCTTCCACCACACACCCTCATAACCTAGCCTATCTCTCGCTGACATTTCTGTCTCTGTCCTTGAACTTTGTCTGCAGATGACAATCCAAAGTCTTTTCAAAATCAACGAATACCAGGTGAAGAAGCTATCAATATTCAGTGTATTGCTTCATGGTGATCCTCAGAGTGTTGATCATGTCATGTAGGCTGGTATTGAGTACTTATGTGTGCCCCCAAAATTGTAGCTACCACCTCCAGTACAGATGGTAGAACGTATATATTCCTGCAGACTATATTTCCTAGAAAGCCCAGTAGGCATTGCCTTCCCACATCCTGAAGGCTGTTCACAAGATATCTTTTAAGTGGAAACAGTGGTTCAGGCAATGCAGTTGCCGATCCACAACTGGCGCTTGTGATGCTAATTTGAGAATTTCCCTTATTTGAACTCAAGTGCCTTCCACCAGTGAATAATCCTTAAATCTGTTGAACCAACTATTACCCGAAATCAGCCCTTTTACAACATGCAAGCGGTCTTGAAGGTATGCACACGATCTTGACGTTCATGTGGGACGCCTAGAAGTGTATATCTAGAGCGCCACTGATAGCGAAATGGTAACCTTGTAGTAGACGTACACTTTCATATTTCCTGTTGAACTGCTCGATATCTCACTTAGGAATCTTAGTCCAGAACCATGTCCTATAACCATCATGCAGTTTTTTTTAAGACGGAAGCTGGGTCTAGTGAGTTGGACTACGGATTTTCAAGATTCGAATACAGGAAACCCTCTGTCCTTCATATATCGCAGAAGGCTGTAGGTTCCTTCTTCCTGTGCCAAAATGCATAGTTGTCTTTGCCTGACCTATTAATAGTTTTTGATTACTACAAATTTGTTTGTTTTTGAGTT
The DNA here is from genome assembly GCA_949716465.1 of Chalcosyrphus nemorum. Taxonomy (NCBI): domain Eukaryota; kingdom Metazoa; phylum Arthropoda; class Insecta; order Diptera; family Syrphidae; genus Chalcosyrphus; species Chalcosyrphus nemorum. The sequence goes on along the minus strand of OX454334.1, from coordinate 57,615,346 downwards.
GAAGTTTTTCTAAAACTGATTCTAGAATATCTGGTATCACACCTTCTAACCTTACTGTCTACGCTTGTTCTGATTAGGATGCTCAAGTATCTTAAGATACGCTTAAACTATGCATCAGACTATCGCAAATGAAATACTGTGAAAAGGACCTAATGACCTCTGAGTTCATATCGCCCACTTCTCTTAGTTTCTCTTCTCCAGTAGGGTAGACCATTCGAAAGCTAGAGCCACTACAATCTAAAAATTGCTAAATTGGTGGAGCCATTAAAGAGCACCTTTATGGAATCAATTGTAATCCAAAAAGATTTTAGTTTGAGAATCCACTGCCTTAAATGGGCAAGCAAAGGCAGGCATAACCCACTGTTAAATTGTAAAAACCAATTAATACTTATGACCAATTCAACTCTTTGCAATGAAAGACAATTTTAATTGATTTTTGGCAAAATCTTTTATTGACCTACTTTTGCACATATGCCATCTGTAATCCATGGTAGTTCCTGACAAACCTGTTCTGCTTCGTTGAAATATTCGTATCAGTCTGGACATTTGGTTTTTGATCCGATTTCAATCCCATTTTTGCAGTAAATATAGCTCTTGCATTCGGAATCATAAGCTGCCATGAAACCTTCGGTTATTCCATCGCATCGATTGTCAGGACAAGCCACTTGAAATGGTAGGTTACACTCTTGGGTGTCAACATTGAAATTAGTGCCTTCTGGGCACTGTCCCCAGATGGGTTCGTCATCGTTCAATTTTCTACAGATAAAATATCCACGACATGTTGCACTGTCAATAGTGAAATTCGTGTTTGGAAAGTCTGCACATGCGTTCGGAGGTGGTTTAGCATCTATTGGTTTATTACCTGGTGTAGTTCCACCTGGTAGATCGCACGGCACATCATATTCACATCTCGCAGTGTAGGCATTGTAACCTAAGCCTAGTGTTATGTCGCACGTATCTTTGTGAACTACTACACCATTAGCGCAACGGAACCAACCAGCACAACTTGAACTATCCTTAACAAAACCATTATTCGCAAGGAGACACGGAGAGCTAGCTTGACATGAGGAATTAGTCGCCCACACACATGTCTGTGTTGATGGGTTGTAATTTTGACCTGCATTGCAATCAATAGGATATGATACACCAGCCCTGCAATAAATGTAGCTCTGGCAATTGTATGGATCGGCTAAGTATACGGCGTCCTTGTTGGCACACATATTTTCCACACTTGCACTGCATGTCACCTTATCGGGATAGTCACAAACGCCTCTGGCTGAATCGAAGAGAAAGCCGTCTCCACATTTGCCGTAGTATGGTTCACCATTTAGACAGTAGGCCCACGATTGGCAATCTGTTGGAACGCCAATGTAGCTTTCATTTTCAACGATCTGGCATGTTTCCTCGACACTTAGCGCTTCCAGTTGATTGACATTGCACACAGTAATGGCTGCTATAAGGAGCAAAGCAGCTACATTCATCGTTTTGTAATCTGCAAGGACATGAAGTTTCAAATTAGTTGGTCTGACTATAAGAGGAATTCTGTAGACTTTCACTAGTATGCGTGTCGAATGATAAGGAGTTAACTAGATGGCTACATGGGGAACTCAGACTCAGAGATGGCAACCTATTCACAGGAGGCACAGGGAAGCAACCCGTTGCAACCAGTTGCCTTAAAGGCAGCGGATAGAAGGAGTGATAGGGCATGAAGAGAACCCAACTCCAGTCAAAGAACAACCGCACTCCCATCGGAAAACTGGCGCTGGCTCTGATGAGGTTGTCAGAAACTTCGAGCTTCACAACTGGAAGCAACGTGCCTGGGACCATTAAGGATGGAAGGTAGCCCTGAGTAAGTAGGTATCGAGTGAAGGAATTGCGGAGGAGGGACCGTAAAGTCTGACAGACTAACAGACAGATGACACGTGAGTCATGTAACCAAAAAGTGAAGAGAATTTTGGAGCAGTAGCTGAGAGTGTACGCGATGAATTGATTCATAGCTTGGTTTGTTATAGTGCCACAACAAGAAACTATTAGTCGCTCAACTTGAAGCCCGTGATTTGCAAGACATTTGGGACCAACAGGATGGCGCTGCTTGCAACACAGCAAGCTTTAATGCGAGTTCAATTCACTCAACAGTTAGTATCGCGCTTCGGACGAGTGAATTGGCCGCCTAGATCGTGTGATCTCACACCGCTAGATCATTCCCTTAGGCTATGTTATGTCCAAGGTCTACATGAATAAGCCGGATGCAATTGAGGATTTGGAAGCCAACATTCTTCGCGGTATTCACCGAAAACCACTCGAAATGCTCGGGTGCGTCATCGAAAATTGAAACCTTAGAATGGATCATGTTATTCAGTGTCATGACCAACATTTGAAAAAAATAATCTTTCACAAATAAATGTCAAGAATAGCTCTTTTGTTGAGCAATAAAGATAATTCGATGAAATTAAATTTTTTCTACTTATTTTTCCTTAAAAAAAGTACCTCTAAATGAATCACACTTTGGTTAATGTTTAATAAAGGAAAACGATTTCTAAATTATTTTTGAATTTTTTTTTCCAAGTATGGAATCCTTAAAAAATTCTCTTTAATTTGATATGTCACATGATGGGAAGAGAAATATTTTTTTTTTTCGACCAGAAATTGCCCTCGAAATTCAATTTGTTGCCACCATATTTGTTTAGGCTCCCAAGATACCGAAAGTTTCAGTCCTCTATGTTGAACAAAGTTATAGAGCGATAACAGATGGACAGACAGACATCATAAGACAGACACTTTTAGGCCAAACTTATCCAAATGTGCACAAATTTCTAACAACAAAAGCAATTTTATTTTGCCCACTTGAGTCACGCCAATAAAACACTTTTATCGCGAAATTTTATTATACCTTTCATTTTGGTCCCTTTTGACTAACACTTTGTACACTTTTTGCTTCCAATATGCGTCGCGTTATTTGCTTCTAGCGGTTAAGATCCTCGAACACTGACTGACTTGGAAAGTGCTGTGCGTGCGGCCTTTAAATACGTTTCACTTTGAGTAGCCTAGCCAATTGTGGCGCGAGATTAAAGTCTGACATCTTGGCGGAGTTTTTTTTTCTTTTCTTTTCGATTTTTGAATTTATTAGTTTATTAGGTACGATTATTGCTATCGGCATTTTTGTTTCTCTAATCTTTTTGAATTGTTGTGCGAATTAAAGTTTTCTATAAAAAGGATTTTGTTTTAGAAAACAAAATACTGAAGCTTTTCGATATGCGTTACGAGGAGATAAGATACAATTGAATGTCGCACTAAGAGTTTTAGTTTCTGTCTGAGGCTTCCTGAATCAGTCGTTTAAGAGGTTTGGTAGTTGCTTAAGTCTTTTGAATGTTTCGGGCCTCAGAAAGGAACGACGGCGGACTTGGGGGATCTCTCAGTGTGAGCGCCTGCACAATATACCAGCAAGAGGTGAGAGTTCCACAAAAGCCGGAGTATTCTCATCCATTGGCAACTGTCTACTTATGAAGCCTCTTTTGGACCTTCAGCCACCAATCAGACAGAAGAAGTAATGATCGTACCGACAAAGACGATCAGCGCCGATCAGCTGAGTTGGGCACCGCCAGATACGGGTTATTTTGCAGTTGGATTTGGTCCTTCGCCTGCATAAAATTGCGCTGATGCAAGAATTGAAGCAAGACGACCAAAGACAACTTCGGAAATTAGGTGCTGAAAATGTTACCCGGCGATCGTTGATCTTCTAGAACAAGACCCAGCAAAATTGCTATCTTTGGAGCATCAAGACATCCACAAAGGTTGACTGTTTAGTACGGTTTATGACATGGCGGCATCATCAGACCTTATTTTTTTCATAATGAGGAAGGGGACTTGATTTGACTCCTCTCACAAGGTTAGGGAGTGATACCCAATATAGCGCCATAGACTTCTTCCTGGGATGTCTACTGGTCATGGATATTTCAGAGCCTACCTCCGCAGATTTGTACACATGATGTTCCACTGTCTTGAAGATCGTAACCAGCTGCCAGAGAACATCATCAGACAGAGGCTAAGCACGCAGAAGCTTGGAAAGGAGCGACAACGAAACGCAGCACACATGGCTGTCAACTTGAATGAGCTGAAGGCTGAAAATCCTCTTTGCGATGGAATGCTTGACGACAGTACTGAGAGGATTAGAAGTTGGAGATGGGTTTACGTGGAAGTCAATTTGAAGGATGGATCCAACTAGTCCGCCTGCGGAGTTGAGGCCAATCAAATGCTTCTGTTTTCGGAGTTGCAAAGCCTGTCTTGTCTTTTTGACAGAGTTCGTAAGATCTTTCCTTTGAACAGAATTAAGGCCAGTCGAGCTCCAAGATAGGTTCTTTGACGTGAAAGCTTCCTCGGACCTTTGACTGTCTTTTGCGTCAAGCGAAGCGTTTTCATCTCCGCTGTCATACTCTTTTTAGGGACTGGAGCATTGGGCGCCGTGAATGCGATCGCCTTCGAATGGCTCTGTCTTTTTTGGATTAATACGATCCCCATTTCCCTCCAAAGTATCCTCTTATAAATCAAGTGCTCGATGCAGGGACATTGATCCTCCCGATGATGGTTTCATAGTCAGTAAACGGATGCAACTGAGGCACTCTGGGGTTCGTCACATTTCCTTCCAAGTGCTGGGATATATTTCACTGAATGTGGGTGCTTGGTGTATTTGTTCTTTTCTGTATCGTCATCCCCTTATGGCTGGAAGATCCTGTTGACTGTCCCAAAAGTAGCTTACCTTGTGGTCCATGGAAGCTTTTGTTGGTCAAAAGATTAGGCATAGCCCACTGCATTTGACCAATATTCTTTCACCTTTGGAACACTGTCTACAGGGCAAATGAAAGAGCGACTAACTCTCTGTTGGTTTAGACTGTTCAAAAGGACCTTCATTGTTTGGCAATCCACTGCTTTAAATTGGCAAGCAAAGGCAGGCATCCCCGACCTGTTAAACTGTAAAAACCAAATAATACTTTCGAATGAAAGACAATTTTAGCTGCTCTTTGCAAAGGTTTGTGCAAAATGTTTTATTGACCTACTTTTGTACATATGCCATCTGTAATCCATGGTAGTTGCTGACAAGCCTGTTCTGCTTCGTTGAAAATTGGAAAATCGCTTGGACATGCTGTTGAAGGTCCGTCTGAAACCCCGTTCTTACAGATGGTATAGTTTTCGCAACCCGAATTATAAACTGCCATAAAACCTTTGGTTATTCCATCGCATCGATCTCCCTTACAATTCACATAGTACGGTAGTATACACTGTTGTGATGTTTGATCGAAATTACTGCCCATTGGGCACTGTTGCCAGGCGGGATTCGTATCGCCCGCTCGCTTACAGGAAAAATATCCACGACAAGTTTTTAAGTCACTAGTGAAATTCCTAGTTGCAATGTCGTTACATGCGTCCGTGGGTACTACAACATCATCTGGCATATCACCAGGTGGTGTATTTCCACCTGGTAGATCGCATGGCACATTATATTCACAGTTCCCAGTGTAGGCATTGTAACCTAAGCCTTCCGTTATGTTGCACGTACCATTGCCAACTACTACACCATTAGCGCAACGGAACCAACCAGCACAACTTGAACTATCCTTAACAAAACCATTCTTCGCAAGGAGACACGGAGAGCTAGCTTGACATGAGGAATTAGTCGCCCACACACATGTCTGTGTTGATGGGTTGTAATTTTGACCTGCATTGCAATCAATAGGATATGATACACCAGCCCTGCAATAAATGTAGCTCTGGCAATTGTATGGATCGGCTAAGTATACGGCGTCCTTGTTGGCACACATATTTTCCACATTTGCACTGCATGTCACCTTATCGGGATAGTCACAAGCGCCCCTGGTTGAATCGAAGAGAAAGCCGTCTCCACACTTGCCGTAGTATGGTTCACCATTGAGGCAATAGGCCCACGATTGGCAATCTGTTGGAACGCCAATGAAACTTTCATTTTTAACGATCTGGCATGTTTCCTCGACACTTAGCGCTTCCAGTGGATTGACATTGCACACAGTAATGGCTGCTATAAGGAGCAAAGCAGCTACATTCATCGTCTTGTAATCTGTAAGGACATAAAGTTTCCAATTAGTTGCAAAACCATACAAGGATTCACCCCTATTCTAGTCGATAGTCGGAGCCGAAGCATTCTGATGAAGTTATTCGCCTGCCTTCATCCAAAAGTTTGATAAGAAAACTCAAACTCCCACTCAACAGCAAAAAAGGAAAACCATTTTCAGTTCATACCTTTCATATTGGTCTCTGGGATATCCTTTGGCAGGCACTAGATACAATACGAGTTTCTTCGCTTCAAACACAAATAATCCTCAAACACTGACGACTGACTTGTTGAGTGCTGTGCGAGCGGCCTTTAAATACGTTTCAGTTTGATTGGCCAAAGTCACACAGTGGTGCCTGATTAAAGTCTGACACCTCGTCAGAATTTAATTACGGCGACGGGGCTTGTTCGTATGATTAGCACACTATCGATACATGCCAATTGTTTTGTCATTTTTTTTTTTTCAATTATTAGGCGATTTTTTTTTCACAAGGATTTTTTCTTTTCAAGTTTTTGAAACGCTTGTAGGTTCGCGCTGCGAAGAGATAAGATACAATTAGTTGTTGTATGAGAGATGTAGCCTTCCTGGAAGGCTTTAATTACAATTTGACAAGATTTCCCAGGAGATGTTTGTGTTGTTGGCATGAAAACATGATGTTTGAAAGAGGAAATTGTGAAATTGCTTTTGATGAGTCATTTAAGAGACTCGTGTTGCGTACTTGTTTTTTTAAAAAACGAAAACTTTGTTTTGTAGGCTCATCCACAGGCTCTTCTTGCCGTCGTTTAGTTGGAATACATCAGTCGTAGCTTAGAATGCAGATTAGGTGTACTTTTTGGCCATATATTAGACAGAACTCAGAAACGAGGAAGACTGTACCTACTTACTTCCATCGGTAGAGACAGTTCCTTCTGCAAGGTATTGGCAACTCTCTTCTTTCTCAACTCTGTGCTTACTAACTTAAGAAAGTCTCTAAGTAGACGACGCTACAGTTCGGAGCCTTAACCAACAAGCCTCTCCACTAAGCTCGGCCTTCAGCTAAGTCAAGGTCTCTTTGAACTTGTACTTGTGCTTCGTCCTTCCGAGTTAGATTTGAAGACTCTGTGGGCTGGAGCATTGGTGTCCATTTGCACTAGATCTAGTCATATAAGACGTCCAATACTAGGTCGATGTCGCTGTATAGCTTGTATAGTTCGTCGTTGAATATTCTCCTCCAAGACCCGTCAACCCAAACGCGGGAACGCATATCTAATGAAGAATTTTTCTTTCAATGCAATAAAGGACTGGTATGCATGCGGTCTTATGCGGAGCCTCCTTAGTTCTTCAAGATCGGGCTTCAGGTTTGATTGCCTGCTGTGATTGTCAGACTTAATAGCAGGGCCAAGGTGTGACGTTCTGTCCAATTAGTCGGTGTTGATTGTCCCTTCTTGTTGACAGCATGGTTTGTCAGGACAGCATTTTGGACGCTTCTGACTCAATGCAATGCAAAAGCACCGCACCGACAGCCCGGATTTCTCCCAATGGACATAAGGGATCTTGATGGAGCAGCTAGCGTTCGTCATCGTCCACAGACGGACACATTTGGCAGAGATATCAGAAGACATGGCTTCATAAAGTTCGTCTCTATAGATGCTGTTGTCGGCAGCCTTGAAATCGGTTAAGAGATGAAGAGTATCGACGTGGACTTCTTGGGCTTTTTCCCCACGATCTGGAGATGTGAAATGGTGGACTTGGCTGGCTTGAAACCGCACTGATAAGGGCCACTCAGGCTGTTGATAAAATGTTTCAGACTTTCACACAGTATCGCAGAAGAGGTCTGGATGGTGAGGTTCCTTTCATCAGGCATACTATCGATGCTCTCTACTAATTCATCACCAGCTGCCTAGTAAGTGTCACCCGGTAAATATGCCTTCAACTCTGCCAACTAGAGGTGCGATATGGCAGGGACTTGTGTGCGCTGAACTATCCCCAGCGAATAAGGGGATACTTTGAACATAGGATCCTCCTCTACGATACAGAAGAAGGACAGAAAATAAACAAAATCACAGGATGAGTACCCCTGTGGTGTTTGGACCAGATGATATGAGTGTAAAAGCGTCGCGAATGCTTATCGACCTAGAGGTAACAACCAGCAGATGAGCAACATCAGAGCGACTGCCAAGATATGTAGAATGACAACGTTGCCGTGAAGAACCTTAGAAAAGGACCAGCTGCAGAATATCGACCACAAGAAAGCATAGCGCCCTTGCTGTGAAGGGAAGCACGTGCTTGTAGAATGCAAAAGGTATGAGACTGGGAAAAACACTCGAGAAAGTGAGATCGGGAATGCAGTAGCTCCAAGAAGATTGATGGACTGAAGCATCATTCAGGAGCTACACTAAACATCGAAAGCCCTAGAACTCAAGAAGAAGAGAGAGGAAGAAGAGAGGACTCCTACGAAGGGGGGGGAAACGGAACAGGCTTCTCTGTGGCGGTGGTTTAGTATAACCTCTATTGCCTTCACTTATGGTAACTAAATCCTTCTCTTGATTACTTTGTAGCGCCTTAATTGGGTTTCAGACTTTCTTTCTAACGCCGTCACGCTTTGATAAAATGAAATTCCAACCAAAAATCTGTTAAAATCAAGTCGAAACTCTTTTTATTTTCAACATAAACAAAAATAATAATCTGAATTTAATAAAGCATTAAAACTGAGACTCATCGCCTGCGTCTGGCGTGGCCTCAGGCCACACAAGCCATGTAGGAGATGGCCTTCCTTGTACAACTCTGTGCCTTCTCGTCGAAGAAGAAATCAGCTGGGCAAGCGCCCTCCGATGTGCTAACACCGTCATGACAATAAGTATACTTTGAACAGTCGCCCAGTTTATTGGCAAACTTATTGCCCATTCCCTCGCAACGATCGTACTCGCAGCGAACATTTGTGCGATCCTTACAGGAGAACAAGTTCGCATCGAAGAATTTACCCTCGGCGCACCTACCAAACACCGGATTCTGATCAGCCTTACCATTGGGCATTTGGTCGCAGTAATAGTATCCGCTGCAGGTTTTTTCGTCGGGAATAAAGCCCACAATTGGTGCATCATCTGTGCCACACATCTCACTCAGCGGTCCAACGGGTCCGGTTTCTTCGATTTTACAATCGGTGTTCTCCAAATCACCGCACAGACCATTCATACGGTTGAAATATGTTCCCGAAATGCATTGAGTGGTCTTGAGAACGCCTCGGGTGCACTGTCTGAAGGCAGTGCATGAAGTTGGATCCGCCATTCGGGTATTATCACCCACAGACTTGCAAATGTCGCTGAGCTCTTCATCGGCCTCTGGCTCTGGACACGTGTACACCTTGGGGTATACACAGCTCTGAGAGCTTGGTTCAAAGTTCAAACCATCTGGACAGGCGGAATATTGCTCGACACCGTCCTTGCAGTAGATAAATCCATTGCACATCTCCGGATGTGGCAGGAAGGTTCCACTTTTCAAGTCGGCACACGGGCTCTTCTTTGCATCGCTGGCAAAGGGACACTCAACTGATGAGCTGCGATTGCATCTGCCAGTATTCCTGTCGAAGTACCATCCTTCGAGGCAGGAACCGTCATCGATAATTTCTCCCTCGTAGCCGCATTCGGCCCAATCGATGCACGAATCGGGTAAGAGAATCTTCGTATTCGGCGGGACAAGCTTACAGATGTCGGTGACTTCCGCGGATATTACGCTAGCGCTGCTTATTGCCAAACAGAGGAGGCATGAAGCCACGAGGAACTGTGGTTTGGACATAGCTACTTTTGTTGGAAAGTCCTTTTTTCTTTTTTTTTTTGGTTGAACTTTTGTGTGACTGCCACTCGACTGATGGATCGCCGCCGCTTGCAAGCGGTTAAATACGTACTTTTGCGGGAGTAAAGTGCGTTTTGATGTTTCTAGGTTTTGGTGGTTGGTAAATTTAATTGATTTTGCTTGGAACAACCTCCTCTGGAACAAAGCGTTGTCGGTTGGCAATATCAGTGAAAGACAACAAATTAGTGATCGGAGATAGGAGCAAACAATGTTGTCGGTTTAATTGAAAGAATGTCGATCTGTATCTGGCGAGAATGGGCCTCTCTGCAGATAAGGCTGTGTGGATGGTTTCTTTAGAGTCAATTGTTTGGAAAAGAAAAACCTGTAAGAAGGTGTAATAAGGGTCTTTCGTTGCTAGGACTACGCCCCTTTTGTGCAGCTAGACGCAAACTGAAGCCCTTACCTCTTGCATTGCCTAATACTTTGGAATTTCAACCCCTTTGACAGGAATTTAAATCAACTCTCTCCCTTTGGCATCTTCGCCTATTCCCTTAATATGCCCCTTAACATAGCCAGCGATATTGGCATGAGCTCCCGTCTTATGTCTCTTTTTGCATACTCTCCTCGAGGTCAGGCTTTCGTCAAACTTTGCCTGAGTAATGACCTGATGGATGCACCCTACTAAGGCTTTTTCAACATCAGAGCTAGGTGCTAGTTTATGTTTGGCTGGACTCGTGTTTAGCAGCCATTACCCTTTTTTTTGGGACAAGCAGATGAAGCTGTGCTCGCAATATTCCTCGTCTTAAGATAGAGTGTCGTCCTTGCAGGCCAGCGCTTCGTCAATTCATCATTTTGTTCGGGCTCTCGATTGCAGAAAACCTCTTCTATGTGCGTTGCAATCCTGGAACTCGGCAGTTCCTTTGTTACACAGTAAGGTCCCTTAAAGTGCGGCTCCAACTTCCGTGATTCACCTGTGCTTACAGCTCTTTTCGTTGCGTTTTTCTAGAATTTAGACTCCATTGGCGCGGTGAGCTAGAGAATAGGATCCGAATCCAACTTGGATTGATCAGCATCATATACTTACTTTACTTATGTCCTGTATCCCCTTGTGCGATTGTGTGCCTCAGCTCTCCCCAACTCTTTCCCAGTTACCGTGCTTCCTTCTCCACTGTTCTGCACTCCTAGGATCATATGGGCACACCAGAAATTATGTCATAAACTACCTGACAATGGAGGTATGTTGGTCGAAGACCAGGTCTACCCGAACTTGAATGAGAGGAGCTTCGAATGTTTAAAGGCTGTACAGATGAGGAAATACAGAGCCTGGAAGATTGTGTCATTCGCCACAGACATGTCGCTGGGCTTATGAACGAATCCAGTACGTCCGAAGGCTTGAGGCTTGAACTGATGTGAAACGAATGAAACCTTAAAGAGGAGGAATGCAAGTGGGTGTTTTGCTGGAGCTAGGGAGACTACCTATACAGCTGAAAATTTCTCTTTTCTAAGTTTGACCCATGTCTAGAATGTGCAAAACGGTCTTGTGCCCACCAGATTACGTGTGGACGTATAGAACCCACCTTGAGCGAATGAATTTCTTATATCCAATACAACTTATATTGAATGTTCCGATACTCGTCCTACGCTAATACAAACTAGATGGCGTTGTATCTTAGTGTGTGTACTTACTATGGTTCCAGGCAACATGGATCTTGTAGAACGTTGTCTTCGCTTAAAAAACAAATGGGTTGGAACTATGGTGAAGGGTCGTGTCTAAGATCGTTGTAATAGGTTTTCGGTGTTTGTACTAGATATTAGTGTTATTGTGTCAAGAGGGTGGTTCCAAACAGGGCAGCTCAACGGAATGGTTCAATAGAGCGGTTTGGTAAGAGGGTCTATAGGACAGTTCAACAGGGCGGCTCAACAGGGTGACTCCAAAGAGATCAGTTTCAAACAGGCGGTTCTTCAACAGGCCAGTTCAATAGGATGAATCAACAGGGTGGTTCCAAAGAGAGCAGTCTAAAAAACTATGATCACTACAACTACCTCGTGTTAATCCACAAATAAAAGCACAAAAACTCAAATTAACCAGAGATTATTGCGTTCAAACATACTTTTGGAACCTCTTATCAGAGTCATTGCTCTGCGATTATGAATGAACCTTACCCAACTTGCTCTCCCTCGATTTTATAAGAATCATGAATGAAAAATTATGGAATTTCCAAATCAACCAATAAATTATGCATCTTATAGCCTTTTTCCGGCGGTTTTTATTTGAATCTTATCGGCGACAAAAGCTGACGATCATGGATAAGAAAAAGTCATGAGCTAACCGCACAATCTATAACACAGATCATCACGATAGTCATTACCCCGTGCATATGGTCTCGGTACAATAAAACTTTATCTTAATTAGCTCATTAGTCCTAACGAGTTGCGATAACCTTCTCTAATCAAACTAGATTGTGGACTTTCCTTAAGAGAGCTCCTTTGGAGCTAGTAAACCCCCTCCCTGTTTATAGTCATCAATTTAAAAATAATTCTGGAAATCAGAACAAATTACTGTTCAAATGATTGACAGGCGTTATCTTGATCGCAAATCGTATCTCTCAAATCGTTTTCGTCAGTAATTGTGAAATAACTTAACTCTAGATATAGCTCTTCAGAAGCACGAGTTCCTCTATTGTTTACATAATCTTCAAATGTGTTGGCATTAGTAATAATGGTTTCTAAAGAGGTTTATCTAATCGATTATAAGTTTATTTATTTGGGGGCATTAAAGTCCAAAAGGTTTACTAACAGAAGTCTTAAGCTTGTGAACCAGTTGATTCTGGTTTTTATTTCGCGCTACAGTGCCACCACCAACGGGGAGAGTGTGAGTCACGCAGTTTTTAAATAGTTTGGGGGTATTTTTGGCCGCGAACGAGTGGACAAATTTTGCAGAAAGTCAAAGTCCTTGGCATCCTTCGGTGATGTGCATCAATGGGAGGCTTATAAATTAATTCATTAGGGGTCCAATGTATCTGATTAGCAGATCTATAGTCCAGTAGTCTGCATTTTCTTAGTAGTGAAGCTATGTGAATCAGTCACTGTTTTGATGAACTAATTCTATGTTTAGGTCGCGGCTTTGGTGATATTTTGTTGTTGGTGGTTGTCCTTCTATTTTGACGGTCCATACTCATCGTCATTCACTGCCAGAGTCGTTAAAAGCCATTGCAATTAGAGATGAGTAAAGATGGTGAACATGAACGGTGATTTGGTCACTGTGACTGAGAAATCACAGCTACTGTCTATGACTGAGAGGATCTTTTCTAAAACTACAATCAAGGTTAGGTTGAGCTATGTATATGGACTAGCAGGTACAGCTCAGTATAGCCTGTTGTGCTAGCCATATGTGTGTTGTTTGTGTTTTTCTCTTACCCAGTCTCCCCAGGAACTTACATCTTGGCTGTTGGAGTCTGGAGCAGTGGCATAAGATAGGCCTTAGTAGGTCCGTCATCCTCTGGCTCTTTCCTTTGATACCGCAGAAATATAGGACGGAAAAGTTTCTTGCAACTGCAGCCACTGGGTGTCAAAATTTCCCGTGCTAGCGAGTCATAATTGAAGTTTTGAAAAGGATATTTGAACAAAAAAAAAGTAGCCTATATCACTCTCATGAGAGTAACGAATATTATAAAATTTGTTTCACGTTAATCGGTTCATTAGTGTTTGAAATTGCCTGAGGAAAACGTTTTTTAGTCTTTCGTCTTTATAAAATTGTAACGAGTAGCGAAAACAAAGTAACGAGTAACGATAACGAAGCAACGAGTAATGAAACAAAGTAACGAGTAATGATTACGAAGTATCGAGCATTGATAATGAAGTAACGATTAAAAATAACTATGTAACGAGTAACGATAAGGAAGCACCGAGTAACGATAAGGAAGCACCGAGTATTGATAACGATGTAACGAGTAACGATAGCGATAAATATTTTCTTTTTTGTTTTAAAACGAATTCTGCTGCGTAAAAAATTTTCTTTCACCGCTTTTTGGTTCAAAAATGTCGCAAAATATCCGCCATTTTGTGTCTCAGAGTAGCCAAAAACTTTCATTCATCTTTTTCCCATCGACGACCGGTATTTCCTGGAAACCTATTTATAATCTCGATCAACTAGAGAAACTTGACATTTTGATCTTGTACCTCGAATACCGTAACCGTTATCTCTGTCAATGATTTCGATACGCAAAAAATGTCAAAGTGTCACCTTAATACCAAGATACTGCTGCCAAAAATAAACCAAAAAATTTCGATAAGAGCCGTATTAAGTCTTTTAAACTTCTAATCCATGTCATTTGTTTTATGCTGGTATCTTTTGTTTTGCCCCATTTTGAAAAAAATGGAAAATGTCATAAGTGCGCAAAATAAATTCAACCGCGCATTCGAATGGAATTTCATTTGGTTCCGTAAACGGTGAATAGAATTTCTTTGTGATTAAGTACCGGACTGTGGGCCGTGTAGACGTGTGTTATTTAAGGCAACTTGTGGTTGTGGTATCAGTTAACAAGTAGACATTGACAGTTGAAGTTGATTGCGTGGAAAAAAAAATCGAAAGAAAAAGTGAAGGATGACATTGTTGACAATTGGTGAGTGCATTCTTTGTTCTTTTGACAGTTGACAGGTGGAAGATAAATGATAGGTGGAATTTTGTTTCTCTCTAGCGTCTTCAGCACAACTGTTGCTTGCTGCGATGTTTTGCTTCGTCTCGGTTGACTCACAGACGGAAACGACTGCCTTTAACGCCACGGCAGTCTGTTCGATGGTGGAAACTGGCACATTTATTAAGGATCCCACGGCCTGCAACGTATGGATTCAGTGTGTCGACGGTGAGCCAATATCAGGAGCATGTGACAGTGGTCTGTTCTACAATCGAAACACAAACGAGTGCGTGCCATCGGACTCGATAAAATGCTACTCGTCTCAACCCTGTGCGACGACCACTACCAACGGCTTCGTGGCAGATCCTTACTCGTGCAATGGCTACTACTACTGCTACAATGGCAAGGGGACTCGCGGCCAGTGTTCAGCTGGACTGAACTACAATCCAGGAACAGGGGACTGTGTGCGGGATTTTGTGTGTCCAGCGGAACCCGATCCGGATAGTTGGTGCAACATCATTCCCGATGGAGAATTTTTCTCCGATCTACAAACCTGCCAGGGATATCACATGTGTGAGAATGGTGTCCTGGAGAATGGAACTTGTCCCTCTGGGTACTATTTCAACGCGTACGACAGCACATGTGACTATAAGGCGAATGTGGTGTGCAATGTGCCAGAGGCACATCCGAACTTACCCGGCGAGGGGATATGTCAAACTGCGGGGCAATTTGTGTCGGACAACGAAACCTGTGCGGGGTATTACTACTGTCAGGATGCAGCGGCAGGCAGCTATGAATTAATTTGGGGCCAATGTCCCAGTGGAAGGTTTTTCGATGCTTCGAATGGCGGAGAATGTGTGGATCGACGGCAAATTGCATGCAACTACAATCGCTGCGAAGGAATGGGTGTGACTAGCATTCAATTGGCCAATGCTCCAGATGATGGCTGCCTGGGATATCTGATATGTCAGGATGGCGAAGCAATTGGCAGTGGACTATGCCCGAATGATGAGGAGTACTACGACGAGGTGACGCAGCGTTGTACGACCAGTGTGGTTACGTATCCGGCTTGCTTGATTCCACCAACGACTACAACTACTTCCACTACTGTGACTACAACTACGACGTCTAGTACGACACCTACCTCTACTCCTGAGACAACGACAAACAAGGACAGTTCTACCGAGGAAGCAAGTAACTCCGTTGAGAGTTAGAATGTCTTACTTTTGTTTATCCTGTCAATAAAGATTCAGAGTCCTCTTGAAATGTTTTACTCGCTTTCTAGGAACTACAACGATTGCAGGTTCCCTTCTCAACCATTTGCCTTAAATTGGTTTCTTTTTTTCTGTATTTTTTCCCAAAATTTAGATAAGAATACCATCGCGTGGTCAAACAAGTGATACATGCACTCGACAATATCTAATTGATTACTCTATCTTTATCGGGGTTTCTAGGAAGTTGCCTTGTTAGATAAAAACAAAAAACAGTGTCCAAAGGGACAGAAAATAAAATTCCTCAAAATGATAAGAAAAAAAAAAGTCCAAAACTTGTCACTAATTAATCGATTGTCAGACCAAACAAAAAAATAAGATTATCTTTTCCAATTCATTCATTAAAAGTAAGCTGAGTACAGCCTTTGGCCCCTAAAACCCCCCAAATGGAGTGATAAGAGCTGACTTTCAGCAGAAATGTACTTTTAATCAGTTGAACATACACGAGGCGATGTATCTAAGGTTAAGGGCCTTGAATTGGTGGGAATTATGTAAGAGGAGAGACCTTGTAGGAGGGCTTTAGTTCGTGTAGGTTAGGATGCACTTAGAACAAAGGGAGGCCCATTGGGAGAGCACAAGTTGGTGAAACAGAGGAGTCACCGGCTACTGGGGAACCTTAACGTACATATATCAAAGAAGCCTGAAGATTAATGGTGTCTGAAGTGAAGCTCCCGATCCCGATCGAACCCCGATATTCTCTTGCAGTAGGCATTGGTTGATGGTGTCGCCTAGATGACCGTAAAGGTAAAGAGCAATAAAGTGACTGATTTACTCAAACTCTTGGTACTGCAATTAGTGTTGGCTAAGTAGGGTGACTGATTCAATTGAAGTCTTGCTTCCTAGGTGGCCCGTAGAGGTAGTAGTAGCTGCAAGAGAGCAGTTAAGGTGCCTGATTCAATCGAACCCTTTCAAGGTAGTGGTTTGCATAAGATTAGTAGAATTGGCTGACTCAATCAATCAATCTCTGTTGCTGATATGCAGTGTCAATCTAGCAGGTTTGAGGAGGTCCGTTGCCGCCTTTGGAGGGTGAGGGATGCAGTTCTCACCTCTCATAGGAAGCTATTGACCGAATCAATGGGAGATGGGAATAATGACTGTCAATCGAGCCTAAAAGATCTACTGATTAGACTGATTGCTTAGATGTTCCTGGCAGGCTCTTTCCAACGTAGCTAGCGCAGACATGTTCCAAGGAGGTAAAGGCTCTTTTTCTCTTCCTCTTTTCCATTCTAAAGTGGTGTCTACCTATCAGGCAGTGTCCTGTAATTATACCTACTGTGAGGCTCAAATTTCTTATGTTCAGAGATTTGGGGCCAAAAGGGCCAGGCACTCCAACTATAGTCTACAATCGGTTTCACTTCGTCAAAAGTGCGAACTATCAATCCCAGAGCCTCTTTGTTTATTAGTTAAAAGCGATCCGGTGCCTATTTTGGGTGATTCAACTGCTTGTCCATTGTCTGGAATATCTCTGTGTCCTGGATCCCAGCACAGAGTAATGTAGCATCTATCCGGAATCTCATTAAGCGATTCGTGGCATTGTCTGATCAACTTAGAACTTATTGTTCGAGTTAAGACGACAGACTTACCATCTATCGAACTAAAACAAAGAGAGCCTGGGCGCTGCTTCTAGAATAGGTGACACTTTCTAGCCTTTTTCGGCGTTGAGTATGCTTATGGCCTCCTCCAACTCAGGTGGACGTACTCCAAGTAGTTCTTCCCACTCTTGAAGACAGATTTCCCTGTAGCTCGCTGGTTAGCGTGGTAGACTTCCCTTCATTACGTGCAGAAATGTATACCGCACCACCCACTGTGAGGGGCCAAGTCTTTTCATGGTTGGTGTCCAATTGCACTAAGAAGTATTGCCTGTAATTTTAGCATGGGTTTATAATTCACAGTGTTTATTATTCACCTGATGGATAACAAGGACCCTCCACTTAAAGTATGTAGGACCGATAGAACAACAGAATCAAAAGTGAGCTTCTGAAGCCTTTAAGCATCTGAAGCTGCTCATATACACTGTCATAACAAAGTCTATCTGTTTCGAAAGTAGCAACCCTTTGAGTATTCCAAGAAATAATAACTTATACGTTTGTAGACAGAACATCAGAAGAACACACTTATCCAGGAGCTTACAGGCAACAAAATTTGGTGGAGGCATTCTAACTCGCAAAAACGGGAACAGAAAAGACAGCTGGTGACTCCCTAAATGCAATCTCAAACAACAGAAGCAAAAGCCTCAATCGAGGTCTTGAAATTACACAAGAATTCTTTTAAAATGGTCAGCTAGACTTGTAGGCTTACGAGGTAGTGAAAAGCAGACATTGGCGCTCGTGAAGCACCATTTAATGAATCGATTTGGACTACACTTTTGACGAAAATTCAAAAAGATCCAGAGGATCGATGGAACCAATCAAACTCTTTTCTTTAGAAGCACAAGTGCTCTCCAGGAATGGTCCTCTAGCACAATTCTCTTAACCGATTGCTGGCAGTCAAACTCAAGGCAGGGGCATACACTGTCCCTTTGTATAAAGGAGGGCCTCCTTCTGAATGGGATTTATGCACTACCGATCTAGCCTCACTTCATTTACATAGACGTAGGTGTGAACCTATATCGAACTCACCCAGTCTCTTGCTTCCGTCGCGATGTGTTATCCCCTTTTTCGAACAATATATATACGAGCACATAACCTCGAAAAAAAACCAGTCCTTAAGCTCAATTTCAACTCAGTCTGAGCTCAGTTTTTAGACTTCTTTAAAAGTCACCTCTGCGCTTACAGCTTTCTTTTTCTTTCATCCAGCGGCACGCTCCAAACTAGTTGCCCACCCCACTTAGCTCGGTTCGAATTCCAAATTTCAATCGAAAACACATGACATTGTCCAAAAATAAAAGACATTAGTCAAATTTGTTTGCAGCTAAAAATAGCGCAAAAAAACAGAAGCAACAATCCATCCATCAGTCTTAATTGAAAGAATTTCGAACTTTTGTTCAAAGTTCCTAGTGTCTACCTCCTTAATGGTTTCTGAATTCAAATCCAAGCAGAGCCTTTGATCAGTCAATAGGCCCGTGATACTTGAGTTCCTACAATCTTAGGTTCGATTATCGGCGTTAGTGGAATTTTTCTTTCGGCCAATCAGTCACCGCGGGGACACTTGGGTTTCCAATTTATTTTTCCGCTGTGTTTTCTGACAGGTGATCATTTACGAGAGGTGTCTAGTGATTGCGCCTTTTCCAGTCTATTTAAGGCGCAAGCTAGTAGTTAGTAGAGCTAGTATTTCGAAGTAAAATTAACTAGAAACATGTTAGGTGAGTGTGTTCCTTCAGTCGCACAAGTTGCTGGTCGTGAAAGGTATTCTTTTGTTTTCTTTTGGTTTTAAGGATCAGCCTTTTATCTTGTTGCCGCTTTGGCTGTGGTGGCAGTTCAGCCTAGTGCGGCGATAAATGCCACTCTGGCGAATGCAGTGTGCAACCTCTTGGAGGATGGGATCATGATCTACAGCGGTGAGGAATGTGGACAGTACTACACTTGCAGCGGTGGATTAGCTACTCTGTCCACCTGTGGCAATGGTTACTACTTCTCCAAGGATCAGCAGGCATGTATGCCGTCGTCTTATGTGTCTTGCACCCCGGCTGGTTCGAATCCTTGCGCAACTGCCCAAAATGGAGTGTTCCTTGCGGTTCCAAACTCGTGCACTGACTTCTATTACTGCTACAATGGTGTCGCAAGCCAAAGCAGCTGTCCCAATGGCTTGAACTTTGATCCTGTCGATCAGTCCTGCAACTATACAGTGAACTATCCCTGCAGCACGACAAATGGCGCTGGCGGCGACTCGGTGACTATTAATCTTTGCGCTCTCGTCCCAAGTGGAGTGTTCTTTGCCAGCTCATCGTCTTGTCAGGCCTGGCAGCAGTGCTCCAATGGAGCTCTCACTGTTGGCAATTGCCAAAGCCCGTACTACTTCAATGTTTTGACAGCGTCGTGTGACTACCAGGATGATGTCACCTGCAGGCAAGTGACCAATGATCCTAGCACCGGTACCAATCCTGGCTACTTGGCGGGATCATCTTGCTCGAACAACGGACTCGTGGTTTCAGATAACCTCACCTGCGTTGGCTACTACCTGTGCAGTAACAATGTCTACAGCTACGGTCAGTGCACCAATGGATTGTACTACAATCCTCCCACTCAGACCTGTGTGAACCGTCTGAATGCACTCAACAATTGCAACCGCTGCGAGGACACTTCCCTGCAGTTTGTGAACTTGTATCAGGATAACTGTGTGGGCTATGGATACTGTAACAATGGACGTGTTGCATCGACTGGCACCTGCCCAGAGGGCTATTTCGATGAGATCGATCAAGCTTGCGTTGTTGAGTCTGAGCCACAGTATGCTGTGTGTAATGACTCCCTGGGCGGATCGAGCACTACAGCTTCGAGCAGCACAACCAGTGATAGTTCTTCGTCTGAGAGCTCATCGGAGTCTTCGACTTCGTCGACTGATGGATCTTCTTCGTCAACCACAGCATCATCGTCGTCGTCGTCGTCGTCATCTTCATCGGAGAGTACTTCGACTACAGAGGCTACGACTACCACGACTGAAACTCCTTAAGTTCGCTTTGCTTGAAGAAGAATTATTCTTAGAAGTATCCAAAGCTAATAAAGTATCTGGTGGCAGTAGATTGATTGGTATTTCATTTTAGATAGAGATTTTGTGACCTGAGGATAGACGCTGCTTTAAACTGATCTCGTCTCCTTTCCATGACATATCCTAGTAAAGTTCTAAATAGACTTCCAAACCCACCCTACGATTCACCAACCTCTTCCCCTTCAAAAGAAGCTTCTTACCTCAAAGCCATTTCCGTTAACATTATCTCATTAGAGGCGACACCGTCATGTCTAGTCATGTCATCTATTATCAAACAATTCGCTCATTTCCTTTGATTGACAAATTGATCACCTCTTCCTCCATAAATATTGAATATCACTACAAGACCGAAAAGAAGCAATTTGCTACGTACATCGGTAAGGTCTTCTGTTTCCAGCTCTAATCTAGCATAAATTTACCGATATTCTGATTCCGGAAACAAGCTGCCATTAGGAGCTCTTCATTTTGATTTGGCATACGCAAGTCAAAATTTATACCTCCAAACGGTGTAGTATGAATTTCTCAATGGCGCACACTGATTGAAGTCACTGATTGGTGTGACCAACATGTTTGACTTTGGACTTCTTTTTATTACGTTATACGGACGATGATTTAGCATAATTTGAATTAGTCTAAAATTTAATTTGATTTATTTTTATCTTCTTTTATCAAATAAAATTTTATGCCAGTCACTTATCATCTTTTTAGCTAATAAGATAAAATAGAAAAAAAAGGTGTGGGGGAAAAAACTATTCACGGATAGGGGGCTGTGGGGAAAAAATTTAGCAAACAACGTGTGGGTCTACGCTAACCACTGGTGTGAAGGGTATTTTGAGGTACAAATTTTGGGGAGAGAAAGTTTCATATAGAGGAATTTTGAACGCAAAACGGGGGTAATACTCAAGCGCCACCTTTTGAATGAAAGAACTTACTTTCACTTCGTCAAAAGATGTTGCAGGTCACTTGGTTTCAAAATTGTTTATCCAGCCAGATGTTACGGTTAAATAAAACTCGAAAATCACTTAAGAGTATCAAGAACAACATAAGGTTAGACAATAGGGCACCTCTGTTAACAGAGTTGCCACTTAAACTGAACTATTAGGGCCTAGTACTTAAAGCAATAATGTTGGCTATTTAAGGTGCCATTAGGATAGGTGGACGGATTAAAACATAGGTCCTGGACCCCTCCTCGAACACATTGCAGAGAAAATGTGACCGTGATGTGGCAATAAAACGAATGGAATACTCTTGGCAGTCTGTAAACCAACATGACAAGTCGACCTCCGAACTTTGACAGGTGATCGCGGCCATATTGTTCGAGTTTCATGTGTCAAATTGGCTGTCATTTATTTAGTTTGTCTTGGCAAATCAACGTGGAGAGTTATTCTGTTCAAAAACATTGGCAAGTGATTAAATTGTTTGTCTTCTGTTTGATCAACACTTCGCCCGCTTCGCCTATTTTATGGTCACCATAATCGTCCTTTCAAGAGAACTTGCAAAGTGGTGGATAAATTGAAGTCGATCGGTTCGCGAACACTGTTTGGTTTGGAATTTGGATTGGAGGCATCATCGGTTCATACTACTTTGAGAACGACGTCATCGTCAACGGGTTGCCGTTGTCCATAGATGATAAACGAGTTCTTTTGGTCCCAATTGGATGATATAGACACCGACAATATGTGGTTTCAGCAGGACGGCGCTACGTGACACACAGCTCGTGCCACAATGGACATTTTGCACCAGCGATTCCCGAACATGGTTATTCCACGCAGAGGCGAAGTGAATTGGCTGCCGAGATCGCGCGATTTGACTCCGTTAGACATCTTCTTTTGGAGTTTTCTTAAGTCGGAGGTCCATGACGGTAAACCATAGACTACCACTGCCCTAAAAGCCAAAATAATCAAAGCCATTGGTCACATACAGCCTGATTTATGGGCCAGAGCTATCGAGAATTGGACGTTTCGGATGCGCGCTAACCAGCTAAACCACAGCGGATATTTGAATGATGATATATACTGTACAAAATGGCATACATTGACCTTTTAAATAAATAACAAACAGCAACGATATCTCACTCACAGTTTATTTTATTCAAAATTAAAGATAGAAAGAGGTTAATGGATACCCCATTACTTTATCACGGTGGGCTACAGGTCCCAGTTCGTCTCCTTTAGTGGGTTGGAAAACATACTTTCTCGTGAGCGTAAATAATCGTCAAACTTCCCATTGATCCATAGGTAGTTCATGGCATGATCAGCGGTGCTCTGGGAAGCTGATGGCGAAGGACAGAAGGAAGCTTGATAACTGGGGAAAAAGTTGGGTAGAGCTGAGGCAAGTTGCCAGGCACGGCCTAAGATTTCTTGTGGCCATTGATGAGATCCCAGACTTCATATTGCCATCTAAACATTAAAGTAAGAAATCCTCTCCATATGATGTAAAGACCTCCAAATAGACCATTGGGTGTCGGCATCCTTGTCAAGTCTGTTGTTCTAAATCCTGCTGTTCTGTGATAGAAATCCTCCACTACTATGACAAGATGATTCTGTAAGGAAATAAAAAAATATAGTACACCACTAACAAAAGCTCATTTAGACACTCTATTGTCATGTTTCATTGATATCAATGTAGTTCTAAACTTGAGTCACGAATTTCTGCAAAACACTCACCACTTTGCCGAATAATATTTGTTGGTACCTCCTCTCAGTTGTACGAGCACTGAATCTAGCCTATGACATCAACAATTGTCAGAAAGATATCTTGAAAACCTTGTTCGGAAGATAAGGTTCCGTGGAATAACAAAATGTCCTCGCCTCTGTGTTATTTGTGACACATCATCGAGAACAAAATCGTCACAGTTCTTCACATGGGCATAACTAATTCGATAACAGCCGTATCTAGATCAAGAGTGTTCTTTAAACGGTGCTTTACTAAGCCTAATCTTAAAATTTGATTTAACTATTTTGTATTTTGACTATCGAGCTATTTTGAGCCGAAAATTTTGATTTAGAAACTTTTTTTCCGGGTTGATTGCAACCAACGAATATTTCTATTTTAAGAACTTTTTATCTTTTACTCACGATGAGAAGGCATATTTAAATTCTGAAATTCCTTTTAGTATCTTTGATTAAAACCGAAATTGATTTTCTAGTTTTTTCTGCCTAAAAGTTAGACACAACAATTGGGGTTACTGACATGCAATTTTCACAATTGAGGGCGTGGTTTAGTTCGTCAAAATCCTGTGCGAGGTTCGAGTCCCACCAAACAAGTTTCAGTTGCACGGGTGCACCTCTTGTGAACCTCTGTTGAACACCCAAAAGGGTTCCTGTCATGGGAAAGCTTATCAAAAACCATCTGGTCTTTGGATAGGGAATATAACGACAGGTGCCCTCTGTGCGTGCAGAAATGTATAGTACGTACAGCACGTATAGTAGTGAGGAACTAGGCTGTGATCCTGTAACCAGTAAGACCTTGGCTCGACCAAACAGCTTTTAGCAAACTCCTAGAAACTTATCGATGGACAGCTCGGGTTGCTGTAACCTCACCAGTATTTCAATGGCGCAGAACAGTCTAGACGAAAGCACGGCAACTAGGAAGGAGTTGAGGAGTACAGAGCACTTCTCACAACCTTCCTAGAATTGCCATCGTTCTATATCTATGAAACCACCGGGTCTCTGTGAACTGCGATGGTATCGAATTTAGAAGGATTTTGCCTCTATAATCAGCATCTGTCAGAGGGAATACGAGTACCCTTACACTGATATACAGTACACGGACAGCACGGGTAAATTCGAAGAGAAACGAAGGGATAGGAAAGTAGTAAACTTGAATATCTATTCTCCATGAGCGGTGTCCAAAGTTCTGGGGGGATTTGTATGAAAATTTTGCCGTCCTTTATGATTCACAGAATTTTTTTTTTTTTTATTATTATAAGCGAGTCTTCAAGTCGCCTGCTTGGATTTTTAGGGTAAAATTTTGTGGTCAAACGAAAACCGCGAAAATAGCTCACTTCACTTGATCGCACTCAACTTCTGTAGATGGGGAATATTGCACTGTGTTCCCTGTGTTTCACATCACTGCACCAAAGAAAGTAAGCTATCCGTCGGGTAATAAAACACTGAAACCTGAACTCTCCAAAGTTCAAGCGCAGACTGTCAGGTGCTACACTATCTACAAGTCACCCGCTCATAGCTCACCTCTCCAGAACCCTTCTAATCTACGCCTTGCTTTATCTCCTGCCTACGATTCTCAGAGAAAATACTGCGTACAACTTCTTAATTAATAACCCCCCCTCGATGTTGTACACAACCCCTCACAACGTCCGATCTAATCACGGATCTAATTTTATTTTCCTGTGAAGAACAGAATTTAATCAGTCTCACTTTCTGCCTCTAGTATATTTCCATCTGATAGCTGCGAAATTTTTCATATTTAAGCGCCCAAATCGCAACTGTTCAAATCAGTTTAACTCTGGAGCTTCTCTTTAAGCGTATAGGGTTCCTTGTATTTCAACTGTTGTAGTCTCTTGAAGTCTATTTTCAAACGATTTTGTGTAAAGATATCTAAAGCGAAAGAAAAAATGTTCGGTGAGTGTTAGTTGAGAACGAAAGTGATTCTATAGATACAAGTGGGCATTTCTACGAACGGTTACGTCAAAGATATCGCTCGGACGATTATATGTACTTAGTGAAGCACTCAGGAGAACCTAAAGACTGGCTGCTCTTGGCTGCATTTTACTTGGAAGGAATAAGTACTCATGAACCAAGTGACAATCTGGATTTTTACCTCAAGCGTCAGTTCAAAATTTGGCACTAAGACTGGCAGAAATATGTCATACACTTCATCGGACAGCCAGCTTGGATATTTCTTCGTTTATCCTGTCAAACTCATGGAAAACTGTTTGGACTTTGAGTTTCTTTAAAAACAATTTCCAGCCCAAAATATTTGCTCACTTTTCTAGTAGAACAGATCGACAGTGTGCTCTCTCTTACCAAAAGTGGCGAGCTGCTTAATTCATTTCCTCTTTCGATTTCAGACACACGAACACTTATCGCCTTCCTGGGGATCCTTGCCGTAGGCTCAGCTATTAATCCCGACAACATATGCGCTCTCGTTAAGGATGGAACAAAAATCGTTGACGACACTAACTGTGCAGCATACTACACATGCAACCAGGGAAAAGCATCTCCCGGTGCCTGTCCAAGTGGTCAATTTTTCAATAAAGATAACAGAGGTTGCGTGCCAAAAGCACAGGCAACTTGTGTTGATTCGGACGTCAATCCTTGTGAAGGTATTACCGGGGAGAAATTCGTTGCGAAACCTAATTCCTGTTCGGGATATTTCTACTGTAAGAATCAGGTCGGAACGGAAGGCGCCTGTCCTGGTGAGTTGATTTTCAATCCCAAGGACCAAGCTTGTCAATATAAAACTGAGACCGGATGCAGTTCAACCGGAGGTGGTTCGAATACGATCGAAGACAATCCTGATCTAGTCTGCGCCTACATCCCAAATGGGATATTTTTTGGAAGCGCATCGAACTGTGCAACTTGGGTTAAATGTACGAACAACAAGCTGGAGTCTGGAACCTGTGCCAAAGACCAAGCGTTCAATGTTCAGAGCCAATCATGTGTCTGGGCAAACACATATCAATGTCAGCAACTGAAAGGTGATTCCAGTGAAACCGGTGGAACTCCCCCTTCGTCTTGTACTCCAAGTGATCCTAAAATCAAGCCCAATCCAGACTCTTGCAGCAGTTATTTGCAATGTTCGGGTAATAAGTATGTTGTTACTAAATGTCCATCGGGACAATACTTTGATGAAGACACAGAGAAATGTGCCAATCGCAATGATGCCAAAAACGATTGTGATCGCTGTGAAGGCACAACGTTAACCTTTGTGAACGCCTATCAGGATGACTGTCGTGGCTATCTGATATGCTCGAATGGAAAGCAAGTTGGATCAGGCAAATGTGGTACTGGTTATTACTTCAATGAAGTCTATGCCAGTTGTGTGAATGCAACGCATCCTGGATTTGGGGTGTGTACATTACCATGCACACAGTGTACAACTTACGATGCAACGCTTAAATGTGGCGAGTTGTGCAGTTGTAAGGAATGTCCCTTAAAGCCGTGTACACAGTGTACAACTTACGATGCAACGCTTAAATGTGGCGAGTTGTGCAGTTGTGAGGAATGTCCCTTAGAGCCGTGTACACAGTGCGCAACTTATGATGCAAAATTAGAATGTGGAGTTAAATGCGAGTGTGCTACATGTCCACCGTTACCAGATTGTAGTCAATGTGATACTTATGACCCAACTTTAGGATGTGGAATTAAATGCAAGTGTCCTGGTGGTGCTCTATGTCCTTGTGAACAGTGCACTACTTATGACGCAACTTTAGGATGTGGAGTTAAATGCGAGTGTGGTACATGTCCACCGTTACCAGATTGTACTCAATGCGCAACTTATGACGCAACTTTAGGATGTGGAGTTAAATGCCAGTGTCCTGGTGGTGCTCTATGTCCTTGTGAGCAGTGCAATGAGTTTGATGCAGATTTAAAATGTGGAGAAGAGTGCGCATGTCCTGAGGGTAAAAAATGTCCTTGTGAGCAGTGCAATGAGTATGATGCAGATTGTGGAGTTGAGTGCGAGTGTGCTGAGGGTAAGCTATGTCCCTGTATAGATTGCGACGATTATGATGAGAATATAAAATGTGGTGATGAATGCTCCTGTAATGTATGTCCAGCAGACACCGGGTTGTAGGATTTAAAAAAGCTCTCCTTCTATCAAAACCCAACAGAACCCATATATCGTTTTAATCAACCGTTAATAAATAATGAAATAAAGCCTAAAAGCAGAGTTAGTTTGTTAATGGATTTTATTGGAAAAATTTGAATTGGTTACTTTTTAAATAAACTGAATTAGTTGGCATAAATTATCGATGAGCATTATCTGAATTTTGACTATCTTTCGGCAGCTAATGGGAGTTGGAAGTATGCACTAAATTTAAGTATAATCACAGATCGGTGGCAACAGTTATACCGTTTCCTAGGACAGGAAAGCCATCAGCCATACGAGTTACCAAAAAGCTACAGAGGAGTAAAGATTTTCATTTATCTGACAGGCAAATGCTTATTATTTATTGATTATTATTTTTTTAAAAAATGTTAAGAGTGACTCTTTTGTCTGGTAGCAAAGGCAATCCGAAAAATGTAGCCTTTTTATTTGTTTTTCCTTTTTAAAAAAGGTACCTCCACTTGAATCACTCTTTAGTTAACGTACAATGTGAGAGAAATGTTCCCAAATAATGCTTTCACCAAGTAGTTTTCCTTTGAGTGTTTACCTACTGATTGTGTACTTACTTTTACTGATATTTTCGGACTTAAAAAGCTGGGAAATTTCTCGTTGTCACTGCAAACAAGGGGAAGCGCTTAAGCTCCCATTCCGTGTTGTTTCTCTAAAAGTCCCCCATGAACTGCCAATCGTTTGACTGTTCACAAGTTATCAAAATCTTTTCCATTACGAACTTCTAATCTACATCTTACCTTATCTTCCCACATTTCCCAGGGAAAAGAAGTAAAATTTATTTTAATCCTACGAAAGCATATACCGCGCACTGAGCTTTAATTTATAACTTCCTGCGAGTTTTATGGACATGTCTCATCAATGTCTGATACTATCATGGATTTACTATTATTTTGACAATGTTTTTTGTCATAAATACTTGTTTTGCTTGGTTTGTCGCCTAATGCTTCTTGTAATTCCATTTGATTGGTGTCAAGTTTTTTCCTATTTAAGCGTCGAAATTGCTGTTACCCAAATCAGTGTAGTTCCGGAGCTTTTCGTTATTTCAACTACTGTTGTCCGCCGAAAGAACAATTTAAATTTTCAAGTTTTTCAATCAAAAAAAAATATATAAATCGCGAAAAATATGTTCGGTGAGTGGTTTGATATTGCGTAGGGGAATTTATTGTCTTTATCTGGAAAAGTGATCCTTTTTTGTGCCACGTCAAAATCTCCGAAGTTTTTCATAAAATAAGCCAAATTTCACGGTACAAATATAGTCCTAAGTGGTCTTCCCACTCGACGAATATCGCCCCTCAAATATATTTGCCCAAGCAGCGAATATTCTCATTTAAGAGACTTTGTCGTCCGAAATATCGCACTATGAAACGGGTTAAGCTTCTCTTAAGTGTCCTTTTCCCATTGGGTGCTACTTTCGGGCATCATTGGGTTCCCTAGCCAGTTCGAAGGCAATAGCCAAGCCAAACAAACTGGATGTTGAATGGGTACCCACGTCCCTACTCAGTGATAAACAGTGGTGAAGTTCACAGACATAAAAGGATTTTGAAGGACTCCTTTCCTCACTCGTCGGTAAAAAATTGTCACCGATAATGTGGTTCAAATCTGACACATTTTATCGGACAAATAAATGAGAATAAGGCGAAAAGTTTTCGGCCTCACAATGAAAGACTGCAAATTTCAACACACTTCGTCCAGCGTTTCTCCAACATCAGTATTCCCTTCCACAAGTGAGAGCCTGAAAGGCTGTGAAAATATTCATCTTCGGTCCTCGCAACTGCTTCATTGAATGCAAAGCGCTTCACAGCAACAAATTTCTTCAAGTTCGTGATCAGATGGATGTCAGGAAAATAGACGGGATGGCCGAGCAAATTATACTCCGAATCCCTTAGTTTTCCGACCACCAATGCATCCTTACGTACAGTTGTCTAGTCCTGATGAAAGATGATGTTTTTCTTCCACAAGTCAGGTCTCTCCTCGCGAATTTTGACATCCACCTGGCCAAAAAGGTTGAAGAATATTCGCCAGTAATTGTTGTGCCTTTTTACAGAAAATAATCAATTGACAGGATTCCTGTTCCATTCCAAAACACGCTGGCTATGACTTTCCCAGTAGATGCGATGAACTTCGCTTTCTTTGGCTCTGAATCCCTGGCTTTAACACACAGTTTCGACTGTGGGTTCCTTTCTGACGTGAGGAACATGTAATCAAAAATACTTGCATACTTTTTGGCTGGAATATATTGAATGTGTCGTCTTAAGTGGCGAGCTGTGTAATTCATTTCCTCTTTCGATTTCAGACATACGAACACTTTGTATCTCCTTCCTGGGGATCCTTGCCGTAGGCTCAGCTATTCATCCCGACAACCTATGCGTTCTCGTTAAGGATGGAACAAAAATCGTTGACGAGACTAACTGTGCGGCATACTACACATGCAACCAGGGAAAAGCAACCGCAGCCACCTGCCCAAGTGGTCTATATTTCAGTAAAGATAACAGAGGCTGCGTGCCAATATCACAGGCAACTTGTGCTGATTCGGATGTTAATCCCTGTCAAGGTGCTGCCGATGGGAAATTCGTTGCAAAACCCAATTCCTGTTCGGGATATTTCTACTGTAAGAATCAGGTCGGGACGGAAGGTGCCTGTCCTAGTGGATTGGTTTTCAATCCCAAGGAACAAGCTTGTCAACATAAGGAGCAGTATACATGCACTGCAACCGGAGGTGGTTCGAATACGATCGAGGACAATCCCAATCTAGTGTGCGTCTACATCCCAAA
Source organism: Chalcosyrphus nemorum (assembly GCA_949716465.1). Taxonomy (NCBI): domain Eukaryota; kingdom Metazoa; phylum Arthropoda; class Insecta; order Diptera; family Syrphidae; genus Chalcosyrphus; species Chalcosyrphus nemorum. Next base: position 57,585,377 of record OX454334.1, on the reverse strand, counting down.
TGGGATATTTTTTGGAAGCGCATCGAACTGCGCAACTTGGGTTACCTGCACAGACAATAAGCTGAATTCTGGAACTTGTGGTGATGGCCAATCGTTCAACGTGCAGAGCCAATCATGTGTCTGGAAAGGAACATATCAGTGTCAGCAACTGAACGGTGATCCCAATGAAACCGGCGGAACTCCACCTCCAGATTGTAAGACAGATGGGGAAACCGTTGCCCATCCAGACTCTTGCAGCAGTTATTGGAAATGTTCGAACAAGAAGTATACTACTCTTAAGTGTCCACCAGGACAATACTTTGACCCGTCCTCAGATTCGTGTACCACTCGCCTGAATGCTAAGAACGACTGTGATCGCTGTGAAGGCACAACGCTGACATTTGTGAATGCATATGGAACTGACTGTCGCGGCTATCTGATATGCTCGAATGGAAAGCAAGTTGGCGAGGGCGAATGCAAAGAGGATTATTATTTCAATGAGGTTTATGGTAGTTGTATAAACGGAACCAAGCCATTATTTCCGGTGTGCAATTTTGATGAGGCTACTACAAGTACCACTCCGTGTACTACATCAACTACTCCAGGTAATCCAAAGCCTCCGTGCGACTACTGTCAAACAGTGGGAACGGCAGAGACTTGCTCAACTGGCTGCGATGATGGAAACTGCGATTGCACTTGCGATGTGTGCATGCCAGAGCCATGTGGTACATGCGCTGAAGATGGGCCACAAAATATTTGTCCATTTACTAATGAATGTACTTGTGAGGAATGTCTGCCTCAATGTGATGCTGAAGAGGTAGATGGTAAGTACACATGTATCGGAGAAAGTAGTGAGCAGGAATGTGGCATAGATAAATGTATCCCAACAGATTTGGAATAAGTGGAATAATAGTTTGTCAATAAAGTGCATTGTATAGTATTTTAGCTTTTCTTTTACTTTCTATTCGAATTGTTGGCCACCCATTTTCAGCGAAAACAAATGTAAATTAGGTTGAACTTGGTTCGCAAACTTAGATACATTAAAAAAGGTACTCCTTCGAGCATATATACAAGCAGTCCAAGGCTTTTGCTGCTCATGTAGTGAGATGGCTTTTAGGAAGCCCTCTCATGAAAGTAATACTCTTATGATATTCGTGTCTCTCAACAACCTTCCTTAGCAAAAAAGTTCAAAAACTTATCTTTAAATTAGACAATCTATTCGAAATGCTATTCGTCGTACAAGATATCTTATGTTAACAGAATGTATCTACTTATTTTTAATACTCCCTCGTTGTTATCACAATCGTCTGTACTATCAGACACAACTTTAATTGGCTACGTACGACGAACAGAATTTTAATCAAATTTATGTTTGGTTGTCTTGTGTTTGTCACCAATTTTTCTGTTTTCTGAATCACATGAGTCATATATTTTGTATTAAACTCAACTCTGGTGTCTTTCTGGTGCCCAGGTTCAAATATATGTACAATATCCGATTTGTACATCAGATATATTCCCTGTCCTCGAAAGGGATGCCTAGACTTCTAGTCTGAAAGCCCATAGGATCTTTAAGGGCGAGAGTGTATGCCTACTTAAAGGATCAATAGGTCCAACATGCGGCAGAGTTCGATTAAGACGCAGTGTATGGCCCCTGGTGCTATTCTTCCAAATGTAATTGGAGTTCTTGATGGCGTTCAACCGGCCAGTGGCTATGGGCATTACCTTCATGCATACGGCACTGTCTTACCATCCGTCAATAGAGAGCTACTTGAAGATCCTCTCTGACAACCTCTTCTCGTTTGGGGCACCAAGGTCGAAGACTTCTTCTTCTTTATCTTTGGATTTATGTTGTGGCCCCAGTCAGGCAGATTCTCGACAAATGACACCTTAATCCGGTTTACTATCAAGCCTCGAAAAGATAGCATCTCCTTTATGACCGACCACAAGTTTGGCGTTCGAAAGGTGGAGTAAAACTTTACATCACCATGGTAAATAGCATGTAGTTGTCCTCAATGTCTTCAAAGCTTTCAATAGAACTGGACACATTGCTCTTTGGAACGTTTTGACAAAATGGATTAGTCGCCTCATAATTAATTGATTCATTCACAACTTGTATTAGGCGGATGTTCTTCCACGCTATTCTTTACTAATCCCCGGGCTGAGTCTCTATTTGGACCTTCTCTTTTCGAAACTCGAAATCCAATCCATTCCCTTGCTCTCTAAAATATTCAGTACAAGTGCCTCATAGCGAGCTTAACTCTGGTACAAAGGTAATCAGTAAAAAATCAACAACTCAGGGCAATCTCCTGTCTCTAAAGGAGCACACAAGAAGCCTGACACCGTCTTAGTAGAATGTTGAAAAAGTAAACCTCACAGGCGGACCTTTAGGGAGGATTCTTCTACTCCGGGTTATAAAGGAAAAAGTAGAAGAAAAAGACCAAAGACAACACCTTACAGCTTACGATATTCGAACAAAAAACAGTAAGAAAAATACTGCATACTTTTAGGAGGTATATATATGCATATATTCACTGTTGTATACGTATATCATTTTTACAGTACCGCCGAACAAATTCAGACAATTCAAACAAACATTTAAATTTTTCAAACACAATACAACGAATCACTTCTCTGAGTATCCTTGCTGTATAGACCTAAATTAAGCTAGGCACTCTCCTAGGAGATGAAACTAAAATTGCTGACGATAATAATTGTGCTGCATACAGTGTATATAAAGGGTAAAGCTAGTTTGAAAATTCGTATTCGCCATCCGTAGTCCTCCCTTCCTTACTTCCTAACTGGTCACCGAAAACTAATACCCAAGGGGTCACATTACTGATTAGAATCAGCCCGATCTTCCCCAAAGGACACTGAATCTAGTCACTGCCTGATGCCGAATAGAAAGTTAAACTTTTGATTGCAAAACTTACTTTTGGAATTGTCATCTCACGAAGATGAAGAAGGTTTCTATGTCCAAGCTTACGCAGACGATATTGCAATACTTGTTAGAGGCAAATTCGAAGTGACTATCTCGAATTGTCACATACGGAACACCAGTGTGGTGGCAAAAGACGCAGCAAAGGACCACAAAGGACAGGCTCAATAAGCTACAAAGATCAGCTTGTGTATGAACTACACTTGCAACGAAAACTATGCATACTGCAGAAGATGAATCAGGTTAGTTCATCCAGGGGGCTATACTGAAGCTGCCACAGTCTTCACACACATTTTCATATAAAAGGAGATGATATGCTGAGCACAATGTGTGAAACAAATTCGTCCAAATATTCCTCAAGAACTAGAAAAGGCAAAAAAGCTTCAAATTCTACGTAAATAGGGTAAAAACTGGTAACAGACAAGTCGAAAGCGTCTCCTGGAAATGACACAATTCCTACAGTTCAGCAGAAGTCCGAATCGAACAGTCACAGGATTCCTAACAGTTCACAGGCGGGACAAAAGATATACATCGCATGGCTGGAAATACCAATCTTATGACAAGTAGCGGATGTCCTCATTTAAGTAAACTTTGCCTTGAAGGATAGGAAATATATACTTATTCTCCTTCGAAGACATCGTTGGATTCACCACGAAAATTTTGATGAACTTTAATACCAGAAGAAGTCCCAATAGGCCCACAGTGACGTCGCGACTAGATCCCACCTCAAAAGGTTCAGTGCTCAAGCCAAAGTCATATCATTTCAGCTTTCAGAAAGTGTGTATTTGGACATGAAAAAAACGCGGAAAAATACTGCGAATTACAAACGAATGCAAGAAAAACATACAACTCTCTCCAGTCAATTTGGACACCAACTCTTTCCTATCCGTCCTTCTCTCTTCCAATGTACCCATCGCCCGTGCTCTGTAAAGCAATGTAAGAGAATTCATACAAGTTCTTTGTATTTCTTTTATTTAAAACTAAAATTCCTTAAAATTACTTATCACTAGTGTCAAATTGAGATAGTTTGAATCTTAAGCTAATTTTGTTCTGTCATAATCACAAGCACCATCCGACACCTCATTGTATGTACACGCCTGTATTTTTTCATTGAAGAACATATCCCAAGGACACTTTATTGGCTCTGAAGCCTTCCCGTCCTTGCACTCGTGATAGTAGCGACAACCCCAAGTATCAGCAACCGATAGCATGTCCGGACGTCCTTCACATCGATTGTACGTGCATCTAACTGTCGCCGGATCGACACACTTTTGCTTGGAGTAATCATAGAAAAATCCCTCTGGACACTGGTACCACGTTGGATTCTTGTCAGCAAACGTATCACCCTTATAATCACAATAGTAATACCCGCGGCAAGTGGCTCTATCCGGAACAGTTGAATACGCGATCGGCTTACTGTTTGTTCCACATAAATCATCGGCAATTGGTTTCACATTACACGTGACAGTGGTCTTGTCGAGGCACTTTCCCTTCGATATATCGTAGTATAAATTTTTGCCACAAGTTCGACTGTAAGCCACTGTCGACGCACAATAAAAGTATTTGTCGCATTTGTTCGGATCCGAGTAGGTCGAGGTAGTTGGAAGAATTCCACAAAAGTCCTGCACGCCTTTGCAATTGGACTCGTCTTCATAGATACACATCGAATGGGTTACATTGAAATGAAGTCCATTTTCGCATTCACCATAAAACGCTTCACCGGAGCCGCAGTAGTACCAGCCCGTACAACTTGTGCTATGTCCCACCCAGACTCCGTCTTTGCCCTCGCAGGGATTCTTACAGTATGGGTCATTAACGGTGGCAACACATCCCTTCTCTTTGTCGTAATACTGTTCCTTCGGACAGGTGGTGACAGTTCCAACGCCATTTTTACACGTGACATACGCGTGACAGTTCTCGGGCTCGCGGAATTTCATGTCATCTTTGAAGCGTGCGCACAAATCGTCATACACACCATGGGCTACAGCTGTCACAGTCATAATAAGTATGAAACTGTATATTCCTGCAAACAAAACGGACGTCAGTTTGATTGTTATGAAATGTCAGCTATGTTTTCTGTTACCTTTCATTTTTGTATTCCTCTAATGTCAACTGGATGGGTTTTTGAAAACAACTGATGGAACCATGATCACCGGGAATCCTTTTTATAGGAGAAAATGCTCGCGTGGAATTGGTTCTGTGTTGTGCTTCTAGAACGCGAGATTAGATAATGTAGTTGGCTGTAGATTTGTGATTATGTCAAACAACGATTTAATAAAGTTAAGAAAAAAACAGTGAAAAACTTTCGTATTGACTGATAAGAGGGAGTAGAAATGGCAGTGTCATAAAACTTCGTTGTTTATTGATTGGTTTTCGAATGGTAAAATTTGGTTTCTGCTCTCTTTTAGTCTGTGATTAAAATGTTAAGTAACTGGCGCCATTGTTTATGTTTGAATATTGTTAAATAGATGACATAATGATTGCCTTTTTTTATTTAAAAATTATGTTCAACTTTGAACTCTTCAATTGGAAAATGTTTAACTTTGTTTGGTTCTTTCAAATGCTTGTTATTTTGGCGAGGTTTGAGTTGCACCTACCGAACAGTCGACTTCGACCGGGGATAGTAGTTACTAGTAAACTTGTGGAGTTCCACAGGAATCAGTACTAGGGCCTATCATTGCCGATGATGGTTTTCTGAGGCTTGGTATGAAGCTTGTCGAGAAAAATGCTATACTCCTGTTTTCCAACACAAAAGCAAGAAACAGAAACAGTAGAGTAGCCATTACTCTATTGCGGCAACAACTTTTCAGCTTTTTATTGAGGAAACAATACAAGAATATGCTCTGTTTCAGCTCTCTCCAACTTGACTTCGTGTAGGCTGGTCCCTTCTGTGGTTCCCGTGATGTAAGAGGTTCAAGACTATTGATCAATCCATTACCATTTGCCTCGCTGTATAACCATGCCTATTGCTCCTTACTCCTTCTTAGATAGAGATGCTCTGAAGATGTTCACTGAGTATCTATTAGCATAGACAGTCAACGACACAAATATGAAGGAACAGCGTCTAGAGCAGTGACTACGAGACGCAGCGCAGTCGGTTGCCAAAACAAAAGGACGGGGTACATAAGGCTGAAGTTCTCCTTTCGTGGACAGGGCTAATCTTAATCCTTTACACCATCAGTAGAGACCATAATTCCAAGATACTGGAGACTATCAACTCCTTGTCTCCCTAAGCTGATAAAATTTGTAGGCCTTATTCACTTTCAGCGCTTGCCTCCCTCTACAACTGTAGTCATTTGGTTGAGGATCCAATATAATTCTATGGTCTGGTCGTATGATAGCCTTTTTTTAAATGTCTTAACAAAATTACTCAAAATGTGAACCTCTTCAAAAAGTGGGCGTGTCAATTGGCGGGTTTTAAAAGCGTTTGCTTCTCCAAGGACTTCACAAACAAAATTTCTGGAATATTTCTGGTTTATCTTCAATATTTCTCTATGTCACGAACTGTGTCAAACCTGGTATACCCTTGGGATAGATTATAAAAAGAATCGGTGACAGAGTGCAGCCTTATGGTAAGCCAATTCGCTTTCCCAATTCTTCAGGCATCCTTGCTCTGTCCAGAATGTGTAAGTTTATCCCGGTGATCACAAACAAACTCTATATGCTTACCAAATTTTCATGAAGTTTCTCGGAATTATTGCAATCATGGTGTGAAGTAAGACAAGGATGAACCCTAAGACCAAGTTTATTTGATGTTTTCATCGATGTGCTTAAGGTTTTTGTCTTAGTTTTCGAGAAATTCCATTTAAAGCTTTATTTTTCTGCTTAAACGTAGAGAAGATTCAGATTTTGGCTAAGTCTTTTGATCCCAAATTGATCACTTCATTTCGTTCGTACATGAGAAACTGGTTAATCGATTGAGAACACTTAGTGTGTCACTTTGATCTAGTATGCCTGTCCAACTCTTTCTCTAATCCTTCCACAAATTTAGTAAATTTTACTCGTAATTCTTGCTCTCTCATTACCACACGCGATGACAGTGAAACATGCTAAACACCACAGTCTGTTCATTTCGAATTTCAAGTGAACCAGTAGAAGCACTCACGAACCATTCGAAAGATGTCTACCAAAATTATTATGGGGATTAACGAAAACCCATTGATTGTGTCTTGGCGATTGGAACATTCCTCTGTAGTGTAAATCAGCTCCTCTGATAAGCTTTTAATAGATATCAGATAATTAAATTTTGACCACAAATTCGCATGTATACCTTTGTAGTGTCAGGGAACAACTTATCGCTCAGCTAGATTATTTCAACTGATTTTCAATAATTTATTGTCCAATTTGATAACTCATTTGAACTTTATGGTTCTTACTTAATTATTTTGTGTCTGTTTTTTGCAGATATCTTGTTTGGCAAGGAGTTTTTTTTTTGTTACCACAGGTGTTCGCCATATGGCAAATGCTGCTTGTCAAATAATCAGTCTTAGAAGAAGTTCTACTGTAAGTGTCGAAGAGATTTAGGCTCTAAGACGTTACTAGGTGCAGCTACTTATAATAAAGGGGAAGTATTGGATTTGTGAAAGAGCAATAAATTTTGTCATTATAATGAGAGGGAAGTCTGTCAAATGTACCAAAGATTGCACCCAAAACGGCTGAGCCGATTCTCTTCAAAGTTCAAACTTCATATCTGAGCTCTGTAGGGTCTCTGAATTTCTGTTTTAGCCCAAGTAGTAACGGTACTTTGGCTTATTGATACCGGCCCTCTTTGAGGATGCACTTAGACCAAGAATAGGTCCATTGTGCTGCCGATCTGTAAGGTAGGTTGGAACCATTTACTCCTTAGTATGAAAGAGCCAATCTTAACCTACAGGCGTTTCTGAGATCTCTAAACACTTATCCACCTTGCTAGATGTATATGACGATCAGAGTTTTAAAAAATTTCAAAAATTTACTTTTAACACCACACAGATGCAGGTGCATACGACCATGGCGTGCACTTTATTTTCTTGCTTAAAGAACCCTTCTCATTTTGACATCTCCACAAATGCTTTTCCGCTAACAGACTACGTTTACACGATCAGTATTTGTCAGTACTTCTTTTAGTACTAAGTTACTGTTCGACTAGAGGTAATGTGGCTCCCTGTCAATCTTAGCCATAGATTAACAAGAGCATATCTTTACTACTTTCTATCAAAAACAAATTCTAATCGAAGACAGAACACCTCGGTCAATATTACTGCCAATGAATCAGAAAATATGACTCTCATCATCTGACCTTAACCTTGTCAGTATTTTGATGTACCCAACGACAATATTATTGACCATGGCTGCCATAAGCAAACGTCAAGTGAATTATAGTCCCGTACTTATCGGACTACACACCATTTTGACACAATAATAAAAAGAACCCAATAAACTCTTATCGAAGCCAGCTTTGGCAGGCGAATTTCATTGATTTACAGCCCATCAAAATACTGGCCCACGGAAGTCTATAAAACAACCGTTCCAGTTCAATCACAAATTCAGTTTAATCATTTCGTAGCAAGAACTATGGAGGGTAGGTGCGAAAATCCTTGAATATTTTGTTGTTGTTTTTGCGTTCATTGCTTTGTCTCTTAGTAATTGTCATCCTACTCGGGTTGGTGTCTCTCATAAGTGCGGCTAACGAGTACGAGCCATTCGATTCGGAGATTTGTCGCCTTTTCGCTGATGGAGTAAAGCTACGCTCGCCAGGATCCTGCCAGCGCTATATCACATGCCAAAATGGTGAAAGTACAGTATCCTCTTGTCCAGATGGCCAATTCTTCGATATAGATAAAAAAACACCAGCTTGTGCAAAAGAATCCGGCCTCCCAGCGTACTGCAGTGATCCTTGCGACTCCAAGACTAATAAGAAAACCTTTTTGGCCGATCCAAAGTCCTGCAATGGATATTACAGATGTCACAATGGAACCGGTACCTTTGGAGTCTGTCAAAGTAACTTTCACTTTTATGAAAAGAACGAAGCTTGCGTCTATCCCGAGGATTCGGCCTGCAAAGGATTTAAATTTTGCGATGTAGTGCCCAACGATATTGACTTTAAGGACGAAACCAGTTGTGATATGTTCAACCGATGTGTCAAGGATAAATTTACAACCCTCCGCTGTGACAGTGGGTATTATCATCCCCAATTGGGCTGTACGAAGAAGTCCGATGTTGAGTGCACAGAACATCCAGTTCCGAGTGGTTCGTGTGGAACTGAAAAGAGACCGATTCGCAATAAGTTTGTCAACGATGAACGAACCTGTCGGGGGTATTTGTATTGCACCGACAAAGGTGATAATACTCCCGATCCGAGTCCGGGGTGGGGACAGTGTCCGGGGGGATATTTCTTCGACTTTGAGCAACAAGCTTGCTTCACCGCATCGGCTGTCGTTTGTGACGAGGATCGTTGTGATGGACAGAATCGGGAGAAGGTGATCAGTGGAACGCCGGGTTGTCAGCATTATTTGGTGTGCAATGGAGATGTGACAGTTCGAGAGGAACAATGCGCAGATGGAACGTACTTCGATGATAGTAGTATGACGTGCACGACAACAGTTCAAAAGTATATATCGTGCTCTTGATTCGACTATGGGAGAATGTAAACAAGATAATAAATTTGTTTATAAATAATATGTATATCAGGACCGTAAATCAGAGAGCCTTATCAGCGGGTTTTATTTTCTTCGGGGGGGAATTTCCAGTTTACGACTAACGTCGGTTTGATAAACTAAATAGGTGGCGAGTTCTGAAGATAAGAAGTTTAATAATGTATAATTGGTCGAAACTGGAAGTGAATACATTGAGCACTGTCCTTATAGACAGTGAAAACTTACAGGATTTGCGGAAATAGACAAGCTCACTCATTTCATAGCTGGCGTTGCTTGAAGGACATAGCCCAAGTGTCGGTGTACAAGTGTCTCGTTACCATGGACGACTGTCTTTACTCTTTCTCTTCTAAGTGTCTCACGGGAGGGAATAATGAGTTTCAGGGGCGACTTTCTCGTATTTTATTCGAACAATTTGGATTGGTATGAGGTACACGTTCATTTTTGGGTTTGAATCAAGTCTTAAGTCGGTCAGACTCTTTCGAGTAGTTGAGGCATTTATCTAACCAATAATGCGATGAATGTCGCCTGCCAACATTGAGAGACCAAGGACTTTATATAGCCTCACAGTAGTGGAGTCAAATCGCACGATATCGGTGGCCAATACTCCATCCAGAAGGGTCCGTCCTGTTTCTTACTATTGAAGATGGACAACAGTGTAACCATAGACAAAAATGAGCTTGTCTAGTGCTCTCAGTTGAATGGTCCTCAGCTGGATGACCATTAGAGCAGTTTACCCAGTCCAGTCCTTATGAATATCTGTAGAACTGTCAGCCCAACAGCAGCTTCTAATGCACCTTTGAATCCGAGGCAGGCAATTTGATATAGCTCCTGAAGCTGTTCAAGAATTAGGCAAGGGCCGCGTATTTTATTTTACCTATGTCCTGTATCCCCTTGTCGGTCCTAGGGTCTGTACAATGCTTCCGCGCCATAGTATGTGATTTCTCGAAATGTGCCTTAGCTTCCCCCAACTCTCCTAGTTGTCCTGGTTCCTTCTTTAAGTTCTGCTATAGAAGCACCTTATCGACGGCTGACTTAGATACAACCTGTCACTTTTTCGTAAAGGCATCTAAAACATTCTAGAATGGGAAGAAGTTCTTTCTATAGCTCTAATAAGGATCACAAGATCATCATCTAATATAGTGTCTACCTAATAGCTGCCGATTGTAAATTGTCCCTGAATGGTGCACACAAGAAGGGGCAGAGGAGTCCTCGTCAGGGGACAGCTTTTAACTGTAGCTACGGATACAACACTCCATGACAGTCATTCACTTGTAATTCGGATCTTTGATATCTTTTCTTCTAATTATCCCCTCGAATCCTGGGAAGACACATAGAGCTATTTCTTTGGAGTTATAAGTGGAGAGTACCTTCTCTGGACTTTCCCTTTGTCCGACCAAAGTGAAGAGCGATAGACAGCAGATTGTGTCACAGTTGAGAACTTGTAGACACAATTTTCCTTGCTCTCGTCTTAAGACTAGTCTCTTAAAGCTTTTTCTATAAAATTCAACAGATTTACGGTCTGAGGATTCAGTCGGTGGTTCATCCAAGTTCAGTGCCTCATAGAAGCCAACATCCAATAAATATTCACAGCTACATTGTCTCAAAAAATAAAGTAAACCAAAAGACCTTCTAGAAGTTTCAAATTTTATTCTTGATTTTAAATAGCGCCATCTATGGGTCATAAGACAAAACATATTTTCGAATGGTTTTCAAAAACTAGGCACAACCAACATAGTCGACATAGTTATTGGTACAAGCCTGAATTTTCTCATCGAAGAACATGTAATTGGCGCACTGTTTCACCGCTATTGTGGCACCACCCCTACATGTAGCATAATGTGTACAATCCTGATAGTGATTCACAAATATATCCGCTCGTCCATCACAGCGATCCGCCTTACAAGCCACCAGCACAGGATCGACACACGAGCCCTTGGCAAAGCTGAAAAACAATCCTTCCGGGCACTGACCCCACGGTGGATTGGTGTCTACCTCCTTTCCAAAGTCACGACAATAGAAATAACCTCGACAAGTGTTGGGATCTGCTACAAATTTATTCTTATAAGTTGAAAGCAGGCCATTCTTGCATATTCCACTTGGTATCGTCCGACAGTTGTACTCGGTGGCCTTGTAGACACATTCTTCCAGCTCCCGGTCGTACATTTTGCCCGGGTCACAGCTTTTCTCTTCCAGTTTATTCTTTTTAGAGCATTGCTTGTAGCCACCACAAGTATTTTCATTCACAAAAGGTATGAGCGGTGGTACAAAGTGACAGAAGCTCTCTTCGTGCTCCTTTTGTGTGCACGCAGAGTCTTTTGTATAGACACACTGCTGTTCGTCCTCGTTGAAGTGTAACTCGTAGGGGCAAGCTCCAAAGGAACCAGCACCTTTATTGCAGTAATAGAAGCCGGCACATGTCTTGGGATCGGCTACCCAAACATCATCGCCGTCAGGAGCGCAAGGATCATCGCAACTATCTGCGCCAGAAACGCATTTTGTCGACGCTAAACTGTACTGTTGTCCTTTGGGGCATTTTGTAGATACTTCAACCGAATTGACGCATGTTATGTATGAGTCGCAAGAGTTGGGATCACGAATTACGGTGCCGTTTTTGAAGAGGCGACAGACATTGTTGAAAAGCGCAGCCGTTTGTGGTGGACTGACTGAGAAGATCAGTAGGCAGAGAAAGAGAATTGGCTCTGAAAGAAAGAGAAAAAGAAAATATTTTACACGTTTTTAAAATGTCATCACTAGGTCTGTTCTCGCACTGATTGAAACTACGAAAATTGTACGAAAAATAATGACCTCCTGTCAGTGATGTCAGATTGTTTTGTCAGTTTCCCAATTTGTGGTGAAATTTTTGAAGAAATTCACCTTTTTTTAATCGTTTTTCCCTCAGTATGTTTCCCAATTTTAATTTCATTTAAAAAAAATAGAAATTAAATGAACTTACACGACTGACATATTTGTCACTATTTACGTCAGTAAGTGCCAGTATCGAATATATGGCCTTGTGCACATCTATTCATCTATTTCAACCGCTGATTCTTTTCTGAGAGAAGGTCATAATTTGGTCGACGTTGTTCTTTGTTTGTCTCCATTTTAAGACATCTTTTCCCCATACTCTTCATTCAATAACAAATTTCCCAAAATAAGAAAAATTTCCCTCATCTTTCGCAATTGATTGCTGTTCCCTCTCATCGAAGTTTCGCAGTTTTTCACAGAAGAGAGACCTCAATAGAGAGAGTAAGGGATTTCCCCATGCTGTGAATTTTAGTCCAAGAAATTTCCTTGTGTAAATTTATGAATTCTGCCAAATTCTTGTCAAATGATTTGAAGTAAAACAGTACAAAAAAGAGTGACATCTTAAAAGTGGACAATTTATTTTTTCACCACGCTACCGTATATTTTTGGCCAATTGTCTTTCTCTGAGAGAATTTTACCTTCACTCTCTGACAAGCTGCGAATTTTGGTGTAGAAAAGAAAGTACGGGAACAAACCTCTTGTTACCAATTCCATAAAGTATCATTGGACATAGAGTCACTTCCGACTCACATTCTTAAATGGATGGATGGTGCTTAAAGTACGTTTACACTGTCATTTCTCGAACGACTCACTTAAAACTTTGCTCCTATTGCAACTCGAATTTATTATTGCCACAAAAAACTGAATATTTATCACAAAGTCCAGCGGAAAATCAAAAATCCAAATGCAAACTTCTAATCAAAACTCTATTTTTAGATGACTTTAGCAGTTCTTTGATACTGGTACCGTTTTTTCATTAACTATTGACATTTTGGTTTCCCACACTTTGGTCAAATTAATATCTTATCTCACGAATATTGAAATTCAGACTTTTAATTTTTACCTTTCATTTCGAGCGAGCGAAGAACAATTTCTTGTTGATTTAACTTTATCCTTGATTCACCGATAACTAAACCTTTGAAAGCCACCAACAACCCCTTTTATACCTGACGATCGTTGTACCTGTCACAGCTGTCAATCTATAAAGTCCCAAATTATTCATTTGCCCATAAATGACGTTTTTATTATTTAAAATCAAAAAGATTACAATACTTTAAAGATTAGATACGAGTTAAGTCAAGTGCTGTACGAGTAATTGGTTGAGAGGCCTAATTGAATAAGGTGAACTGTCACAAAGAAAGAAAAAGTATTCCCTGACTTTGTGGGCAGTTTATTTTGACATAAATTAACGTCATTGCGTGATGACACTTTGGTGGGCTATCATAATGGTACTCGTATCTTTATTTCTGCTTGCAATCTTTATTGTAAATTTAAAATTAATTAATCGAAGCTACCGTCAACGATAAGAGTGTTTTGATGAAATTAAGATTTATGAATGGAATGAGCTCAAGTTTATGGTGGAGAATGTAGTTTAGTGATTTCATAGATTCTCTCTAGATTGTAGGGAGAATCTGACAAATCATTAGGTTGACTCTGTTTAGTGATTTGACTCATTCGACTAGGCGAAGATTTTGAGTGGAGTAATAGATATAATAGATATTGTTGCCTCAAAAGATTTAAGTATATTTTAACACATAGCAAGGCTATCAGCAGACATATAGAGTACTTAAGTATTGCAGGACCTCAGTTCTCTTAACTACAAGTTACAGATACTAATGCCTACTTGAAAAAACGCAAGCGCCAGTAATTTTCTATTATTTGGGTACAAGTATCAAGTTTGACATACTTAAGTACCAAAGTACTTCTGGAATACTTCCAAGTACTTCTGCAATACTTGAAGTACTTGACCAGTATTTTATCGAATCAAGTACCTGAAGGTACTGCTCAAGTACTTTGGTACTTAAGTAGGCAATACTTGCGACGAAGTATTTGAAATATACTAGCAATCGGCTTTTTCAAGTATCAGTGTTCGAGTATGCTCCAGTACTGGTAAAGGTACTTGGGCTTGAAAGTTTGTAGCTCTGGCTATTAGTATTCAAAGATTGTGAAATGAAATTTTGCCTTTAACTACTCTTAACGCCAGTCAGTTTCAAACAGAGTTCATCTCATTCGGGTGCCAGGACACAGGATTAGGATTGCCGGAATAGCATAGACATAGAGATTTCTGAGGATTACTAATTCAATTTCCATAGAAACATAAACTATTAAATTCGTTTGAAAACACTCGTTCTATTTCAACATGAACACGAAAAAAAATACTGTGAATTATAAGCGAATGCACTGTCTGAGGTAAATAAGGGCTGTCCACAGGGTGGTGCCTTGTCTGGTGTCTGCTGGCAACTCTCATATGCAGAGAACGTCGCCGTGCTCTCGGTTGGTACATGCCTGTCTGTGCAGGTAGTCTTGGACATGATCGAGGAGTGGTATACCAGGAATGGGCTTTCGATCAATCCTCTCAAGACGAAAGTCGTTCTCTTCACGAGAAGGAAGATCATGAGTGGTCTAACTCAGCCAGTACTAAAAGGCGTTCCCATCTCGCTCTAAGATGAAGTCAAATATCTAGGAGTAGTTCTGTATAAGAAAAATCTAAAACATCCAGATCCCTCTCAGTTTTCTCTCAGTGTAAGGGTGCTTTTTGGACATGGGGCTTGTCACTGAAAAAGGTCCTCTAGATCTGTACGGCTTTGATACGATCATTTCTAGCTTATGCGTCTGTTGTTTTGTGAAAGGGTCTTTTACGTAGATACGTGTTTGCCTCTTGCGCTAATCAACAAAGAACAGTTTGTCTCGGGTGCACGGGAGCCTTTCCTAGTTCTCCGGGCTCTGCTCTAGACACTGTGCTGAATCTCCCTCCTCTTGATACTTGGTGTTCGCTTTAAGCTATCCACAGACTCAGACGTGGTGGCTTTTGGTATGAAACGCACTGGAGTCTTGATGATCTTGCATGACACTTATCCTATGACCCTGGTCTTATGGATATGCCGTCGGATGATATGACTCCAAGGCTTCAGTTGCGGCGCTAATATGAGGTTCCTACATATTCAGGACTGCCTACAGCCAGTGTCAGGAATGAAGTGTAATCGTTTGGTTCCAAAACCGATCAAGGATCACGGGCTGGTGTATTCGTGAAAAAGGATAACACAAGACTGCAATACTCATTGGGTAAGCATGTCTCTGGCCAGGCAGTTATTTGTCATAGAACAGTTCACTAATCCTACTAAAGGAATTCATCAGAAAGAAACTATTCAAAATAGTGTAGCTCTCAGCGTGGTTTATACCAAAGTACAACCACCTGCAAAGTTTCTCTTGCCAAACTACCAGTTCTTGTCAACACTATTTACAACAAAAACAAAGAAAGAAAAAAAACTTCATTTAACTTAACATGTCTTACCAATGTTCTTAAGATAACAAAACAGAAATCTAATTTTGTGTGCTTCTGTGGTTATTCCTTCGGCTATCTCCTTCGTTCAGTTTATCTAATCTTTCAAAGAAAGCAATAAAAAGGAATACAAAATTCCAACCTCATGCGGTTTTATATAAGCCGTCTGATCAACATTTCCAAAGACAGTTAGATACCCTATTCCATTGAAGCTGCATCCTACAAATGAAGGGTAAGTCTGAAGGCCTAGACTTTTTGGATCTTAATATATACCTTTATCCTGCAGCACTAATCCCCTTGTTGTCGTTGGTGTTCTTGGGCTTTACTTGTGCCGCTGTAATCGAACCTTATGGCACGGAACTCTGCCGGCTCTTCGCCAACGGTGTGAATCTGCGTAACCCTGGCAGTTGTCAAGAAAAACAAACTTGTCAGGATGGTGTCGGCATAGTTTCCATATGCGCCGGCGATCAATTATATGACAAGGATAAGAATAAATGTGCTAAGAGTGTATCGGACTCCTACTGTGCTCACGGATGCACCAATAAGACCAAGGTAACATGGCTGGCAGATCCAAAGTCGTGCTCGGGTTACTTCACATGCAGAGATGGTAATGGTCAACAAGGACACTGTTTGAGTGATTTGCATTTCAATCAAGCCAAGCAGTCGTGTGTTTATAAGGAGGAGTCAACGTGCTATGGCTACGATTACTGTTCCGTTGTGCCAAATGATATTCCATTTAAAAGCGAACAGGATTGCCAAATGTACTATGTCTGCGAGAAGGGCAAACTGAAGGAGAAATATTGCGAAGATGGGTACTATGATGCGCGGCGGGGCTGTGTTCCCAGAACCGAAGTGGTGTGTGATCTACATCCGGTGCCACTTGGATTGTGCGGAACCGAAAAGAAGCCAATACGGGAGAAATTTGTGAATGACCGGCGAACGTGCCGTGGATATTACTACTGTAAGGACGAAGGTGATCAACAACCGGATTTGCAACCGCATTGGGGTCAGTGTCCAGAGGATAGATTCTTTGAATCCGACTTGCAGGCTTGTTACCCCGCGGCGGCTGTTAATTGTCAATTTGATCGTTGTGATGGTAGAAATCGTAAAAAGGTTATAAGTGGAGATAAGGGATGTCAGCATTATTTGCTTTGCAATGGCGATGTAACGGTAGGCAAGGAACAATGTCCACCGGGGTTGTATTTCGATGATGCTACCATGGAATGCAGCGATACGTACATTCCCTATGCAGCGTGTTCTTAAAGTTTTTTTTTTGTTTCCAAATAAAGTCAATCTGTTTGCAAGTAATGGTTGTTTTTTTTGTCTTTCCTTCTCTTTGACGATAGATGGTGCCTCTCTTGCATTCAAAAGTTCAGCTTTGTCGTGATAGATGGCACAATTTGGACATTTTTGACACTGTTTTCAATTTTCTTGACTATACATTCGGCCGGAGTATTTCTACAGATTCCACGATCACCGATCTTCCTTTTCAATAGATCAATGGTTTCGATCCTTAGCACCATTTTGTTAAAAGCACATACAAATGATGTCCAGTTTATCCAATTCTGGCCGAAATATGCTTGCCTACATGGCAGAGTAGCGAAATCCATTAACTGTTACATAGCGACCAAAATGCGATCGAATCACACCTCCGGCATGAAATCCACGATCACATCTTGTGGAAGCAATGGAGTCTCTTGAATGACAAGTGGGTTTTTTGCTGTACAGTAAGCCAAAAATAAGCTCCATCACAAAAAATGATTTTTCGATCCAGTTCAGGATATTTTTTAAACTTTTCCAGAGCCCAATCGGAGAATGTTCGGCGCTTCGAATGATCCAGAAGCCACCTGTTAATTTTCATTCACATTCGCAATTCACATTCGCACGTTAAAAACATTCTTTTTTTTTCTTGGAAAATTACAAGTTGGATTCGCAAATTGCTGCGACTAGATAAGTCCAATGAAATGTCAAAATTTGCACATGTTCTCTTGTTCGCAGGCACCGGTAGCTGAGCCGTGAATAGCCGTTCAGTTCGTTCTAGAGTTGAGCCTAAGTTCTGTAAAGTCGTGGGGGTCGATTCATAGGGAATTCTGTCTCAAATTTTGTGGGTATGTTCGGAGGATCTTCATAGCTAGAGCTAGGCCTGTATTTTGAATCCTAAAATATACTTTTGTTAAATTATATTTCGCAATATCTAACGCTCTTTTTTTCTCTCTCTTTTCAGATACGTACTTTTGCGAATTTGTCTATCTCTGGAATATCCCCTTTTTGCCAACCTTTTGTGAACTATTTCCTGACTTGACCGTTTCCAAGGTAATTTTCTATTTTCTTAACATCTTTTCGGATCATTTTTTGAATACTTCTGTCGCGCATTACATATACATAGCTGAGTTAATTGCAGTAGTCTTTGTTTGTCCGTCTGTCCATGTGTGACCAGTTTTTGGGTCTTACTTTTTGAGCTAGGTCAATGAAATTTTGTCCACTGACACGCCCACTTTTCGAAAAATTCACTTTTTTAAGTATTTTTACATGAATCTCAAAATAACTTGCTTAGGCAAATATGTAGGCATTCACTTACTCTACGATTATCCCATACAATATTGGCCTTCGCCCACTTTTTGGGGCGTTTTTCCTAAAAAAAAAAACTGTGTTTCTTCGATTTTCTTTGAATGATATCAATTCTAAGGAACAAAGTTTAGTATACTATTAAATCTGTCGACTAAAACGGCCAACTTTTGAGAAAATCTGCATTTTTGAGTGAGAGGTGGACTTAAAGGGGTTGAAAGGTAAAATGTCGCATTGTAACCTCAACGTAGTGTTCTCTGAAAAATTACGTAGTACTGAGCTGTACACACGGAACTACGCGAGCAGAACTAAGGGTATATAAGCACTCATGTGGGACGGGATGAGGCACATCTTGCTGACCTAAACGTCTAGTGCTCCTCAGATGTTTAGCAAGAGGACTTAGAAGGAAGATGGATCAATTTCTTAGACGGAATCCATAAACAGCTTTGGCAGACACCTTACTTGAGCTAGTTCTAAGCTTAGGTCTACAACTACATCAGCGTTATGGAATAGAGATGCTGGCGGATGAATCCCACAGAAGTCAACGTAAGCACTCGTACCTCTGAAGAGAAGTACTGACATCTGTTTGTTGAGCAGGGCTAAAACCCATGGAACTGGGCTCCAGGTTGAGTGCTGTGCCGTCAGTATAAGTGCCTTACCATGTGGAGAGCTGGACTAGCTACTAACCTTTAATCTTGCCAATACACCATTCCTGGTGTCGGAGAATTACTGCGCGGGTATTCATTTGTTTACGACAAACCATTTCCTACACACGTTCAGTTTTTGTTATATCTGGCAATACTGAAAAGTACTAAAAATTACGCACTCATCCAGATAAGCCACTTGATTATTGTAGATAGCCAAATGCGCTGTTTGAAACTCTAGAACTGATATATTTATTTTTAGAATGCAATTTTTTTGTTATTCTTTGTGTGTAATCTACTTTGGAATTACGCTCGTTCGAAATCTCTAATGCAATCAGATTTTTTGATTATTTGTTTCCAATGAGAGTAGGCGATATGGAACTCCAGCAGTTGGTTCTACTTTACTAAATTTCAGAAAAACATTCAAACGTCAAAATGCTTTGCTTAACTGTTTCCGCTTGAGATTTATGACAATTTATTGCCTGCAATAAAAGTGTGTTTTCTTTTTGCCAGCAAGTGCTTGGATAGATAACAGAAAGTAGACTTTATTTCTTAATCAATATTTGCGGGACAATTGACCAGATGGCGGAAGTTACAAACAAAATGGACGTCATCAAACCACGTTCCTTTTTGACAATGTAGCAGGACAGGAACTCGGTTGCGACATACCCAGTAGTCGCGACAGTGGACGGGATCGGCGAAGAACGACCCATCGGGAATGTTGTTGCAACTGACTGCTGTTGGCGTTGTGGTTTCTGTTGGCGCTGGAGATGGCGTGGTTGTTGGCGGCTCTGTTGGTGGAGATGGCGTGGTTGTTGGCGGCTCTGTTGGTGGAGATGGCGTGGTTGTTGGCGGCTCTGTTGGTGGAGATGGCGTGGTTGTTGGCGGCTCTGTTGGTGGAGATGGCGTAGTTGTTGGTTCTGGTGTCGTTGTTGGTTCTGGCGTAGTTGTTGGTTCTGGTGTCGTTGTTGGTTCTGGCGTAGTTGTTGGTTCTGGTGTCGTTGTTGGTTCTGGCGTCGTTGTTGGTTCTGGTGTCGTTGTTGGTTCTGGTGTCGTTGTTGGATCTGGTGTCGTTGTTGGTTCTGGTGTCGTTGTTGGTTCTGGTGTCGTTGTTGGTTCTGGTGTTGTTGTTGGTTCTGGTGTCGTTGTTGGTTCTGGTGTTGTTGTTGGATCCGTTGGCGGAGCTGTTGACGCTGCACAATGACAAGGTGGGCACTTGCCTACAACACAAATACCCGAAGCGGCGTCATATTTCTCTCCATACGCGCAGTATTGCTGGATTTTACGTCCGCCGTGACACAGTATATATCCATGACAATCCTCGGGATCTTCCAACTTTGTTCCATAAGCTGATGCCTCACATTCTTCTGTTTGTCCCTGGGGCAGGATTACAAAGCCTATCACAATTGTCAAAAGCACTGGTAGACCTTAAAATTTGATCCGAATTAAGAAAGAAAAATATTTACTTTAAACTACTCAAACTTACGAAACATGTTGCAGTGCTCACTCACAAGAATAAATGACTATCCAGAGCTAAGGCGTGACCATCCGTCTTATATGCCAGATTCTTATCAATCCAACATGACAAATGATTATCTAAGCTGGGAAGTGTTTCAATATCTCGATTGCCTGGGATTAGAATTCCTAAGCCTCTAGAGTGTTTTCATGTCGCCAAATTAGACGGAATTCATTGCGCCAAGTGCCACCCAAAGGTGTATTGGTGTCCAGCAATCACTCTAGGTCTCAATGGCATTGATAAGGGTTGTTCAACCACTTCAGGTTGGCATATGTATTTCTTTGTTACACCTCATTTGATTTGCCCTGGAAGGAAATAAATTTCAAGGTCTGTGCGTGACTCATTCAGGTGATCTATGCCAGTGGAATGCTCTCACTATCTTAGATAGAGTCTTCTCAGTTCGATAAGGGAATAGCTACGATCTTTTCTTTCGTCGCAGATCGGAATACTTATTGATGGAGTTTTCTGCATGAAGTAGGGTAAACACTTAAGACAGGTGCTTCAACCTATTGAGCGTGTACTTCCGAGTGTTTTTTGTAGCGTGACCAGTCTTATGTAGCATGATAATAAGTAGGTATACGCATGGAATTCCCCGCCTTCGCGATAGCGTTATCTCCCATGCGAAGCGTGTACAACGTCATGCTGAGATTGATGTTGGGAATCACAAATGACACTGTCTTATCTTGCTATAGAATTGGGCCAAGATTAAGGGAACTTGCAGGATGAAATGCCAAGTCGCAGCAAGTGTCTACAGAGTACTAGTAACATTCACGTCAATCACGACTCTTTTTGTACAAAAACTAGCCTTTATGACCCACTCGATAGATAATAATTTGCAAAACTTTTCGCTTAAGACGCGAGCTTAGACAATTTGATCCCTTATAATAAAGATATCCCTTGAAAGCTCCCAATGTTACATCGATAAGAATCTTGCATATAAGAAGGTCGGGCAAACTTTACTTGCAAATAGTCACAATTTATTCAACTGCAGTGCGTTATGTTTCGTAAGTCGGACCAAATAACCTTTTTTAGTCCTTTTTTTCCTAACAATTTCCTCTTAAAGGAATGCTATTTTGTGTAGTAATTACTCTGGCAACCCTGTCACAGGGATGGACGGCAGAATGTGAAGATTTGTCGATCGGTAAAACCCTGCAAGATCCTGAAAATTGTCATGGATACTTCTTATGTCACGGTGGACATAAAATTCAACAGTACTGTGACAATGGACAGAAATATGATTCAGCTTTGGGAGCGTGCATTGTAGGCAAGTGTCCACCATGTAATTGTGAGGCAACGGCAACTCCGCCAACGGATTCAACGACGACAACCACAGCATCTCTACCAACGGAAGCAACAACGCCACCATCTCCACCAACCGAGGCAACAACCACGCCATCTCAACCAACGGAGACAACAACCACATCATCTGCACCAACCACACCGTCTCCAGCACCATCTCCAGCACCTTCTCCTCCAACCTCACCATCTCCACCAACAGACCCACCAACAGACCCACCAACATCGCCAACAGACCCACCCACATCGCCGACTCCACCAACGGATTGCAAAAACGTCCCGGATGGATCGTTTTTCGCTGATCCTATTCACTGTCGGAACTATTGGGTGTGTCGCAATGGACTTCCGGTTTTGTTGCTCTGTGAAGAGGGCATGTGGTTTAACGATATCAAAAACGTTTGCGATTTCCGCTATCGCGTCACATGTCCAGCAAATATTGATTAATAAATAATAAAGTTTCCCTTTGTGCTATCTGAGATCTATCTAGAGCGGAACTTGTCTCAATCAGCGGAAGCAGGTAATCCATTTAAAAACCATAAAGATATGATAGAAAAGATTTGAAGTATTTTTCTATTGATTACTGTTTGCTTTTTGTCTTTTTTGAAGTTTCACTTGACAGCCCAACATCGTTATTGACACTCTGACCTGTCACAGAGCTAATCTTCGAAAATTCGAACATGCTTTTTCGATGATTTATGCGAATTTATGGCGCTAAGCCAAGCATAAATCAATGACAGCATTCTGACATTTAACAGAGCCAATCTTCGAAATTTCGAACATGTCAGTCACCTTTTTCGATGACTTGTACGAGTTTCTGTCATGTCAGCGTTTTCAATCTCTCATTCTTAATGTGTCACCGTAAATCACGAAACAAAAATCAAGTTGAACCGCGAGGTGTAGGTCAAAACCGACAATCAATTAGTAACAAATTGACACTAAGTACCAATCGTATCTGATCATGTCACTGATGTTAGATAAATGTCATTTTCACTTATATTTATGTTCTGCCAAATGACAGGCCAAATATATATCTTGTCATTTGCTGGTGAACCGTTTAGGATGACTTTTCGTTACCCTGGAATGTTGTGGCTTGGTAAATTGTTAAACTAATTTAATTGATACGTCAAACTGACACTTTACACCTTAGTTCTGGCCTTCAAATGGACATGTGTGGCTTCGCTGGAATCGGTTGAGGAGCTCCTTTGCACCGACATGAAACCTGGCAGTCGAATTCCACATCCAGAATTCTGCAATGTCTACATCATTTGTACAGACCATGCTGCCATGCAGATCAGTTGTGAGCGGAGAGTGCTTTTTAATTCCGAAACCGAACTCTGTGATCCGGAATATCACATGTGTTTTGGTGGACTGATAAGGGAACAAGATGGAACTATTCGTCCCTATCAGGCAGAACTTTTCAATGAAAAAACGACTGGAGCTCCTCCTCTTACAACGAGGGAACAACCTACATCGACGGCAGCAACCACAATAAGTTCAGTTCAGTTCACTAGCCAACAACCGCTCGGTCACAAAACATGTCCAACCAATGACTCTGATAAGCTTCTGCTTATCAGTCATTCGACAAAGTGCTCCGTTTATTTTATCTGCTATCACGGCAAGCCGATTCCAATGGAATGCTCCCAGGGCTTGTACTGGAGCGAACGCAACTACAAGTGTGTTCCCAAGGAGCTGTCCGAATGTCATGTAAGTTAAAAGGATATACTATACAGACGAAGCGCTACATTATGCTTTCTTTAGACTCGCTATGACAGCCAGCATCCGCTGTGTCCCCCAGTTGGAATAGACTTCCTGCCGCACGACACATTTTGCGATCGGTTTTGGTTCTGCCGCAATGGCTTCGCAGTAATCCAAAGGTGTGATCTCTTCCTCCAATGGGATGTCAATGAACGCAAGTGCATACGGATGGGGCAGGCCACTTGCTACACGGATCTTCTGAAGAGCTTACGTTTTTAGTTGTACTTAGTTTTAATTCAATATATTCTGTCATGTATGGTTAGACCAATGTTTTACTTAGCATCGAACTCAGTCACTGATTGTGTGAACGTATCCACCCACCCAACGTCAAGCTGAAAAGCTGTTAAACTAATTAAATTTTTTGAACAAATAGAAAAATTGTTATCAAAAGTCCTCCACTTGGGTAAATAAAAACAAAAACGAAAAAAAAAGAGAAGAGTAATTGAAGTCCGGAAGCACTGACCTTGATTTTGCATAAGTACCAGCGTCAGTTAGCTGAGATAGGCCAGCTTCTGAGCAATAAAATGCAATAAATAGCCCGAGTAACGATCAGTTACTTTCCAAAAGTCGAACGATGGAAAAGTTTGCATTTGCAGTGTTGGGTAAGTCTTGAGATATTGGATAATAATGGCGAAAGTACCTAATATGGAGCATTTCTAAGTGATCGCTGTAATAGGCGGGGCCTACTTGCCGCCAGGGCGAGCTGCTGAAGGACTAGCGTTGGGAAATATTCCGGAAATTTTGGACTCGCTGACAGGAGTTTCACAATCGGATCCACAGACGCAATCGACAGCTTCGAAGCTCTCGGATGCTGCTGAGACTACGGAGGCAGTGACGGACACTAATGAGACCACTGCACAGTCTGTCGATTCATCGATAGTTTCTTCTGAGACCACATCAGCAACTTTAGGACCTGAGGAATCGTCAACGGATTCACAAGCTACGGAATCCTCCTCTGCCCCTGAGATCACACCAACGGATTCAGAATCTACGGAATCGTCCTCAGCCCCTGAGACCACACCAACGGATACACCAGCTACGGAATCCTCCTCAGCCCCTGAGACCACACCAACGAATTCACCAGCTACGGAATCTTCTACGGATGCACCAGCCACAGAATCCTCCTCCGCCCCTGAGACCACACCAACGGATTCAGAATCTACGAATTCGCCAGCCACGGAATCCTCCTCAGCCCCTGAAACCACACCAACGGATTCAGAATCTACGGAATCCTCCTCAGCTCCTGAAACCACACCAACGGATTCAGAATCTACGGATTCGCCAGCCACGGAATCCTCCTCAGCCCCTGAGACCACACCAACGGATTCAGAATCTACGGATTCACCAGCCACAGAATCCTCCTCAGCTCCTGAAACCACACCAACGGATTCAGAATCTACGGAATCCTCCTCCGCCCCTGAGACCACACCAACGGATTCAGAATCTACGGATTCACCAGCCACAGAATCCTCCTCAGCTCCTGAAACCACACCAACGGATTCAGAATCTACGGAATCCTCCTCAGCCCCTGAGACCACACCAACGGATTCACCAGCTACGGAATCTTCTACGGATGCACCAGCCACGGAATCCTCCTCAGCTCCTGAAACCACACCAACGGATTCAGAATCTACGGAATCCTCCTCAGCCCCTGAGACCACACCAACGGATTCAGAATCTACGGAATCATCCACTGATTCACCAGCCACAGAATCCTCCTCAGCCCCTGAAACTACACCAACGGACTCAGAATCTACGGAATCCTCCTCAGCCCCTGAGACCACACCAACGGATTCACCAGCTACGGAATCTTCTACGGATGCACCAGCCACGGAATCCTCCTCAGCTCCTGAAACCACACCAACGGATTCAGAATCTACGGAATCTTCCTCTGCCCCTGAGACCACACCAACGGATTCACCAGCTACGGAATCTTCTACGGATTCACCAGCCACGGAATCCTCCTCAGCCCCTGAAACCTCACCAACGGATTCACCAGCCACGGAATCTTCATCTGCCCCTGAGACCACACCATCGGCTTCAGAATCTACGGAATCATCCACTGATTCACCAGCCACGGAATCTTCCTCAGCCCCTGAGACCACACCAACGGATTCACCAGCTACGGAATCTTCTACGGATTCACCAGCCACAGAATCCTCCTCAGCTCCTGAAACAACACCAACGGCTTCAGAATCTACGGAATCGTCCACTGATTCACCCTCCACAGAATCCTCCTCAGCTCCTGAAACCACACCAACGGCTTCAGAATCTACGGAATCGTCCACTGATTCACCCTCCACAGAATCCTCCTCAGCTCCTGAAACCACACCAACGGAATCATCCACTGATTCACCAGCCACAGAATCCTCCTCAGCCCCTGAGACCACACCATCGGCTTCAGAATCTACGGAATCGTCCACTGATTCACCCTCCACAGAATCCTCCTCAGCTCCTGAAACCACACCAACGGAATCATCCACTGATTCACCAGCCACGGAATCTTCCTCAGCCCCTGAGACCACACCAACGGCTTCAGAATCTACGGAATCATCCACTGATTCACCAGCCACAGAATCCTCCTCAGCCCCTGAGACCACACCATCGGCTTCAGAATCTACGGAATCGTCCACTGATTCACCCTCCACAGAATCCTCCTCAGCTCCTGAAACCACACCAACGGAATCATCCACTGATTCACCAGCCACGGAATCCTCCTCAGCTCCTGAAACCACACCAACGGATTCAGAATCTACGGAATCCTCCTCAGCCCCTGAGACCACACCAACGGATTCAGAATCTACGGAATCATCCACTGATTCACCAGCCACAGAATCCTCCTCAGCCCCTGAAACTACACCAACGGATTCACCAGCTACGGAATCTTCTACGGATTCACCAGCCACAGAATCCTCCTCAGCTCCTGAAACCACACCAACGGAATCATCCACTGATTCACCAGCCACGGAATCTTCCTCTGCCCCTGAGACCACACCAACGGATTCACCAGCTACGGAATCGTCGACAGATTCACCAGCCACAGAATCCTCGTCTCCGCGTCCTTGTCCACCAGGACCTACGCAACCAGATTGCACTAAACTGCCGGAAGGGACATTTGTCACGGATACAATTGACTGTAACAAATATTATATCTGCAAGAAGGGTTCTGCTATCGCAGGACGTTGTCCATCCGGACTATGGTTTGACGTAGACCAGCTCACTTGTAATCTTCCTCAGTTAGTGTCTTGTCCTAATTACGGATGCCAACCTGTGGTGACACCCACACCATCTTCACCTTCTCCTGAGACCACTGCGAAACCGTCAACAGATTCAACAGCCACGGAATCCTCCTCAACAGCTGAGACCACACCACCGGCTTCAGAATCTACGGAATCGTCCACTGATTCAACAGCCACGGAATCCTCCTCAACAGCTGAGACCACACCAACGGCTTCAGAATCTACGGAATCATCCACTGATTCACCAGCCACAGAATCCTCCTCAACACCTGAGACCACACCACCGGCTTCAGAATCTACGGAATCGTCCACTGATTCAACAGCCACGGAATCCTCCTCAACACCTGAGACCACACCACCGGCTTCAGAATCTACGGAATCGTCCACTGATTCACCAGCTACGGAATCCTCCTCAACAGCTGAGACCACACCACCGGCTTCAGAATCTACGGAATCGTCCACTGATTCACCAGCTACGGAATCCTCCTCAACAGCTGAGACCACACCACCGGCTTCAGAATCTACGGAATCGTCCACTGATTCACCAGCCACAGAATCCTCCTCAACACCTGAGACCACACCACCGGCTTCAGAATCTACGGAATCGTCCACTGATTCACCAGCTACGGAATCCTCCTCAACACCTGAGACCACACCACCGGCTTCAGAATCTACGGAATCGTCCACTGATTCACCAGCTACGGAATCCTCCTCAACAGCTGAGACCACACCACCGGCTTCAGAATCTACGGAGTCGTCCACTGATTCACCAGCCACAGAATCCTCCTCAGCCCCTGAGACCACACCAACGACTCCAGAATCTACGAAATCGTCAACAGCTCCAACTACGGAAACATCTTCCACACAATCTCCTTCAACAACTCAGGGATCTTCTACCGCCACAGGGCCAACCCCCTCAACCGGTCGCCCTTGTCCACCAGGTCCAACGCAACCAGATTGCTCTCAACTACCTGATGGTACTTTTGTCACGGACACCATTGACTGCAACAAATATTATGTCTGCAAGAAGGGCTCTGCAATCACAGGACGTTGCCAGTCCGGGTTGTGGTTTGACGCCGATCGTCTCACGTGCAATCTTCCTCAGTTTGTGTCATGTCCTAACTATGGATGCCAGCCAATCGCGAAGGAACTTCCTTCGCAGTCTTCAAGTACCACCCTATCGACAACTTCTACAACAACTTCCCCCAAGACAACGCCAACCACACCTTCTTCAACCACCACGCAGTCTACTGTCTGTCCTTCAGGACCCATCAAGCCTGATTGCACTAAGTTACCCCGTGGAGCCGCTGTCGTTGACCCAACTGATTGCAACAAATACTACGTTTGTAGATATAGTGTGGCCATGCCTAGGCGCTGTGCACCAGGATTATGGTTCGACGCCAAGCTCTATACATGTACCTATCCTAAATTTGTTGAATGCCCAAACCGTGGTTGTTAGAAAATGAAGTCCTTTTTTTGGTGTCAAATGAAATAAATTGTCAAAATTCTCAAAATAAATTTATGTCTTCACCTCAGAGCGTCTTGATTTGTGTCTTCTCTTGAACTGCTTAAACTACTTACCGACCTTACCGACGGATAGTTGCCTTTTTTGAAACGATCGAAACAGCGAACTTGCTCAAAAATTATTCTAAAAATAATTTGGAGTACTCGTATGCCTCCTAACCTACTCGTAGATGTCAGCAAGGAATGTGACAATGGCATTACAGTGTTCGCGCGGAACCCAAAACTAAATGTTCGATACCCAGCGGGCAAATAACAAACCATTTAAATATCTTCGCCGTCGGTCTATAAATTGAAACAAGATTTTATACAGTTTTTGTGAATATTCATTTTATATTTTGTTATAATATTATTTGACAAGGATCTTAATCCTGTTGTGGCGGACAGTTTACTAGCGCTGAGAAATTGCAGACATAGTACTTGTCGTCAAACCACTGGCCGTGGGGACAGCGATGCTTTACGGCTTCATCGTCACGGCATACGTAATAGACTTTACAATGTTGCGGATGCCTTACGAATGATCCATTTGGTCGATTGAAACAATCCTTCATGTTCGGATCGACAGCGCCATCTGGTGGTAGCGTAGGCTCTGTTGTTGATTCAGTTGTTGGTTCCGTAGATGGTTCCGTAGAGGGTTCTGTTGTTGGTTCAGTAGATGGTTCTGTAGATGGTTCCGTAGATGGTTCAGTAGATGGTTCCGTAGAGGGTTCTGTTGTTGGTTCAGTTGTTGGTTCAGTAGATGGTTCTGTAGATGGTTCTGTAGATGGTTCCGTAGATGGTTCAGTAGATGGTTCCGTAGAGGGTTCTGTTGTTGGTTCAGTAGATGGTTCCGTAGATGGTTCTGTTGTTGGTTCAGTTGTTGGGGCTGGAGCCTGACAGTCCGTACTTGGTGTACAATCTACCAGCACATCAAAGTTACACACGTAGGCATTGTCGTCGAAATATTGACCCAACGGACAGAAATCGGCAATGGGAATGTTATTCAGGCATGTATAGTACTTGCGACAATTCCGCCTGTCTCGAAGGAAAGAACCATTCGGCACAACAGAGCAATCTGGAGCACATTTATCCGGAGATGGTCCTGGAGATGGTCCTGGGGCCGGTCCTGGGGCCGGTCCTGGGGATGGTCCTGGGGATGGTCCTGGCGATGGCCCTGGGGATGGTCCTGGCGATGGCCCTGGGGATGGTCCTGGCGATGGTCCTGGCGATGGCCCTGGTGCTGGTCCTGGCGATGGCTCTGGAGATGGTTCTGGTGCTGGTCCTGGCGATGGCGATGGCTCTGGAGATGGTTCTGGTGCTGGCCCTGGCGATGGCGATGGCCCTGGAGCCGGTCCTGGTGCTGGTCCTGGCGATGGCCCTGGAGATGGTCCCGGAGATGGTCCGGGAGCTGGCCCTGGTGATGGCCCTGGAGCTGGCCCCGGAGCTGGCCCTGGAGATGGTTCCGAATCACACTTCTTACACGGTGGGCATTTGCCAATTACACATGTCCTAGTATCCTCATCGAATTTCTCCCCCAACGCACAATGACCCAAATATGGCTGATCGTTGTAACACACATAAAAACTATGACAATCGGTGGGATCTTGATATTTCCAACCAATTGGCTTCCCGACACAGCTATCAGGCGATTCTGACTCTACGTAACCGAAATTTTGAAGCAAAATAACTACAAGGAAAAATCCCAGTCCCGCTTTAGCTCTGTTCGGATCCTTTTTCGGTGACATTCCGCTTAGCACTGATACACTTTCGCGATGAAACCGACACCTGTGCAAGCTGTTGGATCTATTTATAACAGAAGATAACACAGAAAGCACTTGAGGTACCACACCAAGATGAGATAAAACGGCTCAAGTAGTCGACTCACCACTCGAGATGGTGTAACTAACTATTAAATGGATATTGACCCAAGTAATTCTCGCAGAGCGCATGCCATTATTGTAGTTCTAAATACATATTTGTCTGACTTAATTCATTAATTAGAGTACTATTGTTCTCGAGGACTGTCATCGTTCACATAATTGTGAGCATAACAGTCTGAACAGTCTGTGCGCAGTTGTATAGCATATTTTTATCTCTCCGTTCATTTTTTTCTGACAAATTGTCATAACTATCTCAAAATTTATTTGTAAATTCCGATAGTTCTTACATAATTTTGAAGTCCAACATGCTTTCGTAATACTGAATTTATACGAGTGACATATTCGTCAGAAAAAATGTCAGTAAGTGTCAATATCTTGCAAAGAAAAATTGTCGCGTTCAATCTTTTATTGAACAATACGTCTGATAGTGTCAGAATTAAGTGACATTCTGAAGAATATGTCACTTAAAAAACAAAAATTGTACAATTCCATCTCACTTTATTGAACTCATGTCTACAAAGTTTTACAAGCAGTTGAAGTGCACATTTTTCTAATGGCGTCCCAGCCAAAACCTGCTGGGCACTCTAGCACTGTCAGCATTCCATTCGTACAACGGTAATAATAGTGACAATTGCTGGGATATTCGAAAACTCCGGAATACTGTCCTTTGCAAATTTCCCTGGGACTTGTTGTAGTTGTTCCAACAATCTAAAAGTACATATTGTAAATACGCACAGTGGATGGCTGTTAATAAATTTTCGTTGCTCACCTGACAGTTGACTACTCCAGCCCAGTCGCAGGATCCTGTCAACGAATTATACTGCAAATCATTTGGGCAAGTCATCGGAATTGCAGTCAGCTTATAACACATGTAATAGTCCGTACATGAATCCGGATTTGGCAGATAGATAATCTCTTCCGGTCTTGACGGTTGTGGGCAAACAATTTGCCCATCTGGCGATGATGTTGGACGCCAGGTTGTCGTTGTTGTTGTGCTACTTAGGAGAGTAGTGGATGTCGACGATTGACTTACGGTTGTAGTTGATGTTGACGATGGACTCACGGTTGGAACTGATGCTGACGATGAACTCACAGTTGTAGTTGGCGTTAATACAGTTGTTGTTGTTGCTCCTGGAGTTGGTGGAACCGATTGATCAGTACAATTAACATTTGCTGGATCATCACAAATTCCAAAGACAACATTAAACATGAGATCGCTTGGACAAGAGTCTTCAAAGGACGCATCACCACCGCAGTAAATATAATATTGGCATCCTTTTGGCGACGACACTAATCTACCGCTGTCAATGCCATCACACTCGTCGAATGTTTCACACTTGACAAGGACTAAACAAATCGTTAGCCACAGACTAAATCCAAGTATAAGCCTCATTGTTTGATTAAATATCCGTCCGTTCGGGGGAAAAGAACTGGTACTACTGCGATTCGTTTGGTTCGGTTCTTTGGCTTTCATTTCCTTTTATAACTCCCAGCTAGATCAAGATATACATATGTACATGAAGTTAATTATTTCTTGTTTGGAAGACTGTTTTTTTTTTCTAGACCTTGTTGATAAGAATGGGTAGCAATAAGTTTTGCTGTTTAACAAGAAGTTGCTTGTGATAACCTAGAAATCGAACAAAGGTTAATTATTTTAACGATGGCGATGACTGATCTGGGTTCTTCCCTACGAAAAACAGGTGAGACACAAGTCTATTCCTACTAAAAATATACGCCTTATCTGAAGATAAGTGGAACAAATTTTAAACCTGGTTTTTGAGTCTTTTTCTGGGTCACGAAAATCCAAATCTTTTGCTATTTAGATGGTATATGAATGTTGCAGTAAAATCAGGCTCAGATTTTGAAGTGAGAAAAAACCCGACTTCAACCTTGCTTCACACCACACACACCACACCAATCGAGAACTATTTTTATTTTTACACCTCCGTTTCTGACACCACAACCAACCGGCCTTTACACAACACACTTTTAGTGCACAGACACTAATGCACGCAGAAACATGGCCGCTTAAACATGATTTTTTTCTCGTATGGTAAGAGTGATCTATATTTTCCCTTCTTCACTCTTTAAAAGCTGTGGGGAATTTTAGAAAGTCTTTCTCCAGTCTCGGCCTACAACGACTCTACTCTCTTTTGTGTGTCCAACTAGGAGAGGGGTAAATGACAGTACAACTTCGGCCTTCGAGGTGAGGGCTATTTCTTACCTCTCTCACTAAGCTGTGTTGAATAGATTAGCTAAGCTCTTCTCTTTTTTGTCTCCAGTCTAGGCTCTAAGCTGTGTTGAGTTTGTCGATTACGAGGGGCACTGTAACTCTACCTTCGAGGTGAGTGGGTATAAGGCTATTTCTTACCTCTCTCAATAAGCTGTGTTGAATAGATTAGCTAAGCTCTTCTCTTTTTTTTCTCCAGTCTAGGCTCTAAGCTGTGTTGAGTTTGTCGATTACGAGGGGCAGTGTAATTCAACCTTCGAGGTGAGTGGTTTGTGAACTAAGTGTGGTGCGAGTGACGCACCGTTTTTTTTTTTAGTTTTCTGTGCGCGAAGTGTCCTTCTCTCCCACCCAGTGTTATAAAGCAAGAACATATTGCCATTTGTTGTGCCTACCTTAAGAAAGATTCCAAGGAATGGAATGTGCCAAAAGTGTGCTCTTTGTGCCTTTCTCTTCTACTCTACAAATTTTTTTCGTTGGTAGCAGCTCGTGTTCATCATTTGAAGAATGAATAAAATGTGAAGAGGTGAGTGATTATTTGCATCCCTTTATCATTAAATTGCTAAGGACATTTAGTTATATAAAGAAGGAACCAAATTTAGTTGAGTATTTGAATACATAGTTGGTGCTGCGGTTCGAGACTCTATTATATGGAATGACTCCTAGGTCTGTCGAGCAAATAATGCGACGGCTTTTTCCTTCTTAAATAGTTCCTCCTCCTTTCATATTGAAGGCATCTTTGGAAATATTGAGTGGCTTTTATCTGAGATTAAATTCTTTTTGGATTCTGTGTGCACTATGGAGGGAAGGTTCTCAGAAGGACAATACATTTCTTGATGACAGATTGAGTTCTATGTAGCAATCGGTTCCCATTAAAATATCAAAAAAGTCACAGCTTAATCTCCTGCCGGTCTTCTTGACACATTCGTCTTCGTTATGTTCACCTTCCTTCAATAAATTCTCAACTTGATGTTCTCTTTTAGTAAGGCTGGGTTACTGATGCCCGAAATAAGTCTGCCTACTGGTTCTGGCTTTATGCACTGCTTCATGTGGTTGGACAGGGGTTCATGCCAAGCTTTTCATATTAGCTGCTTTTTTTCCTCCTTCTGTTGCTCTTATTAACTTTTCCATTATTCACAGCTCAATTCGAGAAGTTGTAAGCAAAAATTAGTCCTTAGAACTAGCTTTTCGCAGCTGTACTATGCCATCTTATTCTTTTCGCTCAACTCTCCATGCTGTGAAGGGCCTTAGGTTCATTTGAGTGGCTATATCTTAGGAAACCCATCCCGACTCGGATCCCATGAAAGAAATATAAATAGCAAACAATAATTGTGGCTTACAACAGGCTTCACCAAACACCCAGAATGAATTTTAGAATAGTTTTTGGTAGACAAACTAAAAGTTTGTCCAAGTAGTTAAGACAAAATTCTCAGCGGTTTCCTTCTGTGCCGAGCATTGAGCGAGTTATCCTTTCCTCTGTTTATGTGTGTCCAAAAGGTTTGCGGTGCTCTGATCCTCTTCCTTCTTTGCTGAATCGCAGCAGGAGTCGCTTAGATTTCTATGAGGAGTACATTAAGCAACAATAGTTCATCCTTCTTTCTATGAAACAGTTTTCGCTTGTCATCTTTTCATTGTAAGGTTCTAGAAGACGTAAATGTTTTGAATCCAGGATTTTTGGGCATTGACTTGTGCGTTTTTTCTAGCAGATCATGTGGCTATGTCTCGAGCTCAGCGATCTGAGTTTATCTCGACAGCCTTTGGCCAAATTTTGAATTGGTTCTTGCGGAGAGGATGGTCCTAATCTATACGAGTTTAAGCCTTTTCTATTCTTGGGACGCACTTGTGTAGTTGATAGTTTTAAAGGAGGCTATACCTTCATATACAAGCAAGTTGTAAAACCTCTCCTCTTTTTTCTAGCCTTCTTTTGTGAGACTAAGGTTTGAATTTACAAAAGTGTTAAATATAATCCCAACTTGTTCCAATGATTGGACACTTGATGATGGTGCAGTGACCCAAGCACAGCGGCCACCTTACTTTGCTGGAAGTCCGCTTTACTGACATTTCACCTAGATCTCCTGATCTAGATTTTAGATTGTAATAAAACGTATTCCAAGTTTTGATTCAGGGTCTGAGCAATACAACTGCCAAAACCACCGATTGATTTCCTTCAGAAAAGGCATCTATTTTAACAAACCATTACCTAGCCTTCTGTTAATCTTAAAAGCATCGTTCCAATATGCATCCAGTCTTAGTGACTTTATAAACTAGACCTAAGCTTTTTTGATACCCATTCCCGGATACACGAAGCCAGTTACACAAACTATAGCCCGATAGCGCCACATTCTCTGTCACTGATTAAAAGATCACTTCCATTCATTCATTCAGAATCTTGACATTCCGCTCAATGTCGATCGTAAACAACTATAACGTCACACTTAATTGATTTCAAAAATTTTTATAAAAAATCTCAACACTATTGAAGGGCGTACTTGAGCGGTAAACTCGAGTGTCTTATGTAAATATTGATAAACGTTTTAACAACTTAAGGACCACTTTAAAGTGCCTAAAGCGTATCTTATCTTGAAATTGTTTCGAAAACTTTCAAACAAACTTTTGATCTGATTCTTACAATTTTGACTTTTGAGTAACGCAATTCATTGTTATTTGTGATGTTTGACAGTAGCAATTACTCCATCAAACAATAAACATCTTGAAGTGTAGTTGAGTGATTGATTGTACGAGTATTTCGAG
The DNA here is from genome assembly GCA_949716465.1 of Chalcosyrphus nemorum. Lineage (NCBI taxonomy): Eukaryota > Metazoa > Arthropoda > Insecta > Diptera > Syrphidae > Chalcosyrphus > Chalcosyrphus nemorum. The sequence continues at coordinate 57,550,151 of OX454334.1, read as the reverse complement.
TGAATACAGTGAAAAAAATACAAGAAAAAAGAAAATAAAGCAAAGGACGCACGATCTTTGGATTTGAAAGAAGCCTTTCGCAGTCTTTAGGATGAAAAGATCGGTCAACGATAGGACAGAACAGATCAGCATTTAACGGAGATCAGTATTTCTACTTATGCACTTGCTATGGCTACACCAAAAGGAAAACTATTTTCAGCCGAAAACTATCATTCAAAGTCAAGGTACGTTGTTTTGGCGAAAAATACTGAGCACCCTGGACGTATATGGAACTGCGTTGACTATGATCATTTACTTTGAGCTCATGGTTGTGGTCTGCGAAAAGGCCGAGTTCTTGTGCGTGGCGCGGAATTGATTGCCTCGGATTCTCCTGCACACTCTCATGGACAGCGGCGACATTGTCTGCAGATCTTGCTTACATGTATTGGCGGATTGTTCCCTGAACCAGACGACTTGAACTTATCAACCACGTTACGATTTGTCCTCTCAGAAGGACGATTATGGAGACCTTAAAATGGGGAACAGAAGGCCCACATACATAAAACAATTTAATCATTTGCACATTTTGGTGAGCGCTGTAGCTCTCCATATTGATTTGGCAACTCAAACTCAATAAATGACAGTTAGTTTGACAGATATAGCTTCAACAATATGGCCGCAATCAGCTGTCAAAGTTTGGAAATCTCTATTGGAAAACTCTCACCAAAGACACTTTCAGCCGAATCTGCATAGCAAACAGTTCAGGAACCATAGCCACAACTATACAATGACAAAAGAAGCAGGACTACACTTTGCTTGAAGATGACAGCTGCTCAAGCAATGCAATGGAACTCAGGATGGCGATGAGAGAAGGACGCGGCACAAAATACCCGAGAAGGAAGGAATTGCCCTAAGAAACTTCACTTTATAGATGCTCCACGAGGCACCGTTGGACAAAGGTCATATGTAAGTAAGATCTATTTACGTCTTCACCAGTTTTTAGAAAATGTCTTGTTTCAATTGTCATATGTCCAAGTTCGGGTGGCCCTGTTCAATGGTTTCGAAAAGATCAGATTTGTGTCTATAAGCTTACCTCTTTCACCTTCCGGAGATAGCTTCACTTAAATACAAGTAGTTCCTAAAGGGACAGAGCCTTCCTTCCTGCAGCTATAAGTGCTGAGTTGGATGATATGTATATTTCTTTATCTCAAAACCTATAGCTAAAATGCATAGCACCTTCTCTCTTTTATTTACTCGTTACATTGCTAAAATCCTACTCATCCAAGCTGTGGATTGCTCCTGTTCAGCCCCATTCGATGGGCATTTCCCTTGATTCAATTTCAAACAGAGTTTCATCTCATCGCTCCAGCCAAAGCCAATGGGACACTGTTGTAGGCTTAGGAATCCATTTATACATTTGTAGAAGTAGTTGCAGTTCTTGGGATATGGAAAGAAGTCAAAGGTATTCGCGGTGCATTCCTTCTTTGGATCTGGCATCACTGATCCTCCAACCTGTTTTGGGGGGAAATTAATGTCATTTACTAGTCAATTGAGGCTGTCACTTCCTCCAACTCACCTTACAGCTGACTAGTTCGGGCAGGTCACACTTTGAGGTTAAGTAGTCGAAGTATAACTTTCCAGAGCAATGCATTCGCACCGGTGTCCCGTGATAGCACACAAAGTATTCCCCGCAGGACTCCTCACTCGGCAGGAATACTATCTCATTAGGGTTATCGTTGGCGGGGCAAATTGCCATTGGCTTCGATGTTGAGTCACTTCCACTGGTGGTTGTACTGGGGACGATGGGATGCCGAGTCGTCGGGACATCAGTAAACCTTGTAGGAAATGTGAACTCCGGTAAGGGTCGAACCTCCTCATCCCTTGTGGGGAAAACCTCTGCAGTTGGTGCTGGTGGCGGTGTAGTCGTCGTCGTTGTTGTAGTAGTAGTAGTAGTTGTTGTTGTTGAAGCAATCACTTGAATATCATCCACACAATCGACTTCATCTGCTGGGGAACAACTGCCATCTCGTGTGTTGAAAAGCAATTGCGATGGACAGAATCCCTCGTAAGAGGATTCACCATCGCAGTATATATAGGATGGGCAACCTTTAGTGCCACCTATGAAGGCACCATTGGGCAAACCCACGCATTGTGGGAAGAATTCACTGGAAGCGACTCGAAATTGACTCACGATAATGAGCAACGATACTCGCAAAACGTTTAGATACATTCTTCTGTTTCACACCTATCCTGTGGCAAATACTATTCTCAACTAACTTGGGCGTTACTACTTACGTTCTTGTGTTTAAAAGAAGTAAATTTCTCAGACTAGAGACTTAATTGCGGTTCGTGTGATGTTCGTCGATAAGATTTCTTATCGAAATATTTCGTTTCGAAGCAAAAACACTTTTTCTCTTTTTAGGTCAGCACAACAGAACCAAGATGCTGATTGTATCTTCTTTTGATCGTAGATCGTAAGTGGGACATGTGTTTAGAAGCAAATCAATTTGCAATCTCTGGCAAATATTTCACTCCACAGGTGGCACAGTAGGGATGAAGGAAAGGGGAGAAAGTTCTACTCCAGAGATTGTGATCTTGAACAGAGCTTGCGAACATGTCGTGAGAAGAAAGTGCTGTTTTCTTAAGCTTCACGTATATTAAAATTTTGTGGTATGAATCTCAGGTGGTCCTTCAGTAGAACCTTACTTTAGACTCCTAGCTCCGAGAAGTAGTAATCAGATTCTGACGGATAGGGCAGGACAGTCACACAAAAGGTGAAAAATAGATTCAATTTCTTCTTCGTTCCTTCTTTACTTACTTGTGTTCTGTATCCCCTTGTGAATCCTACAATCCCTACGAGGAATCGTGTGTGGTTAATCTCTTCTTACTGAACGCGGGTGATAGCCCCCTGACTGTAACAGCGTCTGTTTGCTCGATCGGTGACTTCATCATCCATTTTCGTTCGCAAGGAACTGTTGGTTGCTCCAAAAGGTATTGGGAAGCGGCGATCCTTTTCTAAAAAGCTTGTCAGCATCTTTTTCTTCCTACAGATTCTCACAAGCCGCTACCTAATTACAGCAGACTCCAACCTTAATGGCAGCCTGGTGATCGCTTTTCCTTGCGCATAATTTCAGCAGCTTATATGCTGTGACCTTAGACGCTGCATTCGTCATTTATTCCTAAGGAGTGGCTTCTGTCGTGGTATAGAACGATAACTAGTTTTTCCCTATGGTTCCTCGGTTCTTCCAGTATCCATATTCTGTCAGGAATTCTTGTAGTGAATCTCCTTTCAAATGCTAGCAGCAAGATCATGTGATCACTACCTAGTCAATCCGCTGGTAGAACCTCAAGATGAAGGCATGGCCATAGAGGCTCGGTGCCATCATCGACCTTCTCTCAGTCTTAAAGCAGTTGTGACTGCCAGATGACTTCTAAGCCAAGTTTCTATTGCCGCTGTTGCTGTGGTTCTCCTTCATCCCATGACTCCGATGCACTCCGCCCTATGAATTTTGGTGACTAGGCTAAAATTTTAGTATGTTAGTGTCGATAGTCTTCTTGAATTAATTCTGTCAAAGGTATATAAGTCCTCCTTGTAAATGGGAGAGATTAACCCCCAATGTAGCTTCAAATCTCTTGCAAGATAGCTTCAAATATGGAGCCTTCTTTGGTATTCAGATCCTCCATCGCTCTTAACTACCCCCCTCTCTTTGTATCACTAATACGGCTGCAACAATTTTTGCCACAGCGTGAATGCCAGAGAACTAGACCTCTGAGTGTGTTAGCATTAGTCCAAATCGATTTCTGAAGGCGTTTCCGAGTGGTCTTCAAGGCTAGAGCATCGGGTGTTATCCGAGGAACGAAGAATCCTCGTATCTTTGGAACCCCCTGACGTAGTGCGCTTAAACTTTGAGCAAAAGGTACCATGTGGTGCTTAGGAACCCCTCCTTAATTTTGGTTTATTTTTCATGTTAACAAGTACTTTTTGAGCTCATATTTAGACCGAGAGTAGACAATACGGCCCTAGAGCGTCTATGCCTCTTTGGTTAGCCCAAATTGTTGCCTAGTCTCTTAGCTCTCAAAACACATTCATTACTAGATCCTGTGAGTTGAAATGTATGTGATTGTGTCTTTCTTTTTTCGTGTACGCAGACCCCAAACTCACTCTAGGGGAAGTGGGCCTCAGAGCCAAACAAAAAAGAAAAGCAATAACAACGCTTGTACCAATTAAAACGAAATATTTGACAGGTGAATTTCAATTTACGCGTGTCACTGTTAAAAACATGTAAACTGTATTTCCCGTGTGTTCTACTCTACTTTCTTATCGCGCAAAATTACTACGCGAAAACTACAAACAGAACCCGCTAGCTAGCGCCCCCTCAGCACCAAACATCAATTAGGGGACTCACCGCCAATGCATTCAAAGTGAGTAGCCGATCATAAAATTCTGACACCAAATTCTGACAACGAACACGCCTCTTATTGTCAGTTTATCACTAAAAATCGCTGACATGTTGCTGAATAAATCTTTATCCCTGTGGCCCCTTTAAAGACAACATTTCCTTTCCTTTTCGACTGTTTTCAACATTCAACTCCTCTTTTTCGATCGGAAAAGAAGAAAAAACAAAAACAAGCACACATGTGCTGATAAGTAGTCGATCGATATCTCAAGCGTTGACTTGAATTTGATTTCTCCTCTAATTGGTAGCTCGTCAGAGGCACAACACAGAAATTGTTGAATTCGATGCCGACACTGTGTGCGAACACACGACTCGAAAGTGCAAATCGAAAACTATCAGCGAGACTGCGGGTTCATTATTTCGATCTGAGAGATATTTCTACTAAAATTTAGGACATAATGTCCCGTCTAATCAAATTTGTCGGTGGTAAGTGTACTCCGCCGGACTTTGGTCAGTCTTCCATTTGATTGGTGTTATTTTCTTTAAGCACTCCTGCTCTTGCAGTCTACGGACACCAAACAGACAGTCAGTCGTAAGGTATACGAACCCTGTCGTAATCAGGAGGTTGGAAAATTCATAAGAGACCGTTATGCTTGCGACAGATTCTACTATTGTGCGCCGAATAACAAGGCGATTTCTGTTGAATGTCCCAGCGGCATGATATTCAACGACGAGAAGGAGATTTGTGATTTCCCTTGGAATCATATCTGCATTCCTGAGGTGGAGGAAGCAGATCCTGTAGCGAGTACTACAGTCCTCCAGCCACTTACTACTACAACTACTACTACTACTACAGGTACCATGGACAATCGCTGTCCCACCGACGAAACACAAGGTTTGGTCTTTCTGCCCGATGAAAGCGACTGTCGTAGATACTACATTTGCTATCATGGATATCCAATCCCGAAGGAGTGCATTAAAGAGCTCCATTGGAATGCGAAAATGGAGCGTTGCGATTTTCCAGAGAACGCGGACTGTAGGGTTGCACTGACAACTCCAGCAACAACAACTACAGTGGCTCCGGTTACTGGTGCGACCATGAGCTGTCCCTTCCGAGGAGAACAGGTCTTCCCCCACCCGGAGCATTGCAATTTCTTTATTTATTGCATCAATGGCTATGCAACAGTCCAGCAGTGTCCGTTCTTCCACTACTATGACGTGCTGTCGAAGAGTTGCATGTGGCAGACGATGGCCAAGTGTTTTGTGAATAAAGCAGCAGTCAAGCCAAGGATGGAGCTTAGCTATAAATCTGTCTAATAAGTTTTGAATAAAACATTTTAATGAAGACAAATTTTGTTTAATATAAACACAAGGCTTTCTTTGGGTATGCTTGCCTCTGTCTTCCAGGCGGAGATCCCATTTTGTTGGGAGTTAGTGACAGTCAAACCGCGCTTAAGGCCTTGTCCAAACCTTTAGCCACTTTTCAACTGTTTGATGAGTACAAGAGTTCTTTGAACTGCGTTGCAGGATTCTATTCGTTAACTCATTTTTGGGTACCAGGTCATATTTGTATCACGGAGAATTATTCATGCTCCAAATCTGCATCCACGGTCCAGGGCTTCCATTCTTCTTCCTCTTCTTCTTCTTCTTCTTGGAGGGCGCTACAGTTCGGGGCCTAAACCAACAAGCCTCTCCACTTGTCTCCAATTACGCACTTCAAGTTGGTCGAGGTCCCCTTCAACTTGTAAGCGCCTCCTGCGGCGAGAAGGCCTTCTACTACGTCGTCCCTCCATGTTTGATTCAAAGACGGCTTCCATTGATGATTGGGTTTTCTATGAACGCATTTGTGCCTGACATTTCTCTCTCTTGAATCGAGGCTGACCATGCGGGCGCTTCTAGACCTTAGTGAGATATCTCCTTAGTTTTCTTAACTTGCTTTCTCCTTTGTATGCCTGTGGGTCTCATGTGCAACACTGTATAACAATCGAAACACACATTGTTGAGCTAAATATTGTTGATTCCAATTCTGACTCATGAAGTTCATTGGCTTAACTCCGAGTTATGATTGAAATTGAGTGAAAACCTCGCGTTTAATCTCGAAACTCAAATGATCTCGCACTAAAAACTGATTCAGACTGTTTCTAGGCAAAAAACCTAAGATCAAGTAGCGATCCTTTGGGATAAAAAAAAGTTATCTCGCTTGTTTCTATTACGATGAACTATGTATATTTCCAGATTTCTTACTAGCGCCATCTTCATATCAGTTTATACATACTTCTGGCAACCAAATGTCTATCACAAAACATAGAATTGTCTTCGATAAAAGACTTTTTTTTTCCCTCCTTGCAAGCTTTTAGTTATTTTTTGTTATCATATCTGATGAGATAAAAAAAATTATTGGTTGGGAGCTGAAGTGTAAGTTTTATCGTATCTTGGATACACTATCCTCGTTCGATAGTACAAACCTTTTCCTGCATTTGTCTTCGTTTCTATCTCTAGATATGAGTCGGAGGAACAACTGACTTACATTCTTAATGATTATGTGACTAGAGGAGGCTCTATTATATCAGCCGTCTTTCAACATCCAGTACCCTCTAGCACACTCCATCAAATCTCAACCTTTTATTGCATGTGGGTGTCGTGACTCAGTGGCTCGTACGTTGGATTACTGTACATGGGATCTCAGGTTAGAATCTCAGAAAATACCACACGTCTTTTCTGCGCCCCACCAGCACCTGATAAATGTTTAGGAGTCATGAAAAAGCTTCTAAAAATTGCCTACCCTTTGGATAAGGCATAAAACCGTAGGCCCCTTCTGTTCGTTTAAAAGTAGCGAGACTAGGCCTTGACTGCCTTTATATTTCGTAGCTTTGGCTTAAAGTTGTCCGCAATCATTTGTTAATGATTTTGAACGAAACATGTTGGGAAGCATTATGACTTAAAACCTCGAGCTGCATACTCACTTGTTTTTTAAACCCTATCAACTTATATTCATTGAATTCTTTTGAGAAGTGTAGATCTGTGGCCACAAGGAATAACCACCTAAGTGGATTTTACCAGTTTTGCGAAAAACGTGTTTGAAGTTTTCATTTGTTCTGAAAATTTATGGAATATTAAGATTTTGGTCATATATTGCTTAGTTTTGTGAGTTTCGGAATGAAAAATTGACAGTGAAGTCGACTTAGGGGATTATTCCTTGTGACTACAAAAATATCATGTTATGGTGAGTCTTATGGTCATAGACCTTATACTCACAAACCATAATCATCAACTCATCATCAATATATACTTGGCCTACCAGTGTATGCAAAGCTAGTTTCGTGAAACCATTCTGATCTCTTGTCCATAAACTTGGAGGAAACACTTCAAAGAGTGTAAAATGTAAATCCTAGCATCCGATCTTCAGGGATCGAACATTGTCTTAAAATAATGAGGTAAAGGTCATTAAAAATGAGACTTGAGTCTGAGCGAATAGGACCCAATGACTTTGGTACCGTCTTCAAAGGGGAAGCAACAAAATGTTTTAAAACAAATTTTTTGTGTCAAATAGGGGTTTTCTTTAAGCATTGCAGTCAGTGGGCACCATTCATTATTCATTATATAATAGCCTTATTGCCTCACTACCACACTACTCGCGGACATCGAGTCAGACATGGAACAACCACTCATTCTGCTTCTTCTTCTTCTTCTTTAAGCGAAGTTATGATCCAGAATAGGAGGATCACAACTCTGCTCTGCCTGATTTTGCCGGCTTGTCTTCTGGAAGCACTGGCAGTCTTCCCAGTTTTAGATTGCTTGGTTACTGATAGAATTCAAGCTGTTTTCTGTGATCCTTTGAACTTTTCTTTCTCGATTCTGTAGCGAAATTGATTGATATTATCTTTCCTATGAACATGGCAATATCAATTGAGCCAGTCGTGGTATACGAGTACCTTGTTTATGTCGAATTCTTTTACATGGAGGCTTTCTCGAATCTCTATAAACCTACTCAATTCGTGAAAAACATCACTTCAGTTGTTTGAAATGCTTAAATTAAAAGTGCCCTGAAGGTTTTGTGTATCAGTAATGTAACCAGCAATATTCACTGGATGTTCCCACCTTTCTAGCCATGACTCAGAAATAATAGGAAAGAGTTAGTGTCTTTAGAAAAATCGCTGAAATTCATAATATAAAACACGGGATTTCAATTGCATTTTGCACACCAATTCTTCCTCCAACTAAAAGTCAGAGGCTTGATTGTAAATGTGACAAAATATCTACTTAACAGGCCAGTGATAAATGTATTCACTGAAAAAGCTATGACACCAGCAAAGGCGAACCAATTTAAGGAGAGCAGAAACAGAAAAGACGACAAAAGTCCCATCATTCCAATCGCAAAGAACCAATCTAAAGGTTCATTTACAGCTCAGCGACCTGCGAATACGAATGGACGAATATTCGCAAAATTTGACGTTTCATTCCTTCGTCATTTGCCAAAGAAAAAAACAGAATCGTGAGGATAAACTCTCCGTTTTGATCGCCCGAATGTGGATTGCGTGAATGACATTTGACAGTTCGCAAGAAGCACTCGCTTATTCGCGGAAAATTAGCGAATTTCTGATTTTGTCGCAGAAATTCACTACAATTTAACTTTTTTCATACGAATAGATAGATACATTAAGTCCTCTTCTTTGTGAATTATAAAACTGTCAAGTGTCTGCCTTTAAATGTGCTAAATAAGTGTTTTATTCGCGGCTCGCCCATTTGCTGGTCGTTGAGCTCTGAATGTACCTTTATTCGTGGAAAAATCAGCGAATGATTACTCCAACATTGCCTTTGAATAACTGAAATAAAGAAAAATAAAAACTAACACCGGACATCGATGGATATTTGCAAAATTTTATGAAGTCCCGCCTCTGTCACTCCATTGGTTGGCACCAGCCAGCAATTAGAAGAAGCCAAAGTATCTGTGTATGCGCGGTTCGGAGACAGTGTTTGTAGAAAATATAATTAAAAACTGAGTCCAAGCACAAGTCAATTTCCGGTCGGAATGTCACATAAGTGTACCTCTTGTGTTAACACTAAAAACAACATGTTTTTGCACAAAACCTGACAAGATCAAGCCAATGATTAGATTGGAATGGACCATGTTTTCCCTTATTCACTTAAAACATCCACATTCTCATTATAAGGACTCCAGTATGAAAGAGAACACAACTACTCCTTCAAAGCGAGTGAAACAAGCGAACAACAGTCATTTCATCTCATCAAAAAAAAAAAGTATTCTCGACGACAACATGTCTACGAGCACCTACCAGCGAAACCAAGACACAGCGGCGTCAATTTAGATCGTCGCATCTACGTTGTAGAAATTCCCTCTACACAACAGCAACTGTTTTCGATTAGTATCTTATCGGAAATATCATGCAAAGAAAACAAATTAAAACAAGATGCAGAGAACAGATACGCCTCGCAGCTACACATCTCAACTGTACTATAAAAGGCCAGCGCATTGTGTCATTGACAGTCTAAACGTCCCCTCCACCATGAATGGTTGTATATCCTTTTTTCGCACTATAACCTCCTCTAATACAAGTTCTTCCTCAGCACTACTTGTTCTTCTCGTCCTTGGAACCTGTGCGACATCACCAGCATTCAGTTACTCCGAAGACGAACTGAATCCTTGCAAGGACAAACCAAATGGTTACAATTTACCCATTCCCGGAACTTGCTCGGATTTCTACATCTGCCTCAACAGAAGGACCATCAAACAGACCTGTGGAACGATGTACTTCAATCCAAGAACTCATGCCTGTGATCTGCCTGAAAGGGTGGACTGTAAAAGGACATTTGTAGCAGCACAAGCAGCACCTCAACCAATTCAAACTCACATGTGCGATGGACGGGAAAACGGTGGCCTAGTCGCCTCAACAGAGAACTGCAGTGACTATTTCGTTTGTATTGGAAGGAAGACAGCTATTCCAAGGACCTGCGGAGTGTTGCACTTCGACTGGATTACTGGAAAATGTGTCGAGCCGAGATTTTCGAATTGTGATCGAGCGAATAAAATACGAAAAAGTCGTCCGGTTGTTAAATATCACGAAACGGAGAGGTCTCTTGCTGTTCCTGTGCTTTTCTTCGAGGATTGAGGTTTTTGTTTTCCTTGTATATAATATGTGTATAGTTGGAGAAAATATAAATAAGTTTGTGTACCTAGATGTGTTTTTTGTTTGAAAAAAAGATCTTCTGACTAAGCAGGCGAAAAAAGGGCACAAATAGGGTTATCCATTAGGCATTTCCTATCTTCATTTTTGAATAAAACAAACTGTGGGTGAGATGTCATTGATTTTTTCTATTTATTTAGCAGGTCCTTGTCTGCCATTTCATATGGAATATAACATCATGCAAATGTTTACCACATTTTCTCTGTATGGCGTGCATCCTAAATGTACAATTCTCAATAACTCTGGGGAAAAAATCAGGCTGAATTTGACTAATGGCGTTCATTGTGATGGCTTTCAGGGAAGTGGTTAGTTGTTGTTTATTGGCATACACCTGTGACTTAAGAAAACTCCACAAGAAAAAGTCTAACGGGGTCAAATCGAACGATCTTGGTGCCCAATTCACATTACCTCTGCGTGTTGCTCGAGCACAGTAAGCCAGACCCACTTTCAACAAACAATTCAATCACTTGCACACGTTGTTGAATGCTATAACTTTCCATATTGATTTGGCAAAACAAGCTTAATAAATGACAGTCAACTTGACAGATAAAGTTCTAACAATATGGGCGCGATCACCTGTCAAAGTTTGGAAATCTTTATTGGAAAACCCCTTAAAAGTTGTCTCTAGTTTGTATTCTTTTCGTCAAACAAGGAAGTCCTACATAACGATTTCAGGAGGATCTATAAAATCTACATTATGTTATTTTTTGTTTGGTACGGATGTCGGTTCTGTGTCTCAGTAGTTAGGCCTAAAGTTTATTCAGAGTTGTAAACCTCTTGCAAACATCCACGACAAAGCTTCGTAAAAATCTCTAGCCCTTTATATGACATAAAACTTTTGAGACCCTCTTACATGGACAAATGCATACTGTTTACCATTTGTAGTTTTGAACAGCTAAGCTTGTAGCCTGCTTCTGGCGTAGACTTGACACAGAACTCGATAAGGAATGGTTGGGACCGGGTCTTAGTTTCTATCTTATTTTAGAATAGATTCTTCTTATGCTTACAGAAATGTTTGTTTCTCTATTTCAGAAGAATTATCTCAACGAATAGCATCATATTGATTAGACATAAGTCGTATAATCAGTCTGCTGACTGATTGCAAATATTAGGAAGCAGGTGAGTGATCTTGCATCAAAATGTTAGCACCATCATATAACTAGGTACACATCTTTCTTTTCTTTTTATTCCAGTACTCCGTCCTGAAAAGAATGCTCAGGAAAGATTGCTGAAAGCCCATCAAAAAATGATCACAGAGTGTAGTGAACAGTATTGACAGCTGCATCAAAATGACGATCTAAAGCAGCCCTCAATATACACAAACACATCCGACCAATTGAGACACCCACACCGAACATCAAACCGTTTTGATTTGACTCGCACCGTGTCCGTTTCATCCCATACATAGAACACTTTAGTTCACCACCACGAGTGTGGTGTGCATATGGGCCGCTTAAAGAGAGAAAAGGTAGATAAAAAATGAACAAAGCCAAACCTGTTACTTACATGTCAGAACACGTATCGTTGCCCAGAGTCAGCCTGCATAGATCGCATTGCTTTGGTAACTTTTCGTCTGTTATTTATTATTGGAGATCTAAACTTTTATTTGTTTTCTTACTTTTTTCAGATTTTCGATGGACAATTTATCAAACTGATCCTACATCACCTTCAGCTTACAGAGATCTAAAGGCGGATGAAGAGAAAAGCCTGGCATTTGAAGAGCTCATAGGGAAGTTAAGACAAAGAAAGAAATTAATCCAGCAAAGAATCATCAACTTTGGACGAATGGAATGTTAATTTCACTCAGCAGTTGGGCAAGATGCTATTCCAGAGTAAGAAGTCAATTCATCCACTTGGCCAACATAGCATTTGCTCACAGGTAAGCTTAAAAAATTCAATAAAAAAGAAGTATCTAATGAAATCCACTTTCTAGACATTCTCCACTCGGGCAGCAAATTCAAATCTTCAAGCATTTCCCTCTCGATCGGTTGGTGAAGATTTTTACACCATCAAGCGCTTTCCTTTCGTAACACTACGCTGCTGGAAAATTTCTAAAGACTATCAAGCGGATCCTAAAAGTGATTATGTGACACGGCTGCTGACTTAGAATACAGCTCACAATAGTCTTAAGACGATCCTGGAGAGGATTTTGGGGACTTATGCTTCCCATGTCTCTAAATTCTTTACGAAGGCTGATGGTCGAAAAAGAACAAGAAATTTGTTGATAAGACGCTGCCAGGGTTTGTAGTGTACGCTTATACAATCTTGTACAAATCCAAGGAGAAGCCAGATGAGAATTTGAGAAGGATTGCTAAGATCTAAGGTCATAACTTTCAGCCTTGAAGCATCTAAAAACTTGTTTTCTTTGTAGATCAACATGCGATCAAGTTGATCATGTTAACACTCACCCATCGAGTGATCTTGCACTTCGATCAAGATGAGATTGAACAGAAAATAGCTACTGGAAGCGAGGACTTAACAGGGGCGAACCTTGACAAAAAGTCAGCTGAGTCGGGGATAAAGATAAAGATCATCATTAGCAAAAAGACAAATGAAGGTATATTTGTGTCATTGAAAAAGATTAGCAGCAACGTTGGAAGGCATTGCTTGTACTTGGAGGCCATTACAACTGATCGCAAAGTGGTCCTTTAGCTCAAGCAAGAGGGAGGTGAGTGATCTTATACCTTTGTGTTTCATTAGAAATCATATCAATGGTTTTTTTTCTCCAGGTTTTCAATGAGCAGTTCAAACTGATCACCTTGCCTTGAAAAAGTTGATCACTGTCAACTCATCGACTGTCAGACTGTTGTTTGCTATTGCTGATGACACTAATGTAAGTCAAACAGAAGAATTTAGAGTAAAGGAAGTAAAAATATTTTGTTTATAGATCTCGATCCCCTGTGATACTCTCGATGACATTTTGGCCTTCAGGATGGGCATCAAGATTACGAAACTCCCAGGGACACCAATGTTCTTCAACAAAATTTACTTACCATGATCACAGTTCTGATGAAACTTCGCCATTTGTCTGATGGATCGTGTGCCACACTTTGTTTACATTTTCAAGGAACTTTTACAGGCGTTATGTTGGTGTAAGAGTGACCAACAGAAGGATACAGATTTGGGGAGTGAAGAATGAGACGATTTGGCAGAATTGACACTGGATATAGACACATAGTTTTGAATGTGTAGCCTCAGATGTAGAGAGATGTAGATGCAGTCTGTGTCGTGACTTTTGCCATATATCTGATGGTGTCTAACAAGAGGCCTACAACTTTGCATCCTAAGGTGATATTGCTTACCTCTAGACCTTGCTTTTGAGCTAACATTTGCTTTCATATTTTCAGATGAAAACCCACATTCAGTGACTTGCTGATTTGGTAGCAGAATGGCGATCATCGGTGCTCAAATGAAGCATGAGAGATGTATAAAGTGTTCGTTAAGGATCATTAGAAATACCTACGATAAATTCCAGGAAAAGAGTAATTCTTAAGCCAGCTGGACTGGTGTATCAAGTCCTCGTTATAGATCATAAGCAGTACTTACCATAAATTCAAGGGAAAGATGTAAATTTTATTTTTTTTATTTTAAGATTAGCAATAAAGATGTATTTTTGAAAAAATTGATTGTTCTTCTTTTATTTCACATCAAAATCATTAAAATCCATTGTAAAATAAAAAATTGACAGCCAAAACACCATCACACTAAAGTAAGTATCGCCGCCATCTTGAATCCGCCATATTGGCATATGTTGCAACAGTGTATATGTGTATTTGCGATGCTCTTTCATTTGGTACCAAAATCATCAAAATCCACCAAGAAATACACACTCTAGAGCTGAAAAACTACAATGTTTATAAAAACAGCCGCCATTTTGTATCCGCCATCTTGGATTTATTTTTTTTCTCATTTTTACTTTAATCGCAAAAACTTACCCTTTCATTTGATACCCGAATCATCAAAATCCATCAAGAAATAAAAAAGTTACAGTCAAAACAAATTACCCGCCAAATCAGAGTATATGACGTCACCTATACCAGCCCAGCAGAATTTTTTTCATATGGCGCGGGGATACCTACTGCTTTTTTGGGATTTCTGTTGGCCTGGTGCTTCAGCCGAATTTTCATAGGAATTTTGCTCGATATCTCGGCTCCCAGACAAGCCAGCGTCATGAAACAAAGCTCAGCGTGTAGGTCATGTTTGACGCTTGCTCATGAGAAAAGAGCGCGTCGCGACGCGTCGCTTGACGCAAAGTTACCTACTGCTTTCTGAGGAATTCTGGTGGCCTGGTGCTTTACGAGAATTTTTGTATGAAAACTCGAGCTGATTTTTGGCCATGGCTTGGCATCTAGACGAGCTAGAGACATGAAACAAAGAGCATGATTTTTGGCAGAAGGTGGAGAATGTTAGGACATATTTTATGGCACAGGGTGGTGTCATGAATAGGGTGTGGTTGGGAATGTTTCATAGCCGATTTCTTCGGTTCTAGGCGGGCTAGCGGCGTGAAACAAACACCAAAATGTGCGTCACAGGGTGTAGATTAGTTGTGCATTATGTAGGTTGACTTGTGAATACAGGGTGGTGCAGAATTTTTTGTTTTTATATTTTGTTTTCGGATATTAGTAGTAAAATGAAACAAACATGGTTTAAAAATGTGTTTTTATTGTGAGGCTGTAAAAATACAGGGTGGCCCTTTCTTTTTGCTTTGTTTGAGTGAAAATAAATAAGTAGGTGTATGACATTTTTAGCTGGATTCTTTGACCTGTTTGGTGGATAATAGGAATGTTGCTTTGGATGACTAGTTGCTGAGTTCTTTTGACTACAGGGTGGTGGAGAAACAACCATAACATAAAGAGGAGTGTGTGCAGCATCTTGACATCAATGTTGGGGGCAGTGGTCACTGGTATTGTTAGTGCTACTTTGGACTAATGGTTGGTAAGCTGTTTGAGTACAGGGTGGTGTTCTTTTTAATGAGACATCAATGGGAGTGCGTGAAGTGTAATGTGAATAATGAAGATGTTGGTGATCGGTAAAGGAGTGTGTGCTCTTTGACTTGAATGATGAAGATGTTGGGGGTTGGTGTTGTAAGTACTGCTTTTGATAAATAGTTGCCCAGTTGCTTTGAGTACAGGGTGCTGTTCATTTCTAAGAAAAATAAAGAGTGTGTGTGGCTTTTTGACATCAATGTTGAAGACAGTGGTGATTGGTATTGTTAGTGATGCTTTGGACTAATGGTTGCCGAGTTTGAGTAAAGGGTGGTGTTTTTTTTAAGAGGAATATGTGCGTCATGACTTGAATGATGAAGATGAATATGTTGGTGATTGGTGTTGTTAGATGCTTAATGATTTCCAAGTTGCTTTGAGTACAGGGTGGTGGTCTTTTTGCGGAAAATAAAGAGGAGTATCCTGACTTGAATGTTGAAAGTATTGATGATCGTTTGGAACCATAATTTGGAGGCTATTTTGAGTACAGGGTGGTGTGGTGAATGGAACTACAAATAAAAGAAAATAAAGACAAAATAATTATTAGTTTTTTAGTAAAGCGATGAGGTCTAATGGTTAAGAATGCTATCACAAAATACAAAGTAGTATATGGAACACTTACAGAAGTACACTAATCCCTCCTCCTACGTCTACTTGAGAAGCCAAATTTGGTCTTAATCCTGCTCTAAAACCTAATAAAAAACAAACTATTTGACATTCATAAACATACACATATATATTTGTTTTTTTGTTTTTTCACATATAAGTTCACATACACATACATATTAGATGTTTGTTTGTAGGTATAGTCTGCTACAAACAAACAAAATAAGATTTTGTTAAACAAAACAAACTAAAACCGAAAAAAGTAAGGAGGGAAGTAGAGGGAGTTAACCTTGCCGAGTTGCATTATCGACCCACAAAACGTTTCACAATCCAATAGAGCCGCTTTGAAGCGTGCCAAACCGAAAGAAAAAGGAACGTAAAAACCGACGTCACACGACGCGTTACAACAGCAACAGGCCCGTCTAACTATGGGACACTATTTCGTTTCCCGGTGCCGCCACCGGAGAAGCTCGATTCTGGTCGTTGATTTTGCCCGTCGGCATCTTCTTCTGCGTTATCACTGTCAGCTGGCAAGGCATGACTTGTGGAATCTGCTGTTAGGTGGCGATTCTCCTCTTCGGGATTTTCATTGTTTTCCGTTTCGTCGAGAAGGAAATTAAGGAAATTCTGATTGGATGAGGGGGGAGGAGGAGGAGGAGGGGGATTTGCAGTTGACTGAGATTCTGTTGGAATTGATATGAGCTGCCCTTCGGCGTTGTCTGGACTGGGTGGAGGTTGAAGGTCTACTGAGGATCCGCCTAGAAGCAAATTGTCATCGGCATGAAGCTCTATTGTGCTGTTGGCAGAGGAGCAAATCTGATCGGCTTCTGCTAGGTCTTCGTTCATGATGTTGTTGCTGTTGGGATTCGCTGCATACTGATGCGAGGTGCTGGCTATCGGTTGCGGGGATGGTCTTGCGGGGCGATGTTGCTGTTGCTTGAACGAGGAGTTATTTTCGATTTTGTTCTCCATCTCAGATGGTGGGACAGATCCCGATGCAGTGGGTCGCAGTGGAATGTTTGATTTACGCACTTGGTGGACGTTTACGTATAGATTGTGGATATCCATCCAGGACATGTTGCCAGGAGCTATATTTTGGTTGGTGTTTCGCTGTGCTATGTTGTTATTCTCCCTTGAGGGTCGTGGTTCGTCTTCATCGTCCCGCTTGAGGGTGACGAAGAGCACAGTCTCCAGGTAACGCTGGTACCACATTAGGAAACCATCTCGGTCGCGAGGGAATGTCTTGGCCTTTATGTTTGCATAGATTTTCTTCGGCGATATGTGTAAGCGAGCCTCGCTGATTTCCTTCTTGCGACACTTGACGATGGCATAGTTTTGGATGGAGGTGGCTGTCAGCTTGGCTATTTCAACGAGAAGTGCGTCATTTATCACCGAACTCGGTTGGGTGTCCTCATGGATGCGAGCTATTATGTAGTGAATCAGATCATAGTCAGGAAATTGGACAGTTTGGTCGTTAGGGTCGCCAGCAGCTGTGATGGCTCCTCCTACAAACTTGTCTGCTAGCAATTTGATGTCTTTGGCGTTCAGGCCCAGAGCGTTTTGAGCGTCATTGTGGTTGTTGTTTAGAATGTTGTGATTAGCCAGAGCTTGGGCGCCTTCCTCTTCGTCGTCCTCGTCGTCATCTTCGTCCTCGTTCTCGCCGTTGTTACTCTCCGTTTCGTTCAAGTCTTCTGTGGGCCTGCTCAGGCTGCGTACTTCATTTAGATAGAGCTTTCGCAGCGGGTCTCGTGTCGTCGCGATGTTATAGTCGCGGTACAGCTGTGCGAGGAACTGTTGTTCTCCATCCTTGGCTCGCAGCAGCGTCTCGATCCTCCGGAAGACATCTTCCTTCAGAGACTCATAGAATTTGGTTGTGAACTTCTCGCTCTTCAGTGCGTTTACGAGCAGATTCCTTTTTATTTCATCCGACGTGTCGTCCATGGCAGAGTCCAATGATTGCATAACGCCCGAGAACAGGCCGGGGCTAAGAAGGTCCTCAGGCTGTTGGACGCCTAATTGCTGCTGCTGCTCTACATATGCCGCCGGCTCTGATTGTGTATGACGCAATCGTCTGTTTGAAGCCGCCGCTGGTCGTCGAAATGATGACGGCTTCATGGGGACCTTATTCGGTTCGTTATTACCGAAGTTCAAGTTCATATTCCGAAGATCGTGAGCCAGATCATTCGACTCAAACCCATCGCCAGAGCTGCCAATTGAATTCCATGCACTGGTACCCTGCTGCTGCTGCTGGTCATGCTGAATGTTCATCATGTTGCTGTAGTTGGTCGTTTGTGTGGAGGATGTCGATGCAGCGATCGGTGGTCCATTCAATAGGCCACCGGGTATGGCTGAGTTGACATTGATGCGATTGCGGAATGTATGCAAGTACTTGGTGTCACAACTCGGCGGATTCAGGTTGTTTGTATTCGAATCAGTGCGATAGCCAATGTTTAGAGAGTTCGTGAAGATTGGTAAGCTCTGTGGCTCCTGTTGGTGTTGCTGCAAATGCTGAGGTTGCTGCTGAAGTTGCTGATGTTGATTATGATTTTGTTCTTCGTTGCTTTTGCAAGAGTTTGACGATAGTAAATTCTGCCGCGAGTAACTGCAATGAACGAAAGGCAAATTAGAGATTTTGAATACACAAAACGGAAAAGGAAAGCAACAAAGAAAAGACTGAGGGACAACTTAAGCGACACTTATTAGGAAAAGCTGGCAAAAAAAATAGCAAGAAAAAAAAATAAAAAAAACTTTTGTTAGTTGGTAACTCTATTATACACACACACGGCAACGAGACTTACCGTTGCCTTGGGATCACCCTTCAAGATTGCCTGCAAGAGAAAGATCCAACTAAGACCAACGATGACAGATCTGTAAAAATGTGTAATCTTGTTTGTCGCGTAAAAACAAAACAACTCAGCACACATAGGTGGACGTAGACAACACAAAGCCATTGATACATTTCTCTTTCGTCGGTTAACAAAGGAAGTAGACTGACCTGGGACTTCGTAGACGATTTTATGATACTTTAAGGCCGTAGAGTGTTGTACAGCCCCACGTTGGGTCCCAGTTTGTTCAGGTAAAGCTATTGATATACAATGAATCTATCTAGAGAAAGGCTGCAATAAAACGGTTAAATGGTGACTCCTACTGGGTGGCAAGAACCGAGAGATGGTCATCAGGTACCGAACTATGAGTAAGGGTAAATTTAAGCCGGTAGTTAGGGCCTGTGTGATTGTACGAAGTGATGGTTATAGGGAGCATCCCTCAGTGCCATATACTAAGTGATCGTCACAGAAAGAACATACTTGAAAGCCGCTTAATAGATTTCGAAATTCATTTCAATAAAGCTGTTTAAAGCAGGAAGAAGGTTCTCTATTGACGTGCCCATTCATCCTCACCTTTATTTCTAAATAGAATGAATCAGCAGCTAGAAAGTGGAGGACTGGTTAAGTGACTCAGGACAGAAGGAATAAGAAAAAGTAGATATAAGGCCCTGAGAAGCCCATTGAAGCCAAGCCCTAGATGCTCAGAACTGTGCGTGTTGATCTCGCGAATAGCGAGATGATTGCCTAGCTTGGTGAGCTTATGTCGAGATGATTGCTTTGCTTCAAGCGTTGGATCCCTCAAAGAAGGTCAAATTGTTGGTAAAGCACTGGACAGTCAATCAGTGATTAGACGCATGGACCAAACAAATATAAATACATCGCTGGCATTAGAACCAGTTCATAAACTCAATGAGTGTTCATCCCGGAATGAGATGCTACTGCTCTAAGTGAGAGAGCATGTAGGGACCAAGGGCAATAAAAAGGCAGACTCCTTGGCAAAGCAGGGATCAACATTTAAGTTTAATGCCATCGGCAGAGGAGTGCTAGAGGATCTGATTAACGCATGGGTTATAGCAAACAAGAGAAAAGGTTGTGGACAGGCTAAAATGACTATCAAAATGCCAATGTGGCACTACTCATAGAAAAGTTCTAGCTCTGGAGCACGAGAAGCACTAAACGGGTGTTAGCACTATCTACAGGTCATGGAAATTTCAGGTTTTCGTGAGAATGATACCTCTGAACTATGCCCGAAGGAAATCGAGACAGCGGCACATGTACTGTGTCAATGTCTGGCTCTAGCTAACTCAAGAATAGAGGTCTTAAAGAGCGGTCTTAGAGAGAGTAAAGATGAACCAGATTTCTGTAAAACAGATGCCATGAGGAAGCAAAGTCACAGAAGAACTGTGAAGAAACCCAGAGAGTCTCTTAGGCTAAGACTGATCGTGGACAAGAGAGGAAAAGAAGGAATGTTCCGCAATCGCAAAGCAATTCAAAGAAACGGCTTGCCTGTTCTATTATTTTTTTGGGAACATGTCGCAGTCCTACAGTCAATCGGAAAAACGTTTCTAGAACGATCAATTCTGAATCATTTGTCACCAAAAGTCTTCTGTGAAATAAAGTTTGAATTCACCTACACTCTACAGTGAAACATCAAAGACAACTGCCGTGCTCAACGTTTTGATTGACGCCTTGGAGTCGAAAAAGTGCTGCGAAATACAGCCGTCTGTCTCCAAACTTAAGTAGCAGCCCTCGTATTGTACTATAGGCAGACCTGTAAGGTACATAAGTAGTGTAGGTTAAGTTAAGTTATAGAAGGCTTATGAGTTCCCCGATCCCTTTAGTGAGTCTAAAATGGCAGAAAGAAACCTAAAGCCTAAATCAAGTGATTGCCTTGCAGAAATTGAGAAGGTCCTTCGGTTGATTACAAGAATCTACCTCTTCCACACTGCTAAAGAAGTACCTTCCTTACTTCCTTATTTCCCTAAGTAGTGTAGGACTTCAGTCCTCTTAACTCAATATAAGAACAAGTATTTTTCAAGTATTTAGGTGCAAGTATTTGAGCAGTACTTCCAAGTACTTGAGCAGAACCTTCAAGTGCTTTCTAGCCCACTGAGTAATTTTTCTTTCAACGTCAATTTATAAGGGAATCGAAGAACTTATCAAGTACATGAAAGTACAGCTCAAGTTCATGGAAGTGCTGCTCAAGTTCTTTTGTACTTAAGTCAGCGCCACCTTGTACTTGCGAAGAAGTACTTAAAAATTACTGATACTTAGCCTTTTCAACTACTAGTAACAGAGTATTGAAATTTTACAGCTCTGAATGTGAGTAATCAAAGAGTTCTGCTCCCTTTAAACATCATTTCAAAACTGCGGCTGTCAACTTAAGACACAGGGCCCTGAGCTAAATTTACCGATCTTTGTAGATGGCGCACGAACTAGTGAGTAAGAAATAATTCATGAGTTCCTGGTGGATCTCATTTGAAATCGATTAGAGGATAAGAACTTATAAGCTATTGTTCAAGGACTACAGACAGTTTCTCTTGAAACACAAAATCGTAGGAATGACTAAAACAGTCCTTTACAAGGAAACTAAAGAAATTCGACCGGAAACAAGTGGTGTGTCACAATTTGGCGCAGGAGCAATAGAGCTTTCTCAGAAGAACATGAAGAAGGAGAAGGAAAGCCACCCTACTACATCACTATCCAAACTCTTATAGTAGAAACACATTACACACAGCAACAGTCAGCAGAAGGACTTAGGTCTAACGTTGAAGTTGCTGTTGCTGTTGATGTGTCCATGTGATTCTACTATTAGTTCTAAAAGCAACGACGACAACTCCAAAGGTTAGCTGCTGAAAAAAAGTATAAAATCAAAAAAAAAAAATCCCATCACCATTTTACAACTAAAAATAAACCAGCTACATATGTTTTTTAATAGATAAACCGTTTGAAATGATAAATTTGAATTGATTTTTGTTTTTATTTTGTTTTTCGCTAACATAACTAAAATAAAATAACAAATTTCCGCACAAAGGTAACCAATAAAAAGTAGAATAGATCAGGAGAAAAGAATTTACCTTCTGAAATTATCCCAATAGTTGTTGGCGCGGTTGCCGGGGGGCACCTGGTTGTTCAATGCCGAACCGGTGAGATTGGAGACGCCATTCGAGACACTGGTTGGCTGAGAGTTTTGTGCGGCGGCAGCGGCAGCCTGTTGTGGCTGCTGTTGGGCGGCATTGAGCAAATTCGAATTGTTATTGTGCACTGGGTGCTGGGTATTGTTGTGATGATGCATGAAAATTGGTGCTCCAGCGGTGTTTGTGTTTACGCCAGCAGCGGCAGGGCCAACATTATTGAAGTTCGGCATCGGTTGCATTGGAGGGCCACCACAGAGGTTATTCACCGCTGTGTACATGCTGCCGCTGCTCTGTTGGTCGGCGGAGAAGTTGTAATTTGAAAGCTGCTGCTGCTGCTGTTGCTGGATGTTGCACATGTTGCGACGATGGAAACTGCTGCTGGACTGTTGGCTCATGATGGTTGGTAAGTGATGTGCGTGGTGTGGATGGAGAGCTGGGAAAGGATGTGGCTGTTCGGACTGGGCGCGATTCAGTGATGGATAGAGATTGTTTTGAACTGTACCAGCTGGGGGTACCGATTCGGAGCGATGAGTTGCGGTGAGATCAGCGCCGCTTGTGTGGCTGAGAAGACGTTCTTGAAGCTGCAAAAAGGACAGAGGATTAAATGATGTATATAATCTAGTATATGAACCACTTACCAAGTGGATGGTGCTGTTCAGTGAGTCGATCTCGCGCTGTTGGTGCCACAGCATCTGATTGCATTGGCAAACCGAATTGATTAGCATCTGTTGGGTTTGTACGAACTGCTGCAGCAAAACTGGGTCCGACTGCAGGGCCATGGAGCTAGCTGGAGTGGCAATACCGTTGGAGATTGCACTGGGATTTGCCTGGCAAATACAATCTGTGGAGACGCCAGTACCTGCAGACTGCGGCGGAGCTGTGAAATGCGGACTGTATGGTGCATTGTAGAAGTAGTATGGATTCCAGGATGCCGGCAATGGAGGTGGTACTGGGCCAGTGCTTCCCGCTGAGGAGACATTTGGCGGTCCAAAGTGGTCGTAGTGTTCTTGGGAAGTCTTACGCCAGGAAGCCTCTCGGTTACTCATGGCGCGCATCGGAGGTGGCATGCTAAAGCTGCGGGAACTGCCCGACTTGATGCTGCCAGCTTCGCACGAAGGAACTCCGTGGATGTCCGCTGCGCCAGAATCAGCAGATTCCTTACCTCGGGGCTTAGTTGTGCCCCCGTGGACTGATGAATTGCAGGAGACACCTTGCGATTGGGAGTAAAAATAGCTGAGATCCGGCTTAGGGGTGTCTTGGCCTTGATTGAGCAGATCCTCTTCTTCCTCCTCCTCTTCATCGTCGTGCGCCTGGCCGTCAGTTGTTGTAGTAGTAGATTCCTCACTTTGGATGCGCTGGCATATGTTTTGGAATTCCTTCTTCTTCGCCTCATACTCGGCTTTTAATAGATCACGGCCACCGTCTTTGTTTGACAGTTTCGATGGACTAACTCGATCCCGGTTGGAGTTCTTGTTCTCCTCTGCACTGGCTGCAGCTTGAGCCGCAGCATTTGCTGCCTTCCGCCTTATGATCTCCTCCTTCAGTAGCCGAATGCGTTCCTTTTCGCTAGCCAGACTCATGGCTTGTGCGCGGAGATCTCTGGTGACATCGTTGAGGATCGCGATCTTATCGGTGATCGCCGGGTCTTCAGGATCATCAACGAAGTCATCCTGCACTGGAGTTCTGTCCTTATCAAAGGGCACAGCCGCACCAACTGCCCGTTGCTGGGTGTTGGTATTTTTAGGCGTAGATTCCCGCTGAACTGGGATTTCTATAGAACGTACCGTAGCCGAGTCTGGGTAGCCAATTTCCCTGGGACTCTTTCCCTCACTGCGCTCCTCAATGAGCTTCACTGTCTCCATCATAGACTTCAACCGACTGAGCTGGTTCTTCATTGTTTGAATGTCGGACATTTTCTGGTGAATGAGCGCCGCAGTTGCGGGATCATCCTCTTCCTCGGATAACTCTGCATTGCCATTGGGAACTGAGCTTCCTCCATTTATGTGATTCTCCACTGCTGGTGCTGCTGGTGGTTTTTGCTGCTGCTGGCGCTGATTCTGTTGCTGCTGTTGTTGCTTCAGTTTTTGCTGGCCGGCAGGTAATTCAATTGGGACTATTCTCGAGTATTCCACTGGAACGATGCGTGCTGCGGACTCTTGTCGTTGACCACTGCCAGAGGGCTGTTCACTCGGAGTCGGCTTTGGTTGCTGCGACTGTGGTTGTTGCGGCTGCAGATTTTGCTCGTACGCTTTGCGCTCTGCGATCCGGTTTACCTCGTGCAATTCGAGAATTAAATTCTTCATCTCATCGCGATGCGTCTTGAGTCCTTCGAGTTTCTGCTGCAGAGTCTGTTGTTCGGCCAGTATCTCCGGACCATCATCGCCCAGCAAGTTGCTCAGTTCGTTCTGACCCTGGATAAAGCTCGTCAGGTTCTTCATGCGACCCACAAGCGATGACATGTCCGTGTGCACCTGATCTATGCTCTCATAATCTGGTGCACCATTTTCTCCAGTTCCACGCCGCAGAGGTGCCGTTTGACTACGAAGCGATTCCATTTCAGCCAAATGCTGCTTGGCCTGATCCTGCAGCCGTATTAGCTGCTGTTGTTGTTCTTTCATGTTTTGTATGTTACGGGTGGAAGCCTCCAAACGCGTCTGCAGATCCTCATAAGTTGGCGTCGAAGGTTCGACATTGCTATGGATGCTGGTAACAGACTGAGCACGTTCTGTGGTCTAGAGAAATAATAAAAAAAAAGTAGTAGAAGTTAATCAGGAGATTTTGTGATAGAATGCAATCCACACGAGGTTAGCAATGGGCTCTTGTAAGTGAGGCAGTTGGCAAGCATAATGTTCCACAAAGAGAGCAAAAGGATCTCTTCCTCTGGGCATAATACAGAAACAAGTAAGACGAACACACAGTAGCAACTAGTTAGCGGATCAACAGCAGCTGTAGATCTACTCGTTGCCGAGCCCAAACCGTTCAAGTTCACAGAACCGATAGAGCTATGAACTCCACAGTCAATGACTTAGAAACTAATTTTAGTCAAGCATCCTTCTGGCTCATAGTTTAGATAAAACGCCTCCCAAAGCGGGGGCCTTCTACAAGAACCAGACAAAAAACCAACTGACACTCCAACTATTCGATTAGTAGATTAATAACACAGCAAAAGACACGACTTTGCACAGTCCTACCTCACTCGATGCGACATCTTCCAGGCTTGTGGAATTCACAATGATTTCATTCTCATTATTTTCATTAACCATGTTGTCCTTGTAGAATAAATCTTCATTAAAACATATGTAACAGTAGAAGAGGTTCTAAAAATGTACCTTATTTCTGTTCTGCGGTTTGTTAGCCAACTTGAGACAGTACTGAATGTATTTGTAGCGTTGCAAGAGGATATCGTCAATGTCAATGATATCGTTATTAATTGCAGACGATGGTCCTGGCTGACGGTATCTCACAAAAGGATTTGTTGTGTTGCGAAGATGATTTGATTCCTCGTTGCTGATGCCAAGTGATGTTGGATTAACAACGCCAACTGTAGCTGCCTGATTGTTTATCGGTATGCCACAGGACGAATGTGATGAATGACTGTGACTGTGGTGATAAAATGTATCAGTTTCACGTGATTGAGCCGTACGACGTGGTATAGGTCGAACCGGATAGCAAGATCGTTGATTGTCTGGGAAGTGATCTGAAAAAAAAAATAAAGAAATTTGTTAGTGCTGTGGTCTATAGAAGGACTTGGAGTAAGAGGATCATAATTTGCCTCTACTTTTCAAAGCACACAATGACAATCTTTGTATGAATGAAGGGGGGAATAGTCGCACAGTAGCAATGATCTACCGCAGGGGCGTCAAACCGTTTGAAGTAAAACAAAACAAAACCTAATGTGTTTTCCAATAAAGATTTCTGAACTTTGACAGGTGATTGCGGCCATATTGTTGGCGCTACATCTGTCAAAGTGGCTGTCATTTATTAAGTCTGTTTTGCCAAAATAACATGGAAAGTCATACCGTTCAACAACTTTTGCAAATGATTAAATTGTTTAATGAAAGTCGGACTTCTGTTCGAGCAACATTTCTCATACATTTCTGGATGCATGGGGACGAGACAATGACAAAGTCAATGTTTGGTGTGGATTTTGGCCTGGCGGCATCATAGGTCCATATTTTTTGAGAATGAATTTTGACAGGCCATCACCGTCAACAGCAAGCGCTATCAGTCGATGATAACCAATTTCTTTTGGCCCCAATTGGAGGATATGGACAACGAAGGCACGCGGTTTCAACAGGACGGCGCTACCTTCCTCACAGCCTGTGAGCTGTGAGCATTGTTGGATCGATGTCATTGTGCGCCATATCTTCCACATGCCTGCTCTAGAATAACTGTCATTTAATCGTTTCTTGAAGCCTTAAACTGAATCATAATTTATTTTTCTTTCCAAGAAGATATTATGTGCGCCTTTCATTTGTAATTTCTTAAAAACATAAAGACAATAGAGAAGAATAAAAGGAGATGAAAGCATTGTGGTTGATTCAATAGAATTCCGTGAAAACCTTTTGACTCTGTGACTGGAGAGGCATCGCATTCGTCTTGATGAAAGTGAGTCTTAATTACGCTTTTCCATGAAGACGTACTTGAATAATGGGGAATAGCCTATCCATCTTTGAAGTCTCAACAAATATACATATTTATTTCCATGGAAACTCATAAGATCTGTCTTCAAATTGTTTTCTTTTCTTTTTCGTTATTTCTGGTTCCAACAACGCCCTAGAACCCTCAACGACACAATATCATTGAGTAGGATTAGACTTTTTTTTGCGTTCCTAATAATTCACAAAGAAATATTGATTTCCGTCTGCCATTGCATTTGTTTGGGAGAAATTGTATTTTTAGAAAATTGAGAGAGGTTCGTTCGAGTACTGTGATTGATTGACAAGCACTCTGGCAGGCACAATACTCGTTCAATTATTTAAATAAATAAGAAGAAACTTTGGCAATTTATTTTTGCACAAAAAAGACGTGTCGCTTTCAATAAATTACCGTTATGGTTTGTGCTATGTGTACATATGTAGGTGTAGTGGTTGTGGTTCGGTGGAGAGTGCGTTGCTGTGTTGTGGAGGGTTAGAAGAGCCAACAAGTGTATGTCACGGTCTCAATTCTTGTGAACAACTGAAAGGCACCTAGGAGTAAAAAAAAAAACTTCTTGAAGACGCTTTGGCCTTCGTTTATGGCATAAAACTCTTGGTCTTCGAACAACGGAATAAGGGTTTCAGGTGCCCTCGCTTTTTGTCTAGAAAACCCCAACGATCCTGCCGAATAGTATGAGCATAACATCCCAATGGTAAACCACTTCAAAGTGACACAATCTATCAAAAGGCCGTACAACTGCTTGCATTGTGATTTTAGGCAAAAGTAGGAACTAGTCACCTTGTCACTGCGGCCTCTGTGGGCCTATTGTGACTACTGCTTGAATACGCCGACGATATTGGCATAATTGTAAGAACTTAGCGTCCTGTCACCGTGCGTTTGCCAGCATTGAATAAGTAAGCGATAAACGAGGGCAAGGGACAATCAACACCGACGAATTAGACGTCACAGTCGACAGCTACAACTTCGAGGTAGGAAGCGACTTTTTCTACCTTGGCATTGCTACGAACACAGAACTCAAGCCAAGAATAACCCCAACCGCTGTTTCTTCGCGCTAAAAAGGCAATTCAGCAGTAAAGCCCTATGTCGAAGAACTAAGGAGAATCTGTATAAAACTCTGCTTATGCCAGTCCTGCTTTACGGCGCTGAAAAAGAACTTTATTGAAAGCGAAGGAAGACATCCTTGGTCGCTTAAAGAGAAAACTTCTTCGGAAGATATTTTTGCGTTGACGGACTTTGGAGTAGAAGATTCAACGACGAACTATATGAGCTGTACAGCGACATCGACTGCTTATTGGATGTCTAAGATGGCTAGGACATGTAGAGCAATTGGACACCAACAACGCTCCAGCCCGCAGCATATTTAAATCAAAAACGGAGACACGACGCAGTAGAGCACTAGATCAAGGAGACTTCGACCAACTTAAAGTGCGTAACTGGAGATAATTAGCTAAAGACCGAGCCAAGTGAAGAGACTTGTTGGATGGATGGATAAGTAAGTAGCCTAAGCCGAAATCAGGACAACAAAATACCCTACTGACCAGCAATTTACCAACAGAGAAGTCCATTAATAGAGCAAAGCTAGCCCTACAAGCTTTGCACATCGAATTACTTGGACTTTCTGCTTAGAAAGTCTTCATTATCAAATTTAAGTTATTGCACAAGACATTGCCTCCTAAAACTCTCTAAGACTCCCTTAGCCTGTTGCATTTTCCAGTCCCCCAACTTGTTTATATCCTAGCACGCAATTTTGCCAATGATTCAAAAGATATTTCCAGAAATGTTCGATTATAAAAACTTTTTGAATCATAATACTCGTGTTTTTCCATTCAATAAATTAATGCATGCATGTATCTTTATAGCAAAACACAATTTCCTTGCTTTTAATAGACAAATGAATCAGAAAAAACCCAAAGTCTTTTTCAACGACCACTGCCGATAGTGTATACCTTTGAGACGAATTTACACTCGCGTCCGTTGTTGCTTAAAGTTCACAAAACGCAAGATCAAAGAAAATAGAACAAAATAAAACTAGAAAACGTTCTAAAAATAATCCTGCGTAGAATGTTCCACTTGTAAAGTTTGAAAAAAAAAAAAATTAAATTAAATATGTACTCACCAAAATCAAAGCACGTTGTTCCGTCCAAGTTACTTGGTCCTGCTAATGGTGTCACCGGCGGTTGATGACGATGATGGTAATGATGATTTTGCCTCTTAATGTTTGGCAATGACGACTGTGATGATTCCGTAACCGATAGAAAGTAATCCTTTCAAAAAATAGAAAATGCCACAAAATTTAACAATATTTCGATTGCAAAAACAAAATCAATTAAAATTTGATAATCGACTAGGTACAGCAGGTGAAATTAAAAGTTAAAATTAACTTCGGCAAAAGGAGAAAAGAAAACTCGAAGAACAGAAAACGGAACTCGATTCGTTTCGAAGGAAAGAAAAATCGTTTCTGTCCGACGAATTGAGTTTCGAATTGAATTCGAGAAATAGTCGCTTTTTTTCACAATCTTTTTTCTTTTACTATTTTTAGAAAATTCTCTCTTTCTCTTGGTTTCTTGCTGTTTTAAGAATGTCTCGGCTTCCCTTTGCCGCTTCGCATGGCAAACAATATTTGCTTTGGGAGGAGGAGGAAATTTTCACGAAAATTTTCTTTGTTTTTGAATGGAATTGAGGCTGAAAGGAGACCGTGCATACGTCAATGCAGTCGATGGGAATTGGAATAATAACTAGCGGTAAATAGCCTAGAAAGCAACAAACCTGCAATGGCGTTGTAATATTTTGGAAAGGAACAAATTTTTGAGAATTGCTTTTCGTTTTTTTTCTTCTCTCTGCCTCTGTCAAAATATTTATAAAGCAAAGTGAAGAATTTTCATGAGAATCGTGGGTGATATTTTGAAATATAGCGAATGAGCGCGATCATCAGCCGGTGGGAGTGAATGGAGCGCACACAAGGTGTGAAATGTTTACGGCCAGTTAAGGGGCTATTTATAGGACTGATGACGATTTTATTGTGCTTTATTTTGTACGGAAATGCATAGACAAAATAGGCATTCATAAAGAACAGACAAATATTTGCACCTCTTGAAGGAATTTGTTTTGAGCTATGCGTCTATGATTGGATGAAAAACTCGCAGTGCACTGTTAGCCCAACATTTAGGAAGCAAACGATTTATAGCGAAGGTCTACAAAGATGACTACGGCCATGTAATCCCGAACAGAATACTATTTAATCAAGACAACAACTAAGATCAGATCTAGCCAACTCTGTAGACATTTGAGTTCGCAACAGTAGACGAGAGAGGAGTAGTTGATCCAGCAGAGTCACAGCCGCGTGTAGTTAGCCCAAAGGTGCCGGTTGATTTCCACAACTCGTTTAATCTATCGGACAGTAGTAACACTGCGCTATATTTATGTACTTTGGCACGATTCAGTCTATTTTATCGTCTAGCTCTCTTCAATCAATAATACGTCCTTTAATCAGAGTATCCTATTAAAAAAGCTATCACAACTCATCAGGCCATACACTGTTTACTCTACTGGACGTCTGCTCGATTGCTCTTCAGACTTACGGACGACTGGACGAACAGTGAAGAACTGTTTAGCCCTTTCTTTTCGAGCGAAAGGTGACTAAGGTAACATTTATGGCCGGGAAACGTTTTAATTGTCAACTTAAGCATTTCAAAGGCACCAAACTGCAGCTACCTGGATTAAAACAAGCCTCCGCTTGGAAATGCAAAACAGAACAATCCTGATGATGACAAAAGGCGCCCCCGGAATGGACAAATGCATTGGTTAGAGAATATGATTTGATTCTTAAGAAACATCCGCTTCTTGCAGTCCCCAGGGATGCTTGTATAAGGAAAGTAAATTTTGAGAAGAACTTCAGTCAAAAAAACCAAAAGGTGTGAAGCAATGAATCTACAATATGTGGACTAAGCAGCCACAGAATTAAATGGTACACAGACGGGTCGAGAGCTGATGTAGGAGTGCTTGGGCCAAGGGCGAAACATTCAGAACCCAATGACAAGAGTATCAGCATCATTTAAGCTGAAATATGCGCAAGAGAAAGATGCATTCGAATCAACATCGGAGGAAGATAGACTTACTACGAAATAGCAACACTTTCAGACAGTCAAGCTGCCATTGAAGCGCTTGATTCGTATATTATTAAATCAAAGCTTGTATGGGAATGCCTGCACAAACTTAATGAACATACACTCTATTGGAACGGCGGACATGTTGGGATAAACAAAGCAGCAGACGCCTTGGCAAGACAAGAAGCCACAGTACCATTCACTGGACGTGCAGCATTCTATGGAATAGAGGTTCAGAAAGACACGGCAATACTACAGGCCTAAGACAGACGCGGATGCTACAACCGCAAAAGATTCAAAGATTGCATCTGCCTTAGCAAAAATATCCTAAGAATTCTAACTTGCTTCTTAAAGGAACATTGCAAACTGAGGGAAATTTTTGCGAGGAATTCAAACGCAGAGCAGATGAAAGTCGAACATAAGTGAGGTATCATCTCATCTCAAAACAGACAGAGACAGTACTCTCTGTGTCTGTCGAAAGCCAGTACTAAACATTCCTACTCTTATTCGATTGTTTCGCCTTCAAGAACAGCCCGTGTACAACGTCGCCTTCACATTGTACAACATAAACTGATGCCACACCTGTAACTCGGCAATAATGCAATAGAGTGAACATAGGCAGCAAGCAACCGTATGATATCCCTCTGAGAGCAACTCATCTATTTTAACCTTTTCCGAGTCCTCAAAACATGTTAAAATTGCAACCACAAGAGTTGTATTTTCTCATTCCAATAGGACACAAAAACTGCTTAAGATATAAGCCGGCGAAAGAAGGTAACATGCGAGAGTTCCTGAAAGAAAAATCAAACAAGAATGCGTTATCCTACGGGGGCAATTATTTTCTTCTTTTTTTCTCTATACAACTGCAAGAGAGGCACCTACTTTACTGACCTATTAAAACCCTTCCGTACCTCATTGCTTTACCACACCTTCTAATAGATCTACTGGGCACAACCAAAGGGAAATAACAACTACAATAAATGGCAATGATTTTCCTAGAATTATCTGGGACAGGCGCATCAGCCGTGACGTCAATATACAAAGTCCTGGAACCTTCAACAATAACAAAACCACCACCGAGAGATTGATTCCAGATATTTTTAGAAAAACCCCCAAGCACAACTCCCAACTATTCCCGACAACGCCCATATAAAATCCAAAAAAAAAATTAAAAACTAATCCCGTCCTCGCTTGCTTTTACTTACATTCAAGTCCTTGAGCTCTCTGCGAATCGGTGCAACAATTTCTGTATTCTTCCGCAACACATATGCATTTGCCATTGCCCCTCCTACAGCTCCGATTCCTCCAGACTGTGGCACGGTAGTCGCCTGCGTTGCAGCAGGTGGAGCGATTGTCATAGCTCCCACACCACCCACAGCTCCCACCACAATGCCACTGCCACTGGCAACCCCTACGTCTGCCTCAGCGTTTTCTACACCCACTCCACCGTTCGATCTCATCGATATAGATTGAACACTCGGATCCGATGAAATGCCCGAGCTTCCCGATGGCGACGTTTCCATCATAGACGACGACGACGAAGAAGCCGATGGTGTCGACTTGGGCACAGTTCCAGTATTATTACTTGGATTCTTAACTGGTGCCATTCTTAGCAAACAAATTTATCACATAAAATAATATAAACACTTTGGCAAATGCTTAAAAGTTGTTCGCGAAAATTAAAAATTAAGAAACAGTTCAAACTTTTACGGACATGTTTTTTCTTGTTCCCCAGTTGGGGACACCAAAATATTGAAAATTTCAATAGAATTTTACACTTTTAAGATTAATACACATTCTGTGTTTTTTATACTTGCGCTTTTTCAACTATTAATTGATAAAAAGTTCTTTTTCTTCTTGTCTAATGCAAAAATGGGCGAAAAATCCGGCAACAATCAGAGAAAAAATGGCAAATACAAGTGACAGCCAACAGCAGGGTTCGGACTTCAATAATAAAATTTAGCAGTAGATTCTTACAAAAAGTGCAGCAGATCCATATTTTCCGCAGCAGATTTGTTTTTGTTGCAAAAAATACAACAATAATGGGGTTTACATTTATACACATATATTTTTTTACGATAAAATAAGGTTAAAACAATTTTAAATTGAATAGTTTAAAGTAAATCAAACCACAAATCTTTGTACGAAATTAATTTTTTATAAAATTTTTAATAACTGATTTATTTTCAGTTAAATTCAGTTCTTTTCCATCAATAAATTTATGTTTTTCTAGATTGTGTTACGTTTTTCATCTAGAAAACATCAAATTTTCAAAGGTTTTCACATTTCAAAAATCGCAGTAGATTGCAAGTCAAGCGCAGTGGCGCAGCAGATTTTTAATATTTTTCAAAATCGCAGTAGATCTACTGCAATTGCAGTAAAGTCCGAACACTGGCCAACAGTTTACAAAGTGGTTCTCTCGGTAGCAGCGGGAATAGTAACGAATAGAAGTAACGAATTAGAAATTGGTTTGTGTGTGCGGTTGTGAGCATCAGCTGTGTTTTGTTGTACTGGCAAGTGATGCCAATCTGTCATCTACCAGAAATAAAACATGAGAAATTAACGTTAAACTTGATAAGAAGAACTTTCAAGAATTACGAAGAAGTCTTTTAAAAAATATATGTTTTTTTTTGGAAATTTCTTTATGATATTTAAAGTAGAGTATTTTGAAAGCATTTTCTAAGGAAAAACTGTGTCCAAGCCGGAGAGGAACCATTTATTCCAACGAAAAGGAGTTAAATTGATGCTCGACAAAGAACTGCAGAGAACAAGACTCAAAAGGAATTTTATGCTTTGACGACGATTGAGGGCAATAGAAAGTTCGTTTTGGAGAATTTCTTTACAAGCGGAATTGAGACGGTCGTACGAGTATATTCATGGATGGCTCCAGAACTCCGGGGTTTATTCCATTATTTGCATTTCTTGCATTTGTTGCCTTAGTTACATTCCTGATTTTTCCTTTATTTATTTTTAATAAAAATTCTTTTAACGTGTCGAAAAATACCATGACTAAGACCAATTGATTTGTCATGATTCTTTAAGAGCACTACCTAGTCGGAAAATCCCCCGCGAATTTCATTGAAATAAACAAACATCAACCGATCAGATATGCAATATCAATGATCTGTTCTACACGAAATCCCACTTCAACTAATTCTACCTAATTAAATGTTAAGATTGGTGACTAAATCATGACGTTTCTCTACGATTTGTTTTATGTTCGTTTTATTTAAAGTGAACATCATGTTAGACATGTTTATCTACCTCCTGTTAATATTATTGATTCCCGATAGTGATAAGAAAAGAAAGTGGTAACATTTTCATAATTTATTCAATCAAAACTCTTACACATGTGCTATCAATCGAAAGTCCACTGAATAAACCAGTTTAAGTTTCAAATTGAAAACACAAATCGGTGAGAAGAACTTCTATTTGGTTGTGCATTATATACATACGAGAATTGCATTCAAAATGTATTTGCTTGCCTGTTGCTTTTTATCTGTACAGAACCGACGTTTGTAAAGGAAATGAGATAAGAAGATACATGCGTTATCGGAGATCTTATCAGAAAAAGAGATGCACTTAGGAAGTGAAAGGAAAACATTTTTACTTATGTCCAATCAAAGGGAGCTTGTAAACGGCAATGAAATTAATTAATAGGACGGCAATAACCTTGAAAAATAAGTACAAATGCTGTCAAGGGAGCAAGTGGTATAAGTGGTTCTTGTACATGCTCAAATTCATATGCCAATGAAGGCGGATGAAGCTCTAAGGTTCAGTCTTTGATATGATCGAAATAATCTATGGAAACATATGTCTCCGGGGAGACAAATTTAAACAAAACTAAAAGCCGAATGTACACGGAATATATAGCTATATTTTAATTGATTGATCTTTAGTTTCTAAGAACTCTATATTTGAGAGTGGGGGCAGAAATATTACAAAAAAAAAAATATCGCACAATCGATAGGTACACCAATCATCAATTGAACATTAATTGCGAGATTGTTAGCCACCGATAAAATCTTGGCAAACATGAAAAAGCGCACATTCATAGAAGCAATCTCCTTACATCTCTCAACCTGCGGCAGATAACTACATATATGTCGCTTCAATAAAAGACCTACACACCGAGGTGTCATATAAAAGCGTTCCACAACTCATCCAACGCTTCAGTGCAAGTTAAATAGTGTCCTTCAGCGGAAGACTAGAAACACAGTTGAAAAAAGGATACCACAGAGGAAATGATGAAAAGTAAGAAGGACCCTTGAAAGCAGAATAGATGATCGAATTTTTGACACTAGGATTTGAGCACTTCATTTTATTAAACTTATTCTTAAAGTTGTGTTATCCCTTGGTACCAATTTATTTTTTCCTTTTTTACAGACATTGCATTAACCATCTTGGCTTTTCAAGCAGTAGCCATTTTTAATGTCAACCCCACTCTTGCTGCAATAAACGTTTGTGCCAACGTAACCAATGGAGTTTTCTTGGCCAATCTGACAGATTGCGCATGGTATCAAGTATGCTGGGATCAACAGCCCCATGCTTTTGCTTGTCCAGATGGCCTTTATTTCAGTGCATCAACTCAAAGATGTGACTACCTTGAAAACGTTGAATGTGTTCAACAATGTACTGATGAATTGGGAACGTTTTCTTATGATAAGACCTGCACCAAGTATGTGCTATGCTTCGATGGCACTCCTCTTATTCAACAGTGTTGTGATGACCTACAATATAACAACATAACCGATCGATGTGATGTACCTAAAAATGTCGACTGTGTGGAAAATATGTGCAATTCTGTGAATGATCCTAACAATATCGTGTACATACCAAGCCATGCCTCCTGTTCTTCGTAAGATTTGATTCAATTACTTAAAACGATGCAATTGTTTTCGAGGTTTATTTTCCACTAGATACTTCATTTGCTACAATGGAGCCGCTAAAAAGCAGAACTGTTCTACTGGACTGGTGTTCAATCCGAACACTAATTGCTGTGTACGCAAAGAGAACTACAATTGTACCGTAAGTTATTTTAAAAATATAAAATACATATTAGCTGTACTATTTTCATTCCACATAGGAACCAAAAATGTTCCGCACAGTAATGCCATATTCTAAGGTTCCACCAATTCGTGCCAATATTATGTGCCCCAACGAAGGCTCCCACTTCTATCCACATACATCTGATCCAAGCAGCTATTACTTCTGTATGAATGGCAAGGGTGTCGTATTGACTTGCTCGCCTGGTTTAGTTTATGACGAGACAATGGAGTCATGCCGTGAGCCACGTATGCTAAGGAAATAGAATGGTTGGTGATCCTAAACATAAATATTGATTTGAAGGTTAAACAATTTAAATAAACGTATTTTATACAGCTATGAGTTGCTTTTATTTCGTCAATAAAAATAAAAATGTTTACATATGTACTACGAGCCTTTATTTTTCTTCTCATATTTCGCAAACTATTATTAAAATTCATAGTAATCACTCGTTTTTTTTTATTTTCGAATTAGTTCACAGTAATTATTCTTCTGTTAAGTTGTATTCAATACTGTGCCATCACTAAAATGACATAAAATAATCCCCCTCGTACTGGAAGATAAGAAAACAAATTCTTGATTCCTTGTTCCAGCGTTTCAAGCAAAAAAGTATATATTCCTGACGATTAAACCAACAATCTACAATTATTATGTACTTTTGTAGGTGTAAACTATTCTATTTCAGCCGATTAAATGAGAATAAGATTAAATTTGCTGAATTAAATGATTTCCTTCAACAAAAATCAATCACGAAGAATTGCAAATAAATTCTACCTTACGAACTCAATTGATTTATTAAATCAATATAAATCTAAAATAACGAATTTGAATAGAATGCATTCTTAACTCCGACTTGGCAGCACCAAATTCGCATCCACCACTCTTGTAGCCGTCAATACCGAATACGAATGTTCCGTTAGATTTCTATTTCGCAGCAGCAAATTTCAATTGGAAAATTCCCCACATAAATTTAAATAAATAATTGGAAAAAAGTAAGTTTTTCGCAAATAAAATACTTTTAAATTATACTTCAACTGTTTCTGCATAAATTAAACCAAAAATATTGATTCGGGCTAATGAATTTCATAGGAAATTTTTGATTTTAAATTCGGCTACGAATCCCTTTGCAAATTGCACAGTGGAGGATGTATCGGCCATCTTTGAAATTTCATTTAAATTTTATTTTCCATTGAAAATTGTTGCATAAAGTCAGTTTTTTCGAGAAAAAACGCGTTTAAATTCTTTACTGGGGGTTTTTACATATAATTCGCATGAAATTTCATCGGCATGAGTCGCGGATGAGTCGGAAATTGTCTCTATTCGGAAGCGATCGACCCACCATTTTGTAAGCGACGCGAGTCGGAAGTAATTTGAAGTGAAAAAGAAGTAAAATACTTCTGTAAGGTCGCCATTTTTCGTTTTTTTTTGTGATGTTGGTTGCAATATTATTTTCGCCGGTATTGAAATTTATTTCCGGTTTTTTTGTGTTTTTCTGTCGGTTTTTGCTTGATTTTGATCGCCGGGAATCGCGGACGGGTCGGAAATTACGTTTTTTCGCAAGCGATGCGTGTTGCCGTGGCGGAGAACTTTTGTATGAAACTATTCTGCTCTTTATCTTTCGGTTTTCGCTTTGTTTTCGTGTGTGTATCTTCGCAATTTGAATCCTCATAACGAGGTAGAGGAAACGACAAATGGAAAGACAGGTGAGTTATTGTATTTTTAAAATTTAATTTTAAATTAAGTTCAATATGAGATGGTTAAGGAGGGCTGGCAGAAAGTCTATTTGAGTTTCTCATGTCTCTGGAGCCTTGATGGGCCGGAGACAACCTGCAATCAGCGACAGAATTGGACCACTTAACCATTTTGAATATAACAATTTGCTAAATTTTAAATTCCAATTGTATGTCTTTCGGTCCTTAAAGCAAAAAAAATCAAAAACTTTAGCTTTAAGTCAAATATTTTTTTATTGCAATGACAAGAGTACTTTAAATTTTTGCAGCGGAAGTCATGCTAGAGACTATCAACGTTTACCGAGTTACGCCCACTTAAAGTGTTGCCGTAGGGACGCGTTTTTTTGTTTTTTAAATCGAAACTCCGATCTCGTTCCGCAGTTCTCTTCTTTAATTTCAATTCTAATTTCTAATATTTATTTTTTATTTTGAATTTAGTGAAGAAAAAAATCGTTATTAAAAGCAAATCCCCTCGCGATAAAAGTAAATTTGTTGCCCTTTATAATATTGCGCGGCTTTCTTGATAGGCCCTTGATTGTAAGTCACTTTTTTTCCGAAAATAAAATCCCCTCGCGTTCATACAAAAAATTCTTCTGAGCTTAGTTCTTTTTTTAAATTTAATTGTTTTGCATAAGTGCCTTTGTGTTTTAATCATTTTCTACCCAAATGTGTTGAGCATTAAGTTCCTGTCCGCGAGTGGTTCGATTTCGTTTTAATGTTTGCGATTCTCTTGTCTAATTTCAATCAAATGATATAGTTTCTTAAATTTAGTGAAGAAAAAAATCGTAATAAAAAAAAGTCCTCGCGTTAAAGTTTAAAAATATACCTTTTCTAATTTCTTACCTAATTTGTTGTCTTATCTAAGTAGGCCTTGAAAAAAAGAAAGAAAAGAATCCCCTCGCGTAATCCTCCTGAGCTTAAATTTCTTTCGTAAGTGTCCTTAATCCTATTGCTGTTGAGTTTTCTTTTTTAATTTAAATGTAAAGTATAAAAATGTGTTAATCTTTTTCCCCTCGAATGTGTTTGTTCGTGTTCGCGTTCGCGAGTGGTTCGAGAGCTCTACTGGCATGGAAACTTGAGTGGGCGTAACACAAATTACGGTGAGTGTAAGTATCTTTTTCTTTTCCTTTTGCTAAATATTTTAAAATCGAAATTTATATTCTATTCAAAGTCATAATTATTTAATCACTCATTAAGGGAGGGATCTTTAGTAAAGAGGTTAAGTTTTATCTCTGATCATTTCTTACATTGACATATGGACAGGTAGTGTTCAGCTGTCTCTGTTTATTGCCACTTTGACAGCTATCAATAGTTTAGGAATATAGCTTTCCGAAGACATATTATGAAAGTGACATTTCACTATTCAAATGTCAATTGTTTCATCATTTCGGTTTTATGTTTGGTTTTGAAGTATCAGGGATCGAAGGGGTGCTATTAAGATCTTGTCTCAAGAATAAACATTTTCTTCATCTGTAACTAACCCATCTGATAAAAAAATTAATTGTGTCTACAGGCATTTTCGCACGTCATATTTATAGCTACGTCTTGTAGCTTGTAGCTGTGCCCCACATTTAAAATTCGTATTTAGTTTGTCTGTGGTCGGGATTACATATAGATACTTGGTGTGACATTCATTTTGAAAAGGTTTAGCAAAACAGTACAAGGCTGACATCTAAGGGACTGTCAAGTCTTTTCCTTTCTCTTTTCGCTGGAAAATCTTTTATTCTCAGTAGCTTGAGCTAATCCATCCTAATGGGCAGTTTTGACAGCTTCTGCCAGTTTCTTTCTGTCTTTCCTTGTAGAATAAGTTGCATAAATTTGTTTCTTTGTCATGTATTCCAGTTTTTTTTTGCACCGAATTCATTGTATTACTTCTTCCCTTGACCACTTTATCGACACAAGAACTGCGATTTGAGGGATAATTGACACTTTGAATGTCTCTAATCCTCTTGTCATTGTTCTGTGAAATGTCAAAATGTTCTCACTCTCGCTATATGTGAAATTTTTAGGTTCTAAGATTTATTTCCTAACTACACCAAAGCTTTTTCATTTGCATTCGGTTCTCTGTTTCCATTTTTGATTCTCTTCCTCTATCACTCTATGTTTTATCATGAATATTCAAATAAAAAATACGAATGTTTGCTGAATGCATTCATTCACTATCATCGTCTTTCCCCATCCAGCATTGTGTTGTCGGCTTCAAAGAATTATGGGTGGGTAACTTTTACAAGTTGTCACTTTCCACACTCATCCTCTACAAATTGTTGATTTTCTTATAATTTCCGCAAATAAATCGAATTCCTTTTAATTTAAATCGAATAAAAAACCTGCAGAGAAAATGCAGAAAATCCAATCCACCGATGGTTCTGAAAAGAACGACTATCCAAGGGCTTCCAGTGAGTATTTGGCCGGAAGAAAAGGCGTCACCTTTGGTGTAATTTAATCTGTGTTTCCTCTTTCGAAATTCGTGTTTGTCACTTTAGATGGAATTGTATTTGGAGCAATTGTCACATTTGCTGGTTCCATAGCCCTTCTCATGTCGCTCTGTTCGCCGTATTGGATTGAATCATATGAGGAGTCACACAGCAGCTTCTTGAACATGGGCTTGTGGCAGTACTGCTTCAAGCACTTTGTCTACCCGTACTATCAGTTTCCGAAGCAGTTCACTGGGTGTCATGGTATATTCAGTCATGTAGGTTGAAAGTTGTCTTTGAGAAAGCATCTCTGTGAGTTGATTGTTATGTTTTTTTTAGGAATACTATGTAATTAGGGAGTGGCTCCTGCCCGGATGGCTTATGGCTGTGCAGGCATTCGTGACAATTTCCTTTATTCTCACTTATGCTTGTTTGGGTATTCTCTCGATGGTAATTATAAGGCTTCCGTTGAAGGGTGTCTTGCAGTATGAGTGGATTCTGACGAGAATCGCATTCATTTGCTGCGCTATCTCTAGTAAGTAATAAATCTCTCTTTGAAAGTTCGCTGATGATTCTAGCTTTGCTTTAGGCCTTTTCATGTTCTTGGCTGTGGCTATTTTCGGTGGTTGCGCCTACCGCCGGGATTGGCTTATGTATCCTAAATTCAATGTCCTCTCTTGGTCGTATTCCCTTGCCGTGGTGGCATTTATGATTTTGGGTATAGCAGCACTGATCCTCTATCGAGAGGCAAAGGAGGCCTACGAACAGCGTGGTGATAGTAAGAATCTTGTTATGCAAATGGAAATGCAAGAACCAGGCTATCAGCCACCACGCCACCATCAGAGCCAATCGCGTAGCCTACAGGGCTACATATAGACGTAAGCTGAAATTTCACATTTTTCATCAGACCTAAGTCGCGTTAGTTTTTTAAGTAAACTATGTAAGCATTTGTTTTTTTTTTTTTTGTCGTTTGTGTTTTTCTTTTTATCCGTCCACGGAACACAAGTGCCTTTCAGAATATTCTGTACCTACATATGTATTTTTATACTTAATTGTTTTATTTATACAAAACACACATCCGTCCCGCGGCGCGTCCTCCGTCGCTTAGCACTCCAAATAGAGAATCTCTGTACTCAAATTATACATTTATATTTTAATGTTTATACTTGTAATGAATAAATAGACAAAGGGCATGCAATTTTGCAACTAATGATGGGTTTTTTATATACATACAGCGAGATTGGTGTCATCTTGTAGAAAATCAGAGCGAACCTTGTCTGTTTTGAAAGGTGACTCATTCCTTTATGATGATTTAATGATTGTTTAAGTCAATCGATAGAAAACATTTACTAGATATTCTATGATTTATTTGTTCCACTATTTTTATTTAAAATACATACATAAGTAATCTTTCTTGCTGGCGTATAAATAAAAGAAGTAGTGGCTTCACAAGCCATATCAATGTCTTTACAAGTAAAGGTCCAAAACGGCTCTAAATGCTTAAGATATCTTAGATAGTATATGTATGTACATAGTCTAAATTGTAATATGCATATAAATAGATAAATAGATTTAGATTTAAAGAAAGTATATAATGATAAAGAAAGAAGAAGAGAAAGTGGAAGTTACAAACTTTTTACATTATATTACAGTGGTAACTTATTATTACAAACGAAAATATATTATAAAGCCTAACTTGCCTAGAAGTGAAGCTACAATTACAGGTTAGGTTTAATGCCATTTATCGCTTACATTTGTTGTGCGGGTGTTAGACCTATGTAAGGTGGAATCAGAGCAGATAGTAGGCAGTTCTGTAATCTGATGCTAGATGCTGTCCTCTAAACAGAAAGTATTTGGTGATTGTGTACCTCTTCTTATTAAACCGAAGAGCAATGCATCGTAGCTCTTGGCACCGTTGTTGTGCGTATATTTTATCACAATATGAATATTTCAAAGCCTCCTTCTGAGTCGTGTTTCACTCAGCATGTGGAACCCAATATGCTTTTCTTTGTAACTATTCATTCAACTTTTCCAGAAAGAGTCTTTCTTTTCCTCTAATAAAGTTGAAGCCGTTTCAAAAAAGAATTATACATAGTTTAGAGTTGGTTGTAGTTTTTATATAGACGAATATCGCGGTGAAGAAACATTAGCAAAAAAGAATTTAATCCGAATCAAGAAAGGAATGGAATAGATTCTGTTTAGGGAGGATCTACCACCATGTGTAGTCGTAAGGGTCTTGTACAAATAGAATGACTAAAATAGTTGTGATTTGTGGCGGCTATTCAACATCCTCTTAAGTCGATAAAGTGTCGGATGAGCTGGAGTCTATACGTTGAGAATGTTCGCCATCATATACAGTCTCAAGGTTCGTCTACACGCTTTCGTTTGGGGCAGAAAACTACTGTG
Source organism: Chalcosyrphus nemorum (assembly GCA_949716465.1). Classification (NCBI taxonomy): domain Eukaryota; kingdom Metazoa; phylum Arthropoda; class Insecta; order Diptera; family Syrphidae; genus Chalcosyrphus; species Chalcosyrphus nemorum. The sequence continues at coordinate 57,507,664 of OX454334.1, read as the reverse complement.
GACCTTCGACTGCCAGTTCGATTCACGGAAGTGTTAAAAATAAAGAAATCGCGGACTGGACTGGATTACAGAATACATCGTTTCGTAGTATGCAATATCATCATCTTTGTATGGACAAGGCATGTGCAAGAGTTGTACCATGAATCTTTCGTTGAGCTGTGTGCGAAGTCAGAAGTTGGTTTGAAGATAAAATGAGACGAAGATTGCTTCAAGTCGAATAAAAGGGAAAGATAATTTGAAGAAGAAGAGGAGGACATAGAAGGACAACCTGGTAGACTGGCGCAACATCAGTGTGCAAGTGTTAAAGAGGAAGGTTTGCGAACGTAATGCATAGTAGAGTGGAATAAAAAGAAGAAGAATTATGTATAAAGTGCCAACAAAGACGGAGAATTCTTGTGATGGTCTTCTGTGCCGATTGGACGGTGTTAATCTTTCGAAAATGTCAGGGCTTTGAATTGAAAAGACGAGGACAAGTGTTTGTAAGGTTTCGCTTCAATCCGTAAGACGATTACTTGATCTTTAACGTGAACCGAGTCTTAGGTAGAATTGATTGTAAACAATCTAGAAAAGGTCAAGAACTTCTTTGTAATCCTATTCTTAACCATACCGCTCTCCTCTGAATCTATTCTCCCCTAAATTCTTTTTCTCTGGTTCACCTTCCAGACCAGTGCACACCCTATTTCTATTTGTAGCTTCCTTACTCCACAAACATTACAATTTCCCTGTAAATCAAAGCGCAAACACTATTGCTTGCTGGATTTATGTGTATAAAAATAGCATGTCTCTTATAAATAAATCCCGAATCGAATTCAAATGCCCTATTACCCTAAATCAAAAGTGAAAGCTTTTGATAAAAGCTCTAAACATCGTTCGTTCTTTAATACCAGCGCTAGTAAGCCACACCTCCCTCACTTGTTGTTATACAACACTGACAGCTATTTTTTTTCCTAATTCAACTTGTTTGCTTGTTAGCAAAGCGCTATTTTCGGTTCTCTAGATGAACTCTCTCTCTCTGTTCACTTAATGTACCACACGACCATGCTGCCGCGACAACAAATTGATTTTCTTTTCTCTTTTTCGCAAGAAAAAAAGCATAAAATTAGAATCATCATACGTGAGTTGTTATTTTGACGAGAAAAAAAAAACCCGCTTAAGGTGAGCAGATTACGTCGTCTAATCTCCTCAACTTCACACCACATTGACTGATAGTGTTTACTTGTGTCGTTAGGAATGTTTTTTGGGGCCTGGCAAGTGATAAGGAGAAAAATATTCCACAGTAGGAAATAGTTGCTTTAAGATGAATACTGTTCTTCGTCAGTGGTGTAGGCATCAAAAGTGTCTTGTCCTTTTGCGGCATAATGCTCGTGTGAGTTCGCGTGTATACTCATCCAGCAGTAGTGGTGGTGGAGGTGGTCCCGAGCAAAATAAAAAGAAAGACTCAAAATTGCTGCTGACATTGGTGGGGGTAAGTGGAGTGGCTGCCGGATTTGTGTTGTTTTCTAAATTAGATGAGCTGGGGGCAAAGTCGACGGAGATATCACAGGCAGAGCACATTTCGGAGGATGACAACTTTGAAAAGTGGCACAGGACACATAGAACGGATTTGCCGACTTACAAACTGCAGGAGATACGAGCGCACGATACTCTGGAGAAGGGCATTTGGGTGACATATGGCATCGGTGTGTATGACATTACGGGATTTGTGCCCAAACATCCAGGAAGCGATAAAATCATGCTGGGAGCCGGCAGTGCCATAGATCCATTCTGGGCCATCTATCAGCAGCACAACAACAAGGAGATTCTCACGCTGCTGGAGTCATATCGAATTGGTAATCTGTCTAAGGAGGATGAGGTAAGCACTGAGGACATGGGATCCCCATGGGGAAATGAGCCTAAGCGACATCCACTGCTGAAACCTGCATCTGAGAGGCCATTCAATGCGGAACCACCAATGTCGCTGCTGGCTGAGAACTTTTTGACCCCCAACGAGTTTTTCTACGTGAGGAACCACTTGCCTGTTCCTGCTATTGACATAGAAACATATGAACTGGAGGTGGAGATCGAAGGAGCGGATGCCGTCGGAACGAAGACTTTTAAGATAGAGGACATCAAAAGCCTTCCAAAACACACAGTTACCGCGGCAATTATGTGTGGCGGCAATCGACGTTCAGAGATGTCAGCCATGAAGGCTGTTAAAGGACTATCATGGGGCGCTGGAGCGGTTGGCAATGCCAAATGGTCAGGAGCTAGACTGCGAGACATTTTGGTAGCCATGGATGTCAAGTCAGATGAGAAGCGTCACGTCATATTTGAAGGCTGTGATCTGGATCCTACCTCACACCCTTATGGTGCATCGATTCCATTGTCCAAAGCAATGGACGAACGAGGCGACGTCATTCTGGCATATGAAATGAATGGCAAAACGATAAACCGTGACCATGGCTATCCGCTGCGTGTGATTGTTCCCGGAACAGTTGGCGCACGAAATGTGAAATGGCTGGGAAGGATCATCGTCTCCGACAAGGAGTCATCTTCACATTGGCAGCAGAACGACTATAAAGGCTTCAGTCCGAGCACCGATTGGGATACGGTGGATTTCACCAAGTCACCGGCGATACAAGCCATGCCTGTGACGTCGGCGATATGCGCCCCCATGGCTGGGGAATCTGTGGCAGTGGTCGATGGTTACATCAGCGTGAAGGGCTATGCGTGGTCCGGAGGTGGAAGACGGATTGTACGAGTTGATTTGACTGCCGATGGTGGAGACAGTTGGCATGTGGCGGAGTTGGAGCAGGAAGACCTGCCAGATGGACGGCACTACGGCTGGTCACTGTGGTCGGCGAAGGTACCAGTGCCTGAGGGAAAAACTGAACTGGAGATTTGGTCAAAGGCTGTCGACTCAGCGTACAACTGCCAGCCGGAGAGCTTTAAGAATACATGGAATCTGCGCGGCGTTCTAAGTAACGCCTATCATAGGGTGAAAGTGCAAATCAAATAAATTTTTTGATAGATTTTATACGAAACAAAGTCCGTTTGTTTTAATTTGAATTTGCGGAATTTTTTCAGTTGATTTCAGGTTGTTAGGTTGATTAGCATGTGGCTGCGTGTGTCTGAGGCAAGTAGAGCGATGGATTGACGACAGACTTGTTTAAATAAACAATTAGCGGGAGTGGAATAGAGGATAGATGAGTGGCAAGTCGCAGGAGGATGGGTATTATGCATCATGGATGTTATATCGCATCAGACAACAGATAAAACAGATGAAATGGAAGGAAATCTATGTTTTGTTTACATTTTAGAGTACTGCGCCTAAAGATCTGCTTTTGAGCATTGGAAATTGATGCATACCGTGGGGATGGAAAGTGGAAATATGCCTTAAATTTTCATAACGCACATGTAGAGGATTTTATTCAGAAAACAGGGTGTTCATGACATTGTTACCAGCTGAATAATGGAAAAGAGCGAAGCGGGGAATAAATTCTTTAGGAGGGAGTTAAGCAGATGGGTTCTGGACAAAATCTGTTACACGGAAGCCGAGGAAGCAGTTATATCAGAACCAAGAACAAATATACCTTATGCTTACAATTTATAGTTCGAAAACTCGCAAACACGCGCGCGTATAAGTGTTTCTCCTCGTGCGGTTGAGACGGGAAGATGGCGGGGTACAGTTCGACCAAACGGTCGGTTAAATCGCAAGCTTTTTTGAAGTAAGCATCTAACAATAAATGGCAAACCCAACTGAATTGAGCTATCATTCATTTTGAACTGAACTCCTACTCGTAATTCGTTGTTTAGAATCCCGAATAGATAACCAAAATACTGACTACTTACTGACTAAACAAAAAACTCCTTAGCTTATATTTAAAGATCAGCTGTTTTTTTTTTTTTTTTTTTAAATCACTTTACCTTTGGCTACCTGTTTTGAAACTCGTCTATAAGCAATAGCTCTGGTTAAACCTGTTGCTCCTATTAAATAACAATCTTATCGTATGACGGTGGCGGTGACTCGTCTTTAAATTGCAACTCCTTACCATTCTCTGGCAGTAAGATGGCAATGTGGTATGGTGGTGGTGCACCAGTTGGTGTCAGTTCCAAATTCTCCTGTTGATGTTGCTGATTTGCTTGATAGTGTATGTTGAACTGATTCGCCTGTTGATTTATTAATCCACGATTAGAATCATCAATACTTAGGGATGGTGATGCAGCCAAGCTGCTTGGCAGACGGCAGAGTGAAACGGTGCATGCGGCCAAGAAGAACGTTGCCGAGAATGCAGCAAAAATTAGAACTTCAAGTCCTGTGCCTTGATGATCTGCATAGAATTTAGCGCCGGCTACGAATACGGAAGCTAGAATGAGTGTGGCCCACATGCCGTATTTCAAGTGCGATGGTAGGACTTGTCCATCGGCTGAGTCGAGAATTGGATTGCTGCCGGTGCCCGTGGTGGTGGTTGTCACTGTGCCGCTTGTGCTAGATGGGTGCAGCCGGACCGTTGGAATTGGACCCATACCCATGGCGCCTTCTTCAAGATTTTGAGCATGCGATGGACTTCTGAAAGAAAAGAGACAATTAGATATAAGAGTTAAGTTCGTGAAAATGGGAGGATTGGAAGAAAGTAAGGAGGGAAGATGGTTTAGTACGATAATTGAGTTTCAGCAAGAAATGAAGACCGTTAATCAAAAATTTCGGAATGCCCCTGAAAGTTGTTGTTTTTCTCGATTTAGAAAATGGTGTATACTTTAAGGAGCTGGCATGAAATGCCCCTGAAAGATGTTTGTACATTTGAAACATGATGTATACCTTCAGGTGCTCACACTGTTTTCATTCACAGTAGCTAGCACCTAGAAGTATGCATTAATTTTTGATTATGTGGTGAAAGTTCCTAGAAAGGAACAGATCTTTGGCGTACGACCTCTCGAGATATCGATTTATTTTGTTTCTCGTTTGATTTCTTCGAATCGGAAGGTATTGCCTTGGTCTACTGTGCATGGAGTTTAAGTTTATATTAGCAGTAAGAAAATAATACTCACACATAAATAGGTGGGAGTGAAACAGACGTCACTGTTGTCGTCGAATTCGTCGACGAATGCTGTTGCCTCTGAGTCGGATTATGATGATGATGATGCATCCGCGACGCATAAGGACTATGATCCATTCCATTGGTCGACGAAGCCGATTGTTGGGTCTGATAGTGTCGAATGCTCATATTACCAAACTGCGGGTGATGATGATAGCTTCGTGTTGTCGAAGTTGTTAATGTAGCACTCGCCTCATGATGATTGTTATTGTTTAATGTAGCAGCATTACTTATGCTACTACTACTGCTGCGACAACCTCGATTTGTTCTGTTGGCCGAGTAGTGTACTATGGTCCCGCTACCACTACTATTACTATTATAATTGTTGTTGTTGTTTGCAAGATTATTATTACTACTACAGCTATTGTAGTTACTATTCGAATGATGATTGTTATTACTATGGCTGTTGTTACTATTGTGCGCATTGTTATTATTATTATTGTTGTTGTTGTTGTTGGTAATACTATGCGATCTATGGCAGTCTATTGTAGTCGATTGTTGTTGCTGCTGTTGTTGTTGCTGTTGCTGTTGACTATGCCCATGACTATGTGAATGTAACTGCTGCTGATGCTGTTGTGGTGGTAAACGATGTATTGTTGGCATTAGGGATGTTTTGCCACCCATGCGACGTGGTGGATGGGGAAAACCCAAGCCATTGCCGCCCGCACCAGATAATGAAGCGGCGACTCTGGCGCGACCAAAACCATAGGTCTGCGAGCGTTTATCAATCCAGAAATGCATAGTTACTATGAATAGAGAACAAAAATGAAAAGCTTTTCATGGAGTAGGCTGGATGTTGAGTTGGTTGGAGAGAGAGATGTTCATTAAAAGGCCAAAAGGACTGGAGTAATGGGTTAGTAAAAGTGAAGGGAGTTTTAGGCTGTCATTTAAATTCTTCTGATTGATAACGTAAGATATCTTGAATATCTTTTGTAGGGATGGCGACTGACTATAGTTAGCGGGAAAATAAAAATGCTAAAAAATTGGGATACGCAAAACTTCTTACAAATTTTGAGTGCTTAATCCAAAAATAAGTCATACTTTGAGGGCTAAGTACTTTTTGTTTAGAACTTTATATAACCGCCTGAAAGTATGCATCGATTTTTAATTGTTTAAGGTTATAGATCTCCATACCCGCCTAAAAGTATGTTTTTAGTTTACGACTCTCTAAAACCGCCTGAAAGTATGCATCCTTTTTGTGTCGTTTTTGTTTATATGTCGATTTCCATAACCGCCTAAACGTATGCATCGATTTTTGATTATTTTTTCAGTATATACTCTCTGAAAGCGCCTAAAAGTATGAATCGATTTTTGAATATTCCTGAAGATGTTTAGCTGCTTAACTTTTCATAGAGGAAAGTATAGATTTTAAGGCTCGATATAGTGACTAGCATCAAATCATTTAAGCACTATTTGCTCTCCTCATATTTAGTTCCCAAGAACGTCGTGCTGAAACGCTGAAAGATTTATTTAATTGGCAGAATCTTGTTGCATTTGAGTGCTCTTGCTTTTCTTTGCGAACTCATCTTTCCCATTGCTTTCGCTTTGAAGAAAAAAAAAATATTAGAACTCCTTCAAGGACATTCAAGCTACAAGGGTAGGTCTTTGTACCTGCTAAATACCTACCCGCTTAAGTATGCAAACGAACTTTACCCAACGAATATATTTATTTCTTTTGAAATTATAATTATTTCTCAAGTGGACCCTGTAGGTTCTAAGGTTTCTCAACGTCAAACGAGTTCCGAATCAATAGACAAACATGCCTTTCCGCATCAAAGAGTTCAAGTTCAATGCACTGCAAAATAAGTAAAAATTCCACTTTATCCTTTGTGCCCGCCCGCATTACAGATACGAATTCGTAACCACCAGACAGACTGACTTCCTGTCAATGGGAGGAAAGCAGGAAAGCTAACTCTTTCACATGAGTCACGAAGTTCAATGTTCAAAATAAAGCAGACAAAAAAACAAAAACGAGTCCCTTTGATAAGCACCGACAAAATACCTTCATCCCTTTTGTCTGCTACCCACTCTCGCTGGATGTGCAGCGCTTAAGGTCAAAGGCCCCCGCAGTGCAGTGCATAAGCTGTGCTCGCATAACCGCCGAAATGTGGAGTCAATAATCGGGTTTCTTCGTATATCCTTTGTCCTGCAAACAAAGTGAAGAAAAAAACGAGAAATGTCCTAACTTAATGTTCCCAAACAAACTGAACGTACTTCCTTTTGAAGGATTACACCCTTGGTGTATGTAGCATTATTATAATGGCGAATGAAGAGTCGTCTCACCCTCTCACCGTCACCGTCGTCAGGTAATGGAAAATGCGCAAGGAGCATATTTAATGCAATTTTTTTTTTGCTTCTCTCGCAACCAGCTAAAAACTCCAGCTAAAAATAATGCACTTACCTTGCGTTTATTGTGTATCCTTGGTGTATCCTTAATGGGATACAAACACACGAAAAAAAACAACACAACACACACTTACTGATGTCACAGGACAGAAAGAATGAAAAGAAAAAAAAAAACCTCAACAAAACACAAAGACGGATTCGTAATATCACACAGATTTTGAGTATCCCAAAAAAAGGATTATTATTTTTTTTTTTGCAAAAAGAAATCACAGTTAATCTATGCACAGGCTGGCCTCGGCAATTTTTTCCTTTTCTTTTCTTATTTTTTATTAAGAAAGACAAACAAACAAACACACAGCACGCGATTAACAACGCAAAAAGGATGCTGCCATGCCAAAGTTGGTGTTATCCTTTCTCTGTGATACACGACGAGATTTTGTAGTCTGTCATCAAAAAAAGGATGCGCTTTTTGGACGACTTTATCAGTGGGGCTGGGGATATACTCTGTGGTTATATGCAACTGATGCTGTTTACTCTTACTGGTGGCTCTCTGTATACAAATTTCGTTGTGTCTCTTCTCTTTGGGTTTTTTTTTTTTTTGCTTGCGGGGGTTGAGGTTGTGTATATCCTTTTTTTTTTGAGATTTTTTTTTAAAGTGGGTGGTTAAAACAAAAAATCACATACATTCACAGAAAAGCCACCATTATAAAACGACACACATGCACATATGATTGTTCGTTGCACTTCTATGTATTAAAACAAATTTTTTTTTGTAGATCCTTTTCATCGAAAGATATCCTTCATATTAATTTAATTATACCTATATATGGTATTTTTTTTTTGGTCTCAAATAGAGCAGGTCTTAGTTTGCAGTAAAGATGCTGGGTTAATCCTTGTAATATCCTTGAAAAAATCGCCGCGATAAGGATGATATGACTTATATTGATATAAAAGAAAATGAACACGAAACTGGGATTGAGAATATCTTGAAAAGGGGTTTCCTTTTTTGTCTTAATTTTTGTTTTTGCAGGAAAACAGGAAATCTTTCCTCCCCCGAGAACACACTATACAGACATCTGGTTGAATTAAATGTGATTTTCGCACTGTTTCTATGATTTTTTTCTTCTCGGCGATTAAGAGAGAGAAGGAATGGTTGTCTTACAAAAGAGAGAAATTGTCAAGGACTATGGGGGATAGAGAAGAGAAATGCAGAATTGGCCATAGGGTGACCTCAAAGTATGTTTGAGAGGAAGGGTAATCGAATTATGTGGCGTGCCATAAGGTTGACTGTGGGAATCTGTACTTTTACAATTGTATGTTGTTGCTCTGTTTGATTAGGAAGTATGACGGTGCTTCAAAAGTTCTCTTTGAGCTTGTGTTTCTCATTTAAAGTCGAAGAAGCACTTATAGACTGCAGGTGGTTCTTTTGTGCTCCTATAAAAAGGATAATATTCTTCTTAAATTTGGAAAGAATCCTGCTTCTCCTACACCCTATTTGGCTCTCCTTCCCAATCAGCTGTAACTGACTGTCTCTTACATTGCTCATTCTCTTCTGGGATAACCACTGCGCAGTGTCGTTTTTTAACCACTGACGGCTTATTTTTGGAAAAGTCAAGTGGCTAACAACACCCACATGCCCCGTTCAGTGAAACTATAAAACTGTTTTCTTTTGGTCTATGGTTTCTGAACTTTTCATCCCTCTTAGTCGAGTCCATGTGCATTGTTGGTTGGTTGGTCCTTAAGTTCAAGAGTCACTTGGGGGCTATGTAGGGATGTATTCTATTGAAGGATGAAGGAGAAAAACTTCGGCATGAAAGCAAGCTAGTAGAAAGTTCCCTTTGAATGGCTTTTAGTTTGAGAGGTTGAAAGCTGTTTAAGGTTCGTGTACAGGAAGCCGATTTGGTATTGCAGTTCTCTCAAAGTGTTATACGGTGGTTGAGGACATTGCTGAAGGGATTAATGAATAAATCTGTGGTGAATTGAATATTTTATGAATTTATTTTTACAGCAAAAATATTAGTAAATTACAAAGTTTAAAATCATTTGAATATTTTCTTGTATTCACACCAAAGTGATGGATTGTCGCAATCTGCCATGGAGGTTTTGATGTAAGCTGAAAGAAGTTAGAAAATAAAATAAGATACTAAAGGATTAAGAAGAGATTAAATTACTTAGTTTTGAAGCACAGGATACAATATAAGGTCGTGTACAGGTCGAAAAACATAGGCTTTTGGGTGGAAAAGGAACTGCTGAGTGAAGGACTGAAAAGGATTGCTGAAGCTTGTCTTGTTTTAAAAAGAAACTGCTTGTAAAAGACGAGTATAAAGTATGTAGGACGGGATATGTGACACTGATGAACAATCGAAGACGGAGATCACCAAGAAATTTAGCTCGAAAGATGAATTCAAAGGAAAGGACGAATGGCACCTTCTGCACCTCTGTAACTTTCAAACTATTCAACTGATAGCTCTAGGAGTAGCTCTTTATATTAGAATACTAATCCATAGCACCGTCCATTTATTCAAGTAAAAATTTTTGAAAGTGTTACATAGGCCCTTGCTCCACTTGTCCCTCCAATTACGACCGAAAGTTTTCAGCTACGCAGGAACGATTTTGGACACTCAAAAGCGGACTGGGCATTAGGATGGATGACTCTTGTCTAAAAAAACATAAGAAATGCAGGACCCAGTACCGCATGACTTGGAGATTTCGCACTAGAAGAGCCGCACCCAAATAATCTGTGACAAAGGCTAGGATAAGGAAGAAGTAGAAGCTGTGGACTTTAAGGTTTTAAAAAAATGTAGTCTTCCTCAGCGATTCTTATAATTTTTCAGTTCCAAAAATACTTTTCTATCCTAGATACACAAAGATTTCGGTACCTATGGGTACGATTCTCCACTAAAGTCTGCGTAAGACATAATCTCCTTTGGGGTTTCAAGGCTCCAGAATATCTAATTATCTTCTCGAATAGCCAAGCGGCATTATCCTCCAATCTAATGGACACTAAATCTGCTGCAGCGCTTCATGCTCTTTAATCTCTTGTGAAGCATAACAAGGTAAAACTCGGCTGGGTACCTTGAGAGCAAGGGATTGTGAGCAATGAAGCTGCGGAAGAGCCTGCAGGGCCTGGCTCTAAATTTGCGTTCATTGTGGCGTCAATTAATGAATCAGGAAGCAAACTTTGTCCAGACCACTGAGCTAAAGCCCAGGATCTTAGACAGTCCAAGAGATTGACTAGGCCCTATACTTACAAGGAAATCCTTATTTAGATCAGGGAAGTATAAAGAAGCTATCGAGCTTTCTAACTGGGCACAGTGTGGCTTGAGATAACACCTTAACAAGAAAGACCTGTGCCAGGCAAGGGAATATTGGTTTTGTCTCGAGGAGGATGATACTTCAGTCGAAGTAAAGGGTTTCACTACTAAAGAAATTCTGTCTTTCATAAGGGAAGTAGTACGTCTGTTAGGTTAACTCCAACCCTTCGGCATGGGTTGTACAAGAGGAAATAAAAAACAAAAAAAAAAAATCGTGAATGGTATGAGTAAAAAGTATTACATGAGTTGGCAGGATTTTCTGGCCAAACGAAAGTGTGCGCCAGGTCCATAGCTACTGTCCATGCGATGCAATGGAACCGGCTTAATAAGGCAGGATATGTTTGTTCCTAGACGTACATGGAGAGCTAAAGCATGGCAACTGGGAACGAATTGGGGAGAGCAGAAATACGGACCCAAACCCTTTCCGGCTTAGTTCAGGCACATCTAATGGATATCATGTACCCAAACCTTATAGGGCCTCTGTTTTAAATGAGTCGAAAATTCTCCTTTTATTTGGTTCCAATCCCCTCTTCTAATTTGATCATTCACTTTTCTTTCTAACATCAATCGACACTAAGTCGATGATGTCATCACAAGCTGCTAAGACCTGAACCCACAACCCTTGTCAGTTCTCAGTTTTGAATATCTACTCTACCCTTTCCAGTTTGCATTTGAATGAACGACAAAGCGTGGCCTTTTTTTTGTGGCAAAAAGTAACACATTCTCACTCTAGCCCCTTAATTGGAAGTGTAAAAAACCCCCAAAAAAAAAAAGAAAAAAAAAAAAGGAATATGTACTCACATCCTGGACGATAGCAATTGAACAAATCAATTGCACAATCGTTTTCGAAAACTCTATAGCAATTCTTCATGTCATTGTAGGCACAGGCTAGATCAAACTCGTGTGGACACTCAAGGGGACAGTCTTGAAACGATACCACCACCGGGACCAGGACTGCAGCCAAAACACCTGAAATATGTCGAGTCAAATCGATATTTTTGAACCCCAGAGAGCGAGGGAAGGCATTTAACTAGTTCAAAAACCACTACTCACTGCATAACACTAAAGCCACTGAAACAATCCGCAATATGTCGGTTTGCATTTTAATTTTTTGTTTGTCTTGTTTTGTCCTTCCTTTTTACTTTAGGCAAAAAGGACACCGTATTTGGTTTTCGTTTTTTAACTTTTTGTTCCACCACCGGTAGAAAGTCAATTGCAACTGTGGGAGCTGACATGTTGCTGTTGGCAATTAACGTTACTCGACGTTGTGTGTCGTCTTCGTCGTTGATGGTGTGGTCTCGTTTTTGTCCTCGTTTTTTTTTTTTTTTATACCCTATCCTAAGGGTATATTAAGTTTGATACATAGTTTGTAACATAGAGAAATATTGAAGATAGACAACATAAAGTATATATATAAATGATCAGCATCAGTAGCCAAGTCGATTGAGCCATGTCCGTCCGTCCGTCCGTCTGTCCGTCCGTCCGTCCGTCCGTCTGTCTGTCACCAGTTTTTGGGCCTTAAATTTTGAGCTAGGTTGATGAAATTTTGTATACGAGGTCCTTGGAAAAGTAAGCAATACAAGTGTAAAAAAATTTAAAATCCGCCCACTGACACGCCCACTTTTCAAAAAAATCACATTTTTTCACTATTTTCATATGAAACTCGAAAAAACTTACTTGTTTTGCTTTTGCTTTTGATTGTTGGGTAGGGAATGAATTGCCATGAAGGAGGATACGTGTGCGAAGTTGCTCATATTTTCTCACACACATTAGTGTTTCAGGTTTTGTTTTTTTTTCGTCGTAGACAAAGTTTTAGCAGTTAACTTGGTTGAAAGCGTTGAAAGGACAAATATAAAGGTGAAAGGGACTGTGGGTGAGATCAGGGGTAGAAGACTTTTTGTTGCTATGCAAAAAGATGTGCTTTAATGTGCTGAAGGAGGTGTTTATCATATTAGGTGCTCGCAGACAAAGACAGTGGGTCCTTTTTTCAGTTTTTAAAGAAAGTGAATCCGGGGGCCTTAAGTTCCTTACTCTTGTCCTGTTTAAACAAAGGCCTCTTAGTCTGACTTGTAGAAATTTTGGGCTTTAATGCTTTTCTGTGGCGGGCTTTCTTCCAAAGCCCGTGGGGTTTCTATCGTCTCCTTTGGGCGATAGCATTCGCGGACTTTATTGGGCTGTACCGTCGACCTTAACGTACATTTTGTGAAAAATTAGAATAATCCTTAGGACTCATGTCCTTTTACATCAAAGCATCGCTATGTGAACCCATTAAGCCAGAATGGCTAAATGTCTTTGCGATAGAAGCTGTGTACCATGTCATGTGCAGGCTCTAGATCACACAAGTCAATGTCCTATATTGTTGTTTGTTTCTATAGTTTCTACAAGCTTACATCCACGAGGACGACAAATATCTACAGTGAATATTTATGTTTCTTTTTTACAAATAATAGTTCACTTTTTACTGAGCCCATTGGACCCCACTGTGTATTCTCCAGACACACACGCGAGTAAAGCCAACAAAGTGAACTGGAAAATGTGTAAATATATCCCTGTGAACCAATTTCAAAAGTTTCGCTGTACCTTCTGTCTAATAAGTGCAGTTACTAAAGTTAGAGCAAAAATTTACATTGAAACAAGTCTTGAGTGTGTTCAGCAATTAAGAAACGTGTACGACTATAATTTCAAATTTAGTAAACTGACATTTGCACTCAGGACCATTTGCACTGCATCGTGGTGTTGGAGGTGTAGGTACACTAATTTTATAAACTGTAGACTGCAGTATATTAAGGTACGACATCAAATAGGAATGAGATGATATCCCAACCAAGGTCTTCTAAGTCGTTAAAGCAGTAGGTGCGAATAGTATTTTCCTGGCAATACATTTTCATTCACCTATTATATGTTTTAAGTCCTCCGAGACGTTGAGTCGTTGCAGTAGCTGAACACAGACCCGAATCATGGGAGAAGGCTTTCTGCTATCCTTTGTGAAGGCCAAGTTTTCTGTGATCCACGACAACTTGGTCTTTGTACCGGAGGTTAGGTCTCTTACGTCGATGTGAACCCAGAGGCTTTGCATCGAAGATCCTCTTGTCTGTTGTCCATTCGCTCGATATGGTCGAGCCAATGCAGTCGTCATATCTTTGCTTTTTAGAGTACATGCACAGGTCATAGAGCTTGCGGTTGTATCTTCTCCTCCATTGGCCCTCTTTGCATAAGGAACCTAGTATCCAACGATGTATTTTTCGTTCGAAAGTGACCAATATTTTCTCAGCTTTTTTACTTATCGTCTAGCACTCAGCTCCTGAAAGAAAACTAGTAAGGTGTTTAGAAGTTAGTCCAGTTGATGGTTGAGCTAAACTCAGTTGTGCTGAAATGTGAATACTCAAGCTTCTAGGGGGAGTTCTGTACCTTCTTTGGCCATTTATTTCCGTGTCCAGGCTTACAATGGAATACCAATTTTGTGAGACATGACTCTAGCGCCCTGAAACAGGCTTACTGCCAATGTCGATGGGAATATCATAGTTGAATATGGATCCCATCTCAAGTGATTCCAGAGTTTTGAGCTTCATATCCTTTGAACAAGTACTCGACCTTGCGCCCTCATTAGCTTGAGACTCGACTGTTAAGATACACTTCTTGGTCTGGTCAATTGTAGTTGAGGTTGTCAAAGAAATTTTGAATTTCGAAGTAAAATTCATAATACTGCGACACAAGAGTCCTGTACTTGAGTAGGTGTCTCAAGGTGTCTCCCATTCTTTCCCTATAATCTTCTTATAAATGATGACAGCATTATAGCCTTTTAGAGCCTTTCGTCTGCCCTAAGTTTGTAGTTCAGTTTAGAGTTCATTACCATACCAAGATATTTGTGTGATCTGAAAGAGGCAGGGGTGGTCTGTTGATTCATGCAGTTTGAAGGGAGATATATTTTCTTATGAAGAACACCAGCCCCGTTTTTCATAAGATAATGTTGATTCTCATCTAACTTGCTTCGCAAGAGCTTATTCCATTTTTCCCTTTGCTCATGAAAAGTATTCTAGAGTATCCCGTTTGCAAGAGATCGGAGGAGATGTTTCAAAGTTATACAGAGTATCGCATGTTTCCCAGGCTTAGGTGCCACATTGGGAAGAGCTTTGTCGATATTCACTGTTCTTGTTCAGATTCATTCAAACTTCAATTCTTTTTTGGTTACATATTTCTAAGAACTTCTTGACCTGCTTTTTACCCTGAGGTTTTTTCTAGGTTCTGATCCTGTTTCTGAACTCTGTCTTCTTATTTGAATTCTTCTTTGAGTATGTGCTCTTTCATTTTGCAGCCCGAAGGTTTATGATGCCTCTTTCTTGCTATAGAGCCTGCTGTTTCATTGCCATCTATTCTCAACGTTGTTCAAGGCGTAAAGCGGCTCATTTCGTTTCGCGGAAGTATGATACTGACTTTCTGTCAAAAACAGCTGTCAGTGTCAAAACAACCTACGATTTAAAAAGAAACCACTAGATGGCCCACCCTTTACTTCAGAATCACAAACTGATGTATACCCTAAGGTGCTCACCCATAGTTATTTAGCGCCTGAAAATATGTTTGCATAATATAAAAATCTGCCGAAAGTACCTAACCAACAAATTGTTGAAACTGGATATCCCGAAAACTTTGTAGAATATCGATATTTTGTGCCAATTTTGTGGTATTTTGTGCAAATCATTTGCCAAGTCTATTCATGGAAGTCGTATCTCATGTAAGATAAGAATCCTTTTTTAGACTTGAATACTCAAAAACCTCCCTCTCTCCTTTCATATTTCATTCATTCCCTAGAAACAGAACAAAGGAAAACAATTTTCTTAAGAGACTATTTCATCACCCAAGACATGGTCCTAGCACATTACCCTTTCATTAGAAAGATATAGTGTTGCAGTCACTGCAAGGTGCATATCTCTCAGAAAGGATATTTGCCACCACATCTGTTCCACTACACAGATGGCGGAACCTACTAAGCTGTCGTCGCTGCACACATATTCCCCAAACAGAATAGACTGCAAACAAATTCTATTTACAAAAGAAGCAAATAAATAAAAAAGAAAAAGAAAAGCAAAGAATAATAAAACTCACAGAGAAAGGATATTATGCAAATTGTATTGTCCTTTTTGCATTTTGCATTATAAATGCGAACTAAGCTAAAATCCATCCCTTTTTCTGTCTGCCTAGAGAGCTGTCTCTTCCTTCACCTGCTCAACAGGGATACATACATATTTACTAAACAGCTCATGTTGCAGGTTATTGTTTGAATATTCTTACAAAATGTACAAATACCGTCTAAATTGTGTTGTTATCCTTGACTGTGTATAGAAGGCGAAAAGGATTATGCTAACACCTTGATGAGATGAAAATTAGAGAGACGTACAATAACAATATGAATAATAATCGTTTCAAACTCGAGAGACGAACAAGGAACAAGGTTCCCTTACCCTTCTCTTCCTCAAGGATATAGGTACTTTATATCCTTTTGATTTCGTTTTGATAAATCACGGAAAAAATCTACATATTTTATATTTTAAGCCAGTGGAATGGTGGTGATAAAATTGGCAGTTCTTAGCGAGGATGTCTGCTTTTTGGTTTTAAGGACGACACCCAAATGGAGTGTTGTAATACATTCTCTCTCATATTGTTCATTTATTTTATGTTCCGGTAGTTTATTACCCATGGTGACGACGGTTTTTTCGGTTTTTTTCTTTGGGATAAAACGTGTCCTAGAGACGGGCGTAAGACATTTTTCATGTCTGTTGGACTTTGATTGTGTATTTGATTTCGAACGAAGTGTTTTGTGTACTGTCTACAGTTTGGAGAGGTTTTTTTTCTTTTCTTTTGTTTATTACGTGTGGAAAATGGGAATTGTGCCAGACAAATGTGTTTTAAGAGTGCCGGCAAAAGTAAAATATGTTTACTCTTCATTTGAAGGAATTTATTGTAGTTTAATGCCAGGAGATATTGTCTTATGGTTGGGCACGTATGGCAAGGATGTCTATCTGTCAAGAAATCTCTGTCTTATGTACCTAGTAAATCTAGAACTACAGGGGCAATATGAATAAGTAATGAGGTCCTCATGTTGTATTTATAATTTCATTCAAAAGAAACAAGCTCAGGGGATAGTCATCAAATTCATCAGATTGGTAATGAAGGGAATGTCATTTTGTCTCAATCGAGTTGAGCAATTAAGGCTAATTTAATTAATGAAGGGTCGACTTGAAGCTCAAGAGCCTATTCAGAGAATGGAACTCTACACGTAAGCCATGAGTTCAGTTCTTACACCAAATGGACCTTATGAGGTTGAAGGCTGAGATTTTATCGCAAAATTTTCCACTAAGAGGACGAGTAAAGCCAATTGTTGCGATCTACTCTGAACTCAAATTTTTGACTTGCTTACGTCCTGCATCCCCTTGTGGGCCCATCCTAGGGCCTCTAGAATGCCTACGCACCATCGTTTGTAGTTTCTGGAAATGTGCCTCAGCTAACTTCAACTTTTTCCCAGTTGTCGTGCTTCCTTCTCAACTGTTCTGTACCACGTACTCCTAAGACCGCCGCAACTTTCACCGTGGCGTTGTTGGTTTTCGTCCTATATAAAGTAAGTGGTATAATATTTATGCAAAAGGCGACAGATAGAGTTCATTTTGAGAACCAAAAATACTCGTTTCACGGTTTGAAACCCTGTGTCAAGACATGCCAAGTCAATTCATTGTGATTTGTCAGGCAATACTGAAAATAAATGTCAAAAATGACAACACGCTTTGAGAGTTCTCCTCCCTAGAGGATTGATCAGAAAGAACAAACAAGCCTTACCTACCTTTCACTGAATAATCGAGAATTATTGCATACTTTTACGTGTTAGCTCTTTTCAAATTTGTAGAGTAGAAAATTGATGTATACTTTAGGGTCCTAGCACTTCGGTGCACTTCTCCTTCTGCAAGTTATCCTATTTGTTCTTTAAATTGGTCATAGATAAAGAAGATTTTATTCGTCCATGATTTGGTGCTGGAAAAAATATAGTATGATCCCAAAAGTATACTGTATATGAAGTGGATAAAAGTGTCTGCGAAAATCAATCAAAACTGCCAGCCAAATTCCTCTTCACCATGGGGTCAATGATAAGAGCTGAAAAGCTGTGGGATTCTATGCAGAGATCTTGCTTGGAGAGAGCCAAATCACTGCTTGAAACATCGAAAGGATACCAGCAACAAGTCAGAGGAACATAGTGATGGACGGATGAAGTCAAAAGAGTGGATATGGAAAAGAAGTCTTCTAAAATTAAAGATGACCCTTTGAAGGAAGTGTAGATGTTGTATATGTTTCGTGAAGAAGAAGGCCACCCTAAGTATCGAGAAGAGAAAGTATGAAGGCCTAGATCAGGAGTTAGGCGTCTGATAGGTACCAGGCTATTGAGTAGCTTCGATAAAAAAACTTGAATAAGGCAGCAATTATCTTGAAAGTAGCCGCCTAGAGAAGAAGATTCCTCTGCTTCTTATGGAATATGACATAATTCTCAACAGATTTTGACAGTGTACTTCCTGATGCTAAACTGTCAAACCCACAGGCAGACCAATAGGTTGCGATCCTTCTATTCTGGATCACAACCTTGCCAAAAACAAAAGAAGATGATCCTAAAAGTATGCACCGAGTTATCTTTTTGTAGAGTTAAAAAGGGGTTTATACCCAAATAGAGCTTCTAAAAGGTGATTCTTTTGGACTTTTTGTCTCAAAAATTAAGCGAATTGTTGTCGGTTTATTCAAGGCTTTTCATACATATGACTATAGGTACAAAGTTCATGGTTATTTTATGATAACGAAAGTGTCATGATTTATTCCACCTTAACCACTTCGGTTGAGACCTTACCCATCAAAAACTTCTTATTTATATTCAATGTCCACAAAATCAACAAAAAAGACGCCTCCATTCATTAAAGTTGTTCTTCAACTTGACAAAAGTTTAGTAGTCCATCAGACAGTCAATATAATGCTCACCATTCTAACCTAATTGAATACAACTACTTACCATGAACTTTCTTTCCACGTGACTTAAATCAAATCCCCAAGTAGTCTCCAAGTAGTCATAACAAAATTACGATAATCAACCGTGTCGGGAACAATCTTCAAACACAAAATAATTCAATAAACCTAACTACCATAACCGGCAATCAAAAAAGAAGCAAACAAGAACTATTAGTTGACGGATAGCAGCTAGCCCCCCTTAGCATTTCTTCCGGCACTTTTTGATGGAAGAGAGAAAACTTTTCCCAAAGTAACCACAACATGGTTGTGTAGGACCTTGAAATTGTTTTGTGGTATAGTCATTTACATACATATGTATGTGTATGTGCTAAAACTTGATCTTTGTCCTTTGTGAGTGCAAAGTGAAGTTAGCTAAGTGCATGCACGAAATTGCATAGCACAAGTTGTTGGCAAACATCGAAAGCCTATTTTCAGGCGGCGAAGTCTGTGGGGCACTTTGCTGCTGCTAATGGTTGTTGAAGGTCGAGTTGTGTTGCACCAACTGAAATCCAATAAACTGTCAACTGCCTGTGGGTTAAAAAACATATTTTTAGGTATCCGGGTGGAAGGCTCACCAAAATTTTGCTATTTTATTAACAATAACGGTTTATGAGTTGTATATTTTTTGTGATACGCCTCGAGCGATGCATGAAAATACATAAACATGCTTCCACATGCGATGCGCTTCTGGTTTTTATTATCCTTTTTGTGAGGAGGAGAGTATAAAATGCACATCCTGTTTGTTGTTCGCACGGGAAGGTTTATTGTGATGCCGGAAGCTTGCGCAAAAAATTGCATCCAATATCCATAGATTATACCGGACAATATGCTTTTGTCCTTCTGGATTATATATGTATCCTTTTTTTTTTTTTGCTGAAAAGATACTATTTACAACTCACTGTGGCAGAGGATAATCACCCTGTCGGTCTCAGCTTAACAAAAAAAAAGGGTTTTGTACTTTGAAAGGATATGCGCTGTCATTATTAAATTAATGATTATATCCTGTCATGCAGGAGAGAGAGAAAAATAAAATGCGACACCAACCACAACAGAAAGTAAATACGTCACATAAAAAGGAGCAATTAACTGCATTGCTGTAAACAACACCTTTGGCATATAAAATCGGATTTATTCGATTTATGTGCATACATATGTAATGTCCTGGAGTTTTTTTATATTTATTAAATCCTGCGGTTGAAATATGACTACCAAGCGGGCACTAACTCTATTAAAGTTCCAAGAACCCAATTACATCCTTGTAGCCTTTTGGGGGGAAAAACAGAACACTTGCCTAATTGAAATGCATTTACTTATTGATAAACAATTTTTTAATTGGTTATTTATGGTTGCTGACTGCTAACTGATGCTGAAATTGAGTAACCATTAGCCCGAGTTACCTACTGTCGGGCTTCAATTACCTTTGCCTACTGTTTAATGAACTCAAAGGGATTTTAACTGACTGCCGATGGCTGCTGCGAATGCGGATTGTTTTAATGGTGTGGAATAAATGCGATAAATTAATTCGTTGATACAGCTGACGGGAGGATTGAACCTTTTAAAGTGAAAATTGAGGTGTTTTTTTGAATAACTTACTCAGTAGCAGTAAAGTGTTAAATAGGGATAACACTTAAGCAGTTCTTGGCAGCCCCTTGGCTGGGGCTTCAAAAATTAGCCCGAAGACGTCCTAAACAAACGTGGTTTTCTACATTTGACAAGAATGCAATCATCATTTGTTGTTGTTCATATAGGAGTGGTCCTTTGCACTGCATCCGTCAACAGCAATTGTTCAAATTTGATGAGCATTATGAGATTTAGAACACATGCTCCCTACAACAACTCAGGGACCATCTTACCAACAGTCAGGACGACGTGAATCTTTTTCTTTAGGCGAGGTATTGATCGGGAGTAGAAGGTACATAATAATGCTGCATTTTTACTGGTCCGCCTTTTAGGCTTCACGCACGAGTAAGTGGATAACCAAGGAATGCTG
This sequence comes from Chalcosyrphus nemorum, assembly GCA_949716465.1. Taxonomy (NCBI): domain Eukaryota; kingdom Metazoa; phylum Arthropoda; class Insecta; order Diptera; family Syrphidae; genus Chalcosyrphus; species Chalcosyrphus nemorum. The sequence continues at coordinate 57,486,908 of OX454334.1, read as the reverse complement.
TGAACAATGTCTTTGCAAGTATACATCTACGCAGTTGCCTAAAGGTCCAAAGAGCAGCAAGTAAAGATGTGACACGAAGGAGGGAACTGGTGGTAAGAACCCCAAATAGCGTCTACTGATTGTGGACACTTTGTCCTAAACATAAGGAGGCTCATGCAAGCTTAAGGGGCAAAGAGAGCCAACAAGAAATACTCGACTCGTTTGTTGAGACTGCCCACTATGACACTCCTCTATAGGCAGGCCGGTCCCCAACTCTATCTAGTAAAAGGTTAGAGTTGTAACTGTATCTCTGAGAAAAGCCGACGGTGGCAGTGGTCCCTTTGAGAGAGCCTCAATCCAGTATATAAGACTTGGAGTATAGAGCCTGGAGTGCTGAGTCTACGAAAGGTTTCCATTGATCTAATGAGTGAATCGCAGAAGAAATATAAATATTTCATATTGCAATAAGATTTTAGTCAGGACACCAACCCAGGTGTCCATTGTTCGCTAAAGAGGCGACTGTTTCACATCTCACAGCTTATGGTCAAAGACAGACTATAAAAGGACCAAAAACCTTTTGCCACAAATAAAGAATATATTCTTTATCTGTGCTGAAAGGAAGGTTAGTCCTGTGATATTACTAAATGTAGTTTGATTTCACTTCCTTTCTCTTCTCAAAACTAGCCACGGCAGAACCCTTTAGTCTTTTCTCAAATGTAAAGCCAAAAAAAACCAAATCCTTCTTACATGTGTTGTTTGCGTGACACAATTCGAAAAAATCCTTGAATATACCAAGTATAAGTATATTCCTTTGTACAAAATCACCACCAGAATCTCATGGGAAGATCCCTCAAACGGTATTCAAACTGACAAACCAAAAAGTCGACTCACACAGCGAAATGTAAACTAAAACAATACTCGTACCATTGCCTTTGTCATCAATTCCCCAGATGCTCTTCGTCCTCCGAATTAGCATTCCTTCTCGGTTTCTGGTCCGAAAGGCAGGCACTCGAAATAATTCGAGGAGCAGGATAAAATGTAACAAATTGTCCTGTGTATGTTTTAATTTCGCCGTCTGTGCTTCATTCTGCAAATTCTTCCTGTCATTTATTTATTTTTAATTCTCCTTTTGGTATTTCCTTTTGTGCCGTCTCTGTTGAGACTTTTGTTTACACCATCACCGAGGGAGGACATGTCTGTCTGTCTGTCTGTCTCTTGGAGGATGAACTGTGTAATGAGTTCTTCCACTTGTGGTTCGCCTTTGAATCAAGCGATCCTCTGTGCTTTGAGGATGTGTTTAAATATTTACAAATGTTACGTGGCCTTTGCCAAACTGACTTTAAGCTCTTCATTAAGGATATTTTGAGTATCTATTTGTTTTGGCAAGAGAAACAACATGTCACTTTGACAACATCATCGTATGGTGGTGTTGTTCTAGTTGCAGTATATCATTCTAATCCTGTTTATTCAAATGAAATTTCCGCTTTAAATGTGTCCTCCTCATGTTAACAGCCTTTCACTCAATTTACTATCTAGCACAAGGATTACTCACACTCACACACGCATGTGTGGGTCTATGCCCAACTGGTGCCACTCTCCCTGTGAATCCGGTTAACTGCACCAACTTGGAAATTAATTCACAGCACGAACAACAATTTCTCTGTTGCATTTTCATTTCCCATTCGAATGCAACATACCAACTTGCCAATTATTCTCTTTCTTTCAATACACACACACTGGCATATTTTTTTCTTTCCTCATTTATATAGAAAAGGAAGAAAAAGAATTTCTATTTCTTGCACGAACTTTCCATTAAGGATATCCAATTTAATTGCTGTTTATGTTGTTACACCCCTACAGTGCACGCCGCATCCCACCAACAACCAAGCAAAGGATGAAATCCTTTAAAACAAAAGTTCTATATTACTAAGACGACGACGTGAAAAGGAAATGATTTCTCGGGGCTTTCCCGGCCCAAGGAAAGTGTTTTCGGAAACAGTGAGAGGAGCAAGGTGTTTCAAATAAAATTAGCACCTAACTCAGGAGACACTGTGTGTGCGGCGGATTTGATTGAGACCGAGAGAATCCTTTCCAAGGAAGGCAAAATGTCTTAAAGGTTTCGTCGATCTAATTGTAATTTAATTGAAAATCTCTTAATTTATACAAATGTGTCGGATGAATCCTTGAAACCGCGCGCTGCAAGCACCTCTTCTAAAGATTGCCAAGTGCATGCGGATGTCATGTATTAATTAGGACGCCACAAGCAACCAAGAAAGGGACTTCTTCTTCTCGTGTTTATAGCTTGCAGTTAGATCCTTGAGATAAGGTTGATGAAATCAGGTAGTGACACGAACTGAAATTAAGTTTTATTGAAGGCTATAAAACGCTGCTGCAGGAGACTGATCTATCCGTGTGATGTCTTGACGTCTTTGCCCTGGGAGGTGGCGGTGTTTAACCAGGTGCCATTTGAGTTGAGAGAGAAAGGTTAAGGACATGAGGTTATTGTGGTGATTTGACGTTTGACATCATTCCTCGAAGCCATTGCTGTGATTCCGAGCTCAAAGGAGATAGAAAGAAGTGAAATCCTTTCTTTTAAATAAAAATTAAATGCACCACACGTCAAGAGATTTCTCAGAAAAAACGCAGCTCCTCTTGAGCTAAACTTATCAAAGGATTCGAGAGAAAAATCTTCAAGACGAGAAAAAGTTTCTGCTTTCAAATTTAATCAATGGAAACCTTGAAGAGTTCCTCTTAAAAAATACCAAATTGCCTTGAAAGAAAAAAACTTTAAGGGTCATCCTTAACAGTCATAAAAGTTTTCCCTTTTTTTTTTGCCATTTCCACCCTTTGGCACTTGAGAATGTCCTTGTTTTTTAGAGAAAAAAAAATCAATTTCTGCATTATTTTTCACCTCATCAACTGAGTTTAAATATATTTTCCTTTTTATAATTAAAATAAATTAAATAATAATGCCAGGACCACAACGAGTGGCAATAAAGACGACGACGACGACGACGACGACGACGACGACGACTTCTGAAAGACAAATTTTCGCTCCAAGCACACAAAAGGAGAATCTTCCACCGCCCGCCCAACAGAGTGTTTTTTCTTTAAATTTTTAGTGCCGTGTCCTTTAAGAATTATTACCTTTCGCTTGTGCTGAGTTTATGTTTAAAGAGTCCTTAGAGACATGTATAATTCTCGCGGCCTTCTTTGGCGCACGAAATTAATGGGACAATAAGGCAAGGTGAAGAGGGAGAAAAATGTAAGGAAAAGGTGTAAAAAAAACGTGGCAGCTACAAAATGCATGAGATTCCTTTTTTTTTGCTCCTTGCTAAGACTAGATTAATGCATCACGTGTGGGTCCTTAATATTTTATGCAGCTCAGCCAAAGGAACTAACTTTCTTCTTTGCGTTACAAGTTGCTTTGCGTTCTAAATTGAGACGAAAAGAATGGGTACTTGGTGACATTCATTAGGATGTTTTTTTATGACTCCTTTTTGTGGATTTCACAAGAAATTATGGTAGTAAAATTCAATCGCTAAAGGTCCTTGTACTCATGAGGTATGTGCGGGAGAAAAGACAAATCCCTTTTTGGTAACGAGAGGAGCTTAAAGTTTAAATTGAAGAGTCAGTTAAGCTACATACTAATTTTCTCATTTTATTGTGATGGAGTTTTTTTATTAGGAAAGGATAGCCTTTCTATGTTCACGTGGCTATCTTTTTTCGCACCAAGAAGGACGCTTACACGGGGGCCTATTGGTTCAATGTAATTCTCTGTTTTAGTATAGTTGCACTTCGGTCGATCTTGAGTTGAACCGACTTGTACTCTTGATGAAACAGACCATGTTTCCAAATGGAACTTCCACCAGATCTTCCGATTCTCCGAAGGATCTGTTTCTATGTGAAAGAAGCAACAGAACAGAAGCAGTTTGGAGGTTAAAGCACTCACATAGCAAGTGTTTTACAGCTTCAATTTCTTCTGTATCACGGCAGCTAGTATGTAGGATTAGACTAGTGAGCTGATGCCTTATCTAGCAGCCATTACACCTACAGCGCAGTGCTCAGTTAGTCTACCTATCTTCATCCTGATTAATGATTTCTTTTTTGTTCAAAAACAAGGTCTAAGTCCTCTTGTCGTCCATTTTTTTTCCCTTAAGCTGCGAGATATAATACTGTCATCTCTGGTTGACCTGGAGATGTTGATCTTGATTCTGAATAGTGGATAAAGAAACCCCTGGGTTGGTATCCTGACTAAAGTCTCATTGTGATTTGGCTGTATACTAGAAGCCTTACATACTGGATTGAAGATTATCTATGATAGATGAGGTTAGGTATGCGGGCTGGCAGAAGTCCACAAACCACTTGCCTCAGTTACCTATTCCCCTCTTTAAGAAATATAAATGTTGCGCCTAAAAACATGCATCGATTTTGCATTGCGAAGCAAAATCCGACAGAAGTAGGTACGCAAATTATTGCTCTTCCAGGATTGCGACAGGCAACCCTATAGTTCGGCCACACCTGTACCGAACCCATCTAAACACCTCCTTTAAAAAGTCTTATGTCCTAAAAGACATAGAATAAATTGAATTAGAATCCACATGCAGCATTCTAGACAATACCCCTTTTGTATATTTCGAAAAACCAATCCAAATAAACATCTGTTTCTCATTCCATTGTTACCTCCTCCATCGCTTCATGCATGTAGTCTAAACAATTTTGAATAATCGCTTCAAAAACTCTCTAAAACATAAACACATGCAAATACTCAGAACCACTCAAACTATATTTTGTGTATTAATGGACTTGATTTTCAGAAATTTAATTAAACGAAATTTCCATCCTGTAGATACTCACAAAACTCACCAGGATTCTGCAGTCTCTCTCTCTTTCAGCAATGTCGCTACTGATTTCGAAGAATTAACAAAATCCAAAAACACCCGCAATGCAACCAACCATGAACTCAATTGCAAGCGTTTTTTTTGTTTAATTTCGGACTGATTTTTGTTTTTGTATTGTTTTGAGGTGGACTACTCGTCGGTCTGCATACCCAGCTACCATGTGTGAATGTGAAATTAAAAATACTTTCTCGGAACTAAAGTGGTTGGGTTAGCGGTGAAGTAAATTCACATAACTGGGGAAAGTTAAAAATCGTTACTGTATTTCGTAGAATACAATATGCTTTAAGGGGTCATTTTGGGGCACTTGCTGGGACTACTAACTGCTCAAACTGGGTTTTGTAACACTAACTTTGAGATTTTGTTTTAACTGAGAGGTCATCAACGTTTTCAAACTCTGGATAGATGAAAACTTGAAGGGATCAACATTGTTCTGACGTAAAATGGGTGATTCATTTAAAGGTACTTTTTCAATTCTATTGGATTACTTTTTTTTTACCAAACAAAAGAATTACTCTTGACATTTACTTGATAAAAATTACTTCTTTAAAATATTGGCCGGGACTGTGGTTAAGATGGCCCATTTTGAAGTTCTAACTCTCGATGACTCGTCTGAGTACTTTGAGTGGTATTTGACTTCCAATTCTTCAATCGTACTCCTCTGATCTATGAAGACTTTGAACTTTACATAGCCCCAAAGGAATAAGTCTAGATGTGTAATATAACACATACTAGGCGGCAAATTCACACGTTCAAAGCGCGATTTTCCGATACGGAGTAAAACTCTAGGTCGTTTCTGTACGTTCAAAAGTGTATGCACAGCGCAACACGTCCAGTTGAGAGAAGCTCTCCCTTCGCCCTTTATAGGTTGCGTATGGCATAATATTTGCTTAACCCAAGTTTTCTCGACATATGATCAGCGGATGAGTGGCTGACCTCAGTAGTTAAGATTGCCAGTGCCTAAAAATATGCAATCTTTATTTTTCCTCCAGATTTTTGCGGAGTTCTTTGGCATCGAAGTTCTTGCAGTGCATAGCGGGAGACTGGACAAGAAGTTAGACAGAATATAGAGGCCTATTTATATTGCCTGAAAATATGCAATGTTTTTTCATCTCTCATGAATCCACTATGTGTGTCCATGATCCTTCCTCCTTGCAACCACTTGATTGTTTGCTTGAGTAATTTTTTCGCACGAGGAAGCATTTCCTTGACTTCCTTTAAGTTTTATGTTTATATCTCTGGCGCACTATTTGAGAAAAAGGTTTCTTATTCATATACACAACAGAGTACAAAGAACCAAATTGAGTCTTCCTCGAATCCAAAGCAAACAACGACCTCCACTATCAATTAGTAAATATTTCCTCAAGGCGCCTGCCAAAATAGCTAATTCTCGGTAAGCTATCTTGTCGCTTTGCCATTCTCTCATTTAATTATCGCTCATTTCTGCTTTCTGTGAAATTTTTGGATAATATTTTCTACATAAATAAGCACTGTCTACTCTGGCAAAAATCTAACCGCCACAAACCGCCCACATCAAACTTACTCGAAGTCAACAAACACTCAATTAATGTCGAAAGAGGTTGTCAGATTCAATGTCTTCTTCACAAATAAAACTGTAATTCAACGCAAGTCTATAAATATAGAGAGAGCCAAAGAAAATGGAACAAAAAGAGAAGAAAAAGAAGAAACCTGAAAGATACACAGAAGAAGAAAACAACCACCAGCATCGGCAGCATCATCATCATCATCAAAAAGCGAATAATTTGACACTCGGCAAATGTTTTCCCTTTAATTTTTCTCTTATTTCTTTTCGAGAGGCGAAGACGAAGATGATGATGATAACGTTGTCGACGACAGAATGTTCTCCCTAACTACCAAACCGCAGGACAAAGACACCAAGATGATAAATATTGTCTGACATAGAAAAAAAGGACTCGGTGTTTTTTCGAAAAAAAGGAAATCATATAAATGGAAATCGATTATATGCTGTCGCGACAACAGTCATAGTTCACAGGCAGAAAAAAAACTCATCTAAAAGGATGTGACATTAAGCAGAGATGCCATTCAATTTGCGGATGATGGGAGTACTTAAAAAAATCCTTCGAAAGGGAGGAATGCAAGCCAGCTTTTCTATGCAACAGATTGACGCTGAAGCCACTAAGAAGTCCTGCTTGTGAATCTGTCCAGATGAGGTTGGAATTTTGCCTAGAAACACGTGCTTTTAGGTTACTTTAAGGACTAGTAGTTCAGGGACACAGGCAACCCTTGTCATGTTAGGTTAAAGCGCCCCTCACGCCGGCTAATTAGTTTTCAAGAGATCATCCGTGAAATATTGTCATAAGCTCACACGTCATCGGAGAGTAAAATTGGCATCCTTTGTGTAATATCCTTTCAATTTATCATCTAAGTATAGTACATCCTGTTTATCCTGTGAAAAGCCCCAGAAATGCTGCTTCCTCCTGGTATTTTGATGCCTTTGAGGTATTTTTCCTCACAGTCGCACAGATACTCGTATGATGTGCTTAGACGTTAACCTTAGGGAGTACGAGTATTATGTTGGCAGGAATATGAGAAAGGTCCTAATTGGGTGCTTATTTAGGAATAGTATTGTCATTGGTACTTAAATTTCTGCTGTCAGGAAGAGGTATACAGGGATCTTAAAGGAGGACCTTTCAACTGAATTCTCTCCAACTTTCAGGACTCTGAATACATCATTTACTCCCGATATCGTCATCCAGACAACACCTAATGAATCAACAAAGAACACAGATAAATAATAAATGTAATTTGCCCGTCAGGACAAAGGATTAATGCATATATAGGGAAACTAACCAAACCATTGTCGGTATTCGTTCATACAATTCACTCACTGGTCATCATTTACTCTCTCAGAAATTTAATTCACTTTCATCCTTACGCACAGTCCAGCCCTGAACAGAGATAATAACAAGACAGTGATTGATTGCATACTTCCAAGCGCACACAAAAAAAGAGGAGATTTTTTCCCTGTTGATAAGGAAATGGGGATCATTAATAATAAATAAGGAATTGTCTCCTTAAACCTAATTCATATCTTTTGTTCTCATAGCTGAGCGGAGGACAGAAAACTTGTGCTCCACTTGATAACCACCAATTTATATCATAACTAGCATCGTTCAAGGACTTATCACATCCTTTGAGGGATGGGTTCATTAAAAGTTATCACTTCTTCGCATGACATTTCTATCAACTGTCAAATGCCATTAAGACAGTTGTGTTTCTTTTCAATCGGACCCCTCTCTTTCTCTCTTTGGGAAATTCTTTGTCTGAGATTTTTCAATTAATTTTATACATCCCTTTCCTGGTGGTGGGTGTGGTCACGGAGCTGAAAAGTTTTTGATAAGTTCCTCCTTCCTCAAGTCATTATGAGAGACGTTATCGTCAATTTGGAATGGGTGAAGTGGAAGTAGTCTTCTTCTTTGAAAGTTTCCTCCTTGTGGTGCTTATCGGATTTCGTTTATGAGAGGTTGGTTCACTTAAGCAAATGTTTCGAAAAATGTTTCTTTGGAATTCAAATTGATTTTTCGAAAGTAGAGAAGGCAAATTTTATTATGTATTTTCGAATGGAATTGAAGGAATTAAATGAAATAGTTTCCGCTATAAGGGAGGATTGTGTAATTTGCAATGTGGAATAGTTTGAAGAGGTTTATATAGCTGCCAGATGCAGAGTAGATGGCTATGCTTAGCTTAAGAGATCGGTTGTACAACCCATAGCCCACAGCAAGCATTAGTGCCCAAGAACACATCGCTTAGTGAAAGGAGTATTCATAGGGTGTTGTAGCTCATTATTGCTAGACGCAATTTATCCATTTAAGAAGCTAGTGTCCTTATAAGCTAGTGTACGGCTGATGCACTGTCAGTCATCCTTTTTTTCACTGAGGACTTCAGCAGTTCTCTATCGGACAGTCTTTGCTGGAATGAAGAAGAAAGTGGGGGAAAGATTACACCGTGTAGGTCTAATCTGAATCCAGGAAGGGCAACTGTTCGACATGATGCCCCTGAGGGTATGATTCAGAAAGCCGGGGTCCAGATGCGGTACACCCTATACAGACCTTGTTCAAGAGCCAAAGAAAAATCGGAAGAAAACAGATTGCTGTTGCTCACTGAAAGAAAAAGGCAAGTGCATTTGAAGGCGTCAGGGTTGATGGCAGCTCTTTTTTGGTGGCAACAGGTAAAAGACCAGTCCCCTAAACTCACTGCTGGCCCTTTTCCTGAAAGTCTAAGCACAATGATCATCTAGGTGTCATATCAGTGGTGGATGGCAATCGATTGGCACAAGAACGGCCAGTGGTAATGGGTGACAATGGAGTGTGATCTGTGCATCTCTACTTCAGGGAGCGATCACAGTACCAGAGGGGGTTGATCTCAATCTCAGAAGGGCGTGCACTAGGGTACGTTCTTCTGTGAAGGCGGGGTGCTGAATGCGCACATAAACTGGAAGATACTGGTACTGGGTGACTCCTATGGGTTCTATTGGACAAGTTTCTATGAGCATTGCCACTGAGGCGAATAATATCTTAGATCTGAGAGCCCTTTCCTCTCTTACCATACGTATAGGGACGGCGGCCAATTATCGCAAGTTATTCGAGTGTATGAACATTGTGGTGATCAGCTGTGAGGGCTAGCATTGGTGTCTAATGCATGCATTCCAGGGCTATGTGTCATGGAGTCCTTGTGCTTATGGTAGCAATCCTTGGATGGATAAGCTGAAGGAACAACCTCATGGTGCTTATGCCGATTGCTAGAACGTCCTCCTCCTTCTGGGTTCCCGGAAAGCTTGCAAGAAAGTGCTGAAAAGTCTTGGCATACAAAATCCTGGCCCTGTTACGAGCGAATGGATTTTTTGCCTTCACCAATGGAGTCAAAGAGATCGTAAGAAAGGATCTTGAGCAAATTCCAGGCACTTTGAATTCAATTCTAGTTTCTAGGCCTATCTCATCATCAGCTGTCGCTAGTTTATATAACACTGTGGTCCAAAACAACAAGTATGTTTCCTTTCTGTCCCACGGAACCTAAAAGGGTGAATACCCCTTCCCTAGATAGACAAATACGTAGGCTTTTAGCCTTCGATTTCTCTCACACCAACGATTTAATGTACGGAGTACTTACAGTGCCGAAATGCCATCAACAATTTCCATGAAATCACTTTCTTTGGAGACTCCTTGAATGGCACTTTAAAAAAGCTTCTTGTCTGTCTGAATAATTGTTTACTGTTTTCTGTTTTTTTTTTTTGTAAACCAATCATTTACTCTTTTCATTCAGACTTAATACCTCACGTTGACTGTTATTCTCCTAGAGACTTTTTTCTTGGAACCTAAAGTGTTTGCTTTTCAAATTGCCAGAAACCTCAATTATGCGTAATTGTTTTTAAAGTTAATTGCTACACTTTAAGGGCATCCTTGAGGTTTGTATCTCCTCTTCTTCTTAGTAGTCTCCTTCTCGAAAGTACTTTGTTGATTGGCACACTTTTCTTGGACTTTTGTTTGAAAATTGACTTTTGTTTCCAAGAATGCGATGCAATTTTCTGATGGCCTTTTACGAAAAAGAAAACACTTTTTCACCCAACCATTCAATTAAATTCCTTAATTTCTTCCAGCAGGACATCGCTCACATGACCACCACAAAATGTTAGCAAAGTACAACATAAATCTCTGATACGCTGTCGCTTCAGTTTTGTATCGTCATTTCTCAGCCTTTTATTCGACCAATTCTCTAAAACAAGTGTCCGAACAAATAGATTTATATTCCCCACGGGGAGGGTCCATTTATCCTTGGTGCCTTCTTGTCATCCTGGTGTAGTAGGTCCTCTATAACATTCGCTTAATTAGGTTAACATAATTCACTTGCACGCAATGCGCACAGGCCGTATCGTCGAAGAAGGACTAGTGGCGGAATGTCGCCTCGCTACACTAGAGTGATTTCACAAATATGTTATACTCTCTAGGAGAAGTGTTTCCGTTCATGTGTTTTTATCTGGTCCTTTCTCCTCGTACGTACCCTTTTACTCTTCGATGTTGACAAATGTCAGCTTGCTGGGTCAACTGACATTGACTAATGGCGCTTGGGTATTAATAGAATCTCTTTCTCTCTCTCTCGTTGGCTGGAGGAGGTGTCGGTGAACTCGTGTACTTACTCCTGTTGGTCCTTGTTTTTTTTAGTTTTTATTAATTGAATTCACCGCAAAGGTAGTTAAGAACATTTATTAAACTCCACTTCTTCCGGCAGTTGGTGTTGAATTTACAAAAGTCGGATGGGTGGATGTGCAATGACCAAAGTAAGAGGTTGCACGTGTTCCGTTCTGGCTACAAATTGATGTTCTTGCAATTTTACATGAAATCGAGTTGAACATAGTTTGAGGGGAAAGAGGCAATAAATCAATTTGATTAGTTGATAATTTTGTACACGATTTGTTGGCGCTTTAATTTCCTGATTGTGTGCTATAGGCTATGGGCGACATGAACTCCTTGGCCTTCTTGGCGGCAGGAAGTAGTCTTGTGCAACCTGTTAGTTTCTTGTACTTGGCATAGTCCCTGCAAGTTGTGGTTGTTGTGCAATGAACTTGTGGGCGTTGGATTCTTACTTTCAAAGGTGTTGAGTAATTATCCTGATTCCGTGGGAAGTAAAGTGTGAAAATGAAGAAGAGCAGAGAGGAATGCAAAAGGAAATATTTCTGCGAACAGTGGGTGGAGGAAAAATTGTTGACTTATTCAGGGAAAAGGTGAATTTTTCAAGTTGATTAAGTACAGAATTTTATTTACAAGAAAGTCTTTGAAAGGATATTGAAGACATTACCTAGAAATCATGACATATCATACATTTGTGAGCCGAGGCTTAGGTCTTTTAGTAGAGTTTTATTGGTCGTAAAGACTCTTCTAGACTTATGCTCATGCATCACCTAATACTTTGTCCCCAAAAGGCTTTGAGCCCTTCTATATCACAGATTGCTCAACCCTTAACAGTTCATATCGCTAAACAAATAAATTTGAGCAAGAAACTTAATGAAATCCTCCAATACCAAGTCTAATGCGATTGACATTATTTGTACTCAAAATCATGAGAATCAAAAAGTACGCCATTGTTACTCTTTTCATTTTCAGTGTACGTACACTGTTCGTCATGGCTACAGCTCTCATAGGTGCTGCTAGTGCTCAAAATGCTCAATGATACAGGTACTGTGACTTATGTACATTGAACACAGCACTAGTGGGCAGTTTTTGGGTGATGCTATCAGTCATGGGAAGGACGTCAAACTGTTGGTTGGAAAGCAATAGCTGATGTCTGCTCAGGTCAACTTACAGCAGTCCAAAGCCGCTACTGTTCCAATGCTTTCCAATGTGCGGACAAGAACTCACATTCAAGGGCACTAGTGGGTTGGGAGATATATGTTTTCACACTGTCTTCGGCTTACTTCATCTATCGCTGGATGTTTTCTTCGTTGCCTGCGACCAAGTGATTGTGGAAAAGGAATACGTCATCTGGATTTTGTACTGTATAGTGTATAGTTGGAAGAAAAAGCCAGCGGTGTTGAAATCGAGAGAGCAGAGATGATGAGCAAGACAAAATATATGCTGTATACAAAAACGGACACTCAACATCGGCCCTTGGTTATTTTGAGAGAAAAGTTCTTCGAATGATTCTTGGTCCCGTCTGTATAGACGTCGAATGGAGAAGAACACAATGCCGAACTATAAGGCCTATACAAGGACAACAACTCAGCCAGAAGAGTTCGCATACACCGGCTATCTTAGCCAAGACGGAGACCAAAGTTCCAGCTAAGACTGTTTTGGAATCCACTCCGGATGGAAGGCGCAGTAGAGGACGACTGTAGGTAGCGCAAACAAGTGGAAAAGGACCTCACCAACATGGTGTGTGCAAGTGGAGGAAGCTGTTTAGAGAGGTTTTTCTGGTTGATGGAATATTAATATTATAACTTTCGTGTTCCAATTATACTTTCGTTGATATTTTGACTCTCCAATGAAGGCGCCTTTCTTTCTTTTTTTATGCATCCCAAACCTCCTTTATCGACTAATTACATAGTCTGCTCACCTTGCGGACAGAAAGCAAACTTCCTTCCAACTAGCCTCTTACATCTTATTTTCACTTCTAATTAAGTCCACCTGCCAAGTCATAACTTGCTCCAGGCTAGTGTTATGAAATATTTCGCAAAAAATATTTACCAAAAACTTATTCCTCCATCTCCTTGGACTTTTCTTCCTCCTTTGGAATGCAAAGGCAAAAAAATGTGGACCTACCTAAAAGCCTCTTCAACTTCCGGGAGGCATTCTTTCCCTGATATCTTACAACAATTTTTTTTTCTATTTGATCTGCACTTGAGAAAGTTTTTATTTCCATCTCAAGTAAACTCTCGAGTACTGTATACACAGTGGGGGAAAACAAGAATGCCCCCAACGGCATGTAACATATACCCAAGACCAGAGAGAGAGAGAGAGAAAACTTTTGACAGGTTAGAATTTCTTGGAATATTGCTTACAGGCTGTTTAGCAGAGAAAAAAAACAGAAACTAAGCTAACTTTTGTTTTAAACACCGGGACCAAGTGTATTGCAGGATACTCTTGTCGTACTTTTGCTTCTCAGTGTCACTCCATTTGGCAGTGATTTTGAATTCAATTTTCCTTGAGGAGGATATGACGTCTTTTTTTCCTGTTTTCTCGAGGACATAAATGCATTATCCAACTGAGGTAGACGTACGTAGGTGAGAATGCACTCCTGTTAGTTGGCTGTCGTCAATATCAATGGATTTTCACTGGAATTCTTCGATTAAGACATATCCCCTATTTCATTTTGTATTGATGTGTGTTTGTGTGTGTATATCCTTGCTCGTCAATAAGGAATTTCATTTCATGTCTACTTGTGTGTGGGATGAAAGTATTGTAAAATGTGCCAATAAGGATGTTTATATCAGAGATTTTCTTCTTCCTACGATTGGAATTTCACATTAAAAAAAGGACAATTGTCAATTGTTGGTGCTTTACCACACAGATTTGAGCACGTGTATGTATTGGGTGGAGTCCGGGTAGGTAACAACAATCAATAACTTGAGATTTGTTGTGATTCTGAGAAATTTTCAGACAAAATAGACAACGCACCCCAATGCAATTAAGGATATTGAACGGATATTTTATTTGCGCACAGAGGAAGAAGAAGATTGATTGTGGGCAAGGGTTTTTTGTAACCATTAATCGAATGGACAGGGACGAGGGGATTAACTCGTCGAAAGCAAGGGTTTGAATTGAGGCAATCTGCGAAAGTAGTTTGGCCTTTAGAAAGATTATCCTTCCGTCTTGGTGCTAATCTCTTTCTGTGAAAAGAAGGCGAGGAAAAAAATGCTAATAATCTTAATGAACCTGTTAAAGAGATCCTTTCCATAAGAAAGTAGAAAGCCTCCCACCAAACTGGCCATCATTTCTCGTGGAACTCATTAAAAAAAATAAATCCTTTCATTCAGTGGTTTTATGTTATCGCTGCATCATTGGGTTTTCTAACCATGATTTGCCAATTATCCCTGCAGAAGGCGAGTTATCCAACGCAGCCAATTTCATTTTAGGGAGACGGGTAATTTTCTGCGAAAAACAGCATACTCTCACACAAATTTGTGAAAGCGTGGGAATAATAATGTTCTACCTACAGTAGAGGTTGGTTGGCCTTGCTATGACGATGGGGATAATGATGGTTGCATGGAAATAATTAACATCATTATGCATGTCAACGATGATGGGGGGAGGTTGAGGCCATATTTGGATAGAGTAGGTTGCACATTTAGCATTTGGATAGTTGAAAGTTGACTGCTTGAATATTTATATCTGCTCTACTTTATCAAAATTCGTTGCATAGTTTTAGGCGGCACTGAGTACAAACATGAGGTCTATGAAACCCAGTTAGAGTAGGGTTATAAGTCTTCTAGCGTGCATCCTCAGGAGTAAATTTTCAGAGTACTAGTGGACTTAGTACGGAGCCCTGAGGGACACCGCCTATGATGTAGTACAGCCCAGTCTTGGTGGTAAGCGCTCACGTAATGTTACTCCTTGCGGTGTTGAAGGCGTTTTTTACATCCAGTGTTACGACTACACAGTGCTGTTTACTCTCTCGCTTCTTCTTTTGACAGCTTTGTTCCGGACATCGTGGGTAGCATAATCGGAGGATGTTCTTTAGGGCGAAGTCTCCTGTCCACTATTCAGCTTTTAACTTAATTTTTAACGCCATAGCCATTGCACAAAACCCAGTATCAGGTTGCCCGAATTTAAGGTAATTCACTGTCATAACAAGGTCTTTGATATGCATCGTGTGCTTGACTCCATTTTCATCTTTCACCTATGCAACTTTTATCCCATTGTTATACTTAGTGCACACATGCTATCCTAACCCTAAATCCGCTGTTCCTTCCCCACACGTTTCGACTGCAAACGAACAACAAACACAAAAACCCTGAAAAATAAATAAAAAACATGAACTAAATTCCAGCTCGATGATTGGGTGAGTCCTTTAACATCGAAACCATAGTGTTGGCCTACTTTCGGTAGAATTTTATCCATTTTTTATCTCAACACCGCATATAGCTTTCAACCATAAGTTAAAGCCTTAAAATTTACCAGTGAAAGAACAAGGAGTAAAAAGGACTGTCATCACTTTGAACATGTTGTGCATGAGTTGAGCTGTTTACAGGTTTTTTTTTTGTATCCTGTTATTGGATAGGACATAGAATGTAAAGATACTTATGTACATGAAAAAGGAGAGAGAGAAAAGAAAGGGTTTTTATGAAAATATCCTTGAGGAGGAATAAAATTACTGTATATTTCAATATATTTGTTATTTTCCTATCCAATGTTAGGCAAGAAGCAAAATGGCTCTTAAAGGAAAAAGCATTCGAGATTTGAATTTAAATGAAGTTTGCATTCGTTTTCTCGTTCGAAAAATTTTCAAAATGAAAATATTGTTTGATATGGAATGAATGTGAGTCGAGTTGAGGGGATTGCTCGCTAAACTAAGGTTTGTTATGCGTGCATACATATGCTTTATCGATTGGGGTAGTTGAATGAGTGATGAGTGCTGTGTGGAAGTGGTTGGTGTAGCGTTGAATGTGTGAAGGACTGGTACTCTACAACCTATGAGGTCTATTATGCTGACTGAATGGTTAACAAGAAGAAAATAGCGTAAATTTTCATTGAAAAATCTCAATAGTGTACTAGGTTTGGTATTCTCAAATACAAAGCTTTGTCCCGTAGATTCCTGCATCGATTTTCGGGTCTCTTTTGAGTCCCACTCTACTCTACTCTACTCTACTCTACTCTACTCTACTCTACTCTACTCTACTCTACTCTACTCTACTCTACTCTACTCTACTCTACTCTACTCTACTCTACTCTACTCTACTCTACTCTACTCTACTCTACTCTACTCTACTCTACTCTACTCTACTCTACTCTACTCTACTCTACTCTACTCTACTCTACTCTACTCTACTCTACTCTACTCTACTCTACTCTACTCTACTCTACTCTACTCTACTCTACTCTACTCTACTCTACTCTACTCTACTCTACTCTACTCTACTCTACTCTACTCTACTCTACTCTACTCTACTCTACTCTACTCTACTCTACTCTACTCTACTCTACTCTACTCTACTCTACTCTACTCTACTCTACTCTACTCTACTCTACTCTACTCTACTCTACTCTACTCTACTCTACTCTACTCTACTCTACTCTACTCTACTCTACTCTACTCTACTCTACTCTACTCTACTCTACTCTACTCTACTCTACTCTACTCTACTCTACTCTACTCTACTCTACTCTACTCTACTCTACTCTACTCTACTCTACTCTACTCTACTCTACTCTACTCTACTCTACTCTACTCTACTCTACTCTACTCTACTCTACTCTACTCTACTCTACTCTACTCTACTCTACTCTACTCTACTCTACTCTACTCTACTCTACTCTACTCTACTCTACTCTACTCTACTCTACTCTACTCTACTCTACTCTACTCTACTCTACTCTACTCTACTCTACTCTACTCTACTCTACTCTACTCTACTCTACTCTACTCTACTCTACTCTACTCTACTCTACTCTACTCTACTCTACTCTACTCTACTCTACTCTACTCTACTCTACTCTACTCTACTCTACTCTACTCTACTCTACTCTACTCTACTCTACTCTACTCTACTCTACTCTACTCTACTCTACTCTACTCTACTCTACTCTACTCTACTCTACTCTACTCTACTCTACTCTACTCTACTCTACTCTACTCTACTCTACTCTACTCTACTCTACTCTACTCTACTCTACTCTACTCT
The DNA here is from genome assembly GCA_949716465.1 of Chalcosyrphus nemorum. Taxonomy (NCBI): domain Eukaryota; kingdom Metazoa; phylum Arthropoda; class Insecta; order Diptera; family Syrphidae; genus Chalcosyrphus; species Chalcosyrphus nemorum. Next base: position 57,469,661 of record OX454334.1, on the reverse strand, counting down.
ACTCTACTCTACTCTACTCTACTCTACTCTACTCTACTCTACTCTACTCTACTCTACTCTACTCTACTCTACTCTACTCTACTCTACTCTACTCTACTCTACTCTACTCTACTCTACTCTACTCTACTCTACTCTACTCTACTCTACTCTACTCTACTCTACTCTACTCTACTCTACTCTACTCTACTCTACTCTACTCTACTCTACTCTACTCTACTCTACTCTACTCTACTCTACTCTACTCTACTCTACTCTACTCTACTCTACTCTACTCTACTCTACTCTACTCTACTCTACTCTACTCTACTCTACTCTACTCTACTCTACTCTACTCTACTCTACTCTACTCTACTCTACTCTACTCTACTCTACTCTACTCTACTCTACTCTTGTCAGATGCTCGCAAGGATTGGGGCTCTTCTTGTTTTCTGGGATTCGAACCTTAATCCCATGCACGACCCTTTTAAAGTCCCTTGAACTCAAAAACAAAATATTTAATCCTTCAAAACCTCCCTCCTTTTCAGTTCGTAATCCTTGATCACGACAAATTCTCCTTAAACAGCTTATTCTGTCGTAAAACGAGTTCATTCGTTTCCACTCGACAAATTTATTATTCCGCCATCAAATAATTAAATCCGATTCACTCCTCATTAATTTTCATGAGTCACGCGACACAAAAAAGTCCTTTTTCTCATCTTCAGACGCACTAAGCCTTCAGAAACGAATTCTTTGTCTTTAAAATCGCTTCAGCCAATTCACAATCGGTAGATAAATTTTCAAATGGCTCTTAAATTCATCAGACGTCTTATTATTTCGAGAAATAAAATGAAAATCCTTCATAAAAGGATCCACAGAATATCAATAAAGAACATGTATGAACTTTTTCACTGGAAAATTTCGCACAAACACAACGTCTGAAGCTAAAAATAGCTCGAGTCCTTTAAATATCTTTTTCAACAGTCGTCCCTGTAAAGCATATGATAAACTTTAGAGACAAATTACCAATTGGTAAAAGTTTTTACTCCTGCAGATGGATAAAGTCGGCGATGTTGTAAAACAACTCTTCAACAACTTTGATTGGAAGTCGCAGGAGGAAGAGAGACATCTTTCTTTCCTTGCCGGATGGCCTTTTCGTGTCCTATACGCTGACAGTCGATAATTTATCAAATCGAAACGAGATTATAGGATAAAGGACTTTTATTGAGAGGGAAATATGCTGGTATTTCGATTGGATGTTTACAAAAGTCTGGCTGAACAAAGTCATATGTCCAGATGTCCTGATAATGGCAATGATTTGCAGATTTGTATGGCCTTCTCAAAAGGGACAGCTTTCTTCAATAATAAATGAAAGAAATGCTTTTGTGAGCTGACCTATTGATGACTGGTCAACTCCTTGAAAGCGTTCGTTTGTTGTAGGTAAGAGCCAATAAAGTGGAAAGAGTGCAAGGCATGAACAATGTTTGTTTAGGGAAATTCTTTTGGTTAAATGGAATCGCCGTGTTCAAGGTTCAAATCTTGGCAATTAGAGAGTCTCTTCTTGGTCAAACCAAGCGAGAGAGTACATATCCGAGAGTATCGCTTTCATGGACAAATTCACCTTCAAACTGAAGAACCAAGAGCTTACCTACAGGGATGCATAGGGCAGCGGTGTCATCCCTTGTAAGTACACTGGCGACACATGGACAGTTCCTCACTGCCATCTTCATACGAGGTTGGCTGCTTCTTTTTTGCAAGAGCAAACAATCCGATGAACTGGTTCAAAGAAACAGTGCCGAGCCTAAGACCTGGAAGCTGTGAACGAGGAAGAGTTATCGAGGAGCCGAACCTAGGCTATTACTAAGGGCAACTATCCTTGTGCTTACTCTAGTCTTTGATTCCATTTCTGTTCTAGAAATAGGAGGTATAATGAAGTGAGCGATGAGCTCGGCTTTGGCCAAAAGAGTAGTCCATGTACGTCCAATGTCAGATATATTGGAGCTCTATCGAAACCCTGAAGCTTAAGTGCTTTCTCTCTTTTGTCCCTAAAGCAAGTTCTCTCAGAACCACTTGAATCTCTGCCTGAACTCTAGTATGTGCGAACTCTCCTTTAGAACTCTTTCCATTTCGCATTCAATTGAAAAATGAAATGAAGCCAACACAGCCAGTGCAAGTGGCTGCTATGGTTTTTTACCAGCTAAAAACCCATTTCATTGAATGCACCACCAAGGAGACTCAAAGCCTAGTGTGTGACCTATTTTGTGTGCAATTTCCTCTGCTAGCTCAAAGAACAGCGAAATCCAATTAACCCCATTCACATTCGGTCTTTCAAAGGCACCAAGTGAAAATGAAAAGAAATTCCATTCCCCAGGTCTGGCATTCAAATTCTAAACAGCTCAACCATCTGCTTGCTCACTTTTATATCTCAGCAAAACGCCACAAGTATATCAACGCTCTGTGGACCAGGACAAATGCATGTGGATAAATGCTACGCTACTCGCTTCGATTTATGCATTTTATTACCCAGAACTTTGCACATTGCATTCAAATGCCACCTTCCAAGGACGTGAAGAAAGAAATACATCCCACCCAACACCGGATACAGAATACTGTCGTCCGCCATAAGGAAAAGTGGAAAGAAAAATAACTTCTTCTATTTGAATTGACAAAAATGGAAATTTGATCGTCCTAGTTGACATACTATCCCGTGCACGTCCCCCAAGGATAAGGAGTGCCCGCCATAAACTATTCCCAGACGCAATAAATAAATTGAATAATTTTCCGTCCAAAGGGGGATGAGAATAAATTTAAACTCTACACCAATGGTCCATGAAACTCACAGGATGTTCTTCAAAAAGCGACGTTAGAAACAAAATATTCTGGCAATTAACGGCGAAACGTATCCTTTTCTACCTTCTGGGCTTGGTCTCTTTTTTCAACTCTGACCATGGCACATTATGGCCGCAGTCTATAAAAAAACGAAAGAGGAAATATCCTTCAAAAGCAATTAGGATAAAGGATATTTCCTCTTCTTGCCTAAAAGAGGCGCTAAATGGTCAAAGTTAAAACAGTGACAGGGAGTAAAAAAAAATTGGCTACAGAAGGACTCTTTGCCTCTTCGTTTTCCATCCTGTGCAACCCACAGAGCAACCGCAAATGCCATGATATAACAGAAAGCTAAACCCATACACACAGTCATTAAAGCAATGCTAGTCGCTTGTGCAGTTAATGCGGAGGAGGAGGATGAACTATAAAGTTTCCTTACCTAACCGACATTACCACAGATCACCTGCGCGTTGTTATATGGAATTTCATATTCGTCCTGACATTTATTTTCAAATGTGAAAGGAATATGTTCGCAAAAAGGGGGAGAAACGGAAAAAAACTCAGAAATGAGCTCGGTCACATGTTATAGCATTGAATTGCATTTGACTGCCCGAGGCTGATGAGCGTGTGCATGATGGGTATGAAGTTGTAGTTGATAATTCTTCTATGGAAAACTTGTTCGTGTTCGGGACAACTGACATTTATTTCATTGTCTGGTTGACAGAGGAAAGAATGAGAGAAAAAAAAGTCTTTAAAAACGATGTATTTGCATAAGGTTTTAAAGCGGAGCCTAAAAGTATGCACCGTGGTTTGAAACTTTGGTGGAGGGTGTCCAAACTAATGTGAAAAGAAAGTAAACTTTAAACTCTCGTAAAAGAAATTTAAAAAGGCAGAACTATTAAGCATTTAAAAGAACATATATTTTTAGCAGTAAGGACGAATTTTACCCTCAAATGAAGTTCACTTTGAAGGACGAATAGTTCCACTAAGCCGTCCACTTCCAAACTGATTCATCTCGCTCAAATCAAACTCAAATCACTTAAACACAACGCAATCCATCAAAATGGATAAATATAAAAAATAACGCTACAGCTATTTGGAAGAAGTTTTGTCCTCACCCTAAGATTATGCTTTACTTTATGTGCCATCCGGTGGTGATTCAAAATGCTCAAATCGCATCGTGTGTTGCGCATCCTTTCCAAAAAAAAAAAAAAAAGAAATTGCAGCACAAAACCATAACAATAAAAAAAATTATATTCTCCTCATCTTTATGGCACGAAGTAAGGATAATACCAGGAATACATTTAAGAGAATCCCAATAAAAAACACCAATAACTATTACAATACATACATTCAGGACGCAAAACCACAAGAAGAAAAAAAGGAAACAAAAATACATACATTTCTTAACGACATGTGGGTTTTATTGACAATTCGATGGGTTGGTTGAATGCATTTTACAGACGATTATTGGCACGCCATTTAAACCCATCGGTAGCGCATTGTAACAATGGTATCTAAGCGTAGCTTTCGATGATCGTAAGGATATTTTATACGACATGGGTGCTGCTTGCACACTTAAACACACAAAGAAGCCCAGAACGAGTGTGAGACGATGAACATAAATCCTCAATTTTAATGTCGGAAAGTGTAATAATAATATCCACTTAGGATGATGTGCATCTCTGAATGGAATACGAGTACTTATCCTTATAAGGGTAAGCCAACAAAACAAAGGGGCATACAGAGGAGGAAGAGGGGCATACCAAGTTGAAGGAGAGCAAAACTGATGGTTTATTCAATGTTATGACGAAGGAATTGCTTTAGAGTACACATTTTGATATGTTTTTATGAATAATTTCACTGGAATTCAGTGTGCATAGCCTTTCAGAGATCAGGCATGGTGCATACGTAATGAGTATGGTGAAAGGACTTCAATAATTTCTTAGATATACCTTCATTTTGGGATTTTAAGCAAAGACATAGGGTGGGCTATATTGGTGTCGATTAGGGTCCAAACTTTGAGTCATCTACACTGGAGAGCTCCACCGCATATACATATGCAACTTTTAAATAATTCCGCCTCAAAGTATACCCTAGTTTCTATTCTACTTCGCGAGGTTTGTGTCTTATCTGATCGAATAAAAATTGTCCCCTTGTTTATTTGGCCTGCTGACGTATGCAATCACAGACTCACGTAGGCGGAGGTAGGCCCTTTGTCACACTATGTATACATGGAATTGTAACCGAAAAGTTTGCTATTGATTCCCAGTCAGTTTTAGTCTACCCTCCATTCTTCTTAAAATGATAGTAAGGTCGATTGATATCTCTACCTTTGCGCAAGTAAAGATCGAGATGTTCTCTCCACATCGCAGCAAATGTAAGTAAGTAGAAACTGCTCTTCAAGTCGTAGCATCCTTATAGATGGACTAGACACTGTTTGATTGGCCTTCACTCTAGTCGCTAAGGCATTTAATCAAATGAATTTTGCAGTAGTTCCAGACATGAAGAGGAAGATGGGAACATCCCTCACATTCTGTAAAACTCTGCTCTAAATCATATTCAAGTTTGCCTAAAAGTATACCACTTTTTTGATAAATTTATCAGGCATGGCTGGTGTATTTTCCAATTTATGGGAATTGCCTAAAAGTATACTACTTTTTAATCAATTTATCAGACATGGTTGGTGTCTTGTCTAATCGATGGGAATTACCCTTTGTTTTTGTCTTTCAATTCGTGATTTAATTTTCCATAGATTGAACTTACTCACCATTTATTTAAAAATACATACATATGTATTTGCATTAGTTGCCTAAAATGCACCTCTTAAGCTTGATTTTTTAATCCTTTTAATTGCCTTAAATATTCAAGTAGTAGCACGTACATATTGCTCCTTTGTGACAGCATTTCTAATCATCTTAAGTCTGTTCATTATTCCAATATTGCCTACAATTGAAGACATACAATAATTACCCACGCGTCATTCCCCTACCTCTTCTCACAATCAAAAGTCTGCCTAGAGTACGAAGCAACATTAATCCTATTATGAGATTGTTTCATTTCATAGAACGAAATTCAACGTCTTACATCAATCACACATGTCAGAAATTTCCATAATACCGTCAAGGAGAAGCATTTCATATCGGTCTTGGAAACTTCACAACCAAACGCCCTTTTCGTCTTCAAACAATGAGAATGAAACACCATCTACACATGTACGTCGATAAATTTTCGAATTATGAAAGGAACTGACAAGTGTACTGACATCTTATTGAATGCATTTCCTGTGTAAGTCAAATCATGTGCTAAATTTGTCTAAGTCGACCACAAACTAATATCTTGGGGCGTATGCCCTCTGCTAAAGATGGCATTAAGGACTAACAGATGTATACCCGAGCCTTAAGTTCCTATTCACAAATTCTTAACAAACTTTACACTTGCCCTTTACACAAATAAGAAATAATATAAAAGAGAAGATTATCATCACAATTTGTGTGCATATCCTTGATAATATCTGCCCACGGGAATTTCACTTCTTCTTCCTGTTTATAGAAAATTCATTTCAATACACAAAGAAAGTGAAAGCATTTAGGTGGCATTAATACGATAATAAGCCAAGATACCATCGGGTATTTTGACACAAAAAAAAAAAAGAAAAAAAAGGAAAATTCGGCATATCGGATCGATAAATACGAATAAAGGTGTCTGACGAGGTAGAATGTCATTTACTGATTGCTGATTGTAGCTACAAAATGTAAATGCCATTGGCTTGCATATTTATTCCAGTAATGATTTATACCAAAAAAAGAAAGGCAGGGCGTGGTGTGAGGAGACTTAGGTTAGGTCCTTATCTTGACAATTATGCAAAGGAATTTGTGTTTGCTATTGGCTTTGAGTTCCATTGGGTTTTATGTCTCTTCTTTTTCGGGATTCTCATTTTATTTTTGTTATCCCTTGAAACCTGATTACGCGGAAGTAGATTTCTCAATTGCGATGTGTTGGGCCCAAAGAATCGGGTTCAATATGAATATTTTCAAAAATCGTTGCATACTCTTAGGCGTTAGTCTTGCATGGTGACCCCAAAATTAATGTTTCTCCACCTAAAAGTATGCAATATATCTTAAATTCGTATTTGAAGTTGTGTCATGAAAAAATGCCTGATTTAACAATTTATTTTAACGACCGATGTGCCTGATCCAAGTGCATGCATTTCAGCGAATAATAGACCTCAACACCCTCCCACTAATCAATGGCTTTCGGCTGGCAATCCAGACAGCCAAACGAACTGCGGATTGCAGCCTATCTATCGAATGATTCCATTTATCAAAAAGGATGAAGTTGTAAATTTTGACTAACACGCAATGTTTCTGGTGCAATGTTGTGTGTGCACCCAAAACCCAAGGCTCCAACCGGACTCGGCAGACACATAGCAAACCAATCAGTTGTTGTACTATTTTGCAATTTATTACATTACTCATTCGGTTTTATATTTCCCTTGACCGGACAGAGGCAATATAGTAATTCGAGTTGACATTTCAATTGATGAATGCCAGCTCTGTCTGAAGGTTGTGTAATAAAAATTTACGAGACTTTTACCACTTGCAATTGATTTAATGACGTTTGTCATGCAGTTGAAGTGACCAAAAGCCTGTCGTTAAATTAAATTAAATCTCATGAATCAGATGGAATTTGTTGTATGTTCCTTATCCACTTTGGGAAAGACAAACCTGGTAAAAGTTTTCTCAGGTAATAGTTATCAAATTTGTATCCGAAAATTTGCTACAAAACCTCTTATTGGTTTCTCTACAACTAGAAGGTTGCATCTAACTTCAATTTCATTTTATGTATTTGTTGCACAATCTCATATCCTTTGCTCGTTGGAATCCTTAGATCAGATATACACAAAGTAAAACAAAGTATTTTCTCTCTCTCGGTTTCTGTAAACTCAGGCTACAATCTAATATCTATGGAAAGTTTATTTTTTAAGGACTTTTTCGGAACAGAGCTGTAAAAATTCCAATTACTTTGAAAGTTCTTGAAAATTTCACCTATTTTTTGCATATTTTTAGGTGATTTTACTCTTCCTGTAAATATACTTGCTTTTTCTGTCGTCATAGGAAATTAATGCGTACTTTTAGGGGCTAGTTGGGGTGGATTATATTTCCTTCCTTCTTTTTGCCTTTATGTTGGGTTACTTTCATTTGTTTGCGGTTCCCCTGTATCTAAAGTGCTCTTTTGTTTCAAAGGTATGTGGTCATTTGTATAATAAGGGAGTCATTAAGTTACTGAAGGTAATGAGCATTATCTTGAGAACTGACTGGGACTTAATTTGACTCAAGGAGGCTCTTTTGTTCAAACACAAATTGAGGGATGAAATTTTATTCCCTATTTGCTTCCTTTACAAACAACAAATAGAAGAAATGCTGTGGTGGGATAAGTAGACCTCAAAATAACCTTTTACGCTTCGAATATGTTTACGATTGACATAGTCAGTTGGCTTCTTCAGAGTTTCATCACAAAAGAATCCTATTTGAAGTTGTGTCCTTGATCGGAGTTATTCTTGGATTTTCTGCAAAAAGATTTGCGTTTTCATCTCACATTGAAGGATTTATTTTTAGGATTTGTCATTATTCTGTCTTCAAAACAGCAGGTGGTCCCACACGTTTCCCCCCGATCAACAAATACAATTAATCAGGCAAAATGCATAACTGGCCAATATTTAGGTAATAATTTGTCAACAGTAATCTGCAACCATTTAGAATTCTACCAAATCTCATTGATGCACAAATGGTTCGCAATTAATTATTCAAAATTTCTAATTAGTTTCAACCAATTAGACTCCAATTAAAATTACCCTATTAGCTGTGCAAATAAATTACGTGACGTACTTATGAATTTAATCAATCAAATCCTGTTCTGCATATGTGTGACGGTCATAACTCTCAACAATTAATCAGAATTCTAAATAATTCTATGTGTGAATGGGAAGAATAGTGATAGCATCAAATTCTAATGGAACTTGTCTACTGGCATTCGATACAAAAGTATCTGCAGCGTATCAACTTTTCGAATCGAATATTTTGGAAATTTTATTGCGCACTGCACATTATTATTTCGTCGACTGTGTGGTTGGATCTTTTGTTTGTTGGATTAAATGAAAACCAGAACACTGTGGGCTGTTTACAGACCGCATATAGGAATGCCAATGAAAGTTTAATTAACCATGCGAGAGCGGGAATTCGCCCCTGCCGAGAGTTCTCAGCGGGATATGTTTTAGTCTGTCATTAAGAAGTTTGAAATTATACAGCGGGATACGGCTTGTGTAGCTAAAATGCTACAATAATTGGAAAAATTCAATGCGAGTGCGATATCGATCTTCGTCTGTCATATCTCTCGATGCAACAAGGTACGGCTTCCTACATCAAATAGAAAAAAAAACGCACAATCTTATCGGTTCCCCTTGTAGACACGAAAAAATCACTTGCACCATGTATCTTTCGATCTACAGATAGAGTTAGTAATCTCAGACATCGTCTCTATAAAATGAGTGGTTGCTCTAATGGAATTGCAAAGTTTTGCAGTCCCTCCGCGTTCAAACAACACAATGAGGCACTTACTTGGACTTATTTTGTGTTGTGGTGTGCTTTTCATCTCGGTCAATTGTGAGGTTTTAAGTCAGTGTCAGGGCATAGATGACGGTACATATATAAAGGGCACACAAGCCCAATCATTCATCTACTGCAATGGAAATCGTTCCTATACAGCCGATTGTCCCCTAGGGCTCACGTTCGATCCTTTGGACGGTGGCTGTGCTAACCGTAAGCAGAATGCAACTGCAAGTGTCGTCTGTCCAACAGATGAAATCAGTTTTATTGCCAACAAAGACTCACCCACGGAATATTTCGCGTGCATGCATGGGAAGCCAATTCCAATGACTTGCTCTGGTGAGCAACATTTTAATCCTTTGACACAAAAATGTGAATCTCCCCTAGCAGCTGATTCCATTGTAAGTACACAAGTTTCGAAGGGGATTTTCTGATTTTCGATAAATAAAAAGCATTTCCCTTTTTTGAACTACTCAGCCAATACCAACAGGCACAATACCAACTTGGAACCCAACTGGATCAACACCAACTTGGTCGCCGAGACCTTCAACATGGAACCCAGCAGGTACAACTTGGGCTCCAACAGGCCCAAAAGTCCAACAGGCTCAACATCATCTTCAGGCCCAACAGATACAACACACAGTGGTTGCTTCCATAGTCTAAAAAATTGTCATGAACTTATCATCGCCGTTCACTCGGTCCATTTTATTTTGAATGGCTTGTCAGTGAAGCTCCTTTTTAAAGAAACAAAAACTTAAATAAATTGTGTCCCAACAAATTAAAGGAACGATGCATTTTGAACGCAAGGAAGTCACAACACAATAGGCCACAATAGCTACACATTCCTCCACAGTCCTCTTACAGAAACGGACTTATCCTCCAAGTGATAAATTTTATTTCGGGAATCTACATTCCTCAATGTCCTTAGTTCTTAGATATTTAGTCACTCGATGGCATGTAAATAAACTGTCCATCCGTAGTCGACGTCAATAAAACTTTTGTCATGAACACCAAGTTCAAGGATCCAACAAAAAAAATAAGATCCCAATTTAGCTTTACTACTTAACGTTGAGAAGGCACACCTCTCCTTCTTATTCAAACTCAATGACACCAAGTTATTCTTAGTCCCAAAAGAGAGAAAGACCCAAGTATCCCTAAGCCACTGGTAGAAGAAAAAAACATAAAAGTCCATCCCTCAATTTGTGTAAATCCTGCAAACAAAAAAAGCCTACTTGGGGATATAAAAACGACTAAGGTAATTCCCGGTGCGGCTCTTAGATAACATTGATTCCCTCCCTCAAGAGAAGAAGTCCTAAAAAACTCATTTTGATATAAAAAATGACCACGTCCTTTCGAACACAAAAAAATTAGACACTCACCAACGTATTTTGTTTTCAGCACAAGGATATAACCCCCCTCCACTCTCAGGTAGGAATTTCCTCTAAAACCACGAGACAAAACGCACAAATTAAATGCTTTTCATCGGCACGTACACACAATTTAAGTGGTGGAAATCCTGCCAGGATGACGGAGCACATGTCGTAAATCTACTCGTGGAGGGGGGCCAGCCAACTCATGTATATTTATGCCACATTGTTGTCCCTTAAATTTAAGCCAATAAAACCGAATACACCACAATTACGTAGTTGCCTCTTCAAGGCAAAAAAAAAAAAACGATGATCCTTCGACTGGTGGAGTATCAAAGTTCAGGCCTAAAGCACCTACACGTAAGCCCCCCTATAATTAATATTCCAATGAACGATTAATTTAAGGGTTATGTATGTAGTGAGTGTTTGAACTGGGTGCGTGGCGCACTTCCTAGGCTCAATTGTTCCCCGGGGAGGAATTATGTCCTTTGCACACTCCCACTCTCCCGATTAAGATAATGATGCTGGCAAGACGTGATTTAGGACTATCGTATGTGTGTGGTGTTTCTGTGTCTGGTATTTATAGAATTATTAGCAATATGCCGGCGAGGATTCAGAGATTTATCGAGAGAGTAGATTGTTTTAATTATATCCTGCGAGTAGGCGGAATATCTCGGGATCGATATGACTGTATTTACGCGTAAAGTGTGCTAATTGACTAAGTGGACGTGAGAGTAAGTAAATTTCGTCGAGAGGAAGCCTTTGAAGGGTTAAAGCGGAAGTCGCGGAGGCTATTTTGTGATGGTTCATTTGGGGTGTATTATCCTTTGAGGCAGTGCATTTCAAGAGGTCTATTTGTTACTGTGATCCACTTAAGTGTGTAGGATTCTTTCAATATTTGGTTGAAGGAGGATCTAGTTTCGACTGCCAATCTTAAGCTTAACAACAATCTCTCCCGATTCTCAAAGAATGTATGCCTGCTTCTTCCAGTTGTAGAGATCAATAAGTGATTCCCTTCCCTGCGCAGTATTTGCTCCAAAACAGATGGATTGATTGTCACATGACATACCATCTCCTGGTCGAAATCTGGTTTATGCTTCCAAAAGTTCAGAGGGGCATTGTGTTTATTCCAGCATTAAGTGAATAACCTGGATAAGATGCTAGGATGTAGATCACTCAGAAAGCACTCGGTATATTTTAATACGAACGCGGAGAAAAAACTGTGAACCATAAATGAATGCGAAAATTACATACAAATTTCCTTCTGTCAATTGGAACGCCACCTAGTTATTATAGAATTGAATCGCAATGGCGCCTGATTTGCAAGAAGAACATTCATGTGAAGAGGGCACTCGTCCTTAAAAAGAAAACGAATATTTCGCTTCGGGGTACAAGCGTTGCCGTGGGTAGGGTTCAACCTTCACCATCTCTGTCTAGTAACCCTGATATCCTTACAGACCTTAGCTATGAATATATCGATGAAGCACGTGTGCAGTGTTTGACGGCCTTCCTATATTTAGATTCCACCGTTGTCTTCGTTGAGGGAATTTATCTGTCGTCCATCTCCCTTCGAAGGACTCTTAGTATCCCAGACATTTAGTTCAACAAAAGATGCCTCATCTGGTTCCACATGAGTGATGGGTACTCCAAGTGCTCAGCTATAACAAATACATAGATTTGGCATACGCCTATTTTTAGTTCTTTGCTATGCATTATGTGGAGCTGATGATGCGTCCTAGGTGTACTAGGACTCAATTTTGTTACTCACTTTGCAATATTCTTCAACCCAAATTGATAAGTTGATAAGTAATGAGTCGATAAGTTATAGTTTGGTCGCTGATATAGTCTTCTTATGCCTTTGTGGCTCCTATTTAAGTTTTAAAATTGATCAGTTGATGAGAAACTGAAAAGTTAATCACAAATAAAACTTTAAAGCTTGTTAAGTGCTTTCTTCCACTCAATTGAATAATTTTGAATAAATTTGTACAACTTCCTTGAGCCTGACTACAAAATATCCTTTAAAAAAACTCCTCATCTTATTTGCATCTAAATAACCCATTTAGCGTAACGACCTTGGTATGAGCGCAACATTATCACAAGTTATAGCCTACTTAGTGGACTCGTGGTTGGAGGAAAAAAAATCTGAAAATATCTTCATTACTTGAAACTCTATACCCAGTCCTAGCACAAGGATATACAACCTCCATCCATGTGACACATTAAAGGCATTTGCATGGAACAGGATGGCAGGCATCCTCAAGAACAGCAAACCGAATGACTGTTGAGGAGAAGTGTCATTAATCACTTGATAGAGACAGAGTGAGAGACATCAGGAAATGGAACGACGACGAAGGAATAAATGTGTGCGCAAGGATAATAATCAAAAGCATGAAAGTTGTCATCCGGTTATGATATTTCTTCCGGGTGGTTTGGGGGGCGGCGGCGGCGGCAGAAAACGTGCCGCTTTTTATGGAACGATTTTCATTTTCATTGTTGACAGATGGATGGATTCGAGAGGCTGGTGGATGCTGTGAATCCCCAGGACCAAGGGAACAACTTTGTATCGAGTTTGCGTATTCTTATCATTCCAGGTGGAGAAATTAAGTGTAAACATTGGTGATTTGATTAATGGAGCAGATTTGCTAATAATGTTTTCTCTGGCACCGGACGAAATGAGGTGATAAATTTTTATGAGTTATAAAGTGTCGAAAGATGTTTTTTTCTTCGCTGGAACAGTTCAAGTTGGATAGAAGCTTTTGAAATTGAAAGAAGGACACGATTGTACCAGGGAAGCGTCGAGGGACAAATCATTACCATGCAAATGCTGGAAATTGTTTGGAGAGGCTGCAACATATGCTTGAGAGATGAGAGAACTCAGACTTTTGTATTACCAGGAGAGCAAACCTTGTACTTCTCACCATGGATAGGTGCTGCCGATCAGTGCTTAGTATTTTGGACAACTGTGCATAGGGTCAAATCCTAGACATACCTGTCATACCATCAATTCCTTTTTTTATGACCTCACTTCTTACGAGAGTCTGAACGCCATTCAAGGGTATTACTGTCATGAGAAAGCTTCTAAAAAACTTCTGGAATTACCTCTTATTTACTGGAATTTCAGGCTCTAAACCTTAGGACGTTAAGGTACTTAGCAGAAGTGTTGTACACCCTTAGATCATATGAAGTCTTTCCTTGTCTATCAATCTCTTTAGCGATCTAGTTTCCTAAGATTCCAGTATGACCAAGAACCCAATCAAAAGCAAGGGAGTTCTAAGAGATTTCTAGCATTCAGAGACTGCTTTTTAAAAGGTGTTACTGGATAGTCCAATGCTCTAGGTATAGGTTATCTGCAATCCTTCTGGCTATGTACTCTTTAGAATATAGTTCGTGGCCATTTGAATAGCCTCTGCGAAATAAATACATGTTCTTGACTCCCTTGTCCTTTGACTAGTTTTAGAGCAATCCGTAGGAACACGATTGTACTCCATTCCAAGCTCTGATTGTGGTTCAAGCCAGTCCTAAGTACTCTGAAAGTCGGCTTTATAATCGAGCTGCAATTTTAGTTCATGGTTCAGTGCTTAGTGCGCGGGGCTATTGTGCTTTGGGTTCATGGCTCGAACTCCAGAAGGAACCAAGAAGTGTTTTTCATAGCCCCAGCTCTTGCAAGGGTCTGAGTTAGGGTAAGAAGTCTTAGGTTTAAATAGTATCAAAAGCCATCTCTTTAAAGACAATAGATTGCTTTAAAAGGGCTCTCTGATAGAGGTACAAAGAGGATATGAGTTGATTAGTGTATTTGGAGCAGACTCAAGTAACTTTTAGCTCCCGTGCAGCCGAGACAAATCGTTCTTTGAAATGTGGCACAAAGGTCAATCATGTCCTCTTTTCTATCAAAAAACTGATAGAAACTGTCTTAGCAATGTAAGACCAAAAGATCCTATGTAGGGATAAGGTCCTTGGCTTGCTGAAGGCACCTTTGCACTGTCAAAATCCTGATGCGTTTGCTTCTAATAGAGTTCACTTCAAAGGGTTGTTTTTTAGCGAGGATTACTCCTAGATATTTCAGTTCATTCGGGAGCCAGAGAGGGATACTTTTGTTACTGACAGAGTCAGACTGGTTTCAATCAAGTGCCGATACCTCAGTCCACTAGCTAGCTACGGACATCTGGCAGAGTCACACATGTCCAATGCCAATGAAACTGCCCCCTTAATTAGCCTTAAACGCCCATTTACACCATCAATCAATCTGAATTGCTTCAATATTTCATTGAAGGCAGCGAATAAAAATGCAAATAAATTTTATTACATAAATAAATCTCTTATAAACCGATTAAACCACTCATCCAAGCTCTTTTACGTCGCACTGAAGTATTTAAATTTATTTTATTTCTCCGGAACTCTCTGAGAATTATATGACAATACGGACCTATATTCTTGTGCAAAAAATAAAAAAAAATCCTTAAATTAAATCAGAGCCTCTGCAGGCGCGTGTTGTACAGAGTACGTGATGGAATAAACATTTTAAAAACCCCCACAGGGCACATGTGCTCTCCAGATTAAATAAATGTTTCATGAGTGATGAGTGTTAACATTTAAGGCAACGCAAAGGGCTTCTCTCTGTAACCCCCAGAGTCATATTTTAGTTGAAAATTCGATCATCCAAATGCAGTATTGTCGCCGTCCTTAAATGCCATCCGAAATGATTTGATCTATATCCTTCGGTTGCTATTCAATTAATAAATGCAAATTCTCCCCAAACCCGACGACCATTCATTCAAGGCACGTGCTCGATTATGATCTGTGGCTCCTGCTGCTGCTGCTGCTGCTCTCGATGGTTATCAATCGAAATTAGCATTTTAATTTCACGTAAATTGAAAGTGATTACAATTTAGATTTGCCTTTGGGCAATTAGTGTTGATTAAATTAATTCGCTGAAAGCTTCTTCCTTCGTTTAATAGTAATCAGAGGAAATATAAAATTAAAAACAATCATCAGGGGTTTCTAGTATATTTGACTTTTTGGAATTCAATTAAAAAATAATAAAAAAAATTTCCATAGGTATTTTTTCACTCAGGAAGTTTTGTATGTAAATTTGGACAGGCTGCCGCCTGGTGGGTGGATTGATGTTGATTTTGATTTATTAACTGCGACAGGGGTTGCTTTTTTGTCATTTTCAAATTTTCAGTAAAAAATACAAACATTTATCTTTATTTGCCTAGCATACTGTGTGTGAATGACACTATTATCCTTTATCCACACACTGGGACTGCTTCCTGGTTGAGAGTTCATGGAAGGATGTGGGCTGGGAAACATTTTGGGGGATAAGTAAAAAATTGAAGGAAAATTTAAAGCTTTTTCCTTCTAACTCATAAGGACTCCATATTGGGAACTCGTTGCCTTTAAACGCTTCATTTATCGAAACCAAAGAGGAAGTTCATGAAAGAAGAAAACATACGCCCGACAACTGGAGTATCAGTTCTATAAGCGCCATCGTCGAAAAAGGCGATCCTAGATCGACAGTAGACTATATTTCCATACTCGGAAAGATCTTGAGTAAGATTAACGAATTGCAAGTCGAAACCCACCACCTTTTCATCACCTATGACAGTGCTTATAGTCACGAGCTCTACCCTGATGTGAGCTGCAGACGACGCCAGCAAGCTGCCGTGGAGTCGTTTACGACGATTGAAGAGCAGACGAAACGAGTTGGCCTTGTAGTGAGTGAGGAGAAGACAAAGTATGCTATCAACAAACAAAAAAATATCTACTGCAGGCTGTAAATATAGTCCAAAAAGCCAAGATACTATAGGACCAAATTGGGTCGGCCACATCAATCAAATAGACAACAATGATCCAGTCAAGAGAATCTTGCAGTCCGCAGGTTCGGAACGGCAAATAAGACCGAACTTCTGGTACAAAGACTAAGATCTCGAAGATGCCAGAGAACATGGTCTTCGCAGAGGAAAACAGACGATCCCAAGCAGAGACTTTACAAGGGTCGGAAGCCCTTTTAGGAGCTCGTATTCAACACATCTTAGGTGAGGCACTTAAGACATTTTCTAGTCTAGTTAAATGGACCTTAAGGCAACTGTCGTGCTGCTTTAACGCATTACAATATCTTACTGACTATGAAAGGATATAAGTTTACTGGGTGTCTGGACAGAAAGGCATATTGTAGGCAACGAATATTAGTAGAGTAAAACGCAGTTAGTCATTCATTTGTAATCGTTAGTTGCATTGTGGCTAATAAATTGTACTCGCAAGTACTCGTTACTTTTATCCGACTACTTATGGATAAATAACGAATGAGTATTCTACATTTCTAAAGCTTAAGATGGCTCTGAATCTGGCAACATGAACAGTGATCAGCGGACTGGGAATATAATCTGAGGTTTAATCAGACCTTTATCGTTCAAAGAGCTGGTCCAGCTGTGGCTCTTTTGTCACAAGGCAGCCATCCACCTATCTACCAAACCTTCAAATAAATCCTTCACTTCTTTATTATAAGCATTAGTTTCTCTTTTGGCCCGGAAAAGGAATGCCAAATCCGAAAGCATTCCTTGCAATTGTGCACAAGAAAGTACTGTCTTCAGCTCACAGATGAACTATGCTATTGCGACTATAATTATCATCTTTAAAAGCCTTTAAGTCGCATTGTCTCCCACGTGGGAAACGGTTGTCGTATGAGAGGAGAAAAAGGAAAAAATATTTATGCGTGGTATTTTTATGATGGTAATTTTGCTATAATGGCATTTTTATTTAATTTAAAATGAAATTCCAAACTTCATCCACTAAATAACTCGGAAACATATTATAAACCAATTAACCACGGAATTTTCATTAAAAAATCACTCATGAGTAATTATTTTCTGTTTATTAATTTTTAATGCCTCCGTAAAGAGATATTGTTTGGGAAAAAATTGCATTAAACTCGGTTGAAACATGAGTGAGCCTTTTGGTATCAGGAAAGGTGTAAGGCAAGGCCGAAAGCTATCATGGAATCTGTTTGAAAACTTCTTCGAGTGATCCTTGTAGAAAGAGTTATTAAAATATCTAAGAAAAGCCCCTGAAAGATTAGTACAAGAAATGATACATTTGCATTTCATTGCATACTTCTTGGCGGTGGCATTTTTCACATCGTGTTTGATAGAACAGATGTCCCCTATGACTTAAATTTTCGCTTTGACGATGTTTATAGAAGCGTCTTCAAAGAAAATAAACAATTTTACTACTGAAAAACACAGAGCACGCACACGATTGTGTTGTTCCCCGGCAACTGACGTGAGCCTGTGGAATCATTTTCATTTCCCTGCCTTTTACGAGGATTATAAAACTTTTCCGCAATAGACGCAATCTCTCACAAAGTCTTTGAGGCTTACTATTTCTTACATAAAAAGCCAAATTGCATCGTAGTTCCATTGCATCACAAGAACAGGTAATTGGAAGACCCCTTTCGCCTAGGAATGGTTGTAAAAATGTCCTTGGGAAAGGGGAAATTCTTGAATTGATTGCATTTAGTAATAAACCACCAAAACAAAATGTCGTATGTTCATGGAAAGATATTTTTTATTTTTGTTTTACTTCAAATTGCATTTGCACTAAAAAAACAACACCGCCGCCGCATCGTAAACTTCAAGGCATTCTATGCACACTATGCGAGTTTATTTTCCCGGTGGAAAATATTTCAACTCACATCAGAGCTGTAAAGGAACGGAACCTTCGTTTGGTTTTACGAGCCGCTTCTTGAAAAAAGAACTTACCCACAAAATAGAGAAGAACTTGTTTTTGTTCAGCAAAATTGTTATAAAGGATTATCGTCTGGATGTAGCTTCTTCTGACAACTTTTAGTTAGAAGAAAAACAAGGAATAATAATTGTTAAAAGCCTCTATGGCTTTTCTACTCTCTTCTTTTGTTTTCGTCCTTTCCTCTGCTATTTGTTTGTCCATGCTTATGGATCCAGTCCTGTAACATCCCGATGGCTTCATTGCAGTCATCCTCTAACAACTCAATAAGTTTGGCAACAAGTACAATCGCTATATCATCGGTGAGGCCAATTATTTACGTCGTAAAATCGTTTCCACAGTAGTGGACCTAGTACGAAGCCCTGAGGGACACCATCGCCTGCGATACTGCCTTACCCGGTCGTCGGTATCGTAGCGCAGTATTCTATCTTTTAAAACAAAGTTCAATACCAACTGATTGAAGTCCCACCTACATACTTTGGCCTTGAGATAATTCTGATTGCCTAATCGACCTCCTGTCAGCTTGATAACAGTTTTTTAACTCGAATTCCTCTTCTCTAATACCTTTACTTGAGTTAAATTAATTGCCCCCTGCCTAATATGCTTTTAATTGAGAACTTCCCCCAGAGCTGCACACAGATAAGGTATCCGTTTTTTTGTATTAATCTTTGAACACCTCCCGAGATAAGCATAAATAAGTGTCCACTTGAGTGGATGTTGACATTTTTGTTTACCTTATCGACATTTTGAAATGAAATCAATTACCGATGACGCTTAACGATTTTTATTGATTTAAAATAAGTTTGACTCAACGCATTATATACTTGAAATTTGATAATGAAAATTTTAGAAAAGATATTCCACTTGACTGTGACCTTAAATAGGGACATACAAAGTTGTTAAGTGGAATGTATATAGAGAGGTAGACTGTTGGGAGTTGCGGTGTCTTGGATTTTAAGTTGCACAAGCTTTGATTGTGCACATTTTCTTGCTGTCATCCCAGCCGAATCCGGTTGGACATTCTTGTCGGGTCAGTTGTCCGTTATGGCAACGATAGAAGTAGTGACAGTCAGCAGGATATGGGAAAAGTCCTGATAAATGTTTGCTGCAAAGGACGGCGGGGTCTGCTGCTGCTGCTGTTGTTGTACTTGCGATCGTTGTTGATGACGGGAAACTTGGTGTCGATCCAGTTGGGTTCCAAGTTGGAGTTGGTGTGGTGCCTGTAGAAGCCCAAGTTGGAGTTGGTGTTGTGCCTGTAGGAACCCAAGTTGTACCTGTTGGGTTCCATGTTGAAGGTGTCGGCGACCAAATAGGAGTTGATCCAGTTGGGTTCCAAGTTGGAGTTGGTGTTGTGCCTGTTGGGTTCCATGTTGAAGGTGTCGGCGACCAAATAGGAGTTGATCCAGTTGGGTTCCATGTTGGGGTTGGTGTTGTGCCTGTTGGGTTCCATGTTGAAGGCGTCGGCGACCAAATAGGGGTTGATCCAGTTGGATTCCATGTTGGTGTTGGTGTTGTGCCTGTAGGAACCCAAGTTGTACCTGTTGGGTTCCAAGTTGTACCAGTTGGGTTCCAGGTTGTGCCCGTTGGGTTCCAAGTTGTACCTGTTGGGTTCCAAGTTGTACCTGTTGGGTTCCAGGTTGTACCAGTTGGGTTCCAAGTTGTACCTGTTGGGTTCCAGGTTGTACCAGTTGGGTTCCAAGTTGTACCAGTTGGGTTCCAAGTTGTCCCTGTTGGGTTCCAAGTTGTACCAGTTGGGTTCCAAGTTGTACCAGTTGGGTTCCAAGTTGTCCCTGTTGGGTTCCAAGTTGTACCAGTTGGGTTCCAGGTTGTACCAGTTGGGTTCCAAGTTGTGCCCGTTGGGTTCCATGTTGTACCTGTTGGGTTCCAGGTTGTACCTGTTGGGTTCCATGTTACTGTTGATCCAGTTGGGTTCCCAGTTGGTGTCGATGGCGGCGAAGCAGGGGTTGGCCAACTGGGGTTTGCAGTTGGTCTCGCATCTGTAGTTCCTGGCGGGGACCAACTAGGTGTAGATCCAGTCAAGTCCCATGCTGGTGTTGTACCTGTTGAACTCCATGTTGTTGTTGACGCCCAAGTTGGTGTTATTTCTGTTGAAGGTACTGAGAATGCTACTGCCTGGGTAGTTGGGGGATAAAAAAAGAAAATGCTTGTTGTTAGATCAGGAAATTCCCTTCAAAACTCGGACTTACTGGTTCGCATTTTTGTGTCAAAGGATTAAAAAGTTGTTCACGAGCACAAATCATTGCAATTGGCTTTCCATGCATGCACACATAATACTCCGAGGGTGAGTGTTTGTTTGCAACAAAAATGACTTCACCGACTGGACAGATGACGCTTGGCTCAGCGGAATTTTGCCCGTTCTTACGCTCAACACAGGCGCCGTCCACAGGATCGAACGAATGCCCTGGGGGACAATTGGCTTCATAGGACCGATCTCCATTACATACGATGTACGATTGGCATCGTGTTCCCTTTATGTAAGTGCCGCTGGGTTTGCCCTGACACTGGCTGAACACCTCACAGCTGGCCGAGACGAAAAGCACACCAAAACACAAAATTAATCCAAGTAAGCGCCCCATTTGTGTTGTTTGTACGCGAATGGACTGCAAAAGTTTGCAATTCCATTAGAGCAACCACGCATTTTATAGAAACAATGCGTGGGCTTAGGACCTCTATCTGTAGATCTAAAGATACATTAGCAAGTGATTTTTTCGTGTCTACAAGCGAGATCTGATAAGATTGTGGGCTTTTTTTGATTTCTATAAAATGGAAGCAAAGTAGTAGGAAGCCGTACCTTGTTGCATCGAGAGATATGGCAAGCAGTGATCGATATCGGTTATTTAATCGATTGCAAGTGAACAGAAACTACAGAAATAAGTACTTCAAAATTTGTTTGATTTGTCTGTGCGCTCCATTAGTGTTGGAAATGCTACGTAGGCTTATATGGGGGAAACTTTCTCTCGATAGTGTAGGAATCCAAGAAGTGCTACTGGCAGATAGCGAGTGTCGTTATCAATTAATATTATTGCTATTAGTGTGTGGTCAGTGGTACTTATGTCAGCCCATCAAGTTGAAATTATAAAACAATCAAAGCGCGGAACTAATCAAAGTCCTTCAGAGCACCTAGTTCTTATCACAATGGCAAGCCTCAAGTATTTGTCCACTTGACGAGGCTAGAAGGAAGAGACTGCATATAAAGTGTTGCGCGAAGGGCTCGCAGCTTAGTTTCGGACTAGTCGACCAATACGGGAACATGGTATCGAGAATAAATCGCGGAAACAGTAGGCTAAACGCAGGACTTGCAGTGGAATATTTTGTACTAGCTGCTGCTATTCTAATACCGTTGCTAGCCAGTGCTGCCGCTGACGGGAATTTGTGCGCTGACAAGGCGAACGGATGGAAGTATCAAGATCCTTTGGATTGCCACGGATTTTTCATTTGCTACAATCAGCAGGCACTCCAATCCTATTGTGACTATAGTGAAAAGTTTAGCGAGGAAACACAGAGTTGTGTAGTCGGCAAGTGTCCACCATGTAAGAAGTGTGATTCAGAAGAAACAACGAGTACCTCAAGTTCGACTAGCACTTCCACAAGTACAAGCACTAGCACTAGCACTCCTCCGACGACAACAACAAGCAGTTCTAGTTCTTCTAGTTCATCATCAACATCAACGACTCCTTCTAGTCCAAACGGCTGTGATGGTCACCAAGATGGATACATGTATAGAGATGCGAATGACTGCAGTGTTTTCTACCTCTGTGCCAATGGAGAACCGACATCTATGGACTGCCCTGATGGACTGTACTTTGATACTGTTATAAATACATGCAACTATCAGGACTTAGTGGATTGTAACAATAACCCAACAACTTCTAGTTCCACCTCGCCTTCAACTCCTAGCTCAACAACAAGTACAACGGAATCAACGACAACTTCTAGTTCAACAACCTCTACAACCACAACCACACCCGAGTCTACAACTACTTCTTCGTCAACAAGCACGACAACACCTACAACTACTTCTTCTTCAACAAGCACGACAACACCTACAACTACTTCTTCCTCAACAAGCACGACAACACCTTCAACTACTTCTTCGTCAACAAGCACGACAACACCTACAACTACTTCTTCGTCAACAAGCACGACAACACCTTCAACTACTTCTTCGTCAACAAGCACGACAACACCTTCAACTACTTCTTCGTCAACAAGCACGACAACACCTTCAACTACTTCTTCGTCAACAAGCACGACAACACCTACAACTACTTCTTCGTCAACAAGCACGACACCGCTTACAACGACATCTTCTTCTACGAGTTCTACTGCCTCCAGTACGACAACATCAACTACATCCTTACCACCACTGGGGCCCAATAAATGCGAAGGGCACAATGACGGAGATATGATAAGGGATGAGTACGACTGTGCAAAATTCTATGTTTGCGACGCTGGATCAGAAACAACTCATTACTGCCCCGAAGGATTACACTTTGATGTACACTTAAATGTCTGCAACTATCCAAGCTTGGTAGATTGCAGCAGCACCACAACGAAAAGTTCCACGACTTCAACAACGCCACCTACCACTACAAGTACATCAACGTCAGCCACACCATCAACAACAACGAGTTCATCGACGTCAACAACACCAACAACAACCACGAGTACATCAACGTCGACAACACCATCAACAACCACGAGTACATCAACGTCAACAACACCATCAACAACAACGAGTACATCAACAACAACAACAACACCAACAACAACCACGAGTACATCAACGTCGACAACACCATCAACAACCACGAGTACATCAACAACAACACCAACAACAACACCATCAACGACAACTAGCACAGCGACGCCTTCAACAACAACAACTCGCCGTCCTCCAGTGAATCCGAACTCCTGTGAGGGTCGTCAAGATGGAGAAATGTATAGGGACCCACAGGATTGCTCCAAGTTCTATGTTTGCTTTGCTGGATCAGAAACAACTCACTATTGTCCCGATGGACTACACTTTGACACCAAACTAAACGTTTGTAATTATCCACCTTTTGTGGACTGCAGTAGCGATCTGTCATCTACGACAAAAACCACACAGTCGACAACGACTACGACTCCCACGACAACAACGACTTCTACAACAACTACAATTCCTACAACAACGACGACTCCTACAACAACTACGACTCCTACAACAACTACAACTTCTACAACAACTACAACTCCAACGACAACTACAACTCCCACGACAACAACAACTACAACTTCTACGACAACAACTACAACTCCAACGACAACTACAACTCCTACAACAACTACAACTCCGACAACAACTACAACACCTACAACAACTACAACACCTACGACAACATCGACTCCTACAACAACTACAACTCCTACAACAACTACAACTTCTATAACAACAACGACTCCTACAACGACAAAGACTCCTACGACGACTACTCAATCTCCTCCAGAGAATCCCGATTCCTGTGAGGGTCGTCGAGAGGGCGAAATGTTTAGGGATCAATACGACTGTAACAAGTTTTACGTATGCAATGGCGGGCATACCACAACTCACTTCTGTCCTGCGGGATTATTCTTTGATTCACGGCTGAACGTTTGCAATTATCCGCAATTCGTCAGCTGCACTAGCGATCCGTCATTGACGACAACAACAACAAGGTCGACATCAACTACGACAACAATGACTCCTAGAACAACAACGACTCCTACAACGACTACAACTCCAACGACAACAACGACTCCTACAACAACCACAACTCCTACAACAACTACAACTCCTACGACAACAACGACTCCTACAACAACTACAACTCCTACGACAACAACGACTCCTACAACAACTACAACTTCTACGACAACTACAACTCCTACGACAACAACGACTCCTACAACAACTACAACTCCAACGACAACAACAAATCCTGCAACAACTACAACAACGACTCAATCTCCTCCAGAGAATCCCGATTCTTGTGAGGGTCGTCGAGAGGGCGAAATGTTTAGGGATCAATACGACTGTAACAAGTTTTACGTATGCAATGGCGGGCATACCACAACTCACTTCTGTCCTGCGGGATTATTCTTTGATTCACGGCTGAACGTTTGCAATTATCCGCAATTCGTCAGCTGCACTAGCGATCCGTCATTGACGACAAGGTCGTCAACAACAACAACGACTCCTAGAACAACAATAACTCCTACAACAACTACAACTTCTACGACAACAACGACTCCTACAACAACTACAACTCCAACGACAACTCTTACAACAACTACGACTCCTACAACAACGACGACTCCCACGACAACAACGACTTCTACAACAACGACTCCTACACCAACTACAACTCCAACAACAACTACAACTTCAACGACAACTCTTACAACAACTACGACTCCTACAACAACTACAACTCCAACGACAACTACGACTCCTACAACAACCACAACTCCAACGACAACTACAACTTCTACGACAACAACGACTCCTACAACAACTACAACTTCTACGACAACAACGACTCCTACAACAACTACAACTCCTACAACAACTACAACTCCGACAACAACTACAACACCTACAACAACTACAACATCTACGACAACAACGACTCCTACAACAACTACAACTC
Organism: Chalcosyrphus nemorum; assembly: GCA_949716465.1. Taxonomy (NCBI): domain Eukaryota; kingdom Metazoa; phylum Arthropoda; class Insecta; order Diptera; family Syrphidae; genus Chalcosyrphus; species Chalcosyrphus nemorum. The sequence continues at coordinate 57,444,455 of OX454334.1, read as the reverse complement.
CTACAACAACTACAACTTCTATAACAACAACGACTCCTACAACGACTACTCAATCTCCTCCAGGAAATCCCGATTCCTGTGAGGGTCGTCGAGAGGGCGAAATGTTTAGGGATCAATACGACTGTAACAAGTTTTACGTATGCAATGGCGGGCATACCACAACTCACTTCTGTCCTGCGGGATTATACTTTGATTCACGGCTGAACGTTTGCAATTATCCGCAATTCGTCAGCTGCACTAGCGATCCATCATTGACGACAACAACAACAAGGTCGACAACAACTACGACAACAATGACTCCTAGAACAACAACGACTCCTACAACGACTACAACTCCAACGACAACAACGACTCCTACAACAACTACAACACCTACAACAACTACAACTCCTACGACAACAACGACTCCTACAACAACTACAACTCCAACGACAACTACAACTCCAACGACAACTACAACTCCAACGACAACAACAAATCCTGCAACAACTACAACAACGACTCAATCTCCTCCAGAGAATCCCGATTCTTGTGAGGGTCGTCGAGAGGGCGAAATGTTTAGGGATCAATACGACTGTAACAAGTTTTACGTATGCAATGGCGGGCATACCACAACTCACTTCTGTCCTGCGGGATTATTCTTTGATTCACGGCTGAACGTTTGCAATTATCCGCAATTCGTCAGCTGCACTAGCGATCCGTCATTGACGACAAGGTCGTCAACAACAACAACGACTCCTAGAACAACAATAACTCCTACAACAACTACAACTTCTACGACAACAACGACTCCTACAACAACTACAACTCCAACGACAACTCTTACAACAACTACGACTCCTACAACAACGACGACTCCCACGACAACAACGACTTCTACAACAACGACTCCTACACCAACTACAACTCCAACAACAACTACAACTTCAACGACAACTCTTACAACAACTACGACTCCTACAACAACTACAACTCCAACGACAACTACGACTCCTACAACAACCACAACTCCAACGACAACTACAACTTCTACAACAACAACGACTCCTACGCCAACCACAACTTCTCAGGCAACGACAACACCCAAAGATGGCCAGATCGATCCAACGATTAAGGACTGTTTTGGACGACCCAACGGTTCCTTTGTTCGAAATGCAAATCACTGCAGGATTTACTACGTATGCCGAGATGATGTGGCCATTAAGCATACCTGTCCCAGAAATCAGTGGTTCGACGACAAGTATTATGTATGTAACTTAACACGTCTTGTTGAGTGTCCAGCTGGACAGGATTAAGCTATTTTGGTTGTTCCTATTTTGTTAAATAAATAAATTTTTTTGCAACAATTCGAAAAGCATTTTTGTGTTACGTCTGTCTCTGTCTGAACTGAAGTCAATATTTACCAAGACATTCCGGAAAAGCACTCAACAGAGTACTCTTGCTAATGAATTGACATCTTCAAAACATAATGGCGGGTACTTCCCCAAGTACTTTTAGTCAATTAATCTATTAACATAGAGCCAACAAGGGTCCACTTAAGGCCTCCCAAACTTGTTTGATCTCGTCGGTACATTTAATTACTTCTAATATTGTTTGTCTTAATATTTTTTGTCCTTAACTTAGGAGCCATTTATAAGTGTGGGTCCACTGTTAAGTGGCTTACGAATTCCACCTTGGCGTCAGGCAGATTCAAAGCAGTTGGCCTTAGCTGTTAAACGTGAGTCTCAGAGCGTAACGCCATCTGTCGATGATCCCATTTTCGTGAGGGACAAAATTGTCGGATTACCAATTCCGTTTCTGTTTGTTATTCCTTAGAATCTAACTTCCGATAAAAAGTGAAACTCTCAAATATCACCACCATTCCCCCTGAAAGTATGCAATTTCTGTTTCACCATTTTCCGGTCTACCTCTCTAATTTTCGGCTCCGGTAGTTTGTATCCATGATTCAATATTGATCCAACAAAAAATCGGCTGACAGCAAATAATTTTTATATATATAAAGTCGTCAGATTTTCTCACACTCACAAATGTTGCATATTTTTTGGTACAAACAAAATATGTGTCTATATAGTTCTCTTCTTCTTTGACAGAAAATGTTGCATATTTTTATGTCCTGAGACCATTATCATTATCATATCTGATTTTCGTGTCTGATAAAACAACTTGCGAAGGGGTATCATGGTATATAAAAAAAAGTACCGAAAAGTATGCTACAATTTCTGTTTATATACAAAATGATATCTGAATTCAGGGGCTCGATTCTAAATGTCACAAACCAAGTTCAGCCCTCATCGAAACTCACAAAGAATTGTGAAATCCTCTGAACTGAAAGGTGTGTTAACAGATGTGACTGCGAGTAGAAATTCAAAACACTCACCCCTGGGAATTCAAAAGTCTTCATCTTGAAAACCAAGCTAAATATTACAATTTTTTCCATTACCTTCTCGTTTTGTTTCATCAAAACCCGTCGTCAAATCCTGTCACAGACTTTGATACCCCAGCTTAAGTACTCTAAGCAAATTGATAAAATTTATCAAAATACCACGAAACCCCTAATCCCAGCGGAAAATCCCCTATCTTCAAAATTACTTCGTCTTAAGTCGGCTTGTCTGCCGCTCACATTGAAAGTAAGACAGACACAAGGCTGTTTACTGTTTACTGTTTATTTAACTCAGCGACAAAGTCCCACATTAGGATGGATTACAAAACTTTTTCCCGACCGCAACAATGCACCGTTATAAACATTGCAAGGCATTACCCTCCCCCATCCATTCCCAAAGCCAACTTCCGACAGCAGGATTCGCAAAAGAAAATTACTTTTCGCCGCATGTTGCAGGGAAAAATTTGGCTGATGTTGTTACTTCCCGCCACAGGAAGTCGGTGTCGATTCGTTGTGTGCAGCGGTTTAATTTAAATACACACACGCATGGCGATGCTCTGCGAAATGAAATTAAACACACACACACTTGAGTTGGCCTAGAAAAAGTTTTCGCCTTTTTTTTTCGCCTCCGCCGCGCTAAGGAGAAAAGTTCATCAGACTTTCTTATTGAGTTCTGACGGTTTGTTTCTTTCTTCACTCCGATGATAGAAAACAGGATAACAAGGAGCGTAAATGAGCAAGTTAAACGAAAGGACAAAGTTTGTTTTTTTATTCTCAACTTAATTAAATTAAATTATAAATTATCCTGTGCTCCTTTTTAAGGTAAGGAGCCGGGAGTACTCGTAGGACATGTTCGTTTGTTTGCTAACAAGTTATTAATATGTTTTGCAAATTGAAAGTTTCAATTGTGTTTTGTTTTGTTGTTTTTTTTCCTGTGAAATGGTATAAGAACTGGAGAAAGGACTCTAAGGTGGTGACCTTAAAGATAAAAGTTGTTTTCGGGTAATAATTGGATTGTGTGGCACTTCAAAGCGAAGAGGCTGACTGAGGTACCATATTGTCCTGTGTGAAGAGTAATTGTGTTGCAAATTGAGAGATGACAAATAGGGTCTACTTCTGAGGAATTATGTCCTTGGGGCAAACAAATATAATATTTAAATCGTACTTGAATATTTATCACAAGCAAAGAGCAGAACAGATTGACGTAACAGATACATGTGATGAATGTTCACTTGCGTATTTATGACAAGTAATTCTCTCTTTGGGTCTTAAGCTCAGAACCCCCAACTGTTGGCCAGTGCTTTCTTTCTGAGTGTTCTGACCATGTGCTTCTCGGACTACTGGGTATCCTGCCTTTCTGGTCTAAGGGATGCCATTGTATCGCGTGATTAGTCCACAAACAGCTCATAGTCATGAGCCTATCGAAAGATGCCATAATTTTTGAAAATGGCGGCAAATGTCAATTCTACTTTGACATTTGTAAAGTACAAAAAAAATACGTAAAAAAGACATGAATCCGGTCTTTCGACACCAACTGGGCAAACACAAGGACGTTTAGTTTTAGGGTATGGCCGACCCCGGAGCAGCCTGAGAATATCGCAGCTGCGACTAAATATATGGCAGAGAACCTCGGAGTATCGGCCAGACGACGCGACATGCAATTGGCCATCACTCGGTGGTCTCTACAGAGAGTTTTGGAGCAAGACTGGAGGATGTTCCCCTACAAGGTCCAGACAGTACACCAGCTGGAAGTTGCTGACCTGCCTTCAACCCATCCTGAATCTCGACCACGAGGGAGACAACTTATCATCGAAAATCATCATGAGTTGCAAGGGCCATCTTTGTGGATCGAAGTGATCGCTTCTAGGTCACCAAAAGTCCACGTATAACCCACGAAGACCCACTACTCTCGCTCAAAGTTACTGCATGGTATGCTATCTACGCTGGAGCCGTCATCGGACCTTCTTATGCCTACTAGGGACGGGGGGCGCTACAGATCCATGCTCAGGGACTTTTTCCTTCCTCGACTGAATAAATTTGTACTACAGGAGATGTGGTTTGAACAGGAAGGAGCACAGGCGTTTACTGCAGAAGCCACAGCTAAAATTCTGAGGACTGAATTTGCGAGTCGTCTCTAGAATTGCACTAGCCGGCAGGATCGCCTGATTTGACCGTTCCAGGCTCATTTTTCTTGACTTCTTCTTTTTAATTCAAGAATCTATTTCAACAAGCTCAGTGGCTCCTGACGCCCTCAAAGAAAATATCCGTCAAGAATGCAAGAACCTATCGCCGGATGCTTGGCAAGAGTGATGGCAAATGCTTTTAATCGGGTCCAAATGGTCACCATAGGGGAACCTTCTTAGGATAGTTTAACATACATCATGATGCATGAAGGACAATTTCTATGCCTCGCTGCAGACCACATAAGGTAGTATATGTTTCTCATGAACACCGTCCAAGAAAGGACCTATTCCAGTTATCGGAAGGTCTACACATTTGGACTGAGTCTGTCGCCGTCTTTATAGTCGTTCGAGTGGACTCTTGATTGTTTTTTGGCAGATTTTGATTGCACTGCTTAGCTTGGTTTTCCTCGCTCCTGTCTAGATCTCATGGGCGACATTCACTCCTGTCTCTCTTCTCCCATTAATCTTTGATATTTATTCTCAAAAGTTTCAACTTTTACGAGCTCTCTTTGGTGCCTTTCAAACTCCGTGTCAAAGCAAATATGCTTCATAAAAAGGTCCTTTCTTTTGAGAAAAAAAAAATCCTTATCACTTGTGACTTCTTACACCAGACACCGAGACTACTGTCTGTGGGGTCACGTAAAACTGAGAAAGTATCTGCTAATCAGGCACAAATTGATGATTCAAGTTTATTACGAGTCCTTTCACCTTGTTGTTTTTTTGTTTGTTTGTCGTCTTCCATAAAAAAAAAGGGTTCAGCACACTCGGTGGATAGACAAACAAAACAAACAGCACACATCCACACCCATTCAATTAGTTTGCGCCAAATATCCTTGAAGCCATGATAATATCGTTAAAGCCAAACGTCCTTAATTCAATTTCTCACCATCACTATGAAAGGACAACAACACGCCGTGAAATGTCCTGTAACTTAATGCACACACCGTACTAAAAAGAAACATAACTTTTTTTTTTTTGTTTTACCGCCATCATTCTTTACCTCCTTGAAAAAGGATGGGAGAAACTGTTTTTCTTTTTTATCGTCCTGTCTGCTTGGTTGTTTTTTTTTTTTTTTTTTTCTGCTGTTCACTTTATTAGTAGTTATATATCCTGGCCATCAGTAGCAAAGCGTCCCATTGACAAGGAACCCAGTAGACACATGGGTGGAAACTAGGTCGCCTCCTGTCAAGGATGTTTAGTGCTGCTCATGCAAGGAAGAAGAATGCGCGCTTGGTAGGCACATCGCACATATATAAGAAAAATTATTTAATTAAGGATCTGAGAGACATTTCCTATTTTTTCCAGTAATAATGTGTCCTTCTTCATCCTTCGCATTAAGAAGAGAAAATTAATTTCATATCTGTGGATGGAATGCACACATCCATGCATGGATTGCGTTCATGGTTCGCTTGGTGCGTGGTGGTACTGTAAAACGTAAAACGTAAAACCACACGCCTGACGTGGTTGCGCTTGTAATCTGAATCCTGACGCTGCTGTGACGACGCGGTTCAGTAAATAAATTAGAAAAAGCGTCGTTATGCGTATAATGGTGGGACGCGTAACTATTTCGTGGGCGTGAATTGATGATACCTAGCAGTGGAGCTGTTATCCTTTGTACTTTCTTTATTTATTTGTTCGCCAGTGCATTGGCTCATCCTTCTTGGGCTGTGTATATACAAAGTAGTGTTGGATAGGACTCAAGCGTTCGTTGGAATTTGTTATCCTTTGAGTTTCAATACACATCTTTGTTTTCTTTTTTCCTTTCACCTCTCATTTTAATTTTAAAACTTTATCCTTAGGGCAAATAGAAATTCATCATCTAGTGGTACGTGTTAGGTCAGAGGCATAAAGTTCGAAGGATAATTATTGTTGTGTGCGTATAAAATTTCAAGGTTACTGTTGCGATTTAATGACTAACTTTGTTCTTTAGTTCAGGATAAGATGGAGGTCTTTGGGGGGTAAGGGATTAATGTGATTAGTTTTGCATTAGATTCAAGATTCGAGACGAAAGGTTTGGTCATTCTATTTAGACAGAAGAGGTGTAGGATATTTTGGTAGAAAATCAGGGAATTTGAGAGGGAATTTGTAATATTCTCATTGCTCACAAAAAGACTGCAGCAGTTCCCTCGGAATAGCTGAAATGGCCTTAAGAAGAATCATCCTTCCAGCAAGACTCACTTATTTTCGTATTAACGATAAAACGATGGAGTCTAGTCTTACTCACTCAGTGAAAGGTCTCTCTACCCTTATGGAGTCGGTAACTGAGACACGGCTGCCTTTCATCCTTTGCAGTCAAGGGCACGCTGGTTCCAGTGGCCAAAACCAATTTTTCTGGCATCCGTGCCAAGTTGTCTTTGTACCAGAGGTTCGGTCTTCTTTGCCGGCTTGAACATAGGGGCTGTAAGTCGGAGACTCTCCTGACTGGAGCGTTGTTGTCCATGTCTATTCCTTGTCTTTTTGGACTACATCCAGGTCCTGGTACAACTGGTACGAGTTCGCGGTTGTATCTTCTCCACCATTCGCCATCCTGGCTCGAATGTGTACAGTATTTGCTCAGCTCGTCCAGCACTCGGCTCCATACAGAGAGAGAAAAGAGTCAGGATCAAGTCACTGAGACCAAAGGGAGGTCCATTGTCATACCACATGTTGATGAACCGAAGGAGTCACTAGTTACTCTTGAACCTTAACCTATCTCAGGACGAATCTGAAGATTAAAAAAGCTTAAAGTGGCTGAGTAGGGCGATTGACTGAATCTAACTCTTGGTACTGTTTTGGCGGTTGGTGTTGGCTGGGTAGGGTAACTGATTCAATGGAACCTTTGATACCTAGGTGGACCGTGAAGTTAGTGGTGTGCATAAGAATAGTAGAGTTGACTGACTCCATCAAAGACTTGGTCCTAGTGTCATTCTTGCAGGTTTGAGAAGGTTTCTCGCCGCCCTTAGGAGGTGACTGATACAGTACTCACCTTTCATGGGAAGTAATTGACTGAAAGGATGAGGGATGAGGATGGTAACTGATTCAAGCGAGCCTAGAAATGTAAGCTCAATCAGTCAGATGTCTATGTTAGGCTTAGATCTTCAAAGAAGTATTCTCCTAGCAGTCTCTTTCTAAGAGTAGCTAGCGCCGAGTAGTCTGAGGTTGTATTCCTTTTCCTCTTCATCTCTTCATCTCTCCAGCTTCTGTAGATCACTTGACAAGACTCCCATTCTAATGGCGTGTCTACCTATCAGACAGTGTCCTGTAATAATACCAAATGCGAGGCTTATATTCCTTCTGCTTAGAGACAGGAGTCTGTTGGTGTGCTGTACTTCAATAAAGGGCCAGATCCTTTTGCTTGAACTGCACGTACTCCAGCTATTGTTTATGATCGCTAATGCTGCCTTGAACATGCATCTTGATGCTTGTATTCGGGGTGCTGGTGGCTGTCTCTTATCTCCTATTTTGGCTGATTCATATGCTTTGCAGTTGCCTGGAATATCTCTGTGTTTTGGGACCCAGTACAGAGTAATGTAGCATCTGAGGGCTCCTGTGATGCACATACATGATAGTTGTTGTACTCATTCAATAGAGTTAGTGTTGCACTTTAGTTGAAGAGAGGGCTACCACATGAGAACGCCACAAAGCACAATTGGTCTAAGTACTGCCAGGCATGACTGGTGAACTACTTCTGGGTGGACTTGGACCTCTCCGTCAAGACCTGTAACGAGGCAATTGGCTCGAATTGGTTACACGAAGTTGCTTGGTGTCAGATGAGCTGATGCCTACCCTTTACCATCTAATACCCTGGCAAAATCTGGCCCTAAGACCGTTGCCTTTAGGAAAATTTTACGAACTCATCTTAAGATTTTGCTAAATTCACTTCATTGCCGTCAGTAGGACAGGCATTTCTCCCATTACTGTTGCTGCTAAAGGGTTCTATCTGCTTGACAGAGGAACGTTGATCATCGTCGCCGTTTAGCAGAAGTCTTCCTTCTTTGATTCTACTAAAATGCTGTTCAATACGCCTCCAATCCTGATTTGTATACCAAAATTTTAACTTCAAATTTGCCTGAAAATATCCTTGAATAAATTCATAAAATAGGCAGGAACTTTATGTCCACCAACCTTTTGAAGTCGACACAACGTTTTGTTTTCCCTCTCATCCAAAGGAAACTTCTCCAAATTTCGTCCATATTGGGTGGCATGGAAAAATGTCAAGGATTCTGTTTTACTTACAAAAATGTTGGCCATCCGAAGGATATTGACATTCCGATTATCGGAGCCCTGTTTGCATTTTTTATCCTTTCAAAAAAGTACAAACAAATTATCATAAACGGAACACAGCTATGTATTTTTTCGACCGAATTTAGGCGAGCAATAAAATGTTCCGCAAAACGTTTATATCGTCGTCCTTTTTTTTGTATCCTTGTGTGTTCATTTGAGAAACAGAAAGTGGAAGAAAACTTCCCTTTCAAGAGCAATTTCCGCAGACAGGATGAGAAGATAGCACACAAAGTACGCGTGAAATCGATGTCCTTTTTTTTTCTATTATTAAACCAATGACTCGTCTTGGCTGAGCAAGGATGAGCAAGAATGAAAATTTCAAAGAGCATAACTCCGATAAATAGGACAAATTAAATGGCGTACAAGGATTCTTTCAAGTTTTCATGTTTTTTTGTCTCTTGAGAGGGGACAAGAAGGACTCTCTCTCTTATTTTTCTCGAGCACTTTTTAGCAGTTTACAGGCCGAGAGCTATAAATTGGCTTTCTCCTATGCAATCGATAAGATTTCAATTTCAATGCGAATCACCACGGAATTGTGGTCATCCTGCGAGACATAGCAAGGGACGTCCCAGTCCAGTCCAACACAATGCAATATCCTTGCCCGAGTCATCTGGTTTCGAGTTCTGTGTGTGTGTGTTTTTTTCTCCTCTGCTTCTGCTATTGTTTGCATTTCCGGATGAACGAATCCTTTGGCTTCGAATCCTGTACGTCCTTTTGCGCGCTTGTTTGATTATGCATTGCATTGCGTCTTGTTTTTTCTGCTGTCGCCACGTGAATGCCACACTTGGAACAACAGGAGAGAAAATAAACGGATCGTATATCGCCAGGAGAAAATTGTGCAGATGAGCTGGAATGCGGCGGATACAGCTCGAAGGATATGGTTTTAATTTCATTGTTTAATTGAATTTAGTTGACCATCGCGATGGTTGAGAAATATTATTTTGCAACGTGCAATGCACTCGATAATGAAATTATTCATGCGAACGTTGTTTACTGTTGTGACAAGGGAACATGTTATTACTTGCCCGTGACAGACTCAAAGTCCTGAAAGTTAATTTTTTCATCTTGCAGAAGCTGCTTGAGGTTTTACTTAATATTATTTATACTTTACTTAATTTATATTTATATTTATATTTATATTTATATTTATATTTATATTTATATTTATATTTATATTTATATTTATATTTATATTTATATTTATATTTATATTTATATTTATATTTATATTTATATTTATATTTATATTTATATTTATATTTATATTTATATTTATATTTATATTTATATTTATATTTATATTTATATTTATATTTATATTTATATTTATATTTATATTTATATTTATATTTATATTTATATTTATATTTATATTTATATTTATATTTATATTTATATTTATATTTATATTTATATTTATATTTATATTTATATTTATATTTATATTTATATTTATATTTATATTTATATTTATATTTATATTTATATTTATATTTATATTTATATTTATATTTATATTTATATTTATATTTATATTTAAATTTATATTTATATTTATATTTATATTTATATTTATATTTATATTTATATTTATATTTATATTTATATTTATATTTATATTTAAATTTATATTTATATTTATATTTATATTTATATTTATATTTATATTTATATTTATATTTATATTTTTAGTTTTCTTCTTTTTGTGATTTAGCTCGCCATTTTCGTCCTTTTCATTTGCAAAATTTTAGTTTCTAATCCTCGCTGGTAAAAGGCTTCGCAAAAATCCTTTTTGTCTTTGCTCTTCACCCCAATCCACAGTTGTAGCAGTAAAACTTTCTAATTAGCTAGATGTTTTAGTCTGTGGACTTTTTTGTGAAATTTTAACGATTACCACCTCGGCATCCGATAACATCCTGTGTAATCCCTCATCAACTAATAATCCCAAATGAACTTTTCAAATATCATCACTCCCACTCCGCCGCCACCATAAACTTAATTAATATCCTTCCTTCCTTGTCTTCCTCTCTTGCTCTCTTATAATGAAATGGGGAAATTTTTAAGCCAGGATACATTTTATATCCTTTTTCGTTGAATGGAAGTAGCACCATTTTCCTAAACTAACACAGCCAGTCAGATAATAAATCTATTCGGTTTCTCGCTCTCTCTCTCTCTGGGGTATAACTTTCAGAAAACAGTTGACAAAGTCCTTGCCGTTGGTCTATTCATCAAAATCACATGGTGTTACATCACCCACCCCTCACATGTGGGACACAAAGCTACGTGCTGTCCTAGATGTAAGCTTTAATATTTATGTCGAGTGTAATTACGGACACATATACACTTTTGTATGCACATTGCACGGAGCACTGGGAAGGGAATTATATTTTTAATAGCCACTTCCTCCTTCGTCCTGTTTTATGTATCATAAAAAGACATCAAGTTAAGTCGCCTAACGATGATAGCTTGACACAGCACACACAATCCTTTTTGACCATGTTTGACCTCATCCGCCAAAACAACAACCAATGCTAAAATGTCCTTTTTTTAATGTCCGCTGTGGCATTTTTAAAATTCAAGACATTACGAGTGTTTTCATGTAAACCATTCGAAAAATGATGACGAAAGGAAAACACTGACCGAAGAATCCTTGAAGTAAGAGTCTCCTTTTGGGAGGAAGAGCAAAATGAAATTACTTAAACTTGATGTTTCACGCTTGAGATTTGTTGATAGTTCTTTGGTTGATTACTATAAAGGAGAGAGAGTGGTCCTTTTAAGACACACAGAAAATCTGTCGTAAGATCCTTTTAAAATGCCTCCACCGATTAGTGTCGATGTCTCTGTGTCGAGGGCATGCCTTAGAGCTTGCTCCTTGAATTTCAATGAGGCCAAAGGCTGTGCTAAGTTAAAATATCTCATTCTACAGCCAATGTTGCCTTTAATTTATTTTTGCAACAAAATTTACGGTTTCAGGACGAAGGCTTCTTTTTTGGGTCTGTGGCGCTTAGGCGCTTAAATTGAATTGAATTGATTTTTTTTTTCTTCGGGTCGTGCTCTCGAAGAGGAGGTCTGGTGAAATCAATATTTTTTCGAAGTGGTTGGATGCTGGAATTAAAATGGTGACATCTGTTGGCAAAGTTGTGGGCTTTTGGGTTGGATGTTTTATTTTTTGTGGGTGCAGTGTGAAAAGGATTATGTTTTAAAATGTTCTTGGGTCATACACAGATTTGATGGATATTCTGAAAGAAGATAGAGTAACCGTATAGTGGTTAATTTAGGCGTGGATTTTTGTCTTAAGGGAGGTTTTTCTTTCCCAAGGAAACACGAACGTTTGTTTGCCTATTCTGCATTTGATAAGTGGACATTTAGCAAACTAAGGTAAAGGCTTAGACTTTGCTTAGGGAAAAGACAGCACTCAGACTCAATTAGCTTGTTGTGCTAGGCAAGTCCAATATTGGGCCCTATTAACGGACACTAATTTCCTGAGAAAATTTCTGCGGTGGAGACTACAGTATCAGCCCTCGCTGTGTACTTAGTCTGTCCATCTACACTCTTCTTTGTATGACTTGAGCTTAGAATGGCAATTTTCTGTAAGTGACCATAGATGTCTGGGAGCCTCTATCTGCACACATTCCCGATAGTCCTGCGATAATTATGTAGGTCTATATGGAATCCTATTTTGAAGGGAAGCCAACGATGAACTTCTCTGAACTTTCTGAACTGATTCCTCGAGATCCCAATGTAGCTTGTGATCTAGTCAAAGAAATCAGGCTGGCAAGGAAATCTACAGGGCAATGCTTACCCATCTTGATGTCCATTGGGTGTCCCTTGTCCATTTTCAATCCCGTGATCTACTCAGGGACCTTACTGTGCCGCTGCTGTTCATGAAATTTCTAAAAGTATGGCGACTTTTCATTGCCGGCTCAGAATCTAACCAAAGACAGTTTTGAACGGAAGAGAAGTCGATTTGAAGCTTGTTAGAGTCTTTAGCACCATTGAATTAGATGGTTTGTAGGATCATCGAGAGATCGTCAAAAGAAAGAGTCTTCTTGTCCACACATTTGCTTTGATAGTTGGCCCCATAGGGGTACAGTGTGTCCCGATTATATGCACTTGTTGTAGAGATACAATAGTGATTCAATCGCCTTCTCTAGCTCTCTTTGTGGAATGACCTCAAGTGCCCGTCTAGAAGCTACTTGAATGGTCGGAATCTCCTTCAAAAAAGCATCCTTTCAACTTTAATTTCGATATCGGGAACAAATAGTAGTCATCATGTCTTGAGGCCGAAACGACGTCTCTGGGATGCCAGACTTTCAGCAATTGTTGATCATCTTTCAATTTAGCACAGACCTTTGTTTTGTCGAAATCCTTTTGACGAATGGTTCAAATAGTCTCACTTGATATTTAAGGCCTCTTTTAGCATTTGGATTGAAGTATTCTGCCACAAAACATCATACATTTTGGATTATTTCTGTCGTCCGAACTAAAATTGGACTTCCTGTGGACTTATTTCCTCTCTCTTATGCCCAAAAACACGTTTATGCCACTCGAAAACACCTGTTTGACTCAAACAAACATCACGGTATACTTGTCATCAGATCAAAATGTTTCTGATCCTTTGGGTCGAAATTAATGACAGCTCTCGATTCCCTGTTTAAACTTCAACATCAAATTAAAAAGGATTCCTGAAAAATATTGTTTAAGAATAGTTAAATGTCAACCAAATGTCATGAAATTTTGACAGATAGTAGAGAAAGATTCATGCATTCAATAGATGGCGCTAATCTATGGTTCGTGTCCGGGATATTGGCTGACATACTGGGTATACCTCTTCGTTATTCTTATTCAGCGTGACCCCTTCTATATAGCAAAAGTGGTGGCCGGAAATGATTGCTTGATATCTCTTTCAGCTTCTTTAAATTTACTAAAACGTGTATAGTCCCTCTGAGTACAGGTATCCTGTCGTCAGCTGGCTTCACAATCTAGTAGTAACTTTTTCCATATTTCGAGTTCTCGGTAAGTGTTTTACAGTCTCCTTGATTCTTTATTCCTCTATCTATGTACTCACTTAATTAGATTTGCCAAAGGATACGTTCCTTGAACCCTAGCATTACCAATCATCTCAATCTCTCCCCTGATACATTGAAAGGATTTTCAATTATATTTGATTGTTCGATTATCTATCCATCGATACGTAAACAAATTATTGTCTCAATTGACCACTAATTACAACAAAGAATTCCATTGAATTTGCTTCCACTTAATTATCCTTTCGATCATTGTCACCCGCTCCATCAGACTGGCGCTCTGGGTATTAATTATCTATGCGTTTTCCAGTAGTCTCCTCATAGCATGGAACCTTTTTACCGATTCAACAGTAAACATCATTAGATACCCTGTCATCGTAACAATTGATTGCATTCAACAAATGTCCTGTCGTCGTCGTCGCATCCAACATCGCCTCATCCATTTGTGGATCGAGCTGGCAATCACTACTACTACACCCCTTTAGTTGGCCTCTGCTAGCTATGAAGAAGCCATCCAGTCGTTATCTCTTTCCACCTCGGCTAATTGATATTTGTCTGATGCAGACAAATAACAAACAAAGGAAGAACGAGCTAACTCAACAAAAGACGCAGCATACTCTCTCCTCGTTGCCGTACACACACACCAAAAAGTTGAACAAATAGTCCTTGGTCGCCCAGCAAATAAGAGAAAAAAAAGGATAATGAATCTCTCACTTAAACAAGCAACGGTGTAGAAAGCGTTGAGCTCTATTTGACTGTGTATCATTATCCTGCCGTGACAGTTCACAATGTACTGAGTGGCTAATGTAATAACTGCGAGGAGTGGTGGTTTCAGATCCTCTAACCAAAAAGGAAAGTGATTGCATCAGTGGAATTGACTCGAAATAATTGTCCTTTTCACCTTCAATTTAACAATTTGCCTTCGTTCAAGATGAGGAGAAATGCTCTCCTTCTAAAAGTTAATTCCCAACAGCAGTCATTGTCATGTTGATAGGACACCTAAGCCTGGTCAGCACTCAAAACGGCGGAAGGGATAGCCGTCAATATCAGAGGGAGTCACATCTAGTCTAGAGGTATCAACGCAGGAGATTTGTCCACAAGGCATCAACCGCATGTCAGTTACACTGTGGTGGGTGTGGTGGGCAATATGTTGCATGGGAATGCTGAGAACCATTCGTGGAAATGTTGCGATACATTTGGAGCAACAGATGTTGGAATTGAGATTTAATGTGTTTTGTGTTGCGACTTAGGAGAGAACTCAAAGGATTTTCATGACCTTTCAACTCGGAATCGGTTGAGATTTGTTTGCGTTGAATTTTGTTGCTGTTCGTATCCCTTTTGGTCCTTGGAAGTCAGTCGTTTGTTGTAATTTCTCTGGAGAAATGAACCAAGTTATTGGTCGATTTATAAGTCAAATCAAAGGGTCGTGCTATGTTAGTTTTAAGGATTGCATTTTTTTGCAGGAATTGACATAAAACTTGAGGGAGATTTTTTAAACTCTCTTACTGAATGAGGCTGCGGAGTGAGACCTTTCAAGAAGCAAGATTGTTTTTGATAATTTTTTGAAGTTAAAGTGCACTACATAAGGGTTTATAAAGAAGGAGAGATGACAACATGGGGATGTCTTGGCATTTGGTTCCAGTATGAGCTCTCTATGGTTGGTGTCCAAACTATTCGACAGAATCTTTGGGATCTTTTTCCATTCAATAGTAGTTCACAGACATTTGATGTCGTTCTTTTTTAGAATCTTATTTTATTGGGGCAGAATTTTATTGTGCTACCGTCGAAGCGCTATTTACAAGTGAAAAGGACACAGTTCTTTGACAATCCAAACAATAATTCACTAAAGGAAATCCTTAAGTTAGAAACTTATCAGAAACCTAGTCAGTTTGTCCAGAGCTCAAAAAATTGAGCTTCTGCTGTGAAATGTAATCGCGGTTCTGTTTGGAGGATGACAAAGGATTCAAATACATTTTTTGGCTACTTTGTGTCTCCTCACGAGGAGAGGAAACACGTTCGTCCGTGAAGGTGAAAAGCGTTTCTACATAAATGTCATAAGGAACATCTAGTAGTGTTCGGCAGCAGCAGGAGAGTGTTAGGGATTAAAGGAGTCACCTTAGCGATCACGTTGTAGTCTCCCAACTATATTTCAAGTACGTTGGTATTATTGTAGATGCAAAAGTAACTTTTAAGCCATATCCGGCGGCATGCAGAAGAGAAGGCCGCAAGGACAACGGCTGCTCTTGCAACAATCATATCAAATATCGGAGGCACAAGATGAGACTTCTGTTGGCAAGAATCGGGCCCCGTGGATCCCAAATATAGACTGATGATAGGACGAAGTAACACAGAAAGACGATGGCTGTTTAGAGGATCAACGACTTGGGACAATGCCTTCTTTGTAACAGCGTACGATGCGCCCTGTATATTGGTTTGGACAGTGCAAATGGATCATCCTGAGAAAGAAGATCAAGCTCAAATCAAGACTTCTCGAAAAGTGGTAGAAGGAGTCGACCATGGATGCGTCAGAGTCTACTTTAATAGGTATGAATACGGCGTCCACTCATACAAGGAAGCAGTCGAGGATGGACAACACATCATGTTCCATTGTCTTTTGTATAATGAAGAACTGAGATCAACAAAGTACGTGAGGTTCTAATCGCAGAAACCATCACATCTTGCTGAGCATGAACAAAGTTTCGGAGAAAGCTATCGACACTTGAAATCATTATGAAGGAGCTGTGAAGACATGAGGTGTCAAGCTGAGGGCCTGATTAGGCTGAGTAGATCGATGGCTTATGTCAAGCAAGTTACTGCTCAGGTAGACCAAGAACTCGAGTCCATTGTCCCATTGTGCTGGGTACCTAAGCCTGAAGTCTTCCTCGCAATAAAACGCTTGAGGGCAGTGCGGCGAGGATCAGCGGTAGAAGGGGGGTGGGTTTAGTGGCTGAAAGTCCCACACTGATACTGAGTACGGGCTCAGTTTCGTCTTTAAAAGATTCCCACCTCCCAACTCAAAAAAAAAAAAAAAAACAATGAACTGTACGAAAACTGAATGTCTTCTGGGTACGGTGTGCTTTATTCTGAAATTAGTGGCAAAATTTTGCAACTGAAACTGAAAATGAAAGATGACCTGGATTCGCAAAATTTCTCAACTAAAATTGCAATAAAATGCCATAACTTTCTGGGATTACTGCCACAAAATCATGCACCACAATAAAATTTGCCCTTGGAAAGTCAAATTGTGGGACGAAATCAACTTAGGTTTCGGTGAAAATTTGGCGAAATTCCTCTCAGCAGACAGGTTTTTTTGCCCTCTTTGATTTTGTTACCTTCTTCTGTTTTCATTACTTTTCCTGCGTAAATTTTTCTCCAAATTACTCCCAAATATTGTGCCAGCAATCAGCAAAATTATATCAATTTGCCACATCCGCCAGGCAGCCACTTTTAAAAGAGTCCAAGTCCACCTGCGGCATTTTGCTTTCCATCAATAAACTTTCCCTCATTACGATTCACAATTTGATAAATATTTACACTTGCAGCTGAAAATATACTCAATTTATAGCTCGAGCTAATCAAAAGCCAGATGAGCCCATAAAAAATAATTTCTCTGTCCATTTCCACCGCTTAGACTCCTCCCGATCGAAAAAAAAACCCCCATTAAACGTGCGGACCAATTGCTTTATTAATTATCAAAATAGAACTTAATTGCTCCTCTAAATCAAAAATCAAAAAATCAAAAAAAGCAGAAAACATTTTCGCATGTTCGCACCTGGATAGTGGAAGCATTTCACTTAAATTTCCCTTTCTCTGTCTGAAAATGTTTGTGCGCCTCGGCGCTAATGGATAAAAACCCCAAACTTTTTGGATCTAGAATTTTAATTTCACGCTATATGGCAGGCATTCGTCCTTGCCGCCACACCCCCCTTTTGATGGGAATTGATTGAAATGAAAACAGACACATACACTTGGAGCCTGCGTGTGTGGTGGCATGATGAATATGTTTATTGTTTTCATTTCTGCGTGCAATGCCGCTGGGCCTTCTTCTACTCTCTCTTTGAAGTATCCCAATTTAAATTTAAAAAAAAAAACAAATAAATAATTTTTTTTTGAGTATGTAACATCTCCCATGGTAGGGAAGAAGGGAAGAAGGGGTGATCGTTGTTTTTTTTTTGGGTTGTGGGAAATTATTTGCTGCGATAATTATGCGCGGAATTTAAATTAATATTTTCCAGTAACTGGACAGATTTATTATTGCTTTTCTTTTGAACTTATTACGGAAGGTATACACGAACGGGTGTGAGATTGTGAGATAAGCAAACGGTATATCTTTCGTTCGTGCGAATGACGTGGACAAACGCGGCGAAATTTTTTGAGTAAACATCGTTACAGGTTATTTTATTAGTTGCTACCTGCTACCGGTTCTCTTTCCTTTTTGGTTACTAAATCATATTTGGGGTGGGAGGGGGCTTATTGCATTATCTTAGTTTTTGGTCGAAAGGAGGGAGAGAACGTGGATGGAAGGAGGCAGGAACGGATGCAGTATGGTGTCTTAAAAGAAGCTAAGTGAAGAACGCGTCGGCTTTGGGGGTAGAGACGAAGAATATACCAGCTCAAGGCATGCGATATCGAGGGCAACGAATGTCCAATAGATTGGCCAAAAAAGCCGGGGAAATTCCCTTAAGGAACATTGTCAACAGCATCCAGTGTTGCCTGGTGAAGTGTTCTCAACAGATCCTACTTAATGGCTTGACATGGACGGAGGCAGGCTGTCCAAAGCCTTATTAGTGTAAATCATAAAGCTAGGTAGATCACAGATAAGATCCCGAGGATTGGAATACTCTCTGGACTGTGTCTTCTGAGGAATCATGTCAGCAGAATAGGATTATTAGAAACGGACGGCATTCTTCAGTTATCTAGAAGAGGTAGGTTCACGGGACCGATTGGAGGATATACTCAACTCAAGGGCAATCAAGTCACTCTAGAGACCGCGATCGGTGATCTTTGTGTGTTATAATGACCTCATTAATCTACTTTAACTGAACCTACCTGTGCATGAAGACAACCCAGAAGTTGGAGCAAATGTGGAACATTTAATATTCCGTCCTCGACAGCACGAAGGCCAAACTCCTAGACTTAACTACAGAGAACGTCATCAGCCAGATGCTCAGAACGTGAGAAACTTGGAAAACAATCAGTGAAACCACCACCGCTATTACTGAGTACGGACTCAATTTCGTCTTTAAAAGATTCCCACCTCCCAATGAAAACAAAAAAAAAAAAAAAACAACAAAATCCAACATAACCTAGGCGTAGCTATCGTAAAAGGGGACCAAAATCCAGTGGTTATTCTAAGAAGTAAGTTCTCGTGGACCAGCGTTAAGTTTCTGAAAAGAAGAAGTGTATATAGCGAAGACATGCCAACTGTTGGAAGAGGTTACTACAATCAAAGTTATTTTTCCACATTTTTAAAGAGATCCTGTTTTACTTATTAAAATGAGAACTAGCTTATGGTCCTTCCTGCTGCTCTTAAAGGAAGAATACTAGAGGCGAAAACATAGACCTGAACAGCCACAAACGTAGAAGTTATCGTGGTGCATCTCAACAAAAAAAATTTGAGTTTGTATCCCTTACACCCCCCATAGACGGTTCTAGAGTGAAGGAGAAAGGTTTAGTGAAGGAACGATCAGCTGAAGTGTTGAACTCTGGCGAATTCCGCTTTCAAATGAGAAAAGGATGCCATCAGTGGACTGGCATTCATAAGAAATTTGGAGGTGCTACTTGTCGGCAGAGAGTAGGCTACAAACCTATCGAGTGCCGATACTTCTCGTAAAGAATAAAACTGACCTTTTGCGAGATCTAGAGCCAACAATGAATGGTATTTATTGAACGTCATATAGCCAAATTCCTTTGGTCGAACCAAGAGATCTGCTAAGACAACAAGAAGTCCTAGAAACCTGCATGCGTATTATCATGGACACACATATGTATATAGGTGAGCGAAGACAAGGATAGGCTGCCCCACAGGAGTCACCATAGAATTCTCAATGAAACACGGTGTACACCAAGGAGGAGTCCTCATTCCTTTGCTATTTATTGCAGTCTTTGATGATCTGGTTGTGAATACCGTGCCTTAGTTGGTTCTTGATCTAGTTTTTTGTTTTTTGCTATTGCATGGGAACGTTGATCCTGATGCATTGAAGACCTGTGGAGTGGCATAGAAAGTGGAATACACCGTCAAGAACTCCCTCATCACCACAATCCCTATAGAGTTCTTCTGCTGTGAAACGCTGTTCCTTTATGTGTAATCGCAAGATTTGTGCTTGTGATAGCTCCAACAAGGTTGGTAAGGGATCTGCTGCCTATCCGTATTAGTTTACCAATTCTGGATTCATCAAAAGGCGCCCACATTTTCCTCGATAGAGGGTTGATAGAGGGTTTCCCTTTGCTTTGATACGACCGGGAAACATTCTCTTGCCTAGTCTATCAGATTTTGTTTATCCCTAGTGCAGTGTTACCCTCGACTGTGTTCTAAGAACCTTGAGCTATCCTCGATTGCATTTTACAAGCTTTGTATACCAGCTATTGCTTTTGTTGATGCGTAGTCGTCGATAATAAAGGTCATACCTTCTTGTAGTGGTCTTATAGCATCTTTTGTTACTGCTTAGACCTTTACTTGGAGTACACCAATGTGTTTCGGAAGGCGCTTAAATATCCTTGAGAGGCGCACAGACCTTATTGCTCTTAGAAAACTGGTTTGCATTTCAGCCCTCAGATAGAAAGATTCTGATTGCCTGCATACGTTCAAACTTTGGAGGTTAATCCTAAGAAAGTTCGTACAAAATAGGTCTAAGGACTGAGCCTTGAGGCTGCACATGTTTCTGCTGAATCGAGAGCTTCTGTACCTATAGTTACGTGTCTTGGATTTCTTATCATCCCTGTAAGATCTAGTCATAATCTACGCCTAAAAGAGCTTATGTGGATCCTACTGTTAAAGACACAAGAGGACTTTCTCCGGATCAGAACCTCTCCTACAGGAAAAGAAGGAGAAAAAGTACTAGATTAGTCGTCCAAATGACACTAAAAATACGCATTTATGAAGATCTAAATAAATCAAATGAATAGAACAATTCGCCTTCTCGTATAAAGTTGACTTAAGCTACTATTATGTAACGTGAGTTACCGAGACGAGACAAGAGGCACAATTTCAATTCTAGTTGAACCCCTCGTTGTATGCGTATCCTGGCACTACTATCTATGCTTCAACCACAAGAAATTGGTGCAAATTTTTATCCTTTTTTTTTCAATGTGTAACGTGAGTTACTAGTAGTTTTCTTTACCAAATTTCCTTGCGAGTTGTAGAGCTGTAAATATTTATTTCAACTTTTGCAAGCAGTACACTTGTTGTACTTAGCCCTATCGAAAGGATTCCTTCGTTTAATTTTTCTCCTGTGTAACGTGAGTTACCGAATGCATTAAATTTTGATTTTATGATTGACAAAATGGTTGAATTTGTTTTACTTTCCTCTTAAGTGGACAAACAAAACTTTTTAACAACTTTTCCTTCAACAAAAAAAGAAAAAAAGAAACAAATTAATAATTATGTACATTTGTCCTTATTAATTTTAACAAGGTATTTACTTACTCTATTCCTCTCATTAAAAATTTTCAATTAAAACGAAATTCTCCTCCCCGCGAAGGTTCTGTAGAAAATCACTTTCTTTTTTACAATTTTCTCTCATTTACATTGATTTGCATCATTAAACTGATTAAAAACTTTTTTTTGCTCTTTTTGAAAACTAAAGTGTTCGATGGGATTTTGCCTTCTGAAACAGTTTCACCCTCTCTCGCTGAATACAAAATTTAGTTTAGGGAGCAAAAAACAATTATCCAGGTGGCAAGCTATTTTTAAAGTCATATCTTGACCTAAAAGTTTGTTTGATCTAAAAATTTATTGGTCGTTTCGTCTAAATTGATATAAATTTTGGTTTCTTTTTTTTTTTGGGTTTCTTTGTTCGGGATAATTGGGTAAATTTAGTTCGATTGTTTACAATCAAAATGTGTTAATCGCTGCTTTAATTGTTTATATGAGTTTTAGTGCTAATTTTGGAATTTTTGGTTCTATTTTTTTGGAGGCTTGGGTGCGTGCTTAAATATTTTTTTAAATAAGCCTCAGATGGCGTCTTTATTGTAATTAATATCGCGCGTGACGGCTCGTTAAACCATCTATCAATCAAGTGCTAGATGACGTGCAAAATGAAATACCTCTAGACGTTTATGTAGACATTAATCTTGGGAATTCTTCACTCTTGATGTGAGGAAATAAAAATTTCCTTCGAGAAACGTCACAGGTGTAAACAATTTGCAGCGGGTCTCCTTGACATTTTGACATGAAGCCGCGAAATTGTGCTTGTCGGGATGACAGACTATTAAATTTAAAATTTTACCGCGACGCGTAGGTGGTTTTGAACTTTAAAATAGGTACTTCTTTGTGTGATGGGGGGTTTCCACCTAAAGCTGTGGAAGCAGTCTGTCTGTCTGAACAGCTAAAGAAATATAAGTGACATACGTATGTAGGTGTTTTTGTAATCAACTCTAAATCGGATAGAAGTCCCACGGAAAACAAGAAGCAGACGTCGATTGTGTCAATCTGTGTAGCTACTGTACAGGCATTTGTACAGACAGATCTTACGCCAGTAAGGCGTCATTACACAACCAATCTGTCAAATATTTAGGGATGGTGATTGATTTTCGTCTAAAATTGGAGCAGAACTTGGAATAGGTGTGTGAAGAGCACTCTCAAGACTCATGACCAATGACCAAGACTCCTACTTGCACTTGCACCGGTGGCTAGTTCCATTCAGCTATGTGACGCACAAGGAATTCAGTGCTCTTACCGCCTAAACGGTCTCAAAGTCGGAAGCCACTTTTGACCTACATATATCCCACGACGCCAGACTGTGTCGTGTCTTTAATGCTGCCTATTTTGAAGGTTGGTTAGACAGACACCCAAAGAAGAAAAGCCGAAAGGAAGCACAGCATGGCGGTCTGGCAACAACAGTCGGACGAATCCCAGAAAGAAAGATGGACGCCTCAGCTGATACCAAGGCTAGGCACTTGTATTGATCGGAAGTATGGCGAAGCTTGGGACAGGCGTTAGTTCAATGGGGAGAGGGAAGAAAGGATAAGAAGGGGCTGCTGTAGTGATATTTAAGACTCATTTTATGCTCCATGGGTGGTGCCGAAATTGACTGTTGAGAGTTGTATGTGACTATTCGCATTCCTTCATAATTCACAGTATTTTTCTTTCGCTCAAGTGCTTAATAAAGAAATTATTGAATTCTGTTTTGATGGAACCTGAAGGCTTGAATGGGTGGGACCAAAGCATTCAATCAAAGACACTACGCAACGTTTGAAGGAATAAGAACCAGAATACCCGTAGCCTACTCATGTACTGTTGTAATCTTTAGAAACGCAGACTAATTGCTATCAGGCGTTGGCTCAACGTCATCATCGTCATCGACATCGACTTTCTGGTTCTGTGACTCTAGCTGGGGAAGCTTTGTAGGGTTTAACTACTCGCCTTGAGGAGAATGGATCTTGTGATGAGTCCCAGAGTAGCCATACGGCGGAGGATATTGTTGCTGTGAGTGCAGATGGCCAAGAGGACTCTTAATATAAACTTAAAGAGAAGCCTTGCAATTGGACATTAGTAGGCGGTCTTTAGAACGTCTTTTGGTGGAAGACTTATGTGTTCCAAGTCCAAGCTATGCCTTGGCAGATGACTGAAAACCGCAGTAAGCAGCTCTTGACGAAGGAGGCTTAAGGATGAGGAACAATTTCTCAATAAGAATGATTGCCTAGGTAAGCTGCTGACAGTATGAAGTCTTCACAGTTTACTTTGCTAATCTTCTCCTTCTTATGTGGCATACATCAGTCTACTTTCACAAGGTTTCATGTCCAACACGCTCTCATGTGTCATACTTGTCAATGCTTGACCCCTTCCAATCTCTCTTAGATTCGACTATTTTCAGAGGTCTGTACAGGACTTAAATTTAGAAGAACATGCATTTTGGGTTCCCTCTTCAAACACCTTAAGTTTCGATATCTAAAAACAACTAGGTACAACACAAAGCCATTTGACCTACATAGAAGCGACTGTTTTCCCTCGATTCCCTCCCTTGTTGTATTAAACAACCTCATTAGCCACCCTTCTGCCAGTATCTAATCAGCTCTCGCACATCTTTGCCATGTTGCCAGACAGCGTGAGAGCTTTCGCTCCCACATGGCTGCGCAACATTTCCACGCAACAAAAGCTTTTGGCTGAAATTCACCCTCATCTCAGAACAGAAATGCAAAAACAAAGAATCCACCCCACCAAAACAAATCAAAAACACACATACAACACCCGAGAGAACTGTGTATCTTTAAGATACATTCGCTTCAGTATTTTCCGGTTTAGTCTGTCGGCATTTGCGAACTCGGAAAGTTCGTTTTCATACATTCTTCAATCCAATAGTCGTTGAAAATTTTTCTTTTCCTTTTTTTTTTTTACGAAACTGTTTGAAAAGTGTTTTGTACAAGGATCAAGGATTCTTTCCATCAAAAGGAAATCAATTTCCAATTTTTTTTTTTTTATCAAACAAATGTGATACTGAAGGAAGAAGGAAAACTAAACGACAAGCGAATAGAGTACTCTGCTGGTTGTGTTTTTGACAAGGATAATGTGAAAATGGAAATCTACGATAAAGGATATTATCTACCATCTACCAGTGCTTAGTGCGACAAATTACCATTCTGTTTGTTTGGTGAATTTTCAATTGAGTGGGCGATTACATGTCTGCGTGTGTTAGCTACCATGTGAGCCTTGTGTCCTGAAAAAAGAAAAACAAACAGAAAAAAAAAATATTTGATTAATTTAAAAAAAAATATTAATGTTGGAAAATCCAAAACAAAAAAATGGAGGAAAAAATAGTTATTTGCGTGTTTAACTGACAAAAGGAAAAATAAATCATTAGAGAGTGAATAATTGCATAATTTGATTCTACACCGTTGCACAATTTTAAGGCGGACGTCACACTGGGAGGAGATTGATTTGGCAGCTCAGGAGATTTACATTCAAACTGCTGTTGTATTCAGGCAACATTTTGCGCTGTTTTTAATGGTAATTTTTGTTTTTTTCTTTTTATTTATAAATAGGTTTATAATTGTTGATGGGAGGAGGTGTTAAGGGTTTTTGGTATTTCTCTATTTAAAGAGGGTAAAGGGGATTTTAGTAAATTTTGTCAAGACTTGTCTGAATAGATTAGGCTGTACTTAGGTCATGCTATAGCTTTAAAAGTCTTCCAAAGTCATGTAAAAAGATTCGGTCTGCAGAAAGAAGGAGGAAGGATTAAGAGTCACTCAAATTATTTTTGGTAATCGAAGAATTGCCAAATGATTGGCGCCCAACGTGGGCTCCAAGTACCAAAACTTGCTTCTCAAGTTGAAGTCTCATAAGCGATTGCCATCATTCTTTGAATTAGGAACTGTTTTTCTACTTAAGGCTCGAGTCAGTCCCTGTTTCATGTTGAAGCTTAACACCACCAACCGCGGGAAGAATGTCGTACGTTTCAAAGTGTTCCTCTGCTGCTATCAGTTTGGCATGCTGTTACCGACACACAATATCCTGGACATTGGCTGGCAAGTGCCATGGGTAAAACTTAGGCGCTTATCTACGACTGCATGACTTAGACTGTGGGCTAATTAGTTTCACTCGGTCCCCATAAGGAGGTTACTTAAACCTATTAACCTAGTTCATGATCACAAAGAGCAACACTAATGAGCCATGGGAACTTCTACTCGTAGCAAGGAGAGCTCTCATGATTTGTATATTGAACGATGGACTTTGCAAAAGTTGGGGGACATAAGCAGTCTATAGAGGACTAAGGACTAGCTTCTCATAGCTATACGTGCTGTCCTCGTTATACATTTCTTGCACGTATAGAAGCGACATATAAGGTTCTCTTTTGAGAAGCTTTCTCATGACAGTAATGCTCTTGGATGCTTGTCAGAAGCTCGCAAGATGTGGGGCTATTGCATTGTTCCCCAAAAATTTACGGCCAAGTGAATTCATTTAGCTCAATGTTTCTAAGATAGTCTTGCTCCGAAAGTATCAAAGTTCGCTTGAGTATCTTTCCTTTGAACGCCTAGTGTTGGTCAGTCGCACAGTAGGTGGTGAATGGATCTCATTTGCTCTTCGTCGCTACAACTTCTATTGAAGTAGTTAAGGGTTATGTTTGGTCTATGTAGTGACACCAATAGCAGTTCGTATATCCCTTAGTTTCATGAGAAGTTTTCTTTCATGAAACTTGCTTGGAAGTGTCCACTTCATGAGAGTCCAGATACTGCTAAGTCAAATGCTTTGAAGGCATCTAAGTAGGCTAATTGTTGCTGAAGGTAATCCTTAGCATGAGCCGCTGTGAGCTAAGATTAAATTGGCTGCATGAAAAATATGAATCGAAGCAGCTCCTAGCCAGAACTGTTCGCGTTGTATTCCTTTTTCCATGAACTTGAAGCAACTTACATTCTTTCTCCATCTCTAGGGAGGATATTGGCTGAAAGACTTTCTCATGACAGTGGTACTGTGAAATGTTTGCCAGACGTTCGCAAATAGCGTTCTTGCATTCGGAGAATCGCACCTTGTTTCTTTGGAAAGTACTTTTCACAGGAAAACCTAGATCTTTCGGCGAAAAGTGTAACAAGTTGTAGGTAATGGCCAGACAGATTGGGAGAGAACACCAGTCGACTTGGCCAGGTCAAGATACGCTTTTATAAGAACATTAGTTGGAGCAATTGACGTTGTGCGAACTTTTTACAACGGCCTGGAGGGGCTCTCTACCTGTAAAGAGGACATGAGTACTCCTATTCTGATATACAGGACACGGAGGATGGGTAAATTGGAAGAGAGAAAAAAGGGATAGGAAAGAGTTGCTGTTCTTAATGGGTGGTGTCCAAATTAACTGGGGAGATTTGAATGTGATATTTTTGCACACGTTCGTAATTCACAGTATTTTTTTGGACATTAAGGGGGCTTTATATTCTTTTGTTCTTTGGGGAGATGGAAGGGCTGTGGTAAAGTTCATGCGTTTGCGACAACCTTTGTGATCAATAGAGCATTCAGCAAGCTTATTGGGCTAAAATAGTTAGGGAAATATTCGTAGTTGAGCAACGAATGACTAGGAGGACTAGCTTCGTAGTCAGGAGTCACTGTCTAGCCATCCATTACAATTTCATTCACTTTCTCTTTTTCATTTGTCAAACTTTCCATGCCAACTTGATCCCAGCCTTGCCAAGCCAACTTAAAGACCTCATATATTCCCCTTTGAGTAAATTACCTCAAATTGACTTAATTACTTCACCTTGTCACCGAAATAGCTCCCGCATATTTCCCTGCAAATACCTTCTTCCCTCTGGAATGTCTCCGAATAATTCCAACAACATTGTGGAGGTTTGCAAATTCCGAATACCAATTCAGATCACAATGTCTACTTGGCCCCCAAAAAACTCATCATATGACGAAACTAATGAGTGGAAAATATTTTCTCACGAAAATTTAAGAAAATTCTCACACCAATCCATCAAAAAGCCCAAAATGATTGACATGTACAAACTAATTTAAAATAAGATTCAAATAATTCCCTGCTGTGAAACAGAAACAGAAACACAAACACGTGCGTTGGCAACTTCAAACAAACACACTGACATTGACATACTCATGTCATTTGAATAAAAAAAGAAAATTCACTGTTCACACTCACTCACACGTTTTTCGTTCCTTTTTAGTGCCGCCCGCCGCCGCCTCGATTTAATGGCAATAAAACGAGTCCATTATATGCGTTCCGAGATTTCCTAGTAAAATCTCGTGGCGTGGAAAAAATTGAAGCTCAACATGGACCGTTGAACTTTACATCAAACATTCATTCTTCTCCCTTTTTTTTTATTGTTAATCAAACGTTCATTCTCTCTCACGCATATCCTTTTCATTATATCCTTTCGAGCATGTACTTTGAGTTCTTTTATATTTCTTTTTGTTTAAGAAGAACAAAAAATCAATAGAACGAGTGCGAAATACCCCCCTTCTTCTTGAGAGAGAGATTTGTACAAATTCCCTTCCCTAGGAAAGGATATGCTCCTCTGGAGCAAACTTTAACTTGAATACGAGAAAACTTTTCCAAAATGTCACTAGGGAGCGAACAATAGCCGGGGAGAGTTATAGTGGGGCGAGTCACAAATAAGTTTTAGAATATGTGGACCATCATTCGAATCAGGATGAAGGGGCGCGGAAGGGGATTTCTTCCTTTGAAAGCCTGTTGAATTTAAATTGAAAAGCATATGTGTTTTGGGTTTTGTAAAGATATTCAAATGAATAGTATTAAAATGCGGTTTTAAGATGGATGGGGGGAACTCGAAAGGATATGGAGATTTTGTTGGGTCAGTGACTGCTCGAGTGAGCAATTTGTTGCAGGGGATTACTTGTCAGCAAAACTTTGAGATTACATCTGTCAAAAAACTTCCCATTCTGTCAAACCCCTTGTCACAGTCAAATGACAACAAATGACATATATTCTGCTAATAAGCAGCAACTATTTCCAAAAATAGATTTTATACAACTGTGTGTCTTCAAAGTGCGTATCCTGATTAATCTACAAAGGGGGCGTTCTTATTAATGCGCGGCTTCTCTTGGAAGAGACAGACAGACAGAGACTACGTCCTGGGAATTATGAGAGTCTATGTGCAGAAAGAATAAATCAATATTGCCATACTAGCGCCAGATGTTGAGTGTTAATTACTATTTCAACGGAGAAAGGGATAAATTGTTTCTATTAGGGATGGTGTGACTGTGAAATGGAGCGTGGGTACTGTTTGCCAAGCAAAGTGATTGGCATGTTATTCCGAAGGGAATTCTGGCTACGCATTAGGAGGACGCAATCAGACAGACTTTAGTTGGAATGTTTTAAGACAATAAGTCGAGTACTCATGGACTATCAAACAAACATGTGGCTTGTCTGGAAACATGTTTTGAAGCTTGAAGGATATTTCTTGGTTATTGGCAAAAGTCTTGCCCTGAAATGTGCTCCTTTTTCAAGTCGAAAACTTATGGTTTGACATTTCGAGTGAAATTCTGAAATTTGGACAAAATTTGCCAACATAAAAGGACAAGTCTGTGAAGTGAACGCTTAGGCGTCAATATTACTCAAAATCCCCAGTCCCACAAACTAGTAACCACCGAGAGTCCCCATAGTTTGACAGATAGGGCAGTTGAATTGAACAGATTCAGTCCTTTGTTCTAAAGCAGTCCTTGTGGTGTTCATTGGGACGTTTCAGGTGGCGTAGAGGATGACACGCATATTATGGGAGCTAAACTGCGCTAGAAAAACAGATCTCTTCTTGCCAAAGACCCTGTCTATTGCTATCACTAGGTGTATGTTTCTTAATGCCTGATGCCCCCTTTTGTATTTTCTTCTTAGAGACCGAACTAGGATCGCTACAAAGGGCAGCCTGCAATCATGTTGGGCCGAGCTCTTAAATTGCAAGTTCACCAGGTCCTTGGTTTCCTCCGACTTCCACAGGCCCTGGAATCCAACGCATGGTCACTAAATCGGCTTTGCATATCTCTTATTAGAGCAGACTGCATAATCTTAGACTGCTAGATGACTGGCTATACAGTCTTGGGGATTCAGCATTGTCAAAGTCTTTAAAAGGACATTTTCCATTTCTTGATGATTCAGTAAACTCTGTAAGGTTGTTAGATGGGTGTCTTGTGGCAAAAGAGTCACTGCTAACGTGGCCCATCAGTAAGTCTATTAGAAGTTCAGAGGCATCAGATCCCTGGAAGGTATTATCGTGTTCCATCGGTCTTTCCTCAGTCTTTCATGTGGGGAAGCAAGTTCAAACCACCGATTTTTAAAGATTTTAATGTAGGGATTGATTTCTTCTTGAAGAAAGGACTACACTCGTCTTTAAGAGCTTGATTCCCAGCCTTAGTTCTCTTATTTTCGCCTGACTTCTTGCCCATTTATTACCCACATTGCCTGTGGATGGACAGATCATTTCTTGAGACTAGCAAGCTTTGGATAAAGTGACTGTTCAGTAGTCCATTCAGCGTTTCTCCATGTGAAACCAAGTACCACAATCTGCCTTATTTGGAAACCGTAGCATATTCTTACGAAAGGTGGCGATCTACTCTTCGAATGTGAATGAGCTCTGGTATTTTATCGCTCTATGGTGATCTCTTTGGCCCAGCTGTCCCTATCTCCTCGACAGGATCGCGCTCATAGTCAAACCTAAACGTAGGCACAATAGACCTTTTGTGTTGTCGAATGCAAGTGATGAATTTTTATCCATAACAAATTTTTATCTTATGAAGAAACCCATCGATGCTTCAACTGCATTGTCCAGTTCTTTTATGTAGGCTTGATCCTCCGTAAGAGAGGTTCTCCTGATTGTATTAGTTCTTCTTCATCGTCTAGCCTTGGTCCAATTTAGACCAGCTCCTAGTGTGTGGTTTCGCCAGCTTTTAACTGATCTTTTCTTTTCTATCCTCGTCTCTGGAAAACTCAAAATTTGCAATAGTCCACCTCCCACGGACGTGAAATAATTCTGTGAACTACAAACGAATGCAAAAACTCACATACATTTCTCTTCGCTCAGCTTGTACACCAACCATGGAGAATAAACGTCTGCTTCTTTACCGCGATTTTGTAGGATATTTGACTGATATTGCCCTTTCACGGAGCTGGAAGGATCACTCCTTTGGACATGGCATTACCAACTGCGTACTTTATCTTGTTTATCATGAGTTCTTTCACATGAAGGCTTCCCCGAAACATCGATCATTGTAAAACGAGCTAAGTTTTAAGGGACTCTTCCTTCAACTCTGGGTCACAGACGTTTTCAAGCGAACACACTATCAACAGTCTCCTACTCTAGAGACTGCTTTTAGAAGGCTTTAAGAGGACTCCATACGTTTGTGGTTTCGACTTCGTTTTGATGTCTGAATCCTGTCGTTACAGTCTCATGCCATATACTATTGAATCCCATATATGTGTAGCCATCATCCCTGGTGGTTTTCCCCTGATAAACTCAAATTGATCCTATCACAAATTTGAGTCAATGCAGCACCTTCTTCTGGGGGTAAACCTTCTTTTTGAGACAGGCTATCTGTTTTGTTCTCAAAAACGCAGGAAAGGACCCACCCTTAATGACTCCATTTGAATCTTATCTAAGCCAACTTTTCATATTGTACAACCCACTTTGAACTTCTTCTTCTTCCTAAATTGTACCCTTGATCAAGGAAATCCTTTTCGGCAGAAGTCGAAGTTAAACTCACGAAATATCCTCCGACATCAGCTGTTTTGTTCTGAATACATTACTCTCTTGCATTTGCATCTCAGTCGCGGGATAACTTATTCACGACATAGCCTTCCCCAGCACAATCGAATCGAAGAGTAACTACAAAAAGGATTCCCGCTTCACAATGCATTGAGAAAGAAAAATTGTTAGTTATTTACTTTGCAGCGCAATCCTTTTCAGAACTTGTAACAAAAGTTTCTAAAGAAGTTCAATAAATATGCCACAAGTACCATTTGACAGGAGAAAGTAATCCTCGGTCTTTCCGATGCCAAAAAGGAAGGGTTGGAGGGAGGAATAAAATATCACAAATCCTTGTCTTAGTTTTGGATGAAAACAAAATCAATTTGTACTTGCCAGATGGTTTTTGTGGCCTTTGGTGTCCCACAGAAGGCAACGCACACTTGGCAAACCATCTTTAAAATCTTTTCTATGTCGGAAGGATTAACCTAGCATCCTTGACCTAAATATCATAATCTCTTTTCTCGCTTCTATTGATGGCATCAAGAGATTGTAAAACCCGCCGGAGATGTGGAATTAACAGTGCGTGCCTCTAACATGCCGCACAAACGAATGACAAGTCGTACAGGCTGTCAGGAGGAATTTGCTGGCATATCCTTAGTCTATTGCTACCACAATTGTGAAGGGCGCGAATGATGTGCGTTTTCAAATGCTGAAGCCCTTTTTCGAATCGCGCAATCAGCAACATCTGACATTTCGCCAATAATTCCAATTCTTCGGTGACATGGGACTCAATTTGAATTTGTGTCGAAACAGCCCATCCAAAGATCCAATTCAAATGAGTTTCCCATCTCTCTGTGGCCTAGGGCACATTAATTACACGAACACCTACGAGTTTGTGCAAAGTGCGATACATTTAGACTTGAAAGAAACAATTTCAACGTAAATATTGCCGCCATTATCCACTGGAATGACGATCAAGAAAATTTAATTGAAAAACATTCACCAAAGTAACAGAGTACATGAGTATCGGATACACAACAACCGCATAATGTATGCGAGTATCTCAAGGTGAATTTATTAATTAGAACTCATGTTTACAGCCTACGATCAAAACAAAGCAAGAGAATGAGTTTGTAGGACGTCTCCGCGCTCGCTTTGAATTCGAATTTCATGAAAGAAAAAACGAAAGTATCTAGATGAACACACGCTTTGAACCCGATACCTTTAAGTGTGTCGAGATATTTGCCACCAAAATCAATCAACTGGGGAGAAAATTAATTCTGCTCATGACGTAACGCTTACCGTGGCAACTGGGGTAGAAATAATTATCCTCTTCACCGAACGGATATCGATGATTTGCACTGGAGGGGCTTAAAGGGATTTGGCATCATGGCATGCGGTAACTAATTGAAAGGCGGGCTTCACATTGATTGGGGGGGGATGTTGTACTTATCGATATAAGCGGATGTCTCATCAGAAGAGACACAGCTGGTCCTTTGGGTATTATCGGCTTTTGTTGTGGTATTTACATATGGACTAAGGAGCCTAATCATTGTGAGGCTATGCAAACGGCTTTGTTCTAATAGGCTTTGAATGAAATATACCTCCTTGATGAAGTGATGCAGGACAATGGTCTGTGTAATCACAGTTGAATGCCTTGGAACACACTGCGTTTTGTGGCGTAAAAGGATAAACTTCCAATGGAGGGTTGGTTCTTCTATATTTCAGTCCACACAAGCAATTTAATAGTGTCTCTAATACCAGATAGTGAAGAGCAAGGATCCATTGGACACTTTCATAGGAACTGCAAAACTTCGGCTGCTGAGGATCTATGACTCCACCAAATGATAGCGCTTCGACCGAACTAAAGGTTAGTAGCTGTATCGGCAAAGCAAAGTCTGCTATCCAAAATTTGGTGAAGCCATTCAATGAATTTAAACCTTCTCTTCAACCCTTTTTTGGAAACGAGGTGATTCTTGGAGAAAGACAACTTCTATCGTGCGAAAACTGCAAGCTCCTTTCATAGATAGGCTGCTATCTAAAATTGAATACGTCCCTTAGCATATCATATAAGGCAGAGCTTTATAAGCAGTATATGCGTCCTAGAGTCGTTTCCTTAAATAAGGTAGGTGATACAGCAGCTGAAGCAATACTAATTAAGATAGTGACACATTAGGAGATCCATTTTAAGGATGGGTACATTATTTTACCTCTAATTATGAACTACTTTTCTAATAGAAAGTTGAGGTACTATACCGACTATAGGAGTCCCATAGGGTTCAGTTCTTTGGCCTCTCCTTTAGAGCATAATGGATAATGGATTTTTGGGACCAATACTGAACCATGGACTTAACTTGATTAGGTTTGCTGAAGACATGGCGATGGTATTTGTAGCCAAGAACATCCATGAGTTAAAGAACAGATGTAACAGTGACCAGAACAAACTCTGACTAGAGCTTGTTGGAATAGAAGTAGATCGAAGCTGTCTTAATAACTGACTTCCATGTCGAGATCCAAACGAGGCATTACAAATACAAGTGGAGCCTTCTTTGATGATGTGAAACTTGGGCAGACTAAAATAAGCCAGAAGAATCCTGCCATCGCGATTGCTAAGCTCTGCTCCGGCTTAAGCGGGTCATAAAACTCTTGTGGGTACACAGGCTCTGGACAATCAAATTGATAGGCGAATTCTGAACAACTTCGCTCGAAGTAGTCTTTGTTTTGTGCTGCATGGTTTGCACTGGCTCCGGCGGTCACCAATCTTCAGAATGGGGTTTCTAGGAATCCTTTAAAGAATGCTCTAGTGACATTGTCTTGGAATAACCCTAAGAGCATTGATCACAGCTTCCTTTGGCATCGTTCTGTGTAGCAGTGTAAGGCTAGGTATCATTTTTACTGCTGCCATGTGACTCCTCATTGCTTTCACAGGCTAGTTGGTGTAGTCGATTATGGTGCTCTTTTGAATTGATCTGTTGTGTTTTAGTCCACCATTCTAGAGAGAGGCGTACGTGATCAGTAGTCTGACGATTGTGCTGTAGGTCTGGTAGATCAAGGCTCAACTAAAGTTGCTAAGGTTGTGAAATATATCGCTTCCTCTGAGAGGTTGATAGGGGTGTCTTCCACTGCTACTAGTTTCAAGCGGATCTTTCTATAATTGAAAAGATAGTAAGGATATTCTTTTTCTGGGTTTGTAGATACGCAACTGCTTCTAACTAGAGTAGAGGACACTCCATCATTTCCGACTTATCGTCTTCTATAACCAGCTTTAAATGGGATCTCCTGGAGTTAATCTTCAACTAAGCTCTAGAGCCGGTAAGGTAGAACTGACATCCATTTGGGTTAGCCCCTGGTACTCATAATAGTTCTTCTCCTAAGGATGGATAAAATTTAGTATGCCTTCAGTAGTGCGACACCTTTCCTAGTCCAAGCCTTGTTGATTGCCACAGAGGGCACTCTCTCTTGTAGAGAACAGAGACTGATGGGACAGTACGATTTAGACGATGTTTCCGTCTGTTTCTTTAGGTTCGCTTTGAAAACTACTCTACCTGCCTTCCATCTGTCTCGTGTATAGACTTCTATTAGGGGGAATCTGTAACGAAATGATACAAAGCCTGGGAAAGAATCCTGCGCTTCTAACCATGATAGGTGTTCGTTGTATCTCTTAGCACTGCCTGCATTGTTTCTGTCTATTTGTTTCCCTCTCCACTCAGGTCCCTTTGCATCTCTCGAGTTCTCTGCGATTACTTACAGCAAAATGTCAAGATTCATCCGGAAGAAAGCACTCGCGTCCTGCATCCTTTCCTATTTGCAATGATTCTTAAAATCCACTCTTTTATTCCATGTTAAACCGTTAAACTTTCATAAATTCCCTGAATATTCATGACACACATTCCAGCTCACCTTATAGTAGTAGCGAGCACATCTTTCTTTTCTCCTCCTGGTAGACAACACATCCTTAATGTAGCCCCTCGGGATGATATTCCACGAAATTCAATTTACATGAGAACCTATTACAGGCGAATTAGCTGAAACGCCCGGTGAACCAGTTCACATGAAGAATCAAATTAACCAAAAAACAGAAAAAGAAAGAAGAAGGAATGTCTTGACTAAACAATGCATTATCCTGTATCCAACATGAGAATGCGAATCAGATAAATGCTCCTGGCAAACAAGTCCACCTACAGGAGAGATTTCTTCCTTTTTGTTGGTTTATATCCTTCGATGGCAGGGACGACTTCTCCTTGAACATTAAATTTATTGTGTTGTGCTTGTGTTTCTCGGAAAATTGGGTAATTAATACATCCTTGCTGTCTGTGTATCTATCTGTATTCGCGTGTGTGAGTCTTATTGAGGATAATGACCATGATGCGTATGATTTACTAGAAATCGAATTTAAGGAAGATTAAGTCTTCCATGTGCGCGCACATATGCCAATCAGGAAAGGATAAAGACAGCTTTAATGTAGCAAGGACCTTTTTTTCGA
The DNA here is from genome assembly GCA_949716465.1 of Chalcosyrphus nemorum. NCBI lineage: Eukaryota > Metazoa > Arthropoda > Insecta > Diptera > Syrphidae > Chalcosyrphus > Chalcosyrphus nemorum. The sequence goes on along the minus strand of OX454334.1, from coordinate 57,408,764 downwards.
ATTTATACCAGCTGTGGAGGAATTTTCATTTTCGCGCAAATTGCAAAATAAATGCTGCACGGACATTAAGCATGACCCCCAGCAATGTTATGAGTCCTCACAATCCGTTTGTGTGTAGTTCCAGTTGGAGTATGCACAATTAACCTAAATTTCATACAGGACAGAGCACTCTCTCTCTCTGTGTACGGGGGGTGGGGCGGGGCGAACACAAAGGGCGCGCAGGATATGTATAATTTACAAGCACATATGGTAAAGTGTACACATATGGGGTGAAGGTTGAAGAGGAGTTTTCTTTTTTGTGTAAGGATCCAGTCTAAAGGAGCGACGTCTATGGGAGCCAGCCAATTGAGGATGATTTTTATTTGAACACTGATGGTGATGGAAGGAAGTGTGATGAGATAATGCATTTCAACTGTGTGCACAGAGTCTTTGTGGGCACTGGTAGTATAATGAAAATGCCGTTGCAAGTAATCGATGGGAGGAATTTGGGGCGAAGGAATATAGTGGCGTTGAGGATGGTTTGATTGGTGGAAGTCTAGTGCTAAATATGGTCACTTCTGCTGACTTTTAAGTCTTAAGTATTGATATCAGAGCCATCCTATTCCTCTTCTACTTTGTATCAGTAAAAGGAATACAATTTCTTAGGAAAAAAGGACAGACTGACACGGTTTTTGTGCCTCTTTGACAGACCAAACCGTTGTTCTATAGATCTATACGAAATCAAATGAAAGAATTACCAAAAATCGGTCAATCTTTCAATTAGCTTGCGAAATTTCTTTGCAATTCAAAAATCGCTGCATACTTTAAGGTGCTACGAAAACTCTTTTCCTTTCGTTACTAATATTTCCTTCTCTTTTCTTCTTGGTTTGTTTATAATTACAGATCTTGATCAAATATGAGAAATATATTGAGGAGAAAATTTCAGTATTTAACATAGTTTTCGAGATATTACTGGTTAAAGGGAAAATTATGCATACTTTTAGGTGCAAAGAGTTGAAATACCATTCAAATGGGTCGAACTAAAGACAGTTGTCATAGAGGTTTCAAAGATTTAGAAAGCTTCTCAAAATAGCTTTGTTTTGTCGCTGAATCTCATGTGTTTTTCGTTCCTGTGAGCTCTGTAGACTGAGGATAGGATTGGTAGGAGTATGAGGTTGTCACAAAGCTCCGAGCACCATATTGGCCCATCGCGATCCATAGGGTGAGCAGAAGGAAACCTTAACCACGTCGGTCGTCTAAGGACTTGATTGCCCTGTAATAGTTGAGTAGATCCTTCAATTGGTTCTCCTCTAGATTGCTAAGGAAGTACCTTTCTAAGTATAGTGATCTATTTCTGGAAGTGCCCTTCTGGTGGTCCTGCTGGCATGCTGCCTCAAAAGACAATTTCCAATTTCATGGCTCTGCTCCTAGCTTAATCATTTCTTCCGACCTCTTAAAGGTTTGCCTCCGGCCCTAAGGCTTTGGACAGCCTGTGTCCGTCCAGATTAGCCTTATCCCGAGCATGGGATAGTATGTGATATTCTAGAACACTTTTCGTTAAAGTCTGAAGCTATGAAGCACCACGTTTGTCAACGGCGGCTCGCCCTCTGTCAGCTTGAAGGGACTCCACTGCCTTTGGGTCTGTCTAAATCGCTGCCTCTGTCTTGCCTCTTTGTTCCTTGATAAAGATGTTCGTGGAGACAGGACTGTTTTGCGCCAGATTTGTCTAGAACACACCCCATTCTGTCTGCTGGTGTTAGAGCAGAAAAGTTTTAGCTTGCTTTCTAAGCAGGTATCCTGATAATCCACCTGGGGATTCGCCGGTTGACTTCGAATCACTTCGTCAATGAAACCAATCCAATGCTGCTGTTGGCACATTCGTGCGATCTAGGAGCTGTTGGGCCACCTTCCCTTCCACACTTGTATAGGAACGTTGATTTGGATTGCCTTCTTGGCAGGGTTCGTTGGATCCCTCCTCTGAAGATGGCAATTCCAACTGTTGACAGATTTTACTCAAATTTCGAGTTGCTACCTAATACAGGCTTTGCCTGCCCATTTCTGCTACTCAAATGCAGTTCCGTGCCACCGTCTGCTAGCAAGGACCATAGGCATGAGAAACTGTCTCCTTTCTTGACTTTATGTCTGTCAATGTTTGGTTGAGTGTGTCTGCTACAAGTTCTCAAGACTGACAGTTACAAATTGAGCTCTAAATTTGATTGTTGAAGAAGGCTTATAGTCTATCGAATCTCATGGGGTGATCCTAGGCACATGCTACATACACTACCAACCACTTAGCTTCTCGATTCACCATTTAAATGTTAAAGCGGAGACCTGTACTGTTATTATCATCCTCCACGGTCAATGGAGCTTAACCCCTCTGTAAATCCATTTTATACCGTCACACTTGTGAATATGCTTTCCTCCAATGTATGCTCTTAGGAAATTATCCCCATGTCCTTTTATCTATTTCCATTCTATAGCCAAATGTTCTGTGCAAAACTTTACACATTCCTTAAAGTTGCTCCTACCTTCCCTTACCCCATGGTCGGGGTCCAAATAGACATCTTACGCCTTCACTGTGCATTTGAAATTCATTCCCACGTCTCTCTGCATATCGTCCTTCGTGCTCGTATTCCTATCAAGATGTTAGCTCTCTCTTCCGTTTCATAGGAAATTGTTTCCGGTAGACATATGGACGAATCTCACATGTGCTCTGTATCCTGTCCCGACGACTGCCTTGTGTCTGGTAATTGAAATTCCGGATTCACTATCACTGGCGTCATTATGGCCATCATCACCATCACTGCATTACAGTCAGTCCTCCCTCCACCAGATCTACTCTTAGAAAGGATTTCTCCAGAAACTCTGATTGCAGGAGATCTCAAGATTTGACTATTTATATATTTTCTTCTAATTTTTAATCGAAAGGACCACATAGACAGGCAGTCCTAATCCACTTACACTTTGTCGCCAGTGAGATGGAAAATCAAATCCAATGCGCCTTTCCGGATATCATTTTCAATAACCTAATGGCCTGTCAAACTTAGTTACGGCTGTTATAGTCGTTGATGATGATTTAGTGCTCCGGGGTATTGTATCGCATTTTTATTAGCTTTGGATGGGTTGGGGCAGGTGGAGGATTCATATTTTTCTCTTGAAGAGATGAATAGCAATATTTAATATCCGTTGATGGTACGATGTATTGCTAAGCATTTTATGAACTTCAAAAGGATTCTAGGGATATATAGCCTTCGTCCTGTTGTGCGAGAGGACAATGGGGAAAAAAACTTGGTTTTCTTAGAACTTTTGCCAATAAAGTATATGAAATATGATAATGGCATTAATTTAATTGAACTTTTGAGTAAGCATTTGCATCTTATGAACAGATTCTTCTGAGAACTGAAGAAGAAGGATCTTAATGAAGCATAGTGGGATGGAAGGAAGTACTTATTGCCTTTTTACATTGGACTCCACTTGGGGGAATTTATTATTACATATTTGAATTGAAGTGCAATATGATGTACTGTCCACTTAGAGGCACATGCTACCTGCTTATGTCTTTGTGTCTCTTGAGGGAATTTAACTTGAAATGTCCGCTTTGACTCATTCCTTATGCAAGGACCAATAAAGAGAGCTTTAAAATGACTCAATCAAAATAAATAGAAGGAATAGAGAAGACTCTTGTCAGTGGCTTTGATTTGAAGTACTTCAATGACTTTTCATTCAATGCTTTTGATTGGATCCCATTCCTGTTAGTGCTTTGGGAGGTGGTTAGGAGTGAGTGGCCTAGTTACCCCCTGAATCCATTTTAATGCAGCAACTCACGTGACCTATTGGATATAGATTCCTCCACCCTGTGGCATTAACAAAACTGGTCGATCGATTTCCTCTGCAATCTCCTTCCGGCCATCGAAGACGCGTTTGCATAGTCTGGCTCTAGGCAGACACAAATCATTGGTTTCGCTAATGACCAAGTGATAGTGATTGCCTACGGCTGAACATTTAGATTAGCTAGCTTAAGGGAAACGAATATTGGAAAGGAAAATTAATAGAGGAAGAGGTGCTAAAATCACAGGACAATTGGGGAGTGGTTAGATTATTGACTTGAAGCTAAAGCAATGTCAGGCAAGTAGACTTTCTGTGAATCAGAAAACACCCCCGGGGGAAGGTTTCTGTGTCGCATGGTTTCAGTTTTGTAGACAGTTCATCAGTTATTAGTAATTAATAAGCAAAGTGTGATGATACTGCTCTTGAAAATCGCATCAAGAAAGCAATGAATCCATCACTATCAGATCGCACGCTCTTTGCAGTATTGCTATGTCCCAGCAGGCAGTGGTTACTGATCCTGAATCAGTGACCCAATAAGGCGGGTTCTTCATTGCGTAGATCATTAGCTAGCTCTGGCAAACAAAGAGAATAGTTCTGGCTAAGCTATGACTATCCCAAGATTCATCAAAATCGGCCAAGTGAAGCACCGTTTGAAGCACTTACAAGCATACACGTCTGAATTGAAGACTTAATTTGGAGCTGCCCAAGCCGTAGGTGATCCTAAATAAGCACGCAGATCTAAAGAGCTTCTCCTTCTAGCTGATATCTAGTTCGCTTATGGAGCTGCAGACAGTTTGAGCTGAAGAAGATGTGACTTCATACTGTGATGTGAATCGTTTGTTAAAGTGCTTAAGCCGGAGCCGAGTTATGGCCAGGTATTCGCACAGTTTCAGTGTCTTAAAGACAGAGACTGCACACATATGATTGGACACAGCCCTTTTTCTTGAGATGATAGTTGAGAGAGGAGTTGGAAAGTCGGTTAGGACCTTTACCTTGTGCTTGCTCTCGATCTTTTTTGAACTCCAGTACGAGAGCATTTCTTGTCGTTTCCATTGTTTGGGGTCTGTCTTCATCAGAAGCCACAGAAAGGTTCAGGTCGCATGAGCATGGATTGGGCTCCTAATCTTAGAATTCCCTTATGCACCCCAGAGAGCCAAACAAGAGTGACTACAGAAGTACTTGTAGACCGTTCCAAGCTAACTTAAAGGACATGAGAGCTTTAAGATCTGCTTGGCTATTTGACATTACATTTGTGTTTGATTTGTGGAGATTTCTTCTGATGTGTTCTCTGGCACATAGCTCGATTGCATCGACCCCTGCTTGGAAGATGGTAGTGAATAGTCCATGTCAAGTGGAAACCTTATTAGTTAAGACCGAAGAGACGATGTTGCCCTTAGTTCCTTCTGGATTAGTTGATATTGTCTTCCTTTCACGGGCTGTCATTCTAGTCACCCAAAGAAAAGAAAGGAACGTAGCATTGCTGTATACACCTTAAAAACTGCCGCACTTCTGGTGGAAGGTTTAGGCCCTACTTACCTTCCGTTTATGTCAAGTTTTTAGTCTAATCTTAGGGTGAAGTACCACCAATAGAATTGGAAGACAAAGAGATCTATTGTATGTGTTGCCGTGGAGGAGTGAGCATCAGCATCAGCTGACAACTAGCTAGCAGTTCATGGGTCTATCTTGTTGTATGATTTTTCTAATCACTGACAAAAACTTCTCAGAAAAGAGATATACTAGTAACATGCCATCCATCTACGCCTTGTTCCAAATCTTGGATCAGGAGCACAACAGTTTAATGCATTAACTTCAGTGCCACGACGTAGGGGTCCTTGAGTTCGTCTGTCTATGGATTGAGTGGAACTGCTATACTTCCAGTTCTAGCTCGATCACTTTCCAGTCTCTGATGAACTGTATCATGCTTCAGAGCTTCCTAAATCGATTCAATACGGGAGTTAGTGAAAGTGCCTTTGATGTCTAAGAATGTGGCTAGGGTGTGAGGTAGGTAGCTACTGCGTGAACGACTGAGCTATTTTTGACATTGACCCTCAGTCAGGTTGATACTAGGCACGGGTTGTATTAAAAGCTGATCCAGCACATAAAAGAGGAAAAGGAAAGGAGAAGACAGGAAGTGTGAGGAGGATAAGAAAGGGCAAGATAGTGATGGTTGACTATACTCAGGAAACTCATCTGACTCATCTGGGGAAAGCACTCGAGACTCATTAACGTCTACTAGGCTCGTACATTGCGTCAATATGTATAGTCACGTGGGTGGGTGCCGACATAAGAATACACAGGATATTTCTATAGTCGTACACATGCCTTATAGAACCACATTTCGTTCGAACCTTCTAAGCGACTTTCTGAAAGATTTCCATCAAATCGACTAAACATATGTTCCTCTGCATTATTTGGAAGTTATCAGAACTTAACGTAGTCTTCATGCATTCGTCCTCCTGGCAGTAAGTACCTCTTGATGGACATTTAAACAATTTTTAGAAAGCTACATTCTAGTGATTGCTTCCTCCCTCTGACACACATATTCCTTGAACTAGAAATAGAAACATGATCCCTGAAACTAAATCCTCTCAAATTTTAAAATTTAATCCTATTATTTGTTCGCACACACAAAAAAAACCTGCAAATTAATCCTGTTTTGCAATTGAAATCCTAGAAATATCAATAATTGACAAACTCTCACTCGTCCTGCCCGCCTATTGAAAACAAGTAGTTTTATTTTTAATTGGCAAATTAAATTTTATTCGCAAAAACCCATGAATAATATTGATTTCTCATATCAGGCCAACACACACACACATGGACCAAAAAGGACTCTTCTCAGAGCTTAAAGTCCCGTGAAATTTTTAATTTACCTTTTTCACACACTGAACTAGAAAAAAACAATCTATTGGCCATTTTATCGCAAACTAATAATATTTACAGTCAAGTCTAATCCACTCGAAAATTTTCTATATGCGCTCGCCAAAATCTAATTAATTTTGATTACAATTTCTGACGTACATTTTGCCTACCCTGCCGCCGCCCTCGTGCTAGGGGTAGGTAGGTAGCTGTTGAACTAATTGAGTGGTAATATGAGTTACTAAATAGATTATCGTGAGGGATATCACGTGTGTATGGATATCAGCGGGACACACACAAGGTTTTTTGGGTTGATAGTCATGCAATAGATGACGCTGGTGATGTTTATCGCATAAAATTTAATGAAACATTGGTGAGCAACAATTTTCTCCAAGAATAATGGGAAAATAAATGAGTTGTGCTTGTGTTGGGCTTTCCCCACACAAATGAGTGGGTCATAAGTTTAACATGTCCATTGGGTTTGGTTTGTTTTTTTTTTTTTTTTTTGGAGAAAGGACAACATTTTTGTCGTTAGAGGGAATTAGATAAGTTGATAGATGACACTCGTTATGGAGAGTAGTGATGGTGGAGGTAGTAGATTTGGGTGGGCTTGGATTCAAGGAATTTAAATGAGCCATGTGTTTAAGGGAATCTATTCATGGTTCAGCTTAAGTCTAAGGACTTGCTTGAAGTCCAAAGAGTGGCTTCAAGTTCAAAGACTTGCTTTGAGTCCTTGTTATGTGCCTGCTATTTGAGCTCTGTCAGTTTAGGACATTCGCAATTCGTCTTTGTGATAGAAGACAACATCTTTCATATTGCTTACTCTATGCCCTGAGTTGTCTTCTGTGAAAAGAAGAAGAATTTTGTGTGATGGATGCTTAACTCCATACCAATATCGACAGTGCTCCCAGTCGTGTTCAACTTCTCAAGAATTTCTCTGTTTTTGGGTTAATTGGACGACCAGAACGTGGCACATGTTTGACACACAATTCGCTCTGGAGATTCTAAGGCTCCTTCCCCATTCCATAGGATGATGGCTCTCTGTAACTCTCCGGTCAGTGTTGATCCATTGTTATACCCATAGGTGTCCATTGAAACCCTGTTCTTAGTAAAGACATGAAAAACCTATTCTCGTCAATTACTTCTTTCCTTCTGCATCTTTTCTACTGATACGCAGGAGAGCTCCTCGAGTTTATGGAAGAAGAAGAACTCGTTCCTGCATTCTTGAGAGCCCATACAATGCCATATGAAGTGGGTAGTGGTCTCAAGAGCTTCCTTGGCACCGCATCGTCAGCAAGGATCTTTTTTCGTCATGTGATACTCTGGAGTGTTATGGTCCTACGAGAATGGGTAGAATCTTCTGTCTTCCGAGTAAGGCTTGGTAACAGGATGTCAATAGCTTCCTTATGGTGGTACAAGTTTCCATGGAGGTGTTTGCTACTCTAGTGGCTTCATTCGCTGCAACAAGTAAGGCGATATACACAAGAGTCAACTTGTTCTAGTGCGGCAGCAAAGGTGATTCTTCCTGCCTTGTGGGCCTTCTCGTTTCCTAGAACACCCTCGTGTTACTTGGCCTGAATACCCTGAATTCTTCTCTGTAAATTCTAAACCCTTGTATAGTTTCACTCAATTTCAATATCAGGACATTCCCTCATTCCAAATGTTATTACTCTGAATTCTGTTTCAACGGATTACACACCATTTTTGCCAATGGGGACATTCTCCCAACCAAATTACGTCAACAAAAAATAAGGACAAATAAATATGAAAATATTTTTAAAGGTCGCTTCAGGTGTCAAGGGAAATCAGAGTGATTAAAAGTCTCTCGTTGCCTTGTGGCCTCAAATTCGTACTTAAGTACCTGTTGTACGAGGGTGTGCTCCTTTCATAAATTGTTGATGGGTTTTTAATTTTCGCTCTCGTGTTTCTCATGTTAAGAGACAACAGGTCCTTGCACAGTATTTTGCCTTTATTTTGGCTGCACTTATGAGTACGTTTTGGTTTGACGCTATTGTCCTCATACTGCAGTCGTGATTAAAGTTTAATATTAATAAGATCGATACCTAGCTCCGTGAGTGACTTTTCCATGGAACTGTAAAGCATGGCTTGTAATCGTTAGGTGCTGAGAAAATAAACAAAGTGTTGTGGCTCTCAATAGCTTTTGTCCTTCGAATGCAGGACGAAACAGTATGCGTCTTCTATTCATGCAAAGTATACAACATGTGTAACTAGGAGATGTTTCCCAATTTGCCCTCAATGGCCTACGTTCCTTTTTAGGGTGCAGAGGCATCCCTTATGCCTCCTATGGTGTACGTTTAACAATACATCTCACTTCTCCTCAATTCGATTCTGTTCTCTGCCAAGTTTTTCGGTGGTTCAGCAAGTCTAAGGCCAGGAAGGCGCTAACAGGTTGCATTGTGTTGTACTGCGTTGACTAAACAACTTATAGGCTCCAGCAAATCCTCAGATAAAGACTGTCGATGGAGCTCTTGTCGGGCCAATTGACCCTTAATTGACTGCCTCAGCTTCTCGCGAAGGGCGATTGCGGGTATATATGTATGTCATACTTAAGCACATCATTCCAAACACTGATTTTGCCCTGTCAACTCGACAGCCTCTACTTGAGCTCCATCATCGTTGGTGACAATATTCCGAACCAACTGAAAAATCCCTATACCTCTAGCTTGTTGCCCAGTGATGTAAATTTGACCCAAGATGATATTCAGCTCCATTAAGACTGCCTCCTTGTGCCTGAATACCTGCTAAGGATGTTCATAATTCTCTAGAGGAGCCGTCAAACATCGTTGGCGTTGTCGTGGAGTTTGAGTACTACATTGACAAAGCTAATCGCTAATCAGAAATAAAAAAGGAACTGGTGATAGAATGCAGCCTTGCTGTACTCTACTTTCAGTGTAGTGACCGCGTTGTGCCTTGATAAATAGTTATTCATTTGTCGATAATGCCTTTAAGACACTGGGATAGCCAAATGAACTTTTTGTTAAGACAATCAGCTTTTTCAAAACTCCTAATAAGATGTAGTGGCTTTGCATTGGTCGATAATAGTACACAGGGTATTAGCTTGATACAGTGGCTGTCATATGGAGTACGACTAGGCATTCTTTTACTTAGTACAGAATTATTTGCCTTCGTACTTTCTGCTCTCTGTTAGGTTTCCCTTCCTAGAGAGCATCGCGAAGATTTCCTCTTTGCACTCACCAGGCACGTAGCTACTTATGTTCCCATGTTAACAATAATTCTCTGCAACTGGAAGGAGTAATTTAATTTAATTTTTGATTCTGGTATTAAAAACACCGTTTATATAAGAAAAGTCGTGTCTAAGTGCCTCAATGAAGGTCAAAATCTTGTCCTTTTTGCGCATTAGTTGCCTTGGCCAGCTCAGTCTGACTTGGAAAAGGAAATTTCTTTAAAAACGCTTGAGCTCTTTGTCTAAAAACAGAGGCAAGTACTAGCAGAAACAGACTGCAATAAAAAATATCAAATAAATATGCAACAAATTAGTAAATTCACAAAAAATGTTGCATAAACTAGGGCGTGGTGTACTTGTATTTCAAAAATTTATTCCTAAATAAAATAATAAAATAATAAATTCAACTGCACCATTAACTGCTTTTCCAAAATTTCTCATAAAGAATTCAAAAATCATACAAAATTTTCATCCAAATTTTGTTTTGATGAATATTTTTTACTCAAGCTCGCATAGTGTTCTCCTCTGATAGTGTTGAGGATTTAGTTTGCCTATTTTATTTTGTTGGTGCTTATAGTGTATTGCATTGGGTATTTAGTATATTTATAGATAAATGGACGACAATGGCTATAGACAGGTGAGCATGACACATTTATGTGGGCGCAATTGGAATGGGATAGGGATTTTCATTGTCAGTGTGAGGGTGAAATATTTATTACCATAAAGTTTTATACTTGAAATCTAGTGAAATAGATTTGTGCAGGTGTATAGCAAATAAATAAAAGTGGAAAGGGCTTGAGATACGTTATCATCATCACCGGCAGTGGAAATCAATGGAAATAATCTCACGGTTTTTTTTTTTTTGCTTGGGATGAATGTTTGATTGAAAGTTTCATAAAAATGGGAAAAGGGAGGCTCTAACTTTATACTTTAATTCATTTGATGGATTTTTCGCGCCGTGAAAATCATTAACTTGTCAAACGCAGGAGGGGTAGTTGTGTGAGTCTTATGGATGTCAGTAGGTTGATCTCAGTCACTTACCGGAGTTAGAACTATCAGCCTTGCCCAAAAATAACTTAGTTTCTTTTTTCTTGGCGTGAAATTGGGTCGGTGTTTTTGTAGATTGCGTTGAAATAGCTCGAAGGAGTGCAGAACATTTTCCAACTTTGGGTCTAGAGTTAGCAATATACGATGCAACCTCTGTTCAATCATTGTTCTAAGCGAATAGTTTCAACGATTAAACCTTGAATTGATATTATATTCCATTGCAACTAAGCTTATCTGGTGCTGCACTTCAGGTGGACCTAGGCCTCAACCAATAAACCTCTCTTTGGTCGGTTACGAGCCAGTTGCTTCCAGTTGCGCACGCCAAGTTAGCCTTTCACTTGTTTGCGCCATCTGACTCGATGCCTGCCTCTACTGCTCTTCCACCCTACTCGTAGACTTTCTGGGCGGACACCCTGGGCTCCATTATCTCTACAGAACGCAGTTCTTTAGTTTCTTCTTCGATATTTTATGGGTCCTTTAGTTCAGTCAGTACCTTCTCTACTACTTGCCACCTATACGGACTCGACCAAAGGTCACTCGAAGAACTTTTCCCTGAACATAACTGAGGACAACGTTGAACTGGAATGACAACTGTCTTCTATTGGTAGCCCTTAGTAGTTTGAGACTTTATCGCCTTCGTCCCGTAAAAAGAGGGATTGGAAAGGGTAGTCTTTCATTCGATCTCCCACTGATGTGGTTCTCTGAGCTCATTATTGATTCTATTTTGACAAAGTCCTTTATAACTTTGGTCTATCCAAGGCACCGATAATGGGTATAATCTTTTGCTTTCTATGTCTGCCCATGTTTGCTGTCTTGATCTTGGTCTTAATACTTGAAACCGGCCCGCTAAGAAACCTCTGAGTTCTTCCGACTATACCAATGTCATCGGCGGCATAAGCGAATAGTTTTACAGGCTCTGATGTTGTCTCTTAAACTTCTACATATATTTATGTTATCTACTCGAATTCCAACACAAAATGGCATAGTCGAAAATCGTTGCATACCTTTAGGTACTACCCAACCTCTCATTTCTGATGCATACCTTAAGGTTCCAACACTGCCATTGATTGGTGTTTGAGTCAGTTTTATCGACATATTTCGAGAATCGTTTCACGGATTTTAATGCTTGAAAAAGTGAATTAAAAATAGATTACTCGTCTACAAAACCGTGTTCAACTCTTCGAGGTGGTGTTTCAAATTACGTCGGTATATGAGTAGGAAAAAAAAATACCCTTCTTGACACTTTTCAGCAAGAAACTCTCCTACTAATAGGTTTCTTCTTGTCAGTATTCCTAATTAGCCCAATCTAATCGCTTTCTGATTGATATTCAACCTCACGGGTAGGCTTTTGGTTGAAATCCTTGAAAGTTTAAAACTCAGAACCTTCTTCTCTTCTTTTGACACTTTTACGCGTTCCCTCCTAATTTGTCACAATCTGTTTCCCACGACAGCAGGCTCCTGTCAACCATGACCTCATTAACCCCAAGAAATCTTTAAAATTTCTCCAAAAAAACAGAAAAGAAGAAAAACCTTGACCGCTGACACCACAGCATTTCTATGGAAAATATATTAATTAATCAAAATTTCCCTCATCCTTTTAGCGCGGGTTATTAAACATTCTACTGTAAATGAGAAAAAATTTAATGTAAAACCATTAAATGCGAAATAAGACCAAGATTAGACCCAAATCTGGTAATTACGAGCACCGAAAAACCCCCCACCATATCCTTTGTGTTCGTCGTGCCCTTGGAATTGTAATTTCAAATAATTTATCATTGGGCAAAGCGAATTCCATTCGCATTTTGAACAGGGTAAATAATTATCACAACCCTCCTTCGATCTCTAATCCATTAACAGCAACATTAACGATAATGCTGGACAAAGTTCGCTCTCCCTCTGTTGGTATTGGTCTCTACGTGAGTAATTTACAAATCAAATTTCACCGGAAGGACTCTGCTCCTGTACAACACACCGACCGATGAGAAATCACACAATTTACATTGTAATTGGATGATAATGTTGTCATGCGACAGAAAAAAAAAAACTCGAGGCTGGCAACAACAGAAGCTCCTGGTGACGCCCGCGCGAATAAAATAAACGCCTGTTGGAAGGAGGAGAGCAAAAGAGCAAAAACAAAGCACAGGACTCAAAAAAGGCTTCCATTTGTTGTATAGCGCCGCGTGAAGCCAATGACAAATTGCCGGGGGAAAAAATAGAAATTCCCTAGAATCAAGTGAAAGGGAAAATTGCGAAATTTTTCACACAACCCCTTACCACATGTGGCTTTTTGGAATCAATTTTTTTCCAAGAGGACCTTTCTCATTGTTTTCTCTGACAAGCACTCGACTCAAAAAGCAAAAAAAAGGACTTCAATAAGTCACCATGACATGTGATATTGTGTGATGTTAAAATGATGACGGGTGATAACAAATGGTGGGCCACAAGTACTCGGCGGTGGCGGGCTGAATGCACCCCTTTCTGCTTCGGGGATCGATCGATTAAATTTCGAATAAGTTGAGGCATAAATTATTTAAAGGGCGCCTTCACTGCCCAGTTTACTCCTTTTTTTTGTATGCACAGGAGGAAGTTGTTTCGATTGGGAGCTCCTTGGCACACTTCTGTAACTTTGTGAGGAAAATTTAATATCGCTTAGTTTGAGCACGCATAACACATGCTGCTGCTACTCGTCGTGTCATATGTGAATTGGAATTATGCTCGCGGGAGCAGAACCTTGAGTCGGAATCATAATCGGGTGACAGTTTACACTTGAACGCATACGGAGACAATATTTTGTTGGTGTTTATTCATTTGAGAGCCGGGAGAGCAGGAAGTACATGAATGAAGTACTGCTATTGAACTTTTGAAAGTGGTTAGGAAATTGCGACATTACTTTGGTGGGCAATTGAGGGTTTTCGGGGATTAGGTTTATTGCAAGTTTCATAAAAACTTGGAGGTGGAGGGGGTAAAATTTATGCGTGGAATGTTGGTCCCAGAAGAGGCATCAAATGTGTAACAAATGACCTAAACTAGCTGAGAGAAGTTTAAGAAATATGAGCGCTAAGAGGCGTGGGCTATGATTCATTCCGTTAGACAAACTGGTGATTGGTTCGTCTGATATATGGGCTCCAAGAGTGTAAGTCAGTTGCTTCTAGGCTATAATTCATGGACACACATATGGTGATGGTGTGGACAGCGACAACTTGGAGGTAATAAGGGACTTTGTCTACCTTGGTTCTGCTATGAACTATGACAATGATACTCTTGTCAATCCCAGTTTTCTTCGGCTTAAAAAGCAATTCATCAGTAAAGCCTTATCCTGAAGAACTAAGGAGACTCTGTTTAAGATCCTGACCATTCCAGTCCTGCTTTATAGCCCTGAATCATGGTCCTTTTATATCCTTTGTCCTTTGGAGAGAAGAATAGAAGATTCAAAGTCGAACAACACGAGCTGTACGGCAACATCGACTCAGTTAAAAAACTGCGTATTGGACGTCCGAGATGGCTAGGACATGTAGAGGGAATGAACACCAACGCTCCAGCCCTCAGAGTGTTCAATTTAAACCCGGCGAGACGACGCAGTAGAGGACCACCTCGATGCAGGTTCAAGGGAACCTCTCCCAACTTAAAGTGCCCAATTTGATGCTCCATACATAACTCTACGGCAAAGGAGCCTGCAGCAACGTAGAAGCCAAATCGATAAGTGTAAGAACGCTTAGAAGGGCAATCCTCACAGGCGGACCAGTAGGACTGCACAAATGAACCCAATTCTTCTTAGAACTCTGGGCCAAGTACACATATTGACTCAAGTAAAGCCTCTAAGACGTGGACTAGTTGTACGTATACACACCATCATCAGGTACTTCAGTTGGATGATTGTGGTAGCCAGCAGCGGAGAAGGTCACCAATCTCAGATAAGAGATAAAAAACTGGTTCCTTTCATTGCATTTTCTGGTGCCATCTTGTCTATTCTGACTGCGGATCTTGTACGTAGAGGAATCAGGAATTGTTTACAACAATCCATTCTCTGGAGAGAGGCTGAACATCGCAATAATACCCTGTGCTAGACTACTTCCTGCCTTTCATGACTTGCTCCTAATATTGGTCAACAAAAGACTTGGTAAACGACAGTTCCGTCAACCCACACAAAGTTTTAGTTATGGCTAATGGCTCAAAAAAAAAAGATGAAGGACTGACTTCGGTATCATCTGAACCTGAACGTGGAACCAACCAATTGAAGAAGCTGCATGAGAATCATCCTCGGAACAAACTTGTAGCAAGAAGTTGGACCAATACTGTAGGCCTAAGAAGAGCTAGGAAACTACTAGGAGGCTACAACCGGAAAAGATTCGTAGCTTGCCTCTGCCTTAGCAAGAATAACCTACGAATCCTAACTGAGTTCCTTACGAGACACTGAAAACTGAAGGAGCATTTACGGAAACTGGGTATATATAGCAAATGGCTTTGCAGGAGCATCTACTGGCGTCCTGTGGATAAGCACCAAATATCAGTGGAGAATAAGCCAACCACGGGCTCACTTCTCATTCTCAGATTCATGAAAGAAACTGGTCTGCACAGAGAGAGCTCTAAGGAGAACTATTCTCACCAAAACTTACTAAGAATGTGTGAACCTCGAAGGGACACTCTAACGAGGGCACACACTTCTCCAGGGTGTAACTACCACTATGTCGCAGTACAGTTCTAGGTCGTGGCATCATCTGACATCTGACAAAACAGACATTTTATTTGTGTTGAAGAAGTCAAGGACAGTGAAACATTACAGCGAATAGTACAAAGTACTCTCCAAATAACACTAGTGGGTCTAGACTCTAGAGACTCAGTAGAATCATAAGGGACGAAATGGGATATAAAAGGGATCTGTGCAGGGTCTGCCAATAGTCCAAACTTTTGCTATTTCTTCCTTAGGACTTCTCAAGTCGAGAATCACTTGAATTCAAACGACTGGCAGGCTTTTGTCTGAACTGGCATCTTTCTCTGGTAGGTGAGCACAAATTTGTAGTTGAAGCTTTCGGTTGGTGAACTAGATGCACTAGATATACCAAGCACACAACACGGACAGTTGTAAGAGGTTACTTAGTTCCCAAGTAGTACGATACGAAAGGGTCTAACAGCGATAAGGACTTCATACCATTCATCACAGCTGGTGGCTCGTTTCTTTACCCAAGGACAGATTATTTCGTAGCCTCGCCGATGGTCCACTTAAGACAGGGTGAGGCAACAGTCAGTCAGTCAGTCTGTTTTAAGGCAGTTTTGTCAGAGGTAGGACAGGTCTTAAATGTCCTATACTCGGCAACCCATTCCATAATCTCATTGAAGACTTTAAGATACACTCAACAACCAATTTATAAGTCGCTTTTGGAAGGACACTTATTGCCAAATATAGCATGACCCTGGTCCAAATATAAATTTAAGTTACTCGCCAAAAAAAGCTGCTCTAGTGTTGATAATGAAATTTGCTAAGTTGCAGACTTTATTTTCCTTTCACTGACCCTTTTTCCAGCAAAGGACGTGTTGAACCATGTGAATAACAACAACACCAACGCGACAATCAAGAGTGAGGAAAAAAGAATTATTGAAACTTTTCAATTCTCGTCCTTTACAAACAGCAACAAATCTATCAATTTCCAACAAAAAAGGTATCGGCACCCGAAACGAATCGATTACGATCTCAAACAAGGACGACCCCTTATTCCACTTTGCATAATAAACAAAATGTTTTCAGATTAAATACTTTTTCTCCTCTTTGTGGACATAAATCCTGTCCATTCTCATCCTACCTTCGGCTTCAATTAATTGAATCCATCTTCGTAACAAATTCGAATCAAACATGCAAATGTGCGGCCACAAACATGACCAACAACAACAACAATTTGGATTCGTGTTCAAGATAAATTAAAACGGATCTGACACAAATGCCAACAAAAGGACACCGAAAAATAATTGTTATTATCCCTAAAATGAGGAACAACAAGAACTAGGAACTAGGACCCATAAAAAGTACAATTTCATTCATCTAATCCTGTTTTAACGATTTCTGAACAAGGATCTGTGTCAAGTCCTTGTTTTGTTACCAACTCACGCTATGCACAGTTGAGTAATTCAATAAAATTATACCTTGAATAGAAGAAGAGACTATTACGAACTTAACAAGGACCTCTCTGCCGGCTGATCCTTTCTAAATGAACTCCCAATTACGGTTTAAGTGTGCAGCAGGAGTAGAATGCTGCTTGCACTGGTACTCCTCGCGAATGAGATTATGCTGTTATTGCAACGAAAAGAGCAAAAGGATACGCCACACATATTCATGTTCAGGATAAAGGCTAAGTGCTTTTTAGAACTGTATCCCTGTGTGTTATTTACATTTGGCATTGCAATAACTCACCTGGATTTTGTATTAAAGCCCCCTAACCTCCCTCTTTTGTGGGGTAATGTGCGTGTGGTGTAGCCAAGTGGAAGCGAGTCCTTGTTAATGGAAAATACCATCAATCAATTGATAAATATTAATTTTACGGCCTTAATTGGCCCCTTTTTGGTCTGCGCAGTTAGCGAATTTCATCCAATCGAGGACCTTTGAAGGATAATTTGGGTCAGGGAGCGATTCAAAAGCCACTCAAGTCGAATGAAATTGAATTATTTTCGCTTGAATCCTTTCAGTTTTCTTTTTCGTTGTTTCTCGACTTTGAATATTGAATATTTGTAAATTTATTAATGGCTTTCTTGGTTTTTTGCCACCAAAAGCAGTTCCTTTGAAGGAGAGTATTTTTGCTTTAAGAGGGATTCTAGAATTCCATTCCATCTCTGTCTCATGTTAGACCACAAATTACTCAGCATGAATCTTCCAGTAAACATGCCATCCAGCAGGGAGGTCGGTCGGTCCATCGCAAGCATTTTAAAGAATTATGTCACGTCATCAACTCGTTAAATCCTGCGATGGACAAAATTGTCCTGGATTCCATAAGTCGCTTGATGAGTAAACAACTCCGCGTGACGTTATTTGTTCAGTTTCCTTAGTCCCCATAGAAAAGTGGTGAGAGGTGGACGTGTCATTTCAGAGTTGAGTACAAAAGCTAGTGTCATAAACTGACGTGTGGTATAGGATAACAAGGATTTCGTAGAACAGGATGGGTTGATTGTTGTTATGATTGTGAGATATCCTGACATCAAAAAGTAGTTCCCAATGGCAATTACCTTGACCTTATTGCTCTGGAGTGTACTTTAGGTTGTGGATGTTGTGTCTAAGGGTGGGTTCGTAATTCTGCTTGTTATTTTTTTTATATGTGCATCCTTATGCAGTGAATCGGTGCTATGAAATATTTATGAACTGTTTTGAAATGAAAGGGAATTGGGATCATTGCAGTTTGCTGTCAATTCTTGTTGCAGTCAGAAAATTGAAGCTTCTTGTACTAAGTGAGAACCTGCAAAGGACTGTAGTCATATGTTTGCATAGGTGACATTCCAATGGCAATGCATGTCAGTAGACAATTTGCTGATAGTAGTCTGGTCTGGGTCATGGCTCTAAAGAGAAGATTTCAAAGCTACCAGCTCTTTTTGCAAGCCAAGCTTTAGGCTCCTTTTTTCCTGCAAATTATTCCACCGACTCTATGAAAATAGCCCCAGCCAATGTGCCAAGCAGTTCCTTAGTGATAGACGCAAATCTGAAATGGAAAGGAGTGTTTATCAAATACAGTGGACGAAACATCTAATCGACTTTGTGGCAGGGCGAGATGTTGTAGGAGTTAGAGCCTTGCCTGAGAATCCCCAGAGCAAGGATCGTCTTAAAAATTGGCCTAATTGCGATCAATGCTAGAGACTAGAGAAGAAACATTGACTGGGAGTTCAGAAGTCATATACAGTAGGAACCAATGAAAGTTTAATTGAAGTCACTAGAACTGTTGCGGAACGAGAGCCTTTTAAACTTTGAGTACATCTATATCAAGAGTCGCTATAATCGGAGGTGAAGTGCAAAGGCAGAAGGAAGGAGTATGCGCACGATTGAGGGCAAAAAAGTGATACAAAAAGTTGAAGAAGATGCTAAGTTCTTAAGCCACAAGCAGGAGTCTACAGGGAGGAAAATGCACATGTAAGTAATAGTAGCATCTTAGTTCTGGGGAAAAGCAAGGAACACTTTTGTGACGAAGATGACAGACAGGATGGATACCCTTACTATGGAGCACACCTTCGCCTATGTCTAAGCTAAAGTGTAGAACAACTGCCGCCTGCGGGTGACTAAACCATCAAAATCTTGACAGCAGTGGAGGAGTTGGAAGTATAGGCCAACAATTGGTCGGTCAAATGGACTATCATGAGTTCACGCAAAAAAAAGATACTGTGAACTATAAACGAATTCAAAAATCACAAATGATATCCCAGAATATCTTGGACACCACCCACGGAGAATAAACAGTAGAACCTGATACCAATTGGGTTTGAAACTCCGCTACTCCAGCTGTTTCATGTCCATTTTTTCTTGTTTCTATAGAACCCACCCCTCATGGTCTGCACACCAGTATAGAGGCAATCATCTACTCTGTACTGCAAGCCGACTTACAGGAAAGCAAACACCATCGATGCCTTCATCTTTTTATGGATTTCAAAGCCACCTATTCAGGAACATGGAAGAGATGTCAACGCTATTATATTTGGAAGAAGTAGGGTAGCATCAAAGAAGGACTACCATCGGAGAGACGACTCAGTAGATGATGAACTGACCTTAGGTGTCCTAAAGTTATACAAAGGGACTTCAACCAAACTGTCATTGGGAATGGAAGACACATGAGGAGATACATATGTCTACCACTGGAAAGACTTGTTGTTTAGAAGCAGGGCTGTAGCTGTCTAACTCTCTAAAGCCTATCGCTTATGCATGACAAAGAAAGTATGATCTGGATACTTATTAGAAGAACTTGCAATTGTGTCTTCTGTCAGAGATTTAACTGACATATAAATATTGATCCACGGTCTCTTCTATCTCCAGATCCTTTTCGATTCTGCAAAAGGCATTGTTAAATAAGCAGTGCTGTGCTCAAGGTTGCAGAACTACTTGAGATGGGATCAATATCCAGTAAGGATGTCGCAATCTTCGTCAACAACCAGACTGCGTTTAAGGCGCTAGAGTCTTATGTCATCAAATCTGAGCTAGTCAGGGATTGCCATTGAACTGATCAAAGCATTATGATCGCAGAATCGCGTAGGAGTATTCTGGGTACCTGGACACTGTGACATTGAGGGTAGCGAATGTGCCGATAGACTGGCCAAAAAAGCTGCAGAACTCTCATCGGGGAACGTCACCAGCAGCATCAGGGCATCGATGTGTGTAGCCAAGGGAAGTATCACCAATTCCATTCACAACTTGGCCAAACGCAGATGGACTCATCTGGAGGGGCATAGGCTATCCACAGCTCTGTGGCCAGAGATCAACCACAACAGATCAAGGGAAATTCGATTGGGATGCCCTCTGGACATTGTCTTTTAAGAAGGCACGCCAAAAGGTTAAGACTGTCTGAATCTGATATTTCTAGATATTGTGAGGCTCTGCAGTCCTCAGAGGATATAACGCACAGTGTTAGGGTGAATGCGATGATATTTCTAGAAATAGATTTTCGCATCTAGGACGGTACCTCTTTAGCAGTCTGGAAGAGGTAGTTTCTTCTATTTCTCTTCTCAATCAAATGCTTGGGAGACATGATTTAGGGTCTAGGTTTCATTCTGTCGCTTTAGGCTCACTTAAGGGATCGGGATGGGCCCACTGTGGTGGCTAGTGTTTTTGTGATGAACTCATAACTCTTTCACAACCTAACCTAACGTAATACCCAGTCTATAGGGCAGTCTTCCTATGGCTCTCTACTCTCCTTGTGATTTTAGAGAGGGTTTTCTACCATTTTCCATAAATCCAAAGAGCCGCTGAGTAACTACCACTAGTCCTCTAAGCCAGTTGTCCTTAAAAAAACTTAACGTAGCACTACTGCAAATCCATTAGAATCACCTCTTCTCTCCTGATTTATATTTTTTCCTGTACACAGAAAGGACCTTTATTTATGATTCCTTGTTTTGCCGTTTAACTGAAAGCAAATACATATTTTAGCACCGAATTTGCATGACATTCTAACAGCTCTAAATAAATCATTTCCATTTAGCAGGATTCGCTCATGCATTGCTTTGAAGTAACTTAAATTTATTACACACCTGTTGTGTATGTATCCTCGGCCCGCCTCAAATAATCAGATTACTTAAAAGCACTAAACTTTGCTCAACCATTTCCTATCATTTTAACGTCCACACTCTCTCCCTATTGAGCTTCAATCCTTGTGTACATCGATATACACACACAAAGGGTAACCACCAAAATCCCTTTTATGGCGTCTTGTGCACTAAATTCATCTAAAAACGCGTACATTTCCATCATCATCACTCTTAATGTTTCACCACCAATACATCCTTCCCTCTAATGGCATCAGAGGGCTTCCGGGCAGGACTTAACTTTTTGTTTCGCTTGAAAGATATGTATTCCCATCCCATGTCGGGGTGTTTAACGTGTCGTTTATCCTGTATTTAAGACATACCTTTGGTTGGTTTCGCCTAGATGCATTCTCGTCGATTCGAACCCTTAATGGGGGAAGGGCAAAGGATAAAAACCTTTCAGTTGCTCTTGCCAACAAACCACTATGTGATGCGGGTGCATCCTTGTGACAATGAGTGTGAAAGTAATTTCATGCATCATCGATTGATGTGGCTTAGATGAGTCCTTCTCATCGAGTCCTTTAGGTGAACAAGAATCCATTGAACGACCGCATAATTTCCATTTAATTGATGAGAAAGGATCGATTATATGCAGATTTTCAGCTCACGCTTGTGTGTGGGAAGATGAGGACGCAGCATGGTCATGTCCTCTCTTCGATGTCACACACTCACACACCAGATGGAGAGGAGTTTGTTTTGTGGTAGCAAAAAAGAAAAGAAATTAAACTGTAATTAATGGTCAATGTGGGAATGTCCTGTCTGTGTATAGATGGGTAGGTCATAGAACGGAAAAAAGAAGAAGAAGGTGGCTGCTCATAAAGACGAGAATTTACGATGTTATTTGTTTGCCTCTGATGGCGGATTGGTAGCGTCGTCGTCGATTGAATGAAATAAGCTACTATAATGAGGATGACTTTTGTTGTTTGGTCTAAGGCTCGATAAGGAGTGATATTTTACTAGGCAGACAAAATTGACAGCTACAACTGTTTGCAATGTCTTTGCCTGTACCTTATTTCATGATGATTAAGCGCACATTTTTATAGGCAGTAAATTTTGTGACAAGTGTATGGGTAATTTGTGGAGAAATTAATTGGAATTCATCTTTACGAGGATATAAGTCTGCGAGGAATGTTGATGAAATTGTTCCAAGATATATTTTTATAGATCTCAATGAAAAATAAGAAAAATTATTCGATTTCTTGCTTGGTTTAGGAGATATTTACGAAATTTAAAAAAATGATGCATACTTTCAGGTGCTGCACTTGTCCTCCTCTCTTTATGAAACCCTTGTTCAAAGGTCTAGAAAGAATGAAGCAAAACTCGGAAGAATGATGCCGAGCATCTGTTTATTTTGCCTAGATATTTCAGTTATTTGAAATTGAAGCATACTTTCAGGTGCTAACGTCAGTTCTTTCAGGCTTAAAAAACCCATGATAATCTGGCTTATTTGCTTGCCTCATGAGGTCGTGGATTAGGCTCTGAAGCAGGTTGAATATCCAGATCTCAAAAGCCACTACTCATTGTGTGATAAGCCCTTAATGGCTAAAACTTAAGTCCGAAGCAGTCGAGGCTTGAAGTCGTGATAAAAATTCCAGAAACCATTCATCATAATGAGTACAAGTTTCTGATTCACACTCAATTCCCGTTGATATTGTCAAAAAAAAGTTCCTCAGCTCCATAAAATATACCATTTATTTGAGTAAAATCAAAATATGCTGCATACTTCTAGGCAGGACAGTATTTATTTTTATATATTCTATTTCATGTACCATTTCTTATCTCGAGGAAAATTCATTCTATCACACATACCTATCGAAAAATATCCATCTTTCCACATTAGCCTCAAAGGACATGTTGTCCTTAAAAAAAGAGCAATTTGTTGGGCACAAACTTCACCTTTCAACAGTTTATATAAGTTAGTCTTAAATTCAAAGGATATCTGTTATCAAATAGACACTACCGGAGACTACCTTTCAACTATATACTTTGTCACATGTGTCAGGACTTTATTTCTTCCTGCAGGATATATGACAACATTAAATTTGTAATTCATCAATAAATCAACTAAATTGTTTCATGTATTGCGATGATAAATCGTTTCACATGCTTTCGGTTGAGTGAAAAACATTTCTTCGAAAAAAAGGATAAAAAACAAGGACCGCCATAGTACCAATGAACCCGAACCCATTGCCTCTAAGGAAATTGAGAGAGAATTCTGGAGAAAGAGATTTACGATTTTACGACCTCAACAATGACACCCCAACAGAAATATGTACAGCCATAAAGCAGGGGATCCTAAAGCCTTCAGGGACCATCCTTAAAGCATTTTTCTATGAATATCAAATATTCTCCTTCTTCTTTTGCAGTTTGTAATCCTGCTCTACACACATCCTGTTTCCGTTTTTCATTGATGAGAACAGAATTTTGCATGCGAAAAAGCCACTGAACCCATAAATACGACCAAAGGGTCCGTGTATCAAGAAATCCTTGCCAAACATCAATAGACATGAGTTTTTTTTGCGTCTGAGCAATACATCCTTGAGGGTAATAATAAATCCTTTCGGCTTCACCAATCAGTCGCACTTCGTTTAGTTGGGAAATTACTTTAAATTCAATAATAACTTTGCTCTTCAACAAGAAAAAAAAAAAAGGATATTGAGAGCAAAAAAAAAGGTAAAAAGGATGCCACTCCATTTGGTCGTTGCCGTTGTCTGTGCGCCTGAGATCGTTTGCAAATGAAATGAAACCAATTGAGCGTTTTGCTAGATTCAAATCAAACGATAAAGCTTGATGTTCTGTTAAAAGGATGTTTCAAGTCCTTTATCTGTTCTCCACTTTTTGTTGGTTTTTTTTGTTAGTATGTGTATGAGGTTGTTGGGAATTTTCCCATTAGTGGTTGTGAAGTGTATTTTTTTTTGCAACCTAGATAATAATGCTCCCTTTCGTCCTGACGATAATGGCCATGATGGACATTCCTGCCATTTGTTACTCTGTTTGCCATGGCAACCAACCCCACCCCGAGAGAGATTTCCCCTCTTCTTTTTTCTGAATCGGTGGATAAAATTAATTTAAAATTCTCCATTGCTCTGGCATTGTGTGTATTTGTCCAGGATACACAAAGGACATTCGAGAGCGTAAATATTTTTTCACGTTTTCTTTCATTGAAAATATAATTAGGTTAAAATTGTCATTCAATGTCAAATCATTGTCTGAGAGAGGTATCCTTTTGGCAATTGGCCAGGAGTTGTCGACTTTTGTTTGTTTGGCAAGGACAACGAACCAGCACAAAAGTCAATTGCTTAATAGCCTTCGGGGCATTACAATGAAAAGGTTACCAACACTTTTGAATGGGACAAGGTGTGTACTTACTCCTTGTTTTCCTGCAGGGCATCCCCTGCAGACCCCCTGGGCTAGGAATTAATGGAAATCTATTTGAAAATGTGTCACTGATTGGTTTAAGGTTGAGTTGAATTGTTTAATGATTTTGTGGCTTCGGGGGGATGAAATCAGTGATTTGAACAAGGGTCAGGTTTTGCAGGATTTCAGCGTAGGCAGTGTGTCCTTTTCTTATTAATGAGCACATAAATTCCAGGCGAATGATTTCTGAGGCAAGTTCATTGTTTGAGAGTTTGGTTGAGGTTATCGCTTTTGGTTTTTGTATTTTTAACTTGGAGTCGTTATCCTAAAAGGACCTAGACATATGTAATTTAACTGGCAAACGGGTGTCTGCGGTTCATCATACAAGAGAGCCACTTAGTTTTTATTCGTTTTAATGACTAGACTCTTGAGTAGTTGCCTCAGGGTGACACAAAAGAACAAGGGCAAATGACTGATTTGGAAGAGTCATAAGGCTCATGGGCTGTAGCTTAGGTCTTGCATTTACATTAGCTTGGAGTATGGTAATGAGTCCTGCATTAGAGGCACAACAATGTACATACTGTGAATGAAAGAGGAAACTCAACAACCGATGGGATTCATTGAAAGGAATCGTTGTATCATCATAAAGAGACGAACCTACATCTAGTATGGTATGGAAGAAGCCTATGATTGAGCCCCGTGACATCTTATATACCAGTCAATGAATGAAATTGCCAATGACATCTGAATGTTACAATCAATACTGGAGGACCAACTCTCACAAGTTGTGAGTGGAATAAGGGTGTAGGAGATCACAAGGACTAAGTACTGGCTCACCACTGCTCCAAATTATAATCAAGAACAGATTACAGCATAAAAAATTCTCAAAAGCAGTGACATTCCCCAGTGTGACTCCACAAGGTCTGTCAAAAGAGGCTATATGAGTGGCAAGTTGCTTTGAGATCAAGTGTCTTGGCCATGAGTGGAGTTATATACTAAGACCAGCTCTAAAGGATACTATTGCCTCTACAACTTGATGTACCTACGTTCGACACTGTCTTCCTTATAAAGGTCTTTGGCACTTTAAGTACTTAGGTCCGATTATCTTTGAAAGTGAAAACAGATCAAGGGATTGGATGAAGTGAACATTTCTAGAAAAGTTTCTATGGGACTAATGCAGCAGAAGTCAAAGGCTTCACCCAAAGCATGGCTCCGAATTCTTGTCTATAAATAAAGAACATTAACCGGTTACTTGCGGCTGAGATGCAGATGTTCTCCTGGACGAACCGTACAACAATGCCGGGCAAAGTCCGAAAGAATCATTTTTCTGGTATGGTCATGTCATCAGAAGACCAAGAGGACGCAAGAGGCTAGAAGTCATAGAGGAAAGCATAAATATAGTTTTCAGACCACAAAATATATAAAGGTTGTGGGTAAGAGGGTTAAGTACTATATTATGCTTTGCAGGTTCCAGTTCCAAGATCCAGGACTGTCTACGGATGTCTATAATATCAGCTTCCAGCCCAGGCTGCTGAGACCCATGGTTCGCCTTCACACTACAAAGCATGCTGTTTGTCCTATGCTATGCAAAGGCTTTATCCTACTCTTATGCGTCCAAGAAATGTTATGCCACGATGAACATACTTACTCATACACACTCCATACACTTCTATATGGTTCTTTCCCTTTTGGGACTGCCTTCAAGTAATACGTCGCGACCCTGACTACCATCTTATGGTATGTCTCCTCGAGCCAAATGGGCATCCTTTAAGTCTCTTGACTCATCCTTGCTCATTTAGCTTGAGCTTTTCGAAGGAACAGATCTTCTTTTATCAGTCCTGATCCGGTGACGTGGCTTACAAGTTGCTGGCTCTGTGAGTCCCTCTTTTCCTTGTGTGATGCGCCTGCTCTACGTTCAGACCTCTGGCAAACTAGTACGTTAGAATCTGTGGAGAAATTCCCTATAGCCAAGTTGCGGTTGTCATTGGCTCTTTTGTCTGAACCATGTTATTAGCTGTAGTCCTTTATTCCTTCACTCTGGGCTCGGCTATAAGGGAAGTTGCTTCATCAAAAACTATTCGAAAACCCCTTGTAGATCACATTCTGTAGGGCCTATTTGCATAGATTTTTCTCGCTAGTTACCTTCGCTGCTATCGTCCTTAGAATAGGACAAGCGCACAACTCTGGAGAAGCCCTGAAAGAAGGTATTTGGTATTTTTTGGTGGGATGTCCACACTTTTCTCCTAGTAGTTCAATACGTTTAAGCTTGCGCCATAGACCCTATGAATTCTCTAAACTACTGTCGACATCGTGTCAGGAGAGCAGACTGCAGACAGCGTGAGCCTAATGCTAGGATCCGATTAGAGTTCACTTTCTTCATCAATCCTGAATTTGAATGGTCCACCTTAAGCTTAGAACTTTTTGCGAGTAAAAATATTGAATTGTCAGTGAAGGTGCTTGTGTTTCTTTAGCTCAGGAGTAAGGAGTAAGGAAATTAAAGAAACACAGCTCGTAGTACGCTACCATAGACGAGCTACGAGATATCTTCAATCGAATTGACGTTTGGCTCCTTTAAGCTCCTACACGCATTCTTAATCAGTGGCAGTTTTATGGGGCAGTCATTTTGTAAAGACATTCTGTACATTTTGTTGCTGTCAATTGTCAGTTGCTGATCTGCCGGGCTACTCAATTCTACTCATTTGATGGATAGATTTCAGAGCCTGGTCCGTATGTCAGTGCGTGGCTACACTCGCCTTCCCACGACCGTCATGTCCAACGAGACAGGTGGATTTTAATTGAGAAAAAACGTAGTTTACGACTGCAAAACTCTTTCCATTTTGTCGCTCATTCCAGCTACATATAGAAGTTATGAAACACAAATATTGTCTGGCGTTAATTTGACAAGATTTCACAATTTATGATATGAGCATCCTGCTCACATGGTTAAATTAAGTTTGCTACCGTTAAATGCACAATAACTCGAAATAATTGGTTGATCCATCGCATGTCTTTTTTATGGTTTAACTATAAACACTGTCGAATGAATTTCCATTTCCTCGAAATTGCCTGTTCATAAAACTTTACATCATTCGAACCCTCGTCGTCGTTGTCGTTCCTCTTATGACAGGATAAACATACCCTGCGGCATCAAATAATAAAATAACAGCCGTCTGGAAGCCTCGAATAAAGTTTAAAAGATATCAGCTAGCAGCAGGTATCATAAAACCCAAAGTAGAAAAGCGTGCAAGGACTCAAATTTACCACTTAAGCACCACGCCTCCAAAATAGTAAATCAAGTCAACACTAAAGTATCCCCCCTAGCCCGCGGAAACTAACAACTAAAAGTGGCTCAAACTTACCTCAAATAATAACTTGTTCGTGTGTACACATAGCACCCTTAAGGGCGGGGGATTTTTTGTCTCCAAAACGCTTTTAAGCCACCGCGAAACTACTTTCTTCAAGTTCACCAGTAACACCCCCATCAAGCGACGATTATCCTCTTGGAGGATAGCTCGGAGTCGTTCGGAGTTTTCACGACTATTAAGCTTATGTAATCAGTCACAGTTATCAAATTGAGCTCGTCCCATTCCGCGTATTCTGCGCTCCTGTCTCTTATCCTTGTGGAGTTTTATTAAATCATAATTTTGCTCGAACCCGCAAGCGACCGAGCACGTTTCAGTTGGTTCTTTCTTCTTTCTTTTTTGTAGCTGCTCCTTCCTTGTGTACTCTGCTTTTCCTGTTCAAACAGAGCGCAGGGTGGAAAAAGTTTAGCAGAGAGGGTGGCAGCTTGATGTGTGTGTGTGTGTGTAGATCAAATGTCCAGCGGCAATGACTGGTAACGGGTGGAAAATGATTCCATTATTTGCTCGTATGATGCACTTGCTTCTGTTGTTGTGTGCAAAAAAGGATACAGGACTCGTTTTTAATTGGTTTTATTTTTAAACACGAAAAAAGTTAATCTGTTCGAAGGTCCTCCAATCGATTCGTAGAATTATTATTGAATTGTACCTTAGAGAGAGGATTTCTTTCTTTTATGTCCTGCGGAGCCCACGTTCTGCGAAAGTACAGTTTTTTTTTAAAGCCAATTCTATATAATTTTGGGATTTTCTCTTTGGACACATCTCACGTTTAAATCGGTATGTAGAATACCCCTGGGGTTGATTAGTCGACAAAGTCTACTTTGACCTTCTTACTCCCACGGGGTGGGACCTTTTTTTTGCGGATGTTTAACAGATTCCGGGAATTCGAAGGACCCACGGTGAATTTGTTTAAAAGTTTGATGTTATGGCTCTCTCGGTGTGTGTGTGCTCTTTTATGAGATTAAGGAATGCTTTGCGTCATTAAAAGGCTACACAGAAAGAGTTTCCATGGAAATCTCTAATGAACATTAGTGACAGGAAAGTTTTTAAAAGGGGGGGAGTTTGAGGGAGAAGCCTCGAGCAATTGCTCCCCAGGAATAGTGAAGGCAGTTTGTATAAAGTCGTAGAAGGAAGTCATAGATTTTTGTCAACAAAAATAGAAGAATATTCATTCAAAAAGGGTCTCAATTTTTGAACAAAAATATATAGCATTGACTAAAGTTGAGTCTCGCATTTATAAAGGTTATCTCCCTTACTTGGAGAGGGAATTCCTTGTGCATTGAAAGAGGCTATCTTCCTTGGGTTTCCATTCAAACAAAAAACATTGAATAAGGTAAACGAGGCAAAACCTCAGCAGGAAAGTCCCATTGTCTGACTTTGTGATGACAAAAGAGGACTCATTTGCAACTTATCAACTTTGGCTGTGCCTATAGCAACAAAATCTGGTTTCACTTAAATTCTGAGGTTCCCAAGAAACGAATATCATTTGTCGACTGATGAAATCAAAGTCCATCCTTCATTTGCCACCTAAAGACTTAAACAACACTAAAAATACAAAAAATATAAATACTGTGAACTCTAAATGAATGCAAAAATCACGTTCATTGACCTCCGCTAATTCAGACACCAACTATGAAGAACTGAGTGTTAAGAACTGTTCTTCTGTCTTCCAATATACCCACTTGTCTGTCTCCAGTATATCAGCATAAGGCCCCTCGTCATGTCCTGCAAGATGTCTTCATAATTTCTCTTTCAGTTTCTTAAAAGGCCAGAAGTCTCATCCAAATTTTGCCATCACTTTATTGAAGAAAACTGATGGCCAAGTCTGGTCACAGAAATTCCGACTAAGTGTCTCTCTGGTAGGTTTAGACTCGAATGGTTGGATCAAAGCTGACATGTATCCTGGTCTCGCTGGGCAATAGCTGTTGATCAGTAGTGGCAGATCAAGAGAGATGGCAGGTTCACCCGAATTCTGTTTCTATTTCAATTTTAAACTTAAGATAGTCTGTGTTTCTGAAGTCCTGACCTCGCGTTTTGCCAATTTCTTGCTGTGTCCATCAAACTTCTCCTTTCATTGATAAACCATCTGGGCAACATTCCACTCAAATCGGAACTTGACATTAGAAGATCTATTACATCGTGAAACACGATCACAAAAAAGTATTCTGCGAACTATAAACGAATGCAGAAATCACATACAATTCTGCCTAGTCAATTGGGACACAAACCTTCTCTTTCTTCTCTCTTCCAATTGGCCCATCTCTCATGCCCTCTATATCAGTTTAAGAGTAGTCTTTGATGACATATGCCTTCATTCCATCAGAACCCTCCCTTGCAGTGCACACTGTAACCAAACGAGTAAAAAATTGCAACAATTACTCAACCAACAGTGAGAATTCGTCCTTGTCCACTCGCACATGACCGAACGAATCCTTCTTCCTTCTGGTATGAGAGCAACGAAACTGTTATCCTGACCCCAAAAGGATTCTTCGTCCAGAGGCATCACTAAGTGCAGTGAGTGGGTGTTGCAAGCGCTAGAGGTCAGCAGCAGCGGTTGAATGAAATTCAATCTTCAGTCACTTCCTTGACAAGGATGTTATTCCACAAAATGTGGTTTTGTTTTCTTTGTCATCAGCCATACATGTAATGTCCCTTATTTTTATTTATTTTGTTCTCCTTGTGTGTTTTCTTTTCCTGGTTTTTTCCTGGAATGGGAATCTTTATGTTTTTTTTTCCCTCCCCCTTACGCGCAGTTGGACTTTGAGAGGAAGGAGACGGTAGACTCATAATGGTTCAATTACATTTTACTTATTTTTTTTTTGGTAAAAAGGAAATCACGAAAATAATACTCCTTCTCTAGGGACGAACGAGATGTACTACTGTTCATCTATTCCTTCATGCAGAGGGTGCGCGCTTTCGTTTCGTATTATTGCCTCTTGTGTCTGTGTTTTGTCCTGCAGGAAGCTAATGACTTTTTAAATAGGATTTTGTGTTCGTCTTCTTTTCCTGTAGTTTGTTTTATTTTTTCTTGCCCGTTCTTCTAAAGGAAATATTGCCACAGGGAAAGTTTACAAACAGCACACTCAGAGAGAGAGAAAAAAAAGGACGAAAATCCCACACTGTTAAATTGCTCATTTATATTTTTTGTTTCTTCCTGCAAAAGAGGCAGGCTTTGGGTCTTTTGTTGTAAATGATTTAAAAATGTATTTTTGCTCGTCCTTAAGTATTTAATTGGGGAATTTATTAAAGGTTTCCCTGGAAAGGTATGAAAAATTCATTCGCACGACATAAATGCACTCTTATCCACTCTCTTTGGTCAGGATAATATTTTTTTAAGTACCATAAACTCAATTAGGGTGGATTATTATATTCAATTTGTGCAGGACTTGAGGATGCTTTATTCGCTTCCTTGAGAGAGAGAGAGTAAATTTGCATTTTAAATTTCTTGCCAGTGAAAGGGAGAAAAGCAAGGCGAATAAGGACGAGAAACTGTCCTGCTTGTCGCTTAATTTGAGGGTTTTCTCTTATCCAGTGGGGGATGTAGTTTAGAATAAGTTCTTCCTTTGTCAAGTACCTCTCAACTAATCTTTTCTTTGCTTCTTTCTCTTTTCAGACAAAAATGCCATCAACCTTTGTATATTCCTTGACGTGACGATCGATCGAAAGAGAAAAATGCCACGAGTAAGGACTCCAATCAGTTGCGGTCGTTGGACTCTATTTATTGCGTTGTTTTTCATTGCAACACTCGTACGATCGATAACAATGACTATCACTGAAGATACATCCTCGTCAACATATCCAACATCGACATCCTTTGGGCTATCTTCATCGCTCCTACTCGATGAATATCCTTCGAGTCCATTCATTCAGGGCAGTGTAAACTCCTATCAGTATCTGCTCAACCTATCGTCAGTCTATGGGCCGAATACAACCTCGAGCAACTCTTCCCTACTCGATGGAGATCAGTACATGGAGGACGACATGATATGTCCTTCGAGTCAAAATGCCATTGGGAATTTCATCACGATGATCCTGTACGCCGTCGTCTGTATCGTAGGTCTATTCGGCAACACTCTAGTCATTTATGTAGTTTTGAGGTTCTCCAAGATGCAAACCGTCACGAATATCTATATCCTTAATCTGGCGATCGCCGATGAGTGCTTTTTGATAGGGATTCCTTTTCTTCTCTTCACCATGCAGATAGGTAGTTGGAAATTCGGGGAATACATGTGCAAAGCGTACATGGTTAGCACCTCGATCACTCAGTTCACATCATCGATATTCCTATTGATCATGTCAGCTGATCGGTATATAGCCGTTTGTCATCCGATATCGTCGCCGCGATATCGTACGCCTATGGTGTCGAAAATCGTTTCCGGGATTGCATGGATGGCCTCGGCCGTTCTCATGCTGCCGGTGATCTTGTTCGCAAATACTGTGGCCGTTTATGAGGATCACTTGTCGTGCAACATTAAATGGCCCGAAAGTCACAATACACAATCGGGTACCACATTTATACTGTATACACTGATCCTGGGCTTTGCTACACCGCTTTCTTTCATCTTGTGCTTTTACTATTTGGTCATACGGAAGCTGCATACCGTGGGACCGAAGAACAAGTCCAAGGAAAAGAAGCGGTCCCATCGCAAGGTCACCAAACTGGTCCTGACAGTGATTACAGTATATGTGCTGTGTTGGTTACCCTATTGGATATCGCAAGTGGCTCTGATTAATTCCAAGCCAGATTCGTGTGCGTCACGTTTGGAAATAACGGTATTCTTGTTAGTCGGTTGCTTAGGCTATTCGAATTCGGCCATGAATCCGATATTGTATGCGTTTTTGAGTGATAATTTTAAGAAGAGTTTTATGAAAGCATGCACTTGTGCCACCGGCAAGGATATAAACGCCCAGTTACAGTTAGAGAATAGTTTCTTTCCGAAATTCGGTAAAAGTCGTCAAACCGAACGGCTTTTGAGTACGAAGGCGAAACAAAAGGTCGCCCGGAATAACAATATGACAACGACAGTGACTACGGCCACGGTGGCTGGCAATTCCGTTGCCTATGGGGGGCATTTGGCTGCACCTGTTATGACTAACAGTGCAAATTCTACAACGACAAATACAGGACTCACGGGAGGCGATGCAACCACTACGACCACCACTTTGGTGAGTCGAAGTGAAAAGCCGCCGGTTTTACACACCGACTTGTAAGGATTCGAGGTTTGAGTTGATTTTTCACGCACACTACACGCTAAAAAGGGTAAAAAAGAAATTTAAAAAAAAAATAGATAATTTTTTTTATTATTTATAAGACGGAGGAAGGAAAAAGTTTTAGGATTCTCTTGTGCTACATTTTAGATATGTTTCGATAATTTTTTTTACATCAAATAAAATTAAAAAAAAAAAAAAACAACAAGGGACTATAGTAGATGTTTAAAAAACTAAAAGAAAATACAATTTGTAGATAGAAATTAAAATTATATAAGAAAAATAATTATTTAGAATATTTAACGTTTTGAAATAAAATTAAAACCAAATGCCTATTCTAAAAACAATTATAAATAAATTAAATGTTCATTTATATTTTACTGTAAGAGCTAGTAATGCTTAAAAAAAAAAAATGATGGCGTCCCTGAGCGCATATTGTAAATAAAGTTTTCAAAATAAATTATAAAAGAAAATATTTAATAAAAATTCTTTTGTTTGGAAAGGAAAATAAAAATAAAATACAAAAAAGGGTGGAGTGGTGTTTTTATAAAGAGCCTTTCGGGGGGCGGGAATTGCTGTAAGTACTGTGGGGGTGGATATGATCGTTTGTGGAACTGGAGAGAGGAAAATACTGGAGGAAACCCGATTGATGCCAACTACTACCGACGCGATCTGTGAGGACTACCATGCCTTGCTCATGGGACATCGATCTTGCTCAATATCTAAGCAGACCTACTCTTTGAATGTTTTAATTTGAGTATTTCCCTTTGAATTTTTCTGTATTTTGATTTTAAAATTTTTTAAAACATATCATGAGCTCCATAGACTTTCTTAAACATAGCATAACTGTCTTCAGCTTTTCGCTTTTTTCCTTGCAAATGCTGCATCGAAATAGCCAATTTTTTAATTCTCTGAGAATGGACGAAAAAATACTGTGAACTACAAACGAATGCAAAAGTAACATACTACTCTTCCCAATCGATTTGGACACTACCTATAGAGAACAAATATTGAAACGTAGTTCCTCCTGAGTTTCAAATACCCCTACATCAATTCTTTCCTATTCCTTGTTCTCTCTTCCAAAACTATCCTCATGCTCTGTACATCAGCAAAAGGATATTCGTATCCCCTTTCGCATGTGTGAATGAGTTCACCCTTAATCTGAACTTCGAGCCACATCGAACCCAAGCTTTGTAGCTGATTTACACTGAAATATACTCAGTTCCTCTTCCTCTTTTTTCCCAATGTTTAATTTTTACTTGATACTAGCACCATGTTGTTCTGCACTAGTCTGTTCTGTACATCATTCATTAGAACAGTAGCCATAAACCATAAGGACACGGCAGACTGCTTTAGAAGACCATTACTTGTGATTTCTGCTTACCTCTACTCTGTCAAGCTATTTTCCGGACTTTCTTCTCGACTTTTCTAGATCGTTTCCTTATAAGATCGCCGCGTATCCTGTCAGGTTGTGTAAGCGAGTTCCACTGCGTCGCAAAATGGGCTGCAGACCTCTCAATTTTTAGAAAAGTGTGAGGAATCGTTAGACCATTTCCGCCGTTGTGTCGTTTGAAGTACCTATTGGACAAAAATTCGTTAGGATATTGCGTAGGTACGCTTCCTCATGAAGGGCATACACAATGCCTGCTAACATACGTACTGAAATGTCTTCTGATTTGTGGAGAATCTTTGTCTGAGAAACCCCTGGCTCCATTCTCTGCGGCATACTGTTTCCATCTCTGAAGATCAGGTTCTCTGGCATCCATGACAACTTGACTTTGGTACTAGAGGTCCGAAACTTTTTATTTCTCGTCTCGAAACTGAAGCCTCTGATGGTGATGGTGACTGTGATTCGGATATCCTCTTGGGTAGAGCTTTGTTGTCAATTAGCTTGTTTTAGCCGAGTCAGTGTAGTCGACGTATTTTGGGAATAGATCCACGTGCTGATACAGATCGTAGGGTTTGTGCATACTTGTATCCTATCCTACAATGACCTATCATTGAGTCGCGGTAGGAGTTTTGAATCTAGTTGTCTAAGCGAAATAGAAGCGGTTTCTAGGACCTCTCCTCGAAGTTGTATTATTAGCAGTGAAATTCCGCTTAATTCTTTGGACAGGTAACTTTTTCCTTGTGGACAACGTGTACATATGCGCATCGCGATCTTGTCTTGTTCTCATTCACTTCAAGGCCGACTCGTATCGATCTTCAATTCACGAAATGCCACTACGCCGCTGGAACTTTGTAATGAGGTCTGGGAGGTGCACCAAAAATTTTAAGATTTTGTTTCTTTAGAAGACTCCTCTATCCACTGAGCTGATCCTCATTCGAAGAGATACTGATACTATTTGGAGTTCCAGCTGCCAATGAGCCACTTAAGTGATGTTATAAGCTATCTTTCTGGCATATCTATTTGCTGCTTTATCAGTCCTCAAGGAAAGTGAGTAAGGCTATATGTCTGTTACGCCTTACACACTTTGCTACAGTTTCTCCTTTCTCTCGCGTTGTTGGACTTTTTTTCTTTGGTTTTCTGTAGCGCAGAGCTCGTTGCGATCCAAGCCTAATCTTTACCGATCACCTACTGATGATTCATGCTCGCTTGGATTTTGCTGCTGATAGCTTCTACTTCTAAGGCAATATGGTTCTTGAATTGTTGGCGTCCGCGTCCTTGGAGATGCTTGAGCTTATTGTATTCTCGTCCTTTTTCATGTCGCCGCCACGTCTGTTTCGGGGTCTAGGGAAGAATATCTGAAGCAGGGACTGATCACAATCTTGGCATCCGGGCAGTCGATATGCAGACGTCCATTAGCTGCTATCACTCCCACCAATTGCTTGTCCATAGTTTTCTATATTGTTCCTATTGTCATTGTGATTCCTATGCTGAGCGTTTGATTGAAGAAGATGGAGCTTAACTGCCCTTGCCCTTCTCTGCTAACCATGAGACTTTCAGAGCACAGGGCTGCTTTGAGCTTCTGATGTTAGTACCCGTCCTACTCCTGATCCCTTCTTTGCTTCCAGGCACAGTGACAGTGGCTTTTACTAAGTAGTGGTTGGCATAGATACTTATCCCTAAGATGCCTGGCTTTCTGTTTTCCATGAAGAACTATAACTAGAGCTGAAGTTAGAGTCATTAGTATGTTGGACTTCTGGGCCAGGGGTGTCTTGTTTGATCGCCGTTTTACCATAATTCTACTTCTTGTGAACGTATCACGAACATCCATGAGTGTTACTGTCCTGAAGAAGCTTCTTAGACCACATTTGCTCTTCGAATAGGGCATTCAACCGTCCCCTGAATTCGTGTCAAATTAGACACACAAATTGTGTGGTTGCGGACACATCTGGCCTAGGACTCATCGAACTCCAGCACCTACTAGTTTTATCTTTTTTGTGTTTTTATCTGAGGCGTAATGTTACAAGCAATGTTTGTTTATCTGTTGTTGCTCACTGGAACCCATACCGAGTCACACCCCACCCATGGTTCACATTGAAACATTTTAAGTTTTTCCAGATGGTGCCCCATAGTTCGTATTTCCATATAGAGTATCCCAACCCCGATCCCTATTTTATGTTAAGGGATAGCAACAATCTCGTTGCACTTTCCCATTAAAATAACAAAATCCTCTCCATGACGTTCACAGGATAACCCATATGTTTGTTAAGAGGAACACCAAAACCACTAAACCCATCGGTCTGCGTTTTAATTACCTTTGGCAAGACTGTTTACTTGAAAAACAAATTCCAATAGAGCTTCCCATCGGCCACCAATCTGACATCCTTTGGATGCAAAGCTAATTATTTCCCAGACACAATTTTAATGATTAATGAGTATTTTACGGTCAATGAGTAGAAACACTTGGCAATCAAAGGTATCCCCAGCCATGAACATCAGTACCTGTCTGTGTACCCTTTTCACAAAAAAAAAACTCATCGTCCTTTGGATCAATTAATTAAAAATTCCTCTGGCATATTTATAATGAATTTATGGGATAAACTCTGTAAATAAGTTTACGACACAGAACAAGGAGAAATCTTACAGCCCCAAAGGACATTCGCGCTCCGACATCAACTGAGAAGTTGGATGGGAAAATTAATGGCCCATAGATCTGGTTCACGAGCTGCACGTGCTTCTGTGAGTGGCTCTCTGTCTCAAGACGTACTCGGATATTTGTGCCTGATTATCTAATTAATATTTCTCATTTCTCGTGGTCATTTAAAGAAACGAAGGGCGACGAGTAACAAAAGGAATACGAATGTGCCAAGTGTCGCATTACGATTTAATAATAGGACTCTGCTGCTGCTGCCCACCCACAGGACGAGGAATAATAATAGTTTCTCTTTTGCGCAATATGCCAAGGTGAGAGGACCAGCCACAAATAAGTTTGGTTTGGGGTGTCATCCTATTGAATTCCCCTTATGTGGTTTCCGGGGAGATCCTTTGAATGGAGCTTATTGTTTGGAATGCCTTCTCTACTCGTAGATATCATATTTCTTTCTCCTTAAAAATAAACTGAAAGGAACTTTGTTTAGCCGCAGCCTACATGTGTGTGTGGGTACAAGTAAATAGAATTTCTTAGAATTTTACAAAGCAGGATAATGAACCCAATTACTTGCGTTGAATTGGACACGTGCGCGGGGTAATTAAACGAAGAATGAAGGCAATTTGCCAGAGAAAACGTATAAATTAAGGACGATCCGATGTTATTCAAGGAATTCCATGCAAAATAAGTTGAAATCAAGGTTATTTCTATTTTCAAAAGGACAAAAGGACATGTGACATTAAATCGTTTCTTAGTGGTTGCAAAATCTCTCCTCCCCAGGACCAAGGGAAATTTGAAAATACATTTTCATTTAGAAAGCAAATGAATTGTGTGCAGAGATTAAATTCAAGAGCTTCCTGGACACTATACCCCGATTACGTGCTTCATCTTCTGTGGCGGCGGAGCGTTTCACAATAAAACAGAGAAGAGAGAGACTTGCATCACAGACAAGTACGAGTATGTGACAGTAGCAGGAGATGCCATGGTGCAGAGAGAAAGGACAATTGCAGATAATTAGCTCTTATACAACAAATTTACCAGAGGATTGTACAAGTGAATAGGATACGCGTAATGTGGATAGCCTTTTCTTTTTTGTTTAAATGATTACGAGATTGAGGATTGCTTTTCTGTTTTATTAAAGACATCATGTGGTGTTGCTCTCTGTCAGGAAGCATTTTCTTGGAAAGCCTTGCAGGATACGGATTGTATAATATGAACTCTTTGGATTTCTTGTTCTTCTTCAAGTTCGTTGTGCGATTTTAATGATTTAAGGTCAAAGGATAAGGTTATTTGTCTAACCAGCAAAAGGAGAGAAAAATCCCCAGGGGCGGCACTTTCAAAAAGGAGGAAATGAGCTGAAAAAGGAATTCTACAAACGCAAACGATTACAAAGGATTGTTTAAAGTTCTGAAGATCCTGAGGATGTCTGAATATGTGGCCAATTGAGAGTTGAGACTATGTGTGACTAGTGTATAGAGACTCATTCTATTAACACTGCAATTTGAAGTGGAAAATGGTAGATGAGAAAAGTGTTTGGCTGATTCATTTCGAAGTACTTTTTTGTCTATAGATTTTTTGACAGATGACGCATGAGTCGTGTTAATTTGTCACAATATTTTTGTTCAGTGTTGTTTGACATTTTACCATGGAGAGACTTAGTCTCTAATAGCATCCACAAATTATTCAGCTTTACTGAGAAAATGATCGTTCTACGAGGAATGTGTTGTGATATGTTACTTGTTATTGTGCTTTGAAGACACACTGTTTGCTGTCTCTAGACTCTTCCTTTTGGGCTATGTACAGTCCAAAATCTACATCTACCGGGTAGGATTGGGGAACTGAAAGACAATCTTACTGGCATTATTCGCCAAACACCTTGATATCCTAGGTCGCTTCATTGCGAATTGAAACCTCAGAAAGGACCATATTAATCGCACTTATGCCCAACATTTAAAGGAAATAATCCTTACAAAATAAATGCCAAGAATGGTTCTTTTACTTAATAATGAAGATAAAACGATAAAATTAATTTTTGCATATATTCTTTTTGCTTTGAAAAAAGATACCTCTAAATGAATCACACCTTACTAAAAAGTGAAGAAATGTTAACCCAATTTTTGTGCTCAAATTAAGTTGCTTAAAATATTTTAACAATTTTGACGAATAAACCAGAAGAGAAAGACCTGATTTACATATGTTTTTTTAGGAACAATTGCAACCGTTTCCCATTCATGTCGATTCTCTTTAATCAAATCGATCTTAGCTGCTTCACCAGCAACACCCATCACTTTGATCCAGTGTTTGTTTAGCTTTTGCCCACACAGGACGACAGTGTATCCTGTATTCACAGGAACACTATTCAACAGTTCATTTCAATAGATTCTTTGCTTTTTATTGTGCAAACAGAATCCGAATCCGGAACACCTGCTGCAAACGAATTTACATACGAAATGCTTTATCCCGATATTCTTGTATCGCAATTATTATTCCTTGTTGTTGTTGTTGTTTGTTGCCCCCCCTTTTCCCCTTTACAATGGAATGAATTAATTTTTTTCTCTTTCAATTTGTTTTTTATGTACTCTTTCGATTTCACATTCATTCTGCAATACACGTTGATGGATTTATTAATATCGAAAGACGAGGAGGCGAAGGCTTTTGCTCGAGGAGCAAAAGGAACGTGTGGGTAGGGTACCCACTCAGAGTACTTATCTATTGAATGGAGTCGATAATGCTAATGTTGTGAAAGTGAAGACTGATATATGTATCTCCCCTTTTTATGGCGCTTTAATGAGGGCAATTTAAATATAAGAAAATTAAATTAACTCAGCGAATGGTTTCGGTGTGACCTAGATAATTGAAGAAATAATTATTTTCTGAGTCATACATACCAACAAGGTTTAGATTGTGTCAAACAGAGGCCTTGAGAGTGGCAATTTAAATTCCTGGCCGCGAGAATTATTATATTTTCGCCGAAAGACGTATTCAATTTGCCAGCGGGTGGGCGCTTTTTATTGAATTTTTTTTTTTTTCCTTTCAAAGGAAAGATTTTAATTTAAATTCCTTGCCAACAGCGAAATTGAAGCCCGTGGCTTGCTGGTACTGGGAGTGGATACTAATCATTGACACATGAGGGGGTTTGTCACCCAAAAATCGGTGGAAAGACGGTTTGTCTGGATCTGTGTTGTGAAGTGAAATCAGTTCTAGATCGCCTAAAAGTACAGTCTTTTTAATAAACTCCTTGCCACTCCCAGTCTATAAAAAGTGGCTCTTTTTTGGTATACGAACTTTGTTAAGACTTATAGGTTAGGTGTGATAAGTAGGCTGCTAAGGAGAGGTATTACATGTCACACCCAATGAGGGAAAGGTTGTCCCATGGCCATAGTACTTCGTTTCCTCTTAATCTACTCATCTACTTACTCTGTTTCTGTGTACGAACCATCCAGAGTCAGAGGTGGAAAGTTCTGCTTCTTATTAAAGCTAATACCTTCGCTTTCTAGATCCTTTTAGACATTAAGTCCCAAGTAATTTGTTTCTGTTGGCTCAAAGACTGAGGAAGATGACATAGAAAGAGGCTTATTGGCTCAAAAACTCCTTTTGCAGAGTTATTCTTCCATCAGATCCTGTTTCTTCAGGTAGTACTCCAGTGTTTGTGCCCTGTCGATCACTACAATGAAAAGTGATCTTCTCTTGATCCTGACTTCATGTAGAGGCTATCATTTTTTCCTTAGGATAGCAGTATTTGCCTAAGCATCCATCCATCTTTCCTACTTTGAGCTTAAGTGTGTTTCGTGCTCTAATTCAGCAGCACAATCTTCTGTTGCTAATTCGCAGAACTACACCTTGTATTGTGGTTCAAAAACACTCTACACTAGTTCAGTTCCCAATAGTGGTACCAACACATGTTAGTCTTTGAACTCTCGTGATGGCTATTAAGCTTGAAATTGCTTTTTCTGGCTTTTTATTTAGCAAATTTTATCAAATCGAATAGAAATTTGCATGTCTGGAACCGTCGCGTAATTATTTTTAATTTGATATACCACATGATGGGGAGAAAAAATATTTACTTATTGAGTTCAGCACAGGGTGTCTCGTAAAGTTTTCTAAAAAAAAGAAAGACTATCACGTTCTTGACTGTCGAACATGCAATCAAATCGACTATGTGCTAATCAACGTAAGGCCTTTAGAACTTGTCGAAGGGAAACGTTGACTCTGGCCATAATCTTGTTATGTCTACTCTGAGCCTGAATGTCCAACGACAAGAAGCTGTGAGATACAGAGAGCTGTCAAAGCGTATCTGACCGAGAAACTCTCTGAAGTGCATGCACCCACCATCAACGCTAACAACCAGTTGACAGAATTCTGTAGACGTGACCGCCCTTGGCTACTAACAACCACAAAAAAAGAGCTCAGCGGAAGAGGGTGACAGAAGAAACCAAGAACAACGAGATAGGAGTACAGGACCAGAAGAAGGGAAGCAAAGAGAAGAGAATTCAGCGTAAAAGGACAGGGGATTGCGCAGCTTTCTGGCTTAAGTGTATCGAGGAGTTTGCCGAGTGCAAGAGCATCCAGAATTCTGTCTTCAAATTCGGCACGCAGGCTCTTCGAAACGAAGGCAACCTAGTTACCGAAGCACAGGAAGTTTTTGATGTGTTTGAGCAACATTGGCAGCAGTTGCTAAGGGGGCAGCAAATAGGAGACAAGATGGGCTTTCAGCTGAACTTCTTATATACGGAGGTGATGGCTTGGAAGGGTCCGTGTTCGAAAACTGGAGTATCAGCTCATTAGGCTCCCTCTTCAAAAAAGGAGATCCACTGTCTTGTAAGAACTACCGACTAACATTTCCCTCCTAAATGTCTCGTATGAGCTCCTATTGTACGTATTGTGTGAATGTCTTCTCTAACTTTCAATTTATTTTTAGCCTGACACATTGTCTTTTCATTCCCCAATCCCGTTCTTTTTAAAACCCCGCCCAATGTCAGTCAACCCCAAAACGTTACCCCTCCTCAAAACAATTTGCCAAAACTTCTACGGGTTGAGTTCAAACCCAGTTGACCTTTAATTTGCCCAAGTTTTGTGGTCATTCCATTGAAGTGCTAATTTCGAATCGTTTGACATTTCACCTCCTCGGCCCGCAAAATCATAACCTGTCCCCAATCGATCGTCTGACTTTGATTGGGGGAAACTTATCGACACCCAACATTTGGCTGATGGCTTGTTAACCTCCTTCTTTGGCCTCTCCTCATGTAAAGGGATAATTAAATACACAGTGTCATCGGGCGACGTGACAGACGAAAACAAATTAACGTAAATGGAACACATTATCGTTTGTCGTCTCCTCTTATCGCCTGAACGGCTGTCATAAGGTTCAACAGACTTTCCCCCAAAATAATGTCAGCCCAGGTGACGTGAGTCAGAAGTTTAAGTATTTTTAACTCAATGGTCAACATTTGCGCTGCATGCATACATATGTGCTGCTTGAGGATGAAAATTTTAAAATTTTAATTAGTTCAGATGCCAACTTGTGAACGGAGACAGGCGCGTACAACTGGAGGAGAATTTAATTTAAAATCACATCCCGAGACGATGGCAATCATTTCCGACTGTTTAAAATGAATAATTTATTAGTGGCGGCAGGAAGGATGATATTTTCTCTTCATCAACTTAGAAACCCACGTAACAAATTCCATTCTCATTATCGATTTAAATGATCCAACCTACCATAAATTGTTAACACCTTCGCCACTCATCACCTTGAAAACTTCTGTCTGTCGCTCCTCCTTTGGAATAACAAAAGTTTTAGCAAGGTAAATAATGAAACATCAATTACTTCGCACTCAGTTGATTTGAGTCGAGGACGAAGGAACATTTTCCAACTCACTGCACATGTCGTCGGAGGTAATGAACGTTACTCCTCCAGCTGATGCCTAGGCATCCGTCGGATGTTGAGTTTTAAGCATCAACAGGTTTTTACGGGGTTCGTCCTTCATAAAAACAAGTTATGGAGATACAAATTAACAGGAGAAAAAAGTTTATCACAATCACAACTCCATGGACGCCATTCTGGTCTAGTCATCTGGAAAATTGTCAATTAAATTTTTATTTCTCTCTTTTCGGATACAATTGAGTGACAATACAATAAAAATCTGTTGGTGGGAGAAACTCATTACGGTTAAGTGAGGTACCAATGACCAGGGATGGCATCAGAGGGGAGGTTTTAACTCTTCTTGAAGTAAGTTCATTTTACTTAAATTCCATTTGTTGGTAAGCTTTCTGACAGAGACAATCTTAGGACCCTATGATTCCATTAAGCCTAAAATTTTGAGCCGAGTAATTCCTTGGGGTACTTATCTCGCCTTGGTGGGCAACCGTACAGTGGCGAATGGATTGTATTTCCTTTTTGTTCCTTGAACTTCTACAGAAGTCGTTATGGGGTATTCCTAACCATGTATTGCTCTATCACGACTTCAGCAGCTACAAGTATATCGATTAGTTCTATGAGGCCTTAAATTTCCTTTATTGTAGACTGGCCATAATGATTTGGCTATAGCGACACCATCGTTTATTAGCTCCCTCATTCGATTCAATGTCTATTTTCCCGTGCGGAGTGCTAAGCGGTAGATTGGCCTCCGAAAGGGCCGGCGCAGAACATAGATTTGACTATTTCGTGGGCAATTCATCTGCCTTTTTACTACCACGGTGCGCCTTTTAGTTACTAGGGATCTCAAGGTGACAAGGCTTGCAATTAATTGCCACAAAAATAAATTAACAATTTACTCAAAATTTTGCTAAAAAACTTTTTATTTATAAAAAAAATATTCTTCTAATAAAAATTCTGTTTTTTTCTTTTCAGAAAAGTTCCCGCAAAAGACCATCTCATCAGCACAAGTCAAGCAAGAGACTACCTCAACATTTCATCCAGCTTACGCTCACTTGAAGTGTTG
Source organism: Chalcosyrphus nemorum (assembly GCA_949716465.1). Classification (NCBI taxonomy): domain Eukaryota; kingdom Metazoa; phylum Arthropoda; class Insecta; order Diptera; family Syrphidae; genus Chalcosyrphus; species Chalcosyrphus nemorum. The sequence continues at coordinate 57,364,693 of OX454334.1, read as the reverse complement.
CAATAGAGCCGCGTTTTTTTTCACCGAAATTCGTTGCGATTTTGAAAAAAAGTGCGTTATTTTGCTAAAAATCCGTCGGTATTTTAAGAAATTTTTAACACGTTTAGTTTTATTTTATAATCGTCCAAAGTTATCTAGAAAAAGTGTGCGTTTTTTCCCCCAAAAACACCGGTCATTTTTAAAAAGAGTTTGCGGTTATATCACTTGTTAAGAAGTTCGTGGTTTTCTTGTCTGTTAAAGCCCGTGTTTTTAAAGTTTCGAAGTGTTCTTTAAAGAAAATCCCCCTTATTTTTGACAAAAAAAAAATCCCCCTAAAAATCGATCCGTTTGTTAGTTTGAATCTCTTAAGATCTATCGCGTAACGTGAAGTTTTTTGTCTTCGAGTATTTCTCTGTTTGAAAAAAATCCCCCTTTAATGAAAGAAAATCCCCAAAAGTGCTAGTTTTCAATGCGAGTCATCTAAATTCATTCCAATTTGTTGTGGTGCGTTTTTTTTTTTTTTGTAAATGTGTATCTCTCAAAGAGGAAAATCCCCAAAATTTTCATAATAAACTCCCCACGGGTTTGTAGTTCCGTTGAAGTGCTTGATTTCTTATTTCCAAATATCTGCGTCTTTTTTTAAAAAATATCCCTTCTCAAATAAATTCCTTAAATTTGTAAAAAAAAAAAATCATTTTAAGTCAATCTTCGCGACTACTATCCCAGTGTATAATTTTAAAAGTTCTGTTCGATTCGTGATCGCGAGTGGCGTGAGTGGTTCGAGTGCTCTATTTGCATGGAAACTTGAGTTAGCGTAACAAAATTGATGGTGAGTTCAGTTTCTCTTTTGAAATTTAATAAAATAGATTCTAAAACTTTAAATTCTGTAAAACACAAACGCATAAGCCTATTATGAGACACACTGTGTGCAGAAAGCCTTTCCTGACAACAAGTCTGACTCAAGTTCTTCTAAAAGTCCGGGGTTTGTTAGGGTGTTCCTTAAAAAGGTGACTTGTATTTTCCGATCCTCTGTTATAGGTAGAGAGTCAAGCATTCCTAAGGTTCTTCGTTGCGTAGAAGCTTTTGCAATTTGATAGTTAGATTAGGACTTGTTCAACATCTAAGACTTAGTACTGTGAGATTTCGATTTCGAAACTTACTCAATCGTTTTGCTAAGCAATTTGAGAGAATTGCCCTTAAAGTCTTTCCTTTTGAATTTGAGTTTTTTTTAGAACAAGTAGTGACCCTTCCCTAACTAACTAATCTGCCTCTTCACTTGCTGGAGATCTTCATGTAACCTAGCACTCAACAGAGAGTCACCTTATTGGCTGCCTCGAGTCTTTTGATGATTGTTGGCATCGGTTCAAGTTTGAGGCATGATTGTGTAGATTTGCCGTCCAATGTGGAACCCCCCTTAGTCTGCAGTCTTAGCTTTCAAGCTGCCTCAGTGAATGTCAAGTGGATGAAGATTCAATGTTGTTTCCAGGGCTGCTGTTGGAGTTGATCTCATCTGTCCAGTCTGCCGCTTTCATAGCAGCAACTCACTAACTTGCTTTTGACTTGTGTGCAGAGTCTGGCAATAAGCTTCATCTTTCCCTAAGTAGTCCCTAGTTGTAGTACTTACCTCTCGAGTCTTTCTGCCAGGTCCTTCTCAAATCATCGCATATCCAATCATCGTGCGAATTTCATTGCATCAAAGGGTTACAGAGGGACAGGAACTTCATCACCTTTTCGGAAAGTCTCATTAATTCACCGCCACTTTCATTGTCCTTTGACTATAGGACCAACGGTTGAACACATTCATTTGACGGTCTCATCCCAACCATGACCAAGAAATTCTATATTGTTCGTTGCTTCCTAGAATTCCATCAAATCCATCAATGGACAATTCCTTTTCAAAGGATTAAATCTCCTCTCAATGGAGCATCAAATTTGTAGCCATGGAAGTCCGGGAAATTTTCCTTTCCTTAGGCACAGATATTTCTTTTAAACAGCTGTGTTCACTGCACTGTATTCAAGGAACCTGTTGTTGACCAACATGCTACTCGTATATGTTTCAAATCCCATATACAGGGATGTATTCCGCGCTGGTCTTTGATTATTCCTACGAAGAGAATTTATCGTTGAAGCCGTCATCTAAATATACTAGACGTCTCCTCCTCGTCTGCCATTCCATCCCTTTAGGTACTATTCTGTCCAGGCACATAGCAGAGTAATATGATGTGGTTTTGCGGTCAGAGTTTGAAGTTCATCGCCGCATCAGTTTTGATTTTATTTCTATGGTCGAAGCCGCTTTTATAGTACTTAACATGACTCTTTAAACAAATGTGAATTGTCTCTCTAGAATAGGGTTCTCAGTATGTCCCGACCAGCCTATGGTTGTGTAGTCTTATTGCCATAACACGCTTTGGCTAGCTAGCAGACCCTTCTGACTCCAAACCTATGTATGTAGGCACCATTCTATACCCTTCTAACATCCATCTCCACAAAAACCCCAACCCTGCGCACAAAAAATCACAAGCAAAACTTTACTACCTAGACCCTAATTGTAAGCGATGGGGTTGTTGGTGGGTCTTTTCATTTTATTACAATCAATTAAGCATATGCAACATGTTGGGCAACTATGTTAGCCATACATGGGCTTTGGTCCTAAAACTAATTAAAACCGCAATTTATGTAGGTCCCTTCGACCTTCCTTCCCAGGAGAGGTTCTTGTTCTACAGTTTTCCCTCATAAGAAAGGACCATTTGGGGATTTTGTTGGCTTAGTCGTAAAACACTAAATAATGATTTAATAATTAATTTCAACGAAAAAATAGAGCAATACTCTCGTATCTTACCTTTTTTGGGTCTCGTGTAATTACTTTTTGTTATCAAAACTATTCTCTTTTGTGTGAATGTGAATCGTAAGTGATAAGGGATGTTATTTATGGGGATGAGCTTTGATGGGAGAGATAGCCTATAGTAAGCCGTAGGATAATCAGGTAGACAAAACATTCACTAAAGGGGTTACAACTTAATGGGACATATTAAAATGCAAAGCTTGAAAGGATACGATGAATTGGAGAAAAAGAAACGAGGAACAGGTGATGGAAATGGAGCTCTTCTTCCGGGAAGAGGGAGTTCTGGATTGAAGGAGAGTTTAGACAGGAGAACTGCCATCGAAACTATCAGCATCCTCTTAGCTCTCTTCGAGTAGGTCTATTGTGGCTGCCATGGCTCCTAACACAAGAATCAAGGTTCAAATCCAAAAAAAAAAAAAAAACACAAACACATTTGTATCCGTTTTATTACTGTGGTATCCTAGTACATAGGAAAGTGTGTGCCTACATAACCATTGAAACGGCTGATTGATCAGGATCTTCTTGATCTACGAAAGTTTCGTTAAGACTTCCTCCTGTTTCGAATAGATCAGGGTCATCTTGATATACTAAAGTTTCGTTAAGACTTCCTTCTGTTTGTGTTGAGTTTCCAATATCCCCTGGCAAATTGGGTTCTAGTTTATCAGAGCCAGTTGTTGCATTTCCTTTAGACTCATCTCCTGTGACAGCTCCATCTGATATCTGTGAAATTGCTATCACAGTTAAGATGCAGCACAAAAGTGGAAGAAGAGCTGAAAAAAAAGAGGCTGTACACACAAGTTTATTCCAATTGAATGCTCTTACCTTTCATTGTTAGTTCCTTTCTGATTGGCTTCTGGAGAACGACTGTTAGTTGCAGAAATATTGTCACGAATTTATTCGAATCTCGTCAAGATATGCTATTTCAAATGAACTTGTAATGACTAACGTGGCAAATTTGTGTAGCAAAATTAAATTTTGCATAGTAAAATTATATAAGTCCGTAATATGCAATTTTTCAAACAAAAACTGCTTAATTTCCATGGCAATTCCAATTAAATACACGAGAGCAGCGGTAGCACCGACAACTACGTCTCAAAACCAAAGTGACGAACACATCGCCACCACTGCATGAGTGGACACATCCCACGACTCACCCTATTCTAGAAACAAAAACACTCAATCCACTCTCTTACCCACCGATCCTCAATGGCAAAGCATCACAGGATGAGTCTCTTCACCAAGCACACTCGGATCAAGTAGCTTGTTTTGTGAGCCATTCGAAATATTCTCTGCTTTTCATGTACTCATACACATTCGTATTCCTTCACAAGAAGTATTCGCTAGGCTCACATTTTATTGCCTCTCATAAAACGAATTTTAAACGAGCTCCTGTTCACATTCATGAATGTTTTGAGTGGCTCGTGCAGAACTTTTTGTTTTTCCTTTTTTCCGATCATAAAAACAATTTCGCATTTGTTGTTTGTACTTGCAGGCTCGTGAATCAGTTGTACATTTCACTGCCTTTGTGAATACTTTGAATGTGAGCCTACAAGTATTCATGAATACCAACTCGAATAATGATTCGTTTTCATTTCGTTTCGGAAAGTGAACTTCGTTATCTTTGTTTCTACATGATTCATACTCGTTTGAGATTGTGAAGGGCTCGCTTTTTAGCGAATGATTCACAACAGCAAATGAATGGATTCATGCAGTTCTCTGCTTGAATATTTACTGTATTTATCTTATTTTCCCACATGCACTCCCTGTCCAAATACCCCTTTCATCAGCTCTTAAACATGTGCGAATACCTCAAACAATTTTCAACAAACAACAACCACCAATGACAGCTCATCAGCACAAAATGTGGCTTCACAGCTGGAGAGAGAGCACATCTTTTCAACCGAGAACGCTTTCAATGCAATAACCTCATCAAGACTTTATTTTCCCCCAGTCCCCCCCGCTCAATGTTCTCTATTCATATTAAGTACCCCTATTATGGACTCCATAAGAGGCTGGCCACAGAAAAACACTCTCTCCTCCAAAACGAAAATATTATCATCTCAGCAGCACTATACCAATGGATCTATAACGAGGCCATTTCGCGTGGCGTTTCCAATATTTACATAATGCTCTCGAGACAAATAAACACCAACATAAAACTGGCATTTTACTAGAAGACGGCAGGAATCCATTTCCATTTCAATTAGAATCACAAATTCATCTCGCTATTTTTGAAGACGATAGGTTTCCATCTAGTCTCTTTATGACTTGTTTACACGATCATCATCATTCGATTGGTTTTTGTGTATTTTCTATTCAATCATTACAAACTACATATGACTGGGTTGGGTGGGTTGTAAACTTCACCCACTAGATAGATACACCACCTACTGCACCTTATCTCGGCAAAGATACACACGTTTCCCCTTTTAGATACAATTTATCTGTTTCTCGTTTACAAGCAACAGAATGTTTACACACCTCTCGAGTTGTATCTTTACATTGTGTTTTGTGTTGTGTTCCGAGAGAGAGGTATGAGTAAGAGATGGCGGCCTTGAACTGGTTCGTCTTGTAAACAGGTCACACGCTCGACTACCGTTGGAGGTGGCACATGTGATGGAAATGGAAGTCTTTAGGGACTACATGTCGTAGCGCACACCTTGGAGGAGAACTCAAGGTTTTTCTTAGCCTTTTTTTTTCCGGGTTTATCTGTTGGAATTCGAACAAAGGCGTAGCTAGGATTGATTTGGGGAAAAAATGTGACACATCAAGGATATGTGCGTTTGCGTTGCATTGTATTGTGTCGCTCTTGAGATGATGATGATGAATCATGGGAGTGGAATTGATTGTAAGCGGATTAGATGGAGGGAGTATCTGCTTCTGAAAGCGATGTGATTGGTTTTTATTTAGGAAAGTAGCTTAGGGTTGTAAATTTTGTTGAAACGAATAGTTCTTGTAAGTGAATCATAACTTAACTCGGTATCCTTTTGTTTGGAGTTTCTTTGGAAACTTAAGCCTCAGGCTTAAAATGTTGGTCTTCTCTTTGAAGAATTGTGTTCACCAATTAGGACATCTATAGCAGGAGGCAGAAGGATTAGCACACTGGTCTGGTAGAATGCAGTCTTCTTTCGAAAATTATTGAAAGGGGATTTGGGGAATTTAAATTGTTGCCTTTTCCAGTTCTGTGGTTTCACATAAGTAGTTTGATTCATTTATTTAATTGGATTTATTAGACTGTAGGAGTGTTAAAAGAGTCATGAAGAAGGATTACCAGGATGGAGTTGCTTTAAGGGTGTTGTATAGTTGGAGGCAGTCCAAAGGCAGGTGGTCCGATGTACTGCTAAATAACCTCAATTTGTCTAGATTTGGGAAATAAAGTTCGTATTTTATCGTAGAGAATAGCTCCGTTTGTTTAAAGACCAGATGAACTCTCTACGTGTTACTTAGTCAAACTGGTCTCTATGCCACATCCCTCCTCGCAACACTCAAGTCAGTATTCTCTCATTGTGGTACCCATATCTTTAGGCACAGTCCATTTAATACAAATGGATTTCTTTCTATGCTGAAAAGCTGCTCTAAATAGTTGAATAAGGTACTCCTTAAGGGAAGTGGTTTTTGTCCTCAATAACTTCTTCATCACCAAGACTTCTCCAGAGCTTCTTCTCTGTCAGATGTAGGTTTTTTCATATCACACCGTAGATTGTGGTGCCCTTTGATTCTACCCACGAGGGTGGAGCTGTATTTTCGGTCTTTCGGAACAAGTCTCACGGTTCTTGCTTTATCAGGCGTGGGCCATAGACTCCTTGTAACGACGGAGTCTCTATTCTCGTGGCCTTTTTCCTGCTTCAAACTTAAAGGTGCAAGGCGGGCTAGTTCTTCACGACAGCACATCACAAGCATTGCTTGTGCCTGACCAAGGTTTCACGGGCTGCTATTATCATTGCCAGGATCTCCGCTTGAAAGACACTGCTGTAGGCCTACTCCCGTGCCCATGGAACCGTCTGTGTATATATCTATGGATTGTGATAGATAGGATAAATGCAAGAAAAATGGGGTCAGTAATCTACAGTGGATTCGTAATACTTTCTGAGAAGGTAGTGCGGTCTATAGCTATAGGACCTGCATACTCATGACGGCAGAATACACGACTTTCTGCAGATAAAATACATGACGGCATATAGGCGTTGTAGAACGTGATTTAGGAAAAAGTGAATTTTTATATTTTTCACCTAAAAGTATACATAATGCTAAAAAATTGATGCATACTTTTGGATGCCTTCAAGTATCATTTTTCTTAGAAGGTAGCCCTTTTGTTAACCTTCTAATCAGTAAGGCAAACTTTATATTGCCTTTGTTCTAAGCCACTGTTCTAAGCCTCCTTCACTTAAACCAGGAATCTTTTGGATAGAAAGTCATTTTATATAACGGTAATATTTAGTTTTTGCCTTCACGTTCATTTTATTGCCATCTACTTCCAGTAACATGCTAAGGCGCTCATTTTTTGGCCGAAGAATAGGGTTACGTCCCAAGCTTCTACCTTAATCAACTAAATTTTCAAAGCGCCTAAAGCTATGCAATAACTAGACAATAGCCCGAGGATGAATCTCATTATTTTTAAGAGGCAGGCTGTCATCAAAATCTTTTAGGTACTCATGTCCTTCGGAGTGTTAAGAGCTATGAGATTGCAAAGTTTTTATACTGTCAGCCTTTTCTGTTTCTGAGAAAATGGGTTGCAAACATGCTTTCCAGAAAGCAGTGCATATTTTAAGGAGCCAATATTATTTTCTCGATATTTTGGCAGCTATTTTCGAAGGAGTTTTAGCCTTTTAACGCTTTTCTGTAAAACGTTATGAACCCACATTAACCGCTCCCATTAAAGCCTTACTGCTCCCATTGAAAACAAATCTGTTTTTCCCCGGGGGGCACAGATAGTGCTACTCCACTGGGCAATTGCCTAATTCGCTTAGAAATAATCCCCAGCAAATGATTTGATCTCTTTAATTTGTTTTGTTTTGATCTCTGGCACATCAAAGCACAGTGCTGCATATCTATCAAAAATCACTCAACCCTTTAACCTTTTTGAGATGAAATCTTCTTTCCACTCGAATGGGAACCCACAGCCCCGCTTCCGCCCCCCCATCACACTGTTAACTTCACACAAAGCTTTCGTTTCAAAAATTAGAACACCAACTAACCGGAAGAAATGTATGTCAATCATTCAGCCTTGACAAAGCCGACAACTGGACCGGACTAGGACTTCCTTCCGTTCCATTGACCTGGATGTATCCTTGGACGAAAAAAATATCTGAACATCTGAAACTTTACGATATGCCAGGACATATTGCTGTTATTGTTGTTGCCTTCCATCATAATTCGCATCCAAGCCACCCTCAAGAGAAACTTATTCAAGTGCGTTCTCATAACCAATTTATATACAAGACATCGATTTGTTGTCCTTTTTTTTTGTTGTATCCTCTCTCGGATAAATGGAAGGACGAGGAGTAAATCGAGTTATACGAGAGGAAATGCAACAAATGTCGAAAGAGAAAATTATATTCTTTTCAATAAACATAAAAGCAGTTCCTGACTATGGCGTGAACCATAGTCAGAGGAAGGAAAAAAGGAACTACCCTGGGGTCACAGATGTCCAGCACGCGGCATTGAATTAATTGGAATTTTATCCAGCTGAATGGAAGGAATATACGCACACACGCAGGATATACATAAGGTCCAGCAAATTACATGATTGACTTGAAGTTTATCGAGAGTTTACTACACAAGTTATGTCCTGGATACAGGTCACACGAGCGGGCGTTTCGTCATCATTCTGTTCTGAAAAAGGACGACGACGACGATGAGGAGGAAAATATTTCATGAGGCAACATAAATGTGTAAATATACTTTTAAATCGTGTTTATTGGCGTGTCGTTAAACGTCAAACGAGATAAGTGTTTTTATATCACTCTCATGCATCAATGTAATGAAAATGAACTCTTAGATGGGTCTATTTTGGGCCGGGACACATTTGATGAAGGATGGGCTTCTGTGGTGATTAAGATTGCATGAGGCAGACTCACTCGTAAATTTAATGCACACTATCAGGATTAAGGCCATAATAAACCGTGTGAATAGTTCGGGGCTTTTATTTAGAGGAGGCTTATGAGTTGAATTCGTTTTCTTTCCTCAGGATGTTTACTTGTTGTAAGGAAGAATGTTTGCGGAGAATATTTGGTCAAGGAGAACAGTTGTGAAGGAGGTGGAGGTGGCTTTCAGAGGAAGAATATAAAAAACATAGGCTTAAGAAGAGTGCTATTCCTCGAAGCGGTTTGGGCAGAAGCCTCACAAGAGTAGAAGCTCGACAACTTCTTTCAGCGGAATACAGAGAGACCAAGTGACTAGCCATCACGCCATAACTGCTTCAGCTGGGTCTTACATTGATTTAGAAGCCAAGGCTCTTAAAAGAAAGGTAGGCGACTGACTGGAGGTGTAAGGCCATCATTGTTTTCCCTGTAACCTCTAGAGAACCTGATTAGCACCCATATATGCCGCACCATCAAGCCAACTCTACTCTCATCCTCCCTTTGACACTTACTGATAAGACCTTCCTGCTCAACAGTTGGACCAACATCCGGGAGCGAGTAAAGAGCTCTTTACTTCTGTAAGTGGCTCTTGGAATCGTCGCAGAACAGGCGCGAAGGAAGCACGGCAATTGGAAAGAGCTGAGAAGAGCTGAGACACATTTCAAGAAAGAGCACACGATAGCCCCAGGAGCCATAAGGCGATACAGGACATAAGTAAGTAAGTAAGACTATTGAGTGGTCATCTGGTGGACTTCGCTGGATAGAGCCGTTCATTACGACTATCTAAGTATGGTACAAAGATCCAAATGCATCAGTTGAGTTCCGAAGTCCGGAATACAACAACGGCTATGGACATCATCTTCCACACTGTGCCACTAGGTATGCATGGAAAAAAAGTGACAACAAATGGGGCCCTTCGAATGTTTCCCAGTCTGCATATTGGATCTTTATAGAAACGCGGATTACACCCTCTTTTATGTACATCTAATTCGACATACATATTTGAACTGAAAAGGAGGATTCCCGTGGTTGGTACAGTTTGTGTAACAAAAACTCTGTTACAAAATTCGTATCATCAAATTTTTGACTTAGAAATCGCATTGCAAAAATTTAGTGAAAGAAATTGTATACCCAAAATTTTGAGGTCAGAATTCTATGACCAACATTTCTTTGCTTCAAATATGTCAGCAGTGTTTCATTCCTAAATTTTTTCCACACTTTTAGTCCACCAAATCTTTCTTTTTATTATATCGCCAAAATTTTGCCACATGAAATTTAGTACCAATATTTGGTCTTAGAACTTTATTACCTTATCTCATGCATAAAGTGTGGTCGCCAGCATTTACTTTTCAAAATGTTTCTTCACACATCACCTACATGCTATGGCCAGAAAAGACTTACAAGAATTTTGACCGCAATCTTGTGTCACCAGAATCCCATGTCCTAATTTGATCGCCAGTTTTCATTTTTCTTTACAAACCCGACTGAGTCACAAGAAATTCTTATGTAAAATTGTACTGCCTGTAAATTTTCTGACCGAAATTTGTGTTCCTAAAATTTAGACGAACAAATTTTCACTGTCAAAATTGTGTCAATGGAATTTGTACTCTCCAACTTGTTGCCACCACTCACCCTTCGAAGGAAGGAGAAAAATTGTTGTCCTTCGCGAAATGTGCCTTTCACAGAGCGAATTTCCTTAATGCTATGGATGCCGGTATCCTGCAATGCACTCTCTTTACCTCTGCCTCCGTTGAAAAGATAATATCACTTCCATCTCTCAAAGAGCAATGCATCACTTCAGCTTTCTACTTAACTTCGTTACAAATTCGAAGGATAATCTCTGAAACATTTGCCTGAAGCATATCCCTAAGGAAATATTCTCTCAAAAGGAATACACAACGAAGGTGCTAATGGCCAGTTTAAAAGTAATAATTTTATTGAGTCGCCCAGTCAAAGTTAATTTACGTGAAGTAAACCATGACAGATCCTTAGTCGTTGTATGTACCTTTCAACTACTCTGCTCGTGTGCCTTTAAAACTTTGTGCAACATCCTACTACTTAGTGGTGGCTTGAGTAATGCCCATCTGAAATTGTTGTTATCCTCGTCAAAACAAACAAAAAAAAAGCAAGGACGCTATTTAACAAGAAAAACCCATCAGCAACCTTGATGTGTCGTCGCCAAGTCCTACGCAAAAAAACCCGGCGGAGAGAGAGAGATCATCACATCTGTTGCTAAGGCTATGGTCACCTCACCATTCCCTGGTTATACCTTTGTTCTCGGCAAGGTTTACACTTTACCTACAGGATGGGCTCCTTATGTGTGTGCACAGGATATTTGCTCGCCCGAAAGAGATTGATTTGATACATTAATTTGATGTACCGTTACTATGTTGTTTCTTCCTCTAACGGAGATGCTGCAGACATCAATTTATAGCTATTTTTTTGTTGTTGCCCCTCAGCTGGATGTCCTTGCTTGCACCTGCCTATGGCAGATGAGAAATTGTCGAACAAAATGTTCGGTTCTCATTGTCCTTGATTCGATGCAGCAGGCTTTTACCAGGAATCAACACAATTTGGTACGCCGATACAGAGTGAGAGATATCCCCCACAAGGATAAAGTCCAAACCGATGGATACGAGTCGAATTTTGACAAACTTGCACCCGTACCAAGGATTTTCCCAAACGATTGTGTGATTGAAAAGTGGTTTTCAAATTAGCAACACTGTTTGGCCCGAAAGCGTTAATGAAACTTTGCATTGGTGAATACTTTGAAAGCTACGGGGAACTGTCAAGGGCTTGAGTAAATATTTCTGGAAAATTGTTTTTAGAAAACCTAGTTGCATCACACACAGATAAAGATTAAGCCGGTTACATGTGCTGAAATGAGATCTGCGAAATTGTGTATAAATTTAAGCGGATTTTCGAAGAAGATAAGTGGATAGCAATTGCCGTAAATTTCAGTTCAAAGGATACTTTTCTTTTCCTAGAAAAAGCATTACCTTTCGTTTGAATACATTCCGAGGTATTAACATGTCATCCCTGCCATCAGCATCATCGTCCTGCAATCTGAAAAATTTAAATTTTATTTCGAAAGATAACAACTAAAGTTTAATGACGAAAACAAAAAGTTACACCCTCCCCAGGTGGTGGTGGTGATGATGATCCCAACATCATCCTGTGAGAAGATTAAAACTTTTTCATCCTTAGAAGCAACTATCTACACGTTGCTCGAAAAAAATAAAAACATAAACAAAACGCAGCGCCTGTGTGCACACACTCGGAAGCTGGAAGCCACCATTGGGCGAATATAAAACCGGATATTGCTATAATTTCAGCCCGCAGGGAGTAGTGTTGCCTAATGCAGTTTTGGAAAGTTTTTCTGGTGCAGAATTTCAGTCAATAAACACTGTTTATGTGGGTATCCTTTTCGGGGAAAGGATGCAATAGAAAAGGTGATTTGTGCCCCACATGCAAAGTAGTTAGGAATTTATGGCCTATTGAAGCGAATAGCTTACAAGATACAAAGAGAGACGGGATAAAGAACTCGCATAGAAAGGAGGAAATTAATATCACGGTTTCCTGGATTTTTCATTTAAAGTTTCTTAAAAAGTTTTGCGGTCTTAAAAGGAAACATGAAATCGAAAGAGTTACTTACTTCGATACAAAGTAAAGTATTTATAGAATGATGTACAAAACTTATTAAGTGAATTCATAGATTTCTGGGAACAGGTTTGCAAATGCACAAAAGCTGAATTTGTGTACAAAATTTGTAATTTTGCAGAACTGTTCAAGGAAATGAAATGAATGGATGAAATGCTCTATGACCCAGGCCAAAATTTACTCAGAATTCACTCTTCAGAACTTTTGTCAGCAAAATTAAGTACAACATCAGAACTTTGTGTCATAATTTTCTTCTAGTGAAATTCTTCGACAGAATTTCATTGTTTGAACTTAATTACTAGAATGTATTCACCGAAATGCCTCTCCGGCTTACTTCGCATAATTTGTTTCATCAGAAATTAGTCAGAAAACTAGAAATGGACCTTCGACTGTTTAGGTTTGTAATAGTATCCTTTACTCCACTTTGAAGGACCGAACTGTGTTCTCTTGAAAAATATGTCTTCTTTCCTTTGAATCATTGAAATGCTGTCACCAAAAACTAGTCACCAAATTTTGTTACAAAGACTAGGTCTCTAGAATTTTGTCATTTGATTAGGCACCATAAACATATAATTAAACATACGCACTGTCAAAATTTGGTCCCTAAAATTTTGTACCTAAAGTTCTGTCATCAAAATTGTATGGCTGACAGTACATGATGTTTATCATTCCTCAATCGACATTGCTTAAGAGAAAGAGTCACAAAAACCTTTGTACTAAATTGGCTGAAATTTGTGACCAAAAATTGTTTATTCCAAAAATTTTGTCCACAAATTTTTAGTCTTACAAATTGCTCCTGCAATTGGCACGATTTCAATTCCTGATTTTGTTCGAAAATATGGTGTCACAAAATTTTTCGGCCACAAATTTTGTTCCCAAAAACTAATAGCAGGCAATTTGTCCTTTTTGTCAATAGTTCTTCCATTTACATCGTCAAAATCTTACCTCCAAATATTCCCTTCGTATTCTCGAAATTTTGCACTATTTTGCCCCCATTTGCTGGAATTTAGGCTGAAACTCTTCGCTTTTGATTGCCTAAATTCTTCCCCCAGAACCACATTGGTAAATGTTTTTGTTCTCTTTGTGACGTTGAAATTGCTGTTGGATGTTTGTCGCCTAAATTTGGCTCGGAAAGTATTCTTGAAATTGTGCTCCCAAAATTTAGATCAAACACAAACAAATTTACCCTCAGATTTCGTTTTTAAAATTTCGGCCAAAATGCGGATTTATATTGTCAAAATGTCGCCCCCAAATTTTGAGAAAAAAAGGTTTATCTTTATTTTGTGTCGTCAATAATTTAATACAACAAAATTTAGGTTGAAGACGGGCTTAGGATCGTCCAATTTTTTCTCCCAGAATTTGCTCTGAAAAGTTTCGTCTTCTCATTGTGCCGTTGAAGTATTGCCCTTGGTTTTTGTAACCAGAATTTTGGACTGAAAAGTCTTGTCTTCGGCTTAGATCGTCAAAATTTTGCCTCCAGGTTTTTAAAGCCAGAATTTGGGCTGAAAATATTCTCCTTTTATACAGTCAAAACGATGCCCCAATGGTTTTTGAATTTGCGTGTCAGAATTTTAAAAATTTGAGTACATTTTGAGTGCTTACATTTTGTAGGATACCTAACATGTTCCTAGATGATTCTGGTATTAAATTTCTCAGACTTTTCTTTCGTAACAAAATCCTTAACCTTCATCGTCACCAACAAACATATCCCTTCCTCGCTTAAGATCAAGGACATTTGTCTTGATGCTTACATCATATTTCAAAGAAAAATACTGTTGACAGATAATATTCCATTTCTTCATTTGGTTCCCTTTTAATTAGTTCACGCTGCGTTGCCTCATTTATTTTTTATTTTTTTTTCTCTTATCGTCCTTTTGACTGTTACCACGAGTAACCTGATACATAAACTCTCTCCTTCCCCATTCAGAGATAGACATTTACCATTGGCAGTAGAATCTTTTCAGAAGCACAACATGAAGTCATCAGAACCGTGTACACACCCACAAACAGGACGACAGACATTTATTTTAATCTTAATTACACTGACATGGGTCATTGCTTTAATCCGCAGACTTGTCAGCAATAATGCCACCACCCGAGTGGTATTAATCTCTACCAGGACCCTCGATGCATAAATCCTGTTAATATCTGCCCGCCGATCTTTGCCGTCCTGTCGTCCAATCAAAGGGCAGGTTCTTGTTTTTTTTTTCTTTTGTCGTATGGAGTCATTTCAGTTTTGTGGTGAAAGCAATTATCGGGACATGTAAGGTCCTTTTTTCCTGTGTTTTAAGCTCCCACACATGTTACTATCATACAAAACCAATTTGCGGGTACCTACTCGTTTTTTTGTTTAAAAGGTTCAATTAAACCGCAGGCTTGTTGCTAGTTCCATTAAATTGACAAAAGTTTCAAAGGATCCAAGCAGAAGGACTCAATCAATTTAAAAAAAAAAACCTTTTTGGGGTAAAAATATTCTGCAGAGAAACAATTTACAAACAATGTTTTGGTTTAATTAAATTTAAATAAGAAGAAAACCAATTGCACGCAAAAAAAACTGACAGGGGATGTGTTCCGCAGTACTGAGATGGCAACAGATGTCATTGTAATCGAATCTCGTATATTTTTGGCAAAAACTTTTCAGACATCTGGTTGAAGTAATCAAAAGAGCCTGTCAGTTGGGTTTTCTTGCAGAATTAATTAGCTGTCATGTGGTCACTTAATTTATCCTCAAATTATCCTTCATATGGCAACTCTACGCAAAGTACGTTTTGATTCATTAAAATTTTCGTAGAATTTCACATGAAAGCGTCTATAAAATGAATGCAGATCCTTCTTCCTGCGAATTTCAATCGCAAAAGGACGATGGAAACAAATTATGTTATCGTCCTTCTGATGAGAAATCAAATAAAAAAAATAAAAAAAAAACTTATAATCGATTTGCTTGTGAACGTACCCACAAAACGAGAAATGAAGCATTCCAATCAAGGGAGCTCGGTTCGGGAAAGGACTCACCTGCGCTCCGAGGTCATTAAAATGATTGAGAACTGGAGTGTTGCATTTTTATAACTTAATCCTCTTAAAAAATCGAAGAAAAAAATTGAAAGACAGATGCGATTTTATTCTTAGGATGGGGCGCGCGTACCCTGACTGATGTTGATATTGGAGAAAAAAAAGGAGAATCAGTCAAAGTTTGAGATACTTTATACTTTATACTTATTGTGTGCGTTTTTCTTTTCTTTTTTTTTTTTTTAGATGCCAAAGTTTGAATGATGTTTACTGAGAGAAAAAAAGAATAAATTTAAATCTGCTTTTGAACTGTTGTAGGAAAAGATAAACAGAAAAAGGTAGGAGAAAGTTCAGAGAGCTTTTATAGAAGAGTGATTCAGATCGATTTATGGGGTTCATGGGGGCGGAATTAGAAATATTTTAACTCTTCACTTTAAGGATTTTGAGCGGGGGAAAGAGGTGTGCGAGTTTTCTAGTGGAATTTGGGTGGCAGATAAATTGATTTGGGTACGAGAATTCTGTCATTGTATTCCCTCGAACTGCTTTCCTGAAATGGTCTCACCAAAGAGGATGTTAAGAACGCCTGCGCGGCATCTTCTTCTTCGAACTTCTATGACGCCCTTGAGCTGCCTCTAACTCAGTCCTAAAGAGCTTGATTCAGCCTTGACGGTTCTGCGCCACGTTTGCCTAGGGCGCCCCTCTATTCTGTCTGTTTGGGTGTGGATTCTACTGAGTTGACTGCGCTCTATAGGGTGTATCCAATCCACTGTCACTTTCTCCTTTGTATAGTAATGTTTATAGGTTCCTCTCCTCCCGTCCCGATATAGAACTGTTCATTGGAGAGGACTTGCAGCCTACTTGTTGTCAAGCAACACTGACTCTGCGTTTGAGCGGAACAGTTGCACCTTTGTTCTTAAGCTGGGTTCTGGCCTCTCTAATTCTACAGCACAGTTCACTGCCACCACGGTTTGTCGAGACCACACTTCCTAGATAGAGAAAGTCGTCAACTTTCTCGGCAGAAGTTGGGCGCTGGTATATGATGTTCTCTGGGCTTTTGTAAATTTTGAGCTTCACTTTGTTTGCCTCAGTTTCTAGATTTTCTTCTTGGATGGTGCTACCGTTCGTGGTGAACCTGGACCTCAACCAACTAGCCTCTCAACTTACCTCGGTCTTTACTAATTATCTCCAGTTGGTTGAGGTCGCCTTCAACTTGTACGCAGCGAGGAAGCCCTCTACTCTGTCGTCCTTCTGGGTTTAATTCAAAGACTCTGCGAGCCGAAGCGTCGCCGGTGTCCATTCGCTCTACATGTTCAAGCCTTCTCAGACGTCCAATAATCTTACGAAGAACTTTTCTCTCTAAGCGGCCAAGGATATCAGTTCAGTTTCTAGATGGAAGTCTATTATATGGTGTCAAAGGAGACAAGCCCTGTCAGCTTAGTCTAGGTATTTCAGGTCATAGTCTAAAGAATTGCATAGCTTTCTTCCATCAATGCTGCTAACCACCAAAAATAACAGTGGCTACAGTATGCATCCTTGACGTACTTCACTTTGGACTTCAGATTCTTCTCATACCTTGCCATTGTGCAAGACATGGCACTTACTGTCCTCGTATTTAGTCTTGATAGGAGTTTTTCTGGGCTACCTCTCCTGATCAAAGCCAACCAGAAGGCATCTCTATTCAAGCTGTCAAAAGCCTTCTTGAAGTCTATAAACCGCAGGAGGACTGTGCATATATTTGAGCCTGAAAGATTTTGTCCTTAGATTCGTAGAATTGATTTGCAGAAGCACATACCCTTGGTCCAATTTCTTCATCAGTCCTTAAGACCTCTTGGAGTCTATGGATACATTGGTCCTTCGAGCCGGGTTTTGAATGATCTGCAAATCTGCTTCACAGTAGCTACTCTGTGTCTTGAAACTATGATGGATACTTCCTCCACTCCCTTCTTAACGACGCGAGCGCAGACGACGGCTTCATGGGCTTTCTCAGAGGTGCCCCTAGAGCTCTAGTCACAGAGTAGACTAGGTATAAAATTAAAGACTGACCGATCAACTTTAAGAACACAACTTCGACACGAACCAATCAAGAACACAACTTTGTCTTTCACCAATCATCCATAAATCTGTCTACAGTCTTAGAGGAATGCCCTCCTATTGAATTTCATCTCAAAACCCCGGGCAAGTCTACGATTAAATCGTATTATTCCCCCAAAATTCCAAGGAAATTTGACAAAATATCCCCCAATCGATAGAACCGCCGAGCCCATTGCCATTGAAAAAAGTAAATACCCCAAAGCCTCTTAGCACCCAAAATCTCTGTTGTGTTATCCTTTGATTCCAAATATTTACAAATCTTAATAAATATCCTCAGTAGTTACATTACATCTCAATTTGATCACCCCTCGGTCACGCTTCGCCACTTATTTACCCAAAATCCGAAGGACACGTAGCAATTGCTTAAATGTCCTGATGAATTGTTTACTTAAATTACAATGAGTGTTAGCCACCAGACTGATTTGGAATACATACTCTCTCGCTCTCCTACTGTGGCTTCAGGTCAGTAATTCAATAGACCAAATAATGGAAGCGTTTCATTGGAAATTGCTTCTCGCCCAAGGATACAAAGAAAACAACAAAACAACAAAACAACAAAAAAAAAAGGACGAAAATAAATCGAAGCTTTAGATAAGGGACCAATAATTGAAATGATTTTTAGCTTCAATAATTTGAGAGGAGATTTTCTTGGAACAGATTTGTTGGCGATTCCAAAGAATTTTAATTCGAGATGCAAATTGGTGTTCCTAAGGATGGTTGCAGGGTCAAAGGACAAGGGAGAAAGACTCGAATTTTAAGCTGCAATAGTCGAGTCAAAACAAAACTTAAAGTGAAATCATTCCCTTGATTGGCAGCAATTTTCTCACCACAAATCCATGAATTCACATTTCCATTTACATTTCAAAGGATGTTCAGCATTCCCTCGCACGTAATCAAACAAAAACATTATTATACGATCTGTAACCACCAAAAGGGACTCCCTCATCCGCCCTAATTAAACATCAGCATATGACATCATGCAGTCCTTATGGTGTATACAAAATTAATTACAAACCCTGGCATTAACACTAGGCGTACTGTGTGTATCCTGCTTTGCTGATTATGTGAAATGCGACCGCAAATGCAGCACGTGCTCACCCTCATCAATTGGGATAATCTCGTAATTATATTTGCTTGATAAGAACCCACACACATACGGCTGTATGTACATATGTCATCAGGATTCAAATCTCGACGCTTTTAATCAAAGGTCCTTTACAACATGCTGCACGGATACGAATGGTGTCATTTGTCAACAACAAGCCCACGAACATTTGTATGTGTGACAAAAAATGTTCACCAAAAAAAAGGACATTTCGGTTGCTAATGTGAATATGAGTGCTGCCTATCCTGTGAGTGAGGAGACAAGGATACAATTGGCAATCATGACAAAACGAATTTTCCGACAGGTGAACGAGGATACACTCTATCCTGCAGATTTTATTCTAGTCCCTGTCAATTGGAGATGATAAATTTGTATAGGCTCCACGTTGAGTGGGTGTTGAATGGGATATCTCGGTTGTTGTTGTCCTTTTTTTTTCTCTCTCTTGTTCATTCGTTGGTTTGCCATGGTAACAGATGGAATTAGGGTTTCATCTGAGAATAAGTTACACAATGCGATTGCTAAAAGTGTTAGGGACTATTTTTGTCCACTGGTTGGAGGTAGGTACCTTGTAATTGAAACGTAAAGTGAAGTATAAATAGCACAGCGTTACTTAGTGACCTTCAGTACAGCAACATCTGCATCCTTTTTTTCTGATGGATCATCGGATTTTCCTGCTTTGCTTTCGATCCATCATGTCTGACCGAACATGGTACATAAAATCTCACTCACAGTTGATTAACTCCTTCCTCTTCTTTGTCCATCTGGTTGGAGTCACAGCCACCTGCCAATCTATCTCAACTATATGCGTTTCGTCTGAGCTATAAAAGAGAACTTTTCCGTCATAAAATGGTCTAACAAAGTCCTGTAAGCCGGACAGAACCCAATCTAACCTATCCAACCGAGCAGGATAATAAAAATGCAATAAAGAAAAAAATCATTGTTAGAACTTAACCCAGGATACAGTCACCCCTCCCTCTCTTTGAAACGGGTGAAGGCTCATCGGTCATTTGTCCAAAAAAAGATAGATAGGAAGGATGGGGTTTGAATTCCCGCATTGGCATTAAAATAATTTGATTTATATTGCTGCGAACGGCCATTGAACTCCCACAGGAATAATCAAAACGAATAGGCTTCGATTTGGGGCAGGCAGTGTGGGTGGGATGCAGCATATAGTGGCGCCATAAGCATTAGCCGGATATATAGTGAGCATAACTAAAGAATTGATGTGGATTCATCGATCAACAGGGAGTAGGGAGTGACTATATCATGAAATAGGAGGCAAAAACTTTAACAAAAAACAAGGAGCGGACTATACACTTCGTCGACTCATCGATAATTCATTTTGTTATGTTGGCCATGCGTGACCGCTTGTTGTTTCTATTATGTGAGACAATTAGATTAAATGCGTCCGAAGTTGGGTACACTGAGAGGAATTCTATGGAAGGAGAGGTTAAGTCTGTGTTTTAGCAGTGAAAAGGAGGTGGGATCTATCAGCAAACATCAGAGTTAAGGCAACAGAAACCAGCAAAGCACTCCTCTAAAATGAGCAATGACTGCAGCGGCAGAGACTCTCTAGATTCCTCCTTAGCTCTTCTCTGATTGTGATTCCTCTTGTTTAACAAAAATTCTGTTCATCTTCTAAGTTTCTACCCAGTGGCTCACTAAGACCTCCATTCTTTTGCTAGCTAATGCTGGACATTGTTCACAGGTGTCATCCTTCCGAAGACCTATCTTCTTAAGCTGATACCCAAAGTCATTCCATGAACTGTAGATAGCGCTACCACCCAAATAGGTATTCCTTGCTCCAGGCTTAGAACTTTCCTATGAGTGCCATTTTAGACACTTTGGCCTGCTTACAACCTTGCACTGTTGACCTCCTTCTCTGGTGTTCCGCCGCAACACAGTTGTTAATCAGGTGCTCTACCATTCCTCTGCCAATTGTGACAAATGGTTCCGCATCAGAAACCTCTAAAGTTGAACCTTGTCCTGCCAGGGAGTTCGTCTTTTCATTGCCCAAGGTCCCTGCAGCCAATTCGTCTTAGAGACTAGAAATTCAAATATTCAAACCCAACAGGACGTTACTCTTCCCCATAAATTGATCTGACATCTCTTGCATTCTTCCCCTCGTTTGTAAACTCTCCAAAAAAGGTAAAAAAAAAAGCCTGCCTCTTAGCTCTTCTATGAAGAATTATCTATTTTCCTACCTCTGAGCTCTCTCAGTAAGCTGTGGTAAATTTTTATCGGCCTTTCCCCAACCTTGAACCACTCTTCTACAAAGAATGATCTCTTTCTTACCTCTCTCACTGAGGTGGGATGAATTCATGGTGGTGGCTTTGTAAAAGCCTTTCTCCTACAACCTTGACTCTACTCTCTTTCGTCTAGCCTCTAAGCTGTGTTGAGTTTACGAATCTTGCTAGGAGTAGAGAAAAGACAGTCAGTGTAATTTAAACCTTCGAGGTAAGTGGTTTGTTAAGTGCGCGAATTTAATCGAGTGACCGTTCGTTCGTTAGAAGTATGTCTGTCTCCCTCCTACTTGGTGTAGTCTATGCATAATGTTGCTATTGTTGTCATTGTTCAAAGAAAAAAAAAAGCTGGCTAGTGCATTTGTGTGCAGTGTAAAGTGAAAAGTGAAAAAAGTGTCAATAAAAAAAAGTCCAGCTAATAGTCTTTCTCCTTTCTGCCAATTTACCCCTGTTCGGTTGTGTCGGTTCGCGTTTGTTCCTGTTTTGGTCAGCAACACAGAAGAGTATGAAGAAAAAATTAAATTTTAAGCTGTGAGTGATTACTCTTTCTTTAATTTATCTATTTAATCATTTACCATTGAAAAGAGGGGGGTAAATTCAACCGAATAGACAGTTTTTTTTTTTCTTTCGAAAGTTAAGGTGATTTATAACAAACTATTTTGTATAGGGCTTTCTTAAACCTCTGCTAAGCTGTGCTATCTGTTGTATAGAGTCTAGTCTTTCAAGTTGTGTGTAGGGTATGTTAGGCACTGTAACATGTGTATGAAGAATCCCTTCGGCTAATCAGTAGCATCTTTCGGGCAGATTGGAAATTTTTACAAAATTTTGTGTGCTTAGTTTGATTGAGTATTCGTCTGGGGTAGGCTATCTTAGTTGTCTCTTCCATTCCATATCATGTTTCATTGGTTTACTAAAAATCCCGAGGAGTTAAGTCCCCTTTCACTCCGCCAAAGTCTGTGGCCTGTTCTCATAAGTCCATGACTTCCAAACAATGCCCAGAGGGGTATGCCGCTTAACTTAGCTCGGCCTTGATCTACTCACTAACATAGGTGGAGCTGCATTCCGAAGTGGACATGAGCTTTCCCCAAGGAACTCCTCCAGCGAGTCGGGTTCCAAGCCAGCTGCCTCCTGTTGCGCACGCTAAGTTGGTTGTGGGCCCCCTCTACTTCTATGCGCCACATAGGGCGAGGTCGTTCTCTACCGTCCATCTGAGTTTGATTCAAACACGACCTGGAACATTAGGCTCCATCTGCTCTAGATTACAAGGCCATCTTAGTCGCTGTATGCGAACTCTGCTGGCTAACTCGATGTCCGTGTATAGGACGTCTGGTTCGGCATTGCATCTTCTTCTTCAATCGCTGTTTATGCAGCCGTAACCAAAGATCACTCGAAGGACTCTTCTCTCAAAATAGCCAAGGGCATCCTCATCCGATTTTATCAAAGTCCATGCCTCTGCTCCATACTACAGGACTGGGATAATTAGTGTCTTACTCTTAGTTACCTTAGCGGTTCAAGAAAGGCTTTCTTCTCCCATAGATACACCGATTGGCAGGATCAGTGCTTTGTTTGATCCTCCCACTGGTGTCATTCTCAGAGCTCACTGTAGAGCCTTTACTTTGAAATTGTAGCAATCCATCCGAACTCTATGTTGTCTCCCTTTGACAGCAAGTATTGGCCCTGTTTGTCGTTCATCGTTAAGTCCATACCTTGAGGTTTAGGTCATCATGCCATGTCCTATCTGTCATGTTTCTATCTAGCACAGTTTCTTATGTGTCTAACATGGGCAACAGTCTATAGGATGAGAGTCTTTCCAGAGTCTTGCCGCCCTTCAGGACAAACACCATTCATCTACGTGTTATAGGGTCCTTACACTGCATCTGTCTATAGACATCAGACAGAACGTTTCCGAGTCTGGAAGCTAGTTTGCTGGATCACTAGATGGGCTTGTTGTTTTTGTTCTCCTTTGCTAGGGATCACGAGAAGGAGTTTGCGACGGCTACTGTAAGCACTATGAATTGCTCTTCTATCTCAAGGGAAGACTATCTCGGGTACTTAGGGTGAAGTTTATTATATTTGATTACGAAGTTAAATTCAAAAGTGAATTGTCGACTTGTTGTGCTGTGTTATAGGCCCCAGGTGGACTAATCTCCTAGAGCTCATTAGTCAAATGAAACTCTCCGAATGCAAATGAATTTTGAATGCCATTTTACTCCACAAACTTAATTTTCTCAAACTCTAAGTTCTCTCCAATTACTTTCTTTCGAATTGAATCCCTTTCCCTCAAACTCGAAGGACTCAACACAAAAGTACCTCGAGTCTCGACAAGTACCCATCAATTTGTTTAATTTGAAATTTTCCAAGAACCAAACACACTTGAGCATTTCTCTCCGTGTGCCAAAGCAACCAGAAAACCACACACAAAAAATGGACACTTGAAAACCTCCCCAACAGTGTAACATCATGTTGAATGCTGTGCCGCCTCTTTTCTCTCTCCTTCTTCTCCCCCATTCAACTGAATGCCTACTTCTATTCTTTTTGACCTACTCCACCACGTTATGCTCGTGTAATCCTGCATAAGGAAGAACAAAAATTCCCTCCCTACACATTCCAAGGAAGAAAAAACAAAACAAGCAACTCCAACGTAAATAATGATCCAAGATAAATAAGAAGTAGCTCTCACCAAAAAAAGCTTGTGTGACGCAGCAACTATCCTGACCTATCGATGTGTCAGTCCTCGTGACAGATGGCTTTATATTCGTACGTCTTCCTCCCCTTGGATTTGTAAACGGAGAAAAATTTTTGTTTCAACCGGAAGTCATTCTATGCAAATATACCCATTCTACCCCCAGGCAAATGCCATTGAAGAAGCATTTCCAAGGAACAACCATTGAAAGGAAATATCTATCAGAAGTTATTAATTTTAAGTGATTTTTCGCATGAATTTTATGGAGATTTGACGTTCTTGAAACTATATAGTAGAAATTATACAACTTAACCTAGATGCCAGGCACGTGGATACCTTTCTTTTGCCGGAAAAGGAAATTGATTATCCTTCGGAGTTTTTCCCCTGAAATTTTACATAATATTCGTGTTATTTGGCTTCAAGGCCTTTCAAAATGGTGGGGGGTATTAGGAGAAAAAAAATGTTCTTAAGGGTAAATTAGAAACATGAGTACTTTCGAAAGGACCACTTGACAAGGGAATATCCTTCGTGTTTTGTCTAGGACTGAAAGTTTTAAGAAATGAGGTTGAAGTACCATCTGGCATGAGTGGAGAGGCGAAAACAAATTAAATGAGTCTGAAGTTGATTGAAATTGGATCGAAAAAACAAGCGTTTCCGTCAAGGAGCTCTGTTGACCTAAATTTCAGTCGTGAGTCCTGGTAATAGAGAGGTTATACTTTGATGTCGTGACTCAGAGGGGCTGATGTATTTTAGTAGCCACTTCTCTCCCTTGCGTGGTTGAGGGAACAATAGGTCGATTCGAAGTCTAAGTGAAACGGCTTGAATAGCTTGGTTTCACAGTTCAAACTGCGATTATGATTTTGAGGGATTTTCTGGAGCTGGGTGTCTTGCTCCCTTGCTGTAATTTTTAATAACATGCCGAATCCATTTAGACACTTGGAAGGAATCCTATAGCTTATACAGAGAATGAATGTTTTTTATTTCGCGGGAAAAGCCAAAGCTCTTCACATTCAAACGTAGGACCTCACTTTGAATAGATTTTTTGTTGAGTACTTAAGCCTTGTTTGGTCAAAAATCTTGGTCTTTTCTCTGCGATTGCTGCCTTGAAGTAGTTTAAGGCTTACTGTACTACTTAAGCATATTTTTATTCAGTTTTGGGCTTGTGTAGTCGGAAATCACAGTTTATTCTGCAGGCGATGTCTGATAGGTCTGATGGCAACATTTTATGGAAAATTTCAAAGCCTATCTTAGTCAGATGTTCGACTTTGTTCTATGCATTTTCTATTGAGGTCATTTCATCTTATTTAGACTAAAATCACAAACTATTCCCTAGGCTCCTCTCATTGTGAACCAGTTCTAAGCCGTAGTTAGGTAGAAATGGTTCCTAGATTTACCTAGGTCAAATTTAATAGCTAAGGTTGGGTCTTTAAAGATTCTGATTCCTTTGGAATAGAAGGAAATAAAAATCGCCTGACATCACTGCCAAATAAGTAACGAAGGAACTCTATGAGTGGCAGAAACTCTCACAAGATTTATTGCTATGTCTCCATTTTAAAGACCGTAAAACTTCTTGGTAGAGGTAATGTTTGTCCACGCACAGCAGCTTACAGAACGTCTGTCTTTCTATTAGAGGCTTATATTGTCTAGCCTGACCAGACGATAGTAGAATGAATACCATTTTAAGAAAGCCTCTCCAAGCTCTTACTGTAATAACAAATCCCTGTGTTTAAAGCGATTACTGATCCCTGTTCTGTGAACCAATAGCTCCCTGTAGTCACATCTTTGGTCAAAATTGCTTACAGCTGTCTAAGGTTTTAAACAAGATTTAGATTTGCAGATCCAAGACATTTCTAGGTCTAGTTTAGTAAGTGATGAATTTCTAAGACAAGTCCAGTTCAGCTCAAGAGTTCCAAATCGCACAGCGGGAAATGTCCTTAAAGTATTTTATAACTGACTTGTAAGTCTAGCAAAGTTGTATAACAAGCTTTGGTAGAAATTCTAGACTTTGTTTTCACTTAATTTGTAACTCCGTCTTAGAGAGAAGTCCCACTTAACTCCTTAAGTGCTTTTAATGGAGCTTCTAGGTGTAATTTAGTAAGAAATTTCAAGGCATTCGCTAGGTTTGTCTCTACAGTCAGGATTTCATGACTTGCATTTTGTGCGAAATTCCTAGGCCAAGTTTAGCTTAAAGTTGTGTTTCATTGCTTTTCTCTCGTTTGGAGGTCGGAATTTTTTTGAAGACGAAACTGGGCCCATACTTGGTAACAGTTTTGGACTTACACCCACTGAACCCACCTTCCCTTCTACTCTGCTCGTTCTCTGCTTCTTCACGATAGTAGACACGCTTTCCCTGACTGCTTCGCAAGCTTCTTGTGTGCTCTGCATTTGTGTGATGATTTTCTATGGAGTTAAGTCCTCACTCAGCCTACTTGTCGGCAGGTTACGATACTCATGATATCGTGGGCAGTGGAATGCTGTCTGTTCCACGTTTTCGATTATCGCCTTCATGCCCAAAGTTATGGAGGTATGTAGGGTCTGAAACATCCATGATCAATATTAGGAATTGCGTCAGTAGAAGTTCAGCTCTTCATGCTTCCTATTGATTCTAAGGTTCCTTTGAGAGATCGATCTCTGTGTCCATCTACCTCTGTCGAAAGAGTTCCATTCTTCCAGATTTATTCTTCGTAGCACAATATAACTTCGACTTGTTGCTATGGGCATCCTTGTTCTACTGGCACGATATTTTCATTCAACTTCTTTAAATCCTCTTTAATGTGGTGGTCTGTTGGCAGACTGTGCATAAGGTGCTGCACACTCTCAATGCCATAGAGCATCATCGACGTCTCAACTCTTGCCAAGAGTAGTTGATTCTTTTGTGTAGTTCCTCCTATATTTGGCATGAATTTTGCCTGACTGTCGTTGTTTTTGCTGCCTTCTTCGTTGCATATTGCTCATGTCCTGCTTCATCGATTGCACTCCCTTAATCTGTTACTTATTATGTCCTCTAGTGCCGTCTACCCAGAAGTAAACTACCTACACTTCCCTCTAATCATTTTACTTTGAGGAACTGAAACATTTCACTACCAATCCCTTTTTCAAGGACAAGAACAAGTTACGAGCATCTTACTCTAACTAGGTACTTGTAAAGCTTAACAAATATTTATTTGGTATAAATATCTCATCACCCAGTCCGAAAGATAAACATCAAGTGTGATGCCTGTGAAAACCATAAAGATAAGCCCCTTTGGTCCTTCAATAGCAAAACATCAAAGCAATACTGTTATTCTTAACTACCCGCCTACATAGTCTTCCTCTTATCTTTATCTCTGTGTGCTCCTTACATAAGGAGCCTTCATTTGGAAATCTAAACTTTAACCGCATCAGTGCTCCAACACAAACAGACAGACATACGGTACGGCATCCTTTTGTACGACACAAGATGTGTGATGTCCATCTGCTACGTGGGCGTATCTTTCAATAATAATCCTTTCCTCATGGAACATGCACATGAATTGCCCCTATTATCGAAAATGTTGGCAAATATCAGATCATGATTGTGTTCTCATTTAATTATCACAGATCGATGCTTATGCATGATACATAAAACGTTTGGTGCACATTCGTCTGATGCAATTCAATTCAGAGAGATATGTAGTTTGACTACCAAAACGTGTGGTTGGACGTTTTGCGTTTGGAATGAACATAATCGGATGTCCATGCAGTGAATCAGGATAGGGTTTCCAAAGAGCTAACAAGCTTGGAACAAATGTAGTTAAATGGCTTGAAACGAAATCCAATTCTGTGAGCAATTGAGTTTCTGGAAAATGTTTTGCGGTTTCTATAACTAACGCTTTGGGGACATTTTTAATTAGATGCGAGAGTAGTTAACATATTTTCTCTTTTCTTCTTGATTAAAAGTTTTTGTAGAAGAGAAACTAATTACTTTCTTTAGAATTTTGAATATTGGTTCCTTTTTCCCCCAAAGTCTAAACGATTCCAAGTTGATTCTTCATTCGTCAGAGGAGCACACAGAGTGTCGTTAGAATCGAAATGAATCTCATTGAATCCTTGTAAAAACTGCCATAGATGTCTGCAATAGCAATCAAGCGTCCTTTTTGAAAGCCTTAGAGATGAGGGATGACAAAAATAATGTCTATGCTGCAGGATATAGATCATTTAAGCCTTCATCAACAGATGGCTTAAAATCATTTAGGGAATTTGTTATACCAGTAATTTATCAGAAAATGGGTCGAGGAAATGTAGGCACTGTCAGAAGGGTGAGACTGGTGACAATGGTGCAACGAGTAGTTTGTTAGCTTATTACCAACGAGGCCATAATCTGCTGACAAATAGACTGAGTGAGGACTTAACTTCAGAGAACATCATCAGACAAATGCAAAGCACACGAGAAGCTTGGGAAGCAGTTATGGAAACCATGGCTACTAGCATGAGGGAACAAAGAAGACAGGAGCAACAACGAACTGCTGAAATGGTAGCTGCCAAAGCGAAGGAGTCGAGTTTGTCGGACATGCTGTTGTCCCTTTATTTGGTTGGTGACTTGATATCAAGACTTAAGCCCTATTTGTGAACAACTATGCCGGCGGCCACTGTAAATCCTGTCACTCTCTCAGCTTCTACTTCTACTATTCTACTAGAAAACCTTTCGAAGATCCTGTGCCTGAAAGTTGTCAAATTGGAGACATTCTTTGAAATGATTGATCTGGGAAACTACATGGGATGCTTTCTTCATACTCGAGACTTTATTCTCTGATTTTCTGTTTATATTGAATAGCAGACTCCCATAGCTATTAGGAAGCAGCGTACATAATTTCAGACCTGTTCCGATACTCTTCTCTCGCTGGTCTTGTTTAAGGCTTTAGCCTTTGCTTTTATGAACTCTTTTTCATTTACATTTCATCGTAATATCTATAAATTCCTCTCCTTGGTTGGTGTCCAAAGTATTCCCAAGAATTCTATGTGATTTTCGCATTCGTTTACAATTCACAGAATTTTTTTTCTCACTTTGGAATAGTCTAACTCCTCACTTTATGACTTGTGCTCAAAGTTTCTGCTCCAAGTTACTCTTTTTCCAAATTTTGTGAGCATTAGATCGATCAACCATGTACAAGGTCAAGTTTTTAACTAATTCCTTTCCCCCAATTGTCTCTCCTAATGGATTGTATCCACACCCATTCTCATCTCAAAAAAGATACTCCAACAATCCACTTAAAAATCTAAAAATACATAATAAATTCTTTTGTTTTCGAATATTTCCTATCTCCATTCCTTTGATCTGTCATGTGGCATGATAAATTTCAGAAGAAAAAAAAAACCGGCAAAACTTTATCGAGCTAGAAAACAATTACTCTTGTCATCGTCCTCAACCTCAAACAGGAGAACTCTCTCTCGCTCTTAAAAACTTCAAAAGGACTTGACAAAACATTCTTCTTCCTTTTTATCTGATGCGCCAAATAAGGCTGTTATTCAAATCAGCCCCCATTTTAGAAATTAGATTTCAAGTTCCATTTTTTTTTTCTCCTTTCCTCTCTCTCTCTCCTTTTGAGGAACTACAATTCCCAACCCAACACTGCTTGAACATTTTTTTAAAAAATTGATTTTCAGTCGAAAAGTTTAACCGTCAGGGGAGTCTTCTTTTCTTTTTTTTTTTTTTAAAAAAATGAAAATTGGTTTAAAAATTATCATCAGATGGGTGGGCATTTTATTTTTTTAAATAATTTTTACCATTAAAATTCAGTTCCGCAGTGGAACCGCATATTAGAGACGAAAATTGTATGCAAAAATGCTTTCGTAGAATCATCAGCATTCATCTGGGTTCAAAGAGATGATGAGATACATAATACAGCGATGTGTCTAACTAAACAGAAGGAGAGGTTACGTATACGCCCGGTATGTTGGCATTTTGGGCATTAACATAATTTTTGTTGACATGATTTCACTTGCCGCCACTGCTGTTGTGTCACATGCTATTGTGTAGCTTTGAGACAGATTTCGGGGGATCCTTAACAAAAGAATAATCGGATGAAATGCTAAATAGAAATTTGCTAGAAATGGGTTAAGGGCTAACAATATTCGAAAGAAAATTTAGAATTTTAAATGAGACTTGTGTATATTTTTTCGAGAACTTTGAACTTAGATGCTATCTATTCAGGGGGGTAGTTTCAGTTGCCTTTAGGTGGAACCTTTTTGGGGAATTTTTGTAAATTAGATGAGAGACCTTTTTCTCAATCCGAGGCACTTCTTATTATGAAATCTTGCGTGAGGTTTCTGCACAAATTTGGCAACATTTCGGGAGTAACACCGTCAATATTTGCTAGACAATTGGTCTTCACAAAGGCGACATTGGAACAAAAATTCAGCTGTCAATGTGAGCTAGAAACACTAAAAGAACAAGAAAACGATAGGACTTGACGGTACTCCTGACGAGCTCTTACAAACAGCGCCCACCATATCGGCTGAGCTAGCGTTCCCTCCACTTGAAAGAGCTTGGGAAGCTGAGACCTCTTCTGACTAGTGGAAGAAGGGAATGATTGTCAGGCTTCCTAAGAAAGGAAATTTAGGTCACAGTAAGAAAACTGGAGAGGTATCTGCGACCAAGGTAATGTGGAGAATGAAACAGCAACTCGAACATGCACACGATAAAGAACAAGCCGTCTTCTAGTCTGGTTCATCCTGTGTCAACCACATCACCCTGCGGATCACCACTTCGCCTGCCTTTCATCGAAATTGGCGTTCGACAACAACAAGGAGTATATTTGGCGTACCTTACGCAGGATAGATCTCCTCGATAAATTAATTCCAATTTCTGGGCTACATATGTTGGAGCGAAGTATCATGACCTGCACAGAAGAAGGTTGTCATAGGAAATCGACATCCAAAGTGGGGTAAGACAAGGCTGCATTCTATCACCAATACTATTCCTTTTGCTGATTGGCGGTTTACTTCAAGCAGCTTTGTCGACGAAAAACGGAGGAATTCAACGGATTCTTACACCCCAACTGAAGCATATTGACCATGCTGACGATGTGTGCTTACTCTCACACAAAATAATGGATCTCCAGCAATAAAGAGCAGATGTGGAGAGGAAGGCTGACAACGGCTAAAACTAACAACGTTATTAGCTTAAAAAACACCAAGCTAAGACTGTTGAGCTCTATCGTAAATCAGAAGAGTGTTATAAACGTTCGTTAATCGATTACGGCAGAGTAACAACTTAAGGATTTTAAAGAACAACTCTACCATAAAACGAATCAGGAACTTAAAGGCGCAACCATCCAATAGTGTGCTCCCAGAAGATGACAGTTTCATGCTATGCAATGGAATTTGATAACCCAAAATCGTAAAACACTTGGAGGTGGTATGAAGAACATCTGCGCAGATAGAGATGTCGTAATGGTGGCACTGAAGCTCAGAAATAAGTTGGAGAGCACTGAGGCACATTGCTAGAAACTTAACTCGATGGAACGTGGGTGTAATAGAAGCCATAGTTCCCACAAGGGAATGCAGGACATGAGTAAGTTAGTAAGTGAGTAGGCCACTTACAGCAGCATGGAAGTCGGAAGCTTTACACAAAATAGTAAGCAAATAACGCTCAGGAATCTGCTCCCAAAAAGTGTCCGCACTCATTTTAAGGGTCAAACATGGCTTGCTTCACTCGACAGAGCCCTTGGCCAAACAGGGGATGCATCATATGCATGCTGTTGTATGGTATGTTGAGCTGTATGCTCTGTTCAGCATCTTGAATAGAGTGCTGTACAATTTCTCCTAAAAAAACACTAAAAACTATAGTGTAAGGTCGCTCTCGCTCTATATACATACAATTCTTTAGCCATATTTGTTCCAAATTTATCAGTTTGTCTCTGCGGTGTATTGCTTACAACTTACCAAGGGTTTTTAGATCTTGTTTCATTACTTAAGTGGTCTGCAGCTCTGTCAAATCTTCTCCCAAGCCATCTGAATCGAAACATATTTATCCCTTCTGTAGGTAGTTCTTCTCATGAATCCCTAGATTCAACTATATGTCGATTGCCTTCCAACAAGAGAAACTTATCAACTTATATCATATCCCTAATGCAGTTGAAATACGTTGTATCATTCAATATTTACTGTGCAAACCTTAAACCCACATCAAGATTTGAAACAAACTTCCTTCAAATATTTGCCAATTCTTGGAATTCTTTTGCTTCTTCGTCTAACAACTTCCTCTTCTTCATAACACCACTGTCAACACAAGAAACAGAAAACCTCAACTATGTTAACAATTTCAAAAAATATATACAATACAAACAACGTACAAGGACTATCTCTATCCTTTGCCACAACAAAGTGCAGAGTAACACAAATCCTTCCAAAAGCCACATTGAAGAATTCAAAATCTGAATAGAAATTTTTCTTCGGGCAAACTCTAACAATATGCACGAGGATCAAGGATATCCCTCCACCCACACCAGCTAGAAAGTTGCAACGTCACAGTAACAATAAGTAAGGATTTATGTAGATAGCAAAATTTTTAGGGCAGAAAATATGACAGCAAATCCTTTGCAATGACGATGCACAAATTATTATCCACATGTCCACATGTTAACAGCACAACAGGAGAGGAATTTTTATAGTTTCTCATATCCTGTCGGGAGTTTACTGTATATGCCCGCAGGGTAATAATTTCATTAGTTTTTGTGGTTTTGACTTAATCTAACTTATAATGTCACAGGACATGAAACAAATACAAAAAAGGCGACCCATTTTAATGACAAAATCACCCAGGAGACGGGTCCATGTGCTGCTGATTGGCAATCCCTTTGAAAATGTCCTTTTTCCCCATCAGTATCTCATTAAGTTGATAATTTTGGGCTCGTCATCATCATAATTTCTGCTGACACGTTATTATGTACGAGTATATTATCCTTGAAAATTATAGCCCAGGATATGAGTGATTCCTTTCAAAAAGAAGAACAAAAAACCCCCCCCCCCAGTTAATTATGTTTACCATAACTCATGTGGCGGTTGTCAGAATTAAATTTTCACACTCCATCCTGACTGTTGTTCTGGATAATAAGTCGTCAGTTCAGGATTCCGATTCCATTGTAAAATCTGATGTTTACTGGTAAGATCTCTCAAGGTAACGTTGCCAAGGATAACGTTGTTATTTCAATTGATTTCTGTGCTTTCTAATTGGGCGACGATGCTGTTATTCGCTTTATAAATAACCATCCTAATTGGAAGAATGGGGGGGGGGGGGGAAATAAAAATAAAATAATACGAACTAAAATACACATAAAGTCCTTATAAAAATGGTGCAAATTATTTCTCACAACTTGTGTCCTTGAAGTGTTTTTTCGGTGAGAGAAAATAACCATTTTTTTTTCTTTCTTCAGTTTTTAATGCTTATGTGGCGCGTCTGAAAAGTTTTTTCTTATAGGCTACGAAGAGAGGGAGAGAGAGAAGTAAATTAAAAGGAATTTGTTTGCCCGACAGGAGTGGTCGTAATAATATAATCAGCAGTTAATTCACCTCATGGGGTGTCTGGCACTAGCACGGTAGTGTAAATGGCAGTAATTTTCGTATGGCGAAAATGGTAATCAAGTTGAATGGAAACGATGCCATAAAATGACAGTCAGAATAAAACAGTGTCGCTCAGAAATGCAGGCCATGGATGTGGTTTAGTTCTACTAATAATCGATGCCAGGACATAGTAAACACACACCCTACATACTTCGAACCAGTCTCCCTGTTGTTGCTAGCAATTGATGTTGTTTTAGCTCTATTTGCTGCTTCGGCCCCTCTTATCTCCAACTAGTCGTCTGCTAACCTCTTCATGTGATCTATTAGGAGCTTCGGCCCTCGTAGATTCTATGACTCTTCCTCGTGGCCCACCTCTTCTGGGGATTCTGGGCAAAAGGGCGGCCTGTCGTGCCTAAATCTGTGGAGGTATTTTCAATAGCCTGGAACTGCGTTCTTTTTGTCCAAATTTTGGTCAACGGCCTGTAGATCCATCTTCCAAAGTCTTATACCACGTGGCTTGACAGGGAGCTGTAGATGTTGTTCTTTCTTCCTCCTTTACAATCCTTGTAAGTTTGCTATCTTGTCAGTTCAAGATAAGCCTAATGTAGGCTCTTTGCATTTCATTGGCGAGGTTGTCATTAGAGACCATCCCAGTTATGACATAGGGTGCTTCGTTCAAGCAAGAGTTTCCTTCTTAAATTTCTTCTTCGGCCGAAGTGAGGCAGCCCAAACTAAGTCTGCATACAAAATGATGGAAGTTACAGCTCTGGGTAGTAGAATTCTCCTTGTGTATTGAGGGCTGCGAATGTTAAGCGGGGCTGTCTGCAGTTGTGATGCTTTTCTACTAACCTGCTAGAGATGCTCTTTAAATTTTCGCCTGTTGTCGAGCATGAATCCTTAGACCGAATTGTATAGTTCTCAACCCAAAAACTCGCATATTCCACAGGCTTTCTCCTGGTTTTTAGGATAGCTTCAGTGTTGTGGTCTGTTAGTTCAAGGCCGGCGGACCCTGGTGACTGCCTCATCCCTTGGATATGCTTGGAAACAGTCACCACAGCGATATCCTCAGTAAAACCAATCACCTGAAGTCGTTGTTGTAGGGTTAGGCGCAAAACAGCGTGGTTAATGATATTCCACAGAAGACAGTATAGGTCCAAGAACTGACACCGGGGTGATGTTGTAGTAGTTCAAACCATCGTCTGTCCGGTATATCGTTCAGCTTCCTTCCCCTGGTACCTTCATTCTGGCCACTGATCTTCCAATACATGTCTAGATGGCAGGGTATAAGGCGGTAATTCTTTGTGTCTCTCTCCATCTCCTCAACTGTATTGCTTGGGCTGCATCGACAGTAGATAGCGATTTTCAGAAGCCTTGCTGGTCGTCCGATAATGCTTCTCTATTCTCTGCCGTTGCCAGCAGTCTGCTTTATATGATGCGTTCTAGGATTTTTTTTTTCCCAGTGAAGTCTAGAAGGCCTATTGGTCGATATGACGAAGGTTTTTTTCCTTTGGGGAACAACACTAGTTGCTGGAGTTTCCATGATTCAGGGAAGATCTCGTCTTTAAGGTAACTTTGCGTCGTTGCTATGAAAGGAACGGCTACTTTGAGAGGCATAAGTGGAAGGCCGTCAGTTTCTGGTACTTTATTGTCAGCTATTTTTCCCAATCTAGGCTAAGATGGAAGAAATGTAGACAGACAGATATGACTTGAAAATGTGCTAAATACCTACCAAGCGAGTGAAGCGAAAAGGCGCGTGTTAAACCTTTCTTTTCAAATGAATGCATTTTGCTCTTATAGTCCTGTCTGATGACTGAGACGTATGTCCATATTATGGCGAGTTTAAAGCATGTAGCCCATCTCGAGCGTGTAAAGCGTGTTGCTCTAACTAAGCCCTCAAGTATGAGAGGTATTTCGCAGCGTAGGCTGTCTTAAATTGAGAAAAGATTTCACCCTTTAAAGCAAAAACAAAAAAAACCCAATGATGACGAGCTTGAAAACATTGATCTGGAATTACGTTTCATGCTCGTGCTATTTCGGTTCAAACATTACGACGAATTGTCTGAATGATAATGTAAATATTTTCTTTGAGTTTCCAAGGACCTACCCGTTTTTTTCTCTTTTTTTTTTTGCATGTTCGCTGAATTGATAAATTTACCTCCTTTTATTAGGCAAATTCCCCTCAGCACAACACCGGGGGAGGGAAATGTCCTTTATTCCATGTGAGGCTGGTGCTTTTGTTTTATGTTTTATTGAAAAATTAAAGTGCTACTAGTCTCGCCATAAATGATTTCATTTAAAAAACAATCAAAAGCATATACAACCCGAGGAGTGCTGCCGAAGTATACGCAAATCCTTGAAATGACAGACGTTTTTATTGACGAGGGTGATTCATATAATTGACTGAGTTATTGTTTGATGTTTTTTTTTTTTTTTGTATTTTTTATTGTTTTCTATGAAATCGAATGAAAATATCCTCATGAGAGCGAATAAGGAGAAATCAGTCACTCTGTTGGTGTAATCCTAGGAATTGCTTTGACTGGGATTAAGTCGCATTTTGGTGTTGTTATTCCTAAGAGTCTTGTGGATTGAGCGAAGAGGATTTGATTCACATCAAATGGTTCATACGAGAGCTGGAGAAAATGGGTTCCATCCTGTGTACACCTTTTGGATTTCAATTGAAATGAAGATTTGAATAAAAATGGATTCGTCAAGGTTTACTGAAAGAAATGACTGGTATTTGATGGAGATCAGAAATTTGACATTTTTTCATTGGATTACCATTGGAACTGGTCAACGGCATTCAAAGCGTCTGAAGGGAGAAACTTTAAATTGTATTCGTATGAATGCATACCATGTTCATGAACTCAAGTGGGATTATAATGAACTGGATGATGGTTTGGTTGTGGCACTTAGTCTGGTCAATGTCTTGTCTGCGATTTACTGTACAGATTCACTCAATCTCTATCCAAACATATAGGCTTTGAGACTCGAAAGAGACCACAAGGCTCGTCATCAAGATCAGCCAATCTGTCCCACAAAATGACCTCAATATATACGAACTAATGAGTGAATTTCAGTGAGTTGTTCAGAAGAAGTAGCAGTGAAACATTCGGTCTTACAACAACTGCTTATGAACTGTTCCTTACCCTTGGATGCTTATTTCTTTTAACTCTCGTCTAATGACTTCCTTTCTGAGTGATTTTCGATAAGCAGCACTTGAAAGTAACAGTGATTCAATCACTCTTCCTTCACTTCGTTGCTTAGCTGCGATCGTTGTGTAGGTAGTGAGGTAGTTGGGAACTTTGTAAGTGAAGAGTCACTGCTTAAGTGGACCCCTGAACACTGTAAAGGGAGTTAGAACCATCCAGTGATTAGTCCTCTAGCTCCGAAAAGAAGTAACTACCAAGAGTCTTCATTCTTCTGACGAATAGCTCAGGACGGTCGCACAGCAGGTGACGAGCAATTACTGTTGGTGCCTTGAACTAGATTCAAAAGAGTGATTTTCAATAAACGGTGAAGTGAATCACTCCGAAAATAACTTCTGGGCCTTTTGTTTCTCAGTATTAAATGAACTACTTTCTGAATACTGGTTTGTTGTAATCTTTTTCTTCCGAACTCTTTGGCTTTCCTCTGATAGCATCTCTGTTTCAAGCCTTAATTATCCAACTGCAAAGCCAAACTACAATTATATCCTTTGTGTCCCTTTTCTGGAAATTCATTTGAGAGTCAATTCCAAGAAGACAATTTCGTAACCAACAAAGCACACTCGGCAGTGTACCTCTTCATCTAAACCAGTTGGCCAAAAGTCCAACTCTGGAAAGTCAAAGGATACTCTTCCACGTGACTGCTTTCAACCGAGTAGAAATGCTACTCTGAGGTTAATAAAGCGCACCACCAAATACCACTCACAAACGTGATTACCAAATGCCAATGTGATTAAATTTTAGGTTTACTTTAAGCGACCATAGGCATTCTCCGCACACATTGGCAAACAACCAACATGCTGTTGTTGTCCTCGACCCACCGCAGCTAAATTACATTCAAATTGTGTGCACTTCACGCAACACCCACTGGATGCTGGATGGTAGGCCTTTAGACTTGGATAGAACCGCAGCCATATTGTCGGCAATCGTTAAACGAGGACAAATAACACGCGCTGTTCTATTCTAATCCCCAAAGAGTCCTTTGGGATGAATTAATTTACAGAAATTGTTCCCGTAATAATTGATTTTAAATCCAACAGAGAGAGAGAGAGTGAGAAAAAAAGGAAGAATCTAACGATATTTAATTACAAGTCAGTGGGGTGGGCCACTTAGTGCCAATGACCGGAGGCAGCATCCGTCAACTAGACGTCGGCTGACGCATGTGGTCCTAGGCGGCTGAATGCCTCTGGTACCATTAATTACCGGGAGGCATTTTATATTCCCTTCCTGTTGAGTGTACAAACTTTTGCACAGCACGATTGTTATTTTTTGTCTGTTAAAATTTGTCTGCAAACAGAGAGAGAGAGAATGTCCTGGCAGAAGTTGTATGTCTTGTTATTGGTAAATACTTGCCATTACTTCGTTATTAAGTGATTGAAACTTGAGCATGTCCTTGGAGGAAAGAGGAAACACAACTTTGGTGGTTCTACAGAAGATGTACAAGGATAGGTTTTTTTGAAAGAGATAAAGCATCTCTTCGTTGGTATTTCAAGGATAAAATCGAAGAGGAACAACATCTAGGCAAGTTAATTGATTGTGGTTCGATACACAGAAATAGGGTTGTGCTCTGAGTAGATAGAATTCCTGATTTAATACAATTTAGTGGAATTCAAGTGGTAAATTGTTATTTTATGCTGAAGATGGTGGGCGCGTTTACTTATTTTTTTTTTTTTGCTTCTTTCCTTTCAAGGAGTTCTATTTTGATTATTTGGTTGAGTAAGTGGAGCTGAAAGGGATGTAAATTATTTCACTCGGGGTAGGGTGGGTAAGAGAAATACAATCTGTTATGCTTTATAGGGTTACTACAGATTGATGCGAAAAAAACGAATTCAATTGTTGGGTGTGGAACTGTATCCAAACAGGGGGTCGCTTTCCATTGTCGTACGTATGTAAACTTTCGTTATTCAAATATATTTTAGTTTTGTTCTTTTTTCATACATTTTCCCACGCTTTTGCTGGTTTTCGTACGCATCCGCCCGTTTCCATCCCTTTACGTACACAACCGTACGCATCCATCTGTTTCCATCTCCCTTCGTCCGTTTCCGTCTCTATCAATCAGTTTTTTGTCAGGACCCATTCGTACCCGTCTATTTACTTTCACTTCTGTATGCATCCGTCCATTTCCGTCCGCCTTCGTTCGATTCCGTCAGCGTGCATCCGTCCCTTTCAATCTGCTTTCGTCATATTTTTTATACTTTGACTAACAAGCTATTTGTGTGGCTGACTGCGAAGGCAAATTGAAGTTAGGGGGGAATGCTCGTTACTCCATTAAGTTCCATAACGTACTCACGGAGATGCTCAACTCCTTCCTTTGGATGTTCTAAAAAGGATCAGCAAAATATTGTAAACGGATTGTGCGAAACTCAGAGATCAACAGCAGATATCAACACCGAGGATGCTATCAACATACAGCAAAGCACACCATAGACCAATCGGGAAGACGCACAACTAGGAGCTTCTATTCTGCCTCTGCTCTAAATTCAAGGAGAGGTACTCGTCAGTGGAAGGTGTCATGCATAACACTTCCTCTCTGTTTCTACCACAACTCTTGGCGTGTTTTTCCTACTACAGATTATTATATAAAACTTACCTCTTGCTTTAACTAACTAATGCATTCTTTTGACCCATACCACGAAGTAGATTTGTCTTGTCCACTCACTAGCCAAATAAATTGTAAATTGTCTAATGCTTAGGCTTTCGTTTATAGCTTGCCATCCACAAGTAATGGCCGGGCTTTCTGTAATTTATTTTTACTTTAAAGGTTCGTGCATAAAATCGAAGAAAAACTTTTAGAGCTTTCATTGTAGTGCAAACGCAGATATGTAAAACTTTTTGGTTTAGTGTCTTTGCTAAATGTTCTCAAGACTCAAACCAATCGCTTTTGATTTTATGGGACATTTATTGCGTTGCCAACCTGCTTTGACATATTTGGATAATTAAGATTGTTTTAGTCAAAGAACGAGGTGGAAGGAACTCTCTTATTGCTGAAACACGGAGTAGGACAGAGTACACTGTAGGCACACACTCTTTCACCCCTCGGTTTATAGTCAGCTTTATGGAATAGAACCTTTTTTTTTCCTGATCCAATTTACTCCCTTTTTCAAGACCTCGTGAACTTCGTCGTAGTTTTGTTTTGGTACAATTTAAAGAGGTACTCAGATATTATCTGATCCATTGTAACATACTATTATCTTCTCGACTTTCGAAGAATAGCTTACAGTACAAGCACTCACCACATCACCACCGATAACTTACTGCCAAATGTGAGCAAAGGCAATACACTTACTCCGCATTTGTTATCGACTGTAATGTCACTTAAGTGATTTCTCAACCTGCAGCATGCTGGGGACAGAGAGAGGGACTAGGGATACAAGTTTAGTTCTTAAGAAATCTTCCTCTAAGACTTGTCTTAAAATCTCAACGGAGCGCGGTTTCATTTCTCGAGATCTTGGTATGACCAGAGATCGAACCAAAAGTTAATTCTGACCGATGTCAATGAGTTCTTGCTTTTACCTATTATACTCTAAGTAGTTAAAGGATTAAGCAACTTAATTGCACTTGAACTATCATCGTGACCATGGGCCAAAGATTTTATATGATTCCTACTGAACAACAGGCATAAGAAGACCGACCTCATTGCCTCTTCAGAGTGGCCATAGGGCAAAATAATTCTCCCGCAAGATAATCTGCCTACTAGTCAATATTTTCGCTGTCGGAGTTCTTATGAGCTTACTCTGTATTATTTGACAAAAAGGGAGCAACAGAAGGTGTCGGCTTTTTGAAAAGTAGAATGACATACGTTGAGTGCGAAGTCAAAATGCCTTGGTGACCTTCCGTTTTAATCCCCTTATATTCGTCGGTCGAATGTCTGCAATGTCTGAATGTGTGTCTGTCGAATAGCACGAGCTAACTAGCAACCATTTGGTATTGCCAATCGATGAACTATGGAGGCCTCGACAACCACTCCATCTCTGGCCATAACCTGTCGATACGATATGCTTTCGTGTTTTCTTACAAATTCTGCGAGAAGTTGAGTCAGGCGTTACCATGTGGGCCATATCAAAGCCTTCTAAAAGCGTCCGAACTGGTGACGTAGAAACAGCCACCTCTGACTCTGACGGATGCAACCTTTTGAATGCCTACAGTGTAGTTTCAGAGAAATCTAGCTGCTCTTCTTTTCAAAAGAGATTGCATGAGTTGAAGATTGATAAGATAGTTTTGTGAGGTTCACTTAAGCTAAGAAGAAGATACTAAATGGCTTAGACTAAATGTCCAAGCTTCACCACATGCCAGCTAAGTCCAGGTAGGACTTTGCCCAAAAATCCCTCAGTCTATTCCAACATAAATTCGCAATTCTTACTTTTACTTTTTCCCCGTTTCTTCTTCTTTCTCTACTCCAACTCTTACCACCTTTCGTGCTATGAATACCAGGCTAAAGGTCTTTATAACCCCCTTGGCACTTATTACAAAAAAAAGCAACAAACTCTCCATTTGAAATTGAAATCATGTTCTTTAATCTTTCAATTTTATAGTAATCTTAATCCATAGATACACATGTATTATAATTTCATTGTTATCCTTAGTATTTTCTCTGTTTATTTTTTGGTTTTGTTTTTTTTTTCTTACTGAAAAATATAAATTTAGTTACACAGCATCTTGCCTATATGTATAAATTTTTATTTTATATTTGTTGCACTTAAGCCGCACTTTCAAGTCCTTGATGCATTCCCCTTAAAGTATACACATATTTTTTTCTTTTTTCTTTAAATTAATATATTCCTTTCGAAGGATATTCATATATTTCTCTTTTATTTTATTTTTTTGTTAAATAAAAATAGATTTATAGAATAGATTTTTGTTAGATACATTTTTGCAATTTGGCGTGGCAAAGATTTTGTTTTTTTACATTAAGTATTTTTTTTTATATATTTTATCTTAATTTAATTTTTAGTTCTTATATAAAGATTGTAATATTTTTATTTTAAAAATATTTACTTTTTTTTCTAATTCACTAAAGTTACACATCAATGATAATTAATTTAGTTTGAATATATTTCTTAGGTTTTTTTTTTGTTTTATTTTTAAAAAAGTGGTGTTTTCATGTTTGATATTTATTTTTTTTATTTATTTTTCTATATTTAAAAGTAATTTTATTTTGTAATAAATTTTATTTTAACTTTGATTGGCGTTTTACGAGCTTGCTTTTGCTTTTTTTTATTATTTTAATTGATAAACATTCATGTCATTCATTTAATTAAATTATAAATTACTTTATAGCCTAGATTTTGATTTGTATTATTTTATAGTTTATTTACATTAACACTGATAATAGGAAATTAATTTTCTTTGTAAAGAAATTGATGCCATGGAAGCGTATTTAGTTTTTTTTTTTTTTGTTTCGATTGTGGGATGAGGGGGAGTTTTGCTGGCATTTTAATTTAATGGTAAATATAAATAATTGTCGAATATAACTTGAATTATAAAGGAGGGAATAGAGTGTTTTAAGGAAGGAAATGGCAAATAAATTAAATTTGGTGGTTAGTTTTTTTTTTTATTTAAAAATACTGGACACTTGCATTCCAATCCCCATGGAGGCCATTCGTGGATTGAGATTTTTGTCCAATATTTTTAAAATTAGTTTTTCCTAAAAATGCCAGCAAAACTTGACATAAATTTCCTAGTTTTTCTCATCTAATTTAGTTCTTATGAATTAAAATTTCACTACAAACATCAACACACACATAAAATTAAATTAAAAAATAAAAAAACAAACAAACACTGACTTGACATTTAAAATTGCTTTTTAGCGGAAATGTTTATTGCATTTTGTTTTTTTAACCTTTTCCTTTTGAGGTTTTTCTTTTATTTTTACGTTTAGTTAACTAAAGACTGAAGTTGCGCTAGAAATTTATATATTTTTTATAGAAACCTTGAAAGTTTTATGGACATCTAAGGAAGTTTGTATTTTTTAGTGAAAACCTTTTGGAGTTTTGTTTTTTGTTAGACTCTACCCATTTAAGCCTGGATTACAATAGAAAATAATTTATAAATAATCATCGCATTCCTATAAAATAAGATCACCCTTCTTTCCATCACTCTTTTTTTGTTTGTTTTTTTTTGGTTGACTATCTTGTGTTCTATTAAGAAATACTGCAAGAGTTTCTTTTGCCACCCAGACTGCGCTCCTGAATCCTTTGCAGATGCTGCAGTTGTGCTGGTGATGGAACGTGTGCTCCGCCGGGGATTACGGACGGCGCGCTACTTGGGGTACTGTGATGGCCGTTGTTGCCCATTTGATTTGGTGGCAGAGACTGCCTTCGACGACGTCTGAGAGCAGGACTGAGGTTATATGTAATTTTCGCTTGTGATAGGAGTTCCTTAAAAATCTAAAAAGAAAGAGAGGCTTTTAAGGCATTGATTGGTGAATGGGTTTTTGAGAGGGGAACTTACCTGGGTGACGTTCTCATTTTTACTTGCGGACGCTTCAACAAAGCCATTCTCCCAGTCTACGGTGACTACGGATTCTGTTGTTTCGTAATCTATCTGTAAGGAGAGAAGAGAGAAAAGTGAGAATGAGAGTGAGACTGAGATTGGGACTGAGACTGAGACTGAGACTGAGACTGAGACTGAGACTGAGACTGAGACTGAGACTGAGACTGAGACTGAGACTGAGACTGAGAGAATGAGAGTGAGACTGAGACTGAGACTGAGACTGAGACTGAGACTGAGACTGAGACTGAGACTGAGACTGAGACTGAGACTGAGACTGAGACTGAGACTGAGACTGAGACTGAGACTGAGACTGAGACTGAGACTGAGACTGAGACTGAGACTGAGGCTGAGACTTAGACTGAGACTGAGTGAGTGAGAGTGAGATTGTGCACTTATTCTGCAACATTATTATGGCATGTGCAACTGGAGTCTTTAAGTTGAAGCCTTTATCGGTATAAAGGTCCAGAAATTTAAGAAA
This sequence comes from Chalcosyrphus nemorum, assembly GCA_949716465.1. Taxonomy (NCBI): domain Eukaryota; kingdom Metazoa; phylum Arthropoda; class Insecta; order Diptera; family Syrphidae; genus Chalcosyrphus; species Chalcosyrphus nemorum. The sequence goes on along the minus strand of OX454334.1, from coordinate 57,321,312 downwards.
ATTTCGGGGAAAAAATTCGGTTCTTCCCGGGTCACTCTACAGGCAATATTGGCGGCACTTATTGCTGCTTTTATTATCGTTTCCTAACTTCGCTCTTCGCACTTTTGTCGATGATATAACGTTATGTTATGGACTCTAATGCCAATGAAAATCCAATGCTCAATTGCGCCTTAAATGGCACATCCTTCCGTCCCTTCCACCCCCTTCGAACTCCCTCAAACTCAAAGTAAACTTCAAGGCCGCCCCAATTCGTTTGAATTTATTTAAACAAAACAAAAAAAAAATCCCTTCAACTATTTAAACATGAGAAGGAAGTAAGCGAAAAAGTATTTCGAAACTGAAAACTCATGAATTTTTCCACATGGCCTCACATAAATGATCAATGAACTCTTCTTCCTTTGCCGCTTGCTTTCGGGAAGAAAAATCTGTAAAATAATACCTTACCCTCCCCTCGCCTTATTGTCTATGACCTATGTAAATTTTGACATTTCAATCTGGCGTGGTATCATAAAGAAAAAGGACACCGAACAAAAAGATTCCTTTGGCTCCTCCGTACACATACCTTCGCCAAATAGGCACGCTAAGAATTTTACCCAAAGTTGTACTAAAAATTTATGCAAACAGTTTTCGTTTCCTTTTTTTTTTGTTCCGATAACCGGTTGGAATTATTTCCTTTTTTTGTTGGTAAAAAAGAAAGTGAATTCAAATATTCCAAATGGGATATTATGGACTGGGACAATCGTCGTCCCACGCTGCTGTACTTTCTAGGAAATTATGTTGCTGCTTAGGATGGTAAACCTTTTTTCTCTGGTTAGTTGGAAGTTCAAAAAATTGTTCAAGTTTGAAAAAGAAATAATATTTGGGTTCAGAAATGTTCTGCTTTGGAATAATTGAGGTGAAATATTAAAGGTGGTGGCGATTTTTTCTGAAAGGGAGCAGGATAAAATGTTGTGTGTAGGTAGAGACTTGTAGAAGAGAGGATGTCCTTGTTTGAATTTAAGTAAAGGTCAAGCCACATGAATATGCAAAATGTTTAGGTCACATGATTGTTGTTTTTATGGGCATTGTTATTGGTAAAGTCATTGTATCACTTATGTATATAGTTAAGTGGGATTTTATGGGCTCTAAAAACCGTATAATGAGAGATTTGACATACCAACACCAACGTAAGAAAATTCTGTGAACTACAAACGGATGCAAAAATACCATGCAACTCCATTCCAGTCAACTTGGACACAAACCATGAAGAACCTCGCATTTCACTCGATTGTTCCACAGACTCGGTCTTGTTTGAAATAAAACTCATGACATTCTCTACAACTTTGAGGTTCTTTATTCCCAAATCCCTTTTTCGAACCTCTTTATATAAAACTAATTTTATTTGTATACATGTTTTCTAAACTTTACTTTGTCCTGCAAACGTTCCCAGTGTCAGGGATACACGTCTTGGTACTGCTATCGAAATAGTTTCCTGCTCCACATTGGCCAGGCACCAATTCTCCCTGATAGCAGATAAAGTAGGAATAACAGCTCTCAGTGTTTTCCACGAGTTCGCCTTCCTTTTGGCCATCAGGACATGGACAAGCAGGAGCCTCAGTTGTTGTTGTCGTTTTCCAGCATGAGCCGTCAACATCCAACCTGCATTGCTTAGTGGCATTGTCATAATAATTTCCATAGCCACAACTCTCCTCTACAAGTTCATTATCATTGCAAACATAATACAAATAGCAGGAGCAGGCAATAGCAGTGGATTCGCCTTCATTCAAACCTCCTTCACACTGACATGGCCCAAGAGTTGTAGTCGTTGTAGTTGTTTCATTGGACAATGGCCAACATGTGCCATTGGTATCTCTTTCACATCTCTTGGTAGAATTATCGAAATAATTGTCAGTTCCGCAGTTTTGTTCCACAAGTTCGCCCTGAGTGCATATGTAGTACGAGTAACAGCTGTCAGGATGTGCCACAAGCTCCCCGTTCGTGTATCCTCCAACGCAGGTGCAGGGTTTCTCAGTTGTCGTTGAATTTGATGGCCAGCAGACCCCAGTTGTATCGACTTCACACCTCTTTGTAGAATTGTCAAAGTAATTTCCGTATCCACAGTTTTGTTCCACCAGATCCCCTGCACTGCACACGTAGTATGAATAGCAGCTGTCAGGACTTGCTATAAACTCTCCATCGGTATATCCTCCGACGCAGGTACAATTCGAAGTTGGAACTGATTGCCAGCAAGTATTATTCTCGTCAGGAATGCAATACAAATTTGTTGGATCGAAATAGCTGCCATTTCCACAACTTTGTTCCACAAGTGTACCATTGTGACAAACATAGAATAAGGCACACTGTGTCGGATGGGGACTGAAGGCTCCATTGACTGTGCACTGCGGCTGAGGACAGCTGTTGTTTGTATCTGGTAGACAGGATAATTGTGTGCTGTTAAAGTAGCTGCCACTTGGACACCTTTGTTCTACAAGTGTTCCATTGTAACAAACATAGAATGAGTAGCATTCCGTAGGGTGGGGGCTGAAAGTCCCATTTCCGGTGCATTGGGGCAGCGGACAAGTGCCTTCGGTGTCTGGCACACAAGCCAGCTGTGTCTCGCTGAAATAACTGCCATTGGCACATTGTTGTTGCACGAGCCTTCCACTATAACAAACATAGAATGAGTAGCATTCCGTAGGGTGGGGGCTGAAAGTCCCATTTCCGGTACACTGGGGTTGTGGGCAAGTCCCCGCAGTGTCTGGCACACAAGCCAGCTGTGTCTCGCTGAAATAACTGCCATTAGCACACTTTTGCTGCACGAGCTGTTCATCATAACAAACGTAGAACGAGTAGCATTCGGTTGGATGAGGAAGGAAAAGATCGTCTGGATCACATTCGGGTTGTGTGCAATTGGCGTCCGGTAGGCAATAATCTTCGGTAAAGGAGCTTCCTCGCGGACAAGACTGACTTATTGGCTCTCCATTATAGCACACGAAAAACTTGTAACAAGCCGATTCATCGTTCAAATAGGCTCCATTATCATCCTCTGGGTCACAAGTAGCCTACAGGATATTCAATGGTTTGAGTAGGGTCCACACATTTTAATTAAACTCACCCGTGGTGCCCTTGCTTCCTTTAAATGTCTAGCGTCAACTTTGAGGACAATAGCTAGCAACACTGTCAACAGAATAACTAGAAAGGACTACTTTAGCTTTGTGGATTTTTACAGAAGGATTCTTATGCGTTACCTCTCATTGTCGTGGTTTCGAAATAATACATTTTAGTGGGTCTTGGTCTCTTCTATTTAGTCGCTCCCATCGAGTAGTATTTCTTTTTTTTTTTTGGAAAAAACCACCGATAATTGTCTGATTCTGGCTTTTATAGAAAAAAATGTAAGATACCATAATTGAATGAAAGTAACATTGTTTTCGGGTGGTCTTATCAAGTGGAATTTTATGTCAAACAAATGCTGCGGCACTTTGTGGATGAAAATGTTTCTAAAATCTAAAGTGATTCTTACAAATATGCTTATGTTCCAAGAAACTCTTGTTTTTTTGTTGTGGAAATCGATTTGCAGAAGATAAGATAAACATGGCGAACTTGTTGTAGTCTCTTTGTGTTGCAAGAAGATCTGATATTTTAGCATGCTAGTGGGGAAGTCTGATTAAAGCTAAAATTCAATTTTGTGAAGCATTTCAAGTGAGAAAGCGAACTGTCTTCTTTTTGACTGGAAGGGGCAGCTATCAACCCCAATTCAATCGGTGGCAGGACGAAAGAGTTGCTGGGTTTCTTTGCTGACTTTTGCTTGATTTAATTGGTCTGAATCAAGTGAGGTTCAGGCAGAAGGAATCCCAAGCTCTAAGCCACAGAATCGATTGTTAATTTGCTCCTACACCTGGGCAACACTTTGGGATTATAGTCCCCGCTTTCGTTCCGAAAACTTAACACTGTCGCAGTCCACGCCGTCTTAATCATCAGTAAACTTAGACCATGTAGAAGTCTCTTGTTATACCACACCACAGCTCGCACACAAGTCCTGTGAAATTGTAGATTTTCTGATTTTGATAGACTGTTGTTAGTCTTAGGCTTGAGCCTTTGCATAGGAAGCAAGCCAGGCTCTCCTCTTTGTCATCGTCGCCATAACCTCTAAATAGCTTGTGCATTCACCTAATGGATGAGTTGAATTCTCTTCTGCATTGCACCGCATTCCTTGCTTTCTAAGGCCCAAACTTATTTCTTTTGAATAGGCTATCAATAGGTCGTGGCCTGTCAGGAGGCGTCCAGTGAGGCGGTTCTTAGGTACTTCCTTCGTCTTCTTATTATAGCATACCAATTGTTCTCTTTATACGAGGTCCTCGGGATGACAATCTCTGAAACCAAGTTGATGTTAGGACTAATGAAAGGCTTAGGTTAAGTTAGGTATGAGGGTTGGCAGAAGAAACAAAAATATAATTCGAGCCTTGTATCCTTCTGTGTTGTCATAATGGAAGTGGTTGCTTGTCAGCCTAAATGACTGTATGCCTCTTTCGTGTCAGGGACCATAAGACCATGCTCTTTCTTTGAACAGAAATATTGTACCCAGTCTTGGCTTAAAATGTTTGAGCAATAAGGTTGCCTGTGGTTGGCCATAGGAAAGACTTAGACTGCCTTTCCTTGCCATTTCGATAGTGAATTGGTCTAAGTAGGCTAAGTCCAGGCTCTTGGAATCTTTGGTCATTCATCCAGCCGGTGACGGCAGACTTGGTTTCCCTCTTTCGCCATAACTCCTATTGCTCGAATAGAAAGCTATTACGACTGATTCCAATATGTTGTCTTCCTGTTCAGTTTACGTTCTTGTTTGTTGCTCTGGTATCTCGTACTAAGAACTGGATTACTGTTCTCTTTGTTGAGGTCAGCTTTTTTCATAGTTTGGCTCATCTATCCATCGATTTGAATGCTGCTTTAGGGAGATCAGTGAAACTGCTACTTGGCTGTTGGTACTAGGCTATATGCAATGACTCTCACTGCCTTCCTTGTCCAATTTTATTAGAATTGATCACTACTAGAGCGCTTGGACTAATATCACACTTCCTTATGAGCTTCTGAGGAGGCGACAATGTGTTCTTGCCAATTTCGTAGCTGAAAATGTATGGCCCTACATTGAGCAGACATCAGGAGAATAGGAGTGGTGCATTGGATGCGAGGAAAATAAATAATAAATCAACTTGTCATCCTTTCCTTTTAGTCTAAGAGCTGGCATGACTTGTCCATTTTACACCAGGCAGAAGCTGTGTCACAGCCACTAATTCATAGAAGACAGACCAGCTCCTGCCTGGTGTAAAATGGACGAGTCACTCCAGTTCCCTGTCTATCCAATCTGACGAATCCTTGTGGATACTCGATATGTCGAGTACAATACTCCTTTTCACCCACTGAGTGAAGAATGCTGCTAACAAGTCACTGGCATCTCTGTAAACCAATTCATGACCTAGACGAGTTTGACGTCGATGGGTGGCTTGGCACAGCAAGATGATGCTAATGTACCTAGATAGGTTGCACAAGATTTTTGTGATATTCTGCAGCGATACCAGAGGACTAGAATATAGTATGACAAGTCGACAGGGTTAGGTTAACTGGTTGAACTATTCTTCAACGATTCCTGATCTTTATGAAGCTCAAGTGTTCACAGACTTGTTCTTTTATCCTACACAATTCTACAACTTGTTAGGTTTTATTATATGTAACTTAAAAGTTTTTGTCACTTTGTGTTATAGGACCCAGGCTGCCAGAAGACACTAAAAGTCCTGTAAGTCAAAAGTACCAATTTTTTCTTAACCTTAAACCGCGATGAATAACCACACCAATGCATTGGACTTAATCCCCAAACAGTATACGTTCCATACTACCAAACCCATTGAATGGTCTATAAATTGGAACTTCGATTTAACTACCTTTCAGAGCGTGCTCCACGCCTGACTGCCAAGCTAAAAATTGAAAGAAAATAAATTGACTTACCTCTCTCAGTTCGCTGTCCTCTTCGACTAAATCGATTTTATTGCCCACCACCACAATTGGTACCGCACTTGTGCACTTGGTCTCATGAATTTGATCTCTAATCGTTCGCACCTCATCGAATGTACTCGAGTCGGTGACGTCGTAGACTAGAATGAATGCATCCGCCGATGATATGGATAAAGCACGCATCGCTGGAAACTGTAAAAAGAAAATGTGTCCTTTTAATTAGTTTAAAAGTTGTTGAGAAGCATACGAGCGAAAGGATCTGCCAGTTTTGATAAATTTCTTTGTGCAAGTACATAAGTCGACAGGTGAAGGACTCTCTGATGTGACTGGATGTATTTTTTGCTAGGATTTCGTGTATGTGCCTGGGATGAAGGGCTTATATTCAATATATATTTCGAACGAGCGATATCTCATTATCCTTGGCAGCCAGCGGCTTCACTGAACTTGAATGCTTCCCAGCATAAAATGGGACTTTTTCATGTTAATCGCTTTGGCAAGGCTTAACGCAAAGAAAAAAGGACCTTCCCGAATGGTGTGTCAAGATATGCATGCAGTTTAATGGCACCTTTCTTTCTCCTCGTCCTTTGTTGGCAGACATTTTTTGATTAAAACCGCTGGCTGGTAACAGATGAACAAAAGATTGAAACTAGTAAGGATTGTTTGGCAGGAGAGTAAGAAAACAAAGAGCTTATGTGTCTCTTTTCATCATCTCTCAAGTCCTTTGTAGAAAAACAAACTTTATATCCCCTCAAGAAGCTCCTTGACTTTATTTAATCCCCCCCCCCCCCCCCCATTCAATCAATAAGAACAACCAAACCGAAACGATAAATAAAAACCACACTCACATTGTGGTGTCATAATAAAATTTATATCACTTGTCCTAGGCATAGGAAACGGAAAACGGTTCGCCAGGACATTTACTTGTCAACTATAAGACTGTCTCAGATGTCGCACGCAATACACTCCAACTCCACTCACGTGATGTCATTACATTGTCAGGGATGTCTTTCAAAATTGTCTCCATTATGGCACTTTGCCGTTTCATCGAGGGGAAGGATGTTGAAGGTCCTTAGAACAACTACTACATACAGTGAGTGTGTAGGCCTATCAAACTGGTGTCTTTTATTAACTTCATTTAACAAGGACTATAAAAATGTAACAATTGTCTTGTGAGAGGTTAACGACTCTGTAATTTGAACCATTTTCTTCGGTTGAGCTTGAAGCAGAAACTATAGGGAAGGAGCGAGAAGGAGGAAATTTAATTTCGGGGATTTATAGCTTAAGGATGTTTGATTTATTGGTTTCATAAGGAAGTAAATCAATGATAGATAGAGTTGGATGGCACGTAATGGGGGTTGGGTTGCTGTTTAGAAGGAGGTGGATGGGAGAAGTATTTGAAGTTAGCTCTTTTCCTTCTTGGAAATATGCTAAACTGAGGGTCGATTTCATCCTTTGGGAGCAGTCTAATTCTACTACAGAGTACATACATATATGCAAGTCTGTAGTCAGTTAAAATTCACTGGAAATTCGTATAAAAATATCAGTTTCTATGTGAAAGTCCTGTTTCAAGTAGAACTGACCAAAGTCGGTGCATTCAAAGGCAAGGAAAGTTTCCATGTTAACCATGTAATCTGCTCTTTCCTGAAACACAAGGTTTCGTAATAGTGAGTCCTAAAGCCGTTTTGAAACATGTCCTCGCAACTGTGACATTCGTAGCTCAAAGAGAAGGATTATAGACGTAGATACACGTAGATGAATCAAATAATCTAGCAGTGATATTGGCTCCTTGTAAATTCTATCCTCAGAGACACCAACTGCTGGTATTATCCACTTGCCTTGAGAAGATAGCAATAGGGATAGTAATGGCTCCAAGGCAGCCGTTCCTTAGGTGATGTGGACAAGAGACAAAGAGCCACTCAATTTAGAGAGAACTTAGTTAAAAAGTACATCAGCTCTCGAGCACAATCAATCTCTCATGAACCTGAATCGAAATGAGGATAGTTGTCCATTGAAAATCTTGATGAAATCATGACAGGGTGCTTTTTCACTTTTACAGATGCGACCAGTAGGCAAAATTGTCGCCTCTGGAGTTTCAATGTAATCCAAAGATTATACTTCCTCTCAAAGCGAAAGTCTTGAATGATTCCTGTGACGTTGGCCGGTATACTTTCGAAGATGGTCTTGGCTGGCAATATTCTCATTGTAACGTCGCGTCGGTGGCAAAGATTTTGGGTTTCAATTCAGTTCAGTTTTTAGAACAACCCAATGAATACATAAATTCCTTGTTTTCCACACTATGTCCTCCATAGCAACTTGGGCCACTTGGCTTGTACCAAAGCTGAAGTCAAGAAAACTGGGAACACCATGACAGTATGTGCGCCAGAATGACGGAAAACCTATGTAGAGGCCCCGACGACGAGTATCATTATCCCTCTATCTGTATCGTACTTCCCTCTATTGTAAACTCACAAAATTTTAATGACTTCGCACTGAGTTAGAAGACTTTCTTTTTCCTTTGTCCGAGTATCCATCAAACAAAGTATGAAGACACTTTTTCCATGTAAAAACGAACAAGTGTACATCAAGTCCAAGGGGTAAAGGATAAGCTGCAACCTCTTTCCCCTTCATGGGCATCACAGTGGGTTCTGATTCTGAGTGTGACGTTTGGGAATCTTGCCCGTCAACACACTTATCTAAACGAATCTACTGGATTCATTACCTTCATGAGTCCTTGTTCTCTTTGTAATGAATCTATATATATAATTTCCATTTGTTGCAAAAATTAAATCAAAAAGTGTCAGAATGGAGACTACAGTAGCGTCCAAATGAGTTAACTATTTACGGTAGCTTTTGTTATTTGCTGAGTTAAACACTTAAACACTGAAGGCTTGGGCAGCATAGATTAGGATCTTCTGTGGATAGAGATGGACCAACTCTGGTGCCTGGACTTACCTTAAGAGGTCAGAAAATACCTGGTGCAGAACACAGGAGGAGTCAAGCTTTATAGGACTGAGTAGAGGGCAAGTGGAATACGTTTCAGAACTTCAAACAAGATGGCTTAAAACGTGCAAGGATTTGAGTAAGAAGAAGAATCGCTCAAAATTGTAAAAAAAGAAACCTTCTTGCATTTGAGACGTCATTTCAATCTTTATTTCCCAAGAAGGTCAAATAGTGGCAACCTGAAACGGCCTTTTGGTCGCACTGTTCCCCATACCATCTCCATGCTTTAGCTTATTCATTATGGGCCTTATGTCCCTTCCCTAAAAGCACAACGGCCCTAATTTTTTGTTTCCACAAATTATACCCCTCATTGTCTTATTTGAATTTTCCTAGTATTTCCATTCAAATTAAGTGGAATAAGCATCATTAGGCACTCTTTCCCTTCGAGATTAATTTGTATTCCCCAAACAGTCTCCACCCATCTCCGGGAACACTTGATTCTACCGAAAAGAATAAACGAAATAAAATTTAAATTTCCCGCGTGAGTAAACAATAAGAAGGAGCTGCTGCTGCTGCTGCTCCTTTCCCCCCCACTCACGCATTTCAATATCCAAGGGAATTAATTATCCTGACGACTAGCTATAGGTCAAGATGGGATTCACTTTCCTTTCATTAGAGAAGCGTGAAAATTAAGGTCAGACTCAGCCACTCTACCCACTCTTTTTGAGGAGTTGATCCTTCTAACAATTCCCCTTTAGCATTTAAAGAAAAAAAAACAAAAACTTACGTAAAGGATAAGAACACGTAAAGATATTTTTAACGCTCCCAGCTGCGAAGCGAGTGTGAGTCAAAGATTGGAATCCCAACACCTTCACTGATTCGTATATTTGACTCTATCTCTCGGCGTGTCCTTATGACTACAGTAAGGCACTTGAACGGAAGAAATAAAAAGAAGAAGAAGGAGAAGGACCCTAAACACTCGGGATTGCTCACTTTCCATACTCTCTTGCTGTTTGTTCTGTTCAGTTCTGTTATATGGCATCGTCATCAGGATTATTCTGTTTGACAATGGGATTTTAAGGACTTTAGAAGGAATACACAAAAAAAATTTGAAGAAAACACTCAGATTAGGGGTTGAAACTTTTATTTGTTCAACAACGCCGAGTACTTTTTCAAAAAAAAAAAACCCAAAATATGTTGATTAATGAATCCAAAGGTTGATTTATTAATTTCCAGATGGGATTATCGGAGGTGGTCTTGGAAAGTTGCAATTCATTTCAATTAATGAGAAATTAAGCTTATTTTTTGCCATACCCCCACCGCCGCACCCCATTGTCTCCATCCTTTTGAATCTATGAACTTATAATGAGCCGCCATGCGAAAGGAAGGAAGGCATTTGCCATTCATAGACTCTCATGGATTAATGAGAATACTTACTGATTATGTTGAAGGATAGTCTCAGGGAATTATTGCCTATTGCCTTCGGGGTTGTGTTAATTATCGTCTATGACTACAAGTGTAAGAGACTTAATGCGTATAAATTAGATACATAGTAACGAATGGGGGGGATTTTAAGAGGTTTTTCCAGTACGTCAAGTAGTATACGCTACCCAAATGTCAGGGCATGCCTCTGTTAATATATTGGGCTTAAGTAGGATCCAACTAGAGCGAGAGATTTATGTCTGATTGTTAAAGAAATTAATTAGTGCAATCAATAAACAATCGTTTCTAATAAAAATTTTGTTTTTTTCTTTTCAGAAAAGTTCCTGCAAGAGACCATCTCATCAGCACAAGTCAAGCAAGAGACTATCATCCAGCTTACGCTCACTTGAAGTGTTGCAATAGGGCCGCGTTTCTTTTTTCTCACCGAAATTCGTTGCGATTCTGGAAAAAGTGCGGTAATTTGCTAAAAGTCTGTCGGTGTTTTGAGAAATCCCTAAAGCGTTTAGTTATTTTTGCCCTAAAATGCCGATTCTTTTAAAAAGTGTTAAAAAATTCCCCTTTTGCCCCACAACGAGCCAAATCTGTTGCCGCGGTTATATTATATGCCGAGAAGTGCGTGGTTTTTCTTGGCTGCAAAAGTCCGCTTTTTAAAAGTGTCGAAAGCGTTGTTACAAGAAAACCCCCCCTAAAAATCAATCCGTCGTTTTATAGTATTTTAGTTCTTAAAATCTATCGCGTAGCGTGCAATTTTTTGTCTTCGAGTATTTTTCTGTAGAAAAAGTTTGAAAAAAAATCCCCAAAATCTTGAAAGAAAGTCCCCCTTAAAAATCCCCTTTTGTATATTGTTTTCCTTGTCGCGATAGTAGAATTAGTGTACGGTTTTCCTACCTCAAATGTTCTTCGGTGTGAAAGCTTATTTGAAATCCCCATAATCAAAAAAAATCCCCAAGTAGTGCCGGTTTCATTGCATAATTTAAAAAGTGCAATGTCTGTGTCTTTTTTAAAAAAAAAAAAACCTTTTTCAATTAAATTCTTTAAATTTGCAAAAAAATATTTCATTTTAAGTCAATTTTCGCGACTACTATCCCAGTGTATAATTTTAAAAGTTCAGTTCGATTTGTGATCGCGAGTGGCGCGAGTGGCACGAGAGCTCTATTTGCATGGGAACTTCAGTGAGCGTAACAAAATTTATGGTGAGTTCAGTTTCTTGTTTCAAACTTTATAAAATTGTTACTAAAACTGTGAATTTTCAAATTTTATATACGAGCCCATGATGAGGTGTGCATAAGGCCTCACTTGACTAAACATTTCAGTCCCTTCTTAAAGTTTAAGGATGGTTAGGAGTGATCCTTAGAGGTTTGTCTTGTATTTTGCGGGTCCTAGTTATAAGGTATAGAGCCAGACATTTCAGGTTGCAAGTTGTGTGGGAGTCTTTTCATTATTAGTAGGGCCTGTTCGCCATCTAAAAGTACCTAGCATTCTAGGATTCGATCTTGAGTTTGGGGCATTCTGTTAGGTGTTCTCTTTTGGTTTCTGATACTCCTACTCCCTCAATCGATTTGTTGAGAATTTCTAAAGAATTGCCTTGAAAGACTTTGCGCTTGAACTGGAGTCTTTTTGGAACAAGTGGCTCTTCCCTGGCTAACTCATCCAGGCAGATATATTCATGTGGTCTGGCACCCAACAGAGGGTCAGTAAACACCAGCCCTTGTCCATCCATTCATCTTACATCCGGCGGCGGTATAGATGGCACAAACCATACCTTTATCCCATTCTTCTTTACGGGGAATTTTGATAATCTCCGCTCGCAGTTTCAAAGTGGAATGATATAGTCCATATCCGTCTGTAGTGTCGATACATTCCATCGGTCCACCATAGACCAGCTGCCCTAGTCTTAATGCAGTCATAGCCTCCAAGCTGCCGCAGTGAATATCAAGTAAAAGGGGACTCAGTTCCCATGGTTGCTGTTGATCACATTGATTTCAACTTTTGTAGCACTTTCATGATGGAATTTATTCTCGAGAGCCCCTTCCATCAGACGAGTCCCCAGTATGCCACTTTAGGCTTAAATCCCCATGCCTTCTTGAAAGATCTTCCACGTCTCGTAGGGTCACGAAGGCCTTCTTCATTCGATTGTCTATGTTTTATTTCCAATTACGTGGATATTTTGCTGGTACTGATCTTCTCCTTCTGAAAAGTGTGGCGATAGGACTCCTCCCTGGAGGGTGCCACTTACATATATCTCCTAGATTGGAGTCGCCTCTGCGTGTACTAAGCTTCTGCTTAATCCACCTATGTATGCCACTGTTGTTGAGTCTATTTGGGTCCTCTGTAGGTTGTGTAGTAGTATTTGAAATGCAGGCAACATTAGGCTTCCATGTGTGGTGTCCAATTTGACTGGGAAGAGAGTTGCGGGTGATTTTCGCATTCATTTGTAATTCACAGTTTTTTTTCGCGTTCATCTTGAAAAAACACTGAGTGTTTTCTGAGCGAATTAGTTAATCTTACGAGCACTTGAGCACGAAACCTTTCATTCAATGACTATCACTACATCGTGGGCACCCCGCCAGTACTCACATTATTCAACGGAATACAAGACATACTCCACCTAATTGGCATCTGCGGTCCTCATAAGGTGAACATGGAAAAGTATATCTGGCGCATTTGGCAACAAAATCCAAATGACCATATGCCACTTGCATCAAGAACGAATAGAGAAAATAAAAATCTAAAGGCCTTCTCGCAACAGTCTATCGACGAAAGAGTGTTCAAGTTCAATTGAAATTTCCTTTTTCCCTCGGCTATTTCCGGCATTTGCCCACACCCTGCCACTATTGTAGCAAATTGTCTGTCTGTCTGTATGTCTGTATGTGCTTAAGGGGTGAAAAAAAAAAAAACGGAAATTGAAGTACTAATCCAATTACAATGGCTGACAACAGACCGAAGGAAAACTAAAGTTCAACCACTGAGCATGACCACACTTTTTTAATGCACTTCATCACTCTAGTTGAGTGTGAAACAAGTGAACTTTTTTTGCCCCGTGCCCGATGGGGCTCAAAACTTTCGACAGAATAAAGTTTTCCAACTTTTCCCCCATCCGCAGTGTCAAATGGAGTTATGTGTGTCTGTAAAATGCTTAGAGCAATTCAATTTGCAGAGTTGCACTAATTACGCTTAATTTACTAATGCAAGAGTTTTTTTTTTTTTGGAACTATGAATGCATTTTTTAATTATGTCCTTAAGACATACATATAATGGGTACTTATAATGGGCTTTTAATCAATCATTTTGAAACAAAAGTAGCAAGTAGTAGAAAAGGACTCAGTCTGTGTGTTGAACACGGTCTCAGATAGGGAGCTCGTCTGCTGACAAACACCCTAGTCGCTCAGAATCTTGGCATGTGTCGTAGCGACTGTTCAGAGGAGCTTTTAAGAATCTTGTTGGTCAAGAGGGAAGACAGAAACGTGTTGATCTAGCGGCGTTAGGCTCCAATATTGGCTCTCTGTGGTTTGTGTCTGAGAAGAAATGTATGTGATTTGTGCATGCGTTTATAATTCACAGAATTTCTTTCGCTTCGTTCAATGTTGCTACTACAGGTGATTATGGGATATGGCTTCAGCACTCCCCCCATTCCGAGGCCACATACTAAATTTTTGCCTGCTACTGTGAACCAGACTTTGGAAGCTTCTCGTGTACAGTGACATGGATATTTTTGTCAAGATTATCTGTGATCGGTATGTTTGGCTATCATCATGCACAGTGGGGTGGATATTGCGTTCGCTCATAAGCCAAACCATCTTCTCCACCTACTGTAGACTGTTTTCCACTGAGCAAAAGCAAGCACAAATTCCTCTGTCGTGTCACACCAGAAGGACTCCATTTCAGGTCTCTCTCCAGAGTAGCTATCTCCGCTTCCCTTTAGCTGTGTGTCGTGCTATTTCACCAATTCTTGGGGAACACAATCACTTCATAAGGACTATACATATGCGCACGTTTGTCAGACTGTGCTACTTTTTGTTTAACATTAGCTGCGACACCAGTCAAATTTGATTAAAATCTGTTAAGTTCTTGTGAATTTTTGTCTCCAAGCATGAGGTGGCACTGAAGGCCTCCAACCCCGCTCGTCGCCATTCGATTTTCATAAATTTCAAATGAAACGCAAATTGAATTTATGTAAATCAAATTTCTTGAGAAACTCAGAGTCCTCAAGGACATACACGCATACGTATGCATGTTACTCACCTTTAATTGAAAAAAAAGGGGGAATAAATTAAAAGATACATGTCTGTGGCGCAGTTAGGTCTATTCAAAGGTTAGTGCCCTCATTTCCGACGAAAATATAATCCTTCCACATTACCTCTTTAATCCTTAATTCATAAAAGCAAAATCGATTTAAATCCAACAAGAGGATGATTAACTTTTGATGTGCTCTCTTGTTTCCTTCCTTGTGAACTGTGCACATTTTCATCAATCATCTGGCATATTTTACGTGCCAGAGCTGGTCCACTTTTACGGAACATTTTAATCATCTGAAACGCCGTTTTATTGGCTCCCACTCTTGTTCATCTCTGAGAGAATCCCTTTCGTAGTATCCTGCACGCCATTAAAATCTCTTCACTCGACTGAGTTCTAATTAAAAATTTCCAAAAAAAAAAAACCCTCTCCCTGCTCTCTCTCTTGTTTTTTTTGTAAAATTAAAAGCTTTAAAGAAACTCATTAGGAAAACATGTGCCCACATTCAGGGAATGGCGCGCATAACAATTAAAATTATCCTCCGAGCAAAAGACATGCCATTTTGCACAAAAATTAATTGTTCTCTTCTCCCGAAAACTTGTGAGTGTACACCTTGAGGCGTATCCTGGCAAAAAAAAAAAAACAACGAACCTTCAAGCAGAAAAACTGTTTTTCTGTGGTGTATTCAACTATCATAAATAACCGTTAGAACAGTCCTTTTCCCCCCGCAGAGAATTGAAAAACTTTACATCAAGGTGAAATAGTTTTTCGTTTTTTTTTTTTTTATCAACTCGAGAACTTGAAACTGGCACTCCTGTGTGTCCTTGAGGACTTACAAAAGAAGAAAAAAAACAAAAAAAAAACTTACCTCATAGGATCCAGCTGTATCGAGGATATCCAGTGTTAGACTCACTCCGGCTATCGAAAAGTTCCCCTGGTGCATTTCCTCGATTGTTCGTTTGTATTTCGTCGAGAATGTGTTGTACAGAAACTGTGTTATGATGGAGGTCTTGCCAACTTTGGCCGAACCCATGACAACGATTTTATGTCGGGCATTTGAGGGGCCGATACTGTCATCCACCGCATTGTGTCGACCGACTCTGTCAAAGGGGAAGAGTTGTTGGAAAATGTTATTTAAAACCAAAGGAAGCATTTGTGATCCTAGGAAACTTTCTTAATGGAAGAAGTATAAATGTCCATGCGTCTTGTAAATTAAAACCAATAATGGCAGCAATAAAAAAGACACAAGCAAGTCCTTGTTCATTTCATGTTTCGTCCAACACATAAAAAGGGATATTTCACCGAAAATTTTCTTTATTTATCCTGTCAGCAGGATGTCTCTCACAACAATAAACATGTCCACCATTTGTTTATTCTGGTTTTTGGGTTTTTTTGCTGCGCAAAAAGGATATAGAAAACAATATTGCTACTCACTTGTCCCGCTTTTGCTTATCCTCGCTGTCGTCCTTCATAAACGAAGGCTGTAGACTGAATCGCCGCCTTAGATGTCTTCCCTTCATATTTCTCGGATTATACTAAGAGGATGGGAATAAAGTTGTTACCAGAGCGCCTACCCAGCACCAGAAGTGGACGACGACGTCCTTGGAGACGATATCAGTTATTTACTTTCGTACTTTTCTGCTGTTCCAGTGGTTACTCTACTCTGCGCCGTGGGCGGTATGTGTGTGCGTTTTGTTTGTTTTTCTCCGAAGGCGATTAAGGTCGATTGATTCCTTGTTGTTTATTGATTTGATGGAGGATAACGAATGAATGACTTGTGAATTCTGTCTGTAAGCAACAAAATTGAATATTATTTTTAGACTCGAAATGTGTTGTGCGTTACAAATTAATGAGATGTTCTGTGAAGGACTTTGGACTGATTTTTGACTCGGTTATAAAGTTTTTTACGAGTTTGGATTGAGGGTTTTAAATTTTTAAGCAAAAGTAAAGGAGGTTATCCTGTTTGTAATGGAAACCCTTCTTAAGCAGAGGACAGGTTGGCGGTGTTGGATGTGTGTGTTTTCTTGACAACGACATGGAGTATTTCTTGGGTGGGAAAGTTTTTAAGAAGACAGCCAGCACATGTCAAAACAAATGCGCTTTAAGAAGGGAGACTCATAGAATTGCGTCTATACAAAGAGGAGGTATACCCATCTTCCACCAATGACTCCAAAGCAACAGACACTTACCGACAAGGTCTGTATGTATATCGATTTGATCCAAGCATTTATTTCTAGCCCTACCAACGGCATGACATTCATGACACCTTTTCAAAGTCCACATCGTTTTAAAGCATTCAAAGCCTTGCTTCTTCAGTTTGGGGAAAAAGCTGATCTCCTTGCGCACTTTGATCCTTATCCCTACAAGGAAGAAGTTTGTTTTGACCGTGTTCAAGACAGCCTTATTGTCTAATAAGCTAAGTTCTCCCAGACAAGCTGGTCAATCCAACAGGATTACTCAGCGTTCCATCACTCGTAAAATAGTCGCTAGGTTACTTAACTTTCTTCATTTGTTTTGAGTATGGAGTCCATTTGGAAGTAGAAGAAGGCATCCTTGAAACGTAGTTCATTCTTACATCATTACAGAAGACTAGAAACCTATTCAGTGGAGGTTTGAATCACTGTACAAAGGTTCGAGTCCCAGAGAATACTAACAAGTCTTTTCCTGGCTCCACCTCTTGCGTTTGTGTTAAAAGCACCCAAAAGTTTTACTCCCCCAAGCAAACTACTGAAAATCCGCCTTCCGTTTGATTCAGACATAAATCTGTTGCTCCGATACACACGTGCTGAAATGTAAAACATGTACAACACGTCTATTTCTGTGAAGTTATGCTTTGTACAACTTGTGGCTTAGTATTCATTGAAAGAGAAAATCAAGAGCACAAAGACTGACTAATTTGTTATTCCTTTCTATTACCAACTCCAAATGGAAGTAAAGGACTATCAGGACTTCAGTTGTTATAAATAGCTATTGCACAAACTATGTAGCTGATAGGCCACTTATTGGACACCCTTTTCGTCTGCAAAGCTTCAAGAATTATTTTCTCAGTTACAGCATCTTTTGGAGGCTGGTACTACTTCCTTTTTTGGCTAGACTTGGTAGTATATTTTTCGATTTGATGCCCGCTTGGGAAGTGGTTCAAGTATACACCAACGCTAAGGCTATCTTCACTACAGCAATGGACCTAGTTATCCCATAAAACTGCCCACAATTGCTCACAGAAGTTCTTGATATCCTTGACTACGGAGATGGGGTTAACCTTTGTCTTCTTTTGCAGGACTCGGTCCTCTTCTGTCACCTTCATTTCATTTGAACAACATTTTCCAATGGTGCTTCCCAAAGTGGGTAGATCTCTCTATTAAGCATACTTTATCCTTCCCTATCTCTGTCCTGTTTCTTTATTCTCAGAATAAATCTCCACCCAGAAGGTTAGAAGATTGAATATATTTCTGCCGAATTCAATAGACTAGCCTTCTGCTGTTCTGACCTAATCTATTCTCCTTTATAAATCAAGTTTCATTTAACCCCTGATTACATCTCACCCATCACGAATAGCACGAATAGGAAAAAAGAGAAAAAAAGAAAAGGCAAAATGTAAACAATCACCACAAAAACGAGGCTAATTGCCAATCTAGCCGCCTAATCGTAGCAATTTGTTGCCCGAGAACATCTTCACGATAGCACCTGCTATCGCCAATACATCCTTAAACCTCGGCAGATAATAAACCCAGCTGTGGCGGTTGGGGTGTGACAAATTTCCTGTGCTACACGCAATCAAAAGAAGCAAAAATATCTATACGCTTCGAAGGAAGCACAAAAAAAAAGTCAATTCGCTTCTAATTGACCCCGAGACTTTTCTTCTGACTTTTTGCCATCAAACAGTCAATGGATGGTGTTCCTGACAGGACGCACCTCATAACATGTGTACAATAGGTAATGGGCTCGTAAATGGATAGCATAGAGAAAAAGCGCTATTCGAATTCGATTCGGTGGGGGCGAGCGAGAGGGATTTCAGGACATTTCCGGCAATCAATTTTATACCCCAAACAACACAAGGAACGAATGGCATCAGCAGGATATTTCCTTTGTACACATCTCTCTTGCTGTTCGTCTTCTTTTCTTCTTCTTTTTTTTTTTTTTTTTTTGCTGGATTTATTGACAAATTGACGGGTATCTCCCCCTGAATTGATTGTCATTATCCTGTTTCATGGTTTCCCATATTTGCATACGCCATTGAGTATTAAATTGAATATGTGCCACTGATTGGGATCGAAATGTCAACTTTACTTTAAAGGCGACTTATTCACAGGATATGTGTGTGTGTAGCGGTAATTAGGCAAATTGCTCTAGTACCAAAAGGATTGGATAGGGGAGGCAGCATTTCAGATTGTTTGCTGCTAATTAGGAGCAAAAAAAAAAAAAAGGATTAAACGAATGTAGATGGAGAGATTCATCATTTTCTTGGCTGTAATTTGGCAGCACGGTCATGTCGTCTAACCCTTAAAGCCCAACAACATACTCGCAAGACATTCCCAAACAAGATCGATGGAGCCAGAGTAAATTAATCACGTTAATCATGTTTTAGATTAGGTTATGTCTTGACAGTGGTGATGGATGCTGTGCTGAGGTATAGACAGTAACCCAAATTGAAAGCTATATATGCTGCCATTAATTAGAGTATAGGATACAGATCAACGACGTTTTAATCAGGTGTCAATCGATGGCCATAATCAGTTGTAAGATTGATAAGATATCTGAATTTGATTATAATTTGCTGACGAAGGGAATTTGGGGCATGAATAAAGTCCACCTTATGGAGGGGTGGAAATCTATCGGGTGAAATGGGCTGCTAAACTTCACATGTAGGAAATATTTGCCTTCTTTCTATTTCACCCTAAAAATCATCGTTTCCTAGAGATTTAAGGACGCCAATTACACTCAGCATGGGCTGTACATAACCTCGAAGTTTTGACTTGAAATGCTTGGGAATATATGCCGTCTTCTTGCTTTTTTTGTGGCACACCTTGGTCTTAACTCCGTTTCTGATAGAACAGATGTGGTGGCTTCCCCTGGATCGAAATTCCAAACACTGATTAACAGTGAACCTCTCCCACAGTCGTGATTGAAATCATGCTTCATACTCCCAATTGAGACCGCAAGCGAAGACTTGTTCGATAAGACCCAAGAGGCTCAAGAAATAGAGAGATCTCGCCAAAGTTTTCTGGATTCCTTCTTAAGGTCAGAGCAGATGCAACGCTATGTTCGAATATGGAATCGAATTTGGTTTTTTCGGCGCACAGATCCCCACCATATGCCTTCACTTTTCTTAGAAAAACTAACTCAATAATTCGCTCAGAAAGCACTTGGTATATTCAATTAGAAAAGCAAAAAATTACTGCGAATTATAATGCAAACAAATTTGACTACACCGCTCTCTTCTCTCCTATCTCTTTAGTTCAATCACACTCTTAAAGCTTAAGAGAAAAACTGTCACCAAAAACATGACAAATGTCCTCTCTGAACATTGTGCCATGGGATGACGTGCTCAGGGACGAGGTATTCGTGTAGAAGCTATAGAGTGAATACTTCTTTCTTCCCTTCAGCAACAGCTAATAAGAACAAGCAAATCAATGATTCTAGGATTAAGAGGACTTTTGTCTTTTACTTTGGTCTAAGTGTGTCCTCATAGAGTGTCGTTCCTAAGTAGGCCTTATTTGTCTGGTATTCCTTTGCAATTTCCCTCTCTTTCATCATTTTGGAGTAGCTGTAGCTAAAAGATTCAACCTCTACTCGGATATTCGGATGAAAGCAGAACATAGGAGAGATTATTGTACAGCGCTACTTCCCTAAAGCTATCTTGCAGGTTTACGGGCTTCTTGTACCGCCGACTGGTGCCATTAGTCGCTGCAAGCGTGTGAGCTATTTGACCATAGAAGACTTCTCACAACAGTGCGTAGTATACTTTTCTGTACCTACAGAAGGAACCTACAGTTTAATGTCGATGACATGTCAGTAATACTCTTTGATGTGAAACCGAGCTCAGGTCCTTCTTCTACTTTCTGCTTTATTTGAAATTGTTTAGCTTCCTCGCCAATTCGTCTGTCCTTTCATTCTTTGAGTGTCCATTTTGTCGCAGGAGGGTTGTATGGTGCCTTAGGAGTGCCTTACAGAAGCGTTTGAAGAAGATTTCACCTGCTATCCCGGTTAAAATGGCCTTAAGAGCAGCTGGGCTGTACGTACGTAAAGTTTGACCAGATAAGAACGATAGAAAACATTTGTTTAAATAAGACAACAACGGTCAGAGATATAGACTTAATTCTGGCTTTATTTTGAAGCTACATTTATGTCATTACGTGTGGAATTGCAAATCATTCAAATGGCCGTCTCGGGTACTCTAGCAGTGCATCAAGTTTCTGCCCGATTTTTATTTACTCGGTACAATATCTACTATTCTGACAAGAGGGTCTCGAATGTTAGTCTCGAGCTCGAGCTTGAGCTCATCCAAAGTGGAATACGTTCTGCTTCTTCTACTTCCTCTTTGTAGAGACGGCACAAGGCTCTATCTACCAACTTTGTTTTGTTCAGATGGCACCGTCCAGTTAAGTAACCAGTTAGTGGTTATAACTATTTCCTACTGAGTTCAAGTTCCTTAAGGGCTCCCGACCTTTATAAAGTTTCTGCCTGAGGCAAGGCTATTTTCTATTCTCTAGACCAAGTTTTCTGGCATCCTTAGTCTTTGTTCGGTCTTCAACGGCGTCTCGAACCGGAGGTCTGTGTCTGTTCTCTTTTCTGAAGCTTGAACTCCATTCGCTCAAAGTGACTGAGCCAATAGTACCTAATTTGGGCTTGTCTTGATTGACCCTTGCAATGAAACAAATCCATCGGCTCTCTATCCCAGGAATATGAAAACAAGACGAGTCATATATTCATCATCCCAGATACTTGGAATAGCGCTATCGAAGCTCCCTACTTTTCCATGGAAATATGTTTCACCTTATCTAGCTTTATCCATAAATACATTTATCCAATAAAATGTTATCGCCCCAAAATTAAACCCGATAAGTGTTTTGTCAATTATAATCGATTGTTGCTTTTAACCAACAAATGCATTCATGGGTGTCCTCCTATTTTTACGAGTAGGCTATACTATGTATCTATAGATAAATTCGCTTGGTAAATATCGCCCAGAGCATATGACACAAAGCTATGAGTTGCAGCACTATCAGTGGATAAATTAACAAAACAAGTAAATAAATGGAATTAATTAAATCGTTTCGAGTTGTTTTCTATTTAACTAAGGACACACACGTGTATTGACAAATACAATGGCGAATGTTTGCTATTTTGTGGTCATTCAAAAATAGGCTGCCCCACCTCTTGCAAGTGCCTGACAAACATCCCAGAGTATTACTCTCATAAGAAGCTTTTCAAACCCCCTTCAACGGGTAGCACACAAGACTGTAAATCCCTTTTATATGCGTGTTAAAAGGTAAACCAGCCACAACACGTACATTTCTCAGAAGCTAAGACTCGCTCTCAAAAAATAAAACATGTTACGTAGTCGCCAGCGATCCCTTACCGCTTCAACTTATTTAAGAACTCCATTATAACCCCCCATAAACCTGAGATTGCTTTCAATAAAAAAAGAGAAAAAAATCCTCATTTACTGCTGAAATGGTTTATGGTTCCTCAATTGATAGGAGAGTTCTTAAAAAGAATTTTTTTTTTTTTAAGGTCTCCCCAATTTGTTGAGCAATAAAAATTCCTTCAGTACCCGTGATTAGTTGCAATAAAAGAAATCAGTACGCGAGCAATAAATTCCAATAAATTCGAATGGCTCGGTTCAATCACTACTTTCCATCAGTGCGCTATCGTAAATATATCCTGTTCCTTTGGCGCGTGGAACGTGCGTTGCTTGCAAACCAATCTGACATGATAAACGTACGACTCGAACGATGAATCTCTTGGATTCCCTTTAGACACATGATGTGCATGCGGGGATAAAGTTTTACAAATCCACAAGCAAAGGTGATGTCCTTTTTGACGCACACTCACGAAAAAAGAAACAAAAACTCCCCGAACTGAATGTCATTCTCCTTTTGCAAAGGGAAAAATTACGCCTCTCTAGAGGTTGTTGTTGTATTCTTCCGACCACGTACTAGGATGAAAGGATATATCCAAGAACGACTACTACTTGTTGACTCTTAAACCATAGCGCGCAATGGATCTATCTCTCTATCTGTTGTGAATTTGACTTGACGCATATCTTGTACATATCCTTGTTGGTCAGGGTCTCTCCATATGACATGGTAAATGATGATACTACGTGTAGTGTAATGATTTTTGCAAAGGATTCGTGATCCGCATCATAAATATCGTACTTTGGGTTCCATCCATTCAAGCTGAATGCATTGTGTATCCGCTGAAAGGTGGAAAGGACAATCAGCTCGAAGATGCTCAAATGTTGGCTGAAGGTTGACGTCTGAAACGAGGAAGGAAGGAGGACAAAAGATGTATTTCAAATTAATATATGCATGCGAGTGTCATGCAAGAACACACAGTTTGATTGAACCATCTCTGAGGATAGGATAAGCTGACGTTCAAATGATGCAAATGATCTCAGGATGCAGTAATCTTCTTATCTGATTTCAAGTTTATTTTATTGCAATTTTGCTTGGAGCTCAATAGATAGGTTCGAAGTGAATCTGACTTTGTGAGATACATGCAAAGCATAAGCCCTAATGCCTGATGCTGTTCTGTATCCACATTAAAGAGGCTATGGCTATCTATTGAAGACATCTACTCGATTAAACTACTCGTTTACTCCTCGACTTAGAAAGAAAGTTAAAGCAGATGCTATCCCAAGCCGGTGTTCCATCTACCTTCTTGTGGAAACTAGTCGTGACCTAGCAATCCTTATTGCCAGTAAGCTGCCTAGAATACAGACGCCTTTACACATAAAATTTTGTTCTGTCCCGAGCCCCATCATATATCAAATTTCATTGACCTTCCTCAGAATTTGTGGCCCAAAAAGTGACAGGCTTTCCGGAAATTTACTTCAAACTTAGCGCAGTAAACATAAAGACCTTTCCACACTGTACATATCTACTATATGTTGTAAAGAGTTACGCCCACTTTTTAGAGGTGTTTTTCTTTAAAAAAAGAAGCACAGTTTTTCGCCATTAGATAAATATCACTTTTTATGAACAGAATACATTATACGTGTGTTGAAAAATTCCGCCCACTGACACGCCTACTTTAAGAAAAAAACTTGTAGTTTTGAGTAATTTCGTAGAAATATTGATAAAACAAAAAACCTTAACAGTGTAGGCCGGCCATCTAGTGGTTTCTTTTTAAGTCATAGGTTATTTTGACACTGACAGCTGTTTTCCGCTCGAAATTTTGACAGAAAGTCAGTTTCATGCCCTCGCGGAACGAAATGAGTCGCTTTAGGCTCGAAACAACGTTGGAAAATATTGAAAACACCCAGTGCGTTTTTTTTTTTTTGAAAAGAAGTTTCGGCTGAAGTGAAGGACTCCGCCGCGCCTGCTTGTGAGACTGGTGTTCTTGTGGACAACACTCATGGTCCCCGTTGTCGTACGGTGCGCACAGAAGAGAATTTGGCAGCTGTAGCCGAGAGTGTCGGTCAACGGTGGGCGTTACAGAGGCACCGATGTTATGCCAACAATCCGACATCGATTCAAGGACAAGCAAGGGTCTTGGAAAATTTAAGTGAAAAAATGCGCTACTGCGAAGCAAGCCGGGCAGCCACTTGAACGACTTTGTGTTCCATAATTCATGGGAATGTTGGCTCTAACTAATGAAGCCATAATTCTTATTAATTTTATTGCATTTTTAAAAAGAAACTTGTATTTGGCCCACCCTGTATATTGATCGAAGAAGGACTGGTTCAGAATGTCGTTCTGTGACGCTCGCGCTTTCATGTTGATATTCCGATGAGAAAATTTGCAAAGAGAAGAAAGTACAGTTGAAAGTAGAAGTAGAAGAAGATAGGGTTAGTTTGATTGTATTTAAAATTCAGCTAGTATTAGTTAAATTCTTTTTCTGTGTTTATCTTTTCACACAGACACGCACTGCTCTTTCGCAGTTAGTCATTTTTAAGAATATTTCTGACCAGATAACAATAATTTCGTGATAAGATTTTTTGGCAATTTCTCTGACGAATAGTCGTTATTCAAAACTCAAGCGCAAAACACCTAAAAATGAAAGGTAAAAGCATACAATTAGAATAGATTTACAGTACAGGATCTATTTCATTTTAGCTCATCTTCCACTTTTGTATTGTCTCTTAAGTGTGATAGCAATTGCACAGAAAGCAGATGGACGTCTCACAGGAAAGGAGTGTGAAGGCAAAGCAGCCAATGACCATATACCCTATCCAGGTGACTGCACTAAGTTTTTGATATGCCAGCATCTTAGAGGTCCCGCTACGATGAGTTGTGGTCCTGGAACTCATTTTAATCCAAAAACTCGGAACTGCGATTGGCCAGATATGGCAGGTTGCACGGAGGAGGATGATCTTCCAAAAGAAGAGCCCTATTCGGCAGAGAAGTGGAAAAGAGAAGCAGAAAATCCAACAACAACTCAACGGCGCAATTCCACGCAAGTCAGTCCAGTACGAGCCTTTAACGTAGGGCAAACAGCAGAGCCTCCAAGAGAAATGCAAACAACTGAACCTCTTAACGGAATTTCCATAGATCTAGAAGATAGAGGTGACAATTTTATGTGTTGTTAACCACATGTTATGTATTACTACAGTGCGGTTCATATACAGGGTGTCCCAGTTAAGCTTTTTGTTTGGCAAAACTTCAGGAATCTTCCCTTAAAGGATTACACTGCTTAACTGGGACTGGAATTTTCAAATTGCCAAAAATGTACGATACATTTCATCTGTTTTGCATTTTGGAAATATTAATCATGAGTTCAGATATAAATTGAACTAAAAATCAATCGGTTTTTTCATTTAAAAAAATATATTTTTTGCGTTATCCTGTGTCGACCATTCGAGCGAGTGTTTGGCAATATTCCAAGCTATCGGCAACAAATGCAAAATGCGCCGCAAAGTGGCAGCACTGACGTTAAAATGCTGAGCTCGGCAACACCCTCTCTTGCCGCAAGGGTCTTGAACGTTGATGAACGGCATGTCGATGGTCTCTGATATTGGACACCAAACGGCGACGCACGAATATCGTTGTCAGACGTTGAGTTCGCACAAGTGAATGGCTATGTTTAGCACGTTGTTGTACTGAACTGACGTCTCAAAAGCATGTCAATCGGCTGTCAAAGTTATTCACTGTTTACACATCGACTTGAAAGATGGCTGCCATTGTTTACATACCGACACTTAGTGCTGCCACTGTCCGTTTCTGTTTTCAAGTGATATGAAAATTTTCAACTAAAAAGCACCCAACAACAAACAACACAGAATCCTTCTTGTGTTCTCGAAAATCCTAATGGATACCTCCAGCTTGAGCCCATTAAATATAAATTCTATTGGGATATTGGGACATCATTTATCCATTTCATTTGATCTTGGAATCCTTTTCGAAATTGTTTATTCCCGCTACAGTGAGTGAAATCCTTTCTTTTTTTTTTTTTCTTTTCACGATGTAATTATCCCTTGGCACCTCTGTGAAGGGATGGGCTTCTCTTCATCTGACACACGCATAAATTCTCGAGCTACAGAGAGGAAGAAAAAAAGGTGCATACATATATATTTGTATGTGATATCATTATCCTTTTTTTCCGCATCGCGTTCTCGCCCTGCGAATTAAGTTACAATAAAATCTCATTCTTCCTTCGCCGTGTTGTATATTGGGTGGCATGGTGCCCTAAAGGCTGCAGTAATAAAATTTCGCTCTCTCTGTTTTTCAATATTTTTTTTCGTCCTTTTATTTTCGTTACGAAAATAAGGACATGTATATAAATCCCGTGCCACTTGGCTTTGGATTGTGTTTTTCTTTCGCGAATTTAGCAAAAATCTGGAGCAAAAAACGAAAATTCTGAGAAAATAAATCACAAAAGGATGCAATGAGGCAGGACCAAGTTATTTTGGCTTGTGTATTGTATTTCTGGCACCAAAAGAGCAGCCAATAATTCTTTTCTTTTCTTTCTTTTTTTTCGCACTAAAAATAGAAATGAAAATGATATCTTCGAGCAACGAACTTCGGATTGAGGTCCTTTTTTCTTTTCTCGAGATAAGTAATGAATTTTAATCCAAAACACTTGTGTCATTTGTCATCTTTACCACGTATGGGCGAATTAAATGTTTTGCCGACAGATGGGTGCCATTAATTATTATGATTGTCCTTTTTTTTCGTGCCCCTAATGTCTGACAGTTTTGTATTTGTGTTAAAAAAAAAAGAAAAGGATAAAGATAAACAGAATTTTATGTTTGTTCTCATATAAATTTTCCTTTGAAGACATTAAAGCGGCGGGTGTAATGGCGTATGTGGGTGGTTGTGTGTGACTGTGGCTGTGACTGGGGGTTATGGGTGCATTGAGTGTCCTTATGGTGGACATCTGTATGTTATCTTTTGGCAGCATACGCAGCTTGATGGAAGGAGGAAGGTTGTATTCGTTTTTTGTGGAAGATTTATGGTTACAGCTTTTTTGGAAACCAATGACCCATTTGGCATTTTGTTTTGGCAATGGAGACAGAACCTAAAATGGCGACTGCCAGGAAGAGTAATTGGGGTTCTCGCAGCGGATGATGGTCGGTTGTGGTTGGGTGAGAATGTGACATTTCAACCGTAGTGAGTCTTCGTTTTATTGGAATTGGATAGCAGCTTTTGAGAATAGTAAGTGATTAAGAGGACAGTTGGTCCTATTTTTAACCCTGACAACATTGTAGAGAAGTGGAATACAATGGTAGATAGAGAAATGAATCCCAAGAGGTCCTTAATGATGCCTAAGTCCGAGACGAAATGACAGGACAAAGAATAAGATTCGACTTCTTCTTCGTACCTGCAACTTCGTTTCCTTATGCAGCACATTAAGTCGCTCTGTGTGAAGGACAATGGCCAGCAATAACGCCAGACACGACTGAGTTTAATCAGAGTTGATGGTCTCTTTTTTTTAAAGGTCGGCCATAGCGCTCTGGGTGTAGACCCAGCTTCGACCGATGGCTTCATCTTCTAACTTCTCCCACAAGGAACTGTAGCCCGCGAAATCTACAAAGTCAAGTCGTACCTAGCGAGCTCATTAGTCCTCTCGATTCTGGTACTCAACTGTGAGTCACTGCATTGGCTCTGGATATCTCGTGCTCCTCATCAACGAACCAAGTCCAGAGCTAAGCAAGGCCCTAAAATCCCACGTAGAGGACGCCCCAGCTCATTCCTAAAGAGCTCGATTCTTCTTCAACCGTTTCACACTAAGTTTGCTCTAGGCCACCTGCTGTTCTGGTTGTGGATGTAGCGAGGAGTTATAAGTCGTTACCAGCGACTGTAGCGACTCCATCTAGTGAATCGGTTTTCATCCAAAATCAGAGGGTTGCTTTTAGTTCTGACCATCAATGAGCTCTTTATTGATCTCTTATCGTCATGCCTGCTTGTGGTTTCTTTAGATTTTGTTCAGCCAGTATGTGGAGCTACTGACATTCGTCAGGTGCACGCTACGCTGCACTTCTGTATACTTCGGAACTCTGTGTGAAAAGCTATAGGTCTTTCCCTTCTATGGGGTCCTTGTGGCCTAGTAGCTATTTTTTTCTGGGCGTTTCCTTGTGCTAAGAATGAACCATAAACATATTCCTTGACCAGCGAAGGAAGCGGAAGTATAGATTGGTTATTCTTTTCGAAAAAGTGCTGAGGTCCGAGAAATGAAAGACTGAGAAGGTGTTGGAAAGAGTTGACACACTGACATCAATTGGCTACCTCGCTCTCACGATTGCCTTTTCCTTGAGGATTTGTGACGTCAAATACAGTTCCAAGAATACCAGAGCTGAAGGATGTCATCCATCGGTGGATAAAGTTGTATTATTCGAATACGTGATTGAATATGGAATCAAAAGAATACATGACTGCAGACCAAACACGTATAATGACATCGATTGAACTTTGTTATCGAACTACGCACATTCTATCGCAACAGGCTTCCTCCCATCCCGTCTTATTACCAGGACTAAGCTGCCAAGAGATGTAATCAGCCATATCCCATAAACGAGTGTAGTTTAATCTAGCCTACTATTTGTAGCGTTTGCGCCGCCGACCTTTACTGTACCTAATCGGATTTGATTTCAGTACAAATCTGACAATCGAAACGGTGCCTTTCCCATTCAAGCTGACGGCACCCACGGACAGCGATTCCTCATTACGGATTCAGTTCGAAATCACCTCCTGTTCACGCCCGTTGTAACCCCCCCTCTCCATGTGCATTCCACTTTGCAACTGAATTAAATTTGCATTGCAAAGTGTGTGTTGTGTTGTGTGGCCTCGATGCGTCCCAGATACATACATTCGCTTGCACATATTTAGTCATGAACCTACATTAAATGGAGCAGCACCCTCTCCTCATCCGTGTGACTTGAACAATAGACACTAGGCACGAATGGCTGCTTTTTTTTTTTTTTTATCTCCTAATAACCCATTTGAGGTGAGCTTCGCTTATCGCACGTAGCATTTGCATTTTGCGCCCCCGTACCGGTACCGTAACGTTTCTATTCAGTCGCATATTTTTCAACCTAATTACTGGCAGATAGGTGAATAGGAATTTAAAAGTAGTTTTCGTGGCTTGCAAGAATCACTTCAACCAAAAATAATCCCAGTCGTCCTTCAGCAATGATCCGCTTATCATTAATATGAATTCCAATTCCAATGGGTTTTTGTGTTGTGTTAATTGATGCAACAGGATACATGGTGAAGTAAAAAATACACAAAAAGGCGCCATCATTATCCACCCGATGGGTTTCACTCACTAAAAATAATTGAGTATTTTTAGCTTGTATCGCTAGTTGTGTTGAAATCATGTGGGAGATGATATTAAATATTGAATTTTAAATATAAATTTTTAAATAGTATTGAATTGAGTTTGTAGTGCGTTAAAAGTTACTGTAAATTGGGCTCAATTCAGGTGTAAATTATTGTTCAAATGGATTATTAAATAGTAGAAGAGATAATGAAATTCGTAGTCAACTGTCATTAGTGGGATCCTGTGGGTAAAATTCTATAGGGGGATTTAGAGAAACATTAATATTTTTTTATTCATATAACTAGTATATTGTCATTGAAAACTTCCAATTTGGCCACGTTAAATAAGAAGAGGGATAAACTGAAGGTAGACTTCGTAGTCCCATTGAATTTTCAGAACAAAAAAAAAATAATTCGCTTCAATTAGTGTATTTTGATATAACGGGGAAAAAATACTGTGAATTACAAGCGAATGCAAAAATCCCATACATTTCTTCTCAGCCAAATTGGACACCATCCATGGAGACTAACTATTGAGACTTTTCAATCGCTTCCCTCATTCAACTTAACCTAAGTTTGAATCACCATTCAAGTAAAATTGATCATTTGCAGATCCTTTAATGTTCTTGTCAAATAAAATTGATTTGGTTCGCATTTACGTCAATATTTGTTGACTATAATTGACTTTCGACGTTCGGCAAGGGGATTTGAAGTTTTTTAAGAGAGTTCTCATGAGTTTTTCGTAGAAAGTACTGTCGATGGAACTGGAACATAATTAAGGCCATGATATTTGGTGTGTCAGTTATTGTTATGGATGAGTATTCTGTGGTATCCTTTGAGCTACACAATGGGCTCTTAACTTGGCTGTATTGCTTCTTCTTGGTGAAAAGTACATAAAATTGGAAAAGATGAGTACTCTCTCGCCGAGGCTTATAAGTCTGGCTTCCTCAAAAGACAATTTGGAGAAAGCATTCAAATGACTCGCTATTTATGAGTTTGACTTGTGATCTATACCAAGCCTAAAAACTTTTACGGCTTTTTCTCCGACTTTGGAGACCATGTATCCTTCTACATTAACCCATCTGCTGTTAGCCCTGACTGATGAGAAAATTTCTCCTGGCATCACACATCGATGTCTTGTTGCTGTCGGTAATTTTCCCTGATGGAAGTAGAGGGCTTTTTTTGGCCAGTCTATGGGCTCATTTGTTGCCCTCTATATCGCAGTATACAGGTCAGGTACTCAGCATAATCAGACACGGTTCTACGTGCCTTGAGCATTCTAACCACCAAATATACTACACGACTAATGCAAACAGTAAGGTGAATTGTACAGATTCTTTTTAGAATGCGAAGAGTACGTTTGACTGTAATACTGGCCAGATGACTTAAGTCTTCAAAGACTCAAAGAAGTCAGAAGTCGGTTGAGATATGACCTAAATGCCTAGCATGTAAACTAAAAGGATAGTGTCCTGCCAATAATGTTTCTGGCCTAGTTGGAGCTACAGGTCTCTTAAGAGACATCCCAAGGATTACGGGATGGCATCCACCCTAAGCATCGCTCTTAGTGAGAGGTGTTGTTTCGTTCGCCTTGTCTAGTTAGATGAATGCTAGCTGTTATACTTCTGGTTCTAACGAAGGTCACCAGTCAGTTGGGCACAAGAACTGGATGGAATTTTCAATAGCTTAACCGGCAAACCAACGACGTTTGCCAACATTATCCAGGTTATTAGACTCCTTTGGAAATAGAAATCTAACAAACGACGGAAGAATAACCCTTGCAAACCGTTGCTACTTTGGTTTGGCAAAACAGCCAACTCGGCGGACCAAGTTAATGCTCTCTATAGAACGCTTATCTTACCAGTCTTGGTGTATGGAGCCGAGTTCTAGATGATAAGTAAGAAAACTAAGCACTTTGGAGCGAAGAATGGCGAATGGAAGAGACGATTCAACCGCGAACTCTATAAACTACACGAGAGCTTAGATGTAGTCCAAATGGTCAAGAAACACCGACTCCATTGGCTGGACCACATCGAGCGAATGGACAACAATGCTCCAGCCAAGAGGGTCTTCGAATCACAGGCCTCAAGTTCGAGACGACGAACCTCCGGTCCAAAACCAAGTTTTCGCGTTTGCAAACAAAAAAAACTTGGTCTTCATAACGAGTAGGAGCCTGCCTGGATCTGCAGAGGATGGAAGGCAGCCTTGTCTCAGGCAGAAACTCTAGAGAAACACAATCTCTAAATTGTTTTCAAATACTAAATGTGGTGGTCGTTTCGTCACCCTTTT
The DNA here is from genome assembly GCA_949716465.1 of Chalcosyrphus nemorum. Lineage (NCBI taxonomy): Eukaryota > Metazoa > Arthropoda > Insecta > Diptera > Syrphidae > Chalcosyrphus > Chalcosyrphus nemorum. The sequence goes on along the minus strand of OX454334.1, from coordinate 57,289,507 downwards.
GTCTGCTTTATTTAAAAAGAGCAACAACTTTTTGACACTCTTCAAAAGGACTACTCACTTATGACCTAAAGGTTGAGAAAGGTCATTGTAGAAGAAGTTCTAAAATAGAGAAATAAGCCAGTCACTCAAACACTGTCTTGAGAAGTCAGGATATCCGAAACTTGAAGGGTTACTTCCTTGAAACCAACTTTTATGTATTGGAACTCTCAGAAAAATACTTTCTATCACCAAAATCTGTTATTATAAACATTTCATTTCTCATTCAGTTCATGACCACCCTGCCTTGGGCAGAAAAGTGTCCTTCACATTCATGTGTGCATATGGCACCTGGCACCTTTCTTAAAAACGCAGCGTCATTATGCCATTCATATGTCAGTAGCTACCCTCTTCCTGCACTTGAATGATGAATTGTTCTCGAAATAGAGTGCACTTTCTGCGGGTGTAACTATCTTTTATTCCCCCAGTAAGTGTTCCTCTGATTCGTTTCAAGTAAAAGAGTTAAATTCAAAACTTAATGCCAGGATAATGAATATAATTCCTCCTCAGCCTCACATGTCCCCTTCAAACAGATTGTTTACTTTATCTTGAATTTTAAATTCACTTTTCTGTGAATTGCGAGGGTATACCTATTTTTCTGGGAACAACACCTGTACAAAATCCCCACAATCAGAGTGGGGGCTATAATTTTTAACGAGAAAGAATAACAATCAACCCCCATCTACCACCAGTTGCTCTGCTCGCACACACACACACACTTACACATAGTTCACCACCTTTTTTGCAAGGCTATTAAACGCTGCGATTTTCTACCAACAATGGGAAATAATACTCGTAAAACTTGCCTGTTGCACAAGGATAAAGGTGTATCCTTCACAAAAATTGGGGTTTTTTCATAAATAAACTCGTACCTTGATTTCGAATTTAATCTTTTTTCAATTTTTAACGACTTGCATTTTATTCCATTTTCTCTTGAACCTAAGAACCACTCTTCACTGTTTGATAAAAATCACTGCTCTTTGAACAGTTCATTCACTCACGGAATCACAGTTTATTAAAATATTTTTATTTAATTTTTTTTAGATTAAATTTTAATTCACAAGAACACAGTTATTTAATTATAGTGTAGGAGCTAGGTCGACCAATTCACAACGAGTTCCCGGGGAAAACTGTTGAGGGAGCCGTCTAAAAAAACGGGATTCCCATTGCCAGTTCGGAAAGTGTTTTATTTCGGAGAGCAAGAGCTTGTTGTGTTGGGAAATCCAGAAAATTTCGAGGGAAAAGAGCTTTTCACGAGGCGAAGCTTTGTTCTTGTTGGCTGAATGCGGCGAATTGGTGGGCGAACTTCAGCTTTACCCCACGCGATAGTGGGTGGTGGGGAAATGGTATAAAATTTAATTAAGCTCCAACCTTCTAATCTGCTTTACTTACAACATCACCTCACACCACTGTGTGTGTGTGTGTCGGGTTGTCCTTCAGTTTGTGGTACACTTGATGGGCTAAGTTTATCTCTATGACTGACTGACTGAAGTTGCCTCCTCTGCTCCTCAACTATGATGGAGAGGAATGCTAATTTTAAAAATAGTTTTGCCAGTTTCAGTCTTTTGAAGCTATTTCGTTATATGACACGGTTTCTATAAATGTGTGAGGAGGGTTTTTGACCTTTTCGATGGTGTTTTTTGTGTTGGTTTCGGTCAATTTCCGGGAACGAGAACGTTGAAAGGACGTTGTTTTAATGAGATGCCAATGGGTAAGGTCTTTATGTATAACTGATTGTGCGTGATTAGTATTCCCTCGGGATGTGGGGATTTTCAATGAATGTGTGTTGGCTAATGAATAGGGCCTGGGAAGTGGGTACCTGCATTTCGGAGCGAGCTTAATTATTTTGGATCCTGGAAGAGAATGGTGTGACGAGGGACGATTGAAATGGGCTTTTTTTCCCTTGGGGTGTCTATGTAATTGGTGGTATTGAATGGGATATGTACTTTGTTTGGATTTCTCCTTGCGTTTTATGGCGGAGTTTGAGTAGTTTTAATTCTGCGTGGTACTGGGGGAATTGGTATAGATTTTGGTAGCTTCTTTCAAGAAGGAACTGATTTGAAGGCCTAAGTCATAGAAATAAAAGCTCTTGAAGAATCTTAATCTCTTCCATTTACTTACTCTGTTCAAGATTAGGCACCTTTGGCTGTAGCTAGGTCCTTTCGTCAACTGTAGTTCCATTTATTCAACACCTTGTACAGCATCCTTTTGCAGTTTTAGTTGCATTGGATGATAGATGCTTGCTTCAAACCTAAGCCAAAAAATTGCTTGCACTTTGAGACCGATTGAGAGGCTATCGAGTCTATTTCTTTGACACAAACTAAGCAACAAGGGAAGACAAATTTGCTTAGTATTTTCCATATCCTTCATGATAAGATAGGACCTCAATATAACGCCCAACTGCGAGTTTAAAACTAATGATTGGATGAATGGTATTCTTATTCAATCATTTTGCTAAAGGAGCCAACTTTGTGTGTGTGTTGCGAGACCCTTTGTTTCTTTATTGTTTGCCGCATTTGCCGAAATAATATGCAGTTTTATAGCTCCTGCTGGAAGCTTTGTCCAACTAACTCCGAGCTTCTACATGGCTATCTTTTCTGCTTTTCCTTCGCGGCATCGTCAGTCAAGCCATTCCTTCGCTAGCCATGTTTGGCAGCATATCCCAGCTAATAGAGGAAGCAGACTTGTAACCTTTTGCATGAATTCTTGTTCACCTAACTGATCTGTCTAATGTACGAAACGCAATTTCTGATGAAGTCGATGACAGGTAGTGTGATCGCTTGTTACCGCGTTTGTCCATGTTTCAAACCCCATCGAGAGAACAGCAATATAGTGACCCTTTCATTGGAGAGAAGCATTAAAGAATTTAGTCACTGCACAAATCCTTATGGCAACCAGCACCCCTCTTTCATGCAGGCTTGCCTTTGAAGTAGTTGGCTTATATGCATTGTAGGTTAGTTGGTATCAACAAGTCCTGTAGCTCTCGGCAAGAATGTTACGACAGCACAATACTTTCTCCGGCAATTCTTCAAGGTTATGTTAGATTGGCTGACTGCAGTGGGTGCAGCCACACTTAGGCCAGAAAGGCCCGTAGAGATACAGAAAAAAAAATAAATATTAGCCCGTAAGCAGCCCATAGAGGGCCAAGGGCTAGCTTCTCACAACTGTACATGTTGTGCGTGGTATACATTTCGGCACATACAGAAGGGTCCTACAGTTTTACGCCGTATCCGAAGGGCAAAGGGGTTTTGAGAAGCTTTCTCATGACAGTGAATACTCTTGAATGTTTGTCAGACACTCGGAAGAGGTGGGGCCGTGAAAAAACTTTTGATGGTATTTTTCTGGATTCGAACTTAGAGAGATACAGAACGAATCGCATATACCCAGTCCACCCATTATCACCAGCAGGAGTTCACTAAAAAGAGGCAATTGACGTCTTAGTCAGCAAGTTCGCCCTTTGAAAAAGTATTCACCTAAGAAGTTGCACTTCGGATTGAGAGACCATGGCATCTGCACAGAAATGAGGTATAGTCTTCTCCTCCTCCTCGTTCATGTACCTTCTGCAGAAATCGTTTGAAGGGAGGCGCAGTCTGTGTCCTGTGATGACTCACATTTTGGTACGTACTATATGAGACCAGTTTAGCTTTGTCAGTTTGAGGGAGCGCTTCACATCCAGCTTAGACCAGATCTGCTTGGTAATGGAGCAAGTAGTGCAGTTCAACTTCCTGTGATTACAAGCGTTAAGATCATCCTTTTCGAGTAGAATCGAAAGAGTTGTGCCATGCCTAGCTGGTTTTTCATTCATTCAGTTGCCTTGGGTGTTACAGTGGCCTGGCACCCATATTTGGTGGATTTAACATTGTGCAGTCATGAGATAGGTGGCATTTAAGAGCAGTTTTGGAGTTGAATGTGACTGACTTCAGAGATTTTTTTCTGCTTGACATCCCTCGTCAATATTACATTATACTTCAGCCACGACAAAGCCTACTTTATCGCCATTATTTCGTCGTGGAGTACACTACAGTGATTAGGGAGGCGGAGGGATTTTGCGTTTTCGGTTTGTTTCATCTGTAAAGAAGCCGATGGATGGATCAAGGAGGAATTTGAATCTCGAAATTCTTGTTGATGTTGGAGAAATGCCGGGATGCAGTCTAGTTGATTGAGTATAGATGAGGGGCCTGTTGGAAGACTAGTTCACAGAGGAGATATTTTTATGGGAAGGGCAGCTTTCTATTCCACCCAGTTGCAGTGTAGGTGTATCATGGCTTCTATGGGAGTGGTCCTCAGAACACCACTGTGCTTTCAGCTTAGTTTCTTATCTAAAATGAGGCCTCCGTACTTGGTCGTTGGCATAGAGATATGGATACTTAAACGCACTCCTTAGCTTTATGGGAATGGACGTCCAGTTGTGAGCTGCCTTCCTTTAAAGACAACAAAAGATAATCATCGTATCCTTTTCCCTCTCTCTCTCCCTTTAAACAAGTCACAACAATTAGATAATCCTGCACTCCACACAAAAGCCAAACCCAATAGGTACACCTTCATTATTATTTTAAGAAGATCAACCGTCGTCGTCGAATTAATGAACTCAGTTATTCATTCGACGTTCCAAAAGGAGAAGTTTTTCATCTTCTCCCCAAAAAAAAAAAAAACCAAAAAAAATCCCCTGAATGAATCCTCCAAAAAGCTGATGAAGATGGAAGAAAAGAACGCCAAAATGAAGTATCCTCTTCAAATAAATCGTACGCTATTAGTGTGTGTAGAACGATTTTGTTGGTTGGCTCCTACTCACAGAAAGAGCACCGAGCCTCTTAAAGGGATGAAATAACCAAAAAAAGAAAAATCCTCCAGAAAATATCAAAAAGAAGTTAGATTAGGAGTGGAAATCACCAGAAATCTGACGGAGGCTTACTAAGCGCGGAAAAAAAAAACCGAAAGAAGAAACAATAAACCATGTCCTTGCCGGAGGAGGAAGAAAGGAGTAGCAGTAGCGCCCAGGGAGATGGGACGAAAAGCAGTCGGAAATGGAGAGCAATTCAGATACGAAGGAGTGTTCATTTGTGGTTACGAAGTGGATTTAGATTTGTGGTTGAAATATTTTGATGCGCAATAAAGATTGCAAGGATTTGTATTTTGGTATTCGTATTCGGCAGATTCAATACATTCAGAGAGAGATAAACGCTGAGCCGGATTGATTGCGGATGTATGCTGACATTTTATTGTTACATAGTCTGTTTGGCGGTTAAGGACGATAGATTGGAGCTTTGCTCTGAGATAAGTACTAATATTTGAGGGATTTTTCAGTGGTCACAATCTGAGAGCGGAAGAGTTCTTTCTTGCAATCAATCACATCGTCTTAGTTGGAATTCCTTTGAAGTTGAGTACGTGTAGGTGTATGCCACTGTGCGACATCCGTTTTGCCATTAAGCGAAACCCGCTTAGGGCTATACGCTTCACCCGAGCGCATCATGAACATCCTCTTAACCTCATTAAAGTCATCTTTGTCAAAATGATATTCATACGACCTTCTGAGCAGAGGAAAACTTTTCGCAAAAGTCATTAACTGCCTCTTCTCTCCTCCACTGTCTGTCTGTCTGTCTGTTTGACGTTGGTGGGAATACTTCACTTTAACGTGTGTGTATCTGAAGAAATGCGTGTGCGATAGCGTTCAGAAGCCTTACTTTCGGTTCATCACGATACACAGTACTCTAGGGCATCATACTTGGGGAATTGATTTTGATGCTGATGATTCCTTTTTGGTTTCGCCAGCCGGAGTGCGGGTAATCATAACGAGCCTTATGTGGTTCCAAAGAGAAGGTCATGAGAGTCACTTTTTATGATAAACATCCGGTTTGTCGGGCGGTTTATCCTTTTGGGGATCGTATGCTATTGCTATTGCTTGGATCTGAAGGTTGAGTGGTTTTTTTCTCTTACTTTTGCTTGTCCTGTATAAGATAGGAGTATAAATAATGGCACATATGCGGGAGAAGAGACTATCTGTGTGCGGCTTTTTGGTCGAGAGGAAGGACTTATCGATTGTTTCCTCTCCTTTGAGGGACTCAAGTGGGAAGTGCTTGCTGTGTGTGCGTGTGGGTTCGAGATAAGAGACTGAAACATGAGAGATTCTATCATCAAAGTTATTTGGGTTCTTCACTTCAAAGGGTGCAATGTTTAACTTGGCAAAAAAGGGGAACGATGTCCTTAAATGGCAAGAGGTCAAGAAGAAGTTAACTTATTTCCAAGTCTCCTTCCTCTATTCCGCTGTTAATTGGCTGAAAATCCTTCAGTTCCAGTGAATAGCCCGTCAGGGATATACATAAACTCCTTAATCCAGAAGCCAGACGCTTACAAACATTCCCTCCTCGCAAACTTTAATACACAATCACATTAAGGACATCCCTCGCTCATATCCTCCACCACCACACCAAATCTTATATTCATAACAGTAAAAGGACTCATAAATCCTTACTTTCTCGTAAAACAAAATGCAAAATGTTTCTTTCACTTTATTCGGTTAGTCAATCCTTTCACATGAGTACAATTCGCAGGACGAAGGCATCAAAAAAAACAAAAAAAGGAAAAAGGAACTCGTTATCGTCTTCTGTGGTTAAGTAATGGTAGTGGTGGCGGTGGTTGAATCGGAATCCCCTTCTCTCCTATTGCATGGAAAAACAGGACCATCATACATAATAAGGAGAATTACAATTTCATGAGACTCGCACACAAAACCCACGCAGGGAGGTCGTTATTTAGATCCAAAAACACACCACACACACACAGGCAGAGACAGAGACACAGCAAGGACATTTCGTATAGAATCAATTCAAATAAAACTCCATAACGAATAAATAATAACCATAACCACAACCAGTTGCATATTTCCAAGGAACTACTGCTCCAACCAAGTGGCAGGCCTGAGGAGGGAGGTAATAAGGACGTGAAAGCTTCAACAGATAAGGTGGCGAAAAAGGCCCTAATAAATATTGGGTTGCGGTTTCGGTACTGAAGGAAAAGTTTACGAATTCATTTCCATGACAAGAGGATATGACTTTGTGTCATTTGGACGGAGCAGCTTGCTCTAAAAGAGAGAGAGAGAGAGTGGATGATGTCCTCATTTTGTTTGTTTACAAAGCGTTGATTGGCTGTGAAGAAGACTGTGAAGGTGGGTGATGAGTTGAGACAACACGACGCACGGAATAAAGGAACAGGAAATGAAGTTCTCATCGCCTTATGACATAGAAAAGTAATTAAATATTCAATTAAAGCAGTTTCAAAGATGAGACCCTAGCTTTAAGGTTGCAAAAGTTTTCCTTTTCTGTTTTCTGTTTTTTTTTTTTTTTTTTGAGCTTATTTCACAAAAGGAAAGGGTCGTCCTTGTTGAGAAGAGTCAATACTTGGTTCTTTTGTACGAGTAACTACTTTTGTAAGAAGTTTCTTTCTTCATCGTTGGGACTGGAGTCACCTATTGAGCTGTGGAGTCACCTCTGATTGTATTTTAATCATTTATGTTATTTGGAATGTATACGACAGGAGTTTTTGGTAGGTAATTGCTTTTGGCCTATAAATGTGTAAGGTAACTTTTCTTATTTTTTTAAGGATTTAAGTGAAAGTAAAGAAATTAGTCCTTTATTCACTATATTGGAGGAGTGTTCTTTGTATTGCAAGTCCCTTAGCACAGAAACTCGCGTTGACATACAAAACCCACAATAATTCCCTACTCCATGTGACAATGGCTGAACCAATACGATACGATCTACACATATTTGTAATTGCTATTTGATTTATATTAATTTAATAAGTCACAAGTTAACCAATGTTTAACCTATGTTTCCTTTCTCTTTTCAGGTAAGTGACTCTGGCTTACTTCCTTTACATGCAACCCTACACTGTATATTCGGCTTAAGGTAACTAACAACCTTCTTGTATTATTTGAGATTTATTCCAATGTTAGATGAGGTAGATGAGTAGGTAGAAATCCTTTAAAATTCGACACCAAGATGTATGCAATACATTTTGAAACGACATAAATCTGCTGCATACATTTGAGTGCTGTTTGAACACAATGTCTTGGTTGTGTTAGGAGTTCTTCTAGGGCACGCTACTTCTCCATAATTTTTCTTAAAATTTAAGGACTAAACAGAATTGCTATAGAAATCGATAGACTAACTCTTTTTGTCATGTTGCTTTAGACCAGAACCGGGCCAAATGCTCCTGACGTTTTTAAATGTGCAGCTAGATGTTCTTTTCTTGTCAGGGCTCGATAGAACTTCAGTATTTGTGTTAATAGGGGACTTCCTTTCCTAGTGTTGATTATTGAAGCTAGGTTTTCTCGTGTCCAGGCATTTGTGAGTACTTCTTCTAATCTTGCGCAGAGTTACACCTTTGGACTACTCCAGCTTTGGCAATCCCCATGTGCAAACTTTCTACTCATTTGTCTTTAGGACAGCTCAACATCAGATCCATAAAAAAATAAAACAAAAACCGGGGGAAATTTTGTTCACGATAGAGTAGATTGTGGTCTTAGCTTTCATGGTTACATAATCCCTGACAGTCACTGTCTAGTGCCTAGAAGTGCCTCATTCTCTTCCAGATACTGAACTCAGCGTTTCATTATGGCATTTTATCACTATCCCTCTTCTTGCCAGCGTCTAAGAGGCTTCCGAGAATATTTCTGCTTGTTAAAAGCAGCTTTTTATTCTTTTTGCACAAGCAATATGAGCATTGCCAGCTCAGTTGTTATTCTCATGTCCAGAACCCTGTCCTAAACCCTTCACAATTGCGGAAAAATGCTGACCAAAAAACAACTGCCAAATCCAAAGGCACCAACAATTGATTGGCACTTTCTGACCCGATCCCAGGCAACCTAGTAGGTAGAGGTTAAGTCGGACGATTGTGTGCCTTCTATTCCAGATCATAACCTCATCATTAATTTCAATATTTATTTCAAGGCATCGTTAAAGTTGAGCCTCGGTTGAGCTTCGGTTTGATCACAGTCTTTGATATTAATTTGGTGTTCCAGTGTATGCCACACAAATTCAACTCTCCTTATAGCTCTATCAATTCTTTTTCTTCTTTTACAGCTAATCTACAAAGATATGCATGTCGTCACAGACACTGATATTTCTGTATTTTCATACTGCTTTATGAAAGTTTTTCCAGGCCCAATTCAGTGCTAAAAAATCCATTTCTTGATTTAGCTCTAGAAGCATGAGTTATGCCGAACTATGCCGAAGCTTTGTATATAAAAGAATATCTGTTAAGCAGAGGCAAACTCATTTGCGATAAGGTGTTTTGGCAATGTTTAAAAATCGACGATGACACAATTTATGGCATGTGAATCACTCAAATAAGAATGAATACCTTGACTACAGCACTCCTACTACTTTGTGTAGCATTACAATATGCCCCCTCTCTCTTTCGCATAAGTACACCCCACTATTCTCCTCTGTCACCCTTCACTTCTCACATTCACATCTTTCGTTCAATTCAACTCCATGCACTTCCTCTCTGAAATTCTCCTAATTTCGATCCCAACCGAGGTGTGATAGAATGTGTCAACACTTTTTTGAATTTCGAACAGGAATTCAAACAATTCCAACGTAAAACGAAAAGACTGCATAGTTTGACCTATTTTAAGAGGCAGCAACACCCAAGCACCACCCTCAATGCGAGATAAATTACCCTGTGGATAATGTCCTATAGACGTGCTCCCATCAACACCCACCAAAGCCGGCATTTTCTCCCTCTTAAATGAGACGTGCCGACATAATTGCTACGAATTTCATGCGAAATTGTCGTCTCATGCATTTAAAGTGTCGATTTTTGTGTTCTGGGTTGGACTTACCATTAAATATTCAGTTACGTGCGTTTCAAAATGTGTTAACCGAACGGACATGCGGACATGGCAATGTAATTACTCTGAATGGCCACTTGGTTGAGAATAATTTAAAAGGACACCACCAGTCGTTACACAAAAAATTGCGTGCACAGCTCAGCTCCACACCCAGATGCACCGAAAATGGACAACACACGCAAGGAACTTGAAATTAATATTCGGACATGCAATCCTTGTCAGCTGAGAGCGGAATTTATGAGTCGAGTCGTCAGCTGCTGCTGCTGCACCCAGAAACATGAAAAGGAAACTCGAGATTGTTTGTTTTTTTTTGCAATTTATTTAAAAAAAAAATAAATATCTCCCCCGCCTCTTTGTCTAACACACTAAACGATATGATATATACCTTCCCGCCGTCTCTGACGAACGAATAATCTTTACGACCTGTCCGCGCTTCAGTCCAAAGTATCGCGCCACTGGGTCACCCGCCTGGATCCTCATCAACATGTTCTCCTTCAGTTTGTATCTTTGCAGCAGCTCCATTTTTTCCTCGGGCGTCATGACCACATGTTCGGGTACCAATTCGTGTTCCGTGATGTTGATCAGCAGTTCCGATTCAAGGAATTGCTCGAGGATGTACTTTGGCGCCATGTCTACCAGTGACTGCTTAGCTGATGGAGTCATACCTCCTTGCACCACGACAATTGCACGATGGATGTTCTCCTCCTGCATTCGAGTGCAGTAGGTCTTAATAGTTTTGATTCCAATCTTTGGCTCTTCGGGGAAAAATACGAACATCTGGTCTGTCGGGTCGTCATTGTGGGCAACTAGGACAACCAAGTCGCTTCTGGCGGGACGTTTTTCGCTCGGTTTGTCGCCAAACATCTCCTTGAATTGCTCCAGCGTTTGGTCGAGTTCATCTTGGGTGACGAGGTAGCCCCGGTCGTGGCTCAGTTGCATGATTGTTTTGCGAATTCTCCAGAGTTTATAGGTTTCTGCTTCATCATCCATGGTGATTGTTTGCTTTCGTTGTTAGTTGGAGAAGTGTTAATTAATAAATTCACTAGTTGTTAATAATTATTTTTGCAGAAATTTACACTTTATTGAGGAAATTCTAGAATTAAATGTGGCTTCTGAAAATGTTTTGTTGAGAACTGTCAAAAAGAAGCATGTCAAATGCACTGTGTTACCGACAGTCATAATTACATAGTTTAGGGTGCCCTTACACTTTGTTGGCATATGTGATAAAATAATGAGAAGTAAAACGGAATACATTTTTGTTTTATGCCGATTTAAGCGAATTTGTTTCTTTAAAAATAAATTGGGTTAAATAGAAAGTCTTTCCATATTCAAACTATTTCAAAATAGTTCGAGAAGTGTTTTGATATAAACATTTACCAAAGAAAATAAATAATTTAACATTCTCGTGAATGTGGATTGCGTTCCACATCTGTGGAATGTGAATAAGATTTGACAGTTCGCAAGAAGCATTCACTTATTCGCGAATTTACGCAGGAGAACACCTCCATGTAGCTACAGAGGCTACCATCTGGTTCAGCGGGCACCGAGTAGTTTTTTTATTCTCTCATAAATAGACAGCTATCAAGTAATTTTCTAGTTTAAGGATGGTTTCTAATGATTGCCGTTGTACAGTGTCTTCTGTCACGTCGCCCTCCGGTGGGTCAAAGAATAACTCGTATAAGGCTCCTTATGGCCCTCAGAAGAAAATTATTTTTCAATCAACAAAATTCTGTATAAAGTAACGACAATTAACCGGTTCTTGTGCTACTCAAAGGTCTCACTAAAAAACTTTTTTCAATGATTTTTATCTCTTCCATTAAAAGGATGTCCCTAAACCGTTATTACTCCTCTAGACACTCTTAAGATTCACTTTAAATATTCCTAGTGTATGATTTCTTTCTTGGTCGTAAAAAGCCCAGTAAAATGTCATGCTGGTCCTCAAAAAATCCTTGAAATGTAACTACATACTAATTTATTTGTCTTAGATCCATTGAACCCAACTTTTCGCCCGATGATGCTTATCAATTACAAAATCTGGCGCCGAACTTTAGAAGAATTCAATCAATTCGCCAGCCAGAAAAGAGACCAACTTGAAGTAGTTCCTCCCTCCCAATCAATGCCATCGATTTACAAGTAAAAACAAAACTTTTGTCTAGTGCGTCTCTTTAGAAACAAAAGTATCCTTTTGCTGTCGCCTAATTGAAACCAAAACAGAACAATCTTTTCGAAGAATTTATTACCGTCCAACCCCTGCCAATCTGAGTGGTGTAAATTTTGCCCCCGAAAAACTTTCCAGCTCTCTCTCTCTCATTCTTATACCGATCCTGTTTCCTAAATTGATTTCAAAATTTACGCTCAGAGTTTAATTTTCCAAACTAGACGAAAAGGATAAGGTGCAGCCGAGGTTACGCTGTAATTTGAAACTAACTTTCTTAGGTAAAGTTTTGTTGCGCCATAAATTAGTGTATAGTTGATTATAGTTTGCTTGCTTGTGTGCTCTGAGGATTATTGTTACTACGAGTGTTGTTCGGTTGTCTGGTAGTAATTTTTTGTTTTGTTTCTTTCGGTTTCGTTCGTCTTTAGGTAACAAATTATGGTGTCCCAAGGGGATCATTCTATCTTCACCATAGCAATTGCCTTGGAAAGTTGATTTAGAGAAATGGAAGGACATTGCATCATCATTTTCTCTTCACACACAGTTGTAGACAGCGAGCGGGGGAGGAGGAGGAGGAGAAAGAAAGTGTCAGGGATTATATTCATTTAAAAAGACTTTGCGGTTGCTGTTCTGCTGAGAGATAAGTTTTGTTAAGTTATTCTGTTGTTTTTGTGATGTTTCTGCTGCTGCTTGTTACACTGTAACTGTTGTTTGGTGTCCTTTCGTTAATTGGATGCAATTATGTGTTGAATAATGAAGTACGGAATTTTGTGCTGAATGAGATTTTGGTCTCTACGTGGTAGAATGGAAGATGTTTGCAATTAAAATGGAAATGGAGTGATAATTTGAGTTCTGTGAACTTCAAAACAGTCTGCGATTAAGGAGCAGAAAAGTCATAATAAGAAACAAATGACAATTGAGATGTTAGAAGGGCCAGAAGGATTGGAAAATGTTTAAAGGATGTGGGAATGGTAAATGTTAATTGTCGTCACTGTTTCAATTGTCGTTCTTGTTTCTTGGTGCCTTCTTGCCTTTTTTTTATTACCAACTCAATAATTTGATCAGTTTTTGTAGGATTTACCAACTACGACCCTTCTAGGGATCTAAATGGTCCCTAGTGTCTTATGGTAAGCTCATAACCCTACTCAATCCAACGTAACCTATTCTAGCCTCAGATTTGTAGCCAATATTCCGTTGTGAGTCCTATTAAGGGGCTGTTGGTGACCTTATTTCAGTCACAGTCAATCTTTTGGCCAAGCAGTCGATAAGGCAGAGTGCTTTTCTTTTTGTTAGATTAAAGCTTCAAAGGTACAATTTTAAATCAGTTTTATGTCTTATTCACCTCTCATCGCCTACGACAATCAAAATATCTAATTTCCCTATCCAAACTGACCACTAAGGACATTCCAATCACGTAGGTATCCTTCTTATTGGTACGTGGGGCTTTCTATTTATAAATTACAACTTACAAGGCGCAATTGCATACAACATTGCCTTCCATCTCTGTGCTTAACACTCGATTGAATTATCAATGAAACAAATCAAATTACAAATTCTCTTTATACCGTTATGCACAAAATCCTACAAGGCACAGTACAGCCACCCACCACTAAGAACCCCTCAATTGATGTCACGTCAAAAGCAACCAAAGACCAAGAAGCATCATCGCCTTCTCCTCCAACACATCACCCTCTTTATATAAACCTAATCTTAAATGTTTTCCCTAAAAAATAAAGGACGAAAAAAAAAAGAAAAGGAAAAAATCCTCAAGTGCCCTGCTATTTGTAAAAGAAAAAAAAAAATCGATAATTTTTCCATTTTTTCTTAGGAAAATTGGAAAATTCTGAATCGATTTGAATCGATTTGAGTTTGCCAAGTTCCTGGAAGGAGTTTATTGTGTTATTTGTTCGCCGCTCGTCCTTGACGATGGCATAGAACTGGAAGCAATCAACTTGAGAACAAAACGTTCAGGCCTATCATCGGTCTTTAGTAGCAATAAAGAAATTCAATTTGTTTCAATATTTTCAGCTGTGCTTTGCCAGGATACTGATGGTGCCACTGATGATGATAACGGTGTCCTAGAGGGTTGAAAATTATTATTTTCCTTTTCTATGAAATCGTTTTTGAATTTGATCTCTCGGGGGGTCCTTGAGGATTCTATAAAATCCAAATCAGCTATCCCGGCTCACTCAAAGTGCCAGTTAAAAGTCAGGATAAGCTTCCTGTTTACTGTGCACTCTCACATATCCTTTTGAATGTCAAGAACTATTTCCTAACCACATTTTATCTGTCATTACGACGACGGAAGGAAACTGCTGCTGTACTGCATTCTTGAGGTATAAAACTCTAGTGCTCTAGGAAATTTCATTATTTCCCATCAACTCGGAATTGGCTTATGTGAAACGCAGGACGAACCAAGGATATGCAGAAAATGTTTAGTGATTTCTTTTTTTTTTTTCTGTGTGTACACACATAAAAAGAAAAGAAAAAATAACGGTATATCACGCTTCACTATAAAAAAAAGTTTTCAGTGCTGCACATTCCACAACTTTTCGCTTCAGACACACACACACAGCGGCATCGTGAATGTAATAGACTTAAATGGAATGCTTGCTGCGTTGTGAAAGGATGTGAATTGCGCTAATTTTAAGGAATCTAGCACGAATAAGTGCAGATACTTTTTTATGAATGAAAAAAGTACGCGTTTCGGTTGTGCATTCATGGGAATTCTTTGAATGGATGTGAATCCTTTTGTTGATTTTTTTTTCTTTCACGCAAACACGCACAAGGTATCCTTTTATGCATGTGGTTTTAATTGATTTATCTTTTCATAGCCTTGTGCCTGTGCATGAAACAAAAAGGTAGAAAATGCGTTTAAGGCATCAATTAAGAACTAGTCGTTTCAACTGCTGGAAGCAACGGTGGAGAATACAAAGGAGATATCACTCAACATGAATACAGATGTCTTGCGACGAAGGACCAAATCTTTTTGAAGAAAAAGGAACCAACAGAGTGGAATTATTTGCATCGGGAATGCTGTCTTCTGTCTTTTAAGCGCAACCATCATCCGCGAATGAGTCTTGCAGGAAACCGAACCAAACCATCTCCAACGATCGCATATTCAAGGTCACCAAAAACGTTGCAAAATGTCTAGGCATCCTTAAGAAGTGGAAGATATATCTTATCCCCATTTACCTGGCTTCAATTGAGGAGCCATTCATCCACCCCAAGCTGGATTAGAACGCCCACATCTGGTCAGGACCGTTTTGCACTCACAAGATAAAGACGACCCATTTAAAGTTTGTGATTTCTGCCAACTAAATGTCATCTTAGCATTTCATTACAAGGAGTCCTTGTAACTTATTTGTCATGTTGATTCGCATTTAGCTCCTATGATGTTCGGCACACATATAGGTACATAAGTGTGTACCTATATTCGTTTGGCTTAGCGTGTCCGCTCACTTCCACTATGTTGCTGCTGTCGTTTACCTCTCTTCCTCTTCTTTTTCGCTCTCAACTCATTGTCTACTCTTTTCATATGTGTCTTCCAGCTAAGAGCTTACTGAATTCCAGCTCTTTTCCGATTCCAACAGGTGATCTAGTACATTTTTCGGTTGGTCTTTCTTCTATTACTGTCTTCTGTCAGTGATGCATTTTGTATCAGGAATCGCTAGCTGTGAGGGACGTTTTGCTTCATGTCTTAAGGAGAATGGTAGACTAAGCTTTACGTTGTATATATATATGAACAGCGGTAGTCATGTCTCCTTTGGTACTCGTAGTTGTTCTGTTACATAGAAGTTACCTTTATCATATTTCTTGCTCAAATGTGGGTCTCAGTGATGGGGATACTCCAATAAGTCCAGCGACCCTTAGACGACAGGCTTCATCGTTGCTGCTACAACCAACTTGAGTTTCTTTCTGGTTCAAACTCCCCTGCGGAAGAGGTTCCAAGTTCGTATCCAGGAAAATGCCATCAAAGTTTTTTTATGGGCCCATATCTTGCGAGTGCTTTTGCGAGTATTTACTGTCTTGAGAAAGCTTCTCAAAAAACTCACTGCCCCTCGGTTACAGCATAAATTGTAGGTCCTTTTTGTACCGACAGAAATGTATACCACCCACAAAAAGTACATTTGTGAGAAGCTAGACATTAGCCCTCTTTAAGCTCCTTATGGCCTAATATTTATTTCATATAAGTATTTCTAGACTATAGACGCCATCATAGATGAAGTTGCATAGAATCGGCCTTTGATCGGAACCCTAGGGTACTCCTACCTTGACCGCGTATTTCTTCATATAGCATCACCCACAGCCGGCTACACACTTTCTCCGTCTACCTTAACAGTCGAGGCCTACATTTCTGTAATTGTGTTAGGCATATGTATAATCTGTTGTAACTCAATAAGAAGAGAGAGTCTTATTGAAGTTGTTTCATGAAGTTAGGTTGTTGGGTGGAGAATTTTTAGAGACTGTCAGAGTTTTTTAGGAACCATTATCTTGAGGCAAGTTTTCCCTGTTCTCCAACTAACCATATTAAATTTCGAACATCCTCATCACCTACTCTAAGAACAACATCTGTTAATTCCTGTTCCATTATTAACTCGTTAAATCTTAGACAAACCAAACACTGGTTACACAAACCGCAAAGTCTTCTAGGTAATTCCCCAAAAGATAAAACCTCCTTATTACAGTAGATAAATACATAATTTCCTTGACAATCCTTGTGTATCCTTGATGTCATCCAAAAGTATTAACTTCATCATTTCGGTGACAGTTTCAATAATTAACAATCCATTCTTAAGGGATTTTCTGTTCTTCGATTTGCCTTTTATACCTAAGCAACAGTGCCAACATTTCCTTTTATGCCATATCCTTAGTTAAGGATTCTCTTTCTGTGTGCGAATCTATCCTTGGAGTATAATTACACATAGGAGAGCGAGAGAAATAATTTAACACTCCCAATCAAAAAAGGACCATTCCGATCGTTATTGTTCGGCAATAATTCAAGGCAATTACAAAAAGCGCTTCCTGTCATGAAATTGTATGAGGGTGAGGAAGAAGTATCCTTTTTAACTATAATCCCCTCCCAGGAGCGAGAGCTTAGTCATTTTCGAAATTCTGTATTTAATTTGAGCATTAAAAGGAAAATAATTTCACAACAACGACGACGACGACGACGATGAGAGGCGTAGCTACAACAATATCCTTTGCTTTCTGGTGTAGCATTAAAATTTTATAGCTCTTTAAGGATACCAATGATAAAGTGCCTATTGAATGGGATGTATTAAATTTTGAGTGCAGGTAAGCAGAAGTTTTGCTATAAATTTCCCCCCAAAATGTTTTAATTTACATTTATTTTTAAGCCGAGAGTAGACGTAATAAAATTGAAGGACTCTTGGGGGCAGAGTCTTTAAAGGACTTTAGGTTTTCAATTGGGTTTAAGTCGAGATTTCATGTCATCTATTTGCCCCTCAGATAGAAAATAATTGGAAACTAGTCCCAAACTATTACATTCTAGGTTTCGCTAGAAATACAATTTCATCATCCTTTAAAAAATATACGAGTATCTGTACGCATTCTTAAGGACATGTCTCCTGCAGAAATGTTTCATGTTATTCATGTCTCCTGTGAGCACTTGGAAAAATTGATTTCGTTTTGTGTACTGCTGCTTAAGTAAAACATTTCTGCGCGCGTCTTTATCGTCGACGTCGTTGATGTCTCGTTATGAATCACAAAGAACCGTTCGTTTATTCATGACATCCTTTCTTTTTTTTTTTTTTTTTTGTTTCGTTTTGCAACATCATTTTTGCTTCATTAAACGTTGCTCTTATTTTTGGATTCTTGAGTTCATTTCATTATGCTTCCCTCGGTGTTTCTCATTACTTACAGGATTTGGCCCCAGCAGGTACATACATACATATGCGTGTATGCTCTCTAAGGCATCATCATGTGCGTGTGTTTTATTATTCTATTTTAAGAAAGAAAGTACAGGATAGACGTTACAGTGTTGGGAGTACAAAAGGTTATGGAAAAAAAATTCATACTCGGATGTAGGATATTTGTGTTCTGTACGCAGTTGGTCAAGTTGTGCCATCGGGGAATCTTCTTGCTTTCGGTTTATCTTCTCTTTGACATAAGTGTTTGTCTTAATTACATGATAAAAGTTTTGTGCCAAGAAAGCTCCAAAAAGGGAACACCTGTGTACGACAAAGCAATTTCCATCAGCATCACTTTTAATTACAATTACCCACTCTTCCTTTTTGAGAGGAGGCTGCTATTTTGATTCCCTGCCTCTGACAGCATCGATTCGGATCTCATACTGCCAACTGTTTTTAGGCTTCCAAAGGGTCTTGGGGTCCATGTGGCCTAATCATGTAGTAGCAGATTCACACTGAGTCGCTGGCTTACTATTTCTTGCTCGTTTCCTACGAGCTATTTCCTTATCATGGTTAAGAGTAAGAACAAGTACATATTGAAAGATAGATTCGCCAGCCTCTCACAGAATTAATATAGTATATGCCAATCGTGTAGGAGGATTTAAAGTGTTCATGATCGACAAGGCCCAATTCTTTCTCTTACTCCGCATATTGGTAGGAGTCACCTTTTCTCCCAATCGTACTCCCTTATGTCACAACTCCTACACCCACATGAGTAGTAAAGTCACTCATCAGGACATTAGGCCTTTTCAAGTTTAGCATTACCTTAGTCAAGGCAAATCGCAAGCTCTACAAGGGAGCTCGGTTGCACAAGTGCTAGAGTCAATATTTCAAGCTTAAGCTTTAAGATTGCAACCCTCCCTGCCTTCAGTATCCACTCTCAATCTCTGTCTGTCAAACTGGGAATTGTAAGAGTCCCCACTTTCGGCCAAGCCATATGAAAAATCTGCAGCTATTGAGCCTCTGCCATACTAAGTATGTATATCTTAGGTCCTTTCCTGTGAGTGATGAAACGTTCCACCTGCTATCATTGATGTCGTTTTCAAAAATCGTTAAGTCCTACAATGGCCAAGTAATGGTTTACCTGGTACCGCAATATCCGAGGCCGTTTTCTCTCTTCCTGTCTTCCTTGGGCTTCCGTTGCGTTAGCCTTCGTCCTGATACCAAGTCAAATTTAAAGTATATCGAATCCCTCTTGTGAAAATGCCGAATGCCTCTAATAACTCATCTTACATCTTGTATTACTGTCTAAAGCCATTTGAATCAGCTTCTAGTGGAGCTAACTTCCAATGTTCTAAGTTCAGTTCTTAGCTTTGGAAGATAGTTCAAGCCTCGCTATTATAATTTGATTTGTTCTTAGTTCCTCCAGGAGTAAGACTTTAGGATCTATCGATAGCGAGAGTCGTTTTAAAGTCTTCTACTTCTTTGAAAGTTAATTCCACTGGCAGCAGGTTCGTATGGCCTACAGTCTGCTGTGGGACTGCATCAACGAGGTTCTCCAGCTATCTGAGTCGTAGGCCAGTTAGGAAGTTGCTTGTGTTTGGTTCTATTTAGGCCTGTTACCTAAGGTGAGACTGTTCTCTACTACGCCATGATTCTAGAGTCGAACATATGCCTCAACCAATTTCCAACGACTTTACATGCTCCAGCTGCTGTTAACGCATTCTTTTGAGTAAGCTTTGAATGGTTCTATTCAGAGCTTAAAGTCCTTTGCTTTCTAGTAGAATTGTATTGGATTAGTCTCTCAATGTCCTTGCTTAACCGCTTCTCAAAAGCCTCCTTCTTGTTTTAGAGATCCACTCTTCTTTCTCTTCCCCCGTTGAGTATATTGGTACAGCATTCAGCATCCAACGAGTGGTTTCTCTTTGCCTTATGAAGCTAAAGCAGAAAAGGACGAATTTCTAGACCTGACCACAATGTGATCAATTTGGTCGTGATTGCTGCTTAACTAGACCTTGTTATCGTAGCACTGCAGTAGCTCCTAAGTCCCGGCCAATAAACATAAGTGCAAGTAAGGTAACTTTGTTAGAAACACAGTGCTTGTATATAGAACGAAAGAGTTCTTTTGAATTCCTTCAAATTGCTTCCAGCTCTTGTCCTTCAATACAAATAGATTTGAGTGTAGTACCACAGAGTTATACGCACTTTTGGATTGCCTTCAGGTAGACTATTCTATCTTCACAGTTCGCAGTTCTTATTTAGAAAAATAATTAAATTCAATTAGAAATCCCCTCCAGTTCTTAGTGCAACCACAAAGTAACCGACCCGTAATTCGAAAACTCACCACCAGGATGCACATTTCTGTGGCGAATTTTTACGCCCACAAGATCCTGTTGCACACCATTACTGCCGCCCTAACCGCTGAGCGCAACCCACCCACAAGTTCTTGTGGTTTTTCCTCTCAATTATGACAGTTTTATTGAAACACTGTTCCACAAGAACACCCTTCAAGTGGGTGGTGAGCGAGCAACAGGAAGGACTTTCTCCTTTCACGTTAGTTTAAAGGAAAAAAAAAAAAAAGAAGCTTGCCCGCAAGGTTTAACTTGATTATGGGTTACTTGATTGACTTTGAGGTTTGTAAACTGCTTTTGAGGTAAATTGCACAATGATTGTCAGTTATGCCTTATAATATTGATTAGTCTGATCAATGATTAATGGTTTTAGATGAAAACAGAGAAAACAGTTTTTAGGCAAACATTTCATCCCAATCAATCAACACAGCACACACATTCAAGTCATCAATAATAATATCCTTCTTGTGCTGTGATATTTACCATTCCAAATGGAATGTTTCAGCAAAAATCATTCTCGGATTCCTTTTGTAAGCATAATTCCCCAACAACGACAACTGATTGTCTCAATGCGTACCAACAGCAGGACATGTAGTAAGTATTTGAGATCCTTTCATCCATTCAGATTTGATTTAGTCCATTGCTGGCTGCGACTGTGTGTTATTATTTCTACTAAAGCAATTTGTCCCCAAATAAGGATTAGAGATACATATCTCTCTTTTTGTTTCGTCCTTTTCTATTCCTTCTTCTACTTGGGGGTAATATCGTTAATATCAATGTGCATTGAAGGATTTATGTTGGATCTGTTGGATTTTCTCATCAAAAACAGAAATAACAAATCAGCAAAAGATTGCGGCATTCATTACTTTTCTTTTAGTCTTCTGCTCCTTACAATAAAAAGGATTTGTTCTGGCTGAGTATATGGAGAGAAAAAAAAAAGGATAGAATAGTCGTTTGGCGATAATGAATAAACTGTGCGGCAGTTGGGATGAATTAAACACTTAATCCTTAGAGAAAGGCTCTGCTTTCAGTTCGATTTTGTTTTGCAAATCTTTTCTGATTTGAATAGGCTATAAGGATTTAGCAGGAAGGAGATAAGATATTTTATTATCCCCATGGGCAATAAACAAAAGCAATTTTGGACATTCGTACAGAAGGACATGTTTTAGAGGTCGTTCATCTCTGTTCTGTGGAGCCTTATTCATGTGGGATGTAAAATTTTAAAGGTTATGACTACATACAATGGTTCAGTCGGCAATGACAAATGAAGGATTCGTATAATTTTCTTTGAAGCGAGTGACCTTTCAGTGAAATCAGCTTTAAAGAGCTGTGAGTTGATTCAATAAAACTCTGCAAGCCTTAGGTAGATTTTGAGCTCGAAATCGGGCATTCTTCTGGCATTTTTAAATATTTTAAAGGCATTTCTTAGACAGGATTATAGCTAAAGAAAGAGGCTACGTTTCGTTCAATAAATGGAAGGCGTTGCATAACTTTTTAAGGAACTTAGATGAGATGAGTTGGGATCAACTTTGGGACTTTGCAGAACTCACAAACCAACACCGAAGAAAGAACGAAGAATGGACGATTTTGTACCCAACGGGCTACAAGAAAATCCTCGGTCACTTCGAAAGAGAAATTCTTTGTTAGATATTCGGTCGTTGACGGGTTTGAGAGGAGAAGATTCAACAACGAACTATACGAGCTATGTAGCGAGCTCAACTTAGTCAAAAAACTGCGTATTGGACGTCTGAGATGGCTAGGACATGTAGAGCAAATGGACACCAACGCTCCGGCCCGCAGATTCTTCGAATCTTGAACTATAAAGCAAAGGATCTCTTGGCACTTTCAAGTTCAAGGGGACCTCCACCAACTTGGAGTGCGCAACAGAAGGCAATTAGCTAAAGTAGAAAGGCTTGTTGGTTGATGCCGAAGTTCACTCCAAACTGTACCGCAATCTAAGGAAGTAAGGAAAAATGGGACATGAAACGACAATTACAAGTCAATTCGACACTCTTTATCCCCTTGTGGGTCCTACGCCCCGCTGTTAAGCACCATCGTCTCGGATTTCTAGCAACTGATCGCTGGCAGATCGATAACTTGTATCTAAAGATCAGTGATCTCAAGAAGCCTAGAACTCATACAAAAATGTTGCTAGTGTCTATTCGCTCAAGAATTTTTGTTCTTTACACTGTTGCTTAGATGATCAGTGATCTCGATGAATCTCTAAAAGTGATGATTTTTCGAAACTATTCGCAATCTTTTCTGCCAGATCAGTGATAAGTAGAATCAATCAAGTAGACCTCAGTCTTATATTTGAACTTGATCAGGGGATTTGTAGTTCGTTAGACAAATTTTGAGACTATCAGTAGTAGAGATCAACCCATTGAAGTGATCGTTACTCTTTCGAGACTATTTCTGCCAATTTGTGATCGTGAAATTGATCTGTGGCTTCTTCTGCTTTTGATTTCCTAACTTCAACATGGTCTTGATCTTCTTTAGACCTTGGAATCTGTAATGATCTCTATAATGACATGACATTCCTAAAAAAGGGTTTAAACTCAGCTCGTCTGTTGAATTTTTTATGTTTTATTCTCTCTCACGATCTTACAGAAGGAAAGATGCCTTTTCACCAAGTTGTGACAATGATAATAGTCTACCTGGGATGTGTCTTGGAACATCACTGAGCTATGAGCCTAGCAAACAGCCTTAAGATCGAATCTATAATGAAAGACTGCACTAAGTGCGTTCTAAGCTATTAGCAGCTAGGATTTCCTCATCTGTTTTTATGTACATATTTTCTTCTTTTTCCTGTGAAGTCCTTGGCATTTCTTTTCGTGTCCATATCGTGCATATGTCTCAGGAACATCCTGCGACTGTGGATATCTAAATTTGCTGCAACTACTTAAGATATTTCTATAGCAACCCATAAAACTAAACTGTCTTGCTAGCAAAATGTGTTGCTATAAAGAAAAGGATAACACCAAACTATACCAACACGTGTGTGTCTTACAAGTGCTTATCGCAGCGCACAGCTGGGACCCTTGTGCGGTCTTCCTCCATCAAACTGTGGGCATATTAATATAACCTCACTCACAGCACAGTGGAAACACGAATAGAACCATTTTGGGGCTCACTAATTAATTTAAAGAGAAACATTTCAAATTCGTCTTTTCTCATATTTCCCTCAAATCAAAACCCACTTCAACCCAAATATACGCACCTTAATGCCAATTTCCGTCGTCGTCGTTGTCGTTGTCCTTCCCAAAAAGCCTCTCAAATTACAAATGCTTTGTCTGCCCACGAGCTGGTTCCCCCCCATATAATGACTGCCTACTATCAACAAAACCTTTAACATTCGCTTGCCTCCATCACATAATGTATATGTATGTGTACATGCCACCTCCGCAGTTAATTACATATTTACCCAATGTTCTCGACTTTCAAAGGACATTCTGTTGCACACTGCGGTACGTGATACTTTTCTGTATCTATTCAAGCGGCAAATTCAGTATTCTTCGAGGAATTATTTAACATAATAAATTTCAGTTAAATATCCTAACAAGGACAAAGAAATGTGTCTTTTTTTTTCTCTCTCTTTCTCTCTTTCTCTACTTGGGGAAGGGCTCTATACAAAAGGGACTTGGGCTTGGCACAAAAAAAAAAAAAAACTCAACCTGTGTACAAACAATTAAGGTGGTGTTGGGCTGAAGTAGAATCCTACGTGATTTGCGTGTAATTTGGCCAATTAAGTGTTGGGTTTAAGGATGATTGTATGAAAAAAAGAGAAAAAAAAAACTCGAGATAATATCACGCACTTGAGGGTCATGTTCCAGGAATTTTTCGTTTGCGATCTCCCAAAGGCGCTTAAACGACGAAACAAGTGCATTCATTTGAGAATTAGATATAAAATTCCCAGGAAAAATATCTACATAAGCTCCTTTGGAGAGGCGGCTTACTATTATCATTAAAACGATTCCCAATCAGGACACGTGTTGTGCTGTGCAACTTAAAACACACAGCAAGCAAAGTGTGTCCTTAAAGCTGGAATGCAATTTGGTTGTCTCAATCTCAACTGACACAAACGATGAAGTACAAATATTGTGCTCTGTGTGCTCACTGA
Organism: Chalcosyrphus nemorum; assembly: GCA_949716465.1. Classification (NCBI taxonomy): domain Eukaryota; kingdom Metazoa; phylum Arthropoda; class Insecta; order Diptera; family Syrphidae; genus Chalcosyrphus; species Chalcosyrphus nemorum. The sequence continues at coordinate 57,265,119 of OX454334.1, read as the reverse complement.
ATTGCTTCTCCTGTGTGGCCATCATAAAGTCCTGTCCTGATGATGATTTCAGAGACAAACACATGAAAATTCAAGAGAATTTTGTGGATTGTGCAGATGGTCACCAAGTGGATACAATTTGGGAAATGTATATGACAATTTTGGTTGCGGATTTCTCGCCTCTTTTTTTCACTTTTGTGCGAAAAACATGATTGTTTTGGTCAGCCGAGTGGAATTTAAAATTTTACACAACGTTGGCCTTAATGAAACGTGACATTAATAAATCTCTCTCGTTTGGATTGGATTTAGGTGGATATTTTTATTGATGCGGTAAATTGCGGTATTTTGATGATTTTAAAATAATTGCTAAGATAGCTGTTTCATATGATGTCCTGCATAAGTCTGTCGGAAGGATTTAATTCAACTTTGTAGCTTACATGGTCCTAAATCGATTGGTGTTGGGTTTTTCAGTAAGCATTTCGTACTTTTATATTTGAATTAATCAAACTGTGAGTGAGATATTGTTGAAATTTTGTATCTATTTAGAAGGTTAATGTATGCCATTTTGTTTGGAATGTAACATCATTCAAATGTCTGTCGTGGCTTTCCTTGGGAGGCTTCCAATTTTCTATAACTCTGTCCCATAAATCAGACTGAATTTATGCTATGGCATTGATTATGGTAGCTTTCAGGGCAGTAGTGGTTTGTTGTTTATTGGCATAGACTTGTGACCCCACCAAAAAGAAGTCTAAGGAGGCTAAGTCGCACGATCACGGTGGCCAATTCACATTGCCTCCGGGCGAGAGACCATTTTTCGATCGAAATTGGGGTCAACTTGCAACTATTCGAGAGCTCAGTCAGCGAACAAACAGTTTTGACAGCGGTCATTATCCCTGAGCTCCTGGGTCAGTTAAGACTTGTAGTTTTGTAGGCCTTAGTCATGACGCCAAATTCGCAAACGGCCGAGTTCTTGTTCGCAGTGCGGAATTGACTGCCTCGGATTCTCCTGCTCACTCTTCCGGACAGCGGCGATATTTTTGGCAGAACTTGCGTTTCGTTGATGTACGGGTATAGGCGGATTATTTATCCACCAGGCACGTTCGAATGATCCTCTCGGAAGGACGATTAAAGCGACTGTAGTAGGGGCGTTTTAACTCTTCGTGTTAATTTTTTTTAAATGACAGCCAATCTGACAAATATAGCTTCAACAATATGACCGCGATCGTCTGACAAACCCCCAATTAGAAATCGCTATTTTTGGTCCCTTTAGATAAGCAGAATTGCCGTTCAACCTAATAAGTGTGTCCTCGCTAGATTCAGCTACGGGTATTTAATAGTACAACATGGTTTGTGTATGAGATAATTGGTCATAAGTAGGTAATCACAACCAGCTTTCATAGTTTCCCTCTGAATAAGTAAAAATTCTACGGTGGATGTTCTCGCTATATTCAGCCAATCATTCGTGCAACTGGGTTTATGTATTAACTAATCATGACTCTCGCCTTCACAATTTTGTTAATTATGATATCATCATCATGATACGGCCGGTAATATAAAGTTTTTTGCTAAAGTTGCAACGATAAAAACTTTCACGTTAACACCGCTACTACTATTCGTAAGGAAAAGGATACTAAGGCTATCCTTAATTACATAGGAAAACTTTTATTTGCTGGTACACAAATGGGAGAAGTTTCTTTTAATTACTTAAGTTCACTTTCTTGAATACTCATTTTTAAAACACCTTCTTCTTTAATTTAAATTTATTCCGCACAATTTTTTATTAGTGTTCATGGCCATAAGGTTGAATCCTTTAAAACTGAAGGTTAAACAGTTTTACAGGAATACATGTAGTGTGTGTCTAGATCTGGTGGTAAGACAAAGGACTCTCGCGGTTCAAGTGCGTGTATCCCAAACTGTAGCTGTAGGTCTAGGCGATCTCACAGTCAAGTGATTGTATGAATCGTTCATTTGAAGCATTTCAGCCTGTTGAATGACACAATCCCATGCCAGGACCGTGAGTTCTCTGATCTGCGTTCTCTGAAAGCAAGCACCGTTCAACTGAAGTACTTCAGTTCAAAGATTAACTTGTGTTTGGTTCATTTAGTTAGGTGAACTTACTTCTAGTTGAGACTCTATCTTGAAACTTATTTTCATTGTTTCCTTGAGAAGTAATCCCTTTTATTCACTTGTCCTTTTTATTATTTTTTACTACACCTACATCGTCTGAACATGTACTTAAAAATGTCACCTGTTACTTGACTTTTAAAATACGGTTTCACCCACAATTTATTACGAAAAGTCCGATCCTTGAATTTATACGGATTCTTTCTTAACCAGGTAACATTTTTTTGTTCACAAGGATTCTTGCCAACCCTCAGAAAAGGGAAAACCCGCAGGCATGCAAGGGTAGTTCTTCCTCTCCGATATCAATCCCTTCAATCAGCGGTATTTTTGTTTTTTTTTTTTTTTTTTGGGATAGAAAAGAAGAAAGAAAAAAGTTTAATGATAAAAGTTGTAGGGGTTGCTCACACCCTTTCGTCGATCCAATTTTATGTTGTATCCTATCATTGGATTGATTAAAAGATTCTCGTCCTGCTGAAGACATTCAATTTAACAAATGAGTGCTGTGTACACACGAAATAGAACCAACTTAATGAGTAGATAGTTGGATTTTAAAAGTGTAACTACCTGATGAAAGTTACATTGCAATCGATACTAGGGGAAGACCTCGTCCTGAAATGATAAAGTTTGCTTAAAGTTTTTCACTTAATTTGTGTTGGATTCAAAGACTTATTTTAAGCTTAACCATCGTTCGTATTCAAAAGGATCCAATAAGACTCACGGCACGTGACAGCTTGGCAAATCCTTTGAGAGCATTTTGTCAAAAGTCTCACATACCTGAGGATATTTTTCAATCTTCCATCTCATCCCAATTGAATTACATTTTACTGACACATTATATGATGTAGAGATTCCTTGAAATTGAATCTGTTATGATCTCATTCAAAGAAAGGATATTCTTCCCCCACAATGCAAGACAGGATAACAAACTACTTACATTTCCATCGTTCTACTGCAATTACAAAATATTGACAACCCAAATACGATTTGCATCGTCTCCTAAGCAACAGGCAGAGTACAAGTAATACTTCCTAGACAACACTTCCTTCTACGTCTTCTCCTTATTCTATTTCTACTGCGACGCTGCTTCCATGCCTCCAGGATGAATAATTCATAAAAAAAAAAAAAAAAAAACAAGAAAAATTTGAATCATACTTCAATTTTCAAATTCAATCAAATGGAATTTTCAATTTTCCCTGTTTTGTATTTGTACGTACGTATGTTGTTATATGAAAGAGAAAATTGATTTCGTCCTACTCAACCATAAGGAGGCTGGGAGGAGAGGCGGAAATGGAGTTTATATATAAATAAATACTCAACCTACACGCCTCCTGCCTCCGCCGTCATATCGACCGTCGAAGCATGTTAACTGCTAAAAAGGATGATGATGATGACGAGTATAACGTTGGTGGTACTCAGTGAAACTGTGTTTTTCGTCCCAACCGACAACGATGATAATGCAAATCGTTTTAGAGAATGAAAACGTGTCCTGTTTGTTGTTTTTTTTTGCTTAAAACGATGAAAAGGACTAACATAAAACACTTTGATTGTATTGTTGACTTTGATTGTAACAACCAATGTTTCGCATTTTGTAATTAAAATTTTCCAATACTTTTCGTATGCACACAGGGTGTGGGAGTGTAGTAGCAGTGTTGTCAAACATATTTTTTAACATTCATTCAGCGAGCACTGTTTCATGGGAGTTGTAATTGAAATTGGTTATTCAGGAATAATTGATTTTTTTATATATTTTTAGATGAACTGAATGGAGTAACGTACAGAAATGAATATGTTATGTCGAACTGGAGGCACTTCTGTGTAGAGGGGGTTTTGTTGTGACATTTTAAATTCGTGTTTTGAATTTTTTGTACTTTTGTGGGTTTGTTCAACACCAACTGGAATAATTGAGATCATTTTAAGTTCATATGTTTACTGTTGCCTTAAAAAAAGGTGAAATTTTTAACCAAATGTCATTCGTTTCAATGTTTTGTTAAATACACATTACCACATGTTGGCCTAATTTCAATTCATTTCAGCGCACTTTTTTTCTGTTTCCTATTCTATAAAACTCAATAAAATTTTTCCTAAAATGTTAATATGAATACATAGACTAAGAAACAAAGGAAACCTGCTCAAAATCTAGATCGCGTATCGCGAAAAAGTTCGAAAACGAGATGACAATCAATTTTGACATCACGATAGAGAAGCTTGAAAAAGTAGTTTTGCGGATTCTTTCCGTCTGTTTGTATATGTGTCTAAAGGGCGTGACCGATAGCCGATAAACTATTATATGTAGGCCGAAAATTCAAATCGAAATCAGAATTTTGGTTCAAGCCCTATCATTAACGGTAATTTACTTAGGAACAATTTTACAAAATTACGATATTTTTCAAAATCAGGTCTAAAAATTTGAAAAAAAAAATTAAGCCATTTGTAAAAAAAAATATTCAAAATTTTCAGTTCTAAAATGACAAGATAACATGTATTGCATGCTAAAAATTAGAACACTTTCGTTGGCAAATGTTATTTTTTGAAATTTTTCTAAATTTTCTAAAACTGTTCAAAATATCGGGCTGAAATATTGGAAGTATTTCGAAAGAACAAATCACAGAAATTTTGTTTAAGACTCATAAACATTTTTCATCAGTATTTGAAATCATTTTCTTTAAAGTCTACACTTTTGAAATTTTCGACAAAGTTTTTCAAAGTTTTTTTTTCCAAGCCTGCGCCTAATATATTTTGGCTTATGGTAGAAGGAATATACTTGAAAAATTCGAGCATTAATTTTTATTTGCAAAAAGTGCAAATCATTTTCCAAAATTTGAATTTATTTCGAAAATAAGGCCAAAATGTTTGAAAATTTCGCTAGAATAAGGTTACATGTTTCAATCAAAAGTAATAATTGGTTTTTTATCACGAATTTCACTGAAATTCACTTACAATGGCAAAATTTTCAACTCTCTTTTGGATTTTGAAAATTTTTAAGGTAAGAGCTAAATTTCAAAACTTTTCATTTGGCTTCGATATGTAAATATCTACACTTGAACCAAGCATAGTTCATTTTAATGGCTAAGTGAGACGAGTGAGCTATATTTACCTATTTATGCAACGATAGGAAGAAAAATCTAGTACAATTTTCTATGAGCTCAGCTTAGTCTCTTTTCTAAGACCAGCTTCTTCAAAGCTTCTTACCAAACTCTTCATTGGATGTTAACCTTTTATAAAGGCAATTGAATTGCAGGTGATTTCCAATACTTTTATTTCGCCGTTTGGAAACTTATTTGTCAACTAGTTTTGGCATTTTGCAAATTCTTGACAGTTTCTAGACATGTTTATTTATTACCAGGTGATTTCACTTCCACTGCGCAACAATATGTTAAACTATCCTTTGCCTTCTTCTTTGTAGCTTCTACAGAAATGGTTAAAGGAAATGTCAGCCTTTGGGCCAGCATGGTCTCCGGTTAGTTCATGTATAAATGTTGAGAGAGTTTCTTTGTTCTGTGTTTAAGTGTGAGGTATAGTGATTCACATCTGTCTTACGATGGTAGCAGGGCTAGTCGTGCCAGGTAGTTTGGTTCTTGATTCCCTCGACTGTACTGTGGCTTGCTACTTAGATATAAGTTGAAGTGATACTGTTGGGAAGATGCGCATCACAGTCTATATTTCCTTGAATTCTTTCTAAAAAGGAGTATTAATATGATGGCTATCAGGCTGCCCATATGGAATATATCTACAATACCTATACCTCATTTATTACTAATTTATCTGTCTTTTATATGGCGACTTGGAGAACTAAAGGCCAACTGAAGTTTTGTCGAAAAAATGTCGTAGTTCTAAATTGCCTCATTTTCAATGCACTGGAGTTCTCCTTACTTATCAGTTCAAATAAAATAAGTGCATAAGTGCTTTAACCTCATTAAGATTGCTGGCAAAAAACAGGTAAATTGATTTGCTCTGCCCTCCAATTTAAGCTACTTATTGTAATTATCCACTCCACTCCATGCAAACAAGCCCCTTTCTGATCACCCTCCCAGTCAAATCAATTGCGGGGCAATTAACCATCAAAAATTAATTTAAATTGCCTTCCCCAATCCGAAAGTCCAGTGAACCAAAGCTAATCAGTTTCTAGACAAACTTTATGCTACAATGCTTTCATTGCAATCAAAAACTTCAATTCATTTGTTATCCTTAAGAAATTACAAAAAAACGAGAAGAGAAAGTCTCCTCTATTGTATTTTGAATTAATTTGCTCGTTGACCTTTCGCCAAAAAAAAAAAAAAAGAAAATTTATATCGCAGGACTGACCACCAGTGCTTGCCCTGGCGAAAGGTTCATTCGTTGAAATTAACATTTCAACTTAGTGATTTGGAATAATCTAATTTGGAATTCATTGCATTTTAATGGTTGGCAAATTAAATTATCGCTCTCTAAGAGAATATTAGGTATTCAAGCTGAACGTGTGTCCATTGTTCTTAGTTTAGAGGGTGGATGGGCTAAAAGTGTGTTTTATAATTTTACCCTAAAATTAAACGAGCTACGGTGAGCTACGTTCCTCCATATTTGATGGCATTGTACACTCGATGTAACCACGAAGGAGCCACATTGTTGACGTATGAACATCGCACATGGTGCTACACGCACACGGTGGTTATTTGGTGGAATGTTAATGTGTGGTTTCATGAGGGGAGAGAGAGGGAATATTATTATATAGTTTCGGTGGTGCAGATGTATAGTGTAATTCGGATGAAATTCAGCTCTGGAATTAATTAATTTAATCTTATTATTACAACTGATTGGACTTTCTGTTTTTGGAGCAAAATTTGGTCCTACTGGAGGATGTTGTGTGTAGCTTTAAGGAAGGGATGACAGTTATGGTAATTTGTAATAATAGATCAAGTAATCTAAGCAAAGTACACAAAGCTTAAGGCTCAAAGCCTTTAAGGTTAACTCATAGCTGCAAATTGCACTTTTAAGCGAAAACCTTTAACACAGTTATAGCTGTCATTCAAATGCATCCTCGTTTCAATAATTTGGAACGCAATCGTTTCACTGATCTCATTCTATTCTCATCTGTCAGTTTTGCTTCCGATGATCAACTCTAACCTCAAAACGTTAGCTTCGCTGTTGCCATTTCACTGACAGAGCCTTCCACTGACAGTTTTTTTTTCAATGATTCCATAATTGACTTGTCAGAAAAATTAAACCAATGTTCCACTGATTTGTTCCAATGATGTTTCTGAGTGATAGCTACAACTGGCCCCTAAAAAAATTTCTTCGATTGTCAAAGTTGCTGTAGATGTGTCAGATGTGTCAATGTGTGTACAATTAAGTAACCCTAATTCGCACGACCAAAACATGCAAGAGAGTTTAACTCAACAATTCTTCTTTGCTCTGGGAAATGACAAATGAAATTCGCAGTTCGCTGCATCTAGATGCGAAATTTGCTGTTTGAGTGAAATGTCAAAATTTGCGAGTTTTCGTACGTTCATATTCGCCGGTCGCTGCGCTGTGAATGTACCTTTAGAGCCCATCTACTGACAGATGTAGACATGTTTCGATCGGTAAGGCAGTGCGAAAGCAGCCTATGCACTGAGCAATATAAATGCTACAAAACTCATATTAAAAATTGATTCGAAATTGTAAAACTTATTTATGGACACCAAATGGATGCGCTCCTCGATGGATCATTTAATCAACGGATCCCTGATGGGCTATTGTATTTTATTTGACATAAAAAGCTCAACAATGAGTCGAAGCCATCAATAAAAATTATTCACATTCCATTTAAATTCCGAGCAATAAATGTCCAGTCATTGCAAAAAATAAAAACACCCAGCCTCACATACATATGGGGGGAATGGATAAATTCCAAGAATAAAGGATTCATAAAGCAGATGATCGAATGGCTTTTAAATGAAATGCTCGACGAAATGGAAAACAAAATCCTTCACCAGAATATTTTAAGTGCACCAGAAGTGAAATTGCAATTTTATTTCATTAGTTTTGCTGAATCAACAGGACGGGACAATTCAGTTGTTCAATCAAATTCGTGTTTTATTTTTGTGTTTCTACTTTCAACAACCGAAGGACATTGTAATCAACGATTACAAATTGAAACCACAAAACCTCAAACAGACTGACAGACAACCAGAGAGTGAGAGATAACAAATTATATGCCACCCAAACCGAAGGACATTTGATATCCCTTTCCATGTTATCATACGGTGCATGTGAAAAATCACAGAGAATGGAATTCATTTCAAAGGACGAAGCGAACAATATATGCACAGAATCAAAGGATGTGCACCACAATAGATAGCAGCCACACTCGTTCCAGAAACCACCTGCTGATGCACCGAGGAGAAAGTTTGAAAAATGATTTTCTCCTCAAAAGGAAAAAAACAAAAGGACTCTGTGAAAGGGGATGGATTCAGATCCTTTTAAAGAAAAACCTATGGCAAAAAAATGGTTAGTAGAAAATACGGTAAAAATCCTTTTTTAGATCCTTTTCCAATTCACATTTGGGAGTTGATTTGTTAAGGGACTTATGCCTCCACAAAAGGACTGCTACTACACCCAGTCAGTTTAGTGGAAAAAATATATTAGAAGGCAGTAGAGATTCCTTTTTTTTTTGGTTCCGAAGGAAGACCAAAAACCATAAGTAAGGCAAAGTCAGTTTGATTACACGATTATCTAAAGAAAAATAGATGAAACGTAAATCCTGTCAAATTAATTCAATCGTAATAGGGATTTAGAACGGGTATCACATACGAATGTGTGGTAGTAGGTAACCTTAAGAAGGATTTCGAGTCCCTTTTTTTCTCTCTCTCTCTCTCTCTCTCTCTCTCAAGGCTAACCTTCTATGATTTACAAGATTAGAGGGCAGTAAAAAAAAACGAAAGGAATTTGGTTAAACTTTCGGAAAGAAGTCAAAGTAATTATTTTCTTCCACTAACCCTAACAGAGCTTGTAGGGTTAAATAATTGGGCAGGGTTAGAAAATGGACCCGAATTGTTGGACTAAGTGAGCAGTGAGAGTTTCCTGTCACAAGGCACCTGTCTACCTAAAAACCATGCCACCGTACATCACTGAAACGTATATCAAAAGGATATCCTTTTTTGTGGAATCAAAGCTGGGAAAAGTTGCGCATAAAAATAACCTTTCATCAACTTTTAGTTTTTCCGCAATAATCTCAGGAAAAATTTAGTTTCCAATTCAGTTTTCCTCTCCCCAAAAAAGAGATAAAAAACACTCGACATAACCAAACAAACTTTTTCCGAATACTAATTTTATTCCTGGCTCTAAGTGTACACACTCTACACTCCATGCATAGCCTTGATGCGAAATTGGGTTTGAAATTTCCTCCACTACTCGGGGTGTATCCTTGTCTGTTGCACGAATCCCGTCGGCCTGACCAAACAGTTGCACTCTCAGAGTCGATTTAGAGAGCCCGAAAGCCAATAAATCTCAAGCGAGTTGCTGCACAGAGCCACACGTCTTCGAGGCGAATAAGAGGTTATCCACATTGAAATTTTGTTTACTCAATTTCGAGGATAATAAGAACTGCGAGGATGATGTTATTATTCGATTTTTTTTTTTAGCCTTTCAAGGAGCCATTGTAAAATGTTACGTATACGCCTCCGGACGGGGGGAAATTCTATAGACAGACTACATCCTTATAACACTTTGTCCATCCGGCAAATAGTACTCATTCAGCCAGAGGGATATGCTTTTTTTCGCAGTTAAAACACTTAACAAACGCCCACACGGGCAAATGGTGCCTCTGTTGTACTTACTCCTTTTTTTTGCCAAGTTGAATGGAACTACATCATGGTCATTTATTTGACTGCCAAGGGTGAAACTTTGCTCTGTTTCTTTTTTTCCTTTCTTCCTTTCAGTATTTTGAACAAAAGAAAACATGGTAACCATTATTTTTTTTTATTATACGCTCCAGGATAGTTCGTGTCCGTGTGGTGCACACTTAAGCGAAAGATTTAACATTGAAAATTGATGCATTTTTATGTCAGACCCTAGTTGTATCCTGATGAGGAATCTCTTCTCTCTGCTCGATGTCGTCCTTTTGTGTGTGCGAATAATTATATTGCATTTTTCAAAGTTGAGAAAATTTTTGTTCATTTTTCTTCCTTGAAAAGACATTTTCTTAATCACAAGCAAGATGTTTTGTTACACATTTCTTGTTGGGAGGAAGGAAAGCACATTCATTATTCTCTGCTAATTAAGACGGAGAAGGGAAATCAATTTTAATGGAGTTTTTAGAAAAATAAGAGACTCACATGTTGGATACAAATAGGAGCCGTGGGTGCTGGTTACTATACTGAAAAAAACTGGAAACAGAACTAAAACCAACTAGGTTTGGACATCGATTCTTCGTAGTATTTGGGGAATAATACTAACAAACTGAGCACTGTGTTGATGCTCTGTCATGATCACCGTATAAGTTCCATCGAATTTCTGAGAGGAAGCATGTCCAAAACTGACAGTTTTCCTGGAAGACGATTGTAGAAACTAAAAGTGTGGGGCGAAAGAAAGTACATATTCTGTGGACGAACTCTGCTTTCGCCAAAATAAGAGAGGGCTTCCTAGTTTATGATATGACCTCCTCAATTCTGTTAGTAGAGCCTACACGGCGTTTTCTACCCATCTTATCCAAATAAACAATTCTTTGACTTTATCAACAGACGCTCCAAACTAACCAGGGCACCTGTCTGAAGCACCATCTCTTAGGCACAACATGTTAAGCTAGGTTGCTCGCTATACCAGTCTCAACTTATTCATTGTATTCTCGGGCTTATTCTTGGCAAACACTCACTGTTTGTCAAAAATGGTCCTCCTGATCCATCCCAAGTTCATTACGAACTTTAGGATACTTTTAAGCGGCTTGTCTTAAGTCGTCGAAACAAAGTTCACAAAAAATCATATTTTTGGTTCCACAAAGCAAGTGCAACGTCTTTTCCTCTAGTCGGTGTCGTGCCCCATAGATATGTGGTGAGAGATGCCGGTAAGTTGTAACCGTAAAAGTTCCAATGATAATATTCAGTTATAGCCTGCTTCACTCCAGAAGTTCCCTGGTCGGCCTATTGTGCCTGGTATCTTATGATAACCTCGTAAACCTAATCAAACCTGCAATACTCATATATCCCATTTGCATTACACTGTAGACAGTCTGCAAAACACCATGTCTTCTAAACATTTTTTCAATAAAACTTACAGCCACGCCCATTTTTTATCTCCAAAGGTCTCTTATATATAAACAAATGCTTTTGAGTTATTAACTAAAAATTGTTTTTATTTCTCTCTCTTTTCAGGTGAGTTGTCTCTGCTATTTGCCTACTTAATATGTAAGTACCTTAGTTTGCTGAAAGGATATAGGCTCCTTTGTTTTTAAATCAACTGCTAAGAGGGTAAAAGAGGGGACGGGATATCAGTAGAGATAAGATTTCCATTTGTTTGTCCATTCTCTGGTGAAGAACTTCTGTCGTTTCGGTTGAAGAACTAGTTCAAACAGTCTTACAAGCTTGTGTTGAAGCCACCTTAGTCCCATTAATAGAGTTCTGCAGAGACCGGAACAAGTGATAGGTGAAGAGTTTGGCCCAATACTTAAGACCATTCAGTGCTGCTATATTCAATCTATTTCGTACAACTGCTTCCAAGAAACCAGATCAAAGCGTCATCTATTGCGGAGGTGTAGTAGTCACATGATATAGGGAGACCAGAGTACTGTCTGTTTAGTTGGCAATATCTCTCTCTTCCAAAAGTTTAAGACTTATTTTCAAGAAAAAAAAACAAAGCTCTTTTTGTTTCTGGAACCATGTCTTGCATACAATATTTGGCCTTGACCCCAAACCGGTTGTTGAAACTGACACTTCATAACAAAAGTCAAGTGTCGGCTTTTCAAACACAGTCTATTTTTACCCTAAGCCTTTTGTTCAAAATCTCTCAAATTAGTCGACGAGCAACGAGCTGAATGTACTCGTCATCAAAGAACTACCTTGAGGTTAAAATTAGACCTATAAATATACAAGTTTGTTGACACCAACTTACAAGCAATTAAAATTGCACGCTACTCAACAGATTCACTTAAAACTCAGTACCCAGGTGGTTTGAGATAGGATAATTGTATTTAATGCAACATCCTTTCAAAAACCTCCTCATATCGCCTGGCACTTTGTACAAACACACACATATACTGGTATTCCCATAAGCTCTTCCTTTTAATACTTTTTTTCTCTCCACACACACACGGTACCTACTCATATTGGGAACGTTACTGACTGCCACCAGTAGTGAACGGAAGAAGATTTCTTCTCTCTACTCAGTAAACTAGGTCATAAGTAACAGTCGCAAGCATCCCTCTGTGTATTAATACACACACACACGCACAGTCTCTGTCATGGACTAGGCACTAGTGCGCTGCATGTTGCATCAAGCAAGTAGCTTCCGTTTCCTGACCTATTGTTTCTGTGTAGGAAAATAAATTGAAATACTCTGCAACGCGGCGCGGTTTTCGTTATAATTATACCACCAGGGGAGTGATATCCTGTCATCGTTGCTTTATTTTTTTTTCGTTCCTCTTGAATCTGAAAGGTGGGTCTTTAAATCTGGTGAAATTTACATATTCCTTGCTGCATGAGGTTGACTGAAAGTTGGCCGTAGAGAATGTCATTAACCGGGGGTTTTTGTTGCCGGCTTTTAGCTAAAACTTCCCCTGGGAGGATTTTTTCTTTTCTCTAAAAATGCAAAGAGGGAAATTAGTACTGTTCGTTCGTTGTACAAAAAGAGAGGCGATGAAAGTGTTCGTTAAATGATGGGTGGTATCCAATTTGACAGGGGAGGGAGTTGTGTGGGATTTTCAAATTCGTTCATAATTCACAGTTTCTTTTTTGCGATCATGTTGAAATACACTAAGTGGTTTCTGAGAGAGTACATATGGTCGAGTCTTGAGAATAAAACCTGTCATTGGAGTAGCCACCTAGATATACAGATATACGTGAAATATTCCCCACCTAAATACCAAACTCATGAGCAAACAAAATCCTTTATTCAAACCTTAAAAGACTCCCTGAAAACCGCTCTCTAAAAACCTTAAGCAAATCTTCAAAAATATCTTCCCACGCTAATCCTTTTCAATACTGTTTTTTCTGTGTTCCAAAAATTGCCTACCATTTTACTTATAATTAATTTCGACGCAACGAATCTAAATGCCTCACTTAAAATGTAAATCAACACAGGGGAAAACATTATCTTAAATCTTCCTTCACAAGACGAAGGGAGGACCAAAAAAAAGAAATCCAAAGGAGCCACTTGAAGATAATCTGCGCGTCGGTAATAAAATCCCAATGCCATGGCACACAGGCAAGAAACCTATCTCTTATTAAAACAAATTAATGTTTAATGTTTATAAGGCGCAGAGTACGTGTCTGGCGAAAATCCGTATGTGTCAACAAAAGTCCCATGTGTGTGATACGTTTATGTCGAATTCACCCCACGGGGGTAATATGGTTATGTGTTGTGTGTAAGCCTTAAGGCAGACGTAATAAGGTCGTTGAATTGCTACAATTATTGTTCATTACGTGAGTTTTGAAGAGGCGTTTTGTATAAAAGTTTTCTTTGTAATTGGAAAGGTCGTGATACATGTAATTTTTAAATTATTATTCTTCAAGGATTTGTTAATTTTTTGGTCTTGGATGGTGGTAAAGCTTTGCTGATTACCTGAAGAACATTTAACTTAAGGATTCGCTGTGATTTTATCAGTAAGTCCGTGGAGGCTAGACAGATTCTTCCAAATTACTTGTTTATCTTTGTGACTAGAGAATGCTTAAGTTCAATGTTCTAGCTCACTTCGTGAAAAGTTGGGTTGGAAAACAGGCGTCCGATGTTTAGGAACTCCGTCTTGTGTTCTCTCCATAGGTAATTGGGTCTCCATGCTTCAGTTCCTCTTAACCTTCCTCCGTGTTTCCTTCTGTGTTGCATTGTACATCGTGTGTTCTGTTATCCTGAGATTCAGCTACTAATCTTAGAGGCCTGTTGCATTGACCACTTCCGACGTTGAGTGATTGGTTCTTACGCCATTCTCATAAGGTTTGATCAGAAGACGTCCTTGTAAAGAAATGTTTGTCCGTCATTCACCAGAGTTCATTAGCTTCTAGTAGAAAACTACAAAATTCTCAGTGATAATCTTGCGAAGGACTTTTGAATGCAGAGTTTCCCTGGATACACTTTCCAAGTGCCGCTTCTAACCACAATAAAGAATTCGACTTGAATCCTTTCCGGATTGTTGGCATAACAACGGTCCTTCACGGTTCCCTACAAAAAAAAAGTCCAAAGGGGTCAAATCGTAGCTCCAAGGTGGCATTGCCAAGACGGCTGATAAGACGATTTGAGAATTCGGTGCGCAAAAGATCGAAGGTGGCATGTCGTGCCATCCTGCACATAGCAGAGGTCGTTCAAATCCATGTTCTCAATTTCAGTAAGAAAAAAAGTCAGTTCACATGGCTCTGTAACAGTCTCACACTCTCGGCTACAGCAGCCACATTCTCGTCTGTGCGCATTGTACAACGACGGGACCATGAGTGTTGTCCACCAGTATCAAGAACTTTTAGCACAAATTTGCTTACAGTAGACGTGGTAGTGCTTCATTTCGGCCACTGTTCGGGCTACACAGCACTCATTTTGGAAATAAGTTTTCAATATTTTCCAACGTTGTTCAAACGTCAAGCGACTCATTTCGTTCCTGAATCTCTGTCAAGATTTCGAGCGGAAAACAGCTGTCATTGTCAAAATAACTTGTGATTTCAAAAGAAACCACTAGATGGCCCACCCTTATGCCGAATAGAATCAGTGACAGGCTTAAACAAATATTGTTCTCACAAGCTGTGGCCTGTAATTCCGTTTTACTTATAGAAATTGAGTGAAAAATTCTGACGTCGAAAAATTCCTCCACTTACACCTACTAAGAGACCAACAATTTAGAGCCACTCTGCCCCCAGATTAACCTTGCCTGCACTTGTCACACATGGTTAGTTGGAATCACATTTCTCTCTCCTCGGTTGCAGTTGAATTTGTCCTTCAATTTTCAATTCGTTCTGATTCATATTTTTGGTTCAAGGAACTCTATTAACACTGCGAAGTCATACGTGATATTTTTCCCACCCCCAGGGGCATTTCACAGCGCACATGTATCGTATCGTAACTGAATGTTCGTAAATCGTATTATTTACTATCACACACAGAGCTGCAATGAAGTTTCACTTTTGCAATGTAATTTAAGGACATATCTCATGTCCTGTTGGAAAGTCAACAACTGTCGTCGTCGGAAATGTGTGAAATCTGAGAGCTTTCTCCTCAGAGATTACAGTCAAGGACGTACATGATTTGCTTTCTTACACATAAACGGCTCCCTGACCGCATTTAAACCCACTTAAACCTTAAATCTATCCACACTCTTGAATGACCTTTAGATTTTTCCTTTTTGGATCCATAAGTTGTCTGTATCTTAAAAGCGAAAAATTGTCGTCCCCCTAAAGTGTACTCAAGACTTATGCGCTGAACACCGACGAAGGTAATATCAGCAAAGAAAGAATCCCCTTATTACACTACATCCTTTGTACGTATACACTCTGTTCTTATGACTCGCTAGAGATACCTGTCACTGCTCCTTAGCGTACGTGTGGTGCAAAGAGGATCTCTTTTATTTTTATTTTTTGCGAAACCTCAGACAATAGCAGATAGCATCAAACATATTCATGGCACTTGTTGACTTTTCCAGGCCCAATCATACCTGACATTATCTCTTTCGCATGTACCAACTGAATGATTACATATGCCTTAGTCCTGACATTGTCTGAGACGGTCCTTGATTCTAGTCTTTTTATATTTTTGTTTTTTTGCTTGCAAAATGATAAATCGTGTGATGTAATGATTTTTTCAAGGATTCGTGATGCGAATACGTGGTATTTCATTGTATGTCATAGTAAATAGTACTTTTACTTCAAGGATAATGCATTGCTCGGTTAGTGTGTGTGAGATTAATAAGCTCTCTTTCTCTCTCGAGGCGAGGGGACTGGCAAGAAGATACTTGTATATTTATGAAAGAAGTTTTTCAGAGGTTTCCTTAAGTGAAGCAATGATGGAGAGTGGGCGTATATAAAAAGAAACGCAATTCCGTGTTACCTGAGGGATTTCATCTAAATGATGGAGAGGATGTGAGGGACGTACACATAGGAGTATTGGCTTCAGCGATTATGGCAATAGGTTTTTCCTCTACACCCTGGGAAATTGATGTCGGTAGAGACATAGAGATAAGATCTTTATGGTGCTGTGAGTAAAGTTTTCATTAAAAGAGGCCCATTTACTGAACTACATAAAGCAAAAGTGAGTGGAGAAGGAAGAGAATTTTTGAAGCCTCACAAATTTCCTCATCATCTGTACTATTTGGCTGTAATTTAGTTTTTCTTTGTCACAGAAGAATCGTAGTTTTGAAATGTTTTTTTCTTTTTCACATAAAAAATCGTGGATTATAAAAAAAAATGTCACCTTATAAGGATCCGCATTCACATTTGCTTCTCTGTAGGAGATGTAAGGACGCGTTATAAGTTGTTGGGCGTGATAATGGGCAGCACATTGTTGCGGGAACAGAAAACTAAAGTAGGGATCTCAAAAGATTTCTTGCATAAAATGACTCTAACTACTTATTTTTTGGATAAGACATTCGATGTCTTCCTTCAGTCAGATAATAGAGTCATTAACACAGACTTTCATGCTTATTCTGCGATTCAAGGCGAAACAACTTTCACACGAATCAATGCCACTGACATTCCATGTTTCGATACTCGAATCGATTGACATATACTGCTCGTTCATTTACTCACTCGAATCAAATCAAATGGCATTTTTCTTTCGAACAGACAAAGCTATAGAGTGTGGAGTGAGTGAAGCTGAGATGCTTTATCGCGAATTCGGATTTTGCTATCATAAATCTAAACATTTGAAGGCGAAAGAACCAAACACAAGAATATATGACATCTACTACAACTTTTGACAGATAGAAATGGCGCGTGATTCAAATCTTAAATTGAGGCGGGAAATTTTATCAGAACACCTACTTTCTTTAAATATTCCTTTGAATTCATCGGTTCCTTTCCTCAGAATTTTGAAGCACAGTCTAAGTGCATTATGGCATTACGCCGTGAGACCATCGTTGTTCATTACTTTCTGAAGCCATTTCTCCAGTCTCAGCGGCTGTCCTTGTCTGTGTTTGGAACACTTTTCATCAGATCCTGTGCATGTTGTCGCAAGTCGTAGAGTCTTAACCGATAGGCTTCCGAACTTTTTTACCAGTGATTACATTATATATCCATCGATCAATGCGTAAGGCATCCAATCGTTGTTGTCCCTGTCCTCTCCGCTTATTGAACTCCAATGGTTTGAGTTCTTTCCTCTAGTATTCATTAAGCTTCGTTGGCTACAATGTCTATAGGATACATTCAGGGATGTCACATTCAACCTTATTCAAAATTGTCCCAACCACAAACTGTAATTGAGGTTAGTCCATAGAGACTAGTTAACCAAAAACAATTGTTCTTTGCTTCTACCGTATCCTGCCAGATTGGAAAAGCGTGGTGAATTGTTGAGCTCTAATCAGTCCCCTCTCCTGCTACTTCTGGGTCGACAATATTTGGCGACTTCGCGAAAAGCACCACTGTACGCCAGATGCCCTATTTGATAGGTAGTTGACTGTCAACTACTAATAATCACTCTGCAATACCTTCTTCATCCGGATGCATGCTTCACTGATACCACCTTACCGATACCGTACTATGGGATAATGCAGTCTAGAAGACAAATTAAGCTCTCTTCTCTGGCCATGGGCGAGTTGTCAACTGCGTGCCTTAAAATGTGCTACAATTGGTTCATTCACAGGTCGTCCATTCACCGGTAGCAGAGCTGTGAATGGAGTGGGAAAAAGAGTGTTAAACTGACTCTAAAAAATGTCATCCTTCGAGTACCTACTTTATTTATCCATCTCTTGACATATACAACACTCTTTTTAGATCGCAATCCAGTTGATATCTTTAATAACGATCTACAAGTCTAGTACAAACTTTGTTCAGCAAATTCCTTGCTTCAGTTTTCAGTTGCCGACGACCTTGCCCTTTTAAAAACCAATGAGATAAGACATAATAAAATCCTACTCGTACAAGTCTCTCAAAGTTAAATCACCTACTTAACTTAAATTCAAATTTCATTAAATAAATAGAAACGAACTCGCATATTACCATACAACAATATGTAGTAGACTCTATCTGTTGTGTTCCCTTGAACAAACAGTCCTAGGAAAATACCATGTCCTCGCATCTAATTTCGCTTCGCATCATTATTCTTTTCTCTTTTTTACAGCCCATTGAATTGTCAATAACAAGGACGAACCGTCGTCGACCCGTCTTCTCTAAACAGCCAATAAACTAAAATCAATTGACCTCAAGGACCTTTTTTTTTTTGTTTTTGCAGATCAATACAATTTGCATATAGAACGACACAGACAGACAGACATACAAGTACAAAACAAATCATGTGAAAAATCAACATCTATTTATCTCGACAGTACAAGACAAAGTCTAATAATCGACTATCCTTTGAGCCACACATACTAAAACCTTCTTTAAATATGTACAAATCCCAAATAAAGGCGAAAAGAAAAAATAACATTTATTTCCCATCTCTCTCTGTGTGTTCTCATTCTCAGGAGAAACCACAAAATAAAAAAAATAAAACAAACTGTAGTCCTGGCCATAGTCTCAGAGTAGGAGTAGGAATTGTAGTCGGTGTTAGAGTCGGAGGAGTCTGCTGACAGGATAAATAAATGGCAGTAAGCATAAAATATATTTTAAAGGAAATATCATTTTATTTGGACAGTGTAATGAAAACACGTACATACACCAATACATATCCATACACTCTCTGTGGGTGGGTGGGTGCCTGCCGCCGCAGGGAAAGGACGAGTGGGTGAGTGTATAAACATGTTAACTGACGACGCGGGGAATATTTTATAAGAATATGCTCGTGTGTGCAACAGCAGAAACTCTCATTTTTGAATGTTTTCCTTTCTTAAATACGAAGGACATACGTTAGGCGTAATGCTTCTGTTTATTGTTCACTCTTCGTGTAGGAGTGGTTCACTTGGGTTTTTACTGGAAATGAATTTCCATTTTGCATCGCTTAAGTTGAATATTCGGGGTGCAGGAAGAAGTATTTGCATATCCCCACAGGAGAACCGTGGAGAACAGAAACACTGTTTTTTTTTTAAATTCCACGAATGAATATTTTCTTCAACTTGTTTTTGAATGGGTTGTGTATGTTTCTTGTCTTTTTTTTCATTAAGTAAGGCATTTCGACTTTCCTTGTATTCCCTAGGACTAGCTACGGTCAGAGTTTGAGCTAGGAATGGAGTGAAGTCGTATTTTGATATACATATGGTTCCAAAACCAACCAAGTATCAGGGGCTCTACCTATTTGTGGAGGCCGACAACAAAATCATGCCTTTGTCTTCAGGCGAAGATCTTTGTATTCCTAATGGCTGCGAGGAATAGGTGGAGGGGTCGTAGTATCGGTGTCTGTAGGAACAGTCAAGCTGCGCTTAAGGCCTTAGCAATCCCTTCAATAGTTGGTGAATGCAAGAGACTTACAAACTTACTCCTGCATTCCCTTGTGGGTCCTAGTGCCTCTAAAACTCCCACGCGCCATCGTGTGCGATTTCTGAAAATGTGCCTCAGCTCTCCCCAACTCTTTCCCAGTGGTTAGCTATGGAGAGTTTGACCAATCCACTGCCACTTTCGTTATCGTATGTTTGTGCCTACAGGTTCATCGCCCGTTCTCTGTTCGTTAGAGATACGGTTTGACCAGAATATCCTTAGGATCTAGCGTAGATACCTCGTGATCTTGGAGGTCACTCTCCACAACCATATAGCAGCACGGGTTCAACGTTGGCATGTCTCTCCTGAGTGACTAAATGAATGCTCGAAGACAGTGCGAAATCCGTCGCATTCTGTCTCTCAGCAGAAAAGACTGCAGGCAACTTGTTGCCGTTCCTTCAGGACAAAGCCTCTTAATATGATTGTCTTAAGCGAAACATCTGATCCTGCCTTTGGTCGTAACAGGTTGCAGATTCTATGTGCAGATGTGGTGAATGCAAGGCAAATGCTTTTGGGTTTGATTTCCTTTATTTTTTATTTAAAAATGCCACAAGACAAGGGCTAAAATCTTCCTGAATCTGGGAACTTTTTGAACCTCATCTTGAGCCTCTTCAAAATGTATATTAACTCGTGTTGATTGTGCTCTTTCACCAAACAGACTACATCCCCCCTTCTCGCCCAAAGTAATGAAACAACCTTTTCCCTGCAAGTATCCCTTTTTTGTATTCAACCAGAGTATCGTTTCATTACCTCGCCACACGCATACAAAAGTCCTTGCTATATAATTCTCTTATCGCATTCAACCAGAACCAATGTGAACGTTAACAATTACAAATTAATTTCATTACTTCATTGTGAAGGTAGTTGTTGTGTTGATGAAGGCGATTCTCGTACCTGCATCGTAAAGGATATCTGTTAAATTTATGACCATCATTGGCGTTCGTAATTTCGTAATTCCTGTTATTTTAAGGACGATGTCTGTGGCTATAATTATCACATTCATACATATGTATAAATGCCTTCAAATGAAAAACTGGATTGGGTATTCGTATTCAATTTTTATTTTTGCATCTGTTAACAATTTTGTTGATTTACATGTATTTATGTGGAATGAAATTACTGAAAAAATAAATTAAATTAATTGGGAATTTATTATCCTCCGGGGCCAAGCTAATTAAATAAATAGTATATTTACCAATAATTAATTTTGTTTTCAATTTATTTGTTTATAAATGAGATGATTGAAAAAAAATATTAATAAAAGGGAGTTCTTATTAACGGTTCATTGAATAAAGCTATAGTTGCAGATCCATTGTTATCGGATGGTCTTTTAAGTTTATGAAAAAGTTTGTAAAAATATTTAACGAAATATCCTTTAGGGGAATCAAAGTGTGTGTCCTCTTTTTGGAGGATTATATCAGGCTCGAGTCGAGTCGAGTAGAGTCGAGCCGAGTAGAGTCGAGTCGAGTAGAGTCGAGCCGAGTAGAGTCGAGTCGAGTAGAGTCGAGTCGAAAAGAGTCGAGTCGAGTAGAGTCGAGTCGAGAAGAGTCGAGTCGAGTATTTCTACGATACACCAACCTCCCCCAGGTAGTAAAGAAATAAGATTCCTTGGTTTTTAAGTCTACTCTAACCGAAGGCCCGGCATTCCCATAGTTGATGTGTTATATTCCCTCATAGCATGTTTCCTCAAAAAGCAATATCAGAGATTCGACATTGCAGCAAGCAACACAGTTCGAAAGTGAGGTTCAATCGAACTCGTGTTCCAACGAAACTCTAGTAACACCACCAAGATGGTTGTGGGACTTCGAAACTGTCGCGCTTTCTTTCCCGATATAGAGTGTTGCCTTTGAATATTAGGGTTTCATACTTTGATTAGTCCTTTTCTTTTTTCTAGTGATCTTTAACCTGTTACTATTGCAGTAAAAGTTGGACAGTACGATATAAAGTTACCGCGACATATGAACGCAGAGGTTTGGATCACAAATTGGGTGCCCAGCGTTTGGCACAGGAATGATTCCTCCTCTGGGCCAAATATTTTCGCAGTTTCTCTCATAAATAAAGGAGTATGAGCAACTTTTCATGTCCACATAGGAACATATCCATGTGCATGACTACTTCGGCAGATTTCTTGCCAATTTCCCAAAAATGCCAAAAGTATAGATAAAACCTAATCAAAGTTTATTCCTAGAAAAAAATCCATCTGCAATTTATCGACTTCATTATTTCTCGAAATTTGAATTTTTCCCTGCCCAAACCTATGTCAAAGAAATTTCGATTTGGCGGAATAGAACATCGTACTCGAGCCCAAAAGTGTCCCCCCTTCATCTTTGTCAAAAATCGAATATCTTTTGATTCTTGGTGGTATTTTTCATCTTACTTGAGGCATTACATACATTTTTTCGTTATAAATTTAAATTCACAACTGGCTGACATTTTCAGTCAGTTATGCTCATACGCTCGTCTGTGGAATGAGAATGAATTGAATTTCATCTTCACCTCGTCGTGTGGACACAGAGGGTGTGTTGTGTCGTCGTCGTCCCAACTGGGAAGCAATGCCATTAATTATTATGGTTATCCATTTTTCGCCAACGCAGCCCACTACATAGCGTAGGAAGGTACACATGCTATACTATGGTTTATATGCGTGCAAAAGGAAAAGGATAAATGGAATTTTATGGTGATTCTGACACATAAATCTTTTACTGAAATAAAGAGAGGAGATAAAATATCGGATGGGTACACCCTGTGGCGCGGGATGCATCATCGATACCGTTATATGTTAGTAGCTATTTTACTGAGGGTAAAAAAAAGGCATTTGGTCTTATCACACGAGGACATATGTTGTCGCAGTGACGAAGGATGTTTTACGTACTAGAACAAATTACTTATTTCGAACTTTAACGACCATTTGGGGATACATTCGCTCAACAGGTCGAATCAGACATAAAAATACAGCCCAGCCATTTGGTGGATGTATGACTGCGGAGATTAGCTGTCTACATCCCTTTTCTAATGAAAATAATCATCCCCAACCAGTTGATCCACCATCAAATGTCTTTACAATGCGAGTCCACCGTCAACGCGCTGGCAATCACCCTAATCTCTTTCAACACACACAGAGGGATGAAGCCATGAAAAAAAAATAATTTCAAACTGCCTGTTGCACAAAGATAACACAGCATTTCAACTCAAAATGAATAAAAAGAGTTGTTCGTGGTCAGTTTGCACGTACCTACTGTACAGGACCCAGTTCAATGCTCTGCAAAGTTTCTCGTGTCAATATTCTCCTATCAATACCCAAGCAATCATCCCTCAGGATGTATACATCCACCATGACCGATTCCCGGGGAAAACTACGACGGGAGCTATAGAGCAAAAGACATAATCAGGAGGAGACGCATTGTTAATCTCCGGCGGAAATCAAAAGCTGTTGAATTACGAGAGAACCAGAAAGCTTTTCCGGCGAATATACTACTCCAGCTGAATCTGGCGAAGCTTTTCTACTTTTTTCTCTCTTCTTAACCCCATACCTATTGTAATTCTTGATGTTGCTTGTCCAACGCTTAGCACTCGCTAAAAAAAACAATTAAGATTCTGTGCTGAGACATTAGGAGTGTTCACTCTTTCGTTAATTGAAGGTACAAACTTCACTTCAACAAAAATTGCAATGAGTTTTCTAATGCACTCTTCAGTAGAATGAGCAACTACCAGGTGAAGAAATCGTTTAGTATCTTATTTGCAAGCAGGACGTGATAATGTGCTTTGTAACTCGTTAAGGACTTTATTGAAAATGGTAATTTAATGTAATGGCTTAATGACTGTGCTGAGAATACGGTTTTATGGTTCCTTGTGGGCGACTTCAATCTAAAGAGACGTAGGTCACAGCGCTACTAAAAGTATTTGAGTAGGTTTTTGCAGGTGTTCTTAACTAGAGTAGGTACTCATTCAGAACGAGCTTACCATAGATATGAGCTGGAACATTCTTTTGTATTGTAATAGACGTTTTTAAGTAGGTATTTTGTTGTTCTAGTGCTTCATCATTATTCCTTAGAAGCTGTTTGTACTCGTACATATATATTTGTGCAGTAGACACCCTTGGTTCTTCTCTATAATTAGTTCATTTGTCGCTTTTTGCGTTAAAAATTCCGAAGTTTATTGGCTTTATTTTGATCAGGGCGAAATGATTACCTGCAGGAAGTTTCTTATCCTCTCAAATCTACGAAACTACAGTCTAAGTCCTTCTTGTTATTAGAAAGTTAAGTTTACTTACGAATGCAATCAACTTTATCAATTGCCAACTTCAGAAACAAAAGAACAACAAAGAAAACACAGATAGTTTGATATCTTAAATTTATTTAAAAATAATTGCAACGCCATCTGATACTCTATCTAACACACCAATCGGTATGAGATATACCTCCCAGCTGTCTCCGACGACCGAATAATCTTTACGACCTGTCCGCGCTTCAGTCCAAAGTATCGCGCCACGGGGTCGCCCGCTTGAATTCTCATCAACATGTTCTCCTTCAGTTTGTATCTCTGCAGCAGTTCCAGCTTCTCCTCGGGTGTCATGACCACATGTTCTGGCACCAATTCGTGCTCCGTGATGTTGATCAACAGCTCCGACTCGAGGAATTGCTCGAGGATGTACTTTGGCGCCATATCCACTAGTGACTGCTTGGCTGAAGGAGTCATACCCCCTTGCACCACGACAATCGCTCGATGGATGTTCTCCTCCTGCATTCGGGTGCAGTAGGTCTTAATCGTTTTGATTCCAATCTTTGGCTCTTCGGGGAAAAATACGAACATCTGGTCTGTCGGGTCGTCATTGTGGGCAACTAGAACCACCAAGTCACTCCTAGCTGGGCGTTTCTCACTTGGTTTGTCGCCAAACATCTCCTTGAATTGCTCCAGTGTCTGGTCGAGTTCATCTTGGGTGACAAGATAACCACGGTCGTGGCTCAGTTGCATGATTGTTTTGCGAATTCTCCACAGTTTATAGGTTTCCGCTTCGTCATCCATGGTGCAAAAATACTTCTCAAGTGTTTAGGAGTCTGTTTATTGAAGAATTTCACGAATTTTTGAAATATTTTCGAATAAATTCAACAAAATAAACCAACCGCACAATAAAACGTTACTTTTACACCGACGCCGCCACAACACAAATGGAGAACTGTCAAATATTCAATGCGCATGCGTCGATATGAACTGCCATACCGACGAAGATAACGAACAGGGTGTGTGTTAGTTTAGTGAGTGGTTGGTTAATTTTATTTAAATTTCTTCAATTTGTTAATTTTTGTGCACATTTAGGAGAAAAATAATTATTTATGGTGAGTTTTCATTAGCTATGTCTTTAATTTAAATGAATATTCTTTCTAACCTTCCTTTTATGCATTTTTTTCCGACCGTCAAAAGTGGTAGAGAATAAAAATAACGGGAAATTTCTTGATTTATATTATGAAATCTTAAAAATTAGTTTAAACGTCATGTTTTGCTCACTAGGACTATAAATTTTGACTGTTTCTCTTACCCAAATCCAATATTTCATAGGAAAGTAGCCAAACCCTTGATGAAGATCAAAATAACACACATAATGCTCATAAGACCTGCTGCAAGTTTGAACTTGATCAGCTGTCTGCTTTGTGCTAAAAAATAGCCAACATTTTTAGCGATGCAACCAAATACAAAAGCAAAACTCGTGGAATTCTGTACGAATATATATATATTTCAATATTTTCTCGATAACTACACATCTAACAAAAAAAAGTCTACCCCTCCATGGGGTGGCTGTTAATTTCATATAATTACGTCACCGCTGAGGAACTGTGGCAGACTGCCCTCACTGGCACTGTTCGCAACACTCTGCGAGTGTGTCAGCACCCGTGGGGCACTTGTCAAAGGGGTTGCTGGCGTCTGGGGGGCAGAGCGACTCCCCAACGGCACTGGCGGAGGAGGTCTGGAAGGCACTATTCGCACGGTCCCCGGTAGGACTCGTACATTGTCGCAGCATTCGCATTTGTTCAGCAACGGATGATTCTGGAATGTACACATGCTGCATTGCCACGGCTGTTCGCCTGTGCTCGGGTCACAGGCGTCGTCTTCATCGATGATTTTCGGTAGCTCTTGCTGTTGAGGTGGCGACATCTGCGAAGCTGGACTTTGAGGACTGAGTGAGGGCGACTGGGACTGCTGTCTGGGGAACAGAGTGTGCGGACGTACCCGTGGTGGTGGATGAGGAGGCGGTGGCGGAGCTGGTCTGAAGGGTTGCCGCTGTTCGACTGTGCAATCGTTGGCGCGTTTGAGACGCTCGATTTCATTGAGCATCGTCTGGCATACGCGCCGCAGCTTATCTATCTCATCGTCTAAACGCTCACATTCATCCTCGTAGTCCTGATTTAGAGGTTGAGTGAGAAATCGAATCTCCTGTCGCACTTGGCTGAGCTTCGATCGGTTCTTGACGATCGCCTTGGACAGCTCCTGCTTCTGATTACGCTGGCGCAAGACAACCTCTGATATGTCGTTCTGGGGAAGGTACATGGTTACGGAAACACGTCGTTGTGGTGTGGAATGTTGGAAATCTACTGAAATACTGAAGACCCGTTTGGGCGGCAGGATGACTGTATTAAGCTCCAAAGAAGGAACAAAAGTTCGTTGTGAAAAAGATGTGAGGTGGGCGTCAGAATGGGAATTCCCTGAAAAACAGAGCGTAGGAGATCACTCAATCGAAGAGGAATCATCATTATTTTGGATGATCTCACCTTAATTCGGGGAAAATCTCGGCCCGACGCGCCGTGGAATGTGATTATCGCTCTAAAAAACCCTCCGAAAGCCCTCTCGAGGGAGATACACACGCACTTTGTGTTGATAAATCGCAGACAGATTGCGATTCGAAATCACGGCAAACAAATTACGTGATGGTGGCGACACTTGTTTTGATTGCTGCACTTGTGCTGCGCTACGAGTACCTGTTCACTATTCACATTCGAAATCAAGTGCAGTCGCAAGGTGGGCTATTGATTTGGGTAATTTGAATTTGCTGCCAGCTATTTTTAGAAAATTCTCGCGAATTGTTTTCTTGTTATCACAGTTTATCTTTTGTTTTATCTCCCCTCGACGTCGTCGTCGTTTGATTTCGTTTTTTTTTTTTTTTTTTTACTAAAGTCTTGGCTTATTTTTTGACAGTGGCTAGTGTCAAAGCGATGAGTGTGTTTGAAGATTTAGAAGGCAGTATTCAGGGTATGTGTTTATCGATCTTGTGAGGGTAGAGATTTTTGTAGGTATACTATTTCATTTTTCTTTCGGAAATTTATGTTATTGTGAGGTATAGTTTCATAATAAAGGAGAATATTGTTAAGAAAAGCATTTTGCTATGGAGGTTAACAACATCGAGTGGCTAGTATTTGACTGTGAATGAATGAAGAGTGAAATCTCTGACTTTGTTGATGCAAGTAGTTTCTATTATGAGAAAGTGGAGAAATAATTATTTTTCATTAGAAAATTCAACATTTAGTTGCACTTTGTGACAGGCATTAGGCGTGTTTTATTGAGAAGCTAAGTAAAGTGAGAAATTCGCAACAAAGTAAGAACCTTCCGCACAAATTTCTCAAAAGCATTAATATTTCATAGTATTTTATTTAAATAAAATTTGTAGAGGATTACATTAATTTGTTCAATATTTTTACTCAACAGATCCCGAATATGAAGCTGAAAATCCCAGAAAGCAGTCGATGGACAAACCAAAATACTAAAGCAGAGCTATCCTGTTATTAAACCTGTAAGTGATAAGCTAAGTTTTTTAGTTTTACATTTTGAATGGTCATTTATTTCAAATGGAAAATTTGTGTGAAGAACGATCCAAACGTATAAAATATTCCGAGTCCGAATTTTCACAAAATTACTTCTCGATTTTAAACAGAACCCCCATTTCCATCTCTCCTTTTGAATTGATTGTTTCGAAATATCTCCTTTTATAGATTCTCTTATTAGGTTTCGTTTTACAAAAGACCCTGATAGTTGAATAGTTGATGGCATTGGACTGCATTAGAGTCAAGTTTCAATTTCCCAAAAGCCCAATCTCAAATCCTCTTTGAAGATGGCCTTTTCTGGTTGTGTGTCGCTGCTTCTTTTTTGTTTATCTATTCCCGGTACTTCACCCATTCTTTGATGCAGGTAGGCTTCGTATGAACTTCCAAACAAACAAGTCTGTAATCTGTAGATAAGTATTTGTAGTCAGACGTGCATACATATGTATAATGTCAGCTGGAGTGATGGCACTTTCACACCTTGAATTACCTTGTTACAATTCCAAGAACGGCATTCAAATTCAAATAGAACATTGAAACACCTTTAATCAGTGAAAGATAAACCTCACTCACTTCGTCATTGTTTAAGCTGGCTTCATTAATATTTTAAAGTCTTCCATTTGACACCCAAAACATCTTGTTTCAACAGACATTCAATACTGGTACCCAGTTAACTCACAAGTCTAAAATATTAACGCCTAATTGTCATCAACGATTCCATCTCAACACCAAGGATATGAGTAAAACCTCACACGCCATAATAAAATTCGTTTCTCCTCTCCATGTAAACCAAACCACATGTTGTGTATCACAGATGGCGCTGCACTGACTGACGGAATATTAATGTGCGGTTCATAACGTAGTAGAATGGATAAGTGGATTCTTTTTTCGTATCTTTGATGTTCATCTTGATGCCCTCCCATAATTTAACTCGTAATCATTACATTGTACATAATTAGATAACTGTTTTTTGAAACTCAATCAATCATCATACTGTTTGTGGTGGAATGAAAGAATACAAATCAAGAAGAAGACGTTAAAACACGCTAATTTGTGGGTGGCTGTGTGGAAAATCCTGATTGATTGAGTTTGTTCAATGAAATATGAAGAGAATAGATCTGTCAGTAATGAAATATGTGAAAAGGAAACTATATTTGATGAGATTTTCTTTTGCGCCGGAGAAAGATGTTGTTTTAATGAGTTCCAGGCAGGCGAGGCGACTAAGTAATTAATTGGCTCTTGAGGATATATTTTCATAAAAATAAATAAAATCGATTATGACAGATGATGGCAATGGCATTGAGTTGTCTCAATCATAACAGGGAATAGGATCTGCGTCGCATTTTGATCTACGAAGGTGCAAAGTAGGGAGCCCTTGACTCTGTTGGTATTCTCATGTTCAACCCCTTCACCAGTAAACAGCACGATTAAAGGTCAACTTTAGATTGAAAAATATTAGTTTCTCTTTGGTGTGCGTTCTCTAACTCGAGGCGAGTAATTTTCATTTTCAAAAATACACAAGCACCACCCACTACCACCCTATTTTCTATTAAATAAACAATTAACTTCTGCTAATGACAGTACTCGAGATCAAATAATTTTTTTTTCTTTTTTCGTCATGAATATCAAGGACTAAATTCAAAAACCATGTGAAAGGCAACGCACCATACCGCGCACTGTAAAATTGATTCAAATAAGAGAGATTTCACGATTTCACCCCCAAATGAATCCAATTGAAGGCCTTCGGTCTTACCCCCACTATGTCCTACCCTCGATCATCAACAGAGAAACGAAACAGAGAAGTATTCAAGTACCTGAAATTGGAATTTTTATTGCCATTTGCCACCAACTGATACGGTGAGCTTGAGGCTCAATACCAATGGTTTTTGGTGGGTACTCCTCGCAGAATGTTTTCATTTCTGATTGTCGACTTTGGTTTTTTTTCTTCTATTCATGGTTTGGGGCGAACACCGGTGTGTGGAAAGAGGGAGAAGATAAACGCTGTACTTGAAGGCAGATGCCATATTCGAGAAACTCCAATGTCGATTGGAAAATTTTCCAATTTTATTCGCCGCCTGCAAAAGGTGAAAATATCGACTGAAACTAATCGATTTTCATCGGAGGATACCTTACATATTAGTTGAATAGAATAGAAGAGGGAAGCTTCTCATAAACTGGTATTTATATGGGTAACTTCAAAAGGAGCGCTTCTGCGAATTGATGTAATTTCCACTTCAAATTTTTGGCCAGCAGGTCTAAATTCTTCTACAATTTCCTCTTCCATTTATTTTGTGGTATCTTCTTTCCATATTTCCTCTGAAAGTCCTCTTGCTAGGTAGTTCATTTATTATGACATCCATTTATCGGTCCAGACAGTCCAACAGAGACAAAGCAGCCTCAGTGGATAACCAAGAAACCCAAATCATTTGATATGTCCTTTTTCTGCCTTTTATGAATAATTGCCTTCCATTCATCTCAGTTGAGAAGTAGAAAGCTTCTCTCATGGGAATGGACTACAACCAATTTCTCATTAACTTCCTGTGAAAAAGTAAAAAGCCAGAGGAGTCTAATGCAACATTATCTCTTGGTCCTTCTTGCTGAAACTAATTAATCGTCACGTAGAGAGCGTCATTCTATCTTCATACATTTTCTGATATTTCGATAAAACAACTATCATCCATTCAGGACACGACACACACACATTCATGTCGTGGCATTGAAAAGGAGTTTAATAGAAAATTACAAACTTTACGATGGAATAACGTATCCTCACGGCTATAAAATAAAAACAATGAAAACTCGTGAATCGTAAAATCTCTAGAAATATTGGCGTTTGGTAACTAGGAGAAAGCCAGCACGTATCGCAGTCTAAGGTCAGAGGTGAATCAGATTATTTATCGGTTGCATTCGAAGGATAATGGAACTTGATGTTCCTTCGATGCAATTAGAGGACATTCATGAATTGTCATAAGCCCTTCATCAAAGAAAAGAGTCCACCTTGAAATGAGGAACAATAAAATCTCATCACACGGAATCAGTCACAGTCCTTCCTTGTTTCCCAGCATCTGAGTCATAAAATATTTCATGGCGAGCAATAATTTCAAATCTCCTGTGGGATTCCTGATTGTTTTCGTTCGTTCAGGAAAAAATCTACTCATTCTAGTTGCGGAACGATGCAAACTTTAATATCCACTAGTCGCCCACACAATCAACGAGGCAGACCATCCATAAAGCACTGCACTTACAACTGTGTCATGGGAACTGTTCCCCAAGGATAACACAGCACGTTACATTGCCCGAAATACATCAAACGGAACTTGGAACTTTATAGTGCAGTGCGTAGGACCTGACAAAAGACCACAGCTACTAAAACCCACCGACAGGACACCTACTCTTTCATTTATAGTGCCTGAGTTTTATTTCGATTTTTTGTTTCAAAAAATAAAGAGGAAAATATTTTTTTTCTAATTAATTGATGTCATTGGCAGTGGTACACAGTGAAAAAAATAATAGCCATAGATAAATCAAGGATAATAAATCCTCAAGGAGTGTGCAACTGAAATAATTTCAATTAACTTTCTGCGCCCCAGGCAGCGCGCGGTGTGCACGTTGGACAACAATATCACAATTGCAACAAGAGAATTTCTTTAGAAATTGCAAACAAATTCGAATTAAACAGAAAACAACAAGGACATCAGAGCAATAAGAAATTTCCTTCTGCAAAAAGTTTCATACTAATGAATAAGTTAGATGTTATGCGCCATTGTTTCATGAAACTGAAACAAGTAATACAAAGGACGAAGGATAACCGGGGATATGGAAAAGTTTTGCTCAATAGAATTTAACGCACAGGCCAACAAACGATGACTCCTTGCACAGGTATCCTTTGGCTCAAGATGGACTTTTATGAAGGAATCTACAATATGCTTAAAATGATTTCCTATTCATTTTATGTTTGAGCGGACTAAACTAAATAATCTAGGAGATAAGGAAGTGTTCTTCGAGTTGAACTGTCTTGTCTCGGCTTCCAACCCACGTCCTTTTGAAACATACATCATGAGGTATACAATGACAGTAATACGCTCACAGGCGAGATTTTGATACTCGAGTTCGGATGAGACTGCACGAAGCTTATCCTGGAATGACACGAAGATAGCGCTCCGAAGCAAGGTAGCTTTTTGTACCTGAGCTACGACCATGATGACTCCATGAAAACCGCACAGCGCAACTGATGTCGATGATCGATGCGGGCAATTATGAACATAGTCAGGACCGCCCTAGAACTTGGCAGAAGCTGGACCACAATCGATACTGCAAAGCCAAAGGACACTTAGGTTTGTGGAGTCACCACCAGTGTTGTACTGCTCTTGTGAATAAGCCTTTCGTGCGGTCATCCGTGAGGCTTCAATCTTACTAAGAAAAACCTGCGCTGTTGGAGAAGTGTAATAATGAGTAATGATCCTTTGGCAGAAGGATTTCTTCGTGAAAATGCCTGTAGAATGAGTTGCTTCCACTTAAGATGATCGGTATCAAGGGGATGACTTGAGTGTGCTTCTTAGGAAGACCTTCTCGTACGCTAGTTTCGAGATGCAGCTCAAGTTCTATAATCGCTGTTCTGAAGAACTGAAGGAACTGAAGGTCAAACAGAACGCTGCTCAGGGTAGCGTGGATAACAGTCCTAAAAGAGCCCGATTCCGAATAACAAATCCTCTACAACAATCTGACGTCATAAAAAAGTGATATAGCCAGGTCTCGATGAGGAATTGAAACGTGCGCTGAAGAGATGTCGGTGGATGGACCACCGCAAACGACATCTAGAAAACTGTGGCCTGTTCGAGCAGAAAAAGCGCCAATATTAGGGTGCAATGTACATCAGTTTTGTAGTTCCTGCAGGCTTTATGATTTGTTTTGAGCAAGAAGTGGAAGATTTCAAATATCTTAACGACAATCAAACTGCGGTCAATGCCTTATTCAACCTCTTCACCATTTTTCCAATAAAGGTCCAAAGTCACACTGGAAAAAGAAGATATGAGCTCTCTAATGTCCACAACCAAGCTGAAGGAAAATATTTGCCAGATCTGAACCTGGATTGCGTGGGGCACTGGGCACCTGTAAGAAACTTGCAAGTACACGTCCATACAACTGCAGGACATAACAGAAAATTCGTTGTTCCAAAGCCCTATAAATCAGCAACGCAGAAGCCTCTCTAAAGAAGAATCCCCAGTAAAACTGTAACCAAAAACAGAATGAAATAAATAATCCATAACATCTTACTACATGAAAAATAAAATGATTATCCTCTGCACAACCCATACACTGGAAGGCAAAATCCTCTACCGCACATTTCAATTATGTGCACATGTTACACTGTGAGTTGCCTCCCTCCATATGCAAAATTGTTAACAGATTCTAGAATATTCGAAATAAAAATACACCAACGGAAGGACGAAAAGTACTCCTCGAAACCACATGCAAATTGCACAACAAACTACACGCTTGAGTGCATGCGAAGTCCTGCTGCAGAGGAGCAGAGTTTGATAAATGAATCTGAAAAAAAATTTACCCTATACAGCAAGGATTCACTTGAAAAGAATAGAAAGCTCTTTAAGAGATTGAAACAAATTTAAGTTTTTTACGACTGCATGTAGTAGTACGGAAGAACTACAAGAAGGAGCCCTCAACTAATTTACATGTTTGGGTGTGTTTACGAAAGAATTCGCCCCCAGAAAAAAGCCTTTAAGCTGTCATCCTTTTTGCGTTACCCACTGATCTTATTGAGACTTTTTCCATGTGAATCCTTTTTACGTGTACAATTCCTGGAATCGTAAGGTAAAAACGAGTTTTGATTATACATATGTTTATCTTGTAAAAAAAGGTGCCAATCCTGTCATGACTAAGTCAATCCTGATGAAGGTCTATTGGAATGTTTATCTAATATTCATTGGATACCTTCAGAAGGTATGTGTAACTTAGGCGACCACTTATCCAAAGTAATTGCATTTGCATAAGTAAAATCACGTGTCAATCGAAGGGATCTTCTGTGTGGTAATTGCCTTGGCTTAGTTAAGATCTTAAGTGGGTCCAGCAGTAATTAGAAAGGACCCAAACCCAAGACATAAATAAGGATAAGACTATCAGTCAGATTTTAATTGATTTATGATGTCGTAATAAATTTCCGCGAAATCCTTATACCTGAGTTCAAATTAAGAAACGGAAAAAGGACCCTTTTACCTAATCTCAATCGATTATTACCTTTCTGCAGATATGAGAGTCCTTTTTTTCAAATTATTCTCACTGAAAGCAAGAGAAGAAGAAAGCGAGTGGGATGACAAAATTTGAGAATGTCTCAAGAAGAAAAAAAAAAGTCTCCAAAGATTTATGGGAAGTTAAGGATGTAAAGGATGCTCATCATTATGGGGGGAAATTGATGCTTACTCATTCTCCTTTTTTTTGTTTTCATAGTTGGACCATATTTTCTTGGCGACATGAATGCGCATAAATCAATTTTGAATTATTGACGCACGGAGGATATTGCAGGATGTCGTCCATCCTGTTCGACTTAATCATAGGGGGGCTCGCTAGGAGGTGACATAATTTAGTGTGGGAATAATGCTAATGGATTGAAATTAGTTTCAGAAGATTGTTTTAAATATGCAAAGTGAATTGGATTGAGCGTCGGTAGCGGTGGTGATGAGGTTCCCTTGTGGGAGGTTGTTTAGTTTACCGATTCTACTTAATGTTCTGGGAATAAGGTTGTCTCTGAGGATTAGTACGTCTGTTAGTGATATTCTATGGTTTTCGTTATTTTGAAAGAGAGGAGGCGAGTTTTCTATTACATATTCGTTGAATTGAGTGTGACCAAGCACTAAAACTGTAGCAGGCGAGGCCAATTATTTGCGAGGACGTCATCGTTCATAAGATTCCACAGTAGTGGACCTAGTACAGAACCCTAAGGTACACCTTAACCTTCACGTTCTACTGCCTTATCCTGTCGTCGGTTTCGTAGTGCAGTTTTCTCTTTCTAAAATAGTTCGTCATTATCTTCTGTAGGTACTTCTCACCGGGTATTGTTTGGAGTTCCGACCGTCATTAGCTCTTAGCGCTTCTTCACTTCTTGAGGCAAGTTAGTCAGTTTATGGACTACTAATACTACTTGCTTGTACTTGCCACATAATATTGGGCTTCTAAGGTCGATTCATGCTTCCGCTGAGCTTCGCTATTCGAACTTTGATTTGTGTACAGTTATCAACTCGTTGCCCACAGGATTTTGATACTCAGTACAGTGACTTCTCTGTCATTTGGTACGTTTCCAATTGCATAACGAGTCATAGAAGCATTTCAGTGGCCATTCACGTTCTCCTGCACTGTTCTGTTGTATGTTTCTTTTAAAACATCTTAAATGCTGATCCCTGAAACCTAAGCGGTCCCCTTTTTGTGGTCCCTTTTCCTCTCGGACGTCTAGGAGACTATTTCTGAACCGATCAGTGCAACCTGACTTCGGCTCTTGCACTTATAGTTGCCTTCAGACACAGTTCCATAACTTGTGATTCAGGCTTCGTTTGACTAGCTAAAGAACTGCCCTTGCTGACAAAGATTGTCCCAAATTATGACGTCGTTCATCCCCACGGCAGGGGTCTGTTCGTAAGGTGATGTCTTCGTTAATTCAGGCGTGTGTTTGCAATAGTTTCCGAGACCCTTTTAAGCTAAATGACACGATTCTTGGAGGAAGCACATATTTGAGTGGTTTAGTTAAGCGGTTGTATAAGTTTAGGTTCCCTAACCTTGAGAGAAGCTTCTCTGACTTTCATCTGATGATGTCTTCCGGTGGGAAGGGTACCAATTAGTGCCTCATCGTATCTGCCTTACAAACAAATACACAGGTGCATCAATTCTATTCATTCATCCATCATTCGCCCCATTAAATTTTTAACTAATCTTTTTAATTTCCATCAAATCTTTTAAAAATGCACATATCCTTCAGAGACGTGCTCATAATTTCTTCTGACCGACATTCTATTTTGCTAATTTTTCTAATATCCAAAAAGCAAAGATACCTTAACACAATCCATCATACACACAAACACTTAAGCCGACAGACAGGCTATAGAAAATATCCCCAAAATGATTTATGTCCTTACTCTCTTTACTTTACATGGATTTGTATTCCTTTATATTTTTTAAAGAAGCAAAATACTCGTACCCCCAGCTGCTGTTTCTCTTCTGATTTATGAATTCTCATTATACTTAGCATGTATCATCCATTTATTCATCAGCGCCATTGGCAAGGATATTTTATACAAAAACAATGTCCTTTTTTTAAAGAACTTCCCATTTGTTGGACTGTGTATAGTACGTGGTCACCGACACCAAACACTTAACGGAGAAGTGTGACTGCTGAATATTAAATTTCTTCCAAAAAAAAAGAAACAATTTTACGAGGATAATTAACGGTTCTAATTAGGTTTAAAGGACAAACAAAATAATAAACACACCCACAAGTACCAAGCCGTGACACACTTAGAGCGCGAAACGAAAACCAATTTTATAATGAAATCCTCATTTAAATGATTCACTCAATTATGTTCGTCCTGCGTGCACGTTTCAAGGATGTTTCCCCCTCCAACACTGGTCTCCCAAATCGATACTAAAATGCAATAGATCTAGCGTGAAAGAGTTTTCCTTTTTCGTCAAGCGGACATAGATTGGAATATCATCAGGATGAAAGGATATGCAAAGTATGCACTCTGCGAAAGGAAACTCAAGAAAATTAGTATTCTTCGAAAGTTTTTCGGTTTTTCAATGAAAGCAAGTGCATTTTCGAATTGAAAGAAGTTTTTGTAACTATATTTTGAAAGTTTCTTTACTCAAGGACTATTTGACGATGAAGATGGAGTCGCACGTCTTTCATGGAAAATAAATTAAATTCAAAATATTTCCCCCAAATCTCTCTCAACGGGACCCTTTTTTTCTGCTGACAATCTCAACAACTCATCATCTATCACACATGAACCACACACAATCAACTTGTCACCACACACAACACACAACAAAAAAAGGACAACAAACTCACTTTCATTTTGGGGACACGTTAACTACCCGCCGCCGCCGCCCGTTTCATATTGGTTTTATGGATTCAAACAGCCTCCCAGCCCAGCCAGCCATTGTCGTCCTTTTACCGATCAGCAGCCAGTTTGATGTGTAAACGACTAAGAGTGTCCTCTCAACTTGGTAGTCGTTGCTCCCTCTCTGGTGGGTGGGATAACGCCATTTAGGGAATTGTAAATGACTTGTGAAAAGGGACGTTTGCGGGGAAATATTTACCAACTGAGGTTTCTATTTTTTTTTATTATTTTTTTACTGCTAGGACATGTGTTGAAATGACCTCTGATGTACGTAAAGGACTTGTGATATCGTCCTCCCCCAACAGAAAAAAAAACCGAAATGAATAAGAAACCCTATTGAGAATTGCTTTGAATTGAGTTTACAAAAAAGACGACAGATGTCCTTTGACACTTGATTTCATCACACGTTCAATCAAAATTTGAAAATCGAAGGATATCCTTCAAATTTATAAAAGTTTGTTGTGAGTTTTTTTTCTATTTTTTGCAATATCATCAAATTGCTTGCGCAAACAAAAGCGGAATCGAAGGGAAGTTTAAGGAGAAGAAGAAGAAGAATGAAAGGAACCAAACGTCTTTAGTATTCCTAAGGGTGAATTGAATTGTATAGAGCTCCTTCTGTGGTCGTTTATTACGTTTTTTTTTTTGCATTTTTGGGGAAGCATATAGTAGGAGTGTTATCCTCCAACCGAGGGTGGTATACTCCGGGTGGCGCATATAATACAATTTCTTCCAATTCACCTGTTTGATTGGTTTTGATGGTGATACCAGGTGCTGATAAAGTATGTACACACCATTAGAGGATAAATTTGAGTTTCGTATCCTAGCGAGCGATATGTGAAAAGAAGAAAAAAAAACTCGAAAAAAAAAAACGACAGTGACAGAAAATAATGAATAAATTCTGACGAAGGAGTGTGTACCTCTTGTGTATCCTCGAAGGGGGAACAATTTCCGAACAAAAAAGGCAGTCCTAAAGGTTAAATCTATCGTCATTGAGCAGAATTTGATCCTTGCCTCATCTGCATGCATACTTTTGGCTTTTATCAAGGCCATCTATTCTTCTTAACAACTTTCTAACATTTGCTCTAAGACTCTTACTTACTTACTTCAATCGTTTAATACAACAACGCCTGTGCCCCGCCATTTCGTTCGTACTTTTGGGTTTGAGTTCTCTCCAGCTAATTCCTAAAGAGGGTTCTCAGGGCTTTTGTTTTTGGCTGCCTTAATTTTGCCTTTGTTTGCCTTAGCTTCTAGATTGTAGACCATAAGATGGAGGTCCATTATCCTAGTTCAGCCTAATCTAGTCTAGTTTCCTTCCGTCAATTCTGTACAGAGAACACCACTGATAAACAACAGCGGTGACAGTATGCAGCCTTGGCGTACTTCACTTAAGATTTCAAATTCCTCTGACACCGTACTATTGTACACGACACTTACTGCCCTCGTATGTAGCTTCGATATAAGATTTTCTGGGAAGTATCTCCTGCGCAAAGCCAACCAGATAGCATCTCTTTCCAAACTGTCGAATAGATCCTCGTTCGAAATCAGAAGGTTGCCGCCTAGACTCTTCTCAGGGTGTTGATTGCAGTTTCACCTGCCAGCTCTTGAAGCCTGACGTTTTTCACGTCTCACACTACGCTGCTTCTTCTTCGTCGCACGATATTGGGTTTCTAGCTTCGTTTTCTAAGGCCGCTGCAATCTGAGCTCTTCGATCTGTCTCCAGGTATCTGCTCAATGGTATGTCCGATGGGGTTTCTGCCTCTTACCGACGTAGGTGCTTGCTTCGTTGCAACACCAATTTTCACAGCATTCCCGTGGTCAACCATACTTTCCTACAATGAGCTGTAACTAAACCCCCTGATGTGATAGCTTACCTTTGGAACATAAATATTTGAGCGTAAAGTAAGAAATCTTCAGATTTATCTCGGACATGAACCATATTTTATCCCTACTCTACCGACATAGCTGGTGGTTGTTGCGCCATCTAGTTGTAAGGTAACTACCCTGACATTTGTCATTGAAACGCGGTTTTAACTTGCTACAAATGTGTGATGATTTATCCCGAGGAACTCAAGGCTTTGTAAGAAATTCAAAGAAGCAAAAGTTGAACCCAAACTCACCTCAACTCACCTTAACTTTACATAACGGTTATTGAAAAAGAATTAACGTAAGCAAGATTACGGAATAATATTGCATAAACAATAAGAATGATGTAACAAGTGGAGGAAACTTATCAAAATCATATCCCAGAAGAATCCGATCAAATACCAAAATAACCGCCAGCAATAAGCAACCGCCCACGACTAAAACGAAAAACCAAAAAGGACTTAACATCTATCAATACCACCCTCAGTATGCCTTCAGTAAGAAAGCCAGTAATTAAATAACGAACCCGATATCCTGCGTCATTGGAATCATTTTCCAATTATCTAGTCGAAACGGTGGCTTCTGGTTAAGATTCGAACACCATCATCATGTTAACCACCGACGACGACGACTAAATCCACTTTCATCTCCTCAAACTCATCTGTAATTCAATTACATCGATCCTTTAGACAGGGATAAATTTTATCGCAATAATTTTGAGCCTCTTATTGAATTAATATTTCAGCTGGCGCTTTCTTCTTTCCAAAAAAAAAAAATCACAAAAAAAAAAAAACCCAAAAGGGATTTTCGACGCAAGGATATAGTAGTATACAAGCCGGAAGATGTTCTCCAACCCAACTTAGTATTCGGTGCTAATAATGTATTCCAGAATGAATGCCATCGTCGTTAGATGCTCTTATCGTTGGAAATGTATTGTGCTTTCGACATTCCATTAGTGTGGTGCGAGATTCAGATTGAATTTCACCAAAGGATATCAGTTTTATGCGTTCGTGTTGTGGGAAAGTTATTTTACAGCACTTTAATGTGGTTTCTTTAAAAAAAAAAATCATCATTTTTATGATTTTCTCTTGGAGGAGTGATTTATTGCCTTTAAGTCGACGTACACATACACAGGCACAAAGAGGAGGAGGAGGAGGCGGGAGGATTAAAAGATCCATCCATCAAGTTCATCGACGATGGGTGTATTAAAATTCCTCTTTTATGTAAATAGTCTGCGCGCTGAGAGTTTGTTTCAACTCCCAGTCCATTGATGTAAATTTCCAAGTGAACAGCAACAATAAAAAGGACTGCCGCACACAGTATCCTGCCGATGTAAACAGAGTCATCAACAACACACCAAAACTGGAGGTAAGGGTACTATCCAATAAAAAAATATAAAACAAAGTACACTACACGTAAAACGTGGCCCCATCATCATCATCATCATCATCGCCATCAAGGACATCATCATTGACTGTTAACATGGTCGACGACGACGGGAGATCACTCCTCCTATACACTGGGTGGGTGGTTTGTTTGTTTCGATATTCCCTTTTCTGTTGTTGGCTTTGTTTTTATACATACGTCCTTGGTTTTTAAGTCTCGAGTATACGAAGGACATTCCAGTTTCATTCGATCGTCGTTTCTCGTTTCTCTCTTCTCTCAGTGGGGAACCTAATCGCATTCCATGGAAATCAATTTTCGTTGACACAGAGTGGAAATTCCATTTGATTGAGTTGCGAAAATTGAATATGATTTAAATACGATGAATTATTCAAGAACTTGGCTGAGTCGTTGCCGACGGCTGAATGGTAGTCGTGCAAGCGGAATGCCAGAGAGAACCCCAACAATATGGATACAAAATGGAATTTCTTCGGCAGAGCCTTAAGGCATAATGCAAATAGAGTTATAGTTGGCCCCACCGTTTGCTGTACCGTTGCTGCTGCATGGCTATCGCTGGAGGGGTCAAACTTGTAGTTAATATTGTACATATCGGTGACAGATAGTATTTTCTCCTCTGGCTGGCGCTTTGAGATGTTTTTCCCATATTTGTGGCAGTGGGAGTATAAATTAACTGGCTTTTTCTTTCTCTTTTACTGCACTTCGAAACACTAGTGGGGGGTAGAAGGGTATTTTGTTTCTTTACGCGGGATATCCTATCTCTCTTCTCCTTACATCAGAGGGAGTCTGTTCTGTTGCCCAGGTTTTGTAAAAAGCTTTTAAAAGAAGCGTTAGGACTTTGAAGTCTTTTTTACGAGCCTTTTCCTGTCACCACAACAAACTGCAGTTGAAATACAGCTCGCAACAGTATGCAACTTTCGCTTGCAATGTAGTAGTCGTCCTGTCATGGGGATCATAATGACACTTCTATCGGAGAAACAGCCTCACTATGTACTGTTTCTAAACCTCTTTCTGGTCTTGGCAATCTTTTGGACGTCCATTTCAGTGCTGAGCTTCCTAAAGATCACAAGATACACAAGTTGATATCTTCTGCGTCTTTTGTCCATCACTCCTTTTGGTCCAACTCTCAAACTGTCATTTGTATTGTACCTAAAAGGGCTCCTTAGTCTTGCGATTCTCTGCCTGAGGTACGACTGCCTTCCATTCTCTCGTTGCGAAAAACATATTGTCTCTTGTCGTGTCGTAAAGGCTATATTTATCGACTAAACCGCCTTACCTTATTTCACTTTGAAGTCTCCGAAAACGATTTCCCACGACGAATCTGAATCCTAACAGTCTTTTATGGCAGCTTTAACATACGTCGTAGCCAAGCCTTTTCTGTACCTGATCCTATTCACCATATCTCCTGGATCGCAGTACTACTGGAGGACAGATTCAAGGTCCGGATCGTTGTCATCATCCCATCATCCGAGGCTCGTATCTCTCTCACAAATAGACTGTGAAAAAAACTTTGTTGGGACTCGAACCTGGAACCCCATGCACACTAGCCCAACGCACTAACCACTGAGCGAAGATACCCACCATTAAGTAACTAGCAGTGCCTTTTTCACAACGCTTGACACGTCAAACTGTGCACTGTATTATCATCAGAACACTGGCATACAAATCGTACCATACAATTTCCCAAATTCTAGTTTCTATTTGTTTGCAACTACAAAGTCAGACTTTCCCACTACCCAGCGTCTATTTATCATACATTTTCCTACACGTGGCTGTCCTTTGAGAGTTATATACGTGCTCCGCACTCCTACACCCGACAGACCTCCGTAGAGACAAAAACCTAATTTAACTTGAATTGAGTTGCACTCTACTCTCTTGGCAAAATGAAAGTTTTCTTTTTTTGGAAATCACTAGCAGACCAATTCTCAGAAACACCCTCTTACACAACCAATTGCAGTCACTTGTGCGGTTGGCTAATGTCATTTACTATGAAATACCGCACACACATTTTCGTACAATGTCCAGGCATCCTCCTTTCTGCCGTTGGCGCACAACAATGTCTCCGCATACAGAATGCAACGCGTTTGGCATTATCAACTAACACACTATTCCTGTCTGTGGAATGGAATCTGAGTGGTCTCCCCCAAGGATACGTATACTCTTTATTTCGCCCGCAATTTTATGTTTCTTTCTTTTTCTAATTAGTGAACTGTACAAGGGTTTAATGTAGATCCTTTTCATAAATTTTATACCAAAAAAAAAAAAAAAATCAGTATTCTCCCCCCATTCACTAGTTTATTAGAAGGAAACGAATGGGAGGGTAGAAAAAAAAGTCCTTATTTGCTTCAGAAAATACTACTTACCCGAAGCGAATTTCATTTTGTCCAAAACCACAGATGGTATCTATAGATTTTGTTTGTTTCTGTAGATAGAAGAGCACATTGCCGCCAGTTGTTGTGTTGTGTACAATTGTGATTCGGAGGATACACGAGAAAAGGACACCCTGGGGGCTCCAAGGCAAACAAAACTGATATCTGATATATATTTAGAATTTTAAAATAACGTTGATGACCTTGACGTTTATTTTCAAGAATTTCAAGGATTATCTTGTCGGAGATGAACATTTGGTAAAGAATACGTTTTCAGCAGGACATTTTTTGAAAAAAGAATTAAAAGAATATCAGCCAATAGAATGACACGTAGCTCACGTACAATTGATGCAACATTTATAATCCTTAAACCATTCTTCACAATCATAGAAGGACACTAAGTCACGTACCACAAAATGCATCGTCCATTGAAGGCAAAGCTTAAAACAAAGGACAAATTAATAATGCAAAAGGATTACTTCGCTGTTGATAACCATAAAAGACTGCGCTGCTCAAGGTAGTACTATACATAATGAAGACAAAAAGGATTCATTTTCAGCGAGCGAGTTAAGCACCGAAAAAAGGATCGTTTTGTATGCAATTACTGCGTTAAGTGAGTGAGATTACAGTAAAGTGCTGCAGAAGGAGGAAGGCTTTTAAGATTCAGTGGTGCGCGTGGCAGTTTTACTTCAAATTGAATCATCCTTAATCGTTTCCAGTGAATATATACCAAACTTGTTTATCTACAAAGTACACCAATTCATTTGTCAATCGCTCTGATGGATTGGACCGAAAAACACAAAGAATCACCTCTGAAAGGTTCTTTTATCGTCTTTGACCTTTTCAGCAAAAAGTAGAGAGAGAGAGAGATCGTCCTTCTAAAGGCAAAAAAAACAGTCTGAGAAATTCTTGTTCATTGTTGAATTCATTATAAGGACAATATGTCAATGTATTCCTCTCGGCGGCGACAACCCCTCAACCAATCAATTTTGATTTCCTTTTGAAACTCTGAGTTTGAAGTTCTTTCTTGTTTTTTTGCTTTGAACATTCTCTTTTTTTTATTTTTTGAGGACAAGTGGTTGATTTGTTCACCTCTACCTACCTCTCGGTTTTTTTTTTTTGCTGACAGATTCAAGTTAACTTTCAGGTGAAAGAAGGTAGAAATAGGAAATGAGGTTCCTCAGGCGAACAAAAAGAAAAAGTTTTCTTTCTCTTTTCTGTCGAGCGAAAAAAAAAGGAAGAAGTCAAAGGTTGAGGATGGTGACATTTTTCACCTTGTTTAAGGATGAGGTGAAAGCTGAAGGACATTCTATGCCAGCTGGGATGGGTTATATGAAATCAAACGCGAGATTTCAAATCAATGAAACCTCAAGGAACTTCGGTTGGTGTTATGCGGAAGAATGTCGTTTACAAAGATCAAAAACAATTTTATGTATGAATGTATTGCTGCTCTCTGTCAGGAGGAATGTTGATTTCCTGGAATGTGTTGGTAAAGAGCCTTCAAATGCTGGAGGGGAATTCCATGAAACTTTTTCGACAAAAAAAAAAAAAAACACAAAAGTTGTTTGTATTTACACCAAAAAGAAAGTCGACTTGAATTGTGCGATAAATTAATGTCTTAGTCCGGATTGCTTGTTAAAAAGATATCAAGCTATTTGTAAGAATTGATGGCATTCCTTGAGATTTCAGAATGGTATCTGCTTGTTGGTGTGAAAAAGTGGGAGGGGAACATTTTCGAGCAAGGGGTCGTGGACTAGATTTAGGGGTTCGCAACTCTGTCATTTCTGTTGATCAGCCTGTTTGTCCCGACAGTTTAACACCAGAAAATGTTGGCTATCCTTTCGGTCTTTGATCACTTCTTCACTGGGATTTTGTCTTTCCTTCTTTTTGCTTCTTAATTCAATGTATCTTAAGGAAGGAATTCGCGTAGCGTAGAAAAGGCTTTTATATCTCCCAGATGTTCCACATCAGTTTCTATCGACATCCTTTTTCTTAAGACTGACTTGCTTGTTTAAGGTACTTTATTAATTGTCCTTTCTATTTCTCAAAGTATTTGGAATTGCAGTATTATGATCTGGAGTAGATAAGGTACCTTGGGTGTTTACACAGCATTTGAAGGGCAAATTCAATTCCTTCTCGTCCTGGTAGATACTGTGAAAATTGTTGTAATGCATAGCAAAAAGATCAGCATGACATACTGTGATGCTAGAGACAAGAAGAGACAGTCCTTGTTATATAATGGCCAAAGTGTCTTAGTCATTGCGACAATTGTGTATTTCTCCTTGACTAGTAGCTTCATTTCTATCGAGTTAAATGCAACTTTAATAGGCTTACGACCTC
Organism: Chalcosyrphus nemorum; assembly: GCA_949716465.1. NCBI lineage: Eukaryota > Metazoa > Arthropoda > Insecta > Diptera > Syrphidae > Chalcosyrphus > Chalcosyrphus nemorum. Next base: position 57,220,411 of record OX454334.1, on the reverse strand, counting down.
TTCTTGGGCAGATCATTGACTTCTCATTTCTAACAGAGGTCTTCAACTTCGATCTACTTTACTTTAGTCCCATAGTACAGATATTAACCAACTGCTTTAATCCCTTAGTATCTACTGAATAGATATTTCAGGTTCCAATAGAAGGCTCCAACCCTCTCGGCTATTTAACAAACATCTGTAGCCATCAGACAATTCCTCTTTGCCAGTGACTTGTTGGCTGTTTTCTGTTACAAACTGTGATAGAGAATCTCCATTCAGAGGTCAGGCTAAGCTATCAGTTTCCATCAATCTGGTTTCTGTACCTGATTCGGAAAGGTGTTGCCCTTTCCACATTTAAAGGATTTCCACCCAGTTCGTTGTTGCTCCTTACCTAGAAGTGGAATGAATTTGTTCGATATAAGAATAACTAAATCATCTGCATAGCTTGTCATGTTGAAGACATTATCTTTGAGTATTTCCACGATGCTAGTTAAGAACAAGATCCTGTGTGAGTCGTGAGAGAATTCTTCCTCTGCCTTCTTCTTATCAGCACTTTGAGTGCTCATATGTTGAGCTACTCCTTCTCATTATGATCCACGTGCAAATTTTTATTTGGAATTGAATAGTTTATAGGCTATATTGAATCGTTTCGGTATAACATGTAGAATGCGCCCTCGTTGTCTAGGACCACCCCAAGCCTGAATTCCTTGCATTCATTGCACTTCTTGCATATACAAATCTGTTGCGATCGTCTGTCTTGCATTTCTTTTGGTTCTTAGGGACGGTCGTTCTATTTCTGGATAGTCTAGACCAAACCTTTACTTTCCGATCTAAGGCACCAAGATTTCTCCAAATAGTGCCAAAGAAAGAAAGACTTCGACTTCATTCAGAAACACGAGACAAGTGTCTGCCTGTCCTTGAACAAAAAGAAAGTCAAAGTGTAACTAAGGGCGGTTTTAAGGAATCTTCCACATTTCAGTGCTTGTACATCTAGATCCAATACTTTACTCTTAAATCAAAACACAGAACAAAAATCAATGCAACCAGGGACACTAAATCTTGTAACAACGCACAAATTAACTCCTTTTCATGTTTTGACTTCGCTCCTCCTCCAACGACTTGGCAATAAGTTCGGAGACACCCTTAAGGCAGAAAAAATTTCATAACTAAGCTCGCCGAAGCTATTAAATTGCGCAGACTGAGTGGTTAAATCGCATGAAATCCCAGAAAGGATACAGAATTCTACGTTTTCTTTTTTCCCTTCATCGTCTGTTGACTGTCATGTTTGGTGTAAAAAAATGAAAAGAAACGACTGCCTTTTGGACGAAGACGCAAAATAAAATTTATCACAAGGATAATCGCAGTAGTTTATTGCTTGAGAGAGTTTCAAGGCAACCAGACTTTTGGAAATTAAATTATATTACAAATCGATATTGAGAACTTACGGAGAATAATTGTCCTTTTTTGCCATTAAATTTATATACATGTGCGCCGCAGGCGACTACGTATTCCCAACAGCACAATGAAAGGGATACTGTCCCCCCTGCTACAGCGGGGGCATACAATCAATCATACACATCGCCACGGCCACACAAAAGAATAAAAATACTCGTCCAATTTCGTTTTTGTCCCAAATGAGCGGATTGTCTGAATCAGCAGCAATCATATGCCCACACTAAGGATTCATATGCCATATCCAGTGAAATAAAAAAAAACCAGTGCTGATATTTGAAATTCATTCATTCGAGTAATCAAATCCACTCACCTCCTTTGATACATATTATTATCCTTCTGTTCGTCCTTAAATCCGGATCAAAGATTACTTTTTTGTTTTGTTGCTTTGGCAACATTATTAATATCCTCTCTAGCTTATGGATTTTTGAAGGACACAACAGAGTGAAGAAAATATGTCAAAGGATATTTGGTATAATATTGTTTCAATGAGAGGTCCTTCTTAATTGGTTTTCAATTCCTAGGTGATAATGAATGAAAATCCCATAATAATGTCCTTAAAAATTGACGAAAGCGAATGATGACAGTAAATCTTTTTTTCTTTTTTTTTGTTGCAGAGTTCGTCTTGAAGTCCTTTGGCGAGGGGATGACTGGAGGAGGGGATAACTTCTCAATTGGTCAATTCAGAGGTAAGTAGGATCGTAAATCGTTTTTTATTAAAAATTTGCAATTCGATTGAGGTATATCAGCGTTTGTGTGGAGCAGGGGGATTTTCCTTTTGATAAATCAAAGACCAAGACCAAAAGGTTAGAGGTTAGGTTTCGTAGATCCTTATGGCAGGGGGATTTTGCGCATGAAAAACTTTTGTAGCTGTAGAGGAAACCTTTTCTTTTCCTTTCCCACAGTATGTGCTTAGTCATTTGAAAAGTTTTCTGTACCAAAAAGTAGGTTAGACAAATGTCTGGGAGTTTTTTGGTGAGAGATGAAAAGGGTGATTTGTCACATCGTAAAGTAGTTATTGCTTAAAACCCAAACTAATTCTCATTTCAAATGCAATCCACATTGAGGGTAGCCTTTTATCAACTTGAACACTTCCAGGAAAATACATATCTCTCAGCAGAGTAAGCACTGATACTGGGGAAAAAAGGAAATATTGAAATAGTTTGCATACTTAGTTACCAACAAAGTTAAATGAAGCAAACATGATGTAGAGGTTCTTTTAAAATATAAAGATGATACCGAGAGAAGGATAATGCAAACGGAGAAGACGACATCAAGGACACAAGAACGAACCCCCATCTAGCAGTGGCAATTTATGCATCCTTTTGCATTTGATACCAATTTTTGGAAATGAGATTCTGAAACATGTTCTGGAAGTTTTTCCAAGTAAATACGTTACGCAATTTGGGTGGTTTTGTGAGTCGCATTTGAGCAGAAAGAATCAAGGATATTTTGAAAAATTATTCACAAGAAGATAGAAGAGTTGTTTGTAGAAAGGGGAAGAAACCCAGTGAGTTGGTTCTTTTGAAAGGATATAAGCATAGGTGTGGAAGAGGATGACTGTTTTTTCTGGTGGCTTGCAACATTTTTTTAGGGATCGTCACTAGGATGGGAACTGGGTTCACTTACTTCTTTTGAATCGCTCATTCCAGAAGAATTTGGGAGTAGTTTTAGGAGGCTTACTTGATAGTGCGGCTCCGGGGGTAGTTTTTGTTGGTTCTACTAAAGCTATACCAATCGAATGAATGGGTTGTATTCTCCTATCCTTACAAAGAACTATAGCCTCTGGAAAGAATTGTGAAGCTGATGTTGACTTGTTTGATAAAGAGTTGTCCTTTTTAAAGCCTTTATTTCTTTCTTTAGTACTAAAGCTTTGAGTTGAGTACACATAGGATCCTAGGTAGCCTCTAAACTATATTTGTAATGTACTGTCTACGTTTTTACATAGGCCCTTCTTTCGAATCCAATTAGGCCTTTTTTTCGCTCCAATATGTTGTCTTTCGAGTTCAGTCTACAGTCTAGTATTCTAACCAAGTATATTGCCTTCTACGCGACTTTAAGTTCTATTTTATCCTGGTGCCCCGAATTTGATTTATTTCGTGAATAGAACCATGTCCACATATCTTTTCTTTGTTGAAGCCCTGCAACTGAGGGGTCTTTGTTTTCCCAGTTACACCTTGGGGAGGTTTGTAACCTTGTTATAGAGTACAATGATTGTCATACACTCTTACTTAGCCTTGGTAAGAATAGTTCCCCTTACAGCTCTCTCTACAGACCAGTTGCTTTAAAAAAATTGAGAATGAGAAGTGGGTTCATGGTTGGCATATTCGCCGAGGATATTTGGTGCCAGCTCAAATACTTTAATACAGGGGTCTAAGAAGTGCCCCGTTGTCTCACTTGACTCAATACAGAATATGCATAGGCTTTCATAAGTTATACCTAGTTTCCGTAGATGCCTTCTCCCAGTGAGGGTTCGTAGGCTATGATTGCAAAGACAGATCCAAGCTTCGTATCTTTTCCGGTTGTAGCATCTCAGTAGCTTCTTAGCTTGTCTTAGGCCTGTATTATTGCTCCAAGTCCTTGCCTTGTCTTCTTCTTATATCTTCCTGAATTGGTTGCTTATGGTGTGATCCCTTCTCCTGCAGAATGTTTCAGGTCTACTGAGAGTTTCTGCGGCTTCTTGTCGTTACCTTTGATCCTGACATATCTAGGGATCTATCTTAACTATCTGACAGTATTGCTATTCCGCAGTTACTCTATCTTATTTCAAGGTTGATTCGGATGCATCTCTCTATTGCGTATATTTCAGCCTAAAAGATGCTGGTACTCTTGCCCATGGGTTCTGAAAGCCTCTTCCTTTGCCAATACTCCTGCACCCATTTCTCATCGATTCTTGAGCCGTCTGTGTACGGCTTTAATTGTGTGGCTGCTTAGTCCATATATTGTAGATTCATTGCTCCACTTTTTTGTGCCAAGTTCTTCCCAAAGTAAAATTTCCTTACACAAACATCCTTGAGGACTGCAAGGAGCGGAAGTTTCTTGAGGAGGGCATCATATTCTATCGAATAAATGCATTTCTCGCTTCAGATGCTTTCATTGTTTGAATATTGCTCTACTACAAGATGGAGCGCTGTGAGTTTTAGGAGTGCTTCCATAGCTACAATTGGACATGTTCGCATGGCCCCCCGTCGTACAGATCCATGCTGATCTATGTGCTTTAGTGCGTCACTACCTCGCTGTGGCTAGACTGGTTCTCTTTGTCCCACCTTAAGTGATCATTGGCCTCAAAATGACAGTACCAAAATTAGTCCCAATTATTCCGCTCAATAATGTTGATAATGGGCAGGACATTGTCATGGGCTTACCCAGAGTTTCTACTACTATGAGCTATCCTAGAGTCCAGACTGCCAAACGTAGAAAGAGCAAGAAGCGGATTTCTATGAGAGTCTATAGAGGATCCGTTCTCCGGTCTCAGGATGACATCTAGTCTCTAAAAACAGTGCTTGGTGTAGTCCTTCTTTAGCAGATCAAGTGCTTTCTTACTACGAGTAGATTCTTAAAGATCCCAAACATTTCGCTATAATACAGCGTCTCATGATCGAAGATAAAAATTCTGCAAAATCATTGAACTAAGACCTCTCCCCACTCCATCATTAGATAGCTTAAATTGTCATTTTTAAACTTGCTAAGTGTGTAATCCAATAAAATGCTATAGTCAGCCCCGAAATTCGATTTCAACGATAATCCCACACATACTGTTTACAAATCCATTTACACACATCTCCACCCACACACTTGAATAAACCCCAAGAAATTCCTTCTCCTTCGCCTTCGCACCCACACCAAACAGTGCCAATTTCTCGCAAATTGAATTACATAGAATTGAATTCCATTCACTTATCTACCACTACATTGCATCGCCATTGGAGAAGGATCTCGCATCCTTGCACACTATGCAACGTGATGCTATTTATAGCTAATAATCCGACTCCTAGAGCGTTTCCATTCAGACTGTAATCCCTTCGAAGTTTTCATTTTGCTCATCATGAAAATAAAAATAAAGCTAGCAGAAGAGGGAGGAGCAAACATTCCCAAGGATAATAGTCCTGTTGATTATCTCAATCACCGATGATATAATGAATGGATGAAAGGGGATTGTGTCATTTTCAATTGAGACAAACGAAAGCCGGACTCAAGGATGTGTGTGTGTGGTTGCATCTTATCTTTGGTCACCTTTTTTTCTAATTAAAGGCTTCACTTTAAAGGATTCGCACAGCATTCTTCTTTTAAGCATTTTCAATAATGAATCATCCTCTTCCGAAGGAGTTTTTGTTATGCCATTTAAGCTGGATGAAAGTCTACAAATGTCTATTCATCTCTAAGCATCTTGCTTGCTTTTTGAATTCCACTTTTCACGAGGAGAAGATTTTATTATCACAAAGGGAGGCAGGCGCCCACAAAGAGAATGAGTCCTTAAAATAACATTTCCAATTGTTTATATAGGTGTATACCTTAACCAAAAGAAGATTTTGGGGAATGTATGGCAATTAATGTCCTTGGGTGGGGAATTTCTTGGCGGGAGGAAATTTATTTACGACTTCAGTCCTAGCAAATGAAATTAATTTTGAAATAAAATTTAAACACTACCTCAGAAGAAGAGATGTAATCACATGGAAAAGAGGGGCGCCTTTGTATCTAATGAAAACGGTTTATGGGCTTTTGTGCCAGGATAAGGTTACACAGTATGGCAGGCGGCACTAAAGGGAATAATTTATGACCCGATGAAGCACCAAAACATTGGTATACGTTTGAACATCTTTAAATGAGGTGCAAAGGATTAAAGAGTGTGTTGTGTATTGTGTTGTAAACAGAGAAAGGGTGTCTCGTAATTAAAACTATTAATTTTGGTTATGAAATGTTTAACTTTCGAATGTTTTATAGTCGACAGTATTTACCTGACGAAAACATCTTTGTACTTAGTTAGTGCTTTGATTATCCTGGTTTTAAGTTTTAATGAGCTGTAGTGGTTTCTCACCAGTAAGGACAATGATCCATGTCGTGAGACGTTTTGGTAAAAGACTTAATCTAGTTGAATGCTAAAGGTCGTGGGAAAGTTCCTTGTGATGGATTAGTGAGGGAGTTCAATCCACTCAAGAACCCTTCGCTAGATTTTGAATTTGAAATTGGGAATTTGGATTCACTAAAAGGCATGAGGGAAACTGTTAATTGGAATTTGCAACTCGTGGTACAAATTTGTATATCGGATTTTGTGATATTTTGTAGCTTTACCTCAAAAAATCGATTCCAGAACAAAGAGAGCTCAGAGCAATTCATAAAAAGTGAGGCTTGAGTCTGAGCAAAAGCCTTTTCCATACCCATGTCTATGTTAGCTTACCCGCAAATTAGTCTTCTCTATTTTTGATTCCATGGCTAGTAGGTTCTCCTTCTCCCGCATTTCTAGGATAAAACTTGCTGCTGCTGCATGTTGCTGCTACGAGTTTGCATCGCGCTCTTTGATCTGTCTTCTACATTCATCCATATTGTTGCTCTCGTAGCTGTTCCTTTATTTATAATTTACATCCTGGAGTAGCTACTTAACCTCAATTCTGAGCGTCGAATTTATCCTTCTAATGAACGACTCACAGTGCATGGATAATATCAGTCACATAAAGTAGTATTGACTTTTTCAGGGTTGGTAAAAAGTTTCTAATTGGTTGGCTTGTTCTCCATTCAAGGCGCTACTTTCCGAGAGGTGTTTTCAACTATATTGCATGAGTTAAGCGTTTCCTGGAGCTAAGTCAGAGCCAGGCTCTTGATATGGTTTCGATTCGATAATGTTCCAATCACCTCTTTGGCGTCTTGTTGTCTGACAGTTCCATATTTGTTTCATTTGTTTCAATTGTTTTTTTTATCACTTTCTCAAGTGTTTTGGTTACTGCGTCTACTGCAATATTGTTCGTATACCCGATACTTTTTAAATGGCGTCCGTATTCTTAGATCGACGTGGCTTATTTTACTCTATAGAATTGGTCCTAGAAGCGACGCTTGTGGAACTCCTTTCGTAGTCTTGTACTCCCTCGGCTTCTCGCAGTAGAGTATTCTGACTTCGAACTGTCTAAATCCGAAGTTTGGATTCGAAAGCCCTTCCGTATGTTGCTCTAAACTTGTTCTAGCTTTCAGTAGGCACTTCTGGTCCTTCCACAAAATAGAGTTGGAAATACCATTAATCCCTCGTGTTTTGTTGCTATTTAGAGCTCCCCAGCTCCTACAACTAGTGGTCTCCATTTCTTCTACTTTTTGTCGTTATAGTAGGAAAAGGAATCTTTTACCTTTCCTCGAGATAAGGCATATCCAAGCAGTTGACTCGTTTGAATGCCCTCGCGCTTACATTTACGTTTTGTTGTACAATGCTTCTTCCTGAGATTTGCATTTGCTCACGGAGTTCCATTCTCTTTCTAGCAAGTTCTAGAATTCTTCTAGTAGCTTGTGTGAGTGTCCTTGCAATGCCAATTGGCTCAAAGCTTGCTGTCTATTCGTTCCCTTGATATCAGTCCTTCTTCTTGCTCATATGACATTGCAATATATTTCTTTTTTTTTACCATGAACCTGAACAAAGTAGTCGCTTTCTCTCCAGTGTATTTGAAAAGTGGTCTGCTCAACTGAAACCATGTTTGCTCCTCCATTACAAATATGATCGCTAGACTGTAGCTGTATTAAGTCTTGGATGTGCTCCCTTGGTGCTTAACCCCCAAATTAAAATACTGTCTCAGAATTTGGGAAATTTCCTAAAATACGTAAAGTCCTTGAATATGAGCAAGAGTTCATGCGTTTCCAAATAGTCACCCAAAGACTAAGCCAAATAAGTCGATTTGATGACAAAAAAACTTTGTCTATCTTTAGTCTACAATTTCGGTTGCTTTTGGATACAAAAAGTTTGCCTTCTTCATGCCGCTTTATACCACAGTGGACTTTAAAAAAAAAATCGCTTCACACACCCCAGGGTCGTGGAAAGTATTTCAATTTGTGAAGATAAATTACCGTCAACCTCACCGAGTTTATAAATTGTTTTTCACTAAACTTAAAACCGTCCCATCGATGAAATTTCAAACCGCACACCCGAAACGCACGCACCAAAAAAATAATATACTATTTATCCTTAAACCAGGGACCAAGGATAACGACGATAACACTTATTATTATTGTTGGTGTGGCTGTGATCAAATGGGAACAGTATACCAAGCATAATGAAAGCCAATATGGGCAACCTTCACCTGCAATAAGTGGAATTTTAAAAAATAATAATGAAAAAGTATCGCTCACTCTTTCACACACCACCCATCCTCAAAGGAGACGCAATAAATTTTGAGAGCTCCCATCCCCTATCCTATTGAATTTCATTCCGTTTTTTTTTTGGGGAATATTTTTTTTTACGATCATATTCATTCATACAGAACACAAGGCAAGGCAGAGAAAAAAAAAAGAATGAGGTGGGCCAAGGATATCCTTGCCCCCAAGTCACCTTTATGATTGAAACGAGATTACACAGGAATGCTCTCTAGTCGTCGTCGATACCTGTTTGTGTGTGTACTTTCCAGTGAATAATCTCACATCCAAGAGAGAGTAAATTGCTCGATAAAAATGTGCGTCGCTCTTGTGTGTAGGATGTGTATACGGTTGTCTGATTATGTCCTTTCAGGATATTTTGAGAATAATAATACTAAATATCAATTATGCGTTTATGTGGTATGTGATTCCGATTCATTGCACATGTGATTTGTCCTAAATTGAGATCTACATCATGACCATGTTTTGTGGTGTCATGTAGGATTATGGACCGATGCCTCGATGGGGTCTCTCAGTCAGAACAAAATGCGGAGAATGAATACTTCCTTCCTGTGGAAACATTCTCATGTTAACTGAGGCGTTCAGTTGGAACGCTTTTTTTTTTTTGCACGGAACTTATCCAATTTTCAGGGAAATTATTCGAAAGGCATTTAAGTGTGTGAATTGGGCTTAAAATTAGAGAACTATTCTCAAGGAATGGTAAGCAGTCGTTTGAAGTGAGGCGTGAAATAGCTAAGTAGAGACAGGGAGTAGGAACTAAATGGCGTGGGGTTGTAGTCTTTGGTTCTTCCTGTAATAAGTTCATACAAATTAGCTGCGTGGTTTAATGTGTACGTTATTTGTCTCAGGAGTAGGCAAATTACAGACGTCCACAGATTCGCATCTGAAGATTTGTACGGATTAGAATACCAGAACAGTCTGGTACTGTGGGACTAAGATCTTTCGCGCCCCTGAATATGTGTCTTAAGGGGGGTTTTTGTAGGTTTCAATTCACAACTCAGTCATTTAGCAAGGACAGGCGTATGTAGAGATTCAAATTTCAAGTTACTTTTTCCGGATGGCAGTCTCCTTGTGGGCCGCTTTTCTTTGACAAGGTAGATAGTCCTGTAGGGATGGCTAATGATTAAAGATTTCTCCTAAATATTAATACTCCTTATTGCGATCATCAAATGGTTAATATTTCCAAAGACTTATGCATTTTTTCTTTCTCGTTACAGCAAGCAGCATGAGGCCAACTTCTGATAGAGCTGCAATTGCGACCTAAAAGCTGGGATGATAAAAACATAGGCAAGGGAGCAGCCAGTTTCTCTGTCTATTTTACATGTTGTCTTTTACTTTTGACATAACGTCAGACGACATACTTTGATAGGATCAAGGAGAAAACCGTGAGTAAAACTTTTCCTTATTTGCTTTTGGCTGTCGCTTAATTTGTTGAAAAAGAACTTAAACATACACAAGGGGCAGAATATGGCTAGGGTATACTTCCTTACTACACATAAAGTCACCTTTCAAATAGATAGATCTTATAGGACGAACATTTCTGTAGTTGTGCCTACTTTCATTCGCTGCTACCTAGCTGCTGACTTTTTAGACAGACACTCTTACAAAACATTAGGTTCGTTGTTACAATAACCTACTTTTACCCTCGTTTTCGGTTCCTAGCTTCTTTTAGCTCCAACCTTAGCTCATTTAGGGACTTCTTCTTATTCTTCAACTTAGCCTTTGTCCAAGATTATTTAAGGTCTGTTCTTCTTGTTCGAAATCTCCAAGTCCTGCGGTGCTGCTTTGTTGTGTTATTAACCTGAGCATTTGTCATGCCTTTTTTGACAAGAGTCATCCATGATGAGCGTAATTTTCCGAGTTTTCTTCCTACAGTGCTGAGTTGCATGACTTGACGTGTCGTGTGTTCATTTGGTCTTCTCATGATGGTGTTCGTTCCATCTCAAAGGGCTTTCTGCGATCTACTTCTCAAAAGGTTTTTAAATATGTTCATTGCGTACTTTGCCAAGCATTGTGGCACCACCTGCCCAACGCAACATCTTCATTTCCACTACGTGCAATCTTTTTGCTTCTCTAGTGGCTTCTTAAGTGGCCAGTATTCGGATCCATACTCTCTGTTGAATACTCTCCCCTTTATTCGAACGGACATTTCTCTCCACTGCTGATGCGGTGGTCTACATATTCTGTATCAATGTTACCGTATCTAACCCAGATTCCTGCAATCCGAGACTTCATTTAACGGAGACCTTTCTAGGTACATGATGCTTCTTGGTGGTCAGAAAATTCTCATATATTATCTGTTTTCTTTCTGCTGATGCGCTATCCCCGAGATTTTAAATCAGTCCTCCACTCATCTAACATATTCTGAAGGTCTTCTGCTGTGTCGTTTGTCAGAACTATCTCGTCGTGTTTGAATATTTTTCATAGGGCAGGTCGTTGGATTTCTTCTGATAAGTGATTCATCATAATGTTAAACAGTAGTGGACTTAGTGCCCTTCCTTGATGTACCCCTCGTTTACCAAGCTGTATGAAACGTTCTGTCGTAGTGACTGTCAAGCTAATTCACTTCGAATCCTTTAGGAAGTTGTCTTCTTTCTCTATTTCCTCCCCGCCAATGTAGAGTTTAAAGCAGGTGTTGGAGGTACTCTGGGCTTTGGTATTATTTGTCTCTATTTGAGCCGCACTTTGTTTGCCTTAGCTTCTTGGTTATGAGCCATAAGATGAAGTCCGCTGAATCCCGGGGTTGCCTTCCATCAATGGTGGACAGTGGACATTGCTGATATAATATCGGCAAAAATTAGCACTGAATTTGGACTTGAAAATCATGTGGTTCCTTCGTTGTTGCCTTGGCAATCAGTTTTTGTCGTAATATGCCTCCTGCGCTAGATCAGCCAGAAAGCATCTTAAATCGACGGTCTTCTTGAAGCCGCTAACCAGTAGATGTAGGAGAGGCCAACATTATGCTCGACGATCCGTGATAGATGGAAGTCGTCAACTGATTGATCCCAAAATTCTTTAATCTGCTTCTTCTCTGTCCACTTCCGCTTACGTTTTCTTCCTGTCTTACCGCTCTTCTGACATGATGGCTTTGCATCTCTAAAAGTTATCTTTCAAAACCTTTGTCAATAAAACTACAGAGACGGCTGAACCAATATTTTCCCGTTTCTGCTTCGACAGAAATGTGACCATTCTTGACTTTATATGAACCATAAGTCAACCTTCATTTTGATGTCTCGAGGCCTAATTAACACCCTTTTAACAAAGTCACACAACTGCCTACTGTTTCATCTTAAAACCACTTAAAAGGACGTTTATTACTCCCACAATATGCCCACAGGCGGCGTACACATTGTAAAGTCTGTCTTCCTTTCTCCGGTCACCAAGGATATTCCCCTTCAAAGCCAGTCTAGTGTACAACACAATGTATATATGAAGTTGCTGTATATTGAACCTCCAATGTAATTAATTTTGAAATTCCTTAATCCGTGTATGGGTGTGTGTGTGTGCGTAGTATTTTACGCCTTCTTTCTCGTAATCCTTGTGGTTTTTTAATTTCATTACGATAACATCATTAAAAATCTCCCATCAGTCGATAAAGTAGAAGAAGAAGGAAGTAAATCCTTTTCCCTATTGGAGTTGAGTTTTATTTTAAGGAACCCTAAGAACTTAAGTTGATTACACGAGTTTTGATTGAGTTTTGGGGTTAAACAATCGATAAAGGATTCGAGTGTACGTGTGACTTAGTCCCCAAGGATTAAGTGTATTAACACCTTACTTTACTTCCAACGAAATGAAATTCAAATTCAATAACCTCACAAACAAAAACAAAAAACCTCGATGATAAAGTCAGGCGAAAGGCAAGAGATAAAAGAAAATCTCATGTCGATGGTAGATTCCTGTAGAAGGAGTAGGTACCTACCTAAATGTAAACAGTTGTCGTAGAGATAGAGATGCAAGGATCAATATTTTATGCAAAGTAAAGAGTCAATATTGGAACAATGAAATGTGTAACACTTTGCTTTGCTTGAATATCCTGTCAGGGAAAATGTTTGTACAGACATTCAACATGTGAGTTAAAAATAAGGAGCAATGAAGCGTAATTAAGGATAAGATATAGAAGAAAAAAATTCCACCTCATGGAACACTTTTAAAAGAGAGTGTCCTGTCCTGCATAAATCAACAATGTTGTGTCCCCATTGACACTGTGAACAAGCAAAAATCGCCACCAGCTTTTGTGTCGTTGCGCTTTTCATCAGGACAATTGAACATCCGTTCTACTGTGCTGTGCTACACATATGTTTTTTTTTTTTCCTGTGTGTAGTTGCACACTTTATGTGCAATATACCCTGCTGTGTGCAGAGAGTGTGCCACAGGGGCTTTGGTTTAAGTGCCAGATGTAACATGTGCTTTGCAAATATGTTGCCAACATGTATTGATGGCAATGAAACTCTCTCTCTTTTGTTTACAAAGTCCTTGCTTCCTCGGCGCGTCGCACACGATTTTCACACACAATACAGATGTGCAACCAAGTGCATTTGTAGCCCTGTCGGGTGTAAAGTACTAGTTTCGAGAATATTCTTCCCTTTTGCGCTGATAAATTGGAAAATTTGTAATGCTCTCCTGTATATACCTAGTAGCTCTGTCTGTTTTGTCTGACATTGACATTTGTATATCCTGTGACTGGTATGACTGGCAAGAAAATTTCGTTTATTTTGCAAATTTCAAGGCTTTTATTATATTCCGTGGAAAGTTCCTGACATTCTGCTCGAATTGGTGTGTGTTTTTCGAGGATTCTCCACGGACCCAAAGTTTAAAGTGTAAACTTAAACAACGGTAATAAAAGCAAATCGGTGGAAGATGAACACTCGTACGTGACAACTTTAGATTAAATTTCCTTTCGCCGCGTAGCTTAGGTGGAAGATTGTATGAGTTCTAGGTTTATTTTTTTCTTTTGCCCAATGTGAGAACACATCCTTGTGCCGGGATAACTTTCCGCTGGCAAACGAATGAATTTTATGAAGAAGAAAGATAGATACTCGTATGTCGTTGTAAGTTTCTCTGTCAGATTTGAAAAGGAAACGTATTTAAGGATCATGCACTTTTTTTTCTTTGGAAAACTTAACTCCGAAACGAAGGATGGGAAGTTGCATACATACATATGTGTAGAAGTTTGTGGTTGTGTTTAATTGGAAGAATATTCAGTTACAGCTCGGGAAAGTTTTTCTTTTATAAAAGGATATCCATTTAAAATGCAGTTCGTTTCAGACAAATGTAACTTTGGTAAATTTGTATTTAAACAATTTGAGGAGCAAGAGCTCATCGTAATTAGTTTAAGTTGTGCAGTTATTTAAGGAAGTTTCGAAGAACTACTACCATTTCTCTTCGTTTAGGGAGTTTTTCGTTTTCAAAGGTTGTTTCTACTTTTACGTTACTTTTAATTTATGGGGGTCCTATGACACCGCTCCATTTCTTTGTATTTTCTTAATTTGAGCCCAGCGATTTGTAGCTTTAGTGCCCATATGGAGTCAATAAATTATCGATTTGTACTTGTCGGTCAGTCGATCAGGTTCAATTCAAGAATCAAGCTGTCACATTACGTCGCAACTCTCTCATCCATATCGTGGTGTAGCTCGCTGAAAAACTCGTTTTGTTTTTTCTCTTTCGGTCATAAAATATCAGGCCGTAAGCAGCCCATAGAGGGCTAAGATCTATAGCTTCTCACAACTGTACATGTTGTGCGTGGTATAAATTTTTCTCTTTCGGTCATAGGCGAACTAAATTAGACGGCCAACTCGAACTTCACCTGCGGGCTGTTCTCTGAAGCTTATTGAGGTCTATAACTGGAGTTTCTAAGAAGATCTGTAGATCAGGAAAATTTAATTGCAAGATCCAGTATTCAGTTCAGCTCTTTGCAGACTAAAGACAGGCTTTTACCTTTTCTAACGCACACGATGTCTAGCTATGCCTCTGGAGTATATTCCTACAACCGTATGACTCACTTACTTATGTATGTAACTCTTAAGCTCGAGATGAAGATGGGTCCTTGCAAACTATCCCAATAATCAAACAGGGCCTTTAGCAGTTTCTCCACTTCCACAATCCAAGTTGTTTAAGTGTTTTTGTGACTATGTGCGCCACCAAGGCCAAGTTTTTCTTTCCAGTGTTCTCCCTCCTGGTGTCGTTCAAAGATTTCAAAAGCCAGTCTGTCTACATGTCCTAAGACGTGCGTTTCTATTATGAAACTTTCCGAGATCTGTGCAAAGAATTTTATTACCTTAACTCAAACTCTTCCTCTAGAAATTTGTTCAGTCTAAACGGCACTCTACATAGACAGGTCTCAGAAAATTGAAGCCGTCTTGTTGTGCCCTTCGTCTAACATACAATCGCATGAATCCAGCTCCCAAACGGTTCAAGAACTTCGAGTGAGTAACAAAAATAACCACAGACTAAGGGTCATGATCTCAGTTCTGATTAAAGAGCCAGAATCCTTGCAGAGATAAAAATATCCAAATATTTCCAATACGCAATAAAGCGGCTGCTGTGAGTAGGCATTCAACTAAGCCTCTCTAACGAACTGAAAAAAGTACACCACATCCTTTGGGAATTGTTCATTTTCCTTTAAGCTTTTGCTCTCTTAAAAATCCCTCGTCTAAATATATGAACTCAATGTCATTGTGCCTTCCAGGTAATTTCCTATAAATTCAAAAAAATATCAACAAAATACTCCCACTCTTGTATAATTTGCAATTACTAAAGTACAGTGCCGTCCTTTTCTTTGCCAAAGTATATCCCTTCATTCAAAATCCTTCCCAACTGAAAAGTGAAAACAAAAACCTAAAACCTAAAACCGCCACCCTCACGCCTTAAGAGCCCGTAGTGCCATTGGCACTAAATTTAAACGAAACAATCAACACTCCAAAAGCAAGGGAGGAAGAAGAAAAAATAACAGCCCACCTGTGCGCGCACTATGTCACACTCTTCCAACTTAATCCCTAATCATTCTCGCGTTAGCCTTGCGCTAGTCCAGCGATAGGTCCCCATTACACCACAGGCTGTGTTGATGAAGTCCGCGCGTCAATCCAAAATGAAATTACAGGCCATCATCTGCCTTAGGCGCTAAGACCCGATAATCCATTTTAAAACCTTTTTACACTACACTACAGGAAAAGTGAAAAACTCGTCAACAACAACAACAAAAAGTAGGCGCAGTAAAGGAAGAGGCGTAAGATTATTATTCAGAAAATACAAGTCCAAAGGATGTAATGTCATTTCTGGCGGGAGGTTTTCCTGCAATTAATCGCGCGTAATGTCCTTTTACATCTGGGATTATTTTCTTAAAAAAACCTTTTTGTAAAAAGCTCTCCCCACCTGTAATGGAGGGGTATCCTTCCGAATTCGCTTCAATTCAGCTAAAGCTCTCTGTTTGCAATTCAAACTGACAGTTGGCATTTGAAAATCTCATGTCAAACTCATACTCCTGAACTTTTAGAGTTATCGTCTAATACTGGCGCTAATAAAACTTTGAAAATTAATTTCGAAAACTTATGCAAGAATGGAAAAATATTGTCTTAGTCTCCTTAACCTAACGCGCGTCCCCCTCCCGGCACAATAATGCCGCGCCATCAATATTTCGAATTTATGTAGCTGGAGTGGGAGGTGTTGACGTTCATTAATTCATGTAAACAGAACTTTCTCCTCAGGATCAAATGGGATAATTTCAATTTAAAAAAAAAAAAAACAAAGTAAAATGCTAATATATTTTGAATTGGAATGGTAGGAGCGTATGGCTGGCTGTTGGAGTCGTAGGCTAATGGCTGTGAGTGACAGCCTCTTTTTATTGGACAACCAATACAGATTTCAGAGTGATTAGCAGTTGCTGCTCATTTGGAGGCAAGGAAATCAATAATAATTTGCTTCTAATTGGATTTTGGAAGATTTAATGGTATTTGTTTGAGTTTTACATTTTACTTAAATCGCAGATTAGTTGCAGAGAAGCAGAAGAAGGCAGTGGTGTTGTGTAGTATATGAATTGAGCAATTAGAAGTGATGCGAGTAAGGGCAGGACAATTACAGCGGTATATAGTATAGCTCTATCCAGAAGCGTCACAGATCAACCCCAAAAAACTGTGTCCAGTCTTTTTTCCTGACCAACAGTGAGAATGACGTGCATTTTAGAATTAAAACCTACGTCCAGTGGTGTCATGCCACACACAATTGAAGAAGCAAGTATTATGTCGTATTTTCAGATAGTAGTCGCACGTCAATGCCTTCTTGTACTTGATAGCGCCTCCTGCACTTCCATAATTTCCCAACTGTCTGTAGCACTCACTCTATATTTTTGAGTACCGATCTGTAGCACCCTATGTGAACTTGCAATGTTTCAGGACCTTCCTCTACTTACCCTTTGAGTTGTACATAATCGTCAATGAAAGCCCTGTCCATCCGTCCTGTCCGGATGCAGATAGGCCGAATGCTCCTTCGAGCTCTGTAAAATGTTCTTCTGAGCCTTGCCTATCAAACTCTTAAAAGTAATTTTCTGACCCAAAATTTAAGTTCCAATAAGCGACAGTCACAAAATTATAGATCTTTGTTAAGAACCTATCTACTTTGACTTTGTTTCTAATCGTGAACTCTTTTTATTTTCAGCGACTTCTATGGAACTCTGTCTACATCATCTAGCAAAAATTTGAACAACCTTAGCACTCTAACTTTCAACTTCTTCACCACGTAACCATCGTTCTTCTCCACCACAGCCTTTGCAACGAGCTCCCTATCTCACAGTCAATTCCGTGCAATATTGACTTCTTGCTACCCTGAAAGGAAGCCCTAACTTCCTATACAGCTTAAACGCGATTATTTCTAGAGCCTCCACGTCCTCTGTGAAGTTCTTCAGCATCTCCAAGTCTAACTCCTGCACTAGAATTTCACAAATCTTCTGCTTCTCCTTCGAACTCATGTGAGGTAGCAGCCAGGATCCACCATTTGTGCTCGAGAAGACCAACTTTGTCTACTCAAAGTCCGAAGCTACTGGCGCCAGAAGGCCCTTCAACTGCTGCTCTGTCTACATCATCAAGCAAAATCTTGTACAGTATAACGACATATAGCTGCTCCGAGGTAAAGGGGCCAACCCATAGAATCCGTTGATCCGTTGTTTCGTCGCTCCGGTCAACGTTGACATTTAAGTTGACGTATTGCCGGATAGAACAGTCCCATAGAATCCGTCACAACCGTCAGCTGATTGTCAAAGGCAATGACAGTTTCTTTAATTCTCTCTCTGCTTCCACCAATGAAAATGCGTACTCTCAATTTTCTTATGCGTGAACTTCAATATGTGAATGTGTGAACTTAAATACGTGAATGTGTGTACTGACAACGGATCGACGGATTGAAAAAGTAGAAAGTAAACCTACTTTGTCCGTCGAAGTTCATCCATCCGTTGGTTATGGGCCGCCTCCCATAAGGTTGTGTGTATTTTATCGAGCTGTCAGTTAACGTCGACGGAACAGCGGATCGACGGATTCTATGGGTTGGGCACTTAAGTCTTCTTTTGCTTTATTAGTTTCACACTTTTTCAATGATGTGTCTTCTCTTTCTTTACAGAACTGCACAGCCTCCTCTATTAAATCGCTGCCATCAAGTTCTCCTGCCAGATGGTTCCATCACCTATACCTATCTACTCAAATGCTGCGAAGGAAACCAGCGCAGAACATCAGCTATCAACATCAGAACTACAAGCAATATAGCCGCATACATTTACCCAACATTCATTTAAAATAAATGTTTTTATTGTTTTTGTTAATTTAAATTATATACATTGAATAATATTATTCATATGATAAAAATAAAATGCACCCTCTAACTTACATGTTGACTTTTGTTTTATTTCGCTTACAGAGTCTAAAACCAAAGATATCAACGATAGGTAAGCTATTCCACCCAATGGACCACCCTGTATTTACAAAAACTTCCAACAAACTGAATCTACACCCTCTGCCATAAATTTTGGTGTTCGTCTCATGCCTCTAGCTGGTCTAGAACCAAAGATATCGTCTGTGCAAGGTCTCCCACTAACCACTTACCTACAAAATAAGGCCCACAACATTTAAGACCGCCCCTGTATCCATTCCCCAACCTCACACCTACACATTGGTGTTGGTTTCATGTCGCTACGTGCTCTACGAGCCGAGAAATCTGGCTCAGAAATTTCTAAAATTCTCGTAAATCACCAGGCAACCAGAATTCCTCAGAAAACAGTAGGTATTTCTGCGTCAAGCGACGCGTCGCCACGCGCTCTTTTTCCAGAGCTAAGCGTCAAACATGACCTACACGCTGAGTTTTGTTTCATGACGCTAGCGTCACTGGGAGCCGAGATATCCACCAAAATTCCTATGAAAATCCTGGTGAAACACCAGGCCAACAGAAATCCCAGAAAAGCAGTAGGTATATCTGCGCCACTTAAACGTCAAAATTTCTGCTGGGCTGGTAAATTGATTTGGCGGGAAATTTGTTTTGGCTGTAACTTGTTTGTTTCTTGATGGATTTTGATGGTTCGTGTATCAACTGAAAGGTGATTTTCTCGGGAATAGATCAGAATGGAATTTTTGGAAATACAAGATGGCGGATACAAAATGGCGGCCGTTGTTTATAAACAATGTAGTTTTTCTGCTCTAGAGTGTGTAATTTTTGACGGATTTTGATGATTTAGGTATCAAATGAAAGAGCATCGCGAATACACATATACACTGTTGCAACATATGGCAATATGGCGGATTCAAGATGGCTGTGATGCTTTTCTTAGCATGTTGGTTTTTTGGCTGTCAAATTTTTATTTTTCATTGGATTTTAATAATTTTTATGTCAAATGAAAGAAGAATAAACATTTTTTTTTAAAAATATATCTTTATAGGTCAAAAGTACAAAAAAAAACAAAAACAAAAAAAATACTTCACACCTTTCCCTTGAACTTGTGGTACTTCTTGTGATCCTTTACGAGCACTTCATACACTTGTCGAGCTGCTTCATTTGAACATCTCAGAATGAATCGTCCAACACGATGATCACAGACTGCTACCAAGTCATAGCAAATGTTCTCAATGTGGGTTTTTATCTGAAAGTGTGCAACAGTCAAATGTTAGTTCAACAGCAACCTCAAAAGCTAATCAACTCACCTTAGGATACAAAGTAGTAGGCCTCTTGTTGGACACCATCAGGTTTATGGCGAACGTCAGTACATAGGGTGCAACTCGTTTAACTTCCAAGCTATACCTCGCAATTAAATGCATTAAACTCTCCATCTTCAGTGCCAACTCTGCCAAATCGTCTAATTCTTCACTCGCCAGAGCTGTATCTTTCTGCCGATCGCTCTTATACCAACATATCGCCTGCAAAAGATCCTTAAAAATGTGCACAAATTGTGGTACACGATCCATTAGAATCAAGTGGCGATGTTTTATCAGAACAGTGCACAGTTCGACCATTGTCAAGTGGACTTTGTTAAAGAGTCTCACATTGGTGTCGCCAACTGGGAATTTCTTGATATTGATGTCCATCATGAAGGCCAGAATGTCATCGAGAGTATCATAGGACATCGGGATCTATAAAGAACACATTATTTCTTCCTCTACTCTACATTCTTCTCTTTTGACTTACCTTAATGTTCTCGGCGGTAGCCTTTTGGCAATCAAGCAGGCTAACAGCAGTCTCGTAGTCATTCAGTTGACATTGATCGTCTTTTTCAAGGCGAAGGACTATACCAAAGGTGATCAGTTTGAAGTGCTCATTGAAAATCTGCGAAAAAAAGCGATTAACATGATTTCTAATGAGACATAAAGGTATATACACTCACCGCTCCCTTGATCGTGCTAAAGGGACACTTTGCGATCAGTCCCAACAGCCTGCAGATATAACCAAAGTCCTCCCTTGCAATGTTACTGCCGATCTCTTTCAATGAGAGAAGAAGATCTTCATTTGTCTTATTGCTGATGATGAGCTTTATCACCGACTCAGCTGTCTTTTCGTCGAGCTTTGCCGCCTTTAAATCCTCGTTTAGTTGCTTCCAGTAGCTATTTAGGACAAATTCAATCTCGTCCTGATCAAAGTGCAAGACAACTCGATGAGTGAGTGCTAAGGTGATCAGCTTGATCGCATGTGGATTATGGCAGTCCATCTACAAACAAAAAAGTGATTTTCAATGCTCGAAGGTTGCAAGCTCTGAACTTACCGAATAGCCAACGTAGATCTTACAAATCCTCCTGAAATTCTCGTCTGGCTCCTCCTTGAATTTGTTCAATATTGTACCAGCGTACACCACAAAACCTGGCAAGGTCTTATCTACAAATTTCTTGTCCTTTTTTGGTTTTCGTCCATCAGCATCCGCAAAGAATGTAGAGACATGGGAAGCAAAGATGCCCAAAAAGCTCTCCAGGAACTTCTTAAGCCTTTTGAGAGCTGTACTCTGAGTAACAGCATCAATTGACATCAGCAGCAGTGTCACATGATCGTCATTGATTTCGGATTGATTTACTTGTAGGATCTGCTCGATGGTTGCTAGAAATTCTTCAGCGGCGTCAACGTTATAGCGAAGTGTTCCAAACGTAAATTCATAGAACTGTTTTGCGCTTGAAGGTGGCAGAATCTCCACCAAACGATCGATGGGGATAAGCTTGAAGGTTTGAATTTGCTGGCCAAAGTGGAGAATGTCTATAAAGTTAATGTCATTAGATACTTTCCTTTAATTATTTTTTTTTAATTTACCTGTAAGCACTTCAAATGCGGCATTAGCCAAGTCTTCCTCTCCAGCCGCTTTTAGGTCTCTGTAAACTGCTAAATGAAGGACGAAGAACGACTCTTTCTTGTCCTTCCTACAGCAACCTATTGGAAGTTTGCGCATGATTTCAAGAACCTGATTAACTGTGTCATCTTCCAACTTCTTCACCACGTAACCATCTTTCTTTTCCACCACAGCCTTTGCAACGGCACTCATGTCTCCATCAAAGTCGATTCCGTGCAGTATCGACTTCTTGCTTCCCTGAAAGGAAGTCCCTAACTTCCTATACAGCTCGAACGCGATTATTTCTAGAGCCTCCATGTCCTCTGTGAAGTTCTTCAGCATCTCCCAGTCCAACTCCTGCACTAGAATTTCACAAATCTCCTGCTTCTCCTTGGAACTCATGTGAGATAGCAGCCAGGATCCACCATTTGTGCTCGAGAACACCAACTTTGTCTGCTCAAAGTCTGAAGCTACCGGCGCTAGAAGGAACTTCTGCAGATGAATCGATTTCTTACCCTGGAAGAGCATCTTGCCCTTCAACTGCTGCAGAAGGAGACGATTGGCATTGAATTTACATTCCACTCGTCCAAAGTTGATGATTCTTTGCTGGATTAACACCCACTCCTCATCTGAGAGGTAGCCATGGAGACTCTTTGACGAATTTGCAAACTCTTCGTCGTTTGTGAGGAAATCTGGACGGTAGTACCACAGAAGAAGGTCAAACACTCCCGCGTTGTAGCAGCACTCTAAGAACGCATTCATTGTTCGATTGTTATGCTCCTGTTCGAGGAGAAAGTGGCCAAAGTCCTTAAGAGTTCCACGAGTTAACTGACGATTTGCCTCTATTTCAGCCCAGAACTTGTCCGCCTGCTCGGGAAGCTTGCACCCTGCAAAGTACTGACAAAGAAGTGACGAGTACAGATCGAATAGGAAAAGTGTATTTTCATCGATTCCATTCGCCGCAGCCTCTATCAACTCCTTTAGTGCATAGATCAGCGTCTTCCAGATGGTTAACGAGGGCTTGGACATCAGACCAACGATAAGCTTGGAGAAAGCAAGTCCCACTGTACCCGATGGCCACGCGAACGCTATATAAGGAAACGAATTCATTCTCTGTGCGCTATCCACCGCCGGACGTTGGTGGAAGTCTCTAAAGAGCACTTCAAGGTAAAAGTTCTCATGCGAAACGGTAGATACTTTGACTTCTTCGCCATTCTCCAGTTTCAACTTCTTGCCTGCTACCTCTGAAGGATCTGTGATCGTTCGTCTCCTTTTTGACTTCTTAAGAATCTTATGATTCTTGAGCAGTTCCTTGATTGATTTCTGCAGCGAAGTGACAAACTTCTCAGCTCTACTTAGCTTCCTGAACATGTCCATCAGTAGAATTAGGTACTCCTCAAAGACCTCTTGCTCCTGCTCCCCTTTCTTTGCCACCATCATCTCTGCCGTGATCTCGAACACACTCTTTTCGAGAATCAGAGGGTTTAGTCGCAGCGTGGCACACAACAGATTAAGAACCTCCAGCAGATGTTTTTCTTTGTATTCTCTTACATAAAATGTGACTTTCTCAGCAAAGAACTGCAGAGCGTTAGCGTTCCCAGTAACTGGAAAATTTAACAGAATATCATGCTTCCTGAACATCTCCAGGATGTAGGTGGCTATGGTCAATGACATCGATGGATCCTGATCCTTTATCAGCTCGCTAAAAATTACGAGAAGCAATTTTCTAAAGAACTTAACATCTCCACGGTAATTCACAATGGCACATTCGAACGCCATGAGGTTAACGTGCGTCGGCAGTTTAAGGAACCGACCCATAAGGTCCGTCTCAAAGTAATCGGTGAAAAGGCTTTTCTCGATCTCTAGCAGATCATCAAAGAATTTAACTCCTTTATCTTCGAAAACTATGATTAGCTCTACCAGAGGCTGAATGGTGAATTCGCTGAATTTGGCTTCGAATTCTTCTAGATTTCCCGCCTTTTTGGCCCTCGACTTGACTGTCTCCATGATTTTTCCAAAGAACTCCGACTCGGCACCGACTAAAATGCCCTTGAATCCTTTTAAGTACCCCTCGTAGCCTTTGAAAAGTTGCCC
The DNA here is from genome assembly GCA_949716465.1 of Chalcosyrphus nemorum. Lineage (NCBI taxonomy): Eukaryota > Metazoa > Arthropoda > Insecta > Diptera > Syrphidae > Chalcosyrphus > Chalcosyrphus nemorum. The sequence continues at coordinate 57,196,773 of OX454334.1, read as the reverse complement.
AAGAAGTCTGGCATACACTTCGTACTCCATGCGGAAGAGATCTTGCATCATTTCGAGCTCTGCAATGCTGAAGAGTACCTCAATTGGCTTGCGGTTAGCTCCATCTTTCCAGTGCTTAGCCCACTTGAGCATTCCCTTAACAAAGGCCCGTTTAGTGTCCAAACTGATCAGTCCAGGAGGGCACCGTAGCAGGAGGATTTCACCAACCAATTCTTCTTGGAAGTCGTTTGTTTTCGTTCCAAATTGCTTGGTTTTGCCAGCTAACCACTCGAGAACTCTCTCGTACTTTGTGGTCAGTGTGAATTCAGACGATTTCCATGCTTTTATCGCGAAACTGAGGTTCTCCTCGAAGGATTTTTCCGGCCGGTTCAGCCATCGAAGGAATTCTAGAAATTAAATTTAATTACGTGAGATTTTTGATACAAAATCAATAAATAATAGTTACTCACCTTCCTCGGATGACATCTTGTGTGAAATTAATTTAAATTTCTCCTATTTTTTAGTTGAAATTTGAAGAATATTTCAGCAGCGAGGGAAATATGTAAACAAAAAACACGCACGTGCACGATGGGAAATGTCAGTCTCGGTTTCGGTTGACAGTTGTTTCATGTTCCATCGCGTTCTATTGATGTGGATGGTATTTGACTTTATGGCCGAAGGTTTGTGCATCTGATAAATGATTAAACTGTAAATAAGAGAAGAGGAAAACAATTTTTAAAAAATTATGAACGAAATAAATATTTTCTTAGATAAAATTGTTGAAATCCACAGAAACATAGTTTCTGCCATCAAATTTACTTAGGCAAACATGAAAATAGTTTATTTTTAAGGATTCTAGTGAATTGACACAAGTAAACACAAGTAAAACCAATGTTTTCTACTAATGTAATTACTTGTGCTTTTCAAAACTGAGGGATAGCTCGTATGTAGGACCATAGGCTTCTAGGCAAAGGAGTATAAAAGCATAGGAAAGCGGCTAGTTGCGAGTGGAAATCGTAAAATTCTAGAATTTCTGTCATTTCAAAAATATCGCCTTGTATCTTGAAATTTTTGGGCACATTCCGCATTCTGGGAACTAGGAAGTGAAACGATTCCGATTGGGCGAGCGATTCAGTTTTGGCTGCAAAGTATGACATTTCTCTTTGAGGTAGTGGACTAGATTTGAAGGCAAGAAAATTCTCCCCTACCTAGTCACACGGTCAAAAATTCGTTAAGTGTTCCATATGTTGGGCTTTACCTCAAAAAATAAGCCTAGAGTTCGGAAGGTGCCCATTGATCTTACCAAACGAAAATGTCATTGATGATACCCAGATGTTTCATCGTCTCACCTCGTATCCCCACGAGGAAAATTTCATAGAAAACGATCTGTCATTTTCATAGAAAGAAAGCTACAAGGTTTTCGATAGAATTTTTAGTTGTTTTTCTTTTTATATAGATTATTACTTTTAACAGATGTCAAAGAGCAAACCATTTCGATGTATTCTCGCTTTGAAGTTCGTTAAAGATCACTTTCTCTTGACATTTGCAGCTCTTCCATATGACGCAAATTAGCATAAACGAACGTAGTAACTATTCAAAGTTTCTCTCCATCCAGCTCCGTAAGGTGTTTCTCTCTTCTTCTGCACTTAATTTTTTTTTTTATGCCATAAGCAGCCCATAGAGGGCCAAGGCCTAGCTTCTCCCAATTATATGTGTTGTGCGTGATATATATTTGTACACGTACAAAAGGGACCTACAGTTTTATGCCGTATCCGGAGTGCAGAGGGTTTTTGAGAAGCTTCCTCATGACAGTAAATACTTTTGGACGTTTGTCAGACGTTCGGAAGAGGTGAGGCCGTGTGAAAAAACTTAGATGGTATTTTCCTAAATTCTAACATTGAACCCCAGGCAGGGGTCCAACGCACTAACCACAGAGCCAATGCCCCCACTCTGCACGTAAATAGATAATGCAATAGACAGGTTTTTTGTGATTATATGATGACAACTATGCATATTCCTCAAAATTTGGCATGAAAAATGTTCCACTATTGGTTGTGCTTGTGGTATATATTTGTTGAGGATACTGAAGGAAAGTATGGAAAATGAAAAGAAACGTAAGAGAGTGGACGGAAACGAAAGGAAATGCATTAATGCGGAAGAATACTGTCGGGCACGGGCGGATGTGGTTTCAACCTGCAGATAAAAACCAGTTGGCATTCTAAAAAAATCATTGAATACCCATTCTGAATGATAAAATGGGCCAAAACTCGTAACAAACAAAAAATTAGACGGACAGACATGTCTCAATCGAATCGACATCAGTTATTCTTTGGTGTGGAGATCCAACTTCCCTGCAACCAACACTTGATCTATGAGGGAATGTTTTCGGGCGAAATGGGTACTAAATTAGTGAGAAAAAAAGACAGAATATCTGTGCTACTCGTTCTCTGATCTACATCGGCCTATTCCAGACATTTACTTGAGTTGAAAATGCTTCCTAACTTCGATAAGGTCAAACATGTGGGATGTATGATCAATAGCGAAGCAACTTTGTGATGTCAACATCAATGTTGAACAATGTACAAAAAGTATGAGGGTAAATTAGTGGCAGTTGAGATGAACATGCTTCACATGACAGCAGGAGTAACAAATCTTGATAAAATAAGAAGTTCGAAGATTCGAGGAAGCCTCCATGTAAAGGAACTGACCACAAGCACAATAAAGCACAACAAGCTCAGTTGGTAGGACCCTACTACAGATCATAACCTCGTCTAAAGAAGAAGAAGTTTAAATCAAGATCGATAAGTATTCAGTGTGACTTTTAAAAAAATGTATAACAAAAACAAATGCTGTATACAAAATTGTTGAATTTTCAATCAACAATCCAAATCAGATTAAATAAAATTAACAATAAAATTGTATTTTTAAACAAATTTTAATTACAATCAATTAAATGCCAATTAGCATGTGAAATCGAAAATGTGGATACGATAAAAAGAAAACGCGTCCTTCCCGAATCATCTGGCAAATAAAAAGCGATTTTAATCACCCACCGCACCGTCCACCTCTACAAAGGAATCCTAATTAACATACCAAAGCTATCATCTGACAACGGCGCGTATCTGACGATCAACGATCGCCGATCACCGATGCTAATTATATCAAATTATCCAAACGGAACACATATACCTACTTATACACCACGTATTTCCAAAAAAAAAAAAAAAACAAAGTTCCGACCGATAAATTCTTCGAAATATGCCACGTCTAATACTTTTAGAAAGATTTGCATTCAATGGGATGCGCCCGAGTGCAGATCGTGTGGGCTTCTTCTAAAGACGGCCGTCCAAAATAGAACATCTTCCCCACCGCAATATGTTCCAGAATGGATTTGTTGTTTTTTTTGAAAAAAGAGGGAAAAATTTTAATTAGAGGAGTGATCTTGTTTGGACAGTGCTTGTTGGGTGATAAAGCCACCGAAGTTTACTTTGGCAGATTGAAGCGGATTTCTTATTTTGAAGAGCTATGGGGGAAAGGCATTTTTCAAATACTTGTGGTTGTGTAATCAAAGTACATACTACGCTTTAGAGAAAGTTCGACGATCAATTTTATTTATAAAATTGAAAGCATTCGATCGATCGACATGTGTTGTATAAGTCAGAAGAAGTACTATGTTCTTTGGGATATCCAGAAAGCTTGCCATTAACTCAAGATAAATGATAGATATCGCCAGATGATAAGAAAGAGCAGTCGAAGGCTTCGGTAGTAGGTGCTGAGATTATCTGCAGTATTACATAGAAACCAATCGTCTCGTCAAATACAAAAGGACTGAGAAAGCCTACGAATATTTCGGTTCTTTTAAGAAGATTTCCGTGTTGGGCGCCAATTAACAAATAAGTGCAATTTCCACAAACAACTTGCTCATTGCTATATTAAATGTTGCTACATTCAAACCAGAAACATCCCTTACTCAAGACTGAAAGGGGATTCGAAATTTTTACGACTGTTACCAATACCATTTGTCTGACTATAAAAACATCGACAGCATTTATCACTATATCATATCAGCACTCCCAGTGCTATTTAAACGAAATCCCCAATCGATGTCAGGACCAAAGAACCGCTCAGTCCACAATAATAAAATGCAATTTGCTATTTTCAGAGTTTGCTTATATTAACCCTGCCAATATGTGCATTCCCAAGCGAATCAGCACTCTAAAACACTAACCAAATTGCCATCGAAATAGCTGGCCTTAGCCTTTCTAATTAAATGGCTGAGCGAAATTCCCTTAGCTGTCCAAAATCAAAAATTCTATCACCACGTTGCCCACTATCAGTGGCTACTACATCAACTTCATTAGATTTGCTCGATTGTGCTCGCCAGTGTACCTACAACAATCGTTAAAAGACTTTTCCGTCCATGTCATGCAATATTGCGCACACAATTAACATGAATTCCCACCGAACACGTACGAAATTACATGGCTTTGTGCGACAACCTAACCAGCCGACCTGCGAACAATCAAAAATGTGGGCGTACTACACACACATATGAGATACTATCGGTCCCAAAAAGTCAATGAAAATCCATTGGGATGACCTTTCTACACCGAACCGACCCACTCACCCGCTTAGATACCCGATATCAACGCAAAACGCCGGTAAAACATCTCCCAAAGCGACAATGTAAGACCAACAAAAAAGAAATACACGTTTATCTACCGGTGCCCGTTGAGATTTAGCAGCACAAAGTGTACACGAGAAAAATACACACGGCAAGCCAAAGTAATCAAAACAAAAAGCATGAAGAAACACTATCAAAACAACGTGTGTATCCATTGGATACATTAAGCTTTTCCCACAGCTACTGAACCAAGCAACATGTTGCTGGAACATATAGCTGGGCTGCCCATTTCACATGCAACAAGTGAATGGTAGCAAACCATCTCAACGTATCCACACTTTACATTCAGTTTCATTCGAAACGCCGCGCAGTGCAGATACAAAGATACAGATAACGAGAATAGTACTTTGTGGATTTAGTCTAAAGAAAAATAAAACAACAATTTAAATTAGCTCCAATTTTTTGGATGGAATCCATCATTCGCTGTGGGATGCACGCGTAGGACTTGAGCGTGTAGCTACATTTTTTTTGTTTGAAAATAATTTTCCCCCAAAACCGGAAAGTCGTTGGATGTTGAATCAAATAAAACGGTTTTTATAGTGCGATCCTAGAGTGGCAGTGTGTTTAAATTCAAACTCAACAAAAAGTATCTCACAACTCAATTAATCCGCGTAATAGAGTTCGTTCCTTCTGTTCTGGGTGTTGTGAAAAATATACAAAAAGAAATAAATTGCTGTTTTTTTTCTCTTTGCTCATCTTTTTGGCCAAAAAAAGTTTTGTTATTGTGAAAAAAAAGAGGAAAGAATTAAAGAAAAGAAGAAGACCGGAGAACAAGAACACGCAGTTAACTTGAGAAGGTAGGTTTATAACTTTCAAAATTAGGTTAAGTGGGTATAAACTTTGAGAAGATTGTCAACGGAAATGAGTATGAAAACAAAACAGAAATTTGTTTTGTACTTGCTTTTTTCCAGTTGTAATTAGTTTTGCAATTAGCACGGCAAGACAAATGGACTTGCTCCAACAATCAGACAAAGTTTCTTTAATTAGCTAACGAGGGGAGATTCACACTTTCAAGTAAATCCTTTAGCCTCTCTGATCGCTATTCTTAGTCCAAGTTAGCCTTCGATTTTTTGTGTTCAAGTATTTTTTTTAGGATCGGTGGAGTGGTGTCCTGGGGTAGCTATCAATGGCTAACCTTGGTCGTGGATTATTTTAGGATGATCCATTAGTCTTGTGTGTGTCATTATAACCCCCATCATCCCTTGGCTCATTTTCTACATCAATTGCGTTGTTTTTCGTTTCGAAAGTGGATATGCTATCAACCCTTCCTGTGTGTGAGAACCAATACGTTAGGGATGTTCACTTCGTTTTTTAATGCTAAAGAATGGCAAAAGCCGTGAGCGGTGATTTATGACTCTTTTCGGATTTTTGACACATTCACATTAGGTTGAGGGGGGAAAACCTTGATTGTAGTCCTTGTGTTTTTTTTTTCTGCAAACTGGAAGCCTCCAGCACCGCCAAACATTTCGTGACTAAGAAGGGCGTTTACTCAGTTTAAATACTTAACAGGGCGTTCGTTTTCGTAACACTTTGCTACACTTGGCGAGAATTTCAATTGTAAGTGAATTTACTTGTAATGTCAGCATGAAAAGGTCGACTGTAGTTATGACACGTACATACTGGTAAATGGCACGAACAAGGATCAAGGCACGAAGTATATTGAAAAATAATATTTTTTTTTTAAATTCGTGCCATCTAAGAAGTTCCCTTGGCAATGTGTTTTCCTCGTCAGATTCGGCAAAATGAAAAACAAATACTAAGGAGTCAAATATTTGTCTTTGGCCGAATATAGGATATTCCAGCTGATCATCCGCCCTACCAAAGATATTATCAAGGATCACGTCACCCACGTCAAACTAACCAGCTACTAGCACACACATTGCAAGAGGAATACAGAGAAAAGAAGAGCTTTTCATTGGTGGATCTAGTAGATACCAACACCTTCTATCACTCCTGAGCACAGCATCAATTTAGGTTATCGACTCCTCATTTGAGTAACTAGAATCTATGGAAAGAAAATCTTCATAAATATCATGTATTTTAATGCCCAGCAAAACATATCTCAAGAACTATGGAACCCACGACTCAGGGAGGTATAAGGCAGTGGACAAATTCTTACACTATCGGAAGACATCCTTGCGTTTTAAATTCGCGATGTATGAATTGATAGGCTAGGTTAGGTTAACTTTAAATAGGGTTGATAGGGTTGTGAGGTTATCATAAAACAAAAGGCACCAAAAAGACCTTGTATCAACTGTATCAATTAATAGCCTTTGCAATGTATCTTGGTCATGTACCTGTTCAAAGTGTAAGCAGTGCTTCAGCTATTGTCTGCAGACGGCCAATCCTGCGTAAATCACAGCCAAGTATTTTTAGCCATCGATCGCAGTTTAACCGACGAAGCGCATTTCCACCAATGCGTTACCATAATAAGGATCTCTGGCACTGAAAGGACGATTGTATTGCACGAAGAGCAATTATATTCTCTGAAACTCACTGCATATATACAAAGGAAATGTGATTTTTAGAGGACAATATGCAGCATGACTGCACGAGAGGCAAGAGACACTCTGCAGCAAGGTGCCGTTTAAAACCTCAACGTTGACTGTTCCAGTCTTCTTTCAGTAGGGTTTAAAAGCCAGCAGTGTATATGAATATCCTGTACGAACAGACCCAAAGACAACAGACAAAACGCGATGAATTTATAGCCAAAATGCATATTTTATATTTATTCAATTAGCCTTTATTTGCGTCCACTTTTGGTGGTTGATCAATATTATCCTCTGGTTTGAGTAAATATAATCAACGGATCAATCTTTTTTTGCAAAGCTAAGTTACCCTGACTTAGGAACTTGTATGAGGACTTTTTCGATCACCTTTAAGCTTATTTATAAAGAGAAGTATGAATAGATAAAAAAGCCGGATATCCTCCCTTAAACCGCGAAAGAACCACAAACCGCACATTTTTAAAATTAGCAGTCTGATAGTTTTTAACCCACAGAAGCGCAGGGATTACTTATGAGAATTGGTATAGTTCACAGGTTACATGCGGCAGTTTGTTAAATTACCAACAATTATCCACTGCTTGCTTGCACATATTACAACATCAAAGAAATATGGAAAAATATCTTTGCATGCTGAAGCACTTTGTTGAACGAAACATAAGGTGTGACCAATCTATAACCACATTTTCCACCTACAGACAATACAAAACAGCGATTGATGTCTTCTCATAAAGTTAATCTTTCTTGGCTGTAAAATACTAATTCCCATGAGTAATTTATGCTTATACGACTGCATATTATAATGGCTTTAGTAGAGACTTTTCCTCCTACAATTGATCAACAGATATTGGATAAAGAATTTGAAAATCTAAAACACAATTAGCACCTAAACCGTGCTGGAAAATTCGACCACAAATACCTTTTTAAAGTCATGAAAATCATTAACCTATTTCAAGCCACAAAAGTTAGAAAAAGTATGAAAAGTGTTTACTAAAAAATCTGTAAAATTATTACTCTCCAAGTTATGCGAAGGTGCTGATGATAGATAGACTCATATATGGAGCTCAGTAGTCTCTTGAGAGTACTCATTGAGGGAGAATCGTTTAACCATTCAACATTATACATTAGCACCGGTTACTCTAGGATGATTGACATCATTAACACTTTCCGGAGGTATGTTGGCAGCAGAGAGTTTATCTTGAGCTGCACTGAGTTTAACTTGAATAAACTTGACTTCAGGATGCTTCAGGATGCTTCCAGATTTCCCAGAGGATTTTCTACTTCCACTTCTCACCCACTTTAGCAAAAAAAACTAAACTTAAAAGTAACTAGACAACAAGGCACCTAGAACTGATTACAAATCAGTTACCAACGAGTTTGTTCCCAGCGGCCTCACACCCAAATAAACAGAAAGTCACTTAATGTGGATTAGATCGTAATTTGCTTTACTCATTAGTTTCTTTTGAGTAAAATAAACCAAATACATTCACTAAAAGGTGATAGAACTAGGTCTAGATATTATACAAATTTCACCGACTCAAACGGTTCGAACAAGTCAATCAGATACATAGGTCACTTCAGTACTTAAATAGGTGAATATTAGGGGCGCTTTCAAGGCCTAGAAAACCGAGTAAGTTATACAGAGTCACAGGTATATATGAGAGAATATAAGCCAAAAGTAGTCCTCTTTTCACCAGCAGAAGGAGAGGTGATAATTTGGGAAAAAAAATCTCGACGGCATCTCATTAAAGCTCTCAAGAAGGATACCTTCACTGTCCGCTCGAAAAATGATTACTACATTCCTCTCGCTTGCAATGTCCTTTTCATCTACGGCTATCCCTGATTAGAATGCTGCAGATACTCCTACAGGGTAAGTAATACCTGCGCAGTTATGGGATAACAATTTCCATGAAGGTAATATTCCACATTATGACCCATGAGCCATTTTTTTTCTTATAGTTATTTCGTCCCAATGTCCTTCTTGGAATTTCCTTTCAAAAATGGTCTAGATGACGAAATATCTTCGTCTCATGTCAAAGCTAAGAAAAAAAGGTTAATTTCCAATTCTATTCACATCATCAACGTCAAATTAATTTTCAAAAAAAACAAAAAAAAAATATATCCAATAATATCTCTAAATAGAATGCCCAAACGGATGTTTGAAAGTAATGTTTTTCTTCAATTTTTCCTCCGGAATTTATGGCATTTCTCATACACCATCGCTAAAAGGTATTCTCTCATGTCTCGCCCACATTTTTCCTTTTCATATTTTCCATATACATTTTTTCCATATATCCTACTAGCCCCAAATATAGACTTCATTTTTTGACGACGGTATTTGGGTCAAATGTCATCAGAGATTACATAAAATATTGTCTTTATAGCAGCTATCGCTTTTGGTAAAGTATCTCAAATTTTAATGTTTAATTTGAATCAAAAAATAAACTCTTCTCCATCTAAATATAGTTCCAGGTGAGAGATATATTAAAGAATCTTAAAAAGAAAAATGAAAATTTATGAAAAGCGCTTGAAATAAACGCAAAAAACCATTGACACAACATAAATTTGAGATTTCGGACAGTAACAACGCGTACAACGGATGTCAATGGTTTATGTGTACTATAAAAATTTTGACTGACTACATACTCGTGTTTGAATAGTTAGTAAACAAAATTTTTGGCCATAAAAACATAATAATACTGCTAAGAGCTTACGATTAATAATATTTATTATTTATCGTAGTTTTAAAAATAATCTCTCTATCTGACGGCACATGTCGTACATAATTGTCTTAGGCTTAAATTAATTGTCACTTACTATTTTTGGCTGGCTGTGGGTATTTTTAACAACTCGGGTGCAAACACATAAGTTCAAGTGCAATTTTGACATTCCATGGGGAGGGAGGCTATTAATTTGTTTATAAACAGGCGTGAATTCGCAATCTATTTTTACAACGAAAACTAATTTATTTTAAATTATAATTAATAAGCATCTGCGTTATGATAGATTCGATATAAATAAATGGAAATTCACCAGCAAACGTATGAGTAGGCAGTTTTTTTCTTTTTCTATCAATTACTGTCATGGATTGTGGTTGGTTTCATTAATTCTTGTTAAAGCTAACAAGTCAATAAATTTAATGCAGTTCAATTAAAAACTGTCATGTTTAGGAAGTGGAGCTTAAAAACGCTTCTGGAGGCAGCCCATGATGATGAATGGCGTCGCATGGAAAAACAGATGAGACGAACCGCTTTCGGTGAACTGAAATAAAGAGGGCACCAATTGAAAGGTCAAGGAGGAGCTAGTTGAGAGTTTTTGTTCAAGAGATAATTAAAGTTGAGACTCTGGGATATCTGCTCTAAATGTTCATCTCGGTCTCTATTGTAAATAGTCGCACTTTTTATGAAATTTTGCATGTGTTTTTCGCACAATTGCGAGTATACATTTAGCAAAAACCTTCTCTGATATCATCTTTAAAAGTTTTAAAACTTTATCACCAATCAAGTATTAAACAAATTCTGAAAATACTACAGTAAAAAAAGAGTTGCCTAAACAGACCATTTAAGGAGAACTAGGACAAGCAAGCACCACTGACATAAACAGAGACTATGGTGCAATAGATGAAGAGGAAAACACAACCCACTTCCTTTGTGAACGCCCAAGCCCTTCTCCGACGAGGAATAGTTCTGGCAAGCTGTCAAACACGACTGTCATCTTCAAATTTGTTTTGTGTACGAAATGATCGAATAGAACTTGGACTAATGTATTCTTCATTTCATCCCATATTGGAAAACGTAGTCAATATTTGTTGAGATGGAAGTGAGCCTACATAAATCGGCCACGGTCTAGTGGTATTCGGTCATTGAATGAAATGTTCGGTGTTCCAGTCCCAGCCAAATGCATTCAATATTTACACTTTGTGTATTGTCCACACGAAAGCGAAAAAAATACTGTGAATTACGAACGAGTGCAAACAAACGACATACAACTCCTTCCATTCAGTTTGGGCACCACCCATGGAGAATACAGGCTGAAACCCAGTATTACGTGGACGGTTTTTTGGCGGCGTTCACTCCTGTGCACAATTCTATTGGTTTTTGTATTCATGGCGAAAGCTTAGAAGAAGTAACTCGTATTGGCATTGGTCTTAAGGTCTCTAAAATACGAAATGAAGCGTCTAGGGAATTTCTTGTTAACATCAGAAAAGTTAAATTCTTCTATCACAATTGCAAAGTCATCAACCTTTACAACAATTTGCCACTGATGAGCGTTAAGTATTCTCTACGAGGAGCGCAAGTTATTGGAATTTGCAACTTGTAAGATATTTAGGGAACATGCTGCTTCTGAAATAGTCAGCAGGCAGTCTTATAATGGCTATGATCAGAAATGGATAATGAAGTTGAGAGAGGTTCTGTCTGTGAAGGTTTCATCTAGGTTAAAGTTTAAGCTACTATCTGCGAAAAGTATTAGCTTTTTTAGTAGCAATATGGCACCTGTATTGCCTTCTTCGTCAAAGGTCGCAGCCCCATGTTTCATCAGGAAACACATGCTAAAATATAAACCTTCTTCTCATACGTCGTGGCCTCACTGAATCTATCAACTCCCACCTAACTTGCATAATGGACAAACCTGTGTTTACAACATGCTTTCAGCGACAGAAGCAATGTTTTCGACTGATAGATCTTTATAAGTACACATGGGATGTTCACATCACTGAGCTCAGGTCTATTCATCATCATGAAGAACACAGTCACCGAGAAAAATATGACATTTAAAAAGGGTTCTCCGGGTAAAGTTCAGTTTTTTGTAGTGAACTTTCACATATGATTTGTATTCTTTTTCGCATAGTGTTTCATAGCGTTGAATAATGTAGTACTGGCTCGACATCTGTCAAAAAATGGCAGCTTTATGTTCAACTATATCAGGCTTTATAAAAATTTAAATAGCAAGAAGTAATAAACCATATTTAACGCCATTTATAAACATAACTAAACTCAGTGACAACAAACGATATATCCAAGGACTTAAACATGGATGGATAGCCAACACTATGTGTGTCGGAGTTTGTCCCGTCCTCAACCCTCCCTATCGAAGCCTTCCACAGATTTATTAAGATATGGATTTATTGAGATTTACATCGACCTTTTCCTTCTTTCATATAATGATAAATGAAAGTCACATTGGAAGGGATACAGTGGAAGTGACTGAACCATAAATGCGGATGGATATTAGCATACATTGTCATACAGTGAACTCGACTGAGCACCATATGCGGTATTCTTTGTTTTTGGTTTCACAATTAATTTAAGTAGAAGACCGTACATCATTGCATGAACCAGAAAAAGATCAAGTTTTAGTTAGAACAACCTTAACAACCTGTCAAGTGTTGTAGAAACTGCTCAACTCTTTATTACCAAATGATTGCAGCCTTTTCGTAATGATATTACAGTCTTTATCTCCAAAAACACTGGGCCTTTCAAGGACTGTTAACCTGTAGTTCCTGTGCAATATACCTGGTAAATTTGGTCTTCGGCATGGCCTTTATAGCTCTCTAGACATCAGACGATTTGTCCCTACAATCCTTCTTTAAGCCACGGCAATACCAAACGCTTTCACTTTCAGGACCAAACACAAATTGGCGAATTAAGAGATTAATCAAAATTTCCTTCCAGTCAATCAAAGATTGTCTAACAACCTATCAGTTTTCTTTACAACTTCATTAATGAGCCCAAACTTGAGGGGAAAACAACCAGAAGCCCTCACTCAATCCTCGACTATTTACTGCCCATAAATCGACACACACAAACACACACGGACTAAGTATCTTATTACTTGTCAATTCAAGATCACGAACTCGTTACATTTTTAATCATCATTCGAATCGGAAAGTCTATTAAAACAATCCCGCCTCACGTGGTTCCATAAAATCGATATTGGTCGGAAAAGTCCCATTTAGTAGTAAATCATTAATTAGAAAGCTCAGAGCAACACACCATTACAAGTGTAACGATAATTACTCAGCGAGACGCCTAATGAATATTACATTTTAATAGGCTAACACACATTTTTTTTCACGCGCCTCCTATCCACCTATACCCACCCCCCAATCGGGAGTAAATCGAAAGTAATTTAGTAAAATTAATAAATGACGCAGCATCCACTTAGTTCAGGAGCCTCGCTATATGTACGAGTATTATCCTTATGGCGCCACACAATATGCTTCTCATGTTTAAATTCAATTAAACAATTTTGTGGCATATTACGACGATGCACATGAGTATGCCACCTGTCGAACTAGGCGAGGCTCTACCTGTCTTAATTCGATTACTATAGGCATCTGTGTTGGAAACCCTCGCGCTAAATGATTCCTCCTTCGAGGACGAGTATCAGTTTTTCTGCACGTTTTTCTCTTCTGTTAAAAGGTTGCGTAACGATGTTACGTTTTATTCTGATAGATACTTGTGTATCTATAAAGTGTGTGTGTGTGCCACTACAACCTTTCTGAAAGAAGACAGATGTCAAAAGTTCCCAGTAAAATATTGATGAGCGAAAGTTCCTCCTCTGTGTGTTGGCTCCCAAAGAAAGGTGAAAAGTCAGGAGGGTGGTGTTACTGCGCGTCTTTTAGTAAATCGACAGTAATGATCTATTTTCTTTATTGTGATGAAATTAATCCATAGATTTAGAGATACAATCCAACCAATGACTCTCTATGTTGTGGATAATTTGTTACAGTTAATGCTGAAATGTTTCTGTATTGAGTCATCTGGAGGACGTAATAGAAGTTTGCTCTAACCTTTGACATTTCGGGTTAGTAATGCGAGAATTTGTTACGTCTTTTTGTTACAACCCTAAGGAGGGGAGCATGGGAATCCACCTTCGTCTGGGGATTAATTGAAAGTCACAGTTTTGTGGGTTAAGATGAATGTGTAAGGTACCTCAGATGACAGTGACATTTTTGAAAGTGTATTTGGTAAATTAAACTTTGTGGCGATAAAAGTAAATGTTACTTGAAGTAGCATTGAGCTGAGTAAATACGACTGTCAGACACATTAAGTAATCTCAAGTTATCTCGAGTGAGGAGCAAGCAATGTTTAATTGTCTTTTGGTGACGTTTGTCACAAACCTTGTTGGTGTTATTGTAATCATTTCGGATTGAGATTGAAATAATTACATATATTTATGTAAATGCAGGAGAGGTGTGAATGTAACTGATAAGAAGTTTATTTTAAATTGACTTGAAGCTGAAGACTTCTAATGAAGGTACTGTCGTCTTGTTTTTCAAAAGCAGAGAATGAAACAAACAGAAGGCTTCGTCTGACCTTTGTTATATACAAATTCTGGAAAACGCAAAAAGTTATGGCACTCAGGTTTTAGTATACCGATTCAAGTATTTGTTTAGAAAGTGATGATATTAAATTCACTCCTGTGTAAGCCGATAAGAGCTTACAAAAACCATCACAAATAGACAGAAGACTCTGTGTGAAAGTCAAGCAAGTTGTCCTTAAAATATTTCAGAGAGAATTTCTTAGCTATAGATTAAGTTCAAACCAAAACCTATGCGATAGCATACCTCTTACAAGTTAAACGGAAAAGCCACTGAAATTTCTGAACCTTAGTTTGAGCCTTTCACTCAACTAAAAGTTTTTTGTTTACGTTGGGAGGTGGGAATCTCTTAAATATGAAACTAAGCCCGTACTCAGTAACAGTGTGGGACTTACACCTACAAGCCCACCTCTCTTCCTACCCCTGATCGCCGCGGAACTTTCGTCAAGCATTTCATCGCAAGCAGGGATTACTTGGCTTATTCATGTTGGCAGCTACCTGTCCTGGATTTCGTTGTTGCTCTGGTCTTTGTTGCTTCTTCATGATGGTAGCCACGGGTTCACTGACTGTTTTTCAAGATTCTTGCATTCTCAGCATCTGTCTGTTGATTCCTCGGATTAAGTCTGAGGTTATAACCTTCATAATATCATGGACATAAGAGTTGTCTCCTCTTCAAATCTGTGGATGTATGCTTTGAAACATTCAAGACCCGTCAGCTTCTCCTTTAGGTAATAGTTGAGCTCTTCATGCTTCCTATATTCAGAATTAATCTCTGCGTCCATCTACCTTTGTCAGAAGGGTTCCACCTATCTGTCCATTTTGCCAGGCATGATCTTCGTGATAGTTCATCATCATTTCGACTTGTTGCTGTTGGCATCTTTGTCCTGCTGATACGATGTTTCCATTCGCCTTCTATAACGCCGAGGTGTATTGGCTTGTTCAGAAGGCCCTGCATACTCTCAATGCATTGATTTTGTAAACTGCCACTGTTTTTCTACTGTATGATTACGTGCTCATTGTCCCAGCGCACTCTTTGCCAATAGTATTCCTTTCTTTTGTTTAGGTCCTCTAATATTTGGCATGATCCTTGCCAGGGCAGCCGTTGTATCGTCACTTACATTGAAAGCTAAGCAGGATTAAAGGCGCTAGAGTTTTAAGTCATAAAAGTTAGAGAAGGCTGAAAATATTCAAGGCATTATGCACTCAAAAGCGTTTCACTGGCGGCATCCATACTTCATTGAGATGGACGAGCACTATCGGTCGATGACAACCAATTTGCTATGGCCCCAATTAGATGATATAGACACCGAAGACATCTAGTTTCAACAAGACGCTGCTGCGTGCCGTAAAGGACATTTTGCATGAGCGATTTCCGAACATGGTTATCTCACTCAGAGGCGATGCTGCAAACGTTTGTCAATAGAAGCCTACGCTGGCCACCGAAATCGTGCGATTTGACCTCTTTAGACTTCTTCTTGTGAGATTTTCTTAAGTCACAAGTCTATGCCAATAAACAACAAAATAGCATACATAGGCCTTTTAATTAAATACAAATTTTCGAAGATATTTCACTCACATTTTATTTTATTAAAACTTAAAGATAGGAAATGCTTAATGGAACTCTCTTTATATGTTGCATAGACAACTCTCATACACAAGATTACCCCACTTCACACAAACAAAAAAGTTACTAGTCTTGTTAATTTCTACCCCACAGAATGTGTTTAATTATCAGTAAAATGATAATGAGAACGCAACTCATAATCCCCTTCCTGGTAACATAAAACTACACAAAACTTACCCCAAAATGAGTTACATTATAGTAAGCCACGCTTCCTCTATTCAAATTTACGATCAATGTAAAATTTCTCTCACTTTTACTACCCTACCTCCTTGTACTTAACTTTTATGACTTCCTCCGCACATACGCAAGTGATGAAAACGTAACAAAAGCTTGAGCGCAAAATATAAAATATTAATACACCACACACCCATATAACCCGAATTCAGAGCATTTCTCCAACACAAAGTTGTTGTCCAGAAAATTGCAAAAATACAAAAGAAAATATAATTCCAAAAAAATTTGACGTTCATAAAACGTATTTTAACGGCCACTCTTCGACACTAATTGCCTTAATAGCGCGCCCATTTCCATCATCACCCAAGCAAATAAAAACTGCAACAGCGTAACATACATAATAATAAACTTGTCTAAAAATTAAACTTATATATATATGTACGTATGTAGCTTCTAAAAATACGTGTCGGTCGCCACTGTGGTGTCGGACGTCAGTCAAGAAGCCCCACAACCCCGCGCGCTCTATAGTAAATCGAAACTGATTGCGTTCGCGAGATGCGACAATAATTTTCTTTTCTATTTTTCAAAAATAAATATTCAATCGTAAAACTTAAGTCTGTCCATCTCGTAAATCATTAAATAATGTTTTCTGTTTTCACAAGGAATACAATTTTTTGTTCGAATGAAATCAAAGGATGCACTCGAATATGACGTGTCATTTCAAATCAAACACACTGAACAAACAGGGAATAAACATAAGAAAAAAATGCATATGTATATCCTGTCGAACAGAATGTTAAACATGGAAATGGATTCTCAGTAAGCAATTTGTGTAATTGTAAAATTCTAACAAAAGGGGGGATGGTAACAAACTAGACAGCTAGATGGATAGATTGAGGCATAGTGCACCTAGGCACAATTGCAATCAGAATAATGTTATCATGGTCGAAGGATGGTTAGTGTCAGGTAATGTGACACATTACAGTCTGGAAAGAAAGAAAAATACCATACAGGCAGATCTGTTTCTATTGCTGATTAGCGATGTGCTGAATGCAGCCTTTTCAGCAGGAAATAGAGGAATTCGATGGACTCTTACATCTGAACTCAAACACCTCGACTACGCCGACAATGTATGCCTTCTATTTCACAGAATAATGACCAAAAGACTGCTCATGCGGAGAAGGAAGCAGACGTCGTTGGCCTGAAATTTAACTCGGCAAAAACAAAAATGATCAGCCTAGGTAGTTTGAGAGAGTAGAGAGCTGCCCATACCTTGGGAGTATTGTCTAAACCGATGCAAAGCAAAATCTGCGTTTGAGATTAAACACCAACTGTTTCGATCCAAGGATGAATCCGTTCTGCTATCTGGAGGGTTACCGTGACTATCACGAGGAAGCTGAAAACGTTTATCAATAGGTGTCTAGAGTCTAGAGAGTTAAGAGACTTAAGAGTTTCCTGGCCAAACCATACCTCTAACGAACAGCTATAGGCACAACCATACGACGACAAAAGTGGCAGCGGATTGGTCACTATCTCCGAAAAGGTGACAGATCCATAGCTAACCAAGCGATGTAATGGAACCCGCTTACTCAGGATGGCATGGTACGCGGCGGTCCTAGCAGAACGTGCCACCGAACAGAAGGAAGCACAGTAACTGGGAAAGAGTTGTGGAAAGCTGAGGCACAATTCCAGAAATCGCACACGATGGCGGGTAGGCATTGTAGAGACACTAGGACCCACAGGCAGATGCAACTGTCAAAAGCTAGTATTTGGTCCTTTATGTGATTTTGTTTCCTGCTGAAGGCGTTTGCAGTAGAAAGGAATAAGTATTTATTGCCGTGACCAACCCAATCTTACACTTTGAATCTTTTCTACGTCCTCACTTGCCAACAACACTGTCTAGTTCGTGCCACCTGTGAGAGCTTTCATGTTGTGTGTAGTTTCGTACATGTTGGTGGAGCTATCCATTGTTGTGCCCTATATTCCGTTGAGTGACTGATTGGATCCAAGCAAGGATAACAATGGCTTTCACCCACATTTTCTCCCTCATCCTATTCATACTGATGGCACAATTACCCTCTTCATGAATAAATGAGTTTAAAATCGATTTTTTTTTCCTTTTTTTTTTTTGCCTTCGTGTATCCCACCTTCTCTTTCTTTTTGTTTGAGGTCACTAGTGCAAGGTTGTAAGGCTAAAATATCCTATCGACTGACTTTTTTTTTAATAGAAATCTAGTTTAAGTGACATTTTACGAGTCAATTTCACAAATGAAAAACGAAATAGAAAATTGATTTCGCTCTATTTATAGTGATTTTCAATTAAAAATCTAATAATCTTCCTTCCAATTGCAGATCCTTTCGTCGTTGTAACCCAAAAAAAAAAAGCAAAAGAACCCAATCATGTCGACAACAACCTGTTCACGTCTTCGTCCAATGACGACCAGCACCAGCGCCACAAACAATTCAGATGCATCACTGACATTAACTGTCAGCTCGTTACACAATAGCGTAGGGAGCAGCAGCAGTGGTCGTGGTGGTGGTGGCAGCAGCAGCATAGGTTCTAGTGAATCCTCAGATCCCTTAGATTCGGATTACAGTGAAGAAGAAGAAGATGCCGAGGTAGAAGAGGAAGAAGTCGAAAATGATGAAGAGGCGGCCGCCGAGTCCGACGATGATGCGGACGAAGATGATGCCGTTGTCGACGAGGCAGAGGAAGAAGTAGAAGAGGACGAAGAAGAGGAGGAGGATGAGGACGAAGAAGATGAGGATGTCGATGATGGCAATGAAACAGATGAAGACAGCAGTGAAAGCAATACAGAAAGTAGCAGTGTAGAGACAGCTAAGGGTGTTCGACAATATCATCTAGATGATTTTCAAATAATCAAAACAGTTGGTGAGTGATACAATAGACAGGGAGGGAAATTGTTTTGTTCGATTTTGGGGTGTTGTATGGATGTGAACGGGTTGCTGATTTTTTCCATGACCCACTTCAGGTCTAATTATAGAATGTTCATACTTAGGCAGAAGAGAAAACGCACACGGAGGTTATACAATGGCACGGTTAAGACACACCGAGTGAAGATTTTCTATTTCTGGCGCAAGAGGCACACTCTGAGGAGGTGGTTTCGGTTTTGTTTTAGGTTCTGTTTCACTTTAAAAGCAATTGAGCCTGAGGACACCGACATTTTGGTTTACCAAATTAAACTTATCCGCGGGGATCCTTAGACAAAAGATGACTCTGCTGCTGTTAACAAGAACAACAGTCGTAGTATGATGATGACCTTGTTGCTTCCTCTTTGAATAAAGCGCCTCACAGATAATTACCAATTCCAACACATTTCACAGATAAATTTCAAAAATACGACTAAATCAACAAACAAACAAATCGAGAGCGAAATTTTCATTTCAAAATAAAGACTCTGGGCTTTTGGGCCAGCATCTGTATGTCTTGACCATAAATTTCCATTCCCAGCGGGTTTTAGGGGTCACTTGAAGTACACATTTGGCTGGCTGGCTGGTTTTACACAACAAGTAGTTCTAGTGTACGATGTGTTTACATAACTGCATTCTATTGGGTGCAGTGCCGGGATCAGGTTTATTACTCACACCGGCAGCAACTCTAACAAGGTCGTCTACTTTTTCACCGTATCTCTCTCGCGTGGAAACAAGTGGTTTTAAATTGACTCTATGGCTCTGAATCTGTGGCCTGTGCCACTCCATAAGATTTAGTGCGTCGGCGATTTATATATTTTGGTCACGATTTTCATGTTCCGACTGTAAAAGGTTCAATGATTCAATTCGGTTGTAATTTTAAGCCGAGTGTTATGTGCATAGGTACCACTGGAATTGATACCAATTTGAATGGCTGCTGACCTTGCTGTTGGACTCTTTCGAATGCAATTGCATTGTTTTCATTGTGTTCAGGTAATTGGATGGAATGTTGAACTGCAGGTGAACTTTTCCGATTGCAAAAGCTAGATTGTAGTCTATTGCGTAGTCCATATAGGGGCTATTTCAAAGCAATCATTCTTCCTGCTTTCTGCTGTGTCCCACATTAATCTAGTGGTTCCATACATCCTTCGAGTTCCCTTGGGTCTAATCGATTCTGAAGCGAAACTTTCCCACTGCTGACGACAGCATTACGAAGTACAAAAGGTTATAAACGACATTTGGGATTCAAAGGGTTCGCCACAAATGTCCCATTAAAATAAACCCTTCCTTAAAGCCTTTCCTTTACCGTAATGAAGTGAACATTACTCTCTGTGAATCAATTACCATTCACAAAATTCCTCCAGCAGGAGGCAAACCAGGACCAACCAACTGACGTTGAAACAATTGAATCAAATGCTTCGAGTTTAATTGAACTGTTTTTTCCCGAAAATGCAATTAGAAACGTCGTGTGGGATTTACTCGATGTAATTGCAAATGATTCCATCCATACTAATCGCATGTTCGTCCAATCGTGCAGGCTTTGTCCCTGTCATCAGTCTGATGAGCCGGTGGTGATGTCTGATGAGCCCACTTATGATTAATGATTTGTAATCATGATTCCCAGCGATGACGATGATTTGCATCAATACGCATTGTGGCATTTGCATAATGAGTCTCCATATTGGTCAAGAGTCATCAATCACAACTGGCAAATCGATAAATTTGTATGGCAACTGTGCTCAGTTCCTTTGTGCATTGTCATGCTTACTGTGACGTTCTTGATGGCTTATTTAATGTCAAACAATTATAGTTTCAAATTAAAATAATAACACTTAACTAGCGACAAGGTAATTGGTTCTAGTTCTCTGGAATATATACTTATAACTTATTAGATTCGCATGACTAACTCGCTTGTAAATCTATCTAAACTGCAGTAAATTTATCATCTAGATACATTTTGCAATCCAACAGAGTAGACTCATTCCAAAAATATCCACCGCTAGAGGCAACAGATGTAATGAAATTAATTTAAGTGCTCCCATGTTCCATTTGGACTCAAACATACTTTACCCAGTTTCCATTAATAAATTTTGTATCTCTCTTGCAAAACTTGAGGAAATTATCTTCCAAAAAGAAAGAAAAATTATTACATTGCCAAGAAAATTCGACGTCGATACAAACGCAAATTCGTCCGGACTTCCCTTTGATTGCCCAACGAATTCCCTTGGAGGGCTTCTCTGATGCAACAATACATGCGTTTCCTTCTTCTTTTTTTTTTTGTTCTCCGGCGAATGACGTCAGTCAGTGGCTACTGTGAGCTCCCCTACTGCTTGTAGCATGTTGAAATCTTTTGAAAAAAAAAAGAACAGAAAAGAATATCTCCCCCTGAGGAGCTCGCAGATTCGCGCCCACACACACACATCATTATCAGAGATGATGATCATCATAGCATCGCATGGCATCAGCAGCGGAACCACACAAACTCAAGTGATGAATTATTTCATTTTGCACTCAATAATATTTAAATAATTAAAAAAAAATATTTATATGTGTGTGGCGAGTGTGTGGGTTTTTTCCCGTCCAAAAAAACTACGGCAGACGAACTGACGAGCTGTGCGAGTGCTATAAATGTTTTCTGCCTCCCCCATCGGTCCAAGCAAGGGGGAGAAAGAGCAATATGAAATTTCAAAATTGGGGACAAGGAAACGGCCGGAGGAGGTGATGGACTTCGACTGTTTGCCTGCCTGCCTGGTGGTCGTGATGTTTTGTGATGACTCTGGGGACACTACTCGGGGGAGGGAGCCAAAAAATATGAACGTAACCTAGTTCGAGAGAAAGATGCAGATACTCAAGTGCAGGGAGTAATCGGGTGAAAGGAACTTTCGACGTTAATTCATGTGGAGGAGGAAAGTGGTTTTCTTTCTTTTTGTTTGCCTTTTGTGTGCCTTTTTCGATGAACATCAAAGGGACTTGATGTTGTGCATATAAATAGAATTTTTTACCAAAGATGGTCACTAGCATTGATTGGGATTATCGGTTGTAGATAGTCTGTATGCTGCTGTTGAAATGTGAGTTATTTTTCTTCTCTTTTCTTAAAGCCTTTCAAGGGGGCTAAGGAAGTCGACAGTGTTTGCATCTGCATAGGGTGCGCCATCTTTTTTGTTGGTATCTGAATATAGAAACATTCTATTTCCATATATGAGGTTTTTCTATTTCATACCGTCCTTTACAATTTATTTGGACTAGTTTTTGAATACTGCATCAATAAAGTGGTCGCCTCTTTTGACCAAAGCTTAAAGTTCCCTTCGTTTTCATCACTTCTTCGAGTACATCAAGCTGTACAGCGACGATTTTGGCACGAATGTTGGCCTTGAGTCCGTCATAAATCTGAGGCTTAGTGGTGTACACGTTGCTTCTCAAATAATCCCACAAAAAGAAGTCGAAAGAGATCAAATCTGAAGATCTGGGTGACCAGTCAATGCCACCATTTTTGGACAGTAGACGTCTATTGTTTGACTTGCAGTATCGCATGGCGCATCGTCTTGTCACAGCCACTTTTTGGTCATGCGATGGTGTTTCATGGATCTCGTGTAGACTCACCGTTTCCCAAATGCGGCATTGTAGCTTCTAAATAGCGCCAGAGAGTATAAAATGGACCTCGTCGTCCAAAAATCAAGTTCAGTGTTTATTTCTTCTTCCACTGTGCTTGCTAATTTTTAGAGCTTCCGAGTGAATCTTTGCTCGAGACACTGTCTGCAGTCAGGCACACCCTGCTTCTAGTTGTGAAGACGCCAGAAAGAGCCAATGCTCGGTTCTAAGAAATTCGATTCCAAATCTTGCCTCATTTCCAGGCATTTCAGTTTACCTTGGGATCCAGCGAAGTGTAAAATAATTCAGTATAGTGATAGACTTCAAGCAGGTTTTCCATTCACGAACTACTTTCTGGATATCTCTAGAAAGACATGCTTCTTTCAGTAAAAAGCTAGAGATTTTGGCAACTGCATTGCTTGACTTCTGCTCTTACTTCTTATTTTCAGACAGAGGAAGCTACAAAAGTCATTAGAATGATCAGAACCTATAAATCCCATGTTGAATCTTTCTTCTGTTTTTCTTCTTTATGTCCTGTATTCCCTTGAGGGTCCTAGGGCCTCTTTAAAGCCTACGCGCCATCGTGTGCGATTTCTGGAAATGTGCTTCAACTCTCCCCAACTCTTTCCCAGTTGCTATGCTTCCTTCTCCTTGCTGAATCGGCAATCACATAGAGAACTGTAATAGGAGTCTTTCGAAATCAGCATTAAGACCGTTCTTGTATTATTGGCTATGGAGTGCTACGACTTTAATGTGTCTATTCGAAGCCGAAAGGGCCACGGGTTGATAATTAAAATTGCCACATACATGCTTGGTCGATTTTAGTCACCTCATATGCCTTTCTCCATCTACATACATTCTGCTGAACCTTTCCCTAAATACGCTTAAAACTAATGGCAGAAAATCTAGCAAAATCTTCAAAGCCGAAGATCTTAAAGTAGTCTTAGTCTAAGACAGTAGATTCCACCTAAATTTATGGAAACTAAACCCACTGCAAGCGATGACTAACAAACTAATCTCTACCCCTGAATTGAAACTCCGAATCGTTCACATAATCTGTTTGTCTACATCTTAACACGAACCAATTTTCAAATGCCCGAGGTTCATCCTAATGGACTCAGAGTGACCGATGTATTTTTAGCTCCCCGCTTTTCCATGAATAACATCAAGAATGCTTTTAGCTATGTAAATGGCCCGATGATGGATACCGTACATGTGGTGTGATGATTTAAAAATCTTCCCTGCCATCATGAATATTACCCCAATCGATAGTGAGTCAAGCGCTGATCTAACATAGACTTTGCACAACCCATTAGACTGGGGTTCCACTATCCGTGTTTACATTTCATCTGTTGTCTCAGTGGTGTCCTTCAAAACTTGTCATCTGTAGACGATTCCTCGCCGAGCCAGAATGTGTTACAATGTCTCGAAAAAGTGAACCAATTAGATATTTTTGAAACACCCACATGCATTTTATGATTTTGTTTATTTAAATGAAAATTAGATAAATATTTTATTGAACTCAATTGAATGTTATGGTGAATGCCTCTACTGCATAATTAGCTTCCACTGTGCGAACTAAAAGTCCCCACTGAGATGAGTAACATTCGCCTGGTTGGTTGGACTACTTAAAGCAGATTTTTTAATGTGTTGTTTTTGAATGAGAAATATTTTGAAATAGTTTTCCAGTGATGAGTTGGTCGAGCGAATAAAATACACGTGCCCTCGACAGACACACAAGCCATCGGTTTGGAATTTCCTTTTTTTTTTTTTTCTTAAAATGAGGTCTTTAACACTTGACCAAGTGTTTACCCCAAAAACATCACGTCTACTGGAATAAATAATTTTTCAAAATCAACTGCGAACGATTTCAAATATTTTATATCTGCAAAATTTAGTCCCACACAAGAGGCTTTATGGCCAATGAACAGAACGCTCACCAACATTAGCCCCATGAGGGGTACATGACCGGGTTATAAAATGAGTAATGAGATTTGAGTGCATGCACTGCGGCGTATGTAGAGCATGCTATGCCAATTGGGTGCAGAGAATTAATTTAAAATGTCAAACAGAAAGTATTTTTAGATCTCGATGTAAATACTTAAGTCAAGTCGTGGCAATCCAATGATGCATTGAACTGCAACTAAGTTTGTTTCAACACTCAAAATACACAGAAGAGTACAAAGCAATTTTTTTTTTATTTTTTAAATTCTTCCCCACCCATCACCAGACTACAATTTTGTTCTCAATTACGTCGACAAATGCAAGGATTATTTGAACACTCATCAGGGGAAACTTGGACATATGATCCTGGAGGCAAATTCGAATTGCAATGATAACTTGACGCAGTACACTCATGGTAGAATAAAATATTACATTGACCGTCAAAGTATCTGTAACAGACTGGACTGAACATCACACCAGTGCAATCAACATTGCAACTTTGTCCATTGGAAAAGCCTGTAAAATAAATAATTTTCAAAACCAACTTTTAAGGATCGCCTAGAGTGTGTCAGTTACCTATTAGAGCCAAGCAGATGAGCAATGCA
Source organism: Chalcosyrphus nemorum (assembly GCA_949716465.1). Classification (NCBI taxonomy): domain Eukaryota; kingdom Metazoa; phylum Arthropoda; class Insecta; order Diptera; family Syrphidae; genus Chalcosyrphus; species Chalcosyrphus nemorum. The sequence continues at coordinate 57,171,417 of OX454334.1, read as the reverse complement.
ACAGACTTCATGATTTAGTTATATTAGAATACGATTAAGTAGCTTAGAACATACTGAACCTTTTATACTTTTCGTGGAAGTTTAAAGGCACGAACTAAATCGCACGAAGTCATTATAATTGGCCGTAAAAAATGTATTGCCTTAAAAATGATAAGATAAAATTAATGCCAAAGTAGTAAAGCTAGGAGTTCGTGACACCCTGCACTTTTCAAAGAAGAATACTTTCCGCTCACATTCTGAACAAAAACAGATTTGCTTAAGATTTCTTTAAAAGAGAACGCCTATTTGGTACGTGTAAGCCTGTATACCACTCACAACGCGTACAGTTAAGGGTTGTTGAGGCAAATATTTTTTTGTAAATGAACAGGGTCAATTTCCCTCGCACTCCGATGAGCAAATAAGCTGAAACAAGCATGCCAACGAAGACCCACGACAACAACAAGTACGTTACAAAATTATTTGCGCCTCCTACCTAATGGTCGTCCATTACTGCGCTGTCCATTTAAGCTGCTTTGACGATGTTATTAACTGGAAATTTAGGCTCAATCCACTCTATATCACGAACTCTTCTGACTAATTCGATGTCCTTGCATAGGATAATAAATAATACCCAAATGCATCCTCATCGGGTACAGCAGGACTGGGATGATATATGTCTTATAAAGAGTTGCCTTAGTTCTTCAAGATAGGACTTTGTCACTCAATTGCCTTCTTAGTCCATAGAAACACCAATTGGCAGAAGTAAATCTTCGTTGGATCTCCCCACTGGTGTCTTTTGCGGAGCGCACTATAGATCCTGGATAGATTACGTCCTTTACTACCTGTCTATTATAGGATTCTGTCCAAGACGCCGACGACAAAATCTTCTGATGACTATGAATAATGTACTTGAATTCGTAGCACTTTTTTTGGAAATTAAACTTTTTTTGTACATAAAAAGTCCAAATCTTAGGGCAATCAGACGCAATTGATAAATTTTGGTACAGACAGAAACCTTCATACGGCCGCAAGGAGTGAAAGTTATGATTGCACAAGGCCCTACTGTAAGTGGATTCAATTTGGTGGTGAGAACCAAAGGTTGGATGTACAGCTTCTTTCTCGATGAACTCAAACGTCTACACATGTATAAAATCTAATATGCAGTAGACCATTACCACCTCCTATCAAACTAGACTAAGTCCTTAATAGAAAAAGTAGATATATGGCACCCCAAATTTGAATCACGCCTCTCATTTGTCCATTTCCAAACTTCCCTCTTCTACAAAAATATTGCCAACAAAGTGACACAACATCATACGACACATAAAAAAAGGGCCATTACACTCTGACGACTTTTTCCCAACTCATCAAGTAGAAGAATTTGTAACGCCTATATCATAAATCACGCAACATGCCGGCTTCTCTAAATAGCCCTCTAAAGCATGATTAAAAATAAAGTCCACTGTTACAGACCGATGTTTACACTTGGAGACGGAATGGCTTCGCCTAAGACTATTTTTCACTTACAGCTGTGAGATGAAAATTAAATTCAAAATTTTTATATAATTTTTTTCTCATTTTTATTTTTTTATAAAAATAGCAAAGCAATAGATTAGCTTGTGTCGGCTAGATGTTATTTTTCTCAGAAAACTGCGGTCAGTCCGCACCTACAAAAGTTCGGGGACAATATTCGTATTCATTGATATGTTTCCTCTCGTAAACAGTGGGCGTTTTGTCTTTTTCCTTTTTGTTGCTTTGCTATCATAACATGTTTATAAAAATTGCAATACTAAATTAAAATGTTAACTGCGCGTTGCGGAAGCAAAATTTATTAGCAAAAACAACAGAAATAAAGTAGGACTCACAAGGTTAAACATACAGTGGGTACCTTAATCCCGGAAAGTTGTCAAAATAAAATAAAAAATATATTGTTGACAAAAAACCAAAAAAATTATGCATGCCAACGCCAAGTTGTGAAGGATGTTGAGGGAATTTATTAACCCTACTTTCGTCTGTCAGAGAAGAACCTTCGTCAGGCTTTTTATGGAAATCTTGAAAATTATTGAAACTTTATGCCAACTCATTATGCCATGTACATAGTTTAGAATTTCTGACGAACTTGAATGCGTAATTTATGCAATTGGTATCTTAAGAGAACTACTAGTCAGAGAACCCAAAAGGGCAAAGTTGAATCCACTTACAGTGGGGTCTTGTGCAATCATAACTTTCGTTCAACCCTTGCGGCTGTATGTATTACCAAAGTCGAATCTCACCTCTTTCAACACTTTTTCCGAGTTACCTTTTTGTTTGTTGTTTTGAACACCATATCAATGTCAATAGTATATAACATTTCGTAAATTTATTGCCAAGAGAAATGGTTAACTTCTTTTGCGGTTCGTTTTGAATTGTAAATACATCAAATCATTTTGTTTTTTGTTTTTATCCATCGATCCGTACCTACGTACTTATGGTTTTTTCATGAGAATCACCTTTGAGTGATGTATAAACAATACTCTTTTTTTTTCGCCTGTAATGTTTACTCGACAACAACAAAACAAACAAAACATATGTAAAGCTGCAAGTTACGCAAAGTAAAAAAAAGTCTTTCTCTCTCGTATTTTACTCTCGTACTAGGTGTAGGTACTGTTTCTTTACGTCATTGTATCCTTGGAATGTCAACAGTAATGCTGCATCTCGTAGGTTGATGCACGTTTCTCGAACGCATGCACGTAGTAAATTCGACGTAAACTGTCAGAAATGGTTGTGGTTTGTTTATTATTTTTAAGTCAATATAAAATGCGGTTTTCTTGTGTAAATATTTGAGAATAAATCTCGAGAAAGTGAAAATTCTATAAAAATATATTTAATTTTTTTGTAAACAGTTTTTGACGTGCTGTGCGGTGGAATCAAAAAAAATAAACTTGCTTCATTGTAGGCGTTTATGAAAACTTTGTATTAATAATGGACAAGGCCTTTCATACCTCAGACGATAGACAAACTCTGACAGCAGACATCTTCTGTCAATGTGACGTTTTTCTTGTCAAGCTGCAAACTATCACTGGATTTGAATGTATTCTGACAGTCGAACAAACGTTCTTAATCGTTGATAGTTGAAGAAGGGAGGCCCAATCTAGCTGTGTGCCCTCCAATGATGCAGTGTCTCGTGTTGACGTCTTCCCTTCTTCTGCTAGCGAAACCTGGACACTGGCAAAGTGTATGTGCTGCCGTCCTGCAGGTAAAGTTCACCGGTATCCTCCTGAAGACCAATCTTTTTAAGGTGAAACCCGACCTTTAGATAGTGCTATTTCAGTGTTCCTCGTTCCAGACTTAAAACTTTTCTATGAGTGGTCCCGATGGGCATTTTAAAAGATCCCTATAGTCTCATCTAAACATCTGCTAACCACGCTTTAGTCTCCCAACACAAGGACGTACATAGATGGTGATGTTTATCGTCTTATCATAAGGCTTTACAAGAAACAGGTGGAACTGTGAACTATGAAGATCAGAGTACTCAGATCTTTCTTGGCCTGTATTAGCCGTGAATAACTGAGCCATATTCTGTGAAGGAAGAAAGATCTAAATGTTGGAGATGAACAGAACTTCTAATCCAAATGACAAGCAAGCCAAAGTACCTAACATGTATTCTAGACCTGTAAGTGGATTGAAAAGACAACAGAAGAAAAGCAACACAGAAACCTTTAAAGTACGACTACAAACATTATCTTCGGCAGAAGTTAAGAGCCCCAGTTCGACTTTGAATGCAGCCATCGTAAGACCTATTGCATAAAAATACCTAGTCTTGTGACCAGAGCCAAAAAATGTAACCTCAAATAACTTGCTACACTCGAATGGCCACTTGCTCCCAAATTACTAGTCTGTAAAGCACAGATATCAGGTTTACACTATACAACTTAACTGACCCATTTTTTCAAGTTGAAATCTAAAAATAGCTAAGAAAATGAATCACAGTCAGGTTAAGTACCTTCGTCCAAAGATAGCACTGTTTGTTTTGATTGCAAAAGTCGCAACATTTTCTAACTTTTTTTAGTAGGTAACTTAGTCACTTTTGAAATTATCAATATGTACTATCTAGTCTAGTGGAACGTGTCAAAGCAAAATGTCCAAACCACTTTGCCAACTTATCTAATTCCGTTGCAATTGTTCTTGTCCGTCATTCGGGGGACCATTGTGTAAACAAACAATAATAATAATTTCTTTTAAGATCTTTTTCACCACCTCAACCTGTGCAAGTTGACTGGCCACTTAGCCACCATCCACAGACGTCGTCTTCGTCGTCGTCGATGTTTTCATTTTTAGTTGCGTTCGTCTGCTTTTCTATTATACGACTAGTATAATGTATTATTAACGTCACGCGCGCCATCGTGCGTCTACAACTAAACGACAAAAGTACTTACACACGCCGGCAGTACGGCTATACCATAAACGTAATGTGAGCAGAAAAAAAAAAAAAAAGGCAAAAACTTTTCCATTTTTTGTCTGATTTTTTCCGCAGAAAAATGTGTGTTTAAAAATAATCGAAAATAATAAACACAACACATTCGCGACCGGCATTCGTCCGCGGAATAAGTTCGTTCGTATACGAGCTGCAAACATTGCGATACACGTAGTGGATTTTTTTTGTCTTGTTTCTTGCCAAAGTAATCGACTTACGTTTATTTTATTTCATTGGCTTCACATTCGAAACAAATTGAAAAGCACTTGAGATTAAGGAAAACCCGCCACTGGTTTTCGTGCATGATGATGCTGGTGGTGGTGGCAATGCTAAGAGCGTTTTTCAATTAACTTTGTTATGTTTCGAGATACTTTTTTTTTCGATTGGAAACATTTTTATCAATTGAAGTACACGTATGAGGAAAACGTCACGTAACTCACGATTCATTGACCCGCTAAGAGTAAAAGTAAAAAAAAAAAAAAAAAAAGACGAAACTTATTGTTGTAATAAAAATTTGAAGGAAATGGGGTTGCATCAATTGTTATCGAATTTGAAGGATGTGACGTATGTGAGCTCTTGAGTCAATTACCAAATTGAGATTCAGATTTATTTCTCAGTTGTTAATGGAAAATGATATAAAATTGTTTTGCGGTTTATGAAGAGGTTTAATGAGTGTAGCTGCACGGGTAATGGAATCGAAATTGATACTTAAATCGGTGGCGTATGTGGAATATTTCCTTAAAACAAAAATGGGACTTGAGATTTTATTAACCATAATAAAAGAAGTCAAAAGATTTAGTGCTTTTCTCTGTACAGACTGCATTTGGCTGCAGTATTTGGAAGCTGGGCACCACTATCAAACGACGTTCATTAAGAGTCATCTATCGTATGATGGGCAATTTTAAGAGCTTCTTTCAAAAGTATGTGCTCTGTTGCAGTAAATCAAGTCGAAATAATAACAACAAACAATTTTAGAAAGAGATAGTTCGGTTTTTTTTTTTTTTTGTGGTTGCGCTATGTTTTTGGGTCAGTCTGCATTTGGTAGTGTTGTCCTGTAGATGTTGCTATTTTTTCCTACTTTACACTACCGGTAAATTTGGGATCTTGTCAGGAGGCGATAGGCATTTAATTGTCGAGAGGGACTGTCCCAGCTATTTCACAGTGTGAAAGGGTTTCATCCTTATTTCCTTCGTTGAGAGTGCTGCCGGCCAAACTGGGGCAGCAGTCAAAAGAATGGAATTTACCACTCTGGACAGCGGAATTCTCCTTGTATCTATGACGCCTTTTTACTGGAATACTCGACATGTACTTCGAATTTCAGCTTGGTGTCGAGCATGACTACCAGGTTTTTTAATGCCTCCTTAGACCGGATTGCATCTGAATAACTGAAGACAAATTTTCGAGAGGCACAGGCTCAATCAAACTGGGCTTAAAATGTTCGTAAGTAGAGATAAGAAATAGTGCCTAGACAATTAACAAATGGCTAGTTAGAAACCTACAAAGGAACGAAACTACAGGTGCATTAGTATGAAATGTATCTCCATTATTTTGCGGATAATAATAACAACTAGCAATCGAAGCAGGAGGGCGCATACTTCCGTGTCCTTGTTCTAATCTTGATCTTCGAATTAATGGAAGTTTTTCAGCCACGAACTGAGCAAGTGAATGATATGTGATTCCAGCAAAGGGCTCTTAAAAAATTGCACAATAAAATCATCGGCAGCTATCACTGTTGGCGCACAAGTACTACTGCAGGAGCTGTCATCAAATTGAAGAATCAAGAACCTACTACATGATAGCCTAAATCCTCCTGCTGCAATAAGATTAATGGATAAAGCACAATGACACCTTTTCACCTACTTTAAGATAACTTGAGTCAAAAGCGCGGATTCCATATTTTACAATCCACAATGTCGGCCGTTGTGAGGTTATGTCTATGACCGGAATTAATTATGCTTTACTTTGAATACTTTTGAATACAGTGTTCACCAAATAGGAGTAAATACACGACACAATGACTAACCTTGCTGCTTCAAATCGAACAGGTCACAATGAGAGTTGTCACAGCTGACAGTTAGTAGCTGTCAAACACGCGAAAAAGCAGAGAGTAGCTTGAAATTGAGATCGAGTTTTCGATATCTACGATCAAAAGCGTTCGAAATGCCTGAGGTGTGATCTCAGATTGCCCCATTAGAACGCATTCTTTCTACTCAATATGTCAAAGCGAGAACGTGCCATTGTGAATCGGCTTTAAAGGGTTTGAAGACTGTAGGCATTAGTGTCAAAAATTAAGGAACTTTCACTGGACCAAGCAGCCCTCGTTTAGGCATGGGCACACCGCTCTAATCATACATACACTACCAAGAGTATTTGAACTTTTTGAACTTCGGGTACGAAAAATGTTGGTCTAAAAATTTTACTTACTGATTGAACACCAAAAGCAAAACAAACTATCACCAACCTAGCAGACCTTGAAAACCCTGCCAATTTAATAAGTTTAAGTTCAAAATTCAATCACTACAAATTACAAAGTTTACTTAATTAAATCTGACTTCTTTTAATTGTTCTCTTCCAACTACCACTCTAATCGACAACTTTATAAATATTCTATTAATATACGTCAAATTCAATTGAAATGAAAACTGCTTAACCATAAATCCCGACACTAATGGTCATGTTTGTAGGACTTAACAATTCGATGACAATTCGATCACGGCTTGGCATTTAAGGAAAGTTAATTGCACTAATTTTGTCATTTCATCTTGTCACGTTAGCCGACTGTATCTAGCGCACATCAAGCGCATATATGGTGGCAATAAGTCGTTTTAGGTGAGACGTCCAACAAAGATCCATCAGAATCAGTTAGCGTGATTCAATGCATCTATTTGTGTGGTTTATCTGCTTTGTGAGAGGAATGAAATTGGAACAGTAAAAGTTTTTCCTCCATCTATTTTCCCATCGACTATTGAACTTTGGAAGCAATAGATTGTTGACCGTGGGTGTTTCATTTTTATGCCTTTTAAACAATATTTTGTGATTTAAACAATTTGATTGAACAATTTGTAATTTATTAAGAACTTTGCTCATGCAATTTCTTTCTTTATAAACAAATTAAATTGAGAACATGTGGCATCTCACGTTGTGGACATGCGTTGAGCATGAGAGAGAATAAATTATTTATTATATTTTGTTTATGCTGAATTTGTTTATAATTTAGCATAAGAATGGCCTCATGATTCAGGCAGACTTTGGGTGAAAAATTTCCATCATTTCATTCATGAAATTTTATGTGTCGAAGAAGTAGGTGATTGATTGATGGTTTGCGGATCAGTCACCTGCTATTTCGTGATTCAGATTGGAAATTTTCCAGACAAAGTCAAGTATAAAATGTTATTATTTATGGGGAATGAGATTTACTAATTTTTTTTTTATTCAAAGCAGATGTTTTGATCGGTAAACAAAATTGTTGGCTATGTTTGGGTTTGACATTTATGGTTTTGGAATTTTATTTTGAAAATGAACAACGATTTATCTTCGAGAATAAAAAAGAACAGACCACAGCGGATAAAGTCCAAGAGAAAGACGCAGTTGTATATCTGATTCAAATACAGTTTGGTATCAACATAAACTGAAAAACAATTCACGCTGGACCGAAAAGGTGTGTCAAGGTCTCAAGCTTGCTCAAACTTGAAGACTAGCCCTGAAGGCACATGTGTAGGTACGTTTAGAAGTAGGACTTGTCACATAAGACGCTGCTTGTTACCACGGTACCATAAAAAGGGGGCGTATAGATGTCAACCATAATTAAGATTCTTTGCAAAAGCGAAGTGCTCTATAAGAACGCCAACAAACTGTCTGCTGAAAAGCAGCAAATTCATCACTAACGTCTGTGTAAATCCATTTAGTCAGCTACTAGGAGGGAAGACATACCCTAAGAGAGACATGCCACTCACAATTGTGTTCATAAGAAACCTAATCACCAATGGAAGCCCTGACCGTTGATCTATGAAGACCTAACGCAGGTTTGGAGCCTAAGAAAATCTTCTCTGAGCCTTGTCTAACTTGTCTTCATCGGATATCTCATTCCCCATGATACAAGTGTGATAATGAATTGAATCTTGCGACCCAGTTCAAGCCTCTCTTGCATTCCCCAACTAATACTACGAGCCCTTCACCTGTTCTGATTTGATTCGCAGTCATTAGGATTACACAGATCCCCACCTGAAGAAGACAGAGACATGCTCGCCCAAGCGGTATTGCAGTCCTGTGTTGTCGTATTCCATAAATACACCAGTCGCTGACCCTTGATTGCTTTTGGTATCACCTGTGAATATACGACTACATCCCATTCCTGACAGTAGGAAAGGAAAGACCTTGATTTGCGCCGCAGCTAAAGCCTCGGTGTCACAGCATCAAGCGGCATATCCATAAGACCAGAGTGTCATAACTAAGGAACTCGTCTCATTGATAACCGAGAAGTACTACAGCTTACAAGAAGCAAGATAGTATATACATAAGTGTTGACGTGTCGGAACAGATGGAAACAGTATAAAGTGGTGTGATTACTATTTAAAGAAAGTCAGACGAAACAAGAGTTGAAGATTCGGGAATTCATTGTTCTGGTTACCTCCTCATATCTTCTTCATAGCTCTCCATGGTTGAGGCTTAAAATGCACTCCTCAGATGAGGTTTATTGAGTCCCTCTTTCTACCAAACAAGACAGACACATTTTCTTTAACAGCAGTTGTAAAAAATTCCATAAAAATGCTCGTTCTACATACAAATTCATCCCTCTAATTGAAGAGAAACCTACCCACCCTTCGATTCAGAATTTGTAGGCGTTAACCCTTAAATCCAATAAATTCCCAAACCAACACATTAAACATTGTCCCACTTAACGTAACGAGTGCCAGAGACCCAGTAAAAATAATCCGCCTTAACTGTCACTTTTTCTCGGTATCTCATTCCCTTTTCCACTCTTTTTTACCAACGATTATGTCACAGAGCTATAAAACTTAAGCTAATTAAAATGATTTAACTTCCAGCCCACAGCATTTATCGCCACTTATTCACACCGACGACCAAAACAGAACTGCCATCGTCTTAATTAGCAATTTAAATCCCACAATCAAAGACTAAATTGAGTGCAACCACAGAATGTCTGTCTGTCAACAAACAAACAAAAGAAAAAAAAGTTGAACGAACTTTTCAAATATTTACTTTTGCTTCCCCAAAAAAATTTTAAATTCACCGAAAAGGGTTTTGAAATCCATCAATCGACATCGATCGAATGTCATCGAAGAAAGTGCGTTTCAAAATAAAATCCGAACCGAGCCACACAAGCTCATAAACACACATAAAGCGAGGCAATCAATAAACCGTCTATTAATTCACCTTTCTATTTGCACCTACGAGATACTCGTACAAGAAGACGAGCGCAATCGACGACGACGTAAACACAGATACAAATTCGACCGGTTCAAATTGAAAGACAAGACCAAGCGCGCCGTAACTCTCTGGTAGAAAAAAAGTGAAACCTAATGAAGAGATAATGGCCACAAAAAAAAAGAATCCACACATCGTGCACAGAGTAGTGACCATTGAGGCTGGAGACTGTACAGAAGATAACTCTTTACATAACTTTCCCGCGGTAACATGAGTGACTGGTCCGATGGATTGGGATGGAGCATTTTTTTTCTGCCATATCGCTCAAAGGTCCCACAAAAGAAAGTTGATTTACTAGTTAAAGACTAAAAGGAGCGACGCCGACGGATGCTAAAGGGACACACATCAAAGCGAACCATTTCGGTGCGTAACGGCCGGTGAAGTTTCCAGGTTTCAAACAAAACCATTCGGGACAATCTCTGGCAAGTGGGCTTTCATTTGCTCGGGTGAATATATCTTTTAGCGGGTTTGTTATTTTTGCGTATCCTCTTCGCTCTCTCGATCGTTCTATGTAAACTCATTTGTGAATCATCACAGATTCTCTATAAACACCTTCGTGAGAATATGGCGTGGGATAAAAGATTGCCTTCGGCAGAGAGATACGAATTGATAGAGATGTAGAGAAAGATATCCAATTCTGATGGATGATAATTGGGTTAGAAGACGGGAGCTGAGCGGAAAGAAAAGAGGATAATTCATGTTTTGTTTGGCATTTCATAATTCAAAGTTTGGGCAGAATTATTGGAGGTGAAACCATTAGGGCTGATTGAATGTATATAACACAAGGGGCCTGTGCTGTAATGTCGGGTGAGTCAGTGGTGATGGAATGTTTGGCAAGAACCATGGGGTGAATTGCTTGTTAGCCACATCCTGGGCACTTTGGCTTTAAGGCAAAACAGATGGGAGTATTGAACTCAAATTATCTCTGAATTATCAGGGTAACAGGGGAAATTTCTACTTTAATTCTTGGAAATCCTAAATAGTCTCGACTTCGACTAAGGCAGAGGATATAATATTTCTTTTCTTTCATTAATGACTCCAAACCTTTGTGAGAGTCTAGCTGTGACCTGAAGTTATATCATCCCACTGTATCGAAAAAAGTTTATTAATTAGGAACTGAGACCTATGTTCAGAGAACAGAGAACCACGCTCCAAAGACTAGCATATTCTCTACAGCTAACTTCGGCCTTTGAATCTATACTCGCACTAATAAGAATGGAAGTGTATCCCAAGGAACCAGCAGCGAAGTTTGCTTATACTCCATTGACAAAAAGGCGATATGGACCACCTCAACGAGGAAGAATTTTCAAAAAGGAATCTCCGAACTTTGACAAGTGATTGCGGCTATATTGTTGAAGCAAATCAACATAGAGAGTTATACCGTTCAAAAACATATGCAAATGATTACATTGTCTCGTAAAATTGGGTCTTATATTCGAGCAACTTTTTGCCCATTTTACAGTCTCCATAATCGTCCTTCTGAGAGTAATATTTGCAACGTGGTGGATAAATTCAAGTTCACTGGTTCAGTGAAGAATCTGCCAACACTCGTACATCAAAGACACGCAAGATCTGCCGAGAATATCGCCGCTTTCCGTGAGGGAGTTCAGGAGAATCCAAAACACACACAAGAACTCAGCCTTTCGCACGCCACAGCTTGACGACTTTCGGGTCAATAGTTTGGCCTACATCCATACAAGATTGAACAGTCCCAGGAGCTCAAAGTTAATGAACATAGACAACGCCATTTGTTCGGTGACTGGGCTACCCAGCACTTGCAAGTTTTACCCTATTTCGGTCGAAAATTCATATTCAGCGACGAGGTCCATTTCGTCAACAAGCAAAATTGTCAAACTTGGGACGATAAAAATCTAAACGAGATCAATGTCACTGTTTGGAGTGGATTTTAGACTGGTGGCCTCATCGATCAATACTTCTTTGAGAACGACGTTGGTCAGCTCATCGCCGTCAACGGCGAATGCTATCGGTGGATGATGACCAATTTCCAAGCCTCCAGGGACGCAGAAATAGAAAAACCTCACGGCACTTCCTGCCAAAATGCCTAAATAAAAGCAGACAGCTAGGCTCTACAATTACTACTTGAATGATCTAGACGATCTGTCTAATAAGAATCGTTAACCACATAACGATTTCAAGGCAAAGATTCAGAGAAACCGACAACATAAGCCACCTTATACCTCTTTAAGTGAAGACTACACCTTACACTGACCCTAAAGACATATTCATCATCCCCCTTTAGAGTCTTAAACTAAAAATAAAGCTGATACTCAATGGAGCGCCCAGAAACTCATATCTTACTCATCAAATGCAGTCAGCAACGACATCACTATTCCACAAATAGCTCAACCAAAAGCACAGAACGCAAGTGGATCATGTCCATCAGCACTCAATCTAAACCGCCCTAAATATGAAGCACACTTTTCTTTTCCACCATCACATCCAGTTCAAATACATATTACATCCCAAATATCTCTCAGGTTAGCAACTACATACATCTCATCATGGAGAATCTCCTCCTTCCACGTGAAAGAAATTATTCTAGATGCAAAATTAGAAACACCAACCGTTTGCACATATCGCGTGTGCAGACGTCATAACAACGCAATCTAATCGATGATGGATTAATTGAAGCGGATAACGATGCAAGATACAAGAATGCCCGCCGGCGGCGGTCAATCTGAATGTGGCGCAGAAAGTACATCAGTGCATGAGCCAAATGCTCATCGAAACGCGGCAGACGCTTTTAATGGCTTGGAAATGCTCAAAGAAAAAATATATCTTCAATTAACGTTTGCATTACAAAAATGAGAATAATTGGCTTCTGTGTGTTCGTTTGACTTTCTTTCTTCTGCTGTGTGTTTCATAAGAGAAATTGCATGTTATCTTATGACCAGAGATAATGTGAATAGTTTGCTGGAAGCTATTGGTGGTGGCTAAAGCGGAAGAGGAAGTTTTGTCAAATGATCCTCTTGGGAACTAATTTTAGAATCCCTACCCGCTTGTCCTTGGTAATTATTCTACTTTTGTACAAATGTCACGAGGTTCATTATTTGGCACATGGTCGAGGGTGGTTGGGGCCTTTTGAAAGATAAAGTGGATGTGTAGCCATGCACACATCCACTCTTAATAGCCTCATCATCATAGTCAGAAACAGACTATTAAGAAATGTTTTCTTAGGGACAAATGGCTTGACATTGAAGCAGTTAATTGGCGTCATGTGTTAAACGAGCCATCGAAATTTTGTTCTTTGCAATTATTCTAAAACATAAATTACACGAAACAAGATTTGATACATTTAAAAATATTTTAATCTTTCCATTACTCTTTGGCGCATTTATTAAAATTTCTAAAACCGAAAACACTGCCAAATTACATTCGAACAATGTCTCTTAAATTTTACAGTGCATTTGAAAAAATCCCCATCGTTTCGTCTAATTTATCATTTTCTTTCGTAATTACATATGTCTACATACGTGTTTAAGTGTAGGAAAAACTACTAATTTCCTTTCGAGAAAACAACAATAACCAGAGGCTTATACAATGCATCAAATTTCAGTACTAACCAAATCAAGCAACATTAATTCAATTTCATGTTTAAATTGTTTCAAAAAACATAACCGTTTACTATACAAGTTTTCCAAAGAATTGTTTTTCAGTTTTCGAATTTTTGCGGCGAAATACGTGTATTTTCCAAATGAAAGCGAGGGAGTTGTTGTTTGTTTAGAAATTGCGAGTTGAACTTCCCAAGAAATATGATTCAAAACGCATGTTTCGAATGGCTCGAGAGGAAAGAAACAAAATGTTTTGGGCCGTTTTCAACATTGAACCATTTGTAAACAAAATTTGTAACAAAATCTTGTTGTTTGCGCTGGTCGTGTGGATTTCCCCAAAAAATTAATTTCTGCAGTTCGCTTGGAGAATGGTTGGAATATACACAAACGTGTGTTTTTCAACGAGTGTGTTTTTTCCAAATGGAAAGTGATTTTTTTTCTTTCAGGAAATTCGCTATAAATCGCGAGAATATGCAAATAAATCGATCTATGAATGTTTTATTGGATTTTTTGCCAATGAGTTGGTTGCTGCTGAGTCAGGCAGTCTGGAGAATTGATGAGTAGGTAAAGAGTATTCCGGTGATATAAAACGAATCCAAGGTCTCGAATGTTTTCATTTAATTTTTAAGCAACGACTTTTTGGTTGAAATTGCTCGAATGACAAACCAAACGATCGCTTGTTAAAGATGCAGACGTTATTCGATAATCCCTTTTGGGTTTGGGTCTTCCAGATGTGCTAGTTCTGCCCATTAACAAAGGTCGGCTAATAATGAGCCCCCTAGCTTAAAATGCCATTTCTGAAAAATTAAGCAGCCCATGGTTGTATTTCTGGCGACCAATCAGCGTATGTTCTACTAGATTTTTGCTTCTCCTGCTCTAGTTCTGCAGCCAAACTTTGCAGGCAAGTTTTTCTAGTTCCTTAGACTTATTGAACATATGATTAGTTGAATAGTGGATAGTGCCCATGTATGTTCGTTGGACTATATTATCTTTCAGAATCGTGGTCAGACATTTTGCTTTTGCTGTTCTCTAAGATCCGAACCACAGACGTTGTTTAGACCACGACCTGTATCCTACTAAGCCTCCTTAGAACATTTTTGTCTGGCCTTTTGGTATTGCTATTTTGGCATTCGAAGACACATATTTTACAGAGTTTAAAACCGCCAACTCAAAACCAAGTTGATAGACCCCTTTTCTTGGTTTTTTCTCTAAAAGTGTGACTAAGTCATATTCCCCAAGAATATTGCCTCATTTTAAGAATTTGAATCAAAATCAACTCATGCATTACATCACCGTAGATTCCTTTAAAAATGTAGCTCTCTATGTTTCCATTTGAAGTGACAGCTTGACATCCATATGAACCTCTTACGACGACGAGAGTAAAGCAACTAGAATTCCATAGAAATTTCAAGGAAATCACAGGTTGATTCAATTAGTCTTCTTAAATCACAAATTGATTGGCGCAAGGCTATTATTTCTTCACCTTTTCTACTCTCAATGTCTAAACAAAGCATCACCTGGACACACGTTTCCTTTTTTATCTCTCATTTAGAGACAGCTGGTGTGAATCATGTTTCCTCGAGAAAAGCAAAAAGAAAAAAAAAAAACGCCTGACCTCATTAAAACGCCTGAGGAGAGCCATTGAAAAGGAAGCAACAAAAAAGAAATCCATATACACTTCAACGAACTTGGACATGAATTAATGTATTCACGTTTATCAACGATGTGATGTCAATTCTTTTAACCAAATATAAATCCTTTTTTCTCTTTGAACACATTTCTTTTTCAAAACTCGAGCCAAAAATACATGTTTTGAGAGTATGTTTTTGTTTAACGAAATCCCCTCCTCGTACGTCAGAGTGCCGCCAAAACTTTGTGGGAAAAATCATGTACAGAAGAAAATTCTCTTCCTATTTTTCTGCTCATGATTGATAATAATGTGCGAATGATGGGTGACAAATTTATATTTAAAAATTAGAAAAATGTTATCTTAAGAAGAAGTCTAATGTGTCTATCATCTTTTCGTTTTACAGGAACTGGCACATTTGGCAGAGTGTGCTTGTGCAAGGACAAACAAACTGACACATACAGCGCGATGAAAATCCTGGCAATGGCCGATGTGATACGCCTCAAACAGATCGATCACGTGAAGAATGAAAAGAACATTCTAGCCGAGATTAACCATCCGTTTGTTATTAGTTTGTGAGTATTTCTTATTTGAAATTTAAAACCATTCGTTGGAGAAGAAATTCATTAAAAATTATATTTTAGTAAATAAGACGTCATTATGCTAAATCGTATTGAACTTTTCAGACAGTGGTCAACAAAGGACGATTGCTGTTTGTATATGTTATTTGAGTATGTTTGTGGTGGAGAGTTGTTTTCATATTTAAGAAATGCTGGAAGATTTAGTAGTCAATCGGGTATGTATAAAACATTGTTTCTTCTTCAATTTAATTGCAATGAAATGTTACGTCTACGAAAGCCTCAGGGGAAGGAGTCAGCTTAAAAATAATTAGTTCAGACTTTAATATGGATTGGGACTTAGAAGATGGGCAACACATTGTAGGTTTAATACTCCTTGGGAAACATACATGAATGTATGTACGTATAACAGAAACAGCTTGCATCTACTATGCGAAAAAGTAACCCACAAATCCTAACTGACTTCCTGATGGGAAACTGAAAGCTGAGGGAGCATCGACGAAAACTGAGTACAACAAATGAAGCTGTTTGCAGAGTCTGCAATGAGTCAAGTGAAACTTAGGGGCACCTTCTGGAGTCAAACGATTAATTGAGTTGTTCTAAAGGAATTGTAATGCGAAGAGGAACTCTAACGAGAGCATATAACTCTCCTTCTCCTCTGTTAGCAGCGGGCACAATTAGCCACTAAGTCGCCTACACAAATAATAATAATAATCTGACTTACAAAACCTATAGTGCCCCTCTTTTAAGATCCTAACGAAAAATTTAAAAGAATTTAGAAATCGCGTTAGAATCAAATGTACACCTAGCATTTAAGCAACAAAGACCATTCAATCCTCATATTTATCCGGACACCAACTAGTTCACCTAATAGATTCAAAAGACAACAATTTCTAATTGAAATCCCTTTTACATTCCGACATGCAAGAGCATAGTTTTCTAGTGAAGAATGTCTAGTCTAAAGAATCAACAATCTTTTGAATATCTATGTATGCTTTACAAAATTGTCAAGGTAATAAGATAAGATAAGCTCATATGTATGGATATTTAAAAATAGGTAAATAAACAAATGAATGCACTCACCACAACATTGTCACGCCCACAGAAAGTTTCCATGAGGGTAGAGCTCTCGTACCACTCGCGACCACGAACCGAACACTTAACATTTGAATGAACAAGAGGCACACTAAAACAGAGGGTAAGACATTTAAAAAAAATTGAGGGAAATTATCACTTAAGATTTGGAAAAAATATAAACGGGATTTTTTTCACTTCATTTGAAGAAAGAGGGCATAAGTGGGAATTTTTTCATTTAAAAGGTATTTTAAATGGACAGCACTACCGCAACACGAATGCAAGACATAGCACATAAGACAAATTAATTTGAAATATTAACCGTTACAATTAGAAAAAAACACAAACACTTTTTTGATTAACATTTTTTAATGAGATACGCACACCCGGTTTATTTTTCATCGCGCAATCGCTGCAACTCGTTTTTTTTTTTTTGCAAGGAAGGGATTTTTTTATATCACATGCGTACGCAAACTTTTTTACATGAGACTGGAGGACTTATTTAAAAAAAGGGAGGCTTTTTCTATCGCGTTATTTACATAAAATATTACCTACGGTATAAGGAAAAATTAAGAACAAACTATACACTAGGAGATTTTTTTTAAAACCGACGGAACGGAAGAACTGAGAACTATTAAAATCGAACGTGTTAAATACAACGATTAAAAAAAAACGCGCGCTCTACCTCAACACTTAAAGTGGACATAAGCTGATGATTGGTGAAAAAGTCTCTTGCAGGACTTTGCTGGAAGAAAAAGTAATTGATTATTAAACACAAATACATTTTTTGAAAAGATTGTAGTGCAAAGATCAATAAATAATGGTCCATTTTTATCAAAACGAGTTTAAAAATATATTTTTGTTTGAATAGTTACATACATGCAACCCCAAACCTAGTTCTCCTAAAGTTTATTAAACATTTTTTCCTTAAAATCGAGTTAAACCCCACGTCGACTAAAATAATTAAGTGCTTAGAATACATATGCCTAGTCACTGTTCATATAAATATCAATTTTATTAGAAATTCCTTAAAAACTCACCAGACAGCATTTAAATATTCAAATTTAAAAATTCAAATTCAACGACCGATTGAAAGAAACGTAACTGCTGCCAGCGCCACTCTTTCTCCCGACACACACTCGCGAAAATGAAAAACTTTAAACGCAAAAATCATGCTTAATACAAGAGATAGCGGTAAAAAACATATCTCAAAACAGAATATGAACATTAAATTTTAAGGAAATAATAAGGTTTAACTCAAAAAGATGAAATTTACAAGGAAAAATTGAATTTACATTCATGCGATCGCGGCTCTCTTTCACCCGGCGAACACTCTGAAAAATGTGAAACTTTAAACGCAGAATGAGTGCTTATTACGAAAGGTAGCGACAAGAAACATATCTCAATACAGAATGTGAACATTAAATTTAAAGGAAATCATAAATTTTTATTCGAAAAGATGAAATTCACAAGGAAAAATGGAACTTATAGTCGCGCGATCGCGCCTTTCTTTCTCCCGGCGAACACTCGCGAAAATGTGAATCTTTAAATGCAAAAACCGTGCTTATTACAAAGCGTAGCGACATAAAATATATCTTAAAACAAAATTCACTTATCAAATTCGAAAGAAATCACAAATTTAAGCTTGAAAACTTGAAAATTACACGGATAAAATGATTTTTATTTCGCGAGATCCCCGACCGAACCGACACTTGCATTTTTGCACTTGCTCTTGTCAAATGTCAGATATCAAAGGGAGTTGCCATGCCTGGTTTGTGATTATGAAGACTTGTAATGGAATGAACAGCATTGCTGTTATAACGTAAGGGGTTTTGGGTTTGGAATCGACTTCGGGTTTTTTTAAGTTTTTAATTTTGTTAGCAAGGTCTTACGGGATTGGCGAATTTACACAAAATTACTGTATCGATGGACAATTATGAGAGTTAAATAGAATATAGGGCAAGTATATTATTCTTGAAAAAAATCCAGCTCGAGTTAACAATCAATTCTGACGAAAGAGAGGAAGATTGAAAAAATAGGTCTGTCTGTCCTCCTGCGGCTGGAATGTAGCATAAACGCCCCTGGTTCTATATATTACAAAAAATAGCTACTTTCCCTTTAAATTATAAGTATGAATCATAAGAATCATTACGCAAAACTCTCTATATAACAAATTACTTGGTAAATTACGAATAAATAATTTCTGTTTAGCTTTTCTAGCGCTGGGCTCTTTGAAGATTTATGTATTTTTAAAACCGGAAATCAAATTAATTACAGAAAATATAAATGCAACCAATCGATATTCAATTAATTGATCGAGTGTGAGAAACAGAAATAAATTTATTTTTACAATTTTTTTTATGCGGCCAGCAGGGAATACATACTTTACGAGTACAATAATGTGGGCATTGATGTGATCTAAGTTCATATTGATTTGAATACGAGCCAGGAAGATCTCATAATGTTTATTCCGCGTTTTTATTAAATAAGGAATCCCCCATTTGAATTATTGAACGCACAAATTGTTGCACTCGAAACCACAGCTAAATGATAAGAATTCATTTCACGAAATGAAATATTTTCAAAAAGACTAAAAATACATTTTTAATGTTCTCTTGTTTTTGCCAAAATGAATATAAAAAACAAATCGACATCCCATTATAATTCAGTGTCATCACTGCGAATAATAAAAACCGAAAAAAGTCATAAAACATTATAATTAGTCAAGAGAGTTGTTTACGCTCCTTGTGGATCCAGGCCACTTATAAAAATTTACCAATGAATCAGTTCTGATCGTAGGCCCAAAAAAAAAATCGCTTGTAAGCAAAAATGTGTTCTAGACTCGGCGGCTGGTGTAAAGTAGACACATTTTACGACACAAGGACCCATAAAAACGTACACTTCGGGGCGTATACGTAACATTTTATTTTCCTTTGATCATTTTTTCATAAACTCAAAGTTTTTTCTGATTTTTTTTTCAGCGAATTTCTATGCCGCCGAAATAGTCTTAGCTTTAGAGTACTTACATTCACTATCAATTGTATACCGTGACCTGAAACCTGAAAATCTACTCATCAATCGGGATGGACATTTGAAAATCACCGATTTTGGATTTGCCAAAAAGTTACGCGATCGCACATGGACGCTATGCGGCACGCCTGAGTATCTAGCTCCAGAGATCATTCAATCCAAAGGACACAATCGGGCTGTAGACTGGTGGGCATTAGGTGAGTGTTGAATCATTTAAAACAACATTAGCGCTTGCTTTTATTTATTTACAAAAGAATTTTGCCGTTTTTTTGCAAATCTACGAATATGTTTATTTTCGTTATTTTAAGTAAAATTTTCGGCATGATGTAAACTGAATTTTTTTTATGTTTATTTTCGAAATGCATTAGTCACTTGAAAGAGGTAGACTCTGAGGAGCGTTACGAGGAAAAATCAAAGAGATGCCTTGAGTCTTCTTGGAAAATTCCCACTCGTCTTTCTTTTTTTCTGCAAATTATTGATTTATTATGATTAGCATGACAGTAGGTGGTAAGATAAATAGCAATTGATGTGTTGGAAATGGGTCGATGATCTAAGCATCACAGTTTTGTGTCAGTTTTATTATGACTGATTTTGTTTTTCTATATTCGCGTACTATGGGCTAATAAAAGTTATTGTCATTCTCTTTGACTTATTAGCAACTTTATGGGTCTGAAGTTGTTGAAAACGGAATAAAATAAAACTCAGAGAGTGTTACAGGATGCGTCGATGATTGAAAGATATTTGGAGTACAGCCAAGTAGCTTTGGACGCGGAATGGAATTTTCTTGGAATCCATTGGCATATTTTGTATGAAAAATATTCATGTTTCTGACAAAAATACAGTATTTTACAGTGATTATCTGTATTCCTGAAAAATATTCCCCGTACTTTCCTAGGAAATGTTTGATGTATTTGCAATAAAGTCATACGACTTGTAGAGGATCTGTTGAGCATTTTACTTCCTGTTTACAAAGACAGTGGAAAGCTACATTTGTACTCATTATTACACAGATCTCAAGAAGAAGTGACTAAGTGAAGTACATATATACTCTCGAGCAGCAACACAAGCTCTTAAACTTTACTACTAGCCAAAGGGAAAATCTTGTCAATTTCATTCATTAATCATTTATATCTTTGTATAAGCTATCTTCTCATTGAGATTGGGCCTTCATCACATAGACCTAAACACTTTAAAAATTTCTAAATCTCAGAATCCAAACATGCAATGCATTTAATAGAAGCGGTCTGATAGCAGAACCTTTTAGAATGCCAGCGTTTATAGAGTACTCCTTTATGAGCATCAATATTGTACTCCCTTTGGTGGCCAGCAGGCCCTCACAGAGTAGGGGGCCCATTCGTAAGAAATGGCTTAGTTTTGGCAGACTTAAAGAAGAATTAAAGGGCACAGTATTTAGCTCATTGGACTCCCAAAAAACCTTGAACGTTGAGGGCAAGAAACTCTATCTCTTCATGTCAATATCCTTCTGATGACCTGGAGCGTGACATTCCTTGAAGAAATGCTCTATCGCAGAGAACCGTAAGAAAAGTAGTCAAGGGTTAATGCCTCTATGGATGCCCCGCGGGTTGTGACCAATTCTTTTAGTTTGGATTAAAGAAAGTACCATTAACCGTCTCTTAATTGGGTTCAACACATGACCATGGAGAGTACATTAACTCTTTCTTCTGCAAATCGTAAGAACTACTACTATCAAGGAACAAATTTCCTGTTAAAAGGAATCCTTACATATGGTGCTTTCCTTCTATTTCAAGAGACTAACTAGTTGAACTGTGAACATCTTTGTTTAAGCAATATAATTAAGGGTTAATGATTCCGTAGACACCCACAGTGAGGACTTCTATTCTACGCAAAAGCTACTAATTGATTTCAACTCATCTAAGTGAAGTCTGAGGGCGGTCATAACTAAGGGTGGTAGTATGTTGACCTCCTCGTCTGATGATGGCAAGTCCTAATTGTACTAAGGACTGTAGTTTCTTTCTTAAATAAATGGAGTTCTAACTATCACCCACGAAGTGTGAACAAAGTGGAAGAGGTCAAGAGCCGGATAATGGCAAATTTACTAATGCATGAGAAACGTCAACATACGAGTGAATGTCGTCTACTTAACTACTCAAGATGGTGACACAATGGACCTAAGTATGCCTACATTCAACTGAATCCGCGAAATTACAGCACTAACTTGACAAGCGCTAGAGATTTATGACGCCATCACAATAAAATTCAAAACACAAGGACACTTTGGCACAGTATTTACTCGTAAATTGAGTGACTGAAAACTTTTAGCTCTTCGCTAGAAGAATCCTGAGTGCATTTCTTTTACTCCCCATTAAATTCTCAATACCATCTCTCTTTGTGAATGTGTGGGATAAATGTTTGCATAACAATTGAATCAATAAAAACTATTTTAATTTTTTCACTGATCACCATTTAATTAACTAATCAAATTAGCTGCTTGCTAATAAAATTATCTTCTCTGTTGAGGGTCAAGAGACATCTGCAACGCCTACACACCATCATTCTCATGACGCTCTTCAGCATACGTATCTTAAGCTATTCAGTACCTGTTGCGCGATATCTCCTCCACGCTGTTGAATCATATTCCATACCGATTTGAAGGATTCTTCGCCCACTTTCAATGTCAAACAACAGAGAGCCTCTTCTAGTTTCAGTCCTTTGCGTCAGAGCTATTATATTCCCAGGAGTATGACAAAAATGCTATAATCTCTTCCAAATCAGCGATAAAAATATTCTCCATTACTCAAATTTTATATTATTTTCGCCATCGCGGCCTCCTCCTCGTCTCGTGTCATTGTGAATTTATTTATTAAAACACAACTAAATAGGAAAATCTTCTAAATCATTTTAATGATGCCATAAATCGTCCCCAAAAATCTATTAATAATCATGACAGACTTCAGTTTTTATCTTCACTATTGTCCTGGCGTTATATCATATGCAATTTGCGTCAGCGATAGTTGTTTGAGGTTAATACACTTTAGAGTTGTGAGAAATAAGGCGCTAATTTGTTTTATTAGTTCGCACTTTTAACTTGAGAAAAGGAGAGCGGGCAAGTCAAATAAGATACAAGTATCTAGGACCAATCTAGCACCATAGTTTTCGCACTTTCAGCTCTGGGAAAACAAGTATGTAAGAGCGGCAAAGTGCCTTCCATTTCGCACTTTTCATTCAGGACAGATACGAATACATCAGAACGCGTACGCACATTCTCCAATTGTTGGAAGAGCATAAAAATAAAAAATAAAAACATCTTCAAATAATTATTTTTAACTCGATGAATTATCACCAGTGATTAAATCTATTTTTATCACAAATTTTCCCAGCTAATTGAAAGAAAAACGAGCGAAAAAAAAGCACATAGCAAAGAAAACAAATCACCCTGGAAGAAATGGAAAGAAAAAAAAAACTTTTATGCTTCGTCAGATACTTTGAGGCAGGAAGACGTACGCAAATGATGGTACCTACCTCACAACAATTATCCTTTCACACTGTGATTTCGCGGCACTCAACGGTGAGAAAACGAATGTATCTACAAACGAATTTATTGTTAATGGCCCATAGAATTATTGAATCAATGATGTTGAATTCTGTTTAGATAAATAAACAAGACCAAGAAAATGAGTCACTTTACTCAAATGGATGGATGATTACACGTAAGCGTAACCAGCAGCAGCAGCAGCAAGATGTGAGGTGAGGAAAAGCTTTTTCTCCAGTGGATGCGTCGTCGGTCAGCAGCGCGGTGATGGAAATTTTCAAATAGAAATTTCAAAATGAGATCGGAAATTGCTTATTTTCTATTAAATGGGCGAATATCGTATATAAACACCTTTATTTCCTGTTATTGATTTACTCAACTAATGGATTAGAAAGTCGACAGGGGTAATTGGAATTGAGGTTATTGTGGGATGGGGACTCTATTCCCTAGTTCCTTAAGAACCCAAGAAATATTTAATAGCCGAAGGGCTATTCCTTTGACCATGAAAAGGTGTTCTCATAGGGATTAACCATTTGGAAGAATATAAATAACATCTTCTTGATAGATGTCTTGTTCTTGTCCTTTAATCGATTGAGTCACTCTATTTAACATTTATTTAATAGAACGAAGGGATGGTATACCATCCCCTTTTGCTGAGTAGGGGATGTCTGTTCATTAATCAACTTGCTTTTGACTTTAAAGCGATTAGCCCATGGCGATAGAGCATTCAATGGATGGGGTTTGGAAGGTGATAGATAATTGGAAATCTGATATGTTGTGCGGTGATTAATGAGGATTTTATATAAGCACTAGCAAATTAGGTATTACGTCGGTATAGAGTTCCAAGAAGTGACGCCAAGGGAGTGAAATTTCATGATGAAGGGTTTTGCAATAAGAATTCAAAAGAATTGGCATGAAATTCGAAAAGATGGTTCATCTATTGGTTTGCCTCGGAGAAGATTAAAGATGTAAATCTTCGACGATGTATATTCTTGAAAATGTTGTCCACTCAACTTGCAATTTCTACGAAAAAACTAATTAAAACTCGGGGAAGAGTATTTTTTAGCTTTTCGACAAGACCTGCTTGTTTCGTTGCTCTTTAATTCTTCAATGGTGGTTTGCTAGGATAATGTCTACATTATCTGTAAACTCGATGAATCCATTCATTTGCTGTTGTGAATTTTTCGCTAACAACCGTGCTTTTCACAGCCTTACGAACACACAAAGCAAGCAAACGTGAATCATACAATAACGATAAAGAAGTTCACTTTGTGATACGAAATGGTAACGAATCAGTATAGTGTTGGTATTTATGAATACTTGAGTGCGTAGTAGACTCACAAAGTATTTATTCAATCAGAGTAATCACAAAAGTTGTGCAAGTGATTCACGAGTCTTTGAATACTTTCAAGACTATAAAATGTTTTTAAGTCTAAAAAAAATAGTCTATAAAACTGCAAGCAGCTGAATACGAGCTACTCGAAACATCATTGCCTTTTGGAAAGTTCAATGACAGCCAACAAAGTGTAAGGGTAGCCAAACATTTCTTGGAATCAATGTAAATGTCAGCTCGCTTCAGATTCATTATATGAAAGGGAATAAAATGTGAGCTTATCTCAAAATTTTTGTGAATGAATACGAATATAAGCGAATACCTAGAACACAGTGAATGTTTTAACTGGCTCACAAAAGAAACCACTTGCTGCAGGTCTCTGGTGCATATTGAAAGTGCTCCGCAGAAAGACGATGAAAGCTATTGGCTGCATTGTTTTTTTAATCATCAAAATCTTCCTCTGAGAGAAAGAGAAAATCGATTGGTTTTCTATAAAATTCTTAAAGAAATTCACACACTTTTATTTCCAAAACTAATTTTCTTTTTAACCAACCTTAAGCACAAAAAATTGACCATTTAACTTCCAATTTCTTTCCAGGTGTCCTTATCTATGAAATGCTAGTCGGCTATCCACCCTTCTACGATGACAATCCCTTTGGCATCTATGAAAAAATCCTCGGGGGTAAAATTGACTGGCCCCGTCACATGGACCCCATTGCGAAAGACTTAGTTAAAAAACTCCTCGTCCAAGACAGAACCAAACGGCTGGGAAATATGAAGGTAGTCGTACGTCAATATCTAGACTTTACGAATATTTATTTTTTTATCTATCGACAATTTTGTATGACTCTCGTGTGAACGCCTGCGTTACCACACGAAGTAGTAACAGGCTGCATTTTTGTTTATTTGAAAAAAAAAATCTCATCATCACGAGTCCGTTGCTGTTGTTTTCGAAACATTTCTTTTCTGTTATATTTTATTTTTAATTCCCTGAGACATTTAACTTTTCGATATCAATTTTGTTGAGACGACAGGTTTCATGCTCATGCCACTTAATCGTGACACAAAGCCGCCAAATAAATGACGTTCGCGTTTAGCTAAGAAAACAAAAGAACGACATGTGGTATAAGACACATAATCCGAATATTTACACTTAGGACGGATCTCATGATGATGATGATTTGGAAAAAAAAAAATATAAATCTTCGTACATCCACGAGGTAGTGGGAATTTTTCTTTTAAAAAAAATATTTTTTCTCTTGATTTTTTTCAGAATGGTGCGGAGGATGTGAAACGACATCGATGGTTTAAGAATTTAATTTGGAATGATGTATTGAATAAGAAATTAACGGTAAGTTCTTAAAAAACACAGAAATGTATTAAAATAGGGAATCTATGACCAACTTAATACGTTCCACAAGCCCTAAATGCACTCGAAATGGGCTAAATTTTTCAAAACTCAATTTTGTTTAATAAAAGACAATATGACACTTAAATTAAGAACATAATATGAAAGCCAAACTTTTAAAGTACACAATATCCACTCAAAAATATCAAATACAATCCACACGCTTCTCACTCGCCAGGATACACGTATTTTTATGAGATTCTTTTAAATTGTTTTGAAACGGATGTTTAGCATTATTTTAAACTAAAAAAAACTCCCCACGAGTCACGAGCTTATAGTTTCAAAACCCACTGTTTACCCGTACTAGACATCAACAAATCAAACAGCCTTTCAACCGAAATAATAAATTCGTCAGGCGGATCAGGCAGAATATAAATCAGCAAAAATGTTCTCTGTCAATTCTGCTGCCCATCACAGTGGTCTAAACAACAAAAAACCCAATAAATTTTCCAAAAAAAACACAAAGAATTCTTCTGACAATGTACAACCTTCCAGTTGTTCATCTTTTTTTTGCAAAAATTTCAAATCCTCTGTTTATTTGGAAATTAAAATTTTTTTAAAAAAAATATTTTCCAACGTCATTTGGAGAAGCAATATGAAAGAAACAAAAAAAACTGAAAATTACCAGAGTACCTACGTACTTAATGCACATTTTTGGCATCATAGTAGGGGGGCACCTCGTACGTAAGTAACTAAACTTTAGGCCCACGCCTTTTGCCCGCAACACAACAATGGTCCAAAATCCCAAGCGCACAAGTCCAAGCGCCAAGGTTAGGAATTTTTCACGAGCTTTGCGTTCAAAAAATTGAATAATAGCCGCGTTGGAAAATACATATAATAAATTTTCTTCTTTTTTTTCTTTTTGCTTTTTTGTTGCTGTTTTTGGCTGTCCATTGAATTATTTTATATTATAAACAGTTTTTAATGAAAATTGAAAGAAATATCTTATTTTGTTTGCGAGAGAGCAGCAGAACAGATTACGTATGTTGTAGACGTTTGTGATAAATGACCATCGCATAATCGTTCTAAAATTACACCATGAGCTCAGTTATGGTTGAGGGGTTCTAATGATTGGAGGTGGTGGGGGTTGGATGGCTAAGAACCACAAACATATTAATTTGAATGACCAACAAATAAAATAAAGAAAATAAACGAACATAATATTGAATCGATCTAATTCTTGAGTTATAATTGAGAAGAGGGGGGTGGAGTAATTGACCACCTGTCGGGCCGTAAATGGTTCGAGGGAATAGACTCAGCGGTTGTCCTTGTAAAGGAGCTTTGCACCACATTATGGTGGTCGGGCGGGGAGTAGTTCAAGGTGATGCTTTATGGGGTTTTATGAGTGAAATAGTGGTAATTAAGTGAGTAAATTGAGGGCAATAGGGGTTGAATAAATTGTCCTTGAAATAAAGAGTTTTATTTATATTCTTCCAACTGGCACAACACAAATTACGAGATTCATGTCGCCGATTTCGATATTGACACAAATATGAAATTGTTTCTCTGACCCTCTGTTTGGATAAGAAATATTGACTTTTAGGCCCAATTGATATCAATCAATCAATGGCTCAACAACAGTGAGTCAAATAGGCTTTCCAAGACCTGATTCCCTGGATCTTAAACGACCTAGTACAAGTACTCCCGGGCACACCACTCCACTTACTTAAAGGGTTCCCAACCCTTGTAAAATCTCTGCCTGAGACACGGGTACCTTCCGACCTCTGCCGTCCAGGGTACGCTGCTTTTAATTGAGAAGACAAAACTTTCTAGCACCCACGAGAACTTGGTCCTTCTCCTTCTCGAACCTGATGGCTGTGATTAGAAGATCCTCTTGGCTGGAGCCGTGTTGGCTGTTCGCGGTTGTATCTTCTCCTTTCGTGTTGACACCTTACCTGCGAACTATCTGCTCCAACATGATATTGAAAAAGTACCTTGACAACGCACCTCCTTGCCGATCTCCGTCGCACATTTGAAAGAGCTCAAAAGAGTTGTTCCCAAGTTTCACAGAGCACAGCGTGTTTTCCAGCCTTACGAGGCATATCTGAATAATTTTCCAATGGGACCATGGCCTGGTTCAAGATGGTGGATGCTCTCATAGGCGACTTTAAAGTCGATAGCATTTTTCTATCCTAGTTTACAACAATATTAATTTATTGCTTGACGCCCTCCAAGTATAAATATAACAAAGACAGCCGATATCGTGTTGCCTTTCATTTTTCACAACTATCCTTCAATTAGTTAAGCATCAATAAAATCTTAGTCTTAAAATACCACAAACATTAAATTTATTTTCCTAAAAACATTTATGCAACCCACATAAAGTCATGCTCACTAGACTGCAAAGAAAAGCTACCGCCACCTCTGAGGTGAAATTTAAAAAAAAAAAAATCTGACAACCACTATGAAGAACAGCACCTACAGTCAACTGTCAATCTTCAGTCTCGTAAAAGTCACCATAAACTTGCACACATGTCAATCACACACGCTGTTAGACAATATCAACACGAGTGTTTCATTACCAATTTCCTATTCGCTCTCTTATGTGAGACCTAATTTCTGCGAAATATTTTCAAATTCATTTACTTAGGTCTGTCTAATGATGTTCAACTCTGCCAGCCCCACGACAAGCATGTAAGACGCTCAAATGCGAGAGAATTTTTCTGCGAAAACATTACCCAATACACACACCCGCTGATGTCCTTCCCAACTGTCATTTTGACAGTTTAAAAAAGAAAAACTCAAGTCATTTTTAACAAAATTAAGATCATGGTCAAGAAAGAATCCTATAGAAACTGCAACAACTATATTTTGAATAAAATATTTATAGTTCGTAGCGAGAAAACAATTAATTGCGAATTAAATGGCAGACAGCTTGTCTGCCAACAAAATAAGACACAGAATAAAAAAAACACCAACAAATCATAATGTTGAACCGAAAAACTAATTGTTTGTCCTTCAGTGAACCGATATTCAATTTTTCTTTTCGGCCGTCTTTTTATATGTATATAAATAAAATAAAAATATTTATTTTACTTTACTTGTTTTATTTTTAAAGAAAATATATTCCTATGCCATGGAAATTAATAAAAATAAATATATTTTTTTCTTCTTCTATGCTTGCAGCCACCTATAATGCCCGAAATCGCATTTGATGGTGACACAAGTAATTTTGACGAATATCCCGAAACAGATTGGAAACCAGCCAGGGCTTTAGACCAAAGCGATATGCAGCTGTTTAATGACTTTTAAAATAAATTAACAAAAAAAAAAGAACTAGTGGAAAACAAAAAAATTAAATAAAAAAAAAAAAATGTGATCGATCGCACCCGGGGTAGTTTGGGGATTTTCGTGTATAATTTGTGGAGGAGGAGGTCTCGCCAAACAGCAGTCCGTAATTTTTTTTTTTGTTTTGTGAATAAATACAATTTTAATTTAACTTTAAGAAGAGATACACGTTTTCATGCATATAAGTTGTGTTAAGTTTTTATTTATTTATTGTCCATGCACGAGCGAAATTAACAAGAACTCTTATGTAGGAAATTTTGTTGTTTTTTTTTTTTTAATTTAAGTTAATTTATTATACTGCATCAATTTTGTTGTTTTTTTTTTTTTTTTTTTGTTAAATTTAAGTGATAAATTTAAAATTTATATGTTAACAAGGAAAACAAAATATTGAAATCAATTTATACATTGTATACACAATTTAGTGAATAGTTTTTTAGCTGACAATGTGGATTTGAAAGAAAAAAATTATTTATTATTAAAAAAAATAATATATAATATAATTAAAAATAAAACTTAAAGAACAAATAATACTTAGACGTAGTGAGTAGCATTGCATTTTGTTATTCACAAAAGTATACAGATATTATTGTAGTTTTAAGATGAGAAATAAAAATAAGCAACGCTATGTTGATGACTTGTAGATATTGAGACTTAAATTCAATTTTTGTTGTTTTATTTTGAAATGGAATTGTGTTGGATGCGTTTGAGTTTCTTGACTTGAAATTGACTTCGAAAAATCTTTGTATTCAGAAAGTCATCCGCCAAAAACAACGAGGCACATTGAACCCATCACATTTTATAAAATGTATCAATGACCTTTAGTATCTGTATGGTGGTAGGTAAAAGAGGTTAGCTGAAACTGTTAGAGGCAGCCTCTCAAGAGGATTCATTATACTCCCTTGCAGTGAGAATGAAGGAAACCAGGGGAAGGAAAAAAATGGACAATAAACCTAAGGAATTATTTGAGCATATGAATAAGAGCAATGGAAATAATCATACGCGAGACTGCTTTCAGTTTTTATTCAACAGATAGGCAGCAAGGAACACGAATCTTAAAATAAAAGGCCCGAGTATGGGTCAAAAAACTTGGAACATATCTTAAGATAGGAAAACTTTTTTGAGATCCTGGACATGATATGAAACAAAAAGAGAAGGTAGAGCAAAAAGACTATAAGCACAACACCTTAAGACGAATATCTGGATATTCTATGGAGGAGAAAACAGGAGGATCTGTTGTCTTCAGGTATAAAGGCCTCCGCTGACACTTCTTCCAAGATCTAAAAGAAAGCTCCGAGCGACCAGTAAACATTTTCAAGTCTCTTAAATCTGTATGGCTTATATCGTTTTAGGCGATTGGAGTACTTTTGCCTGGCTTGCCGAGGACCAAAACCTGATCTTTATCTAGTATTTGGGCCTTCACACATGCCAGTTCCAACGACACTTTCGTTTGCCTTACTGATTTATCTGGTGGTGAAACCATTGTGCGTGCCTACCAGTGATATGAAATCCTAGGCTAAAAGTGATGATCGTTCTCGCTACTCTGCTGTGTTCGCCGCACAACAAGAAGCGGATAAGTTTATAACTCTTTGCATCAATGTTCTGCACGTTAAGCTACAAGCCAGCTTCAAGCTTCCCCTATTTCATTTCAATCTTATCAGGTTCCAGACTTTCAGCGCTCATCATTTGTGGAGAATATAGCTGCACTTTTTCTTGGAGCAATTTAGCGGGGTTATTCAAGGGACAACCGACTTTTCATCCCAACATAAGTATAGTGCCGTGTATACCTAACTTCCCCTTCGCCTACCACCATACTTTTCTCTTGGAAAATCGTTTACAAAGGGGACTTACAAAATGTCACTCAAAGATTTTTAAGTCACCTTGCAAAGGGTAACTAATTTGACCGCAATATTAAACATAGATATGACGCTACATCTTACAATCTGGTCCTTGCATCGAGTGAAGGGAGCCTACTTAAATCTTGTAAATATTTCAAAAGAAGGACTGAAATTAAGGAAAAAGAAAAACAAAACAATTTCTCACAACATCCGATACGTCCTAAAAACTCAATGCCATTTACAAACTTCACAGAGAAAACAAAACAGCAAAACCGCCTAACATTTGCTTACAAACAAAAGTATCTAATAAGAAAAACATCATATAAACGACTTCAAAGTGCGACTATTTTCGATTAATTTGATGGTCAAAACGTGTTGTTCCAAATAAACCACGTTGTCTGATGTTTACGCGCCAGAATCGCGGCCAATTAATCCCTTGAGACTTGAGATTTGGTATTTGCAAGTCGCTTAATTGGTTCCCATAAATCTCCTCGTCAGCCCCCCATTGAGACATTAAAGACCCGACAAAAATCTGTTTTAATTTCAATAAAAATCCACTTTACCACCATAAAAATCACTTTCGTTTCATCTGCATTTTGGAGTATCTTATTTTTTATGATTTTCTTCTTTTTCAAGATCATCTGGTGGGTGGGTCCGTGATCTGTTGTTATTCCATCGACAGTGTGTAGTGTGTTTTTCTTGTCAGCCACATCTGCAACATAATATTTCCCAAGAAACTCGACACCTCATTACAACCAAAGTTATGTGTGGATAAACACCACGTAATGATGTAACCATTAACGGATCGATCGGGAGATCGTTTTTTTCCTACTATCCGTTCACCTATGGAAATTAACCTATTTTCTATGAATAGTCGGCGGCGGCTTCGGTGCCATTGACCTTTTTTTCCAGCCTTGTGTTGTTCGCTGTGGGAGACACACATATACACACAATTGAAGATGCACCTAAGAGGCACAGATTAAATGCAGATCGAGGTAAAGTTGCTGCGAACGGTGTACGAGATCTTTGTAAACATAGTCGATCGGCTGAGAGAAAATTGGGTTGGGCGGTCTTTGTGTGTTTGCTCGGCTGTCTTGTTTATGCATTTTTCAACAATTTAACGATATAATTGATTTTTAAAAGAAAATAATTTTAAATGAAATTTATTATTCAATTTTTCAGAGGAAAGAAATGAGGGGTAGCCATTGGGTAACCTTCAAGTCTTAAGACCTACCAACTAAATTCAATTTTTTCGATTTTATGACGAAGCTAAAAAGACCGATCTATTGCTTGCTATAGGGCAGGATCAGAGCTTACATTAGATCTGTATCACGTCTCCAAACCAAATTTCTGTAATATAGGTCTCATGACCCGAAGATTCTGATGTCTAACACCCAACGCTGTCAACTTAATGGCAGTCAAAACTGCTGTAAGACTGAGGAAAGCGGATTGTGGTGATTTACCAGTGGATCGACAGACCCTGATCACATGAGTCCGATGCTAACATTTGAAAAATAATTCAATACAAAAATTCCTAACAGAATTTACTGGAAGAAGTGAAAAACCAAGAAGAAAACGGAGCTGGCATCGACATTGGTAAGGGAACCAGAGTTTATTGTAAAGCTTTACGTGGAGCGACTTGGTGTGCTGCCTAATGACTATTGCAGAACTAGCAGGGGACGAAGAAGAAGTCGAATCTATTGTGTTATTGTCTTGCGCTATCCGACTGCATTTCAAAAATTAAAAACCTCGTGGTCCTAAGAGAAGAAGGTACGGAATACGTGAAAAGAAGAATATAACACTGACTAGAACAAGAGCTCAGATTTAACCCACAGAGAATACAAACTTGTACTGTAACCTAATACTTTAACACGATGGTGTTGAAAGTAAGTTTCAGAATTAAAATGAATCACGACAGTTTCTTATTTTAAAGGAAATTAAAAAATTCTGAAAAAAGACTCACCCTTTTTGTATTCGTCAATTTTCTTGATGGAAGCTTAGTTCTTGATGAAGTAGTTTAAAGCTGGATTCTTTAATTCACTTCACTGAAGCATTATTAAGCGGAACCGGAATGGTTTTTACTTAAATATATACGAGGGAACACTAGGTACACGAGGGAATTTCTTTTAAAAAGGCTAAGATATGGACAAGACTTTCTTTCAACACTTTTCAGAGACATCCCTTGTAAACTGGAACAGATTTTATCAAGAAAAATAGCACTTTTGCCTTGTCCATTGAAGAAAGGAACATTGCAATTACGGAATGATAGCCAAAAAACACTCGAATTTTCACTTTGTTGGCCGACACGACCCGACGTTTTTAAAATAAAGGCTACCTGCATACTTTCCGCACTTGCATCAGCAGGTAAACGCGATTACAAACTTACAATTGAAATAAGTGCCTTTATTATACTTTCCGTTGTAAACCTCAACCCGAATTCAATAGATGAATATATCAAGAAAATTTTAACACGATTTTTTTTCAAAGAAAATCAAACATTTGCAAGAATTTTCAAATCTTAACTGGTACTTTTGCAATTGGTAGGGTACTTCTATAAAAACAAAATCGAGAATTCACCTGCAAATCCATTGTCCCCGGGCGATATTATGGTATCAATGAATAGGTAATCATTTAGTTTATAATTTGCAATTATATAATTACCGAAAATTTTATTTTTTCTTACTATTTTAGTTAATTTAACTTAGAAAAACAACAATTGAAATTTCTTGCAAATAAATTAACGGCACTTCTGGATTTTCTGTCAATAGAAAGTTCGGTGGTGAGTGAAGAAAAGTGATGCCAATCTTAATAAAAACTACTTTATTAAACTTTATTATGTCGTATGTTTAATTATTTATGTTGACGGATTTCAACTTCTTCAGATGCAATAAAAAAAAACAAATGTAGCCGCATTCGAAGTGCAAAAATTGTACGAGAATAAGCAAACAATAAAATGCTCAATACAGTCAACATACAATACTTTATACAGGCTATTCTAAATAGTAAACAAAAGAAATCTCTGTTGGTTTTGTTTTTGTTCTTCGAACCTCAAAGTAAATTCGCTCGATTCGTTCCAATCCGCCAATTCGACCATGGCGGATTGGCAAATTTTCGGACTGGCGAATTTTCGAACTTGAGGATGGTCGAATTGGAGGATGGCGAATAGGCGGATTTATGAAGTACAGTAGACCAACGGTGATTGGACTAATGGACGGATGGGCGAATTAACGAATTAACGAATGGACAAATGATCGAATGACAGATGGACGTGTGGCTCTCACAAAAAAGAGTGATAGATATTTTAAGGCGATTGATTTAATTTGCTTTAAGGACTCCACGCTCGTTAAAGTGAAAAATCTCGTTCTAGTAAACAGGGCTGGGTTTTGTAAGTTCACTATTTCAAGCGCCTACAGTATTTAGAAGTCGAAAAAAATGGAGTTGCCAAATTTGCCGCCTTCCCTCTCTTCCGTCTTTACAGCACTAAAAGGGTAATCCTTTTGGCTGTTTATTATTTTATTAATCTTTTGCCAATTATTTATATCCACTTCATTATTTCTACTGATACATATGTAGCAATAACGTCCAAAATTACGTTTCGGAACTTTTCCATAAGACTTTATTTTCATGGCACCCATTTTTTTAACAGCTCTGCTAGCTAATTCGGATTTTGTTTAACCCCATTTTAATCTGATGTGCTAAACGCGGCTTCAATCCTGCATATAAATGCTGAAATAGATAATTATAAAAGCAATACGTCCATTCCGATGGTCCTCAGGAAATTGTTCATCTAGCATTCAATAAAAGAAATTAAAATTCTGCTTTCTACTGTCTCTGTCAAGCAAAAGCTGTTAAACGTGTGAATTTAAAATTTTTCAACGCACCGAATCAAATTTTATACACATCAAAGAAAGCTGGCACCACTGCTAGAAAATATTCAACCTTCGCGTTGGTCGGCCCCAATATTCAAAGTGTAGTTACTTTTACTCACAAATTTATAAATTATCTTATTTGTAAATAATTATATATTAATATTAGAGTATTAAGTTGTTATTTAACCAAGTTTGTTCGTAAAAAAGGTTAATATTAGCCTACCTCTCTCACTTTAGTGCTTGTAGTTGGTATATCTTACATTTCCGTTATTCCGTGGTGAAATTAGTTAAAACATGTTTCATCTTGAAAAACTACGCAGTAGAGTGAATATTCTCGCGTTAAATTGTCGTTTAAATTTTAATAAAATCGTCCTTTTTTATTTTTGTGGTCTGATCCCTTTTAAGCGAAGTATAACCTCGAAAATAAGTGAATCGGTCGGCGTCCCTTTTGCGAGCTTTGCAAGTGCTTGTTCAGTTGCCTGTTTCTCGTATAAATCCTAGCTAATTGCTTGCCAGTTTTCGGGTTCACTGCATTTTTGCAGAGCCTTTGTAATTAATTTCAATGTTAAAAGTTAAAGTTCATTCCAAAATGTGTAATTTAGTGCATTCTCCATTTAAAATGTCGTAAGGCTAGTTATGTTGTTGTCCCCCCTCCCTTATTGTGTGTGTTAAATTTGCCTTTTGTTTTATGTTTTGAAAATCGTCCAACTGCCCCAAGTGCGCGTGCATAAATCAATTTAAAAAGCATATCCATCCGGTTCCCTTTTGTTGTTTTAAAATATTGTGCTCGATTCTGTATATCCGGTCTCCGAAAATGGTTTCAATTCCGCTTCCTTCTACGGGTTGCTAAAATATCTTCAGTGAAAGACTATCAAACAAAGAAAGTTTCGTTAAATGCTCATAAATGAAGGCCAACCTCCACAGAATATGAAGAATTAACTTCAAGACACAATGGTAAGTGATTTCTATCGCTTCAATGTTATTTTTCGATTTCTTTCTTAAATGAAACCTATATAAATCACAAAATCTAGTAAAATTCACGTTTACTTTGATGAATTTCCATTTCTTTTCTCTATGGGTTAGCTGTTAAATCCTCACGTAGGGTGCTCTACACTAGGTTTTTCTCTTGTTGCAACAATTGGGTCTTTTTTGAATTTGTTCGCGTCAATACTATAGGTACCAAAACTCCAATAAATTCACAACGAAGTAGAGGAGAATGGCACGATGGGCTTCACATGATCCCTTGTTATTTATCTACATTTTATTTGGGGTTTAATCTTCTACAATTCAGCACTTTCCTCAAGGGTTTTTTTTTGTTGTCTTTTCACCGAATAGGTACAATATTATTACTTAGGCCCCTCTGTTGCTGGCGTAGCTGTCTAGTCTAGTATAGTGCCTCAAAGGAGCCTATTCCCTTCGCAAAAGAAAATGATTCGGGTTGTTCGACTAGGTGCAAACACTTGTGGCCAGAAATAGACCTCTTCCCAATTAGGGTGTAGCTCGAGTTTTACTCATTTCTTATAGGATTATAAAACCTTCTTATAAGACTACATTCACTAAACGTAAGCATGCTATTTCTACCAAAAAGAGTCTTGAACCTTTTCCTTTTTCTTTTCCTAAACTATCAGCTTCGTGCTATTCTCATCCACTCACAAGTCTTACAGAGGCTTTTCCTTCAACTAAAACTTTCAAATAAAAACAGCATATAAGTACTACATAATTCGAAAAAAAAATCACTCGACACGCCTTTATTTTCCGCTAATTTCCAAAAGAAAACAAAATACACTTAAATGCGCGCATGAAACGTCTTTACACAATTTGTACGTCACTGTGCAGCTATTTCTCCTTCTTCTCTGCACTCAACGAGTTGTACAATCGATTCAGTTCATTAGCCACCAAACTGTCGACGATAACTCCATTGGTATCGATGAAATTAGCACACGACTTGGTGGTGGAAGCCTCTCTCAGTGACTTGGAATCCTTCACTGACAGCACTAGTGTGTACTTATCGTCGTACTTCCTCATATCGGAGCTGGCCTCCCATGTCTTGGCATTGCCATTGGAATCCTTCTGTATTGCCACGGCAAAGGTGCCCTTCTCCCGGTATGTAGTGTGCAGTGTCAACACGCCCATAAGGAAGAAATACGACAGGACACTGAACAGCAGCACTGGTCGTGACTCTGGGAATGGATGTGCAAAATCCCAACCGTGGGCAAGGAGAGCTACGCCAACAGCTAAACCGCAAATTAGCAACCGGGTATTGATTAGACCAAATTGCTCCTTGAAATTCGGGCGATCCAGAAGAGCATTCTTGACCGAGTCGTCAAGGGCATGCTTCACAGCCGAACCATCCCATTTGTTGATCTTGACCACCTGCAATTGGGAGGAAAAAAGAATCAATCTAGCGTCTGACGTGTCCCAAATAGGTTGTCGGTAAATCGGCATAACCCACTATTTTCATGGGAATTACTGTTTAATTGGACGGAAAAATGGTCACATACCTCGTCAATGATTTGTTTATCCTGTTTTTCTTTTGGTTTTTCTTCTTTCTTTGCTTTTGTACTCATTTTTAGTGAATATTTCTTCGGGAATTAAAAGATGACAACTCGACAATTCGGTATTAGAGCTTGTTTGGAGAAAAAATGGCCAATCGTGTTTTCTGGCTGACAGGGTACCGCTGCTCTGCTTGTTCCGCTTAACTCCCAATATTGTGTTATTCCAATTCTAAAGCGTTTCTACGTTCCACATGTAAAGTGCATGTAGTGTCTGGTAGATGGCGCTGTGCGAATGGCAGGTGGAATTTAAATAGGTAGATGAGTGTATCTTCGTTGTGCATGAATTATTGGAAGTTTATTTTCTTCATTTGAAATTATTTTTTTCATTAATAAATATAAGTGTATCCGAAGGGTGGATAAGAAGCTTTCTTATTACAGTATCACTCTCACATGTTCGTCACACTCTTAAATGCACTAGCAACTCATCTGGAAGAAGTTATAGGAACTTAAAACCTTAATGTCTTGTTTATAGTCCACTTTCTCCTCCCTCTCGATCTTTTACCACTGAGTGCAACTCATTAAGAGCAATTCCTAAGCAAGATTAAGATATGTTGCGGATTTGATTCAATTATCTGTCTCTAGCCCTACCAAGGGAATGCTAGCTTAATAGCATAGCAATCATAGCACTTCTTGTCATCCAGAGGACATGCACACTACGTTGCTGAAGAATAGAAGCATAAATCTTTCCATTTGGATTTGGGTTGCTGGATTTTTCGGTATCACTCTCCCCATCGTAAAAGAGTAATACCTGGAGAGAGATAAACCTCTCTGTGTTTGAAAATGACTCCACAAGATGATGGTTAGGAAATGACTTTAACTTCACCTTATTCTGACAACATCACAGACGGCACCAAATCTGTCGAGTATAGCTACTTGGAAATTCAATTCTGCCACAAAGTAACCAGCTATCATTTTCTCTCTCACGAGTAGTTGCAGTATTAATATTCAACTTCAGTGACCGCCGTCAGTATTAAGGATATTACTTCAAAGAAGGCTTCTTTTTTTCGCTAGCAGAGTGTTTTCTAGCCGCTTACGCCTTATTTCCGTCGCAGTCACAGTGTACAGTCTCATTGTATACGGTCTTAGCTGTGGGCAACTTCAAAAGTATGTAGACCTCATTAATAGGCATGTTTCAGTCACGGCTAAGCTTCTTACAACGCGCTGTATATATGTACATATTTTTGCACATACAGAAAAGGGCAACAGTTTTATGCCATACCCGAAGGCTAATGGTTTCTAAGAAGTTTTCTCTCAATAGTAATACTCTGGGATGTTCGTCGCTGGCAAGAGGTGGAGCCGTGAAAAAACGACACAGTAGTCCAAAGCTCCAGCTACAGAACCATGCCACCCATTAAAACACAGCAGATTGTTAAAACCACTTGTCAAGACGACATTTTATCCATCCTGTGGTTTGTATTTCGTATTCCTACCACCGTTCCATAAATAATCTAAAGACTTAAAGTAGTCCCAAGAGGTTGACCTCATTTGGCAGAATTTACGGCCCAAATGACTCTTTTTTGCAATCACCTTAGGCAAGCTTCAAGACACTCAAATCTATCGCAGCGATTTATTTACTGACTGCTTATGTAATTCTTCCACCACAAGATTAATATTCAATCGGATGTACATATGCAGAACAAAGCTTTTGGGGAGGACATCATCAATTATAGACACTTAACATAATATCCGTCTATCACATGTTCCGTCCATGTACACATAACCTCGATGGGATTATTAAATTTCTCAATTTCGCGAGAGATCCTATTAATACCAACTTATCGTGTTGAATCTACCAATTCACTCATAGCTCATTAATTACTCTTAAGTCAAACACCTCTGCAATAATTTTTATTTGCAACTTTGCTGAAAAGGATGAATGGTACCATAATTTGCAATAATTCACGTTGTGCCCTCCCCCTGGGGGCGTTAATATTATATAACTTTGATTTCTTTTTTAATTTACTTTTATTCTCTTTTGTTTTTGAAAGTTTGAAAGTGGGTGTTGCACAATTTTCAAATCCAAAACTGCAGACAAATTTTTTCTCTCTCAAATTGTTATAATTTTTTTTTTTTTTTTTGGTTTTGTGATGATGCTTATGGTAATGAGGTACTTCAAAGCCAAGGCTATCATAGACAACGGTCCTCTGACCTCAGTAAAACTAAATTTAGAGCTAGATGTTGAGATAAACGTGTCAGGAGTATCAGAGGAAGTATCAACTTAAATAGCCTTCAATAAAACACATCGCCATCATCGCCTCTATCAAACAACCTAGAATGTTAAAACTCAGCAATGACTTCCTGAGATCTCGATTGGTGGTTCGGTCGGTGGGTCTTTCCATCACTACACTACTGATCCAGTCGAATTGATACAGTTCCATACATTAGCATAAACAACACTCCCATATTGTCCATAAATTCGTTTCCCAGACATTGTAGCTTTCAGGTTCCCAAAACTGGTTCACGCTTTAATTACCCCGATAATTCAAACGAAAGGCAATCTCTGTTAAATGGTATACGATAAGGTTAAGCATCCATCACCACGAATAACTCTCAAGCTCAAAGTATCTGTACTTCATTACATATGAATATATGGAGTACTTGATCCAGCCGAGTGACATAAATTTTGATTGATTCACTCTCCGTTTTTATTTTGCAAAAAAACAAAAGTCGCTTGCAACATTTAAACAAAAGAAAAATGCAAAAATTAGCCTCCCTCCAGTGCGGCCGTCATAACGTTAATGAATGCTAAAACCTTTCTAAAAGGCGATCGAATATAAAAAAAAGCAAAAACTTGGAATTTTTTTTGTTTTTAATTTTTTCGTTGTGTGTTATACTTCTCTGATATAATCTTCTTCTCGATTGCGCGTCGAGAGTTGTCCATTTCACCTGTTCACTGTTTAGCGAGGCAAATTTTGTAGGCCTTTTTTTGGAGCGCGAAGCGAAGCCCGATCTCTTTCCGGAGGCATTATGCAGATCACTTGTTTTGAGGCAGTGATTTGCAACTGAAAATAACAAAATGGATGAGGTTTTTTGTCGGATCTTTTTTTGATCTTTTGAATTTTAAATGAGGCTTTTGGCCTTTTTTCTTTGGATGACGTCTGAAGATGATTGAATTCGATTGAGCCATGGAGTGCGTCAGCTAATAATAAGTTTTTTTTTTGGAGAACATGAAATTCATTACCATATTTGGAAATATGTGTCAAATTGAAGTTGTGTTTCCAACAGCGCTAAGGGGAGGATTTTTGCTATTTTTAATCGTCGTCCGTCGTTAATCCGGTTTGCTAATGAGGTGATCTTGAACTAGCTCCTTGCTTATGTCATCAATAGGCCTTAACTGGTTTGAATGATCGATTAATTGATTCTATTCTTAACTCCTAAACCAATTCTTCGGATAAAGTAACTGCATCGTGTGCAGTTTCTGGAAAAGTGCCTCAGTTTTCCCCAACTCTTTTCCAGTTGCTGTTCTTCTTTATTGTACAATCTGTTCCGTGCCATGTACTTCTAGGACCGCCGCGTATCCGCGTAAGCGGATTCCATTGCATGGCATGGTTAGCTAGGTATGGACCCATCACTTTCATCGTCATATGGTTATGCCTAAAGCAATGTAATTGTTTTACTTTGCATCCCAAAAACACATATTTCACTTTCCCTATTCAGTTGGCTGTATCCAGTTCGGTTCCGCCATCGGTTGAGACAATAATCCCTTCCCTCGTCCTCAGTGTAGAACTGTGGAAATTTTCTTTCAAAAATGTGGCCCTTGTAGCTTCTATGCGGCAGTAATGATATGTGACACTTAGCATCCTATTCACAGAAATATTGTCATATCGTATTCCGGGACCTTTAGTCTTGATGTGAAAAATACTGTGAATTACAAACGAATTCGAGAATAAGTATTGAAGCTCAGGTTATCTAGAGTAAGATCACCTCTTATCTACACCTTCTCCTCTCTCTTTTAATTCAACCGACGTTCATGTCCTGTATATCAATGAAAGAGTACACTCAGCTGAATAGTATAGCTATGGTGTGAGTGGTAGTAGGTATACTCATTTCTTGCTCAATGTCTGCATGTTCGAGTTTCAACGGGGAAAGAAAATATTAACGCCAGTTGTTTGCATTAAAAAAGTTAAAGGAATTCATCTTGCGACACCCTTTTTTCAACTCGAAATTCAAACAGTTCCAAATTAAATTCTGGAGTTCAAAAGTGACAAAAAAAATATTTAGGTCTCATATGGCATGTGTGTAACATGAATAAACTTTTTCTTAAAAGTTTACGCTTTAAACATAAATTTACCATTTTTTTCCAAATTAGATCTCAACTGTGTAAACACATCCCTCGTGCTATGATCTGAACTCATATACTCGTACTCGTATGCTTGTTCACACCACCTTTGTAAACGGCTCACCATATTTTTGATCTCATTGAATTAAGAACCTCCTCCTCCTTCTCATTCTCGATCGATTTAAAAAAAAAGTCAAATAAACATTCCACAAAGCAGTTTTTCGTGAAATGTTTTCTCTTTTCTTTTTTTCTTTTTTTGAATTTGAATCGAAAAAAATGAGAACAAGACGCAATCGCTCAAAATTCACCTGTTCACACAAGAAAACCTACAAAAAAAAAAATGTGTAGAGCTTTATAGATAGAGTCGAGAATAAATGTAAACCTGATAGATACTTAAACAGTACTTGAGTTACCACCTGAATTGTTTTAACCGAATAAAACGACGACGACGACGACGTTGGCGATGATGATTGTGATGATGATGATGATGACGATCATGATAGTGATAGCGTCTATAAAAATGGGTTTCCCAAGAAATCGTTTCTTGGTTATTAATTCTTGACCATCAATTCAATGGGGAGGAGGTGTAGTCCACTATTGGTCAGTTCTGGGTTGGATCTAGTGTAGCCTGCTGAATCGTGTGTGTTTGGAAGTTAAATTGAGATATACGGTTCTCTGGGGGCTTTTCGAATAAATTAAACTCTCCATTGGAATATTGGTCGGATAGAATTCGTTGCAGGAATTTGGAATAAATCTGAGAGCCGTTGGGAGGGACAGATTCATTGACCTTATAAGATTGATGGGAGATTGGCTGTGGTGAAGAATTTGGCGCCTTTTATGCGGCGACGAAAGGTAAACAAATGGAGGATACTCGTACTCGTAATGTACTTATGTCATTGCGTCGGGAATAAGTAATTTGAAGATCAACGGAAGACAAATACAAATAAAGGGCTGTGTCTTCTGGTTGGTGGTAGTTCTAAATTTGATTTGTATCCAAAAGCACACGTTTACTAGATACTGCACAGAAAAATATAGACAATGCCTATTTGGCTTCCTAATTCAGCCTGTCACTTAAAATTCTCTCACATCTATAAGCATCCAAAGCAGTAAAGCACTGTAATAGTTGACCTATAACAATTTATTTTTTATGATATTTTGAGGATAACCCTCAACACTAAATACAGTCAATGAATAGTCACAAAGATCCTAGTATTCAATAGATGCATGGCACCTAAGTAATTATCAGTTTTACAGCCCCAACTCATTTGGCGCTAAGTCGTTTCCCAAAGCAAAGCCAAAACCAATTACCTTTCAAAATATAGTCCCGGTATAATCACAGCAGCAGGCTTCAATCCTCGCTTCGGCGTGTCTGTTACAAATTTGTGTAATTTATGTCTCGACTCGTGCTAAACTTGCAAAACGGGACACGGAAGACACAAAAACAAAACAAAAAAAAAAATTCAAATCTCAATTCCACCTCCCAGAGGCAGCTGGCTGCCACCGATTTATCTCTCATTATTAGACAATTTAGCGGAATCACTTAATGAGACTCACATTATACAACTAGTCAGCGCGCTCCCGAATGCCTAATCACGCGTTCATCTACTTTCAATTGCTACCTGACGATGGTTCGCGGGGTATCGGGTTCGGATCTTCATCATCATAACCATATAAAACAGGTAGTTCGTGGCATCGTGACTTTGTCAAATAATGCCTTTTTGATTTGTCTTTCTCTTAAAAATAAAATAAACTCAGCCTGTCCCTGTATCTGTATGTCATCGGATCGAGTGCCTAATGAAAGTCGACAACCATCATCACGCTAGTCGGGTCAACTTGTTTAAAAGGTTTTTTTTTTCTTGTTCATTTCCTTCAAGGCTCTTATGTTACTCTGTGGTAAAAGTTGTCTTCTGGCTGGACTGAGGTATCAATTTAAAAACAATTTGGACATAAAACAAGCGAAAGGTTGAAGGGAAAATCAAATAAATTGCACAACTCTCCGAAATGTTTTTATTTTTCTTGTTTTTGGTTGAAGGGATTAATTTTATGTTTTTTTGTCTGTTTTATTGGAATTTACCAGTGAATTCAAGTAAAAATATGTTGGGACACACTGAAATTGAAGGGGACAATAACAAGTGAACTTTTCCTCCAATTTGTGTCCTCTCCTTTGGTTCTGCTTAAGCCTAAGTGGCGAATCTGGTTTTTTTGAGTAGTGAAAGAAATATATGACTTTGTATTCGTATCTCGGGATAATTTATTGAGCTGATATCGGAGAACTTCGCAGTTGGACAAGGTTTTGTAGATTTTCGGAGAAATCGTTGAATTTGTGGAAATTCATTTTGTTTTTGATCGATTTCGAACGCACTTGCATCTTCTTTGCGTTGAGTAACAATGTGTTGCTTTCCCCCTTTTTCTTCGGCTCTGGATAGGTTCTGCAAAGGGTGTACCACAGCTGGGGCCGGTTCAGTTATTTT
The DNA here is from genome assembly GCA_949716465.1 of Chalcosyrphus nemorum. Classification (NCBI taxonomy): domain Eukaryota; kingdom Metazoa; phylum Arthropoda; class Insecta; order Diptera; family Syrphidae; genus Chalcosyrphus; species Chalcosyrphus nemorum. Next base: position 57,127,110 of record OX454334.1, on the reverse strand, counting down.
GGCTGCCTGAGTCATACCGTCAGGGGTATCAACTCAAACAGTAACCAGTGTAAGAATAAGGTTAGACATAAACGGTGAAACCTTTTCGCCACTTTCTCCTTCGTGGGACTTCGACATGTAACATTCAGAGCCCATTCTGCCTTAACTGTAATAAAAAAGCTTCTCAAAAAACTCTGTGCCCTTTAGATACGGCATACAATTGAAGGTCCCTTCTATACGTTCAAAAATATACGCCTCGGATGACATAATTGTGAGAAGCTGGGCCTTGGCCCTCTATCCTGCCTTGTCTTCTAAATCCTTAAATACCATCAACTTACTTATTGACAGCCGTCATAACCACTATGACATGGAGACAGGAACTTATCTCTCTAGGTCACATGCCTCCTCTGGATGCAGGGGTAGAGCCACTTAGAGAGGAACGAGCGAGCTAATGAACTAGGCTATGATCTTCTTTGATAGTTCCTTTGCGGAGGTGGTAAATGTTCCCGTCCTTCATCTTGTTCTTAAGATGACCATGGGTCTTGTGGGGACTATTTCATATAAAAATCTGGCTCTACGGGGCTAAATTGATCCAGCACAGTGATGGCTATCCTCCGTGACGTTATACTGAGCTTAGCTTTAAGTAAGAGACACAAGGAAATTGTATACTGTTGTTGGTCCTAGTTTGGAGGTTCCACAAAGATTGTCATTTTCGTAGTAATAGTTTCATTAAAACCTCTCAATGTTTCAGCAGCCTCTTTCCAAAGGAAGAATTGTGAGGGAGTCTTCGTGAAGACAACAATAGTTCTGAAGGATATAAAAAGTAAACTGTAGTAGTTTACTGAAGGTTCCCATGAACTAAACGTTCACCAGCATGACGACGGATGGTGTTTCTGTGATTGCATTCATAGTCTCTTAATACTCAGTTACTGCTGAAGGTCACCCTCTAAAGCCACTTAAGTCTGCTATCTCCTGCTTTTAATTCCTCCATAAAACCATGACAAATCACTGTATTCTCCAGAGTCAAACACTATTAGCTTTAAACACTTATCACTCCACGGGTAGTCTGTCTCCTCTGCGGTTGCTCAATATTCTTTATCTCCTGACCACCATCATAAAGTCGTCCACATCTCCATAAAATTCAAAGAAAAAATCAATCGCTCAGCACCACCACCACCTAAAAGGTCAACGAGCATCGAGCTCGAAGCAAATGAATATCCATTTCTGGTCATAGTGGTGACAAAGTCACAAATTTTGGACTTTTATTGGACCAGTTGCGAGGTTTTTCCCTTTTTTTTCTCTCTCTCTGATGATCACCACCACCCTCCGGCTCGAGAAAATAAGCACTCTAAGGCTCAATCCTCTCAGCCTCGGGTAGATACTTTTAATGAAGCGTAATCTATATCTGTACATCCAAGCCAAACAGTGCAAACAGTCGAAAAAACCACCAACAAATTTTCGGTTTTTATTGATTCTTTCGCGAAAAACCTGTTGGTAGTCACTCACTCACTCACCTCGACGCGGCGGCGGCAGCGGCGACTCCCTATCAATGGGAGTCATATTCTGATGTTGACCGTCTTGTTGTTACCGGCTTCGAATGTGACTCTGAGTTGGACATTCTGATGTATCTTTCGGATGATTTTTTGGAGGGATTTTCTCATAAGAGAGAAGTTCACAGTCAGTGGAATTGACGGCGTCCAACGACCAACAAAATAAAAAAAGTTGTTAAGAGTCCGGTGACTGGTTTTTCTTGTTTAAACAAATTTGTTGATTGGTATTTAGTTTTTTTTTATTTTTGTATTTTTTATTTACTTTCGTGTAACTTAAGATTTTATTTTCTTTGATAACTCTTGAGATATTTTGTTTTCTGATGTTGAACTTTCAAAGATTGGATCCCTTTGAGCGCGGAGCTTGGACATTGGGCACGAGATTTGACTGTGATCGAGGAAGAATGCGCATATTGATTGGGGGGCTGTGGTTAATTTGTGTAAATTTGGTTGGCTTGGAGTCAATGTGACGAACATGCAAATGTTTCTAGTATTTTTAGCTTTTTTTTGTTATTTTAGATAAACCTCATGGTTGTATCTATATGAAACGCGTGAAGTAGCTTAGATATATGCATAGTCTAGTTGGGTTATCTCTTAAGTTGTATCTATATCGGAAGTCAGCCGATGTTTCGAAGAAATAGCATTGACGTAAGTGAACTTAAGGACCAGTACTTAAATGGCAATGTGCCAAGGTTAACTAAGAATTGGGTTGTTATTTATGAGCCGTCGAAAATATTTAGTTACCTGGCGCCTTAGGGCTTAAGATTGTGTATCTTTTATTTGATGTAACGGGTAAACGAGTTTGACTGTCGTAAATTTGCTTATGGAATAGCATTACAATTATGTCATTTCCTAGACAGGTACCCAAGATATGTATCTGTATCAGTCTATAACCGGGGAACCACTTTGGTTTGTAGATAATTTTTGGGTTCAAAGTTCGGAGAGATTTGAGCCCTAGGCTATTTGAAGAAACTTTCCCTATAAATTGTCGTCTGATTGCCATTCCAACTTCGCTTCAATCACAATTTGTATAGACATGTTTTCCAGTTCATAAAAAAAAAAAAAAAAACAATCATACCACCTTACCCAACCCAATCAAGTATATATACCACTTGATCCGATTTACATTCCGAAAATCAACTCTCCGCACAAATTCAGGTTCAATAAACACCAAAATCTTTAGCTTATGCATACCTACCTCTAATGCTAAATTGTTTTTAATTGCCCGATTGATCGTGTCGACTCTAGGTAGCCTGTCTCTCGGTCTCTCGATAGGCATTCAACTGGTTTTCGGGAAATTTATTCATCTTTTGCATTTCAATGCTAATTATTGTGCATATCATAACCAGCTTAGCAACAACAGACCCGCCGGTCATTTAAATACTTGCATACAAAATTATATCAATTACGTAAGCAACCAGCGTCAGACAGACAGACAGATCGAATCCAAATCAGATCCTTAATCAATTGGGATAAACTTGAAATCTTTGATGATTTTTTCTCTCTCAAGCAACATAACGAGAGGTTGTTTGTGTCTACTACTATATAAATCGATGTATAAAAATAGTAGTAGCTGCTTGTCGCAATGAAATAAAAAATAAAATAAAAAGTGCGGGATACTTTCGCAGTGGAATATGATGAAGCCTTGTTCATCCGGTTGTTGGGGAGAATTAAGTCATGCAAGTCTCTCCACTCTCGACATATTGACATTAATTAATTTTAGCGGGCTTTTTTTCTGGGCAAAAAAATGTTGAAATATCAGAGAGGTGTGAAGTAGGTTTGCTTTTTTTGTTTTTGTTTTAGAATTTGGAGTGGTTGTCTGGACAGATGCCTTGAGATTTTGGAAAGCAGTTAATAAAGATTGACAGGGGTGTTGAGCTGTGAATAGCGGTCAATTGGATGTTGCTGTTCACTAGTTTTCACAACTGAGTAATGTCTACAGTCTTAAAGGTGACGATTATGATCAGAATTTCGCCAACGAATTTCGAAAAAAGCCAGGCAGCAAAATTTTCCCCATGTAGTGTTATTCTTTAGTAAATGCTGTGGAATGGTATTTAAAAACCTGTTCGTTTAAACTTATTAGCATTCAAATTCCACCAAGCTAAGGTTGCCTTCTGAATGCAATAAATCTAATAGAAACTAAATGCCAGATGCGTCGTTCTGGTAACACCTTTCATGTAGCCTGGTTGTTTGAGAGATTTGTTGGCTTATATCATAACTCGTACCATGCCGGCGAGCAATTGGAATGCATGCAGCACGCAGATACCTCTCCAGTTGTCGGTCTGCTTTAGATTGGCTTCTTATACAGCTTGACGACATTCCCTCCTTCTCTTTTTTTTCTACGTACACTTGAGTCTTTCGTTGTTAATATTCAGATATGTGCCACGAACCGCCAAGCCTTTGACTAGATGCTGAGTAGAGCATAGGCTGCATATAAGCTCTTTGTGGATCCTATGAACGGTGCTGGTTGCACCTCGCTGCTGCTAGCTAGCGTATTGATGTAACCTCTCAACTTCATGGGATATAGGGACTCTAGCTCAATCCTACCTTCTGCTAAAGTTGCTGCAATTCGAACTATAAGCTGTTTTTATTCGTAGATCATTCTTCTGGTATCCTCAGAAAGCCACACTCTATGGCTTCCCTGTTATCGACCGACAATCCTTTCAGCGCCTGATGAGAAAAGAGTTCTCATAGCACACCATGGTCTTGGATGCTGGCATATTGTTTCCACTCCATGTGAGACTTGATCCCTTAGTTCTTGGCGCACTGTGGGATCTCTCAGTCGGTCTACGTTGAACTAAGGTGTTCTTATGTCTTTGAATCGAATCGAACGGCAACAGTGGTTAATTGGATCCTCGCCTGCTTTGGAGTTATAGAAGAATACTACTAAAACGACGTCTGTTGGCAAAATGGTCAATTTGGTTACCTTGTTTGAGTGTAATACGACTCATTTCATTCCGCGGAGGTGTGATACTAACTTTCTATCAATACTTCGAGGGGGAAACAGCTGTCAGTACCAAATAACCTATGATTAAAAAAGAAACCACTAGATGGCTCACCCTGTATAACATCTACAAACAAAGTCAAATTTTGTTATTCCTCCATTCGTTGATGAACAATAATTCCTTAAAATTTTAGCCAACACTTTTTTTAATTTAACTCCGAACTATCCACCTGTCTTATGGCTCCGTCCAAAAATACATTCATCTCATCAAATGGCTCCACTCAATTCATTAATCACTCTCTAAAACGGTTCAAAATTTTGCACCCAAAATCACAGTCAATCCCATCCGAAGCGGTGCTGCTCATTCAAAAATTATTAAAAATGAATATTCATAACGGCAGTAAATTTTTTTGTGCATTTCAACTCAATTAGTGTCAATTAAAATTCAATAATTCGTTCACACAAACCGCAGACAACCAATGAACGGACTAGAATAAGAAGAAGCAACAGAAAAACACAAAAAAAAAGAATTGAATCAAATTCTACAACAGCTAGGTAGGTAATATTTATTGGCCCATTATCTCTCCGTTTTTTGGCTAAGAATACACAAGAGTGTGTATCTTACTCTTTAAGGTAATTTATTAGAAAATAGATACACGAACTGAAATTCCAAAACGTAAGGTTCATTGACTTTCTTTTTTTTCGGCCATGTGAAAAGCAGCAGAGAATTCTATTCTATTCGGGAATGTTTTTCTTAATTGTTATGCAAAGGAGAGAGTGTGTAAAAACTTTTTCAGCACACTGTCTCGAAGTAAAAGATACAAATTTCCCTTTTTCTGTAGATTCTCTTAAAATGTGCGTAGCCATTCTAAGAGTTTGCTATCTTATTGAAAGAGAGTGTGGCATTTTGTTGATGATTTTTACCATTTTTACCGGCTCGGACAAGAATTGATGACCACTAGCTAACCACACAAGGTTGTTGGATGAATATACTTTGATTTGAGAAGGAAAAAAAGTGTATAAATACACAGATACACTGAGAAATAAACCGTAAATCGGCGAAATATGTGGACGGAAAAAAATATGAAAAGAAAATTGGTGTTTGGGATTTTTTTTTTCTGTTTGTACGCTTGCTTAGCGCGGTGGTTTTTCAGTTGAATGAACGACATTTCGTGGCTCTGTTGGGAAATTTTACGGTTTTAAGACTTTTCCAATGGCCGGAAAGACAGCGGACAAACAGAGGGGACTTGGTTATGGTTTTGAAATAATTTTTTTTTTGTTATGAAGTCTGTTCTGTTTACCTATTTTTAATGGAAAAATTTTAGCGTTGGAATTTGGCTTTTTGTAGAAATACATACTTTGTGTTGATATGGGACAAAGCGTTGCAAATTTTGGGTCGTAGGGTGTTTGGAAAATGTTTTATTTATGAGTCGTGGAGTTGTATTTTATACCCATAGATGGCGCACGATGTGGCTTGTCATAATAAAGAAAGGTTGCCAGAGGTCCTGTAAGCCGTGGAACTTTTTCTAGTTAGGCTATAAGCAACCAAAGCCTAGCTTCTAACAGCTGTGCGTATTGTGCGTAGTATACATTTCTGCACGCACAGAAGAGACCTACAGTTTTATGTCGTATCCGACACTAGTAGGTACCTACTCTTAGATGTTTGTCAGGGGCTCGCAAGAGGTAAAGTTAATGTGACCGAATAAAAGCTTGTTTCGAACCTTGCCATGACAGTTCTTGGAAGTTTCTTAACACTCCAACGGAGAGAGGTGGGGAAGATTTTTTTTTTATATTTTCTGGGATTCGAAGGAGTCAATATGCCTTTCAGACCACAGTATCCAAGGGGTCTTGTCAGTTCAGAAACGTCGGAATCTGCAATGGTGGAGTCCGCTTGGATCTATTCTTATCGTTTGTCTAGAGACCGCTCAGTTGTTTTGTGGACCCCACGCGTTTTGCAACTCTATACCCAATATTGGCACAATGTGGCTCCAAAATGCGGATCTTTAATGAACACTTCAAAGGCCATATACTTGTTCCTACAGAAACTTGGAAAACTAGAATTTACACCGAAGATCTTTTCTTCCTCATGAGGAAGTGGAATTGTTATCGACTTGGAAAAACTCTACAAGATCCAACCTCACACATATGGTAAGAACAAAATGAAAGTCCTTTACCACCTCTTGGCCTTATAAAATTAAAGAGAGTTGTCCTTCATTGAACGACTCTCTTCGAGGGAAATATTCTCTCTAATGCAACAGATAAATCAGCTCGCATCTAATTTAACGGCAAACGCACACACCCTTTTGTCGATTTTCATCGAAACACAAACCACCCCCGAAAAAAAAAATACCCAATTCAGATTCAAGTCATGTGCGCGCGATTTCATTCTCTCTTTCTCTTTGTACCCTTTTCCTTTTTGCCCTAAAACCATTCACTCGTCAGTGTGTGCGTGCTTCTCAGCCGTCCGTCAATATGCGTGCAACTTGTTGAGTCGTTCACCTATCTCACGCGACACAGCAAGTCGAAGTCACACAGATACTTTTTCCACAATCAACCACTTGTTACTTTGGGCTTTCCTTCCCCCACCCTCCCCCAGCCACTTGTACATGATATTCTTGTAAAACTCGTAAACTTCAAAGAGAAAAGAGAGTAACCCGTCGCAAATACATTCATCTGAACCGGATTCTCGACAAACACACACAACCGAAAGAAAATAAAAATCCCATTCACTTTGCACACAAAAAAACACCTTTCGAAATTTTTACAAAGCCGGGGAAACCTAAACCATCAAACGGACAACTAACACCAACAGAGAGAGAGAAATACACATTAACACAACCAACAAGTAAAGAGAATGTGGAATGCAGAAATATTGTGTGGCACCTCTATACAATGGCGTTGTCCATTTCACTGAGAGCGTACGTACCACCAACATCGTTTTGAATTCATCGTCGTCGTCGTCGTCGCAGAGGCCAGTCTATCTATCCATCCAGCGGCACTGAGATACTTTTACTCGTAGTTTGCCTCTCTACTTCACTGTACTTGTTGTTTAACTGTTACTACACTGGTAGCTCTAGCTACTTTACTTTCTTGTATCCGTGTGTACAGTGTGTGGCTGCTCCACCGCAAAAGAATTTCTCCCGCAAATGGAACATTTTTTCAAAATCTGTTTTTAGTTGTTTTTCAGACGTCACTGGTCGATGTACTATTGTTAACCAAAAAAACACAAGTCACTCTAAATAAGTGCATTTTTTCTTTTTTAAAAAAAATATTTTATCTGTGTATTTTAAACAAATGTGAAACGTGCCTTTTTTTAAAAAATAAAATCAATAGCAACATAAAGTTTGTTGTAGGAAAAAAAAAAGTATCTAAACAACAAGTGTTTGTGCAACAAGTGTTCCTGCTGAGCCGCAATTTAGGAACCTTCTCTCCCGTGTCGAATTAGATACAGTAAATCTATAAAATCGTAAAAATATGGATAAAATCCTTCCCAAGACAAAATAAATTCTAAAAAAATATATAAATGTTGACGAAACATTATTGCTAAACCACAATCCTTCTTTATTTCACCAAAACAAAAAACAAACAAATATCTAACTACCTGTTGCATTTGTGGTTTCGTAGATATTTTGCTTCTTATTCTCCTCGGATTGTGACCCTAGAGTTTATTAAACATTTTGCAGTGACCTTTTACTTTATGTTTTTCGTCATCATCTTGACCGCAATTTTTATATAAATCTTTGTGACATAATTTTTTTTTATGAATTTTATTCGTCGGTTTCGTACATAATAATAAATCAAGATAAAATTTTCAAACGAAAAAAGTGTAAAGATACAGAAGAAGATATAGTTTAGTGGGTTTATTTGGTAAATTTTTTTTTATCTGTGTTTTGATTGCTAAGTAAAATTTTTGTTTTTTTGCTTTTGTGTTGAGTGTCGAGAGTTGTATTTTTTTTTTACTGGAGAGTGATTCATTTGTTGGAAAGAAAAAGAAAAAAGATTAAGTTAATTTAATTGAGCTAAGCGCGCGTAAATTTTTTCGGCAACAAGCAACAAATTTGAAAGACAACGGCCTTCACGCTGGATATCATCAGTATGGAGCCGTTTTACGACGGAGACCTCAAGGATATATGGGATTCCGACTTAGATCCGGTAAGTTATTTATTTGTTAATAATCAAGTCTGGAATGAGATTTTTTTTAATCAGATTAAATATCATTAAACGTGAAGTATCTGTTAATAAATGTGATAGAAATTGAGTTTTGACTTTTATTCGTTCGGCGGGTTTGAAACAGATCTTTCAAAAGCTTGATTTAAAGTTCACTTTCTACACATTTCTCTGGGATCTCTATTCTTCTCTTCATGATCTCTGCTAACTAGCAATAATTTCTGGTCATTCATATGGCCAACAAGCTTTAGTTTTAGTGATTCGGATGAGTATACACAAAGTAAATTTGGATTCGTCAAACGTAGTGCTCAACTCCTTAAGATTTTAAAATTTTAAACAGTCAAATGTTAAGCAATAACTACGAAGCTTGGCGGTTATGTCTCTATATCTACACCCTCAATTATGTCAAATCCTTCGAAAAAGGAATAGATATTATGCCTTTCGTTTAAATGGCGCCCAACTTGAGCCCATTTTTAATTGCAGATTAAACTTGTTTTTATGAGTTTTAGCCTTGTTTAAGCAGATTTTCTACTCCATTCTCTACGTATATTATAAGCACACTATTCCAATACACTCCTCCTGACTATGCGAAGTTCAAGTTTCGCGAAAATGTAAGCGTCTGTACATGTTTCCATGTCAAGGCTTCTTAGACTTACAAAGTTTTAATTAGAAGATCGTCTAGAAGTCAGAATATAGACAGCAGTAAATTTCAAAGACGTCGTCATAGTACGTCGCTAAATGACTGCCGTTTGTCAGGCTAGGGTATTTCATATTTTATATTTTTATGGCCTTTTTATTTTTAAAGACTATCATACTATTTGTGACATAAGAAATAATTTAATGGAAGTTTCACATAAATGGAATGGAGCTTCACTTTTTAACAAATAGGCCAAGTACATATGTACATACATACTTGTAAAATGTTAATCGAGTGGTCACCTCTGAAAAAGATTTCGGATTTGGATTTTTGATTTCATTCTTGAGTTTTTGGATTGAGCTTAAGGTGATTCACATGTTGTCAAAAATCCCCCAGGGAGAGAAGTCCAAACAGGTTAAATCGCAACTTTCTGGTCTCGGAAACAAGTAATAACATATCGAAGAACTAGGTTATAAATAACAGAGTCGTTTTGCGCGCTGCTCCTTAAATAAATTTCAGTGGAATATAACATTCTGAGCATGGCATTCCCAGCTTTGATCCTTTGATACCCTTTTTCCACGATGTCCAAATGTGATATACAGACCAAACTGTACATTCGACAATTAATCAAGATACTTCCTTTCCACCTTAACCTTTCGTAGAAGATCGCAAACGTGTAAATTTCTAAAATAAAACCGATCACGTGAACTTAGATAGATGATCTTTCTCGATCGTGAGAAAACTTCATCTAACTGCATGCAATTTATTAAGATTTTTCCTTCTAAATGTCTTTACATTTGTGGGTCATTTCATGAGATTGTTACAACACCTGCTACTTGCTATTCGAATAGATGATAATTTATTCGAAATAATTTCGTTTTACAACCTTAGCCACTCTCCATGAACCGGTAACTGGTTAATTCGATTAACTTTAACCAATCTGTCTGCTAAGTAGTCAAATTAATTAATTCCCCACAGCTATCTACCCACCTGTGTATATATCTGTGTTGAATGGATCTTCTTAAAACACGTTTGCTTTTGTATCTGAAAAACCTTGACATACGAACTGATTCACTGTATCGTTACCGGCTTAGTACATCAATCCGATCGCCATTTATCCATAAAAAAAACATTTCGAACACTTTTGGCGGAAATAGAATGTCTATTTTTACATCTCTCTCTCTCATAGAAATAAAATTATTATTTTCTACAACTAAACAACTACAACCCTTTCAATAAGTCACCCATGCCATGCTACTACTACAACTCAGTTGTATTCTTGATAATCAGCAAAACTTATCGCTTGACGCCAATGTCTGCTTAGAAAATAATACAACACAACACATAAAAATAAAACTGGTTTTTGAAAAAAAAAAAAAAAAACGATTTACATTATAATTAAGCAACTTCTTGGAACCGCTATACTTATGCAAATATTTTAAATATTACACTCCTTTTCCAATAATTATTCACTGTACTATATTACTTAATAAAAACAAATAAAAACTCGTAATAGATGAACCTAAATTGTTGATAAGAAAAGTTCTTCAACAAACAAAACTTGACGTTTGGAATTTTTGGATGCGATTGTGTCAAATTGTCATCGTTGTCGTTGTCCCACCAATATAATTACTTTTCTTTTTTTAAACAATATTCTCTATCAATAAAAAAAAAAGAAAAAGAAATGTATTTCCCCTTATCAGTGATAAGGAATTTGTTGTGTTATTTTTCATAAATGATTCCTCTTATCGTAGGTCACCCTGTGCTTGAGAGTATCTTTATTTTAATAAGACAAAAAAAAACCTCCAAATGATGCACAAAGTCAAACAAAAAAAATAGTAGTAGAGTTGTAAGTTACCTATGCGCTAAAAGATACCGCAAATTAAAATGTTTTTCCATTTAGTACCAGTAAAAAAGAAAAAAAAATGAAGAAATCTGTCTACAGACTATTCACCTGAACGATGAATGAATTTAAATTGACTATCAATGCAAATTTTTCGTTGATTTTGAAATAAAAACCAAAAAATTCAACAAAAAACCTGAAATAAAATAGAAAGTGCTTAGCAACAGGCTGCGTTTTTTTCTTTTAAAATATATTTAATTTAAATTTAGTTTATTTGATTAGGTGGTGCTGCTGTTTGGTGGAGGTGAAGCAGGTGACCGACCACACTGATATTTTTTTCTGAGCGATTTTTATATTTCTTTTTGAGTTAAACATAGTTGAGTGGAATTTTGTTATCATTTGTACAAGAAGCTTAAATTAGGTTGTAAATTAATTGAAATTGATTTATAATAATTTCAGTGATACGGTTGTTATAAATAGCATATGGCTTAAGTATGTCCCAGTGCATTTCTAGTTATCACTTTTGATACAATTCGAATGATAGGGGGGGAGGTTCTGAAGTCTGTTTTAAGAATATAGATTTATGGGTCACAAATGAAAGACTGTCCTAGCTCAAGTGCAATGGATTTCGGCTTCTTCACTGATAGCTATCTATTAGCTCCTTAGTCCTTCGAGATAGGGCTTTACTGTTGTATTGCCTTATTAGCCCAAAAAAACGCGGTTGGCAAGTGTTATCCTTCGCTTGAATGACAAACACTTGTTGCTAGTACCATTTATCACTATGTATAACGGTCTTTCCTACCGGCCCTGTTTCATTGCATATTGAACCCTATATGTCAACATGTTCAAGACGCTGTGACCCCTGATATGTCTTCGAAATTAGCTTTTTAAAGGCAAGCGCTGTCCTTGTTTAGGTCCATTTTGTGGTGATCTAGAGTTCTCATTATTTCAATGGCATTCGCGCAATAGTCCACCATCATCAGCCTTCACTTTGAACAACTATCACTAGTAAGTGCCATCCCTCCATCTATCTATTAATTTAATATCAACAAGCCATTCAATCGAATTCAATTAATTTGCTAATTGGTTTTATAACTCAATAATCATACACTTCTTCGGCATTCATTAAATCTCATTACCGAATCGTTATTTTTCCGTCTCCAATCTCTCCAATAACATCTTGAAAATGTGTGCTTTGCTTTGTATACAAACAAACATCCATGACTTTCAAATTTTAATTTTTCTTTTTTTTTTGTTATTTTCTTTTTCTTTTAAGCAATTGTTTCAAGACAAGTCTAACAGGCTGTGTCTATTGTTAATCTTTAAATCTTTTTTGAGTACAACGTTCAATTTCTACTTCTACTAGCAGTAGGACTACCCTCTCTCTAGCGCTCATTATTGAATGATTGGCTCCACTGCACTGGTGTGGATTATAGCTTGTACGAGTGGCTTAACTGCTACTTAAAATCATAAAAAACACGGTTTGCAACAAAAGTTAAATACACTATCCACTACTTTCTAAATGGATTTTGTTTCTTTTTTTTTTTTGTTTTCCTTAACTTTGAGACGCCTTGTATGGAATATATAAGTTGTGGAGCTATTTATGGGCGAACACACACAAGATACAAAAAAACAAAAAATCGATTCAGGACAAAACAATAAACCCTTGAGGGTTTGGTTTTTTTTTTGAGATACGCCCATGAGGGTGGCTTAAGTGAGCTTAGCCTGCATGTCGATACATTTTTTTTTGTATAATTTTTACAACCAATATCTGATAAATAAGAAAATGAGTTGTATCCTGAGTGGATATGGTTCATAATGTGTCTGGAAAATGAGTCTAAAATCATTTGAATTTATGGCGCTGAAATTTAATGCAATTAAAGTGCAGGTTTTCCATTTTCCGAGTGTGGTAGGTGGTGCAGCTTTTGTTGATTAGTTTTATGGGAGATGGGAGGCAAGAAAACGTGAGACTGGCGCCAGTTCACGAGAGGTGTCAGTGGAAATACTTGACCGCCTGGTTTCTCAGATAAAATGATCTAACTTCTCTCGTTTCCGAACAAAGAAATGTCAAAAACCTTTCGAAAATCCACACCTCTTGCGACCGATTTTTCTACATCTCAAACCTGTGTAAATTGATCGACAAAATGTGTATAGACAGCGTCCATGTAGAACATGTTATACATGCAAAAATAAAGTTTTATTGCTCTTGTTTAGAATGTAGGTGTTAATAATATTTCCTGTTGATTGTTGTTTTCATTATTTGTGCTATACAACTGCGAAACAGATTCCTGGAATGTTTTTTTTTTTCTCCCAAAAAAAAAATACACATGTATACGCATAACCTAGATTGCCGTTGGGGTTCCCCACCTCTAATGTATGAATCAACTTTTGTCTAATAAACGATTCCAAAGAAGAGTGTCTCTGAGGAGAGGAAAAAAATCTGTAAAATTTGCGTTAACTCACGTCTGTGTGGTAATTATCACCGAATACAATTGACACACTCATGACATCTATTTTTCGGACATGTGTATCTCAAATAGATACACAAATACTTTTGATGTGTAAAATTCAAATTAGCAGAGAATTGTAATGTAGGCACTGGCAGTTTTAAGAAAGATATTCACTTGGATTAAATTGAGGGAAATGAGACGGCTTCGATCGGGATCTTGATCTGTTTGATCTGCATCTGGATCTTGATCTGTCTGATCGGGATCTGGATCTTGATCTGTTTGATCGGGATCTGGATCTTCATCTGTTTGATCAGGATCTGGATCTTAATCTGTCTGATCTTCTTTCCAAATGTCAGGCATTAATTCTATGAATCTATTTTGGATAAACGCTTGTACCAGTTGGTACCCAAACCAAGGATTAAACCCGTTTAATTGCAATCCAAATAAAATCCACCTTAAGTTCTCCTTCAAGTCAATGAGTAACCGCTTTCTTCATCGAATCAAGTGCTAATTTGTTGTTTCCACTGCGAACAATTAGTTATATGAATTTGCGTCAAAGCACACTAATTTATAAAATTTTCGACTAAACTTTTGTTTACTCACAATTTTATTTTTTTGCATTCTAAGGTCCACTTTGTAAGTACTTTCGTTGTCAGCGATAATGTTAAAATTAGAATTGCTGTACTTTTTTAATAAATCATCCAAAAAGCCAATCTTACTCATTTTCTATTTCCATTCCCACGAGACTGATAAACCGAAATGAACCTAATCCATCTTCATTTACGAAACATCCCCGAAATCAATTTAGAAGTCGAAGATTGTTAGAAATAGGATTACAATTCCAAATCCAATTCGAGCTCGAAATTAGGGTAAAAGATACTTTTTAGCGGGTGCCCGCAACATCATATGCGAAATCATTTGAAAACATGTTGTAAAAGAAAACGTTTTTTGTTTTATTTTGAAGATACACAGCCTTATCGTGGTGCCGATAAGAAATAAAACAATTTCTCCCGCACAGATACAAAATAATGTGTTATCACACACGTACTGGAGGCAGAAAACAGAAAAAATAAATGTCAAAACGATTAATTTCCTCTTTTATTTTTTGTTTCTCTGCAATGTGAGTGTTTTTTTTTTTTTTTTGGAGAGTTTTTGAGCTATAATGAGTCTTATTACAGAGTTTTTTCCTTTTGGCATTCCTAAAGATTGAAGGCGGGAGATGATAAGAACCCAAAGTACAGAGGTTTTATCAGTAATTTTTGAGATTTGATGGGTATTTATATGTCATCATCGTCACCCTCGTGAAATATGAGAATGTGTGTCTCCTCGCTTGTTGTTAAATGAGATTCTGGTTTTAGAAAGAGAAAAAAAGATTGTTATTTATAGTTCCTTTCGGATGCGGAGAATTGATAATTGAGTGTTGGCCAGAGAAAGTAATTACTATCAACCCCTATGGTGGCTACAGGGGGATGGATGGATGTATGATATGATGGTGATGATGAAGTGCCAGCATACGGAAAACTACAGAATGACCTAGTGACTTCGTCACACAAAGAAAAACAGAAGAGAGGAAACAGAGAAGATCGGGAAAGAAAGAATAATGAAGTCTGTGATGTAGTCAACCACGTGTGAGGCTGTTTATCGGATATATAGGGGTGTTTGCGGTTCTAATTACTTTAAATATGCATGACATAGGGTGAGTCTGGGATGATTCTTGTTAACATGTCGATAAACATTTCGGATAGTAGTGGTTGGCATTTATGAAAAGTTTAACAATAATTTGAATAATTTTCAGAGAATTTGCATATCTCTTGATGGTTAGTATGCGACAAGAATACAATTTACATTTGACAGACAGACAACCTTCCCTTGTTATCTTTTTATAAAAAACAGGGATCTTCTTACTAAAACACTTATCCATTTCCCTGTTTAAAGCCTGGTAGATCACTGAAGATCATTTCGATCACTCGGCATTTCGCCGCCGCTCAACAGCAGTTGAGCTTAAAGTTCATGTTTCTACTTAAAAACTCAATCTATCTAACCACAATCGATTACTCATCTCCACCTTAATCAAATTCATTATTTCATTTCTGTTTCTCAGTTTCTCAGAAAACCCACAACATCAAAGTAAATTAATGAGAATAACTCAGTAAACATGAAACTTGCACAACTCCGCCGAGATTTCAAAATTCGATATACCTATTCCCGATCGAACTGTGTGCCCCTTGCAACTAGCTTAATTGAAGGACACAGAAATATCTTTGCCACAAAAATGGAAGAAGAAAAAAAAAGGCAAAATTTATTGAAAGTCCACCCGTCAAATCCGTCAAAATGATGATTTTCCATCTGTCTGGCGCAACAGACAAACAATCCAATGGTGGCGGTGGCTCATGTCGATTTCATTCATGAAAATTGCATTTGCAATGCGCAAAGTCCCCGAGTGAGATACCCCCCAAAGTGTATGAGAATTATCGTGCCTCATTGTACGCCTTGCGTGATGATGTGAAGATCGTCATCATCCAACTCGCGCACATTGCCAAACAATGAGCGATGTTCATGTTAGATACTTTTTCTTTTTTTTTTGGGTAGGAGGATAGGTACACTCAGTACTGTGCAATAGATTGAATATCCATCGGATCTCATCCAATTAACCTAAAAATGTCAAATGCATGTGGTTAAGGCATAAATCCGACAATTTCATTGTCTACAGATACACTGATACTGTTGGATCTTTTTTGTGTCACTTTTTTGGAATTCCGCTGATAGTATTTCTTTTCTTCTTCCCTATGTGTTGGGGGGCTCTTCAGACTTCCTTTTTGTTTCACGTAAGCTGTGTGTATAGCTCCAGAAATGGATAAGTGAAGTAAAAAACAAACAAACAAAAAAAATCGCTAACCGACGACGAACCTCTCGCTCCATATATGACGCGCTGTGCGGGTTGTATGAAAACGGGTCATCTGTCGTTAGTCTTACTTCTATGGTTTGTACGGCTTCCGCTAGCTTTGGAAAGGGAATTTTCACCATCTTAAGGCCACCTACATCCACGTTTGCCATGGAGTTTCAACAGACGATCTGTTGATGGTTTTTTACCGGCATTTTTACAATGACTTTGCAGTCACTAGTGGTAGACATTTGAATTGAATAATAAATCAAACATCTGCGCATGAGTTGGGCTTTTGAAAAATTGACGACGGCTAAAAGTGTGGATTTGTGCATTTTATCCCACGGGTATAAATTGATTGTGAGATGCACGCGACTGGCTGTCTTGTCGTTGGTTTAATGGGAACGATTAGGTGTGAAATGGTCATCAAACGCAACGTTTAGCCGTCTTAACTTGGCAATCATTGGGGAGGTACATTGGTGTACGAAGTGGGATATTGAAGTGCACTTTTGGAGCTATAAATGGAAAGACTTAAACCTGGTGGAAATATCTTCTTTTAAAAAAAGACAAGGCAATCGTTTTGGATACAAGAAAGTAGGCGAAGATCTCAAACAAAGCTTCAAGTAGCGAAATGATTCTGAATCGGAAGGTGTACGAAGTGGAAATGTGAATGCTTCTTCATAATCTTTAGGTGCATCCAGACCGAGCGAAATATTTCAGAAAGATTTAAAAAACGTGACTGAAGGAAATGGGAAACGTTTCAGAAACATTTTGAGGTGGTGTTCGAGCAACTATCAACTTCGTTTAAGTATCCCAAGTGGCTGCAATTATTTCCCAACTCTTGCTCTCCATTGTATCTATCATTTCCTTGTATCTCTCTATATGCATGAGTAGAAAAGAAAATATGTATCTCACCAGGTCAATACCACTCAAGTGCAACAAGGCCATCAATGCATATCATTTGAAACCCGATACCCGTCACAAATTGTTACTTGTCAAGGTTTTCTATCATCATAAAGGCACAACAAAGTCAAAGTTCGTTAGTAACAATTTAACTAGCTGTATCTAGAGTACAAGTTATACATCAAATAACAGATACACAAAGAGATATGCTAATGAGCAAGAGAAAAAACTAAATCAGCTCATTTTCTTATTCTCAACTCACTCTACCCGTACCACCGTTGACAATATTTTATTATGTGGTCATCAAACTATACAATCAAAATTTCAAAACAAAAATATTTTGGATTCTAAGCAAAGATAAATAACAAGACAAGACAATGTGAAAGAGACACCACCTCGCCTAGTAGTAGTAGATACTCGTACTATTGCCTTAGAAGATGTATCTTTTGCTTGGCGCATGTTCCATTTCAGTGACCCGTTCTTGCCTCCATTCTCTTCTCACATTGAACTAATAACAAGAAGAAAATGATGAATGCACTCGGAATACCGGCAATAAATATAAAAAGAAACGAACCAGAGGAAAAAGAGGAATTGGCCAATAATAATAAAAATATGCTTTTTTTTCTGCCTTCCTTTCCATCTTTTCTGCTGCTTCCCTATAGTCTTTTTATTTTACGGATTTCTAACATTATCGGACGTTGACTTTGAGTGCTGTTATAACCACCATTCAGGAAAAGGGGGAAGTCAAGAAGCGATCTAAGAAGAACGATCTTCTGGTAATGATGATCTTTTCCCCGTGCGTTTCTGAAAAAAAAAAAAGAAAAGAAGAATTTATCGATGCGATACGCGAAATGGGATTACATTTTTTCCCTAATGGCGACAGATATGTACACACATATAGTACAGCGGTCGAAGGAGACAATAAAAGAGAAGAATTGATCACCTGTTACGTAGGGGACATTCTGGGTTTCTTCTTTTTTTTTTTTTTTCATTCATTATGAATTTCTTGTGTCACTGACGGACATATCGATCGTCAAATCCGGATGTAAAGGTTTTGTTCCGTTTCGGGGGATGTACGTGAATGAAATTCATTATTTAGTGTCGAAATTTTTGAAGATTTACTGGTAAAGATAGATAATTAGGCATCCGGGTGGAGTAGGAATGAGATGACAGGAAGGGTTGGTAGGAGGTGCCAGATAAATGGACGGACAAGGTCTATCATTAATATTTGTCCACGTTACAAACTATGTATGTACGTATCAAACTTTGCCCTTTTGATGGAGTATGAAGCTCGTAATTTTAGACAAAAATTGGCTCATGTTCTAAAAAAACGTGGACTAGTGAGTATCTTTGAGAGATCTGTGGCTTCTCCCCATTTCCTCATCCTGTAGGTTTCTATTATCAGAGCTATGAGTGCTCCTCAGTCGGAGCTATGTCCTTACATTCTCTTTCAGCAACAAGTATCTAAATATATCCATCATGACCGGTACGAACCACACCACCTCATTACCCGTATCTTTTGTGTAACTTTCGTCTTTTCCACCTCTAAATTAGCAATTTTTTGACTTTCCAATGATTTTCCAAAAAAAAAAAAAACTAAAAGGAAACATAAAAACTTTCTATAACAGATACATACACCCTACTATTTATTAAACCCTTTTACTCACTTAAAATTATTTCAATTATACCTATATTGCCTAACGCAAGGGCCCTGTCGCTTAATTAAAAATTTAACTCTTCACTACCAAGAAACGAAAGACGAAGAAAAAAAAACAAAATAAAAACCTATCTATAAATTCATTAAAAATGTATCTCTTGCTTGTTTTTTATTTCCTCTCCGCGCTGGCTGTGATTTGCAGAAAGTTTAAAACAATTTTCACTTTAAATATATATATATGTCGGTACATATGTACACAGAGAGAAGAAGATTATTCCCACGTTTGTTTGAGTCACGTTTTTCCCCGCTCTTAAGTTTTCTTCACCACTGTTGCTGCTTCTTCGTCATTTTTATTTTTTTTTATTTTTTCAGCACTTCTTTGAGTATTATTTAAATTATTATGTGTTTATTTTTTTTTTTTATTTTATTTTCTCCAACTATCGTTTGGCGTTTTATGTGACCGCCTTGTTGCTCTCGGTATCAAGCGAGCTGATCAATTGAATTTTTTTTCTTTTTATATTGTTGTCTGTTGCTGTTTCTTGTTTATATCTCAAGAAGTGATTGTCAGCTTTGAAAACCATCACCTAAAAGAAGAAGAGACTGCAATTGACTTTCTATTTAGCTAGATGGAGACTTTTTTCTCTCTTATTGTGCTGGGGAGGATTGTTTGTATTTGCCAATAAAATTGGTCCTACAATTTTAAAACATACCCTCGGTCTTTTATCCTTGAGTATTATTTCCGCCTTTCATCCTTCATTACTTGTTAATTTAGCACAAACAAGTGGATTCGTTTCTCCAAAAAATATAACCATCATAAAGTACATATGTATGCAAGCATGTACACACATAAGTCTACACCATCGTCTATTATACGTAATTTCAGTTCCTGTGTAAACACATTACACAAAATTCACTAGAGCGTAGTTAATTCTACGAGTAACGAACGTTATATATTGGCGCTATCTGCGTATCTATTATATGTTTTTTTCCTTGCAGTTTTTTTCCCTTTAGTGTTACTCTATAGTAATGTTCAATTAACTTTGATAATCAGGTCTGATTTAATACAATTGAAAATTAAGCGTTAGATTCATTTGATCGATTAAAGTGAGAGAAGGTGAAGGTACTATTTTTAGCTTTTGTTATGTGTCAACACTTGTTTTTTTTGCTTAGAGTACTTAATCTATTTCAGGTTATTTTTTTGTGTTATACGTCAGTTGATAGAGGAGTGACATGACTATTGGAATGTTAAGTATGTTTTCTTGTTTACTTCAACTATCTTCTATTTGACATTAGTGCTGTAGTACCAAATGAAGTTTTCAATTTAGCTGTCAATTTCACTTTAGAATTTTTCTGACCCTGATTCAAGTGCAGCTTATGATGTCTCTATTCTCTGAAAGTGGGTTCCGTAGCTCAGCTCTTCAATTCAATCTCAGAAAAAACATAAAACGTTTTTTTCACAACCCGACGTCCGACAACCATTCGCGTTCCTTAATT
The DNA here is from genome assembly GCA_949716465.1 of Chalcosyrphus nemorum. NCBI lineage: Eukaryota > Metazoa > Arthropoda > Insecta > Diptera > Syrphidae > Chalcosyrphus > Chalcosyrphus nemorum. The sequence goes on along the minus strand of OX454334.1, from coordinate 57,106,608 downwards.
GTCAATTTTTCCACTTCGTACACCTTGCAAACACTAAAATTGCATTGCACCTTGCGCTGAAATTACGTTCAATTTTCTGTTAAATAGAAAAGTAAAAATGCCGGGCCAACATGTTGAAAATATTTTTCGTCTCCTTTAAATTTTTATAACTATAATTTTTTTTTATTACACTTCGTATACCAAACCATCATCAAATTTGTCTAATTAAGTTTTTTTTATTGCGATTCGCAAGAAATTTTAAAGCCAAGTTTTTAAGTAGCGATAAAAATACCCGTAGCTACTGCTGACAGCTAAGTTTGAGGTAAGAAAGTATGAAAAATCGAAACTTTAAGTTTATTTTTATGTTCAACCCGTTGAGAAGTTTTAAGTTTGAATAGAAAGGTAAAGCACCTTTTGCTAAAAATGGTGTAAATTTCAAAAACAAAAAAAAAATCAAAAAAATTTAGCAATAAATTGTTGCAAGTCTAGCATTCAGCGAGGTCACGGAATGGAATTTTTCAACAGCAAGTTTTTAGTGCAATAACATGTGCAAAAATCCATTTATTTGCAAAAAAGCCTTATTTTTTTGCATTCTGATAGAAATTTTCTTTTATTTTTCTGTTGAGTAAAAGTCAAAGATAAGCAATAAAACATAAAAATAAAAAACAAAACCGACGTCAAGAGCTTATAACATTTAGTTACTTTTGCAATTCTATATGACCCATGTTTGCGCGAAGACTACAAAAAGGTAAACGCAATTGCGTACTTTGGCCTTTTTGAAATTGTACACCCCAGCAGAAAAAAATCCATTCGTACTCGTCGTCGTCTGTGGTATGCAAAATTATGATGTCGGTTATACGATATGGGTTCAAACAAGTGTTACTTACCTTTATTATCCAAATTGGAAGCAAACACAAAATCTGTTTCTAAAATTGGCGAGACAATTGGTTTAGTTAACCAGTCAAGTGGTGCAAAAGGAACTTGTTTTAGATATTTAGGTCGGCTAGAATGTGATTAGATAGAAGAATATGTCTAGATTGACCTTTACTGTCTATATTGCATGTGATAGTATCATCAAAAATCAATGTTTTGCATTGAAAATTTGCACGCAAACAACAGCTACAGTATACAGAGATACAAAAAAAAATTAACTGAAATTACCATACATTTCTCTCTGATATCAATTTGCCATTTATTTTGTAGTGTGAGAGAGCAACAATACTATACTCATACTGAAGCGCCAAATGACTTGTTTACAATCAACATTTTATGATTCATAGCCCGCAACAGATTGTTTCTGTTCTACATGCTCAAGCTCGTACTGAAATATTTCGCTTCTATTGTAATTAAGTAAAACAACTCTCTTTTTTTTGTGCTTTCTGTACTCTCCTCTGCTTATTATCTTAATTGTTCTTCGTAACACTTTGCAGTTTGTTATCAATGAAAAATGAACGACACAAAAGATTGTATATAAAAGTTTGCGCAACAGCGACGACCTGTCATAAAGAAATTCCCCGTAACTCAATGACATCTATTTCAAATAAGATCATGATCGTTGCCTCTTTTTATATAAAAGTATCTTTAATGATCGTGCTCTTATGGATCAATAGGGAATGCATCTGTGGGGTTGTTTATTTCATTGTGATGGGAATTCCCATAAAGTGTATGTAGATTTGAGGAAAACAAAAAAAAATATCTCATTGATAATATACAAGGGGGTTTTAAATATTGAATTTGAAGTGGGAATACCACAATCATGAACTTCCTAGTAATTCATATTTTTTATTTTAATTACTGTTCAACGAAAATACAAATTAAAGTCCATTGGCGTCAATAGATAACCTTCATACAACCAGTTGTAGATTCGTAGTAAATTGGCATCTTTCAACACCTTCTCCTGTCAATTAAATTCTTTTGACGTTTCAAAGTGCCTTAATATACTTGAACAGATATTACGACGTGAAACGGAACAAGTTGGATTTGAGTACTAGTGGCGCTTAAGATTTTACATTCCTTAGATACACATCGGCGATCTTGTGAGTTCAATCAGTTAAGGTGGTAGGTATCTGTCTAAATTTGTCAGACGGATGTAAGTACGACAAAGATATGTGAAGATCTCTTATGTTTTTTCTAAGCCCAATGATTCATGTCTAAAATATTGAGTAGTTATTTGTTCATCGAATAGAAATAAATATTTAGAGCAGTGGGTTATGTAATGGAGTCATTGCAATGTTTTTATGTGGAAATAGCGGAGGTCCAACTTCGTATCCTTGAGGTAGCATGAAAGTGAAATAGTATACAATTAGTTATTCGCTGTTGGCGAAGGTATCTATTGATGGATAAAATCTGTATTCAAAGTCATACTAAAATTTCCATACAACTTACATAACTACTCATACCCACCAAACAGTGCCATTCTCTTCCGATTAATCTCCCATTAAAAACAATTCACATCGACTCGGCGCCGGCACATAAATTCCAGACAATTTTTATTTTTTTCACTGATTACCACATATTTCTTAGAAGAGATCCTTATCTTCATTACCAGTCAATGAAACAGACCTCATGTTTTATGTACTAACAGAGTACTTACCAGATAATTCGTTTCTAATCACCTCCACACTGCAGTTTACTTGCAGCAACACACGCCCATGATTCTTTTTGCAGTAAAAAAAAATATATAACGACAAGCAAAACTAGATTCAACTAATTCTCCACCTGTTAAGTAATCACACCACCACTCAACAACTATCCATTTATAAACCATCGATCGGCTGATATTATAAGCCCAACTGCAACTGGTTCAACTTTTGCAAGAGATACACTTTACACACAAAGATATGCACGCAGATATTTCTTCTCCTCTTTATGTATATCTTATACTTTTTTGCATTTGTTATACCTACACGCAATCATCAGCTAACGGTAGCTATTTAAAATTGCAACGACTCTAATTTCGTTCACATTTTGTTGCATTTAATATAATGTAATCAATATAATTATAAAGAAAAATAACCATAACTATACAAACGGCTACCACCTCACCAAATGTATCTTTTTCGCCCATAAAATCCGGTTCAATTACAATTGGTAGACAGACAGGCGCAGCCCAGACAAAGTGAAAGTAGTAGATAAGTCAATCACTCATTGGTTTTACTTATATTTTTATTTTATTCAAAAGAAAAAATACATTTTACCATTTTACTCTATAAGGCAACAAAGGGGAACAAAATTATGTAAAAAAAAAAAGAAGAAAAAAAAAATGGTAACACTGTGCTTAAGATAAGACCTCCATTCGGGTGGGAGAGGCAAATTTGTTAAGCTTTCAGATTTGCTTGCAAAAATAGCTAGCAATTTTTATATAAATGAATTTGTTGCCAATTATAATGGTATATAGATTGATATTGATTGCAGATTTCGTAAATACGAGGTTGCAGTTTATTTTTTTCTTTCACTTCGACTTCTTTGTATGATAACCTATACCGGGGATTCGAATTTCATATGAGGTGTGTAATTTTTTTTTTTTTTTTTTTTTTTTTTTTTTTTCATTTAAGCAAAAGTGCATAACTGTGTACAGAGTTGAATGAAACTGAAAGCGTTTTCCGTTTTATGATATCACAGGGATTTGGATTTTGATGAGGTTTTTACTTTCTTTGATGATTTATTGAATTACATTTACGATAGCTACAATATATATATATAATTTTTTTTTTTTTTTGTTAAATGAAGTAAGGATTGAGTAACACAAAGGTAAGCACCGCCACAAGTGGAGTATTGCACGAGATCGATGACATACAGGTATGAAAGGCCAATGGGATTTAGAGAGGTGACGATAAACTTGTGAAGTTGGATTACCTTGTAGCGTTTTATAACTTCAATTACCAGTATTGGTATCAGAGTACAAGTGGCTTTTATTATAGGTGATTGCTAAACGCTTTAGCATGAATGCATACCAATCTCTTTTATAAATGAAACTGCTGACTACTACTTGATGAAAGATATGAGTTTTTTTTTTGGGATACAGATATTTCCTTAAACCTACTTTATCTGTGTAATCTTACTTAAGAAACTTATCATAACTTAAATATTCACACTCCACAAGACAACTTCATAAGACCATTCCATACTCTTTGCATGACGAACTAAATCTTAAAATTTCTGGAAAATAATTTTAGATAAACAGTACGAGTATTGTGATGATTACATAGATTACTCTATACATTACCGAATCAAATAAATTTGAAAGAAAAAACCGGCACTGAATAGCCTGGTAATTTCCTTGGAAATCGTGTTATAAATTAAATCTTTCCACATACTATAACCACGCATATCACTCCTTCTGACATGTATCTAAAGTACAATAAACGCACATAGTAAAATTCACACCAATAAACAGTGTGACCAAACAAACACAATCAAAAATGAAACCATAAAAATGAGCCAAACTACACACCCGAAGAAGAATGGCGCAATGCGTACTTAAGCAGGTCACGCATGCGTTTCAAACAACAAAACGCATAAAAACTACGAAGAGTACTTGTGAATTAAGTGTCTTCATGCGAGTATATGTATTATATATGTACATTGACTCTTTTTTTTTCTTTTATTTTTCCCTCTTTAAATTCTCTTTAATATTTTTGCTGCCTTGTTGTTCTTCTTAAGCTTCTTTTTTTTATAATTTTCTATCGAATTGCTCGAATTAAATGTCATGAATACCAATTTTGTTAGCTTCACACACCGGTGTAGTGTGTGTCTATCGTCGTCGGTGTCATCTATGCGCAGAGAATCACAAATTAAGTGTTTCAAAGAGTTATAAAAGTATCTAAAAATGAAGGAATTAAAAAACGACAAACGAAAAAAAAATGCCGGTGCGACTTTTGTCAGTTCACACTACCACTTAGATACTGTATCTAACTGTATATCTAAATGAGTATGGAGATATTTCAAGCCAGGTTGGTGGTTCTCTATCGTTTCTTATAAATTCACTTGATATACATAAACGGCTTCTACACCTCGTAGATACAGTTAAAAGGTAAGTGAGAGAAGGTGATCACCACTACCACATGGTAGACACCTGAGGCCGGCATTATTATTTTTTTTTATTATGATTATTCGATGGTGATGGTGATAATGATGAGCTCATGAGAAGTCCAACAAAATTGTATCTATGTATCTATGCAAACTTAATAAAACAGGTTCAATTGGTCTAAAAGAAATTATTATATAAATGTATCTACTATTAATCAAAAAAAAAAATGTATGGAAAGAAATACCAGAGGGAATAGACGATATATAGTAGATGAATAGTAAGAGGTAGCAGCAACAAGAAAAAAAAAAAACAAGAAACCAACGGCCCTGGTTGGAATTTCTTGCACGAAATAACCTGCTTTTTCATTGGAAACGAAATGAAGAATATTCGTATAAAAAAGATTTGCATTTTCTTTTGCACACACTAGAATAAGTATGTATAGAGGAGAATGGTAACTTGTTTGTTTTTTAGCCTCTTGGTTGGGTATAGTGAAATAAATTCTTAGTACAAGCATGTGCATGAGTAATTGCACGAAAGAGAGTGGAAAAGATACATTTTTCTTATTTGTGCTCTGAAGAATGCTGATTTAAGTTAAAGTGAAGGAGCTTTCGTGTAGAATAATAAATTTTCTCTGTGAATTTTGAATTGGTGTTTGTCAGGAAAGTGAGATAAAAGAAAATAATTGGAGTGCCAAAAGATTCTAGTTGGGGACATGTACTTTTAACAAAATCATTCAAGAGTAACTTAGGGACGATTTCTTCATAAGAGAGACTGGAGTTTAGACAAGTATTTATATTCATCTTCAATAAAGATGCTTCTCCAAATTTTGGCTCATGAAAAAAATATACCAACATTTTCATTCACTATTTATCTTCAATCAGATAAGACAACATTTCAAAAGGTGTTTTGTGTCTTGTTTGACATTTCTCACTTTCACCACCTCCCCTTTTACTATCTTCCACTTCCTACATAAATGATAGAGATAAGAAACAATTCAATCGTAATTTAAAAAGACAAAATAAAGAAGAAATATACAATGCCACTGGCAAAAAGTGTCTGCAAAAATCTTGATAAATCAACCTTTTGTGTGTTCATTCTGAGACACAAGAGTGGTGCTGGTGACTTGTGCGAAACACGAAAAATATATCTGTATGTAGCTATAACCACTGTAGATAAAGTGTGTATCTTATTGGGTTTTTGGGCCAACTCAAGCTTACTTTTAAGACTTTATTTTTTTTGTAATAATCCCACGTGAGGTTCTGTACAAATAAATCAAGAAGAGGCGGAAAAAAAAAAATCAGGTGAAAGGTTATAAATAAATCCAGAAACCATTCAAAAGTAATTTTCCAGTCGAAAGAAAAATCAAAAACCGAAGATCATTGACTTTTTCATTACAAATATACACGACGCGGCGGTGGCTCTAGTTTGGGCAAGAGGGCTCATTCTAATTGATTTTTGCCCAAAAGAGAAATATTTAATTCTTCTTCTTCTTATTTTTTTTTTTTAAAACGAAACAGGAAAGGTAAAGTAAAGGGAATGGGGGAAAAAATAATGGAGATATAAACAGTTTGTTCTTTCAACGTGTAGATGTGAAGTGTAAATGGTTTGGAAATATCGTTCGGTAATTGCACTATTAATTGGAGTTTCTACGAATTAACTTTGATTTGATGGAAGAACTACTTAGGGGTTTTTTTTTCTTCTTCTCTTTTTCTCTTGAATGGATGAACAAATGTGAAAGAAACAAGTTAGGGCCCCAAGAGGTTGCCCTGTGGCTGTCAATGAGTGCTTCGATGTGATGATTTGTTGGGTAATAAATTGTTTTTATATTCTTTACTCTATAACTTCGTAAGGATATTAAAAATCTGTGAGCTCTATATGATAGATACTTTGATAATAATTTTCAGCTTTTTCGCAGTCTCTTTTTTAAAAAAATCTGAACAAAATTCTAACTAGCTGGAACAGATTCCTGGTGTTAATCCACTTCTGATACTTTCCCCATCAGCCACTTCTGACAGTCTTCACAGAGTGGTTGCCAAATAGCCTTATCAATCTTTTTTAAAGGAGAAATGGGGGGCTTTCTTCAAAGTCGAAATCTCTTTAAATTCCCTTTCGAAAGAAACCCAATAAATAAATTTCACCTGCCTGCAATAAAATCAAGATAAGACTGGTAAAAATAAAAGCCTATTTATCTTTTTTGTTGCACTCGAATTGCATTCGTAATGATAAAGTTTAACTCTCTTGATTCATTTACTTTACACAATATTTTTTCATATTTGTTTGTTTGAAAAATAACAACAATTTATTTAAAATGTTATTTATTTGTATTTGTCACGGGGACTGAATGCTCTTACTCTAAGATAAGATATAACTCTAAATAGGTATTGGGTTTTTAGGAAAAGGGGGGTTTTCTTTCCCGCCCGACAGTGATATATAATTGAAAAGTTTTATTAGATGTTGAAGATATGGTTCAAAATCAATAAATAAATTAAAAAAAAAAATACTACAAACAAAGATAGTTATTTAATTTAATGTTGAAAATCTAAGTGCATCCTCAACACTTAATGAGAAGTCACGTTTTATTTTGAATTTTTCGTTCATATTGCTATCTTAACTTCCTGTTTGTGATAAGTAAAAGATTGTCTTTGATTGAGGACAATTAAGTGAGGAAATTACTTAAGTGTATTGCTAATAAAAATGAAGATTTCAGTGATAATAAATTGCGAAATGATCAGAGATAAGAGGGTTCTGAGAATTTTCTCAAAAAAATAAAAAAGCCCTGAGATTGCCAATGGTTTTTTGAGGAAATTTATTTATTGGTCAAGTGCTTCTCAAGGGCTGAAATGAGTTTATTTTTAATCAGGATATTTCGGCAACCATGAATGAAATCAATGACATATTAGATTACCATCAAACTTCATACAGTAACCTTTTCTATTTTCTATCTTCAAAGCTTCCCTTATCCACTTTGTTCTGGCCAAGTCGTCTGTCCAATTCTGTCCAAATCATCTACATTGACTTATCAGTTTTCTAAAAAAATTCGAATAGTTAAAACCTGAGCATCAGATGCATCTAAAGATTCTGAATTGGAATGCTGCCCAAGTTTAATGTTCCACTTCTGACACTTCCATTTCTCAACTTAATGATGGATTAAACGAACCCAACTTCTTAATGAGGTTCTTAAATCATGGATGTTGATGCGGATTCTTAATAAAATCCATTATTTTCAAACTCTCCCTCTGCCTTCCTTTCTTAATACCCATTCATCGCTTCCCCACTTCTGACACCTCAACGTCTCATTGCGATTGCCTACCTCTTGCACTTTCAATATGGTATTCCCACCGATTACTGGTCTGGTTAATAGCTTAATTCCATTCCCATCCACCTTCACTCCTACAAATGGAATAATAATTAGAAGAAAAAAAAATTCACACATTATGCAACTAGATCAGTCTCACATGCCCATTCAACTACCGACAAACTATCCCCATATGCAAAACCCATTGACGGAAGGAAGCTCGTGGTTTTGAATTACAAAAAGTTTTACTGCACACAGATAAACGACGACGACAACAGCAGACAGTGTGTTCCATGCAGTTTACTTAATTATAAGGTCAATCCGAGGTTCTGCAGAGTCTGCTTACTAAAAAGCAAGGTAAAGTAACGAAAAAATGATCACCATCGTCGCGTCGGCCATCACCGCTGACCATCATCAGCAGTATTAAACTATTTTTTGTGAACTTTTTAATATGCACAACATGGCAAAAAGTTACTGCTTACTGCTGCTGCTGCTGTTGCTGCTACTGCCCGGTGTTGGATTTAATTGTAGAAGAGAAAGGCAGGAAAGCAACAGCAGCAGCAGAAGTAGTGGGCAATTCCATCCACTTTGGATTGCGCGATTTATTTTTTTTCGCTTCGAAGAATTGAAGAAAGTTTTCGAATTCATGAATCATTTGGTCGTGAATGGTAAAATAGTGGAAAAAAAAATTATAACCAAATCCGTTGTTCGTGCCTGGAAGCTATAATAATGGGTTTCGCAATGTAGCCCTTGGTTACAATTTTTTTTCCTTACATGTTAACTCCTATTGTGTTTCGATCAGCAGGTTATAATTAAATGAAACTACATTAATTTTTTTTAATTGTTACCACGATTAGATGCACGGCAATTCATAGAGACAAATATCTATCTATTGCTACACTTTTCATTTCTTTTCTAAAACTCGATGTAGGGCATGAATCATACACACAAAAATGTAGAATGAAAGTAGCTCTATGTACTCCACCCACAAAAGTTGCAAACAAGTTCGACAAATAGTCAAATTTGCACCCTCCACACACACACACATGAAAACCACACAAAAACATACTCAAACAAAAGCCACTGGTGTCATTTCATGATCACATTGACTGTCAAATATCTGACATCAACCTTAAGATACATAGATACTCAATAGCTGTTGGTGTCTACACAAAACAAAACAAAAAAATCAGTTTGTATAAAAACAAGTAAGAATTCAACTAAATACCTAACGGTAATATTCAATGGCAGCAATTGCAAATGAGAATTATACTCAACCCAGAGATTTAAATGACATATGTAGCCAAGCACAAGCAACAAGAACCACCAAGAGAATGTGCAATGTATCTGGTCAGTTAAAAAAAAAGAAAAACGTGTGTGAATGATTTGGTCACCACCATCGCGCTATGCACACACAACACAGTGCATTACAACTTGATGACGAGTATCTAGCTATTGGCAAACAACCGTTTTTGTCGTTGTCGCTTTGGGTTTGGTAACGGCCCCCAATGGTAGCTGGCGGCGACAGTGCTGCTGATGACGGTGGTTGGCCTTAAATCACAATGGAAGCCAGTGTCTAAGAACTGAAATAGTTGCATATTTTTTAAAGTTTTTCCGTTCTTAGAAATGAAAATGTGAGCAAAATGTAATTATGGATTCAAGTGACGAGTTCAGTTCGGTTGAGGGCGGTTGCTTGATCTAAATTTGGAAAAAAAGGTGAGAACCATTTGCTAAGCATTACATGTTGGAGAATTTATGAGTCATTAAAAGTTGTTTGATTGGTTTTGTCGTGTATGTCACGAAGAAGATAACATAATTCGCAAAAGCGACATAATTCAATTAGATAACGAACATGTGAGTAATCTTTTTAGTAGCCATGTTGCAGATACTTGTGGTATTTAGCTTACATAAAAATATCTATTCAACATGAATCTAGTTTTAGGAAAAGTATGCCAATAAAAGAAGGTGTCAGAAGTGGGTCGCCAGATAGGTGTTAGAAGTGAGGCGTAAATAAACCCAAAACCTTAAAAATGTACTAAAAAATTTCTCCCACAAGTCCCATGAATATGTAAGTAAATTTGCATAACCTTTGCACTGACCTTTCTCGCAGATAGTCAGTTGAAAGGCACGCTGTCCACCTTGCATACATCAAACTCACCACGTGGTACAGTGTCACTATACACAGACTATCTAACCAAACCGTCTACCTAGACGCACATGAAAATAAAAAGAAAAGATGCATTTCAAGTTTTCGATTAAGTCAAAGCGACTAAAAGCCAAAGTGAGAAAGAGATGTAGAGTTAGTCTTGTATCTAGGAACGCACGCTTGCGCACGTAATACCATTTCAAATAAAAATGTTAAAAAAGCCGGTTCTGCTTGTTTTTTGTATCTTTTTATACCATTTCTGGCTGCTGAGTGCTTTTACTGTCTGTATTTCTTTCTTTCTCTTTTTCGAAAATGTCAGTTTCAGTACTTTTTTTTCCTCTCCAACAATTTAGTGTTTTCTGTCTTTTCTTTTATGTTTTGCAATTTTTAATCGATCACTAGTTTAATTTGATTGCAAACGGTTCTCTCTACACTTTGCCTCGCCTTGTTAAGACAAGAAGAAAAAACTGCAGAGCAGAGCAGATACTGTATCTAGATTATGGCATGCGATTTGTGTTTCTGTTTCTGATTTTGTTTTGTATCCAGTTGGGTTACTATACGAATTGAAACGGCCTCAGGAGTTATGCGGAACTAAATAATTGTGATTTGTATCTGGTTGTGTAAGTTGGGTGGTGGTTGGCCATAGGCTTTTGTTTGAATATTCTTTCTTCTTATTTATTACTTGTGATGTATTGTAGGTTACTGCTTCTCTGGATGGGTGAGGCCGGAAAAAACTGTGCGAGACATGTGTATATAGTCTAGATCCGGTATTTAAATGTACTAATTGATTGTGAATAATCAACTTGTGACAATATTGTATAGCCTTAGGGTAACAACTTAAAAAGAAAAAATCTAAACCGATTAATCAGGCAGCATTTGGAGCATGAAAATGAGAGTGACAGTTGTTTCTTGTAAGGAACTGGGCTGTGTGTAGACAGGTTGTTTGATTTCCTGAACATTTACATAGCAAATTGTTCTTTGTACACATTGAGGGAGTGCCAAAGGGGAGGCTTCTTAGACCAGTTTTCTTTGCGCCTTACTCCAAATAGAAACAGTATCTCCAAGTGTCCAGTGGCACCAATTCCATTTCAATTACTGTCTACAGCATCAAAAGCGCGTGGGTTTTACATCTTCTTTTAATAGATACAAATCTGACGCCCATTTCGAATGGCACCAAAGTTTAAGATCCCCATTTTCGTATTCAAAACATACCCCAGTGACAAATTTATCGATGAACCGAATCAAAATTTCTGAACTTAAATTCGTCGCCGGAAAAGAAATCTCCGCACCCGACACTTACACGGATTATATAATTCAACTCACACATACCGAACACAGCCGCCCACGATTTACGCAGCAAACTTCCAGGAATAGCTAGGGAACCACCCTTACAAATGTTCACTTAATTAGATGCTGTTTATCGCATCTCACGGGAATCCTTCGACGGTTTTATTTTGCGTTAGTAGTTCTTTTTTTCTTTTCCAAACAACGCACAAACACAGGATATTCAGATCCTTACCATAACACAAAAAAAGTATAAAAAGAAGCAACAAAAAGCGTCTATAATTGAGTGGGTAGCATAGAAGCCACCCCCAATTTGATTTACCACTACTTCTTGTGTGCCTTTTTGTACTTTATAAAGTCTATGAGATTCTGTGACGCAAATCTATGCCAATATATCCATAGCTTTCGATATCACTTTTTTGCCAGAGAGAAACATCTGGAAACACACATTTGACGTAATGTTACGTATTCGTCTACCAACACGTAAAACCAGCAAACAACAATTTTTTTTTATTTGCCACCCCCAAAGGAATTGATGAATGGAGTACCTACTTTCAACGTAGGAGCTTTGACGCAACAAGTGCGAAATAAGATAAAAAAAAAAAATATCCACCATATTGAAGTTGATTTCGCTGTCAGTATATTAGCCACGATAAAAGAGGGAGTCTCCTAACGTCCTTGTACATGTTTAACACATGTTTTTCAGCGAAAAAAGGAGAAAAGTATTCTTATTCAATATGTATGGACTTAGTTATCAAAGATACACATAAAACAGAAGTAAAGGTTATGACGTAGTTGTGAATGAATATGACGCTTGTTGCTATTCGCGAAAAAGCACGTGCCTTTCAAGGGAGGGATGGTATAAATTTTTTCCATTTTTTTTCCAATACATACATGTGCAAAAAAGCAGAGAATAGAAGAGAAAATTTCCCTTAGAAGCCTCAGTTCGTGTAAGGGATGAAGAGCATTCAAGAGAGATACACACAATACAACTGGCCCTCGGAGAGTGTAGTGTTTATGTAGGCGGCTTATCAGTGTTTGACATAATTTTATTTGTGTATTTTTCTTTTTTTTTTTTTCCTCAAGAATGTGGGTCAAATTTTCTTCTCTTATTAAGCTACCATATGGTTGCATAAATTATGAAGATTTACTGAAGAAGAACTTTAAATTTTTAATGAAAATTACTTTGACAACATTGGGGGGTAGGTTGGCAACATTTTTTGCAACAAATTGTGCTGCTTTAGATAAAGATTTAAATCTAGCACTTTTTTAAATAAAGACATATCTTCAGTTAATCTAAAAAACATTGAGGCGGGGTACAGCTTTGGATTCTACTTGTAGATACTTCTAAGTAGGTTTCTGAAGAAGGTAATTCCTGTTTTGAAATTTTTACTCAAACTTTTACTGGCAACATTTTGTACCCCTGATCTATCATTTGAAATTATTCTATATCTTGTATTTGCCTGGATGTTTTCAATTTCCACAATTTTTGGTGCCTAATGTGTACTACTTTCCTTAGCAACATTTTGCACATTTCTTGCAACATTTGCATTTGTGCTATGTACATATTTTTTATTATTTTTTCTTTTGTTTTTAACTTGAAATCTGACACAATACGCTTCTTATGAATGATAAGCACAATCCATTTCCTGAAAATTGCAGACCGATAAAACCTTTTCAACATGTGTCTTAATCCCGTTTGCAACATTTGATAAGAAACCGATTTAAAATGTTCCCACAGACACTAGATCGTTTGCTTACTTAAATCTTACGCAACACTGGATTCTATAACATTCAGATCGTGCCTAGGGTCTTGCAATAAAACTACTTTCCTCACGAAAAGTCATTTCGAAGTTCGTTTGTCACCGAAAATCTAATTGTAATCGTTATCTCTAGTAACGTTAATGAAACAAAGGTGAGGTTTGAGCAATAAACTTAATTTTCGTTGGTGATACGTATTGTGTTTCGTTACGTAGCTTATTTTTTTTTTTTATGATAAAGTAGGGAAAAAAAGGGTCAACGGTCTCGTAAATAGCTGATAAAATGTTGTTAGCTGTTAAGCCTATGCAAATGTAGGTGGATTGTGAAGTTATTTTTGACAAATATGCTAATTTTGGCATTTTACTAAAAGCTCGGATATTTGATAAACAACAGAAAGAGGTTGAATGACACAAGGATTAGTTTATAAATCGAAAATGTATAAAAACTTGTTTTATGTATATGCCAAGGTGGACAATGATGGATGAGGTTTCTTCTTTTCCTAATAGTCCTCCCTTCTTCTATGCTTTATGATCTTAATTAAAATCAAGCTCTAAAAATACCCAGCGACATGCATGATATTTCATTCATCGACTGATTTGTATCTTATCACCCACCTACGCACGTCAGGTCTGTATATCTCCCCCTCAATCTTCTGGCTCTACATTTATCTGCAGGTGTTAATTATACACAAAAACCAAAACAAAACTGTTCTTAAAATTCGTTCGCTATCTTAATGAAATTTATGCTAACGAATCGTGAAATTTAAACCTCAACCATTGAATGTAATAACTTCAATTAAATGACCTGTGCACATAAATATAAATTAACTTTGTGTATCTTCTTTTATCTCATTTCATGGATTCTAAATTTTTCTAATTCTATTCTCTTTTTCTCTCTCTTTCTAGGTAAGTTACCTTCAACATTTGAACTAAACCATTAAAATCAGTATACCATGGAGGACACAAACGAAGGATATCGTCAAACAGGAATTTCAAACAAAAACCTCTAATGCATTTAAATTTAAGATTCATCCATTAATTTCTATTTTGTGATCATAGATTAGAAAATGCACCCTAAAATGCATGAAATTCACTCAGAAAGCAAAAACAAAAAAACTCATAAAAGGCTGACGGACTAATAGATCAAACCTGTGGAATGCCATTTCCGCTGTTTTATTTATTGTTATCGTTAGGGAAAAACATTCACTTTTCATCTAGTTTTTAATTTCTTCTTTCTTCTTTTTGGATAGATTTAAATTTCAAATATCTAATTTGAATATTTATACCTAAGAGAAAAAGATGAATAGATACAATAATAGGTTACCGGTATTATGAAAAGCAAACAACATTTTTGCTTAAGGTTTTGTTGCTTCGGCCCCCAAAGATAAAACAGTTATTTAATTTTTACGCAAACCAAAGTGTCTGTCTGAGTAGGTTTTTATCCCTACCATGCCAATTAAAAACGTCCTCTTCAAATGCGGTACGTAGGTACGTACTTCTTATCTTCCATCAAAAGCACCGATTTAGCTTATTCTCTCTAGACGAAAAGAGTATGTACTCTCTGGCTGTGCATCATCCAATCGAAAAATCTTAATGAGCTATTTTCTATTTCTTTCATTTCTAATCCACTCTTAGAGAGCTCAAGCCTTATAGAAAATCCTCCTCTTCAAAAACAATCAAAAGTGAGATAAAGTATCTCTTTTCGATTGCTAACAATTGAATTTGTTGGACCAAACAAAACAAAAAAACCTCAATTTAAAAATCAATTTGAATTCAAACTAATAAGCCGCCTCGCTTAAGTGAAGCTTAAGAAGCTAACAAACACAAGACACCGTGTTAAAGAAAGAAAGAAAGGTCTGCTCTAGTTTTGACTTGTTGTTTTTTTTTGTTTTTTTTCTCCTTCTTCTCATATCAAATAGCAATTGAAAACATTTGTATCTATTCAAAAGTCGGTTTATATCTATGTCTATCGATCTCCAAGTGTAACTGAACTACTTCAGTACACGCATTAAGGTGACTTTCCGTCTGTCCAATTGGTGGTAGATAAGTTGTTATACTGACTGGCATTGCTGCTTGGTCTGTCGATTGCAAAACAAGTGAAAGGCAAATTTCAATAGAAAATAAAAGAAAAATAAGAAAGAAAAAAAAATAAATGTTTATGTAGAGAAGAAAAAAAGATACAAAAATGGAAAGAAAAGATTCCAAATTAAAGTCATCAGTCAATCAAAATGTGTACTCTGGAGACATAAGTGTTTTTTTTTCTTTTTCATTCAAAAATTTTTTCGTCTTAGAAAATGTATACTACATATAGCCAAAGCTAAGAAATGAAGTTTTACCAGTTCAAAAATAAGGAAGGTGTGATTCAAAAGGTTGCATTTCAGTTTATAGTTAGGCCATCAAACTTCGTCTTCTTCTTTAGCTGTCTTCAAAGATGAAATTCCTTTAAATTTTGACATTAAGCAACACTTCTATAGTATGCGTTTAGTAACCTAATCAAAGTTGATCGATGTCATGTACAAGCGTCTATTACATTCTAAAGAAAAGGAAAGAATAGTGATCAATGTTTTCAGGATTTAGTACATATTTAGTACTCCTCAAAACTTACTTTTCCTCGATTAAAATTCTGCTCTTGCTCTTCTGAGCTTAAATCAGAGATACATAGATCACGTTTAGTACCTACTCGTCAGAAACTGCTTGACAAAGGAAGGTTTATTTTAGTAAGCAGCTTAAAGGGCTCCCGATCCTTGTAGAGTTTGCTCCCGACACAGCTTCCTTTTATCTTCTGCGGTCCCGGGAACGCTGCTTCTAGTTGCGGAGACCAAGTTTTCTGATATCCTCAAGCCAAAACGATCGATTTGTATTTCGGAACTCCCAGCAGGCCAGAGCCTACATCCATCAAGGAGCAATATTGAGTCGTATAAACTGGTCTAATGGCGCTCTGGTTTGATCTATCGACGGATTATTGACTTGTCGTCTCTCCGAGAAACCACCACCACACGACGAAAAAATGTTAAGCAAGTAATTATTTTTAAAAGATCTTTTGAGATCCCATTACCCTACATATTTCATCTCATATATTTATATCAGTTGCTATATGCGCGTTGTATTTACAACTATCTCTGAACATAAATATATAAATACATATTCATGCATGTAATTACACCGTACTTCAAATTAAAATCAGGTTCTTAGTTGACAGGTTATAGCTCATAAATACTTCAAACTTACTTAGACATGCATCGAATCTCTCAAAATACAGACTATTAAGCTAAAGAAAAAAAATATCATAATTTATGGTTTTGTTTTGCTAAAAAACTTCAAAATACCACTTTATTGGCTATTAGATAATAGCAGCATCCACATGCGTAACCTCTTCTCCCATTCTTCTTCACACTTTTTCCAAAATCAATTTTCCTCGTGGATTTTAACGACACACATCTAATCTTTATGAATATGAATTGCGCCCGACTTAAATGACTAAAACGCCAAAATATTTACAAAAAAAAGCACGAAGACAGTCAGTTCTTTAAGCCACCAACAAAAAACAAACTTTTCAATAAGGTGTGAGGTGTCAATGACACTTTGAATACCTACCAACAGAATGTACAAGAATGTTAAAACGAAAGAAGAAGAAGAAAAAAAACACACAGAATAAGTTTATAACAATTTAATCGTGCAAAAGTGAATGAAAAAAAAAATAGTGAAAAAGAATTTTACTGCTGTAAATTAGGGCATAGGAACGATAACACAAATAAAATGTATCTAAGCATATAAATTATGTATCTGCAACAAGTTCGGTATGTTTCTTATTCGCAAATTGTTTGTAGAATTGCGATAAAACTTCCGGTTTTACTTATTTGGACTTAAAAACGTGTTCTTCCTTCGTGTGACCTCATAAGTTTTGTATTTGTATAACCACATGGAAGTAGGTACTCTACAACAAGCCGAAACGGAAGCCGCTCTTACATCGATATATACTCACACGTTTTGTCAAAAAAATTCAGTTTTTACGTGATGAGAATTGTTTTTAATTACTTGACAGAAAACAGAGTGTATCTTATCTCGAAAAGAAGATAAATTTGAAGATTTTATGAACTGAGTGTTAATTTGAAAAACTGCTGATGTTCGGGTTATTGTTCGCTTGCATTTTGTTTACATTTTTATGATAATTGATGGTAATTAACCTGACATTTTTGATGTGTGGTAACGTTTTTCAAAAAAAAGATAGCAAAAGTGCAACAAAAAATGTCACTCTGACCATGAACTTTATCTGTGGTATTTCAATATCAATCTGAGACATCTCTGTTCATTAGGGAATCCTATTTGATCGACTAGATTGCATTGAATTGAATTGAATTGATTATTCTCACAACCAACTTTTTATCCATAAATTATCCTCCCTTGACCCTTCTAGTAGAACTGTCGCCTATTCGATGGGTATCTACAACATAAGGTGTCATAATTTACAACACAGAGACCCTGGCTGTTTGTGGTCCTTGGAGTCCGTCGCCTTGTCTTGACCTCTCCCATTAATTCTTTTATTTAAATCCAACCAGTTTCTACAACTAGTATCATTTGTTTTTTATACTATGTTACCAATAAATTAAACAAAATGTTCGATTAAGGTTCCAAAAGGAAGAAGAAGGTAAAATCAATAAAAGGCCATCCGAAGAGGGTCCACGGAGGGTAACTGAAGGGCCCATCCGCACACTTAACCTTATTTTTCGTTTATCTGCGAGTATTTTTATGTATATTCATGCAGCACAGCACCAACTCTGGTAGGTATATCGCTCTCCTGAAACCCCGTTGTTTATGACTATTAACGAGTAATTTACACACACTCCCCTTGTATAAGAAGAACCCCATGAGAGAGACCAAACTCGAAAAAAAACTTACTTCGGACAGTACCGGTCTTTTGAATTCAGTTGTTATCAATTCTTCGTTTCTAATTAAAAATCCCTGGCACGATTATTTAACTCCTCACCATGTGTGTGTGTGTGTTTGTAGAATTTTGTGTTTCTTTTATATTTTTGGCTGTTTGTCTGAAAGAATGGGTTCCCCTATTTCTTTGCGTACCTGTTGATGAGGTTTTTGGTTCATAGGAGAGGGTTATTCACCTGGGCTTTGATATTTTCTTTTTCGGTATCAAAAATGATGGGTATAGATGTTTACAGACGTAGAAAACTAATCTAAAAGAGAGGGGTTTTTGGGACATTTAAATCGATCTAACCACTAATTATCAGCGCCTAATAAAGTATCTTAAAAATTCGCTTCACTTATTTTCGCTTCGTAATTTTACTTTCAAGTTCATGACCGCAAATGATTATTTACCCACCTTCCTAGAGTACTTGAGTCAGACGGGTTTTTTTTGTAGGAAATTTTACCTCTTTCGTGAGCGAAATGAAATTCTAAAAATAACCCAGCCACTGTAATGATTTAGATACTTAAATAAATGGAGAGATTTTAATGAACAGTGATTGCATGAGGGATTTTTCATAAAAAAAAAAAATAAAAAATCGTTTATTGTTCTTTGAAAATGAAAATTAAAGGCAGTACATATACCACGTTTATACGGCAAATTGAATCCGAATTCAATTCGAGTTGAGTGCCATGTAAACGCAGATTGAATTGAAACAGGACTGAGGGGTAGAAATACTTGAACGCATTCTAAAAAAAAAAATGGAAAAGCAGTGGCAAACTCAAACCTCTTGATTCGATTCTAAATCAAACGTAGATTGAAACTCAATCCTTCTTCCATACGATCTCTCAACCCAACCATAGTAGTAGTACATACTCGTACATACACCCAACATTGGTTGAGAAGAATCTAAGAGAATAATCTACGGATTGTATGTTTCTAATGCCATCTTTTATCTCTTATGAAAGTCATCACAATCGAACCAGTTACTTTGAACTGAAGATCCACATACAAAATGAATAAGTAGGCTCTTTGGATGCAGCATGATATCGTTCATTTTTGTGGCATTAATTGAAGTTAATCTTGCAGGCTCTTCCCAGATCAGTAGCTGTCTTGGTAACTGGCTGAAATAATTTCCGTCAGGTTTTGCAATTCACACAAACAATCAGTTTCAAAAGGGGAAGTCAAAGATTGCATCCAAATTATTTTTAGAACATCTACTTAACAAAATACTACACACAAACTCTTGCAGGTTAAGCTGCAATTAAATTCAAAGTTCATTCATCCAGAAAAGTGTCATTAAGCCTCAATACATTCTGAAAGTATACAAAAGAAGCAAAAAAAACAGACACACAGAATCAGAGGGCTATAACATCATGTCTTAAAAGATACATTATCAAAATTCTGTATCAACATTATGTCAAAACCTCTTCGCAAGAGGCTACAAACAAAACAAAAACGCAGAAAATTAATCATATCCTCCTGACTGAAACGATCTTCATCTCATTTTTTCGCAAAAATATGACAGAAATATATACGACCAGATAATTACATCATTCCAGTGGATTACCTGTGTCTATATTCAGTTGACGGTTGCTACAGCAGCGGCGTGTAACGCTACCAAATAAACAAATAAAATCCAAAAAAAATTTACATATTTCTGAAGTCCTCTGATGGATTGAAGGAAATATTGCAGAATGTTTACAAACGTTCTTTCTCTTTCTCTCCGTATCTCTGTGGATACTTAATTTTTGGTTAGAGTTTAACATGCGTCTTAATCTCTATGGTTTGGTTTGGTTTCTTCTTATAAAGATGACGAAGATGAGACTTAAAAGATGCTGGAGCCAATTTACACATTTAATTATTCCCTAGAGGTGAAATACCCCTGAAGGTATGAATTAAACAAATCAAACATGGGTTTTACGAAATCCGAGGCGCATATACATAGGTAGTATGATGTAAGAGTTAAGGAATCAAGATTCATTGATTAGGAGAGTTACATGGCTGGAGAGAACGGATGACGATACGCACGAGATGAGATGAGGTTCAATCTTAAGAAGTCATTGACTCCAGGGAACTCCAGGGTAGTTAATTTATTTGTTAGTCTTTTTTTTTTCTATTGGAGAGCATTGAATAACAATTTTAGTGGTTGGGTGTGTAGCCTGAGGGAAATTAATTTATTAATCAGATGTCTATTGATATAGAAGTGTGCTCTTGGTTTGTTGTATCTACGATGAGCCGCCGACAGTTATTAATTTTTTTATTTTCCCCAATGGCGGTTAATAAAATCCAACTTGGCGGGAAGATTTTGTGGTATCCAAGGGGATTTGAGGAAGGTAAGGCATTTTCAAGTGTCAACCAAAAATCTGACGTTGTTATGTGTAAACCTGTTTTTCCAAGATTTTTCATCTCACACTGATTACACGAGAGACTTATGGAACATTCGCAGTTGCTTAGTAATTGACCAAACTCAAAATATTTTTACATAGAAACGCTGAAAGAAAACAAGTCAGAAACTGGAAAATACACCAAAAAAGTTAAAAAAAAAAAACATGACTCTGGGCTAAAAAAGAAATCTCCTTCGCGCAAAAGATTGACTGACTCTGACCCCATCGTCCGTATAGAACCTTTCACTTAAATTGTATTCGGCGCTGATCAAAAAAGAACGAGAAAAAGGGCACGATGCATTGGATCCCGTTTTATTCGTTTCCTCCTCCGCTTCTTCACCGCGAAGAGGGCACCACTTTAGTAGTGCGTGCAGTCACTTAACGTTGATCTCACGTTCTAGTTATATAATTTGACTCTGGATTTCAGGTTTCTTCTTATTTTTATTATTATTCTTTTCCCGAAAAGATCAATTGGATTACATGTCAATGTTTGTGAGAGTCAAGGTAGAGTTTAAAGGGAGTGGGAGAGTCGTACATTACCTGAGAGAGACTCGTGTGTAATAATGATGATGTGCCTCAGGAGATTGGTCTTGGACCAATTTTGTTTTCTTAGTGATCTTTCTGGTTTGATGTTTAACGAATTAACAGATTTCTTGACATAAATCTCTTACCAGTATATCTTCAAATGGTCAATGAACTTGAGTTAAGAAGCCAACAACAACGAGAAGCAGATACAAAATGTTGTTTTGGTATTTGGCTTGTTCTTTAATTTGTATTCTTCTTCTCTTTTTTTTTTTTGTATCTTTTTTGCAATTTTATTTTCGATGGCCCACTGTGGAGTATGTTATTATGATCTTTTTCTTACTTTTCTTTTTCTTATATCTTTTTTCGGACTCGTAGATGTATGGTGAAATAAGAGAATGACTATCACGCGTGTGGTGCTCACATGTGGTGAAAGGAAATGATTGAAAAAAAGAAATACCACCAAACTTAGGAGAAAGAGGAGGAGACTATAATAGTATTATGAACTAGACTTAACGAAATTTTTCGCACACTCAGCAAGCGGTCTTCGTTAATTGTATAGCAACTTTTTTTTTTTTTTGCTTTTCTTTGGGGATCTCTTGAAATTCACTTTGAAGGATGAAGAGTATTTGCTAACAAATTTAATTATAATAAATGATTGATACAAAAAATAAAGAAATAAGCGAGAATGGGTTAACATGAGTGAAATTATTATTTGCCAAAATGTTGCAAAAATTCAAATTAGATGGTTATTAGAGGGGGGCAGGCAGATAGTGTGGAGGGATAGACAAATAGATATGTAAGTTTGAATGGTTTTCGATTGATTGATGGTCGGTAAATATGATTTGTGAAATTTTTCGCAGTTAGAGATGACCTAAATTTTGAATATTTTGCGAGTTCGAGTAGTTTGATTGATGGAAGGGGGAAATCAGATCTGAAACTGGGGATTTCTTTCCATTGGAGGTCTTAAAAAAACTGATAGATTGGGAATATATATTTGTTTGTATTTTATGAATTTCGAGTCCCTGTTGTGCCCTTTGTTTTCTTCTATTGGTTGGATCAATAAAAACACAAGTTTGTAGATCATAGTACCCACCAAAACTAGAATCAAGAATCTAAATTCACGTCACAAAATCCTTGTCCTCGTACACTTTTATAAAATCAAAAAAAAAAAATCAAACAAATCACGTCTGGTAATACCCAAAGAAACGTATAAATACTATCTGTTGTCCGGTGCTTACTAATTACTTAATATCAAATCTGATTGATTGTGCAATATATTTACTATTATTATATTATCAATTGATTAAATTTCTTTATCCTATCATAATTCTACTATACGCGATATGGCCAATAGCAGATTGTTTAAAAGAAAAAAAATATAAATATGATTATTTTTTGAAAAAAATATAAATTTATGCTAACCTTGAAAATGTGTTTGAACCCAAATGATAAGGAGATACGCATGTGTGTGATTCTAAGGGGGCAGAGATTTAAAAAAAAAGAAAAAGATATCTAGCAGCGTCTGTGGTATGAATTCGAGGGAGTTTTTGGTATCAAATTGAATTCAGTGGACAGACAACATTATCGTTCTTATGCTTTAATACTTACTTTAGTTTTTGACTTAGCTTCCCAGAGGCGGAGGTTCCGTCTTCTTAGCCATCTCGAAAGTTGGGCCTATGATTCAAATATCCTCTTGGCTGTAGTAGTTGAATAGATTTGTGAAAGATAGTACCTTCCGTGTTGACACCTGCTCTATCTGTTTCAATACGATATTGAAGACGACACATAACAATGCATTTCTTTGCTGGAATCCGGTGCACGTTTGGAACAGCTAAGAAGAGTTGTTTCCAAGAGCATAGCGGCTTTCCAGCTTCTGCATAACTTTTGGCAGTATCCCAATTCAGCCATTGCATGGTAGACCTTTACACAATGAATGCGGTCATAGGCGGCTTTAAAGTCGATGAAAAGGTGATGGGTTTCGCCTTTAAATTCATTGGTCTTTTCCAGAATTCATCTGAGTGTGCAAAATTGATCTACTGTCGATCTGCCGGGCCGGAAGTCACACTGGTATGTGCCGATAAGTGCCTTTCAGACGAGTTTTAGACGTGCATACAACACGTTGGATTAGATCCTCGATAGTTCTTACAAGATAAACGATTTCCCTTTTTGAAGATCGGACATGCAGTTGTATAAACAAACAAAACGTAAGAATGCAGAACACAATTCCTCAAATCAAATCGTCCACAAAGAACAGATTTCAAAGTAGAAAACAACATCGAAAAAACTTCAGCCTAGCAGCAATCAAAATCATCTCAAGATCCTATCTATCTATCTGTTCACTCATCTGTATACATCATGTACATACTTAGCACAAGTGTTTAGCACGCATTCGTTCATCATAATGCCATCACCGCCAATGAATGTCAATGTGCAAGCGGATCACAGCTTACCAACTCATACAAACTAACCTTAATTGCGTATTTCTTCTTCTTCTTCTTACTCTTCTTTCTTTCTTATGTTTGAAATGATTTTTCTTTTATTTTTTATTAGTTTTTCTTTGATTGCATAACAACTAGCGCAGATAGAGACAAGATTCCTCCTCGTTGCCGGACTTAAAAGGATTGATCAACGCTTAAATGTGATTTTTAGTACTTCAACTAACCAATTCAGTCATTCAAGTCACATTTTATTGAAAGTTCAGTTTATACGCGCCCGCGATCCACTCTACAATTGTGATGTGAACAATTTGATTACGACCGATTGGTGTTAAGATTAAAATTCTTAGAAAAAAACCAAACACACAATAACCAAAAGCATAGCTTTAAGGTGTTAATGCATGCAAGACGTACTGTCTGTGTGTCATTTTGTGTTGATTTCTTAAAACTCATCATAGCCGTAGAGTAATTGGGTGCAATGAGTGTGAAGCGTACTAATTAGGTTATATCGAGTTTTTTTACGCGAGCTACATATATTCAAAAAGTAGAATAATTATCTTGTCACCATGCATTTTAAGTGATGGTGATATGTGAGGTTTTTTTTTTTCTTCAAAGAGAAACTTATGTGGGTAGACACACGTTTAGAGGTAATATAAAGTCAAATGGTGTATTAGTACAGTTTAAAGAATAGAATTTAATTAATTTTGTATTGCTACATATATCCGGAAGATCACAGCGTTTCAATGTCAGACGAAGATCAATAGTTCTAGTATAAAATTTAGAATTCTCGCTTTAACTCTTCGAGGATGTAGTTCCTAATTTCCTATATTGAATGCAGTACAGATTTCTGTCCTAGAGCAACCCCTCTACACCAGCTTACTATGGCTTCGAGATGGCTTTGAACAATCCCCATCACTCAGGTGGTGCGTAGCAGTCTCTGTCCTATCTGTATGCATGCTAACAGGAGTAAGTAGGATATATTCTTACTACAAATACATATTCTCACTAAAGTTCTTGTCTATGGCTTTTTCCATTGAATTTGAGGGAAGCTATGTTAGACTGATCGGTGTATAGGCCTTTTATTGAATTAGATCTTTCTTTTCCACTTTTTGGCTTGAGCGGTTTGATATACAACACAGTTCCAGCAAGGCTATGTGTCATCCTGGGCAGTTTTTTCTACCGTTTTTAAGTACGGCTGCTGTGCTGCCATCAACTCCTGGTTTAAAGGCTGAAAGGAGCTGGTTGTGACCGATTTTTTCCGCTTGTTTTCTGCCATTTTTCCCAGACCTTAATGATCGTGCTCGTGATTTCAGTTCGCTGCGTCAAATATTATGCCCCTTCTAGATTGTATTTTCGACTAAATGTACTTTTGTCTCCCTGCAAGTTCTACTAATGGTATAGTACCATATCTTTAAGCTCTTTAATCTCTCCTTGTGCTTGCTCCCAGAAAATTTGTGGACAGTTTTTGAGGAAAAGGTCCGATTTACCAAGCTACCAGTACTACCAAGCTTTAGTACTAAAAAAAACTTTCAGATATTCAACCTTAAACTGATCTAAATATCTAAAAGCAGAAAAAATTACATAAGTAATAGCAATTTAGTACTAAAAATCAGTGTAAAAAGCAGTTGCATAAGGAAAAAACTCATATAAACACGCTTCTATCACGCTATTCGTTTTCTACATCTACAGCTAGATATAGATTCTTGAACTTGCTAAATACCATAATGCACACACACTCTTGGTAATCAAACCATCTTCGTATAGTAACACTATACAAGTTAGGCTCTCTAAGTAGCTAACAAATAGCGTTGTGCAAAAATCAAAACAAATGCAAGATTGTACCTGATTTGTTGCATAGAAGAATTCTGATAAACACAAACTGCTGCCTCACATGACGAATATGGCAGGCATTATTCATAATTATGGCCACTTTTAGTACATGAGATTCCATTGCCTGTGCTTCACACTACACTCTGTTTGTATACACGTTCCGTCGGTCGTCTGTATGCTCATCGATGTCGTACAAATGTTGTTATTATTGTTCAAGTCTTCTTATACATTGTCGCGTATTTACCTGACCAAGATGGATGAGCAATGTTTATATACATTAACTTCTGTTTATTAAAAATGAAAAAAAAAACATGTCAATGTGAATGACCGAGTAACTAATAAGACGCGAGATTACATACATATATATGTACATGTTCTACCTCACCCCATTCTCTCTCTGTTGTAAATGTGAACGAACGCAATTGTAAACACGCGACGATGAACCGACTGGCAGCATTAATAACACAAACAACAACAGCAACATTAGCAGCAGCAGTAGCATAAAGATTTGCGTCGACCTACCTATGAGATACAATATACCTCCTCACTTAGACTAAGCTAAAGCTAGCCTATACTCCATCGACTGCACCGCAAATGTTCTTCTTCTTCTTCTCTGTGAATGAATATTATGATGAGATTCCTCTCAAGAATATCCAACAGAAATATCCAAAGAGCAGCGCGCGGTAGCGTCATAGTTAGCGTCACTTTGACTGCAGACGCTTGGTGCGCGCTGTAGCGTCATCATCATCATCATCATCGGTGTGGTAATCGCATACCATCAGATGCACAATCTCGTCTCTCTAAACGGAAAACGTCACAACCACAAAGCAATGTTAGTACAGACACCGCACTGTATTGTGTGCTGCAGCCGCCGCCTGTGAAACTGCATTTTCCGGCTTCAATCTTCTTGGTGCAAAGCAGTTACGGATAGTTTTCTTTTGCAAATTGGATGTACTATGTGCATAATATGAGAAACACTCATCGGAGTCGCTGGATAAATGAGACATGGAGGATATTGTGGTTATCTAAATGCGAAACACGCAAAGTTTTTTTTCTTTTCTTATTGTAATGCATGGTGAGGTTTATATTTCTTTTGTGTATTTTGAGAGAGAAGTACTAAGTATTACATGATTTAGTCTTGCCATTCAAATTAATTGTAGATCCATTTTTGTTAGAACTCTTTGGCATTTGAGTTTTTAGTACTCTGTCGTTAGTATCTGCACATGAAAGTGCAATGGTGACTCTGCATATAATCAATAAGTGGAATAGTTTTTTGTGCTCGATAATTATTCATGAATTCAAATTTTAGTATGCGTAGTTTAAAGAAAGATTTGAGACATGCTTACGCTAAAAACCTAAGTTTTGTGGTCTAATTTGTTCTCTAAGCCTTTAAAACTGTGATATCAAGATTTCAGTGTGTGAACTAAAACTTGTCTATGGTTTTTTGTACGGAAATGGGCTATTTTGATTTTTAGTACAAAAGTACTAAAACATATATTGTTGCTTTTTAATCAATTCTGGAACTGGAAATGCGTTTTTTCCATATAGTACAGCAAAAAACCCAAATTAGCGACAAATTAGCACATCATGTTCGTCTGCCAAGACTCAAAAACCTTACTACTTTAATACGTAATATATGTATATCAATTTGGTATTTAAATGTAAGAACTATGTACATAGTTACAGAAAGAATTTAGTACAAATAGACATAAGCCCCACAGGTAATTGCTTGAAGCTTGGAACAGAAAAAAGAAAAGATTAACTACATTTAAAACAAATCCGCATCTAATCTTAAATAATGCCTCACTTCTCTCCCTCATTTACTCTGTTCGTCGTACACACCCCGTATTCTGTTGAAAAATACCAATTTGTTAGCTCACGTGCCTCAGATGTGTTGTAATTGCAATTTTCCTTTTTTTTTACTTTGCTTTTATTCTCTTGCTATTACTTTGATTACTCGTGTATCCACTTGGTTTAGATTAATTCCCCCGCTCTCTCTCTCTCTCTCTTTCGCAAATGCTCCACAACTAGGTTCTCTTCGCTCTAGTTTTCTAAAGCGAATATCGCGGATAGAGTATAGAGAGAGCAGATAGAACTTAAAATTACTCACTGTACACAAAAAAAAACCCACACACAAAAGAGGGAGAAAAAAAAACGGATTTTAGATTTTCAAATCCGGTATCGGGCTCACTCACTTCACTGAATGTTATTATGCGCACAGAGTAACAGGTGAATGGAAGCGTATAATTTCAGTAAGGGATTAAGCACATGATAGATAGATCGTTTTTTTTTTAATTTTTGGATGTTGATTATAGTAATTAGTTTTTTTTTTTTTTTTTTGAGAAGGCCATACACTCTAAGGTCCAGAGGATTTGTGTCACATGGTCAGCAATGGCGTAAACAAAATACAAATTTACCAAGTTCTAGCTCATCAATTAATAACATCATAGTCATTACCTTCACGACCATAGTTCTAAATACACATTAGATACATTTTGTATCTCTCAGTTTCGGTCACAATAGATAGAGAATGTTCAACAATTTATGAATGAATTTTTGTATTTTATGTTCACAACGGTGATTGTGGTCTAAAAGAAGGCTATAACCACATACACACAACTAGATACAGTAGAATCAACCGGTAACTAGCTGTAGGTACAACAATCTTAAGCAGAGACACAACCAATGGAACGCAATTCAAGCAGAACGGGCAATTGTCTATCTGTGTTGTTGTTGTTTCTTTTTATTTTAATTCTTTTTTTCTTACAGCCAGTCAAGAGCCTCTCGAGAGATTAGGCTTTTTAGTGTTATTTTGCGGTGACTGTGGAATTCTTGTTGATGATGTAATGTTTTTGTCTATCTCCGTGACAACAAAATTGATTAGGAATACTTGTGGAGAAATCACTTTGCGGAAATGACATTTTCTTTTTGCTACAAGATTTGTCTGCAATTGAGGAGATTGAAAAGGATATTGTGGCTTTTGCATGGGATACACACTTTGTATGTTAGCAACATGTTGCAACATCGTTGGAATTGTGTTGTTGAAGAATTGAGGGGCATCTAATTCCAAAAATGGAATTTAGTTCTGGTCCTTTCTAACACCTTGCTTTAGACTATGTTCAAATCGGAGTCCTTTTTCTTTATTTATAGAAATTTGAACTTTTGGATAAAAACTCCAGAATTTTTATGAAATCTGTTCGCATTTTTCTTGCTAAGCAGCTTACCTTCATTGGTTTAATGCAATTATTTTGTTGTACTCAGAAGAATCTGAGCCGAAGCAAGTTGGGGTGGTTCTCTTATGCTTCTGCTGGCACTTTTCATAGCTAGATTGTAGCTAATAAGTCCTTTCCTACGTACCTTTCTCAAATGAAAAGTTCGCTTTTGTGGCTACTATTCTTTTAAATCATATTGGCTTTCTATCTCAGAAAAAATTTTAACAAATTATCTAAAAACGTTTATCTCTCACTAGCTGCTGTTTGGAAAAAAAGTGAAAGTCATGGTAGCAGACATTGCCTTCCATGCACCTTAACAAAAAGATCACCATCTCCATTTTCTCCCTTTTCATCTCCTTTGATCACCTTAAATTCAAATAAAAAACCTCCTTTCACGTGACTAAAAATGTCAAAGCTCAATCGCAATGTCAACAAGGGACAATTCGCGCTTCACATATGGAAAGAAAAAAAAGAGGAAAAAAAAAGAACACTTAACACCAACCTTTCGCGGTGGTAAATCATCCGTCAATTCTTCTCACGCTTCCATAGTTTGTCATACAAGAAGCAGCAACAACAACAAAAAAAAAAAAGATGATAAAAGTAGAATTCGCATGTGGTGCACCCATTCTCCTATGCCAAATGTAATTAATGCCACCAGGCATCATCAGTGTCATTTCTTGCTCGGCGAGGCGCCAGCATATCGACGCCAATTTTTATGAATGGGGAAACCCCTCTCAGTCTGTGCTACGAGAGAGATGCCTTTCTGTTGTATCTATGAAGTACACACAAACGCACACACATATGGTTTTATATTGGTCCATCTTTTCACTCGCTCGTTAGTTAGAAGAGTTTCTTTTTTTTGTTTTTAGTTAATGACAACAGACCAGAAGGCGTGAAATAATACAAAGACACGCCGGCACGCTTGAGAATGTTGGCTATTTATAGGTACACTAACCTCTTGTCTGGCTGTGCAACTCAACGGTGAGATGCACCTGACCGTTTTGTTTTTGCGATTTAGATCGTTGAAATTAGTAATGGTCATGCTTTTGAGAAGGAGCGCATCATCTTGAATTACATTGAAAGAGTTTAACGGCGGGAGGAAGTGAGGGTTTTTTTTGCTTTTGAATTTGTGAAAGGAGAGAGTCAAGTTTGAGGACAAAAAAGAATAATATCTGAAGAAATTTGCAGTAAAATATGGAGGGGTACCTTGTGGTTGGTATAATTGCTGCTAATCTGTCTGTGAATTACTGTACGAGGAAAGGATCGGACCACCTACATATCTCCTTCCTATCTCTGAAGAGCGATGACTCTTCGCATGTCCGGATGATTGCTTCAGCCACCTACATCCTGACTTTTGAGTGAGCACGAACTTCTTGGATCATCCTCAAACTCGGAAGAACTGGACTCCACAGTGGTGAAGGCATCTGCCGGCCTTCTTCTCCGTCTCTGAAAAGACAGAGAAGATATAGTTTTGATCCAAGAGCCTTGGGTTGTTAACAACTTCGTTTCTGGACTCAATACTCCCAACTACTCCATCCTGTATGAACGGCCTTCGACTTCGATCGTCTCTTACGGAGATGGCAGAGCAGTTCAACATTCACCTAGGTTGGGTGCCGGGGCATAGGGACATTCCAGAGAACAGAAAAGGAACAACCTTACCCAAGTCTTTACTATTCCAGAACTTCCTTTCTTTGTTTCAAAAGCAACCTTTTTCTAGTTATCAAAAGAAGTTGCTTTTAGATGCAAAAGGTTTCGCCATCAAGCTCCAGTTCACATTAAGTACTTGCTTTCACAAAGCAAGATAGGTACTTCTCTTAGTTTCGAAAATCAATTTCTTGAAAAGGTATTAATATTTCCAGACAATGTCAACAATTTGATGATTTTTTATAAAGAAAAAACAAACATTCATCTCTTGAATAGCTTAAGGGTTAAATAAGTTTGGAGATACAAAAAAAAAAAAAAGATTAATATTCATTCCATTAACCTTTGCAGGCAATAAGCCAACTTTAACTTTGGAGTAAATTAATTAATTTTGTCTTCTGTATGATGATAAATAGCAAACAACCCTTCTTAACAAAAAAAAAATAGGAAGAATAAAAACCAGCACAGCAACAACAAACACCAACTGTCATCAATTCACATTTAAAAATTTCCCCCTGAGCACACAAGGTCAATGAAATAAAAAATCCTACATCGCAGCGCGTAGGTGGTTACAATCCCTTTCCTTGCCCCAAAGGCAAATTATGAAATATTTACCGGAGGAGCAAGAAGATGTCTACCACCACCCACTGACTTTATTAAAAGAAATCACAAAACAAAAAAAACTCCAGTTTAGCAATTTTGTCCTTCTATTTGTACAACATACAAAGGAACCTGGGTTCCCAAGACCCAAATAAGAAAATGAACTCTACTCTAAGACTGGTAGATTCATAAATTTATGCCCACCCACCTTAAAGATAAAAAGATATACCAAAACCCCCCGACGGACTCTCGGCACTAAACGTAAACGAGTTAAAGTTTTGAATAATTTCTACATGTTGACACTGTCAATTGCTTTATTGTAAAATGTCATTTACAATGTTTTTTTTTGTCTCTTTGTTTTTGCTTTAAAAGCGGCTTCTAGTTCTCTATAAAATTTCCCTCCTTAGCCTCCGTATTTTGTGCCTCAATATTTTTTCCGCCTACAAATTGACGCACAGCATTGCTACGTCTGAACTAATTTTCCACTCTGTCAGTGATTTGTTCTGTTTCTGCCATAACCTCCGCATCCTTTATCTGTGTATCTTTATCTTTATCAGTATGTTACTGTTTGTAGAATGCGTGGGATTTTCTGTTACGCGGTGGTGACTTTTAAAGTACTATACACCCCCAAACATACATCCATACATACATACGTTAAATGGCTTCGAAAAGAACCTTTTGTGAATGAGTTCTCATTACAAGTGACACCAGTTGTTGTCGCCTGGCGGCACAGTGTCGTAAGGGGCTTGAGGTTTGACGACGACACTCATGCAACAGGATGGCAACAGAAACGCTTAACGCTTCAGTGACATTTTGATAAGGACAATCGATAATTATGTTATTACCAAGCAAGCCAATGTTATTGTTTTTTTTTTTTAAAGGGGAAGTCAATCCGTATTTCCCTAATATTTCAGTGGATTTCACTTGGAAAATTGGGACAAGGACATTGTTTGAATAAGTGGTGGTGGATTTGCATTTAAAATTATGTACACGTTCTTAGGGGTTTTTTTTCTTGAATAAATTTAGTTTTAAATATTTTAGAAAACTTTTTTTTAACAATTTGTCTTTTCTTTCGTTTCAGGTAAGTGACTTAACGGTTATCTTATATTGTATTCGTAAGTACAACTTTGGACAGTGGTAAATACAAATTTAATTGATAATACCTGTTTTTGTGAGGTTTTAAGGTATCTATACCTCTCTGCAACTATTTATAATGAATTCATCCTAAATTGTATCATTTTTTGACCCCAAAATTATTTGAATTGATGTAGTCTGCCTAACCAATGACAACATAATAAAATTCATCTCACAAAATCCATTTCCAGTATATAAACACGAATTTCATTTAGAACATATGTTTAGTACTGGCCTAAAATAATAAAACAAAACCAGACAAATTACAATGCAATTAAAAAAGTAGAAACTAATATGATTCATATTTACCAAAAAGTAAAAGTCTTAAGCAACTTAAAAGAGTTAAGCATTGGTTTTGTTTTATTGGTGCCATTAACTCGAAGTAATTAAAAAAACAATAAACAAAGTTGGAGATATAATTGGTTATTTAATAATAAGTCATGCAGAAATTAGTTTTTTATTGTTATTATTATTGTTATAATGTTTCTTTGAGTCAGTCGTTGAACTGAAAATGAATTGTTGTTAACCAAAACACAGAACGACATATTTGCATATTAAACAAAATATTTTACTATAATGAGTTTATGTGTATCTCTAGCTTTATGTTACTTATGGGAGATAAAGCATAGAAACAGTATTGATAAAAAATACACTGAAATTTTATTGCAGTTTAGTGCAAGTAAATAATAGTTTAGTACATGGAATTCAAGGTCTTGTGAAAGCTATGAACTATTAAGAATGTTTGTAGACAAATCAATAAAAAATATTGCTTGGAGTTTATATAATAAAATCCGTCTAGAGTTTCCTAATACATATGTACATATTTGCTTAAAAAGTCAGTAGGCGAATTTTAAAATTTAACTAATATTACAAGTGGTATCCTAGTGCAACCGATAGTAAAGTTTCTTAAGAAAAACTGTCCCTATAAGGTAGGCGTGGCTATAAATAATCTATGGGGGATTTGTAGAGCAAGCGAATATCAATATATTTTTCGCCTGGGTGCCTAGATGGCATTATCAGGAAAATAGACCTTAGGAATAGAACTGCAAGTCCCTTGCCTGAGTAGTTTTTTCTTCGTTATTTTGTACGCTAACATCTAAAAAAAAAAAACAAATTGGGGACCTTTTTCCACAAAATTCACTCATGTATCTTCTTTTATCTTCCAAACTTTTTTCTTTCTGAGTTAAGTATTTGCTCGCAAGCCCTATTTAGCATTTGATATAAAATCAGGTCAGTTGGATTACCTTACAAAAAATTTATTAAAATTCAATGCAAATCCGAAATTTATGCAGGTTCTACCCCCACACGCGTTGCTCAACTTCTTCCGAAAGCTTATCCTCATCCAAATGATCCATTGACCTGTCACTTTTATGTAATTTATCTTAAAAAAAAAAAAAAACTTAAATTAATTACCCGCCCAACAATGCAATTTAAAAGTCATGTCACAACCTCCTCTCATTACTCTTCACCAATCTCATTACCCTTTTTTAGCCCCTCCTGCTGTCAGTAGCACCGATTACATTCATAGAACCAGTGGCACTGTATAAAAGATTCAGGACAATTAATTGCAACTTGGCAACACAACGACACCGACGACCATTTCCAGTTCTTTCCATCATTTTTACACACCGAATGCAAGCATTATTCATAAAGCGTCTCACTTCGTCTTTCCTTATCACTTAACCAACACTAATAATGCAAATTACCGTCATAAATGCAAGCAACGTGTTGTGTTATTTTTTTCTCCTCTTTTTGCATTATTTTTCGCTATTTAAAGTGAACTAATTAAGGCCAATGATATAAACCAGACTTTTCACTAGGTCTGGGTATTTCCAGAATGGTTTCCTTGGATTTTAAACCGAAAAAAAATACGAAAGAAACAATGTTGCGGACATAAATTTGTTTTAGTACTTTTTTAGTTACAATGTACTAAAAACAATGTATGTTACGATATTCGTCTATTACTCAATCATACATGGTCGACACTGATTGTGAATAATTATCACATCCAGTAGCAGGTTTTGGGGTGCAGAAAAAAAGGCGCGCAAGCTCAGCACATGGTTTTCAAAAACTAGTTAACGCCTTCAGGCGCCTAGGAACCATGATGTGCGGAACACCTATCATAAAACTAAAGCAATTGATAACATAGTAATTATCGCGGAATTTTATACCTACCCAGTGCTAGTAGGCTAATACAGGTTCTTGGATAGAAATTGAAATTAATGAACAAGTACAAATGAAAGGAAAAGTTGTAGGTTGAGTTCGATACAAACGGCTTTACTTAGTTTTGAGTTTTTCTCCCTTTGTATAGAACCAAATTGTTTCAAATACTTTTTGTAATATGATCACTGTACAATTATGATTGGTAGAACGGTCATAATTTCCCAGCGTGACAAGAACAAAACACCCTCTAATTAGATTGTTCAATTCTCCGTAGATAACCTATTTTGTTTCATTAACAAAACCAATAGTTACTTTAGGGTGGCATATACACATAATATTTTGTAGGAAATATACGGTCAAAATCAATAAGTTCCCATGGTTTAAAAAAATAAATAAATAAAGAAATAGAAAAACGCACGTGCACTCCTGAACAGGGGCATCTTATCGAAACAATTTCAAGTAGCAACCCTTAGCGGTAATTGTTTTCAATTCGTTCGGGGGGTTCGTTATTTTGTTCTTTCTTTTTTTAAGTACATTAAAAATTTATATCGTATCGATGAAATTCGATTGTAAAACATGAACTAAACATGTACACTAACCTTGACGAATAAGGCTGATGTACTACTAGTGGTTGATTTGTTTCATTTCCTTTTGTTAAAGCGACACAATTTTGATAAGAAATATTGGTAACTGAGACATTTTCGCAAATTAGTAGATGTCATATGTTGCTATAGGAAGATAAAATGTCTTTGATAGACATTGTTGAAAAGTTACGTAACGTTTATGTCATAGATATGAACTGAATACTTCATATCAAAGTTGTCTTAGACTGATATGAGCTAGAAAAGATCGCTTGTCTTTTTTAGTACATCAAATTTCTAATATTATATTGTAGAGTTGCCCTAAAAACTACGGTCTTTTTTTAAACACAATGTGAACGATAAACTTAAGCTTGATGTTTACTCAATCTGTCGACTGATCCTCGGTTATACAGAAGAATTTTAGCTTTAATAACTTTGTTTATGATCGCTGATCTTGTGAAAAGTTGCGTACTACATATGACCAGGGACGACGTCTTCTTCACTGTGGAAATATTTTTATCAATTTTCTGTCTTCACTTTCGACATAAGCTTAAAATCTGGACCCTATTCTTGGAAAATAATTTTCCAATCTGCTGGATCTTGTCAAAAACTGTTCACAACCTTGTACCACGAATGATCAGCAGCTTAACATGGAACTTAGCGAAAATGAGGCCTATTCTCAACTCTTTAAACTGTTTCTAGTCAATCATCAGAATAGACCTATTCCGTCAGCAAATTCGAATTGCTTAACTAGATCAATAGCAATTCACTTTTGATCTCTGCTATTGCCCAAGTGATCATTAGCATCGAAAACAAATCCTATTTAATCACTTGAATGCAAAAATTGTATTTCATGTAAAAGACTTCCCAAGTCTTGGGCAACTGAAAATATTTTATGCAACTGATCGTGCCTCAAACGATCGTAAATCATTAAATATTCAAAAAAAAAAAAGCTCCGCTCTAAAAGATGCAACATTGTTGTTAGAAAAGTATTGCTATTGCTACACCCTCCTGGCAAACGATCTCCTTTTCAATTCCGTACTCCTCACAGACACAAATTTTGTGCTTCCATACTTGTTTCCTTAATTTTTTTTGTTGCAACTCCTTCCTTCGCAGTACCTCTATGGACGTATGTACGTGTGTGTACTTGACTTTTATCGATAACAGTTAGTTCCTTGGTGGTTTTTTTTTTAATCGATTTTTCCCGCTCACTTTTCCGCTTGAAACGTTAGGTATGTGTATACATACTTGCATAGATATTCACGGTGAAGTTTGGTGTTCTTTAGACTTCCTTTTTGTTTGTACTGCGCACGGCGGCGGCGGCGCGCATGCGCATGTACGACTGGTCACATACCAAAGAAGCCGGTTTATTGTAAATGCAATTGCATGGCTAACACGTTTTTTTTTGCTGAAAAATTCATATACATAAAAAATGAATGGATTTTTGTTTTAAGGTGCAACGGCAGCAATAATGTTGGTCATGGGTCATGGACGTAGTAGTTGAGGTTAGATTGCATTTTTGCGGGCAAAAATTCTTTTATAGAAATCGTGTATATTAAACGAAGATGATTAATGCATGGCCAAATGCCGGTGGTTAAATAAAATGCCGACTAAAAGTGGAGCTTGGTGATTGGACGAAGTGAACGCACGAAGTTTACCGGGTTTGTTGGACGCCAGTTAAGAGTCGTATGGATGAAATTTGTCAGGCGCTTAATATAGATAGAGTGTACTCCTTGGCAGTCTTATTTCGTATAATTTCTATCATTAAAAGTCGGCCAGATTAGGACTCATAACAACTTTATTCACACTAATCATACTCCATTTAACTCAACAGCTTGTATAATTACCCTGAATATATTTCTGAAAAGAAATAAGTCTACGCAAATACCAGTCTCTTAAATAAAGCACTTAGATCAAATATTGAAATTGAATTCGCGTCAAAACAAATTCACCAACTTATAGGTCAACAATCAACAAATTAGGCATCATCTGGCACAACAATTAATGACAGATTTCGTATCACTATTTCTACAAAATATATTCAAAGAATTGATCATAAAACAGATTAGATGAAACAAAAATAATAAACACGCAAACCAATTTCAATCTTTCAGTCGGTCAACGACTTTGGTCTTTTCGATTTTTTAACACCCACCTGCTAAATGCTCTGCACTATACATATGTATGTGTATAATACCCGAACTGTCCGATTAATGGCAAAGATACATATGTACCTTACCCTGCCTCGGCTTCATCCTACTTTTACTCTTCTTTTCCTACCCTTTACCTTCTCGAAATGAAACTACGTTTTTATTTGTCCCAAAAAAGAGAAAAAAATCCATTATTGTTTGTTGGTTTTGGAAGCACCGATGTGACATCAGCCCAATACTGTAAAAGTATTCACAGAACTGGTAACCATAAAGAAGATGGCAAAAAATACAAGAAAGAAAAAAAAACGGTATCGACCCGCCTATAAGTCGAAACAAATACTATTGCATTACTTGTGAGTAAGTTTTTTTTAAGGTATGACCAGGTATGGCAGGTGTGACTTGTGGTACCAGCTTAGCACCTCTTTCGGTCAAAGTCAAGGTCATTGTTGTCAATAAATACGATAAATCTGTTTATTATTTTTCTCTCTTTGATTTTTTCTAGAGAATTGTATTTCATTCTATTAATTGTTTGTCTCAAAAGCTGTATTTTTTTTTTAGGTTAGATAACCTGACTATGATTTCAGATGAATGAACCCATAAATCGGAGAAACCAAAAGATCATTGATCTTCTATCAAAATATGATTTATAAACTGTTTGCTAGCTGCCAAAACATTCCACACTCAAACAGAGCAGAGAGACAGAGAACATACATAGCAAACTGATAATCAACACGCTAAAACAAATTCCACGCAAATTGTACGCATGTTTTACGCATAAATTGTTGTTAGCTTTTTGTTGTCGTTGTTGTTGCTATTTGTTTACACACGAATTATGCATGAATGCGGAGGTTCATTGAACATTAAGTTGTATGTGCGCTGATGATTGCCGCTGCTGCTGATGTTTGTTTAACTGAAATGACTCTGTTTGTTGTTGAACGTGAGGTGGCTTAGTCACTTTTTTTTCGCTGATATTTACCAGATGTCATGTTGGGGAGTTATTATTTTTTATATATTTTTTTTATGACGCAAAGGACCTGATTATGGGAGAGTAGTTAACCATATAACAAGCGTCACGGGTATTTCCTGTAATCTTAGTGTGCTGTCATATTTTCTGACACCTATTGGTGGTAGGTGATTTCATCATTCCTTGCCGTTCGTGACAGCTCCCGAATCAAAATGGTCGATGACAGTTCTGATATACAAATAGTGTCAAAAAGCACATGATCCCTTTTTAAGTAGATACTATTTAAAGCCAATTAAAAATTGCTTTCGGTTCTTTTCTGATATTTACAGATCTGTTCTGGTAAAATCAGGTACACCGATCATGAATTAATGTTTTCCTTAGATCCTATGTACATCATCATGGATAGTTAAAAGTACGTGTAGGAACCGGTAATCACCCATTTTAGATGAGTAATTCAATTGACACCTAACTTTTCTTGGCAGTTTACCAGGTGCAATAGATTCAAATTTGTCATGATCACTTTAAAGTACTTAAGAGAATCATAATTGTCATTCATTAATCAAATTAAAGCACACTTTCAAGATCTACAATCAATTGAATCATGATCGAGCCAACAATTGGGTTGTGTCATGATTTTTATTCACTTTTTAAATTGTTTTCACACCCCATCACTACCATGTGACAGACTACCATACTGTACCGATGAATCAATATTCTGATTAGATTCATAGATTACAGTTTTGTGGTTCAACGCGATCAGTGAAAGTGTAACCATTTTCCATGATCGGTAAGACTTTGCCATGGGGAATATAACTTTCTTTTTGGATCTATCGATCATTTTCAACTTACGACCATCACGCCTGCAGGCAGAAAATGATCGGTCTGTCAAAAGCCTAAAATGCTGCTTTCGATTTTTATTATATTTTTTACCAGTGACTTACATATCTATCTCAAAGAATCAACCTCGATCACTGATCTTAAAAGATCTTATCAAGCTTTTACAATTAACATTCCATCCTGGCATTATAAATTTCATTTAAACGAAACAAGTTGCGCTCGCATTTGTCCGCCTTTTTAGCGTAGTATAGCAATTTGTAAAATACCGCTATTAATTTAAATATTAAAACGCTCTTGTTTAGTGCAGGTGTTCTATGATAGATACTATTTTTTTGTGCAGTTAGTTGCCATACGCGTCCAAGGTTATTTCTAATCACTTCCACCTTCACTATATGTCTGCAGATACCACCTTCACCATATACAGATTATGTAGCTGGAAACGCCTTACATTCACGTATCTCTTAACTGGTTTCTTAAATACATATAAACTTTATAAATTCCTTGTTTTTACGATCAAATTTAAATTAAAGAAATGCCACCAACTTTTTTGTCTCCATCCCAAAAACGCTGAGTTGAAATATACTTTTCTAATGCATATCTTTTTTTTTGATCAAATTACTTTCAGTCTGCAAGACGAACAAGAAAATAAAAAAAAGATACTACACTCTGTGTTACCACAATTATTTCACCATGGCGGCATAATTGCCTGTGATCATTTGTGCCAACCACACCTCAATAAGAAATTACTTGCGCTCGATACATAAAGCAACTCGAACAAGACATGAGAAGATAAAAATAGGTGCCGCAATAGACTTCAACTAAAACAAAAAAAGATACAGAAGAGAAAAAAGACAACGTTAGATAGATAGGAAGTGGCATGGGCGCCGCTAATATTTTTTTTTTTTTTTGTTTTTTTCTTATTTGCAACACCTTTTCGTTGCAATATCGACGTCGAGAAATGAGTATCTAAGTAATGAGTTTGATTACGAAAACAAAAAAAAAGTTAGGTGAGTGTATTTTTAGATTCTTTTTTGGCAAAGGAATGTTTGGGATTCATCAAGATATAAGTAAGGAACATCAATTTCCGGAAGAGAAAGATAACTATGAAGTTAATGCTTCGAGTGTTTCCTCTACTTTATTAGAGATTGATAACGGTTTTCTGATTTCTTTAAACAATATAGGTACTTATATACGATTCTATGGTATTTTGGATATGTTGCCACATTTGTGCGTCTATACATTGTTGCTAAGCAAAAGGGTATTAAAGGTTGCGAGGAGCATGGTCATAAAGCTTCTCCAGCTTTATATCTCCTTAGCACTTGCAGATTTGATATTGCTAAATCTTAGTATCTACACATTGTTCCTAAGCATGAGAAGTCCGTACACATCTCTAGCAGCATCATGTATCATAAAAGATGAATCTTGAAACTTGGCTCTAGAAAATATTCCTAGACTTTCATTGCAACATCTTAAATCTATTACCACTCGTTAGTTAAAATTAAAGATACATACACCATAGCAAATGATGTAAAGTATCTCTGCTCATACACACAATCAATCCTTTGGTTCTCTTGCAATAGAAACATTAAATTGCTAAGCCATTTGTCGCCTTCCTTTTACCATTGCCATTCACATCTCAATTAAAGTACACACTACAAACCTGCAGTATTTAAACTTAAGTTGTGTCACTGGTAAGACATTCTTTTCCACTAAAACCAATAATGGACGCCGCCACTCCCAGTTACACCTTGAAAGACGACTTTTGATTTATAATTTTCGTTGCAGAAAGAAACAAAAACAGTTCACCCATGAAAATTCCTTAAAAGCATCAGAAAAACTAGGTCAATGTGAGTCGAGTCGGAATAGGAAATATGTATCTTTGCGAAATTGTTTATTTCTCATGAGGGATTGTTTTGTAGTTTGTTGCAAAAAAAAGAAAAGATAAACGAACTGTTAAGGTCAATTATTATAAGAAATTTATTCCCTTAGATTGATTTATGTTTCTTTTATTATGGTGAAGGTTTTGCTTGTTATTTGTCCTTAATTAGTTCATAAAAATTAATAGTGTTTGGCACCTGAATTGGCGGATCTGTTGTTCATCGCAAAATGGCTAGATGTCAAAGATTAATGTTTATCGCGCTCTTTGGCAAAACGAGGGGTTAGTAGATTTTTTTCATAACTTATTAATTATTAGTTATATCTTCGTAGAGAGAGATTTTTGTGACAAATTGTTGAGTTTGTTTTTGATATGATCTTTCTTACAAGTTCGGAAAAAGCATTTTCATTTTGTTCGCAAGAATTTTTTGTAATCCTAGTTTCATCTTTGAACCAAAATTATATCTTCTCACAATTCAGGGTTGTTTACAAAATGATTGCCACACCACTTAAAATATGTATCAGCTCTTCAAACCTACATAATACAAGATGAAGAATTTAAATACATAAATGTCATAAAACAGTTCGTAGATCGATCTTTTGATTTCTAGTATAATCTTTGAAATTTCATTGACGTTCAAACCCGAAACGGATATCTTCACGTGCATCTATCCATAAAACCGGCATCTCTTTTGAGAATAACCTTGTATCTTTTCCAACACTTGAATCTCGTTCTTAATGATTCACCACACTGGTTCACCAGTTTGTACATTGTTTTATTATTTTTTTTTTTTGCACAGTTCCGTTTAGCGTCGAATGGCATCATCATCATCGGCATGATCATCGATTTGCACATAGATGGATTGAAGC
This sequence comes from Chalcosyrphus nemorum, assembly GCA_949716465.1. Classification (NCBI taxonomy): domain Eukaryota; kingdom Metazoa; phylum Arthropoda; class Insecta; order Diptera; family Syrphidae; genus Chalcosyrphus; species Chalcosyrphus nemorum. The sequence continues at coordinate 57,064,993 of OX454334.1, read as the reverse complement.
ATCTTCTTAGGAATGCAAATTAGTTTACTATCCATAAAGTAGATAATCCACTTGAAATTGATGCCAATGACAATAAAATCTCCCTCAAAGTCAATGTGAATTTATTTTTTTATCAACTGAAATTGATATCGTTAAAGAAAAGCAAATGCATTACAACTATCGGTACTAAAAGGGAACCCAGCGACATCCCATCATTAATCATTCATTCAATCAATCGACCGTGTACGTGTGTTACGCTGTCATATTCTTCAAATTAACTGTTTTTATTTTCTCGTACCCTACCATAAACACTTCATAACTCAGTCAACCATACCAATAAACCGGGGTGTACACCTGTAATTTAAAAAATATATAAATTTCGTCGCAAGGTATGCAGCGCGAAGGGAAGAAGGTTCTGTTCTCTGTTGACATCATTTCTTCGTGCTTGGTTGGGTTTTGGTGTGTGTGCGTTATTTTGCAAAAGGGTGCCGATACACGTTAGTGGTGGAAGGAATTGGAACCACAGCAGTGATTAAACCACAGGTAGATTTTCTACAAGGATGCACATAACCTTAAGGTTCACTGGACTATCGGTTTCTTTACCTTTTTTTTGTTTTGCTCTGTATAAAATGCGTGCTTCAATGGAACGCGCTGAAGATCAATAAACTAAAAGGTATTTAAGTCAAAAAGCCAGAGGAACCGCCTGTTTAGTTAGAAGGATACACTTTGTAGGCTCTCTGATCGTATGTTTTTGTTGTTGTATGTATAAGGAATTGAAACTTTAAAAATTGGGTTAGGGTTCATTGATTGCATAATGAAAGTGACGTAAGATTTTTGTTATTGTTTTTTTTTTGTTATATTTTGGGTTTTTTCTTGTTTGAGTTATTTTTTTGCCTCAGGAATTTGTTTTGAATTTGATTCTTGATCGTGATCCTGAAAGTAGGGAAAAGATCTGTTTTTAAATGAGTGGAAAAAATCAGTATTTTAGTGCGGTTTCTGTTAGTGTAATGTAGGGGTTATGGACCTTGTTAGTAGGTGTTTCTCAACCTCCTAAAGTAGAGTTGCTGCTTAGAAATAATCTATTACTTGTGAATGTAATAAAAGGTCACTAATCAGCAAACAATACGAGAAGATACAAGTTCTTGTTCCTCGTATCTATAAACTCAAAGTTCTTTCCCACCTTACTTATATAAGATAATTTTTTATGACTAACCCTGGAGGATAGGAGTGGTGCACAAAAAAAAGAAGACTTATTTGATTCATTGAACTCTTTAAATATTAGCAAATCTCTAACTGAAACACACCCCGAATCACTTCAATCAGCTGCAACTTTTCAACTCTCCATTGCGACTTTTATTGTGTATATCTCGACAAGATCACATCGATTTAAGGTGAATCTATGAAGGACCCCTGCAAGTGACTCTTCACAAAATGCTTAACAAATTTTAGTGTATAAACCCAAAAAATGTATCCAACCAACAATCAACAAGTATCTCCAGGCAAACAACTTCAAAGAAACTCCAAGTGTGCCTCGTGTAGCTCTATCTATCTACTTTTCAACTGATCAATGTATATGGCCTGAGTCATGCCGTATTACATCAGTTAAATCATCATCAACTCTGAGACTTGTTGTCGTATAGTAGATACGGAGAGCATGGCCAAATGAGCTATGATTGTGAAGCTGACTTCATGTCTCATTGAGGTCTTGAGAGCATCGTGTGATGTGTATCTATGAGAAGAAGTAGAAAACTTGAAAGTTGGAAGACAACAAAAAAAAAAAAAAAAACCGATGAAAGAAGAGAAACTAAACGAAGGCAAGGAGAAAAAAAAAACACAATCCAAAAGAAAGACTCCGACTTGAAAGCACAACATGAAAGAATTCCCTGGTAACGGTTAAATCCGGGATTGTGTTTTGTAACCGTAAAGAGTGGCGACAGAGCCACAAGCATGGCTTACTGCTGAGTCCACCACCAAACACCGGTGAGATGTGGGTCTCAAAGAATGCACATTCTTTGGGTGAAGGGAAAACATTTTTTTTTTTTTTTTATAAACGTTTTCTCTCCTCTTCAGCGAAAGGAAGAGCTCACTGTTGGGGTGTAGTTCGGGGGAGAAGCGTCATCTGAATAAAGGTTTTCACCTCCACATCGATTTGAATCTCATTCATTTTAATTTTCTCGTCTTACTGACACTGACATTGGTTGCAGTACCTCCACACTCTCTGTATGAAGGCACAAAAAACAAACTCGATTTGATAATTTATTGACACGAAATTAATTTCTTTTTCAAGGCGTTTTTGGCATTCTAAAATATGTACCTACCTTCAGTTTATTTTGAAATAAAACTACAGCAGAAAAAAATCAAAAGAGAAAGGTTTTTTGGCAGTATGCTGAAAGTCAAAATTCCACGCAACGAACGGAATGCTGTACGGAGAGTAAAAGGATATTTATGCTGAATGCGTGCAGAGGGAATACAAATAGCCAATCCAAAGATGACCCAGATACTTCAGGGCGTTAAGTAAATGTCAGGATTGCTGTTTGCAGAGTTAATTTGCTCAGGGTTTTGTAGGTGGAATTTTAATTTTCCTTTTATGTTACGTAGGTTGGATGGAATATTTTTTGTAAGGTCGCCCAAAAGGGTTTCTCCATTGAAGTTTTATAAAAAAAAAAAATGTATCAGTCGACAGGATACGTGTTAGGTACTATATTGAAATGTATACATATGTGGTCTTATAGTCTTCATTACCTTGGCTTTAAATTAAAACTTGGAATGATTCCGTAGTAAGTAGAAAACAATTCATTAATTGCAATTAACACTTAAATTTTAAGTTAAGGCGAGAAATTTAAAAACACTATTGGACATTTATTTGTAAATTCTCCCTAGAGCACAACAAACCCATTAGATAGGCATCAATCCGCATTCAGTGCAAATATTTTATTTTTGTTTCCTTTATTATTTTGTTAATTGCGTAATAGATTGAATTTCTACATATGTTTTTTTTTTTTTTTTTTGCATTCAAACTTAAACTCAGCGTTTAAGTAAATAATAAACAATCAAAACAGACAATTTTTTCGGCCACAAAATTCGTCGAACCGCATCCGAATAATTTCTATTTTCGTGTTAAAATTTTCTCTTTTTTTTTTTTTTTTTTGGGAATCCAAAGTTAGTCAATAACAAACGTTTAATCTATATTTAGATCTTAAAATTATAATTGACTGCACTATCCATCCAAATTTGTTGTAAAGTAGGGAAGTGAGTGAATTATTTTTATTTGAATTTTTTCTGCTCTATTAAAAGGAAAATCTGTTTTTCCGTTAAATGCGCATTCAAAATAAATAAATAAGAAACTAACTAACAGACAGACAGACATTCACTACTCAACCAAACAATAAACAGAAAAAAAAGAAATAAGAATTTCGCCATAGTCTGCTTAAAATGATTGAAAATGATTGGGAAAAAACTACACGTGCCAATCGACATGCACTTATAATTATTATTTTTTTTGATTTATTTATCATTTTCATTTGGTTGTTTTGCTTTCGCAGTTTTAACGATAACGACCCCATAGAAAGGAGGCAACAAATAAAAAAATGAAATATAAAAAATTTCTGAAGTAGAAATCAAGAATATGCACACATGCAGACAGACTAGCAACAAATACATACTATAGGTACCTTTGGTGGCGTCCATTGCCCATTTTGTTCGAGAGGTGTTTTGAGAGCACTTTCTGACGCGTGCAGATATTACACAATACAGGCTTTCAATGAAATTAGACAGGCTATCAGATTCAATAGATAAGATTGGCTACACGCTTGGTACAACTTTTAAAAAAGTAATCTTTTAAATAGTTGCGATGTATTTGAAGAATGTATCAATTGAGTTTTGCGAGACAACCTTATATAAATGGAAATTGGGACAGCTTTGGGACATGGACATTTGCATGGTTTAGCATTCAAAGTGATGTAAGCAAATTAGTTACCCTTAGCTTTGCAGTTTTGTGATTAGGACAACTTGGGGACAGAAGCAAATATTAGGCATTCACTCACTTGTGACGGAATTTAAGGCTTTCAATAAAATGAATGTATGTCATAATAAGACGATTGCATAATTAGCATGTAACAGCAATTAGAAATAAAGTGCACGGCTGGAGTGTACATATTTGCACCTTTATGATGTTAGTTGAAAGTTGTGTTCTTCATAAGTTTGAATGGCACATTTTAGCATACCTACATTAAGTTTTGCTTTTGATAGAAATGCATTGAGTATTAGCGGAAAAATATACATATTTCTTGCGTATGAAGACGTACTAAGAAAGGTACTGAAAATTACTGAAACATGTTCTCTTTTTTTTCTTTTTCAGTCGGATACCCTAAAACTTTCCACAGACTCGGAAATGTCAGATTGGTTTCTCGAGCGTGATGTCAAAATTCCAGCTGTCATATTAAACGATAAATTGATATCAGATGCATTACTTGGCACATTGCCAATCAAATCAGAGCACTCCTACAGTCTTAATTCAGATGGGGATTCAATGCCAGATTCGCCGAAGAGTTTACACACGAAAATGGATGGTAAGCTTCAATAACAATTTAAAAGTATATTTGGCACGGATATGCCACCAACTGCAACGTGTATTAGAGTCATTAAATAACTAGAAAGAACTTTGGACCACTTTTGAAAAACCTATTAAAATTCAGACCAAAATAAATGTGCAATTTCCTTTTTAGTTTCACTATTCACAAATTGCGTCAATTAGTCGCACAAAAAAGGCTAATTACAACTTATTACCTTTGCACTTAAAAACATCAATGTCAAATGTAAATATTAGATAAAAATTCAATTAAGGCAATATGTCACACTATTTTGTATGTAATGTTCTATATTTCCGTTCTCTATATGCCTGTGCTTTTAAAGCAGACTGTGTTGTATAAATACATTTACATAATGTCTGTCATTTGGTTCACTGTCAATTTTTTTCAATTTGACAATTTACGCTTATCGCATTGGATTTACGTCATTACCATTTGTTTAAATATTATGCAATCAATGTAGAAGTACATTAACACAAGTGTTTTATATTGATATTTATCTAATGTCAAAAAAAAGTACAAACTTTAACGTTTACTCATGACGACATTGGACTGCATTATCAAACCATATCAACAGCTTCTTATAAGATTCAATCATCTGAGAAGTGCATTCAATCATCTTGTGGCCATTATGTGTTTTTTCCCGAGGAGAAACAGTTTCCTATCATATTGTGAAAGTTACTACATAAAGCGATTACGTATGAGGGGTAACATAACTTTATATGGCTTACCTTGCAATTTCTGAACACACTCACCACAAAAACGCGATGGCGACTTTACTTTTGACATTTATTTGGTTGACTTGACGTTGATGACGTTCATGGATGCTGAATGGTGATGATGCGTTGTTGAGTCTTCTTTTTCTTCTTTCTATTGGATTCTTTTAAAACTATAAAAATGTCATCTGACAAAATTAAACGACGTACGTGCTACTTGTGTTGTGTGCTTTTCAAAACAACTACTGAAACGGTACTGAGTAAATAATAATAAAATTCTGAAATAATAAAAAAATGAGGTTAAGAACAACTGGCGTTGTTGGATGATGATTTATCCCGCTCCCGTCCCACTGACTACTATTGTTGCTTTGAAGTTTTATTTATTTTTAATGAAAAGAAAGAATTGAAGGTATCACTGGTAGTTAATCATTTTCATACATATGTTCGTTTCGAAAAAAAATAACATTGACAAACATGTTTACAAGAGAGTAAGTGTTTCTATGTAACAAATTAACATTACCAGTTGATTCAACAAATTGTTGATTACTGATGTCTTGCGTAAGGTTATCATTATCAGTTTATGCATCGCACACGTTTTATATTGTGGGTTTATTTGTTTTTGAAAAGCTGTTTAGAACGTGTTTCATTATCAGGTAAAGAAATTCGATAAAATATCCTTGAGACAGAGTCAATTGACAGGTGATGTCATACAGATTGGTTACTATTTGCAACCGAAAACTGGATTCGAAGTACTTTTCGACCTGTCAAACATCATCGTTAAAAATGTCGAACCCAATGACAGTCGATGTCGAAAACAATATTAAATGCATCAATAAATCCAAGCAACTGACAGTTGTTGTCAGACATTGACACCGATGTTCGAAGTTAGTTTAAGGTCAAAAAGGCTTTGATATTTGAACCCTGACCAGCCCATTTATACTTATTTTTCATGACGTCAAAGTAGTACAAAAAAATATAATTCATCCAAGATAAGATAAAAGGCACAGCTGAATGTCATTTTAATTATGTGAATGAATACTTTCTTGCAAGTGGCACCAGAGACTATCAATAAAGAAATCAAAGTTGTTTTTTTTTAATTTACTACTATCTAATTTGTTATCTATATCACCAGAGTTAAAACTGAACAAAAAACATGCAACATTTTGTATTCAGCGCGTGCTGAAAATCATAAATACTTCACCAGATGCCGCAAAAGTCCAAATAAAGATAAGACGACAGTTCTTCTTTTATTGCGAATACTATCTGTTTAGACTAATAACATCCGTTAAATTTTTTTTAAATTAGTGATAAAATCAGATATTCAGCTAAGTGCTTTTGCAGCTGGTAATGTCACTTTGATAATAAGTATCTTTAAAGTAATTTATTTATATTTTTTAAAAACACTCATCGACAAAGAGCCGTGGTGGTAACAGCACTATAAGTCTACTTATTTACAAAACTTCTTTTAAAAATTGCGCTGAACTGATTAAATCAAAAAAATATTTATGCAAAATTGACTTACGAGGAATTTCCAGACGACAAACATCTTCAAACATGAATGGAAATTCACCAAACAAAGATTTCCATCGAAAAAATCGTTTGATAAGAAAATCAATTAAATTCTTTGGTTTACCAAAATTTAAATATAATAATCAAATCAACGCATAACCTTACTGATTTTATATTGATAATTTATATCACGGCGAGCATTGGTCTACCATTGAACTTATTAATTATTTAGCAAGAGCTATCGCAAAATCTATAATACAATATGTTTGTATGAACAGCAAAAATTCCAGAATATTTCAATATGTCACAAAAGCAACAGAAAATAAAGAATAAGGAAAAATATGGGGGAGAACGGTTTTTTCGGTTTTAGTTAACCAAGTCACGATTAAAACCTGATTTGTTTATGACCCAAACGTTAAAATTTAACAAAGTACTCGCACATAGCAGATAAAATTTGCTTTCTTCTTATATTTCCTTATTCCAACTTGTAAACGGTTACTGGCCTCTATTGAGTCAAGAACTACAGGAATTAGAAGATGCTGAGAAAGAAGATAATTAAGTGATGAAGTTATGTAAATATTCATGATCCTGAAGAGTTATAATAAGATCAGAGAAATATTTGCATTTACCTTAAGTAGAAGCGGGGGAAAACAAATTAGATCGTGAGCATACGTGTTCTCGATTCGCGAAAATGTAAGCCAAGTGGTTAGGCTGATTCATATCCAATGATCAGTAAAGAAGTAGATGCTAACATTTTGTATTCTTCTTTTTTTTCTTATTCAGTGGGAATAAGTACATATTCTACTTCATACACTTTTAACAAGAGGGAAGAGATATTTATGTTCATACACTTGGTTTTGATTTATCTACTATCAGTGGTTAGTGCATTGGACTACTGAACCTGGGGTTGCGGGTTCAAATCCCAGCCAATACCATAAACGGTTTTTTCACGACTCCACCTTTTGCGAGCGTTTGACAAACATCCAAGAGTACCTATTACTGTCATGAAAAAACTTCTCAAACAATTTTTCCCCTTCAGCTAAGACATAAAACTATAGAAAGGTAGATCTCTCCTATACGTTCAGAAAGGCATAGCATGAAGGAATTTTAGCAATTTATTTTCATCAATCGCGTAGGTCATTTCAAAATTAGCATTCTAAACAACTTAGATTATTTACATACTTTGCAAAAATCTTCTTTCAAAAACAGCTCATGAGTAACAATATTCCCCTTTCTTCTATTTAGATATGGACGATGAATGCTATCCTGCTATATCAATGAAAACCGCGACTAGTAACAGCCGTAGGCTTTTCGAACCAACACACAGCATGGCATCGATAATGACTAGCAGCGCAACAACAACACATTCGACACTATCTAATAGTAATCCAATGTTAACAGCAACATCTCGTGTCGGCACCATAAACCTTTCCAACAGCGGTATCAGTGGTCACAATAGCACAAACACATTCAGCTTATCCACTAGCAGCGGAAATGATAAAATCACCAGCACACCATTAACACTTAACCTGCGCTCAACAAAACAACAACAGCTACAGCAACAACAGTTATTGCAACAGCAACAGCAAGCACTAGCGACAAGCATACGAAATGATAGCGTTTCTACAACAACCTCCTGCTCAGACATCGAAATCGATGAGACCTGCATTAAGGATGAACCGATGTCACCAGAGTCTAGCTGCCCGCCAAGTCCCAACTCGCAGGCTTACAGCAGCGGCCTGAGTCTAAACATGGCGAACATGGCTGCGTCTACAAACTCAGACCTCGTCTTTGAGCACAAAGTAAGTTGCAACTCTAGTGTGAAACAGACAAAGTTTCTGAAACTATTTTTTTTTTTATGTTTTTTTGTAGAATGGTTCCCTTCAACTTACACCAGCCTCACAGAGTCTCCTAAAATCGCAACAATACATATTTGGCAATTCAGGTCAAAACATAGTCATACCAAAAGTCAACATTAAAATGGAACCATCTCAACAAAGTGGACAAGTTTTTGGTCTTCCACCAACACCGCCATCATCGTTGCCTAGCGACGAATCAGAAGGAAATCAAAGTCCTGAACATCATTTGGTTTCACCAATGTCACCACCTGCACAACAACAAGTAAATCTCTCATCGCCATCAACAACAGCGACAGGAGGATCTGCAACAACTTCGTCCACACCCACATCGCGAAGGAGTACATCTAGCTCACATAGTGCATCCAGCTCACCTGCCTCGCATGCTAGTAGCTCATCCAGAGCATACACTGGCTCATCGACTAGACAGCCGATACATACACCATTGATCAGTTCACAACCGGTAAGTGTTCTTTGCTCCGCACACGCTTTGTACTTTTTAGATTATCAGCTCACGAGCACATAGTTCAGTGAAATTAAGCCCATTCAGCATCTAGATTAAATGCCTTATTAATTATTTAATCAATTTTATGGAATAAAGTGCATCAGGCTATCAAAATATCTATTCAGCTTATTAAGCAATTTGAAATCTTACGAAACAAGTGGCGTTTACATCAACAGCAAATTTATTCAACTGAACTGTCTACCTATAGTTCATTGAAAGAGAAACGCAATTCCAATAATTAACTGCATGCTATCTGCAGTACAAAGCACTGCATAGTAACATTCAAAATTTTAGCTCTATTCAGCAATTGGCTACTGCGTTCCTAGATACTTTTGCTTTCAAATGTGTAAATTAATATTTTACGTATTTTGCTAAGCAATTCATCAGCATTGCAAACAAAAATGAAAAGGAAATTGAAATTCGTAGATCTTAAATAATAATTATTAGTTTCTTATCGCTAAATTAAAAATTATAAGTTGTGTAGCAACAACTATTTTCAGCGACTTGTTCATGTTATTGAACTGTATTCAGCTTCATTCAGCGCGTGTTTCTAGATCGTGATGACTATTTTTTTTTCTTTTTTAACAGGCAATCCTAAATAATATATTTATTTCTATTTTTCATTACAGAAGGGCTCAACTGGTACCCTTATGCTAACTGAAGAAGAAAAGCGCACATTATTGGCTGAAGGCTATCCAATTCCAACACGATTACCACTTACCAAAGCCGAAGAAAAGTCATTGAAGAAAATTCGAAGGAAAATTAAAAATAAAGTAAGAACAATCAAAAATTAAAAATATTCTATAGCTACTGTGGTTTAAAAACTTCAGCAAGGGGTTAAAGAAACGGTTACTTTGAAATGTCCTTGCTCAAACATAATAGCCACCGATCATGAAGTATCGAAAAACCTCTTACATTTTATTACTTGTTTTCCTTTCAGATATCTGCACAAGAAAGTCGTCGAAAGAAAAAGGAATACATGGATCAACTAGAACGTCGAGTTGAAATTCTCGTCACCGAGAACACAGACTATAAAAAACGCGTTGAATCCCTCGAAGAGTCCCACACCAGCCTGCTTAGTCAACTGCAAAAACTACAAGCGCTCATCAATAAACAAAATGCCAAAAAGGCTTAAATGTTTAAGTCTCTTTAAAGCAAAAACAAAAATCCCTGCAACAAAATCTTCTCAATTTCTCTAACAAAAAACACAAAGAAAAATTAGAAATAATTTGAAGGATCCCAGAGAAAGTAAATAGTATTTAAAAAAACAAAAAGATATAACACCAACAAAATGTAAATTACATACATTATTTATTGCAACGACCAAATAGACAAACAACAACAAAAAAAATGAGTAAAAGCACTAAGTATAAACATTCCATCCAGGAAACAAAAAAGGCTAAATGGATATGTCTTCAAAAAACAAAACAAAGGTAAATAACATTCCATTTTATTTTTTAAACATTATAACGATATTTTTTGATAACTTTTATTTTTTGCAAATAAAATAAGTAAAACAAATGCATGTCTAAGAAAGAAAATCACTTCGCAAAGTGTTGTACAAATATCTCTATATATATATATTGTTCCAATTTTACAACTTAAAAAAACACATACATATATATATAAATAAAATAAAATATATTTACACCTAAACTTATATGTAAAGATAAATATTTTTAAAAATAGATTCGCTTGTTTTTATATACATATACTTATATTATATATATATATTATTCTGTGTTTCTTTTAATTTTTAAATCATGACAAACGAAGTAAAAAAATTAACATATATTACTATATATGTTTAAAAAAATAAGAATATGAATATTTGTCTTGTTGTATAAATGGCTGTAAATTTAATTAACTTAGTATATTTTATAGTGTATAATCTTAAACTTAATTTAATATTTTTATTTTTTTTATTTAAATACAAGCTTACATTTTCTGTACCTATCGAATGAATAGAGGAAATCCGGGAAAAATTGCAATGATTCTTATTTCTTGAGAAAGAAAAATATTTTTTAGATGAAATTTGTAAAGAATATAACTAAATATCTCTGTCTTTCGTGCAATAAGTTTTAATATTTTTGTCTTTGATTAGTTGAAAAATGTTTCTGCGCTTTATAGTCAATTTTTTTAGTACTTTTGTTTTAATTTTAACACTTTTTTTGGTTTGTTGAACTTGTGAAAGCACGCAAAATGATTCTGTAAACGATTTTAAGGAATTGAAATTGAACGTTTTTAAAAAAAGGGAAAGGAAGTTCAGCATGCGCTGAATAGAGGCTTTTAGTCAATTTTTTAAGGACATTATGTTTTAATAATGTTTGTTTAATGAACGAGATTGAATGCTGATTTACACCTTCTTTTATAAAATTTCAAACAAAATAAATATAAGAATGGAATGTTCTTGTAAATCAGTTACGAATAAACTATGGGATCTAGATCGTTTGAATGTTGTGCGATCAAGAACTAAGAAGGAACCCATTCAGTGAAGTGAAGAACAATTTAAAACCAACTGAATTAAGTGTTTTGTCCGCTTCCGTCGAAAAGTTAGTGGTGATTAATGATTTCTTATTCTATTCTGAGCTTAGTCAAAAGATGTTAAGTCTACTTCTCTTTTGCATTGTAGTCCTCTTTTCCAACCTTATTCCGAAAATTATTTTCAACGGCGAAAATAACTCGACAAAATTGTTCATCTCGTTCCCCAGCAGGCCTTTCCCAAATCCTTAAAATCTAAACAGTTCATAAAACAATCAATATTTCTTGTAGCAAATTTAATAAAAACATACCTTACGAAACGACAATGTTGTTTTATAAACAACATTAAATGTTTTAACTTTTGTTACTTATTCTAAATTATTATTTTTTTTTACTTAATTTTTAAACATAACCAATTATTTTGTGTCACTTAATTTTATTTTAATTTTATATTACACTTCCGAGCCCTTGTTTTTTATTTTAATTAAGTTTTCTTGTACAAATAGTTGAAAAGGAAACCGTTTGTTTTTTACGAAAAAAAAATCCAGAACTTCCATTCAGTTAAATCAGTTTACTTAAAACAAAAATGCGATACTAATGTACATAACAAATCGAAATAGATTATTTGCAAAATTTCTGTCAAGTCCTTATGGTTATTCTTTTCATAATTTATTTTTGTTTTATTTTAATTTTTATTTTTATTTAACTTGGTACCCAGAAGAACGAAATGATATAATGTAGCTAAGTACTTCTTTGTTTATAAGTTTATTTGTTTTTAATTGCTTAGTATTTTTTTATTAACATGAATATGAGCATATTAGTTTTTAGTTTGTAAATTTTGTGTCAAAAGCAGACAGCACACTTAATATTTTTTTTATATTTAGTCTTTTTTCAAGCAAATCAAATGTTATGAAATAGTTTGTCATGCAAATGTGTTTTTTCCAATGAAAAATATTTTTTTATTTAAATTTAAGTTGAAAAGCAACAAAAAAAAACAATTTTTCATAAAACCACAAATAGCTTTTTTCCCCCAATATCCTACTACTTTACTTTAAGAAAAAGAACACATTCATAATTCCTGTTTTATATTTATAGATTTTAAAAATTTATAAATATTCTTTTGTGTTTAGTTTTACTTTAAAAGAAAGAAAAAAACGTATAATAATTAATTAAATATATTTAGCTCAATTTTGTTTTAGGAAAAGAAAGAAAAAAACTATAGACATAAATGTTTTATACTAAGAAAGTCCTTATATGCTAAATATTATACAAAATTAAACTGTACTTCTTCTACATGATATAATGTAAATGAAAATCTAAGAAAAACGAATTATATATAAACAAGTTAGATATACTACATACAATGAAATATGGTATATTATTTTAAGTGAATAGAAAAAAGATATACAACAAAAATGATGGAATTAAATAATTTCTTATAGTATATATTTTTTGATCTTGTAATTATAAAATAAAAAATATATATTATTATAGCTACATATACACAAACATACATATATACAAAATAAAAACTAATATTGTATAGAAAAAAGCGAAAAAGATTTTGTTGTGTATTTATTGTATTTATCAAATAAATGAAATACAAACGTGCATTGGTAAGTTTCACTGACATCACAACCAAAAGATCAGCGCAACATATTAGCGCTCTAGATAGAAATAAAAATTCGCACGTGTTGTATAAAGTCTATTACGCGATGACCTATGTAATGATAAGAATCAATGCATTAGGGTATTGCACTCTATAACGAACGGACGCGTGTCTGACATCTAACACTTAGCCATCAATACATTTGATGGTGAACATTGAAAGAGTACGCCGATTGAATCGAAATACAGAATTTTGTCTGAAAGTAGTACTGGATATTCACTGACTGTTTCTTTTATTTTTCAGCCTTTAATTTGAAACCCAAATCGACAAAATCTGTCAACAAATATAGAAGCTAGAGTAAACTTTAACCCTTTGTCTTTATACAACTCTACCATCTTCAATCCACCATAATAGCATATTCTTGTAACCGTGTATATGTGTATTTTCGATGCCCTTTCATTTGATACCAAAATCATCCAAATCCGTCAACAAATACATTCTCTAGAGCAGTAAAACTACATCGTTTAAAAACAATCGCCGCCATCTTGGATTTCAAATAAGTCCAGACACATATATTCCCCAGGCGTGCCCTCTATATTTTGATAGCCGAAACAAAAAAGTTACAGCCAAGACACATACCCGCTAAATTAGTATACGGCGGCATACCAGCCCAGCAGAAATTTTGACGTTTAACTGGCGCGGGGATACCTACTGGGATTTCTGTTGACCTGGTGTTTTAAGAGAATTTTCATAGGAATTTTGGTTGATATCTCGGCACCCAGACAAGCTAGCGTCATGAAACAAAGCTCAGCGTGTAGGTCATGCTTGACGCTTGCTTTTGACAAAAGAGCGCGTCGCGACGCGTCGCTTCACGCAGAGATACCTACTGCTTTCTGAGAATTTCTGGTGGCCTGGTGTTTTACGAGAATTTTCAACTAAAATGTGACAGATTTCTTGTGGGAGGTGCAGTGCTGAATTTGCACAAACGATATCTTCGGTTCTAGACAAGCTAGCGACATGAAACGAACGTTAAAATTCGTGTCACAGGGTGTACTTTTATTTTTGATGTCGCATTCATACACAGGGTGGTCCATTCATTTTTTTATGCGATTCAAAATAGCAAATGTCCGTCCATACATTATTTGAGTAGTCTTTTTAACTGAAACTGTAAAAGTATAAGAAAACAAACACCACTAACGTTGATATAATTTTTATATTTTATTCTTTTAATAGCATTCGAATAGAAACACAATCTAGTGGAATTACGCCACACGAATTTCACCTCGTTCTTTCTACACTTTTTGTCTAACCTAGATTATATAACATATGTATTTTGGAAACTTTTTAAGGACAATATTACATTCAGTATGTTTTAACATTCCATTGTAAGAACTTTTCGTATTGACATTTCTTTTACCTACTTACGCTAAATTATATATATAAAAAAGAGACAATTAATGGGAAAGATTTTTTGGAAAAATACCTTTCTTTGTACCAATGTGACACCATGCATATGGTTGCGTGTTTCCTATAAACATGACGGGTAACAAACTTTGAGATAAATATAATATTCTGGGAGAAGGTAGAACATGCACCCATATGCATCGTGCGACATCAGGCTTACAATTAATTCGGCACCTAAAGTATGCCTATACCTGTCTACTCCTCTAATCCAAACCATTTTCCTTCGTCTCAGGGACACTAGCACTAGTACTGGTACTGGCGACGCCATTTGGCATTTTAACAGGGCGAACAGTCAATCTGTTCGACTGTTGGCTGTCACCATTCAAGTTCATTGCTTTGATCATATTTAATTCGTCCTCATCGGAACTAGCGTCAGACATTTGTCGTGGTGATAGGCGACAACCACGTGCAATGTAATTCTTCAATTTGCCCGCTGAGGCCAAAACAAGGCCCATGAAAGGGGGACTCGGTTTTAGAGGTCTGGACAAATACTCTGGGTGATACTGTGTGGCCACGTAGTATGGATGCCCTTTCAACTCCATTATTTCCATTCGCTGTTTCTCTGTGTCTGTGCCGACGAAGTTCATGCCCGCCTTCTCGAGTTCTGGTACGTATTTGGGATTCACTTCGTAGCGGTGACGATGTCGCTCTTCGACCTTCTGTGGGTTACCATACAGTTGCTTAATAATACTCTTATCCTGCGAGAGTACTGTTGTGCGTCTTCCCAATCGCATGGTTCCCCCCATTTGCCCTGTATTATGCTCTGGCATGTCGATCACCACTGGATTAGGGGTGTCAGGGATGATTTCTGTGGTATTAGCATCCTTCAAATCGAGAACGTTGCGTGAATATTCAATTACGGCTGCCTGCAGACCGAGGCATATACCAAGGAATGGAATTTTGTTCTCGCGACACCATCTACAGGCGGCTATTTTTCCCTCCATGCCACGGCTCCCAAAGCCTCCGGGCACAACCACACCCTGGCTGCTGCATAGCGTCTGCCAAGCCTCGTGATATAGTGCTGGCCATTGATCACGTGTCTGTTCTTCCAAATGGCATGCTTCTATGAAACGAAGACCTAGCCTGTACCCAATAGCCAGTGAAGCGTGTTGCAAAGATTTCGATACAGAAGCATATGAATCTTCCAATTTTGTGTACTTGCCAACCACAGCAATGGTGACTTCTTTGTGAAGATTTTCACTTCGGCGTGCCAAATCCTTCCACTGTTGGAGGCACCTAAAAACATACCAATCATTGCAGTTAAATTGTGATTTTTCTTTTGCAAATTACACTTACTTTTCGCGTCTTCCGGGTAAAATGTTCAATTGCAGACGTTCGTTAAGAAACTCCACCACACCATTTTGTTCCATCAGAAGGGGCACATGATAAATTGAGCTCAAATCGTGAATGCATATAACCTGTCCCGGTGCGACATGGCAGAAATTACTGATTTTCTCCTTCACCTCAGATCCAATGGGCTTTTCTGAACGGCAGACAATAAAATCTGGACTCAGACCCAGACCGCGTAGTTCTCGTACTGAGCTCTGTGTAGGCTTGGTTTTTGGTTCTCCTGTGGCACGTGGTGATGGCACTAAAGATACATGGGCGCAACAGAAATTCTCTCGTTTGACGCGGAATTGAAATTGTCGAAAGGCCTCGACAAATGGCATTCCTTCGATATCACCAATTGTCCCGCCCAACTCAACAATACACACTTGTGGTTTATTGGAACCACGTACTGGTGTATGAGCAACACGTTCAACCCATTCTTGAATGGCATCCGTAATATGGGGCACAACTATAAGGAGAAACGAATTAGATACAGAATTTGCTTTTAAGAGATTGAATTTACCTTGAACTGTCTTTCCTAAATATTCACCACTGCGTTCTTTTTCGATGACAAGTTTGTAGATCTTTCCAGTAGTTATGTTGTTATCGCGATGTAATGTAATGTCGAGGAAGCGCTCGTAGTTTCCCAGATCCAAGTCCACTTCACCGCCATCGTCCAATACATAGACTTCACCTGAAAAAATATAAAGGTTTTAGAAATACTAGCATAATTTACGGAATATTCAACATGATCCAGTAGAGTGGAACGACGAACTTCTAATATTGCTCGTCCATTGAAGCAAATGGCTAATTATATATAATATAGAATTAGGCGATCGAAATCGATCAACAAGGATTGAATATAATGAGAAAGAAGTTCCGGAAAACATCTGCGTTCTCTCCAAGTAGCCTTTTGCGGAAGCGTGGCTTCAGATTCACATTGTTTGTCTATACACGAAAGCTAATTAAAGACAGCTTAGGTGAAAACTCCGATGTCTCAAAAATGGGAAGCGCAAGAGGCAGAGCTTAAAGATGTTGGATCAAGAAAATGCAGCTGCGGGATCCAGAAAAGTGAATTTATCACCCATTGAATCCAGTCTACAAAAGGATGAATATACCTATAAAGAATAAGAGATAAGGCAACTCTTAAAGGTTTAACATTTGAAGTAATACTTCGAACCGACTCTGAGCATTAACAGCACCACGAGTTAAAGTCCATCATCAGAGACTTCCAACTGAACAATTCTTGAAAACCTACTTCGGCAGATGAACGACCCACAATCGTCTTTACCCCTCGAACCTGCTTCATTTTGCTATCAGACATGATAGTTTCGAACGAAAATTAAAAAAAAAAAAAACACGCTTGTTCCAATTGCTGGCCTCACGCTAATTTGCTATCAGTTCCGTGAAGCTTTTACTGCTTTAACTACTAATGCATGACAAAAACACGTGCTTAATTAATAAGATTACAGCGCACTAAACGATTGTTTACCACAAAACATTAAAAAACACAATCAAAAGAACCGATGCAAATCGATTTTGCCAGCTTTCTTTGCCCACCTACACAAAAGAGCACATACTTCGCCTGTTGATCTCATAATTATTCGACAAAAAGGTGCTTATTACTTAACAAGTTATTTAATACAAACCATGCTCATACGGAGAAAACGTTCCAGCGTCGATATTAATGTACGGATCGATCTTAATTGATGTCACATCAAGTCCGCATGACTTCAGGAGTGTTCCAAATGAGCTCGCTATGACGCCCTTGCCAACTCCACTGATCACTCCACCAGTCACAAGAATGTACTTCATGTCGGACGGCTGCGAACCAGTCGATTGTTTGCTTGACTTATCCGCTTGCATGTTGATTGTTTCTATGTAAACTGCGTTTTCAAGATCAATTTTACGTCTTAAAAATAGAATGGCATACCTTTTTCCTTGTTCTCTTTTTGGTGAGACGGAAGAAAGCTTGACCTTTTGCACAACCACGTGGGTCACAAATTGCAATAGACAAGACCACAAACAGAAAGTGAAAAAGGCGCTTTGTGGCACTATTCGATTCTGGGAAAGTGATTAATACACTCGTTGCATAAAGAAGGTAATTTGATTTGATATGTATGAATCGAAACTGGGAATTTGCGCGTTTTTATTTCGCGTAATCTATATGTATAATAATAGTTTTTAATTTTTTTCCGCTTTCGTTTTGAAATTTGCAACGAATATGCTTACAGCGCCATAGACAATGGTAGACGTCAATAGCATATGGGTGCCATATGGTCTTAGGCCATCGTTGTGAATTTGTCATAAAAGTGATGCCAAGTTGAATGTACATACACATATAAAAAAATCCAATAAGAGCCAATGCTTAGACAAAGGCAATGTTTGCAAAAAAATGTATTGAATTTTTTCATAATCTGTAAGGATGGTGCTGTAATGAAACTTTATATGTATCACTAACACCTCTACTGTCCAAGTATGTGCTCTGAAATAAGCTGTTAAAAAGTATTTGTTCGCTAACTTTTCTACTAAATAACTAAAGTATAAGAAAACTATATAGTGATAGTAACACTAATCGAAATCAAAGCGAACGAACAAATTTTAAAGCATACAAATACCAGCTTATGAAGACAAAAAGCACTATTTTGATTTTTTAATGAATCTTAGGCTCAAAATGGTAAAACATGACCTGCATGCCATCGATTCTCCTCTCTTTATATTAGATTCATTAAAAATACCTCGCTTTAGTCATGCGCATGTTCCAACTCCTCGTGTATACAATCAACTACCTGTTGATAATTAATGCCAGAAACACCACTAGTTGCATATGATTGAAAGCTTACTATTTGCCATTACTTCAATACCAACCCTCACCGTTTGCTTCGTAATTTTTTTTTAATCATCTTAATTGTCACTATCAAAATTAGCTAATCAACCTTAAGTTGCATTTGAATAACTAATACGTTTAGATATTGAGCCAGGTAATATGCTATTCGAAATCAATAAGCATTGTCACTTTCAATTGAACAATTGGAATATAGCGGTCGGACTTACTGTAGTGTTTTCGATTTTTTTTTTAATTTGAAAAAACATATTTGAAAGTATCATTTAAAATGCAGGTTGGATTGCTAATTGTGTCGCAGGTAGGTTAGTTGTTTAAACAAGACAAATAACAAAGAGATTTTGCGCAATTTCAAGCTTGTTTAAAATCGACTGTAAATATTTATATCATAGTGTTAAATCAAATTTAATATTAATATATATATTTATCAATTAACGAATGATGTCGATGTCATGAAAATCTATACAATTTTTCTTAATTGAAATATATAAACTGCACGGTGCATAGATAAATTACATTAAGACCGTTAATGTTGAGCAAGGCTTAATTTATTAGATATTTTCAAAATGAACAACGATTTACACGGCATGAATATTGAGTAATTTGTGCGCAATTTGATGCCGAAATGTTGGAACACATTTTTTTCCACTACTCATAGAATATTGAAATTATTATCAAATAGTTGATGCATATTTTGATTTTTTTTTTTTTTTTCACAGATCTTTGGACTGATCCCTTTCAACCACGATAAGCGTCATACTCATATTTTCGATTTCCTACTAATGCTTATTGTACCATGTCTCTACATTTTCTCCTACTTGATGGCAAATTTCGAAATGTATTCTGTAAAAAATTTACCCAATTGCAATAGTATTTGTACACTCGGCAATGGTCTATTCATTCATTTGGGTATCTTTGTTTATATTATTGATTTTTTGTTAAGTCTCCTACGTGGAAAATATTTCTTTCCCGAGTTCTATGAACGACTCAATGAAATTGATGAGGTTTTGAAAAAATGTCAGCGAAATGTCAAAGTGAAGAGAAAGAATATCAATTTATTTAAAGCCTTTGTCATAGGAGTATTAATTACTGGATTCCTTTATGCTATTTACTATGATGTGAATTTTCTGGCAAAGTAAGTAACCATTATTTTAATTTGATATATATACTTATAATACAATTTTATTTTCTTATTTAACAGTTACTTTGGGAGTTTATTCTTTGTGGCTGCCATGACAGTGACATTTCCATTTGTCGCTAGTAGCATAGTTCAAGCGCAATTTGTCTATCTAGTAACAACTATATCGGAACGATTCAATAAATTGAATTTCCTATTGGACACTTTGAATAGAGAATGTGCGAGGAAGAACGTACCTGTTCAGATTTTCGATATTGAATCTGATGCCCCAATGAAGAAGACCCTTCCACCACAATTTCCGGTCTCTAAAAAGGAGATTAGTAAGAAGGATGCAGATGATTCGGAGGATGATGAGAGCAGTGAGAGTGAAGAGGAGTTGGGAAATGTCACTGAATTACCAGACATTGAGTGGTAATTTAAAAATACAATTTTTTTAAAAGCGTACATTTATCATATTTTGATTTTTTGATAGCAAAACTTCGGAGGAGTGTCTTGCTGACTTATTTCAGCTACACGATAAAATCCTTACTCTGAGTGGCCTCACAAATCATGAATATGGCCCTCAGGTTGTGCCGTATATGGCAGTGTGCTTTGTTATCAGTATTTTTGGCATATTTTTGGAAACGAAAGTCATATTCATCGCTGGAGGCCGCAGCTCGCTGTTAGATTATGTTGCACATATTTATGTCATTTGGAGTTTAATCACTATGGTTGTCGCTTATTTGGTTCTTCGACTATGCTGCAACGCAAACGGGCACTCAAGGCAGTCGGCGATGATTGTACATGAGATCATGCAAAAGAAACCACCATTTATGATGGGAAATGACGTATACTACAACAAAATGAAGTCGTTCACCTTGCAATTTCTTCACTGGGAGGGCTATTTTCAGTTTAATGGTATCGGAATGTTTGCACTGGATTATACATTTATATTCTCGGTAAGATGTGTTGATTCATTGCTGTTTGTTTTTGTACATAAGAAAAACCATTTGTTTTAGACTGTCAGCGCAGCCACATCCTATTTGATCGTGTTGCTTCAGTTCGATATGAGCACAATATTAAAGAATGAAGGATTGAGCGATTAAAAAAACTAAGTTCATATTTTGTGTGTTGATTTCAATTTCATTACTTAAAAATAAATTTATTCACTCATTTTTCTGTGAAGTTTCAAATTAAATTTTTAATAATAAAAGATAACAAACAGTAATTTATTGCCTCAAAGTAACTTAATTCTACTGCAAAGCCTCCATTAAGCGCTTTAAAAACTTTGAAACCTCCGGATGTTCCATCAGCGCCTTCTTTTTAATATTCAGCACTACACCCAATAAGTCAGGATTTTTCTCCTTTTCTCTTGGAGACTGCAACAGATCGGGGTTTTGGGAATTACCATCTCTACTGCCTTCATCGTCACCTGCACTAGCGGTTGTTGAGGTCGAAGCTACAGAAGCTACGCTTTCGTTATCTCTGTTGGCCACTGTACCTGGACCAGGTATTTGTTTCAGTTTCGTACGTTTCGGTCGCCGACCAATGGTTGATGTATTTGGTTTTTCCGTTCGTTTCGTGTATTGTTTTCTTACCTTCACTTCATTGTTGTTGTTGGTGGTTGCAGTGCTGTTGTTGTTATTCAATGATGAAGTGTCAGCTGCAGACTCTTGTAATCGTCGCTTGACATGCAAATTCAGACGTTCTTTTATGTTGTTGTTGATTAGCTTTTCTGTCGATCTTTGTGGAGATGTTTTCAAATTTTCAGCGGAAGAATTTCCCTCTAATTTACTCATATTAGTGGGAGTATGTATACAAATGGAAAACACGCGAAATGATTCGGAACTTTAACTTGTTCCTAAAAGTGCTGCCAAATTTTATATTCCTGTCTAAATGTGTAGCATGTTTGTAAGTGACAGCAAAAACGAAATTACAAGCAAAATCAGGGTAAAAGTTAATTTAACATCTTTTATTCGTAAAAATCAATTTCTATATATTATCAAGAGGAATTTGCCATCACAAACTGACTAAAATGTTAATTTTTTTAATTTATTGTCTGAAATTTGCTCATGTATGACTGCCAATTCTCTAAAAATTAGAGTGCTGCCCATTTCTGAACAAAACCCTCTGAACATACTCTTCTTCATATAAGCAATAAAACAACATACTCGTTTCACTCACTCATCATAGATCAAATTTCCTTCCATAACTTTGTGCCGTGAAGGGAGAGCATTTTTTTTTATCTTGTGTGAATTTAATTTTTAAAATAACATAGTTTACAGTGCAATTTAATTAGTACAGTATTATAAAAAACATTCTGCATACTTCAAAGTTTACTTTGGAGTAGAAATTCCAATCCAAAGGACAAGGTTTCGCCCAAATAAGAGTAAAATTCTCCCGAAGATTTCCCTAAACTCCCGTTCCAAGTGCACTAGTGCATAGTAGATACGACAACGGAGCTAAAAAAAAAACGGAAAAAAAGTATTTTTATTTTCGTAATCCCCTACGAATAGGGAAATTCAACAGATAAAACACAAAAAAGGCGAACAAAAATGACTGCAACAGATCAAATGCGAGCGATGCTCGACCAATTAATGGGAACTGCACGAAATGGTGGGTATACCTAACGAATTTTGTATCTTTCGGGGGTTTTTTGTTTTTCAATTATCTGGCAAAAAGGGGCCGATATTGGGTGTTGGTATATTATTTTTGTGTCCATTTTAAGACTGTAGGGCGGCATACAACGTTGCAAATGACACCTTTTTGATGACCTTTAAGTCATATATTTTTTTTGGTATACATTCCCAAACCCGGAATAAGTTTAGTGTCTACCTAATTTTTAATGTCATATACATATGTGTAATAGAAATAGATAGGTAAAGGAAAAAGGGTTTGAAGTGTATTTCTTTGTTTTAACCGGACACTCCCTGCTGGGAATATGAGTTGGAAAATATACCTTTGTCCACCTTTGAGTTTAGTTTTTGAAGCTAAAGGGGGTGAATTGTCGACAAATACGTTCTCTTTTAAAGAATACATATATCCTGCTCGGTTAGTTCACGAAAAACTAGAATCAATTTTATTAATTCAAAAAAAAAACTTATTATTCAAAACAGAAGGTCGTTTCGTTGGTGTGATCACATTCTACTGTTCTAGACATTGGTATGAGTTTCATGAATTCATTCGTTCTATATATCTTTGTAGTAAGGATATTTATCACTTCATTGATCTTCTTCAAAGGCTTAATACAAGATAAAATTTGTCCTATATTTCTGCAAGATGTAATAACATCATTTGCTTAACCTTCTAAACAGAAGCAGCCTTTGCTTCCAGGGAAGTAAGGTGTCAAGAAACCATATATTAAGCTTCTGTATAGTTATTGCCACATTTCTATGGCATCTTACAGAAAAATGATTCTTCCTTTGTCTAAATTCTAAATTTTATTTCACAGAGTTTGATTTCCAGCCAAAGTGTAGCCAAGTTCTTTATTTCGTATACGCAATCTATTCTGAGATTGCCTATTTATAGATCTGTATCTGCCACCTCTCGCTAATTTCTTTGCAGTTATTAAATTATCTGCTAATGTTCAATGATTGATCCAGATTCCGTTCGTTACAAAGTCAACTCTATAATCTTGCGTTTAACTAAATTATTGATTTCTTTATATCTTGAAAATGTCCCTGTTTGGTTTTAGGCTATTCTTTTTTAAACATTTGTTTTTAATATTCCTTTTTTTTTCTTTTTCAGGTGAAGCTGGACGCAATTTGAAGTTCTCTGATCCAAAAGTATGTAAGAGTTTTCTTCTGGGATGTTGTCCTCATGATATTCTCGCTTCAACGGTAAGTCAACAACTCTTTTTTTCTTATTTATAATACGAAACAAATTCCAGAACTTAGGGTTTTTTAAATTTTTAAAACAAAAAATCAAACAAAACTAGAATTAAAATACAATCTACTACAACTACTACTTCGTTAAGCAACCATCACGAAACTTATAATTAATTTTCTTTTTGTTGATTTTTTTGTTCGATGTACTTTTCAGAAAAAAAAAATTAAAAGAATAACAATCAATTCAAAATAGTTAAAAGAGCTTCGAATTGTATGTATACTTGCAAAAAAAATTTCATTTAATTTCCAATTTATAAACAAACAAAACAGAGAAAACAAAAGATTCCCATCTTCAAGTTTCGATAGTTAAACTTAGCAATAGACTGTTGCTGCAGGAGCGTAAACTTCCTGGTTGTTTGAGATTTAAACTAAACACTTGCCCCATAGGACACAGTTCTGAGATAATAATGTATGTATGTATCTGAGCGCAACAAGGAACGTTTGGCAATCCGTGAGTTGTTGTTGATGAGGATATTTCTTTCTTTACTTGCTTTTTTTTTGTTTGTTTCTTTCTAATTACATACTTATTTTAATTCTAAATTCACAACTAAAAAAAAGAATTCAATATTTAGTTCGGAAATTGTACATTCCTGAGTTTTTGAGGGGGTCTACTATATAGAAAAGAACACGCGTTCTCCACATTTCTAACTTCCCTTGTTTGTGTTATGAGCCAGGAAAATTGTAAGTAAAAACATAACAAAAAAAAAAGTAATCCCAAATGGAAAATTAAATTTATAATTTGTTGAATCGAACCCAAATTAGCAGGCATCACAGAATGACCAGGATTTCGAATCTAAAGAGAAAAGAAATTCTTCCCAGAAATTTACGTACGTATAAGAAAAAAAAATATTTTAATAAAATAACTGAAAGTTAAACTTAAAGACAAAAAAAAACAAGAAACAGCGTCGTTATTTAATGTTTTTCTATATAAATTTTTCGAGATGATCTCCTTCATTGTCTAACCCGATGGTGGTGGTTATGCTGTGTTTCGCTTTTGTCGGCGCATCCACTGTAGTATTCAAATGTTGGCTTCATTTGGTAAGTCACTAAAAATGTAAAATGTTGTTAATTCAAACAAAATCTACAAAATTGAAACCGCTTTAATTATATTCATTGCTTTTGTTCCTTTTCTATATAGAGCATCACTTAAAATCGAAAAGAAAACGAATTATCCGATAACAAGGACCCAAATAGTGTCTTGTTCATATGTGCCATTAGTCTTAAACTTATAGATTTGTTCTTCATATCTGCTTTCATAAAACATGTCTACTTAGCTTAGTGTACCAGTTTTTTCGTTAGACTATCTAACTAAATATCGACTTGATACAAGACTCCATAGAACTCTAATTTATGGCTTCGTAAGAGATGTCAGCTACCAACCTTTCACCTTTTGTTCAAAAAGATTAAAATACAACTAAATGTTTTGAGATTTATGAAGCATGGCACAGTGGTTAATGAATTTTACCCTCTTGCAAACGTCTAAGAGAGGATACTTCTGCCAAGAGAAAGCTTCTTAAATCATCTGTCTATCTGGCTAGGCTTTGAGCCTATTTTGCTGCTTGCTCCTATTATTTCATATAAGAATTCGTATAAAAGATACTCGAATGACACCTCGTCATTCGGACACAAGAGATACATAAAGCTAGTTGTAAGAAGCATTGTTGTGGTTAAGAACACTCATAGAATAAAACTATTAAATTTTCACTGTTTGCCATTCACTCCTCTTAGTCATAGAAATACAGAGCTGCAATTTAAATGTCAGCCACTGTCTATTTTTTTCATCGAAAGAGGATGCTATGATTTAATTTATTATCCTGATTTTTTCGGCCCCAGACAGTCGTTGTTTGCCGGATTGACTGATGAACGGTACCACCGTATAATCCTTTTGAACAATCCAATAGGATATTTCAAGCGGCTTGTTAAAATGATATATAAAGAACAAACAAAGTGTTTTCCACATTATTCGAAATATTACTGTCGCTTCATGATGGGAAGTGCTTTTTCTTTAAAACATCGAATAAGGTTTACTTTTGGTTTTAACCACCAAACACGCACTTCGAAACTTTTTTTTCATACAAATTTTCATTCATAGTTCCACTACTCCTCCTCCTTGAAATTAAGAGAAATCTACTGCCGCTAGGATAAAACTTTAACTAAAAGCAATGAATATATGTACTTTTTCTCAACAATAAGTAAATCTCCACATAGTTAATAAATAGCTAATCAAAACAACATTTTACGTTAAAAAATCCATCGAAACTACTTTTTTTCTGCAGCGTAAGCGAATATTTTTGTGGGTGTTTTCACTGCGCTCTTGATCTTGGTTTGTTGGTACGTATTTCAACATAAAAACGAGAAAAAAATCGCACCTTATAACGAAAATCTACTGACGTTTGTTATGTATGTATACAAAATATTTCATCTCACACGACGCTACTTTTCTAATGAATTAAATATTTACAAAAAAAAAAGAAACAAAACTTTAATCATTGTATGGACAACTTTATGTGTTTTTTTGGTACGTATAAAAAAAAAATGTAAACGATTTTCTGAGAAGTACACGTTATTAATTGAATAGAGAAAAAAATCAGTTATAAAAAAGGAAGATCCTATCGCCTTTACCCCAACCATTAGACTTTCATTTTGGTGAGTAAATCTTTTCGTTATCTTATTTCATTAAATTAAAAAAAAAAAAAAAAATTTGTTTGATCGCGTGAGGCATTTATACAATATTAGAGAACTTTAGGCGAAGTATTGTCTTTTTTTTTTTGAAAGAAAGAAAAAAATTAACCCGATCTCTTAGTTGCTTGAGATTGAATTGAAAGGGTTTTCGCATCGTGGGGTTTACTCTATTAAGTGGATGTAAGTCTTAAACGTATTTCTTATTATTATTATTTTTATATTGATTTAGATTGTTATTTTCAAAATTTGGAACGTAAACATATTTTGCAAGCGAATTTGGTTTGTCATCGGGTGAATATATTTGTTGGGTTGTTTTTAAGGCTTAAAGAATATATAAATCTACGGTTAGGATTTAAAATTGCATATCTTTATATAGTCGCCTGAAGAGTCGTTTAGTAAATTTTTTCTTAATTCTAAATACCCTGGGGAAAAAAATTTTAGTGCTGGCAATTCTAAAATTACTCCACAGTTTCCTTACTAGCGCCTTGTTAACGTTGAATCTTTGCTTTACTTTCTCCTTTTCCTGAACATCCGAACCCAGAATCAAGAAGCGTATTCATATCTCTTTTTTTCTTTAAAATGTGAAAAAAAGTTCAATAAGAAATTTGTCTAATTGTACTTTTTGCTTAAGAGTAATCCATTACTCCTTCTTACACATAATATGTATACATATGTATGTATGTACATTCGTGTATAGGAACTGAATAAGCCATTTGTTTCCATTTGTATGCGACTTTATATCACATGCCATTACCAGTCTCACTTTTGTAAAAAACGAGCAACAAATCTGTGAACTAGAACGAATTAATAATCATAATTAGTTACTATCGATTTATCCAGTTAAGTGCGCAACGGATGGGTTCCTCGCTGACTGCAGATATTTTTGTTTATTAATTTGGACAGCCAAATGTACACATTTTCCAAGTTCATTAAATAAATGTGGACACGTGTTTCAAATAACACGTCCACCTTCTAGTTCTTTCCTTTCTTCACTTCAACTTAAAAGACTACAGGGAGTTTCCGTTCATTCGAAATACAAGTATCTTTTTTACAAATTTCTTCATAATATTGAACCATTAAATGTACCACAAATTCTCTCGGGGGCTCTGGTAATTTTACACGAAATTAAGAACAAAAAAAAAAAAAAATATGTACCTAAATATTTACTTACTCACATATCGTAGGTCACTTCGTACCGTCCAAAAAAGTGGTTTTTTACGAATCCTTGTATTTTCAACTTATTTTTTGTTCAACCCTCGTTTACTGCCTTATAATTTGAGTTCTCTCTGAGAGAAATAAATAAAATGAAGACTTTAGCGAAAATTGATCAAACAACTCTTTTGGAAGGCGTGGAGCACAACGTCATTCCCACAATGTTCAAATGTATGAATCCTAACTTTACATTATCAGAATATTGGCCAGCTGGCAGTGCAGACTTAAATCTATTGGATTACAAGCTTCGTTTCAGTTTCTTTTATATGAGCAGAAAGAGATTGCTTCTCCTGCTTTTCCAACTATGTAGTGATTGAAAGATGCTAGTGAGTTGGCATAAAAGGCCAAAATATAATATTAGCGATATATCTGTCTCACTTGTTCACCCTTCCCGTGGGAAGCTCCCCAAAAAGGTTCCTAGATACTAACTTTTTGCAATTAGATAACTAACAATATGTAGCTCAAATGTTAATGCTAAACTCAAATCTCTTAAGCCTAAATTTGCTTAATACTTTCAATACCAATGTGAGTAAGTCCCGTGATCGAATGCACTCTCCGACTGGAAATTACCCAATCAACCATAACTGCTTGAAATATAGAAAAGACATAACCAATTGATAAATCTGCCACTGTGCTCAGCTTATTAGTTGAGCTATAAATAGAATTTGTTTCCATAACCGGTTTAAATTGTATCTTCGTGTAGAATTTCATAAACAAAGGAGAACAAGCATATATCCATACATATGTATGTATGTGCAAACAAATTTATTTAAATTATTTTTGCCCCACGTTTTGTTGTTTTTTTTTCTAACTGACGACACTTCTACAAACCGACCCTCAACCAAAAGCATACAAATCGCCAACAGTGGTCACACAGTGCGGCCGCGTCTCACTTGTTATATAATTCCTCCCATCACTTGCTGTAGTGTGAATTGTTTTTTCAACTCAAAAATTGCATGAGATCTCATTTTCGTATTCATGCCCTGATTCAAATTTGGTATTCGCGCCGCACAAGCGAGCGACCCTGTTCCAAGTACGTTCAACTGGTCAGCGTTCCACCTCTGTGTGTCTGTCCATCATCAGTCGAATAGAATATTTTTGTTATTGACTTTAACTTGGGTTTTGTTTTCATTTTAGATTAACATGATTAGTTTGAACGAAAAAATACTAAAAAAACCTCTAAATCAAAGCTGAGTTCTCTCTCGAAACCGGAAATCTCAATAGAGATGGGTTGATGTCGAGTGGTGATAAAGGGTGACAATATCACTGCTTGGAGTACATATTTTGTCTAGAGTGCGCATTAAATTTTATTTGATTTGAGGGTGGTAAAACACGTTTCACAAGTAAGATATGAGAAATGTTAGTTGCAATTGTGTACTAACGTCCTTGAGTGATGAGCATTTTACTTTCATATTGTCAATTGCGCAGTTTGGAGCTTGCTGGAATTGAGAGTGAAACAGGTTCTTACAATAAATTGAATTTGATTAAGAAAATACATATCGTGTCTTGTTTATGATACATGAAGTGGTATTAACCACGTTGAAAGGCTGATTGGTGTTCTCAATATAGACTTTTCTTTGGCACTCTTCCTACGAACTTATTGTTGAGTAATGCAACGTGATTTCCCGCGCAAACATGTGCGCAAATATGTAGATAGATGCATTTGAAATATGCATAAATAGGTCATTTGTGCTTGTCGATCTTTATTTCAATTTTGGAATTTCCAAAGTACTGCTACGTTCCGAAAACCTATGTCGACAGAGCAATTGGGTCCTCTTTTAATTTTGATGATTACTGTGGGTTTATTTCTCTTCTGACAATAATGAGTTTAAAGCTCAAAGTCGCGAAAAGTTAATTTGAAATAAATCACCTCTCTACCTATCTACACACGCATAAGTTGTTAAATCATTAACAACATTTTCGCTGTAACTGGTTTAGCTATCAGAGACCTCCAAAACTATTTAACACATTTTTATTACTCCGAAATCGCTCCGATTCAAATGAAATGTTAATTCAGATCCGATATATATTTCAACTGAATTTGTATGACTAACCGGTTTGTTATGCTCAGTAATCGATATTTTATTTTCCTTTGTTTCTATAGTTTATTTTATTTTGAGGAAAAGAACAAAAAACAATCTATCTTGTCCGCATGAAAATTCTATTGACTTTTTATTCCCGGGGAAATCCACATTTTTTTTTTTTTTTGTAGTTGCACTCGAGTAACATCAGAAAATAAGACAGACACAAGTTTTTATTTACTTATTTATTTCGTGTTTGCTATTTGAAAAACAGATAACAATTTCAATTACTGGATGTGTACTATACTCATCCGCAATTATCTTCTCTGAGAAGAAAAAGTCAAAGATCAGCTTGATTACTGGTAATCTTTGTTACTGAATTGTGTATTTTTAAATGAAATTCTAATCGAAATCGAGTTTTTAACTGAAATTTAATAGGAATTTATTTGTTAATACTTTGATTGCAAAATATATTGCGATGCAAGTTTTATTCAAATCTGTGTTTTGTCAATAGATGTTCAGCATCACTCTAAATTTTAAAGGCTTTCATATGGAATTCAAAAGTTAAAATAATGAAGAGTTCGCGTTGCTCAAAAACTTTTAAAGATTTATCTATTTACTACAGAAACTCCAAAGATCACGAAACAGTTTGCAGTTATGTAAGTTTACAAACTGGTAGCTTTAAGCTGAAAGTAGCTTTCCATATGAGAGTAAAATTTTGTTATCCATGCTCGCGGTCGCGACCAGCTATTCTCAGAATACGAACATTGTTTGAAAAGTACGATTTGATCTCCGAGAGTAAGATAACATCTGTTCATTTTCGTGCAACTCCTTAAAAAGTTTGAAAGCTAAGAGTAGTAAACCAGCTCTCTGCGAGTTGCTCTCAGGTCCGTGTCCACTTACGAAATTTCTCTCGAGAGTGGTTTGAAAGCTACTTGCCCAATTTTTACTCTCAAACACCTTTACAGTGTATTCTTCCTTATTCAGGGCTTGAATAGTTCTTTAAAATCGGCCCATAAAACACCTTTTAGTTTACCATCGATGGCATCAAAGTGGGAGGCCACTGTGGAGTGCTAGTGTGCGAATTTGACGTATTTCAACACGAACATAACAAAATAATGCAAAATTCCCTTACAGCTCTTCGCAGTTCATTCGGACATCTCCCAACCTGAGTCTCAAATGCTGCTAGACCAACTATTTCTTATCCCTTCTCTCCTCCAATTTAACCAATGCTCATGTCCTGTACATCATTCACCCACGCACCCTTCGGTGCGTTCTGATTATAAAAAAAAAAACACGAATCGGCCTTTACTTACTGCCCTGAGGTATTCCTCAATTCAGCTCAATCTAAAGCATTTTACAAGTTTTTTCTGCACTTCCGCCACTTACCATAAAGCAACAAAAACAAACTCAAATTCTTTAATTTTTATTTACCTAAAGGTTTATTTTTTATATTTTTTGTATAATTAGAAACATTTATTGTTTAGGCATTCAAAAATCTACTGTGACACATCTTTTTTGGTTTTCACTTTCTAAAGTTTACGAAAAGAACTCACATCCATTACAGTAATATTTAATATAAACAATTCTTTAATAATTATTATAAAAATTAATAAAATAAAAAAACAAAAATAAATAAATCAAAAAAGAAGGCACAGTTAGAAGTCGGTTGTTGTTAACAAGTAGTTCAAGCCTTGGTTAGAGGCAGTTTCTTTTTTGGTCTGTGGTTTGCATGAGTTCGATAGAGAGAGTGATGCAGGGAAGGCAGCTAAGCTATTTCTATTTTTTTCAATCAAATATCACAAAAAAGGTGCATGAATTCCTATGTCAATTAAAAAGAAAATCTTGCGAACAAATTTATAGAGAATGTGTGTGTAAACGCGGATTTTTAGATTTAATTTGGAGGTACCTAGTCTAGCTTTGTTAAAGCTGTTTAGTTGTTATTTTTGTTTAAAATTTGTTTAATGCATGCAATAAGCGATTATAATGGCAAACAAAGATGATGTGAAGACTGAAAAGATGGAGTTGGCTCCGCTAGCTGCCTGTTTGATTTCGGAGTTGGGGGGTAGCTCGGCGGTTGATGTCCTCTGAGTTGGTGGAGCAGCATTCACCTCGGGCTGTTGTTGCTGTAGCACTGGTTGTTCTGGCACTACAGCTGGTGTTACAGCTTGTGCGGTGCCTGTTGTGGCATTATCCGCTGGTGGAGCTGCTGGAGGGGGAGCTGGATAGCATGCAACTTGTTGTACTTGAGTTACCTTTGTTGGATCAGCAGGATCAGTGACATTAACCATGACGGGAACGCAGATTAAACCACCTGGTGGTGGCTGTTCAGCGCCCGCTGCTGGAGGTGTTCCAGTAGCATTATCAACTGTGCCAGGGGCCATTGGGGCTAAAACAGGAGCTGGTGTCTCTCCAGCCGGTGGTGCCGCCGCTGGAGCTGGTGTGCTAGTATTATCGAAAGTTCCCGGCGCGAATGGCGCTAAGGGAGCTGGTGTCTCTGCGACTGGTGCTGCCGCGGGTGCGACAGCTCCAGGAACAGCTGGCACAGCAGCAGCTGGAGCGGCGGCGGCTGGGGCGGCAGCAGCTCCTCCTGCATTGATAACAGTTGTTCCATCAGCATTGGTTGTTGTCACTGAGCCTGGTGGTCCATTGTTAATAATAATAATTCTATCTTCTCCGCCGGAAGCAGCTGGGGCAGCAGCAGCAACTGGTGCTGAACCACTGCTAGATCCGGATGGTGTCAAGACATGTCCAAGAATAGCTCCACCCAAAGCTCCCGCAATCAAACCCGTTCCTAAAGAATGAAAGAGAATTTCGTTAGTAGTTTATTCAGGAGAATTTTTAATTTTGTTTTTTTTTTTTTTACCTAGACCGGGTCCAGATGATCCCTGTCGAACTACCTGGGGTGCTTGAGGGTAGTATGTAGCTCCGGCTGGCAATTGTCCTGCTGGGTAGTAACTGGCACCTGGTGGAACACCTCCTGCTGCTGGGTAATAACTAGCACCTGCTGGAATACCTCCAGCTGCTGGGTAGTATGTTGCTCCCGCCGGCATTCCTCCTGCAGGATGGTATGAGGCTCCTGCCGGATAACTTCCCGCTGGATGGTACGTCGCTCCTGCTGGTAATCCTCCTGATGGATAATAGGTTGCACCGGCTGGCAAACTTCCTCCGGCTGGGTAATAGGTAGCTCCAGCTGGTGCTTGTTGTCTTGGATAGCTTGACTGAAGTCCCTGTGTATTGGTTGCTTGAATTCCTCCAAATCCACCTGTTGAATTATGTCTTGAACTTCCTCCAAATCCACCTGTTGAATTATGTCTTGGTCTGTACACAGTTCCTGAGTGATGAGTGCCTGAACTTCCATAAGCACCTCCAGCAGCGGCTCCAGATGGATATCCACTACCGAAAGGTTGAGAGTTTGTGGCCGATTGATATGATGGTGGTGGTGCATTATTTGGCTTATAAGCTGGAGGGGCTTCATGAATATTGGTCTTTGCTCCACCCGCAGTATTCGATGGCGAATAAGCTGGTGGTGGTCCCTGTGACTTGGGAACATTCCAACCAATTGGAGAAGCTGGCTGAGCTGGAGCACTGGGCCGATTCGGTTGTGAGTTGTAGCCTGAATAACTTAGTTTAGATAGATCAGCATGTGAGTTTGATGACTGTTGGAATGTTGGCTTAGTAACCGATCCTGAACTTGAACTGGAAGTCCGACGACTACTGCCACTGCTACTGCTGCCTCGGCTACGACTATAGGTACGCTTACTTTCTGCAAGGTGCCCGGTAGCCAGCAGGAATGCTAACAGCACGGCGATGTACTGCATTTTTTGTCCCATTTCGGGGCAACGTATTATGGTAGAAGGTATTGAACGATAAGAGATTCTGTGAATAGAAAGAAAAACAGAGAAAGAGGAGAAGGGTGTTAAAATTAGGTGCATGCAAAACTAAAATAAACCAACTATCTTTTGTAATGAATCGAAATGTGTGGCCATAAGGAAATGATTTTCATTTTTGTATCGTTTCCGACATTCACATCAATAAGGCAAGTCACGTAAGGGCAGTCTTTTATGCTTTAGCCCGTCTGTCAGGTGGTTTCATGTTTGTTTTTGTGCATCTCGCAAATAAATGCATATTCCTTTTCACAATACGATCTTGAAATTAAACGAAACGATTCAATGTGTATGCACTATAAATATATTCGCAGTTTCAATTGCTGTTGAACGATAATGAATTCATAGAAAAGCTAGTTTTTTGTATTACTTTTTGCATCTTCTATAGATTAAGCTTTGAAATAAAGTAAACACAGGTGTCAAACATTCCGACTTATTAAGTTTTTATTGAAAATGTGTTGCGTCTTGCTTATTTAGTTTTTTTTTTCATTCCCAGCTTTGCTGTAGAATATATTTTTTATATAATACTCAATTAAGCTGTCATGTTACAGCTTACATCAATATCGATGAAGTTTAGGTTATAATTTACGTCATAATTAAGTTTTTACCGAGTTCAAATTAGACTCCGGAACTAATCAGTATCATTTTGTACATTTTAATCCAATGATTGATGATTGATGTGCAATCATTCATTTTGTCTTCTGGGAAAACTCATCTGAAATTGGAGACTTCGCTGACATCCGGTTTAAAGCATTTGACATATTTCTGTCAGTAATTGTCAATTGAAGGTAGTGTCATAGACATTAAGCAAATTACGCTAAGTGTCAGCTAATTTACTACAGAGTGTCACATTGTTTACACTTTCTTATCAGAATCTCGTTGCCAAATATTTGTGCAAGATAAAAAGTAAAACATGCGAAAAAATTTTGTCAGAATTTATTTCTCTGTAATTTTTGAAGTTCCTAATAACTTGATGGGGAAATGTTGTTCATTAGTGAAGAAAGTACGAAACTGTTACCGGAGACACTAACTTACATTTATGTCTGGTATATTCCTTGTATACGAATACTTTCGCATGCATTTCCTATAGTGCTAATAGTGGTACCAAATGTATATCTAAACTACTGCCAAAATTTGATATTTTAAAAGAATTTATAAAAATCGAACAACTGCGTTTTAAAATCAGCAATGGTTACATTTTTTCGACAGATTATTCTCATGATGTCAAAATGTGTCAGCGTCAATTGAGAAATATGACAAATCTACTAATAGAAGTCACAATGATCTCCATCCAAATCGTAAAATTTGTCGGAAATAATTAGTTTTTATTTTTTTTCTTTTCACATGAATATTTGTCGTAAAATCCAAATAAGCATTTCAAGGACAAATGAATCTTTTACTTCTCAGAAATGCAACGTAGGCAGGCTTTCATTTGTATATTTCATACTAAATTGCGTTTTATATTACACAAAACACTCTGGAATTATCCATTTAGGTCGTCACTCACAGATAGTAATGAATCACTTCAATCTAATTTCAAAGAGGATGGTGTTTTATTAGCTAATGTAGTGTAACCAACACGTAATCCAAATACAAGTACAATTTCCCAAAGTGGATTAAAGTACGCATAACACTTTAATCTGGATAATCAAAGCAAAAACACAAAACTGTTTCTAAATCGAATGGCTTGTATTGTGATGAGTGTGCTTAAGGTTACATCCCCTTAAATTAATTCACTTAAGAGATTCCTTTGCGTAGGTGGTAAAAGAAAAACGTGTTGTCAGCAGTGTTATGAAATATAAATAACTTGGCGGCATTTTTTTCTATTTTGCTCTCTATAAATTGGATTAGAGAGGGTTTGAACAAGTGCATGTCAGTTAAATGAAGAAAAAAATGGGGTAGAAAAAAACTCCTTTATTAAACACGCGACCTGGTTATTAGTTCATTCTAGCGAACCCCCTAACTTAATTAACAGAGTTATACCAAATATTTACTACTTGATTAGTGCCTGTTAATCATTAAATTTAATTTGGTTTAGCTGCAGACGAAAACAAGTCAGTAAATCATTGTTTTATTAAATCTAATGCAAAGATGGAGGAATATATTTTTAATATGATTTTGAAATGGCGCCTCACGAAGTGTCCTTTACAGTATCATTGAATGACATAGAGAATATTAGCATCGGCTGTTGGGTCACTTGAGTTTATCTCTTTATTTATTTCCACAAATTTGAATATTTATTGCCGAAACACGTTGCAAAAAAAATATAATCACACGGCGCGCTGTTTCTTATGAAATTTTTTTATAAAATTTGAAAGTCGCATTTTTATTTTCTTTAATTTGTCTCGTCTCGTCACAAATACAAAGAAACACGTATTCACTGCAATGTTTTTCGTTTTCACACCGATTCTTGGCAAATTTTAGCGAAAAATCATTATTATTAGATTTGCGAGTCTGCAGTCGAAAACGTGAAAACAAACCCAAATAATGGACAAGGCCGAAGGGTATAAAAACTCTCCACTACCCATATAACCTTTTCGTCCATTGATTTCCAATTAAAAACATGGTCAAGTGAAAAAGAAGAAAAAATACTTTTCACACGAAATAGAAGTGAAAACACATCAGCAATCATTAGGCATACACTACAGAGCGATTACTTTCAAATAGCATAAATTAAAATAAATACTGTTTGCACTTAATTACATTTTTCTCTGTTGATTCTCTCTTTTGTTTTTATTTTATCCCAACGAAAAATTATTATGTATAGTAGTAGGTACGTTTTCCTCGGGGATGTATGTATTTCGTAATTCCACCAAGCACGACGACGTTTCAAAATGAACTGAATCGTGAAACCATTCACCATCACCACACCAGTTGATGGCAAGACAACTCGAACAGAGCGTCGAATTTCTCGAGCACACTACAGCAGCTAGATGTGTGTATAGAGTGGATTTCCTTGTTGTAGGTAGCTACTGTTGTACCATTCCGAATGCCATAGCAATAGCAGCATCATTAGGTGCTAAATCAATGATTTTTTCCTGGTAAAACAAAGTTTGTTGTTGCCTTTTTTTTTTACTGTGACTCATGGTAAAACTGGTGGTTGTGACGTCAATAAGTCTTGCTTTTTTTTCTCCAAGTCTGACATCATTTTTATCGCCCCCAAAGTTTGAGTCTTGTTTCACTTTTAAATCGTTTCATCGTGAGAGTTTTTTTTTTTTTTCTTGTTTAAACAGTACTCACTGTACACAGTAAGCAGATGCAGTGAATTTTATTTTCAGAGAGAGACAGAGAGTGCCGCTGTATTTTGAGTTTATTTGTTTTTATATAATTCTGTAGTTTCCCTCGGTGACTTTTTGTGTTCATTTGTTCGTTTTTAGCACTCGCAAGAGGATTTTATATTTTTTTTGTTGGAGTAGGTAGGTAGTTTAATGTAATATGACGACAGATGTCTTGTAAGAAAGAGAGTGAAAAAGAGATGTGAGGCCTACACCAATTGGTTGAGAATTGGGAAAAGACATTTGAATGGTTTCTGAACTCCTAGGAAATGACTGAGTACAAAAGACCACAGTGTTGTATGATATAGGATAGGTACCATAAGAAACCATAAAATCTATAGTATTTAGTTCTAAACCAACATATTCGGAGTTTAACAACCTCCCTTGTAGACTATGAGCCATTTCTGACGTCGAAAAACAGTTCACTGTCTAGACCTTTTTTCGTACGTCGTTTGCCAGTCAAACAATAAATAATAAAATGTGCTCCTTTCAAGATTCCAATCATACTCTGGTTTGAAATATTTATGCCGTTAGAAAAGAATGTTTTCAAAATGAGTGAGACGTTCAGGAGCAGGAAACACATGCATTTTTTCATGTGCATAGGCGCTTAAGAGAACAGAGCCTCGTGCTATTTACTTTTTTCTTTCTATAAATTCTAATCAAAGTTCAAGGAACCCAATGTAGTTGTAGAATTTAACCTTACACCGTTGGCTTTCATTCCCAACTAACGCATATGGTATTATATCTTGTGGTTTTGAAAACTGAGAAGAAAAATGAGTAGGTACTTGGTTAATGAAAGCAAAAACCAAAGCCTAGGTTACAATGCATGCAAAGTGAAAGTAATGTATCATAAATATTGTGAATCAGTTTCAGGTATGAGTAGCCCACTATATTGTGCTGAAACTAATTTGCTCCAATGCTAGTACTCAAAAACAAGCTTTATTCTCTATTTGAACTTAGATTTGTACAAATCTCAACAGACACTGCGAAATCAACGTTCTGCGACACTGCGAAAGTGCATGCTGCTTTCAAGCAAATAATTACTCTTCTGTTGAAACAGACAATTATGAGATGCTATCAATGACATGGTATTTTGTATGCTTTAAGTGTGTCAACACAAATTGGCTTCACTTAGTACATTATAACTACAATCGGTTGTTATTTTTTCTTTTGTAAAATTCTCTTGCCTGTTCTTACTGATTTTTATCGCAAAAGCAGTGGATGCTAAGATGAAAACAATACTGAGACGGTAAATGAACCTTAACTGGAAATAAGTAAGAAGTTGTCTGTCCGAAAAATACCCCGCAACGCGACGTGTAGGTTTCATAAGAGAATCACATGATAATCGCAAACTAAGAAACGTCTGGTGTGACCCACTTTATATGGTAGAGTGAGAAAGCCAAATGAACAACAATGAATTCTCTCAAAACTTGTTTTGGGCCAAAAAGGAGAAGAAAAAGTTAACGTTTGCAATAAAAACTCCAAAAAAAAACAAGAAAAAAGAACAACTAGAACCCGTGTGAATTCTTAGAATCGAATAAAAATAAGTTGCACTTGTAAATTTGATTGGGATGATAGATTATTTGGAAGAAATATGTTTTCGAAGGTCACGTCGTCTTTTAAGATCTTTACAACTTTATCAATTCATTCTCATCAAGCAGTTTAGAGTGGCTTCTGTAATTACACAAGCACCAGACCATAAAGACGTAACAATGTTTAGTCATATGATGCACACCTGCACTGATGAATAAACAATTTTGTTTGTTGCTTATGATATCGATTCATTTTATAGAAGATTCTGCATTAAGTGTTTCTAAACGTAGTTAGTGCGTGGACTAGTAGTATGGGTTGCAATGTTCAATTCCCAATAAATACCTAAAAAGTTTGTTCGTTCTTTTTGAACTCTTCAAAAACGTCCAAGCGCATTACTGTTATGAGAAAACTCTATACCTTTGGGATACAGCATAACACTGTAGGTCTGCACATAATGCACACGTATGACTGCGAGAAGCTTGGATTTTATGAGCTACTTATTGCGCCAAATAACTGCATAGCTAGTATTTGGTCACTCCTTAATTTTAAAATAATTCTCCCACTTTTGTTATCAAATTACAAGCTGCATTTTAAAAAAAGTAACGATTTTTTAGCCGGTCCCGTGTCGGGCGCCAAACTTGACGTGAAAGATGAAGAAGAAATACTTTAAGTTGGGAAGATTATTGCTTATATGAGCTTGGAAACTCGTCAGCTTTTCTTGTATTTCACGTTGTTTACACCTTCTCAAGCTAGAAAAAGAAGACTTAATTTCGTCAAGTGTGAGTTTATTCATGTTCAGTGAGTGACTCCATTCATGTTCAACAATATTATCCAATAATTCCCCTCATTTGTCCAACTCACACTAGCTCGAATCGATTTTGTCAACTAGGTCATCAAACCCAAACTCAAACGAGTCTACATTTGTAAAATAATTTAGTAGATTGCGGCATAAATTGCCCTCTGGCTATTACGTTGACATGCCAGTGGGAGACAATTATGTGGCTAGCTTTACACGCTAAACAATTTACACCACGAATCACGGTTGCCGTTTTGGTACGATCCTACCAATCTTGTGACACATAAAAATTACATAATTGTGTAAACAAAGATTAATTGAATCAACTTGCCTTAACGCGATATCCTTATGCTTATTGTGTTTGGCCTTTTTGCATACTTAAGGTTGCTTTCGTTCAAATTTTTTCCAGCTGAATATCGATGTAAAAAAATATGAAAACTGTCAAACGAGTGAGAAAGTAATTTATTTGAATTAACAAACCAGAAAAAAAGTAGAAAATATCCATATAGATGCTGAATCAGTTGTGGTATCGTACCGCCTATCAACGTATCCAAGGGTTTTGCTTTAAAACTTTGTTTAAAATACAAATGTTTTCATTTGGAGTTTATTTGTCAACGACTTCGCATTGATGTTTCTCAGATTTCAGTAAGAAAAGGTACATTAAAAAGTACTATTTTTGAAATTGACATAATTCTCTCTCGATTAATGGACTTATTATTTAGAAATCTCAATTTTGCTTTTGTAGGTTTTTCTCTGGTTTGGTAGGTTTTATTGGAAAGGTTGGTAGGATTTTTTTTTAGAAAGTGGCAACCGTGCCACGAATGCTTAACATTAACATGAAATATGAATAGCATTTGAAATCTCTAATTCAGATAAAAGTATAGTAATTCAACTAAGGGATATATTCCAGTGCAGCATATTCATTGTTTGTTGAAGTCTTCGTTGGCTTTCATGAAATTTCACACACTTTTAAGGACATTCTCTGCATGACGTGACATATTTCTGTGAACTCCCTAAAGGATCAATTAAAATAGAGAACCTTAAATGGGCTATAATATATAAATGCTCATGAACGACGGAATACTGTTTGTATAGCATAAATAATTTGTTCATATTTTACTGACCCAGAATGCTACGTTGTTCTGTACATTGTTCATTGTTCTTTGCGTGCCAATGAACTCTTATCCTTTTGTATTGTCCCCCGTAATTTGAACTTGTTTTGATAAGACAAAGTTGGATTGTATGCATTTTGAAGGCAAAAAGTCCACGTTTTGAATGGACTCGGGGTTAAATCACCAGAAATTCGCTTGCAAAATATTTCAACAAAAGAAATGTAAATCGTAAATTCCCTATTTCACCAAGATATAGCCCTAAAATTTAAATTACTTCCTGATATTCCTTTCTAATGGCCTGAATCGTTTTCCCTCTCCTTTAGCGTATGGACCTTGGTGAATGCCCCAAAGTTCACGATTTGGCTTTCCGTGCTGATTACGACAACGCTGCCAAGAACCGTGACTACTACTATGATATTGAGGTAAGTGCCATCACAGGACTATAATTTGAATCAATTTATCATACACATTTCTGTTTGCAGGCAATGGAACACCTACAAGCCTTCATTGCGGACTGCGATCGTCGGACAGAAGCAGCGAAAAAACGACTGGCTGAAACCCAAGAAGAGCTGACCGCTGAAGTTGCTGAAAAAGCAAATGCCGTTCATGCGCTTGCCGAGGAAATTGGTAAGAAACTTGCAAAAGCTGAAGCTTTAGGTGAAGCCGGAGAGGTAGAAGAAAGCATCTCCCTGATGAAAGAAATCGATGAACTGCGTGCAAAAAAGGTCAAAGCCGAACACGAGTACCGCACATCGATGCCTGCGTCAACATATCAACAGCAAAAGTTGCGTGTCTGTGAAGTGTGCTCCGCCTATTTAGGTATTCACGATAATGACATCCGTTTGGCCGATCATTTTGGTGGTAAACTACATTTGGGATTCATGGCAATCCGTGAGAAACTCGCTGAACTCGAGAAAACCGCTGGACCACGTAAGGCTGATCTACGCCGAGCAGGCAAGTACCATGAACGTGATGAAGATAAACATAAGTCGAGATATTTCGTTGGAGGTCGTGAATTGGATCGGCGATCACGAGTGCATCGTTCACGTAGTCGCGATCGTAAGCACAAGTCGAGTAGGCGCTCACCAAAATCACGCAGTCGCAGCCGTAGTCGTGGCCGTAGCAGTAACCATCATAACAACCGCAGAAGGTCGCCGTCAAGGGATCGGTATCGTCGTTAGGGAAGACTACGTCCTGAATGAATTGTTGCAAGAAGCGCACTCTCATCATGCACGTATGTAGAATGGTGTCCTCTGTTCTTTTTTTCTTTGTAAATTAGGATAATTATTAATCTTTAAAAAAAGTTCACCTTTTTTCCACACAACATAAAAAAAATTCTAATGAAGACGACCAGACAAACACTTTCTCAGTATGAAGTTGTTTTCTGTTTACTTTTTTTTTCTATTTCTCTACAAAAAGTATGAAAGATTATTGCTGTGGACCCTAGAATAGCGTTTATTTCTTAATTTAAAACAAAATAGTAATAAACCAGAAAACTCGTCAACCTATACATATGTTTATGTGTCATGTAAGTTGAACAATAAAAATATTTTAATCGGATTTAAATATGAAATAAATAAAATAAACTTTAGAAAATAATTTCCGTTTTTTTGTCTATTGCACATATAAAAGTCGCCAACAATTATACGCGCAGAGCAAAAACAAATCATTAGATTTATTTGCAAGAAAATTATCTTTAAATTGACACCTGATTCGTTAAAAACCATTAATAAATAATCAGTCTAAAACCAAAACAAAACATTAACTAAAAATAATAACCGCCATTTTCTTTCCGCCATATTGGATTTCCAAAAATTCCATTTGGATCTATTCCCCAGAAAATGTCCTTTCATTTGATACCCGAATCATCAAAATCTATCAAGAAACAAAAAAGTTACAGCCAAAACAAATTACCGAGCAAATGAGTATATGTCGTCACCTACCAGCCCAGCAGAATTTTGCTCGCTTAAATGGCTGGGTATACCTACTGCTTTTCTGGGATTTCTGTTGGCCTGGTGTTTTGCGAGAATTTCAGTACAAATTGTGACTTGATTTTACTTACAGGTTGTCAACAAAAAATGAAGTAGCCCCCTCTACTTGTGATTCGCGAAGAAAGTAGTTGATATCTGTACTTTGGCGATCATATATTTAAACCATTCATAATTAATTCCTTATTTCGGTACTCGACTGCCTAGGGCCCTCTATTGGTGAATGTGGTCGTACATAGTGATGATATCACGGACCCAAACCATTTGCTCCGAACTCCGGAACCCAAGCAACTATCCCCATCTTGTGGATAATGTGGTTGCAAGTAGATTGTGCCTGTACTGTAGGCATCACATACTCAAACCAACTAGTCCGAATTTCGGAAGGCTTCCACGTGTCTCTCTCTATTGGGGAATGGCGTTGCAAGTAGTTGATGTCTGTACTTTATATATCACATATTCAAACCATTTTGGTTGGCCCAACTGTCTCCCTCTTTTGGGTGATGTCGTTGCAAATAGTTTATGTCTGTACTATAGGTATCACATATTCACACCATTAAATCCGAATTTCGGAAGGCGATCACGTGCCTCCCTCTATTGGGGAATGGCGTTGCAAGTAGTTGATGTCTGGACTATATGTATCACATATTCACACCGTGCCATCACGTGCCTCTCTCTATTGGAGAATGGCTGTGCAAGTAGTTGATGTCTGTACTTTAGGTATCATATATTCAAACCGCTGACCAGTAAAGACAACCGGGTGTCAAAGACGTATTGCCATCTATTGGGAAATGATGACGCAATTAG
Organism: Chalcosyrphus nemorum; assembly: GCA_949716465.1. Classification (NCBI taxonomy): domain Eukaryota; kingdom Metazoa; phylum Arthropoda; class Insecta; order Diptera; family Syrphidae; genus Chalcosyrphus; species Chalcosyrphus nemorum. Next base: position 57,021,803 of record OX454334.1, on the reverse strand, counting down.
TTGATGTCTGCACTTAACTTATTTTATACTCAAACCGATTTGAATTTCTGAGCAATAACACTGGTGCTCAAAGTGTAATTCGACTCTGCTATAAAAGGTTCTGAGATTGAATACCGGAAGGTGAATTCGAAATCTTTTACTTACCAGGCGGAGTACCTACTGCTGATTATGGTGGCCTGGTGCAATGGAATCATTTTTGGTTACTTTTCATAGCAAAAATTGTTTCTATTTTTCTCGCACCATTTTTTTTCAAAGTGGTGCCAGGATTTATTTTCTTATAACAAATTACAGAGTTTCAATTAAAATCAAAATAATAATCTTCTTGATCATCTGATGATACAAGGGAATCAGTGGAAATATTATGCGACTTAGCAGCAGCTGCTCTATCTTCTTGCTCATTGAAATCAATTTCATTCATACGATAATATTGAAGAATACGATCCTTTTCTTCAGGACAAACATAACGTTTACGCTGACCATCGCTTGAATCAACAATAAATTCAGACTTTGGATCAAACAAGCCCTCTATGGCGTCATACTGGCCTCTTGGAACAGGTCTAGCTGGCTTTACTTCTGACCGGAATTGCTCTCCAACTGGAGGGATTCCTCGAACGATTTCTATCCAAAAGCGTCTATCACCCGACTTAAAGTAATCCCAATTTTCTGAACGATATTCCAAGCCGTCACCAAAGAATGTCTCGTAGCAATCACATTTGCCGTCGACAAAAGTTCCACACAATTTAAATTTTGACGGATGTACAATCATTCCGAGCCCGTGAAATTTACCAGTTTTAAAATGTCCCACGTACTTTGTCCCATTCGGGAAGCGGTATGTTCCGAAACCAGACATTTTACCCTCACGATCCAAGTCGCCTATGTATGAGGATCCTGTGCAGAAATTATAAGCTTCTGATGCCATATTTCAAAGAAGGAAAGATTTGTTTTTCAGTTTGTAGAAATCTAGAAAATTAAATGAGAGTGACTGCCGACTGGTACTTCAAGGATGTATAAAGTTATTTCGTGTAGAACTGAGTTTTGCGATACCTGTTGATGGGTGTCAAATTATAGGAAATTTTTTAATCTGAAAAAGGTTCAATAAAAACTCAATACACACTGTTTTCAATGATGTCAAATGGATAATCTTTATTTTCTATTTACTTCTTTTTTTTCTATTTTGCTCTTCTTATCCATTTCTACTGTTTTCGGTTTGATTTTTGTTTTTTTTTTCCTTCATACTGTCAATAATATATTTAATAGATAAATAATTTAAATTTTTGATTACAATATTTTTTTTCTTTTGTATGTCTAGTATAATATTTTAGTTTTATTTATAAATATTCCATTACTACCAATAATATTCAACTAGAAAATAAATTAAATTAATAGAATACTTGATGATAACTAAAAAATAAGGTATTATGTAAACTTTTACCTAAAACAATAAAAATTTGGCACTGCCAAAATAGTATTAAATTTTGCCCTCCAATTTGTTTATTCCGCAGACGTGTGCGGCGGCTTCCACTTAACAAAGTCAACAAATTAACATAAAAATAAAAATATGTGTAACAAAAAATGCGGATTATTTACATTTTCATGTACAAAAAGTTAGTGTTTTTTGATTTTTAGTTTATGATACAATTTGTTTTTTACTTATTAATTCTATTTACCGCCATTCCTAGTTAACCTACGTACTAAGCTTACAAAAAAAGGAAAAATGGCGGTTTATTATATTTTAATTATAATGCAAATAAATAAATTAAGCAGGACTATATTATTATTTACTTTAATATGCTGCATGGAATTTCATAAATACTTTCATCACTTGGGATTTTTTGTTTGTTGTTTTTATAATTTATTCTGAGACTTTTGTCTGCGATGACAAACGAATAGGTCGGCGGCCATTTTATGCAGTGTGTTTGTCAAACGAGCGGCAGTTTTTTTGGTTTTTGATATGCTGTTAACGGTACTTGCTGTAACTTTAATGTCAACTTCATCATCGATTGTCACTTTATCATCATCATCATCATCGTCATCGTCTGTCACTCGATAGGGATATGTTAACTAAGTACGCGGATAGAAGGGATCATCGAAAGGCTTGACGCGAACTCGCTGCTTGTAGTGGTATTCCTTAAGATATGACTTTAGTCGACTGGGTATTTCGAGCTCGGTAATACCATCGTATGTCGTGTGGCTGACAATTGTCGCCCGACATAGTTGTTGCAACGAAAATGTCGTATTCCGGTGCAGAGGAATGGTTAGCATTGGCTCGAAGAACATCACACACGATGGATCCTTGTAGTGCTCCAATAGACCCGTGACAGTTTGTGCTGTGAATACGCCAGGATCATGACAATCAAAACTGAATCTGTGGTTAAATTGCTCAATCCGGGCGTGTAGAGACCGCCCGTATTTACGAAACGTCACCGAGAATAGGTATTCCTCTTGCGCAGAGTCTCGAAGTAAGAAGGTGCCTTCGGGTTTACCCTCGAGCAGCCGTTCAGCCTCGTAGCGGTCCATTTTCCCCCAGTAGAATGTGGATTTGGTAATTCGTTCCAAGTCCGGCACCAAACAGTGAATGTAATCGACCTGCGAGTGCACCACTGTACCGTTTGGTGTTGTTGCCGTTGACATTGTGGAACAGGGTGAAGCTGCCATTGAGTTGGAGGAATCCGGGGTTGACGGTATGGGTAAGTCACCGGTCACCAGTCTGAGTGCGCGTTCGTCGAGATTAGCGATTGGCTCTAGCGTCAGCAAATGCGTTGCAGGTGGATATTGCACGACAACAATTTGTGGTGATGCCAGCGGGATAATGACATCGTTGGCAGGTGACCAAATAGCTAAATGATTGCTACTTGTTGGTGGGATCTCATTCGGCGATGACGATGATGATGCAGCCGCCAGCGGTTGCACTTCAGCCATACTACTACTGCTGCTCGATGCATGTTGATTTTGTTTTTTGCTACTACTCGGGCGGAGCTTATTCAGTGCGTCACGGCATGTGCACTTACAGCATCTCCACTTGGATGGATATGATGAGGATGAAGGCGTTGATGAAGACGACGACTTCTTTCGTCGACAACAGTGATTTTTACCATCTGAAAGGGAGTAAACAAATTCAAATATAACGGTTGTTTTGTCAAAACTTGTTAGAACTGTCAACAATACTTGATGGGAAACTAATGAAGAAAATGTAAAAACTCACCTTCTCCACACATTGTCGTCCTCGCTCCCGATGTCGCCGAACATCCAGCTACCGTCGCTTCGACCACCTCTGGCATCGCATCACTGAACTCACTGCTACTCGTACTACTCCGATTGCTGCCACTCTCGTTGTTATTACTACCTTGCCGACTGTCACCAGCATTGTCCATAATTTGTAAATTTGCTATTTGTCTCATCATAAGATTGAAATTTTGTAAATTTCTCCGATCTGTCGTATCACCTTCGATGTACGGCACTGCCGTAAAATTACTCACAAAATTATTATTGTTGTTATTAAACACCACCGATGGGCCAACATTCAAATTATTCAACTTAATCTCATTGCCTTGATCACAAGTGATATTTCGTCGATAGCTTATGGCATTTACTGTTAAATTTGAACGTTCCACATTCAAATTATTATTGCTACCCGTAACGCCATCTGTTGATGATGACGATGTTGATGGTGCATCATTTTCGCCTGGTTCCATTTTTGCCAATTGTATTTTAATAATTATTTGCCGTGGACCGTTAGGCGAAGAATTTGAATCTGTTTGTGTTTCAAAGCGTATATGCTGGCTGTCAGTTATGACGTTTATTGTTGGGCCAGCGTTTAGATTCTGTTCGAGATTTGATGAATTACTTAATTCTGATTGTGAGATTGTTGCGTTTGTAGTAGTTGGAAGAATTTTTGTTGAATTACGCTTCCGTTGACTTTTATTTGTGGCTGCGTTTGAAGCTGATACTGTCGTTTTACTTATGCGGTGCCCCATTAGTGTTTAGGTTTTGTTTAAAGTCAATTAAGACTTGTAAGATTTTGTGTAAGAAAAAGAATTGTGTTTGTATATAAGTCTGTCCAGTGTTGTACACTTGGAGTCATTTCTTTAATCTGGAATCTGAAATAATGAAAAAAAAGGATGGAGTTATTTTTAAGTTCTTAAAGTAAAATATTTAAAAAATCATTTAAAGCAAAAAAGATCAAGTAAACTAAATGAAAATGATAAATTCTTTCCAAACTTATTTAACATTCCTGTCATTAAAATTCAAATCATAGTTTTTTAATCGCTGCGATCTATAAGTTACTATGTTATTTCTTAAAAAAAATTATTAATAAAAAGTCTATTTAAATCAGAATCTTTAGACCAGGGATATGCAACGGAAGTTAGACTCTACTTTAAGCTTCACGCCTGTTAACTGTCATTTACCCTATCATGCAAGCATATCTCTTCATTTAACTTATCTTCTATTATTCAAAAACAACTTATTGGATGCACCCAACTACGCACTTTTAAAATCTGTCACTTGTCTCACTCAATTTGACGTTGTCACTTTAATCTTTTACAAGGTCAGTGAGAGATAATTTCAACTCGTTTCTTCTTATCTAAATCTACGTCATAAATATTTACACAATGGCAAAGCATGTGTCAGTAATTTTCTGTCACACAAAACCTATATGCTATTCTTCTTCCCTTCATTTAAACGTCAGTTGAAAAAGTTTTTACAAAATAATCTCAATTATCTACGTCAGACAATATGAAACAAAAAAATAAACTTTTAATTTAATTAAGATTTCAACTGAAAAATTCTTGTTAGTGACAGACAAGTATATCTGACGTCTAACTACTTCAAACTCCCACTCAAACTCTCCATGTTTCTTCTAATTAGAACTTCCGAAAGTAATTTAATTTGGAACTAATGTAACTTTTATTTTTTTCAATTAAATGACTTTACGCATTTCTTATCAAGAACAAAACTTCAAAAGCACACGCACACATGCATATGTACATTCGCCATTCATAAAATCGACAAACTATCGGTTTGTTGAACTGTTTTTTGCCGTTCCGAGGTGACTGTCATTTATGGACAGTGGCTAGTTTTTTAATATATTTTTTTGTCACTAACGTCAATCGATTGAATTAACTACGTGAATTGATTCTGTAATTATTTTGTTTTGTTCGTTTTAATATTTGTTTGGACTACACGGAGTAAATCAACAAACAGGTGGTACTGTCAAATTACCCATGTGGGGGTCTGGTCAAAACGTCAACAACAAAATGGAACACAAACATATGTAAGTGTTCACGTGGGATAAAAATGGTGGCTTATTTGGTTTTAACCATAAAAAGAGACAGTCGTCCACTCCGCCAACAAGCCCAAAATTGGCAAAGAAGCATAGCACCACCATATAGTGTTATCTTTACGAAACATGCTTTAAAGTATCTTTTTCCGCTGTGCAGAGATGACCAGCCGGGGAGCGCGCACGTTGTGATGAAATTTAATGACACCACTTCCGTTTGAAGTTTGGCGTGGTGTTGGGTATTTTTTTTCCTTGATCGGAAATTGATTTTAAAAGTAGATTTGGCGGTCTATTTTTGGCAGTGATTGCGATGACTTTTTTGACACCTACTTACGTTTTCATTAAATGCGACGACGATGACGACGGATAATGTAGGTTGATTCAAATGGAGTTTTTAAAAGAAAACAAAACAGTGGGAGAAATGTAGGAGAGAAAAGAAAATAAAAGAACATGGGGACCAGCAAAGTAGGAAGTAAACGCTGTCTGACAAAAGTGTCAGGGAGTAGGAAGTAAAATACCTTTAAGTACGCAAAGTTGTGACGGCTGTGGCAGTGTAAGGTAATTAATGTCATGTGTTGCCTTAATTTATGGGGATTATGATAAGCTAATGTAATTAGGAAGGCAAAACAATTCAGGTCATTAGGCGAATTGGGAGGTGTCTCACTGGGGCGCTTTTCGAGTTTCGGGGTTTATTGATTTTACGTTAATTTGACGTCAGCTAATTAGATGTTGATGCTTGATTTTTTGACCATGCGACAAAGGGACTGTTTGGCTTGCAAATGAATACTATGAATGAATGTCTTAATTAATTTGAATCTTATATTCAAAATATGCTCTAATTTTGTATCCATTTTATGCATTTGACATGAAGCAGAGAATTTATTTGAGAGAACTCAACAAAGCCGAAAATATCTATGAATATTGAGCTGCCAGAAGTAAGCTTTTCAGTTTACAATCATCATAGGAGAAAGTACATAGCAAGTTCAATCAAATAAATTTAAAACTATATTTCAATATGATTGAAGCCCAAAATTTTGAACATACGATGAAAGAATTCAATTATAAATGCGCCTACCCAATAGTAGTTAGCTGTTAACGGATGAGGGTAAGTGTCAAAAATGAATAATATAATACTTTTCGCGTACTTTTTGCAATAAAATTTCACAGAATAGGGGTGCAATTCTATCAGAGAGGAATAAAATAACGAAAAAGTAAACGAACGGGTTGAACAAGAAAAAGAAAGAAAAAATACACTGAGTTGACACTTTTCATAATTCAGCCCAAAGAGATTTCTTGCACTAAAATTCGTATCATGGGGATATATCTTACTCTCTCGTGAGCGCTCTCTTCTATGGAAAACTACGAAAATTCTAAGTACGCGAACAGCTTTTGGTAAAAATTCATAAAATTTCGTAAATTCTAATAATATTTATAAATAATATTCTATGTATATTTTCGCTTAACAGAATTTTTAGATTTAAACTTCATTTCGATGACTTCATTGACAGCGCCACGTTGCACTACTATTGCATTGAACTGTCACTTGTCGGTTGGGACAAACAATCCACGTTTAAATTTATTACACAATCGCATTATCCAACTGTCAAGTTTTAAAATCAAAATTGCAACAGGAAAAATTACGCCATCTATCAATAATGCACATGTCAAATGAAACTTGCGTTACTTCTTATCGCTGATAAGATTTCAAAGTTCAGCTGGAGATCTTGCAAAACGATTTAAATTATGAGAACTTCAATCACTGGAAATAGTAGACCAGAACCAGATAAGAATGCCGGTACACTAATTTAGGTCTACACATTTTCATTGAAAACAAAATTGGACAAGCATGGTTACGAATCAACTGATACTGATATGACTCATTCAACAGGTGATAATTTTGACCCTCAAACAAGACAGGTTACGTAACAGGCCCTATTTCACAACTCACTTGATATTAAGTCACTCAGATCGATCAAATAGTTCAAGACTTTTTATGCATAGTTAAGAAAGGAATTTATCAGAAGGTTGTGCTGAAATTTTGAAACATATAACGTAGTCTACAAACTTAAGTATCTCACAAAATTGAAAAAAAAATCTTTGAGCATTTGCATTGGCATTGAGTTATATAGCAAGTCAAGTTTCTTATAAAAAAACCCGAGTTCAAGAAACTACGCACTACTCAAAGTACATTTGAAGTGACGTTTATACTCTAAAATGTTTTCTTATCACTATCTTTCTTGGAACCCCTTCGATTCTATTGAATTTTCAAAACAAAATGAAATGGAATTTATCGCAACGATGTTAATCACTTTCAGTTCGAGTGAAAGATACCAATTTCACAATAAAACCCCAGGCCGAGCCGCTTTGAAACTAATCAATCCTTTGAAACTAAACAATACTAATAATGCGTTACTAGGAACTTGTAGCAATAAATAGTTGTTTTGTTTGCTTCTTGATAATTTGTTATTTGATCGGAATATACTACACGCATTTTCATACTTTTTTTTGTTCTGAAACCACAGAGGACATTTGCACTTGAGTTGCGTAGAGAGTATCTTATCATTTCAATTTCCGCTAAAAATGTTCGTTTGTGTCACTATCTTGATTTGCAAGTGTCAAAAATGGTAAGCTTGCACTTAAAAGATTGTTGACACCAAAGTGTGTTAAGGGATTAATGAGAAAATGTGTGGAATTTTGGCTTTACCGGACACAAGACATACTTTTTATAAAAAGCTGATGTTTATTTTTGGAACAGTGCATCAAAATGCCGTTGGCAATAAACTTTGTTCATTTTGTTCAAAACGATGTTAAAATGACATCAAAATCAAGGAACACTCTGGAGAGTTTAACGTGACAAACTTTCTCGGAATTTGAAGACCACTTTTGAGTCGTAAAAATGTCATTATTTTCAAATTTGAAAATAATTAAAAATAAAAAAAAACTACTGTCACTCGCGCTAATTCAAAAATTTCCATCCAAACTTGTTTGTAGTATCCACTTTTAATGCATCACTATTTTCTTATCCCCCAGATTCTTTTGAAGTTCTCATGAAATATTTGATCCCACAAAATCCATGGCCACACTTTACTATTTCAAAAATATCCTGATGTGAAATAGTTTAATTAAATGATTCATGTTTTATAGGTATTCGATGCCAAACTTTACACAAGATGTCAAACTTTTTTAAAACTTAAAAGTATCCTCTCATAGATACGACACGACACTACTTTCTATTTCAACTGCACTGAAAGCACAAATAAAATAGGAAGGGAGAATTCACTTCTGTTCAAATATATGCATCCAAATCCAATCTGCACGCACCAATAAATTGCTGTCAACAAAATTCAACTAACTTTATCCTTCAACTGAGACTTTTTTAAGTAAACTGGCCTTTGTCACCACGCACAAAGTTTTTGTAATTTAAACTAAACTTCAAATGGAGCGTTACAACAGTCGCGTGCAAATAAATGCAACAAATTCATTTATACATGACAGATTTTTTTCCTTTAATTTTTATCAACTCATCAATTTCTTCTTAAATTTTTTTCTTTCATAATTTTTCCTTGTATTCTTTCGAAATCTTTTCAAAATATCACAATACACAAGAGAAACGGAAAAAAATATTATTCCACACAAACACACACCTTTTTTTCTGAGAAATTTCCACCGACCAGTTCCGTTTAAAATTAATTCCGTCCAAATTTCTACGAATTTAAGAAACCCGTAAAAATACTTCTCTCGCTATCAGAGCTCTTACTCGGCACGTCTTTTCGACTCAGCACAACACGATCGACTGAGTTTACTTGAGTCGGCTCGAATCCGAGAAGCGATACGAACGGCTGTCTGTTTCTTTTCACGAAAGAAATATAAAATGTGAACAATTGTTGACCGAGGTCTGGATAGACTGAAAGAAACGATCGTTCTCCGCCGTACTCTTTACTCTGCTTTACACTATCACTTTTGCTCGTTCTGTACTCGTACTCTGTTGGATGATGGGTGACGCATCTGCGCATTGCGAGCCACTGCTCTATATAATTTTTTTTTTTTTTATTTCAAGTGATGTCACAAAATTGTGCGCAACTGTTACTATGATATACGAGTAATTTACCTGACTCATCCGATCAAGTACTATATTGCAACCAATAGATGGAGTTACATAGTCGTATGGTGCACCACATGTCACAATCATACTGTGTTCGAAATGGGGGCATGTCTAGACAGGTTAACTTTTTGGTCAGAGATTACGCGCTCAAAGTTGAAAGCCCTAGAACGAATGACATGTGCACGATGAACGATGACTCACATTGACGTTTGGTGAATTTGCGGTTTTTAGGATAAAGATAATTTCAAATTTATTAGTAACGCTGTCAATGTCAGAAAAAAAAATACACATACAAGAAACATACGTCAAAAAAGAGAGAAACAAAACTTGTTAAGGCTTACGCATCGCAAAAAAAATCAATGTTCTTATAATGGGATTCCCAGAATTTTGCAGGTAATTGGGTATATTTAGAAAAAAAAGAGAGATATTGAACCGGAGATAGAAAGGTGCTAAGAAACACAAAATAGAAAAAAAAAAAGAAATAAATAAATGTGTGAAGTATGGCGTATTCGATTCGTAAGAATTTGTTCAGGTAGGCGGCGGCAGCATAATTGGAATTTTAATGAATGGACCTACTACTGTGGAATTGAGTAGGATATTTAAATTTATTAGTGTTTACATACCTAGGTAGTTGAGGTTATCTATTAGTCAACACAATGCTGTCACCGGGGTTCTCTTTAAAAAGTTGAAAAGTCAATGCCATTTATGACATTTAAAGTTAACAACAGCACTTGGAATTGTTTCTTTACCAAGAATGATGAAAAAAAATTAATTTTCTAACTAATTTATTTACTAATTTATGACACAAGTTGTTCCTTAAATATATTTTGCTTCTGGCGGAGTAGAGAAACTATTTATTGACAAAGGAATGGGTCACACTATTATCTGCTGACAGATATGGGTTATTGAAAGCGGATGTACCCATTCACTTGACAGTTGGGAGGAGGATTTATGGACCTCACGTGATGAAATGAACAAATATTGACAAATCAACTAACAAAATGAACCAAAAAGGCTGATTTGTTCTGTAAATAGATTGTACTGTCGCGTCAAAAGCACAGTTATAGTGACACGTTTTTTTACGTCAACCGTCTAATGGTGGCAAATCCTTCACAGATCTTCAATAAACCCTTTTTTGATTTGAATATTCTTCATAAACAGGTTTTATCTCAAGAGAGTAACTTCAAAATTCCGTTCACAAAAAAAAGAGACACCGAGAAATTTTATTAAATCGCAGAGTAAATGACATCTGACACATAAATTAATCTTCCATGCCAGGTACATTGTCTCCACCTCCACTGTCACTCACACACCAGCTAACATCTCTTCTCAAAGGAGTTGGGTTGAAATGAAACAAAGTCTAATGAAATGGGTTGACAAATATTGCAATGTACGAAACAACAAGACTTGTCAAAGCTTGTAGTAAATTAGAAAACATGTGACAACTGAAATGAAATGTTTTTTTCTGCATGACATTTGTAGATTTGCTGTTTAGAGCGAAACTGGTGGTGAGAACTATTGTTTCCACTTATTTTTAGACGTTGTTCTGTCAAATAGAGAATGACACACTTTAGGTTAAGGGGATGATATGCCAGAAGAATTTGTAAGAAAAAATCGAGAAGCTTTTGAATAAAAAGTGTAAACTTCGACTGTTAAAGTATCTACCCTATTCCAGAGGAGGCAGTAAAGTCGTTGAATGCAGCAAGGACCATTTACTGTCGTTTAAGTTCATGTTACCTTTACTGACAAGCTACACAAGTACAAATATCCCTCAGTCTGTTCAATTCCAGAACGATTCTAGGAACGTTCTAATTAGTTCGCATTTCAGTCTATACGTATAAAGAACACATGTAAGTGCATCCTTTTGTGTACTCTTATGTGAGTAAGTACTTCTGAAAGGATCGATTCAGACAACACCCACTTTTCGTATACGAAAAGGATTTTCGAGAATCGAATTTCAATGGTACTACTTGCGTATATGAAAAACATTATATCTCCTTATTTATTATTATTATTTTTACCGTTGAACATTAATATGGTTTGTTTTCCTTATAATTTCGGTTATATTTCGTCGAAATGGATAATTGGATTTGCCATTTTGTATTAGTGTACCTACTCTTTCGTAGAAGCGCTAAATTTAATGATGCTTATGTCATCCAAATTTTAAGTGACATTTGATATTACATACGGCATTTTTGTTTTCCACAAAAAAAAAAAAAATACAGCAATTATTTGGCCAATATTCGCAAGGTTTAATTAATTGGAAAAAAACTAATCACAAGGCAAAATCACACAAAAATATATGTATATATATTTCAACGAGTCTCTTTGACATTTTGCCAATCTTAAAAAAAAAGAGATTTTTTATTCAGAAAAAATAGATACGTATCCACACATGTATAGACGTATAGAAATTTTATTCAGCGAAACAAGATCAAATGGTTTGGATTGGTTTTTTTAGGGGGGGTGTATGTTTACGTTTTTAGGTTGTTTTCTGATGAAAGAATGTATCTTAAAATAAATTGAATGAATAAAATAAAATGCATATTTATTTCTGACGACTACCGTTTGACAAAAAAACAAGTTTATCACTTGATATTGTTTTCACCTTATGACATTTGATATCAGAAGAATGGACTCTATTTTACTTAAGCTTTTTTGTATGACAGCTAAAGTGCTAATTTGTGTTGAAGCTTGTGTCAAAATGCAAGAAATTTTGAATGAAATTCTTTTGAAAAATAAATTCGGTAGCATTATGTAACAAGTAAAAAAAATAAACAAAATGGATAAAGGTGATAAAAGACTACGTCTACCAAGAATAATATTTTGACGTAAACGTACTGCTACGTGACAAATCGCATTCAACAACACACATTTGAAAAAGCGTACGCGAATGCCACTAAATTTGGTTGAATTATGCTGATGGATAGGGATACCCAGTTATGTATGACTTGCAGCCGCTGCTTTTTGCGTCGACAGATCATAAATTATTTTCAAGAAATAATGAATGAAATACACTTTAAGTGAGTAAAGAGCTATTATGGCGAAGTGAATCATTTGTGATATATTTAAATTTCATCGCAGAAGCTCATTCAATTTTTGGAAGCAATAACCACAACTTGGCATGTTCACTGAACGAGAGTGGTGTGCGTCATTTATCTACGAAGTGCATTATTCTAGTCTAGTTTTTTTCTTGTCAACATGAAAGAAATGACAAGTGACATAGGCTCCCAATAAGTGATTGAACGTCAAACAAAGGGCCTCGCATATTTTCTGTGACCATTTAAATCTGGGCTAAGTGATAACTAGCTAAAACTCGGACGTACTTAGACAATGTAAAGGTCCATTGTGATGACACCTGAAATTTGAAAGCTGGCAGCGGCCTGTGTTTCCTTTCGTGAAGGAGCTAGCCGTCCAAACAACTTCAACAAATATGAAAATATAAGAGCCGTTTCCCGCTCGTCAAAAATCAAACCTCCGCGGAACGAAATAAGTCGCTTTACACTTGAAATTCGTTGAGAAATATTGAAAACTTATTTCCAAAGTGAGTGCTGTGTAGCCCAAACAGTGCGGTTTTTGAAAAGAAGTTTTGGCCGAAAAGTAACACCTGCCTGCTGTACCTACGCAAGTTTGTGCAACAATTTCGTTAGACTGGTATGCTAGTGGACAACTCTCATGGTCCCCATCGTCGGTCGTACGGTGCGCATAGACGAGAATGTGGCTGCTGTAGCCGAAAGTGCTGAACTAATTTTAATATGCACTCTTAAATATTAAACTCCCATTAGACCACACGTACAGGGAGAAAACTGTCGACAATTTAGTCCACACAAATTTATCAAATAAAAAATAACAAAGTGAATATTTCCTATGAAAAAAATGTCCCAAAAGTAATGTTCACATTTTTCATAAATGAGTTCCCAAAATTCCAGACCATGCGTTAGCTGGCGCCCAATGTCCGTATTTTTATTGCGCTACTTCATAAAAACTACGTCAAAGGCCGCTTTCTCAGAAGTCATTAAAACTTGAAAATGTAATGTTCACTTTTTCTACTTGCCTCAAAATTCCCACATACGAGAAGGATTAATAACTTTTTGCTTTGCTTTTGTTATGATAAGACCACAAGCCTATTCCATTTCAATAAAAGTCCAATACACTAGTGAATCATACAATTTCTCACATGATTTATTAACACCTAGCAAAATGACTAGTGTTTCAATTTATCTTAAAATTCAATATTTAAGGTGCTTTACTTAGTCACCAAAAAACCTAAACATGTAGTACCTACTTTGGGCAAATATTTCTAGTGACTCACAAGATTGTGCTATAATTAGTTTTTAAGTAAATGACAATTTTTAATTAATAATGTTATAAATATAAAAACGAAAATACCATAAATAGGTAGTCATGACGGGGATTTATTTCGATAGGTACTTGAAAAAAAAAACCTAACGAAGACTGATGAGTCGTCGTTGTTCATAGGGATGTCTGTCTTGACAGATGACACTTCAAATAGTTCGTTATTTCTAGAGCACACTCCGGTATTGGGTACAAATTGCTTATAAATAGCAATAAATCAGTCCTCCACATCAATCGCCTACGCATTTTTATTGAGTTACATTCTCTGAATAGCTGCTTTGCAAAAATTGTGACACAAAATCTATTGACAAACCACTCCATGGTTCTTTTGCTTCACATAACGAATGTCATGATCATAGATATAGTTGAGAGTATTTTGTTTTTATTGCTGGTGCACGTTTCGATCGAATAGTTTATGTCACGTGCATGCTCTTCTAAAGGAAATAGAACTATTATTTATATATACATTTTCAAGAGATCTCTTTGCTTTGCACTTTCTAATGTTGTTTACAGTATACCCCCACTTGGGAATTGTTGGTTCGATGTCACACAACAGAAAATGCAATAATCTACGGTTTTTTTTTTTGCTAGTATTAACACAACGATTGGAATGTGATGAAATGGGGAGACACGACGGACGATGTCGTCATTGTTTGATTAAATGTAGGTGGGGCCCAGCACATTTCATTGCGTTTCTAGGAAAATGGGGGTGTGTGCCTGATTGTGTTTGCTTTGATGTTTTACGTTTCTATTAGTTCTTTTTGTTTTCTGTTGCTATATCGAGCTTTGTCGGCTGAGGGAGTGACTCAGTATAAAATGTGACATTTTTAGTACTAAATGTAGTCTTTTTGACTATTTTTTGTGTAATGTAATTGGGTACTTGGAGCTCGAAGAGGAAATCTAGCACTTTCGTTTTAATCAATAGCTAGACGTGAACTCAAATAAATCGTATACACAAATCCTTAGATCATACACAACACACAGGACAATAAGGTAATGAATAGCTCCATGAACACACACTATCGAATCAAAGCCTTACATAAAGAAGGTTCAAGGAACCAACTGACTCAGGTTTTATTCCGCCGTTTAGGCTTTAGTAACCTTACCTAACCTAGACTTGAAAATGATTTTAAGTATATTATGTAGATACGTATGTACATAAGCTTTTCATTTATCTCAGAATATTGTAATATCAATAATATCACAGATCCATATATTTTTTTGAATCTGGTTTAAAAATATCTCATCTGTCAAAGTCGGTTGAAAGCCTTTAATTACTCTCTCTGACATTGTTACAAAGGATAAACGATCCGATAAATATTCCCCACACCTTTTTGAATTCATCCATGTCATGTAACACATAACCTGCAAAAACTACTTAATCACACTCAATCAATGCATGTGTTTTTCCCCCCAAACAATAAAAACAATGTAAAATCCCTCAAAAACAAAAGAGAAAATAATAAAATATGCAAAAGTAGGATGCCGCCATAACCATTTAAAAAAATTCATTGATGTCCTGCATTGCCAATCTTATTAATATCATTCTGACGTTGACATGCATTCCAAAATAAAAAAGGATATATGCAAAGCCTACAAAAGTTGGCAAATTTATGGTAAATATTTAATACTCTTCGATGGATGCACGAGTGATTTTTTTTCGCTTATGAATGGTTGCAGTTATTAAATTGACATATTTATGCTCTCGCGAGTTAAAAAATAAAGTAACTTATGCCCCACATTGGCTGTAATCACATAATTTTCATACTTTCATGCGCCCATCGTAGAGAGGACAAAAGGAAAAAGTATATAGATGCATACATATATAAAAAAAATCCAATTATCCTGGTATAAAGGAAATTTATTCCTTTAAGGCCACAGACAACCCAGTTGTGCAGCGATAAACAAAGCTTATACACGTACAATTTATTTATCTTTCGTTGGATAGTGAAAATATTTCTAGGAAAAATTTGCTCTTAGAATATTACTTCGTGGAAAATCCTTTACCCCACGCCAAAGCAATTTTACGGTTTTTTGTAATTCATTTTTTTTTTCTTTTCATAGAGTCCTTTCGGCTTCTTTGTTTGACATTCAAGGGAATAATGGAACTACACCAACCGAACCGACCTTCATGACATTCAAAATTAAAATCGATTTTTAAGTCAAATTAACATGAAAACAAAGAGGACGAAGCAACAGCACATCAAACAAAAAGCAAAACTTATGACACGAGATCATAATGGAATTTTGAAAATTTTCCATGCCATTAGTGAACTTGAAGGATACTCCCCTTACGCTGCTGCAGCACAATGACATTGTGAATGTACTTGTCACAGAGAATAACATCGATCGCCTTTTTAGGTACCAACGTTGTAAGTAAGTTTTGACATCATAGTGTCCTTGTTGTCTAAATATGGATTCGCCTGATGAGTGTAAACATGTTTCGCGTGGCTAACACAACAAAAATAAAAAAAATAGAAAAAAAATATTTGTCGGGTAATTTTACTTTATTGACAAGTGGCGGCGGTTTTTGTTTTTTTTTTTTCTTTGCTCCTGCTAATGGACAGCAATTAGAGGGTATATTTGTTTTTGAAGTTTGCTTCTGTTTTTTTTTTTTTTTTTATTTAATCAATAGACGAATTTAATTTGGCTATCAGAGACACGAGTCATTTTCAGATTATGAATGGCGATGATTTGTCGCTACAGCTGTTGTGACAATTTTATTGTTCGTGTGAATTAAATTTTCTTCAATTTGAACATATTTTATTTGTTTTTGGCAGAAATGTTTTGTTGTTTTTGGTAGCATTTCGAAGAAGTTGTCCGGATATCGTGCACAAGTTTCAGATTTCCAAGAAAGTAAACGTGAAAGACAGGTAACGATGAAATTATGTTTATACACGATATTAGAGTAAGCAAAAGTAATGCCTAATTAGCACGCTCATAATTATAAAGAGTAGATAAATTTAGAAGAAGTATGTATCGCCCTTTGATTAATAAATTTGTAAAAAAAGTATACAACATTTGCAACCGCACTTCAGAGTTTGTGTGTCAGTCTTTCTGCAAGGCATCTGGTACTTAGGAAAACGCCGCAGAATTTTATAAGTATGTAAATTTAAGTACGAGCATGGTTGGATGGTTGGTTGAAATGGGCCCTCAGTGAGAATGCGCCATCTCTTTAGAGAATCTGAAAAACATCCAAGAGTATTACTGTCATGAGTAAGCTTCTTACAAATCTCTCTGCTACAGCATTAAACTGTAGAAACCTTCTAAAAGTGCAGAAATGTATACCACGCACAACATGTACAGTTGGGAGAAGCTAGGTCTAAGTCTTGTAAGTGCTCGCTATGGCCTTATAATGAAGTCTTCATTTACGTATTTATGTATCTGGCTAATGGTTTTTTCTACGTTAGCACAACAGTTTAACATTGTTAATCGTCTAAACAACAACATTTCATATTTAAAATCAAAACAATATCAACATGACTGTCGTGCCTGTCTAACAAGACCTTTGTATTTAAATTCTGTTACCTTGTTTTTGTCTCTAGTACAAATTTCATTTCATCCGAGTCCAAAGATCCTATTTGATCGTTTTTTGATATGTTCTGTTGAATTTCAACGTATTAAAGCGAAACTTTATCTCAAATAAACATCTTATTATCTTAAATACACGTATTCAAACAAACTTAACAAAAATGTTTGCATACGTAGAGTGAGCAGCGCTAGACAAGGTTTCCTTTAAACCAAAAGCAACACACACACTGTGTGCAAGAATTATTGCGACCCCCCACAACAAATAAAATAATTTATGTATGTTTGCCCTCTACCACACATTGCTTTTCACCAGAAGTAATTCGCCATATCAAAAACATACAAAGGTACATTTTTTTTTTCTGATATCAATATACAAATGTGTACAGCATACAGAACGAAAAAATAAAATTTTGGCGCCAGTTATCTTCGCATTTTACTTGTTGTAGACGGACGAGAGACAATGTAAAGACGAAGCTCAACAAAAAAAAAAAAATACAAAATAACTGCTGCCGATTGCTTAATTAGACGGGACGGGGTACGCTATGATTTATTAGTGTTTTGAAATTCTATGAAAATGCAAATTCAACTCGAAATCAAAAGAATACAAATTATGTTGAGGACAGAGTACACATTATCATCGTACACTCACCCGACGATAAAGCCAACGAAAATTTACTTTTGGTAGCTCATTTTTTGTTTTTTTTTTTTAATTTTTAATTTGATTTTGAGGGAAATCTTTGACCTTGTATTCCATGGAATTCTTTCAAAAATCTCAAGTAAAAATATACCATTTCAAGGCTGCTTTCCAGGAAAATAATAATAAAGATAATTGAGTTGGTTGCGTGTACGAGATACTCGTCTATATTAGGCGCACACTGGGCGTTGTTTCTATGAATGCTTTTGTTGGTGTACTAAATTGTTTATATTTCGGACTTTTGACGTAGGAGATTTTGATTGGACGCCTGCGGACTGAGAAGTGAATATCATCAATTGATACCGCAAAAGGTGATTGCGTGCACGTAAAATTTGAGTTTAGAAATAGTTTAGTAAAGGTCAATGTTCTTGAATTCAAACTTCAAACTTCAAAAAACGTACTGTTTGGGCTACACAGCACTCACTTTGGAAATAAGTTTTTAATATTTCCCAAGTTCCACGGCGGTATGATAGTGACTTTCTGTCAAGATTTTGAGTGGGAAGCACCTGTCAGTGTCAAAATGACCTATGATTTACAAAGAAACCACCAGATGGCCCAGCCTTTATTAAGTTGAATTCAATTAACTAAACAATGCCATTTGCACATCCCTGGGTTCTCCCATTCGTATCAGAAAGAGAGCCAACGCCAAGGGCATAAATCCACTTTAAGATCGTTTCCTAAGAAAACCAAATTACACTCGTTGAAAAAATAAATCTATAATCAGAAATAATCGCACTTGGAGGCAAAAACAAAACTCTTTTCTAAGAGCTCGTGTGATTTCTTTGCGAAAAACGTATAATTCTACAGTCCGTCGAACAGCCAAAAATAAAAGTACACGAAAAAGAATGTCACTGTCAGAACCAAAAAAAAAGAATAAACGAAAATCTAAAATAACTCAATGAAATTCTACGAAACATCCATAAACATGGTCGCTGTCATTTGTATACTGTTCTGTCCCTCCCCTCCCTCCACTTCGTTTCGATGTCATTTGTTGTCTTATATTGTTCTGATCAGTCTTTAAGGCTAAGCGCCGCACGGTAATTCTTCTACTTAATTCGTTTTATTTACTTGTTTTTTTTTATTTTTTTCTGTTGGCCTGCCTCCGCCTTTATCCATTTCTCCTTTTCGTCTATTTTAATGGTGTATAGTCTGAAAAAAAAAAAAACAACATTTCAATTGAATTTTCGCAGCCAGGGGAGTGCCCAAGCATGGTGTAAATTCAGTGTGCTCTACGAAAAAAAAAATATGACTTACTTACATACATACATATGTATATAAATGTGCGTACAGTATAGTAAAGCGCATCTGTTTGCTCAAGTTAATGACCCCCCAAAGGGTTTTTCTATCGATGACGACTGTCAAATGTCACAAATGTCTATGAGGGTTTTTTTTTGAACTGAAATTGGATAAACACACATTTTGGTTTTCTTATACTTTTTGGTTTTTTTGTTTTTGGGATTTCCATTTTAAGAACTGTCCTCTTTGCATAAGAGAAGACATTAGGTTTTTTTCTTTTTGAAATTTGACATTGTTTGTACGTGACGGTATTTATATGATAGAATGAGGTTTTGTTTTACAAGCAACAACTGTCTGACCTGAATAGAAAGAGGAGAACAAATTCAGCGATTGATTTACATAAGCTTTTGCAAGCAGAGATAGATATTTTAAGACCAGATTGAATTCGATTTATTTATTGGATGTCAGACGCCAAAAGGTGTCTGCGATCAAAGTTGAGTTAAGTACTATTGCGAATATGCCAAAGCTAAAGTGTTTAGCTTAAATTTTTCAATTTCATTTTACGTGAACAAACAAGACGTATTATTCTTTGACATGACAAGTGCAGGGAGGGGTGTATCTGTCAAAACGGATATATATTAATGACTCTTTAGAGAAGCAACACGTGTGCAACTGTGAGAATTTAACCTCGTTTTGTGCGCTATTAATACATAATCCTAAAATTGTTGAAAGACTGACATTGTGTGCATATACTTCGACAGTTGATTGTAACTTGGATGTCATTATTGAAAAATTTTTAGGTTCTACCCAAGGCCATGATTGGTTTATCACCAAAGGCGTTACCAGTGGCCCTCAGAAGTAATAAAACAATATACCTATACCTTCAGGTCTAAGCTACTCGAATGTTGATGGAAAGTACATTTGTTTTGGCCTAGAGTTCGGAACGTACACTTTAGCGCAAGTAAGACGGATCAACAGTGATATGCCGGGTCCAAGGGATAGAGAAGTTACATAAAGGGTGGGCAATCAGTGGTTTCTTTTTAAATTATGTTTTTTTACACTAACAGCTCGATATCCAAGCTGAGTGCTGTGCAGCCCAAACAGTGCATTTTTTAAAAAGAAGTTTTGGCCGAAATGAAGCACCCACCACGCTTGCTGTAAGCAAGTTTGTGCAAAAACTTCGTGGGACTGGTATGCTAGCCGAGGCAGCCACTTGAACGACGTTGTGTTCCATAATTAATGGAAATGTTTGCTCTTTTTCTTATCTGTTTTAAAAGCCCTATTAATATTCTTAAGTCTACTTCTAAGATCCTGGTTGATTAACCCTATTTGTCACCATTTAACACCTGTTAAAAATATAGCTTTTGTCCAATGTGTCTTGCCTTTCTCTTTTAGTCAAACAAAAATTTATAGTACTAAAAGTGTACTAATTAACGAATTGTAATGTTAATCAATTCGTCTATTAATCTTTCGATAATCTACCATCAAAAGATTGCTATCGCATAAATAAAAAACTGATTATTACTAGACCACCATTCTGAATGCTTTCCTTTTGTCCCCAATATTTAATCAGAAAAAAATTGCCTAAAACAATTCTTAGTAGTGATTTACAAATAAAAAGAATTTTGAAATACAACCTCCAAGTTTTTTTTGTTTTAAGATAGCCTTTGCATAACATCAATAAAATAAATTCCGAAGAAATCAGGGAAAAAAAATTCTTCACCTTGGTCGGTCTTTATCTTTACTTTTGTTTTCTCTTTCTTCATTTTATATGCTTTCGTAACAACAATGCGTAATTATTTACTAAACAAATAAGCCTACGAAAAAAGTAGCTCCTCTCCGGCGACTACTACTACTTTGTGTGTACTATCGCCACATCTCTTTTAAGAAATACACACATATGTGTACATTTTTGGTTCTCTTACATCTGTGCGTGATTCCGAGAATTAAGAAAAATTTATAAAAACAAAAAAACAACAACAATTAAGCAATAATATTTACCAAGGTGATAGGTGGGGACTGAGTGTATTTATTTTTTTCTAAGTAAAATCATTTAGTCGAGAGATAATAGCTCACTGCTATTTAAAATTTATGCAGCTCATTTTTATTTTTTTAATTTTATATTATTTTTTTTTATTTTGCTCTGATTACTGTAATTTGTGTGCCCACCTGCGCGATTAAAATACGCCATTGAATGATGACAAAAGCCACACGGGATCAAAACACTTCCGTTGCAGTATAGATTTTTTTTTATAAAGTTTTCCTTTTTATGAGAATGAGATAATTACTATGGCTAATGATTAGGGTACAAAAAAAAATAAACTAGGTAATTATTTATGCCAATTTACGTCATACGGGTTCAGCGTAGCATGATATAGTTTATTTTCTTTCTTTTATTGTAACTCATTTTTTTTTTTGTAAAGTCCCTTTCTTTTGTTTAAAACATTTGCTAATGGCATCAGCTTAAAAAACTCACTTAATAGAGTATGAAGCACTTAATATGACATAAAGCCAAGGGGATTTTATATGCTATTATAATTATTCATGAATCAGCAGATGTTTTAATAATTTGATGTTGCAAAATTCTTTCCTTAAAGAGTAGAAAAAAGAAAAGATTTTCTTAGAACTCCAAACTATGCAATAACACACTTTATTGCTAATGAAATTATAATATAGACAAACTGACATTTCTTGGAAATAGTTATAAAATAATTAAAAAAAAAGTTTAAAACTTTTCCTAGAAACTCGTAAAAATCTCAATAGATTAGTGTTTTGATAATGGGAATTAAGTTCACGAACAAGAATTAAGTGACAGTTGTCACAAGCCATCAGGCGAATTTAATTGCCCATGTGAATTTAAGTACTTAAATCTTGAAGATAAGCTTTGCCACAGAAAGAAATCGAAATCATGGGTGTACCAGGAAGTTTCTCTGGCCTTAATTTTAAGATACTACTTAAGTATCTAATAAAAACAAAAATGATATGTGGATGCAAAGCTGCTTTTTATGCGAAGATTAGCGATTACAACTTCAATGGAAAAAGTCTAAATAATTGTTGAGATAAGGTCGATTTTAATACTCAAGGCAAGTGAAGGATTCAAAATAATAATTTTAATTATTAAAAATTCGAGATTTTGTTGCCAGAGAAAAACATCGAACCAACTAAGTCTATACACATCAATCATGTAGGGGTGGAGACACGATAACTAGACGACTAGCTCTACATCAACTGTCTTCGAAAATGATCCAATGTCTTGGAAGACCATATAAGATCAAGTGTTGGAGCAGATAGTGCGCAGGGCGGGTGTCGAAGCGGAAGGCACTAGCAAAACGTTGCTACTTCAGTTTGGCAAAACAACTGGGTTCAAAACTCCTAACTTGACCGACTGACCGATTAATACTGTATGTCTATAGGACGCTTAATCTTACCAGTTTTGCTGTATGGGACCGAGTGCTGGACGATAAGTAAGAAAGCAGATATTGGGCACTTTCCTTTGTCGGGTGAGTGGAGAAGGAGATACAATCGCGAACTCTATAAGCTGCAGATGTATTCCATAAAGCCAAGACACGCCGACTACATTGGCTCGTCCATTCGAGCTAATGGAAAACTATGCCAGCCAAGATGATCTTTGAATCACAGCCCCCAGGTTCGAGATGGCGAAAGCTGAACCTCCGGTACAAAGACCAAGTTGTCGCGGATGCCAGAAAATTTGGTCTTCGCAACTGGAAGCAGCGTGCCCGACCGCAGTGGATGGAAGACAACCATGTCTCCGGCAAATATTATACAAGGGTCGGGAGCTCTTTACGTAAGTAGTATGTGAAATGAAAGGGATATGTCAATAAGCTCGAGACAATAAGCGCCTAAAGGACACAATAACCTACACATTTTACACGTTTCATTTAGAGAAGAAAATCTGCTCTTCAAATACAGTTTTTATGTTTTCGAAATTAAAAAAAAAGAACAACTTATTCTAATAAAAGAAACAAAAAATGAATTACATACCGACGAATCATGAGTATCCAACCAGTAAATAAAATTCCAATAAATATCCGTTCAGCATTCTTTGCATATTATCTGAAAATAAACAAAAAATAGATGGAAAATTTTCCAATTAAAATCAGTTTTCCAACGAAAAAAAGGGGCGAATTAATTACAAAAGAAACAAATTTGAATCATAGTTTCCAAAAATATCAAATGAATGGGTAGACACGATCACGGAAACCAAATGCAGGTGGTAAAATTCTTTTTGATTTGTACCTACATAACGAAACTTCGAAACGTACAACCGATGGCAGTCATGAACCAACATTTTACGTGGTACACCACAGCATCCAGTACAATTTCGAATTACGCCAACAATGTGGTGGGGCTCTGACCGGCGAGTTTCATGGAAAATAATTGAAAACTCATTGGATTGGAATTTAATAAATGTTCGCTTGCGCCCACCCTCTGGCCAACAACTACCAACCCAATGAGCCAAATGGTATAAAACAATCGATAATGGTTTCCAAAAAAAAAACAATCGCTCAGGAGTGTAATGGGAAATCTCATATTACTGTCCGTCGTATCCAATCAGTATTATTAGAGGGTTACCAACTGACGTCAATTTTTCTACCTCTGCCTCTCTCTCTGCCCCTCCCCCAAATCAACCAGCTATGTGTGCTGTACTAAAAAGAGAGATTCCATGAATAAAATGAAACACAAAAGAATAAGATGTAGAATTGGAACGGAAAACTTTTTCTAAATGATTTACAAGAACAAGGAGTTTAACAATCGATGTCATGTATTACGTAATTTTCTTTTCTTTTCTTCGTTTTTTTTTTTTTTTGACACTTGGCTACCCCGACAGAGGGTCTGGGCGAGACTTTAATATTCCGGACAAGTAGGGCGATATGTTCTAGCCAGGAGGTGTATTATTTGATACCACTCTTCGAATTCATTCGAATTCCCTTGAATGAGGTCAAGGATAATAGAGTATCCCCTGGTGACTGTGTGTGTGTGTTGTTCAAAAGGTTGTGATAAATTTATACCCATCAATTGTTTTTTAGACTTTTGTTTGGAACCAGTAAAACAATAGCTTGCGGGGGGCGGGTTGGGTTGGAGGAGACACTTTTCGGTTTGGTATATTGTATTACAAATTGATTTCTAGCAACTTGACCCTGGGTATGGCTTTTAGATGTTGTTGGTTGGATTTAAGTTTGCTTACTTTTGTCAATTGGTTGGTTGGAAGAAGAAGGCGGTTATATCAACGATGAATGGTGGAGATTTTGAAGAAATATTGACCGATATGGGTGTGATTTGTGGTTGACTCTTATGAAAGAAGGATGAATGAAGGTTGAAATAATTTTCTGAGAAATGTATGATAATGAATGGACTTTTAGTATGCAAAATTGAGCACGGATGAGGGGAAAAAACCATCAATACAATGGAAGTTATCTACTCCGGCCTGGGAGTTGCAAACAACTTTAGACTCCGCCATTAGACTGTCAAACTAAGCAAGGGTTTGTTAAAAGAACATTGACTGCCTTCTGTTTTTCTCAATTTTATGCTGCCAACAGGCACTTAACTGTACTAAAATATAATCAAGTAAAAGCATGTTTTTGGCCCCATAAAATACTCAAATATTAATAAAAATAACCGAAAAAGTGAAAATATGAATGTTCTAAAAATTTAGTACATTTTTAGTACTCGATTTTTTTTCAAGGTTTTGTCATTTCCATATCATAGGAGATAAAAAGACAACATTTTACTTATTTTACTAATCCCTGGCACGCGCCTATCCACCAATATCCCATCCATTTGCCTTGTTTGATATGTATCCATTCCTTTTAATTGTTTATGTAACACGTCTACGTCTTCTATGGCTCTTTCCTTTTATTTTGAAATTTAAATTTGAATGTGTCCTCATTTCAATTCTCTTTGGAACGCCTCTCACCTTTGTTATGTCTTCTTCTTTCATTTCGAAGAAATTTCATAATTCTTTGTTTCCTTCGCTGTTTTCTATTTACCTTCCATTTTTTCATTCTTTGTTTTTTTTCTGTCATGTCGGATGACAAATATGTTCAACGTAGATACAATTTTTCTTTTTCTTCTTTATTCAAAACGAACAAACACACAGACTTCATCAAAAAAACAAAAAAAAAGCGCAGAGTACTTCGACCCTCCAATTTTTACATGAAGATAGACCATCAAAAGAGACAGTAAGTAAGAGGTTATAGTGGCGCAAAAGGTGCCCTAATTCCCAAGAAAAAGAGAACTATGCATAGGTAACACACCGACTGTGAAGATTGGGGAGCCATGAGATACAGAGGAGGAAATTGAAGTCTCTCCTGAGAGACTAAAGGTAAAGCAACTTCAAAGGAAGATAAAGGTACCTATCTAATGCATGCAACCAGCACATTTATACCACCATCCTTTTACCTGTCGTCTCTGTTGAACTACTTCTTCTTCGTCGTTTTTTCCTCTCTTTTATTCACATCCTCTTGAGATGAGAAGAAGTAGTTTTTATTTTCAAAATGAAAGGGAAGAGAAAAAAATTCGCAGAAATCCCTTTAGCAAGTCACGACAACGACAACGACGACGACGGCAACGACGATGGCGAGTGGCTTTCTAAAAACCAATTCTACATTCGCTTTGCCTTTGTTGTAGATACTTTTGTTCGCACAAATCGATTCACTGTAATAGGCATTGTTTGGGATGACCGACTGTGCTTGTCCTTTTATGAGAATTTCTCTACAAAAAGTAAAAAAAAAAAAGGATCTAAGACGAAAGGCAACATGGTATTTATCACTTCTGGCTGGTAAAAGAAACACTGATTACGAACTACTTTTTGATACTCGTTTAGGCTACCTGAATTCACAAGAGTATTTCGCAAAAATATAAGCAGACACACACCACCCATGCTCAAATTTGTAGACATATTTTCAGTAACAAAAGGACAATCGATGTTATTATGACTGAAGATACCATTATTATATTTCTTCTCTGAAGACAGCCATTGAAGAGTGATTTACTTGGAAATATATCAAGAACGCTGCCATTGAATAGTTCTGCAATTGAAATTGATTGTTAGATGAGGAGTAAAAGAGATTGAATGTCTTGTCATGGTTTGCCTTTGGAAATATCTTTCCTATTGGCCTATTGCCTATTGCATTTGGACCTAGGTTTCAGTTGAATGGAATTTACATATGCACGAGGAAAGCAAACATTTGCTATTGTTCCATCAAAAGATTTCCTCTTTGGATAACACTTTGGTAGTATTGAATAGTTTGCAATTCATTCATTCCTTATAGAATCTCAGTATGGGTAATTTGGGGTTCACTAATAGAGTGCCTCCTTCCTTTGGGATTCTTTATGCCGACGTCTTTTGTCGAGGGCTACTATCAAATACCACTGTCAGATCCATAATAATCTAGGTAAGGACGTGAATGTGCTCCAGGGTACGGAATGACTATTTTTTTTCATTAAGAGCTTAAATGCTTTCTGACCAAAAAAGATTGGGGATCCTTGTGAACATCCTGCTCAAGAGACAGGTACAGGTACGAAAGCTTTTCCTAGAATTTCAACTTGAATTTCCTTTTTGGAGACAGTAATAAGTATATGAAACTTACGGTCTAAAGGGACAAAATAAGTTGTTAATTGTGTCGAGCTTTTTGCTTGCTTGTTAGATACATAATAGGCCGAAGGATATATGTGTGTTTAATGAAAGAGACGGTTTTATTGCTCCGAAGTTTGGGGATAGTTTGCATTGACACAATCATAAGCACATCTCCACAAAAAGAAATCAATGGGCAATTTTTGTGGAGAAATCTTCAAGTCAAAAGGGCAAGGAATATTTCGTGCAGTAGAGCCACATTCGTCTATATAACAGTACAGAATATATGGATGGAATTACTTATGAAATTCTATCAAACAACTTTACTGACGATGTTTGCCTACTTAATATCGGAGAGACGGATTTTCGTCTGAAAAAATAAACAGAGACAAAAGCCAAGTCCTTAACACTTAAACACTCTCGCTCAATTCAACACAGCCAGATAGGAAATAGGCGCGATAACTCCGCCTTTGGAAGGTTGTCTGAAGAAGTCCAAAGTGGGGTTCGGCAAGGCTGCATACTTTCACCAAGACTGTTCTTTATTGGTGATTAGCAATGTGCTGAATGCAGCCTTATCAACAGAAAATGGAGGAATTCGATGGAGTCTTACATTTGCACTCAAACACTTCGACAACGCCGACGATGTATTCCTTCTGTCTCACAGAAAAACGTCAGAATTTTTTTTCATTTTTAAAATGTTTAAACACAAAAATAACCCAACAAATGCCTTTGGCCTTTTCAATGAGATTGTACCAGAACAGGGGCTATTATTTTTCACTATAACAAAGTAGGCGTGGTCATCATAATGTGCATCATTTCAACGTCTGAAAATGTTGATGACATTTCTTCATTTAAATGCAAAAATATCATAAAATTCCAAGAACATTTTGTGTTCTAAAAGGCTTGGTGCTGTAACCTACATAAATCATTTAGTAGTGAACTGTCTCGAGTGAATATTTTCCATTTTTCTTTCCTAGAAACAAAATCTAGATTTTGTCACTGCAAAATGGATTCATAGAAACCAATTTTATTATCATTCATTTGAAATGGTTCAATGAGAAAAAGTCAAAATTGCGCACGCGTCCGCATGAATCTATTAATACCTATTTCTGTAGTTTCATTAATGTCAGTGTCATTAAATTTTCAACCTAACCAAGTGCACTACAACAAATGACCAACAAATTCTCAGAACAACTAAATTAGAAGCAATTATTTCAAATAAAATTAAAAGCTTTCAGCTAACCACAATGTCA
This sequence comes from Chalcosyrphus nemorum, assembly GCA_949716465.1. Classification (NCBI taxonomy): domain Eukaryota; kingdom Metazoa; phylum Arthropoda; class Insecta; order Diptera; family Syrphidae; genus Chalcosyrphus; species Chalcosyrphus nemorum. Next base: position 56,993,759 of record OX454334.1, on the reverse strand, counting down.
TGTTCCCAAATAAAAAGAAAAACTAAAATAGTTCACGATAAAAGTTTGATTTTTCAAAATAAAATTTGTTATGTGCCAGTGATTATATAAAAACTGTTGGTAATATTAACTAGGAATAAAAATAAGTTGAAACGTTTGTCAATATTTTTACCAATTAAAAAATTCTCAGAATATCGCATATTAAAGTAGACCATAATAAATGAGAAATGGTTCGTATGACCCGATAAAATAAAATAAATCAAAAGAAATTGAAATTGTACTGCAAGTGTCTGCTGAGAGGGGTGAGGGTAGGGCACATGTCTGTATAAATCAACGGATCAATATAATTCAGGTGAAGTCGCCGACAAGCAGGAGGTGGGTTGTTTTTTTTTCCAATCAAAACCAATTCTAGGAAGCTGATAAATTAACAAAAAAACATAATAATACAATGCATATAAGATAGCCAGACAGTCACGGTGGGGACTGGCATGTAAATTAAGGATAATTATCCCACGACTTGCGCAAATTGTGATTGCGTGCAAAAAGCGTGTGACTAATTGTGTTCCTTTATGTCGTACACACATGTGTCCGTTCACTACTCACTCTAGCAGTGGCTTTAGTTTTTTTTTTTTCCATAGAAATGTTTCTCAATTATATCTACTGTTGTCTGATGGGATTTCATTGAAAAATTTTGTTTTATACTCATCGTGTCAGCGCAATTGTTATTTTATCTAGAACAATGATTGTACTACAATTATTTTGAATTAATTTTCGTGTGTAAGCGGTTGTTATATTGAAACTAACTCAATGTAATTCATATTACGAGAAGTGAATTGTTTAATTTTTGCTTTTTGTTTAATTGGAAACGAATGCGGTGAAATATGCAGTAGGTAATGGATTTTTTATTCAATTTATTTTAAAAACTGCTTCATATGTATTTTTAATAGAAATAATGAAATTAAAAATAAAATGCAAAAGATGAAAGTTTTTTAAGGGGTTTTTCGCAGTAACATATTTGGAAAAAAACAGCTTTTAATGTTTTCTTTACATTAAAAAGAGTTATGCTGCACTCTGACAAGCGACTAATGTATTTCGCAGAATTTACGTCACTAAACATCAGAAAATACAGTATCGTGTAAACAGTGTTTGTCAAAGCCAATCTCGCCATATAATGAAAACCTTAAAAAAAACTGAATGCGATCATTCTTTCATTACAGGTTGGCAGAATTAGAGTGAATTATTTTGTACGAATGCAAGAAAAATATTTATTCATAGTTATGTTCACATTCTATTAACTTGTGTTTATCTCGGTTTTTTACCACAACCATGGCAAGCAATGGAAATTTGATTTAATAAAATAAATTCTGGATATTATGTTGATGGTTCTTAATAAATTGAGTTGTGTTTTTATAATTCGAATAATATTTGGCCAATATTAATTAAATCGTAAATATGGATGTATATAATACATTTAATACAGTTGAAGATAGACAAAAATTTAATACACACTCGCTTTCCTCTATTGGTTGTGGCTGTACATATTTTCATTTTCAGCTGAATTCTTTGAACCCGCCCACCGTTCTACAGTGCACAGTAATTCTATGAATTTTTCACTCAGCCAACACAAACGAGCACACAATTCATCTGAAATATAAACAAGTACATTTTTCAAAAGCAGCTAAATTCCAAAAACACAAAATATCGATCGTTTCTGTCTCTTTTTTTTTTTTGTTTTTTTCATTATTTCCCTATTTTATTTATTTTTTACTTTGTTTCACTCTATTTGCTATCTTTTCTGCATTTAATTTGCGGAAAATTCTCCGAATTTTTGTATTATAAACCAACTTTCGTATAAAAAAAATATACATGTATAGAGGATGCCTCGTGTGTATTATATGATGAGGATGACCTATGGAAAGAAATTATTATTCTTCAAAGTAATTTTATAAAGAAATAATGAGCACATACTCGCACATGTAATCTCTATATTCAGTTCCTCTGTTTAAGAATTTAAATTAAGATAAGTTGGGTCTGTCCGCATGGATAATCGGTTCATGATATAAAAAAAACCTTCCACCACCATCTAGCGCATGGTTTTTATTTTTAAGGAAAAATATCCTATTTTTCACTGCCAGCCTGGTAATCTGTAATCATTCAAAATTAAAAATATTTGCAATTGTCCTTCAACATTTCATTCTGTATAAGACATTTTTTGTTAGTAGATAAGTTATTATTTTTAACAATTTCTAAAAAAACAAAAAAAAAGAATGGTTCATGACATATAGACCTTCAATACTCAAAACAATTTTGGAAAATAAAATCTACAAACTTTTTCTTTTTGAAATAAACTTTGGCTGAAAGTAGGCGTGGCAGTGGTTAGTTGTTGAGTGATTGCAAAGAGACAGAAAACACATGCTCTTACACCTTATCGGGGTGACAGGCCATAGAGATATTCCACCATTGCATTGCAAGAACTTAATAGATTCTACTAGGTAAAAAAAATTTCAACATCGCATTCAACAAAAAATGAAACGTGATTGTCAAATTCAAATATGAATCAAAACAAAACAACATTTTTAAATTCATTTTAATATTACGTGGCGTGGCACATGGCTGACAACTGACGCAAGGAAATGTGCCGAAGCATCATCTGTCAATTAACTGTGATTTGAGTAAGTTCAGCGATCTAACTTTAATAATATGATGTGCAAAGATCTATAAACCATGAGCTATATATCAGTAGATATCTTAGGTCAAACTACCAAACAAATAGCTTCACACTTCCAGATAAATTTAATTCAAAAAAAAAAAATTATTAAATTCCATCCAGAGAGATTAAAATTCAATTCTGTGTAACACACATTCAAAGTGGAGAGTAGAAAGAGTCCTGACATTAAATGGTAACCTGTCAAATGACGGTTGGGACATGGAGATGAAATTAAGCTGTCATATGAATTACCTTCATTTCAGATACAAGCACAGCTACACACACATGCATTTGTAGAATGGGTATACATTCCTATCGACTGTCTCTCGGATCTATTGTGATTATTATCCTTCTCTGTGTTATTTATGCATAAACAGGATATTTGCTACAGCAAATATACGTAGTGTTTGAAATTGTGTCCTGGGGGATATATAATGCAAATGATTCTTGCCAAGTTGGACCATGCAAGTGCATTCAAATTCGGTTATTGTGGCTTAGATAGTTATCAATTTCCATTTTGTTTGCAAAAAGGCAAACGTGATTTAATTTGGTTTTGTACACATAGTACTTTTGACAAGTGTTCACTTGGAAAGTGTCGTTCGATTATTAAAACCAAAATATAAATAAATAAATTGACAGATATGTCGGTTTCAATATTCGGTTCGTTAAAGAGTTAGGGTAGAGGGGTTGATTCATTAGTATGGGCTCAAACTGAAGGGAAGTTATTGCATTGGGAATTTATTGATCTGGATGCATTGGAATTGAGTTCGGACAACAACCCTCAAAACAGAACTTCAACTCCGAAGATTCAAACCACCTCTTTATCATTTTAGGTCATCAAACTCAACCCAACAAGGTAAACAATATGCCACTGACCTATCTCACATGGACATTTTTATCTTATGCTGTCAAAACGAAAATTAATCGTTTACCAAATTGAGTCTGAGCCTTCGTTGCCGTGCTTGACACGCCTTCTATAACGTGTGAAAAGATTACAGACCAAAAAAGAAATGCTAATGCATCATAACTAATCCAATAATCTCCGCAACCCCTCATAAATTACCTTTCAAACAAGGGCAAGAAAGCAACAATAAACAGCGAAATAAACAACAACAAAAATTGCGATAATTATAATCGTCAACAGTTTTTTTCATATACACAGACCTACATACTCTAAATTGGTATCTACACTAAAGTCGCCCCTGTATACCTATTAAACCCTACCGTCGACGTCTCACCGTGTCTTACAATCTTTTTGATTGCATGCCTCAGATACCAACCTGTTTTTCGCAGGAACTTCATAAATCATAATCAAAAAATTCTCAGAATTATTTCACCATAGCTAGATATACACCTGAGTACAGTTGGCGTAACCAAGAGACAGGTAGACACCGCTCTAGAGTATCTGTGTGGGTATTGGACGTATGGTGCTTTGCGTCAAGAGTGCGCACGCTTGCGCTTTGCCTTCATTTGTTTTTTTCTTTCTGTTCTTTTAGTACATACACTCAATACATTGAAAAAAATAATAAGAAAATAATACAAAACACAATAAAGAATACAAGAAGAAGAAACAAGAAAAAAAAAAAGTGAAAGAGGAGGTATAAAAAGTCACTTCGTGGAAATCAAAATAAAGACTCTTGACATAAAGCCTCGTGTAGCCCCGAAGCGGCTCTTCACTCTGCTGGTGCTGGACTGCAACTTTGGTTCCGAGAGGAGGCAAGGGTGGCGGGCAGCGCGGGGTATCGTTGCCGTCACTTTTCGATGGAAAAACAACGAAGAAACGAGTTCCACGAATTTTATGAATGGAGTTTTGAAAAAAAAAAAAACCTATGAAGAGAGCGCGCGATCCAAACTCTCACTGGAAACAAGTATCTCGCGTCAATCTCATATGCCTTCTATGTATCTGATGGTTTGTCTGACTATCTGTCTGTTGGTCGGCGGCAAAGGAACAAGATGCAAGTTCAACCAGTCTCTCAAGACATTGTTGTAAGTTTTTATACTTGTGCATGGGAAAAGGAAGCAGCACCAGCTGCCTGATGTTGCTCATGCATCTACACCGTAAGATTTGTTACTGTGGCTTTATTTCATAAAGAAGTTTATAATGGAATAATACTAAATGAATCCGGTCATCTACCGGTTTCATGATACTTCTGAGCTTGCGGCAAAGTACTTAATTGCGGGTTCTCTTTACATTTGTTTTTTTTTTTCTTTCTTTTTTTTTCTTATGTGTTTCTTTTTCCATACCAACTAGTATACGAACAGAACAAACGAGGGTTTCGGTTTAATTAAAAAAGCCAGAGACTAGAAACTGAGATGATGATGATGTTTCAGCATGAGGATGGGTAATTTGTAGGAAAAAAAAAACAGACAACATAATGGTTCATTGCTCTAGGGCGGATTGAAATTTTTAGTACTTTATGCTAAGATTAAAATCGGTTTAGCTTGGGTTGGTACCATTTGTCATTGGTTTTATGGAACGATGCCACACCTGCTGTAACAGCGAGCGAGAGAGAGGTCACATTTTGATTGGTCTTGTGTTGCAAGCAGGTGCCTTGAAGTTGAATTGATAAAATGTGAAAGGTATTCAATGTGAGATCGAAGATTGGCGATTAGTATTTGAATGCACCCAACCTGTAGCTGAAGCCGAAGCTGTTTATATTTTTCGTTTTCCAACAATGACCTAGTCAAACTTAATCAATGGTTTTCTTTTAAGCTATTAGCAATGGAATTTGAACGATTGCGACGTACTTCAAGTGAATATTACATTTAGCTGGACTCCCTGCTAATATCTGGCAGTTTAATAACTTCTAGCAAATATGTATAAGATACATCCATAACGTCAAAAACTGGCTGTTCTAGAAACTAGGTAAAAGTCCAGAGTACAAAGAAAAATATTGTGCGGGGAAATTTTTCAAGAAAGGTATAACTGCCATCAATCGTTGATGAAGGGTGTCATTAGAAGCAAACATGAGAACCCATGACTGCGATTTTCATTGTTCGATTCACCAAATCAGAGCCGTAGACGGGTTTAGATCTTGACTGCCTGTTCTTTTTTTCTTGAATTCTCCTCTAAAGGGTTGTAAATACTTTTACCAACGATAGTAGGAAAATTGGAACAGAGAAGACGGGATGGGAAAAAAAGGTAGTAAAACGTTTAAGCGCCAAAATGTTTACTCTCCGTGGATGGTTTTCAAAATATTGTTAAGCATTGTATGTGATTTTCGTATTCAGTTCTAATTCACAGTATTTTTTTCCGTTCGTGTTGGAATACATTAAGTACTGCCCTGATCTCTGAACTCGTCAATTAATCGGGTCCATTTCCACATTACCGTGGCCCCTGAATGTCCAGGGTTTTTTCTTGGTTGTCGGGTACTCTCTCTGTTTCCTAACTTCAGAGTACGAAGAAGATTTTCCCAACTTATTATTTGTTTGGATTTATTTCATCAGTGTAAATATTTTTTGTATATTAAAATCATGATAAATAGTTATGTTTATAGCTTTTTTTAATTTACGGTTTCGTTTTATTTTCTCATTTTCACCCGAAAATATTTTAAAATTAATATAAAATCTGTTGGTTTTTATAATTTATTTTTTCTAATTAAAAAGCCCATAAATAGAACACAACATTAAACATTAAAATTACTTTATACGATCAGACAAAATAAAACACCTACCATCGCCCACTAAAAACGTTTTTTTAATAAATCACCAAGTGACGTTAGTTATGTTCCATTAAAATAAATTCCACAAATGCTAGACGCATTCAGTCAATCAACTTTTTTTATAATAATTATTAAACGAATAACTTTCAATGAACTTCAATTCATTTTGACGTCAAGTGCAAAAAACCATTAAACAAATATACATTTGCAGGTTTATATGTTTTATCAATGAAAAAAATTGCTTGCGATGTCTTTAAATGATTAGTTAACAACAAACATGGCGGTGTTAATAAATGGTGTTTGATTGTATTTTACGTTTGGTTAAGTCATCGATTATAATTATTCCAACTGAGTGCAGTAAGTGCTTCGGTATTTAATAGAAAAAAAATCAAATCAAATCGAAACGAGCCTTCTATAAATCCGGTTCAAAAGATTGATAAGAATAGCTATAGTTATATACAATTTGATTGAGGAAATTCCAAGAATAGGTAGACTACGTAAAACGAAATCAGGAAGACGTGGGAACGTCAATCTGACGTTTGGAGTTATAGTAGTTATCAATGAGCTTAAGATCAAGATATCCGGGTTTTTATAGGACTTGCAGCGATGAGCTCGTTAATTTTTAGTAGTTTTCATTGATAATCAGTTGTCATTTGGACAGTCGATTCTTTTCAAAAGAAACAGTGAACTTGGAATACATTATGGTCAATGGAGTATACGTTTGTCTCTACTGAGTGGCAATGAAGATCTGTATCGGAGAGGAAATTTATTGCTGTCTGGTGCTCGACTTAGTCGTTGACCTTCTTTTTTTTTTGTATATAAGTTTGAAATTTAACGTGGAGACAAAAAATGTTTGTAGGTTAAAATATTCCTTCCTAAGTGATTCTATGCATCACACTTCGATTAATTAACTAATTTGACATGACTATCTTGACGTCAAAATTGAATTTAATTTTACTGAACACTATTTGCCTTACAATTCTTTGAATGCACCCTAATTTGTAACCGAGCAATGCTAGTAGCCAGCAGGTGTCGCCCAAGGAATAATACACCCATAGTTTAGTAGTACAACTAATGTCACTTTGTGATTTATTCAAAGTGGGCGAAAGAGTTTTATGTTTAGTTAAAAATAATTTATTTGGTGCTGCTTCTTTATTGATTTATGCGATTTCTATTTAGAAAGTCATAACTAAAAATATGAGGAGGTTTTACGTTTTTAACGAGAAACATCATATTTTATACGATAAATCACAGATGGCTTACTAATAATTTTTGGCATGGGGAAGAAAACATATAAAATTTAGAACAAACATGTTGACATTTGTGAAAAGTTCTATAAATAAGAGAATATTAATCTAAACTAAATTTTTGTTTTCATCGATTTCTTCGAAATTTTACTCAGAGTATTGGGTCGATTCATATGGAATTCCCGATTTTCGTGTGAGAACACAAACAGCACTATTTGAATTTTGTGACAAAAAATTAATCTTCATTTACATCTATGGTATTGTTCCAACGTTTCTTAGCTGATATCAGAAAAGTAATAGAGAACAAGCGAGCGATATCAGGAAAGAAGTAGAAAACAAGCGACCGATATCGGGAAAGTAGTAGAAAGCCAGCGAGCTTCACTGCATTGGTTTAAGTAATACCTTCTCTTAAAGTAGAAGGCGATTAGGCTATAGAACTGCCCCCAATCATTCGCTACAATACATCTTTTAGGTAGCTGTGTATGTCTGCAAACGGTCAAGGATTGGACAAAAGAAAGGAACAAAAAATGCATAGCTCTTCAGAGTCGAATGTTGTCAGCTCTGAACCTAGATTTCAGGGCCAGCAGACGACTAGCTAATTTGATACAAGTTGGTGTTGAAATTGAAGAAATTTGAAGGCAGTCAGTATAATCGTGATTATATCAACTTCGAACTGATTTCAAAAAGGGACAGCTTTTTTTTTACACGTACGTATTACGAATCAGCGATCCAAACCAACAAGTGGGTACCCAACAATTCTTGTCGCCAGTCTACCCGTTCGCTGGATGCTGGGATGTCAAAGCAATATGTCAATACATACCCACACGATCTTTCATCCCACCATACAGCAACTAGGGCCCATTCATGGCGCTTGTCCGAATAGCATTCCTTCGTTCTGTTAGCCTTCATCCGAGGGCATTCTTGACAACATAGTTCTGTTGCATTTAACTTCTTCTTCTGGAAAGATGATGATTTGACAAGCGATGTCACAGGCTGAAAGCTGGAATTGTACACGCTTGCTCCAGTAATGATCATCTGTCCGCCGTACTTGCACGTTGTATGGTATTATAACTATTGTGTTTCTCCTTGCAGCCGAATAGCACTTAGTCCAACCTCCTTCTACAATGCATCGACGTAAGGCAAAGCATTATCCCTAGTGCAGCTATTCGGCTGGTGGCACAGACTGGATGGTTCAGCTGCTCTTAGTTTGTTATGCCACCATACTAGAGAGTTCTGTGATCCTGGGTCTAATGACGTTTACTTAAACTTTACTCGAAGAACTTTAATCATGACTAGAATAATCCTCCGATATTATCTACTTCGTGCTCAAAGATTAAACCTTTTGGATTAAAATCCTTAAACAAAAAATTCCTAGTTAAATAACTGCACAACGTCATGTTAAACAAGAAAGGAAAAAAAATACTAATAAACCAAAAGAGCTTCTTCCCTACAAATTCACTCCATACGTCATGTTTAATTTATTTTTCCCCAAAAGATACACGAAATGCTATTTTTTCCTTAAAAATTCATTTAAAAGAAGAGCTTACATTAATCTCCGTTTGCAGGCACTTTATGGGTAAACGAAGCTTTTCCAAGAAAATAAAAACATGTAGTGCAAGAAGCCAGATGCGCACCATTGCATTGCATTTCAATTCAATCTTTTTCTGTTTTTTTTCCTTCTTTCATCTGTGCATCTGTAACAACATGACATTTTCAGTAGTTTTTTTCTATGCTCTTTATAAATATCTCATACAGAGATGCAGCCCCATTCGAAATCTTCTTTCCTATTTCAGTCGCCCAATGCATAACAATATTTGGATCTACATATCACCTGCCAACAGACAGTTACATAGATGATGATGATGATTGTTATGATGGTTTTGTAAGGATGGAAGGATGTAAGGAGGAGTGTGGATAATGAATATTTATCAGACAGTCAGACAGACCCAAATGAATTATTACACAAACTGGTGTTTGATTTTGGTTTACATTTTTGTTTTGAGAATTTCGGATTTTGATTGGGGAATATTGCACTTTGCAGTGTGAAATTTTCATTAGCAACTGAAGAAAAGTCAATAGAAGTTCTTAAAGCCGATTTTGTTGTTTGTTTAAAGTAAATAAATTATAAAATGGATAATGACAAGATAGCAACACTAGTTAGAAAGGTTTTGGCTGACAGATGAAAAGAAGGCGGGTACTGATGGGATCTGGATGACCAAAAGTCAGTTCTATGACCAAAAGTTCGTACGACTGTCGACTCCCGAAAGCCCTCTTGGTAGGATTCTAATTTCCACAGTAAATATATAAAATAATTTAATCGGAAAGTGCTTAATGTGATTTTAACATGAACGCACAAAAATACTATGAATTACAACTGAATTGCATTGTATTCCAGCTTTGGGCGGATGAATGCCTTATAAGATGATGATTATTGATACACATACCGATGATGGTAAGTCCTTCGGTTTTCGGCAGTCAAGCTCATGCATGCATGCAGAAGACAGCATTGTGCTTCCAATTTAACAAGCGTGTTATGTGCCACGAAATTATGAGCCTAAGTCAACTGTTTTGAATTAAAACGCCCCTCTCTTGTGATTCAGTTAACCTAATCTCCATAGACTCACATCTTTTGCTTCAAAATTCTCCTGTTCGCCCTCAAATTTACATAAAACTCTTTTTTTCTGAATTAAAGATGACTTTAATGAAACTGAAAACCCAATCTTAAGTGAACTTTCCATCAAATCGCTTTGTTTTATGTCAGCAGATAAATTTCTTCTTCCATTTTGTCAGAGAGTAGGTAACATTTTATGTGCGATTTTATTTCGATTTCATTCTTAAAGAGAACACACTTCAAAGAAAATCCCTGAATCCCACCCACTTGTAGGGAAATATAGATTTCTTCGAAGAGGAATATAACCCAAGTTTGTTGTGTGTCTGTAGGTTGGACACGTAAGAATAAAAGTCTATTGCATCATCACCCTGGGAACCCCATGAGTGTGCTCTTGTGTTATGTTACGTTTTTAGATACATAATAACAAATATTAACCTTAATCTTGATAGAGTATGAGATTATATGGAATCTTGAAATGAGAGAAAACACATGTAAACATGGGAATTCTCTATAAACTTCGTTTTTCTTTTTCTCTCTCTCTCTCAAAAGGTCAATAGGTGAGAGGTATAGATAGCGCCTTAAACTAATAAAAAAGTCGATTGTGACTGAAGATGAATCTCATGTAAATGTCAATGATTTGATAGTAAACAATTTGTTTAACAAAACTCATATGTCCTCTTCTATTGACACTTGTAAACTACTTGAGATTTTATTCTCTTTTTAGATCTCAGATACACTGATTGAGAGGGGGAAGATATTCTATGTGGGTGTAGACGTACTCATTTATGTCACAAGGAGTTTGTTGGTTTTTGGGATATTTTCAGAATGAGAATACCAAAGGTACTAGGTGGCAACGGCTTAGTGGTTAATCACCACGTTAATCTTAAGATTAAGCTTAAGGTGGTGTATTCGGAGTTGTTCTGGATTTAGAAGGGCACGTGTAGGATTCACGAGAGTATTTCAAATGACTTGTGGGTTTAAAGAATTCTTATTGTTCTTCAACGGTTAACTACCTTTAAATAAACAAGGAAAGTGGGTAAAAAGCAAGAAATTGGCAAAATATTTATTATTTCTTCGTTTTTTAATTCATTGACTTGCAACTTTTGGTGCAAGTGTCGGCAAGGAACATTTTAACAAAGTACTCAAATTCTTTTTAGTGGACTTTAGCCTTCAATTATAATTTTCTTTAAATTATACCTCTCGTGAAATAGTCGTTTAAGGACACTCCCCGCAGGTCTGTTGCTCAAAAAATTCTTTTGCATCACGGACCAGTACTCCTTTGCATGGACAGAGGTAGTACCGCACAAAGAACGAACAAAAAACTTGGCAAACAGTACAATAGGAAGGTGTAAGAGCAGAAGTTATGAACAAAAGTTGCACAAACAAAAAACGTATAAAACAATGTTGTTGCAACATCAAAGGAAACTTTTCAGCTTTTATAAAACACATGACGACTTGGGGCCAAAATAACTTATCGACCGACGCACTTAGTAAATGGGTCCGTCTGAAGCGAAATTTTAAGTTTATACATTTACTGAAAGGGTAATTGAAAGCCTTTTGACTGGCGAAGATTCCATGTCGAGGTTCCATTACAGTACATCATGGAAGAGTGCTTCAGAAGAACTGATTTAAGAAGAACTCTTTCAAATGCGAAGGGCGTTGGTGCAGAGATTTTTAAATGAAACTATTCAATGTGCAATTGGCTTTTTTGACCTTTATAATAACCAGGTAGACAGTTTAAGAATGGGTTCACCTTGTTGCGTTGCAAAAGGTAAGAAGGCAAGGTAGGTTTTTGGATATGAGCTCTATCATAGAAAAATAGGGTCAAAGAATTGTCAGATATATCATACGTTTTTTCCAAATGACAGCTGTATAAGATGAGTTGAGATTTCTGACAAGTACTGCGAAACTTCGCGGTTTCGTTGTTAACAATGGTAACCTTAAGCGTGCAAAACTAGGTATTTCCTTAGGTCACGATTTCTAAATGTCTTTTTTGCTAAAAATTCTCTCCTTTATTACATTAAAATTCCAATTTTTAATTAAAACTGCCACGTACATAGATTTTGGACGCAAACTGGTCTCTTTTTTCCAGTAAATCTTCCCCTTGAATGCTCCAGTTCGACAGAAAATTTTCCAACGAATTCAATAAAAGTCCCACATCTAGACGTAAGTAAACAATGCAATCCAATTTGAATCATCGTTTAGTTATGAAATAAAGTGTAATCTTATAGAAAGATGAAAACAAAATTTATATACTTTTTCACTCGTCTGATTAATTTGTTTGTTTTTTTTTTACAATTTTTTCTAGAGATATTTATTTACAAAATAAATTTATTTCTTTTCCTAGAAATAGCAGAAATTATCCATCAAGTACGTATACTTTTGCGATTAGAAAATATGCGCACATTTTTATAGGCAAAGCATTTCGTCACACTAGTTTTGAATATAATTACTTTAGATACTTTATAGTTCCTAAGTACGAGGATACTGCGCTTGTGTCTCTTTGGAAGAAGACAGTCAAGTTAGTAGAATAGGTTATTTTTATAGGAATCAAGTTAACTTAGAATCTCAACTAGAGAACGTAAATAGTAATGCAATGCCTTTATAACAAATTAGTAGTCAAATTAAAGCCAGTTACAACAGATCACGTATTCGAATTGCCTTCCGCGATATTTGCTTGAGATAAGATAGTGTTAATTTGTTTAACCATGAAAGGTAATAAGTTATTTACGTCGTTATAATAACTAAGTAAGTTGTAAGGTGTTTACAGTATTTGTCAATATAATTTATGGTTTATTTCGACTGAGTGACAATTAAAGAAACTGAAATATCTATATGCTGAGGTGGAAAAAGGGAAGATTTACTTAAGATCTTACGAGGCATGGAGTGTATATCTCGAAGTTTATTTTATGAGAGAGATTTTTTCAGAAGGATGTTGCAAGAAATGGGCCGTGAAAAGACCTTTGACAATATTTTCTGGCATACGCACTAACCAAGGAGCCACGGCAACCAGGATGTTTGAAGGGTTTAAGGTAGTTTTGTGTCCTTCATACATACGTTAATTGCATTTAACATATCAGAGAAAAATAATTGTTTACTACGAAACTAAACCAGGTACAGTGGTGTACCGAAAAGAAAAAATACTTTTCGTGTATTTCTGTCTAATATTATGGATAATATGATCATTGTTTTTGTCTTACAAGTCATTGCTTTATCGACCTTGTCAAAGGAGCTTTTTTTGAACAGACAAAAACGTATGCCCAAATATAGTGAGACTCCTAATTTTTAAACATGAAAACAACAGCGGAGTACACTTAAGCGTACAATACATCTGTAACTATCTCTAAATCTTGAAATCACGTTTGACTGTTATAGACGGGCTCTTAAGAAAACACCTCTTTTGAATTTGATATTTGCTGACCTTTGTATTACGACTCTCGTGAATATTTGACATTAAAAATTACCTTGACTTTTTGTTCATGAATAACGTTTGACTGAAGATCGAAATTGTTACAGGTAATTTCAACATTTGGGCCTAACTTCGATAGTTCTTAGTTATAATAACTTTCATTTTCGGGACATGTCATCTTTTGTGTGAACGTACAAACGCAAGGCTGAGAGTTTTGCAAAAGAAAATCATATTTTCGCCCTAGTTTTAGCTTACGCCAGATTCTATAGCTTGGCATACGTTTTTCACGTCGCTTCTCTCTGTCAGCTGTCTTCGACTTTTCCACTGAGATAAGGTTTTGTTAATACATTTTCTAGACAATTCTACCTATAAATTTTGACATGTAAGACATGCCAACAGAAAAACTAAGAAAACAAACAAAACCCAAAACAAACATGTCACTTCCAATAGATTTTTTGACAGTTCTATTCAAGCACCCCTCCATTGCAAGTCATATTTTGTGTCTAAAATTAGAAATACTCTCAATTTCAACTCAATTGCTGCATTATTTGGAGCGGAAATTCACTCCCCATCCTGACACGTGACACAAAGTAACATGGCCAACCTCTTTTATGTCAACGACCCTTCTAAAACATTAATTAAACTGTTGTCAAAGCCCGTGAGGCAAAAGCAAAAAATAAGATTGGACCACACAGGATGAACAAACATAAAGAAAAAAAAAGTACTAACAACGTACTTGTACGAAAGGAATAAAAAAATTCAAAGAGAACCATCCCGACAGAGCTACAAACAACAAACAGAACCCTAACGTCTACTTCTACTCTTCTTCATCGTCGTCGTCGTCGCAGTGCAGTTTGCAGTTGGCTGCAGCAGTCGGTACAATGACCCAGTTAGGAGTTGCTGATGCAGCAAAATACACTACACTTCACAGGAAAACTACCGCTGAATGCGAAAATAATTCTCCATTACCTATCGTCGTCGTCGTCGTTTCGTCTTACTACTACTAGTGGGAGATCGTACAGAAATTTTTCTCTCGTCTCGTTTTTTTTTTTCTTGTTTTTTCGTTTCTTCTTTTCCTAAAACCAGACATCGATAGACAGACAGACCAGAGTGTAAAGAGGAAGGAAAATGTATGAACACAGAGTGAATTGCTGCTCTGTCTGTGTTCAGTAGATACTTACGTTTTACCGCGCGCGTTTTTTATCTGCTAGATTCATATTTGGAGGCCATAAATATTATAAAAAAAAAACAATAACCACTTTTTTTCTGTGTAGTAATCCAAGACTTGTGACAGATTGATTTGATCCACTAAAACTAGCTTGTTATTCGCTTTCTTTTTTTCACTCAAAATTTCAAAACAAAATTCACTCACTTTTTATTATTCTATGCCTTTAGCGCGAATTAATTTTTATTTTTTTCTCGAACAAAAACAAAGAGGAAGGGAATAGAGAGAGACGAAATAGAAAAAAAAACTAGTAACACTGGTTATTTAATACTTTGTTTGAATGAAACTCACATTGGATGATTTAATTTTTTGTTGGTTTGCTTTTTGCCATTTATTTTGAATTTTTTTTTTTTGTTGCTTTCTAATCGATTTCTCAGACGAAAATAATCATGAGAATGAAAAACGGAATAAATTTTGATTGCGTTCACACTTCCACTGGGTACTCGTCGAAAACTTGGCTAATTAGATTCCACACGATAGGAAAAGATACAAAGATAGATTGAAATTCAAAGGAATCGAGGGAAAAAAACACTCGGGTTTTGTTTATTTTTCTTCTTTATTTGTATCTAGATACTCTGTATGTGGCAAATTCCCGTTAATAAGTGTGAATAGAAAGGCAAAAAACAGAAAACAGAAAGAAAAACTCACTCATATACGATTTGGGAATAGAATGGAATAATACTCGCACACGTACCGTTCGCCAGTGAATGTGTCTGATGACTGAATTGAGTGCGGTGTTGTTTGGTGAGACGAAATGGTGTATTTTCCGTCGTGTATCTGGTGCTAGAGTACGGTGGATGGAGTTGATTCCGAAGAATGTGGTTTTTTGTTTTGCCGATGTATGGGTGTGTACTTTATAACTGTGTGAACCGAAGAAGAGAATATAAAGCAAGAGGCAGAGAGGAGATTGAATCCAAAAGGGGTGGGTGGAGCGTGCCGGGTGAAGGCAGTGCACATGTCGAGTTGAAAATGTGCGTTTTTCTAGTAAAAAACAGAGTTGCCGTTGAATAGGTATGGAGTGGGAGTTGCCGTGCCGAGAATGGATGGTTCTCGATGTTTTAAAGTAGACATACGCATTTAATGAATTTTATGAGAACATCTTAGAAAATTGTGAGGTGCCATGGCTCATACAGGAAAATGCCATCAAAGTTTTTTCACGGCCTCATTTCGTGTGAATGTTTGACAAGCATCCAAAAGTTTTTATTGTCCTTAGAAAGCTTCTCCAAGATCCATTCCATACGCGTAGAGACGTATACCACGCACAACACGTACATTTCTAGAAAGCTAGGCATGGGCCCTCTATTCTGTTGCATTCACAGGTCCTTGAGCATCACTTACTTATATCCTGTATGCCCTTGTGGGTCCTAGGACCTCTACAATGCCCACGGGCCATCGTGTGCGGTTTCTGGAAATGTGCCTCAGCTCTTCCCAACTCTTGACCAGTTACCATGCTTAGTTCTCTAGTGTTCTAACCAGAAAAGTTTTTTTTTCACTTCATTCCCTTTTCAATACCCTTTTGTACTTTTTCAATTCCGTTGGCATTTCCATTCGTACTAATAAAACGACACAGTAGAGCAGATGGCGTTTCCACGCAAACCAATACCATCGCTTCAACCCAATTTATATCACATCGACACTACGCACACTCGTACATCGGTTAATGTCATCCTACCTTAACCTGTATCCATAGAGCAAGAACAGAATACAAATTCTCGCAAATTTTATTTAGTATGTGTTTCGTCGTATCTATGAATGAGAATTGCTTACATGTTTTCGTACATAACCCGGGTGAAGGTTTTTCAATGGAATTCAACTACAATCTCAAAGTACTGGCGGCTTTTATGTGTGAGTATCTATGCCAGATGCATGGTGATCAGAATCAGATACAAATTCACAAGAATTCAATAATGAGATAAATAGAATGAGAAAAAAAAGAAGGAAAAGATGATGAAAAAAACAAATAAAGTGCTGCGCCTGCCAGGCAACGGCCGCCACTACCGATAGAAGCGGTAAGCGATGTTTGTTTTGCTCGTCATTTGCTGCTGCTAGTTAACCCTAGGTTTTTGACGGGTAATCTACTCTTTTACATACCTTTCTGAATTCATACCAGGAGTAACGATAGAAATGCGTAAATTTTGATGCTTTCTGTATTGAATGAAATAGAGTAGAAGATAAAGAGGACCTTGTAAGGATTTGAGCTGAAATCCAATAGAGAAATTAAGTCAAAGAGAAGTGAAGTTCAGATATTACAAGCTAAGTTCACCGCGATTAGCTAAGATACGAACCATAATATAGCTCTTGTCACATACTTTCTACAATTTAAACTTGAATGAAGTACTTAAAGTCGGTTTTGGTTTTGATTTCTAACAAGGATTATACGTAAGCCCGATTTATTAAGTACTTCACCAAATCGCACCCAAGTTTCGAACCTTTAGTCTAAAGATACTTATATGCACATGCATCTTTCCCTTTTGCCTTTTTGCTTTATTATCAAGTTTAATGAAATGCTAAAGTCTAAAAACCAATTGCCAATCAGTCTTATTCACTAATCAGTGATTTTTTTTCACTTTACTCTTGATTAAAGCACTAAAAACTATTACCCTCAAAATCTATCCACAAAATCCATTTACAACTACTTTTTAAAAGTCCATTCCGAATTCCTTTTAGTCAGACTCAGTCCCTGAATACAGTTTTTGAGTGGTATACCTTTGCATAGAGTGAATATTCAAATCAAATCCTTTACTATTCAAGGGATTTAACATCACAAACAGAAGAGTAACCCTCATGTTAACCACTGACAGATAGTCAAAAGCAAAATGGGTCATCGTTTGAGTTCATCCCTAAATTTTGTATGAACCTCTAGTAACAGAAAAAAAACTCTTATTAAAAATTTAACCACTTGCAAATCAATAATGTATGACACAACTTCTGGGTGTAAAAACTTGGAAGTTTTCCAATAACACTCAATCTGGGTTAATGACTGCTTTTTACTATAGCGTCATAAAGTTTTACGTTGCGAAAGGGGTTTTGATTGGAAGGTGTGCGAATAAATAAACACCTAAGGGAGTGTGGGGGCTTTTTTGTTATCATTGGAGTTATGTTCTTTTTGCAGGATATGAGGTCAAGTAGCCTTTTTGAAATGGTCGGGTGTTGTTTCAATAAAACTAAGAAGGAGGGTTTAACAATGTTATTTCGACATGAAAAGCTAGAAGTAGAAGGAAGTCAAGTTTTATTCTTGGAAATACTCATAGAATTTGATGAGATCATTAATACCGCAATAAAAAGATGTACACACAGTTCTACAAAGTAATTGGCGAAAATGATTTTCAAATTTTCAAAACCAGTTAAAATTTACATTTGAAAGAACCGTGGAACTTGTCAGTGAAAGCCGCACTAAGTCTCTAGATGGTTAGCCTCTATGGTCAGGCCTTAGTACTAAATCGAAGAACTGTATTGCGACTCTGGACTGAAAGGACTATCTTACCCCTCTTGCCATCGAGAGTTCAATGGGATTCCGAAGAAGGGAGCACAATCGAGCTGAGTGGTTGAAAATGAACCCCTGTACAGTATTGCCTACTCTGGGTTTCTAAATACAAATCTGTCTTCAAAACTTGAGGATGAAAGTCATGTTCTTTCAAACTCATGTCGACAGTATAAAAGGTACTCAAACGCTGCTAATATAATTCACAGGGATTTTCTTACATCAATACTATGTTCTCCAACTTCGTAAGCAGGTGCCTCCTTAACTTTTTCAGGATTTTGTGGCTCAACCGTACCTCTAACAAACACCCCAACTAGAAAACGGGTCAGGAACTCAGCGGCACGATCTTTCAACGATGAAACTGGCAGTGGATTGGTTACACATTAAGAAAAGGTGACAGTTTTATAGGTAACCATGCTTTGCAATGAAATCTGTTAGCCCGAGATGTCAAAATACCCGCCGGTCCGAAGAGAATGTGTCAATAAGTAGGTTCCACAAGTGAATTTTTCATTGTATTTTCTGAAAGAACTTACAAAAATCAATTTATTTGTAAGGACCCCCCCCTATTCAGAAACAAACGAACCAAAGCGAAGTACAGGTAGACCCGCAAGTGCTGAACTGCATTAAGACCAGCAGTTGCTTGACCTCAGAAAGGAGGTGATCCAGGACCGGGGACAATTCCAATTCAATTTTTTGAATTCTCTAATGGAGGCATTTGGATTGCTTGACCAATGTGTGAGATTAAATTAATAGATACATAGGCGCCTACAATCGATGGACATTCAAAAATAGCAAATATACCACAGAGTACATTTAGCTTTTCCCTTCATCCTGACAGAGGCAATTCATTTCGTCGTGAACAATGTACTCGTATATACTTTCAACACTACCAGCACATCAACCGATAAGATAGGTATATCTCCCATTCAACTACCCAACTTATTGACCTTAAATCAATCCCTCTGTGTACATTTATAAACTTTCGAGACGTCTCATAATCAAACACTTTCAAAGTTAGCAAACAAAAACCCGAAAAACACAAGCAACAAGGATGTGGATAATGCAATTTTTCGAATGGCTCATACAATATCCTTTTGCCACCCTCACACACTCATGTGAAAACTTTTTCCAACATTCTACAAACTTCTGCAAAGAAAGAACCCGAAATTCCATACCACCCCCTAAGATGGAATCAAACCATATACAGGTCTCCTAAACATATTCCGAAATCGTCCTACTTGGCCAACATGATCTCCTGGTATACAAAACTCTAAGAAATAAATAAAAAAATAACAAGCACCTAGCTAGGAGCGAAAACAAAAAAGAAAGGATTTCCCACACCCCAACTGATAGTTCATTCACATCCACATGCCAGCAATCCTTGAGTGGGTCTCTTCTGAAAGTTTCCAATTTTAGTTTGGGTTTGATTTGATAATCGGAGGGAAAATCGGGAAAAGCGAGACACCCAAAAACTATACCATAATAATAGCCCCCTGGGGCGTGACAAACGGAGCCCATTGTACACACAATTTGCCTCGACCCGGCGGCGGCGGTCTTTTTTGTAACGAGAATGGACAAAAAAAAATTATCCTAAAAATCCTCCCCTCTTTTTTATTCGTATCCCAGTATCAGGTGCACAGAAATTTCAGCAGATACAGTGTGTACAACTCGTAGAAAGGAAGTTTTTTTTTTGTTGTTCAGATTTTTCTTCTGTTCGGATACGAGGGATACGAGCTTGTTTAAGTGTGCGTGTTTGTTTATTGTATGCGGGGGGCACCTACAACTCTTGTCACGTTGACAGAAGAACCTATTCGAATCTCCTTCGGTCTCACATGCGCTGTTTGTACCACCCCTCCTCAGTCCCCCAAAAGAGAAAGGAGAATCACAAAAACCCTTGCTTCAATTAGAGTCTGTTTTTTTCTTTTTTGTTTTGCTCTCCTCGGAGTGATGAGTTGTGTGTTTGGTTGCGTTTTACTCGGAATTCATTCACAAAAGGAAAGTGGGGTGGTTTCAATGGAGGGACATGACACTGAGGAGGACTCTCTCTCCTCCATCCTATGAGTGGGTTGTAGTAGAAAACATGTGCGTTTTGCAAAAGAAGAGAGAGAGAGAGAGATACCGATACATGCATGGGAGTGGATTTCTGGTGAAAGGAACCTTTCTGCCTTGACCCCATGCCCATACTCTACCTACAGCTGCTGCTCCTATAATTCCAAAAACTGATGTTCTAAGAATTTTGCCGCTCCCTGAAATTATCAGATGGCATGGCAACATAGATTGTTGTCGCTGTGTTATGGACTCTGCGCTGCTAGAGTGTGTGCCTTAAATTTCAATGGAAGGGATATAATATGAAAGTGTTACCATTGCTCTTTAAGAGAGAAGAGAGAGAGCTGGTTACTTGGGGAATGTTGCTGAAAACTTGATGATGGTACATCTTTTCAACTTTGCTAATTGGTCCCATGGGGGATTAATAAAACCATGTACGAGTTGTGTGTACTAAACTTTACTGACTACGTTTTGGTTCCTTCGGTATACAGATCTATGAAAATACCTTTGGCAGAAGAGAGACTACTGAAGAAGTTAGGTACACTGAGACAACCATTATAAAGGAGCAGAGAAGACAGGAGCGCCAAGGAAATGTAGTGCAGCAGAATGTCAATTCAATTGAGCCGATTATCTAAGGTTGAGATCCCATCTGGCTATGACATGTTTCTTGATGGCAGTGTCGCGAGAAAGGTAGGTGGGCTTAGTGAGTAGAAATCAAAAACTGCTACTGAACACTGAGTTTTCAAAAGATTAAGACCTTCCAACGCAAGAAAAAAGAAACACTTCAAAGTTAAGTTAAGCTCCCAGAACCACGTTTGTATAGTGCATCCTATTTGGGTTTGCATGGGGTTGTCTGGGTGCAACTTTCTTCTCCGTATAGTAATCACTATGACTTCTAAGTCCAGACCAGAAAATCCTCAAAATGGATTCTATTTTTGAACTCAGCTTGCATGTAATAGAAGTATCCAATATTGACTCTACGTTTGAGCATTGCTACTTCACTTTTTGGAAAAGATTCTGAATACCCCTTGCACAATTCGGTTCTTTCAGTCCAGTGCAAACTTGATTTAGAATGGTGCTGGCTTTCTCGCCGAACCTTCGCCTTTTGATTGGGAGTATCCGCAGTATGACTTGAAAAAGATTCTGCGAATTATATTTCGAATAAAGAATGCAACACAAATACCATTTTATTCAATACAGACACCATCCGTTTAGGTCAAGTATTGTGAAGTATGAGCTTACTTAGTTTAGCTAAGGCGTATGCACCAAATTACCCATCAAGTATGGGAGGAGAAAAGAGTATCCAATTTACATGCGCCATCTTAAAAAGGCAGTTTTTGGAAGAGGCATATCCCTTTGCAACACAATATTTAGACTACGAATATCAAGTTCAAATTCACCACCTATTTAACTACTTTAAAGACCCTTAAGACCCCTTTCCACAATCCCAAGCTCAACACCAAGTCCAATCTAAAATCTCCACCATATGATTAAATTAATAAAATTAATGCAATACGCAACATGAAAAGTATCAACAAGAAACGCAGCAAACTCTCGCGTCAAACTTTTGAATGCGAATGTTGTTCTGCTGTGCGGTGGTCGTGTGTCCTGATTACATCCAATTCAAGTGCATTAAAACTTGTAAACTTTCCAACTACTCCTCTGAGTAATTAAATAAGTTTTTCATCTCTCATACTTTTTTTTTCCCAACATTTTTGCTTTGGGTTTCTATGAAAATCTCGGAAATTTAATTCATTAGTAACAAGAGCAAGGGAAGCTTCAGTCTGTTTATCTCTCTGTTAGCTGGCTAACGTGTGAATAGTTCTCAATTAGTGACTGCAATCAGATTCCAATTTTGCAACGCCAAGTTCTCTCTTTTCGTTATTGTTCTTGCCCCGTGCAGTGTACCCATGTTGGAGGGAGTTAATTACATTTCATCGAGATCCACAAGCCAGATGGTGAGCTCAAACAGGTGGTGAGTGCGTGTGCGTCTTGGTCGAGCTGGTCTTCCACCCCTAACCTAACGCTAGAACCCCCTGGAGATACTTCTTTCATTGGTTTTTTTCGTGGAAAAAGTGTGTTTCGCTTTGAGAACGAAACTGCCTCTCAGTTGTTTTGTTTGTCGTCAAAATTCTGCGAAACTCTTTTCATCTAATTACTTTTTTTTTGCTTGCTTCATACTCCTCTTCAATTTTTGAACGTTGAGAGGTACGAAAAAAGTTGCGACTAACTCCCACTTGAAGGCGGGCGGGATTGTAATTGTAAGTGCTGCCGGGTTCATTTAGCCGAAATCGAAATAACATTACTTTACTCGTTGCAAAACAAATTTCTATTTTTCAAACTCTTTTACTTTTTTTATTATTTTTGTTTGGGTTCGCGTTGTTTTGTTTTTTCTTCTGTTAATGACTTCCGTGGAATGAAAACATTTTGATTTCGGAGAAATTTTGTACTTTTTCGTTTGGCTGATGGAAGATAGAGATATATACATCATGAAGGTGGATAAAACATAAAAGGTGCGGCAAAATAGGCGGCCAGCGTCAGGGCGGCTGCTATGGGGGATTACTTTTCATTTCGCTCGCTTTTCGCCGAAAATTACTTTTTGTGTGTTACGATGATTCTGGCGAATTTCAGTTTTGCTTGCTTCTTTTTGTATTTTGTTTTGTGATCTCAGAATTTGGGAAAATAACAAAATAACGAAAAAAAAAAGAAGAAAATGAATTTTGTGTACTTGAAGAAGCGCTTTTACGGATTCTTAGAAAATGGGATCAACGGAGCACAGAAGACCGAGAATGGTATGCATTAAGAGAAAGAGGAAGGTGTGTAACCCACCTCTGTGCAGAGAACAAGGGAAATTGTTTATTCAGGGATAAACTTTCGAGCCTTTTTGGTGTGGATGGGGTGGGGTGTGGTGCTTCTGGCTAAGGGATGAGTACAATGGCATTACGTAGTACTTGTCAAAGCGAACTTTGACTGGAGTACACGTTTACTAATTTATCGCATGGAAAGTTTCGAAATTCGGGTTTTAGTCGGAATACACACGCCTACGACATTTTGGTAAACCATTCTTCGAATTGTTTTTTGCCGAAGAAAGGTTAGAGATTTTGCTTCTCCCTGTCAACCTTGTTTAAGTAGATGTCGGAAGATGACAAGTGAAAGATAATAGAAATAAGTTGAGCTTTTTATAGAAAAAAATGTGCACGACTGGGTCGTACGTACTTGCACCTATATGCTATTAGTTAGAAATGCATCAATTTTTAATAAAAAAAAATTAAAAAAAATTTTTTTTAAAAATTTTGCGTAAGTTTAAATGCCACATTTTATTAAACATTTAATCCTGCCCACATTTCGATTTTGATAAAAATCCATTGAGTTTTAGCAGAGAAATAGCCATGTTTCTAAAATCAGTTAATAAGAAAAGTACCGTTATACGTATTTTTAGCCAAAAACGTGGTACGCCATCTTATAGCATATGTCTAGACTAACTCGAATATGAAATTTAATCAAAATCGTTAGAGCCGTTTTCGAGAAAATCGTCTTTTTGTGAAATTGGCCTTAAGTAAAGTACCGTTAATAACAGGGCTAGAATAAAAATTCCGATTTCGCCTCGAATTGCGGCCCTACAGAGCTCAGATATGAAGTTTGAAGCAAATCGGTCCAGCCGTTTAGGCTGCAGTCCAGCGTACATACACACAGACAGACAGACAGACCGACAGACAGACAGACAGACAGACAGACAGACAGACAGAATCGGCAGACCCACTTTTTCGAGCTTCTCTATCATCGTAATGTCAGAATTCATTGTTATCTCGAGTTCGAATTTTTGCACGAATCCAATACTTGCCCTATATTATAGGTGCAAGTAAAAATGAAATCTCGGTGGATCCATTCCTCCGGAGTGAATGATAGGCAATCAACTCAAAAAGTTTACTAGGCCATTTACCATTTTTACCATTGTAGTCGTTTCTTTTGGTGAGGTCCTCCATGATCCTTGCCGTCCGAACTAGAAAACTTCCAGTGATAAAGTGCGAAATTAGTATCGCAGGGAAGAAATGTAGAAGACTACACTTTCACTTTTTGAAGACTAACAACTCCCAGCAAAAAAAGAGCATACCCCAACTTATTAGTTACTATTTTCGATTCGCAAACAAACCTTCTGTTCTTGATCTCCTTGTAAAATATATACCCTTTGTCATCATCGGACTAATTGGTTGTTTGGAATGTGTGTAAATCTTTTATTGCTCGTACATATCATTGACTTTGGTATTCCAGTTTCTAGTTAATTACACAGACAGTTTAACAGATTGACCGTGCTGGTGATTATAGGATTTCCCTTCCATAATCCAAAACCCGCTTATTATTGTCCATTGAGCAGCTGCTGTTGGTTGATTGAACTCAACACATATAAGAAAATGAGTGACAATATTGAATAATTCTAATCTGTCAACCTCTATGTGACAGAAAAAGAGGTTCAAATTAGTGCCCAGCCTTGATTATCACACAGTTCCTATTCATTAGTCTTGACCATTTCATTTAATCTACTTTTCTGGCAAACAAATTATCGATCATTTCGATAGTTTTTTTTTTTTGTTGGAAACATTGTTAATAAAAAAGCGGTGCCTTAAGAAGCCCCCCAACACTCTACCAACATAATCTACTCAAAATATTTGTGAATTAAGTCTGCCTTTTCGTCGACCGGAAGAACCTTCACTTTGAAGATAAGATAAAGTAGCTTACCCAGCGTGACGTTAAGGATAAATATTTAAACGATATTGCTAGTCTCATTCACATAACCTTATCTTGGAATAGATAAAACTTTTCATAACAACAACGGTTCTAGTAGGGACATACTATAACGTATTGGGGTATTTTTGGAACTTTTGGAACACGTGACTGTCATTAGGCAGCAAACTTTGAAGTTTTGGAACCAAAATTTTCTGTGACAAAGAACCTTAATACTTTCAATTGCCTGTAGCTATCATTTGGAATCATTTCTAATCGTGCAAGTAAACATGTGAAATGGAGACACCTTTCTGAGTATCTAAGGCAACCCCACCTCGCTAAAGTTCTCAATAAATTTTCATATCAATCTGCAAATACTTGCGTTGAATGATTTATTTTTTTGATATGTATAAGTACATACTTAAAGTGCGATTAATTTTGATTTTTTTTTTCCCTGATTGAGTCTAACAAGCCCACGATGACGTCATTATGTAAGAAACGTACCCCCTCCAAAGGACAAGGGTGGAAACTACACCTTAAGATGTATTTCGTCATATTTTTACCTTGAAGTGTGGCTGACACATGACACAAAAGTTCCCTTATAAATTTTTTACTAGCTACATAGATAGATATGTTTAACTACATCCTAATGTAGGTTTAAGGGCGAGTTCCCTTATTGAAATATCTACCAAGGGAGTTTTGGTAAATTTCGAAGAATTTTTTCAATTTTTTTTTGAAGGGAATTAAAATGTTTTCCCGTCTTAATGGTATTTTGCTAGGAAATTTGATAATTTCACAAAAAAATTGACTTGAAATTCCTTACAAAGCTGAAGGGGGGGATTATGAGAATTTTATGCGTAACAACAATAATTATTGAAATTCTAGGGATTAGGTTACTTTTTGTTCGTCGGAGAATGTTATCTCTTCATTTTTTTGCTGGGGGTTGAGTGAATGTGTACATAATTGCTGAAGGAAGTTAGTAGACATTAAAATGCCACAAAGTGAAGTCAGGGTGGTTATAATGACTGATGAGGTGGCTGTTAGGCAATCAGTGAGGAGTTAAATTGTAGAAACTGAATACCGGTTGTGAAAATGAATCTGATTAGTAGACGAACGTGACTGGGAGATTGATGACAAGGGAAGCAGTCAAGAGTTAAAACCCATGGAACACTAATTGGTGTGGATTTATGATAACGTATCTATACTATAATTTGTAAGAGCTATTCTTTGAGGGTGTTCTGTTTTAATCAGCTTTAAAATGTATCTATAGCATTATTCATTGTACATTGCTTCAATTCTATGTAGAATATTATGATAAAGTACAGAGTGTGCCATTTTTATATCGAAGTCGAATTTTATTGAGCTCGGAACAGTGGGAGATCGACGACATTCCAATAAACTGAACAAAGAGTATTGCCGAGAATCAACATGTCCTTGCATCATCTCAGCACTGCCGGCACATTTTGTTTCTGTATAAAGTGCAATAGACTCAAAGAATATTACCGCCAGACCGAGCTGGTCGCTTGGAATAGAGCCGAACAGTCCCTCGAATGGTGACAGTGAACCTGATTTTTGGAAGCAATTTTGATATCATACGAGACCCATTTTACACCCTCTGGCGACTTTTACAAGTAAAATTGCTGCATTCGGGAACGGTGATCCATGAAACATCATTAGATGACAAAAAAGTTACTCTTTGGGCCGCCGTTTGTGCCAACAGCATCATTGATCCAGGTTTCTTCAGAGAAGGCAAAACAGTCAATGGAAACCGATATCAGTGGATGTTAGCTCACTATGCGAATAGCGTCCGGACGGTTACTGGTTTCAACAAGACGGTGCGACATACCAAACCAACGAAAATTCTCTGGACGTGTGCTGTCAAAAATGACGACAATGACTGGCCACATTCGGAAATCGGACCCTGGCAGTGAGGAAATCAAAGAAAGACAAGAAGGAATAGGAAAGTATTGCTCTAATAGCATTTGAAGCCCAGATTTCAGTACTTCTTCCTCATATGTTGTGCCGGAATTGTTATTTTTGCATTCGTTTATAATTCACAGTAATTTTTTTACATTCATGTTAGTGGGGTTTTCCGATTAAATTGTATTTAATTTTATTTATTTTAATATTGAATGATTACGGTTAATAATTGAGCACTGGACTACCTTTCTTCGGGAAACAAAATGTCTGAAAGTTAAGAATCGAACCACGTGCATGAATAATCCGAGATTTGGTGCAGCCACGTCAGCTATCGACATACATAAAAAAAAATTCCATCGTAATACTAGATCCACAGACAAATCACGTCATGCGGTGGTAAAGACGTGATACTTAAGCTTTTGAAAATTTTAGAAACAACTATCAGTAAGATAATATCTCCAAGTTCATGTGGCAGATCAAATTAATCATATTTACATACATATGTTATGATCAGTTACAATAAAGATCAATCATTTGTCATCACGATTCATATTTTGCCCAGGTGTTAGCTATCTTTGGTTTAAAAGATCGGGTTTCGAGATTTAAAGGCATTGTATGTAAGAACGTGTTTCGTTCAGAATTTAGTAAGCAAATTGCTGTTTCTAGTGTTCCTAACCTGGCTTTCTGCCTTATCAATAAATGGTCGGCTGTAATATAACCTAACTTGGAGAGGTAAAAGGAACAACGTGCATAGGCAACAGGTGGGCGCTACAGTCCACTTCGTCAGATATTTCTCTAGATCTGCATATAACAAACCTGACAGCACGAAGTGTCATAAGAATATGATTTTGGATGCGAGACTGAACAAGACCATAGCGATGTTGCAATAACGTTCAGAGATCGACTACGCAAAGAACTCAACTCAACAATAATGTGAATACGTAGTTTGCTAATTCCCCACACGAATTCCAAAACATAGAGTGAAGATCGTGGATCAAATCCATCAACTTCTAGCCTCTTTTGAGGATTGCCACTGAGAAGTCAGAAATAGATCGAGAGATTTCTTTTGAGATAAGAAGGTTAAGACAACCAAACTTTGTCTAAAAGTTCTTTGAAGACAAACACACATTCAATTCCCTCAAGCAAATATGAGCTCTGAAATTTATGGAACTGGTAATCGACCTAATTAGTTCAAAAAACTGCCTCAAAAGATCTCCAACATCAACAAATCTTTAGCCCGCACATGTATATCTTTCAAACTTCCCAGTAACAACCTCAATCTCAATCAGGACTCTTGCTATTAATCACTTATGTACCATGTTTGCCTCCTACGCACATTTTTAAATTTTTGCCTCACATGAAAATCTATCTTCTTCGCTTCTCGCTTGTACACACAAAAAAAAACCTCATCTACAAACAACCAATGTGCTAATATGAGTCGGAGTCCCGCCTCAGGCTGCTCCATGTAGCATGGAATTTGCACTCTTTCCGACCTCAACGCTTCATATGCCTATAATTTGTATTGAACTCAAAAATTCCGTCCTCTCCATCATCGTCTGCTCTATATGCGAAGCATGGAGATGAAAAAAAAAAAAAAAAAAAAAAAAACAACAAACAAATAAACTTGATGATGATGAACGAATGGCATGTAAATTGGATTCTTTTGTGCTAATGTGAGAGACCTGATAATATAGCAGGATGATCCCGGCCAACAACAATAGCATCATCATCATCATCATCACAATGCCCTCGGGTGGATATCCACACAAAGAAAAGAAAGAAGAAAAATTTAAAATATTTTTTTTTCTTTTTTTTAATCCAGAATCTGGATTGGCAGTAAGAATTATTTACGATCGAAAGTTTCTTTGAATTTGGGTGCCTTTTGTACCTTTTCTCCCCTGCGCTTGCAAAGCCTGTCAGTTGGGTCAGTGTATCCTTTTTTGTGTCTTCGCTTTTTTTTTTCAAATTGCAAATTCTAGGAAGAAAAGTGGATAAAGAGGATTCAAACGAGAAATGTATCTAGAGAGAGAGAAAATAAATCCTAAAGGATTATAATCAGTCTGTGAACTTTTTGAAGATTTTTTCAGTGACGTATGTAGGTACCACCAACTTGATTGGGTGGTATTGGAAAGTCAACTTTGGAAAGTATATTAAATATGGAAATTCATGGATGTGATGGTGCAGTGGTTAAGAGGTTTAAAAGCTGATTAGTTTGGAGGTAATCAATCAAATTGGATTTTCTTTTAAATAATTTGATTACTGACAGTACTCTTGAATCGAAGGACAATAAAAATGAGAGGGAAGCTAAGCTCCATCCTTAGTGCCACTGTTGGCGAGGGTAGAACATTCAAACAATAAGTTAAAGGTCTCCCCCAAAAGCTGCGGAGATATTTTCGATTACAGACTCAATTACCTACCAAACCCTACCCACAAATCAAAATCTAGGTTTTATTCACCAGATAGCAGAGCTAAGTAGATAGTCAAGGTTTTTTCTAATGCGCCCTAAAAAACAGAATACATTTTTCTTTGTTTTCGAAAGTGTCGAATCGCTTGAAAAGGTTCTAATTCTTACATAAAAATTCGTCTAACTTGTTTGATACTTGAAGAATCGTTCACTACCTTCTTTATACTATATACATATGTAGATAAATAAAATAAAATAAAATCACTCACCTCTAAAAAAATATAGTTTTTTCTTCATTCTTATAATTTGTATGTTATTGACGAACAAACCCGAACCGACACAACAGAAATTGGTAGAAAAAAGAAAGACTCTTCGCTGGACATCTTTTTTGACACTTTTTTCACTTCATGCATACATTACACAAACACACTAGCCAGCTTTTTTTTTAAAAAATACAACACTAGCAATATTATGCATAGAATACAATAAGTGGGAGGGAGACAGACATACTTCTAACGAACGAACGGTCACTCGCTTAAATTCGCGCACTGCACTTTCTTTTCAAACCACTCACCTCGAAGGTTAAAGTTACACTGAATGTCCCTTCTACTACTCCTAGCCAGATTTGTAAACTCAACACAGTTTAGAGGCTAGACGAAAGAGAGTAGAGAGCTTGGTGGCTTAAGGTTGGAGAAAGACTTTTACAAAGCCACCGTAGTATAAGTTGACCACTCAGTAAGAGAGGTAAGAGAGAGACAACTCATTATAGAAGAACTTTTAGTGGTTGGCTTAGTGGTTCAAGGTTGGAGAAAGGCTTTTACAAAGCCGCATAAATTCACCACAGCTCAATTGGAGAGTTAAGGAAGAGATCAGTCTTCATAGAAGAGCAAAGCCGCACTTTTTTTTTGCATTTTTGGAGAAGTTACAAACGAAGAGAGAGGGAAGAAAATAGATGGCAGGGCAATTTAAGGGGGAAAATACCGTCCTTTTTGGTTTGAATATTTTAATTTAAGATTCTAGCCTTAAAGACTTAATTAGCTAAGAAAAACAAATAAATTGGTACCTGGACTATAGTTCGACATAAAGTCATTGACTTTGAGCTGCTGAATTACTAAATTTATTCAAATCCTACCGACATCAGAGCAGACCAAGGGGCTTCAAAACTGGCTTCAAAATTGTGTACCTGATTAAAATTTTGGAATCCTGAATCCCTTCATTTGCAGCTTTGAATAATTCGATGAGTGGTTATGTGGTTTCCATAATGATGATAATTAAAACGATTATCACATACGTCAGTTGTATGTACAATGAACCACATTTGCAGTAGTCAAACGTATTAGTCTGGAGTCCCAGAACTCACCCACAATATTTGTAGGACAAATAAAGAACTGATAGGAGTTAAGAGTACATAAACTCTTGACTAAAACGTCAAATTAAAAAGGCATGATTTCGTTCTAGATTAATTGCTACCAGGAGTTGAAGATGATGTTTTGTCTTCAAGGCTCTTTATGAAGTCCGAAGGAGGAGTTAAGCAAATTTCAAAAATAAGAAGTTATAGGACAAAATTTACTGCCCCCATCTTGGACATATTGATAGCTATTCTTTGAATGTTGATACTTTATTTAATAGTTCCATTGAATTTCTTTTGTTGCCATGAGCGCCTTGGGCTCACATTCAAGGTTATTCAATTGAACCTTTGACGCAGCTAATATTTCGTTGAAACATGTAATTTCTATTCGTAATTGAGTCTGATTTTCGCAACTGATTACCAAAATAACATTTCTCAGAAAAGAGCCTATCTCCTCTAAGAGTATTCTGTTTCGCAACACAAATTTTCATCGAAATTTTACCTCTCATATCACAAAGACTTTGCTGCAAACGGCAACATTATTACGTCAAAGTAATACAAATTGCTACACAAAGTGAAATTGTTACCTCCTAATTCGTAGAAAATCAAAAATTCTTTTTCTACGAATGATATCATAGATACTGAATATACACACTTGTCATCCTCAGATTCCTGCGGACACAATCAAGCGGAACAACAAAACCCTTTTACATCCCCAAAAAATTACGTCTGTCCATAGAAAAAATTTAGGCCACGCAACAACCACCTTGTAATTCCTAGAATAAAACATACAAAAATCTTGTCAACAAAACATGCTATTTTTTGTCAATTGTCATCTCCACGTGCGTCACACAGAATCCACAGAGTGCGTCAAAAAATTTCGTTTTCCCGAAATCAAACAAAAGATGTCGTCCCTGCGAGTGTTTTCATTCCCAGCGCCTACGCGTGAAATTAGAAAATAAGAAAAACATCGCGCATTTAACTAAACAAAATTCTTATTTACAAAAACAAAATTCAACACGCGCTTGTGTTGTTTACCGAACTAATTGCAAAGAAATTGCGTTTCTTTGTGAATTCGTAAGGCACCTTGGCGTTCAAAACAAATGTCATATACTTGTCAAAGGTTTCCCCCCAAAGAGCAGGAATTATCCAACCAAATACTAGTCCAAATTGCATGCAAATTTGGGAAATTTCGCGGAATCTCCTTATGACACATTGTCACACGACTCAAATTAACACTACAAGCCGGATCATATCTTTTCGGCTCGCAGCTCATTAACTCATTGGGATATTTCATTGACTCGCATCCAAGTGTGAAGGAATTTATGTTAATTGCATGTGAAACTGTTGCTTCGTTTTTTTTTTGTCTTTCTTTTCCAGAGAATCAATGAAAATTTATAAATAAATCAAGTGTCACGTGAGAATCCGGATTTGTTTTGGTTTTGGTGGGTTTTTTTCTTTTCTTTTAGATTCGTTGCCAATTTGAATGACATTTAAGAAGAGTGACGTAGCAAAAGTAGTGGTGTCACATTAGTTGTCATTATGACAGAGTAAGTGATGTCAGCCAGATAGTAGTGCCAGTAAGATTAATGCAAGTTTTTGACAGTTGGACGGGAACGAGAAATTCATCATAATGAACCTGGCTAATGATTTGGGCGTAACTATGGAACGGAAATGAGGGTTTTTTTTTTGTTTACGACGTCTTGGGATATATGGGAATTTCTCTTCTTTTTGTCTGTTAATGACGTTGAATTATGATTGATTGGGGAATTGATTGAAAAGAAATACGGGTTCAGTTCAATTAAATGTCAATGGGAGTGAAATTGAAATTTGGTTAGAAAATGTACTCGGCGTTGAATAAGAAAGTGATTTTGTAAAATATTTATCACCGTGTCATGAATTTTTAATGGTTATACAGTTTGTAACAAGTGGTTGGGGTTTTTTTCTTTTATAACAAACGTGATTCTCTAAGAATGCCACAAGCGCAACATAGTTTGTGAACACTAGGTAATTACACTTGTTTCTTACATAAGAAGTCTCATGGAATGAATGAACGTTTCTGCATATGTAGGGTTGTTGCCGCCCTAGTTTTATAATGAACGCTGACGACCCCATGTACTAAAGAGGACTAGGGTCCTGTTTGGTTCATCCCACACAGTGCAAGTACTGCTTACCAAAAGTGGTTCCGAAAAGCGTATTTCAACATACATGCGGAAAAAAATACTGTGAATTATGAACCAGTGCAAAAATCACATGCAAATCTACAGCCCCTTTGGGCACCACCCTATGGAGAATAAATATTGAATCCTAATATATACCCTCTGAGCTTCGAAAACCACTTCACCCACTCTTTCTTTTAGAAGATAATTCACATCCTTTCGGAGTAAGGTATGTCCAAAGATTGGGATAGCAACGTCTACCCGTAGTATGCCTGCAGACGATGTTGTTGTATTAACGTTCTGTGGGTGCATGCTAAAGAGCTGTTTATGCTAATAAGGGACTCGCGTGAAATGATCTATTAAAAGTGTACTTAGAATGGGATTTTGCTCGATCTCTTAATGGAAAAGCTTTTATTTTTTACGGGAAGGAGGATCATAAAATGTCTGATTGGGCCATTGCTGAAAATTCAATATCTAGGTGTGATCATGGATGGAAACACTGATGAGAGAACTTCAAAAACCTCCAAGATTCTGAGACTATAAGTATAGTGTAAGACAAGGATCCCATCACAGGAATCTATACGATTATGACAAGAGCAATTTATGTGGGGAATATTTAGAGGGATCTGTGCAACGACTTGCTTACATGGAAGTTATTGAAACAAACAGGAGAATTAATCGTACTATTCTACCTCTTGAGACGAGAGCAGTTGTTACTGAGTACAAAGCACAACATTGCTATCAACGAAAAAGGTCCACCTCCATTGTACATTACTGTGCAGACAAATATTTGAATTTAAGTTTCAGAAGCAATTCCACAGAAACCACAACGTTCGCCTTCTTAATCAAATCTCCCGCCGACCAACTATTCCATGAAGTCAATTCGTTTCGACATTTTAATGGATCATTTCATCCATCAGTATAGAGCTACCTCCTACACTATCTACCGTTGACATAAACCTACTGACAGCCAATTAAAAACTTGTATAAACCACTTGACAGCTTCCAATCCGTTTGCAGAACTACACAACATAATTGGAATGACTAATAAAACTCAGCCAGCAAAAATCATTAAACTATTTATGGTTCGACATAAGTTTAAGAAGAGCAAAAAAAAAAAAAAAAGGAAAAACGAATGCAAATTTCCTCGAAAGCAATCAGCCCAAGGGCCAATCTACACGATCTCTTGTTGACCATAAAGGTGCAAATTAACTCCGCCAACCAGCAAGCAAAGCCCATCATCTTTCATCTTTCCTGGCGCAGTCAGCTTCGCAAAACTGTATAAGTAGTTCTCCACCGATCATCCTTGAGTATCCCATCCCATCCAATTATAGACACAAGAACAAATCTTACACAAGACTCCGCCTGCCGTCATCATCATCATCACCACCACCAAGCGCAGCAGCACCGACCAGCACCGACCAGCAGAAGGAGGAACCCCAGATGCGATGATTGAGGGTGATTGAGAGCTTCCCGAACATCGTCGTTACCGCTGATGCTTCTGCTGGTTGCTGTGGCATCAAACTCTCAAACCATCAACATAGAAGAAATTATGGGTATTCATGGAAAAAAATAATTTCTTTGCCATTACCCCTGACACCCTTTGCATTTCACCAGGATTTACAACTTGAACCGAACCGACTGACAAAAGTCAGAAACCAAAGAGTTCCGAGGAGGTATGTAGGTACCACAACCACCACCAACATCCATCCAAAGACCAACGTGCAGAGCGCTCAGAAACGGTTTTTTTTTTTTCACCAGTCTTATTTTATTGAAATTTCCAGTGAAACATTTTATTACAGTGGATTCTAAGAATTCGTTTTTAGTGCAAGTATCTTTCTGTCGATGGATGGTGGTACGGGCGCATAGAAGCAACGGGTCTCTCGCTAAGAGATTGTTGATGCTGAGTGATGATGCTGGCTGCTAGCTCTGCTGGGTTCGACGTTAATGGTCAAATTCGTGGATAATGAATCTGTGCCAAACGAGCCATGCCCATGTATGTATGTATTATTTTCTCTTTATTTTTTTTTGTCTACGATTTATGCATCTTTTGTCAGAAATCATTATTGAGTTGTAGAGAAGCATCGCAGAATGAGTTTTTAAATGACAAATAATGACCAGCAATTGTTATCGTCGTTAAAAGTCCACTTGGTGTAATGAACAGACCGCTACATGCTTTGGTGGATGTGGGCACCAATGACTCTATATTTGGTGTAGGTATCGAATAGCTCAGTGCAGCATGGTGGTCTCCACGCGCTCCATGGGTGGCATTGCGAAATTCGACTGGTATGACATGTCATCTTGTCTATTTCTGGAATTTCTTTAGCCGTAAACAAATGGCGAAAATACATATTTGTGTTGCTTAGAAATCAAGGAAATTCGAGAATAGAATTTGCCATGAACGTCTCTAGAATTAAATATAGCTCAAGAGCACTGAGGAGGCCATAGTTAAAATTAGAAGTATTCCATCACCAAGATAACATATTAAACAAAGCGAGTTTAGTCGTTTACTCCATTTAAGATTTCATATGTTTTAAGGGAACAAATTGACAGCAATATGGAACATGAATGGTGTTTAGAAGTGTATTCTTCCACTCATGCAAGCGGAGATTTAGCGATATTGTGGTCTTTAAGGAGGAATATACTGGCTTGATACAGTGGTGTGCGCCCTAAATGGGTGTCTAGAAGGAACGCCAGCTTTCAAACCGCAGAGAGCAGCATTAAACAGTATCTTAAGATCAATAGGAACTTATAGTGGCAATGAAAACCAGGTGACCTAGTGAACCATCTGAAGATACTTAACTCAATTCCTAAAAGAGAAATGTTCTGCATCCAACCAGACAAAAGCTTCATTCAACCCTGCTTCGGCGTGTTATTTGAGGTAGGACCGGGAAAACTTGTCCAATGGTGTTCCGATACTGGACCCAGCCTTGAGGTTGGTTCACTGACGCGTCGAAAATGAATTCTTGAGTGGGAACTGGGTCTTTAGATCCAACACAAAGATTTCGGCACCTATTGTTATAACTCTCACTGTGTTTTAAGCTGTTTCAAGCTGATCTTCACCAGACACAATAAAAGGGATTAAAGAGACATATCTTCTCGGATAACCAAGGGCTTTATCGCCCAGTCTAATGAATTCCAAATCTGTTAAGTGCTGCTACGATGCTCTACAATCCTTTGCGATGTACAACAAGGTGTAAAACTTGGCAGGGTCCCTCAACACCAAGGGATTTTAGACAACAAATCCGGGGATGAGCTTGCAAAGGCCAGCTCCTAATTTGCGTTCATTGGCCCAGAACTTTAATTAGACACAATGAATGGGAAAGCAAACTCCGCCTAGACCACTGGACCAAAACGCCGGGTCTTAGACCATCTGAGAGATTAATCAAGCCCTAGTTCTACAAGGAAATTAGATAAGGAAAGCGTTGTACAAGAGGAATCAGATGATTATCCGAAAAAATGTGCAACTCGGTGACCTCGTTCTATCTGCTTATAAGTTACACTTCAAGGCGAGCTTCACATCGCGTGATTGACTGAAGACAAAGAGGTTGAAAAATTTAATTCAAGAACTATAATGCACTACCGAGAACAGCTTGAAAAGAATTCAAACTTACACTTAAATCTAAGCCTCAATTTGCCTGTCAATAAGACTCATCGACATATGCGTTCATCGTTACCCTGTGGCCTACAGCACGATATGACAATTTCATTCAAAACCAAATTTATTCTCAATCTTATAGATCTGTTGATTGTTTATGACTAGATATTCAGAAATTTTCTAAGCACTTCCATCTGTATTCAATTTACAATCAATTACATACTTAATTACGGTCAAAGCAGACACTGTTTCGATAATCTGTTTAAAGAACCCTCTCCCTATAACAAAACAAAAAACAAGGGACCCTCCACGAATTAGAAAAAAAAAAAACTAACGCCACCTTTCCTGTCAAAGTAGAATGCCGCTCGTATAAATAAACAAAAAACTACCAAAAGGTGTGGATAAAGTCGTCAAGAGCAAAAATCCGAGAGAGGGGATTCTCAACAAGGAATTTCAAAAACTTCGGGTAAAATTAATTGGTTCATCAGGTAGAAAGTAGCAACGGCGCAACAAGGTTATTTCACCACAGGCATCATAGTAATTCTCCCCGCCCGAACATAGTAGCACAAACATGATGATAACGACAGGTGAGAAGAAAAAGAAGAAGCAGCAGCAATCCGATAAAATTTTCAAGGAACATCTGTTGGCCCATCCTGCTTTGAATTCCAATGAAAACCGTGTCTACCAATACGCACCAGGAACTCTGCAAAGATATTGGTACAAACACAATGTCCAACGGAATAAAAAAAAATCCGCTTTCCGGTTAAAAAAAAAGTAAAAGCAATAATAAATTGTTGATTACGGTGATTTCATCGGAGCACACCGGTAGTAGAAACTACCTGTTAGCCTTTCTTAATGGATTCAAGGAACTTCAATAAAGTGAAAAACTTTATGACGATTTTGGAGAGTTGTTGACAAATTCTTCGGACATGATTGTTCAGTTCTGATAAGACGACGCGCGATCATCGTAAAACGTCAAATGATTTATGAAAACGAATTTCGACGGAAGAAAAAGCAAACTGTGCTGAAATCAAATAAATTTATTTGGCATTTGCTCAGCCAGATGTCATAAATTATTTTGACAGATGACAGTTTGTATATAATCGAGAGGGTCGTTGAGTTTTGTTGCGTGTGGCCATTGTAGGGAATACAATAGGTAACACACCCTATTCTTTGGAAAAAAAAAAACAACCGAAAATATTCTGTATGTTGAGTGTTCGAGGGCACACGCACATAGCGCAGCTGATATTTGCAAACAGATTTTGTGGAAAACTTTAATTGTATAAGTGGTTGTGTGGAGGGATTGCAAATGACCATCTGTCACACAAACTTTAAACAGTCGTTGCTTAGTTTAAATTAATCAAAAAAGGTTCGATAACTAATGCCTGGAGAGAGGTTTAAGAATATAGTGGTATAACAAGGCTATAAAGCTGCGTGCACACTGGTGCAATGAAGTGATGCGTTTGCTTGCTCAAATAAAACTGCGCACCATTTCTTATGACGCAATCAATAAAAACTTGATCAAAATCATCCGGCGAGTAAACCTCCATAAACCTCGTCCTTAACTGCATCCCCACTAGTTCACTTATGCTACGAAGCAACAAAATAAGAATAGAGTGCAGAAGATCGCTTAAAACTGCTGTTTCCTTTGCTTTGCATCTGAGTTATAGACTACATTCTAGCTGCTACCCAAGCTTTATGAATGCTGTGGACAAATTTATCTCAGAAATGATGTACAGTAACAAACCAAAGCCTTGACTTTGAATTCCGCAAAAACTATCCCTGAATACTCTTCTGAGAAAATTCATTTCGACAAGATTGCCATCAAACTTTTAGGAAAAGCAAAATAGATCGGGTAAACTTGGGGACTAGGACTATGTACATATGTACATACATGTGCCATCCACTATTCGCCAAAATGTGAGATTTGAAACAGAGCACAGTCGTCCATACTAGGGTAGAATTTAAGCCCATTTTCAAGGAATTCGAAATGATCATTAGCCAAAAATGGAAAAACAAATAATCAAATTATCCACCCTGACTAAGCCTACAAGATAGAGAAAGTTAGTTGCCCCAACAAGACATGACATTGAAGTCGTTTAAAACGTACATTTTTTAGGTGATAAGCATATTCCTAAACTAAAATTAATTAAAAAACAAACTCACCCTTTTTAAAAGTGCTGCCATGTACATCTGAAAAAAAGCAAAATAAAGGTTAGTTACTATTTTGACATAATTTTTATTTAAATAAGTAAAGCAATAAATATTTGACAATAAAAGCATACGATGAGAATCTTTAGCAAGACATTAATCTTCCTTTCATGGATGACGTGATTCTGTGGTTAGTACGTCGGACGAGTACCAGAAAGTACCACCAAGGTTTTTTGCCACGGCTAACATAAACTCTTGCGAGCATATTACTGTCATGTCATGTAAAAAGCAAGCAAGTACCCAGCACGTATAGCTTTCAGAAGCTTGGCCTTGGTCCTGTATGGGTTACTTATTGGCCTGATATTCATTTACGTAGCTTTAGGGTCTAAAATTCAGTCCCCAAGTAATTTTCATTTCTAACATATCCCCAATTTTTGTTAGTTTTTTTGTCTTCTTTACCAATTTTCCTAAAAAAGCGTGTCTGTTTGTATTTACAAGATCTCTTATTTCTACTTGAGCTGTCACAATAATCATAACTCAGGTCAAGTGCGTGCGTACGCTCCCCTCTGAAACGAATAATAGATACTGTCTATTGTCTACTGACGAAGAACATATTCATCTTCTTTTATTAATCAATTTTATGCGTTTTCAATTAGAACAGAGACCGACCCCCTCTAGCAAGACATCTCCTTCCCTCAGCTGTCCTTGTCAGTCAAGTTGAATGTCCTTTGTAACCAAATTAATATTTCAACGAACAAGAAAATCCCCCACACTGTTGTAGTCCCAGCTGCAGTTTACATGCATTCAGTTGTGACATCTGTTTTTGTCATGTGCCCTAAAACAAATGTCACTGCTCGAGATACGACTATACGGACATGCCCTTCATCGTCTTTCCTTTTCTCTGTATGCCTGTAAAATGTTTTTTTAAATGGATTCGTAGACTGACCTGACACATGAAGGAAAAATATCCAAACGAAAGCACTATATAGGTTTTTTTCTCTTCATCACCGACAAAGCAAACCAATCTACAAAAACCCACTAAAAAAAAAACAAGTTCTTTGGTCCTTTGCCTACCTTTTGAGCAGATATTTTATTTTTTTTATCTTGCTTTCTAGATGGACAGACAAAACGATCCCTTTGACAGAACACCACACACAGTTCCAGGAAATTTAACATTTTCGTTTTTGGATTGCATTGCGCCAGCAGCAGCTCGTGGAACTGACAATTCTTGATGCGGAAAGTACTATCTACAGAGCACGAGCAAAGAACCAAAAAAAAAAAAAGCCCGCTTAAGACCCTTGACTACGAGACGAGTTGTTGGTCACTGCACTGTGTGTTCGTCGTCGTCGTCATCGTTGTTGGATGGTTAACTTCTTTGACATTAGGTGTTGAACATCGTGTATACGAGAAGAAGTTATGCGCCGAGAGCAGGGAGGCGCACGCAGTGAAACTCTAGAAGAGCAAAAGAAAAGATAATTCAAAAAAGGATAAATTTGATTTCCAGGAATTTGGCGTTCGCATTCCATGACATGGTGGGGCTTCGGTTTAAAATAAAACCACTCACTCAATCCTTTAGAGGATGTGCCGAACGCGATGGAGCAGAGAAGCAGGTAGGTAGTATTTTTTTCGAGTGCAAGTTTTGAGAGCAAAAAATCGAATGCAAAGTGGACGTAATCCGGACGAGAAAGGATGAAGTGCAATCAAAAAAAAAAATATATTCGAAAGCAGGTGGTGGTGCCTACAGCACCTGGGACTTGCATTTGAATTTGAATTTTTTTTTAAAAAGAGGTTTTAAAAAACCTGCCTAGAGGATTTGAAATCGCAAAAAAAAAAGGTAATGGAATTTCGAGTGCAGATTTTATCGCCAATTTTTCCATTGCTCTATTTACCAATCTGCGATATAGAGGGCGAACGAGAATTTTTGAAAATAAGTTTGAAAAGTAAACACTGGCTTATCTCAATGTACATAATTACCCATTCAAAGGATGCTTTGTCCTGTTAACAAGATTATAGATGTTGACTACAAAGTTCGGTGTTTTGATATAAAATAACAACTCAAATGATGGTGAAATGAAGATACAAAGATGTACGTATATGTACACATGTACATATATGCAACCATTGTTAGGTGAATTCAGACTTAACTTAACAT
The DNA here is from genome assembly GCA_949716465.1 of Chalcosyrphus nemorum. Taxonomy (NCBI): domain Eukaryota; kingdom Metazoa; phylum Arthropoda; class Insecta; order Diptera; family Syrphidae; genus Chalcosyrphus; species Chalcosyrphus nemorum. Next base: position 56,952,941 of record OX454334.1, on the reverse strand, counting down.
GTGCTTGGGCAGAAGAAGCAGTCATAGATCTTATCCAAGGCTATTAGCTCAGAAATTTTGCAAAAAAATATACCACCGTTTGGTTTATTAAACTACCTCACCATAAAAGTGTTTTCAAGCAGAAGTTTTGGCGAAGAACTAAAGCGCCTCTGTATAAGATGTCCCCCTTTACGTTGCTGAAACATGGACTTTATTGAAGGTGGATTAAGATATCCGTATCGCAAGGTATTTGGGCCCATTTACGGGTTTTGGAGAAAAAGGCACAACAACGAACTTTGCGAGCTGTACAGCGACATTGACTTCAAGGGGACCTCGACGAGCTTGAAGTGTTCCAATTACCTAAAGACCGAACTAGGTGGAGAGACTTGTTGATTGAGGTCCAGCTTCACCCCAAATCTAGAAAAAAGGAATGACTTGGGTGAATAGTCTATGTCTTACAGGTGTCTCACAACGAGGAGAACAATGCAATTCAAGACATTCGAGTGAGGTTACTCAAAACACTAGTACCGAGCGTAGCACAGGAAGATACAATTCCTTGTAAAAGAAAGTTTAATGCCTGACAAGGCCTACATCGAATTCTATCTGAATCTCTTAACCCGGTTTGTCCGTGGTCAAAAACCACGAAGTGAAGTGTCTATTAAGCATAACAGAATATTATTTTTCGGAGGTTATGATGGTTTTGATAGAACATCAATATTTTAGTCTAGAGGTCTGAAGAAAGGCAATTCTGTTCAAAGGAAGGAACATTGACTAGAACTATGGCCATACTTCGTCCTGAAACGGACAGGATGAAGCAATATAGGCTTCTACATTCTTAAGAATCAATCTGAGAAGGTACGTCCTACTTTAAAGATTGATATTCTTGCTCCAACTTCATTTTCAATTTCACCACCGGGAAATAAAAACGTGCCTGTACAAGTATCTATAAAAATAGATGTTTGTCAAAATTTTCCAACGTTTATAAATTCGTATGTTAATTATACCGATGGGCCTGGTTCAACCTGTTATTTTGAATGCAAATTAATTCCCAGTTATCAATTCAATACACTGACTTGTTAATGCAAAGAATGCAACAGAGGCGCGACTTTAACACCATTTAACCTTCACTCTCGCTTTAAACTTCATTTTCTGAATATCTCTCAGCATTATATAACCGATAACACATGCACTTAAAAGCATTTAATGACAAACTTGAAGCCTTTAGTGGTATACTGATGACTTATCCCAGCTGAGGAATGTACTGTAGAACTTATTCAACCGACAAAGTGGAATTTATGAATGGAAACCGACTAAACAAGAAACAATTTTGAATGGAAATCCCTTTACTCGTACCCACAATCGATAGTAGAATTCAGTTGAATTGTTTATAAATGTGCGAGTATATAAACAAGTTTCACGATGTGTCAGTCAAAAGGCATACACGCCTCCCGTCAACAGAGCGATGAACTAATTGTTTATCGCAAACCGAAGAGTTGATGCAATTTATTGTGAATTCCTGTAAGCTTCGAGATTCTACAAATTTAAGACGAGTCAAGAATTATTACTGCGACAGTCGATTTAAGGTGAAAGTTGGATGTGGTCTACCTATGGGAATTCCGATGACTTCATGAAGGTTCTTCATATGTACTGAACCAAAGAGACATGAATTCAGAACCGAAACGAAGCGCAAGATACTTAAATCAGCCAACGAAGTATGAGAAACAGGAAAACAACGTCTAAAAGTCATTAGTACAATAATTTCTTCTAAAAAATAAAACACATTTCCCACGCATCTTTAAGTCAGAACCAGTGCCTCCCGCTGGCATAACACATTCATCCGTCAGATGCCACAGCAACAGCTAATTTTCACGCGCCCCCTAAAATAACCTCTTCGACCTGACACGACATCTTTTTTTTTTTTTTTCTACCATCAAATCATCATCATCATCAGGCCTCGTACAATGCTTCCCCTAATTAAGCAATAAGCCAAGTAAAACCTCCACAGACATATGTATATACCCTTGCACACTCTTCCACGAGAGTAAGAGCTTCATTGCCCGCAGAGTGTTACTTCTATTGCAGCATCGGTTTTTTTATGTTCACATGAGTTCCTTGCCATATGATGTTGATGATGATGATGACTTCGAATACTCTGAAGTCGTAAATACGGAACATGAAACAGTCTTCCTCAGCTGAACCCTCAAATTGACCTTTTTTTCTTTTCGTATGCAATGCAGTTTAAGTGAAAGAGAAAAAAAAAGTTTCATAAAACTAAATTGGAGAAATATCGAGTGCTGCAACAAGCAAAAAAGAAAAAGTTTCATCACTTCAACCACGGGTTTCCCCATGTGAAGATGGTTTAAATTGATAGAAGTTGGCAAATGGAAAACGCAATTGAGGTTGGTAATATTCGTACTAGTCTGTCTCTGATGGGAAAAAATTCGTAATTTTCTTTTACTCCACTGTTCTTGATGCAAGAAGAGTCCATTCAAAGTTGTAGGTATTTTGCCTTGCAATCGAGACAAATTTAGAAAATTTTTGATGAAATTTTTGATAAACGCGTGGGTCAATAGAAACTCTTTTTTAATACATATGTAAGTTCTGATTGTATCTTTTTTCCTTTTTTCGGAAGAGAAGAGATTCACCGATAGATAGTTATGTATGGCATGGGTTGATCTGTCAATTACCATCAAGAGGACTGACAGATTTCTCCATTCGGTCTTTGCTTAGAATACCTCAAATTTGTGGGTCTTTAATGCAAATTATTAGGTTTTAATAGATCTGTATCCTTTTTGGTCTCCTAATAGGCAAGAATAGGAGAAAACATAAATCAATGACATATTTGTCATTTGACTGACAGATCTGTCATAACCAGGTTCTTAATTTAACCAATACGGGATTCAAAACTTATTATTTTAATACCCTTGTCAGAATAGTAGACCAAATCTTTTGAGATCTACACATAAACCAAAAGATCTGTTAAATCAAAATCTTTTGCTAAATAATTTTAGGTCTCAAAATTTGGTAGAAACTTGCATGCATTTTATGACAATTTTATTATTTTGGTAGGTACTGATGATTGTACGTTTCGAAGACAAGAGTTTAAACAATAATAAAAATTCACACTGACTTGACAGATCTGTCAAACTGCAGTTTTAGCATATCTCATTTGATTTCCAATATCTTTTGACCTTAGAATGCTTTTCTTTCTGATTTCTTAGAAGTAGCACACAGATTCAAGCAGCACTCAACTTTTTAGGCAGAGACTGACAGATCTGTCAGAATGTAGTTTCTGTGCCAATCATCTCAGATTTAGCTCAAATTTTTTTATACCTAATCACAGACATTGAAAATTATATATTTTTCCCCTGATATTGGACAAAAAAAGGGGAAAATTGGTAGAGAATATATACCTAAATAAGCATTGAGTGACAGATATGTCAAACTTAACGTTTTACGTTGGAAAAAAATGGACTTAAAATTTCTTACTTTTTATTGCCACGGTATAATATGTGTGTGTATGTTATATAAGCACATTTCTTTCTTCCTGACAAAAAAAAAATGAAAAGAAATGCACAGCTCTAAACCTGAACCTAAACTGACAGACTGCTAGTTCATTTGGTATTCCATTCAAATTCTATGACAATGTAGTCACAAATCCACTGTTCATATTTTTTTTGCCAAGAAGTTCCTTTTAAGGTCTCTCCCTAATGTATTCCACTTGATTCCGCGAAATTACACTTTATATTCGATCTTCTGTCATCGTTTGTCATTAGCACCATACCAAAAAGGCGACGAACGACAACGGCAACAACTCTATTCTGACTGAAACGCAAAAACAAAAAAAAAAAAAAACTTCATTAGCAACCCTAGGAACGAATTCCCTAGTAAATGACCGAAAAGCGTGCCTAACATCACTAATCATATTCCATCGCATTCTAATTGATATGGCAGTCTTGACGTCGGAATTTCTGCGTGTCATCTACGATATTTACGATATTGGAATTGGGTTACATCTAACGCCAAAATGAAACGCCATAAGTTACTTCCGAATTAATTACGACGGATTCAACGTTTATTTGACATAATATTTCGCACTGATTAAGTCAAACTCATTTGAGACTTCCGGAAGCTTTTCAATATGTGTGCGTTCCAACCAAAGAAAGTGCAAACACCCCTTTGGGGAAGACGATGTGATTCGCATAGTAAATCGCCTCAAGCAAATCGCCATAAGTCCGCTTCATTTGACATTCAGGGCACAACAACTTTACGCCGCTGCTGACCGGGAAAGTACGCACAACGGGTCCTGCTCTGATCAAATATTCACAGTCACGCCTTCGAATGCTTCCTGTTCATAAAGGTGCACACACAAAAACCAAACAGTAGCCACAAGAAAATTCTGATTTGTATCTGGTGGATGTAATTTATAATTTTCCCCCACTTCCCTGTTCACAAAGTGACACTGACAATTGGCAAATGTCAGTGGTCTCCTGCTGCTGTTATTGGGCTCACAATTTATGGCGAAGAAAAAAAACCCATCAGAACTGATTTAAACCGGAGATAAAATTCTTATGAACCGGAAATTCTCATGGGACTCTCATGCGATTGCAATCGGGTGTTATTACTCTGAGCATGAGCTATAATTTTTTTTTCTAAATAGAAAATTACCGTTTATCACTTTCGCGTGTATGGCGGCACTACTGCACTGGATTCGTGGAAATTAAAATTGCGGTTTTTACCCGGAATAAGATGGATGTTCCAGCTAAATTGCTGGGAGGTCCCCACTGGAAGGCACAAAAGACACAACGGCAGTGGCGGCGACGCCTTGCATGTGCGTGCCTTGGGAGAAGCACTTCATGTGCGCTGCTCAGATTGCAGGTGCAATGTGTAATGTAAGCCATGCGATAAAATTTATTTCTTGCAAAAAAAAATGTTACGAGATTTTTTTTTTCATTCATTGTTTTGTTGCTTTAATTTGATTTACTTTTAATTTATGAGCGGAATACCTAATTAATTGCTTTATTACAGAAGAGAGTGCGTTCGACTGTAACAATGCAACGGCTTTTGCGCTGAGCAAATAATTGGCGGGAAAAATGGAAAAAAACAGACAGCAGATGGGACAAATGAGATATAGATTGGCGTCGTGGGCTAAATAAGCAACAAATACGTGTGCTAAAGCGCGCACAAATGAAAAATGAAACTGCACTGGCGACTGTTTGTGTAGTGTAGATACGGATTGCTGATTGCTTCCCAGAAGTCATTGAAAGGTTTGTCAGAAATTTCACAGCACTTTTCGACAGTTAATGGGTGACGAGCACAATTACCCTTCATTAGTTGATGACTAAGTTTGATAAGGTTGGCATTTATTTCATAATAATGTCACAGCGAGTATTTCTTTTTTTTTTTTTGCTTTGAGCAGCAGTGTGTGAAGGATGTGCAATGATATGCAGATAAAATGTTCTATGGAATGTTGGAAAAGTTGGATAGGTAAATTCTAGGAATGTAGTGTATACTCAAGGTGACCAGGGTTAACCTTATATAACCTTAAAAGATTGACTTTTCAGTGAGAGTCTATACATTTTCCATAATTTAGAAATTTAATAAGATAGAATGTCAGGTCTGCTCCTTCGTAGGCTGTTTGCTGCCTGATGTTTCGCTAAAAAATTAAGGAGCACTAGAGTGTGTAATTCCCAATTGAATAGGATTGTCAACCGAGAGTGACTACAATCGATTTGGATCGGAGATCAGGTTGAGCATCTATTCCTCCACAGACCAACAAAGGAACGCAGCCCAAGTGGGCAACAAACCCGGAACATATACCGGAAATCACGACGGATGAACTATACAATAAAACACCTGGACCCTCTTCAATACCAAATATGGCCGTCCATAAGAGACCGGATCTTTGTAGAGCAACACTGCAAAGGTGCCTTGAGGAAGGAATCTTCTCTGAACGATGAAAAATCCACCGTCTGGTTTTGTTGCCTAAAGGAAATAAGTCATCGGGAGAACCTTCGTCGTATCGACCAATATGCCTGTTAGATGCACTGGGAAAATGCATATACAGCCGACTGTAAGCAAGGACAGAAAATAGAGTAGCTTTGTCGGGCACCGTTCTAATATCGATGCCATAAAGAAGGTAGTAGACGAAGAAGCCGAAGGAATACAGGGGAAGGAGTGGAGAGGAGACACAAAGAAATACTGCGCAGTATTAACGCTAGATGCTAGAAACGTCTTTAACTCTGCCAACTGGGCATGCAATGACAGATCATTGACCAGAGTGAATGTATCAAGTAAAGATAGCCACGAGGAAGCAGAGATACAAGACGGAGACGTCTTGTGTCTTGTCACGCAGGCTGAGTAGTAACAATGTAGTACAAATGTCTTCACTACAAATTCTGGCAGAGGAATAGCAACAAAAGAGAACTGGAATGAAGAAAACAATGACAATGACAATCAATAAGTTTTCAAAGTAGAAGGACCATCTGAAGCTATGCTTTCATTCTTCGTATGCATGCATATCCCCCTGTAAGGACCATCAAAACATTTGCGTTCTTGTACAATACATAAAAGGTCATTTTCAAATTACCTGATACAACAGACTATGAATTTATTATTTCCTTCAATGCCTTGGGCATTTTATAGCTAGCAATGGTTGGACTATATCTTGAAATATGCATATCCCTTGCGGCGGTATCCATTTACGATGCATCCAAGAACCCCTAAGGGATACCTACAACAACTTGCAATTTCACATTCTGTCAGAATGCAAAATTATACGTTTCGTAGAAAGGTTCATTCTATATCTCTTCATACAGGCGAAATAACTTTAATAAAATCCAAACATTCTGTGAATTCCAATCTGTCTCATATCTCTTGTAGCTATATGTGTTGCGTGTGTGTCTTGTGATAGAACATACAGATGGTAGATTGTCATACCATCGCCGGCGGCATACATCACTAATCTGAAAAGCTCCTTGGTGCAAACACGTTTCCTCGAAATCTCTGTCTATTGTGTGTTGCTGTTGCTGTTGCTGCTTAGCTGTAATCATATTCTCTGAAATCATCTCAAGTCTCATCTGAATCTATCATGATTGAATTCAAAATGAATTCCTTAAAACCGCCCGGAAGAGAAACTCATACACACACGCGTAAGTTTATTCAATTCTACCCAATATGCAACGCGATTCGTTGGTAACCCCTTTGAGGGCGTAACGAGTTCGCTGGAAAACCGAAACTCTTTTTGACTTGTGTGTTCCAGATACATTATTCCGTTCGAGTAGTATCTCAAAAACACTCATTCATTCACACTGTATAGCCCAAGAGCTATTTCGTTCACCGTGCATATGTACATATCGCTATGTAGCACCCAAAAAAAAAGTTCCGAATCGAGATACTCTCGCTTCTGTGAAAGATACTTGAGATGTGTGATTATACCAGATGCGGGAATGTCAGATTTTGCCAGTTGATGGTGGTGCCTCTGTCCTCTTCCCTGCCTCGCTCCACACTTTCAAGGGGCCTATTTGAAAAGCGCACGGAGATGGCGAAACGAACAGTCCACCTTCTCATATGCGCCTATATAGATATGTATATTTGCAAGACATTGAATCGCCAAAGCAAAAGCGGTATTACGTCGGAGTAATTTCTCGGAAATGTTTACTATAAATTTCTTAAATGACTATCTCGCCCCCACGACCGATGACGGGGAATGGAGGGGCACCCGAACTGGTATCCGATTTGCGTTATGATGTTCTTGGATCGTATTCGGTGTTAGGAGGTTAGTTGAACTATTTTCCCATCCGAAAGCACTCATCCAATTAATAAACATAAACATGCATACATATGTATTTATGTATGTATGCGAATGCAATGTTTTTTCAAGGAGTGCGCTGAGAGTGTTGGGGTTTAGCTTCTAGGAAATTTAAATAAAACTAAATAAATTGATTGGATTTTCGGGGGAAATTTCTCTCTCAACTTGAAGCACACATCAAAGTGACATTTAAGCTGTTGATGGATTGATGAGGAGGGCTTTCCTGGTTCCAATTATTAGAGATGAGTGAAGGATTTCTATTTCTAATGGTTTAATGAAGATTTTGGATTTGGTAAATTAATACAAAGGAAAAAGAGATACCCCGCAGCAATCAGCATTGAGAGTATTCTGACTGTACATCAACTTGGAACGTTGTTTTGATTATAACTGCTGATGGAGTTATGAGTTAAGTTAAATTTCAAGAGATTCAGACACTGAAACATTTATTAGTAAAAATTGCAAAGTTTGCTGTTTCATTGCAAGATAAGCAGAAGCCACTCTTCAATTTGCCGTGAGCGTAGCACACGTTTTAGTGCCATTTTTATCAAATGGACAGGCAATTTCTGACACGTTTTGATGAAACTCAAAAACTCTGAACTTAGGAAAGTTACTTTGCAACTTTGCACTTCGCACTTTTCACTTTGCAAATGATGTTCTTTTCTTACAAACTCTTCATAATCTGTAGAACCAGAGTTAAGTGAAATTTTAGAGCGTAAGACTCAAAATTATTCAATTAATAGAAATTGCTGGGTTAGTTCACTTTGCTGTGAGGGTAGAACTATGTTTCAGTGTAGGTTTTACATCAAATAGAGACAACTTTTTTAGGTGCAACTCATAAACCCTGCCCTTTGTAAATTTTCAGAAATGAAAGGCCAAAGTGTGTGTGTTGGTTACACTTTAAATAGACGTAATTTTGAGGCATATTTCGGGTCAACTAATGAGTTTCTTGGTTATCCCGCTTATTCATGAGTTGAGCAACATTTTGTCTACATTCACATTCCAAGCTTAAATATTTTCTAAGAAATTTTAGCGAAATACATTATTCCGCAACGACTGGCAAGTCACAAAATTTACCAAGAATCCAATTCGCTCCGCAGTTATGTGCACCACGCTCGTCGTTCAACCTTCGGCAAACATCTAAAAGTTTCACTAGAATTTTTCCCCCGCAACCAGGCAAATTCACTGGATATTTACCTCAGCCGCAATTTGAATGAAATTTTCCATTATTTTAAGCCTCGGCACACACACACTATGTACACCAGCTTAAGCCTTACCCATTCCGCACTAAACTTTATTACGTCGTCGTCGCGACGTATAACTCTCTTTTCGTCTGGGGCGTAGATGATGGTAGGTAGATGATTCGCCACACAATTCAAATCAATTTGATAGTTTCGTATTATTCGGGATCGGGTTCTTAGAATCGTAACAAATTATATTTTAAAAGTATTCTATTCCACGTTAACCACTCCCGAAGTATTCCGGGAATCGGATAAATTTAAGATAAAAAAAAATAATAATAAACAAATAGAGGGGGGGTTAGGAGATTTCTGGAAATGCCCTCCTCAGTATTAACCACCTCCATCGGTAACATTCTTTCTCTGCATTTGGTCCTCGCACATCACACAATATAAACATATTTGCCTTTTAGGATAGTGCCGGGGATGAGTGTAATTACGAAAAGTTTCCCTTCTTGGAATATCCCATTTATAGCTGTGTGTCCCGTGTACAGGATTCATGGGAATTCCAAAGGAGGAGATTGCTTGTGCGTTAAGTGCTCTTTGCGCCTCTGTCTATGTGTGTGCCATGGAATATCCTTCCATGTCGACGACGCACGTTGTCGTGATTGTTGGTTCATTCATTTTCGTTTAACTGGAATCCATTTTAGTTCGGTATCCAACCCTATATAGCCCACCTCTTCAACACGCTACACAAAGCAAATCAACCGACCGTTTCGGGGAACAACTCCCTCTATCTTGTTCCGAGCCCACCCACCCTCAAGCGCTATCTATCGCAACGGAAAAGGAAAATAATTTGCAATTGAAAATACTACCGCTCCCCGGCACTGCGCCGAGGATGTACTCTACACTGTGTGTGCTACTATTGCTGTCACCAGCCAGCTCCGCCGCCTGTGTATTCGTGGAAATCTAAATCAATTTCGGAAATTTTCAATATCTCGCGAGCCTAGCACTCTCCGTGCCCGCCTGCCGCTGGAGGCGGCGTTTATGACTGTTTTAGACGGATTTAAGAGAAATGTGTACACAAAGGAAATTCGTTTGAGCATCCTTCTGCATCCCACTGGCATGAAGCCGCGCGCCCACCACCGAACCCTGATGGTACTTAGGCGCCGGATTTTCCGAGACAATGTTTGCAAGAAGGTTTTTTAGAATTTACATAATCCACTTCGTACACATACGCTGAGCGCCAAGTTTTCATCTTGTCGTTTGTGGGTGGACGAGGCACGCGTTGCGTTGTGCGTCGTGTGACTCATCCCAATGGGAAGGTGGGAGTTCCATCTTTCGATAGGAATACCGACCGTACTGTGTGGTTTATTGGAAGACAAACGATTTCCAAGGCCACAATTGATCGTCATCTGAATGAGTTACAGTGGGGTGGAAAAGTTTGAAAATAGATTATGGACAGGTCCTTCAGTAGTTTATCATTAGAAAGCTTTTTATGTTTGACAGACGCTCGCTGGAGGTAGAGCCGTGTACAATCAAGCTCCACATGTAGTATAACAATGCACTAATCAGGTATTCTTCCCTCTCACCTCTTCCTAGTGATGTATCTAAAAAAAAAAATCTAGCGAAGTTTTCAAAAACTTCAATCTAATCCCTAGCATTTGGTTAAAAAGGGCCAAGTTTTTCGGGCCAGACTGTAGAAGTACGAGAGAGACGTCATATCACAGATCTACTTCAACCAGAGTACGCTGCGATTAAGCATCATTCGGCAAGAACGTCACCGACCTTATCTGGAATTCCTTGGAAAATCAAAACAATATAATCATCGCATCGCGCCCCAGTGATTCATCGGCTATTGTTCCGTCCATGTGCGCCTCTTAGGTTTCTTTTTTTCTTTCCTCCTTTTCTGTGGTATTCTTCGTAAATTTTGGAATTTTTTTTGGTCAGACAGCTTTGCTCTCAAGTCAACAAAGCGCAGGTTACATACGAGACCCAAAAACACACATCGATAGAACGAGGGAGCCAAAAAAGGGCGGGCGAATTTAAATATACAAAACCATCGCGCTCAACGATGAAATATGATCTCGGAGTTAGCTGCTGCTGCTGCTTGCTACCCTCATTCTTTTGTTAGGACGGAGGTACGCTAACGCTACACCTTTTCCCATTTTCGATTCTCAGTGCCAATTCTGTCAGATAATAATCTGCTGTATTATTCTCTGTCCCCTTCTGGTTGTGGTGCATGCCGAATACTTGGTGTGATGATGAAATGATTTGCGTTTCCCAAGAAATCGCATGCATGATCATCTTTTGTTCCGAAAGCAGATGTCTGGAGGAAGAAGAGTTTAGGCCATTGACGTGGTTTTCTCTTTGCTGTATAAATGTATGGATGTGCGAGGGTTGATCGACGATGATGATGAGTCATGACCGTGGACTGCGATGGTTAAATTTAATAGAATACAATTGATGGGATAATGAGTCACAGCACCGTGGTAAGTGACACAAACTCTATCGGCCTTTGTTATGTTCTTTCCCCTATTTTATAATAGAATGCAATTGTGCAATGGGGTTGACGCAATTCGGTTATTTTTCAAACTAACACCTGCTGGTAGTATAGCTCTTGACTCATTTCTAATTTATGGCTTATTAAGTACCTATTTTGAAGGTAATCGACGTACAAGTGGTATTTATGACTGATTTTTTAGCGCCTAGTATTTATATATGGGAACACCATCAACACAGAGTTTAGAAAAAACCATCTTGTGACTGCTTTAAATCCAAGCAACTTTCATGACATCTGATGGCGATGATAGCTCTAACTCTGATCATCACCTGATATCTCTATGAATCAATCAATCATGCACGAAACATACTTTGTGGGGTCAGTACTTCTTCGGTGCAAAAAACATATGTATTTAAGTACCAAAATGTTAGAAATAGAACATGAATTGGAGTAAACAAAGCCACAACAAGCCAAAAAAGACATTCCCCTAAGTACATAACATCTACATTCAGTTAGCACCTAAAACTATGCATCACTTTTCTAATTACACAGAAAAAGATAGTAGACAAACAGGGGCATACTGAAAATCCCGAGCTCCTTACCCTTTGTATGACTTAAGAACCCCTCTTACACTTATTTTAAAACACAACCTAACCTCCGAGAGCAAAATTCAACAATTTCTAGGTTAAATTCTAATGACAATAAAACAAAAACAAAAAACAAAATCCACCAATCAATTTCTAAGCATCTATTGTTTTGCCGAACACGTTCGATCATGCCTCAATGCAAAAACCTTCAAAAGATTTTAGATTTGGCATTCCTCCTGTGAAAACAAACAAAAATAGCAACCAGAAATGGACACCACCACCACCGGGAGAAGAAGGGAAGAGGAACTCAACAAAACAACAAGAGAGACACAATCGGACTCAAATTAACACACAGCACACAGACAACAAAAAGCAAGATAAAAAGGAAAATAAATCTCACAAAACTAACGAGATCACGTTTCTTGTCAAGGCTCCTACTACCACCACCCGCCTACACTCTTCTCCTCATCATAATAATCATCATCATCAGCTGCATGCTGCTGCTGCTGCTGCTGCTTGCTTCTACTGTATCCATCTTCATTCGTGTCGAAGCATGTTGACGCATGAGAGTAGAAATTTTTCTGTCGAAATCGAAAATTGGATTCCCACATTTGTTGGACGGGAAAAAAAGGGACCAACAAACAACAGGCAAAAAAAGAAGAAAAGAATTGGGCTGAACTCCCAACCCTTCATAGTCTCACTGTATGGGCGTGTGTGTTTTTGTGTGTGCCAATTTGCATCATGAATCAGGGTTTGGGCATGGGCTTGGGCGTCATCTCATCATCTTCGTCGTTGTCGGGTCTCGTCTCCTACACAATGTTTCCAAGTAAAAGATGCCTCATTTTATTATTGACTTATGATGCTTCCCTCCGAGAAGTGGTTAAACGAATTTCAGAGGAAGAGCGTCCCGCTATTTGCGTGTTAGCCTTAGTCACTTGTGTGTGTGTTTTTTGCCTTTCTTCGTATTTCTTCCTTTTTTTTGGATTTAATGATTCCAAGTGTAAAATTGGTGCATATGGCTTCTGGTGGTTGAGAGCAATAACGTCGTCATTGGGGCGTTGCCACCACCACCGCCGACGAAGGCATATCAAGTTTTCTCTCGCTGTGTTGTGAGGTTATGTTGAGTAACACTTTCCCATGCAGAAGCAGGTGATGATGGTGACTTGTCTTGAACCTCGTTTTTTTTTTTTTTTGCACTGCTGCTGGTTGGACAGTACACTTTGAGACGCAACGGATGTATAGCTTTGCCCAAGTGAACTCGCTTAATGGTAAACAACCGGCATGGGTTTCTTGGTCTGGTGCACATGTTGGGTGCATCTAGAGTTTATGGACATTGTCCATGCAAATATGCTTTTGTGTCGCGGCGTCATCCTGTGTTTAGATAGGGAATTCTTTTTTTTTAAAAAAAGGGGCTCATATATGTATGTATGCATCTATGCAAATGTGTATGTACTCAGATTATTGTTAGTCATGATGGTATGAATGTAAATAGTCCTAAAGTGCTTGACTTGATTTGAAATTCAAATTAGAAATGCTGTCATGGTGATGTGTGACATTAGGAAAGTGTTCTATAAAAACCACAAACCCGCATGCACCACTAATATAAACCGCCGCAACCATACTACTGCCACAAACGAGCACAGCGGATCATCAAAGGGTAACCATGACAATTCGACACTGAATAAAGCTGATTAGGCTTTAAAGTGATTTGGAAATCATACGAGTTATGGAGTCACTCGCATGGGATTAATAAAATTGAAGTGACTTGGACACCATCGAGTAACAAGGGATGTGGCAATTTTCGAATGGCACTAGAAGCCAGCATGGACGACCCGCAGCTCGATGCCAGATATGCGCCTACGTAATAATCCACACTCCGTACTCTTGTTTCACTTTTACAGGGGGCTGTCATTACTTTGCGTAGCTGGTTACTAAGTTCTGAATCTATCACTTCGGCTTTTCTTAGTCCTTTGTCTCTTCGTAGCTCCTTCCTCGTGCTTTCAAAGGGCAGATACTCATCATATTTACTTAAAGCCGCGGACTTAGCAAATTTAATTTGCTGCGTGTGCTCTGCATGTTCCTTTTGGTAGCCGCCATGTTCGAACGATGGTAGTTTCAGACCTCGCGTGCTCCCTTTGCTCTTTGCTCTCTTTATTCTCCCAAATTGATTGGGGAGAATTGTATGTAAGTATTTCATCCATTCATAACTCACAGTACTTTGTTCGCTTTAAGCACTTTCTAGCGAATTATTGTAGATATTGTTGGGACTTGAGTTTAGAACCGAACCAATGTGTGGCTATCTGCTGTCTTTTGCCGTGATAGCTTACCTGGTTTGTAACAGTGCTGCGAATCTTGCTCTTATTTCTTTCGTATTCCTGGTAAAGCAAGTTTTCACAATTCGCCTACGATAAGGGCTCCCGACCCTTGGAAAACCTCTGGCTGAGACGCGGCTGACTTCTTTCACTGCGATCCCAGGTAAGCTGCTTCTGTTGGAAGGCCAAGTTTTCCCCTACGACAGGTAGGTCTTTGTACCAGGTTTCGGTCTTCTTCGCCATCTTCAACGTGGGGTCCCTGGTTAAAAGATCCTCTTGCATTGTTGTCCATTCGCTCGATGTGACTGAACCATTTCGGTGTATCATGACTTTTAGGATACATCCACAAGCTGGACCTTGTATTTGTAAAGTATTTTTCGCTCGATGAACGACATTGATCTGGAGAACTTGTCGTCCCTGCAGAGTGGTCCTACATGCCATACCGACCATCAAACCATATGAGGACTCGATTTACGTTAGAAATTATTACCAATCAAAGTCAGAACTGCGCCTAAACTCCAATCACTTGATTGATACCTGTCAAATGGCTGATACTAATCCAATTAAAACTCAAAATTGCAAACACAGGCTCAAACAAAATTGGAATTCCTTGCTCAGAGTGGAGCCACTTTATTGGAAATTCCATCTATCAAAAAACCAACAACAATTTGAAAATCAAATCAATTGAACATAAATTACACTGCACAAAGAGTAGGTATAGTTTAATATCCTACATCAAGTGGCTCTCGATCCAAATCCAATTGAAAATTAATTATAACCATGCTAAATAAAACCAACAAAGCGCCGCGCCCGTCGCTCCCTCTGCAGAATGGTTTATCCTTTTTTACACAACAATAATGCTCATCAAACCGCACGCAGATAATTCGTAACAAAAAAAAAAAAAAGTAAAAATAATAATAAAAAACTTAATCCCTGCCTTCCATTCTATGCTGAAGGATAATCCTGCGGCACTAACTGAATGGCCTTAACTGTCTGTATCCTCTGCTGTATAGGTAGGTTGGGCTTAAATCCCACGTAAATACGGTTGTGAGCTTAATTGGATTTTCCTCGAAAAACTTTTCCCCGGCCATGGCTCTAGCTTCCATGTGCAACGGCTACCTATGATGCTTTGAGTGCTAAAGTCTGCCATTAATTAAGAGAACATTCACAGGATAACACACTGAATGTTGGGCCTTCTGCCATTGGGCTACACTACAACACACACAGGACGCAACTCAATGAAAATATAATTCCAGGAATGCGTGTACTCCATAAGGAAAATTAATTTTATTTTGCACAAATGCATATTGTAGTAGTGGTGTCGTGTCGGCGCGGCTCAGCTCAGCGACTCTGTGATGATGCTGATGATTGTCATTCCCTGAATTCCTTATCACTGGTGAGTTGGTGAGCTTGTGGGTGGTGGATGATGGGTGGCAGTTAGAGGCGATGGAAATTGGATAGAAAAAGGAAAATCAGAGTGAAATTTCCCAGCCATTGTGTCCTGTTCTTGGAATACTGAATCAATTTTCTTTTTGCTACTGCGTATCCCTCAAGCTGAATTCGTTTAGATCATCGCATTGGTTTTATTTTTTTATTTTATTTTATTTGCTTGCGATGGTGATGTTGATTGCGTTGTGTGTGATGATGTTCTTGTGATTTTCGTTTCTCGTATAAAATTTGGTTATTTTCCTGAAGCTTCTTAGAATCGGGTTACTATGACCGGCATTCGTGGGAATTTCAAAGACTCTAAGAAGAGATATCCTACTGATTGTCGAAACAAGAATATAAAGAGGAATATATACATACATACATATGTATATAAAAGCCGGGTTGGGGATTTTCAAAGAAACTTGCTGTAAATGAAAGGTCTTTGTTCGGATTAGAGTAGGTTTCTTAGAAGCGACTTACTGAAGACAACACATGGCAGCCATCTTGAGCTTTGTTTTTTTTTTTTTTTCTACTTTCAGAGCACGAGGCAAAAACATAGCCAGTAGGTTCATATGCACGAAAGGAAGGAAGCTTAGCTTTATAATGGAAATGCAGAATAAATTTAAACTCATTTGAAAATATATTCCAGCATTTGTTAGTCATAAGGATGTAAAGTACGTTTTCAGAGAGGTGCACAGATAGTTATGCAGTTTGCAGTATTATTTTAACCACATCTGAAGGGTATCGAGTTATAACAAGGAAGACACAAACTTACATAACATTTGTATAGATACATATAACTGGGCATCATAATACACAAGTTTTTGTAGTGAGATTTCAAAATAAAAGGAACAGGGTACATTACAAATAGTAAAAGTATTTCAAGGGACACATTTTCAAAGAAGCTTTTTCACTTTCATTACAGTGGAAACACACTGGCAAGCGAGATGTTGAAACTCTGCGAAATTTTTCGAAACAAGAAACACTAGAGGCATTTGTGTGATTATTGCTTTTGCCAAGGCAATGGCTAGAAATACCCTAGAGCGAGTCTCTTGCATTTCAAAACTTAAATCGACCCAATTTTGTGTTGTTGTGCTAGCCAAAATAGCCAGAGCTCTGCTGCTTTTTTCGGAGCGAAATTGGAATCACGAAATCCTAAGGGCTCTTCTTTTTACGTGTAGCTAGGCAATCTACTTGCACCTAAAACACAGAGTAAGTAAGCTACAGCCTGAAGCTTTTGGACAGATTTTGATCAAATTTCACAAGAGGAGAAATTTTGTTTTAGCCCTAATATTAACGGCACTTAACTTAAGGCCAATTTTACAAAAAATACAATTTTCTTGAAGACTGCTCTAACGATTGTGACTAAATCTGATATTTGATCTAGATTGAAAAATTTCAATCAAATGACATATAAAATTTCTTACCAAACTTGTAAACTCAGCTAAAAAACATAAATTTACTTAGAAAAGAATTGGCCAAAAACACCTTCAACGATTTCGTTTGACTTCCGCACAGAGACTAGTGCAAATACGTGGAATAAGATGAAGTACTACATTTTGGCTAAACATTTTGTAACGCTTTTTACGGTCAAATTGGCTTAAAGACGATTTTCTTGAAAACGGATTAACCGCTGAATTAATATTACACTCTAAAATTTGTACAATATGTTATAAATAGCAAAAGATAAAAAATGACTTACAATATTTTGAACCGAAAGTGCGTGTAATGGTTAGGGCTAAGGATTTTCTCTAAATTTCATATTCAGACTTGTTCAATAAAGTCCTATAAGGTGGCATACCACGTTTCAGGCCAAAATTGTTAGCAATGGAACTTTGCTTAGAGCCAACTCAACTGCATATGAAACGAAAACCTATAGGTGCCTGTTTGAACGACCCAACTTTATTTGTTTCAATGCACTCTCCGAATGGAAGGAACTTTAAACCACTTAAATTCTTGGAAATCCACTAAATTGCTTTTATTTAATGCCCCTCGAAACCATTATTAAAGCGCCACTTAACTGAAATGAAATTTCAAGTATTAGTGCATTCCACTGACGCCAAAACAAATAGGTAGATTGTTTAGTTACTCTTCAAATGACAGCGTTCGATACTTATCGTTACCGATAAACAATTACTCATGCTCATCATCATCCCCGTTGGCCGCACTGGCCAACCACTGGCCCCAGTTTCCTTACCACAAGCAAAACAAATTCGTATGCATTAAAAAGTAAGCACCCACACTAGTGAAATTAGCATTTCACGTGCTGTCAATCGATTAATCTTTTGCGTTCTTCCGTTTCGACGGAATTCCGCTTATCAATGTTTATCATGTGGAAAATGTAACCACAAGCCGCAAACGAGGAATGCACATACACATAAGCCCCACACACCCACACTTGACCATTTACAACTCAAATGGTTAACACTCATACTGCCTACCGACATCGGTCATCGGTGGCATCGAAATGTTTCGCATTTCACAGGAACTATATCGATTTCATTTGAATTTTTTGATGCGAATTCAAATTAATAATCAGGCTTGGAGTGAATATAGCGGTTTCTTAGTCCCCATACACAAGTGTGTATGTGTGTTTGCATTTATGTAACAAATTGTTTTCTCCTGGGTTTTTTTTCTCATTTCCGTCATCAGGTACAAATCAGTTTCTTGGAAAAAATTAAATTAATATTACACCCTTCTCCTGGTTACCGAGGTGATAAACGCAAACAATTCACAGGAATTGCCAAAGGAATTTACGGCGAATTGAGTGAATGTCTGTGTGTATGGACACAGAAATCCCCATCTAGTGCACACACATCACCTGAAGGAGGAAAAAAAAAACATACCGCGAGAAATTTGATAGTTTTGCCATTTTGTGCTTCCTCCATTGATCACTGTAGGTGTGTTTGGGCTGTCTGTGTTAAAGGATTGCATTTCAAAATTGCGCCGAATGGTGTGAAGAGAACAGAGAGACGCAAGGGTGAACTCTCAAAGGATATTAAATTCCAAGTGCACTGCCAGTCGCATTGCACTTGAATTGTGTGGGAACGAAACGCTCTTTATCCATTGATCCGGTGCCGGTCGTGTGCTGTGTTGACACTACGTGGGTGATGACATGCAATCTAGAGACTGATGTACTCACAGGAGAATGTCATTGCTGATGGCGGTAGATGGTGTGGTGTTTATTGGTTTGACAGCGCGCTGATGAATTTATATCCAATAATTCGAAGGTAATAGGGTGAAGGGTTGTTTGTTTGTTTTAACGAAATCAGGGCATCATATTTGACCACCATATGAAGATTATCAGAGCGTATATTCAAATTTGATAGTTTCCTTAGGATTTAGACCAAATTGTGATTCAATGGCATCATCCCCATCCAGAGGAATGGATGTAGTTCAAGGTTTAAGTTTCGCATAACACGTTGGAAACTAAAAGCCTAAAACTCTTGACACCTTGCTGGACAACGCAGCAGCATTTTAGAAGGAGTAAACAAGTTGTTGAACTTAAAACTTGTCCAAGGTATTAGCCGGAGTCTGTCAGTATTTTTTTGGTTGAAAAAGTTTCCTGTTTCAACACTTTCATCGTTACTTCTTCTTTCAAAGTTTTTCTCCTATTTAAAGTCAACAGTTTAAAGCACTTTCTTTAGGGGTGGACCAGGACAACTCCAAATTGATGAAAGAAAACAAATGTTTACCTGTTTAAGACCCCAAGTGCTTAAATCCTCACGTTCACTAGTTTCACTATAAATTGGCCAACTTTTCAAAAGGCAATATTCATTAAATGTTCAGAGTACTTTTCCCACCCAAAATGACACTCTCATCAGGCAGAAACAAACTTTTAATAGTGTACGCTGTAAACAGAGTCCTCCACAAACAAGGGATACCATATGCTGCCGCAGGCGAACATACCATCATCCCCCAATGCAATCTACCAACTTCATAAATGTCATTCTCATGATGACACCAATTTTCTCATGCTGGTGACAACTTTATGTCTACGTTCAACGTGTGCGATGGTGACAAAATAAACTGACCTTTTTTTTTTCTGCCCCCTGCTTTCCAGCAAAAACACGTCATTAGATCCGCAAAACTTTGTAGGTTTTCTGATGTTTCAGGTATCCTTTACTTGCAAGTTGATCGTTACCTCGGCTAAGTCTCTTGTTTTATGTATTGTTGGCCCAACAACTGTGCAACATGGGTGTTGCATTTCATGAAACAACCCTTTTGTTGCCCTCAAGGGAGGGATGTTGTGTATATTCAACAAGAACAATAACAACAGCAACAACACATATTGCCTCGTATGTAGCTGCTGAATTTTTATGAATTGAAAATATTCACCTGCCTTGAAGGAGCGAGTGTGTTTGTGTTTAACTTTGTAATTGGATACCAGAGCTGTTATGGGATACGCTCGAGTGATGATAAAACTCTCTTACTTTTGCCAGAGAGGAGGGGTGCACAAAAAACCCCCCAAATGAATTCGGATGAGATATAGTGTCACTCACGTTATTATTGTGAATCTGCTCGTTGAGGGCTTCATGGGTGTCAATTCTCAGAATAAGAAAGTACCTAGAGTTTATTTTACATTTGAAAATTGTGTTTCTGGGAAAATGTACCCATGCCGTGGATGGGTAAATAGTAATGAGGTGAAATTATATTTTTTAATTTGATATGGGACCTTCCATATGGTGCCAACAGCACAATTCATAGTGTGAACTCTTTGCGAAAAAAAATAAACTTTTAATGAACCTCAGGCGCTTAAAGCGTGTCAACTGGAAGGTCGCCCTAACACAGAGTAATATTTGCAGCAATGGCATTTGAACCTTCCCGTGGGGCATTCTATAGAAGTACTTCCGTGCTCATTGTACTATCAAATCACTTCAGATCAGTTTAGGACATTTTGAAACAAGAAAAAGCGCCTTCGCGATAGAAAGCAACGATTGCCAAGTGTCCGCATTAACAAGAAAGTAGGCGATACTTCAGGTACTTTAACATTCCTCCTAGAGTTCATTAATTGGACTCACTTCTTTGTAAAACACATTCATTCCTAATTCTGATGTTAAAAGCATTCAAAATGACTACATGGATGGATGATGATTTCAGCGAGTTTTCCGAGGACTACAAGCCTCATTACTTCGTCACTTGATCTTCCTCCGAAACATATTAAAAAGCATATTCTTCTTTAGAATAATCCAACTAGGTAATATGCAAAACTTTTCATCACGCTTTACGAGTAACAATAGAGCGATGATGTTCACATGACTATGACACTGCGCTGCTGTCATCAACTGACATCATAAGTTTCCATCAGCGTGACGCGTTGAATTTTACTTTTAATCTCCTCAAAGTATCTTCAAAGGAATAAGTTTTTAAATTAAAATATAATCTCCTTCAACATTTTCGCATCGTCGCATTTGACGGACTCTAAGGGAGGAAAGTCGTTTAAGTTCCCAACTATGTACATCAAGTGCACAGGGAATGGTGAGATAATTCATGGAAAAATTCTCTTTAACAAAAAACTTGATGTGGGTAGACGCCATAACCATGGCCAGGAAGGAAGGAAGACCTTTGACTATACTTTTCCATATGTAGAGTAGATAGATCCTCCTTGATGGTAAAACACTAAAATTAAGTAGGTATCCCTATACATTGAACAACAACTCCTCCAACCTGACCTTCAGTAGGTACCCATAAGTTCTACTGGATTTCCTCAGAAACCCATCATCGTGTTTCAGTTCACTTCCTGGAATGGAAATGGAAGTTTTTTTCCAGGTCAGTCCTTTGATTTTATAATGATTATGGAGAAAACACAGTGTTTCCGGGAATACATTGGCATCGTCGTCGTCGTCCTCATCGTAGTAGGATATTGTATTTGTTTTCACGGTTCAATTCACTCGCAAGGGCTGATGTGGGAAGGAGTTTCCTCCTTAGATATACCTACACCCTGTGTGTGTCAAAGAATTCCTTGAATTATTCAATATCAAGGAAAAAAGCCATCCTTTTTTTTTTCGTATTCCCGGACTTTTTCGTGACGAGTTCAAGGATGATGCATGCGCTTTGCGGAAGAATTGGATTGAAATTGGATTCTCAAAATCCACCATTGAATTGAATAAATACGAATAAAGTTAAAAAAAAAGTAAAAAAAATTAGGTGGGTGCTCGGAATTGACTAAGCTTTGGCAAGTGGTTGATAGGGTAACACACACGCAGACGAATACAAACTAGAGAGCGAAGGGAAGTCGATTAGACGAGTGAACATTTGTGCTTCACTGGGTTGCTTCAGTTTGTTGTTTGTAAAACAAATTGGTAGTTCAATTCAATCATGTGTGCAATTTGATTGACATGTACGTCAAGTTAATTTTATATCTCGTTGGGGATTTCTATTTTTTCTTTTTTTTTTTTTTCAAATGTGTAGGTGGTATGTTGAGATAAAAATGGAATTTTGGTAGGATGAAATGGATTTAGAAAACTGTCGATACTTTAGGGAATTTGAGATATTTTACGAAGCAAGGCGTTTTTGCATGCACCTACTGGTACCTATCTCCAACCAATAGTTTATCGAAAAACAATCCTTAGGCTACAGGAGGTCCATTTAGACTGAATAACATCTGTCACTCGCAAATTACTTCAGGCTATCTTTTTTGAACTTTCCGAGAGAGGGAGCACATCTATTTATGTGTATTACAAAACCAAGGATGCGTTTGACATCTGCATTTTTCAGATCTCTGGATGGTCGAGGAACAAATGCCTTAGGTGCAGTAGTATTCATTTAGAGACAACAAAGTCAATGAATGATGAATGATTGTTGTATCACTGTAGATTATTTAGAAGTGAACCCTAGCCAAAATTTGCTTGTGCATTTGACAGGTTGCACTTAAATCGCATTGAATACTGTTGTTCTTTCATATGTTGTTCTTTCTTTGCTTTTTGATGAGCCAAAGTACAAAATGGTTAAGGGTTCAGTTCTACAGAAATGAATCTCAGATAGATTACTTAGTTAAGCTAACTGGAAATCAAATACGACATTCGACCATCCTTTCTAGATATTTTCAGCCATGTTCCCACTAGAGACTACATCAAACTATATCTAGACTTTAAAATGTCATTTCCTTCAGCTTATCCTGGCAGAAAAGAATAAAAATGGCTATATACCGAAGAGTTATGGATCAAAAATATACACGACTTCCAGACCACAGCAGTGTTTTTCAAGCGGAGGTTCTGGCTGACAATTGCCGCCCGTGAGCAATGCCACTAGAAGGTATTGCCTTAAAAGCAATTCCTGCTACTTGAATCAGATCCACGCTTGTGAAGTGATATCGCTGAAGAGTTTAAGGTTCTTGGAACACAGCACAAGATTTTGCTCCTGGGTACGAGAGTGTCCCCGACAATGAAAAAGCAGATGAATTAGCAACGAAAGGTTCATTCACTAGAAGATTGACTAGAAAAAACTGATTTCTTTGTAAACATCTCACTCTGCGTTCCAAGGCTAAAGGCAGAGAAACTATCCAGGAGAGCGGCGAACTCAAGGTGGAATTTTATGGAAACTTGAAGCATTGCAAGAGGACTTACTATTTCATTGTAAAACCTTAGTCACAAAAAATGTGCATCAGCCACAGCTCTTATCACAACCCTTTCCAAAAACCCTCTGCGTTAAGGAAACAAAATGACATCATTAAAACTTCTTATTTCTTTCACTGCACTAAACTATGAATAAAATTTAAGACAATTTTTTTTTTTTCCGTTTTACACTCATTTACTAAAGTTATACCTCACCTATACGTGCATAATTCAAAGTTCCTAATGAGTAACTAGAACTCACTCCCACAAGTATGAAGAAGAAGAAGAAGAATAGTAATTATCTTCACGCTTGAAACTTCTACAACCTACCCACCAACCAACCCTCTACTACCAGAATCAATGTCATAGCAACGTCAAGTCCAGTCTCTCTGTTACACAGACTAAAGCCACCCATAATAAAGGTCATCTCAAGAATTTCCAGTTACACAAAGCAATTAACCTAGATTCTATGTTTTAATGTGCGCACAAGGTTTGCCTCATTGCGTTTCGTAGAATCAAGACAAAACGAAGGCGAATATCTCTCAGATTCATCGGTCTATGGATTCCTAGAAGTGTCTCTCTTTCTTTCTTTTTTTTTTTTCATTTGACTGGAACCATGATCAAGAGATATTGTGGCAGATTTGTTTTTTTCTATTTTTCTTATATCATTCGACACCACTCGCCATTGCCAATTAAAATATCACGAAAAGTAAATGGAAATTGAACCTCTTTCGTAGAAAGATTCATTTGGCAAATGGCTGCGTTATGGTAACCCAAAACTAATTAGTTCCTAATTAAAATTTCCAAAAATTTCAGAAAAAGACCAACGAAATTATGAACACAACCCGGGGATGGAAATACAAAAAAAAAAAAAAAAACTTCATTACTTATTATGGAACTTCTGAGAATTTACAGAGGCAAAACCACAGAAATGATTGTGACGAGTCGTCGTACTGAACTGACACACAGAGTGTAACCTATTCGAGGAAAAGGAAGAGAAGAGAATCTAAAATTGAAGGGTTGTTAGATGAAAGTTATTGGCTGTTGGTTTCTGGAAATTTGTGGTGAAATATTTTATGAAACGAGATGAGATGTTACACGCTCTGGGCAAACAATAGCAAGAGGATGGATTGAGGAGCCGGCAATGACAGCAATAGCAACTTGTATGGGGTTTTCTCTTTAAGACGTTTAATAAACGTACACTGTAACATGTACAATAGGTTAGATGTCTACAGACGTCACATAGGACATTGTGTCCACGTGCCTAGGCCCTGTCAGTCAAGCTAGAAATCGTAAAGTTGAACATCTGACAAATATAGGAGTATTTCTGTGCATTTTTAATAGCAATATGCATGTTCTTTGCAGTAGTCACCAGTAGTCGGGGGAGTCACCGGTTACTCGGGAACCTTTACCTATCTCCGAAGTGGTCTGAAGATTAAAACTGCCTGAAGTGGCTAAGTAGGCGAGTCACTAATTCAACTCTTAACTGTCAGAGAACCGTGAAGCTAGATTGTACAAAAGGAGTGAGTGCCACATAACTCTTTTGCAATTGGCATTGGCTGCTGATGCAGCCTAGATCACCGTGAAGGTAAGGGCTCCATAAGAGTATAGAAAATAAAATTAGTTCAGGATCAGCTCAAGGGATGAATGAGAATTTTCCTACGGCTTTGTTCCAACTATTCGCTAGCAAGAATAAAAAAAGAGTCCAAAAATGGCAAACAGAAACCACGACTCTTAGAAGAGACGAGATCGTTTGATAGTGACAATCGAGGCTTTATCTGTGTGCCTTGCAATCCACGTAGTTCCACGTAGTTCAATGTGAGCAGTCCTCCTTGGGTTAAAAAAAAAAGTCAGCTAAAACAAAATCGGATCGCACTCACCAGCAGAAACCTACCTAGATGTATAACTGTTAAGTTTCTTAAGGATTTTCTAACAAATTCGCATCTCAAGCGAACAAAATGAGCCATGAACCAATAGGTACAACCATACAATGTCGGGAATAGCAGTGAATCACACTTTCGAAAAATCCATAACTAATCACATGATGCAATGGAACCCGCAGGATACTTACGGTTCGGGAGAACAGTCAAGAAGGACGCACGATAACAAGACAAGACATAGGGAGTGCTAAAGCACAATACCAGAAACTGCACACGGTGGTGTATTGGTTCTATTGAGGCTGTAGAACCCACAAGGATATTCAGGACAGAAGTGAGTAAGCGGATTCACGCTGTCTAAGGACACTCTGTATTTTCAGCATATGTTTGTATGTCGTGTCGAACTAGCGAGCTGACACTCGACAGCAATAAAGTTGATCTAATTTCCAAAAGAATAAATTTGATGGCATAACGCTACAGCAAAATTCCTTAGTCACACTCAGCATTGAATGCATTGAATGCATTTCGCCCTTGGAGTCGAACTCAGCGGTATGGAGCAGCGGTCTTCTTAGCCCCTTGGATGGCAATTTTGTGTAGAATGGTTGAAATGTGCAAGGATGTAGGAAAGTGGTTAAATACATTAGACTGTCTGACATCAAGTCCTGACATCAATCAGAAAGTTTGGCAAATCGTGTATGCCACTAACCCGGCCTACTGGTATCTATAGATAAGGCATATCCTTTCAAACCACATTTCCGTCCCTCAGCTCTTCCATTTCAAACTCCCGCCACCCATTGCATACAAGCAAAAGCCGATACAACCATTATTGCCTAAAGACATGTACAGATTAATGCTGTTACCAATAAATTGCAATAATTGTGGCTGTGAAATTCTATTTAATTCTAATTAGATTGCGTCAACACTGCAGCATCAATAATAATAATTATTCATGCATCCAATGAAAAAGTTTCCCTCAATTTAAAAATCCATTTCATACATCTGCTTGTGTATAGTGTATTCCATCAACTCTAACGATGATAACGTTAACTTATAACAGACAATAGACTGTTGCAACCGCATATCTCAAATTTTAATTAGCACGAAACCCATTTGCATATGTATTTAGTTACCTAAAATGCACAATCCATTGAACAATCAAATCTAATCAATGCCACACACACATGACCACAAAAACGTATTTCATGCTACTAATTCAATATTTACAACAATTTCATGTTAATTAAATTATTAACGTCCAAACGAACTTTAGATACAAAACAACAAAATGAAATTAAAAGATAAAATAGAATAAAAAAAACTAGATTGCCTAATCCATTTGCATTTTGTAGATACAACAACTAACTCTCGCTCATTGGATTCGATTGCGTTCAGTGAAAGCCGCGTGCATCTGCATAATGTCATCGATTGTAATAAACGTATCCAATCATAATTAGATACACCACTGGTGGCATATAGTATGCCGCAGCACGTCCCAAAGCTTAAAATCTGATGAAATTCTCTCTCTCTTTCTCGATTTATCTCTAGTCGGATTAACTGCATGCAGTTGGCCTGGGAAAACTTTGTCCCAGAAAAAAAAAACGAGAAAAAATTAATGTTTTTTGAATGTTATTTCACGACTTGAACGCGCCCAGAACCGGAGTGCAACACAAAAACAAACAAAAGAGATGCTAACGAAGGTCTTTTTGGACATAAGTTAGCTTTTGCCAGCCACTCCCCCTGCGCGCTTTGGCTTGAAGTATCTTTAAGCTATCGTATGTTGTGTGTGCTGTGGTGCAACAATTCTGAATGCCATGGGAACTAAAATCACCCAATTCACACAAAAGTGAAACGCGTGACACCGCTGCTGACGATGATCATCATCTCATTATCGTGCCTCTGGGAAATTATTATGTATTTCTTCGTTTTATTGTCTATTAGTGGACGAAACATAAAAATTTAGTAAGCAAACGCCCACGAGCTGGATTTGTTTTTGTTTGGTGACATTAACTTGAGAAATGTTTTGTTTTGCATTTCAAATGAACGAAGGGCAATACACACAAGCACACACACTGCTATTTTTGGGCTTAGTTTGACACCTGCAATTTGTTTATTTGGATGGACCGTGTGAAAATTTACGAATTCAGTGTGCCAACGTTGTAACACCGGTTGGTGGGGTTAATGGGCACAAATTAGCATTCGATGGTTTTCTTCTGGAAAAAAAAAAACGACGGCCAACGACCTCTGGTGATTGATGAGAGGAACCAGAGTTTATATTCACTCGAGCTCAATGGAAATAAACGTACGCTACAGAGACTAATGCACCTTAGAGGTGTCCTAAAGGTACATACACTTCCTCAGGAAGACTTGCCCAAATATTACACAAAGCTCCACAAGATTACTGTACATGTTCTGCGATGTCTACGAATTCAAAAAACGATCGTTATAAAGGACTCAAAGCATGATTGTCTACCAGCGCTATGTCACTTTCAGTAGAAACAAGACCCTAGGAAGAAACTTCTACACCGACCTAGAGGACCTTTTCAACACACCAACAGAATTAATAGTCGATTCAAGCAAAGTACGAGGCATACATATGTCAACATATAGATCTATAGGCACAACCATACGACGACGAAAGTGGCAGTGGATTGGTAACACTCTCCGACAGATCCATAGCTAGCCAAGCGATGCAATGGAACCCACTTACCCAGGATGGTAGGATACGCGGCGGTGGCGCAGAACAGTGGAGAAGGAAGCACGGTAACTGGGAAAGAGTTGGGGTGAGCTGAGGCATATTTCCAGAAGCCGCACACGTTGGCGCGTAGGCGTTGTAGAGGCCCTATGACCCACAAGGGGATACAGGATTTAAAGAAGAAAGAAGAATAATATAGATCCACTTCCGCAAGAACTAAAGTAGCAAGCAACAAGTAGCCGCGACTGTCTAACACATGCCCAGTTCATTTGGGGTTGAAACTACAAATAATATTCAAGTTCGATGATTACTTTCACGATTTCTAATCGCAGAGGAGGTTTAGTTACCTGGAAAGAAGGTATTAAGCAGCATGTTAACCAGCGATTTGCACAGAACAGTTGAGTAGGTGACAAATTCCTTAAGACAGAGTTAAAGACAGCTAAAACTCCTACAGAATTTCGATTTGGGTGAATCGCCTCTGACAGGGTGAAACAATGTAGAACACATTTAAAGTAAAGATTGATACAAACTACGAGTAAACCCCTTTTACATTCCTTGGCACCGACTACCGATTTCACAGAAACACTATCTCTAGCAGGATAAACTCCGCCGCCCAAAGAAACTGTAAGCCTCTCATGCATCACACTACACAAATCCTCCAAAGCAATAGGAAACCCAAAGTGACATTTCACCGCAATATACAATTCTTGAAACTTTATCTCCTTACATCGCTAAAACCCAGCATTTGTAACACACCTCTTCTACGCCAAAAGATTAATTCTAATTCAAAAAAGCATGTTTAATTACCTTCAACATTCCAATAGGCATTAAAATACCTATCTACACGTTCAAGTTTGTTTTCAACTTTAGCTCGAAACTAATCCGTCATTTCCTTCTCATCTTACCAAACCATACCTTGTTAATCCCTCCACTTTGCCATTTCACCAGAATCAAAAGGAGTACACAACCAGAAATAAAGAAAAAAGACAAAAGTCCTCCTCATACCGGTCTTAAGTGCACACACGATTACTTCTCGGGGCTCCATTGCTTGATTTTGACATGATTGAGTGTGCCCCAGAATTGCACTTGAACGGCGGGACAACAAGAAAAAAAATAAGAAGAGAGAGACCATAGCTCCAAGACCATCATCTCATCAGTTAATCCGACATATGTAATGCAAGAGGCTTAAAACTTCCCGAGAATCCGGACGATTGACATAAATAATGCTCTCAAGTAGGGTGTTCCTCTTTCTCTTGCTTTTTATGCGTTTGTATATAAACCCCTGGCTTGTAGTGGAGGATGGATGAAGATGAAGTGGCCCAAGGGTGATGTGGGATTTAATTTCAATTTTCTTCACAATTTTCCACTTTGCTCTCCATTCATCCAGCAACAGCCCTGTGGTGGTGGTGGTGTTGGGTACATCATTTCAGAAGATGCCTTTTTGGTTGTACATATTTTTTTTGTAGGTACCGGTACCATTGGGTGTCTGGCGCTGACACTAAACCAAGAAATCAGACGGCGGTGGGCACAGGGCGGGTAGACAGATTATAAACTGGAGGTTAAGGTGGTGAGACTGAGATTCTAATTGAATTTGATTTGGTTCACACGAGATACGAGGGCGACACGGGGTGAAGCAATTTATTGCGGTGCACGATTGGTGTTTTGCTCTTGCTGGATGGATGCTCAATGAAACCTCACCAGATGTGTCAGTAGGAGGATTCAGTACTTGTGCTGATGATGATGTTCGTGTTGATGATACCAACGCAAAAAGTCAATGATGGATGAGAGAACGAGACAAGATTGAAGGGTAAAGCAGGCAGATTGCGGGAATTAAGCTTTTTAATCAGAAATTTGAATGACAGCTGAAAGGATGTGGTAATTTGCATCTTAACGAGGAAATATCGTAAATTAATTACACTTGGCTTAGCATTTCTCACATGTGAGAGAGCAGGAAAAAAAGTTCATTTTTTCCCACTCAAAAGGAGGAGGGTCTTACGCAAGGGAAGGGGTAAGAACTTGTCACGACTTGCTTGCCAATACGTCCGCGTACTAAATCCTTCCTCTTAATAGTGCAACCAATTAAATTTCCACCCGCAGAATCAGGTTAAAGTACTTTCACTTTGCCCGACCTCAATAGCTCTCAATTTAATTGCAATTTCTCATTACCATTTTGGCCAACAGGCTGCCAAAAAAAAAAAAAAAAAGCAAAAATTCTCTAGAAATAGTGAAAGTGTATCTAATAAACACAAAAAAAAATATTCGTGCGCTTGTTACCACTTTTTTATAATTAAATCAGCGTCTATTAAAATACGAAACAAAACATAGTATTGCTTGTTTGCACGTAGAGCAGCAGACCTAGAGGCCACCGCTCATTACCATATACAGCGCACACAGTCGAGCCAATGAACTTGGGCAAAGTTTAATATAATTACCTATTCCCTTTTATTTTTTCGTTTTTTATTTACTTTCATTTAAATTGCCTTTGCCTCTGCTCTAGGGGTAAATCTTTGCGTATCTACGTAAGAGTATTAACATTTTGTTTATTTATTTAATCTTGACGCACAAAGTGTTTCCGCGCGCAAAAAATAAAGTTTAAAAAGTTATACTTCATGAGAAGTGATGCTTGCTTGTCGTAACCTTGTTTTGATTACTTCGAAGAAATAAACTTGTGATCTTGTTTAAGGATGTTCGTAAGTAGTTCATGTGAAATATGTTAAAGTGGTCTATTTTTTGTTTTTTTTTGCAAGAAAGTCTATGAAAACGAAAGAGTGAAGTAAGTTTGTTTAATTGCTTTTAAGCGCTAAAAATAGGAATCGGTACACTCTTGATTTTGAGATCAAAGCTAGTAATCCATCAAGATAAACAAGAATTTGTGTCTTGGTATTTGAAACTTAATAATTATTCTCCATGGGTGATTTTCAAATTGACTGGGGAGCATTACATATGCGATTTTTGCATTCGTTTGCAATTCACAGTATTAATTTGGTAATTTTAAATATGATTGGGACTAGAGCAACGAGCCTTCCATTTAACGACCGACTTCATTCCCACTACATCGTTGCATACCGTGGAAGAAACTACCACTACAGCCACTAAATATTTCCTTACAGGCCACATCATTCAAATATGATATTTAACCATGGAGGACAAAATGACTCACGAAAACATGAATCATATTTGAAGGACGTGGCAGTCAATGTCCTAAATATACCAAATAAATAATTTCGAAGAACCTGAATAGCTACTGAGAAACAAAAATCTATTAAAATATTATCCCAAACCAAAAATAGCTTTGGATTTCGAATTCTCGTATCGGACTGTACACGTAGGAAGTGAAATATTATTACCCGATGCAACAACCAGACGCAAACCGTACAAATGCGAGTAAAATAAACTATACGTGCTGCAGATGGGTGGCCTGGCCATACAGAGAAAATCGTTCTCACTATTGTTTTATAAATTAGCTTTTGTATATTTGTGTGGTGCACAACTGAGCACTTTGTCTAGTTAAATGGACGTTGAGTACATCTAGGAAGCTAACAAGCTTTGTGGCTGTCTTAGAAATATACGAATACGAATAGTATAGTACCTCGACAGGACAGAGTAGCGCAGTCAAGCATACCACATCCTTTTTCTCTGGTAGCGAATATATGTGAGAATAAATTCCTAAAGCTAAGCGTAAGATTTCTGGGCACTCAATGTTACAAGTAATTAGCTTACTTAATAGCTAGAGAAGAGAGGTAAATTGTATTTGTCAGACGAAGCAAGACGAAGCAAAGACTGCAATACGTTGGATGTGGACAGCATATCACGGGGACCAAGTCTAGCTAACGTATTCAAAGATGGGAGTGACAAAGATTATTTTATGGGATTTCGTGGCACTGGGGTTTCTTCTAAGAGCAGAATTAGGGTCACCGAATCGAGATTACGCAGAAATTACACTATTGAGGCATGATCGTTGCAAATAAAGTACTTCCCTGAGGCTGTGGAGGACGTTTTTGAAGAACTGATATTTGCTTCATTGAGCTCGAGTTAATTTTTCTGACACTAGATAGAGAATTCGTTTAGTTCGCGATGAAGAAGAAGAGTATCATCGACATAGCCTGTGAGGATAGATATCACGAAAGAAGTACATCAAAAAGGGGTCTTAAAAGGTTTGAAATCCTATCAAAAATGTATACCTACGTAACATAGACATAAAACAAAATTATAAGGCACTCACCGTTTCATTTGTACTACATGTTCTGGCTTTATTGTTGATAATTAGTAGAATTTTCAATTATTTGTTGCACTGAAGATTAATCAACCGCGCACTCGAAACGCGGAATAAAAATTATTCACGGAATTGATGTTGCAGGGGCTAGGGATATTTTTGTTAGAGACCACTTAAAAGAATTGAATATTAACACTTTATCAAGAAAAAGACACAAGATTTCACTTTGAGGGCACATCATAGCATGGGCTTATTAACAAATAGATACGATGAATGGAAAGGCTTTGATTGGACTACAATTTTTACACAACGATTTCGTCGCGAGTAATAATAAGACAACTCTTAATCAATAAGGAAGGCAATGCCACGCACAAAGGCCACTTTTATAAGACGCTTCTGTAGAACACTTTTAAATTAAAAAAGACCAGCACTTTCAAGAAGATTCAATCTACGGTATGGAAATAGGGGCTTTGAAAAACGCGACAGGGGCACAATTTTAAAGCACAAACGACCGAAAGAGCCGACATACCAAAATGGCCGAAAACCGATTGCATATTTTTGCGACTTAGAACTAGAAAAAAAAAACAAGGGAAAACGCATTCAAATTATTTAAATTAACACCCGATTTCAACAACTTCGGAGTTAACACGTTAATTCACCAGGTAAAGTACACCGGAGTACATTTTTTCCCAAATAAAACATTTGGCCAAGCCTTTCAAGAGGATGCAAACTTTGCCGCAGTATATTCAAATTTCGAGGTGAGTTCCACCTGAAATTAATTGAAATAAACCATCAACATATGCTTAGGAACAATTTGAAATAATTTAACTACTGAAAAAATAACTATTTACCATTTAATTTTATGTTTTCGTGAAGAGAATTTGCTAATTTACTGCGAACGAATTGAAATAACGGCACTTTTGATGAAATGGCCGGCAACTTTACAGTAGTTATAGATGTGTCAAGCAAAATTTCCCTTTTGTGAAAAATGTCCATTTATGGAAATAAAATTCCTCTTTTGTTAAATATGTCAATTTATGCAAATATGTATGTACATGGATACAATTAATTTTACCTGGTTACAAAAAGTTTGTCCCGAAGATATCCATTACTTTAAAAGGAATCAATACCTAGTCAACGTGCTTCCCAAGATAAAAAAGCAGCAGGGGGATTTATCATTCTATGCATTTTGTTCGCCCTAACTAACTTGTTTTCGCGATTTATTATACATAAAAAGAGCCTTAAGTTTGGTAATTTGGTTATTTGTAGAACCCAAGGCTTGTACATACATAAAAAAAAATTCAAAGAAACCTAATAGAGCACTAGGCAATATTATACGTCACTTTGAAGTGATTTCCGAATTATCAGTATATGAAGATCTCACATTCTTCCATACCCCCAATTGCGTAGATTAATAAGTAATCTAAGTGAAAAATATTTACAAACTTGTTATCGCTTTCAATTTACGCTGAAATTCGCGTGTGGCAAATCTAAATCTATTTGCGTACCAATTGAGTGATAGAGTTGTAAAAAATAACAAAATACATGAATGAAATACGTAGTAAGATTATGATCTATAAATATAATCGAGAACACATCATAAAGACCATTTACACTTTTGCATTTTAGTCACACGGTGTAAAGCGATGAAAGCTGTCAACCATTCGAAAGTATTTATGATGCAATCTGTAAGTACTTACTTACTAAAACTTTTTTTAGTTCAGTGTTTAAAGCAAAGTGAATGTAACATTCATCATTTCAGTACGCATAAGAATTCTACAGAAATTTTTACCGGGCACGGTGATATAGTAGAAATTTCTTTTGAAATCAGCCGATCAACACGCTTTTGGCACTCACCGACACGAATGGCGTGATCTTAATATACACGTCACTGCAGCAAAAGAAGCCGGAATTCTGTTGACCGCCTTTAAATCTCATGCTATTTTAATTATAAACCAAGTCTGTGGGCGATAAAAAATTGAATATTTCGACTAACGAACTCGCCGGTAATTTTCAAAATCTATTAATAGACAGTCCTCAATTTGGCAGCAAAAAAAAATCCATGCGTTGCCGCCACCCGTGTGAAGAAGGTCAATATTCTGCAATCGCAGAGTACCTAAAGAAAAAAACATGCGACTATAAAACATTGATTCGTCAATTGTACGTACGTTTTCTAATAAAAATTAGTATAGTTGTGCTAAATTTAAATCTGACATGAATACTAAGCATTCTGATTAGCACTCTTGCTAAAGATTGTCTATGGGTGTATGCGCCAAAGTAAAAAGCAGATCTCGCCGGGTGGCGTTATTGTTGTATTCGTAACTGACTCACTATATTAAGAAATCGTATGATAATTGTTTTGACTTCAAAAAAGTTTGTTTGTTGCGATTTTCTTTGGCACAGTGGTTTGGTATCTTTTTGCGTAAACAAGAATCGTTGTCGTCATATTACGCATTAGTTGTAGTGCCACGCCTTCCTATTTCTGCTCACATCAAGTGCCATAAGGAAATCGTGTTGCCTTCAAGTTGAACTGAATCAAAATATACTAGACAAAAACAAGTGCAACTGGCGCGACTGAGAAAAATACGTACAGTTGTTATGAAAATTGGTCATGGGAGATTATTTTAAGCTTTTAGTTTGTTTTGCAAGGTATAAGATCTTATAATTTCTTTTGTTTAGCTCTCATATTAAACTTGCTGAAAGATGATCATAACGTTTCCTGGTTAAAACCAATCTGATGTTTAAAGACCGAACAGTCCATATTTAAGGTCTGAACAGATTGTTTAAAAATTTCAACCACAGATACCAACCTTTCTTCAGCTTTCTTGTAGATTTGGAGAAGGCTCAATCCTGTATTGCTCTAGAGGACTTGGTTTCTTGTTAGGGGCAATTCAATGCTTATGATCTGTGACAACAGTGTTGGTATAAACGTCGGAATTTTGCAGGCGTGCGTATTTCTCTCTTACTTTCCCTGAATATATTGACTAGATGTTAGTTAGCGTAGTTAGATGTTAGAAAGCGTAGTGATAGCTTGGCAGATTAGTTACTCTACTAGACAGATCAACCTTAGTGTCAAAGCTAAATTATCGATTAATTATTAACATATATTCGTGTTTTAATCTAGAGTAAGAAGTAGCGAAGAAGGAATAAGATTTCGGGAAGATACAGGGAGCTGAAATAGACTCCACTGTGGTGTTGTTAGGAAACACCAGAATTGTTCTTCTTCTCCTAAAAACATCGATAAGGATAAAAAGTTCACCTAAGTTTCTTAATGACTGAAAATGATCGCTTGAATGAATGAACTCATATCCTAGCACTAGTACTATATCAATTAACAAATTCATCAAGTTATGAAATTATAAGCAGATATCTAGGAAAATAATACAAACATAAGCTGTGTGTAAAATTGATGTGTTCCTTGTAGGTATGCGCTAGTTACCGAATACTTTTTATGCGATTTTCTTATTCTTTTTTTTTTGTAATTTATTATTTCCTGTAGAAACAAGTGCAGTCGTTAACAACTAATGGTTGCAAGAGTCAATGCACTCGGAAGGATATTTATCTGCTGTGATTTACCTACCTATATAAACATCCTTTATCAATATAGAATTCGTCCCATATTTCTCTTACTCCCTGTACACATATTCAGAAACAAGTTTTCTAATTCATTTTCTAATTCGGGCGCAATTTCCAATCCAAAACAACAACAAACCTTAGAAATTTCAAAACAAAATGTTCCCAACTAGAATGGTGTGTAAACAAAAATATTTACACTCTACAACAAAATATAGCTAGCTGTCTCCCTTTTTAACATACATAAAACATCAACACAGAAAGAGAAACATATAAGGGATCAAAAAATTCCCA
This sequence comes from Chalcosyrphus nemorum, assembly GCA_949716465.1. Taxonomy (NCBI): domain Eukaryota; kingdom Metazoa; phylum Arthropoda; class Insecta; order Diptera; family Syrphidae; genus Chalcosyrphus; species Chalcosyrphus nemorum. The sequence continues at coordinate 56,916,945 of OX454334.1, read as the reverse complement.
TATCACCCTCTCTCGACGTAATCAATTGTCTGGACTCTTTTTTCATGTTCAAAGAACAGAGAAAAGGCGACAGCCGAAAAACCCCAACACAAAAAAAAAGATAAAAATGTTTTTGGTTCGTTTGCCAACAAGCAGAAAAAATATTTTTCGCTTTTTATAAATTCAATCGCGCGAGCGGTGCTCGCCTTAATATCCAATTGAAATTCAAAGTGAACACATAAAGACAAAGAAAGACAAACAGCAAAAAAAAATAACCCGAGACTTTTTGACAGCTCAGTGAAGTTTAATAAAAAAAGTAAAAAGCCCAGTGACAAGTGCATAGTCAATAGAAAATCAGTGAATTTAGATTTGAAGACAAAAATAAAGGCCTGCAGTGCCTTAAAAAGTGCGAATGATGTCAAGTGCATTGACAAAATTATACAAAAGCAAAAAATTCTATGGAGCAATTGGTATTTTGACAGGGTGAGTAATTAACAGTGCAAAATTCACAATATGTGTCATCATTGTGGTGTGATAAATTTATAAGTGCATTCACAAGGGGGCTGGTTCGAATTTCTCCTTGAACAGAAAATAAACTTCCGCATTTGGCCCCCACACGAAAGTGTTGTTAAAAAGCCAACAACCCTGAGATAACGCCCCATTCTTGCTACTCAATCAAAGAAACCTGATTAGATGATTGTGAAATGGCGTTGTGCTGAATTAAAAGATTTTTTTTGCATTGTTCACCTCGGCTCTACCCCCACACAAAATAACAAAAACATTCGATTTTGCTAGAAAGAGTTAGAAAATACCGTAACTGATGTATACATATCTTGTTTATTTATGTTTTGTCTCCTCTGTTGGATGATAACCAGGGTTCGGACTTCAATAATAAAATTTAGCAGTAGATTCATACAAAAAGTGCAGCAGATCCATATTTTGCGCAGCAGATTTGTTTTTGTTGTGAAAAAATACAACAATAATGGGGTTTAGATTTATACACATCTATTTTTACGATAAATTAAGGTCAAAACAAACTTAAGTTGCACAGTTTAAAGTAAATTAAATTACAAATTACAATTTTTTATAAAAATTTTTATAACGGATTAATTTTCAGTTAAATTCAGTTTTTAAAAGAAATTTTCCATCAATAAATTTATGTTTTTCTTGATTGTGTTACGTTTTTCATCCAGAAAAAATCAAATTTTCAACGATTTTCACATTTTAAAAATCGCAGTAGATTGCAAGTCAAGCGCAGTGGCGCAGCAGATTTTGAATATTTTTCAAAATCGCAGTAGATCTACTGCAATTGCAGTAAAGTCCGAACACTGATGATAACTATTGAAGGAAAAGTGACGTATCCAAAAGATACTATACAAAACAGCTGATAGCTTAACCCGGCTGTTCGGAGGGAAATTTTATCTCCGAAATAAACAACTTGGCTGGAAACACAATGAGTGCTTCTTGCTTTGAAATAGGTAGTTGGCATCGATGCAACACAATTGTTGTCATTATGTTATTTTTAGCCAAATGACATACATAAGGTTTAGGTGTAAATAAGTTGATTAATTGGATCTTGTTTTTCTTCTGAAGGCTATTTTAGGTCAGTAGAACTAATAAATATTTTTATTGTTTTAATTGCAAAAGCATTTGGGTCAGAATTTTGAACTTTAATCAGGCGGTTTAATGCGATTTAGGGATTTCTTATACAATCCAAAAAAATGTGACCTAAATTCAAAATAAATTGAAATATTTATTAGAAGAATGAGTGGAAATAGAGAATTGGAATATTTGTAATTATTTTTTTTTTTAAATTTGGTGGTCTAAATGAATGTCTTGATCTTAGCTTGTTTATTTGTTCTTCAAGAATCAATGTTGATCATTTTTGTCCTATTTATTTTCAGATGTGGCTTGGTATTCTACGAAAAACGTGAAATCAATAAATTCCTCTCGAATCTAGTTAATACAAATGTCCTTGAAGTGGATAAGAAACGCCCCGACTATATTTATATCAAATATCATATCTATCGTGAATCGATGAGGAAACTCCAAAAGGAACAAGAAAAAGACAAGGTGAGTTCTCTTAAATTCAATTCATTCGATCATCGTCACATTATTTTGGTTTTTTAGAACTGGATCAACGTTATCATTCATCCAATTGGTAAATGGTGGAAATCTTTTAAACACTCTGTTGCATGGCGTCTGCTTAATATCGCTCAAAATGGCAACCAACGCGAGAGGCTAAAGGCAATCCAACAACTGTCCAGCATTGATCACCTTAAGGACTGGGATTTTCGTCATTTGGCGCAAATATGTGATGCACGAACAGCCGTGTCCTTGGCTAGATCGAACTGCGACACTAGATGGTTTCTTCCGGTTTATATGCATGGAGTCATTAAGAATCCCAAGTTTGTTTTAGCGGATCTGCATAATTTGCTAGAAGGTCTTCTGCCAAACGATTGTGTGACTCATTTCCTTGATAAATACTTTCGTCCTGAAGAACCACATGTAAGCTAGACGAAAGAGTCTCCTTTAATAGAAAAGTGAATAATGATGTATTTCATTCATTCAGGGAGACATTGATGAATTCATTCCACAAGGCAATTCACTCTCAGTTCAAGATACAGATCTCTTAAAAGAGGTCATCTCATTCCTGCATCATGTTACAAAGGACGAGAAGATTAGTAAGAGGATCATCAACGAAGGCGGACTGATACATCTCATGGAGCTGAGGAAGATCTTTGCCGAGGACAATGAGACTCTATCGACGCTGTGTAAGATTTTGGCCAATATGTCTATAGCTGAGGATTGTGTTCATGACTTTTTTGCATCAGGTAAGGTTTATTAAGACAATAAAAAAGGGAAAAAAGAAAAAAACTAAATGATTCTTGTTATTCAGGTTGGATTGGCGTTCTTGCTGAATGGCAACAATGCAATGATATTCGCTTGCAAGTCATTGCCGCTAAATCTCTGGCAAATTTAGATCATGACGATCTCAACTATACACAGTATCCACCAAATATCTATCCTTTACATCCACGATGTAGGACAAGGAGGAAGCCAAACGCTGATATTGTATTCATTCATGGTCTTTTGGGAGGAGTCTTCATCACTTGGCGCCAGAAAGATCGTGTGCCAACAGAACTAGGCCTCTATGGCAAAAATGCTTTCTATACAAATGAAATGGATGATGTTTTCTTGGTTGGTGAGACGAAGCGAATAAATGGAAAGAATAAGAAGAATGGTAACGGAAACGGGTCTAAACATCAAATGATCGATAAAGAACAACGAGAAGAATTATCAAGTCAAGTGAAGACTAAGCAAGAAACGCTGGATATAAGTGATGTTGCGACGAAGGAACTTGTGGAGACACTGAGAAATTCAGCTGAGCTAAGTTCTGACTGGGAAGTTGTTCATCCAGACATTCCTTTAAAATCTAACGAAGGCTGCCAAGGAGAGTTCAGTGTTTGTGGGTAAGTTTAACCTTACAAGTCTTTGTTATTCGATTCTAATTGTTTTCCTTTTTTGTTATGAAGGAGCGACTGGAAGAATCAAGATAACGATGAGTATACAAATTGCTGGCCAATGGAGTGGTTGCCTGAGGATTATCCAAACGCAAGGTGAATTTATCTCTTACTTCCATAAAAGACTGTTTTACTAAATACTGTCTTTCCTTTATAGAGTCCTCGGGATTGACTACACTTCAGCGGTTAGTGAATGGTCAGCGAATTTCACAAAGTACTGCCCCTGTGAAAAAGGCCAGGGTCATATAGACGTCCGAGCGACATCACTTCTCGAGCGCATCTCTCGATCCAATGTAGGGGAGAACCGGCCGGTAATTTGGATTGGACATTCCATGGGTGGAATCCTCACCAAACTGATGCTAATGAAATCTATGGACGATCCTAATCCGAATGTTCGACAAATCGCCACAAACACCACGGGAATCGTGTTCCTAGGAACTCCTCACAGAGGCTCACCCATTGCCAAGTGGAAGCAACACATGCAAGTGATTCTTTCACCCTCGATCGAGGTCAAAGAAATGGAAGAAGGCTCTCCAAAGCTTCTAGATCTCCACAAACGCTTCATGCATTGCCTGCACACCACCTTCAAGCAAGTGAATGTTGTTAGCGTAGCAGAGGGCACACCAACAATGCTAACAACTTTTAAATTTCCACTCCGCATCGTTACTGAAGAATCTGCACACATTGACTATGGAGACTTTTACGTTCTCAAAGACGACCATCTGAGTCTGAGCAAACCTATCTTTCGGCAATCATTCCTCTACCAGAGGCTACTCAAAGTCATCGATGAAGGCTTAGAGCCAAAGTCAGATAAAAAGGAAGTTGAACAAAATGTAGTTCCCATCAAGTATACATACACAGCACCTGCACCACAAACAACAACCACAAGCCTATGGTCACTGATTCCAACTGTGCTGCTTAAGTTCACCGCCTAAAATAGTTGCTATGAAATGCCTGGTCCTGCCGAAACCGCACTGAGAGACTGTTCTTTTTTTAATTTTTCAGTTAATTATTTCTACAAGAACCTTAGGTATTATATTTTAGTTTTAGTATTGTTTTGAGATTGTTAAATTATTTGTTAGTTGTAAACAAAGCGAGAAGTGTTATCCATGTCCAGTTTTTGATAGCTGTATCAAAGAAAAAGAGCTTTAAAGAGTATTTTTTTGTAATTGTTCGCCTGAGAATATTTTCTCTTGCGAAAGCTTATTGTTAGATTTGTTTCATCATTTTAAGAAAATAAATTTAACATGAAATGCTTTTTTACCAAAAGTAGGTGTATTTGTTAAATGTACTTTTTTTTGACACCCCAATCGTGAAAATCCATCAAGAAATATCCATTTTACAGCAAAAACAATCCACTGATGAAAAATAATGGCCGCCATCTTGGATTTCCAGTCAGATCTATTCCACAACCATGCCCTCTATATTTTGACACCCGAAACAAACAAGTTACCGCCAAAACAAATTACCCGCCAAATAAGTATACGGCGGAATACCAGCCCAGCAGAAATTTTGACGTTTAAATGGCGCGGGGATGCCTACTGCTTTTCTGGGATTTCTGTTGACCTGGTGTTTTACGAGAATTTTCATAGGAATTTTGTTGGATTTCTCGGCTCCCAGACAAGCTAGCGTTATGAAACAAAGCTCAGCGCGTAGGTCATGCTTGAGGCTTGCTTTTGACAAAAGAGGGCGTCGCGACACGTCACTTGAAGCAAAAGTACCTACTGCTTTCTGAGGATTTCTGGTGGCCTGGTGTTTTACGAGAATTTTAGAAATTTCAGAGCCAGATTTCTCGGCTCGTAGATCACGTAGCGACATGAAACAAACACCAATGCGTTGGTATGAGGTTGAGGTTTGATCTTGGGTGGGTCGTGAGTGAATACAGGGGCGGTCTTGAATCTTGTGGGTCTTTTGTTGTAGGTAAGTGGTTGATTAGAGCCCTATGGAGTTGAAGACCCTTGCACAGACGAGATCTCCGGTTTGGGACCAGCTAGCGGCATGAAACAGACGCCAACATTTATGCCAGAGGGTGTAGGATCAGTTTAATAGATTTTTTTTTTTCAAATGCAGGGTGGTCCATTCGGTGAAATAACTTACTTACCTTTCGCAATTGATATTTTTGGTTTTAGTGTAGTTAGAGACTTGAATTAAAGACCAAAAGGTTGGTTTAATGATGGGGTGTAGGATGTGCTTTGGGTGATACTTTACTTATGAGTTGATGTTGAATATGTGACTGATAGGTCGTCGATCAGCAAAATAAAACAAAAGTCAACACTTAGGTTAGAGTGTGTATTCTTTATATAATTTTTGATCGACAAATTATCTTATTGGATACTGCTGATGAAGTTCTGATGTTGATAGCTGATGTTTCTGTCCTCGACTTCTTCAAAACGTTAATTGTTTTAGCTGCACTTGAGTAGTGATAGAACGATCTGGCAGGATAACTTGCTTGAAGTGTTTTATGAAGCAGCCTTCTGTTCAGTTCTGTAAAGAAAGAGAAAAAGTGTGAAACTAATAAAACAAAAAAAAAAAAAAATTATTACCTCGGAGAAGCTAAATATCCTAAGACTGATCAAGTTTTTGCTCAAATGATGTAGACAGAACAGCAATAGAAAGGCAAAATGCTCCGGACTTTGAGCAGACAAAGCTGGTCTTCTCGAGCACAAATGAGTTTGAAGGAGAACCCAGAAATTACCCATTTGAGTTGTAAAGGAAGTTAGGAGCTTCCTTTCAGGATAGTAAGAAGTCGATATTGCACAAAATCGACTGTGATGGAGACATGGAGCTCGTTCCAGCTCCAGGCTGTAGTGGAGAAAAAAGGTGGGCTGTTAAGGTTGCCCGATGATGTGGACAAAGTTCCATAAAAGTCTCTGAAAAGAAATAAAGTTCTCTATTAGTAACAAAGTCAAAATAGATGGGTTCGTAACAAAGATCCATAAGTCTAGAACCAGCAGTCTGCCTTCTTGCACAGTTGGTCAGGGCTTTCACTGATGATTGGCTTTGTTATAAACAGAATTGAAGAGACAAGTGGAAGAAGGGCATGCGAAAAGCAAATAGATATGTATGGTGCTACAGTGCGGTACTCAGAAATAAAGAATGAAACCTAGAGCTGTGGGTGTTACGTGCGACATTCTTCGGTGAATAAGCGAATGCATTTTGCAAATTATAGTCAATTGAAGGCAAGTCTGCTTTTAATATATACTTAAAACCAGGGGACTATTAGTTTTCTTAAAAAAAATATTCAAATACGAAAAGAAGCAAACCATTCGCTAACGATTTTCAAAATGTCTGCCTCAACTTGCGCTAAACGATCGTACGATCCACAAAAGTATCGTGAGCTTTCTACATCCCACATGAGGAGCTTTTATTAAACAAAAAACACTTTCAGTCCGAATTCTCTTTCCATCATTAAATTTAACAAAAGAAAACAAAAAAAAAATAATAATAATTTTTTGAACAAGTTTTAAGAGATTAGTTACCAATGCTTTGCGCAATACACGCTCACGCACAATGCCAAGCGACAAGGTTTTTTTTCAACTTGTTTTTTTTTTTTTGTTTATATCATTTGACAAAAATCCACATGGTAATAACGGCAAACAGTACAAGCTGAGAGCCAGAGTTGTGCGGACGTTCCGTAGATAGATTCTCGCCACTTAGCTTTTCGTTTTCCGCTTGGTTCGAGGATCTACTCGAAGGTGGGGGGTTGTTTTTGTGTCCCTCTGTTTACTTTCTCTTTCTATTATTTTACTTTCTGCTCGCGGTAAACAAAGCATCGCGATAAGTGTGAATTTATTCTCTTTCGGAAGGGTGTTTTTCTTTTAAATATTAATATTTTTTTATCTATGTAGCTCCGCATAAAACTGGTTCTAAAAAAAGATAAATCATATCTTTGTTGTTGTTTAAATCTAACACCTACGCAGTTAAAAAGTGTTTAGAAGTTCCTTTCTGCCAGTGTACTTTGAAAGTGTCAATCAGAACTTATTTCTCGTTCTGAACCTACTCCAAGCCAATAATTCCAAGATCAACTAGTAAAACGTTATCATTAACTGACAAGTGAAGTTTTTTTTTTTTCTATATTGATTTGCTATCTCATGGAAACAAAGTGAAATAGAGCGAGGTGGATATGATGCTGAACAACAACCCTGTGAAGACTTTTTGAAATACAAAAAGTAAGTTGTCTAATTAATTAAAGTTTATATGTGTGTACAAAAACTAGAGGAGCTTTTACATTATTGCTTAGAAATACATATGTGTATGTTGCTGTATGCGCGAATCTAAGCAGACATGTATGCGGCTGGTCATAGCTTACATAACCAACCAACTTGTGGCGGTTGAGAGGCGGGAGGCTTAAAATAACGAACCGTGCACATGTCTCTCATAAAATTATAATAACTTAACTGAGCGGAATATATTTTTTTATTAGATTTGCTTTGTGTCCAACTGGTTCCATAGATACTACTGTGGACCTTGAATTTAAACGCCTTGATTGGATGCGGCCGGAGGTGTGTTAGAAATATTTCGCAAAATAGTGTCTTAGGTCTTGTCGCAGAGGTTGAAAAAGAACCGGCTTTTTGTTGTATATAGTTTGCAAAGAATTGAGTAAGGGTGATTAAGTTATAATTTTGAATATGTATAGTTTAGATTTTAATAAATACGTTTACGCAGCCTATGTAAGCACTGATCTACACCCCCGTGAAGCAATTAAGTGTAAACTAAAAGGATTAAGTTTAACTTAACGGAATGGATTGAGAAGTTAAAAGGCTGGATACCAAAATACTATAAATGCAAAAGTTCATAAGCGTCGATATAAGTGAGGGAGCACTCTTGAAAGTTAGTACCACCGGTGTTTTTACACAATCAACTATTATCGTCTTTGATGCTTTGGTCCTTGACATTTTTAATTGTTCAAATTCTGACTTATCTTAGGCTATCTAAAGATAGTTATAACATATTTAAATAAGAGCTAGGAATTTGACAGCCCCTTTGTTCTACTACTCGATGCTTGCTTTATGAGATCTTCAACTTTGACAGACGTCATACTAAAGCCACCACGAAAACCAGCAAAAGTAATGAAAACGTGTTTAACGAGCTCTGATAAAACTGTCAGACATTAAACTTCTACATTAAACAAAAAATGATCTGTCAGATACAAAAGATCTAAAAAAAATCATAGGCCATCTTACAAATTGTTGAAATTCTTTGTGCAAAGCAGGTGATTTATTTAAAAATACACCCGCATCTCATAAACACGTTCCGAACTACATTTTTTATTTTGACTTTCAATGATATTAAACAGAATTCAAACTATATTCAAGAAAAATACATTTTTAGATTGTATTTCTTAAATTTGGCAGGTGTCCAATATTTAAAGGGAAACATTTCCATAACTATGACAGATGAACTATTTCTAGCAATCAGTGATTAGGTTGAACAAAGAACTGATCAAAAATTGAAATCCATTAAGAATTTTAATAACATCTATAAGAACTTGAGTGTAATAAAGTAATTTAAATTTGGTTGTAGATATGTATGTTCAATCAGCTTAATCCAAAGTAGAATCTTATCCAGAAAGTGATTAAAATTTTCTTGTTTGACGTAAATTGTTGAATTTTGTTGTTAATGGCTTTTGTATCAGTGATGGAAACAACGGTAGGTGCTGGGATTTGGCAATTGATTACAGATGTCTGGGATTAAGTGTCACTGACAGATCATCAATGTTTAAATGTTTTTATTGACAATTGAATTTCTGACGTACTTTCTGCTAGTATATAAGAACTGTTTCATGACTAGGCAAAAAGTATATATCCTCTTGCATATGTGACATGATCAGGAGCATTAACCTTGCTTTCTACGGTAGATGCTCGGACAAGTGTTTCTTCCTTAATTTCAATAGCTCGTAAAATAGCTTCAAAATATCGGCAGAGCTATCATGGCCCACAGATTGTGTCATTGTGAGCCAAAAATATACAAAAATGTTTTAAAAAGAACTACGACACAGCAATAACCCGTTGGCGGTCATTTGGGCGGCGAATGAAAATCAATTTTGCCTCACAATTCTCCGACCTATCCTAACTGTCAGTGAAAAAAACAAAAATTCCAAAAGAAAATCTCTGGCCTGCATCCAGACAGAATAACAATTACAACCAAATGTTCCAAGTGACTAATAAATTCTTATCTCGTGCTTTTAATGCTTAAAATATTTTCCGCCTTGTCTTGATGACAGATCGTAGATAACATGTCATTGTTGTGTACACTAATAGCAAAAGCAGACAAAGCTTTTGAATGCCTTTGTCAAAAGGGGTTTTTACTTATCAATCTTTTTCAAGACGAAATGTCACCTATTACACTGCCTTATCTTTGAACATTAGACTAAGAATCTGTAATTTTAAAAGCTAACTTGTTAAATTAAAGAGTCCACATACATAAGTACGAACTTTATCAACGATTAATTGGCTCTTGCGACAGACACTTCAAATACCAATTCTTTCGTCTGTTTGCTAATACAATTTGTAACGACTTGCATTATTAAACGTAATTCTAGTTACTAGCTAATAAATATCTGTCAATAGTCTATAATTAGATAACAAGTCAAATATGTCACAGTTACTCACAAAAAAAAAATTAACTTTCCGGACGTGTGGTGCAAAGTGCGAGTTCATAAAACTGATCTCAAATGCGCCGGCTGTAGACAAGTGTATAATCACAATTTTTTCGTTTGCAGGTCATTAGCACAGTAATTATGAAAATGGATGTTTATGATAATAAAACAAGCAATCAAAACAAAGCGAAAGAAAGGAAGGAAACACAAAGAGAACTACATTATAGTATTAAGTAAGAGAAAGAAAATTTTATAAATTCAGTGTATAGTCTGAAAATGACTTTGTGTGCAGGGTGATGACGACGATCGATGACAGTTCGCGGTGTGAATATTTATTTTATTTTCACCGGGTATGTGCAAAAAATTGTTGTTTATTTCCATTAGAAGATTAGTCTGATGGAGGCTCGTGGAATTCCAATTAGAGATTGATTTGTTTTAGGAAAATTTTGAAATTCAAGTGGAGGGGTGGATTCATAATAGATGGGAATATTCACAATCTAGAAGTGACTTTGACGCGTGATCTTTAGGTTGGATGTCTTTAATGATAGAATTTAAATTTCTTTTAAAAAACATTTGACATAAGCTATGCTCTGTCATGTCATGTCTTGCCTAAGATTCTACAAATGTCAAAAGCATCAGTACACTTTCTTTTCAAATCCATCTATTTCATTAAGAGTTCCGACGTAAATTATAAAAATATAGAGCAGACCCTGTTTCATTTTGTTAATTGCGCGAATAGTAGTCCCCAATTCAAGCAAACTAACCGCACGCACACTGACAAAAAACTGCCTTTTGACATTTGTTTGAAATTTCGGTGAATGCGAAATCAGAAGGCAAATAACAACCTTTGTATATAAGTATTTCAACTTCAGAACTTTGAACTACAATTGCTTAAAATTGTATACAATAAATTTAGGGCGTCACATTTAGCACTCAATTAGTGAGTTAATTATTTGCATTATCTGTTCCAAGACTATTGTCAGTTGAATATCAAATTTACAATTTTGCGGCGATTCTATTTTTAATTTAAATTGAATATTTATTTATTAACATAAGTCCATGCGAAAAATGAGTCAAGCACGACTTTGTTTGTGTACATAGATGGCTTATTATTTAAACAAAAGAAGTAGACAGGAACGATTTGGATATTTTTAGAAAGAGTATTTGATTTAGTTCCTTTAGAACACGTGGAGTTTCATTGTGTGAGGACTAGGAGTATACATGTACTCGTAGTTGACGTAGATGACGCTAATCTGATCTTTAATTTGTGTTTTATAATTGTCGGGTTGTCTACTTAAATTTGAGGGTCATTCATTGTGCGCATCATACACGATTCAATTAAATTGGCAACTCAGGCAAATCAACGAATGTATAGCGTTGTCAATTGATTGGTTCGACAGCTTTCGCTTTGGTTGAAGAAAAGTTGAAAGATTTATTGAAATTGAAAGGAATGTTTTCAACTGAATTGAACCGTGTTTAGATGAGATTAGTTGTCAACTCAGTTCACTAAATGTACTAAATTTAATAAAAATTAAGGGTCATGAGAACTTGAGAATTTGTCCAAAAACCACAAGAGGATTATTTTCAATCTACTTCAAATCTGTTTTGCTATAAGCAATTAACTTGGCACAATTCTATTAGCTAATCAAATAGAAGGATTATATTACTATGTGTTTTTTGAAAAAGTTCACACAATATGGTAAACTATTATTTAATTATATTACAAATGCAACGCTTGGTTACCCATAAGACATATGTGTCACAATACGTGTATAATTTTCTGCGGTCAATTAAGAGCACGACAGGTACCTACATAGAAATATTATATTACGAAATCTGATTAATTTCTATTCTACAATATAATTGTCCTACGAATAACCTTGTTATAACAAATGTATATCTGCTTGCACTACTTATCTTGTCTATGATTACAAACGATTCGTCTAATCACATCATCTGAGCTATCTGAGCCGTTAAATTGAAGATTTCCTGCGAATATTCACAACGCTGTATACACCATATAGTCAACGAATAATATACTGAGGTTCTTTGTCACGTTTTAAATGACAAATAATCTAGATTGACGAATGAATGCATTTCATTTTGTTGTTAAGAGTCTTTGCTTTTTTTTTTATTTGAAAGAAATTTTAATGTATTTTTTGAAAGAAAGACATTTTTTAATATTTCTTGACAGATTGCATGTGTACATGACTTTGAATTAGTCACGCGACATGGATATGTTTTTTGTTCGTTGCTTTGACAGTTTGCAAAATATGTACATCAATCATGAATGTGGACAGTTCAAAGCAAATACGCGGGAAGTTTAAAAACTGTGAGGCTATTCCATAAAACTATGTCTCGTGTCTCAAGACTTTTAAAAGGCTGCTGTTAGTCTTGTTGGTATTCATTGATGGGACTCAATTGTTAAATAAAATGTTCAATTAAGAATTATTATGAAGATTCAATAAATAAAAAAAAAAAATAAGAACAAACTTTTTGTTGCCAACTGATAAAATATACTCGTCGTATGCCAATTGACTCAATTAGCAAGCTATTCACACAAGTATGGCAGACAGGCACCTCCAAGACCTATCAGATTATGTTAAATTTTCGGACGTTATGAGAAACTATTTTTAGTTTTTTTTTTAATAAATTGTTCAAACATGTATGTACATAATAAAAAAGCCGTCTTTTTGGATGATTTTTTTATGTTTAAATGTTATACTTTCAATTATTATTTATCGGTATTTTTAATTCATTTGACGCCAAAAAAAATATACTGATCAATCTTGGACATCGAAAATAACCAATTTAGGTTACAGAAAATTAAGAAAATCGATTGGTTTTTATATAATATCTTCACTTTGTCTCATTCGATTTGAATGAAGAAAATGTAATATTTTTGACAGATAAGACATTTTGAATCACCAATCACATCGCATTAATCAATCGTATCACATGAACTTTTGACACTAGACTGTGGATTGTTAAAAACAGAATTCAATACGAAAACAAATATCTACCTATCTATGCATATTTAACAGTGACTAAAGAATTTCGAAAGATTTAGTCATTGTAGTCGAGTTTTTGGAACCCCATAGAGTGAAGTTGGTCCATTTATATTTAGTTTTGATTCTGACGCGACCTTTTTTTGATATTTTAAAGTAAGTATTTCGGGAGGTCGTTTGTTAATCAGTTTAAAGGGTAAATCCTTGAATAAGGGACAACGTGTTGAATGATTGTCAGTCAAAGATTCGATGATCGTTGCCTGGTCAATTCGCCACTCATGATTACTGTGTCCTGGAACCCAAATAAGAGTGGTATTTGAGTGGATGCTTAAAAAGAACGCTTAAAATGCGCAAAACTAAAAGTTGCGCACAGCTCAAACCAATGTTCAAAAACCAACATGTTTAATTTACGGAATCATATAACAATCACTCAATCGTAACCCATCTCATTGTATAAATTCTAGAGACAGTTTCAGGTCATTTACGAAACACGCAACATAAATCAATTGCACACCATCTTTCCAACACTTCAATTCAATTGAACGCAATTTAGCAGTTACTGCAACTGCGGAATAAGCTGATTGTGCACGCAATTCAGAAACAAACTATATTCTAAGAATCAGATCCAGTCTCGTGTCTATTTTGGTCATGCTTGATCGCCCATACGTGCATGCTCTATTAGAATGTCAAAATTGTTAACATAGTGTGGCCTTCGTAGTTCATTTTTCCACTTGGGTAACTGCCGGTATCCACAACGAGAATGAGACACAACTTTATAGAATCCAAAGAGTCACTTCGTGACTTGAGCATGTGATCGTTGCATGCAATAAGATCCATGGCGGCATGCCACAAAAACCAGAACGCGATGCATTCGCATAAATCAGCCTCGAGGGGGGCAGCAGCAGCAGCAGCTTAGCTCAGCTCATGCACAACGTGCGCACTAATGCGAACGTGCGTTAGAGAGTATTCAAATAAATTAAATCAAATTCGCACCAATTTACATAAGTGTATGCGACACTTGTTGGCTTTAGGCGCGCGCACACATATACGCCACGCCCTCCGCGGTACACGGCGGATAGAAAATCGAGATAAAACTTTTATTTTTAGATAACAAAGTTCGATGATCTTCTTTGGTAGTGTAGATACCTCTATGCGGTGTGGGCAGGAACTGCTTTCGTATGTTTGCCATAGTCAGATAAAGAAATATACAAACTTTATCTACTCTGAATGTGTTGAATTTAAATACAAACTAAATTTGAAAATTTTGCGAAATATTTGATATTGATAACTGACTGCAGTTCCTTGATAAGTTATGAGTTCTATATCAAGACACCTATAGCCTGCACTAAGATCTACAACACATCACCGGATTAAATTCTGCGTAGTTTCAACTATTACACCTCTATTCCAGAACACCACTTCAATCAAATCATTCATTTGCTGGAAGATTCAAAACAGCTGCCGCGCAATAGTAACCCAGACATTTGTTTATACTGTCACAGTGAATTGCCGCATAATTTATTTCATTTATTCATTTTACTAAACAACAAGATAGGCTCGCATTAAATGCAATAAAAGAATAAAAACAAAAACAAAAAAACAAAAAAAAATATTTTAATTTTTATTCGCCCTAGTGCACTTGTTGTATATCTTCGAGAAGTATCTCAATCAATGAAACGCTTGTCTCTTTAATTTAATTTACTAATCTACATGAGGGCCCTGAATAACAACAAATTAAAATCTTAGAATCTTAAATGGCTTAGAGTGCATGGTACATGTGTATAACTTATGACTGCCGGCGGGGATAGATAAAGTTTTTATTTTATTTTCAACTTTGGACTTTGAACATGCAGATTGCATTCAAAGTCACGTGCAATGAGTATGGGTATTTGTTTGATGCTATCTTGGATACGAGCTAATTGAAAAGAGGTAGAGTAGTGGATTTTACTTTGAAAATTAGCGACTTATAACGTAGGCAATGGAGAAAGAGATTCAAATTAGAAAGACTTTCAAGCTAGTACCAAATGTTATACATTTATTTGTATTTTTCCAAGATATGTATTGTTATTTTTACACTTGTTCGCTTTAAGTTGTAATATCAGCAAAACCACAGATGTTATGAGTAATGAAACCAAATATAGGAACTTAAAGCACGTGTGGACTTTACTGTTGTTTATCTTAAAGCTACAAATGTAGGAATTTAATATCTTTTACAAAATAGTAAAAATAAATGTGTGTATCCAACAAGGACATATGATACTTTCTACAATAAACAAGAAGAGGTTTTCTTGATGAGACAAGCAAATGAGTTGAAGATATATATAAAGAAACAAACGCTTTTCATTTCAATGTATTCATATGTAATGTTTTGGGCCTGCAGTAAGACTGATCTCATCTTTTGTTACCAGCTCTTATTGAATGTAATAAAAATATATGTCGCGCTTAGGGCCAAAAAAAAATTCTGCCAAATTATGATAGAAGGATTAGGCTTTCAAATTATGCAAATTTAGTGCGGCCACGTTAACGCCCAATTTGACGAATTCGCACTCAGTTCACTTTACGGATCACTGAGGATCAATATTTATAGATGTAAAGGATATTTTGCGAATTGACCTTGGCGTTAATACTTTGATTTCAGTTGAGGCAAAGATTAAAGTCCATCATTTCAGTACTATTTTCCAAAATTTTGATCGAGCTGGAAAGTAGAATTCTTAAAAAAGTAGAACAGACGTTTGGGCCTTATTTTTGATATATGACAAACTAATGTCGATTGAGGCTTTGAAAGCCTCTTTTACACAATAACTCGAAGCGCGTTTAGAAGGTGCATTTAGACTAGACGAAATATTTCAGAATTATCATTGCTTAGTAATATAAAAATGTAAACTTATTATTTCTGTGCCTATGTACTAGAATACATAATCTCAAATACAGAAGTTAAAAATGAAAGAAAATTGTTTCAAGAAAAAATCTGGGAGAAAATGAAACAAGACGTAATTTTTTTAGGATTATTCTAAAAGCAGGGGCTCGTCACAATTCTAGAACATGACTTAAAACACAAATTTTAAGTTTATTCGGTCTATTAAACATTAATATCGGGAGAATATTCTATGATCTACTCAATTGAATTCAATTACATCTCATAGTGACTGTATTTTACTGACCACTACTGTAAATAAACTATGGACGACGTATTTTAAACTAAATGTATGTACATATGTATGTATATCTAATTGCTACACTTATGTACCTACTTTATACTTTTTTTCCAACAAACTAATCTCTGATTGTATTTAAACGGCGTTTTTTTTGGTTGTTCAATGTGATTCTATATCTCAGTTAATTTGTTTTTAGCAATAATTTTGGGTCATTAAATTTCCATTATTCAAACTTCAATAGATTTGCTTCATAATCTATGCCATTTTTAAAATTATACGAATTCAAAAAAAAAACAAAATATTTCTGTTGGCAATTCAGGGAGCCCCACAGCTAATCAGTAATCTAAAAACAATCTTTAAAACATATCTCATCCCTAAGGTAGACACATCGATTTCGACACCACCTTTCCGTTTCCGCAGGAAGGACCACCACCCAAAACAGTCACAAAAAAATACTTCCTCAACAAGTAATCTGTCATTTTCCATTTCTTTCTTTTCTCTTCTATCACAATACCACCCCTACGTGCCCATAAAGCTACAGATGGTTGCATTCAGTCTGTATACATAAATACTTAGCATGTGTATACCATACCCATGCTATAAAAAAATTGCTTCGCGTACATTTCATCTCCACTACTAAGGGGTGGCTTTTTATTTTCCTATTCTTCTCTTAATACAGAGAGCTCTTTTGCGCAAAGAACTAGGCACAGAAAAAAAAAAGCTCTAGTGCAATAGATTTTTTCCCTTCAATGAAACTCAAACGAACACGCCAATGTTGTTGACTTGTGTAAAGCATCAACATCGGCAGAATTCAACGCTACGAGTACTGTGTGTAGCCTGCAACTAGCGCGTATAAAACTCTAGTGGAACACATGTGTCATAGTCATAGAGTATAGACTAATCTAGTCTATGACGCTTAAAAGGGGTTGTTATGCAGATCTAAGGCTATATGGTGTATGTGTCGCCATCGCCACACAAGTGGGCAATAATAGTGAATGCATTCACTGCCCTCTGTGTCTGTCCCCGTTAATGAAAAAATGTATTGTATTCGCAGTTTTGTCGCGAAATTCTTCGAGGTCGGTTGTCATTCGAGAGAGCGAGCAGTATTTTTTTTTGTTTTAATTTTATTTTATTTTTTGTGTTCAATGTTTAAATCATAGTTTTTCCTCGATTCGCTTGTGAGAGTTATAGCTTCATCTAAGAAGAAGTGAATGTGACTGCGCAACCTCAAAAAAACGAAATCAAAGACGAAGATAATTGTGTCAGTAAACGAGTGAAGCAAAACAACCCTCAATATTATTCCCTTTGAGGAAGTCCATCAAGTGTGTGTTGTTTCTCATTTAAAATTGTGTTTGTGAAAATATTCTTCTATCTCTACTTTACATAAATAAATAAACAAACTTTGGATTTAGTGCCAAATGTGAGTATGTGCCAACTGCGTATTAGCTGTACTGTATTATTACATTGAGGTTAAACGTTACTAATTCGTTATTCAAATCCGCTTATTGAAGAGAGTTTTGTTTTATTTTTTAATCTCTTTTGAATTGATTGTTATATTTAATTGTGGGATTGTGAGAAGGGGTGCCAATGCCAAATAAAACCGGGAACATTTCCGCTCATGGTCAATGTGCTTGTCCGCTCTTGAAAAAAAAACACTTTAGTCTGCAGGCAACTAATGGCCTCTAACCTATAATTTGTGTCATTTCCCGCACTTGGTTGGAGTTCAATTATATAAATTGATTACACCTTCTTAAATCAATTTCTGGTTTCATTTACCCGTAAAACAGCAGCTAAACATAAATTAGTAGTCACTTCGATTAGGCACTTGACATGATAATTTTCTCTCAAGTATTTTTAGATCCCTAAGCTTAAAAAGCAAGAAATCCCACAAAAAATTTTTTTTCCATGCCTTCACATTTTACGACGTTACAGTGTTAGAGCCCATTCTAAGGGATTTACCGTTGAATGTTAAGGGTTGTAAACACTTAATTCCCTATTTGCTTCCGTGTTTATGAATTGATGTCTAGCTCACGCGTCGAAACATGTGTAACGCTTCAGCTGTATACATAGTGACCCAAGACAAGGTTGTAAGTCGGTGGTGTGAAATCCTATTTGTCTGGAATTTTTGATATTTTTATCTTGCACTGATAATATTGGGCAATCATTGGATTGGTGAAAAAATGCTCAAGATAACAATCAATTCTGAAATTATGATTATGGAGAAGCTTGAAGAAGTAGAATTTTCGGATTCTGTCGGTTTGTGTAGGCGCGCGCAAAAAGGAAGCCCAAAAGGCTGGACCAATTTAATTCCAAATTTATATCAGACCTTTGCGCGGTCAGAATTCGAGGCGGCAATTTGACGAAAATCCGATTTTCTCGACAATAAATTTGATAAAATTTCTTTTGGCTTTTAAAAAATTGGCTATTCTCGGTTAATATTCAATGGATATCGATCGAAATGAAAATGTGAGGAACATTTAATGTGTGCAAAAATACTTGTAAAAATATTTGCTCATATTTAAATCAGTTAATTTTCAACTCAGGGAAAGTTCATGCAAGTTTGTACGACTCAGTAGTCCCCTTTATTTTTTGGGGATTATATATTGTCGTGAATATTTGTACAATTTTTGGATTTACTGCTTTCAATTGCTTAAGGACTGAATTTATCAGAAACTATATGAGGCTTTTAAAAACTTACTATTTTATATTTGAATTCGAGAATGAATCAATGAAACTCGTTGGGGTCTTTTGGTATCTTTGAGACAAAAGATACGAAATTACAATTTAGTATTGCAGCACCTCAATGCGACCCCTAAAAAAAGGAAAATTGTCCAAAAGATGAATGGAAAATAAATCTTAAGGTTCTGATTCTAGGACCAAAACTTGATTGTATGATAGTCTACTTAGAAAGGCTTGGAAAGTAGGTTCAAGAATAACTTGGTATTACCTCAAAACTCGCAAGCTAACATCAGAGGAACAATTCTTTGAAAGTCTATGTAGCCACTTGCTTACTCTAGAGATACTGACACAATGGGAAGAACTCAAGGACAAGTAATGGGGAGTTTGGGTTTGGGGGTAATTTCCCTATTTTCCATGCCCTTTTGAATTTTAAGTTCATGAAAGATCCCTCTATAACACTGGCAACTATATTTGCAAAATAGTATTCGATTATGTTGCGATAGAGTTCTATTTATACCGAGCTGTAAGTCTCCCGCTTTGGTAAAGGTTATCACCCTGTCAGTAGATCAGTCAGAGCACGAGACTTGAGATAACCAAGTGTATAAAATCGAGAATAGATTTCAATGAAATCAGAATCAAAATATTTTCATTCATTATTATTCACAAAAGAAGAAATTTTACATAGAACAACCGTCTTTCCGATTTTGTCAGACACCTACTCCTATCAGTCTAAAACCCCAGTCAGACTAAACTCATTGAATGAAAACTCGATAATGTACTGAAGTACTTATACTGCGTATTATCACTTTTCAAGGTCCTGCATAATTTAATGGGTTACATTTAAGGATCCCCTTCTTAAAATACAATAACGTTGACCAAAATAATGACTCCCAAAAGGCAACCACATAGAACTAAACACCCTTAATGTGTGACCAACGTCGTCCCTTTTTTACTACCCACAATGCAATATCTCTGTTTTCATGATAAAATCCATTTATTTACGAATGCTAATAGCTGTCATGACTCATGAGGAACAAGTTGTAACATACTCGCATCTATGTACATCGTATTTTTGCGACTTTGTTATTTTTTTTGAGGAAATTTCTTATGACTTAAGGAGAGCATCGTAACGTTGTAAACATTCATGTTGTGCATGCACAATTTCTAGTTGCATAATGCAGCTAATCTATCGATTTGTTGATTACTATACATTGCAGTTCTTTACGCGTTTCATTTCTATCTACTTTCGTATTTGTTTTTAGGATTTTCAGTTGCAAATAGCTTAAGTTTTGCCTTGTTGTGGGCGAAAAAAATGGCAATCCTTTACGAAGCAGTAAAGGAAATTTGAAATTGGGCAATGAGAATAGAAATTTAAACCTTTTCACAACTAAAGAAATTAGACTGCTTAAGTAGTTTTGAAGAAGCTTAGCTTTAGTTTACACCATGTGGGAGGTTTTTAAGCCAAGTCTTATTGAGAGGTACAGAAAGCAAGTATCGAAACCGCAGCTACAGGCAAAACAGGTGGAATACAGACCCGAGAGGAAAGTGGACATCAAGATTGATAAAAGACATTACCGCATGGACGGAACGGGAACACGGCAAATCGAGAAACCAGAAATGCAGATCCCAGAGGGGAAAGAAAACGACAAGAAGAAAGGACTTAAGGGTTTTTTTAGTGAGTGCGATGGAAGAATGGTTGGAAGGCTCACCTCTCGTGAACATAAGCTTTTCCCTCACCCCCTTGGCGAAAAAAAAAACTAAAATACAATGTCGAATGTCCGAGTAATATTTTAACTAGCAGAGCACGAAAAAAGACCTTAGCAAGAATATAGGCATTGATCTTGCCTAGGATATTATATGAAAGGTTTAGCTTTCTAAAGTGTTTGCCATTAGCCTCAAAGTCTCTCAGCTGAAACTGCAATCTGAACTAAATATTTGCAAGAAGAGGGGGGTTATCACAGCTTTTGCATATCCTGGTGGTTACTTCAGGAAGCACCGGTGTGCACTCTATTAAAGACTGCTAACAAAGTACTGACAACTTCATGGCAAATCGAGGTTATGGAAGAGAAATTTATTTCCCAGCTAAAGTGAAGAATATTTTAACTGCGGGCTCTCACCATGATTTGGCAAATTTGAAGCTCATTTTTGATCGAGACACTCAATTTTCAACGTTCCCTTTTCACGAAGTGGCGTTACATACAAGCTAACGTGAAGTTAATTCTAGAGGAGATTATCTTGCAAATATTTCTCTCGAGCAAGGATTATTCATGAAACAAGCATTGAAAGAGGCCAAAATTAAAAGAAAATTCCCCTCACCGAATTCCATTGAATAACCTTGGTTATTGATTCACTATAAAATACCAATTTCGCAGATATAATGAGCGCATTTCATTAAGCGTTTCTTACATTGCAATCGTTAAGTAAATTATTCTACTAAATATCTTCCATCAATATTGAAATTGTGATATCGATTTAATATTTACATACGCACAAGTCTGACTCTGATGACACCATATACAAGCACTTCTAGGGTTGCCTGGCCAAATCATAACTCGAATAACTTGTTCTAGCAGAGAGTGGGTCAAGAAAAATGAGAATATTCATCTGAAATTGGCTATTATTTCGACTGTACAAAAAAGACTGAGTGCTCATGTATACATATGTGTTTCTAGACAAATTAATTTACCACGAGTTGAAGTCGTAGAACCGGAAATTAAATCAGTAAGACAATTGAAAAGCTTTAATGAGTTTGCTATTCTCTAATTGAAACGATTGTAATTGAATTGTTTCTGTTTTGTATCGTTGTTGTATCTTTTGAATAAGGAAAAAATCTTCTAAATCTTTGTGTATGTGAGTACGTAGAGTGATATGAGATTTTAATGTCATACGAGAAAAGAAGGTACGAGTAAAATAACGATCAAATTAAGGTAGGAATGGAAGCCTAATACATTAATTTAGGGAAAAAAAAGTTTGCTGTACACAAACATACATACATGAGAAAAGTTAACCAATTTAGGTCGCGGTAAATTGGGTAACTTTTTTGGTTACATCTTATTTAGACGCACAAATGGAGCAACTTTTATGCCCGAGATTATGGTAAAAAGGAGAATGTACATAAGATATACAGCAGACTTTTTAAACGACGTTTCATATATATGTACATATATAAGTACTCACATGAATGCTTATAGCCTCCCGACGTCTTGCTCATTTAAAAATATTCCACAAATGGTCCATAAAAGGATGTCAGGAAAATGCATTCATAGAAAACAATAGACTTCTCCAACGTTCTCGCAGTTTGATTGTTCACAATAGAAGGGAAGCTCTGCAAAGAAAAAGAAAATATATGTTAAAACATATGTATGTATAAAAAAAATATTACGTATACGCCCTATGCATTCTTCTCATTTGAATTAATGCCATCTTGCAGTTTTTAGATTATTACAAAGAAGAAAAAAAAAAAAAATTAAATATAAAAAAGAAAAACAGTTACAGTCGAAAGTCATGGACATCTGCCAGATTAAATATATGTACAAGACCGCATTCAAACCGGGTGCCAATTTTCCTTATTGCGTCAATAAACCATACGGAATTCATGGAAATTTAAATGCCAGATTTTTAGTTTCAAATGTATTTATTGGCACATGCACGAGTGAATACACAACATATGTACATATTTAAAAATTGTTATTGCAATCTGATATGAGTTCAATAAAATCTCTTACTCATGAATGTTTGAAGTGCAATAATTGTAATATTGATATGGAAACTAGTAGTACAAAGCAAACTATCAAATGTATGGAAAGACCAACGGGTTATCGGTTTCTGGGAATTTCATTAATATTATTCACGATTGGGCACGTGACAGTTATTGATATTGTGATAAGGTTTTGTATTAGATGTTTTGGCCTTCGGAGAGATAACTAGTTCAAGTTGAAAGTCGTATTTACATGGTTGGAATGTAATTCAATAGAGTTTAACTGAGAAAGATTTTAAAGACACATAATATTTTCCTTGCAATTGTATCATTCGTCCTTTTTACAAGAATCTCATGAAATGAAATACGTTGCCGTCATGTTGTACGATCTCCTTTTTAATAGGTCCGTTCGCGTACCCTCCTAACAATTTTTACGAAAATTTACGAATTTTTATGAAAAGCTGTTTGCATACGGAGAATTTTCGTAGTTTTTCGCAGAAGAGAACGCTCACGAGAGAGTAAGAAATTTCCCCATGATACGAATTTTAGTGCAAGAAATTTCTGTGGGCAGGCTTATGAAAACTGTGAAAGCTGTCAAACCAGTGTATTTTCAACTTTTTCTTGTTTAATCTGTTCGTTTACTTTTTCGTAGTTTTAGCTTTCTTTGAGAGAATTGGATAATCTACGAATTTTAGTGCAAAAAGTACGCGAACTGACCTAATGTATATGCGTATATCGAACGTTTAAGCTCACTACGTCAAAAGTGACAGACTGACACTTAAGATACTGACTTTCTGTCAAGATTTCGAGCGGGAAACAGCTATCAGTGTTAAAATAACCTATGATTTAAAAAGAAACCACTAGATGGTCTAGCCATTATGTATATATTGCTGGATATGTCACCTCGAGTCCAGCATATAATATAATTTAAAAAAATATGTTTCGCAAATGCGTTCTTTACAATTAACCTGGCCATCTCTTATCTTACGCATTTGTGAACATTTATCGGCCAGACTTATTAGCTAACCTAAAAACAACAAAATAACCACCTAAAGGCCCTATCATAAATCGTTTTCTTCGCACCTCAACCTATTACGTGAGACAGAGTGTAAGAAAATGAAAATGTAACCGATAATGGTCATTTACCAAGCCTTATCTGAAGTGTGGCCAGTAGGTACTCAACCAAATAACCAATCCGTTCAAACCCTTTAACTTTCTCTATCATCTATCAAATTGGATTCCTTTTTTATTTTGTAAATGCGCAATAAAAATCTCACAGATACGCAACAAAGAGTTCAAGAAACTACTCGTAAGCCTAATTAATTCCGCGAAACTTCCTCAAACTTTTTCCACATACTATGAACAAATTTACGAAATAGTGTGTAACACATAAGGCAAACTGATTAGATAATAATTAGTCTCTTTAGTTAATTATTATTTGCCTTATCTATCAAACAAAAGAACTCAAATAAATAAAAGAAATATACTTTCATTGTCTTACCCAATTCCTTTCAATTGCAGGTTTGCCTAGCAAATAAAATGTGATTACAATCAGCGTCCACACGAAACAGAACCAAAAGAGGAACGAACAAAAAGCAAACAAGTACAATAAATATACAAAAAGGAAAAACAAAATACTAATAAAAATGATAGCAACCGATAAAACAATCATCACACCCCCAAATGCTGATACAAAGTTCAGGGTTTCATCATCATCGCAATCACAACCATCCCCCGATGAACAGCAGGATGATTGTGGGGTGAAATTCGAAGATGCCAACTGTGATACGGACGGAAACGAAGAGGAATTAGATATAGAAGAAGTAGACGAAGATGAAGATGAAGAATTCGAAGATACCGAAATTAGTGATGCTGATGATGATGCACCAACTGATTGGATCATTGATCATACCAAAGATGCCAGTGATTCTGATGCTGCCGTGACGGCGGCAGCCTTGTACCTGAATGATTTGGTGCTAGATCGAGATGAGGAGGATGAGACAATCAACGAGTTGGTTCATGCATCTGAAGTCGATGGTCAATTGATGGAGAGGTGAGTTAAATGACTAAATGTAGTGTAGTTAGTGTAATAATACACTATATTGATCGTTTGCAATCAATTGTAACAGCAAGTGGCTTTAAGTGGATGAGTTGATTGGGTGTGAGTGCGTATAAATTGGGTTCGATTGATTTGGCCTTCGTTGAGAAGCTGTGATTTAAGGCCGTCATACTTCAGTCTGGGCGTGGAAATTTCCACAGAGTTGCAGACTTCTTTTTTGCTTACATACTTGGATGAATTGACGTCAGTTTTTTTAAGAGACGAAATGAGAGAAGGGGGTGATGATTGAGAAGCTATCTATATGCAGTTTGAGTGAAGTTTTTCCAGAAGAAGGCAGAGTTCAATACTGTCCTTTTTCCAGTCCTGAATGAGATTAAATGACTGAATAAGAGTTGACTAGCTATGTACCCAGATCAATGGTAAATATAGACTCAAACTGACATTTTGGAATCGTATCGCTTTTGAGTCTAGATCTTCTTAATGTTCTCCATGGATAGTTCAGTTCAGAGGTTATATTTCAAGATAGCATATTACTCTATCGGCCAGACATGGAAAGTAGATGTAGTTTCATAGTGACTTCTAAATCGTTCAGATTCCAAGGCTTTAGTCCATTCTTCACTCCTTAAACCACGCCACTTAATGCACTGTACAATTTCGTTTACGTAAAAGGTCACTAAAGCAAAGACGTCATGAGAAAAAATTATAGTGCAAGCGTATGTTCCGCAGTGTTTAAATTTAGCTATGCTCAAATGAAATTCGTAAAACTTTTCTCGTAAGCACTTAGCCTAAAGACTAAACTTTTAAATCTCTATTTTGAATCGTTCTAGCTCCCAACAAAACCGTATGCGAGTAGCATTCGGAATTATTTTAAGATTGGTGCTACCGCTGGCAAATGGTGTCGCTCGAGGTCTTAAAGGCATCCGTGATGTTCGCTTCCTGCGAGCTCTCCGCAATTTGGCTTCCAGTCGTCAGGCTCTAACCAATGCATTAGCCTATGCGGCCAACACTATCTCGATGAGTTTATCCTCTGTTCAAGGTGAGAAAAGGACTCTATAAAAACAGTCCTTGCTTACTCAAGTATTTTTTCTTTTACAGTTTCTCACCGAATTGATCCCCTGCTAAAGATGATGAAACTCAAACGTGGTGAGGGTATGATCGAAAGCATTCCAGATAGTCCAAGTACTCCAACCACACCGCTATTGAGTGAGCCAAAGGGTGGGTTTGGATTACCCTCTATCACATCGAATAGTCATGAGGACATTAAATCTAAGAAATATTGTACGATAAACATTCTGGCCGAACCACCACCTGGTACCCCAATACGTGCGGATATCGTACTCATTCATGGATTGCACGGTTCTTTGGTTAATACCTGGAAACAGGGTCTTTGGAACAATGACCGTCGGCCAGAGCATTTTGAACGACCACCAAAACCCGAAGTAAGACCTCCGAAACGTCCAAGACATTCCCGATCGAACATCATGGTGCCACCGCACAAGGAGAAGCGAAGGCGTTATGCCGATCAGGAGCATTTTGCCTCACTATACCATGAATCTGATGAAACTAACAGTGAACATGAAAATAATGGGTAAGTTCCCTATAACCTTAAAACTGGAGCCATTTTTATGAATGTGTCTATCTTATTAGATTCCACTATGAATGTGGCAGTCCAACAGAAGTTCATTTTTGCGACGGAATGGAATACAGCTTCCCATCATTCCGGCTTCGCCTGGAGAACCATTCACACTTCAGTGATCCCGAGTACAGTGCCCCGGGTAAGAACAACATCCGCAAACCATCTATAAACGACCCGAACTATTCAAAATGCTGGCCTGGAGATTGGCTACCTATCGATTGTCCCGGGGTACGTGTGATAGCTGTCAACTATACAACAGACCAGTACCTCTGGAGACCAGTATGGAAAAAGAAGGAATCAAGATCTAGCCTGGTCGAAAGGTCTCGAGAAATGACAGAGCTCTTGATCGAGCACAAGGTCGGCTATGGTCACCCAATAATATGGGTTGGCCACTCGAAGGGTGGCATCTTTGTGAAACAGATAATTGTTGATGCCTGGGAGAGTGGTAGACCAGCGACGGCACCTTTCTGGAGATCAGCTAGAGGTGCCTTCTTTTATTCAGTACCCCATCGTGGATCACATTTGGCCTCAATAAATGCACCGCTCTTAAGGCGTTCTGTGGAGCTGATCGATATTGAAAAGAGTGAGTTTGCAAATCGAAAAAAATTCAGAAGGACAAAGTGTAATGTTTGTGTTTGACTTTCAGATAGCAAATATCTTTTGGATCTTCATAGGCGATTTGTGGGGCTCTATCGAATGGGTCATCTGAAGATTGAAGTATTCAGTTTTGTGGAGACCGCTTTGACGCTCATGTCGGTGCTCTATTTGAGGATTGTTGGTGTCGATTCAGCAGGTAAATATCAGGGGTCAAAAGGGAATCCTCATTTGAATTAAGGGGTTTTAAACAAGTTTGATATTGGTGAAGGAAAGGAAAAGAGATATTTGATCAGAAACTAGACTCTTATACTTTCGTACTGCCTCTAACTGAAGAGTAGTCTAAAATCAGACCAAAGTTTAGGCATTATTTCAATTCCTCATAAATTCTAGTTACTATGCCCCTAACTACAAGCTTTATGTTTACCAAATTTCTTTCTCTTTCTAGATCCCGGTATCGGTGAAGTGTGTGGCCTACATTTAGATCATCGACAGATATGTAAGCCCCGTAGTCGAGAATGCATTTTGTATAAGGAACTTGTCAAGATGATCAACAAAGTTTGTTAGCATTCTAAACTAATGAAAAAAATTTATCAATTCTTGGTAAATCATTATTATCTTATTAATTAGTCTTAATTCATGTGTTGTAAATATTTAAAATAAAAATTACAGAACTATATGTATAACAGATATTGTGTATTTGTAGTATTTCAAGCTTTTTATTAGATATGTAGTTATAGAGATTATATATACTGTTATCGTTTAAAAAAGTGAAAATAAGAAAATTGTGCAGGGATTGTCACAGAGTGAAGAATATTATTATTGTTTTTTTTTTTGTTCTTTTTTGTGCAGTAAAACTGTGAAGTAAAATGTGATTAGTTTTGTTTAAAATAAAAGAGGCCATGTTTTTTTTTTGTTAAAATGGAGGAGGAAAATGTCTTTTAAAATGACAGTTCGATGACAGATGATTGTTAGAGATATTATTAAGTTTAAGCGAATTCCTTTTGTATTCATAGAAATTTCTTTTTGTTATTTGATGTAACAATTCATTGAAGTTGTAAAATGCTTAAGGTTGCAATTATTGATTATTTATGACAATCTTAAAAAAAAAAATAATAAAAGAAATTTAAAAAGTAAATGGACTGTGCGTTATATTTTGCGAATTTGGAGAAGTTTGGGGTTTTTAAGAGCCACCCTGTTTTGATCTGCGGCGTTCAAAAAGTAGAAAGACAGTTTTGCAGAAAGACGAGTGTTTGAATTGAGGGGAATTGTATGCGACAAAGGTAGAAAGATCAGAATTACTTAAGCGAAAATTGGCAGAGCCCATTTTAAGTACCAGTGTCATAAGATGCAACCCTGCTTGCTTGGTTGGCAGAGGGAATGTTTTGAGAAGCTTCTTTATGGCAGTAATATTCTTGGATGTTTGTCAGACGTCGTGGGGTGGGCCCATGAACAAAAATTTGGTGGTATTTTTTTGGATTCGAATCTGGACCCCAGGCTAGATTTTGAAAATATATAAAAAAAAAACAATGTTTTGTAAATTTTATTTGTAGAAAATAAAGAACAAATACATTTTTGCCTATATTTATAGAGCCTATATAAGTACTTGCTGTATCCTTTCAACAAATATTGTATTTAAAAAAGATCCCTTGCCCTTGCTGATTCTGAACTTTGTTCAAAAGACTTAAAAATCAAAATTTTCATCATTTTTAACTGTTCCTTCCAGCAATACAACTTTTTGTGTTGAAATTAAAAACTGCTCTAAAGTTAAACAAAACTTGCTTTTTGCCTATTCTTTCTATCGAAGTATATCTATACGTATCGTATTTTCGAACAACGAAATAGTTTGAGAGAACCTGAAAAACGACTTCCAGTTTGAGATGTATAGGTAACAATGTCCTCCTAACGATATGCAATATGATTTCGATTTTTTTACTTTTTGTGCCCATGTTGAATGGGAAATTTGCTTTCATTTCGTTTTCTAATCTAATACGAAACGGACTGGTTCTGCCTACTAGAAGAGAGCAAAAAGAAGAATTTAATCACTCTGACTGCATAAAGTCCAAACTCAAGGAAGGAACTCTACCTTCAAAGTATCTTGACAGTTAGAGTAAGGCATTGTACTTAGCCACTTCAGACACATTTAATCTACAGCCATAACTCCACCTGAGATGATAGAAAGCTTTCCGAGTAACCGGTTAACCATAAACTATTAAAGTATCTGAATGGACCTACCCTTGGTCTAAGTATTTGCAGACTTTTGCCAGGATAGTCACCTCACCTAACACAGATATATATTTATAAGAAGTACTCTATTATTATTCGAGAGACAAGAGGTTACAAATGCCGACAAACCCTTTAAACTTTAAACGTAATCAACACATTCTGTGCCGCTGAACCTGACTGCATCGCAACTTATGGTTAGCACTGGACAATAAAAGAACCAGAAGCGTTAAGTGAATTTTTCCGAATAAGCTCAGTGATTGCTGGACTGGGCATCAAATCATTTGTTTATTACTAAAATTGAAGACAAAAAAAAATGTTAAGGAATAAGCTGTGTTATTGCCCTAATCTACAACGTCTCAAGCACTAGAAGTGTGGAACTGATTACAAATTCATATTGGAACTGGATCATCAAGAGTACAAGATGGTGCTAAAAAAGACAAAAAGACTAGAGACTTATGCATACAGATCATGCACAATCTTGTTGCTATAATTTTTAAACACGTAAACGTAAACCATTTAAGAAGTAGTTGTAAAAGAGACAGTTAATGTTTTGTAATAGTTTCGATATGAGCAAATCTATTTTATAATGCACTTAAATAAATATTATATGTACATATGTATATAAGAGTACGTCTTAAAACACAAAAACAAAAGAAAAATTGTAGTATTACAAAAATCGTTTATTCAATATATATCTGACAATATCATTCTTAAATATTGCTAATATATATTTTATATATTATTATATATAATTAATTACGTTATTTTTTTTTAATATAATTGCTTTTTCTTTTAAAATTAACACTTAAATCTAAAAGTTTTATTTTCTTTTTTTGGAAAAAAAACGTATATTTCTCGATATTTTATACAAAGTTTTTCAAATAATATACACAATTTTCGTTTAAAGGTGTTTTGTTTTTTTATTTATTATTTAAAAAAAAAAATCATTTAACAGTGATGTAGCAGAAGAGGTTCAAAAACATTGTGATATATCTATGTACGACATGAGTTTGTTTCATATAAGAGAGAGAGCCAGGAACTATTTGTTATGAATTATAAGTAGTATACTTCCCAGTGTTATATAAAACTAAATAACAGCAAAAATATAGAAAAAAATAAAAATATAATATAAATAAAAATCCCAAAGTAAATACAAAATGATGCGTGTCAGAGTGGCATCCTGCCGACACAACCGTCATAGTTTTCGAGCACTTCCAGAGGGGGATACCATTTTTATTTCTCTTTAAAATAATTGGCAATCGATTCACTAAAAATATTGAACTCGACAAAACTACGGATACTCCTCTGGATGAATCTGTATTAGCTAAGGATAGTCAGAGTCACTGAACACTAACAATCTTTGGCTTCGATAATTTGTTTGAAATCATTCATCGTTTGAATATTATTCGTCTCATTTAAGAGGTTCAACGATTTGGTTTTTTCATCACCAATCATCGTTTGGGGATGATCATCATCGTTGATGGTGTTTTCTTTGTAAGGGGTACTTTCGGAATTCTCTTCTTCATCATCATCTTCGTCCTCCTCCTCGTCGTCGCCCTCATCATCTTCATCGGCTTCTTCTTCATCATCATCATGCTGTTGATTGGGGGATGTCATTGGACGTGGTGGAGCTGGTGGCGGGGATTCACGTTCTTCGTTCTCCTCGTAGATGACATCGCAGTTTGTGGGAATAGTTTTTGGCGGAGGCTTACGAATTTGGGATTTCTTCTTATTGTTATTGTTGGCATTGCCACCTTGGAGTTCTTCCAATTGGATTTGCATTTCACGCAGGCGATCGGTTAGTTCGTAGAGATCACGTTCCTGAGCCTCGACACGACTACGAAGTTCGGCGATTTCTCGAAGATCCTCTGGTCGTGGATCACGACGTTCGTAACGCATACGCATTTCTTCGAATCTAAATAATATAAAATCTATTATGCTATATCCTAAGTATGGGCGGGGAAAGTAAGGAAAACTGCCACAAAGCGAAACAGTTTTACAAACACATACAAATGTATCTCACGAACAACGAAAGATACTTACAAGTTTGTTAAACATCTGCATTTTCGATGCAATTGTTCAATCTCTTGGGTATTGCTAAGGTCACGCTTATCGAGTGATGCTTTCTCCGTATCGTATAGATTTTTTAAATCCGCCAGGTCATGTTGGTGACGCGTCTCAGTATCGCTGAGGTTAATAAGTTTTACGTTGTTTTTTTTTATTAATTAATTTAAAGTGGGAAGAAAAAGGAAAGAGTAAAAAACAAATAATAATCGTAAAGCATAAAAGCGTGGTGTAATTATTTGTTTATTTTTATTGTTTTGTTAATTAAAAATTAAACAAAAAAGATAGTTAAAGGAACTGTAAAGATAACAATGCAATAAATCTGGTAATGACCTAAAAGGGGGCATGGAACTTGGGCGAAAATAAGCAAAAAGGAGGTGTGTGACCTAATGATTTCGTGTTTTTTGAGTCTGGGATAATGATGAACTTGTAATGAAGTGAATTGTGTTAAAAAAATTTGTTTATCTATCTTTTCAATCTAGATCGTTTACATTTAACTTGAGAGGCTCCGCATTAGAGAATAGAGAACCGCTAGTACAAGTACAATGGCTTCCACTTCTTGGAAGTCTGTAGATTGATTTCAATTCCAAAAGGTGTTCTAAGAATTGTATTTAGATAATTCAATTCACTATAAGTGACGAAAATAGATTTGTACATACATATGCACGTACAGGGTAGGCCATCTAGTGATTTATTTTTAAATCGTGGGTTTTCTTGAGGCTGACAGCTGTTTTCTTCTCGAAATCTTGACAGAAAGATACCTCCGCGGAACGAAATGAGTCGCTTTACGCTTGAAAAACGTTCCGCAATATTGAAAACTTATTTTCAAAGTGACTGTGTAGCCCAAATAGTGGTACTAAAGATCTACTAAAACATTAATTCATCATACAGGCATAGACATTGGGTCATGAGCAATTTTGAGAGGCGAGGTTAGTTAAAAAATTCATACAATCAGAACCAAATATCTCTCTGAACTTAAATTGAAAAGACAATGTATGTTGGCTTAAGTAACTGATGTAATATGTAAAAGCTTGACCGCTTTTTATGGATTTATATAGCCGAGTTCATGCTCATTTTGCCAGACCGCCAATACGGAAATACATAAATGATTAAATGACTCAGATATATTTAATGACAAGAGGTATCGAGCTAAGTGATTTCTTGTGGACGAAATTTTAGGAGCTTCTCATGAAGAACATGGATTTCAAGAGATAACCCGCACCACACAATACTCACTATTAATTCTTCATGTGTGGTGTCTAAATTGACTGGGGAGAATCTAAGTTAATTTTTCCACTCACTTGTAATTCACAGAATTATCTGTAAGTTCATGTTGAAACACAGTAAATGCTTACTGAGTGAAAGTCTTTTATTTGTAAGTGTGAGAATCAAATGGATATGGTTGATATGGCATTCATAATAATATATATTTAAATGTTAATATTCTGACTAGAGCGTGCCCCTCCAAAAAGATGAAAAAATAAGGAACTTAATTCTAAGACGTTCATCATTATCCCGCGCATAACTCAAAACAAAAACAAATAAATAATTAAATAGAGAAATAATCTTAAGTAACTCTCAATTTAACATAAAGATAAATGGCAAAGGTAAACAATAAACATGCGAATGCAATACGAGGTGACATGTATAGTGCAAGAATCGATGGGATGAAAGGACACGCTCCCTTTGTGATCACGAATAAAGCAGAGATTGGCGAAGAACCTTCTTCTGCTCGGTTCCTTAAAAAAAAAAAATACAAAAAAAAAACAAGACAATACAACAAAAAATATAAATAAATATGCATGTTTCAAAATGCTTCCACACTATTGTTTATGCCAAGCAAAAGATAAAATATTTTTCAAAACGAAACGCAACAGACAGGACATGTACGAGTATAACAGCCCATCCGTGTTTTCTTTGTTTTTGAGTGGATCTACAATATTTATTATCATTCGCTGAGATGATGCAAAATTTTGAAAAAAAATTTGTTTAATTTTTTTTGGTCGAAAAATGAATTTCATTAGAGCGCGCGAAAAGCTAAAATAATTGCTTCAGTGTATGACTACTTACTGCAGGCGATTTTCAGCATCTTCGAGTTTTTTTCTGTGTCGCGCTTCTAGCTCTTGAATTGCCTCTTCCTTTTCGGTGATTAGTTTTTGCCATTGTTGTTCTGAAATTAAAGTGGGAAGATACGTATAAGTATGCGGCTGTATTGCTTCAGCCGTTGCACACATCTTGAGGGAATATTGTCTCCCAAGAATCTCTTTTATGTTATTTACCACCTTACTGTCTGATTGACTGTCTAAAAAACTTGATTGGTTATGATCTAAAATGTGGAAGTGTTTGGAAAATCTGTAAGAAGAACGGCGACACCGAACGCTGAAGTGTATGTGGGTGTGAGTCTCTTTGAACTTAAATTTGAAATTAGGAGTATGATCTTAAACCAAAAAGCGAAATTGTCTACTGAATCTACAAAATGGCCAAGGAACCACATGCTGCAATCGAAAGTGTGAGTTTAACAGTCGAAAGATGAAGTTCTAAAAGCTAAATCTTTATGAGCTTAAAGTCAATATGAAGACATGCTTCAAAAATTGTAAGACAAAGGAAAATCATTTATATAATCTGAAAAAGTGTAAAAAAGGAACAGGGACTTAAAGGCGCAAGGTCGTAAGTCCGTGGACTCTTGACCCATCTAGAACCAAAAACACATTAAGATATAGCGCCTCCATATGGGTCGAAAGTTTAGACCAAGCGTTGTATACATTTCTGCACATACAGAAGGGACCTAATGTTTTATGCCAAATCCGAACGTTATACTCCTGGATGTTTATAAAAGGCTGGCAAGATGTAGGGCCGTTAAAAAACGTTGATAGTATTTTCTTGGAATTTGGAACTCCATGCAAGAACCAGTGTCCACGGCATTCACACGAAAACAAAAAATCTTTAGAAGAAAATAGGACATAAGTCCGGAACAATTTGTATGAGTACAGCATGACAGTTTGCTGCATTTCAAGTCTGGGATGGGACACATTTTCCCTTTCTAAGGTCACACTAAAATTTACGTCACACCTCAAGCAAGAAACAACCTCTAAAAAAGTTTGAGAAGCTGGAAAGAAACTAGCGACATCTGAAAACTAAAAGTATTTCTACTCAGAATGGTTCATGAAAACGCAAGCATAAATTTTTGGAAAAAAAGACACGATGCAAGACCAATTGAAAGAGACAGAAAGAGATAGAAAGTTATTTCGACTAAATGGTCGATAAAGCAACGAAAAAGTGGACAAACAAAAATGATGTCGATATTTTGAAATGAAAAGCCAGGCATAGAGAAAAAGGAAAAGAAAATTTCTTCGCAGATTGCTTAACCACAAAGTCCTCGAGTAAATCTTTTTAAAACTCATTCTGAAAAATCTATGAAAAAAATTTTAAAATTATATTTCACCCCGACTGTAGAGTTATTTACAAATGTGGTGTACTATATATATGTATATATATAGGTCCATGATCAGTGGAGGCACAAATATATAGAAAGTATAAACGCGATTTATATATTTTGGCAAGCATCCCACACACATTAGCGCATTAGAGCAGGCAAATGTTAGATGGACTCACCTGGGATATTGCAACCCCGTCTTTTTACTCTGGAGAGTCCTGCATCTGAAACGATTTCAAAAGGACTCTTAAAACAAAAGCGGTAATAGCATAATTCTAAGCACGCATCGAAGGAGAATTCTTTTGTCCTTTGGCATGTGGTTTGCCAGTAAAATATGGTAAAAGGAGGGACGACGATCACCCTGAAGCACTTTTACGGAGACTTCAACATCAATTAGATTCGGTAGATATGATTTATTTGTTTAAATTTAAAAAGTCCCACAAGGTACCCATCAATGGCCCTTACTTCTTTCTCCATCACTCATCGCTTCTACTCACCCATTTCCTTTCGATGTTGATCCTGCAATTCCTGTGTAGAAATTTGTAGCTCCTTATTGAATTCGTCTTGAACTTGACCAAGTCGTTCACGGAATTTCTCCTCCATTTCAAGTTTCTCTGCTTCGAACTCGTTGCGAAGGTTTTCTAAAGGAATACATATGAAGATCCTGCTAAATCCTTAGATTTTAAGGTCTTACCAACTAATTGCTCTCGCTTTTGCTCTTCTCGGCACATGGCAGTTTGATAGTCCCTATCGGCGCGATCTAAATGCATTCTAGTCTGCAGAATCGCATTATCGGATTTCTCGCGCAATTCCATAAATTCTTCGTTTCGCTCTTTCAGCGTTTGTCGGAGTTCTGCGAGCTATTTTGTGGATAAAGATGGGGCTGAGGTGAATGTTCAATTGGAAGAGTGTTTCTTACCTCAGCTCTCAGTTCTTCTTCATTCGCTGTGTATCTGCTTGTGAGTGCTTTCAGTTCTTCTATGTGTTCGGCTTGAAGTTTATCGAGCTCTTCACGCCTCTCCTCCACATAGACGGACTCAAGTTCCATTTTCAGTCTTGTCATCTCTGTTCTGTTAACCAGAAAAGGCAGATCCAAAGAACAGCTCTTTAAATGGCTCCAAAAGGTCCTTCAATTTGTATACTTACATTAATTTCGTTTCCCATTGAGCTGCGGCTTCATTACGAACCTCATCGATCCGCTGTAACATCTGACGTTCCTTGTCGTATATGGCACTAATAAAAGGCGAAGTATTTGTCAAAACTATGCGAAGAAGAGACTTGGGTGCGGGGCAACTGAGAAAGCAGATAAATAGCAAAATACGCTTGGGAAGTTTAAAAAGCTACAAAGCTTGTGGTTTTAAAAGAACCAACAATTAGAATGCGGCTCGAATGGATGATATGTACTTAATTCAAGCATGCTTATGGGGAAGGGTTTGGCTAGGAAGTGAGCTGATCAACTTACTTATCACACTGATACTTAATCTTGCGAACGCATTCAATCTGCGCCTCCAGATTTTCATTCGCAGTAACCAAGTCGGCCTTCAACATTTCTATTTGCTCCCTCATGGATGATATGGAATTTTCTTGATCGGCCGTTAAGCCACGAAGTTGTTTAACTTCAGCCTCGTAGGACTTAAGGTGAACAACTTCGTGGAGTTTCTCTTCGGCTTCTTGTTCGATTCTAACATTATTTTCGACGGCTTCTTTTCGCAGGCTTTCGGCTTTGTCGAGTTTGTCCTTCCAGGTTTTTTGCATTTGACGCAGTTGCCATTCACAGTCGCTCATAAGATGCTCCTCTCGATCTAGATCATAGAAACGTGTGGATATGTATCTTGAAATAGGGTTTCCTGATTCTCACCAGCATTCTGCGTCCTCAGGGTTTCGAATTCCTTGTGCCATTTAGCTTGCATCGCCTCCTGTTCCATTTTCGCCGCTGCTAAGGTTTCCTCTAGTATACGGACCTGTTCATCCCTTGCCTGTCGCAAAGCTTCCGTATCCTGTCGACATTGATCGGCTTCACTTTGCGCACAGGCTAGTTGAGTTTGTAGATTTGCAGCTAGCGATTGCATGTGTTTGTACTTTTCTTCCAGCTCTTTGTACTCATGGTCGAGGTTGTCTAAAGCAAAAAAGAAATCCTATTCAAAGGATGTCCTGTGTGTGTTATGCACGTCGTGACATACCATATTTCCTGTTGAGCTCCTCTTCGGTTTCAAAATACTTCTGCCTAAGTGTGGTTTTTTCATCCTCGAGGAGTTTGAGCCTTCTACGGACACATTCATCCTCTTTGTGGGCAGCTCCTAACTCCCCTTGAAGTCCTAAAATGAGTTTTTTTTTCGTAAGATCCCAGTTGTTTTTGGTGTCTTTTCCTACTTACGGTCAACATTCCATGATTTGGCTGAAAGCTCCTTCTCCAAATCATCGATTTTTGACTGCAGCGTATCAACTTTTGACTGAAGGTTATAAATGTTCTTTTGGGCATCATCGAGTTGTGTACTAAAGCGGGATTCCTGATCGACTAAGTCTCTCCTGGAAAGTTCAAAAATTGATCCATTAGAATATTGTGGTTTCCGGGTTTGATCCATAAACGATTGATTTGATTATGACAATTTTTAAAGTAATTCTAATCTTGGTGAATGACCTACTTAAATATCCTGTCGAATATTTTACTGCCAAAGCGTTTCGGATTTTGTGCCATTCTTAGAAAAGTTGTACGTCCAATTTCGTCACTGAATGTTTGCAGTTTTGGATGGTTCTAATCGTGACTTCCGATTAAGTTCTTTAAAAATTTAGTACAGACAATTACAAACAAAAATCTGTGTATAAATTTAATTTAAAAAGCTGAGATTGCTAGAGCCGTACATTTTTTAAGTTCAAACCAAGTGGATTATGAATGGCTTATAAAAAAAAAGGTTTATGTCTTGGCTAATTTCTAACTACTTGTCAGAAGATTTTAGATTTCTTATTCAAATTGTCCACTATATGCTTTTTATTTATGGTTTTTGCAATTTGATTAATATTTGAAAGAATAAAAATTTGTTGGCGCCGTTCCTGATATATTTCATTCGCCGAAAATTGTTTGTTTATTCTCAATTTTGTTTCTTCGTTTTCTGCATAGAAATATAAGCTTTTTGGATGCTGTATACATTCGGAGAGATAAAAACTTAAAATTATTTTATGACTCATGTGGCGTGATGAATGTAGAACAAAACCATCATATTGAAATGTATTTTTGAAAAAAACTTTTCTTTGTGAATGGAGATTTGGTGAAATTGAAAATAATATACTTTAAAGGATCCATTCTAGACTGCTTGGTTTCGAATTTGACATTTGAATAAACAGTACACGTATTGGTATATAAATATTTGCAAATGGATTCGGGGAGGAGGTAAAGCGCTTAACAGATTCACAATTGAAAAAGTGTTTTGAAATTCTAGACAGAAACAATATTTGCTTTGTTGACAGTAAATTCTTTTTCCGTGGGTGGATATTGTTGCAAAGTTTTTAATTGAGTCATAAAAGAGTATTTTTTCAAAAGGATCACACTTCTTTTAATAGAATGGTGAATTTGTATAAATTATTAGGCATAAGACAATCAGGCAAATTCTTAGAATCGAAGCAAGAAAGGATCTTCAAAATGTACAAACAATGTGTCACATAAGCTCATGCATTTGGGAGGGACATTTTGAACCAAATCAAGCTGTGTATAAGGTTACAATTGATAAGACAAATCATGTCCAGAGACCAAATGAATGCGGTTTATGTTGTCGAGCAAAAGGCTGTCAATACAGAATTTGTACAGAAAGTATCTACACTAATAAGGCTTTAACATTTTAGCTTTATTTAGCTTTTAAACTTGTTCTTTTTGTGAATTGAAGCATAGGGATGGGTCTATGTCAACCGATCATAAGCTCAGGAACTGGTAGTAACAACATTTGCAGATAGACAGGGAACTGTTTGAACAAATTATTTAAAAACGGGATAGAAGTAGAAATAATCTAAAGAATGAAGGACATGAGTACTAATAAGTCATCTTTAAGGCTAAAAACTTTTCAAATTTTTCACAATTTGTTGCATACTTTTGGCAACCCTGGATATGTCACTGCCTTGCCTACTAAAATAATTTAAGAGGCGATATCCATTAAGGGCATGGATAATAAATTTCTGATATATACTGTACAAAATACAAAATTTATTTTAAAATGTTTCGATGATATCAACAGAAGCTGGTGGTTCAGCTTACAAAAAGGAACTAGACACAGCTTTCTATACAGAAAGCCGGCTGCGGATAAGCTCAATTAGGAAATCTGAACCAAATTTGGAGCACGCAAAACAGATATCGATATAAGAATGTAATTTTTGAATTATTTCCTCAAAATAGAACCCCAATTTATAAAAGAAACTTGTCATCTTTCAATAGAAAAAAGATTTTTCACATTTTACTTATAGTTAAAAAAATTCTAAAAGCCGGTAGGTCGTTCTGGGGGAAAAATGACTACACGTTTACTTTTAGAACAGGTCTTCGAATGAAAAGGAAATCATTTCAGATTTTACAAAAGCACAGCATTACTCGAGCATGCACCTACAATTACTTGTTCCAAAAATATCCCCTCGAAGTGCATGCTCAATTTGTGTTGACAGTTAATATAAATCTTGAAAATTATGCATCATGTTTGCACGCCAAGAAATTGTCACTGCAACTCGAAATAAGTTCATCATCATTCAGTGCAAAATTTTATTAATAAATTTTCATTTAAAAATAGCCTCTTTTTCTTCGTTTACATTATTTGTACAAAAAAAACTTGAGTCATCAACCCCGTCACCTGTCATCACTTACAACTAAAAAATCTACCAATTAATTTTGATAAAGAACTTTGTTCTTTAGCAATTTACAGCACAGGACATTGCCATCAATGTAGTACGCATTAAAACACGCATTTAATTTTGACAGAAATTAATGCAACGTGTATCTTCTTAAATTCCTATCGGGAAATTGAAATCTGTGCCAAAACATTCAAAAGTATTTATTCACACAATAATGCATTTTGTTTTGTATGTATGTAATTTTTTACATTTTGATACATCATGGTGTGAAACTTTTCGCTGTTGTAGTTGCGTGGGGCGGCGGTTTTAAGAGTTTCTGCCAAAATTCATTTTGACGTCACATCAATAGAAAAGCAGACTTTACAATAATTTCCCAGTGGAAAATATTTAAAATTTACTTTTAAACTGAAAATTTATTGAACTTTGAACGCATCCAATGGGCAGATTTAGAATTCACACTGTGTTCTAAATTTTTGCTTTTGAGACGAAAAACTTTTCAGAATCCTTTGGTTTTATTGTAAACAAAAATAAAAAAGAACTTTCGACGGAATAAAACTTTAAACGTAGTTTGGCACGGTTGCTGCTATTTATATATCCACGCGTTTGGTTTATGTTTAATGCTTGTAAAGCGTTTTCGCTTTGCTAGCCGAATAGAAGGAGAAGGAGAATTTGATTATATGGATAATCTTCACATGGCGATGGTTACAAATAAATTTTTGAAAATACTTGGAGATATTAAACACAAGGCTGGGTATCATTGAAATGAACTTGTTGCGAAAGATTCAATGGGCTCCTTGATAATCTTGAATTTTTAAACAAATTGCTTAATTAGTAAGAGATTTGTTTTTATTGATTTTTAAGAGCACATTGGTGTGTAGAGGCCATGACGGGGTTTTCATTGGGAAGAGTTCAATGCTGAAAGATTGCTGATGTGAAATACTGTATAGAAAAATCTGTTTCGGGTAAATAAACAATTTGCTGTCTGGTATACTTTGGTCTGCAAGAAGTTTAGCAACTTGATTATAAATCTCTCAACAGAAATGGTTTATATGGAATTCAAAATAAAATTTTATGATTTTGTTAACATTTGCAGACCAAGTGGTGAAGGATCTACTATGTCACACAAATGATTTCATCACTCACATTCTCACAAGGGCTTGATGAAAGACAAATTTACCTAGAAGACACTTCCATAACATCGGAAGTCAGTGAAATGTGGCTTGGAACATCTTTTGGAGGTAGATTAAGACTTATTTCTAGCGAACATTAAGAGTCTAGACTACAAAACGTGTGTTTTGCCAATGCAAGAAATGAAAAAAAATCGTAAACTCTCGTCAGGGAGTCACTGCAGACTCTCATTATTGTGGTGGGTGGTTCTTGAGTGATGTCCCCTGTCTTGAAACTTAATTACCTAAGACCACAACCACAAGGATGATATTTGCGTACTTCCACATCGCATAATGGACCCCTATTTGACAGTCCATAATCTACAAACTAACTATACTTATGATATCAAGTAGACAAATGTATTCCCAATGGACCAGTCAATAATCAAATCAGTATCAAATTAATGGAAATGTATAATAAAATTATTTCTATCGTTTGAAAGTATATCAGACCCTAGCAACGCTACTTAAATACTTTAGTGCCATTTGATATCAAACGTGTCCCTGGTGTATTAGGCATAATGCATCTGTTAGTCTGCCAATAGCCCTTAGAGAGTTCAGACACTTAACGTCATTTTTAGAATAGAATATGACGGTTTTCTGGGAAATACGTGCTGTGATGAACGTTGTGATCCGAATGATTATCAAGTCAACTCTGCTTTGTATTTTATGTTTTTTGAACGATAAAAAACGTCTGTTTGGAGCTTCCGTCACGGCCCGCGTTCTTTTTAGGTTATAAACATCTCATGGCATGTTTCCTATGAATGATAACGTTATAGGTAGACAGATTTGTTACGTTACCGAGCAATAAGAGTTGAGGAGATAAAATTCATGGGTCTTATTGTTCATAGAAGCTCAAACGGCCTTTAGTTGATAATTTTTATTCGAGTAACAATGTTAACCCAGCTATCCACACACATAATTGCCTTCCCTTTTTAGGGACGGCTGACTTAAGAATGTTACATAAGTTTATAACAACTATCAACTGCTAGAAAATATTCCCAACACCCCTCAACCACTTATCATACTCAGTACATTTGAAACTAAAAACAACTTGAAGAATTCCCTGAGAAAAAATAAAACAAATTTGCGTTTCATTTTCACTTTGGGTGTAACCCCTCTTCAATCAATGCGATCGCAAAAAAAAAGGTCAGGACTAAGCCAAAACAATTCAAATTGAACTTGAGTCTTTTTTTTTCTTGGATTTATTTCAGTAAAAACTTATAAATAGATCGCACAGTAAACAAGAGACAGAAAGGGAAGGAGACACAAAAAAACAAATCAAACACTATAAACTCAATGTTATACTTTTTGTGTGGTTTATGGTTCAATTTTATAGCATTAACGAGTGAGATGTGTGCTTTTTAGCGAGCATACATACATATGTACATATGTGCATTTTGACATATCGTTAAAATGTCACATATTGCGGTTTTTTATCGAGTGAATGTAGTGAGCTTTATATGAAAAATATTTGAGAGATAAATCTGAGTCAGTTGGGAAGATTTTGTATATGAGTATTTTGCGAAAAAAAAACCGATAAAAAAAGACGAACTAATTTAACAAAATATACACACACATGTGTATGTGTCGGACAAAAAACAGGAAATAGTTGTCAGATGTTGTCATGTTCAGAGAAAATTGGCGATACATAGTTTAAAGTGTTTTAAGATGTTTCACATTCAATTTTCAGAACGTTTGCAAAAAAGTTTATTAAAAACAAAAGTTGGTGTAAAAAAATTACAACCAATTTCGGATACCACCGTGTGGATAGAGGTTAATGAAAGGATGATGGACATACGTACGAGTACTTAAGACTCTATTTCAAGAATACCTACAGCAGCATCTATAATTATCCAAGCCTCACAAATCT
This sequence comes from Chalcosyrphus nemorum, assembly GCA_949716465.1. Classification (NCBI taxonomy): domain Eukaryota; kingdom Metazoa; phylum Arthropoda; class Insecta; order Diptera; family Syrphidae; genus Chalcosyrphus; species Chalcosyrphus nemorum. The sequence goes on along the minus strand of OX454334.1, from coordinate 56,874,433 downwards.
GAATGATAGCTAAGATAGCGCTGAGCCCATCCTTTTCTTATCTCACGCTTCGCAGCCTGTGTGGAACCAGAGAAAGTGCTAACAATGAAAGTATGACTTGAAGCAATCATCTAGAACGAGAGCAAGCTGTTTCATTTGGTGGAATCCAGTAGATGCAACTTAGTATATGCAGCATTGGAGGGCAGCATTCACAAGAATGTCTCAGAAAAGGTCACTGTATGCATATGAAGGAAGAAATTGGCGTACAGTGAACGTGGTTAGTCAAATGTTCAGTCCTAAACCTCTTGGCAGTCCATAAAATACCAAGGATATTATGAGACAATTAAATGTTAAGAAACATGAGACAAAAGTCCAATGAAGCTTACATAAATCAGTTTTATAACAAAGTCAAAAAAACTCCCTGGAATAAACTGCCGAGAAGGCCGGACTACAGCGAGATTTAATGAGAGGAATGAAAGTTCTGCCGGTTTTTATGTTATTGCTCCAGCTAAAGACAGAACATATTTGATAAGTGATAGTCTTTAATAGACTTAAGAAGGTACGAAATTGTAAGGTCAAAATAGCCCATAAGAGAGTGGAACTCTTTCCTTTGATTTAAATTAGATCTAATCCCAAGTAAACAGACTCAAAAGAACATTTTGTACCAGAAACTTTGCCAACATTTGTGTCTCTGTTATCTCTGTTAAATGGGTAGCTTCGTTGTCGTTTCCCCCTGGGACTTGAGCTTGCGTTTGGTTTCGAGCGAACAGACTATCCTCTGCACCATTCTCACCCACATAATGAGACATTTAAATTATTAATATTTTCTAGAATTTTATCGCAAGAAATATATTTCCCTCTAGTTTATTCTGGTCTGAAGAACTGATTATATTCAAAATACGTCAGACGTCAATCAAACTGTATTGCGTTTCAGGAAATCGTTAAATGTTTCCGGAAGTGTTCCACCAAATCAATAGGACTGACAACTTTCATCTCACTATTTTAGCATGAATATATTTATTTTCATTTTTAAACAGGCTGACAAAAGAGTCAACAAATGCATTGAAAAATAATTTTTTTATTTTAATTATTTTTTGTCTTTTAGTTTCTTTTTTTTTTTGGAATGTCACAAAACGCTTGAAACCCAGTCAAAAGCAAAGCAAGTAAGACATGTTCTAAATATTTCTCTGACAGCTTTGTTCTTGTCCATTAGTGTTGCCATTTTGAATTAAACATTTTCTATACGCACATTTTTAAAGTTTAAACAACAACAGTCCATCAATATAAAAAAATAAAAAAAATATAAATATATAAAGCAAGTGGAAGACGAAGGATATACATTACTTTTGTTTTTCCTCTTCGATGGATGTAGCAGCAAGATGATCCTCTTCCACTTCCTCATCTTCTTCGGGTGTTATTTCCAGCGTTCGCTTTTCCTCGTTATACTGCTGACCGTTATAAAGGTTAGATCCACCGTTTGCTGATTTTGTCATCAACACACTGTCGTCCACACTTCGACGCTTCTCGACGCGTATCGGTATGAAATGAACATTACCCATCTTAACACTGGAGCTATTGTCAATATTATCACTTTCATTATTATTACCCCCCTGATGATCACTGTTTACACTATCACTACTTGCGTTCTTTAATACACTCTGTGCGGTTGTAGATTCCACAACGACATCGGGCAAACTTATACTCTCGATTAGGATGCCCGTTTGACTGTCATGATCTTCGGTCACCACTTCGACACTGTCAACAACTGTGGGCAGATCTTTGAAGTAATCAAAGTCATCGCAGTGTGGAAAGTTCTCCTCGCAATCTGTTGCACTACCGTCACGATAGCGTCGGGGGGATGTTTCTTTTCCGCTGTCGTTCACCAAATCACAACTGTCCAGATGGAGAACCTTTGCGGTTGGTTCTGATGTTGCTATACCGGAGTCCGAGGTACTGAGGTTTGAGTCTGAAGAATTTTCGGTCTTTTGATAGTTTGCTCCTTGTTCCTCATCGTCGGCGTCATTTTGTTGTAAATTTTTGACAAAGTGCCATTGCTCTTTCTCTTCGTCTTCATCTTCTTCATCATCACCATCACTATCATCGTCTTCGTCGTCATCCTCTTCGGGAACTTTTAAGAGGTGATCTTCGATCTTGTCACGATCACCGGCGTCGTAGAAAATGTCCGCCTTGTCCGAGGGACTTGCGCCCACATTGCCAAAATCTTCGACAACTATTGTTGGCACAATCAGCTGGGGTAATGATGCTTCTTTTTCTGGTGGTTTTACCTCCTCAACGTGCGATTCACGAAATTCTCTCACCTTCGGCGATGAGGATCGCGATCCCGGCACCGATGTGGTTGGTTCACTTTTTGCCTGTGATTGGCCCATGTCTTCGTTGCACTCGACTATAAACCGATCTCGATCACATTCCGTTAGTTCGGAGAGTTTATCCTCATGATGGTTTTGCTCTACGACTGTGCCGCGTAGATCAGTCTGTTCCAGATCTTTACCCTCCTCCTTTGATGTTATTACAGCCTCTCCACTGATCTTTTGTTCTTCGTGCGATGCGTTTTCCCGCTGTACGTGTGCGCACTCGTCTACCGTCTGATCGTCCGTAGAGCTTTCGGCGTAGGTTACGTCGGTGATATTCTCTGTTGGTCTCTCATTTGTTTGAGGCGATTGCGCAGTTGGTGAGTTATTTTTGTCCCAGGAGTCGGCGCACTTAGCCGATGAACTAAGAACAGCAGCGGTGGTGACACTCGCAAGAGCAGCTGCTACAGCGCCATCTGCCGTCAGTAGATCTGGGGTATTTTTAGATTTCGTAGATATTTGATAAGTATGTTGTCCCGCCGTTGGTTCAGGGATATTTCTCGACGATAAATCGAAAACGTCTGTGGGGGATTTTTTCAGCTCCTTTTGCAGATTCGTAACGGAGGCGTTAGTTCCCTTCTGATGATGCCGGTGATTTCTGTGACGTCCTTTGGCCATTAGAATCTCATTGAAAAGTTCTCGCCCTTTTTCGATTGGATTGAATTTTTTCGATGGTTTACTGTTGTTGGTGTCTACTACAGATGTTGCGGGTGGTGGTGACGCTGTTGTATCTGCTTCTGTTGGTTCATTTAGATGATCCTCATCCAATTGCTTATAGCGGCTTTCACTCGGTGTGGGTGATGAAAAATGCCTAAAGAATATCGACCTTCGATTGGATGTTTGGGATTTGGTTTTTGGCTGTTTGGCAGGTTTCTCTTTCTTACGTAGATCCCTGCTTTGATCCTCGTGATCGTCGGTATTTTCGCTCGGCCGTCCCTGCAGATCAGCACTTTCGTTTCGACTAGCCGTGCTAGTTTCACTTACAACAACACAACCATCACCGTATTGATTGTAATTAACTGAACTTTTTTGCGGTTTCTCGGTAGAATCTAAATTTACCTTAGAATTTGAGGCGCGTGCGCTTTCGTCGAACGACGATGGTGGCCGCGTCTCTAGCGGTGATTTGGCTTGTTCATCTATGTTGATGTTGAGTTTTGCAGCGATTTCATCGAGTTTTGCGAGAGTTCTTGTTTGTTTCTCCTCCTTGGAGGAACGACCACGACGACGAAATAGATTGAACATTTTTTTTCTTCTCCCTTTCTATTTTTTCCTATTTGCTTTGGCTATCTTTCGGGACTTTCTTTCCTTCTGTTTTTTTTTTTTTTTGTATTCTCTGAGAATTTATTTATAGGAAAAGAAATATTTTTATTTTTTTCAAATTTTAATTTTTTGTTTGTTTTTTTTTTTTTTTTTTTTTTTATCTGAAATGTATTCCAAAGGGTTGTTGAGTTTGAGAGAAAAAAAAAAGAGTTTATAATTTTGTTTAACGTAGTGTTTATGGGAATTTACGATTAACAGAGTGACGAAATGTGATTAGGAAATTGTATATCTCATTAGAAGTGTCATAAGAATGTTTAGCACATCAGGCAAAGTATCTCATAGGATCGTTAAAATTCCGCTCACAGACGCTGATCATGATCTGTGGGTGGATCGGAAGTACATCTATCTAGTGGGTAAGGTGGTTGGAAAAATTCCAAAGAATATTTATTACCACAGGAACTGCGGGTGGATTGAGTTTTTTTTTAGGTTTTCGCATCGATACAGTGTTTTTGTTTTAAAATAAAAAAATACATTTCAAGAGCATTGCTAATGGAATAATTCGAGGGGTTTTTGAGTGATTTTCCAAGGCTGTTTTGAATGCCCGTAAATAACATGAAAGTGATTGGAATTACCTTGGACAGATTTTTTTGTACTCAGACGTCTAGACAGGGTGTTTTTCTGTTCTTGAATGAAAAGATCCCTTTACGCTTGGATGAGTCATAAAATAGAATGCTTTTGAATATTCTTTGGTCTGCGCACTATGAGGTCTTAAGTAGACTGTTGAAGACTGTTGAAAACATGAAAAGAAATTGCAAGAAATGGAATTAAAACAGACCTCAAAATGGTCTGCACCACTGATATTCCTCCAGAATCCGAAACAGCACTTGAATTCATAAGACAGGCAGACGACAGTTGGAGGTGGTTGGAGCGACTAACTAACATACAACTAAACCCAATCACTAACTTCCTCTACATTCAGACAGTGCGTTAAAGCAAATTCAAAAATAATTATCCCTTATTTCCCAAGCTTTTAGAGAACTGATTATAAAAATTATTTATTTAAAAAAAAACTAGCGGTCTATATAAATAAATTAAAATAATTTTGAAATATATTTCCGCCCGAAATGCTGTTGGCTTTTTCATCAAAGTAGAACTGTTTGTCAGCAGACTTACGACATGTTTACAGATCTTCATAATTAATTTGATTTTCTTACGTCAATTTTTATGGCACAAACTCATAAATTTACTAAAGATCATAAAAAAAGGAGACGCAGTTTTGTCTACGCTTGTTGGCAATTAATTGTGTCGTCTGGGCGTAATCTTTCATTTTTAAAATAAACACACACTTTTCTTTTATATCTAACCCATTAGAGTTGGATGTATTTTTAATAGCGCTGTCACTAACTAGGTACTTAAATTGGAACCCTTTCGTAATCCATGCACTTCTGTGCCTAAAAGTGTGAAAATTCAAAAAATACATTCTCTCATCATGTTCCAATTATAAGACCATGAAATCAACTTTAAGGGCACTCCAAATCAATGAGTCATAGCAGCAATTCCAAAAACTATAGCACTCATCTAAATGAGATCATTAGAATAAAATTCCTCGAACGATGATCTTAATTTTGTGTTTCTCACAGAGAAGCACACCCCCAACGCAATAAGAAATAATTTCCAGCGCAAATATTATTTCAAGTCTTTTTCTACTCGGCACATTTTGGCGATTCAGAAAAACTCGAACAATAAAAACATGACGTTTTGCATTTCTATTCTTGAAGATATGTGTATCTTCGCCATTTCTCGGCAGTCTTTGTCGATAGTACAAAAGTATCCAGCATCCCATTGTGGGGGAGCAAAAGATACACGAATCTTGTGTTGTTTTCAGTTCATGACTTTGTCTTAAATTCATGCGTGCGAACGTTCTAAAAATACACACATTAACGACTGCGGCATGCACATCAGGGAATTTGACCTTTAAAACCATAAAGGAATCCCCCTCAACATCGCTGGCCACGAGACAAGAGCTGTTCAATTGATTTGCGCCAATCGAGGGAATTGAGACTTTATTTCATTTGTTGTTGTCAGTGTGTTTCCTGTAGTGAATTCCTTTGTTAAGTACTATCGACCGTGAAAATTCATTCTGAACTGGGAACAAATACGAAAAACTGAAGGGAGACAACGTTTTGTAGGCCTTATGCTTTCAACAGCATGTCAATTTATGTAGAAGTTCAATGGAAAGTTTATTGAGATATTTTTAGGACAGAAAGGAATGTTGAACACTTTTGGTAGGAAAGAATGCATTTTTGAGAGTTAAATTTTGACTCTCGAAGAGCGTTTTTGTTGCTTTATGCCTTTTTAAATATTTGGGCTTAGTATTTGAATCTTGTGATTTTAAGATTTGCGCCTAATTTCGGACAAAATTTAGTTCCAGTTACGGGTCTTAACAAAAACTTAGTGGCAATTTGGATCATATCTAGTTTTCCTTCTTAAACCTAAATTTGCAAAATACGAGGAATGGGTAAAATTGATTCCAATTTGAAGGCTTTGTTCTATTTGATTTATTTATGTCTTCGAACTTTTCTGTTTTGGACAGAAATTCAAAATAAAAATTAATATCATTTTGGATGAATTTGAAAAAAAAGAAACACAATTTGGACTTTATTTTTTACTAAGATTTTTTCCAAAATTTGGATAGAAATCGAACCTAAAGACAGCATAGTGCCGAACAAATTAAGCATAATTGTACTCCAATATCTAAAAATTTGTTGCTAATTTCGTAAAGATTTGGAGCTGTAGCCTAAATTTAATTTGGACCCTAATTACGCATTTTTTACAATCTCTTACGACTCTATTTCCAAATATATATTTACTTTCGCATTATGTCTAGCAAAAATCTTAACATTTTCGTATATTTTGATCTAAATTTAGGTCAACTTCATTTAGACTTTGGAATAGTCTTTGAAATATTAGCAGAGATCATCAATAAATCTCACATGCTCTTCTATCATCTCAAAGATTTTTTCTCATTAATTCTCTTGTTTTTTTTTTTCAACAATAAAAAACCAACAAAAATAGATTTCAAATAAAAGACTTAAAAATAAAAGCAATGCACGTAATCAGGTTGTTTTTTAGAAAACAAAAAAAAAAACGGAGAGAGTGGTATATCAGAAAATGAAAGAAACGAGAGACGATATTATATACATATTCACCTGGCAAAGATGCGTTCTCGAGAGCGCGTGGCAAGTTTTTTAAAAAAGATACAAAAAATGGGGAGAAGCTTTTTTTTGAAATTTCTGTTTTTATCGCACGCGTAGTTTTTTACCACGCTTCTTGTGTGGTAAGAGTTTGATGGTTGTGATCTTCGGAATATCGTTTGGAAATTTCGAAGATAAAAAAGCTTACGCATCGTTTGGCACAGTGCCTATGAGTATGCATGGTACGAGTAGAAGATTTCTGGAAAATTGTTTCAGAAAGAAAATCAAAAAATAATGAGTGGAAAAAAATTAATTCGGTTTTGGAACATGGAACAAACACCAAAATTTAAGTCACAGGGTGAAGATTAATTCGCCGCCTCTAATGAGTATAAAAAATGGTAAAATTGCAAAGCCAACTCATTTTGATAAGGTCCTTACCTTGTCAATATAAGGTCCTTAAGGCATTACCTACTTCTACCAGATTGTGTGCGATATCTTTAGAAAACAGTTGTGTGTTCTTTAATAGAGGCCTCTACTATTTTCTTTTCTTTCCATACTCGACTAGTTATGTTACAGGCTCGTGGCAATTTTGGCAGTCATTAATGTTCTTTCACAAATTCCATATGACTAAGCAAACGATTTTAAATAATTTTAGTACCACATTGTTAATAATCATATAAATGTCTATATATTTTATTGAAACATTTCCCATGCTCTTAAGTACCTAAAATTCTTGAATTCAATCCACAAACGTCACACTATCTCTAGCATCAAATTAATTGAGGAAACCAGTACGATCTTCTCCATCCAAAAATTATTTACTTAATTATATTTTTACGTTCTCCTTAACCAAGAAAATAAAATAAAAGATATAGCAAAAGCCGGCGAATAAATAGAAACAGAGTCTGCGAAATACCAAAACGATCAGTTCCTTTGCTCATGCACAGAGAAAGTTTTTTGTCTTTATTTATTTTTATAACTCGTGCACCAGGTTGGTTGCAGTGGCTCTTCGGGGGAAAATTTATTTCCCACAACTTGAATTCTAAACATTTATAACCCACTGGCCGTTAACCGATCATAACTTGGCCACTTAAAAATTTTACAGACCCTCTGTCAAATAAATAAGCTAAATTGTGCTCAGTCAGTTTGGCTACGAGGTGTTTAAGTTTTCTGCATCGTATATCCATCAATGAGATAGTTTTTGAAAAGTGTTTCTAAATTGTCAAAAATGTCATTGCAAAATCAACCACTAGGTGGCCATAGGTAACATATTAATCTGTCACATAAAAATACCTCACAGGGATGGCATAACTATGACATGCCTGGGTGTGGGGTGCGGCTGTCATGTACATATATAATTTTTGCTTTGTTATTCTTACCCCCAAGACATCCGGGCGGTGTTAAACGTCAGTGAACTAAACTGACTTCTTGCCTCGTTTCGAGACGCCATCATTTTCATTTTAATGTTGGAATTGGCACAGAAATTTGGCACGAAACCAATGACATTGAATGATGATGGAGCGAATGTTGAATGTTTTATGCTGATTATGTTTATTCTTCTCGAAAGAGTGATGATTTTTAGTGTAGAGGGCGTGCGATTTTTTTTTTTTATACTGACGCAGTGATTTGATTTTCTTTTTAGTCTTGTTTACGAAATAAAAACTAAAATAAAAAGTATACGTATAATATGTATAAAAACAAATGCAGACAAATTATAACAACACGCTTTGATAAATACGTAAACAAATTGTTTTATGGGCGATTTCATGGTGTTCGCTTCGAATTTCTATTAAAAAGCATTAAATTATCACGCAGTTTCCAGTCGATTTGGAAATGTTTTAAAATTTGAGGATTTTATGGGACATAGACATAGTGTCGTTGTGATTTATATTAGTGGATAGGGCGACGTGATGGCTTTAATTTATTTAGCAGCTTTTATCGTTACTAGGTGATTTGATTAAATAGGCGTAAAAAAATAATCTGGCGTTCTCTGTAGGGGGTCTACATACAAAGGACTCCTTGAGTTATATTTTATTTGGGCAATAGAAAATTTGAATTAATTTTTTAGTATGGAAACATAAAATATCACAAAAAATATGTCTCTACATATGTATGTTGGAAATTTTGGTTTTGCAAAAGCCTCAGGGGGCCACCGCATTTTAATAAAATTTTATGAAAAAGTGGACTACAAAGTCACTGTGGTGTTCAACAGTATTTTTGAATTAGCTGTGGCATTTTACTCCAAAACCGAGGTTATTAATAATAATGAAAAAAGAGTCTTCTATAATTTGAAACAAAAAATAGAATAAACAAGGATTGATTCCATATATTTATTAATGACGCAATGGACTCCAATTGAAGTCCAAACAAATATTGTATCTTTGATATGGAGATGACACTTTGAAAAGGGTGCAACTAATGTTAAAAGGTCTTGAAGCATACTGCAGATTTTCAAATCTGTTTGCAACGGGGAAGAAAGCATGAACATAATAATTTTCAGTTGGTGTCTGAATTATGATGCCCAGTCAAAAATATCTGTTGAATTATTAGGCCTAGAGAGCTGTTGTTCAACCGAGAGGTAGATCTGCACAAATGGGGTATGAATGCTTTTACGAGATATCTCCTTGCATTCAATCGGTTTCTTAAAAAACTTGGCACTGATCCAAATATTTTGGAGAAAAATTAAAAAAGTCTGTCTGCTAAGTTACACTGTGACTAGGAAAGCTTAAATTGTTGGGTTATGGACAGTTCTAACACATCTTATGGGCTCTATAATCAAGTCTACAATTCTTTGTGACCGCTCATCACTTTATTGAGACTGTCCTAAAACAAACATAGTCGGTGTTAAAACTAGACCGGTGTTAAAGGCCAAAGAGAATCAAAGATAGTTCTTAAAATGATCGATGATGGTAACCAAATTTAGTGATTCTCGCCATCAATTAGTACGATCTTTTGGGCATCAATATTTATTCACGAATAATACCCATTATATCAGTAATAATAAATTTTTCTGTCTGCATAGAATTTCATACCTTGAATTTACTCTTAGAATCCAAATAATCCATTGACACAGATTTAAGTATATTGACCTTCAAGTAAGAATCGACTAGAATTTCTGCCGCTATATTTTCCACAAAACTTTGGGTCGAAAACATACATATGTACAATTTTCAAAATCCATTAAGTATGACATTTTTGTGACATCTTCCTGAAGCTGTCCAACAGATGCTCCTTGTCAAACTACAAATTGTTTTCCAGAAATTCGTTCTTTCCAAAAAAATCCTTCCCTTTTGTCGCGACACATTTTGAAACAACATCTCCCATCACATTTCATCACTTTGTTTTGTAAAAATTACAAAATTTGTTTGTCTGTCAAAACAAATTAATTTACCTCCTCTCTGTCAACACCCGATCGCCTTGTCTCAAGAAGAAAGGCCTATCCAATGATTCAGAACGGGCCAATGAACCCGCACGTAGATGGCGACACTTTGGCAAGCGATTTGCACAAAACACAATTACACTTACACAAAATGTGTAATTTAAAAAAAAAAAAAAGTAAAATAAAACTAAAAAAAAATAAGAAACAAAGAAAAGCCTTTTGTCACATTCGCAGAGTAGAACGCGCACGACCAACTGCCGAGCACCTGACGCGATACACGAATTCACTTTCCCGAGCCACTGTACACAGAGACGGACCGACCGTCGTTTGACTAACAGCACGAAAACGGCTGAGCAAAAATGCCGTCGTCCAAAAACAAGGAGGCAGGCAGAATCTCTGTTTTTCAAATCTGTTCTTCTCAAAATACAAAAAAAAAAAAAAAATTTAGAACTAAATGCAGAAAATACTTGAGTTTTCTTGTTTTCCTTTTCTACACACTTTTCACTTTCTGTTTTGAGTTTTTCACGATGTTTTTCTTGTTCTCTGTGTTTTTTGAGGAAAGATTTTCCGAAATGTGCGGATTTTCCTCTTTGACACTTTTTTCTCCACTCAATTAGATACGTTTGGTACGATTTCAGTGTTCCTTGCAAAGCGATGGCAGTGCTGAAACTGAAATGGAATATTGTGTAGAACTTGCTCAGTGGGCTGGCAGTTTTTCCAGGGGAAAACCCCACAATCCTTCTGATGGAGGTCTCCTTGTGTTTTTTTTTTTGTTCCGTCTTTCGACAGATTTTGCTCAGTTTTTCGTTTTGAGGTGTAATTTACTCATCTTTGTCGTTGATTTGTTTTTCCACTGGAGTGGAAAATTCATGAGTTATTTACGGGAAAAACAAATGTGCGGTGCGACGTGACGAGGTTGTGATCTCTGAGATGTTCGTCGTTTTGATTGAATCTTTGGAAGGGATCCCTATTTAGAGAGTCAAATTGATGGGCGGTTCTTTGGATGGGAATTTGTTGTCTTAATGGATGAAATCATACGTAAACAGATTGTTTTAATGATTTTTTCCGGCGAACCTGATGGACAAATGAGATGATTTGGGCCGGTTTTTTTTTTGGTTTTGAGATGTATACAGATGTGTCTGGTTAAGTTAAGTCATAAATAGGGGCTTTAATTACTTGACGATGAGAATTCTTAGGGTTTTTGGGGGATAGAGTATTGGGCTTTTTTTTATTGGATGTGTAAATTAACAAGATCGTGTCGTCAAGTGGGAAGAAGTTTGACTCTGGGGAGCTATTAGCATAAATTTTGAAGGTGAATTGGCACTTAATTAGACGAAGGATATATTTTAACGCGATGACTTAGTGTGAAGACTTTTCAAAGTTGGCACATAGATTGAGTGAACATGTACCCAAACGTTGCAGCGGGGAATATAAATTTTGATAGCTAAGTGAAAATATGACGTTCGAAAATTTAGATCTCCACCGACACCGAAGGTGAATTGGCACTTAATTAGACGAAGGATATATTTTAACGCGATGACTTAGTGTGAAGACTTTTCAAAGTTGGCACATAGATTGAGTGAACATGTACCCAAACGTTGCAGCGGGGAATATAAATTTTGATAGCTAAGTGAAAATATGACGTTCGAAAATTTAGATCTCCACCGACAGCGGGTTGAAGTTTTAGACTTTGAGCGTAAGAATTCTCCATTTCAACATATTGAATACTTATTTATTTAATGGCCTTTCGATCCTTGTAGAGTCTTTGCTTGGAACATGGCTGCCTTCCAACCTCTGGGGTCGCTGCTTCCAGTTGCAAAGACCAACATTTCAGCCATCCGCGACAACTTGGTCCTTGTACCGGATATTCAGTCTTCTTCGCCGTCATGAATCTGGGGGCTGTGAAATGAAGATCCTCTTGACTGGAGTAATATTGTCCATTTGCTCGATGCCCTATATAGTCTTGGCGTATCTTGGCTGCTTGGATCACATTTAAATCCTGCTACAGCTCATGGAGTTTCCGGTTACATCGTCTTCTCCATTCGCCCACTGTTTTGGGAGATCACAAGTAAGTGAAATAGCAGACTAAAACCTTTTACATTGCAAATATTAGAGCATAAGTCTCACGAAAATGCAGCCATTTAAGCCAACGTAAGAAGCGTAAAGAGTTCATAAAAACACTTGCTTTGTCTGTCAAAAAACCTGGGTCATCTTGCCGGCGCTGATTACCTACAACTTGGAGCACAAACTTCTGACGGATGCATTGGCAAAAAAGTCCAAATCAGTAGCACCAAAGCAATGATTTTGAAGTAAATAATGTTTATCCTTCCTCTATGGCGAGGTTATTATCCAGAGTAACCGTCCAATTTTACTTCATACTACTGGTCCGACTGTGGGATTAGTCGGTTTGACCTCGGAAAAGACCTGTATGTTCCCTGTCTAGGATCACTTCGTCACTGAAACCAATCAAATGCTGGTGTTTTTGCATTTTATTCGCGTTGAACATTTGAACATGAAAATACCAACTAAGCCGTTTGTGCTCTGTCTTGCTTGGGATGGATTAGTTCACATATAGGCGCCCTCAAATCTTATTTTCGAAAGTAACTAATTGCTCAACTAAAATTTCATGATAATCCGCTGAAAGGTTTGGCCACAAATCCATAAGGAACACAGAGTCATACATACAGAGTTTATATGAAGATGGATGGATGTATTCTTTCCTTGAATACTAGAGTTCTTTCTAGAGTTAATTCGTTCCATAATAAAAAATGCACACGTTAACGCTTTACTGAATAAAACACGGTCCGCCTTTTTTTATAGAGGCGCTTCGATATACACAATCGCTCATTAAGTGTTCCCTTAAATAGTAAGACCGAATAGCTGGCTAATCTTTCGATGACAGACATTTTGAAGAAGTATTCTGTGTAAAATTAACTAAGACTGAAATACCTTTTATTATTTATCTCTTCAACTGAAGCAACGCGTGACAAAAGTTTTCATTTGAACACGTTTTCATTTTACAATCATATCGTACAACCTTGATTAGAAATAGTTGACCGTCACCAGACTAAACACTATTCACATGTTTGCTCTTATAGTAAATTTTGTATCTTCTTACACAAACGTCAGATTGTAAACACGATCAAATGCAATTATATTTCAAGTGTCATTACTGTCACGTATAGAGCTCGTTAACGTCCAATATCTAATCAGGACATCCTTTCAACGAGTGTCTGGCAAGATAAACAGACAAAATTTAAAGTTCTTTTACCCCGTATCTTTACCCACCAAACATTCGTGTAAATCAAAAATATATTGCAAAACTGCAATTAATAGAAATGTAATAAATTTAACTTTTTCAACTTAAAGTGTCTGCTATTCAAAGTCATAGTTTAAAACAATAAAATAATATAAACTAATTGAAAGTAAGAATAACAAATTGTTTACAATGACTCACTTCATAAAAAAATTGTTTCTTCGAATACAAAATTTGTTATAATTTTGATTTCCCCACTTTGAAGTACACCCACGCCAGTTGTAGCTACTCTTTTTTTGTTTTTGAGCAATAGTCCATAATAATGGCAGCAATTTGACAGTCTGCAGATGTTGCACATCATTTTTGTATGTTTTCTAAATATACCATCAATCATGGTCGCGTTTTCTGAATAAAGATAAACTGTTTCTCTATCTAACTTGTGAAGGTGAACCGAGACGTGATGAGGAGAGGTTGTAGCCTCTTTGCTCTGATTCTTCGGGTCGCCTTCAAGTGGGCTAGCAGCACGGACATACGGCAGCGGAACGTCTCAGTTTCACTTGTTTTCGAAAGTTTTTTTTCTCAAATATTGCGTATGGCAATGGAAAAACGTTTTGAAAAAAATAGAAATTCACTTGTTTAGATTTTAAAGTGCATTTGTTTTGAATATATTGTTTTGTTCAGTCAGTTTTAGATTTCACTTATGACGTGTGTGTTGAAATCAAGGTAAGACAAAACAGGTGGACTTTGTTGCTTATTTTTTGTTTTTGTGGTGTAAATATGAACATGAGAGTGTGATGAGAATTCGGGCTGATTACGTGTTATAGGAAATAGTAGGGTCAGCAGTTTTTTTTTGGGGAAAGAAATGTAAGTTACACGGAATGGAAATCTAAGAAAGAAAATGTGGATAAGTGGGCAATACATGAGAGTACTTTGAACTCTGGTGCTGCAGACTAAAGACACTCGTTTTGTGTGTCTCATGGTGGCTCATGATGGTAAGCACGAATTTCATCGCGAGCGAGTTGTGAATAACATGAGGTTCCCACAGATAGGAGGGAAAAAGGAACCTCAACTCAGATTTGTATTGCTGGACTTCTGCTGAAGAGAGTTTTTTCGAATTTGTGTCCCTACCAACGGTGGAACCCAACTAGATATTGAATAGGCAAAGCAAATTCTGGGTTTCGAACTGTGAATGTTTCGATTCAACATTGAGTCTGCCTTGTTGTATGAAAGCATCATGAAGGTGACTGTTAGCAACGCACAAAAGCTAAAACTTTTGTTAGCAGGTGCTTACGAAATACCCAAAACTACTCCTGATCCATTTAGATCTTCAACGAGCATTTTAACAGATTAGGAGCAGACAACTGCACCTGTTCAACGTAGAAAGTGGGTATGGATTGCTCGTACATATCAAAATGGTAGCAGTTTCATTGGAAACCTAGCAATACCAATGGAAACCATTCGCCCAATAAGGCAAAAGACCAAATAAAAGCATATCGGAGAACAGTCGAGAAGGAGGCGTGGCAGTTGGCAGGAAGCTAAAGACAGTTGCGAAATATTGCTAGAAACAGTACACGATAGCGGGTATGTGTAATAGAGGTCCTCAAGACCCACAAGCGGATGCAGGACATAAGCAAAGTCGTAGAACAAGAACTAATTATTCCTGCGAAATTGATGAAGAAAGAAAACAATTGTTTCAGAGGCAGGATTTCAGGTTTATATATATGACCTTTTGCACAGCATTTCAGCTCAAAGGCTTCAGATACTTTCAACTCTGCAATCTTCAGACTACCATTGAGATAGCTATCTGAAGGCTGTTCAATATTTGTAAATCTATGTTTTATTACCCTGCAAATCTGTTTTGATCAGCAATAGTCCCCTTTTATAAACAAGCAGACTGAGAATCCTGCCCCTGCTTCTACTGATCGATGTTCAGCTCATTAGACTCTACTTTCCGCGGTCAATTTCAATGCCAAAGAAACAAATTAATTTGTAACTTAGAAACGCACCTGTTTACATAACATTGAACCCTGCTGGCATACATTTGTTTATACCTCGTGCTTTCAAACGTCAACAGTAATAAACAAGAACGCAGTTTAAAACAAAAGTCTTGCCCGCATACATCATGTCTCGGACAATGGTTTCCTGCTAGTAATTACTGTTTCTCTTCTTTTTTAGAATTTCGAGAAAAAAATCTTTTTTTAAATCTCAAATATATGCACGTACAAACTGAGGAAAATAAAACAACAAAAGCACATAAGCTAAAGTTGTACGGATGCCAAAATTCAATTGATAGTCCCGTCCAAATTTAGACTTTATATTTGTATAACTTATTCTTGTTCCACACAACAGCAGTACCTACCTAATTGACGACAAAAAAAAGAATAAACAACATTTTTAGGAAAGGAACACATTTTCCAAATTGTAAATTTTTGGTCATTGAAAGTGTAAAGATATGTGAAGTCTTGACAGATTGTCAATTGTCATTTAATTTTGGGGGCAATTAAGGAAATTTGGGATTTCCCTCCCAAGAAAAAAAAAAAAAAAAAAAAAAAAAAAAAAAAAAAAAAACAAATCCCAGTCAGAAGAGACATTTTGGCAAATCACTTGTTTTTTCCTGTTTTGTTATATTGTGGGTCTAAATTTACATCATCATAGGTGAATTCTTATAAATTTGGGTGCAAGGAATTTTCTACAAAACAAACACCGGTGACATAATTTCGAGAAAACAATTTATAAATTTCTCGATTTCGTTTGACAGGGAGGTGATGTAGAATATTTATTATTTTTTATAGGCCTTTCTAAAATCTTTTAATGCGGGTGACTCAAGGTTAATATGCACATTGGTCTAGTTTTTTTTTTTTTTTAATACTCATAGTAGGAGGCCAGTAGGCGTGTGACAGACGGGTGGGAAAATTTTCAAATTTTTATGACGAAATATTCATAATTTCGGATTTTGGATTTTATTTTTAATGCAATAAAAATATGAAGATCATCAAAAATCAAGTTTATGACATGACGCGGTTGATGAGAGTTGATAAAATAGAATTTATGTATGTATTTTTGTGGAAACAAATTTTTTGGAATAGATAATTGTTTTGAAGGAAGGACTAAGAAGGTCATCTTAGTAGATTCGTATACAGGCGGAGCCTAAGTGGACACTAATGCAGGGTAAGACCGAACCGAAAAAATAATGAGATACATACGACTTCTAGACCACAGCAGTATCTTCCAAGTGGAGATCTTGGCAGTGAAGATAGCCGCACGTGTGTCTGCGTTTAGAGCACTAACAGTAGAAGATGTCACTTTCTTTATCGACACCTTTGTTGGTAACTAGTATGTATTAACACAGATATTAAATCGAAGCTCGAGAAGGTTTCTTGGAACATAGTGCAAGGCATCGCTCTATTGGGTCTCTGAAAATAAGGGTATATCATGGAAAATAAGGCTGATGAACTAGCGAGAATAGGCTTTATTAGAACAAGTTCCCTCCACTGTGAGCACCCCGCCATACACACTTAGGCTTGAAACAGGAATGACATATATTAGAAAGGCGACTCTTGTGTAAGCTTGTCCCACCACAAGAAAACTTGGGCCGTCCGGACAGAGAGACTCACACGGAAGAACAGAGGTTCCCTTTGTAAACTACACCAGACAAAAGTGGACCTTTCCGGAGTCTACGATGACGAGTGAATTCTAGATAGCACTTCTAAGCCACTACAATGGTCTACAACATTTCAGGTTCAACTGTGTGGGAATGTACGTTTACGTTTGAAACTGAGTGACAACAGACTTGACACTAAGCCTATTCAAAATTGAGTTGCAAAAGATAATAGAAACCTACAGCAGTATTATATATGTATGTATGTAGATCTTTACGACAACAAAATAGGGATATCAGACATGGGAAAATGATCAACAATAGGACTAAGACTAAAGCCGTAGCACAAGCCAATATTTGCAGGTAGAGTCTGTTCTGTTGCCAGAGCCGAAGTCAAAAAAGATACAGAAAAAGTTTCGATTTGACTTGAAACAGAAAGCAGACAGAGAAACGCAAAAAAGTTATGTATACGCCTCCGTGTCCAGAATTGTAAAAGAACGCTGCATGACTGCTTATGATTGCATTTCTTGATTTAGGAGATTTAGAAAATATATATGAAAGAACTATTCATTCTGCATTTCGGAAAATTGAGATACATAGACAGGGCTCTTTTAAACTTAATCACAGCTTAGTTTTTTCTTTTTATTTTATTTTAAATTGACAATCGGTTGCCCGCGGGATAAATTTAGAAAGGAGTTACCAGATTATAAATAAAAAAAGTCATTGCAATCAGAATATAACCTAAGAGTCTCTAATCATTACCAAGAGGAGGCAAAGTGCTCCTTCCGCTTTTCCTGCCATAAAGTAGGTATTTAACTTACATTTAAAGCTAACAATATTGACTGTCATAATCAAATCAAATCGAGTAAAAAATCCCATTATTTACTTACCAATATCCAAAGAAACTATTCAGTGAATTATCCTCTCCCATATTATCCGTAGATTCTTCGCTTTTTGCATGGGCAAATTTGGAAAGTTCCCTTTCCCTTGAACCCATTTCTTCGGCAGATTCTTCAGCAATACCACTATCATCCTCCGTGTCGGTTGCTTCTTCATCGACCGAATGGAGTTTCCGTTCAAACGATTGACGTCCTCCACTTCCACCTCCTCTAAGAGATGGCGGCGGTGGTGGTGGTGCATGACGATTGTTACCATTGAAAAGATATTCCATTCTATTCGATTCCGAAGGCATACACTTCACAGTTGGTACACACCACAAAATTTAAATGTATCACAAATCGAATCGTTAAAAACCCAAAAAAAAAAAAGATAATTAAATTTCTTTCACAACTTTAGCGAAAAACTTAGCGAGAACGTTTCAAAACTCAAATCACGATCCGTACGATATTCGCATAAAAAAAAACTTTCCCAAGGAATATATTTATTCAGTAGCTTCAACTTAACGCAGCTGATCTATTTCACCAGCAGACGTGCTGCAGATTTCGTAACTCAGCGAATAATTTTATTTTTATAGAATTTCTTCGGCTCTCGGTTCGTTTTATTATAATTTTTTTTTTTTTCTTACTCTGTGCTTTTTTGCGTGTGTGTTTTGTTCTTTTGCTCGCACGTTTGTCAGTTGAAACAGAAGAAAAATTGTTGCTCCTTTCTTCGTTGGATAGATGGAAAATTATTTCGCACTTGCAAAGAGATAGACACAGATATACACGTTGTTTAATGGTCTGCACACAGCATGAAATGCGTCACAAAAAGAAGCAGGTAAAGCGTAGGCACTGCCGTGTACCAAAATTAGGTGTGAATTGATGAAGTAATTTGTATAAAATAAATGTTTTTATTTTTTTTTATTTTTCCGCTGGCTTAATAAGGATGGAAAGGATTTTAATGCTCCTGTTCAGAAAGGTGGATGACACTATGATTGGTGCGGAGACGACATTGATCGTTTAAGAAGAATTATATACGGATATGAATCGTTCTATATAGACCCGTACACGATGCCAGGAGATGCAAGAGTAGACAGTGCCACCAGAGAGTGCAACACACTTTATGCAATTAGCAGATCTTTTTGGCTTAATTTGCGATGATTTTGGCACTATTTCGTTCGTTTGGCTGTGTGTGTGTGTAGCTTGTCACATTGCTAGGATACATAGATAGTAAAATAGTTTTTCTGTTTTTCAAAAATTCGCTTTTATACTTGTTAGCTATACACTGCGTAATAGGTTTGAGAAATATTTTTTCCTTATTAATGAGTAATTTATAGAAAATTTACATTTTGTTAATGAGCCTTAAATGTCATGGTGAGAATTGTGACAGGCGTTATAAATTGCTTACAATAAGCCTTTGAGCTGGGAAGCGATTCATTTTGAACTTGCATTTTTCTTTATTTGTCCTTAGGAAATGCTGAAACATTTTGCACTCACTATAAACAGATGCTGAGGATATACAATATACATATTTGCGCAAATTATTTGGCAGCATAAGTTAAATCTGCCAGGTGAACAGGTGTTTGGCGGCATATTTGGTTTAAATTTGTCGATGCGGAATGGGCTGAATTATAGCTATTGTTGTTATTTTCTTTAAAGAGAAACAAAGTACTATTTAGTAGGGTAATTCTTCAGGACACAAAGACACATTGTGACATATTTATGAATAAAAGTGTCGGATGTATCAAGAAGCAGAATTTAAGACTCAGCTTTGCTTTGTCACCCTTAAACAATAAGCTTGTTTTCTCGCGACAAAGTACTATGTTAGCTACAGTCCTTTGTGATGGCGATCTTTATCTTAGGAACATATGTGCACCACAGGCATGTGTATTATTTTAAAATGCATTGTCAGTGTGTTCAGTATGAGACTGTATGGACCTTAACGGACTGAAATGGCAATTTGTTTGAGTAGAACAGTCATGGCTTAGTTTCCAAGAGCCGTTTCTAACTAAACATTACAAGTACCCGATAAAACAGTCGAAAAAGTTGGGAAAGCCGTCAAATACCTACATAAAAAAAGGAACAAGCTATGAGACAAATTTTGAAAAAAAAAAGAAGGGAAACGTCGGGTAGAAATGGTTCATGATTCTCATTTCAAAACTCCTGGGAGGCGATTTAATGCCTAATAAGTAGAGTGAAAGTTTTCTTCTTACTTTACACAAAGGAAAGAGTGATACGAGAGCCTGTACCTTTGTCTTAAGCTGATGTCAGACACCATCAAGATCGTTGACGAGAATTAGACAGCTGATAGCAGCACGAAATATAGATATCAGAGAACGAGCCCAGGTTTTTCACGAGTACATAAACCACAAAATTAGAAGAAGAAGGTATATATGGAAAAATCATTATGGAAAAAACATCGAGATTCCTTGAAGAACAAACAGATGGAGTTTGTTTTTGAAATAGCGTTTGAAGGAGATCTTTAAAAGGAAATACCCCAGAACATCAGTCATTCTTTGCTGACGATGGAGCTATCATATCTTAGGCGATGACCAAATTACAAAGGAATAAAATATTCCAAGAGGAGATATATGTAACTCTATAAGCTGTACCAAAATCTGAATGCAGTCCGGCACCATTGTGTTTAGTTTAAAGGAGAGAATTAAATCATTAGTGATTAAGTTGCTTTTAACAAGAAAATATTTATCCCACACTGCTGTACAATACTGCACTGCTTGTCTAGAGCGGTCCAGTCGAACGACGTCTCCAAATTCTAAAACTGTAGACAGGTTTGACATCGATATCTGACACCACACCATCTCAAGCATTATTGTAAGTGGCTGCTAGTGTCTCTGCCGAATTTCCTCATCTCCCAACCTAGGTTCAAATTGTGGAACGCGTTCCAAGCACCTTAAAAAAAACCTTTACCAGTGAGGCTACATAATCCTTAATTTTTCTTTTTTTCTTCCGAGTTACAACTTCTTAAAAGAAACCAAACGATCGCTTTACGATTTTTATTAAGAAATAAATTTTCACACAAATTATACTAAAATTCCACTAACATTTCCCAAAGTGCTCGGCAATCCTTTCACAGCTCTTGCAAAGTCGTCCACCTCGCAGGCATAAAAATACCCTTTGGCGAGATTATCCTTCTTCCACTTAACCCACCGAATCCACTCACTCACATCATTACAAATTAAATACTCCCGTCGCACTTGTTCCATTGTCAAATACGGATTATTCACACCAATCAACGCGACTCCCTTTTGTGGCCTTGACTTCGTATCCACAATAATTTTATAGAACAGCTTTGGAACCGGAATTTCGCCATTGTTATTCTCATCGAACGAAAGATAGATATCCCTTGGTTCACCCTTTTCATTTGGCAGCGAGATCACACCCCAAGTCCCAGTAAAGCATTCCACTTCTATGCCCTTGGTGGCTACAAATTTCCGTATTCCATTTTCCACAGCGTTCCATGTGCCACCGTTAAAGATCTGCCATTGTGGAGCTGCGTTAAAGAAATTAAATGTCGCCCGTTGTTGCGATCCAAAAATATGATCCGTTTTCGCTGAGAGATGTCCACGAGACAAGAATTGAGTTCGATTATTGAAAAACTTTTCGTAGTTGTGCCCAAGGAGGTTTTCAAACACCTGTTTTTGATTATGCTTCGAATAGAGGTGGTTCATGTTTCGTTTCTCAAAGAAACCAGCTTTGCTGAAGTTTAAACGCTGCACAGATTTCTGGAAGTGCACATTAGCCGGTTCGAGTTTATTGAAGGTCCAAAGGGTCGACACCCTCGTTTTATCGTGACAGATATCTAGAGTTTTGACAAATCGATTGACGCTCATGTTGAAGCCGACTTCGTAGAGATGGGCATTGTCGGCGCAAGCAATTTTCGTCTCTCGAACTGTGTATTTGACTTGAGATGTGCAATTCAGCATTCGGAATGTTGATTTTTCTTGATTTACTAGGAATGTCTTATACTCCAGGCAAGTTGCATTGATGGACTTGTGCTTGGGATGTGTTCGAAAACCCTGGGTACACCAAAGTTCTATGTCAGCACCACGAGGTATTTCCAGACTACCATTGCTTGCAACTGGCCAAAAATCAATGGATCCAGGTTGAAGGAATAGAGGCTGTGGCTCAGGTAGGTCTTTATTGATATCTATGGTGCATGGAGGGCCTGCAAAAACACAGTCGAGTCACTATCATGTGGCTATGAAACTTTTTTAACTCACCATCTGGAATGCGATCGATTTTTATTTCCTCTGGTGGTTGCAATTGTATTCGCGCGTTAGTATTCGAAAAACTGAGCGATACAGTGAATGCGATAAGGAAAACCTTCAAGATACACGCCATAGTTGCGTCAAAAATGTATTTATTTTATTTTGTATTCAAGCTAATAAAAGATACACCCACTAGCATTGTAATACAATCATTTTGCTTTTCTTTTTTTTAAACGAAATTCACAACAAAGATACCGTCACTACTAGGAAGTACGCTAACTATCTACTAATGCACGCACTGTGTCTGCTTCAGCTGACATCAAAAATGTATCTGAATGAATAAAAGTATCTCACGAAGTAAGAAAAAAATAAAACAAAAATCCGTGACGTATGCGCACACTTGTTACTCGGAAAGCTTGAACGTTACTCCGCCGAATAGGGTCAAATCATGTTTATGAGCACACGTTTGCATCTTGTTTGACTGTAGCTTCGTATACCTGAGTTTTATGACAGAGTGAGAGAAAAAATAATGACCGCCAGACAGATGAGCAGGTGAGTCAGTACTGGAAGGTTTGTGTTTTCACGGGACTTTATTAGAGATAATTTATTTGAATTTAGTACAATTAACTGAATTCCGGTTTCAAGTTATTTACAGTAGCAATTATTTGTTGTTTATAATTTGTGATTAGCGCGTGCCATAAAAGCTGTTCAAATGCATGTTAGATTGCGGTTCTTGGGTAGAGAGAAAGACTATTTCGATGTTCAGAGTCACTGAACCTTAGCGAAGAAAAAATGGGTATATAAGATGTTGAGAGGAAATTCTGTAGAAAGAGTGCCAATCTTTGAGATGGATGGAGGTTGATTGAGGATGAGGTACAAGAAATAGAAACAAATCGTGTGAATAGATATACGAAAAAGGTTATCTGCGAATTCAGAATTTGTAAATACAATTTGAGGACAAATATGAGAGAAGATACAAAGCAAAATTGTAGCATTAAGTTTATAAAAATAGTCTCTACTTAAACGCAAACTATTTCAAATATATCGAAAGGGTTTTTGATGCTCTCTCTTGATGTTTGATTCAATGTGCAACTACACAAATAAAGACACGACTTTTTTACACCTTGAGATCTGCAGCCATCCAAAAAAAGTGACTCAATTTTTACTCTCAACCCTTAAAGTGCATAAGAAGCAAATCGTCATGTTCCTCAATCGCTACAAAACCTCTCATTTGTTCAATAATATCTATCGACGATACATCCTAAGATAAGAGGATATAGGTAATTTAATTGTTTACACCGAGTACAATAATAATAAAACTTGTCGGTCCCACTTCTCATACCACTCAATCGTACACGTGATTCTCATGCTTCCTGCTGCAGACTGTTGTGTGTGCCTACTATCTTTAAACTTTTTTTTTTTAATTTATTTCTTACAGGTTGTATATCTCTTGAAAATTATTTAAAAAAAAAAAACTTGTGGGCTTATCAAATGACGAAATTTTGGTATTTTACGTATATGGCAACAGCCATGCCTTCTGTTTTAGGATTTTCCCAAAAGGTTATCGAAAATTTCAGATTGTTTACAATTGAGGGTATTTCACTTAGATTCGATAGATGGAACGTGACTTGAGTGAAAGACGCAAATATGAATTAATTGCGTGAAATGTACATATAGCAACACGTCCCATGGCCCACCAGACTTGCTTAAGTCTAAAGGCTTGCTAAAGTGGATAAATTGGAGTCAGCGTTTTCACTATTGAATGTTCTTGTGCGCAGCTGTAAGTGCTTCAGTTCAAAATGAAATTAGCCTATTCCATGCGTAATTCACGAGAACTGAGAATCTCTGTCTCTCCATACCTCAAGAACTTAAGCCGATCATTTAAAACACATAAAATTCTTATGAAAGCCCGTCGAAGTAAAGTGCTCAATATAGCTTAGACAATAAGACATATCTGATAAGCGTAAAGCGCCAGTTGAGAGGTATCTTTGCATCTATATATGGCTATGAATAACAAGATGAATAACGCCAACAAACCTACACCTACCCGGCGAACTTTAGAAATATCTAAAGAAAGTCTGTACCACCCTATCATCTAGGAGAATTGGTAAGGAATTTCTGATGATAAATTCAACAGACTAATAAGCGATTAACCCAAAAGGAAGGCGAGAAGTTTAAGAAATATAAATAGTCCATTATGATGGCTGATTGTAGTATTGTTTGTTTACTTTATTAACTGGAAATATCAATAACTTGCTCCATGGATAATTGCTTGCATATGCTTTTAGGCGCAGTGGTTTGAAACTAGGTTCAATGTAGATTTGTGTATATGGTTATTACAGAAAATAGCTTCGAAGCGAAGTTGCGGATGTCGTTGGCATGTCAAAAAGCACATAGACAAACTATGTACACCTGTAGAATGTCCTTGCAGATTCTATGATGAGAATAATCATGTGTTAGGGGTTTGTGGGGCATCGTGCTATTATATTATATTAAATTATTATATTAAATTGGAAGACAGTCTATAAAAGTTGGAAGTACAAAACAAAGGAACATCTATGGTGTTTGAAATCCTTCTATAAAAAAGTAAAAAGTCCCACTTCTACTTTAAAAGAACGCAAACGCTCAATAACTGATATTAAATTGATTTGTCTCCTCATTAGTCGTATCTAATTCACGCCACCTTTTTCTACGTTTCACTTGGCCCAAAGAGCTAAGCACTTGTACTTGTGCCACTTACCGACTGTCGATAGCAAAATTCATTAAAAATTCCATATGCGCGGTGAATAATTTTTTTCTTTTTAATTAACTTTTTCGTTTCGTCTATCATGGCATTCAAATCATCTGAAGTCGTTCATGCAAAATACAAATACACCCCTGAGTAGCACGCTAGGCCTCTTTAAAATCAGTCAGACAACGCGCATGATATCGGAATGAGAGTTGGGACAAGCCCGCTTGAGAAATTGTACTTATCTATGAGATACCAATCCATCCATTCTTATCAAAAAATGGAATTGCCAGCGTAGATATCAGCCCAAAGGTCTTCAGTCACAAGAGTATTTAAAGGTGTATTCGAACGTCTTACTTAGAGTAAACGTTAAAATGAAGTGCGCCACTGTTCTACTGCTGCTGGTCGGCAGTTTTGTCCTTAATTGTTCGGCAGGTACTCAGTCGATTCCATCGAAAATATTGGAAAAACTGAGAATCTCAAATGAAGAACCTGAAGTAGTCCCCGAAGTGATCGCCGAAGAAGAATTCAACTATGAAGTCGATGCCATGGGTGAGGATGCGCCTTATGAGGTACCCGATGAAGATGAAATTATCGAAAGGCCCGATGAGATCCTTGCGGAGAACCACATCCAACCCAGAGCTGGTAAGCCTACAATCTTTTAAATTTGTGTACAGGATTATATTCTTTTATTTTTCGAAAAGGCTGCAGCGTCACCATCAAGAATCTTGGCAGTCCTCAACCGCTGTTCTTGAGACCTAGTACCAGCATTGTTTGGCCATTCAGCGATACTGGAAACATGGAATTTAGCGCCGGTCAAACCCTCGAACTCTACTGCACATCAACCTACTCCACTCCATCTGGAAAGTCAGGAAGCCAAATCGCTACCTGCATTTCGGGAACAAACTTTGCTATCGACGGTGTTAGCTACGATCTAACCAAGGTCCTCTGCTCATCATGGCCCAGCTTTACGGCCCGTAAGACCGGTGCCAGTTGTAATGGTGGCGTTGTGGTTGAAACTGGTTTTGTTGTTGGAAGCCGTTTCGTTAGGCAAATGGAGATTTGCTTCAATGAAGCCCAAGAAGTCACCCGATATGTGTACCACACCCTGCAACCTGGAAGCAACTACTACCAGAGCAACGTTGCTCGTCCAAACTTTGTCACAGCTGGATTCTTCGGTGGCAAGAACGTAGACAAACTGTACACACAAGCGACACAAACTGAAACAATCAACAACGAGTTGGGAGGCAATGCCAACAGCTACATTGATACCGGCACCAACGTATTCTTGGCTCGTGGTCATATGGCCGCAAAGGCTGACTTTGTTTATGGAACTGAGCAAAGAGGAACTTTCTTGTTCTTGAATGCGGCCCCACAATGGCAAGTATTCAATGCTGGTAACTGGCAGAGGGTTGAGGACAATACCAGGAGCTGGGTGTCTAAAAATAAGTTGAATGTCGACTGCTATACTGGTGTTTATGGCGTCACAACTCTGGCCAACAAGTATGGAGTTCAGACCCCATTGTACCTGGACTACGATAACAATCACAATGGTTTGATCCCTGTTCCCATGTTGTATTTCCGTGTTATCATCGAGCCATCGACAAAGCGAGGTGTTGTCCTCATTGGTGTCAATAACCCACATTTGACTTTGGATCAGATCAAGAAGGACTACATCCTGTGCACAGATGTCAGTGATAAGATCACTTGGTTGACATGGAAGAAGACCGATATTAAGGCTGGCTATTCATACGCTTGTGAAGTTCCAGCTTTTGCCGCTAAGAATCCCTACTTGCCCAAGTTCGATGTAACATCGTTGTTGTATTAAGATTGGGTTCACACTTTTTAGAACATAAAAGCATTGATATTAAAAAAAAGAACAAATGTTTGATTTTACTTCATGTCGCATCTAAGTAGATCAATGTCACGGCGAGGTAGTTAAGCCATTTATACTGATGAGTATAAAGGTGTCCCCCTCACACAGAGATATCGCCGAGTCATTATCTTTGAATTCTCTTTTTATTATGAGGGAAGGGGCCTTTAGATAATAGACAAGCAGAATATATGCAGACAGATACATAGTAACCCGAAGTTTCCTTGATATTTTTAGAAACAGTGGCGCAAATTATAGGCCCATAAAGTACCCACCCTAAATTTATTACAACACACAGCGAAGTCAAGGTTAGTGCTACGATATTTATAGTTAACATAAAGTCTAAGTTGCAGTACATTTTACCCGAGATTGTATATCACAATTTCTAGAATGGAGGAGTGGGTTATATGTACATAAGTACAGTCTGCCTCGAAAATGAATTGCCAATTTATACGGGGGAGGAACCAAGATGGATGAAGTCTATACGATATACATAGAAATTTCCGCCAACGAAAAACTGCAAGATACATGTCTGCTCTTTGCAGGCTCTTTTGATGCTAGTCCACGACAATTTAATTGTCAGCGAAATAGACCTAACAATAAACCTAACCTAACAGTTAGCTTGCCGTTTAGACACATATGCTATGGCTAAATCGTTATGGCCAGATTTATAGATCTCATGAAACTCAGTTTGTAGTTCATACGAAAAGGTGTTGGGATCATAAAAAAGCATAGGCAATCACGCAACACAGCTAGGATTATCATACAACAACTTCTGTAGAAGTTGCAGGACAAAAGAAATCGTTATCTACGTACTGTGTGATTGTCCAGCTTAAGCTGTCAAAAGAAAAGACACAAACTCCTGGAATTTATGCACATATCTGGGAGTTAAGCTTTAAGTAAGAAATATAATTTTAAGGGCCAGTTTTTCAGTGCAAGATCATCCTAATCCTGAGCTAACTCCAAGAATTAACTCTGGATTAAATGACAGATTTCGATAGTTTCTTGATATCTGAATGATACAATGGCAGTGATACCAAATACGAGTAAAATGAGTTAAAATTAATGACTGGTTCTACACGGTGACTCTTGAGTCATGACTCTTTTTAAATTACATAAGTGCGAAGAGAAAAAAAATTAGATAGCAAAACAGCAACCTGTTGATTACTGGGTAGGAGTCGCTGCCTCTTTTTGACGTTTCTTCTTCTCCTTGTTCGTTATTTTACTATTTCGCTTCATTTATTTCGTTTTACATGTCAAGTGGTTTCATAAAATTGCCGAAGAAATAAGTTGGGCTAGGGATATAATAATAGAAATAAAATGTTTGCGTAGAGAGCTCTAAACACTTTACAGACTAAAGAAAAAAACAAAGAGAGCTATCAAATAAGAGGCATGGAAAAAAGCCAACGTGTAAAATCGTGAGCCTCACATAATGAAATTTCAAAACAGAATAAAGAAAAAAGTCATGACTCAAGTCAATCCTGCACTGAAAAACTGCTCCACGAGTTAGATCTGGATTAATTTTAAACCTGAGTTAGTTAACTGTGGTTTAACTTAGAGCTGAGTTACTAAATTGTTATTGAGTTACTTTGTTCGACTACAATATATATCTTTAAAAATTAATGATTAAATATCAAAATAAAGTCAGGTACTGGCCTAAAATTTAAATTTAATCTAATCTAATCTCAAATAAGGATCCTTAACAAACAATGACTAAAACATATGTATATTTCGCGCCAATAAGTTTGAAGAGCAACTTTCGTTGAAGGTTAAAATTTAAAAACATAATTATAGAACTTACCCTTATTTGTGTTACAACCACAGCAGTTTCCATGTAAATAGAGCTCTCGTACCACACGCGAACCCGAACATTATGAACACTAGGGTAGAGGGCAAGTAATCCGAGGCAAATTTAGAATTTTTCATTATTTTAACGTGCGATCAGAAATGTAATAATATTTAGAGGAAGCTAACTTAGTACAAAAACTACAGGGATTTTTTTTTTTTACAACGCGAGGGACAGTGAAATCGGATTTTTCAAATATATAATTTTAAGGATTTTTTTTGTAAGAACACAAGCGAATGGGGATTATTTTTAAAACATATTTTTTTTAAAGGGGAGTTTTTTTTAAACACGCACTATTCAAATCGCATTATACGGATATTTCGAGTTAAAAAAAAAAAACGCGTGCTCTATAACAACACTAGCAGTGGACGTAAGCTTAGTGAACGTTGGTAGCTTCTTGCTGAAAAATAGAAAATATAAATTTGTTAATACATTTATATAAGTTATTATGTACTTTGATTGTTAAAATATAATCTTTTGGTAGAAAAGATATACACAGCTCTACCTTATTTTAGATATTTCTATCATAACACGAGGGTACTACTGACCAAGAAATTAATATATCAAGTGTAAGGAAACCTTATGCAAGTGCTTTGTCTTAACACCCTATGCAAAGGGTAAGTTTGATACATAGTTTGTGACATAGATAAATATTAAAGATACAATTAAGTATACTATATGATCAGCATTAGTAGCCGAGTCAATTGAGAAATGTCTATCCATCCGGCTGTCTATCGGTGTGTTGTTTTTCGGCCTTGGATTTTTGACTATAGGTGCAAGTTTGTACGACCCAGTCGTGCACTTTCTTTTAGTATTTTCACACGAAACTCGAAAATGAGTAGATATTCATTTGCTTTACAAATCTTTCATACCTTATGTACGTACATTTATATTAATTTCTATGGAATTGAGTATCTATTGATAAGAAGCGTTTGAGTCAACAAATTGAGAACTGTACCTACATATGTCCATATATCTTAAAGGTATTATTATTATTAAATAGCTATTAATTAAAATTAAACCTTCAAATCTAAGCAGATGCAAGATGCAAGATACAAGTTTGATTGATTTCATCAGGGACTCTGAGTTATTCATCACTTTTTTTAAATCAAATTTTCACCTAAAATGGTCCTAAATGTTTATCATTGAAAGATAGCCTACAAAAAGAGAAAAACATCTAAAGGTTTGAAATCCTTCCAGAGTAAGAACGCAAGCACTCAACAACTGATATCGAATTGATATGTCTCTTCATTAGTAGTATCTAATTCACGCCATCTTTTTTTTCACGTTTCACTCGGCACAAAGATCTAAGAGCACTTGCACTTGTGCCACTTAGCGACTGCCCATAGCTAAATTCATTAAAAATTTCATATGCACGTGTCGTCTATCATATCATTAAAATCATCTGAACTCATTTATGCAAACTACAAATGCACCCCTGCGTAGCCTCGCTTGAGAAATTGTACTTAGGATTATCTATGAGATACCAATCCATCCATTCTTATCAAAAAATGAAATTGCCAGCGTAGATATGAGCCCATAGTTCTTCAGCCACAAGAGTATTTAAAGGTGAATCCAAACGTCTTACTAGAATAAATATTAAAATGAAGTTCACCACTGTTCTACTGCTGCTCGTCGGCTGTTTTGTTCTTAATTGTTCGGCAGGTACTCAGTCGATTCCAACGAAAATATTGGAAAAACTCAGAACCTCAAATGAAGATCCTGAAGTTGTGCCTGAAGTGATAGCCGAAGAAGAATTCAACTATGAAGTTGATGCCATGGGCGAGGAGGTGCCCGACGAAGAGGAGAACCACATCCAACCCAGAGCAGGTAAGCCTACAATCTTTTATACTTGTATACAGGATTACCTTTCTTCTAAAAAAAAGCTTGCAGTGTCACCATCAAGAATCTTGGCAGTCCTCAACCGCTGTTTTTGGTACCCACTACCAGCACTTTTTGGCCATTCAGTGATATTGGAAATATGGAATTCAATGCAGGTCAAACTCTGGAACTCTACTGCACAACAACTTAATCCACTCCATCTGGAAAGTCAGGAAGCCAAATCGCTACCTGCATCTCGGGAACAAACTTTTCAATTGCCGGAGTTACCTACGATCTAACCAAGGTTCTCTGCACATCGTGGCCCAGCTTCACGGCCCGTAAGACCGGTGCAACTTGTAATGGTGGCGTTGAAGTCGAAACTGGTTTTGTTGTTGGAAGTCGTTTCATTAGACAATTGGATATTTGCTTCAATGAAGCCCAGCAAGTCACCCGATATGTATATTACACACTGCAACCCGGAAACGACTACTATCAGAGCAACGTTGCTCGCCCGAGCTTTGCCACAGCCGGATTCTTTGGCGGCAAGAACGTAGACAATCTGTACTCGCAGGCCACACAAACTGCAACACTCAACACCGTGTTGGGAGGCATTGCCAACAACTACATTAATACCAGCAGCAACATTTACTTGGCCCGTGGTCATTTGGGCGCAATGGCTGACTTTGTCTACGGAACTGAACAAAGAGGAACCTTCTTATTCTTGAATGCGGCCCCACAATGGCAGTCATTCAACGCTGGCAATTGGGAGAGGGTTGAGGACAATACCAGGGACTGGGTGTCTGAAAATGATTTGTATGTCAACATTTATACTGGTGTTTATGGTGTCACAACTCTGGCCGACGTTAACGGAGTTCAGACCCCAATATACCTGGACTACGACAGCAATAACAATGGTTTGATCCCTGTTCCGATGTTGTATTTCCGTGTTATCATCGAGCCATCGACCAAGCGAGGTGTTGTCCTTATTGGTGTCAACAATCCGCATTTGACTTTGGCTCAAATCCAGCAGAATTACATTCTGTGTCCAGATGTCAGTGATCAGCTTACTTGGTTGACATGGAAGGAGACCGATATTAAGTATGGCTATTCATACGCTTGTGAAGTTCCAGCTTTTGCTGCTGTGAATCCCAACTTGCCCACTTTTGATGTAACATCGTTGTTGTATTAAATTCGGGTTCACACTTTTTAGAACATTAAAGCATTGATATTAAAATAAAATCATACAACAAATGTTTGATTTTACTTCATGTCCTATCTAGATCACAGGATGACACAAGCCATGATAGCGTATGAACGGCTGTGAAACACGAATTTTAAATCATCACCTGAAATATTCGAAACTTTCAACTTTCAAGACGATTGTCGTCTTAACGATAACAGTGAACGATATCGTCTGCAGTTTGCTTCATGTAACTCGTCGTCAATCGTTTCCTTTATGGAAAACTTGAGAGCAATTAAGAAAACTGACATTGACACTTCTCCTTTGTGAATAAAGACCAGTATGACAAACTCTATGTTTATCCGCCATGTTTTAGTTGGCAGTAAAATCTTTATGGAGTGAAGAAATATTACTCTGTTGAAAAGTTAAGTATACAGCAGTGCATAAGGTATAATGAGTACTTTATTTAAATGTTCCTATTGTATCACTGTATTTAATATGCAATCTTTTAATGTTCATTTCAAGTGACAGGTATATAAGTATATGAAGCTTATACATATTTATATTAATAACCCTCCGTCGTTTCCCAATGGAGGCAAGTGGTCAGTTTGGGCAGAAAAGTCCGAAATCGTGCATGCATACGAATAGCCCATGCTTAAATCGGTTCTATTCCAATCTATCCATGTTATACTTCCACTAACATCTTTACATATCGTTGTGTGATTCAATGGCTGACTGGGGTCATTTAGAACTATCAAAACGACTCCAAGAGTACTTATTTGATCATATAGAATACGATAGAACAATAATGGTATCGGATAAGTTTTTTCCGCATCAAGGTATACTCGTGTTGGAGTTTTATTTCTATTTCGCAACATGGCTGTACCAAATACTCCACTAACACAATAAAGTTCAACATTGTGTGTATTTACATAGGTCCTTGTACCTTCCTCAACTCTTCTCCAGTTACCATTATTAATTGTTTCAAATTGTGGTGCAACATTTAGGTATACGAAAGTTCCCTTCTGTTGAACTCCAAAGACAAAATCAGTCATAGCAGCTAAGTGACCACGATTAATTCTATACTCAGAAGGTACATCCACTATCTGCAGTTGTGATTGGAGTGCTTCCTTTACAGAATCGGGGGTGAACAATCGACTTATCGGTTTGCCATAAGTGGAATTGTCATAGCGAAATATTGGTGGTCTGGGTATGTTTCTTTGGAAGAAAATGTTTCCCGGTTTCAGTGTATATGTTACATAATGCGTCACTCCAGATTCTTTATGAAAGCATAGTTTCAACTGTACAATTAAACGGCTAACATCATTCATGAAACCAAGCTCACCGGCCTTGCCACTTCGGGATTTTTTCCCACAACTGTCCTGATAAATCATCACCTCTGAATTCTTATGCTCTCCGCAGCTTACTGTTGTCAGATCATATTGAGCGCGATTAATTGTAAAGATTTTCCCCGATTTGCAAGTAGCAATAAGCTTGTCAACCGATTTCGAGGGAACTGGAAGAGAAAAAAAATTAGATAGCAAAACAGCAACCTGTTGATTACTGGGTAGGAGTCGCTGCCTCTTTTTGACGTTTCTTCTTCTCCTTGTTCGTTATTTTACTATTTCGCTTCATTTATTTCGTTTTACATGTCAAGTGGTTTCATAAAATTGCCGAAGAAATAAGTTGGGCTAGGGATATAATAATAGAAATAAAATGTTTGCGTAGAGAGCTCTAAACACTTTACAGACTAAAGAAAAAAACAAAGAGAGCTATCAAATAAGAGGCATGGAAAAAAGCCAACGTGTAAAATCGTGAGCCTCACATAATGAAATTTCAAAACAGAATAAAGAAAAAAGTCATGACTCAAGTCAATCCTGCACTGAAAAACTGCTCCACGAGTTAGATCTGGATTAATTTTAAACCTGAGTTAGTTAACTGTGGTTTAACTTAGAGCTGAGTTACTAAATTGTTATTGAGTTACTTTGTTCGACTACAATATATATCTTTAAAAATTAATGATTAAATATCAAAATAAAGTCAGGTACTGGCCTAAAATTTAAATTTAATCTAATCTAATCTCAAATAAGGATCCTTAACAAACAATGACTAAAACATATGTATATTTCGCGCCAATAAGTTTGAAGAGCAACTTTCGTTGAAGGTTAAAATTTAAAAACATAATTATAGAACTTACCCTTATTTGTGTTACAACCACAGCAGTTTCCATGTAAATAGAGCTCTCGTACCACACGCGAACCCGAACATTATGAACACTAGGGTAGAGGGCAAGTAATCCGAGGCAAATTTAGAATTTTTCATTATTTTAACGTGCGATCAGAAATGTAATAATATTTAGAGGAAGCTAACTTAGTACAAAAACTACAGGGATTTTTTTTTTTTACAACGCGAGGGACAGTGAAATCGGATTTTTCAAATATATAATTTTAAGGATTTTTTTTGTAAGAACACAAGCGAATGGGGATTATTTTTAAAACATATTTTTTTTAAAGGGGAGTTTTTTTTAAACACGCACTATTCAAATCGCATTATACGGATATTTCGAGTTAAAAAAAAAAAACGCGTGCTCTATAACAACACTAGCAGTGGACGTAAGCTTAGTGAACGTTGGTAGCTTCTTGCTGAAAAATAGAAAATATAAATTTGTTAATACATTTATATAAGTTATTATGTACTTTGATTGTTAAAATATAATCTTTTGGTAGAAAAGATATACACAGCTCTACCTTATTTTAGATATTTCTATCATAACACGAGGGTACTACTGACCAAGAAATTAATATATCAAGTGTAAGGAAACCTTATGCAAGTGCTTTGTCTTAACACCCTATGCAAAGGGTAAGTTTGATACATAGTTTGTGACATAGATAAATATTAAAGATACAATTAAGTATACTATATGATCAGCATTAGTAGCCGAGTCAATTGAGAAATGTCTATCCATCCGGCTGTCTATCGGTGTGTTGTTTTTCGGCCTTGGATTTTTGACTATAGGTGCAAGTTTGTACGACCCAGTCGTGCACTTTCTTTTAGTATTTTCACACGAAACTCGAAAATGAGTAGATATTCATTTGCTTTACAAATCTTTCATACCTTATGTACGTACATTTATATTAATTTCTATGGAATTGAGTATCTATTGATAAGAAGCGTTTGAGTCAACAAATTGAGAACTGTACCTACATATGTCCATATATCTTAAAGGTATTATTATTATTAAATAGCTATTAATTAAAATTAAACCTTCAAATCTAAGCAGATGCAAGATGCAAGATACAAGTTTGATTGATTTCATCAGGGACTCTGAGTTATTCATCACTTTTTTTAAATCAAATTTTCACCTAAAATGGTCCTAAATGTTTATCATTGAAAGATAGCCTACAAAAAGAGAAAAACATCTAAAGGTTTGAAATCCTTCCAGAGTAAGAACGCAAGCACTCAACAACTGATATCGAATTGATATGTCTCTTCATTAGTAGTATCTAATTCACGCCATCTTTTTTTTCACGTTTCACTCGGCACAAAGATCTAAGAGCACTTGCACTTGTGCCACTTAGCGACTGCCCATAGCTAAATTCATTAAAAATTTCATATGCACGTGTCGTCTATCATATCATTAAAATCATCTGAACTCATTTATGCAAACTACAAATGCACCCCTGCGTAGCCTCGCTTGAGAAATTGTACTTAGGATTATCTATGAGATACCAATCCATCCATTCTTATCAAAAAATGAAATTGCCAGCGTAGATATGAGCCCATAGTTCTTCAGCCACAAGAGTATTTAAAGGTGAATCCAAACGTCTTACTAGAATAAATATTAAAATGAAGTTCACCACTGTTCTACTGCTGCTCGTCGGCTGTTTTGTTCTTAATTGTTCGGCAGGTACTCAGTCGATTCCAACGAAAATATTGGAAAAACTCAGAACCTCAAATGAAGATCCTGAAGTTGTGCCTGAAGTGATAGCCGAAGAAGAATTCAACTATGAAGTTGATGCCATGGGCGAGGAGGTGCCCGACGAAGAGGAGAACCACATCCAACCCAGAGCAGGTAAGCCTACAATCTTTTATACTTGTATACAGGATTACCTTTCTTCTAAAAAAAAGCTTGCAGTGTCACCATCAAGAATCTTGGCAGTCCTCAACCGCTGTTTTTGGTACCCACTACCAGCACTTTTTGGCCATTCAGTGATATTGGAAATATGGAATTCAATGCAGGTCAAACTCTGGAACTCTACTGCACAACAACTTAATCCACTCCATCTGGAAAGTCAGGAAGCCAAATCGCTACCTGCATCTCGGGAACAAACTTTTCAATTGCCGGAGTTACCTACGATCTAACCAAGGTTCTCTGCACATCGTGGCCCAGCTTCACGGCCCGTAAGACCGGTGCAACTTGTAATGGTGGCGTTGAAGTCGAAACTGGTTTTGTTGTTGGAAGTCGTTTCATTAGACAATTGGATATTTGCTTCAATGAAGCCCAGCAAGTCACCCGATATGTATATTACACACTGCAACCCGGAAACGACTACTATCAGAGCAACGTTGCTCGCCCGAGCTTTGCCACAGCCGGATTCTTTGGCGGCAAGAACGTAGACAATCTGTACTCGCAGGCCACACAAACTGCAACACTCAACACCGTGTTGGGAGGCATTGCCAACAACTACATTAATACCAGCAGCAACATTTACTTGGCCCGTGGTCATTTGGGCGCAATGGCTGACTTTGTCTACGGAACTGAACAAAGAGGAACCTTCTTATTCTTGAATGCGGCCCCACAATGGCAGTCATTCAACGCTGGCAATTGGGAGAGGGTTGAGGACAATACCAGGGACTGGGTGTCTGAAAATGATTTGTATGTCAACATTTATACTGGTGTTTATGGTGTCACAACTCTGGCCGACGTTAACGGAGTTCAGACCCCAATATACCTGGACTACGACAGCAATAACAATGGTTTGATCCCTGTTCCGATGTTGTATTTCCGTGTTATCATCGAGCCATCGACCAAGCGAGGTGTTGTCCTTATTGGTGTCAACAATCCGCATTTGACTTTGGCTCAAATCCAGCAGAATTACATTCTGTGTCCAGATGTCAGTGATCAGCTTACTTGGTTGACATGGAAGGAGACCGATATTAAGTATGGCTATTCATACGCTTGTGAAGTTCCAGCTTTTGCTGCTGTGAATCCCAACTTGC
Organism: Chalcosyrphus nemorum; assembly: GCA_949716465.1. Classification (NCBI taxonomy): domain Eukaryota; kingdom Metazoa; phylum Arthropoda; class Insecta; order Diptera; family Syrphidae; genus Chalcosyrphus; species Chalcosyrphus nemorum. The sequence goes on along the minus strand of OX454334.1, from coordinate 56,837,623 downwards.
CCACTTTTGATGTAACATCGTTGTTGTATTAAATTCGGGTTCACACTTTTTAGAACATTAAAGCATTGATATTAAAATAAAATCATACAACAAATGTTTGATTTTACTTCATGTCCTATCTAGATCACAGGATGACACAAGCCATGATAGCGTATGAACGGCTGTGAAACACGAATTTTAAATCATCACCTGAAATATTCGAAACTTTCAACTTTCAAGACGATTGTCGTCTTAACGATAACAGTGAACGATATCGTCTGCAGTTTGCTTCATGTAACTCGTCGTCAATCGTTTCCTTTATGGAAAACTTGAGAGCAATTAAGAAAACTGACATTGACACTTCTCCTTTGTGAATAAAGACCAGTATGACAAACTCTATGTTTATCCGCCATGTTTTAGTTGGCAGTAAAATCTTTATGGAGTGAAGAAATATTACTCTGTTGAAAAGTTAAGTATACAGCAGTGCATAAGGTATAATGAGTACTTTATTTAAATGTTCCTATTGTATCACTGTATTTAATATGCAATCTTTTAATGTTCATTTCAAGTGACAGGTATATAAGTATATGAAGCTTATACATATTTATATTAATAACCCTCCGTCGTTTCCCAATGGAGGCAAGTGGTCAGTTTGGGCAGAAAAGTCCGAAATCGTGCATGCATACGAATAGCCCATGCTTAAATCGGTTCTATTCCAATCTATCCATGTTATACTTCCACTAACATCTTTACATATCGTTGTGTGATTCAATGGCTGACTGGGGTCATTTAGAACTATCAAAACGACTCCAAGAGTACTTATTTGATCATATAGAATACGATAGAACAATAATGGTATCGGATAAGTTTTTTCCGCATCAAGGTATACTCGTGTTGGAGTTTTATTTCTATTTCGCAACATGGCTGTACCAAATACTCCACTAACACAATAAAGTTCAACATTGTGTGTATTTACATAGGTCCTTGTACCTTCCTCAACTCTTCTCCAGTTACCATTATTAATTGTTTCAAATTGTGGTGCAACATTTAGGTATACGAAAGTTCCCTTCTGTTGAACTCCAAAGACAAAATCAGTCATAGCAGCTAAGTGACCACGATTAATTCTATACTCAGAAGGTACATCCACTATCTGCAGTTGTGATTGGAGTGCTTCCTTTACAGAATCGGGGGTGAACAATCGACTTATCGGTTTGCCATAAGTGGAATTGTCATAGCGAAATATTGGTGGTCTGGGTATGTTTCTTTGGAAGAAAATGTTTCCCGGTTTCAGTGTATATGTTACATAATGCGTCACTCCAGATTCTTTATGAAAGCATAGTTTCAACTGTACAATTAAACGGCTAACATCATTCATGAAACCAAGCTCACCGGCCTTGCCACTTCGGGATTTTTTCCCACAACTGTCCTGATAAATCATCACCTCTGAATTCTTATGCTCTCCGCAGCTTACTGTTGTCAGATCATATTGAGCGCGATTAATTGTAAAGATTTTCCCCGATTTGCAAGTAGCAATAAGCTTGTCAACCGATTTCGAGGGAACTGTAAAATTTTTGCAAAAAAGTTCAATTTTATCATTTTCATTCACTCGTATTGTCCCATTATTGGTAAATGGAAAAAACTGCTTTGTGTCTGGTTTGGCGAAACCGGGAGCCATTGGAGACAATTCCTGAATTTTCACTTCACAAACCTTTGGTTCTGCTGGAACTGCTGGAGGTATCCAGATACTGGCTAGAACCAGTAACACACCGAGGAATTTCATTTAATAATTTCACTAATATTACACACTTTTGGAGTTAAATCTATTTTCACTGTTACAAGTTGAATGGGCAGTGCAAGACTGGGCTCAGTATTTATAGTGCAATGCTACATAAATGCATCAATGCAAGCGCGTCATATGTTTACTTACTCAATTGGGGGTGGATGTAATTTATTATTGACAGATTTGCAAATATATATACTAATTGCAACCTTATAAGAGATAAATAAAATAATTGCGTAGAGATTAAATGCCAATGGTATTAATATTCGCAAGTTCGAATGTTGTGCAGACTATTGGTCCTCCAGTATGCATTCACCTCTCTACACTCCAAACCTGCAGCAAATGCCCATTCCTTCAACAGTAAGATAACATCAGCAAAACATTTTTTAATGGTCTGTGCCGTTGCTTGGTTACGCCGATGAAGGAAGCGGTCAAATGAATGAGAGAAGAATACTGTCAGCTGTTCTAGACTAAGTAATAAACTCAAGTGGCAACACTCTTGCCAATAGCTATACCAGACCCAGAAATCCTCGTCCTGCTATAGTTCAGACTAAAGCAATGGCTAAGTCATGTTCTTTAAAAAAAATAAATAAAAGAATCAAACGAAATATTGTCGTCTTTGGCTTTTATTTGATTCCCCCTCTCAACCCAATCAATACAACAAACCCTCAACATCGAACTCAGGCAAATCAGTAACGACCTCCCTGAACTGATTAACCTCGCAGGCATACATGTATCCTCCCAGTATATCATCCTTCTTCCAATTTATCCAAGTGATAAGCTCACTCACATCATCACACACAACATAGTCCGCCAAAATTTGCTCCAATGTCACATGTGGATTATTGACACCAACCAGAACTATTCCCTTCTTTGTGGCTGGCTCTATTACAACCCGGAAGTACACCTTTGGCACCGGAATCAGTCCATTGTTATTCTCATCAAAATCCAAATAGAGCTCTTGTTGGGTTCCATTGACATCGGGCAGAGTGGACACACCCCAAATGCCTGTATAACAATCCACTTCGATTCCTTGATTGGAGACAAACTTCCTGACACCATCCTCCACGCGCTCCCAATTGCCGCCGTTGAATTTCTGCCACTGTGGGGCAGCATTTACAAAGAAAAACGTCGCCTTCTGTGCAGTCCCGTAGATAAAATCAACCTTGGCTGCCATGTGACCACGTGCAAGGTAGATATCAATACTGTCATTGAAGTACTTTGATGAATCCTCCCCAAGGATTATATCGAATGTAGCTTTTTGTTGTACCTTTGTATAGAGTCCATTTACGTCTTTGCCATTGTAAAAGTCTCCCGTGATGAATGATGGCCTCGTTACCGATCGCTGGTATGCTGCCGAAGAGGGATTCAACTTGTGATGGACATATCGGGTGACTTCTCTCAGTTCATCATGGCAGACGTCCATGATTTGAATGAAATTACCACCGACAATCTCGAAGCCAATTTCGATGACAGTTGTTCCACCATTGCATGTCCTTCCAGTACGACGGGCAGTAAAATCAGCCCATCCAGTGCAGGAGAAGTTCTTGAACTCGCGAATCAATCCATCGACAAGGTGGAATGAACCCTGAAGACACTGTGCTGTGAGTTTGGATGTATTGACGAACGGTGCCTCGAAACTTCTGGTACAGTACAAATCGATAAGTTGACCGTTGGGAATCTCTACCAAACCAGCTGGTGTAGGCAGCACAAACTCAGTGGTATTGTGATAGACAAATAATGGCTGAGGTTCCGTCAGGCCACCACTAATCAGGTAGGAGCAGTCACCTTCAACGCGGACGCCTTTAGGTTTCAAACGACTAAGTGCGCTTTCTATGATTTCACCGATCGTTACATTTAAAATGCTCCTCGAATCAGCTTGGATTGCTACGAATCCAAGTGCGAAAAACAACAGAAATCCTAACCCGGAACGCATTGCGCAAATAGACTTTAGGACCAACAATCACCGATTAGGTAGCATGGCATGAGGCTTTTATAGACTAGTTTGGGTTTTTTTGTTTCTTTTGATTTACTTTCTGGCCGATAATCAGTATTGATAAGACAAGAGAATTGTGGTTGATAGCATGGATGGAGATTGATTGGCAGTTATATTGCCGACGAATGGGTAGAGTGGTGGTCACATATTCGGTTTATTGTTGGCTTAATTAATGAGTGCCATCAGATTGACTGGTGGTCAATTGCAGGAAATGAATGATTAGCGAATGTTTTGATTCTTTTTGATAAAAATACAAAAGCTTTTGATCTTTTATCAAATCATAAAGAGTTGGAGTAGAAAATAAACTACTCTTTTTCGAACTGAAATTAGTTGCCTATGTGCAGGCGATGAAATCAAAGGCTTTGAAACTGTAGATTTTTAACTTTAAAACACTGACAGTTTAAAAATGCTCATTTGAATATTTCAAGAGAATTTCTTGGTGATAACGGTGTTGAAATTCAAATGATTTTAGTTTTGATTTCATTTAGTCTACAACAGAAAATATACTAAAATCTAATTTAAATTATATAGCTCTCATTTCTTATAAAAAACGTGAGTTTTTAAAAAAGTGGGTGTGGTAGTGGGTGGATTTTATAATTCTTTTAACATATGTATGCTTTTTTTGTTCCTAAGAAGTGGTCTTAGCTGACACAAAATACCACAAGGATAAATGGCCATTTCATGCGGGCGCGCACAGGGAGAGCCATAGACAAGGATTTTGGCAATCTGTAAGGCTTTTATACATTTTATATTGGCCTGGCGCCTGCCAAATCTTAATGTCAATTTCACATCTCTCCTTTTTCTACCGTTTTAATTAAAATTAATCTAATTTATTAAATTTATTAATTTAATTAATTTAATTTAAAGTTTTTTTTTTCAAATTCATCAATTTGCGATTTGGCTCAAGATTGCCAGGAGAAGGTTTTCAGGAAAGAAAAAGAAAAAAACCCTCCGAAAAAGTCAGGAAATTGGAAAAACTGAAAATTTATTTTTTTGTACGGAATTTTGTGTGCAATTATTCTGGAATGGAAAAATAGAAAATTCTGGAAAAAACGCGAAAAATTTGAATTTTTTTTCGACGAAATTTGGCATTTTATCGCATGATTTAATGATTTTGGACGAGGTAAAGGTTGAAAATTTGTTGTGAAGCTTGGAAAATTTCGGATAATTGTTTAGTAATAGAAATTTTTGCCGTGAGTAAGGAAAAGGCAGAACAACATCTGCCGGGCCAGCTAATTTCTTAAAATGTCCCATAAGAGTGGGCGTGTCCATAGTACACAATGTATGTATGGAAAATTCCTAAGGTAAGCAAATTTTTCTAGTTAATTTTTTGGAGTTTCATGTAAAAATGGACTGGGCTAGCGATACTGATAACTTATAAACATATGTACTTTATTATTTATTATTGACTAACAGCTACGGAGAGTATATACAAGTACTGAAACCTAAGACTATCTGACTTTTAAATTTTTATAAATCAACTTTTTCATATCCTTTTTTTAATCTTTTAATCTTCCCATATGCCTTAAAGTGCATACAATTTGTTTGTATTATAAATAAACGACAAGCTAGGTTTCACTGTTTGCACCAATTTTATGAAAAATTGTTTTTAAAAGAAAGAGGTCAAAAAAATTGGAATGATAGCTTCATACTCGTATAACACAGTGACGACCGACTATTGATAGTGCTTTGGATTTGATCGAGTCAGAATTCGGAACTGAATAAAGTTATTTTTATATAAAAATTTAAATTCAAAAAACAAACTATTTTTTTCTTGTAAAAATTTTAAGTAGAAACCCAGTCAAGTCACGTATCAAATCCCATAGCGTAACGTAATTTAACAAAACAACTGTCAAAAAAGCTTCTTCATATTTCAATCAAAGCTCACTTGATGCTTTTGTGTTGTGTTTTATTTTATTAAAGCACGCGGATTATATTATTTCTGTCAGTTTCTTACCGGTAACCTAAGGGGAAGTGTCACACGTCGTACATCTCGCCTGCTTTGTGTACTTTTCTGTTTTTGTGACCAACAACTATTATCTAATTTTTTTTGTTTGATATCTCATTTAGAAAAAAAAAAGTACTTAAGAACAAAATGGGTGTTAAAGTTCCAAACGTTGTACTGAACAATGGCAAGAATATGCCAATTCTTGGTCTCGGAACTTGGGGAGTAAGTTAATTAAATACTTCTTTTGTTTGCTAGTTTTTAAGTTAATTATAGTTTATATGTGACCTTGACTGACTGTATTTCTATCCACCTGCTAGAGCGCGTGGATAGCTTGCTCATAGTTTGCCGAATGATATACTTTTACACTGTTCAACAGAACTTGTAATGTACCCCTACATAAATTATTTGTTTACTGCTGGTTATATTGCAATTTGAGATAATTTATTGAGTACCTCATGTAGGACGGTACATGTATGGATAGTGACCAAGCAATTTTGTGACAATCAGTGGAAAATTCCAGAAATAGCTCTTAAAACAATTTGAATTTCACCATATCCCGGCAAGGCATACTACCTACACTATCTTTCCTTCGGCCGGTTACTGCTGATACGAATCCGTCAATCAAAATTCTATTTTTGTAGAGCTATTTGTTGGACGCATGCTAATTACATAGATTTCCATCAAATTTATGGTTATTAATTAGGCATTTAGTATATACGTATTTTAGACATTAAGAAATGACATCCGTGTCATGCATGATTGGTGATAAGGAACTGATAAGATAGACTCTAGTTTTGCTAGGAAAGTTCGACTTACGTCCTACAAAATCCAGCTGTAAAATGCACTTTAAATTGCTGGTCTAAGGTGTAAATGATTACAAGCGCATGTTTCGACTCGATAAAGTTGTATAAGCAAGGATAATCGAATTCGCAAAGATTTGAATCTCTTATGTAAGTTAAGGACAGACTCGGAAACCTATCATGATTGGACCATTATATATAATTATGTTCTAGGTTACTACAGAGTAACTTTCACCCTGAGCACTATATCATTAGATGTCTCTATCTTTTGAATTATCATTACTTGGCGTATAATCTTCGTTGTGTTACTATCTATGTATTCAAACGAGAACACGAATTACGTTCTGCTAACACGCTGAGAAGATTTGAGATCGTCGTTCAGACATAAAACTATTATAAACCCTTGCTTAAACTGAAATAAAGTTAATAAGTGACATGCAAAAAGTTACAATGTCTGGCTCAATTGAAACTGCGAAATTTGTTCGTACATTTAGCCGATAAAAAGCGATTTATATAGACATGACGGTAATCTAAACTGTTTCGGTTAGTTTAGATTAATTTGGTGAAAAACTGCTGAATAACGCTGAGTCATTCAATACAAAAGATCGAGTTGTGAAATTCCTTGAACTGAAAGAGCAAGAGAGACAAATATGAATGATTTAGAATCTATTCGAAGGCTCGGTTAAAGAAACTGGCATCAGTATATAAACTTGCCTAGCCAAGACGTATTCAAGGCGTTTTGGGCCTTCTGTTTTATAGATAGAAACTATTGTTCACCGAGAGGCTTTCAGAAAATTGTTTTGTCTTCACCAGGGATAGGTGTCCCTTGCCTTCGTAAAGGCATCACTTTTTAATGAAAGGAAATTGTAATTGTTACTAACCTTGGCCTTTCTGATTTATACTACAAAATTGAAAAGACCTAAATTCTATTCCCACATCCGACATGGAACTTCAATACGTTCTTAGATGAACTCTGTTCTAATTCCTTTCGAACTTTCACAATGCTCTTGAATATTCCATGAAATACGGCCTAGGCAAAGAAGAACGTTAATGCATTAGAATGCAGTCTCTCAATGTGCCTTCCCATTCGAATAAAGGGCTAAAGGGATGCCACAGTCTGCTGCCAACTTTACGACCGACAATCCTTCTTTCCACTTATTCTACAGTGGTTAAAAAATAACATGAACGTCTAATTTAATGCTTATTTTTTTGAATTGAAAGCTATTAATAGAAACTATAAAAATAGAGAACAAGTCCTTACTATAAATTGAAAATTTTCCCCTTACACTCCCTCTACATGCATAGTAACACATCAAGCAAAGATTAATTATACCCATGAAGTGACTGAAACTCATAGAACTAGAAACACACTTCCCACTTGAATACTAATCAATTCACTTTTGTTTGCTAAACAGCAGTATTTTGTTGCGTAACCATACTTTATGATGTATATCGCTATCGTGTAATGAATTCTTATCGATTGATTTGAAAATGTTCGATCCAGTTCAACAGCTTTAAGCATCAAAAGTAATTGACTTACAACTGCTGTATCTAGTCCTTTCAATCATCTCGATGCAAAAATATTATCAATTCGCCGTTAAGCTCTGATTATATCGCTGCTTCCGGGTTCTTAAACAAATTGTACAGTCCAAGTAGTAGACGTGCATATTGTATAGCATTGTGCATTGTTTTAGGGCAATATTTTCAAAAGGGCGACAGTTTAGCTACCCATCTCTGTAGGCAGCTTAGTCGACATGTCAAAAGAGTTGTCTCTGAAACTTCAATAGCGAATGTCGTATCCAGAGTTAGATAAACAAAGCTCATGGGGTGGGTTAAAGTAAAGCTTGAATCTCTATAATTGCATTTTGCAGAAGCAAACGCTGCGATCGCAACATCTGTGCAGAGTAATTGTTCTAATTCCTATGAAAACTCTCTAATTGATTACTCATTTCCCCACCTTCTCAACAAATGGTCGAACACATTTTTTTTTTTTTGATTCTAATTGAGTTCTCACGTTTTTGTGATGGAAAAAATGTAAACAAAACTGCGCTCTAAAAACAACTCCCAAGCCTAAATTTTACTTCATGACTCATCATCGAAACTAACTGCGGAAAGATCTAAATCTACTACGATGTATAACTTTGCCCGGCTAAGCAAGAGGATTTACCTATAGCTTAAAACATAGAATATAATGAAAATTCACTCAATATCAAGGCCCCCAATGATCAGAGTTTCATACACCTGCTTTCCTCTTACTAATATGTAAATTCTTTCCTTTGTAGAGCCCTCCAGGCGAGGTTGCCCAAGCTGTAAAGGATGCCATCGATATTGGCTATCGCCACATTGACGGTGCTCATGTCTATCAGAATGAACACGAAGTTGGTGAAGGTGTAAACGCCAAAATCGCCGAAGGAGTTATCAAACGTGAGGACATTTTCATTACCAGCAAGCTGTGGAACACTTTCCATCGTCCCGACTTGGTTCGTGGTGCATGCGAAACAACCCTAAAGAATTTGGGTTTGTCCTATGTCGATATGTACTTGATCCATTGGCCAATGGCCTACAAGGAGGGCAGTGAACTCTTCCCTGCTGATGCTGATGGCAAAACTGCATTCTCCGACGTAGACTACGTGGATACTTGGAAAGAAATGGAAAAACTTGTCGATGATGGTCTTGTTAAGTCAATTGGAATCTCGAACTTTAACAAGAAACAAATCGAAAGAATACTGGCCAATGCACGCATCCAACCGGCAACCAATCAAGTTGAATGCCACCCATATTTGAATCAAAAGAAACTGATGGAATTCTGCAAATCGAAGAACATTGCTATCACCGCTTACAGCCCATTGGGATCACCAAACAGGCCATGGGCCAAGGCTGGTGATCCAGTGCTGTTGGAGGATCCAAAGGTTCGTTTTACTATTATTTATTGCAACCACAATATGCTAATGCTTGATTTTTCTTTTAGATCGTTGCTATTGCTCAGAAGTACCAGAAGACACCAGCTCAAATTCTAATCCGCTATCAGTTACAGCGCGGCAATATTGTCATCCCGAAATCAGTGACAAAGTCTCGTATTGCATCGAACTTTGATGTTCTTGGATTCGAATTGACCGACGAAGATGAAAAGACTATTGATAGCTTCGATTGCAATGGACGCTTTGTGCCTATTTCTAGGTAAGCTTAAGGGATTCTCACCTTCTTTTGAGTTGAAATTTAAACTTTAAACTTTTATTTGGAACAAATAGTGAAGCTGGAACTCATCCACATTATCCCTTCCACGATGAGTATTAGAAAACAAAGCAAAGTTGGTAAATTAGCTTGACCCTTGTTTGAAATGGTTTAAGTCATCCCATTCCTTGAACTTTTGTTTGTTATTCCCTTTTCAACCCTTTTTGTTTTTGATGCCTTATCACATAAGATAGTGAGATAATCGTCGGTAAAATAGGGTTGTGTAAGCTTCGGTGTGATAAGAGTGTACAACGTCAACTGTGGTGATTAGGGGGCAAGCATTTAATCTGTGAAAGCACTTGATTTAAAGTTGTTGCACGCAATTCGCTTGGTAATACAGGGAATTAAATATTGTTCGAAAGATAAGGCTACTATCATCGACGTAAATTTAAGGCGCACTCATACGAGTACTCATAACCACTTATCACAAATCTTTTTGGACATTTGCAACAAATTCGACTCACTTCAAACCTCTACCATCCACTAAAACGCTTACATATGCACCTCCAGTCTAAGTAGAAATTAATCGACGCCCTTTAAGGCAATTAGAAGATAGTTAAACATACAGGACTCTATTTGACCCAGCAAATGATTTTAGGAATAGATTACTTTGACCTGATTGGTAAACTTATTGTTTGTTGACTAAAAAATAAGAGACTCCAAAGTGTTCTCCTCAATGTTTTCGTTAACTAACAATAACTTTTATATGTTCCTTAAAAAACACCTACACAATTTAAACTAATAACCCTTATTCTCCTACAGTGCCAACGGACATCCCTACCATCCATTTGAAAACGATGAATTTTAAACAACAATTGAAATACAGAGGAAAACCTGCTTTATTTGTTAGTTTCGCACATACATTGGATTCATTAAGTTGAAGGTAGAAAACCCACGTACAACATACAATATTCCTGATGCCACCTTAACAGAAAGAAACCTTCAATATATTAGTATACACGCGTGCTTTAATAGTTTGTGTCCAATATAATTTTATCATTTATGTTATTGTTTGTTTGAAATAAATAATAAGAAAATGTAAAATGAAATGAGCCTTTTCCGTTGGAACTTAAAGTATAACTAGAAAAGCAACTAAAGGTAAGCGAAACATGAAATCTTGAGATAAAAACGCAGACAGACGCGATCTTTGTTTTTACAAGAACTTTGACACGGATGTTGCTTGTTCAAAGGGGCGAGGTAGACGCTAAAATAACGCTCAATACAGAGACAAGAGCATCAAGAGCAAGATCTGTGATTGTAAAGCGATAAGCTCTTCCAAAGATTACAAAAATATGAGAATTTTTTAGCTGGCAGAGCACTGGAATGTGTCAAACCTGGATTTTCTGATTGCAGAGTATCTCGATCGGAAACTTTATACATTGGTAGTGCCGCTGGGTGCCACAGATACCCTAAAACATTACTAGGTATCAATGCGCCAACGAAGCGAAAAAAGCCATCATAATATGCACCAAATAATTGTGACAAACCACCACCCAGACATACTCCGAGGCAGCCGCCTATTGCTAAAGAAAGACATCGCTTTCTGTGTTAGGACAATTTTATCTAGCTTTCAAGATTATGCCTATCGTCTAAATATTTTATGAAAACTGCTTTTGTCAGACGACGTCCAATTTCTCTGCCAAAGCAACACACTTGCACCCGAAACCCTTTGGAGACCACCATTGGGCCTGACGGTATACCTAGGCATTCAAACCAAGGAGCTATCATCTGATTAGTAGATACTCTAACTCCTACGGCAACAACAATGTGCACAAGGAAAACGAATGAGCTACCATACCGACCTGTCGGCGCAATTTCTCAAAGTATAGGAACCCTTTTCTGTGCACGGACGAACCTAATCTCTTAATCAAACTAGCTTGAGCTTATTTACTACTAATTCAATGTATTTTAAAGAATTTTCAGTATAAACAAATTGAAATAGAAAATTCGAACAAAGAAACTGGAGATCCCGTTATAAATGCAGCCATTTTTAACTGATTATTAATATACATTTTTAAAGGAAATAAAAGGTATTTAAATAGGCAAACTTACATTGAAGAACATGTTGTTGATGTTGTCGTTATTTAGTATAATGTAATAAGCACAATTAAACACAATTTAACACTAAAAAACTTAATTTAATAAACGATTTTAACAACTTTCACAGAACAGAAATCACGACTGAACATGAAATGATATCATCGAACGGTCCTACTTTTCAGAACTGACAGCTCCTAGAGATGCGCGCATACATTTTGTATCGATATATTTCGGAAGGGAGTGTAAATGACAAGACCAAATAACGAATAAAAAACGATTGAGCAAAAAAACAGGTACAAACAAAATCAAAGCTCTTAGTTTTTGCTTTCAGTGTACAATTCTTTTTTCAGAACAAATTTAGCATGTCAAAAGGCGCCTAACCTCAACAGATATAAAAATCGATAGCAAGTTCTAGTTATCGATTAGAAGATAAAATGTCAATTTCTTGTTTATCGATATACATACAGCTGTCATTAAAATCTCAAGATAAACAAAACGTATTTCAAAATCCCCGGTATATTTTGTGTTTTTACTAAAAACTAGAACATGAAATGCGTCATAAATGGTCCAAATGCTCGAGGTAAATCTACTTCCCTAGTTTCTAACTGAGAATCCGTCTGAATGTGTAAATTCTTTCTAGTGTTCGCCAAAGCAGTACAATCTTTGTCCAGGTTCGGCACCGATCTCTTTATCGAAGCTGACCAGAGTGGCTTCCAGTTGCGTTCCGTGAATGCCAACCGATCAGCAGTAGGAACATTTAAATTCCAGCGATTATTTTTCGATGCCTATGATCTAGCTGGTGGATCCAGCGACGAGGAGAACTACTGTCGGCTGTCGTTAAAGTCATGCTTGAGTGTCTTCAAGAACATGAAGCAGGTAAGATAAAATTACTCTCCAGAGCCTTGTGCTATCTATTAAGATTTATAATCATTCTTAGGTTGAAAAATGTCATATAAAAATCGAGCCTAGTCGGTCGAAATTCGTGGTCCAAATGAACTGCCGCTTTGAAACTGTGAAGCACTTTATCATTTCCATAATCGATGATGAGAATATTTCAGCTGACGTTCCCATGAATGATGCTCCTAACATGTAAGTGGACTAGGAAACAACCTCATAAGTCACCTGATATTATTGCTTCTTTTAGAATTCAAGGATCTTATAAGATTTTCCATGAAATGGTGAGTAATTTCCAAACCGCTGAAGAAGAGCTCACACTAGAGGCTCAGAAAGATATGCTCACTGCTAAGAATTACGTGGAGGGATCACGGGTAAATGATAAATTCATGCGATCTCAGTTAAAATTGACGTAAGTTTGAGTTACTGTATTAAGAGTGGTTATAAACAAATGCCTTCTTAGCCCCGGTGAATTTGACGACTACAAGATAGACGAAGAAACCTCGGTTACATTCTGTCTGCGAGAGTTTAGGGCGCTGATCTTGTTTTCTGAAGCACTGCATGAGGATGTTAATATCATGTTTCATGATGCTGGCAGGTAAAGAGCTCTTAATTCTCTCAAATTTGATCTCTAATTGCCTGCCTTCTTTAGTCCCATAATCTTTCAAGTAAAGAAGGCCAACTTCTTCGAAGCAACGCTAATCATGTCCACGCTATCTCCAAACGATGTCACTATGTGCGACGACCTCCAACCAAAGGAAATAACTGAAAGTTTTCTAGAGAAAAGTGTACGAAAACCACCAGCAAAAAGAAAAGCCCCTAAAAAGGACACTCCAAGGCAACAGACTAAACGAGCACATAGTACAAGCAACGTCAGTGAAAGAGAGTCGAACAGCTCTGAAGATACACCAGTGTTTAGGTTTGAGTCGGACTCCATTGATTTGCTTAGACATCACGCATCGGTAGGGACAAGTGATGAAACACCGAGAATACCTAGCGCTCATGCTACAGCAATGGAAACTGTCAATCCCCAAGCGCAGTCTGAAAGTGAGGTCTTTGTAACCTTTGTCGAAACAGAAGAGACTGACGAACAAATACCACAATCGCCTAGTTCCAGCACAACGGCAGGACGAGCAGGCCTGCGGTCGATATTCTCTAGATGTTTCGAGGCGACATATGTGCCACGAGAACCCTCACCAACAAGCGGCGTCTACGTGCCAGATTCTGATGACGAAAATTGATTATTATTACGAATAAAGAGCTGTTATTTATTTAAATATTTATTGCGGGTATGAAATTAGCTGTAAGCACATCTTTGGTTTTATCCCGGAGTTGGTCTACGTTTTTGTGAACGATTTTGAGGGATGAGAGAGCTGATTGCATAGAGACCTGTGATTTTATAAGCAACTGATCGGCATTTAGCAACTGCTTAGACGCCGCAAGCACTGTATTACGAATGAAAGAAGTAAGATTCTTCCATAGAGTTATGTTGGACTCAACTGCGAAAGAAAACTTTGTTTACTCATCTCAAGCTACTCCACATTTGCTTACCTAATTGCTTGTGGAAGTGTGCATTGTTATTGTTGGCTGCTCGATTAGTTTCTGCAGTTTTTTGATTGCCATTATTTTCGGGTGTATCTAAAGATATTCAAACAGTTTAAGAAATTGTCGTCGAATAGGAGTTTTGTTTACCATCATCGGATTCAGCTGCTTCTCCCACAACTGCCTTTGCGTATACTATCGGCTAGAAAAAAGGTTTTCCATAGTGTTAGTGGCAGTGGCAAGCAGAAGGGGCAGTTCGAGAGTACTTACTCTATCTATAATCGTTTCCTCATCGGATTCAGAAGCTTCGCCGCTAACAAGAAGGGACATTTTTTAAGAAGTTTTCTAAAATAAATTTTAATTTGGAAATCTGGTTGTCAAAACAACAAAATGATTAGTGCTGCCAGACACTGTATGTATCTATAATAGAACTGTTCAAATAAATCGCGGGTAACGAGAGATTTCAATTAATTTCTACCCTTTGCACATAATGCCATCATTCTCTGACAGTTGTCAAGTAAAAAAGCCTCTTCTCTTATGGAAAAAGCGAGAGCGATTGAGGCTTATGCTCTAGTAGGAGCCAATACCAATAGCTTGATATGAATTTTTCCTTCATGGATACATGCACTAGGAATCTTTCCTTATTAACGACAAATAGTTTCGAGGCCCAAAGATTATATCCGATCCATTAATAGCTAAATTGAGTCAGAATTTTACGGAACAATTACAATTTGAATCAGGCTTATTTAGACGCTAAGTAGGAACAGCAGTGGCAGCAATGGATCTCTTCAAAATTTGGAACAACAAGAAGTGGTTTTATATGACTATACAGGCGAACTTTGTCTACTAAGCCGTTGTTCGTTACACCCACTCCGTTTCATAGCAAAGGATGAACTCTGAAAACCGTAAGAAAATATAGTTCTGCGCTTATAACAAATAAATAGGAATATTCTTCGCTTTTCTACTTCTATAGCCTAAAATGTTATAGATATCCCATATCCAGCGGAGTGAAGTAATAGCTGTGCTATTAAATTTTATAACAGCTTTCCATCCATTTGCACAACTTCTGCTCGTACTGTACGCGCAAGTAATTTTTCATCGCCCATCTCACGTCATACTTATCTGTCAAACAGCAATTAAATCGGCTTGCCGGATGAAAATTCACTTTTCCAACTTTAATTTCTCAATGAAAAACGCAGTTTTGTCTTCCATGTGCATCAAAATAAAGTCATAATTATCAAAAAAAAGATTCTACATTTCTCGCCCGACCTTAATATGATATCAATTCAGGTAGGAATCCCATACGAACTGAATTACATGTAATTTTTTCTTCCAGAAGGAGGCTTTCGCAGTTGCAGCACCTACAAAAAATCGATACATATATACTCTAGTCCTAATAATTCGCGTTCAATGTTAATCTAATTCTATCCTTTTTTGCGTTTTATGTGTTTTAGTAGTGAATTAAGTGAATGAAAGCTGTACAATGAACACGGATTTGATTGCAAAGTCATTGTGCTTCCACGGACAGCCGCTGCAAAAGATCTGGGCCGGTGAACGTGGGGACCATGATCTCTATCAGCTGGGCATAAGCAATCCGGACTTTTCGTTGTATCTTGAAAGGCAGAAGAATCTGACCTTTCAAGATCGTGCAAAACGCCTGAAATTGCATCAGTTCCTTGCTCGTAAGGCAACCGAACTTTTCGATCGCGATTTGCAGAAAACCACCGCGGATTCGAGCACCGGTAGCGGTGCCAGTCGTCAAGGTCTGTCTTAAATGCACATTTGTTTATTAGGTTCGATTGAAACTTTATTGGAAATCGTTTAGATGTCGCCGAGACAATGGTTTCAATGCCACCGTATGAGTACTTTTTGAATAGTTCCGCGCAAGATAAATCAAAGGTGCTGCACTGTACACTGGAGGCTGTTAAGCCAGGCAACATCGTCTATGGAATTGTTACAAAGCCCTATAGCAGTGGAACACAGATAAAGGTCCTCTGCACAGGAGAGCCACTCGTGCGCTATTTGGCCGACATCAATATAAGGGTAAGTTACTTTTTTGTTTTGGTTCATAAAATGTAAGACACATGGGTATGATCTTAACTTGCACAGTATCTCCACTTCTCTCTCTTCATAACACACGCTTTTGCGTTCTTTGCTTGAATGTTTTGTTACCACGTGTTTCGTGGTCTGTCTGTTGCGGTTTGGTCGGTTCTGTTCCTCTCATGCATGCAGGATACATCGTCTATTTGGTCGTAAAGTGGTCAAGCCTTTCTTTGATAAAGATAATAGATTAGGAAATGGCTTGAAACTGTTCGAAATAACAGGGGTCCCTTATATGGATTATACAGCATGTGTTGCCTTCGTTCTGACAAATAATATTTCAAATCCTTTTTACAAACTGCTGACTCTGGAATCTTCTTCATCATATTATACTGATCCTATTGTCTTCTCTAATATGTATTGTTTTAGGCACTACTTCCCAACACGTACATGATCCCAGGACACGACAAAAAGGGTAATCCAAAGACTTATGCCGTCAACGATTTCGTTTGCTGCGAGGTATTGGACATCTCCATCGATGCTGAGCGCATGACACTAGGCATGAAGGGCGTCATAACTAAGGACACCACAGCACCGTTGGGACTAATATCGGCTGAACAAATACCCGATTATTATAGGTTAATTCTTTCCACATTATTTCCGGGGGCAAGTTACTTTAAACGTTTCTCTTCTGACAGACGAATCCACTCCGATTCGGATGACACATTTCAGGACTACCTAATGGCATCGAAGACTTTTCACAATACAAATTGCTATGAAATGCTTTACAAAGAAATTGGCTTGGACATCAACGATACATACAGTCACATGACGAGCCTGAAGTATCGCTTTCCACCGCAGGATTATGCCATCGAATTGCGACAAACTCAAGCTAGTAAATGGGCTTTTAGGTAAGATGAGAGAGGCTTATCAAATACTTTGTGTACAATGTCATTTCAGGTCGGTGGCTGATGGAATTGAGCATTTTAAGATCGGCCGGCATGTGGAAGCGTTCCAGTGTCTGAACAAGGCTTTGAATATTGATCCGAGGAATGTCGAGGGACTGGTAGCACGTGGAGCTTTATATGCAAATAAGGGATCATTTGTAAAGGCAGTGGAGGACTTTGAGACCGCTTTGAAGCTGAATGCTTTTCATACGAATGCAAGGAAGTATATGGGAGAGACACTAGTCGCATTGGGAAGAAGCTATGAGGAGGAAAACCACATGGAGGAGGCAGTAAAGGCGTATCAAAATTGCCTGAATATCATTCCTAATCATGAGCAGGCAAGGATTTCACTGGACGCTTTGAAGCGACGACCTGGTGTTGTTAATCCGGTGATTGATATCAATTTACTGTCCATACCAGGTAAGTTAAAGGAATTGTCCGAAGTTGGAAGTATGTAAGAGCTTATTTGGCGCACAAAGAGAGCTCGAAAGTTTCGTGTTCTTCCGTCTAAAATGTTATCTGTCGAAGGCGTTAACCGAATTTAAGGCCTCGACATTGCTAGTCACCCCTGTGTTACAAATAGTGATTTAGTATCTTGACAGATCTATTATCATTTGCTCACTTCTTACTTGCTGTAGTTTCTAAGCAATTTTGGACTGCACTTTGACCCAATTGTAATGTAGAATGGCCTAATCCTTTGCAAACAAAGAATATTCCTTTTTTCTTGAAGCAGTACCCTAAGTCTATCCTGGTTGCAACGGATTCTCATCCAGAGTTGAAGTTTTTGAAGGAATAAATTCCATTTTTCTTTGTTTTTGTTTTACTTTTGTACTCATACCACCATTTACAGTAAAACTCCCCACAGGTTCATCCGAATTGAAGAAAAAGAAAAAATCCAAGCATCGTACATCAACTTCTTCATCAAGTAGTGCAGATTCATCTGATTCGTCAACGGAAAGCGCATCATCGAGCGACAGTAGCAACTCAGGTGTGTATTTCCCAAATGATATTCAAAAGTTTAACTTTTTTAAGTTAAGGACGGTTGAAAAAAAGTTATATACCTAATCTTAGATTGAATGTTACGAGTGATTGTTAGTTTTACCATTAATAGCAAATTTTCGAATTCTCTATTCTATAAAAAAAAAACACGTTTTAGAGTCTGAAACTGAACGACAAAAGAAAATTCGAAAGCAAAAGTCCCTTTCTCCACTTAGTAAACGCATGGTTGACATGAGTGGAGGTAACGTTGGATCAAGCTTCGAGTTTAGTCAACCCTTTCATTTGATTAAAAAAGAACCAGTACCCGACTATAATAAAGTATGTGAGTGTTAGCAAGTGTAAAGGTAGACGCTATCAATAAGTTTTCATTCTAGATGGACGACTTTCTGGGAGCCGGTGACGATGACTATGAGACAAGAGTACAGAAACTTTTGAAGGACGCCTCAAAGCATCGTAAGGAACGTGACGGTAAGTCTTCGACAAAGAAAAAATCCAAGAAAAAGAAAAAAAAAGCCAAGAAAGAGGCCAAGAAAGCCAAACAGGAGGCGAATGCCATTGAAGGTCTATACAAGTAAGTAGAAAAACGTCCTTTACAACCATAATATTAACTGGTGCCTTCTTTTAGATCACCTGACAGCACTAATTTGCATGCTAACTTGGAAAAATTCGAGCGCAGTCTCAAGGAACTAAATTCCTACAGCCAACAACCAAGCAAACCCGTTGTAAACGATGATCTATTTGGAGACAACGAGGAACCGCCCCCAGCGCCATCGTTTAGTATGAAAGCCGCAGCAATGGCGAGTCCGCGACGACAAAAGCGGGAGTCTCCACCACCGAAACCGCCAACAATATCCATAAGACAACACCAGATGCCAGCGACATCAGCTCGTCCACCAGCGCCAGTTATTTCAGGTCCCTCAAGCCGATCTGCAATATCGACTTACGCGTCCAATTCCTCTTCAAATACGACTTCGGCGCTCTTTAAGCCTTTCCCCATCAAGGGACCAGTTGTCTTGGACAAATTCGGATGTTTCCGTTTGGTTGCACCTGCCCCAGAGGAGGTTGCAGCTTTAACCCGACACGATCGCTCGCGATCGCGATCGAAATCACACTCGCGATCTCATGTTCGACGTCGGTCCCGATCAACGGATCGAAGCCGTCGTCGATCAAAGTCACCTCGCAGTCGTCGTCGTTCCCCAGTTCGTGGTCGTCGCTCCCGATCCAGGGGTGGCCGACGTTCGCGCTCAAGAGGCCGTCGATCTCGGTCCCGCGGTCGACGATCACCACCACCTCGTCGCCGTACCCCCTCTCCATTCAATCCAAATCGCCGTCCTCGAACTAAATCGCCTGTTAGTCGTCGACGAAGTCCCATCAGAGATAAACGAAAGAGCCCACCAATTAGTCGGCCAAAAAAAGTATTTGGCAATCGAGTCTGGCAGCGACCGGTCGACGGAAAAAGTGGCAGCAAATCACCAAGTAAGGATGCAAAAAATAACAAAAGTAGCAGTAAGACTTCTACCACACCTGCTGCTTCGGAAGGCTCTGGCTCTGATGGTCGCTGGAAACACGATAAGTTCGTCAAGGAGGACGGCATTTCATTAGAGGAAATCGATAAAATAATAACTCAAGCTAAAAAAGAGCGAAAGGAGGAGATCCTCCAGCGGGACAAAAAAATACTAAAGAAAAACGCAACAAATAACTTTTAGAAAGTTTTTTTGAGCGGCAATTCTTGCATGAAATACATAATTTATATGTAAGTCACGGTATATACAGAAATATTTGATGTAAAGGTTTTCTTTTTCAGCAAGTCTGTAATAAAAATATTACAAAGCATTTTGTAGTTCTTGTTTCTCTTTTTATAAAATAGCTTTTTAGGCATACTTGAAAGGTAATCGTAATCGAAATGAAAGGCACTTGAATTTGACACCAAAATCATCAAAATACATCAGCAAATGTAAAAAATAACCAACATTGAAGGAAAAATGGCCGCCATTTTGATTTCGCCATCTTGGATTTCCAAAAACTCCATTTAGATCTATTCCCCAGAAAAAGCCCTTTAATTTGACACCCGAATCATCAAAATCCATCAAGAAACAACAAAGTTACAGCCAAAACAAATTACCCACCAAATCAGTATACGGCGGCATACCAGCCCAGCAGACATTTTGACGTTTAAATGGCGCGGGGATGCCTACTGCTTTTCTGGGATTTCTGTTGGCCTGGTGTTTCACCAGAATTTTCATAGGAATTTTGGTGGATATCTCGGCTCCCAGACAAGCTAGCGTCATGAAACAAAGCTCAGCGTGTAGGTCATGTTTGACGCTTGCCTTTGGAAAAAGAGCGCGTTGCGACGCGTCGCTTGACGCAAAAATACCTACTGCTTTCTGAGGATTCCTGGTGGCCTGGTGTTTAATGAGAATTTTAGAAATTTCTGAGCCAGATTTCTCGGCTCGTAGAGCACGTAGCGACATGAAACAAACACCAATGTGTAGGTGTGAGGCTGAGGTTTGATCTCGGGTGGGTGGTGAGTGGATACAGGGGCGGTCCTAAATGTTGTGGGCCTTATTTTGTAGGTAAGTGGTTAGTTGGATCTTGGACAGACGATATCTTCGGCTCTAGACCACCTAGCGACATAAAACAAACGCCAAAATTTATGTCAGAGGGTGTAGATTGTTAATGTGCCTCTTTTTGGAAACAGGGTGGTTTCTTTAATCGTGGATTTCTACGGTTTTATGCATTCGAAGTCTTTGGAAGGCGCACAAATGAAATAAAACAAACAGAGGGTAGGATGTAAATGACTATAAGTTCTTCATCGGACACAGGGTGATTCATTATTTTCTTGTGACGGTATTTCAATGAGAGGGGATGGGTTAGAGCAGTAAAACAAAAAGCAAACATATTGGTTGTAGGGTAAAGTTAATGTTTAGGGTTTATTGAGTACAACAGGGTGGTATCTAGTTTATTAAAAAAAAAGATTCAATGTTTAAATTAATTTTCTGCATACTTTCGTCCTGGCAAACATTACAGAGTAGTGTGTGGTAGGCATTTCTACTCCGTCGGGTGGAAGATATGGTCCTACTTTTGGTATAAAATTCTCAGCGAGAATCAGACATGAAGAAGCACTGCAAAGAGAAAAACTTTGTAAAAACTTATTTCAGACATTTTAGTTAGATAAATTACCTGCAAGCTTTTCATACTCTTGTGCCAAAAAGGACGAGAAAGTACCTACTCTTAAATGCCTGTGCACTGAATCCTTTGCCTCTTGGAAGTGAACTCGGGAAGCTGGCTGCATTTGAGTGACTATACCTATGTTGTTATGCAGGACTGAGGGACACACAATCTATTGAAAGCTGACGTACTAAAGGCTTTCAAGTTATAGAAATAGTCTAAAAAAGATTGGAAATTTCAAGGAAAGGAACTTCAAACCAAAAAGCCTTCAACAGCGGCATACTTTCCCCAGGAATAGAGCCTCCTAACGTAGTAAGATGTATTGCGTATGAACCATCTTCATAAATATGAGACAAAAGGCGAAGCCATTCCTCCTTTTGTTATCCTTGTTAACATAAATATATAAAATCCTTCATTACTGTGAAGCAAATTTAATTTATTTAAATGCAGTTTATTGCTTTCATAAAGGCAGATAGGCCCTTTCTCCACTCTAACTGCCGCCCATCATAATCAAGGACATTAATCAAAATCATCATCCTTAGCAATAATACAATAAAAGGCGCATTAAATCCTTACATCCATTCATCAAGCAGCAGTGCAGCGCAACAGTTACGCCCTTCATCTTCTCGAAACATTCTTCACGCCGCGCGCCATAACACTGAAAGATAAATGTTCTAATTTCCTCCTTTTGTATTTGTATTCTTCCTGATTTTTGTTGCGGGCGAAAGAGAGATAAATTCTGAAAACACATTCTGGACGAAAAAGGACAATTCATAACAATTATATACCTCACTGGTCAAGCGTAATCTCATTTGCATTCAAATTGGTTTAGCAAATGACAAAAGGGTAACCTAGCTCGTAAAAGAATAATACCTTGGACGAGTTTTACAATTAAGAAAGGTTATACATAGATATATATTTTATTTTGTAAAAAAAAGGTTCTAAAAACTCGTTTCATAGCCACCGTTAACGTATCCTTCGTTCAGGTTGAAAATCTGATTACGTTGCATTTGTTCTGTTTTACGACGTTTCGCCTCGACGCGGGTCTCATTTAGAAGCATTATGGACTTACGACTCATCGAAATGTGTTTCACGTTTATGTCATCTGTTTTCGGGGGGGAGAAAAACACAAAAGATATGACCAGGTCAACCTTAGAAACTACCCTTACCTTCGCCATAGTAACGAGTCTCGAAATTGCGCACCAAATCACTGTAGTCCTGTTGGTGCTTCTCACGATTCTCGTGTAGCTTGAATATAGTCTGACGACGGGCCATTCCCTCCTCTTCGTCGGTCTCTTCGACGTTCTCGTTCTCACCATCTTCGTCGTCTATACGTTTGGGTCGTTGTAGCTGCTTTGCAATGTTCACAGCATTGCCACGAATCTCTTGTAATGCATCGTCTTCCGTTTTCTAAAAGGACATCCGTAAATGTGCTCTGTCTCTAGTTGATATCTTTTACTCACTGTGGTATTACGAAACCAATCCAATTGGGTTGCGGCCAATAGTTGTGACACCGTTGCGAAGCGATGGAAGAACATCGCGATGAATTGAATGATCAGGATCAAACCAAAGAAGATCACGAAACTCAAACCGATCGGATCGAGTTCTTGATATTGCCGGTAGATGTAGATTTGCAGATGGGTTTCGTCATAGGTAATGAAGTCCCTGGGACTTATGGGCCAAATGACATGCAAATATTCCTTTTTAAGTTGCAACAAGATCACGATGAGTATGAACAAGGCATTGATCATGACGAAGGCGAATGCGAACATGTTGCGTAGCTCACGAAGGCTGTCGGCAATTTGAGCTTTCTTCTCTTTGGTGTGGAACATAGGCTTTAGATAGTTCTTTATGAGGTCACGCCAGAACCGCTTCTCCTGGAGGGGTATTTCGCCGATCGGTGAGTCCACTAGGAGTGGGTCATTCACCCAGCCGGGGAGGTAGTCTTTGTCAACTTCAGTGTCACTGCCTTGCTCCTGGGAAAGTGAGTAAAGCCTTCAAAATCACTCTCCAAATGTAATGACTGTCATGTACTCACCGAGTTCTGTTTATTCTGCTGCTCTTCGGTGCTGCTCTCCACATTAGATTCCTTGGCAGCCCTTCTGGTGGAAGAGAGACGGAAATCAATTATATCTCGTATACATATCCTTTAAATTCCCCCCTTACCCTTCTAAAATTTTGCTATTCAACTCGACTTTGCTATTCAGCTCAGCCAAGTTGGATATGACGACCATAAGTTGATTCTCGACAGCATTCGACTTGGGATGTGTACAGAACATGCACCGGAACATACCCCCACAGGAGAAGTCCAGGGAGCCCTCCTCCTCGTTGGTTGGCTTCAAAAATGCAAACATTTGTTGAAATTTATTTGGTTTACCATCCTTTGACTGTTTTCCTTCATCCGGTTTAGCCTGTGCGAACAAAATTGTTTTTAGTTTTTTTTGCTAAACTCATTTAGCATTTCAGTGATGCACACTTACCTGTCCTTCGTTCTCGGGTTTTTTCTCTCGTGTTCCCCAGGATACATCGTTCATGTTGAATATGGAATACACAAGCAACAACATATACATGGATGGGATGGTAATGTAGTAAATGAAACCACACCACAGAGCACCAGCCTCTTGAGGATGCATTAAACCTACAAAACGACAAATTCAACAAAAAGGACATCGACAACGTTGACACGTGTTTGCGGTCACATACCTGCTATAATTATCTGACCAGCGACAAGCATAAAGAACAAGGACGCCGGTGACAAAGGACCATCCTCTATCATTTGAATAATGATACCAATGAGCACAGCCATCATGACAAGGCAGTATACAGCACTCACGACAAAAGCTATCAACAACTGAAACCATAGAAACAAATCAAACGAATGGCCTTTTGTGTATAGAAAAGCAGGCAAAAAAAATGTCCTCACCTGATATTTCTGCTTCAGATACAAGCATGCTAGAAGGAATGTCAATAGAGGAAAAAAATTCCACAAAAACGCCGTCCAAATATCAATGCTAAAGACCGCTACGAGCGCACCAATCATCATCAAGAATATCGTCCCAGGACCAAGAATCGTTCCGACCATCAGCATAAACTGATATCCAATGTATGGCATTGATATGCTGCTATTATTTTTCACAACCATGTCCGCATCAGAGAGCAAGTCATAAATATTTGCTATAGTCGAGGGTACCCAACGTCGTCGCTGGTTATAGAACTCATTGAAATTCTCCGGCGAGTGAGTGTAAGCATCTGACGCGGCCGAGTACTCGACTCGCATACCCTGCTTCAGTATCAAAGTACACAGCCAACGGTCCTCACCCTGATCATATTGGACATAATGCATTGGTTCTTGTGACACGGTTGTGTATTTTTTCATTACACTATTCTCCATTAGGGCACTGCCCCGAAACAAACTAAAACATCCCGGACTGCAGAGCACACAGCCGATGACGTGCTCTGTGGACTTTTGCAACCAATGTCCGATGGCGTATTCGAATTTCTGATACCAAACCATCGGGCCACGACCAACCGGGTGGATGCGACCACACGCTGCACCCAATTCATCAACGGCCTTCATGCGATCAATAAGTAGTTGCACAGCCGCGGGCTGAAAGTCGATGTCACCGTCAAGGGCAAGCAGGAATGTATTCTCAGCGATGACGGTCTTACGCTTCGGTGAAGCATCCTCCAGTTCCATTATGCGAAAACCCAACAAATAATACATGTACATGACCTGCGACCAGCGTTTCTTGTGACGGATTTTATCTTTGTTCTTTAGATGGGCGACCATTTTCGTTCGACCGGGTAGGGTCCAGACCAAACGACCGCCGTAGGGGGTTTCGATTTTCATTGGCGGTTTGAGTTTCATCGGAACGGCATAGACTTCAAAGCAGGCCTTTTCAATGCTCTCGATGAGCAGTTTAACGAACTCGTTTAGGGGTGGATTCTTTTGGTCCTGGCAGTATTTGGATTCCAGCTCAAAGGCATCGTCGAAGAAAATGTTTGCTGGAATGGAATGAGGGTGGGTGTAATGTAAGATGTGCTTTATGGTCATTGGCAGTGTAATAGGGCTTTTGTTCGGGAAATTGCTGGCGTATATATGTATGTAGTTGATAAGGCTGCTTGACGTGTGCCGTCTATCCTATTTATAGGGAATTGCGTCGCAATATTTTAAATGAACTTGGACGTTATTGTTTGCTTAATGGAGAAGCGGATTAGCCGAATGAATAATGTTTGTAATAATGCTTCGCATAATTCTTAAGGATTTAAGACCCCTAGTAAGTAAAATACTTTAAAGAGTCCAAAGTAGAAAATGTAAGGGCTTAAATTTGACGGCAGGATGTGCAGTTCAGAGTCACTAAATATAGCTACAAAGCAGGGGTAGATACGACATTGACAGAAGCACAGGAGCTCAGGAAGTAGAATTGGCAAGGCAGGTGGATCGCCGAAAAGAGAGGCAGCTGGATGATCTCTTCTTCCTCCATGTGCCTGCAGCTTCTGCAGAAGTCGTTATGTGGAATTCACAGTCTGCGAGCGTGTATTCCCATGGACCATTGGCCAATAGGAATGTTCTTTACTTTAGGTTGGCTAAAGTAGCTCATCTTGTGTGGTGCCATTGAAGGTACTCAGTAAGGTGATTAGCATAGGACGTCGGCAGATACGAGTCTGTCTTTTAGTGCTCTGGATCTCATAGTACTCTATTAAAGGATTTGTTATAAAGGACATGGTGTTGCGACCACTCTATATTGTGCAGTGGGTAGGTAGCCTGTGACCTTAGGAAGATGGGATCCTGTGGCAAATCAGCGATCTTTCTGGATAAAGTGGAAGCACCGTGAAGTAAGTAAAAGCATAGGCATTTCAGCTTGTGCCTCTGTACAATGGGTAAGGTAACAGACACTGTCAGCCAGACTATTCAAACCACACTGTCCTCGCCGCTATCAAATGGACAGCAGAGCGAAACAGGCTGGATTCTCCTCTACTTCTACCACTGTAGGAAAGATGATATCCACAAGTTATCTTTGTCAATCGATAGAGTACGCAGATTGAAAAAGTAAGAAGAGGTCGCAGACTTATCCTCACAAGTTATCTGAGCAAGATTTGAGGCTAAAAAGGTAAGACGTA
Organism: Chalcosyrphus nemorum; assembly: GCA_949716465.1. NCBI lineage: Eukaryota > Metazoa > Arthropoda > Insecta > Diptera > Syrphidae > Chalcosyrphus > Chalcosyrphus nemorum. The sequence continues at coordinate 56,811,138 of OX454334.1, read as the reverse complement.
AAAACTTGTAGACTTGCAATGTAAGCCGCATAAAATTTGTACTCGGAAATGGGTTACAAAAAAAAGTACCAAAAGTAGCAAATTGATGAGCAAATTTTAAAGTCGTGATACGCAGACATTTCTGTTGACTCGGCTGTTGAAATTGATCATTTTTAGGGTCATCCATAAACTTTCGAGTTAAGGCTAGCAACGAATCAACTTTGCATGATAAAGTCACAAGGATAATTTTGAGGCCAATTTAAGCCTACTAATTAATGAATTTATATGATACTTTTCTTGTTCTCTGTTTACAAGAATTTAAGGTATCAGATCTCAAACACGAAAGGAATATGCCACTATAAATTCAAGCTGAAAAGTCCTGTCGATTTGTGGAAAATTTTTAAATTTTAATGCTTCATTTTGTTACTCATGCTTTTAACCCCATGTAGCTTAAGTCGTAGAAGGAATCTGTAAGCCTACACCGTCTGCTTATCTGCTGTCGTCACGTGCAGATTGAATTTCCTTCCATTACCCGGCCAAGTTTCAATAATTTTTCAACGGAAATAACGCCTTAAGCCTTTCCAACATATCCTTAGCCCGCCCCCCCCCCCCCCAAAGACCACAAAAACCATTATTCAAATGAGAAGAACTCACTCCCACCATCATCAACCACATCCATGTGTGTGTACACTTATGGTGTAAATAAGTACTTACTTTCAAGTTCATAGTATTCCTCGTCCTCCTTCCCACGGTTGATGTGAATTTTTGCCATTCTATGAGCACATTGATCCTCATCCAAACGTACAATCGATTTTAGGAACTCCATCATCTCTTCCTGTGTCTCGTGCCACATTGTTGCACAAACAATGAGTTGTGGTATTTTATCACTTGGCAAGATATCCGAATCAGTATTCACTGGTGCATCTGGTGCGAATGTATCATTCTATAGGTAGAGTTGAGTAGAGTATTCTCTGAGAAAAAGGGGTGAAAATACATTTTATGATTACACCTTACCTTCAGTGTTACATATTCCTCATTCCAATCGATCCGACGACGGTTCATTGTTATACACTGGTCCACCAGTAGACTACAGTACCATGGGCAAACAAAAAGTTTCTCTGTTGGGGCATTCTTATCGTTTCTCGGATACCAAATGTGATATGTTACCCAGAGCTGGGAGGCCCACCATAGCAGCCACAACCAAACGAAATCCCTGGTTAAATAATCAATGAACCGATAAATGGGAAGACTCCGGAATGCCAGATAGTCGGGCATGTATTCATGAAAGGCGCATACATCCGCTTCTCTGGCACTGGCTACAATGACAAGAATCGCGACTGACACGGGTCCAACAACGCTCACCGACAGAGAGAAGCTGAATTCCTGAATTTTAACTTTACTCGCAAACTTGGCAAATATATAGCACAGATAGGAGGAAACTATCTGAATTAGGAGAGTGTAGACGATAGCTGAAGGATTTGACTGAACGACAAATTCATCTTCCGCCATCGGAGCCATTAGTGTGTCTGTCAGTTGAAAGGATGTCAATGGCGATGCTGTAGTGCTGCTGGTAGTTGTTGAGCTATTTGCATCTGAGTAAATAGCCGAAGTCTGTGTGTGTAGCATGTGTGTGTTCGGATGGAAGAAAGAATTGACGAGTGAAGATACTTATCTGAGTTGAAATTATGTGCGAGGGCATTATATCTACCTGACTGACGTGTATATCATGCTGCCTCCAGCCAGCGAGGAATTTCGTGAAATACGAGGTAAAGCTCCGCCCGTCGAGAACGAAAGCGCTCAAAGCGAATAGCAAACATTTCAACGGTGACAGGAACAGGTATGTATTGTACCGAGATTTCGTCCTTCGAATTGTTTTCGTTATATAAACTGTAGTTGTAGGTAATTCGGGATAATTATCGCTGATAGAATGTGCATGTGCAAAAGTGAGAAATAGCTTACCAATCCATGAGAATCGATTGATGTAGTTCTCCCACCAGCGCAGCGAGATGAGGAAGAGGGGCACCGACAACAGTTGAATTGCCAATTTGTTATCAATGGCAGGCCAAATGAAGAACGCAGTAGCTTGGCAGCAGAGTGCCAGGAGGCTTAGGAATAATGTTATCATAGATTTCCAACTGCATTTCGGAGCACTAAGCACACCTGTAGCGATTGAATGTGGGTTATCTAATGTCAGCTGCGATATATTTGAATTAGCTTGAGGGGGGATTATGAATTTGAACTTGTTTCCAACATGAAATCATTCAAATGAAACAAGTGAACTGCAAATCACCTCCAAGGATAACTTGAACTTAACCAAAACAGATCGAAATTCTATTATTTCTAACGATATCTACTTACACAATAGTGCAGGTACCAGGCAAACAGCATTAGTTACCATAAGCGCCTTGCACGAGTCCATTGCAGGCAGCGCAACAAATGTAAACACTGCCAAACCAACAACGTGAAGCACCTCCATGCCAACAACCTGAATCAAACAAACAAACCGTTCCAGAGAAACACCAAAGAAGAACGTGCAAATCTCCTTCCCTCCTTACCAAATAAACTTCCAACCAAGTGGGCGCCTTAACATCCTTAAACACGCAGATTCTCAGCGCCCGAAAGAATGTAAACACTTCCGGAGCAGAGAAGGCGAATATCAATGCCCAAATCCATGCAATTTGCTGCTCATCGGGTATCTGAGCGTACAGTTCCCTCTGCGGATCTGTAAAATGAAATTGAAAATGAGTCAGAAATCTACCCACCACCGTTGAATAGAATGATAACAATAACAAAAGCATTCCACCGTGGTGCTCGTTGCCTGCCACCATCGCCGCAGCTATTTCGTCGATGTTCATTTAGTTAGGCTCTTATCGTTTCAAGTCAACACCTTACCTACACCACTGTGTATACTCACGTCTAATGTCACAAAATTTCACTCTATTCCCGATGGGTATTTGTGCCACCATCAACAAGTAGCTGAGTTTAGACAGAACTCCTGAGCCGAGGACGATAACGAACACACCAATATAGACGAGAATCTTAAATATTTGAAGGATTAAAGTTAACTTGGTCCAACTGGCTGCCGATCCAGTTGCCTTTTTCGGTGGGGGGTCCTGAAATGAATCCCACAGTGGTGGCTTCTCTTTGCTCTTTCTGTCAATATACAACCAGGAGGGGGGGAGGAAAAATAATAATTTTCCAACTTGGAAATTGAATTAAGCGCTACGATACCGTTTCCTTAGATAAATATCATCATCATCATAGTCAAAGGTATCCATTGCGAAACTTCTGGAACGGACTGGAGCAAAAGCGATGTTAAAGATTTCACAACGAAAGACAACAATCAACTGATGGAATCGAATTGATATCACACTCAGAAGACAAACATCGATATACGACTGATAATGTTTCAAGGCAACTATCGGACTTCTCTTGAGGTTGATGAGAATGTACAGAAAAAAAAACAAAAAATCACTGAACAACACTGACACTTGAGAGCAGCTAATGAGTGCTCTAGATGACGCATTCGATGTTAGTTTGAAAAATATCAAGTTTTAATTGGAAACAACTCAGGAATTTACTATGTCAGCTCTAAGTGGGGAGCAAGTCGACAACAAGTTTTCGAAAGCTTGTCAAGCTTTTTTGTTCAGTGAACCTTGTTGAAACGTTGAATACGTGCTACTGTATGAATGTTATACCTGGGGATTGACCACCACTATCCCGAGAAAGCAATACCTTAAGCATTTTCTAGTCGAATCAACGAACCACTTTATCCTATATGAACAACCATGTGAGGATGAAAGTGCCAGTGGATTGGTCACAATCTCTGATAGATCCATAGCAATAGCAAACCACGTGATGCAATGGAACCCACTTACTCACAATGAGAGGATACAGTCCTGAGAGTACATGGCGCAGAGCAATCGGGAAGGAACCACGGCAATTGGGAAAGAGTTGAGGGGAACTGAAGGACATTTCCAGAAACCACGCACAATTGTGCGTATGTGTTGTAAAGACTCTATGACCCACAACCGGAAGGTAGCCTTCAAGTTGGAGCACTAAGATGACCCACTGTGCTCGCATTGTAAAGGCAACCCCAGAACATAGAGCATGCACTTCCTGATGTAATCTTATAATGAAAAACGTGTTAGAATTATGTTGAAAGCATTATTGATGGCCAAGGGACTCCAAGTAGGCTGTTAGTGACAGCAAAGGCTGCTGCTGCAATTGACAACTGACAATGAATGTCAAACCTGGCATAACCAGCGGTGCTCCAAGGTGAATGTATATAGAACAAAACAAAAGAAGGGTCTTCTAGAACCTAGACAGGCAGTAGTATGAAGTCGAACTACAACTACAGGGTTTTCTGAACTTTGACAAGTAATTGCTGCCATATTGTTGAAGCCACAGCTGTCAAAATGGCTGTCATCTATTTAGTCTGTTTTGCCAAATCAAAATGGAGAGTTATGGCGAGTTACATTAAGATAAATGTAGCGAATAGTAGTCTCTCGTACATCCTTCCAACAGAACGATGCCCATAAGTTAATCCAAGACCACAGTCCCCTCAGCCATTCTTAAAATCATACTGGCATCGTACCAAAAACTCAGAATTCAAATGTGGGAAGGATCCTTACGAAATATGAAAGTCCCTTTGATTGAACTGTATGCAGAAGAATCGTGCGGCCTTCTTTTCAAAGTTCAAAGAATACATTTCAACAGACTGACTGTGCAATATATTTAACTTACTGGGTAGAAGGATAGACGTGTGATTTGAATTTAATGGGGGATTTCTTTGGAAAACATTCAAAAAGAATTCAAAGGAAAAACAAAAAGGGAAACCTTTCAGTCAAGGTTGAGAAGGCTTTGCATACAAAAAGAACAAACATAAACCATCATCCTCTTTGAAAGGTCATTCCTCCATTCGATTGTCTATAAAAAGAATCCAACCAAAGGCTCGTCCTTTCGTGACTTCATCAAAGGTAAGCACAACCAGACACAAGTTCAATAAACCCAATCAAAAGGACTAAATCCCACCGATTATGGCTTTATACAAACCAAATCAACCGCTGTGATTACACCTAATTACACTGATTGCTGGTGATTCCTCAATCATGGTCATCCTTTAATTACTGTGGTCAGTAGCCTTTCATTTTAACTTTACAAAGAGTAGAGAAGAGAATAGAAATTTATGCACATTTGCACTCAAGCCCATCACTAACTTATGATCCCCTTTGCATGTTTGCCTTCCAAAATGATTTAAGGAGCATTGCACAGCCATTTGCGTCTCCATTCAACCTAGTCTGCGTACCATATTTCCATTGCATTTATCGCGAGCATTAAAAATGATTTATCAGCGAAAAAAAAACGGGAATAGATGAATATAAATTTCAGAGTGGTTGTGAAGGGCACTAGCTATCTAGTTTGCTCATTCAATTAAGCGAAATTTATAACCCTCTATTTAGAATATCCTCAAAGTAAAGGATATACGCGGTGATAGATACAGCGTACTCCAAGTTTTCGTACTCCCTTTGGAAGTTATTGATTAATTTTGAAGATATAACCACAAAAGCGGGGCTGAAACAAATACCCAAATATCCCGTCACGCAAACAAGATTAATTTCCAAGGATCCACCTTGTTTAATGAAAAGTTACAGGAAATTAAGCGCTTTTCAACTTTTCAACAGGCAGCACTATCTAGACAGAGTCGGAGAGATGCAGTGAATTCTCGCAGGGAAATTCGGTGCATTGGATGGAGTCGTGGTATTTATTGAAACTTCACCACCATAATCCTTGGAGCAGTTTCGTGGCACTTGTTTTGTTAGTTGTAATTTTAATTGAGTTTTGAGTAGTATTTTGTGGTCTTAGAAAACTGTTGGGTTATTGCACTGAATGGTGTAGTATTAGTTTGGAACAATGGGAAGAGGAACGGAAGATAAAGTGGGGTTTCTGGGAAAAGAAATGTTGAAATGTATTTGGGAGAGTAACAACATTCTGGAAGTGGATATGCGGAAGGAAATTGACGGATGTTTTTGCAACACCCACCCTACTTGCCCGCAGCACATGTAACTTACATCATATAGCGTACATGGTTCTTCCTTGTCCCAACACATCCTGACAGAGTCTGTTTCTCACCTCGTGAATCTCAAATTTAAAATTCACAGAAAGAATGGAAAGGACGTAAGCAAGCGTAAGCGGATTAAAATGGACGGAGCCGTACGAAAGCGGTTGGAAGAGTTCGAAGGCATACACGGAAGGTGCTAAATTTGGGATTATGTCACAGCATTCATACGGTAGCCTACGGGAGCGGACTCAAACGGTCAGAAGCTTTCATAAGGAAACCCTCTATTGGATAGCGTGCCATGTCTGCATAGAAGACAATAATCAATCAACGTCGCCAACAAAATAAAGGCCAGCTATACCATTCAAAAGTAGTGAAGGACTCGCGGAATAGGAGACCATACTTTGGACGAATAATTCAGGAAAGTAGGGATGTCCAGTAGAGCATACATCTGAGATAGGCGAAAAAATGTCTAGGCATACGATACTGGAAAGTGCTACTATAGATAAAGAAATTTCCCTAAAAGTATTCCCACCATCGCACTTACATATCTATTAGCTCATCTTTGAAGAGATTATGCTTTACAAGAATCAGAAGAAGCATCAAATGTATGTATTTATTTCAAATAGATGCCGCTCGTTGCATAGCAGGAAAATACCACAGCTCTCTCCAATTCTTTCCCAATTGCCATGATTCCTTCTCGACTGTTCTGCGCCATGTACTTCTAGGATCGCTGCGAATGCAACCATCCTGAGTAAGAGTGCTCCATTGCATCATGTGCTTCGCTATGGACCTGCCACTATCGTTGTCGTATGGTTGTGCTTATAGGTTCATGACCTCTAATTGCTTTACTTCGCCAAATTGTGGATAGCATCCCAAATGCAGATTCTGCAGTACAATACTCTTTCAACCGTTTATCCAGCTCTGTCCCAGCCTAATCATTTTTGTTCTTGTCGAGCCGAATTTCAGCCCAGAGAAGTCTGCTTTCGCCTCCACATTTGCTGTCATTTGGTGAAGGTCCAACGACGCAGAGGATCGACCTATGGCTATAGCTAATTATGGTGTACAATAGACTTTTTTATGGCAGGATGACAGAATATGCAGAGATCTGAGAACAATATAGCGTCAGAGAGAGCTGATGTATTTTTTAGAGAAAGCATATGATAATGCGTTGGATTTTTGGTACTCTACTCATGGGTTTATGGAATTTGAGAAGTTGCCATGCGTTTTAGCAACATTTTGAGATACCTTTTGTCTTCCAGCAACACCTTATGCTTACATAAATACAATTCTTTCTCATCCATCACTGCCAGCAAAAAAAAAAAAAATGAGAAGAAAAATTTTCCATATCGCATTAAGCCTTTAAACCTCTTATCGGTTCTTATCGACCACTCAAACAACAAAATGATTTATTTAAATGTCTACCACAAGAAAAAAAGAAACACACTTTCCAACTTCATCCATTTTTATCAGCCTTAAGCCTTCCAAAAGATATGCGAAAAAAAGCGCCTCCAAACCCTCACTCACCCCAACTCAACAGCAAACAAATAAAATATCATCCGTAATGTGTATCTCTCTATAAAAAAAAAGTAAAATAAATCACAACAAAAGTTATAAGGGTGTTTCCTATATCCCTATCCTTATCCTTTAATGGCAGGCAACTGAAATGTGTTTTTGTTTGCAGAATAAATGTAAAGTATCTATCGACTATGGCCAGCCATTAAAAAGTGTTTTGTCCTGGGGGTGGGTGTCACTTGAACATGACATCGAACTGAATTTGTTGACCTAAATTGTACTCGTATTATAAACATACGCACACACACACACTTGCATGAGTGGAGGTATTATCAAACTATCCAAAGGATAATTGCTACTAATCACACATGCAGCAGCACAACATCGATGTTCCACAATGCAACAAAATATCAGGAGCAAAACAGAGTATGTACATCGAAAGCCTGATTTTTTTTTTGTTTTTGGGTCAAGAGTAGTGGTAGTGAAACTCCATTGAACTGTAGAAAGGATTTTGTTTTGGGGAAAACATTTTACCATTAACATGATGCTGTTGTTCAAAATGTACAGATGCTATGGTGGAGTCCACACACAAGGATCTCAGTTGGTGCTGGATGATTCGTTTGTGGTTAGACGTTGAATATTGATTAGAATCATAACCTCTGGGTTGGGGAAGAATATGGAAATGTACTCCAACTGGATTGGTTTTGATTGGACACACATGTGAAACTTGTTACTTTTGGCCTGTCAGTACGATTGTGTTTGGAGATTGTACAGCTTTGTTTTTTTCGAAAATACCTTACATGTGCTTAATTAATTCAAGAGTTATCAAAGGATGTAGAGGAATAGGAAACTGTTTGGGAATTTTGTTTCTGGAGAAGCTCTAGGTCGTAGTACTTTCAAAGTTTCCAAGATTTTAAGGTTATTATTGGAGCAAATTGCTTAACTTTAGGAGTCTTTCGGGTGTAAGCTTTAATTATAACACAATCGACTTAGAATAGCAAATTGTTTCAAGGCTAATATGGTGACTCATTCATCTTACACATGGGTACCACAGTTGATCTACTTGTGGTCCAAGTTCGCCGTCATCAAAAGCCGTTCCAAACAGTTGATTCAGGACCTAAGAGAATATTCTAGTTAAGGGAGAGACAGACCCCCTCCCATACATTTTCCTTGCCTCACCTTGTCCTATCACCCCTGAAACCTTCTTGTTAGGTCCTGAATCACCCTATTTTAGATGTTTGTCCTCTAGGTCCTTGCTAGTCCTTCGCTGACCCTGTTAAGAAATTCTCCTTAGTCTTTCTCTGTTGCCTGAGCTTACAAGATCTTAGTCTCGCGTTGGTGTTGCATCATACTCGAGATAATGGGAACTGAAGTCTTCCAGCCTTCCCTTGTCGCCAATATCAAGCTTCTTAGGGTCACTTAGCCAACAGGTGTTCCAAGGACTTCTTTTAGTTTATGTTTCCTTACAATGATGGCAGTCTTCAAGTTCTAAGGGAGCACTCGGAAGAATCCATTCCTCGATAAAACTCCTTGTATACGTATTCGCGTCCGACCCAATGGTACACTCTATTTTTTCCATCAAAACTGGTAGTCAAACTCCTTTGAACTACAAACAGTTTATTGTTCCAGGAAAACATTTAACCATGCACAGGATATTCTTGTTCAACATGTGGATGCTTTTTTGTGAACATAAGGATCTAAAGGGGTGGTTCATTTGCGGTTAGAAGTCGAATATTGATTACAATCATGCTCACTGGGTTGGCATTAGAGGATGAGGAGGAGTTTGGCAATATAATCCATCTAGATTGATTTTGGTTTGAGATACAAACAACCTGTTACTTTTCCTTTTGCGAGCATGAGTTGTGAGTAGCTGGGGAGATTGCATATTGGTTTGCTTTTGACTGTGCATGGACTTGATTAATCCTAACGTTATTCAAAGGATCTATGAAAAGAAAAACTCGTTTGAGAATGTAACGAACTGTGGTTCTAATTCTTTGTGGGAATTCCGTTTCAGAATTAGCTTTCTAGGTTAAAGCAATTTTGTGTGTGTTTTTAAGAGTTCTCAACCACAGAAGTTTCTGGGGTAAAGAAAATCGATTTTAAAGTCGCCACCGGATTAGATGGTTTGAGTTTAGCAGGGCTTTTGTTGGTATAATTGGGGTATAAGCTTTTAACTTTGTTTTATTGGTAGGTGTGGTCAAGAGAACTTTATACTTTGATCCCTGAAATGTCCCTCGAAATTGGGGATATAGTCATAGGTATGTATATTCATTTTTAAGTTATTAAAAACAATAGCAGAACACCATGAACTTTAAACACATTAAAAGATGATTGACTTCTTTTTCACATTCAATTATTATTATTTGAATTCAATGTTGAAACTCTTTACAATAACGCCGAGAAAATATTCTGTAATTCTCTGAAAGGTCCATTCAAAATCTTAGAAATTAAAACAGACAGTTGTCTTCCATGGAAGGTGTTGAATCTTGTCGTCTGCTGGTAGTCTTGGACTCTTCGCCTGGTGTTGATTTGTTCCGCAGAGGCCTCTTGTATTTTTTGTAGCTGTAGAACTCTTTGGAGATATTGATATTGTTTTCCTATTACCTCGAAACTTCTGCCGAAAATCGTGTAGGTATACTATATCTCCCAGATCTGTTAGAAGTCGTTAATTTAAATAATGAATAATAATGGTCCGAATATGGAGTCTTGGGGAACTCTTTATCTTATTGATTTTTGCTGGCTGTAAAGCGCTACTTCGAATCTCTTTCTTTTTAAACATTCGATTTATCGTGAGTATTAAACGCTTTTCAAAACAAGGTAGTTAGAGGTAAGGTTAGTTAAGGTAATGAATTCCGAAAGGAGCTTGCTACCGGTATCACTGCTGATTACTTCATCGAAACAAAGAGAAAGGGGAGTTATTGATTCCGCCGTTACAAGGGATTAAAGCTACAAGAATAGTCGTGCAAAAACATGATGTAATCAAAACACTGACAGAAGAAGAAGAGGTATCCAAGGAATTGCCTAAGTCATTCTCGTGCTCACATGAGAGCTTAATTTGCCTTGCTCGATTGGTCTATCCAATTCATCTTACGCTTTATTGCTACTGCGCCGATTAAAAAAAGGGTCTTCAAGGCCTTTACGTCGTTGAATGAAGCAAAATAAGTGTCAGTTGATCATGGTGATTCAAGAGCTTCATTATTAAAGATTACAAAAGGCATTGGTGGTTGAAGGAAATGTACGACCTATGATGTATCCTCCACTGGTCAGTCAACCATGGTGATTTTGATGGATACTTACATGACTGCTTGATCTTCTATTTCATCCAAGTTAAAGCCAGCTGATCATGATCACCAGAGAGTTAATCTTTAACTTAGGCACACCATCGGTCCAAATCAAATCCAGTTGATCAACTTGTCCTCCTCACTGTGCCGATCAACCTAATGGGTGTCTACATCATCACTTTAGATTGTTTTGCTTACAGTCTGCAACTACTGCTACCCCTACTATCTATTTTTTTTTGAGTAGAAAACACTAGTTTCAGTCACAAAAAATCGAAAATATTGTCAAACTCATGACTCATTTTGTCAACAAAATTCTCTCACAATAACTGATAAGACTGGTGACACCTTATCTGTATGTATATACATTGAACTACTTTTCTCTAAAATTTCTTTCCTACCTAATAGTTTGATATTGAAAGTTTCAAATATTGCTTCCAGACGACTGCATATAAATATTTTGAATTCATGCAGCTTACCCCCTTTAGCACGATCAAAATTACTGAAAGAAATTAAAACTTCCCGGGTTAGTGCGAAAACTTGGACTTTTGTCTACTCAGTGCATAAAAATGCAAACAACAGACTCACTTTGCTACAAAATTACTCGAATCGAGTAAATATTTTCAAGGAACAACTTTCCCTAGACAAAACTTTCTTCATCACAAAGACGAAAAAAAAAAAAAAAATAGAACACAAAGTGTAAAGATAAATTAATATCCCAGAAGTATCTCTTAGTTTGTTTTTCTGATAAAAACAACAACAAAAAAAAAGAAACTTGCTCCATTGATGAACTGTGAATCAGAGCGAAAATATCGCTGATAAAATATCATTGAACTTCTCCTTGAGGAACCAAAAATATTGTCTGCAGGTCCCCAAAAAAACTTTAAAAAAATGTTGTATTTTGCCAAACTAAAGAACAAAAAACAATTCGAACCAACACAGCCATACAACTCATAGATACAGTGTCTTTTCATCCTCCTCCCCCCCACCTACTGGACTCAGTTTAATCGAAGGGTAAAGTTCTCCTACTCTAGGTTATAGCGATAAGAACGCGCGGCAACTGATAAGGCGTTCGTTTGTGTTTTCCTCGACGAGAGATTCGACTCGGATGTGGTGTATAGCTTCAGTTGGAAATCGGTCAGCCGGGTGGTTAGCAAACGACGAAGTGTGTCGGTAGGATAAGTGAATCCTTAAAAAAGTTTTTTCGTTTAATTTGTTTTTTTTTTTTTTTCTTTTTTGGTTTTATTGAGTTTTTTTTTTTTGTTCTTTTCCCTTGGACGGAGAAGGATATTTTTATCTGTGATCGAAGGACTTTACTTCGCGCTACTTGTTCTTTGTTTTGTCGTCATTTAATTTTCGTGGAACTTTGTGATAAATACGAATTTTTGAAAGATGATGCTGCTACGAAAGGGATTTACCAACTCAGTTTTTGTGACAAATAGCATCGCTCCCAGGCTGAATCTATGGAGGTGTCTAAGCAGTCAGAATGGAAATAAATCAAATGTAAGTTGCAACAAGTGTGTAGATGTGGATTTTTTTTTTTAAAAATAACGCAAACCTGCGGATTGTTTTTACTGTTTTTTGAGACAGCCACCATTTTGTATAAAATTATCAGCTTTTTGTAAATCATGTTTGTTGAGCAAACAGCTTGAAAGTGTGTCTGTGTTTACCTTATAATCAACATGTTACATAAGTTCATTCGAGATAGAGCTATTCAAAAAGTGAATGAGTTTAGGACGGATGAAAAAAATTGGGAAAAGAATATAAAATGGAACCGAAAATCATTAAGCGTCTTCTGTGTCACAAGTCTATTAGATTAGCTTTTGTTTTACATGTTAATTTCCATTGGAAGAGTAAAAATCGGCTCAATTGGAAACAAAATGTACATAAATATGTTGGGATTAAAACAAATTGGTTTTTTTAAGCTTGATGAGAGTTACATTTTTCAGTATTTTCTTTAGTATCGAACAACTTCTTTGGATGATTTTATAAAAATTCACAATCCTCTTGTTTCATTTTGGAGATGTTGTATTCAGCTCAACAAATTTGTCTACAGATTTCGGGAAAACACATTATACCGATACCAGTTTGTAAGTCGTTTCATCTCTTCACTAAAACATAAAATTCAATTTAAACACCATTCAGTTGTGCTTTCAAGTCGTTGGGACTAAATTCTTTAATTAAAATAAGCATTTTATATACTCATGTGAAAAAAATACTGAGAATTATAATTGAATGCAAACTATAGCAGGCAAATCTTCTTTATATTATGTACACGAACCATTTGGAGCATAAGCAAAATTTCAATGCGGCATGCGACTTAAATTTTCCTACAGAAAGAGTTTTCTTTCAATTTTTCTCTTCTCGTTTTCTCTCATCATCTTTTCTGAATACTAAGACTGTAAAGGTGCTTAAATTCTCGGTGAGTAATTTTCCTGTATTCAATTTCAATGCTTAATTTTCTAAACGGCGAATGAGCCTATCATACTGCCTGTGTGGACTATTTTTGAAACGACATGGCTATGCTATTGCATTGCCCCTCAGTCTTAAAGCTTTCCTGATGATATCGTTCGAGAAAAGTTGAAAAGTTTTTTAGTACCCCAGAAATGCATTAACAAGAAATGTAGCTAGCTATGTTGGGAACCACTCTTTGACGCATACCCCGGACTAATGTGGGATGGTGAATCGCTTGGAAGACCACAGTGGTAGAGGTACTTAGTGAAGTGAATCAATATGAAAGTCGTTGAATCTGTTTTAGTTTATGAAAGTTAGGACCTCTCTTCGACGCACTCCACCACACCAAGTGACACGAGTCGTAGATGTTAGCTGCAGACAACATGAAGAGTTTGACAACATTATACCGAAATGGCATGGATAGCTTGCAACTTCAAAAACCTGGACCTATTAGATCACGCAAAACATTTAGTTCGGTACAGAATTTGCATTCACTAGCTCAGGACTACCGTACAGCATGAGAGGAAGTCGCAGGATATTTGTAAGTTTTTGGAGAAACTTGTCTGATATTCAGAGAGCGACAATGTTTTTTGTACGCTAGAAATCTGCAGCATATTTCATGATTCTCAGGATTTGGGAATGCGTTCGCAAAAAATGGAGACGTGATACAACATTTAGCCTTTTCAGGACTGTGAAGTGGATACCCAGCACACCAATTACTGTGCCTTAACATTCGAAAGCAACAATCAAGTAGTCGATGGAAAATATAAAAAGTAGAATGCTTGAGATGCAGCATTGCCCCCGATCTTTGTAGAGTTGTGGTTGAGATACGAATGCCTTCCATTCTCTGCCGTCTTAGGCAAACTGCTTCCAGTTGCGAAGGCTAAATTTTCTGGCATCCAACTTGATCTTTGTTCGGTCTTTTTCGCCGTTTCGAGCCTGAAGGGTGTGATTCAAAGATTCTCTTGACTGGACCGATCTTCGATCTTCTCCATCATTAGTCCTTCTTGTTCCAAAATTAACATGTCACATGTGTGACAAGCACCATTTCCATAGTTAAGGCTTTGTTATCATACGAAAGTTTTAGACAGACTCATCCCCATGCCATGGCATCCACAGTATGCTCCTTTTTTATAACTAGAGCTTGTCTATTTACTCAGCAAAAGTCAGATAGTTCAGGACCCTACATATGTATTAGGAAATACACCCCAATCATAAAAAAAAACTGCGATAAATGCTGCTGTTAATCACTGTACTTCTTACGTAACTGACGTTATTTTATTCTTTTTTAATAAAACAAATTAATTTTTAGGCTAGACTAAAATCCTGTTGGGTATGTTATCTGCAAATAAAAACAATTAGTTAAACCTAGTCAACATTATCTCCTGAAAAATTCAACGATACCATTGTGATAACATTTTGTTTAGTCTAGTCTAGGACAAGTTAGATAAGTTGCAGCGGCGATGTTTTTAGATATTGAAATTGATACGTATAGTATAGTTATGGGTGTGTATATGCCTGGGCTGGAAAATACTAATCTTTTCTGTATACTATATTCTAACACTCAATTATGCTGATTGTTTATATATATTTTTTTTCCAAAGTATTTCCAAGGACAGATAAGCTTATCGGGCTTTTTTAATTTTTAATTGTATGGCTGCAATTTAAACATACGATTTCAATATGTAAACAACAGGTATTTTTGGAAATTAAGGTTAGCAACAAGAGAAATTTGAACGGACACTGTGAATAAATATTTTGGAGTGGGGCTTGTACATAGATACATATGTTTATCGTAAGCTCCTTACAGTATGTTGAATTAGAAGAGAGAAGAAATACATAGTGCACTTCAGTATAAGGTTGCAGTACAAGCTATCACTGGTTGGTGTCTATACTTATAAGGAGGACTGTTGGCATTCAAATATAATTCGCAGTAGAATTTTCACTAGCAGGTTAAAATACATTTGATGCATTCACTAACATAATCAAATCAATATTCATTCCTAATTGCAAAACATAGAGCGATTATGCCAAGTACTTCTTTATCTCATTGACCATGTTTGTGCCCTACATTACATATTTCCTTGAGCAAATAACATAATTCATGTTCAATCAACTTATTACACAGAAACAGTGCTCCTATCTATCTGAACCACCATTAAACATAATTACTAATTGCTTGATTATATGACTGACAGAAATAACAAAATTTATTATTATTCACACTTATATCGATTGAGATTGAGAGTGTGTGTTGTGTTTTGTAATCTTGTTTGCCGTTTATTGTCTTATCATGCGTCGGCACAGTGCCTTGTTTTATTTTTATTTTTTTTTTGTTTATGCCTGTGATTATTATTGTTATTGTTTTTATCTTTAAGAACAAAGATATAAAAATTGATGGATTACTTTATAAGGTTTCATCAAGAAACAACCTGCGGTATGTTATAAAATTTTAAGTCCAAAAATAGGCTCAAATTTTAAGGTTAGAGTTCATGTCAATTTCCTTAATATGTTTGAGCAAAGTTTAATAATCCCAGACGAAAATGATGAGTACATTAGATGATAGGATTTCATGATGCTCAAAGTACGAATATTGATGTTAGTGGTATGGGCCTTAAACGTCTGTTGAATGACGTCGTTTGATAAGAGAAATAAAAATATCACTAAATATAGATTTTTCTTAAGAATATATTATGGACTGTTATCACCTCGGGGTGGTGCTATAGAAAAGTGCAATAAAATGACGACTTGAAGAGATAATTCAGTCGCCTGTTGAATAGTTGTTGTTTAGATTGTTATTAAGTATATCTTCCTTATTGTATTAAGCTGTGTGAAAGGTCCATGATATAGTCCCGGAAAAACAAACAAACGTTTTTAATGAGCCTTTTTTTGCAAGCGCTGTCAAGCCTCGTCGGTCATCCCAATAAGGCATAAAACTTTAGGGCTTACAATCAATAAGTGCAATAGCTGCATACCATACTTAGAAAGTAATCAATCGAGCTACAGATCAGTATCAAATACCACAAGAAGCTTTTATCCTGCACCGTTAGGCAAAAGAAGTTCATGCAACACAAGATTGAGCCTTCGCGGATGGCTTGCGTGTGTTAACGGTGTCCACCATAAAGCAGAACTGGTTCTACGTTGGAGTAGAAGAGTTAGCTCTGTCCTAAACCTTGTAAAATTGCTCCTCTTTGAATAGCATTTTGAACGCAGTCTTGGACTTCCCGATTCTGTAGCAT
Source organism: Chalcosyrphus nemorum (assembly GCA_949716465.1). Taxonomy (NCBI): domain Eukaryota; kingdom Metazoa; phylum Arthropoda; class Insecta; order Diptera; family Syrphidae; genus Chalcosyrphus; species Chalcosyrphus nemorum. The sequence goes on along the minus strand of OX454334.1, from coordinate 56,794,615 downwards.
ACATCCAGATTTAATCTTCCGGTGTGGTAGCCAAACTATTGTGTAGAATTGTATGTGATTTTTGCATTCGCTTACAATTTACAGTATTTTTTCGAGTTTGTGTTGGACTACATAAAGTTATATCTAATTCGGAATGATCAAATACACTTTCACATTTTATTGAATAAATGAATCTATATCACACTGTCGTTTTGTGTGGTCCATTATATATGTAAGAGAAGTATTTTTTTCTGATCTCCAAAAGTCCAAATTTTTCTGTCGAAGTATAGTTTTAATCTCGTAACCGGAAGAAGCTTTGTCTGCTTCTATACACCTCTTTCAAATCTAGTCTTGCCATCTTCCATCACTGTGAGTTGATTCCTTTTAGACACAGAGAAAAGGATCAGTAATAACATTTACTGTGACATACCAGTGTAGATGTATTTATGTATTGAGAATGCGCAATTGTACACTGCTTTTGCATGATATACATACATATTCTTGTGATTCTAAAACAAAAAACAAATCTAAAAAATCAATTAAAATTTTTAGTTTCAGGTTGATCAGGACAAAGCAAAATTACATAGAAAATTACGCGCATTAAAATTGGCAGTCTTAAAGGTTAGACCACATAATTGGAATGCATTACAAAATTATTTAGATCATTACATTGCGAATGAGTTGAGCTTATGTAGGTGATCATGTGTCGGTTAATGGGTTATGGTTATGGTAATGGTGATAGATTATAAGACTTGTTTCGGCATCTAGAAATTTGAACTTAAGTTCTACTTCTTCCACCACTAAATATAAAAAGGTGTACTTCTTTATGTTCATCAGCTTATCTAGTCCTCTTAAAAGACCAGTGCTGGGCAATCATACAAAAGCTGAAACTTCTACTTCTGCAATAGTACTTATGCGAAAGACCTTTGGTAGAATCTTTATGATGCTAACAGTCGCTTGGATATCCATGGAATTAAGTTGAAATAGATTTATAGATCTCTATAAAAAGACCCGCCATTAGAAGTAGGCCATGGATATCCATGCGGCCCACTTGATAACAGATTGCCACCTTAGTGGTCCAGTTCCAGCAATCCAGATCAATATTTCATTAGCAAATGCTTGTGGTAACTACAGCGCTCCTTCAAACTGACACCATAGGTGTAGATGGCCAGTTCATTCCCAAAAATTTAATATGGGTTTTTTACTTATATACGTAGCTCTAAGCAATAGATCAGAAGCAGGAAAGTAGGTCAGAAAGGCCAACAATTTTCCATAAAATGAGATGAAACGATTTATAAATTTACCTGTTTGCTTAAGATAGAAGTGGCAGAATGGAGTAATTCAATTTAGCGTGAGTCTGGTGGGCATCAGATCTTAGTACATTCCTATCAGAAAGAGTCCACAAGATTAGGACCAGATATTGTAACAATTCTAGTAGTTATATAAGAGACTATTCTTGTCCAATAGAAGACAAAATAACCCGTCTTGGTATTTTACTCTCTGTCACAGTTCTAAGGATCATAATGCGATGAAGTCTTTGAGTATGACGAAGCTTGTATCTGATGTCCTCAAACAGAGTAATTCTTCATGATACATCAAGTAGTTTCTTAAGAAAACTAGAATTTTACGTACAACCATCGAGATCAAAGTGTGGTAGGATAGGTAATGAAACTGGGTTAGAAGGTCTTCATAAAACACTGGGCGCGATAGGAGGCCTATCATGAATCGTCTAGGAAGCTTAATGAATGAACCCATGGTTTCGTCTTCCAAACAAAGGCCTACAGGATTTTGAGCAAATTTTGACGAACTCAAGTTCATGCTATCATTTGAAAGTTTAAGACGGAAATGGCAACAAAAAGGATATACTAACTCTCCGAATTTTTATGGCTTTGTCTCTCTATCGATCGATAAAATTTGTACTATTCGGGAACTTTATTTGAATATAAGTATTTTTTATCTGTGCATATCCGATGAAATGTTCTTCACCACAGTCTTGAGGAAGGGATTCTAAGTTCAGAAGAGTCTCATAGTACATTCGTGGCATGGATCAACTTCTTCTCAGTCAACCAATCTTTTACCTGTTACAAGGTCAAATTGTGACTAGACTAGCAGAGTCCTAAATATGAAAAGCGTAGTCAAGTTTGTAGTAAATACTTTCCAATTGCGTTCCATTTATTTGGAAAACAATCAACTTAGAGCTCCGAAATAAGGAAGCTTTTACAAAAGTCTCCTATCAGTTGGTCAACATCAGACCCAGTTGAGTGTAAACATTTACAATATGCACCCTATCTAATCAAATACTTTCCCATTAGTATGTGCGTATGTACTTTTCAACACAAATTGCGTTACAAACAATTCTACTGCACATGAATGAAGAATTCTACGTCTTAAATTACATAAAGCCTTTGCAACGTAATAGCCCCACAAAGCATTGATTGATTGAAATACCCAAAGTTCAAGGATCAATCTCATCCACCGCTCTCTTTTGCGTAACATCGCGAACATGATAAGTCTATAATCTCTCGGTAGCTGGCCTTATCACGTGCGTCGCCCCCGTTCATCACATGCAGAGCATGCATGACGACGAGACAGTATTTGGACGTAGCTTTCAAAAAAAAAAAAATATCAAAAAAAACTATTTATAAACAAATCATAATCATTTTGTCTGCTTATGTCGCCATTAAAAGAAATTCTAAAATTGATTCCCATTCTGTGTTTTTTTTTCTCCTTCGACAGCACAATAACATCACCCAAGAGAAAAGAGGATTAATCTCGGAGAAGAAGCAAGTGACATTCACCGAAAGGAGTCAATTAAAGTACGCCAAACGATTGGTCGTTAAACTGGGCAGCGCAGTCATCACCCGAGAGGATAATCATGGACTAGCGCTGGGACGATTGGCTTCTATTGTTGAGCAGGTATTTATTGATGACAAACATACATATACATTTTGTTATAGAAAGTTTAATGGCTGCCCGAAAGGACATTATCAAAAGGAGAAAACCATTAAAAGGGAGATTATACGATGTCGTAAAGATTTTAAGACAAAAGTTGCTGAGTCTTGAAGATAGACGAAGGATTATGTGGAAGACATTCATTATGTCCCTTTTTACCTTAACGGTCCTCCAAGTATTCATCAAATATTTGATTGACATGCTGCGAGCATTTATTTGACATTTTCCCTTTAACTCCTGAGACAAACATATTTTGTTTTTGAGATAATATTCAAAAATATTTCATTTCACGTTGAAAACGTTTTACGCAAATTGATATTACAACAGCCTGACAAAACTATCTGATAATAATTCATAAACTGTTTGAAGTTCATGTACTAGGTGACACATCCTGCGAAATGAAATCTACTCTTTCGCACCTCACCACTCAACACCAACGAGTGCCATGTTGACTTCTAATTTGTATCTTTCAACAAAAAAAAAACCTTTTCTCTTTTTTTTTTCAGAGTCCTGTCCCAGTTGATCCTTCATATCTGTCACTGTCGTTTCGAGTGTAAAACCCTTACAAGTGATATGGTAGGCTTTCAAAAAAAAAGAGAAAAAATTGTTATTTATGGCACTATATGGTATCCTTGGGATTTGTTGGATTATCTGGGATTTTTTTTTTTTTTTGGAAGGAGTGAAGATTTTGAAAGGGATTTTTTGTCAGGGAGATGACTTTAGAGATTTGTTTTTTTTTTTTTTTTTTGGTTAAGGGATATCCTTAAAATAAACTTTTCACATTAGTTTTGATAAAATCTTTTAACACAAAACATGAATGTATGTATGCGCCTATGGTGATGATGACAGTCATTTTGAGGAGTTTTTTTGTTTGGAGAAAATTACTTTTACTGACATTGAGATTGATTCTGATGGACTGAAGAGGGAGAACCGATTGCTTGGGGACATGTATTCATTCTTTTAACAAGGGACCAAATACGTGGGCAGGATAAGTGATGGGTGCCTGTAGGGACTCATCAGATATCTGAAATTGGCTCATTAATTATCGTTGATGGGTTGTTTACAATGTGTTTATGTATTGACTGTCACAAGGATCGTGTATGCCAATTCAAATTGAATGCGACGATGGGTGTAAGGATTAGTTTTGAAAAACAAACACGAATCGGGGTGGCATTTGAAGGGTTTGCAAATATGGACACAGGAAGATGGAATGATATCTTTTTGAAATTAATACGGGAAGGCGACCTAACGCTGACGGTTTTTTGAGTCCTTTGGTTTCCCGAACTAAGAAATCTTTCTGGCGATCCTGTAATCTGATGGGACTCATCGAGTTGTTATGCAAAGAACGAGAGAAGAAGGAATAGGGGTGAGTGGCCGTGATTCTTTTTGAATTCAGATAGTATTAGGTTTCGACATATTCATGGTTTATGTCCAAGCTATCTTAGAGAAGTGTTGGGATTTTTCGCATTCAGTTATGATTCACAGTAGACCAGATTTTTTAAGCGATTGGTTAATTTATTACTTGGAAAGTCTATGACTTTGGAGGTCATCATTTGACTCAATGACGGAAGGCGTTTCCACTATACCGTGGCCGAATATGGTGCCTGCTTGGACGAAGCCAAATATATACATCAAAAGTGCATTCGATCTTTATATAGGCTCAGCTTTTTAGACCTTTTCTTTTGCAGAATATAGAAGTAGGGACCTATTTGAACCTAATGACAGATGTCACTATGTGGTCTGATGTATCACACCAAAGGAGGATATTCACTTTAGCACTTCTTTATCTGTGGGATGAAAATATGTGCAAAACTTCCCATAAGATGGGTATAAACTTCACATGGAAGCGTACAGTTCGCCTTCTTTAAACTCTACTACTCTTGGATATTTGTTGGACGCTCGCAAGAGGTGGAACCGTGTAAAAACTTTGAAGGCATTTTCTGGTACTTGAACCCCGAACCCCATCCACAGTAGTTCAATGCATTATCCAGTGAGCCAGGATATCCATCTCTTGGGCTTGTAGAGCACTACAAGGCAGAAAATTTCCTTGACGATTTCCTTGAATTAATACTATACTTAATAATGTAATTGAATTAATACAGGTAAAGGCCAGAAGTCAATACGAGAGTTTAAGGGAGTATATTAGAGATATACATATGTTCAAGGCTCCACGTTGTTCACAAAACGAAATAGGGCTCATTTCAAAATTCCGACTAAGGTTCAAGTGCTCTTCTAATTCCTTGCAAATCAGGATAAGCATATATTCATCGTCGAAAACCCTCTCCAAGAAATTTAGATTTCGAGCAAGCAAACCTCAGCAGTTTGCATTCCTCCTTGCATCCTGAGGCTACCATCATTCAAAAATATCAAAAACATTTCTTGAATAACTATTTAATAATGGGAAAAAAATTATTTCAAAAACTTCATTCCTTGCGAAATAGAATAACAGCAGCCAGCAAAATATTTCATCTCAAGCTGAACAGGTTATTAAATTGTCCACCCTTCTTCCCTTTTCTTACCATAAGAAAGTTTTTCTTTCTTCCACAAAATTGACTAACTCTCGAAAGAGTTTTAACCCTGTTCAGGAAAAGCAAAAAAAAAAAACCGTCCTCTCAAAGGATCCCAAACAAAAATGGCTTAATATTAACTTCCGAGGCCAACAAGCACATGCTACCAAATACCTATCCTCAAAGGCATTACCTTTTTTCTTATACATGCGTCCTTTAATGCATTTCAACAAAAAACAAACAAAAGCAACAAAAAAAGGATATACAATTGAAAATGTGAAATTTTAAATTGATTTCTTCTTATTTCCTGTTTTTAGGTCGCTGAATGCCATTTAGAGGGACGAGAAGTTATGATGGTAACAAGTGGTGCTGTAGCATTTGGAAGTCAAAAACTGGCACAAGAACTGCTAATGTCCCTGTCGATGAGGGAGACTCTATCACCGAAGGATCATACGCGTGCGGTAAGTCAAAAAAAAAAGAAAAAAATAATAAAATATATTGAATCAAGGCCAAAGACAGAAATGACAATGGATGATGAAAATAAGAGGAGACACAAGAACGATGAAATATCTGTGTAATAAACTTGTTTTGACTTTTTTTTTCCTTTTTTTGTTTTTCTTTCTTAACATGTGTGTGCACCACAGGAATCTGGAGTGTTACTGGAACCAAGGGCAGCTGCCGCTGTTGGACAATCAGGATTGATGTCGTTATATGATGCCATGTTTGCACAGTATGGAGTGAAGATAGCTCAGGTTTGGTTTTTTTCTCTTGTTATGATTTATATTTACTTGGAAATTAAAAAAAAAAATCTGGTGGAATGGCAGAGATTTAGTTCTCAGAGAGATTTAAGTGAGTGCTTTAAGGATAAAGAATATTTTTATCATTATGGGAGAATGAGGAAACGAACTTTATAATGGGGAATTTTTGAAGGTTCCTTGGGTCAGTTTTTGAATTGGGGACAATGAGATTTTTCACAACACAATCAAAGACATTCAGGAACTTGCTAAATATATCATCTTCAGAGGTTTGGAAGCTCTCTTAATGCAATAGAATGCAATTCATAGTGACAACAACAACTCGCTTAAAATTCAATCGATTTATAGAACAGTGCTAGGTTTTGATCCTTTACTTCTAGAGTAGAATAAGCAGGCTTCCGTATCTGCAAGAGCCTTGCCTTTTTCTGGAGTGTTGAAGTACTGTACTTCTTCTTAGAAAAGGTTCGAGCTTTGTCCTGGTGTTGTAAGTTGTCACGGACTCAACTTTGGAATGGCACACTCATAGTTTGGTGTTTAAGTCCATCTTCCACAGCATTCCAAGCTCTGACTTTGCTTTGCCAGTTTGGCAGAAAGATTATTTAAAAATAAAAAACAGGGTACCTAGAACGGTTCCTTGAGGAACTCCAGATATATTCTGAAACTGGTCAGATAAATGAGATCTGAAATTGCCTTTGTATTGGCCCTCTTCAGGGTGACTTAGAGTGACGTAGATTAGGATAAAGTTATAAGAAACCAATGGACCAATGGAAACCAAGCTAATTCGACTTGGGCAGAAGAGTTTGCTGTGGTGGCTGTGTCATATGGAGTGGATGGAGATCAACGTTTCAGCTAAGAACGTCTTCGAATCGACCACGAATGGGCGTCCTTGCTATAGCTGGCGCTAACAAGTGGAGGGAGCTGGCTCGTAATCGGGCGTGTTGGACCTGGTTGAGGCCTAGGTCCACCTTAGATTGAGGACAAAAAGAAGACAAAGAAAAAGAGAGATAAAGAATAGACTTATACTGCCTTTCTTTGCTGCAAGAGTCACAAGATCAAGAGCTGGAAAAATTGAAGAAATTTATACGAAAAGAAGAGTACTTTAAGGCCTGGCAGTTTGGTTTAGCGTTAATGTAGTTTTGGCCATAATGTTCCGCAAAATTTATGACACACTCTGGTGAGCCTCGTTTCATTTCGAGTCCATTAATCTGTTACTGGTCCATATAGTCATTGACCGTAGTGAAAAATGTTGCTAGTGTCTTCCAACTTTGGAATTTTGTTTTATCGCAAGGTGATGAGAACTATTTGCAAAATGTATGTGACATGTATTCTAGTGAAGGATTGCTTCCTTTTTGGCATAACTCCGTCTTATCTTGAAACCTACGTCTTAAAAGGATAAAGTTTAAAGTGCAATTTTTATAAATAAAGTATAGTTCTTTGAAAGTCTTTCTCCAATCTAAAACAATTTACTGCCATCTATTGCACAGAGCACAAAACAAAGAAAAACCCATAAATAAATAATACAGACTAACCGAGACTGGCATACACAATGCACAACCAATACGAGTAGTGTTTCATTATCATTCCATGACAACTACCAGCAATCGCGATTGCATCCATGAAATTCCTCATCCAATTTGAAAACAATTCATTTCTTTATTTATTCCATCCAGGTCCTTGTAACGAAGCCAGATTTCTATAACGACGAAACCAGAAATAATCTCTTCTGTACGCTGTCGGAATTGATTAGCTTGAACATCGTTCCAATTATTAATACAAACGATGCCGTATCGCCGCCAATGTTTATCAAGGATGATGACCTACCAGCGGGATCTAAGAAAGTAATTTCATCTATCTATATATCCTTTGCTATAGCTCTGTATATTGTGATGCACTTTTTTTGTTGTTGTTGTTGTTCTCTTTCTCCTACAGGGCATTGCTATTAAGGACAATGACAGCTTGGCAGCTATGCTAGCCGCAGAAGTGCAAGCTGATTTACTAATTCTAATGTCAGACGTTGATGGTATATACAATAAGCCACCATGGGAGGATGGTGCTAAACTGATGCACACCTATACATCCAACGATAGGCGAATTATAGAGTTTGGAAAAAAATCTAAGGTGGGTGTGGTACGAGTATACTATCATACTTGTAGTTATCCTTGTGTTTATCTTTTGCAAACAGGTCGGTACCGGTGGCATGGATTCGAAGGTTAAAGCAGCAACATGGGCACTGGATCGTGGTGTTAGTGTTGTCATTTGTAATGGCATGCAAGAGAAGGCTATTAAAACAATAATTGGCGGCAGAAAGGTCGGAACGTTTTTCACCGAGTCCACTGAAGGATTCTCAACGCCTGTCGATGTTTTAGCTGAGAATGGTAAATACGGTCATTTGTTGCTGTGTATTTGTAGTTTGTTATTAGTTTTAATTAAATGGAATTCCTGTGAATGATGAAGAATGCAAATTGGGGTATAATTACCCAGCGCGCGGTGTTTTCTCTTTTCTGTCATTCAAGGATCGTTGTGTACTAATTAAGGAAATTTCATGGGATAAATGGAGATAATCGGTTAATTTCATTTCAGCACGTACTGGCAGTCGGCAAATGCAGGCTTTGTCTCCCGAGGAGAGGGCTAGTGCTGTGAATACATTAGCTGACCTTTTGCTATCGAAACAGGAATTTATTTTGAATGCTAATGCACAAGATTTGGCTGAGGCACAGAAGAGTGGATTGGCAAAGCCATTGTTGTCCAGGTTGTCCTTGAACTCGGGCAAATTGAAGAATTTGGCTGTGGGACTTAAACAGATTGCCGATTCCAGTCATAGGGTAAGTTTCACCATATCTATTGAGTACTATTTTCTTGAGTTGGTTTTGAAAAAGGGGGCTCATAAAAAAATACTAATGAAATGGTCTTGTTCCAGTAGACCTTATCTGTTAGGACAGTATTGAATTGCATTCTCAAAGGACATCTTTTCAGAGGCAAAAGCTGCTCCTATAAGGTGGGCATTTTATCTATCTTTTTTGGAATGTTATGTTAAGTGAAACAAACAAAGCCTAGCCCTACTCCAAAACCAAATCAATTCCTTCAGTTTATGTTTAAGCCCAAATCCTTTTCCAAATTCAAGTAAAGGTATGATTTCAAATTATGTTTATTTTAAGGCTATCTACTTCTTCTAAGCACTGACCTTCAATGGTGCCTAAACTAAAAGCTTTGAAGGCTGTACAACATCAGTGATATCAATGACTTCAATGTCTACAAAGAAGGAACTTAAGAAACGTCAGTAGGCTTAGAATTTTTTCACAATTCAATCTAATGATGAGTGAAAAAAATAAAAATCTTTAAGGTTTTTAATTGATTTCAATGACGAATTCCTTGACTTCAATGACGACTTCATGCACTTCAATGACTTGAGGGACCTCAATAATTTCGATAATTCAGTGGCCTTGAGATACTCGAACGCCAGCAAGCACTGCAATGACTAAGAGAACATGTGGGACATCCGTCAGCTCAATTTCATTAGAGATTTCAGTGACATCAATGACTTCAATTGAAGAAATATATAGTTATAATAAAAGAAAATCTCCTGTAACTTAAATGGATGGGATATTGCTCAATTTTTCGTATGCCTTAGAAAAATACATAATTCAATGATAATTTATTGACAACAAGCTTGTGTGTCCCTTATCAAATCAACCGGAAAACCTCACAGCATAAAAGATACAACCTTGTACTCCCCTTCATTAGAAATATTTATGAACAAAACTTACATCCCCATGAAAATTTAATATTAAATTCCAAACCTTTTAAATTCCAAGCCAACAAGAGTTATTTTCTATTTTTTGGCGTTGAAAAGTACACTCAAACTATTTTCTCCGTTGCGTCTTTTTTTTTTAAAAAAAAGTTCTAACTGGGGAAAGTGCAAAATCAATGAATTAATTATTCAGTTGTTCTTTTATTGGTGGAAGAAAAGTTTGAAAATCGCAAAGAATCGAAAAAGAGTCTTTACAAAAAGTTTTCCTAATTGCACTTACGTGTTTGAATTCAACACTTAAATGCTGTCAAATTTCATTACCGGAAGGATACGTTCGGGGAGTTTTCAATTTACGAAAATGTCTTTAAGGAAGTGAACAATCATTAAGATTAAGGATTCATTGTTGAATATTTAATTAATGTTCTGGGAAATCATATTGTTTGCTTAAAGTAAATGATAATGATGTGCTTTTTATGGAAATTGATCTAATTAATTGACATTGTTGAAGAAGGTACTTTAGCTGTCAATGCTCGTTTGGTGTAAAATCAAACTTTGAAATGTTTGCTTAGTTTGTGGTTTAGGAATCAATGATTTGGTCAAGTCTGTTGCGGGTTGCTTCAAGGACACGAAGTTATTCGAAGTCATGTTAAATCTTTTGAGACTTTGACATTTGTTATGAAATCATTTGAAGGTCTTTGAAGTGCTTTGACAGTTGTGTGGATCGCTTTTTAGTGATCCGTGGAAAACTTTACAAACAAAGGAATTTTGAACTAATTTTTAAGTCATTTGAAGTCAATGATGTCACCTAAATCTCATGAGTTTTTTGTAGAAGTTATTTGATGTCATTATGTTTCATTTAAGTCATTTGAAGAGTCAGTACAATTTTAGGATCTTAAAAGTCATTTGAAACAATCGATTGAGTTATTTTTTGTGTCGACGTCATTGAAACGTATTGAAATCAATGACTGCGTTATTTTAGAACATTCAAACATTACAAAAAGAAAAGATTTCTCAAGACTTCATTCTAAAAAGTTCTCTTCTCGAAGATGTTTGTTTAGACGCAAAAAATGTTACCAACCAATTTGTCAACACACCTGTACATCAAATTATAAACTTTTTCAATACCCTAATGCAATGGAAAAAGCATTTCGCAAATATTAATCTATAAGACAAAAGGAAATCTTTTCAAAGCAATCACTAGGGAAACGCTTAACTTGATCAGTCGACGTACAAAGTTGCAAGGTGAAGTCATACAAGACTGTATCTCGTACAGGATGAAATTTAATAAAGTTAATCATGTTGATGGACTTTTTTTTTGTTATTTTGCTATTTTTGCCCAAGAGTTTTGGCAATTTATCAACCAATCGAAACTTTTCTAATCAAGAAGTGTTTCATAGAAGAAGAATGGCTTTTTTTTTGTGTTGAGTTTGCTTTTATTTTTCGGTAGTCCTTGATGGTCCTGTAATGAAATCATTGTTTCATAAAAAAGTACCTTTCTCTTCCTTTTGCTCTATTAAATGGCAATTTCGTTGTATCTAATAGGCTTTTGTATTCAATTGTGCTTCCAGAATGTTGGTCGTGTATTGAGACGTACAAAATTGGCAAACAATTTGGAACTTACTCAAGTTACTGTACCAATTGGTGTGTTGTTGGTTATATTTGAATCACGCCCGGATTCATTGCCACAGGTTGCTGCTTTGGCCATGGCTTCAGCTAATGGCTTGTTGTTGAAGGGTGGCAAGGAGGCAGCTTACAGTAATAAGGCGTTGATGGAATTAGTTAAGGAAGCATTATCAACAGTCGGTGCAGAGAAAGCTGTTTCATTGGTAAGTAAAAAGTAATAAAACACAAATGTAGCTAATGATTGTTTGATTTTTTTTTATAAAAGGTTTCTACTCGCGAGGAAATCAGTGATTTACTGTCAATGGAAGATCATATTGATCTGATTATTCCAAGGGGTTCATCGGAACTTGTTCGCAATATCCAAGAACAATCGGTTCATATTCCAGTATTGGGACATGCTGAAGGTGTTTGTCATGTCTATATTGATAAAGACGCTGACTTGACAAAGGCCTTGAAAATTGCCAGGGATGCTAAGTGTGACTATCCAGCAGGTATGATACTCTTCTTTATCTCCCTAATTTCTGCATTGCCAAAGATTCGGTCGCGATCTCCACTTTCTTCCGAAGGTCCTTTTGCAGACATAGAGAGCATTCAATCTTTCTTCGATATTCCTTCTCAACGTTTACTTATAGTCTAGAAAAAGACCGATATATTCTGTGTCAGTTGAGAGATTACTGTGGTAGCTTTGGTCGGGTGAAATTGGGTATCTTCATCTTCTTAGTGAAAATGCCCAGCCCAGCTTCCGACAGAGGATCCCTCCTTGTAGCCTTTTGTGCCATTTGATTTTGTTTTTCTAAGATTTTACAAATTTTTGACACATCTGAAAGCAATTTTGAGAAGCTATAACTTCAATGAGTTAGAAAATCCCTTGAAGGCAATGATTGTCATTTGATGTCAATGAACTTTTTAAAGGTTTGAAGACGTTTACCTCGGTGTAAGGTTTTGAATATATTTTGAAGTTATTTTAAGTTTTGGAGCTTCTTAGTGCTGACATCTTATTAGCAGAAGTCATTGGAGTCATTTGATGACAAGAAAGTCCTTCTATTTATTTTCAAAATATTTTATATTTTTCTTTGAACTCACTTGAAGTTGATTAAATTACTTTTAAGGTTTTTGCTATCGTCGAAGTTACAACTAAGAAGTCATTTGATGCCATTTGAAGTCAATGAAATCATTTGATTTGGTTTTAATCTACCAAAACAAAACCCATTAGAAGAAGGATTAACTAACAGTTTATGGATTGTTACTGAATCCCTTTCCTCTCAATTATTCCCAGTTTAAGCCAATAATTTGAGTTAAAATCCAATGGAACATGGTATGCATGATGCGCCCAATAAATCACTCAGTTCTGGAAAATTTATTTCCATATTAAGCAGAGAATACCACATGTGCACGTGCTATCTTTTCGGCAGAAAAAAAGAAGAAGAGGAAAAACGATGAAAGAAACAAAATGTTTCGATTAACTTCCATTCCCTTCTGACTAGTCTATCACAAAACAGAAAACGAATTCTAGGTACCTACCTTTCAAGTATCCTCAATTAGTAAACACAAATTAACTAGCATCAGAAGCAGTGTATGCTGCGCTGCAATTACTCATAACTTCAAAATCAGATACACTATGTGTACACACAGTTCTCCTTCGAGAACATGAAGTAGTAGTCTGCACACTTGTACACCATACAGAGATACAGCTGGTAATAAATGTCAACGAATTAGTTCACAAACGAACATATTGCATTTGTATGCGAAACTGCTGTGCAATAGCATTTGGTTGGGTAATTTATCAAGGACCAAACTACACTGTGCAAAGGATTTTGCCAAAAGAGAAAAAACTTTCTCCCAGAAAATAAATCGGACTTGAGAGTAATAGTTACTTCAAAAGGAGTTCGTTTACAGTAAACTTTTCAGCTTGGTAATTTGTTTTAGCTTTGAAATTTGGATGAATTTGACTTTCAAGGATGTCAACGTTTCGATTTTTTTTTTTTTTCGATAAATCAATGTTGTTCTTCTCTTTTACTGTCTGTAGCGTGCAATGCTATGGAAACTCTATTGATCCATGAGGATCTGATGAATGGAACCATATTTAATGATGTCTGCAACATGCTCAAGCGAGAAGGTGTGAAAATCTACTCAGGACCAAGACTAAATCAACAGCTAACATTCGGTCCACCGGCGGCAAAGAGCCTTCGACATGAATATGGCTCCTTGGAGTGTTGCATTGAGATTGTGAAGAATTTGGATGAGGCTATCGAACACATTCATACATATGGAAGTGGTCACACCGATGTCATCGTCACAGAGGATGGTAAGAGAGTTGTAATAAATCGTTTCGTGATTTATGGTTAATTCTTGTGTGTGTTTCTATAGTGAGTGCTGCTGGGAAATTCCTGAATTCGGTCGACAGTGCGTGTGTGTTCCATAATGCTAGTTCGAGATTTGCCGATGGATTCCGATTTGGTTTGGGAGCTGAGGTTGGTATTTCGACGGCGAGAATTCATGCACGTGGTCCAGTTGGTGTGGAGGGTTTGTTGACCACGAAATGGATCCTTAAGGGTGAAGATCATGCGGCGGCCGATTTTGCAGAGGGTGGGAATAGAGTTTGGTTACATGAATCGTTGCCTCTGTAGGAAATTTATTGCACAAAACTATTGTAAATCGAAGGATACTTTATTTTTTTTTTATGGAATAAATGAGATATTATAGTTTTTAATAAATTTTATGTGTGAAGTAAGGTTCGGTCATCTGATTTTGGTAGGTGATCTAAAACAGGTGGGTTGAAACAAGCACGGAGTCCAAGAAGTGCCAAAAAAGTGGAACTATAAGGTAAGCGATCTGTTCTAGGCCTAGTTTGATGAAATCTGAAATCTATCCTGGTGTTGTTGTAGAATAGCTCAGATAGATCAAAAGAGATGTCATTCAAGCGGAGGGATTCTCGAAGAAAAAGTGTTCCACATACGCCAGAGTGTGCTGGTACTGTTTAAGGTTGTCTGTTAGATTGGAACTGAAGCAAAAGTGTGAATGAACGACCAACGACGGTACAAATCAATCCAATACATCACACACCAAAGCAATTTTACTCTGGGGTAACACGCAGGTTAATTTATTTGATTTTTCAGTTGGCAAGTGAAAGAATGAAATTGGTTATAATTTTACGGGATAGCTGTGTTAAATACTTATTCCTAAAACGAATATGTATAGCATTTTGCATCCATTCCATTTATTTTCTACCCTATTCATCGTTCTCGTTTGTTTGTATCAGTTTTACCCCGATGTTCAACCGCTACACTTGATGAACATTTTACCACGTTTCTTTCTTTATACTTCATCTCTCCTGTTTAACTGCTTCAACACTGGATTAAGATCTTACTCCGCTTCTTTCTTCACACTTTATCTCGCTCTTCTATAAAGCCAATTTTACCCCGGGGCAATTGCACCAGTGTGTGATGGCCCATTGGCAATGATAAATATTATATTAAACATGTTTATTTCTGTCATTTAATTAGCTAATAATATAGATATAGCCATCCTCAGTGCTCCGTGCGAAAAATCATTATTAGTGCACTATACAAATTATGTGTATTGACATGAATACGAATGGGCGCATCCAGAGCTAACTATGGTTGGCCCTTAACGTAACAAAACATAGCCTATTTTAAGATTGTGCCTTTTATAAGTGTTAGGAATAAAAAAACTTTGATCAGATTTTCTTTAGAATGAATTTAGTAATGTTTCATCAATCATGATAAAATATATGTGTACGATAAGATAAAGCTGTTTCGCAGTATGATACAAGAGGTAAATATAGAAAGAAAACATTGAACATAATTTTAGTTTTTTTTTTTTTTTTTATTACAACAATATTTCACCCGTCTTATGATAAAAATAGTCCCTGCTAATAAGAGGAATACTCCACCATATTTGTATACAATTTTCTGAGGTGATTGCTCGGATGGGGAAAAATAAAAGCTAACTCTTTCCACTCTTCTTTCTGTGGATCATATTCCGTGCAATATTGTGTACCGATAACTACGACCCGATTATTTAGAGTAATACAATTTAGATGGCTTGAAATTTGTTTGTCTTTGAACCTTATCAACTCTTTCGCTGTATTATCTTCAAGATTGTACTCAAATATTTTGGTCTCCTCCTTGACTTTTCCAGCCAAATATAACGACCCATTTAACGCTGTTATATCAAAGAGAACTAGCTTATATTTGAATTGAAATTCAAGAGCAGCAAATATGCCGAAAGTTTCACTGTACATAATTTTTCTCCATTCATTTTTGTTGGGGTCGTAGGTCATTAGTAGGTCGTAATCTGTTACGTATAACCTATGGTTTAGGACCCCTGCTTTACAATATTTAGCTAGAATGGGTAAAGGTGAAACAAGTTGCCAAGTTTTTGTAGCAAAATCAAATTTTTCTACCGAAGAAAGATATTCGCGATGTATACCACCAATTACATACAAATATCCATTTAAAGTCGTCATTAGATGGCCGTAGCGTTGTGTAAGCAATGGAGGTAATTCATGCCATTTCATGGATTCCAAATCTAAGTATTGGACCAAACGAGATGCAAAATGACCATTTGGATTTTTTTGAAAACCTCCGGATATGATACATTTTCCATTAAAAACTAATAAACTAAAGGCACACTGACCATGTGGTGGGTTAGGCCAACTTTTCGATTTCCAATTATTTGTAAGTCGATTATAAACTTGGACATTTAGATCGCTACCATTTGAAATATAGTTTAAAAGAAAAAGTTTGTCTAATTTAAAAATTTTACTGGGCTCTAGATTCCATTCAAGCACAACAGGCATCCCTTGTAGCGACTCGAATCGAAGAAAACGAGACACAAGATTGCCTATTAAATCCTTCCGATTGAACTTATCATGACGATACCATTGCAGGAGATAATAGAACATCTGTCCATAATGCGGATTTGCGTTGATATAAGCAGCCAGCAATTTACATAATTGATCTTCATTCAAGCAAAGGAATTCCTGACTAGAGCCAACAGAATCAAAATACCGGCAGGCAAGATCTAATGCTTCTTGTTCTAGTTTGGATTTACTATATTTCTTGGCATAAAATGCAATTTCCAAGAAGTTTCCCGCAGTTAGCATTAAAGGGATACATTTTTCCTCCAATGTGGTCAGCTTCAATAATTGTGCTCCTTCCCATATACTTTGGATGTCCTCAGTTCCAAGGGTAATAGAACCTGTGTACATAAATTTGACGATCTTTTTTAAGGCATTTCCTTTGACATTTGGGAGTTCCTTTTCTGATGTTACACTGCCCTCGTTGCAAAATAGATCAAAAAAATAACCACTGCAAGTGTAGAGAACAAGGCGATGTACAGGTATCCTGATTCCGTCGCAGCCAGCAATTAGCGTATAATCGTAAAATTTATTTCCTGCATACAACACTTTAAATCTCTCGACTACATTTGCACCATGGGTTTCACTATTGAAGACTTCTAAAATGAATTGGTTACCGGTGGATACGAATAAGTAATTGAATGTGTAAACTCACGTTTAGTTGACATTGTTTGAAATTTAATAAAAATGCGGAGACAAAATAAAATACCTTTCTCTTAGCGGAGAAACCAAAAACTATAAAAAAGTATATTTATTAAGGCATTTGAAGTGAGTGGAGATTAGGTTATCGATTTGCGAATCGATAAAATATATGTGTACGATAAGATAAAGCTGTTTCGCAGTATGATACAAGATGTAAAAATAGAAAGAAAACATTGAACATAATTTTAGTTTTTTTTTTTTTTTTTTATTACAACAATATTTCACCCGTCTTATGATAAAACCAGTGAAAAAATGCTACAATCCTCCTGGAGCGGATCGTATGATACCCTATCCCGATCTTATTTGGTCGTGTCAGTGGGCGGTGGAAAATGTATTCACAAAATTTTCAATGCTGCTCTATAAACTAATATTTTTACTTGAAAATAATTTTTTTAAGTAAACGCCCCTAAAAAGTGGGCGTGGCCATATACAATGTATGGACGATTTGTAGATTAAGTGGATATCTACACATTTGCCAAATTAGGTTTTTTCGAGTTTCATATGAAAATAGTAAAAAAAGTGATTTTTTTGAAAAGTGGGCGTGTCAGTGGGCGGATTTGAAAAATTTTTACACTTGTATTGCTTACTTTTACAAAGACCTCGTATACAAAATTTCATCAACCTAGCTCAAAATTTAAGGCCCAAAAACTGGTGACACACAGACGGACGGACGAACATAGCTCAATCGACTCGGCTAGTGATGCTGATCATTTATATATATACTTTATTTGGTCTATCTGTAATATTTCTTTATGTTACAAACTATGCATCAAACTTAATATACCCTTAGGATAGGGTATAAATAGTCCCTGCTAATAAGAGGAATACTCCACCATATTTGTATACAATTTTCTGAGGTGATTGCTCGGATGGGGAAAAATAAAAGCTAACTCTTTCCACTCTTCTTTCTGTGGATCATATTCCGTGCAATATTGTGTACCGATAACTACGACCCGATTATTTAGAGTAATACAATTTAGATGGCTTGAAATTTGTTTCTCTTCGAACCTTAGCAACTCTCTCGCTTTATTATCTTCAAGATTGTACTCAAATATTTTAGTCTCCTCCTTGAATTTTCCAGCCAAATATAACGACTCATTTAACGCTGTTATATCAAAGAAAACTAGCTTATCTTTGATTTGAAATTCAAGAGCAGCAAATATGCCGAAAGTTTCACTGTACATCATTTTTTTCCATTGATTTTTGTTGGGGTCGTAGATCATTAGTAGGTCATAATCTGTTACGTATAAGCAATGCTTTAGGACCCCTGCTTTACAATATTTAGCTACAACGGGTAAAGGTGAAACAAGTTGCCAAGTTTTTTTAGCGAAATCAAATTTTTCTACCGAAGAAAGATATTTGCCATATACACCACCAATTACATACAAATATCCATTTAAAGTTGTCATTAGATGGCCGTAGCGTTGTTTAAGCAATGGAGGTAATTCATGCCATTTCATGGATTCCAAATCTAAGTATTGGACCAAACGAGATGCAAAATGACCATTTGGATTTTTTTGAAAACCTCCGGATATGATACATTTTCCATTAAAAACTAATAAACTAAAGGCACACTGACCATGTGGTGGGTTAGGCCAACTTTTCGATTTCCAATTATTTGTAAGTCGATTATAAACTTGGACATTTAGATCGCTACCATTTGAAATATAGTTTAAAAGAAAAAGTTTGTCTAATTTAAAAATTTTACTGGGCTCTAGATTCCATTCAAGCACAACAGGCATCCCTTGTAGAGACTCGAATCGAAGAAAACGAGACACAAGATTGCCTATTAAATCCTTCCGATTGAACTTATCATGACGATACCATTGCAGGAGATAATAGAACATCTGTCCATAATGCGGATTTGCGTTGATATAAGCAGCCAGCAATTTACATAATTGATCTTCATTCAAGCAAAGGAATTCCTGACTAGAGCAAACAGAATCAAAATACTGGCAGGCAAGATCTAATGCGTCTTGTTCTAGTTTGGATTTAGTCAGCTTCAATAATTGTGCTCCTACCCATATACTTTGTATGTCCTCAGTTCCAAGGGTAATAGAACCTGTGTACATAAATTTGACGATCTTTTTTAAGGCATTTCCTTTGACATTTGGGAGTTCCTTTTCTGATGTTACACTGCCCTCGTTGCAAAATAGATCAAAGAAATAATCGCTGCAAGTGTAGAGAACAAGGCGATGTACAGGTATCCTGGTTCCGTCGCAGCCAGCAATTAGCGTATAATCGTATAATTTTTCTCCTGCATACAACACTTTAAATCTCTCGACTATATTTGCACCACGGGTTTCACTATTGAAGTCTTCAAAAATGGATTGGTTACCGGTGGATACGAATAAGTAATTGAATGTGTAAACTCACGTTTAGTTGACATTGTTTGAAATTGAATAAAAATGCGGAGACAAAATAAAATACCTTTCTCTTAGGGGAGAAACCAAAAACTATAAAAAAGTATATTTATTAAGGCATTTGAAGTGAGTGGAGATTAGGTTATCGATTTGCGAGTTGATATGATATGTAACACAAAGATATTAGCAAGGGTGCGATTTGGGAACTTGGTGCGCAAAAGATCGATTGTGGCATGAACTGTGTGGCATGGCGAACTAAAGGTCTTCCAAATTGGCTGACATGGCTTTGTAACGCCCACCGTTGATTGTTTGCACCGTACGATGACGGGGACCATAAGTGTTGTCCGCTGGTATACCAGTCTCACGAACTTTTTGCACAAACTCGCATACAGCAGGCGCGGAGGAT
Organism: Chalcosyrphus nemorum; assembly: GCA_949716465.1. Taxonomy (NCBI): domain Eukaryota; kingdom Metazoa; phylum Arthropoda; class Insecta; order Diptera; family Syrphidae; genus Chalcosyrphus; species Chalcosyrphus nemorum. The sequence goes on along the minus strand of OX454334.1, from coordinate 56,774,698 downwards.
GTTTCATTTCGGCCAAAAATTCTTCTCAAAAAACGCTACTGACTTTTTGTCAACAGCTGTCAGTGGCGAAATTACCTATAATTTTAAAAGAAACCACTAGATGGCCCACCTTTTGGTCAAACGAAGAAGACAAAAGAAAACAAAATTCAGATGAATGTGAATGTGCTAAAATTGTTTGGACTTTTTTCCTGTCTGCACTCACCAACAAACTTCTTCATAAAAAAACAAGAGAAATGTCACATTATTAGAGTGTTAATAAATGTTGGCGAGGTTAGCGCCATCTATGTTTTGGGAATTGAACTATTTATCTTCCGTGGTTCTGACTTTAGGTAAAGAGATGAAGTCATCCACTGTGAACTTTGTTTTTGTTGTGCTGTGTGCTAACTGGGGATTAATTTCTCAACAAAACACCTCTAAGTTTTCGACGTATATTCAATAATTTGCGACTCAATTCTTGCGAGGGTGTATACCAATATACAGCAAGCGACTCGTATTTAGACTTTGAAACTCAATATTCAAATCGTTCTTTGTAAGATAGAGCAGCTGTGTTCGAAAGGGCCACAGTGCATTGCTTTTCACAGATATACATGTTGTGTGGGGTATACATTTCTGCACGTATAGAACCTCCATTTTTATGCCTTATCCGAAGGGCAGTGGATTTTTCCAGAAGTTTTCTCATGACTAAATGAATGTTTTCCAGATGCTCGCAATAGGTAGGCCTCTGAAAACACTTTTGGACAGTTTCTAGAATTCGAACCTTGAACTCATGCTCAACTCAGCCATTTGTCTACTTGAAGTAATCAAGAGCATGTAGACAAGGAATGTCTGGAATTATCCCAACGACTACGAGGAGCTTCTATCCTTTGTAAGGAAGACGTTTTTATTTTTTTTAGAAGCCAGACATTTGAATTGAAAATACTGATACCACTTAAGCCACAAAAAGGACCTTGAAACAACTTCTACACTGTACTGCTTAACCCTTACCGATACATACAATCACTTTGCCACGCCCGAAGAAAAACAATAAAACCAAACAGATAAAACAACTTTAGCATCAAATGTGATTTCATTTCACAGAATATCTTTGATCCTTTATTGTTTTTAAAACGAATTTCCCCTTCACATTCCAATTCGATTGCAAAACAAAAAAGAAAAAAGAAAAAAAAAAACACAAAACAATTCAAACAATCAGGTATAACCAGTAAAAATCATGCCAGCAATCTACTCCTCAATTGAATAATACAATTACATTCAATCAAAACTGGAAAAACAATAAAACCTTATGATCCTGACATATCCTTTCCAATTTTTTTCTTTTTGCTCTTGTCCTTCCCACAGTTATTGGCAATATATCAGCTTTTCTATATTGAAACATATTTTATCATTTCTAACCTTTTCGAGACAAAAACAATAGAAAAAAGGTATCTTTTATCCTGTTTTTTTTTTTGGTTCTGAAATAACGACAAAGCCGAAAGAAAGCACACGAAAAACATGATTTTAAGGATTTCCCTTACTGTGCCCATCAGTGAGTGAGATGTTCAAAGTTCAGTAACCTAATGTGAGTCCTTTGTCACTGTCGCAATTGTCATCGTCGGCGTTCTCGTTGTTGGTGTTACCCTACATCGTTTCCTGTAAGCTTCCTTTACCTTTCCTTTTGGACAAAAAAAAAAAAAAAAAAAACAGTTCATAGTCCCTTTGTGGAGTGGTGGCACAAGAAAAACAATATCATATTTTACAGTGCAACTTTGGCTTTGGAATGGAATGGATTAAAATGGATTGCGAGGGTGGTCCCTTTTATTATTACGATTTAAGGACATCCACCTACAGTTGGGGAATAAAAAAGGATACTCTGTTGTTTGGAGTATGAGATTAAATCAGATGGTAAGTACTTTTTGTAGATTCATTGAGCAACGATTTGGAGATGATATTTTTTTTTCTTTTTATGAAGGATTATGTGCGAAGGATTGCCAATTGAAGGACCTTATGATAAGTTTTATGGACCAGGGAATTTCAATGAATGATATGAACATTCTACTATGGGCTTTGTCTATAAAAATGGTTCAATGCATTTAAAGAAACTCTTGGATGCAAAAGACAAGTCCTTGTGCTTCTAAAAATCAGTCAAATGCATTGGCCCTTCCTCTCGCGTTTCAGCTCAACTTTTTCTTTCTTTCATACAAAATAGAAGAAGAATCATTGGCAAAATCTCAACAGAAGAACCCCCTCGAGATGTAGTTTATAAATTTAATAATACTACTGTTCCAGATACACAGAGATTTCCTCTTCTTTTTCGTTAATCAGTTTCATATTCCAGAATTTTTTTCCACCGAGAACTATACAATTTTCAATATTTAGTTTTGCTTCCATATTCATAACTGGCAAGCATCCAGGCCAGTGAGCTCCTCCTAGTTCGCTCTCCTAATTCTGGTGATTTATGGAAATGTATTTTCTTGACTGGGAAGTTATGTTTATCCTGCCTATGGAATAAGTTTCGGTTCATTGTAGGTCAGAAGAAGACTGAAAATTGTGTGGAGTCAAAAATGTAAGCCTAACACATTTTCTTTTTTGACAGAACCCTAAGGAAAGAAATACTTCTTGAGTAAATTCCAGGTTAATCAGAGCATGAATTGTGAACAAGAAAAAATATCAAGGTTTAGATGCCTAAAAGGTTGAAAGCGAGGACCAAAGAGGAGATAATTCAACCGGCAAAGATTCGAAGCTTACATATATATTAGCAAAAATAACCTACGATTTCAACGAACGAGTAAGCCTGTTCTGAAACTGGGTGTAACAAATGAAGGCCTTGTCAGATTCTGTCATCAGTCAAGTGAGAATACCGAGCACCTCACGGGGGGCACTTATCCTCAAGAGATTAAAATATTTAAGCAAGCCCCAAATACCCAACTAAAAATTATGAAGAATTTAGCCAAACGTTAGTTTTGTCATTTAAGAATCAAAATTACACTCAGCATTTGATCAAGTGAGGACACCAAAACCACGTAAGAAGAAGAAAGACTTCAATTTCAACACACAAGAGCATAGTTTTCTAGTTAAAAATGTTTAATCTAACTGATCAACAACTAAATGACTATCTATCATTTTGGGTTACACATTTACCAGGATCAGGGACAATATTTGGAAAGGCACATCATTTTTGAAAGAAATGTAAAAATATGAAAAACAAAATATAAGTAAATAAACAGATGAATGCACTTACCACAACTTTGTTACGCCCACAGAAAGTTTCCATGAAGGTAGAGCTCTCGTACCACTCACGACCACGAACCGAACACTTAACACTTGAACAACAGACACACTAAGGCAGGGGGTTAAAATTTAAGGAGACATGAAAGGAAATTATTAATTTTACACTTTCTAACTTGAAAATATTGATAAGGGGATTTTTAACACTAAGCACTTTCCTTTTTTTTTACTGAAAGAGGGCAGAAGGGGGACTTTTTTCACTTAAAATGGATCGATCATGGACCTAAGCTAGCACATAAGACAAATTACTTGCAGATATTACACAAAAAAATATTTGAGACATAGGGGACACTTTCTCTTTAATGAAACACGGGCACTTGATTTCATTTCTACACACGATCGCTAGAACTCGGGAATGAGACTTAATTTGTAGCAAATTGGAAGAAAAACAAAAATTTAAAAGCAAAAAAGGGGAATTTTTAGAGCCCAGCGTACGCGAACTTTGTTAACATAAAACTCGAGATTTATTTAAAAAAAAAACAGAGGCTTTTATATCGCAATGACACTACAGCTTAAGGAAATCTTTTTTTCACAATACCGACGAATTGAAAGAACTGAAAACTATTTAGATCGAACGTGTCGGAATGAAACGATTTGATAAAGGAAAAACGCGGCTCTACCTCAACACTTAAAGTGGTCGTAAGCTTGGTGATTGATGTACAAGTCTTTTGCAGAAGTTTGCTGGAAAATAAGAAAAAGATTTTCATTTTCAATATTCATAGCTCTGTTTTAAGAACATAGGACTATTTAGGAAATGTTCAATTTTAATAAAACTGAGCATCAGAATACATTTGTTTCAATATATGCAAATAGCACCCAACCTTAGTTCTTCTAAGTTTTATTAAACATCTCTTCTTTGAAACTAAGTTGAATTCCACGTCGACTAACATAATTAATTGCTTAGAATACATGAATATCAATTTTATTATAAATTCCTTAAAAACTCACCAGAAAGAATTTAAAAATTCAAATTTCAAAATTCAAATTTAACGACCGAATAAACGAACGTAACGACTGCCAGCGCCTTTACTTCTCTCAGCGAACACTCGCAACAATGCAGAACTTCAAATGCAAAAAACGCGCATAATACAAAAGACAATGACAAAAAACATATCGCAAAACAAAATTTAGATATTAAATTTTAAGGAAATCATAAATTTGAACTCGAAAAGATGAAATTCACAAAGACAAATTGAATTTAAACTTATGCGATCGCGCCTCTCTTTCTCCTAGAGGCCACTCGCTGAAATGCAATACTTTAAGCGCAAAAAACGTAATTATTACAAAAGATAGGGACAAAAAACATAGCTCAAAATGGAATTTAAATATTAAATTTTAAGGAAATCATAAATTTCAGCTCAAAGATATTACATTCACAAGAAAAAATTGAATTTATACTCGTGCGATCGCACCTCCTTTTCTGCCAGTGGCCACTCGCGAAGAGGTGAAACTTCAAATGCAAAATGCGTTCATATTACCCAAGGTACCGACAAAACACATATCTCAAAGCAGAATTTACACACTAAAATACAAAGAAATCATAAATTTAATCTTGAAAACTTGAAAATTACACGACAAAAATGATTTTTATTTCGCGAGATCCCGGACCGAACCGACACTTTCATTTTTGTACTTGCACTTGTCAAATGTCAAAGATGGCAATTAGAGTTGCCATGCCTGATATGCGTTTATATTAGTTGTAATGGAGGGAAAATGGCTTTTAAAATGAAAAAAAAAATTTGGTGTTGGTTATTGGAGTTTAAAGCTAATAATTTTTGTTAAAAAGGTCTTGCAGGACTTACAAAAAAAAATTACTGCATTCTGGACAGCTATTTTTAGCGAATTTAGAATATTAGTGTTGTATTTAAAACTTAATGTTTGTTAGCCCTCTTTCTATCATATAACCGAGGCAACAGGTGAAAAATCCACAAATGTGTTGTTCACATCTTGCATTTTTTTGACTTTTTTTTATTTTTACTTGCGCATTTAATATAGAGCAAGTATGGGATTCGTGAAAAATTGTAATTTAAGTTAACAATCTACAACAAAGAAACTTGAAAAAAAAGGTCTGTAAATTTTGTCTGTCTGTCTGTTTGTGTGTTTATACGCTGCACTGCAGCCTTAACGGGTGGGCCAATTTGCTTCAAACGGTCAAACGATTTTGATTAAATTACATAGTTATTTATTTTATTTATTTATTTTATACAACCAGCAAGTTAAGCATTTTTAATGCCTTCAGCTTCAAATTTCAAATCTCCAACACGATTCTGCTATTGAAACCCTGTTACGTAGGTTTACATCAGTCACTGCATATTAGGCATGACAACTCCGACTTCAATTACTGACATTTGACATAAGCAAGTGCAAAAATACAAGTATCGGTTCGGTTCGGGATCTCGCGAAATAAAAATCATTTTTGTCGTATAATTTTCAAGTTTTCAAGCTTAAATTTATAATTTATTTAAATTTCAGTGTATGAATTCTGTTTTGAGATATGTTTTTAGTCGATACCTTCAATAATATGGACGCATTTTGCATTTGAAGTTTCACCTCTTCGCGAGTGGCCACTGGCAGAAAAGGAGGTGCGATCGCACGAGTATAAATTCAATTTTTCCTTGTGAATCTTATCTTTTCGAGTTAAAATTTATGATTTCCTTAAAATTTAATATTCAAATTTCATTTTGAGATATATTTTTTGTCCCTGTCTTTTGTAATAATTACGTTTTATGCGTTTAAAGTTTTGCATTTCTGCGAGTGGCCTCTAGGACAAAGAGAGGCGCGATCGCACAAGTTTAAATTCAATTTGTCTTTGTCAATTTCATCTTTTGGAGTTAAAATTTATGATTTCCTTAAAATTTAATATCTAAATTCTGTTTTGAGATATGTTTTTTGTCGCTGTCATTTGTAATATGCGTGCTTTTTGCATTTAAAGTTTTGCATTGTCGCGAGTGTTCGCTGAGAGAAGTAGAGGCGCTGGCAGTCGTTACGTTCGATTCGGTCGTTAAATTTGAATTTTGAAATTTGAATTTTTGAATTCTTTCTGGTGAGTTTTTAAGGAATTTATAATAAAATTGATATTCATATACATACGTATGTTTTCTAAGCACTTAATTATGTTAGTCGACGTGGAATTCAACTTAGTTTCAAAGAAGAGATGTTTAATAAAACTTAGAAGAACTAAAGTTGGGTGCAATTTGCATATAATGAAACAAATGTATTCTGATGCTCAGTTTTATTATTGAACATTTCCTAAATAGTCCTATGTTCTTAAAACAGAGCTATGAATATTGAAAATGAAAATTTATTTCTTATTTTCCAGCAAACTTCTGCAAAAGACTTGTACATCAATCACCAAGCTTACGACCACTTTAAGTGTTGAGGTAGAGCCGCGTTTTTCCTTTATCAAATCGTTTCATTCCGACACGTTCGATCTAAATAGTTTTCAGTTCTTTCAATTCGTCGGTATTGTGAAAAAAAGATTTCCTTAAGCTGTAGTGTCATTGCGATATAAAAGCCTCTGTTTTTTTAAATAAATCTTGAGTTTTATGCATGTGCTGTAAGAAATTCCTTTTTTGCTTTTGAATAAAAAATATTTTCCAATCTGCTGCAAATAAAGTTCCCTTCCCGAGTTCGAGTGATCGCGTGCAGAAAAGAAATCAAGCGCGTGTGTTTCAATAAAGAGAAAGTGTCCCCTATGTCTTCTCAAATATGTTTTTGCTTAATATCTTTAAGTAATTTGTCTTATGTGCTAGCTTAGGTCCATGATCGATCCATTTTAAGTGAAAAAAGTCCCCCTTCTGCCCTCTTTCAGTAAAAAAAAGGAAAGTGCTTAGAAAGTGTAGAATTAATAATTCCCTTTAATATTTCCTTAATTTTTAACCTCCTGCCTTAGTGTGTCTGTTGTTCAAGTGTTAAGTGCTCGGTTCGCGGTCGTGAGTGGAACGAGAGCTCTACTTTCATGGAAACTTTCTGTGGTCACAACAAAGCTATGGTAAGTGCGTTTGTGCATTTTTATTTTTACCCAGAAATTCAAATAATTTTACTATAAAACTATGCATATATATCGATCTATGTTTTACGTGTCCAAGTCTTCATAACACTTGCATAACACATTTTCAAAAGAGCAATAAATGATGTTCTTAAGCTTGACAGTTGTGTAAACCAAATGTGAACAGTATTTCCAAATATAGACACTGAATTGGTCATCTCTTAGGCTAGGCGCGCACATGCGATTTTTTGTCGCGGCGATCTAAAAATCGTAGTCGCTGTAGGAAATGGCAGTCCGCGCACCAGCGACAGAAAACGCCACGACTTTTTAATCGCAAAATATAGGTCAAATAGTTTATAATACGAGTGCGCGCACTTGCGATTAAAGAGTCGCCGCGACTGTAAATCGCCAAAAAATATGTGACATGCTGCATTTTTCTAGATCCTGCGATTATTTAGTCGCAAGTGCGCGCGTTCGTATGAGACACCATGTGTTCCATTTTGCACGACTGAACAGTAGAGAGATAGAAAATCGCCAGTGCGCGCACTGTTTTATATTATTGCGACTACTATTTTTTGATCGCGGCGACTAAAATCGCCAGTGCGTGCTAACTCCTTTAAATTCATATGATTCGTTTGTTTTGGCGACTATCGCGTCGCTGAAAAAATGTAACAAATCGCGGCATAATAATCGCTGCAATAACCATAAGCTCTGTGCGCGCATTCATATTGCAAGGAGTGTGTTTCATTTTGTGCGACTAAAAGTCGCGCGATTAAAATCGCATGTGCGCGCCTAGCCTTAGAGTAGACATTTTTCATCAGAAAAGTATCCTCTTGTGTGTTAAAATGTTTCCTAGAGAAAGCTGTGTTGCTTCGAATTTCATAGGTTTTCAAAGCACACAGAGAAGTGCAAGGATTGTATTGCCCTGAACACATGCCGCTACCTAGCTGGGAAAGGGTAAAGCGGGCAGCAAAGATGTCTTTGACTAGCAGCTATGGTTCAGCGTTTTTGTTTTGTTTCTGTGAATCGTTTAGCAGTCGCTTATCAAAGACTAGATAGTATTTCTTACAATGTGTAATTCTTGGTAAATCGAAGCCTTTTCATATTCACTTTAAGCTTGATGGCATTTAATGTGATCTCATGCTTTTAATAGTCCCAACAAACTACCAACGTCTCCATAAGAGAAGAAAAGGATATTTATTTTCTTTCCGACGCAAGACGCTAATTTACGCATTAAAAAGCAATATCTATTCTCCTCTTAGACGGTGATATAATGCAATCCTTCCGTTGAAGGTAAATCCGTTATTGAAATTTTAATGAGTCCCTTAAATGCACACATGCAGGCAGCATACTTTTCTCTGTTCTTCCCTGTTCCGGGAAATATCGTTGAGTGGGATAACTCATGGATAGGGGTGGTAAGGATTATTTATACTGTCTCCCCTTAAAAGGGTGCCAGTTGTAACCCTACCTCGTACAACTTTATGTTGTGTCACTAATGCCTCCTTTATTTGCAAGTTAATCTTGTCATCCTTTACGCAGAAATAAAGAAGAATAACCAAAAGAATAAAGAGAATATTCCAAGCTTATGGCGCCGCGCGGTAATGGTTTATGAATTAAAGACGAAGGGCTACTGTTATATTTATATCCTTGCACGTTTCTCTTTTGTTTCAGGTAAGAAAAAAGAAACAAAAAAACACTAAAGATTTACAAAAAAAAGGATGGTTAAAAAAAGTGTATATCCTGGTAGAAAAGTTATATTACGTTCAACAGAGGAAGGAAGCTTTTGTTTAACGAGGAAAAAAAGAAACTCCCTTCCTCTTTTTTTTCGCGAAGAACTAACAGAACAAGCTGAAAAGTAAAGAGTTTAATTAATTCCAGAGGGGGTCCTGTAGACGTTTAATTTAATTTTTTTTTTGTCGTTTCCGCCGGATGGCTGTGGTCTTTCAATGGCTCTTCATAACTTTGAAACAAAATTACCAACGAAAGTGGGGATTATTTTTAAGTATTTCGCAATCAGTCACCACCGATCAGAAATAAAGAGTTTGATCTTGGGGCAGGTGCTCCTTGCGAAGACATCCATTCATTAAAAAACGTGGGCGAAGGATCAATTTTAAATTGGAAATTTCCTAATGAACAGAATCTTTTTTTGTCCTTTAATTTTGTTTGTTTTTTATTCTGTAAGAAAACATGATACTTCCATCCTTAAAGAGATTTATCAGGCAAAAACTTTCAACATTAAGGGCTAATCCTTAAAATTTATCTTCAGCCTTAACATCCGTTAAAACTCATAAAATTTGTCTTAAATTGAATTACCGACCAAAAGCACATGAAGGCAGACCATATTTTAGTGTTAAGATAGCAAATATGTATGTCGTGTATAAATCACAAGAACTAGGGGGAATATAACTTATGCAAAACTTTACCAGCTGGCCACTGACCTGGATGATTGCCAGTCATGACATGAGGAAAAGGGATTGAGTCATATTTTTCTACGGAAAATACATATCCAGGGAGTGTGGGTGTGCTAATATAAAGGTCGTTAGGTAATTTTTAAGACTTTACAGTGTAGTGAAACGTTGTTTTCACATTCATTAAACAGCGTTGTGGCTGATGTACCACTGACGCTCAAGACTTACATATAAGAGAACGCAGGAATCCCAGTGTCTTACACCAATTTATAAGTGCTGCTGATTTTAGGACTCGTAGAAGTGTCAGTATGACCAAACACGGGTTGGGAAGTGTTCATCTCAACCAACAAGCCTCTCCACTTGACTCGGTCTAATTGTCTCCAGATCCACACTGTGAGGATAGCATGTACTCGGTTTTTTAAGTAATTCTGTCAATTCTGACAATTTTGACAGATGTTGAAGATATAATAAATATTTCTGAACAAGGGTCAAAGTGTAGATGACTTTTCCTGGGGAAATATCTACCACATTTAGAGCAATCCTAAATCAGTTTCTCCTGTTTCTAGTCCTGAACGCAAACTAACATCTTTCCTTGAAAATTCCTCTCCGATAACACAATCAATAAATTCAATTCAATGGTCAGCTTAATGAACGAAACATGGAAACCCAATTCCTCGATTTAACAAGCTGTGATTCTCGTCACACGAAAGATTGAAGTTGGGAGAAAATTAATTGATTTTAACTAAATACAGACGTGTGGAGGAGCGGAGCGTGGTGTTGATTTATAAATGATACCCATTGACCCCTTAATGGGTAGAGTCAGGTATAATTAATCCACACAAACACACACAGATGGACTTTTCAGGCCATGTTGTATACCATATTATTTTCCAAGCTTACCACTGGTAGTCCCTCATTAAATTGAGCGTCCGGCACACAATGCTAAAGGATACCAATTAAACAATTTGTATTTGCCATTTGAGTGGAATGGGGAAATATGTGTGAATATTTTAATTAAATGTCATCGTCAGGATATAATTGCATGGGAATTCAATTTGACGGGTCATTTTTTTGATTCTGTTGACATAATTACGTGGCGGGGGAGCTATTAATATTATTGTTTGCGGTCCATAAATGAGATTTGTTTTAATTAGAAGGGATGAACTTGATCTTGAAGGGAGTGTGATTTTAACATTAGAATAACTGAATGTCCTTAAAGACATTTGAACTGAAGGAATTCTACATTTGATGATTTCTCTTCCAACTAGATCTTATGCTATAATTTTTCTCTCCTCATTTGATTCTCCTATTATGGGCAACACAATCTCCTTCGTCTCTTAGGGATTGTCGAGAGAGATATACCGGCTTTCAAGTGCGCATGTCTGTGTCCTGTAACTACACCTTGAGCTTTGCTATCAACGAATTCAAAACAAATCAAACAGTTGACAGTTGGCCTTAAGAAAGAAAACACCTCTCAGTAGAATGCAGCAAATGTGTACTCTAACAAGGATTCTTCAGATCCTGACAGTCCCTAGGACAATGTATACTTTATCTTGGCGTAAGAATTCGATTTGCAAATTTGTTTGCTTCTCATTTGTTCAGAGCATTAACAGCTTTGCATGTGATGCATAGCTCAGTATTTTGTTTTTTTGCTCTCGTCCTTCTTGTGTACGAACGTGACTGCAATACGAAGCGTTGCGATTGAAATGAATAACGTTGAGCGGTCAATTTTAATTGCATTTTTTCCCCTTCAAAACGGATTGCACAAGATAGAATTACAATGGTATCAAGTTGTTGTGGTGGGTGGCACTGCGCGCTATATTTCGTGACAGAAAAATAAAAGAAAAATCAGAAAACCCTTACCATAAACGCGCAGACAGGCCACCACCACCAGCAGCAGCAGCAGCAGCAGCAGCAGCAGCAGCAGAGAAGCGACAAAACGAAGAGTGTGTATGCAGCACCACAAGCACAAGAAGAGGATGTCCTTCCCACTACTGGGTGATTTATTTTATGTAGGTCATAAAGTGTGGTGTGACATTGCAACCACACCGAGGCGAAATGTGATGCAAAAATCTTCCGCTTTCCTTCGTCCTTTTAATGCTTTGCAATGCGATGTGCGTATGTGGTGTTGTTGGATTCATTGTCACGTTTTTATGTGTGAAATGGGGATACCTGAATTAAAAAGAAAATAAAAAAATTGGTGAGATGCGTTGCTGCACAGACAAGCTTTTAAGTGGTTGAAAATGTGGGAATAATATTGCTTATGGTCGAGTGTAAGGATCGAGTTCCGTTGGCCTTAATGGGGGGACAAATTTACGTAAGTAGTTGCAGTGAATATAGTTTTGAGATTCATGCATGACAGTCGCTGAAAGAGGTGCGTTTTTAAGCGAAAGTTGGTGAAGAGAAGGCTGCATTTTTACGATGAGATCAAGCAGGATGCATGTAGTTCCTAGTTAAGTCACTAAGAGGCTTATATAACAGCATTTTGGTATAAAAAAAGCCTTTCAATACCCATCAGTTTTGAGATCAATCCAGACTTCCCTATTTCCAGCCAAGCTTTTTTAAGATTAACCGGTAACCATGGTCAGCCGTATCTCTAACGAACTGCTCTATTAGAGAACGGGCCATGAACCTGTAGTGCAGTGGATTGGTCACACTCTCTGAAAAAGAGTCTATAGCTAAGCAGGATCCTAGGAGAAGGTGGCGCAGAACAGTTAAGAATGAAACACGACAACTAGTTGATTTAAAGGAAAAAAGTGACCAGTTTGAAGCCTGTTCCACAGTAGAAGTGGCTCTCTTCACTCGCTTAAGGATGTTTGGTTTCCAGCTTCCGTCTAAGATGAGGCATTACGAAAAAGCACCAAAGTGATGCCATGTCAGGGATCAAATTGAGTATTTGGTACTTTTTTCGTGAAGAACACCAGTTCGGGGTTCTGAGGATTGACTCACAGACTGCATTTTTGAGTCTGTGCTTGGAGAGGGTACTCTGCATAAGACAAGGGTCACAATACTTCTTCTTTTGGTGATATTCAGTATTGGACCTCAGACAACTCTATGATCTGGTTCACCCACAGATCGAAGATGTCTTCTAGAACTGGTAGAACTAATGTTTCTGGACGCAATACCTATGGGTGAGGGTGTCCCACTGTACTCTAGGCTAAAGTTCATGTCATTGGGAACTTCTCATATATGCAGGCAGTACTTAAAGCACCACTGTGGCCTAGGGTACCACCTCGGTTTGGATTTTTTGATTAGAGATTAATATCCCTTCGATCCAGAGGCAGATGAATCAAGAGAGTTTATTCTCTTGAATACTTGTGGCCAAGTATTGAACCTCAGTTACCACTGGTCAATGTGGGTTGAGTTAAATGCAAGTAGCAGCATTTTTGTAGGGTTATTCTTCGAAGGAGAACTCGAGACGTTAACTCGATCAATCCCTTAATAGTCTAGGTATATGGGTGTTCCTGTTGATCCATATTGACTACATAAGATCCATTGTGCAAGATTACATTTCATCCAATTATCGCTTGTTAGCATTTTGATTGGACGCAATGTCTATTTCCCTGTGTAAAGTCCTAAGTGGAATGCTGGCTTGTGTAAGGGCAGGCCGTCATCCCTTTGAAGTTCTCCTGGTCCCCAAGAGTTTCTATGTATGTGCCATCATGGCTGGGCTCTATCTATAATGTCTAACCTCCCAACTCAGCAGATGGACCGGTTTGCCCTCTTCAAATTTGCCTGATACTCGGGCGTATGCGCAACATTTTTGTAATTTTTTAAGTAAAACTTTTGTAAAATCTTGAGAACAAATTGCACGCTTATAAGCTCTGTTCTAAGATATCAATTTTAGGAGTTACTATACTTCGTCATCAAGACATCAACTTCAAGTATCTAAACTACCCTCTACTACTTGCAATCGAATATAAGGAAGATTTTCTTGCTTGTCAGGTTCCACCAAACCTTGAAACGAAATTAGAAACATATTTGACAATTTTCAAAAGTTCTTGGCTTTGCTTACAATGCAGATAGTCCTTAGAAAAATATACAGAGAGCACTATTACTCGTCAATTCCTTGAAAAATGTATAGATCTTTAAGTACATTGGTTTCTTCGAAATCCTCTTCTTTCCTTTCTTTCTTTTTTCCGAAAAAAAATCCCTCAACAAAGTCCACGTAGATTTTAAATTCTTCGAAATAAATTTGTGAAACTTTTCCAAGGAACATAAAGTCCTCATATGAAATAATTTAATACTATTTTCCATTGCTTATGCTGCAGTGCTATTATGAACAATGCAAAGTATCTAAAACTATAACTTCCGTGGAGGATCCTTTCGCATGTGCTGCCATGCATTCGCTTTTTATTACGCATTTTTGCACCGTGCTACGGTAGAGAAATTTTATACAATAATAAATTCATCTTAAAATACGTAATAACCATGACTAAGGACTTTTTATGCTCGTGCATCCTTTTCAATGAATAGACAATTTCTGTTTTTTTTTTTGTTTTTTTTTATGGGGAAAAAAAAGTTTACATAATTGTTGTCGGCGGAAATGCAGCTTCTATTATGTCGTCCTTTACGCAACTTGACATATATTACGATAAAATAACCCCTCAGTCGTTCACAAGAACAAAACACCTGTAGATCCTTCTAAATGCTAAAATACTCTTCTATCTCAGTAAAAAACGAAAGGAATGTCCTTTTTTATGGCTTGCTTATAACGATTTAACTCCTCTTGCCCCCACCCCCGATCTGGAGATGGAATTTATTTTTTGCGGCCTATCACCCTTGTCTGTAGTTACAGTCCAAGCCAGTAAATGTGAGACATTAAAAAGTTTTTTTTTTCCTTCGCCAAGGTACACTTCAGCGGTGTATTCACCCTTACCTTGTCATAATTGAAATTCATTTAAGCGCTCCCCTGAAGAGTGTAACAATACGTTTGGAGCCGGAAAATATAAGACAAATCTCTGCTGGCAGGGATTATGTTCGTTTCTTTTTTTTCCCCTTGTTGTTGTTAGTCCTTCTTTGCTGCCGAAATGGGAATGTGCGATGGGGGGAGAAGGAGTAAAGGGAGAGAGAATATATCCTTTTTGTGGTTACATGATATTTGTTCTTCCATTTGTGGTGTTGTGAGGATATAATATAAAATATTTATGCTCTGTATGTACATTAGATTATCAGCCTCTCTTGGGGGATGAATGGGGCAAAAGTTGTCACAGGATACACCTCCGCTGCTGTGACAAAACGGGGAGAATGATTTATTGATGCGGCAGACAAATGCACATATAAGACTCTGTCTTCTCATTAAGGATGTGATATTTATCACTCAATTTATTGAAAATAAATAAATATACGTTACATATTAATTAAAATTAAGCAACAGCGCATTTTAATTAATGCAATACAGTGGAAAAGAGTAACTCTCCGCTTGCGCATCAGTAATCTGTCAATAGGACAATATAATTAATGAAATGTCAATGTGAACGCATACACACATTGGTCTTTAGTAAACAATTTAAATGAAAAATTCAACCATTGCGAGGACATACATATATGCGTATAAATGCAATCGATCCTTTCCAAATTGTTATGTATGTGCCTATGTGCGAGCGCGCGCGAATTGTTGCTTTGTGTGTGTCCTTGTCGACACTGATTTATTTGCAATATTTTACGGCACGCAGCACGCCTCGTGTCCTTTTGTGTTGGTTGTCATTTATCTTGTAACAGAGGATACACATATGTCTGATGGGATTAAGTTGGAACTCGGTCGATATACTGTGAAGGCAGTGGCATCCAATTAGAGTTGTAATAATCACGATGAGATTTATTTTTATTGATTTTTATTTTGTGCGCCTGATGGGTGGGTATTCTCATGCTGAACTCAAGCAGTCTTAAGACCATAAGCAGCCCATAAAGAACCTCGGTGTTGTGGGCGCTATATGTACATTTTCGCACGAATGAAGCGTGACCAGATAGCAATGATACCTTTTCCAATTGTTATGGTTCAGCACTTGTCAAAGTTACCAATGACATCTGGCTGTCAAAACATTTAGTAAGGTCTGCCATTTTATTTATATTCACAAAGATTGACTGTTTGGTTCGGTTTATGGCACGGTGGCGTCATCGGAATTTATTTCTTTCGAAATGAGGAAGGACACACCATTACCGTCAATGTTCGCAGGAATAGAGCGATGTTAACCGACTCTCTGTGGCTGAATATAAACAATATTTGCATATTCGAGCTGAGGTTATAATCAAAACTGAGCTATACCCAATTAAAGCCACGCAACGCTCTAAATTGTGAAGGAGAAATTTGGCGACTTGGTCATCTCACGCAACTGGAACTGCAACGGGACACCACTCGGTTACTTTCTTCAGGGTAGCGTCAAGTCCATAGTCTACATCAGAAGGCCAATGACTTTGGACGAGATCGATGCTAATATTGCCGGAATAACACCCCACATATTGGAGAGAGTCATCAAAACTTGGACCGAACGCTTGAAGCACTGCCAGCGAAACCGAGGCGGGCGTTTGAATGATGTACTATTGCACACATAATGGCATTAATGCAGCTTCAAGATAAAGCTAGAATCAATTTTATATCTCACACCGTTACTATTTTATTTAATTTTAATTTCCCATCGTTCTTATTTGGTCACCCTATCGAAAGCCTTATGCAAAGAGCAGAGGCCTGTAGGATGGTGATGATGACGACTCTTGTGACTCTCAGCGATAAATATATGGAAGTCTTTGATACTTTAAATTAAATGAGAAAAGGAAGAGAACTTGATGGAC
Source organism: Chalcosyrphus nemorum (assembly GCA_949716465.1). Taxonomy (NCBI): domain Eukaryota; kingdom Metazoa; phylum Arthropoda; class Insecta; order Diptera; family Syrphidae; genus Chalcosyrphus; species Chalcosyrphus nemorum. The sequence goes on along the minus strand of OX454334.1, from coordinate 56,758,249 downwards.
CTTATGGACACCTCAGAATAGTAGTAAAGCCCATGGCTATAATTTCCCCTTCTTCACTAATCCTTCGAACCATTAACCTTGTGCTCCGTAGGAACATACGCAGATTTAAACTGATAAACATTTCTTCGTCTAGACATCAAAGTTGAACGTGTCGTCCCAACAAAAAAAGTACCACTTAAATAGCCAACCCTCTGTTCAAATATGTGTCCATCGGAAAATTACTTCAAAAAGGACAAATTCTGCTTCACATGAAATTGACAACACCGACCTAGTCATCACCATGTATCTGATGAATGTCCATGTCCATGCAATTTTCAATTATATAATAACATATGCACAAACACTCTACTGCTGCAAACCACGGCTTTCTCTTGTTCTCAGGACCTTTCATCCCACACACAGGCTGAGTATAATTTTCTACTGAACTCTAATGTTTGTACTCGAATATGTGCAGGAATTACTTCTAACAATAACCGACATCTGTGCCTGAGGGAGTAAATTGTTTTTCGGATAACCGACGGGCATGACGTAGAAAATTTTACCAGCAAAATACGTGCAAGTTTCGTATGACGTCATATGAAAGGACAAATCCTTAAGAATCAGTATACTGCAGCTTTTGTTTGATGTAAGTTGCACGTATCCTGCTTTAAATCATTTAAAATCCATTGCCAAGGTACTGTCAAGCCGTAGGGACTTAAAGAGTCCTCAAGATGGTAAAACTCGTTCCATATGATTCTGCATCTGCATCTATGCATATGAAGGATCCACTTTTGAATGGGCTTCAATTAGACTGGTGAAAATATGTATTTCTTGTCACGGAAAGAGGTGAATGATACCTGCGTTATGTGCAATGCTCCGAGGAGACGAAGGAAATTGCGAAAATACCTCAAGGACATTTGCCATCAATTCAGATGGAAACGTGCGAGAAAATTTACGTTTGAAACGCAAAACAATTGATTGCCTCAGTCTCCCGCTTTGGCATACGTAGTGCGTGGACATTTCTGGGAATTGCAACCTGAGGCAGGCTTTCCGAGAAGCAAAATCATTCACGTGTATTTGTACGAAACTGTGCGTTTTCAACTAAAGTAGGATGTATCCTGTCCTGCGTAGTTATATACGTGTTCGCACGTAGAACGTTTCACATGGTGTCAATATACCACTCGTAGTCGTATGGAGATGCATCGGCAGGGGTTTTTTTTTTGATTGATTTTCATTATTTCTGAGAAATTCTGTTTGGGAAAATTCACCACTTTCGAGATATGGAAGATGAACTCTAAAAGTGGTGCTTAGAATACGAAAAGTGGTTGGGAATATTCATTACAGCACGCTCTCTCATATGAGAATTTGAAACGACACGATTCAAAGTGCGGGTTCTGAAAGTGAGTATCTCTTGTTAATTTGTCATGGGAACTACATATGTATCGGGGGATTATTTTAAGCTTGTTAAAGGAAAAGCCTTTAAAAATAGAGAGTTCTCTTTGTACCTTGTACTCTTACGAAGTACTCAATCCAGTTTTTGTGAGGAGTCTAAGTTTCTCAACATAATCAGCCTTTTGTAGGACAATGCCCGTCCAAAATATCCCAGAATCTGAAGAGAGCTTCGTGAAGCTAGGTAAGGTGACTATCTTCCATTGAATAGGCCTATTTACTTGGACTCCGATATTCCTTGAAGCACATTGATTTTTGGATTAATTCACATATTTCATTGATGCCAGAGAATTCTGCGAAAAAGTATGTTTTCTTCTGGGAATTGCTTCCTTATAGTGGATGATGCCGCAGAGCTGCAGACGACGGAAAAGGTCACCATTCTTCTTCTTCCTTTTCCATGCAGCTGTAGCAAGTCATTGGTCAGAATATTGAATATAGAAACATATCACCGGCAGTCCGATATCCTACAAGCCATCTGTAAGCATTTAGAAAGGAATTCGTCTATTTGCAATTTAGTGTGGGCCAAGTTTGTCTGGCATGGTAACACGAGAGACCTTCTTTAGATGTACCAGTTTCCCAGTGGATTTAATGAATTGCCATATACAGTCGATTGGGGTGAGTTCCTCAGAAAGTTACACCTTGTACGTTGGAGCTCGGGGCTGTGGCATAGAAAGTGGGTCCTCAATAACTTTCATAACAACACAGTCTTTGCAGAGCTCCGTCCTTCGTAGTTCTTTTTTTTCATAAAACACTGCAGAGTGTTGTGCTCTGTGACGATATCCACGAGGGTGGTCCTCCCAAATAAGTCTCTCGGCTTTTGATTTTCTTGATTTGTCAAGCGTGGGCGATAGCTTCCTGGTAACGACGCAGGTGTCTATAGGTTTCATCTGCAGTCTTCCTGTTTCGGGCTTTTTTTCTTGCTTCAAGCTTGAGAGCGCAGCGGATCTATGGTCGACCTCTTGGCAGTTCGTCAGCCCTCTCATTATTAGGTATTCCTTTGTGTTCGGGGACCTTTCTGAGTTCTCTCTAGTGCTGTGCTGCGTATAATGAGGACTTCACAAGCTTCGACTCCAATCAAAGAGCTCTAAGAGGACCAATTTTAGAGCTGCCTATAGTTTACTGAAGATGTCTAGTGGAAGCGTGTGAGAATAGCCTCAAGACTGACAAGTTTGGTGTGGTTTTCATGGCACTGGTTGTACCAATGTACGCTAATCTTTGTACCTTCATGAGAGCCATTAGGATAGTGGGTATTTTGGATGCCTGCTACCGCCATAGGTCAGTATAGATCTCACAATGCCTGCGTACTGTATTCACAGTACAATCTTTTGAGAGGAGAACCAGGTTTTTGCTAGGATTCGCCTGCAGGAGTAAAAGGCTATTGTTGCTTTTCTGAGTCTCTTATGTAAGGCAATTTCCAGTTAAGTTTCTTAGCCTTCCCTTTCTGGTTTGGATGTGTATAAGTAGCAGTGTCTTGATGTAGCTTGACTTCGTGTGTCCGTCTATTCGTCGTCAGTTCTTGGTCCTTAACCTTTGTGCTAGATTTATGAAATATTCTTTTTTTGGAAAAGAAAGCCGGTGTTTGTAAGAGACAGACGCACACAAGGCAGTTTCTTTTGCAGCCAGGAGCTAGAAAGGAATGTCTCAATGAACTTGCATGCAAACGTTGGACATTTGTTTCATCCTTACATTGTAATTCACAATATTTTCCCATTGTTTTTTCAGGAGAAAGGAATTGAGATAACCTCTCTTAACACCCTCCTATTTGCCCTTTAAATTTGCAGACTTCCTTTCGTAATCTGAGTGTGAAAGCCTTCAACTATTATTTACTCCTTAAAACTTATCTGTAGCACGAAATATCTGAATAAATCAGAAAACAAGACATTTTCCTTGTCACGTTTTCCAATAAACAAATATTCCATTAATATTTAAATTTTTGCACAAATTGCATTCGGTTGCATTTTGAAAAGTTCATCAAAATGCTCAATTATTCAGGTTCATGTTGGAGCTCTGTAGTGTACACCTCACGTGTATGAGCTTCAGAGTCCTTTCACCCCCTATGCATCATGTTTCGAGAATATAAATTTCCTTCTTTTCCTTCTTTTTTTTGCATTAAAATTCTCACGAGACTGCAGCAACATATTCTGTATTCGTAGTTTATAAACTGAAATGCCATTGAATCCTTGGGAGACATCAAATCACAGGATACAGACGTCGTAACAAAGGCTTCTAAATTTTCATAAATTTTCACTTCCTTTGGACTTAATTAAGTCGAAGAAAGTTTGGCAAAAAAAACTTCCATTGTCATTTTAAGAACTTTTCTTTGAAGAATAAATTTAATAAATTTTAACATGTATTTCTCCTCAATTAGGCTTAAGCACTTGAATAATTTAAGTAGTACTTTGAAAACAATCAATTTACTGGGAAATGCCAATATCCTCGCCATATTAATTTCTTACATCCTTCATTCATTAATAATAGAGGCTGTCATGTTGTTAATCTAATTAGCTTCGCGATAGAATTAATAGTTTTGGCAGGTGACATCTTAGGAAAGATTTTACTAATTATGTCTTTGATAAGTTGGAACATTATTATTAGTAAGGTAATCGATATATTTGTTTAGAATATATACAGAAGTCAGTTTTATTGATGGACGTTTAAAAAGAGATAGTTGCTAAGGTTTTAACAAGGGCGAGTGACGGAGTAATTGATACTTTATCGGTGGCATTGGCCACTACACACTTTTCGTGTTTTGTCAGCACTTAGTTTCTGACTCCACCCCCAAATCCCTTACTCCATCAACGAACTAGTTTCCCGAACCCAAAGTCTCATTTCAACGAGAGACTACTTTAATGAGTCGCTTAATACAATGACAATAGTACTTTCCCCAAATCCGTACAACCGCTTAAACCAAACTATTCATTTTGAAGTGGAATCTCTTATTATTGCCAGTCTATGCAAAAAGGATCTGTGCATTTTGGAATCCTACCAGTGAGGACGAACTGCAATTGAAGCAATAAAAGAGTCTTCTGATACTGCTGGTGGCGTCGAAATGAATTAAACAATGTTCTTTTGAGTCCTTTCTACTCGTCATCATCATCATCATGATGATTGCATTCGTCTGCCTTGATTCGTAGAATATTCACTCCTTTTCGTTTGAATCGACTTTTTGGTCTGCTGTTGTTCTTGTTGTTGGCGATAGTGCTGGTATCTTTTTGTTGATAGATAGATGAATTGTTTGCCAGTCGAGTAGGAAATTGGCAAAGGTATAGGTAGAATGAATTTAAAACTGTAGTTTCGTCTTTGTAGTATGCTCTTATTGAAGTCTTTGCTAAGGATGTACTTCTTTTACTTTATTTTAAGAGGATTTTTAAGAAGAATAGTTTAGTTTTGACTTTAAGCGAAGTATCCCTTGAAAGACTTTTGACTACTAGACAGTTCGTCCTTCATTTACAGTCACAGTTACAGTTGTACATTGTACTTATGTCCTCGTATGCTGTTTTTGGTAACCCTTTAGTTAGTGAAAGCTTAAAACCACTGAACTTAGTCACTCGTTTTGAATAGAAAAATAAGCTCGACGATGGAGCTTAGATGTTCGGTACTTAAACTATGTCAGTTCTGCCCACCTCAAGCTTCGTTCTCGCCTGTACCTCAACATGTATGTTTTGGAAACGCCAAGTATGAATCCATCTAGAGCTTACAGATTCCATTGCTGTGTTAGCTGTGTTTAGCTGTATATCTGTCACTTTTATGAATATTTTGACCACTCAAACAAACATCGTAGGTATTCAGTTTTCCCTGAATAGTAGTGATTAGACTCTAAGTATTACATCCATGTAGCAGCACAAGCCTGGACGTTAGAATTGCTCAACTGGGAGGTTAAATTAATTTATTTTCTTTGCAAAATTTTGGATAGAATCTCAGGCTGAGACTTTGCTTTCCGGATTCTGATTGTCAGTTCCTCCATACTCCCAAAATAATAAAATCTTTCTTGTCTCTCAATCGTTTGTCCAGTAATTAGAGTTCGAACCCTGGCTGATCATTTTCGGTTGTGCTAACTTAATTTTCAGCCCAAGGATGTCAGCCCCTCTTTCCACATTTATTAAAATTTAGCAAAGGTCCAATGCATAATCCTGTAAATAGTAGGTACAGAGCACCAGCGTAGTCAAGCTGCGTGAGTTCACATGTATCAGTTCATCGAATTCCTCCCTATTCACCAATAATAACAAGATTGGTGAGAGTATGCAGCCTTGCGGAACCCCAAACTTTGAAACTTTGGCCGAAGAAAATGTTTATCATCAAATTTGAGTCATTTTCCGTAATTTCGGTTTGTAAACCAAGGATGGTGCTCCAAACTTCCAAAATGCAAATAGTTCTTACAGTACACCTAATAATAAGAACCTAATAGATCCTTTAAACTTTGTAAAACACGAATTTATGTCCCAACAATATTACTTTGACACAATTTACTATGCATACACTGAATCATCATTCATTTCACTGCCAATGGATCAAATTTGAAATCGCTTAATCAAATCATACACCCATTCACTTATTCAGCTCATGTTCCCAATTAAGGATGAAAGCACCAGCACTTGTGTGGACAAAAAAAAATGAATACAAACTGCCAGCTTTCCCCAAGTCAATTCGTTCAATCAGAATCGAATAGAAAAACCAATTTGTATACTCGCACCGGTCATCAGAAAGAAGGATTGCATGAAAAACCTGTCACGTGTCAGCGAGGATATGCAATTCGCCCAGAAAAACATCCACGACTTCCTGATTGAAGGGTTACACATTCGGGTTTTTAGTTTTTTTTTTTTTTTTAATTTTCCTCAAACTAAGCAAAAACAGTGGACAAAATCCAATGAGCATCGTCACGTCACGTATTCGAATCCAATGAACTAACAAGGGAAAGGATTGCCATCGGGTGGACGTGAGTGGAATTTGTAAAAAAAGAAAAGAAATCTTAACTTTAAAAGAGTAATAAAAATGTAGCATATGTCCTTTTTGCTCCTTTTGCTCTACCAGCAAAAAAAAAAAAAAAAAAAAGGTGACCATTACTTGGTGTCACTTAAAAATTCATGACCCGGAACCGTCACACATTCTCAAGGATAAATGGAAAATAGTGACACTTCTGGTCACACATGACCGAAAAGGTCCTTAAAACACCATTTGCTAAAGTAAGCACCATAATGGTCACCACTAACTACACCTCAAACCTCGACTGATCAAGGCAACTTGATTGATTTTGATTGATGTCCTAATTCGATATTTAAGGATCTGCAAAACAGATGTTGGCATCCACATTCAATCCGTTTAGGACAGCAGCTTAAAAGCCACTTTGGTAAAAAGCAAAATACAGCAAAAAAGGATTTATCCGTATTATCCTCTTAAAATGAAAAAAAAAAAAAAAAAAAATAACCAAAAACCCACGACTTAAAGGCTTCCGCCATTCCAAGGAAACACCCTCGCGATGTGTATAGAATATTTTCAACGCAAACACCACTTGACCACTTGTGAACACGGGAGTAGTCGCTGTATTTCCAACTGAGAAATGCGGAAGGGATTTCGAAACCATGAATGAAATCGTGATTTATTAACGCCTAATTGAGAACAAATGTTTGCGTGCCCGTATAACATGCAAAGCTCTCGTCCCTTTCGTTGTCCTTCCTATAGTTGTCTGCCTATATGATTGTGCCTTGCTTGTGGTTCGGTTAGTTGGTTTTTCAGTCGTTCTATTTGCTATGGGCATACATATTTGCACAAAAGAAAATATTGGCCGGTTGGCTCCATAAGCTATACACTTAAGTTTAGTAGTAGAATAAGGATGGGGACGTTTTAATTGTTCTTTCATGTTTGCAAGGAATTCAAGCCAGAATTGCTGGCAATTAAAGGACGATTTAGATTGGAAGTTATCTTCTTAGCGCAAGTGTGGATTGGAGTGAGTAATTGGAGAAAGGATATTGATTTCAGTTGGAACGTAATGGTTATAAGTTTGGCGGGCACGTGAATTGGCAGTTACACCGCCGGGAACACATATAATTGCAATTTGCTGGTTGAAGGAGGTTATTTTTACTCTCCTTTGTCACGGAGTTGCTTTATCGATTTGTGTTTTAAGGAAAGAATTTTGTGTGGAGAAAATTGCAATGTCAGTTCGGTAGAGAAAATTCTAACTGAGACAATTATTTAAAGAATTTGAAGGTACTTGCTTTGTATCTATTCTAGATATGCTATTTGGTGCAATGTCTTTGTTTGGTATCAGTAGCTGATGGGTACTTGTACCAAAGTAGCTTATCATTCGTTGCGAATGGAGTGATTCCTCAACGATGCAACTCACGTTTCCGGTACTAAAGCTATGTCAGTTCTGCCCACTTCAACTTACTTCATCAAAAACCATCGCAAAATTAACGAAAAGAAACTATTTAGTATTTCAAAACGAAGCAAATTAAGTAAAACAACGAAATTCACTAATTTGTCAGGACATATTTCCTCTGTAAACCTTCCACATTTATATTTGTATCAATAAGGACATGCACCCATTAATGCTGAAAAATACTTAACGAAAAACAAAAACTCACATAATATACACGTTTTAAGTTTCTTACCTCTCTCACGTTCAAAACAAAATGAAATTCCATATTTTCTCTCACTTGTATGCCCTAGTGCACTCAGCCATAGTGATGTCATCTCATTTTATGGTGATTCTTTTATATCCTCTATGCATGCATGCATGCATGCATGCAACAATTCCAATGGGGTGGATAAGTATACACCATTCTGGTGTCCTTGTTCTGCATCTGCATATTTAGAGTTCGAACAAGAGGAACACACTTAGCTAATCAAAGGATTCGTGCAAAACACCATCAGACACAGAACTCCTTGTGGAATATAAGAACTTCTGGTTGTGAATTAAGAGATATTTCTTTCAATTCCTATGTTTCTATTCAGATAAAGGATATCCCTCTATATACATATGTGTGTTTTCTAAGAAAGATAACAATTTTTCCAGATATCTTCAAACTTGGTAATGGTCCTTTGCATTTAAATTCTCTACATATCCTCTGGCAGTGTTTTTCAATTATCATTCTGGAAACTATGAAAGCACTAAACCACCCTTACCAAAGCCACCCAACCATCTACTAAAGGATCTGAAAAAGTTTTCTTCACCCAAAAACGAAGAGACAAATTTAGCAGGATATATCCTTATGCGATAAGACATGCAGGTAAAACGTCGAAACTTTGCCAATGCATTCGAAAGTCTTAAGCAAGGACATTCTGAAACTGTGTGTTTGTATGAAAGGAATTAACTTGTCAAACAAGCACTTTTACTGTTTTTGCTCTACCCCTAAAGGATATGGCTGTGTGAAGAAAATTATAAAGTTTCTCATCGCCCGATAACAAGGATCTAATCAAAGGAATCAGCAACCGGAAAAATGATGTCGTTACCACCCACTCTTTGGAGAGTGTTGTCATGTTTGTGTGAAAAATCGCTCTTGTACGTGTTTCCTTTTATATACACACACACACATCTACATAGAGGAGTGCTAACCATTAACAGTACAACATGCTTGGGTGCCTTCCCATAATAAGAGCGCGCGGATATCTTTGAGTCTTGAGCTATACTAATTTAAAAGTTGTTTGTGTTAGAGTGGGTGAGAATATAGCTTCCTTAAGGATGCAGTCAGCCAGATAGGCCAATTAACGAAAGAAGATGATTTCGCAAATACCTCTGGGAATGTGATATTTAAAGGCTCTGAATAAATTATACTTACATCTGTGGATGTACTGTACTGATACGCTCGAGATCGTGTGTTAAGGATGCGTGGCATATTGTATGACGGAAATTGTGCGTTCGAGTGGTTCTACGTTTCAAATTAGAGTTGGGAAAAAAAAGTAAGGTCGGAAGTTTTCCTAGATAATTAAGTGTTCTTAACTTCACAGAGTAGGTACTCAGAAGTCCTTGAAGGGATGTTTGCTAGTCGATTTTGTTTCAATGGTAACATAAAGCAAAAATGTATTTACTTGGAAAGAGGAAAGTTTTTTAAAGAAAGGAACTGAGTCAATTGATGCAGAAATTATAGTTCTTTTCTCCTCATACATTTCAAATATACAAAATGTCTCATTAATGTTTAAATTTCTACATAAATCGCATTTGGTTGCACATGCACAAGGAGAGGACTAATACTGGCAAATTATTCAGTCCATGACGACGTTTGCATAAATTGCTACGTCTTTTTTGCATTTCCTTAAATTTTATCGAAAGGATGCAGAGCAGATATATGCCGTATTTGGGATATTGTGTGTATTTTTTTTTTTTCCATTTCTAAAGAATTCAAAAGAATCTCATGAATTAGTAAATCGAATTCGTATCCAATATTTCAAATGGAGAAGGGAACATTCTATTTATACTTTTTATATCTTCAAATACTCGTGTGAATAATTTATGTTTAAATATTGTCTCCAAGGGAAGGGGAAATTTAAGAATGGAAGTTAAGAAAATCAATATTCGTACAGTGGTTCGGTAATCAAGGTTCGCGCTCAACCACGTCCAGTAATGCATTTGATTGGACAGCATTTAATCCAACATGAGCGTTAAAAAATAATGTGAATTAAAATTGAGTACTAGAATTATGTTTGTGGAGTAATAAGATGTAGCTCATTCAAGAATAGAAGCCACTTGACCACTGTGTCAGTCATATCAAGAATATCAAGACGTAAAGTCTCTGTTTGGTGTGCTTTAAAGGCTGATGACTTACTTAAAATCTAATGGCTAATACCATAGCCCTAACCACGATTCCCATTATAATGCCCGATATAAGCGGTAATTTTACCGAGAAAACAAATCCATTTCAATTGACCATCTCATTAAACCGTTCCAATCCAATTATATTGGCTGCCGGCGACGGTAGTGTAAATTCACAAATCGCCTAACATAACAAATATAAGCTCTAAAAACCGAACGAAAAATTTAACAATATTTTTAAGTTTCTACTTAATAAAAATATTCCATAACAAATAAACACAATCACAAGCCAGGTATGGCAACTCCGTTTGCTATCTTTGACATTTGACAAGAGCAATTGCAAAAATGCAAGTATCGGTTCGGTCCGGGGTCTCGCGAAAGAAAAATCATATTTGTCGTGTAATTTTCAAGTTTTCAAGAATAAATTTATGATTTCTTTGTATTTTAGTGTGTAAATTCTACTTTGAGATATGTTTTTAGTCGGTACCTTCGGTAATATGGATGCATTTTGCATTTAAAGTTTCACCTCTTCGCGAGTGGCCACTGGCAGAAAAGGAGGTGCGATCGCACGAGTATAAATTCAATTTTTTCTTGTGAATTTAATATCTTTGAGCTGAAATTTATGATTTCCTTAAAATTTAATATTTAAATTCCATTTTGAGCTATGTTTTTTGTCCCTATCTTTTGTAATAATTAAGTTTTATGCGTTTAATGTTTTGCATTTCTGCGAGTGGCCTCTTGGACAAAGAGAGGCGCGATCGTAAGAGTTTAAATTGAATTTGTCTTTGTCAATTTCATCTTTTGGAGTTAAAATTTATGTTTTCCTTAAAATTTAATATCTAAATTCTGTTTTGAGATATGTTTTTTGTCGCTGTCATTTGTAATATGCGCGCTTTTTGCATTTAAAGTTTCGCATTGTCGCGAATGTTCGCTGAGAGAAGTAGAGGCGCTGGCAGTCGTTACGTTCGTTTATTCGGTCGTTAAATTTGAATTTTGAAATTTGAATTTTTGAATTCATTCTGGTGAGTTTTAAAAAAAAAATATAATAAAATTGATATTTATATATACATACGTATTCTAAGCTCTTAATTATGTTAGTCGATGTGGAATTCAACTTAGTTTCAAAGAAGAGATGTTTAATAAAACTTAGAAGAACTAAGGTTGGGTGTTATTTGCATATATTGAAACAAATGTATTCTGATGCTCAGTTTTATTAAAATTGAACATTTCCTAAGTAGTCCTATGTTCTTAAGATAATGCTATGAATACTGAAAATGAAAATCTATTTCTTATTTTCCAGCAAACTTCTGCAAAAGACTTGTACATCAATCACCAAGCTTACGACCACTTTAAGTGTTGAGGTAGAGCCGCGTTTTTCCTTTATCAAATCGTTTCATTCCGACACGTTCGATCTAAATAGTTTTCAGTTCTTTCAATTCGTCGGTATTGTGAAAAAAAGATTTCCTTAAGCTGTAGTGTCATTGCGATATAAAAGCCTCTGTTTTTTTAAATAAATCTCGAGTTTTGTGTTAACAAAGTTCGCGTACGCATGTGCTCTAAAAATTCCCTTTTTTGCTTTTAAATTTTTGTTTTTTTCCAATTTGCTACAAATTAAGTCTCATTCCCGAGTTCGAGCGATCGTGTGTAGAAATGAAATCAAGTGCCCGTGTTTCATTAAAGAAGAAAGTGTTTAATGTTTATTATCTTCAAGTAATTTGTCCTACGTCTTAGCTAAGATCCATGTTGCTATAGTGCCGTAAATTCAAAATCCCTTTAAAGTGAAAAAAATCCTTCCCTCTGCCCTCTTTCAGTAAAAAAAAAAGGAAAGTGCTTAGTGTTAAAAATCCCCTTATCAATATTTTCAAGTTAGAAAGTGTAAAATTAATAATTCCCTTTAATATTTCCTTAAATTTTAACCCCCTGCCTTAGTGTGTCTGTTGTTCAAGTGTTTAGTGTTCGGTTCGCGGTCGCGAGTGGTACGAGAGCTCTAATTTCATGGAAACTTTTTGTGGGCGTAATAAAGTTGTGGTAAGTGCATTCAATTGTTTATTTACTTATATTTTTTACATTCTTTTCAAAAATTATGCTCCTTTCCAAATAATGTCCGTGAGTTTCAAAAACTTTATAAACCAAATAGGAATAGATTTTCAAGATATAGGCATTTAGTCGTGGGTCTGTTAGACTAGACATTTTTCACTTGAAAACTATGCTCTTGTGTCGTGAGTCTTTTAAATCTACTCGGCGAAGTAGTTGGTGTCCAAATATATACGGGGATTTGCTGGCCTCACTTGCTTATATACTAGGCGTACTTTTCTAGAGTCGTAAGCGAAATGAATATATAATGTTTGGCTAAATTCTTCAAAATTCTTTTTAGGGTTGGTTGGAATATTCTCCACTGATTTGGTGCTTGCCCAAATATTTGCCCAATATATCTTGGGTCAATGCCCTACATGTGTCCAGACTGCCAAAAGGTTCTACAGACTTTCACTTGACTCATTGTGGAATCTGCGCAGGCCTTCATTTGTTCTATATTGTTGTTGCAGATGCTCCCTCAGTTTGCAGTGTCCCCTTAGGAAGCCCGTTAGGATTTGTGGGTTATTCTTGCTAAGGCAGATGCAAGCAGCGAATTGTAGCATCGCAGTAGCTTCTTAGCTTATCTTAGGCCTGCAGTATTGTTTTAAGTACTTGTTCTGTCTTCTTGTTCTATCCCCTATTGGTTCAGGTCCAGTAAAGTGTTCTGCGGCTCCTTGTCTTCACAAGGAGTATGCTTTCTAAAGTTTCTTATTAAATGAGGTTATTACGCGAACTTATAGTGTCTGAAACTCCACAGATGCTTGTAGTCCTCTCAATTCCAAAGGACCATTCCATAGCACAGAACATCCATCGTTGTCGCTAGTTTTGAGTTCAAACAGCGCTAGATTGTTTACGCCAGACGAAGTATAAAAATAATTTTTAATCATTTGATGATTAAATTTTTCCTTTGATATTTTTCTATTCTATCCAATTAATTAAGTCGATAACCTTTAATAAATTTAATTTAAAAAAAAAAGTTAATAAAACCTAACAAAGTTTTTTTTTTAAAAAAAAACTTCCTTCGGACTAAAAGCCCATGAATCCTTGGTAATTCCTTCATGGCATACGGCTACAACTTTTGGAGTGAGTTTCAGTGCTTCTTTTACTCATTAAAATTTCATATTCAATTAAAAATATTCCTTTGGACTTGAGCGGAACTGTTTTTGATGCCTCGGCGGGCGACATTATTTTCAAACTTTGCCCATCAGTTCTGATTGCAATAAAATATTAATTGCTCATAAATCTAACTGTGAAATGTGATATAACTGCTTGGCTATTAGTGACCACAAATAAATTCGAAATACACAAATTAGTTAAATTTTGGCGTTCCATAAACCATCGGCGGTTATTTGACTCGTGTGCAAATGATTTTGTTACATTTTGTGTGCGTGTATAGGTGGGCGAACTTGACACGATTGTAATTAATTCAATTTAAGGACATCAATTGTGGTTTTGCAGTAGCGTCCTTTGGCAAGTGATATGTTATGTTTAACATAAGTGGTTTGTTAATTTTTTTTTGTTTTAATTCAACAGTTGACATTTGCCATGTTATGTTGAAGTAATTAAATATAACTTTTTGGTGGGTTGGTTGATCCAGTTGACTTGATGATCCTTGGTGTTATGTTGTAGGTGTGGTTTTGTTGAAATTGACAAATTGAGAATTCGTAGTTTTGCTTTAAATATAATATTGTATCGAATTGAAATTTGAGTAAAGGGTGAGCATACTCTCGAGGATATTACTCTCACTCTCAGTAGAGCTTAATTGCATGGATTGTTTGCTGGTATCCTTCTTTATATGGGCTTCTAATAGTACAGAGTTCAAAGCTGTATACCATTAAAAAATAGTAGACTTCCTTGAAAGACCTTTTCCGTGTGAAAAAACTTGAACTTGTGGAGCATTTAGTCATAAGATGCACTCCTGTGTCAAACTTCTAATAAAGATTGAATAAGTAACAAGCAACTTACTTACTTCGTTAAAGTGCTCTCTACCCTTGTATCGTCTCTGCCTGAGGCACGGCTGTCTTTCATCCTCTGTAGTCCTGGACACATTGCTTTCAGTTGTTGTTACGACAACTTAGTCTTTGGGTCGGAGATTCGGTCTTCTTCGCCGTCTCGAACCAGGGGGCTGGGATTCGAAGATCCTCTTGGCTTTGTTTTCCGTTTGCTCGATGTCGCCAAGCCAATGTAGTGGGCGTGTATTGGCTTTTTCGACTAGATCCACATCCTGGTACAGCTCATACAGTTCGTGGTTGTATCGTCTCCTCCATTCGCCCAATGTTTTGGCAGTTGTAGAAGTATTTTTCACTTGAGGGTGCCCAATATTTCCTCAGCTTTCTTACTTATCGTCCGACACTCGGTTCCATACAGCAAGACTGATAAGATGAGCGTTCTATTGAGCATTTGATCCGTCGTTGATCCCAATTGTTTTGCCAAATCGAAGTATTTAAAGAGTTCAGCTGAAAGGCATCAGAGCCAGCGATTTTGTTGTTTCTTCAGTTTTTTGATGGCTATATGCTGGGTGGTGGATCTATTGGTTCTTCGTTGACTGGAGAAGGCTTCTCTCCCTGCCCTTGCACTCTCTCTATTTGCTTAAACACATCAGCAATTTTCTGTGCGTCAGTGTCCACCTTTCCTGCCTCAAAGAGCCTGCATTCTGGATTTGAACCCAGGAGCTTAGTTTTCCAACACACATCGCATCAGTACCCCTCCTTAATCTCTGTATACTTAGCATGAATCATAAACCATTTCCTCCCTTTTTCCTATAAAACAAAGATGCAACTATCTTTTCACTCAAACAGAATGCATATACCCATTCATAGTTACCCACAGCAATATGTAAAGTACACACTAATAACAACACCATCATAAAATTAACAACAAAAGTTATCCGCGTATTATTACGCCAACTTCCTCCTCCTGTTGTGCAACAATATGAAAAGGGAAAAACCTATTTATCACCCATGAGCACAATGTTGAACAAAAAAAACACAGAAAAAAGCACTTAACAGCAGGATAATATTTCCTATTTGTGTTAAGCAGTTCTGTTTTTTTTTTCTCATTCAATTGTTCCTCTCAGTGGAGGGAATATGTATTTTGCATAGCAAAAAAGTCCTTGGAAACAAGCATTTGTTAAAACTATATTCAATGTTTTTTTTTTTTTTTGGGCAACTACTCGTATGTATCCTTCGAACACCTTTTGAATGGATTCAATGAATAAGACACTCTATCACTCATTGGCCATCAATTTTTCTCTGTGTCCATTGACGTCATAGAGAAGCAATCCTTTTTTAAGTTCTTAGAGTCAACTCATTGAGCGTGAAATAGAACGGATTAAATCTTTTGTACGAATACACAAAGGACTAAAATCCTTCCTTAAATGCATGACTATCTTGAGTTAATGGAATTGAAATACTCTCTCACCGAAATAAATTTCAATCTGGACGAAAAATTCTGTTACAAGCAAATGTCCTTAGCGAATGCAAAGAGATTTTCGATTTGCATTTTTGCCGCATCGACATATCGGCGGTGGTGTGAATTCGCCGCCAAAAAGAATATCCTCCAGAGTTCGAAAGTTATGATCTGAGATTACCTTCCGCACCGGTGAATCCTGCATCAAGGATATTTTTTCCACTACATCGATTCTTGTTCGAAAACGATGATATACATATGTATCTACACCACCACCACCACACAGGTGCCAGGACTGATGAGAAAACTACCAAGTCTATCCCCAGTGGCAAATCCAAAGAGAGCACTTAGAATATCATGCCAAAGGAGGAAAAAAAAAAAAACATTTTTTCAACTCCACTTCGATTATCGATGGTTTTGAAGAATACCTCACAGGATAGTCGTCCTCTTTGATAACATCCACAACGACTCCATCGACGAATAAAACATGTATCGATAATTTGAATAAATAATATTTGCACAGAGCGATAGAGAGAGAGAGAGGAAGCGAGGACTAAAGGAGATGTAAGGATAACTTTTTGGATTGGATAATCGTAGAGGTTTTATTAAAAGTTCACTTGGATAAACTTTGGAGATGATTTGCTTCGAATATAAATGAGGATAAGCGGTAAGGACGCTTGCGGTTGATTGAGTTTCGCAAAAAAAAAAAGGTTTTTCGCTGCTGATCCTTTTCTTCCTTGTTTATCCTGTGTATTTTTTTTTCTATTATGAAAAATTAATATTTTAATTATCGGTGAGTGTGGGTAGAAGATTCAAAGTGGAAGGTGGATGTTGTGCATTTAGGATGATGGGTTTTTTTCCTATCAAAGGGTCAACAAGAATCACAATCAGAGGAGCACATCGTTTGGGTTCTTTGATCCCAAGGGACGCATGAAATGTTTTCCGTTAATACATGTAAGTCATATGTGGACACGTGCAGGGCTGTAACTGATGGAGCTCCTCACAAATAAATTGACAGGGGGATAGGGAGCGGAAGTGTTCATGCCAAATGCGCTCGTGAGTAACTGAAAATAATCTGGTATTTTGCTGGATTCGGACTTGGAATCCCATGAGCAGTAGTCTAATGCACTGGGCCACGTCACCCACAGCTCTCTAAAGTTCTCCTTTTATCAAGTTTGAGAAGACTTGCGATAGAAGGAATCAACGTCCTGTCTGTAAAGCTTAGCCCATGACAGGAATTCAATAAGCAAAAGACTCAAAAGTATTCTTAGGCCACATCCGAGCCTGGTATGTGTCACCTTTTCCACAATAAAGAGGTTTCTAAGGATGCAAAGTCTGATAGATTCCATAGTACCGATCCCAGTGCGGAGCCTTGGGGAACACCACACCTTGTGACGTTCTACTGCCTTCTTTTTATCGTCGGTAATGTAGCGCAGTATTCTGTTTCTGAAATAGTCTACAGCCATCTTCTGCAGATGGACGGTGCACTCTAGAATGCTCGTAGAATATTTCTCCAGTTTGCGCTGTTGAAGGCATTTTGAACATCCAGCCTGACGATTCCACACTCGTGTTTGATTGCGCCCTTCCATAGATTTCCTTCGATGGCTTTTTCCAATGTTCACGTCTTCGCCGATAGCGGTGATCAGGACTTGTGACAGCCGCGCTCCATTCACTTTAGGAACTAGACAACTTCACTAATATCCACATTCCTTCCTACAGCATAACAACCATCGCCCCTAAAATTGGTTGGCCATTGAATATCTGCCGGAGGTATTCAATATGTTGGACGTTTGCCTGAAAGAGGAAGTAGTGTTGACTATAGACGACGGAGCTTGAAAGGACAACATGTAGTGAGTTGAACTCTTACTTTCGTTGGGTGGGGTCCTTTAAGTAGTTAAGTAGTCAACTACTCACTCATCTCTATAGATATTTGACTACAAGCTGTAGTATCACTATAGACGACAGAGGTTCTGTGCATGCAGTAGTATCAGGCTAAAAAAATTATTTCAGGTTAACAAGCTTTGGATGGTTTTGTACCACTCACAACCCCCTTCGATGGCTATTCCTCAATGCGTCATACGTTTATTGTAGTTATACTTAGTTCAAAGCCCTTCGGAAGCCATAGACTAACGTTGAAGGAACTCGCAATAAAATCGAACCCTTGTCTGGAAGTTGCTTCAAATTTCCTACTCAATCTGTCCCTCCTTTGCAATAGCTTAAAGCCTTTAACAGCTTCATCTAGCAGATTATGTATTTCAAAATGTTCCAACGACTTAAAATTTGTATCGTCTTCCCGCTTTTGGGCGGGACTATAGGTTGACTCCCTTAATTACTATTTCCATTATTTCGGTATCAAAGTTATTTACCACGACCGATACTCGACAGAGCAAATGTTTGCATAAATATCCGCCCCCTTCTTTTGTATGCACAAGCATAAATGTTCCTTATCATGTCATTAAAATGCAAATTTCCACAACATCCTGCATCCTGAGAGTAATTACCTTTTTTTTCGTTGTCTGCCGGGCTAAAATTCCCTCTCATGGGTTATTTTCTTACCCCCAAAACTACCCACGTTAATTGCTATAATCCGGATTAGCATATGTGTGTATGTGTTGCCTTCCAGGATGGGGCACAACTTTTGTTTCACAGGACATTTTTTATTCACTCCCTTTCAGATTGATGGCAAGTCCTTAATTGATCTTCTCATCATCGAACAATAACCTTCTTGTCATTTAAGGATTCAACTTTAAAGGCAGCCAATAGATACCGATAGACATTCCATTTAATTAGATCCGCCTCGCCCAAAAAAAAAAAACAGCCAAATCATTTCAAGGACGAAAAAACGTCTCCCAACAATATTTATGGTAAATAAATTAATTTGTATGCGAAGCGGAGGGTTTTTGTGTTCCCTTTTTTTGCTGCTGTCATTGTTTGCAATTGTTTTGGTGTGATTATTTAATTCCAAGTGAAATATCATAGACAATTAAACGAAGGACAAGCGATCCTAGGAGTAACATTCACTTTTTCGGCGACGACAAAGATATCAAATTGTCAGACCATGACAGAAGATGGTCGTTGGATTGAAAGGAACTCTACCGTGAAACGTCTTATTACTCCCTGTCGTCGTCGTGGCTTGTCTTTATATAAATATGTATCTAGATTTGACTTAAAAGGCGCACTAAAATTAAAAAAATTAATTTTAAAAAAGAAAATTAAGTGTGCATCCATAATTACCTAATCCACTTCGCACACAGCTAATTACATCCGTGAAATACACAATTTCGTTCATTTTGATTATGTGTTCCTCGAAAGTTTAAAAATTAAGTAATATATCAATCTCTGAGGGTGGTTTTTCATTTTAATGAGTCATATTTTTATGTTCATTAATCAGAGAGCATGAAATGATGTTTTTGCTTTCTCGCTAATAGCTATCTGCGGTAGAAAGGTACAAGTGATTGAGATGGAAAATTTTCGTTTCTTGTGTTTCCTCTAATCAATCTCTCTTTTTGTGCGGGACGAAGGACGAGCGAACGCAGCAATAAAACACCTTCAGGATATTTAAAAAGCAATGAGAAGAGATTATGAGTTTTTTTTTTTTTTGTTTTTTTGTTTTGTGTGCTCTTGGCCTTTTGATATTCTACGTCTGGATGTAGCTAAGCGGATTATGATAATTTCAAATGGTCGTCATTTGTTATTACCCAATCAATGCGAGAATCGAGATTCGATTTATTTTTCACTTGAAAGTTATCGATTCCAATTAATGGGTATTTCGGTAGAAGTGGCTGTAACTAAGAGCTAATTAGCGTTTGTACTTATTGTAACAACTTTTGTAATATCCCCATGGTTTCTTTTGTGTTGGTCTTATGCTTGTACCTCGGTCGAGTAAAAGATTCAAAACCGTAGAGAAATGGTCCTTCCGTCTGTTCAGCTGATCCTCGTCCGACCTTTTGCCCGATTGTTGGCTGAATTTGTAACCAACTGACAGCTCATTTGCCATTCTATACGCGGTCCTGCTATCACACCTGCGTGTAGTTTCCCCTGCTTCTGTAGCCAGCTCGTTGGAGTTTTTCTCATCCTCATGCGACATAGGGACTCCTCCTGATGCTGGAGTAGTGGTTGTGCAAGCTTTCAGTTGTTTTGGTTCGTCGATCAGACTGCAGGTTTCTTCGAGAGCAATGTCCTATGTCTTCTTTGCGATCGGCCAACAATTCTTTTAGTACAGCATGACGTCTTTAAATTGTTGTTTTGTAGAGAATGCCCTATCTGAGTTTGAGAGCGTATTGTGAACAGCGTGTTTAGACATAATATCGCTAGGTATGTTGTGGCAATATGTCATATCTGCGGCTTTTCAAATGAAAGAAATCTCCCTATGGTCTAGTCCAGTGAACTAGAATTCATCCCAAAAGGAACTGATTACAGTCTTTCTGAACTCCTATTCTACAAAAGCTTTGAAATATACATATGCCTTTCAGGATGTTGATGTAGGTTCTCATAAGTGATTTGAATGCTTTTATACTGAATTCAAAATGGAAGCAGGCGATGAGTGGAGGCTCGCACAACATAGGCCAGTCGTCTTTCGCTATCCTAATTATGACGAAAGTTATTGTAAAAAAAAAAGACGTTGTCGTGGTCAAGGTCTAGCAAGATGTCCCTGATGGGATGGCGGAATAGTTCAAAATTTACCTCATCTGGGTGCCAAGCCCTTGAGACATTCAAGGAAATTACTTTGCCAATGAACTCGCCAGGCAAAGCACAATTCTTTTGAATTTACTGAAGAAGAGGAATCGTTGCATGACTCTTGCAACTTGTAAACTATTAACCACACGATAGGCATTAGCAACTGCAAGTGGTCAAATTGCTCTTCATCATGAAACAGATCTGTCCTTAGCTGCATTAGAAGATCTCTAGCTGTCTGATCAGTCTAAAGAGGCCATTCATCAGAAGATGTTATAACAGACACTGTTTTGGATTGGAAGGTATAAATCTTTCATAGATGAAAGTGAAACTCAGTTATAGGATGAAATTTTCACCCACTTGACTCACATTCCAGTCTATCGCGGAACTGTCATCAGTCATGATGACCAGCACTTCGTTTAGTTGGCCCTCTGTCTCCGTTGTTACTTCGTGATGATAGCTAGAGCTTTGCTAATTACTTCCCAAGTTTTTTTGCGGGCTCAGCTTTTGTCTGATGATGTTCCCTGAGCCTAAGTCCTAATCCATTCTGTTCGCTATTCCAAGAAATTGGACTTGTTGTCCTTGCCAGGCTAGCCGTTGCTCTCAGCTGCACGCTGCAGATGATGCTTTTAAGGTAGCCTTTTGTTTATAGTAAAGTCAGGCTTCTGCGAGTCTGTTTCGGAAGCTACAACGTGATCGCGTTACTCTTAAATCTCCAAGACTAGCCTGCTGGTGATGAGTACTACTTCCGTCTTTTCCTCTACTAGTTGTATGTTCATGTATTTTAGCTAGTCCAGTACCATCCCAATAGCTTTATTGCAGACATACTCTAACCCTTCAAAAAGTTTGGTAACCAGAACTATCATAATGCCGTCGACGAAGCCAAATATTGTGAAGAACCTCTGGATTCGAATTCTAAGGACGTCGTTGTCGTAGATCAGATTCAACAGTAGTAGACCAAGTACGAATACTTGCGTGACATCATCTGTGACATTATACTGCTTCATTTCATCGTCGCATCGGTGTTATGTTGTAGGTAGTCCAGTACTCTCTGGTTACTGGCAGAATGCTACTTCAGTTTGCTGTGTTGAAGGTACTTCTTATTCTAAACATGACTTCATCACTGGAAGGCTGGGCCACCAACTTAATGACTTCTGAAGAAACCTAGTAGGCTGAAGACTGAAGAGACTTTCTCAAACTCCAGCAGAATACATCTAGGGCAAACTCTGTGAAGCATTAACCGCCTCCAGCACTAAGCTCCTGTTAGTACAGAAGTTATTTGTTTGAGAAATACAATGGACCCATGCTAGACTAAGTGTGGATACATTTGATGCAACTGCCACTCAAACCTAGACCAGAGTACTGAAGTCCCTTTGAAGCGGGTGGAGAAGTTAAAGTATCTGTTTATGTAACCATACTTATGGACTGATGAACTGATGAACGGACTGATCTCCAGTAATAAAATCATTATCCTTAAAGCACTAAAAATACGCACATTTTCACAAAAAAAAGGCGGGAAAAAACTTTTCCTATATAACAATTAAGCCATCGTTCTTTCGTAGAGCGCAAATCCCATAGAAACGCAAAGTATCTGTGTACATTCCACTTTCGTTCTGCCTTCTCATTCGCATTGTCATCTCTCAGCTTTGTAACCGCCGCCGCCATGGAACAAAAGATTTTCGAAAGTTTTTCCCTCGCTGCTGGCTGGGGGAGGGTTGGAGGACTTTTCACGTCCTGAATGCAATTATGTCACAGCATTTTGTCATTGTTCAACTATTTAGCGTAATTCTTTCTTTGTTTTGTGCAAAGTCGTCGAAAAGTAAATTTAAACTATTTGCTTTAAACGAAGTTTCCTCCGTTTTTGTTTTCCACTTTTAACAAACGAATAAAGGACTCTTTAATGAATCCATTATTAGTACTTGTTTTCAGTCCAGAGTACCCCATCAAATGTCAGTAAAAAATGACACCAAAAAACCCAGTGACAACACTTTAGGGAGTAATTTTGTAACACTTTTGTGCGTAGTGAATCCTTTTTCAAATAAATGTGTTTTATGTCACAGATCGGTGAAACTCCTCAGAAATACAAAAGATGAGATGGTCACAAGTAGCAAAAGACGTCTCACAAAAATACTCCACGTTCCATTGAGTTTCTGTTTCTTTTGCTAACTAAGCTCCAAGAAAAGATGCTTATTGCAGTTCTGGGTTTTTATTAAATTTTTTTTTTGTTTCCTTTACAAGGAAATTCCACTTGAAAATTGGAAGACTGTTTCCAATCTATTCGATATTATCTCGAAGGAGTTTCGTTTCTGTGTATCCTTTCAAAATTGATTTTACTTTTTGATGAGTTCATTTAAAAAAAAAAAAAAACCGAACAAAATGATTGCAAGGTATTTTTGCAGGTTAATGGATCGCAAACAGTAGAAAGGAAAAACATAACAGAAACTTGAAAACAGCAGAAAGAAGGAGAACTAAATAGTCTAATGGCCTGTTTAAAATTCTTAAAACAAAGTTGCATTCCATTACAAAACTTGTGCTGTGAGATACTTGGCCATTATTTGAGCATTTAAGTGTATTTAAAGTTTTTTTTTCTACTTCGAGTAACTTATTTTTTGCAAGGTGTGGAACAAGGATAAAAAAGCGTGGTGATTCAATTAAGAAGTCCTAGCTGCTGGATAGTGAATTTATTTTTATTTTTTTTCGAAGTAAGCAAAGTGGTTATTAAAAATGCATCAAGTCAACTGGAGGGTAAGGGAGTTTTTTGCGTAAATTTTTTTAAAAAAGTTGACACAAGATGGAGCTGTTTTGCAACGAGTGTGGTTTGTCGGGTAGGAATGTTCTTCTACTTCTGATGCGTTCTTTATGTCGTTTCTTGTTTAAGCTAGAATTTTAATTGAAGAACAATTACGAGGAAGTGAAGAACTCCAAAAGGCTTGCTACTTGCGAGAGGTAGGATCTTTAAATTACTTCGACAAGTGAGCAAGATGGGCTCAAAAGGGCCAACCATCATTGAATTAATTCTCTTGGCGCTGTCGAACGAAGTCATGCACACATAATTGGTGTACGACACCTATAATGACTTTTCGTCCAGTTTCGTTAAATTTTCTTTCAGTTTTACTTCCATACGTAGAGAGCGCCGGTTTTATTCGCACATTCCGTACACAGCGCTGAGAGTGACTACAACAAGTGAGAGGCCGACAAAAACGATGTGACATACGGCTACCTTTACTTAATACAATAATGGGTGCGTTCAGATTTTGACAGCGCACGAGCAGAATGACATTATGACATTAGCTATCGTAGGCTTAATGCAACCAGTTGGCCCTTAAGTTTGATCATGCTGGGCCTAGAGATGGTTACAGATAAGTCGTGCGTATTTGACAGCAAGTCGTAGAGGAGTAAGAAGTTGCTTGACGGAGATGTCTTAAGCTTGTTTTCAGTTGATTGTTAAAACATTCTTAAGAAGACTTGGCTGCGGAAAGGATTACTATAAGAAAGAGTAAAGAAAATATGAAACCTTGAGGTACTCGCTCTGGGTAAATGGACAGCAGAGAAGATCGAGAAGCGAAGCTTAGTACTTAAACCAGGACGTGATTCAGGACGGCTTGAAGGAGGAGGAGTTGCTGAACCGCTTGATAGACAAAACGAGCCAAGCTACAATTTGACATGGAAAGCAGTGGTGATTGATGCTGAGAGTAGCCAATTCCAGAATCTATGCACGTCAAAAGCTACGGCAATTGACGGGAAGAGTTTTTGAGTTCACACTGTGTCACGAAGGTGTCGGGTGAAGAAGAAGGTGATTGTGGGGAATAACCTTATTGAAGAAAGCAGGCGCCACCACTTGTTGCTTCATCTGTCTGAGATAAGTGTCGCCATTGGGCTATGCACACGTTGCGGAGATGCTGATGGAGCTGTATTCCTAGGGAACTACTGTAATATGTATTATCGAAGTCATGAGGGAGAAGAGTAAGGATATTGGATGAGAGGTTGGTACTGATGTCGGTAACCACAAAAACCAATGAGGGCTGCAAAGTAGGAGTTTTATGTCAGTACTTCCCAACGGTGGTATATGAAATGGACGTCCGTAATAGACTTTCCCGCCCTTCAAACTTTTCACAATTGCTTATATACTTTTGCCTTTTCTGGGTCCCCCATTTGAACGCAGTTTTGAGTGGTGTTATCCGCTGAGAAAGCTCGGCTGTAGTATTTTCAATATTCTGGTCATAGTCTTAAAGAATTGATGTTCTAATTTCGTGCACCATCTGTCTGGATTCATATGAGGTACTGATAATCGTTAGCTCTTCAAGCTCTATAATAAGATATTCAAATGAGTCATTTAGTCATCTAGCATTTGGTATAAAATGGTACATTCATACCTCACTCTTTCTCCAGAGGACCCTTCACCATTGCATTTATATCCTTTCGTTTCCTTTTAACAAAGATTTACTGTTTAATTAAAAGCAAGTGCTGACTTCTTTATGGTTTCCTTCTTGCACACTTTCAAATTAAAGTTAATTTGCATGAAATGTGGTTCTCTTGTTTTTTTCGTTTATCCATCTCAGCATAAAGGACATTCTTTATTTCATTTTATAATTGGCTCCCAAAAAACCATTCCATTATACAAATTGAAAATTCCCTTGCGTACAATCAGAGAATAGATAGAGTTCACCTTTTGCATAGTATGACAATAATTCAATGCACATCATTGCACACATTTGATTCAATTATAAGAAACCAAATGCACACCATTTGAAGGTATTGATGTCAGAAGCCATTTCGTTTATTTCTGATTTTTTTTAGGTCAGCAACTTTCACTGATTGAGCTTGCGAGATAGAAAACGTTGAGCCGACTACCTGCGGTGCAATTGTCATAAGAGCATATGCTCTTCTCCTACTCAACCGCCAGGAGTTGAAATAGTTTAATTTTTTTTCTTCAAAAACTTTTATGAAAGTTAAATGACACCTTAGTGGTTGTGGCGACAATATGTGCTGTGTATACGTAATTTTTTAATCAGAAAGGAGTTTGAAGTTTGAATGAGTTAAGGACTAAGAGTATTTTACCCACCCTGCATACTGGTAGCAAAATGGAGCTATTTCCTCTCTCAAAGATTGTAAGTCGCGCAGACGTTGCTGAGGTCATTTAGATAGTTGAAGAGGTAGGTAGTCATCTGGTGTACCTTTTGTAATTTTGTCCAGTTGAGGACACGTGCAAAGGAAGTGCTGAATGGTGTCCTCTTCTTTTTCATCTCTACCCTATCGATGCATGTAGGAAAGGCCCAATCTTTAGGCATGTCTTCCTGCAGCACTGTGTCTGGTAAGAGTGTTTGCTATATTGGAGCGGCGGCTTCCTCTCTTTTGTTTTGGGAGTCCGGTGAACCTGGACTTTCTCTGTATAGGCTACACCTCCATTTCTTTAACGAGGAGAGCCTACAATTCGATATACGGAAACTGATCACATGAGTCCGATGTTAACATTCGAAAGAAAATTCAATAGAAGAATTCCTGCTTTCTATATCGACGGATCTTGGTACGCGAGCCGGAGCTTATTGTGAAGGCCTAGCAACAAACCACTCCTTTAGAATAAACAGTGCGAATTCACAGTTATTACACAGGCTGCTTATCACACAGGCTGCTGAAACAGTTGTCTAACAGACCACCAGGCAGCCATTAAGGCTCTGGATCTGGACTCTCGTGTAATTAGTTCGACGCTTTCAGGATCTGATTTCAGTGACCCTCAGCTGGGTAACAGGTCATATGGATATAGAAGTCATATCCTGCTGAAAAGCTTGCTAGGAAAAGGTCAACGCTGCCTTTGTACTCCTTTCGTACTAGTCCCAATCAGTTCCTTACGGAACAAGATAGTAGATGATGCCATGGGTCAAGCAAACAGACGTAGGGTTCTTCTGGAGACCTACTTAATGGCCAGATTGCCATTGCTCGCCTTTACCAAGAGTTGCAGTTGTAGGCACGAGGACTATGTCGAATCTATTTGTCACCTGTTGCGTAACTGCCCTGTCCTATCCTTCAGAAGAATGAGTGCTCTTGGGTGTCATTTCTTCTTGAAGCTAGAGGACTTAGCAACGTCGCGCTGATGGACTTTCTGAAATTCGCATGACCATCTGGGTAGTTCTTATAGCGGACTTTCCCAGAATTTCTAGGGCTAAATGATTGGGGAAAATGGACGCGATTTGTTGGTCTAAGCAGTGACTTTCTTGGCAGAAGGGACCCGTCTACCTATTAAACGGACGCGATTCTTCACTGGCAGCTCTTCCCTTTATACTTTCAAGCATTTGACTACTCTGCATCGAGAACTCTATTCCTGGGCTTTCTACGCAGGGCCTTCCCTACATCTATGTGTGTAGCACCCCAAGCAACCCCTTCAAATAATAGAAATTTCTTGTTGGCATTATTTTATTCCAATTAGATTCCATCGCAGCATCCTTTTCTATGGCAAAGCACAACCAACCATTGTGTATAGTATTTTATTCTCTGTTTAATTTAAAATTTCCCAACCCAAACAATAGACCAAAATTTTCAAAGCATTTCCTACTAACCGAATGAAAACAGTGTTCGCTTAAACAAACCCTCGCCTCATCACAAGGATGTAAGGATGAAGCTTATTTTTGGAAAAATACGGGGCAAATAATTTTTGTTTCCCTTATTCCAAGTTTGTTTGATATTTCATTCACAGGTAGGAAATGGTGGGAGTTTATTTCCTCTTTTGTCCCTTCAACAACGACTCATTTGGTGTACCATGGAGTATTTAATTGCTATGCAAATTGAGTCTATTGTATCCTGTTTTAAAATGTTCCTTAATAACGTCAAACATTGAAATCAATAAATGTACAAGGATGACAAAAATATGTCACTTATTTTGCTAATAAAAAATTCCAACCGAAACCACATACATGCACAGAGTTGGCAAGAAAACAAATTGAATACGTGGCATCGTGATACAACAGCAAAAGGAGTAGCAGCAGCAGCAGCAGCAGCAGCAAGAGCTCGCCTTCTGCATAGGAAGGATAACTTTTTCGCGGCGTATGCAAATTAAATTCAAAGGAAACTGTCACTTCCAGTGCGCTTTCACTTGATTGTCATATAAAAGGAGGAATTTCCAAACAAAGTGCATATTTCCTGGAAGATGCCACCGCCAAACGCAAGAAACATGAGCTGCAAGGACAATGGCTGCCTATTTATTGCATATTTTGTGGTTGACTGTATCCATGACTGTGTATTGATTTTTTTTTTCTTTCGAAAAATTGGAAGGATATTATGTGTCAAAGGATTTTTTCTTCATAAAAGAATGGGCTCTCAATATTTCCTCTCCGTGGTTGGTGTCCAAATTAGTGAAGGGTATTGAAGGTTTTATTTGATTGTAATTCACAGTAATTTTTTTCCACATCAAGGAGTGTCTGAGTGAAAATTGAAGAAGGACATGATCTTCCTCTCACAAAAGAAGACAATTTAGAAGTAGTTAAGGATATATACGCTTATATGTATATGTTGGAGCAAAGATTAAGATATAATTCTCCGGCAACACTTACATTCCGTTGGAATATTTTATACGCCATTTGGAAACTTTCTCCTATTTAAATGCTCCCCAATGCCTAATTGAAGCTAAGAAAAAAAAAATAAATAAACACAGACCTTTACTTAATGAAACAACCAGAGCAGCATCAAAAGTCATCAGCAGGACCAACAGCAGGAGCAGCAGCAGCAGCAAACATCTGAACCAGAAGAAGAAGGATATTTTAATTTTTCTTCTACTTAACCTTCGCCCAAGAGAATAGATGATAGTGAGAGCCATCATTAATTGGGGCTGGTCGACATTTCACTAGAAGATACCCATTTCCCTCGTCCAGCTCCTCATCAACAAGTCATCAATCCAGGACCAGATAGAGCTTAGTCTAGGCAATCTTCTGCACCTCACCATTTGCATGTCATTCAAATGCAAACATTCCCTCTACACAATGAAGGAGGAGAGGTCAATTCAATTTAATGAAAGGAATCTTAAGTGTCTTGCTGCAAATATGGATGGGGCCAGAAGAGGATGCAACAATATGAACAGCCATTAAGAAGGATTTTTTTTTTGTTGCTTCGTCGTCCTTAATTTTGTAGTTGTGTCTCTTGTGTGGTTGTTGTGGGGAAGGATTTTTAAACTTCAAATCCGAGGAGTTATTTTTGTTTGCTTTTTAAATATGTATGTTAAGTTGTTGAAGGATATAGAAGGGTAAATTATGCAAATATATCATGAGAATATTTAACGTTTGTAGGCATTCATTTGATGGAGCCTAAAGACCTGCCATACAAATGGAGATAAGTGGAAAAGGGGTAATGAAATAGGTCAAGAGCTTTCTATCTGGAGAAGTATGCCCAGGAGGCACAGGATGAGCAAATGAATGGAACTATAAATATTTTTATTAATTTCCAGCAGAGTGCCAAAAAATACTGTGAATTATAAATGAAGACCAACTTCACGTACAATTCTTCCCCGTACATGGAGAATAAATATTGACCCTACCAGAATGCCACCAAACGGTAACACATCGAAGCGACCTTGGATTTACAGGGGTTGATTTTTATTTCAAACGAAATCCCCTTCGAGGGAGATAGCCAGGGAAAGAGAGAGATATAATATGCCCAAGTTCGTGGATGAGCCAAAAAAGAATGACAGTACATTCTGGTCGATCTATTTGGGGGAACTAACATACAGAGAACAACAGAGGTATCAGTGTGCATCCCTGACGTAATCCACTTTGCATTTCAAAGAAACTTTCTGAGATTTCTCTTCTGCACAAGTTAGGCATCCTTTTTTCAGGGATTTGATTGTTGTTTCTATTCTTTTCGCCCAATGTGAATACGGAACAGTCATTCAAATTGCTTAAAACTGCAACGCCATCTTCCATCCAATTAGTAAACTGTTCCTTATTCAAAATCAAAAGGTTGATGTCTAAACTCTTAACTGGGTATTGTTTGGTGTCTTGACTAATGAGTATATTTCATGTGATATCGGGCCGTAGAAGTGACCTCTAGTGACAACAAGATAATTCTGTCGCAAATGGAACCCAAGGGAACTACTGACGCTAAACAAACGTCTAAATAGGTCACTACCTGCTCACGGCCTAGTAAAATAAAATAAGAACACAAGCATACAACACGTTTTGTTAGCGGATGCGCAAACCTTAGCAGAAGCATTTACTCGAATTTGAGAGGAGTACTTGGACGGTTTTGCAGATAGCGAAGAACTATCAAAAGCCAGTGAGATCAGATGAGGACCTAATGAGGCCCTAAGGTCCTATTTTAGGCAAGGATTTTTGCAGCGCCCTGAGGTACCCCAAATTCATTTGCAGTTTATATTGCAAAGAATTCATTCTGCAAAAAAATGTTGGGAACAATTTCAATAAGGGTGATAGGAATTATGTTGTCCAGTGTCGAAAGCCTTGATGTCAAACAGAACTAAGTCTTTGGAAAAGTTTCTGGATATTTACTCACTAAAAATCGATGATCATTGTTTACACTATGACTATGTACACCCAAATCCAACCTAAACTAGCTTTGGATTTTTCCAAATATTCCATAGAAGATATGATAATTTAAAAAAAAAATACGAATCCCAAGTCTTAGGAAGAAATAATCGTTTTAAGCTGAATATTAAAGCCTTATTGACCGATGTTTCCCTGCTTAGAGTATCCTCTTGCCAGAGGCAATTACTGAAAATTGCTTTCAATTTGCATATTCTAATGAAGCCGTTAAGCGCTAAACAATGTTTTACTATGGTTTGCATTAATAACTTCCCTTTTGTTTATGGGTGGGAATGGCGTGCCTGCTGTTTACAAACAACTCTAGCAGCAAGGTCGTCAGCATAATCAAAAAGGGGAAATTTTTGTATTTAATTTTTTCTTCTCGATTTCATTTAATAGAATTTCTTTAAACAATAGGCAAGAAAGTAACCAGCTGATGGGTTATCGTTTTTTTTATTTCTCCAGACAAATGTGGCGAGCATTTTAAAATTAAATTCAATTTTTCAGATGGAGCCCTTAAAATTGTTACTATATGTAGATTGCAACATCAAGTCAAGTCCTACTTTTCAGTGAATTGATTCATAAGGATCTCATCCTTAATGGAGGTTGTGGTGTGAATTAGGGCGTTTCTTTCCTCAGATGTCGCTAATACTCGAAACTGATGAAAATGTTTTTTATTTCGACCACCAATTTGCGCTTTAGCTGTTGTATAAACAGTTCTGTCTTGTTATATTGAAAAGACAAGACAGTCATAGATGCTGTGCTTCGCAATGTCATCTGGCATTGCAGATTGAAGTATCACTTCAGTCAATGGGTTTTCTACAGTCTTTTCTGATGAGACAGCACAAAAACCGCTACAAAGTCTCAGTCGTCAATGGAAGCTCTAGCCGGAGAAGCAGAAAGATACAACGCAACTCTTCTTCTGATAAGATCCCAGTGTGACCCGGAACCCAGCCAAGAGTCAGAGAGTTCAATCTTGCGTTCGAGCTCGATCATTTCTTAAATTCACGAACTATGTTGGAAGTCCATCTAATATTGTTTCCAGGAAGACTTAAGAGTCAAGACTCTTGGCCAGTTCTAGAGTCCGTGTAAGTCTGTGTAAGTGCGACAGCATTCCATCCTAGCCTCTGATCTTGGCCCTAGGAAAGTCGACTTTATATTTACGCCGCAAGAAAAATTCTGGTGTCCTTGCATTCGACGGCTTATCTATGATATGAGACCTAAGACACCGCCTAAGTTCTTTAGTGTGGATGATACTAGAAGCCACTCACTCTAAGACGATGAATTGCTAGTACTTTTAGATATTTCGCTTAATTTAAGAGTTGGGATATTGATGCCATCTTGTACTGAAGGAGTCAGATAGGTCTTGATCCTTCTTCTCATAAAGAGAACAACATCGGGTTTAAGAGGGTTGACAAATAGTTTCTAAGCTTAAACAGACAGAAAATACAATTGTTACCATACCGACGGCTGGATCCGAATTACTTGTAGTCCTTATTGCGTTGAGTCTATCAACGGACGATAAATACTTTTCTGGTTTCTTCGTCGTGTGGTCAATTAGACAGATTCTGTGTTTTAGTCCGCGAAACTCGAGGCTTTTGAATACCTGCCCACTCCTCATAGCTGACTGTCTTTACCTCATAAATTTGCCACTGGTAACAAGGTGGATGCCTCAGCACAACCAAATATTTCAAAACCTTGTGGCTACTTTAGTCGTATAACTCCATCATACCTGCTGTTCTACAAGAGGTCCTCATACCTATCCTTGTGGTACCCCCATTTAGAACTTCGTCATTTGTTTCGTACGTCAGTTTCCTTTTAAATAAGATAGCTTGTTGTAACTAGCTCCCACAAGTAGTAAGGTGTCAAGTTCTCTTCTTGGGGTGTGGCCACAAGTTCATCGGAATGAAAGTTATGTCGGACGAGACAGATAGATATAAAGTGAGAAGAAATGAGAGCTTTCGTTCTTTGATAAAGCCTTTTTCTGTGTGTAGTATAGTTTATACTGTACTTCTAGAAAATTTTACTCCAAAGGCATATCCTTTTAACCTTTGACAGGAAACAGTGATTACAAATGTGTAAATCCAGTTCAAAATTCTAACTTCGAACATTAATTGTTTTCATAAAATCCATTTTGTTTATATTTTGAAGCGCAATTCCATGAAAACAAAAAAATTCAACTAAAAGCTACACATGATGGTCAGTGTAATAAATTTCAGTTAATCTAGTTTGGTTGTGTTTATGTGGCAATTATTAGTGCAGAGTTGCCTTCAACTAAATAAAACTGTGTATTGTTCGACAGGATTTGGCCGAGAGAATTAATGCAAATGGACTGCAAATAACAAATAGACTTGTGACCTACAACCTCAACAATCGCTTACAAAATAAACCGCGGTTTGAAAATTATGTCCGGCGGTTATGCTGTGTGACGTAAATACAAATACAGACAATGTAAATTGATTCTGAATTTTGAATTATAATTCTAAATGCAACTATTGCCTTTGTAATAAAAAAAAAAACCCTCCCAATTGACTGACAATACAGACGACATAATCCGCGTTACGCATGCAAAGAGTGTCCTTAAGGTCTCCCTTTTTTTTCCTTAAGAATCGAGATTGTCGTCTGTGTCTCATATCTGATGAGCCATCACTTGAGGTAGGTTGAATATAAACGATTTTCGCATGAAATATGCAAATAATGTCGTCACAAGTTTGGATTTTTCTTTCTTGCGACAGTCTGCAGTAGGATATGTATCTATAGCTCAGTATCTCTGATTAGAAAGCGTTTTCTTCCGGATAAAAGTTTTTGGCTGAAAAGTTTTCAAGTGATATGCTTTTAAAACTTTTGTTTTGCCTTTGAGTTTTATTTGTTTTTTTGTTTTTTGTTGAAGTTAATTAGTTGAATCATCAAGTCTTGAGATTGTTTAACTTTTGGTCGTACGTGACAGCAGGAATATATTCGTATTGAGAGTCTATATTCATTGTTCTTTAACAAATGGATATGAACGTGTAGCTTCGTTGTTTTGAAAAGAAATCCTTTCGTAGACGAATGGCGTCAACAATAGATTTTATGTAATCAATGTGAGGGAATGGTGATGTTCCCTTTGACTGGTAGAACAATAATGAATTTGTATAGACGAATGAAGCAAACTTAGCACAATAGTCAGACAAAGGATATGATATTGTATTGAACAACAGTAGTAGTGGTTGTCGTTGTTGGAAGGAAATGTGATCGACTAGGACTTTGGATGTAATTATGATTGCGGCAGTGATTACGTCTTAGTCTGTGGCTTTGACTATAGCTATAGTTATGGCTGTGGTTATGACAAGGATTACGACTAGGGCTATAACAATGACTAAGACTAAGGGTGCGATGATGATGATGATGACGACAACGACAACGACAACGACAACGACAACGACAACGACAACGACAACGACAACGACAACGACAACGACAACGACAACGACAACGACAACGACAACGACAACGACAACGACAACGACAACGACAACGACAACGACAACGACAACGACAACGACAACGACAACGACAACGACAACGACAACGACAACGACAACGACAACGACAACGACAACGACAACGACAACGACAACGACAACGACAACGACAACGACAACGACAACGACAACGACAACGACAACGACAACGACAACGACAACGGACTAGAACTACGAGTACGGAAACGATTTCGGTAGGAAGAAGGTTAGCTCAAATTTGATTTAATGATATGATGGTTGCTAGTCTAGACCATTAGATCTATATAAACTTTCAACAAACTTTAATCATTCTACCATCGATTCACATTCGCATTCTCAAAAGTATACATGCATCTTATTAAAAACATTTCCAAAGAACAATATTTACAAATTAGATACGCGCCTTTCATTCACTTGCCATAAGTCAAAACCCTTACCATTCCACGTTTTCCTATCAGCATACTCTTCAAAAAATTGGTTCATTAAACACGTTCTGTCTCTATCTGTCTCTATTTGAACAGTACGTACGAAAACAGAAAAAAAAACGGTGAAAAGTAAGTAGGTACATAAATCTCATATAATGGCATGAACACAACAAAAGTATCTCAAGTAGTATCTGAAGCGTAGCAGTGCATTCAGCAGACATTTATCAAACAAACCCGTTCTCTAATTTTGAAAAAAAAAAAAACACCCTCGCAAGCTCAACAAATAACTCAATTGCAGATACAAATTTTAAAAGTAAACTTCATTAAGCGACGTGAAGATACCTTAATAAGTTGTTTATCTACGAGTACGACGGATAAGGTCGCGAACCTGCTACAAAAAAAAAAAAAACACACACACATTTGACACCTAAAAAAGGAGTCTTGAAAGAAAAAAAAAACCGCACACACAAACAGGTAAATGTACCGAAAAGGAAAATAAAGAGCACTCCTGAATGTGATTTATTATTTTCCTGTTGATGCGGTGAGGTGGTAAAATTAAATCGAACAAATAAGGAGGACCTACTCTCATGCACACGTAAAAGGAATTCGATACAAAATGATGTGTAATTCCATTAAATTTACAGCCAGAGTGTAATTGATATTTATTGAAGCATACAATTGCGTTTGTAAAATAAATCAAATCAATATTATTTGATTGGTATTCAATTGGGTTTTTTTTTCCTCTCTCTTAAGGATATTGTAACCTCATCCACGCACTTAACCTAAATTAGATGGAAGAACATTTAAAAAGGCTTCAATTTATTTTGTTTTCTCCAAAAAAAATGAGTGCGAGTATGATTTCGAGTACGAGTATGACTACGAGTACGAGTATGACTACGAGTACAAGTATGACTACGAGTACAAGTATGACTACGAGTACGAGTATGACTACGAGTACAAGTATGACTACGAGAATGATTACGACTACGAATACTTCGTTCTACTATACACAAAAAAAACCTACTTATTTACGTCCTGAGTACATCCCCCTCTCAAAGAGCCCAACTAAAAAGGGCATTCTTTTGCTGTTCAGACCTTATTGCAACCATTAATTCTCATCTCATATACACAAATATAAATCGCACCAATATGTGTCAGTCATTCTTTTCAATCCTGAATTCAAATATATTTTATCATGCCACATGGGCTCAATGCTTAACTCCCATCGCTTACGATTTATTTGGTCTACATTGCCACCCAATGTAGCAGACAATAATTCTGTCTGTCTGTCTAGGTGCTCTTTTTTGGTTAAAGGCTTATGGCATAATCCTATTAAATTGTATTTTATTTTGATTGTCTGGTCAATCGCTTCAAACACTCTTTTGGAACAGTATAACCTTTTTTTTTTTTGTAGAGATGTTATGCTCCAGTTTCATTTCATAAATCAGCTTATCATTCAGTACAAATGAATGAGTATATTTTGAAATGTAATTCAAATAAGCTTTTTATCTCACAAAAAGAGAGAGTTTCTATTTATTTTTAATTTTATTTATCCTTTTTGCTGAAGCCAAGGTTTAAGCAAATATTTTTAGACTAAACAAATAAACCGAGAATTAGGATTGGGATTTTTTTAGGAAAGAATTCCTAATTCACGTTTTCACTATAGTTTCATTAATGATCGATAATTCACAACTCAGTTGAAACCAGTTGGAAATGGTCAACATATTCGGTGTATCGCCAACATATTTCCAGTAGATATCGGCAAAATTTTCTGACGTAGATTCACCTATTCACATCTTAGTTAATCGCAGTGGAGCTAACGAAAATTCACAACTCAGTTGAAACCTACTGCGAATGGAAAATACTAGTTTATTCGGTGTACCACTAGTAAACTTGTAAAAGTGACTTATTCACGTTTTAGCGAATCGCAGTTATGTTATACCAGTGAAGAAGAATTCCCAACTGTGGTGAACTTCTTTTATTTAGTTTAGTCAACTTCTTCGTCAGCCATTAATGGAATTTAGACCTGTCTGACTGATTTGTCATGTCCTGCACACATTTCGAGTTCGACTCAATTGAGTGCGAACGATGTTCAATCGCTGACACTGTACCTTAGCAGGGTGGATGAATATCTTCTTAAATTCCAATTCTCAAATAAGTATAATCCCAACTAAAGCTTAAAAACTATTACATTTTGAGTTCATAAAAATCCTTCTCTGCTTCTCACAAAGTTCCTTTCAAGAGAGCTTAGCATCGCAAGTCCTTTAATCAATACAACACACATAAATGAACACTTCCAAGACCAAAAGGTACTTATCTACCTTAATTGCATACTATTCAATGCCAAAGAGTTTGTTGTACCGAATTAAAGCATCCTTTTCAGTGTATCTAAATACCTCTTTTGAATGGAGGACGATTCCCTAAGCTCTGGAAGGATTAAAGTTTATATACACGCAATAATTTAAATGTATCTCTTCTCAGTCATTTGTCCTTTCTCTCTTCGGAGAGAGAATACATAAATGTAGCTAATATTTGGGTTTCTCTGGATAACAGATTGATTTTTACGTTGAATTTAAGATAATCTATCCTGGAACCACATTCAGGTTCAGTTGAAATTCCTCACCATATTCTCACCGAAATCGTACAACTTTACGGATTTCAATTATAGAATCTCAATTAATCAAGTTGATTGCAACGCAAAGGAACGTAAATTTCCTTCTTGATGCTCAATAAGGATTTGCTTTGCTAATGTACCGAGAATTCCTCAATGTGGAATTAGTTAATTTATTTGTTTATGGGTTTGATGTGATTTGTGACCTATTTGGTCCACTTGAAGGGATATAATGATTTGGTTGTGTTCAAACGAACTGTTTGACCTTCTTGAGACTCAATACTTCAATCAAGTTCTCTTCTTCGACTTGTGATATTCACAAAAAGCATTAAGTCCCTGATAGTACTTTTTTTTTTTCAAAATGAAACTGGAAGCTGCTAATTTCACTTCATTGCCTTTAAATCGCTCTGATTACAAATTCCCCATTCACGACTCATAAAAAGGACCCTCGAACAAAGGTTTCATTACACAGTAATTGAATTCTAAGCTAAGGATTTTTCGACAAGTCTGTTATCGAATCGCACATTCATTCGCAACACATCTCCTTGCTTGTCATTCGATAATAGTCAGCAATTCAGGTTCACATTGGTAAGTGCAAGGGAAATTAATTATCCAAACAGAGAAGCAATTCCGTTTGTACAGCCGCCTCAGGCAGAAGCCGAGCGTCGTGAACTAAAATATACATTCACATAATTTCCACCAGGAAACCTAATTAATTTCAAATAGTCCTTCGCTGTAGTGCAGCTGCTGTCAAACCCTAGTGCTTCATTTTTTCGCTATTGGGTAATTTTTCATGGCTAAATGGATGCTTTGATTTTCTCTTAATTTGGAAGTTAATTACGTTTCCGTAGTCGAAAGATGAAGTATCAGTTTATCCTGCCAGAGGTGGATGAAGAAGAAGGACACAAGAACGATGATGATGACAGTCTAAAATGTTAAATTCATTATTCATTCTTATCGAAGGCAAACTCTGGCGAGACACGGGTGGAAGTGGAATGAACCTTTAATGTCCTATGGTTAGATAAAAGCCGGAAGAGAGATTAAGAATTTATGCCATTTTGTGAGCTTGGTTGTGGTGAATATAGGAAAAGAATGAAGGACCATAAACAAGTTATATATCTTATGTTCTGCACTGTTTTAGAATTGAAAGATGGTTTGTAGGCAATTCACACAGAAACAGCTTGACAATGTCAACAGTTCTACCTGAAACAAGTTGAACACAGCCCTAAACACTAGCTCCGACCATAGACAAACTTATATAGACAGTCGTCTTTGCCCGTGCTTAGGCGGTTTCCTCTCTGTGAAAAAATATAAACGAACATGTAAACAAGACGTAACTATAAATATTTCATGGTGTTTCTTTTATTTCCTTTTGTAATCCACATTTTCAGCAGACTGTCAATCAATTAACAGAATTACACCACAAAATGTCTGCGCCCGTGGAACCCACCACCAAACAAGAATGTGTGCGTGAGCTCCCATATGATTCTGCCGGAAACGTCAGAATACATTCAAAATGGTTGGCGCAGCCAAATGTCAAATAGATCGAAGATGACTGGCGATACTAGTTTGTCTATAATGACAGTTGTACGCACAAGCGAGTCCCCCAAAACTGCATGTAAGTGCACTTTTAGATAGGGAGACTCCGAATCAAGACTCTCAAAAGTGAAAGAGAGATAGATGAGAAGTAAAGAAATTTGAAAGATTTTTTCGTATTCTCCCTTACCTCGTTCGTAATTTCGTTCATTTGCTTTATTTGCTTTATGCTCTCGACGTTGAGTTTGTTTCGTGCAGGACTGCACTTGTATGTAGAGGTCCCAATTTATTTTGCTGCAATGTCAAAATATTATTATTGACATCTTTGGGTGGAACAAAACTGTCGAACGACCCGAAGTTGGCTGTTTAAAGTCCAAATAACAATGTGCATTGACAGGCTTTTCTCGGAGTTTACGGTAACTTCTGTCATGAGTCTCTCAGTGATATGTCTGTATCAGGAATTAAGTATTCTTTGCTCAAATTTCAAATGTATACATACATTTTAAGCAGAAAGAAGAGTAGAAATCTACTTCCTACTACTAAATACAATACAATAAAATACAATTTGTATTAAAAAACTTTGTACTCAAAATAAACACACAATACAAAAACTAACCTTATTACTTGAAATCGAACAGGTCGAGAACTGTGTTATGACAGCTAACAACTTACAGCTGTCAAACACTCGAGAAAATAGAGATTAGCTCGTAACCGTTTTTTTACTTACGTTTCGCTATCTTCTTCGTTGATACATACGAGTAATCTTATCTTTCAAACGATTGATTGTCATTCGATTTTACCAGCACCCGAGTTAACACTGTTAACAATCATTGTTCGGCGATTTTGTTAAAAATTTTTTTTTTCTTAAAATGAGTTTAAAAGGTGAGTGCTTTCTATAGATTATTTATATTCATCGGTAAAATATTCTTTTTAGAGCACTTTGTCAACAAAAACCATGCTGCAAATCTGGTTAGTCAATTTAGATTTCTTTATGAACACAAAAATGATTCGGACTTTACAATAATTGCTCAGTGCGACGGATCAAGAATAAAGGCACATCGGGCTGTTCTCTCCATATCCAGCGGATATTTTTTCAATCTATTCTCCAGACGGCGTTATAGCAAAGCGAAAATAGAACTTCCAAATTTCAAAGGAGAGACCTTACAAAAGGTCGTTGAGTTTATGTATATTGGTTCTATTGACCTTAATATTGAAAATGTCAGAAGGGTATTGGCAGCAGCTTCGTATTTAGAAAACATCGAGCTGGAAAAAGCATGCTGTGATCTTATAAAAAATCCGAAAAATTATTTGGAAATTGCATCAAATGAAAGGTCCGAAACGTTGCGCCATGAAGCCTTAAATATTGCCTATCAGAACTTGGACATACTTTGCACTTCTGAGCAGTTCCATCGCCTACATAAAGATGAATTATGTGAATTTTTATGTGGTTATAAGCAAGCTAATCCAAATCATGGAGTGATGTTCTATTCTCTGCTGCAATGGTATCATTACGATAAAAGCAATCGAAGGGATTTAATGTCCTATCTTGTTCACAGTTTTATTCAATTTGATTTACTGGAGGATATGCCTCTTGTACTTGAATGGAATCTAGAGTCCAGTAAGCATATTGAATTAAAGAAACTTTTTGTTTTAACTCATAGTTCGGACATGATGAGGGTCCAATCTTACAATCAATTTACAAACAAGTGGACATTGGAACCTTGCCCTGTGCCACCCATCCGTGTATCTGACTATAGTCTACTTTTATATAAAAAACAGATTTTCATGTGCGGAGGCGAGACACTTAAAAACAAGAAATTAAGTGATAGAGTTATATATCTAGACTTGGAGTCCATGAAGTGGCATGAATTACCTCGAATGAATCAAGCACGTTCACACGATGCAATGTTTATTCGACAAGGTCATTTATATGTGGTCGGTGATTCATATATAGATATGGTTCCACTTTCAATCGAAAGATATGATTTCAGTAAAAAAAAATGGGAATATATTGGACCTTCACGTACATCTTTCGCGTTATCTGAAATGTCTAGAGCTGCTATCCTCAATAATTCGTTATACGTACCGGAACGCTCAGGCTACCTACATATATTCGACTTCACTACAAACAAATGGGTTGAAAGTTCTAACTCTCTTCTTAGCTGTGGGTTCAATGATATAACGGTATTAAATGGATGTTTATACTTGGCTGGCGGAATGGCGAAGACTGACAAAAAAACAGTAATAGTTGAATTCAATCCCAAAAGTAATAGATGGACACATTTGCTTGACTTTAAAAACAGTAAAATTATTAGATGCACTGCTTTCAATAATCGAATAGTAGTTCTTACGGAGAAAAACTGTAAGGCCTATGATCCAAAGACGAAAATATTGGAAGACATTTCGAGGGATTCTTTGTATTTGAATTGGGATGACCATGGGCATATTCTATGTACTGATGAGGTGGATTATCACACTTATTGATTAAGTCTAAAATGGACTACTAGATGCAATATTGTAGCATTTTCATATGATAAATAAAGATAATAACTATATTTAAATACGTTTTATATTTAGGAGCATTATTTTGAATATGATTAAAAATCTTCCAGAACCAAGTAATAGACGAACTAAATGGACAGACATATCTGACATTTCATAAAAATGGCGGCGGCGTTTAAATCTTCCTAATCCTGAACGATCGTAACTAGTTAAGTTCAAATCAGACCTTTTTATAGCAACGATGCAAAGGTGCCTTGACGGGGGGATTCTTTCTAAGCCATGGAGTTCCGCAGGGGTCTGTCCTAGAATCGCTTCTGTGGATTATTATAAGCGAGGGTGTTTTGCCACCTCAAGAATGATCAGTTTCGCTGACGATATCGCTGTGGTGATTGAGGCTAAGCAAATCCATTTAACAGCTAATTTTCGTTTCAATAATTTGGAACACAATCGTTTGATGATGATGTGTTCAATTCTCTTTCGATTCTCATCTGTCAGTTTTGTTTTCAATGGTTGTTGCCATTTTACTGAGAGGACGTTTTGACTGACAACATTTTTTCAGTAATTAAATTTGAATGATTGCTTTAACTTGCCCCTAATGGAAGGTTAAAGCCACAGGAGTCCGAGGCTACTAGGTTTATGGAAATGACCCTCAGCTTTGCCGTACCTTCCG
Organism: Chalcosyrphus nemorum; assembly: GCA_949716465.1. Classification (NCBI taxonomy): domain Eukaryota; kingdom Metazoa; phylum Arthropoda; class Insecta; order Diptera; family Syrphidae; genus Chalcosyrphus; species Chalcosyrphus nemorum. Next base: position 56,717,161 of record OX454334.1, on the reverse strand, counting down.
TCTTGACTCTTCTGTGCCATGTTCTCGTAGGACCATCGCATACCGTGCCTTCCTGTGCTCCACTCTTTTAAGCGTTTGTCTAACGTGTTGAAGGTTGATGACTTTTGTGATCTGTTTCGCTCTCCACATTTGCTGTCACTTGGTGAAGTTTCGATTATTTTTCTGTGAGACAGAAGGCACAAAACAAAAAAAAAACAATATTGCCGAAAGTATGCAGCCTTGTCGAACCCCACCTTGGACTAGATCTTGGCCCTATATTGGCGCCTTATGGCGTAGTATTTGATTTGCTTATTTAAGAAACCGAAGATGTGGAATACATTTCCAAATAGATGCCTTCGAAACTCCATTTGTTGACATTTTGCCATCAAATCCATTGTATGCATTTAAGTGAAATTGATGTATTTTGTCTTCTCATATCGATTAAATTGCACACAAAAGCAACAATATAACAGCCATTAATTCTCTACTTAATTGGGTCAACATACTCTGTTCAAATAACACGAATGTGCTTTCAAATATTGCCACAGGAATTAATTAGCATACTCGACACTATCACTGTAGAGTGATTACCCATATGCAATTGCATCTGGCATCGTAATTGTTATGCATTAAGATGAGGCAAATGATGCGGTGAATTAATTCTTGAGGTTGGCAAATCCCATTAGATACAGTCAAAATCGCTTATAACGATCAAATACTTCAGTCGCTTGATGGTCGTTATAACCGACTTTGACTGTTTGTTTACAAGTCTATTGAAAAATAAACTGTAATCTTGTAAATACATTATGTATCTTTCTCCTTTAGAATGATGATACATTTCAATGGAAAATTATAAACTCAAACATGTCCTCATACACAAGTGGTAAGAGGAATTAAATCCTTTCCTTTGCCCAGGTAATGTTCAATTCAATAGAAACTCCAGTCTTCTTTCAAAAGAAAGTCTACTTAATCCCAACTCAGCTAAATTGCCTAAACTATAGAAAATTGTATCTGAAATATGAAGAGGAAGTTTCGTTTTATTATTATATAGGTACTTTGAAGTGTGGTGCGTATCCGAGAGACTGAAATACACTTGAGTATAGTTTTGAAAGTATCTTAAGCTCTTAATACTTTTGCTGTTACGTATAAGTAAAAACGAAAAGAAAAACAAACTACTTATGGGATTTTGTGAAACTATTTTGTTGTTTTTCGAGTGAGTACTTGGGTGAAGAGAGAGTTTTTGTCTGTTCTTTCGTTGGTAATGCACTTTTCGTCGAATTATGGGTTGAGAATAGGACCAGTGTTGGCTTTTAAGTGAGTTAAATTAAAAGACCTGGAAGGAAGAAGAAACGAAGACTAATTGATGGGGCTACTTAGCTTATGAAATGGCCGTTTTGGTGACACTGAACATGGGGATTGTTTCAACGAAATTCTTTAGAAAGTTCTTTTTGATTGGTTGTTTTCAAAAATCCCCGATTAGCTTGGGTACCTTGGATTGGCCGAAGGATCTTCACTTACGATGAGCTAAGATAGCGTTATTTATCATACAGTGAACGTTCGAGGACCTCTTTGAATGTTTCACGATGAAGAATTCGTCCTGGCTCCCTGACTTAACCGGTCGACTCGAATTGGTCCACCACATTGGGAATAAGGACGATTATAGCGACACTTCTCTCATTGCCTCGGGATATTCCTTCCACTAATGTTGGGACGAACATATAACCATGATGAATCATGCTCAATGATTAATGCTGTCGCACTTACAAAGACACTAACTCTTGCTCCTTGAAGACTCAACTACACTCTGGCACTAGCCGATGCTTCTGTTGCAGCTGGAGCATTGGTGTCATACGATAGTTTTAGCCCAAAGTCAGCAAAGCTCCAGTGCGGCTCATACCAAAAACCACTTCGTCTAAGTCGGTGAATGTCTCATATTGTGCATCCATGACATGCATAAGTGACAAGAGATGGCGAACTCATTTACATGACAAAACTATTCCCCTCCTTAGGGCCCGGCATATATACGAAACACTAAACTCCATCCACCTAGTGCCGCTGGAGTTATTCCCTCGACGAAAAAGTTCAAATCCTCATTGCACTGCATCAGGTAATACTTCCCCTTTCTGGCAGATGATCCGTGATAGAATTTCATTTCCAAAAGTTATCCGCGATGATAAAGCCTGAAGGTGGCTCCGCCAAAAAAAAAAAAAAGATAACTTTTCTCATAAAAAACGGAAACTTTAAAACATTTTCACATAATATTTTCCTCTGCAAGGACTCACATTATATGACTCTGATAGCAGACATGTGACATTATAAATTCACCGAAAAATATTTTTAATCAAAATTTGTGTTTGTTTTTGTGTTGTGCAACTCAAAGGGGCTCACAGGGGTACTACCTGGGCCTCATTAATTTGAATTCTTTCGAATGTTTTCCCTTTTTTTCGTTGTATTACTACTTTGTCACCGATGTTCGAGTATGTCAAGCGGAACGATTTAATTGAGCTGCGCAAAGTGCAGCACTTGGTGGATACAAAATTTCAAATCTCGGGGGTAAAATTTGTTGTGCTTGTAATTAAGAAGGTTGCCAGTATATTTTTTTCGGCTCAAATGGCATGACAAGTGAACTGTGAAAATTGAAGGATTTGTTGCTTGTTGAAGGGATACCTATATGTGACATATTTTTGCCGTGTTTTCCTTTGACAATTTTCATCTCATTAATTCTCGAGGAACATCAACGAAGGGTTGATACATTTGAATTATAGATTCTTTGATCGTAAAGGTTTCAGTGGGAAGTCAAAGTGATAAGCCAGTCAACCAGGGGGCCTCAGAGATTTTTTTCTACTTAATTTGTTTTGCTATTTTGGATGTGTATCAACGTACTAGCACTTGTTATAGACTAAGAAGAGATAGAGGTGCTACCATGTCATTCTCGGACTTGGTCTGTATTTTATTTACCAGAAGCAAAATACTTTGAGCCAATTTGAATAAGGATACCACACAAGCCATTGTACGGTCGAAAGGGAGGTAGCTTGACTTGGTATTCCTGCCAATGATTGACTCAGCTAAATGAGTAAGGAGAACTAAGAATTTCCATTTCATACCATCTGTGGGTCCCGAGCACTACCCTTATCGAAGAAGCTCATCCTGGGAGAATAGAGCACTTCATTCAAAAATCAAATTCGTTTAAAGATCAACGGACTATTAGTTCATATGGTAACGCATTAAACATCACTTACTAGAACAAAAGGATCTCTCTGTAAGCATCCAGCCCTGCATAAGGCTTGAAGCAATGAAGTTTGCCACTAGAGAGGCGAACTTAAGGTGGAACTCCATGGAAACTTGGCCATGGACTATGGCCATCCCTCGGCAAAGCAAGGACCGAGAAACTTATGCGTAAGGACAGAAGATCCCTTTCCATTCTTGTGGGGATCTTCAAGGGGCATAACTCTCCGCGGTACCATATGAAGATATAGAGGACACCACACTCTTACCAATGGCCTGTACTCCAGTTTTCCAGACATAAATTCGTTTGGCAAATATTTCTTTCACAATCTGCAAGAGCTCTCTGGCGTTAATATTGACAAGATGCTGAACTTCACCTGATCATCACGTAGGTTTGTATATTCGGACAGTAGCTATTAGACAATGTTAGGGTTAAGAGGGTGAACCTTTCTTTCCCTATTTCCAAGCTCTTACCTGCTTTTTACCTTTTGCTTCTGCATGTCACAGAAGATTTTATAACATTTATTAGACAATCATTAGACCAACAGAAAGTTTATATTTTCCTTCAGACTGAATGGAACCGAATGTTGAACCCTTTCTTCTCCTACTGGCAAGCTTAACATAGAAGCTGTCTTTACAAGAACATCGACTTGGTTAGAAGAGTTCTAAGATACCTGGGTCATGTAGAGCAGATGGAGCCATCCAAAAACGTCTTCGAATCCACTCCGGACGGTCAGCGCAGAGGTAGGTTGCGCAAACAAGTGCAAGGAGCTGGCTCGTAGTCTGGAGCTGGAGTGTTTTGTTGGTTGAGGCTCGGGTCCACCCTGGACTGTAGCGCCAATTAAGTAAGCAAGTCGCAGGACTTGGCGGCTTTAAAAGAAAACAGTCCACAAGAGGTGAAAAAAGACCTCGATGGTGCACTAACTTTGGCATCGGCAATTCGATAGATATTGTCGTCGCTTATCAAGCAGGATCAATTCATTTTTTTTTTTTTTTTTAAACAAAGCTTCGACCTTAAAAATAAACTGACTGCCCATCTATATTTTGGAGAATGGGAACATCTCTATAGTCACCATCAAAACGAATATTTTCCTTGCGAAACCGACTTATCTCCTAGCCAATCATCACTTTAATTTCCACGGCACCGACCTCTTTAAACTTGTACATTAGATGTCAAGTCCTTATGCGCTTGAGTCCCTGAATTCAACCACAGTTCAGCTGAGATATAAAGTCCCAACTCCCTAAATCATAATCAAGACAGACAAAGAAAGAAACCAAATTGTTACGGACAAAAGGATGTCAAAAGGATAATACAATTGTACATTTCTGTAAAGGAAAAAACGAAAATCCGTTTTGTGCTACAATGCAAAGGACTTTATAATTCGATCTCGTCCAGGGATTCCCATTGACGTTAGTCTTTAACGAAGGGATTCGAGTAAATTCTTTTTTTTTTGGTTTTGCATAGTTACCACAGAAAGACCTTTTGTTCGCCTCATTAATTACCTTTGTCACATTCCATTGATTGATTTATTATACCTTCCCTTCCACCTGTGCTCTATGCACAAAAATTATCCTCAAATGTCCTTTGCTTTGTGTTGTCTTTACAAAAAAAGTAAACAATTTTTCCTTCGACTTACATAAATCACAAAGAAATTACCTTTCTCTGTTGTTTCAACGCGAAACAGAACGAATCGCATTAAAGGATAAATGCGTCAACAATTGCTATGATAAAGATGGGATTTTCATTTTCCAATCAATCTATTTCATGGGATTAAGCTTGTTTTTTTGTTTTCGTGTTTTTATCGACACGCTACCAAACAATAGTCTGTCTACTTGCTCCATTCCCTTGCCATTAAAAGGAGTCACATTTGTGATTTGTTGTTGTCAGGCCACAGGATGGGTTTTTGGCAAGAAGTAACTAAAAGTCCTTCACTGTGTGTATAGGGGTTCAGCCTGAGCTGTCATTTTTGACAGAAAAAGAAAAATGCAACCAAATTAGGGGTATGGCAACCCTAACAAGAGTCAGTGATCGAATTACTGCAATCGTTAACGAGTGAGTGAGTCGGACTCGTGTTGTTTCGCTAGACGACAATAGCTTTCGAATGGAATAGCACACTCGATGGCGAATGCTTGAATACGAGAGCGCTAACGTCAAATCCTTACATTTCGATGACGAGTTAGACGGTCCTTCAAAGCCTTTTGCACATCGCCAAAAACCAAAAGAATTCCCACCAATCGACTGACAATAGTTCAATGAAAAAAAAAAATGATTTATTCACAGAAACAGAGAGAATCCTTGTGTCCAGTTCGAAGGAACATAAAAAAATCGTTAATTTTTCAAAAGCCATTGAATGCCAACACACAGCAGCTTGGCTTCTCAGTATTCAATCTACTCCAAGCCACTGAACACAAAGCGAACAAAATTCTCCATCACAAATAGTTTTCCAGTACGTCAGGTCCTTTTTCGAATTTCCTTTTTTTTTTTTTGTCTTCCTTTGGTCCTCTTTCGATGTTGCTGTGAATCAAACCGCAGGTGTCATATCAGATTCGAGGGTGAAAATTCATCACCAATAAAGGCAAGTTTTGCATTTTTTCCTTTTTCGTCGAATAAAGGACTTTTTGTCCTTCTGGTGGTGGAGTGTTATTCGTTCTTTTCTTTTGAAACAGCTCAGTAGTTTTTTTCGGTAACTGTTTCTGGCGTATCGTGGTGAACTTTTATTAAAGTTTTCGTAGTCGATTTTCCAAAAACAAAAAGGGGACACTTTTGAAGACCTTTACGGCAAATTGATTTGCAATCGGTTTTTTAGTCAAATAACAGCCTCGGTTGTATGGCCGGATCGATGGCGATGGGCGTACCATAAAACAAGCCCCCGAAGGCAAGGTCCTGCACACGCAATTGAATCCTAATCCACTTATTGAACTTTACCTACACCTTTCACCGCATATAGTGTGGCTGCATTGCAGAGCCCATAAAATCGATTGCATTGTGTGCAAAATATATTGCGTAGTTACACTGAAAATCAATAAGGATATCCTGTCATAGTTCAATAAATCCCTGGCAACCATCCTCCTAGTCGATCGTTGCATAGCAACCGCTCTCTCTCCAGTCGAAAGGCAAAAATTGAAAATCTACATAAAACTGACTACGGCTACTGTATCACCATGTAGGTGACGGTGTTTGTGAGTGATTAAAAGCAATTATCCTAAATATCCTGCAAAAGTGTGTGTGAGAAAGAGGGATTTAAATTTAAATGCATGCAGAAAGGTGTTTCCAAAATATTTAGTTTGATGAAGGGATGTTTATCATGTGATATCTATTACAAGGACCTCCTATTCCCTCCCGCCCGTCAATTGTTTCTAATGGCTTTTATGGCCATTATCAGAGGGTGGACTATTCACACTTGTATGCGTATCCTGTGAACTGTTTGTGGGTGGTTTAGTATTTGATGTTGCCGAACCAGTGCTTCCGCAGAGTGTGTGGGTAAATTTTATGTGAATTTGTTTAGAATCTGAGGAAGGATTTTTTCCCAAGGACAACAAATATTTGTGTGGGTTGTTAATCCTTTTCTGCCGATTAGATTCAGTTGACTTTTAATCGATTTTAGGTGGAACTACTTGTGGTTAAATAGGTGCCACAAGGGAGAATGTTTTCCACTGTTTTCTTTGAGCAAAATCTGATAGCAGACAGGTGGGTGTGACCTTCGAAGGGAAAGCACTACTTCGTCAGATATTAAGTCGCTAATAGCAAGAGGTTGAATGGGAGATAAGAAACAAGTTTGGGCTCCAAGAGCTGCACTTGCTAGAATGGTGCAAATCTGGCACAGACAGGATCAAGAGCCCTCTAAAGAGTCTATGACCCTGTGAGTGTCCATCCATTGTCGACTGAAAGACAGGGTATTTTATAGTGATTCGCATAGGAGCGGAGTCGCACCTACAGTCGCCTAAAGGAAGGTCAGAAATACTTTCTTAGTTCAACGGAACGTAACAGCTGAAACCATTGATTCTTTTGCTAGAGTCACTGGACTGACCTAGAACGTTGCTTCCCTGGTTGTGATGGAAAAGAAGATCCGATTTTTTGTCCTTTGAGAACTTTAAGAACCTTGATTGAAGCTGCAGTTCCATAAGCCGTTTGTACTGAACTCTAGTCCTGTTCTCTGAGTTTCATGGCAGAGTGACAAGTTCTTGCTGCCACTGTCGATGTATCGACTTAGGGAAGACGGAGTCTGGAGCGAGGAACATGAGTTAAAGTGTATTTGTTTGCACTGAAGTCATCGACGTGCTTAAGAGGGAGCCTATGGTTTTCTTGTGTCGCCTTCATCGTTCTTTAGCCTAGCGTGTAGACATTGTTAAGACTTGTAATCTCAGGGTTATGCTATGAGAGACAAGCTGACAAGCAAGCTGAGACTTTTAATCAGAAGGTATTCCAACGAGTCGCAGGCATGTGAAAGAATCATTTGTAAGGTACCACATCTTAAAAGAATCTTTTTTCCTTTTCCGCAAACCCTGACTTCAGTCTACACATGCGAGCAATCACCCCATAAATTTTAGTCTAAAATTGTTAAATTTTCATGAAAAAAAATTCAAATGACTTCAAACGTTAAGAATTCAAATTCAAATATTCAAACCACAAAAAGTCGTTACTTTATTTCTTGTAAACAAGTTCCCGTTACAACAAGAGTGCATCTCAAGTTGTTTACCAAAAACAAAGTCTCTTCAAATAGAAGTAGCAAAAAAAATCTTAATGCACTCAAGAGTCAGAGAGATATTGAAGATCATTACGTTCTCTAAGCTGTGGTGAGTTTTGCTTTTTCTTGGGAAATTCTTTTACACCACGACCTTGACCCACATCTCTTCTCTCGTGAGTGTCGTCACCATGTCTAGTCTCCACAGTCAATCGAGTGAAAAGTAAGATCCAGCATTCAGTATAACTTCAACTTTCAAAGTGAGTGGGTGGTTTTCTAGTATGAAGTGCGCGAATTTGATCGAGTGCTCGGGTCGTTCGTTGTTTTTTTTTTTTTGTCCGTACAGTACATATAGTGTCTCTTTCTTTTGATCGATGTTGTAAGTGCTGCCATTTCTCTTAGTTTTTTAGTAAATCTGTTGGCCAGTGTGTTGAGTGATTGATGTTTTTTTTTTTCTTAAATGAGTGGCCTTGATTTTTTTTTTTGTATTCAATTCGGTTCGCGTCCGGGCTCGTTTGTTCCTGAAAAGAAGAGAAGAAGAAGAATATACAGAATGTGAATGAGGGTGAGTGCTTAAACTTTTTTTAGATTTATTTTTTAAGAATTTTAGTAAGTAACTTTTACATTAGGATATATATATTTTTTTACCACTGAGAGTCTTTATATAATGAAAGTTGAAATTTATTTAAATTGCTTGAGTTATCGAAGCGTCGATGTCAAATGTAGGGTCTTCCATTTTGCGACTGATCAGTAGTTATTTATTTTTTGTTCTTAGTTCTGTGACAATAGCCATTAAAGCCAAGTTGTGTAGGCTAGACTTGAGTCTTCTATATCGCAATATTGGCTACATATAAAGCAATCAAGTATTTTGGGACTGGGGTACAATTTAAGTACAATTACCTCGTAGTTAGTCTTTGTCCTTTCGAATGCAGGAATTTGCACGAAAATATTGTAATTTAAGGTAAATAGACTTTCCAGGTTTATTGGCCATTGAATAGGTTTTTTTCTTTTTCTTGAAATGGTAGGTAAACGCAGAGTCAGAGCTTGCTGTTGCTTCCAGAAAATCCTCACCTGGCCTACACGGATTAGGAAGTTTAGTTCCTGCGTTGTATCTATGCTCTTCTTCGTTTTCCTTGTCTGTGTGTCTATGTCAATTTCTATTTGGGTCCTCCGTATTTGGATCACACTATGTTATTTAGAGCGAACCTGCTTCTGGAGTTTGTTAAAATATTTTCCGACTATAACATGACAAATCGGGTCTGTCGCATATTTGAAACTTCTTCTACGTGTGTTGCCACCATCATCATTAGATGGCACTACATTTCGGAGAGAACCTAGGCTTCAACCAACAAGCCTCTCGACTTAGCTCGGTCTTTAGCTAATTGCCTCCAGTCGACCTTCTGAACTTGTACGCTCCATCTGCGGCGAACAGGTCCTCTACTGTATCGTCCCTCCGGGTTTGATGTGAAGACTCTTTGGGTCTGTGGCGTATGTGTCCATCCACTGTTACGTTTTGCCCAATTCGTTGACATTGATTGCCTCTTTCAAGGAGCCTGCTGAGTTCTTCCAATTATGTAAATATCGTTGGTGTATGCAAGCAGTTGTATGGACGTTTGTGTTGCCCGTCTTAACGTTTTCAATTGGCTGGTAGGTACTCAATTCTGCATTCAGTCTTTGGTCTTTGGCAGCTTTAAGCATTCTTCTTCATCTTTAGTTGAGGTTATGATCTTGACTAGAATCTATTGGTCTACCTCTGGGGTATGCCTTGAAGCATTTTATATTCAGTGCTGGCCCTGAAAGCTGCACTCTTAGATATCTTCGCACCTCATTGTGTTGTGCAAGAGACCACAGTTTTGGTTGCAATCAATTGTAGACATCAGTTCTTGTAATATGCTGAGATATGATTCAGGTCTGTTGTCGCTTTTGGTCCCAGAATGTCAAAGAACTGGCGTTGGAATGTCGGCGTAACTTAATTTTCGGGAGGACAGGTTGCTAGTGTATCATCTGCATATACTGTAAAGTATAGGGGTAAGGACCCATCGTTCGGGAAGACCATTATTCACCTTTCTTGCTGTTGTCGAGGAAGGCATTGACCTAAGCCTGTCTGTTAGCCTGATTGTTGATAGAACTTTTTCATTAGTGCCAATTTGGTTTAGTCTCATGCCTTGCAGGTCTTTTTAGGCAAGAGATTGAAGAGGAATTGGGCTCTGGTATGGACCACATGGGACCTTTCTTTGGTCCAAGTGTATCCTGACTCTTGCCATGATAGCTCCCTCACTTAATTGAACGGTTGTTCTGTGGGCCAGGTTTATTTGAGTTGAGGAGGTTGATGATCTTTTAAAAGGCGTAGGACAGTATTCGTGAAGAATCAATTCGGTAGGTGATCTTGTATGTTCTCTAGGTTTCTCCCATGTATGGAACTAAGTAGATATAGTCTTTGGGATTGAATGCTATCAGTCGATGTAAGGTAAGATTAGACTAGTGCTTGGAAAGGGAAGTAGTAGTTTCGTTGCTGGCTCTCTCTCTCTCTCTCTCAGAGTGTCTTTCGAAATGGAGGGGGCATTTTGTTTTAATCTTAGTTTTTCCCTAAAATCTTTATAACCCTTCAACCCTTATAATGCCCTCGCTTAATGCCAAAATTTCTCATCTCATCTGGAAAAAAACAATTGAACACGTATCGAATATATAAAGTAGACAAGCACCTTCGATTCGATACGATTGGCACCAGGAAACCCTTTAACTATAAATAACCCATTAAAGCGACTTAACGATCATCTGCACCCTATACATCCTAGATAGGCTGTTAAAAGTCCATACATATCTTTTCATTGTGCCTGCAACTTTAAAGATAAGGCAAACAAAAAATTGGTTTATTTTATTGGTAATGTGGAATTTATTACCATGATTACCAAAGGAAGGGTGTGCGCTCCTCGAAAAGGGGTTCGGAAGTAAATAAATTTACATGTCAATGGCCCTGAGAATTTATATGCCAAAACGTTGGGTAGTCATCAATGTGTGGGACATTAAAGGGAGAAGATTTTGATACCAATTTATGAATTTAGGTCAATGGACTTAAAGTCATCTTTAGGCAAGAGATTAAAAGGGAAGTGCATAGTTCAGTGCCAAACTTTTGTGCAAAATAAATTTTTAATAAAAAAATCCTTCTTCAGCACAATGTATCACCTATTTGCTGGAAATTATCTCTTGCGATATAAATTAAAATTCCAAATTCCATCGTTCTTCCCCTCTTTCTCTCTCCGTGTGTACTCGTACATTTACTGGGCCTTTAGTAGAATGGAATTTTCAACTTTCAGCACATCCTTACCATTTGTTTCTCTTTTTTTTTGTTGCTTACACCCTCCTCGCCAGCAAGGAATATTTATTGGATACGGAAATGATTGTGTATTCTGCTCGAGTACAAGGTTTTGTACCTTGTAATCTACTCGGGCTATTTTGTGTGCTCGTGGCACTCAAGTACCAGTATTTACACTGTGTAATTTCCTTTTTCTTTGCATTGACTGTGAACTTTAATGGTTTTAAATTAAAATGGCTTTTGCCACACAAACACACGCTGTGTGTACCTTTTTTTTTTTGGGGTTGGACTCATATTTGGCTGACCAAAAGCATACCAATATATACATTTGTTTGGGAATATTGTGTTTGTAGGAATTATTCCCCTGAAATAAGGAATTTTGATTATAACCGGCAGCAAATTAACATAAGCATGTTATAGTGTTATTGTCATTGTGCTGGTTTCCAGTGGTTTTGGGGGCAAGAGTATTTGTTTTCTGTTTTGAGAATAGCCCCAGAGTTGGTGTGTTGAGGATATATTCTAGGAATTCTGGTTATCTATTTGCTTTACTTCGTGTCCGCCAATGTTAAGCTGAGTGCGAGTGTTGGAAGTGATTAGGGCTTTAGGTGCGTATATTTTGAATCCCACTTTGTTTATATCAGTTTCTAGATTGTGAGCCATCAGATGAAGGTCCATTCTTTAGTGCATATTGTATTGTCACTGCTGACTATCAAAGAGTGACAGTCGAGAGTATGTACCCCTGACGTACTCCACGTTTGGCATCAAAATTCTTGGAAGCCTTACCATTCATAGCATTTTCGCTAGGATGCCTCTAGCATCTTGGTTCAATCTGTCGAAAGGCAATTTAAAGTAAGAAGTATGAGACGCATTGCTCTACTATGAAAGCGCTACAGCCTCAAGAGTTGAATTTAAATGTTTTTCAATTGCTTTCAGAATTATTCTGTGCTACAACTGAGAGACAGTTTCCTTAGTCCATCAAGCTTGCCCTTTTCTTACCTCCTTTTCACTCTTGTGGGATCACTCTTGTGGGATTGATGGGTTCTCCTTTATCGTGCTGTTGATTACTTCTGCATTTCGGTCATCTTTCGTACCTCGATTCGGACTTTGTCTAGCCCGGTTGATTCTCCATTTCTAGGTCTTAAGAGCTTCCACTTCTCTCAGCTGTCCTTAGCCTTCTTTTACAGTGCAGTGTTGACTGCCAGTTCTTCTCTTTGATATATATCGTCGTTTTCATCTTAATTTTCGTCGAACTCTTCATATCCTTCGAACTTGGCAACTCCTACAGAACACTTGAATTTTCTGTTCTTCTTTATAGAAACTTAGACTTTTGGTAGGAGTTACTTATTGAGAGTTCTCTCTCTCGGATTGCACTACCTGTAGCTTTTGAAACTTACCCCTCAACTAGTTTGGAGGGTTATTGTCCTCACTGCAGCTTAACTCCAGGTATAGAACTGAGCTTAAAACATTTTAGCTCTTCTTTCCTGAGCATTTAGACAGTTTTTCTAGTTGGGATGTTGAGTTGGTTGTTTGCCACGAGGCGATGATGGGCTAGTAAGCTTGACATGGTTCTTCCATTGAAATCTTTATGAAATCCAACTGGAGACGCGAAGGTTGTTCTCTCGATTTAGAGGGGTCTAGCCTCATACGGTGCGGTGCCGTTGTAAAACAGTAGATAACCCTTTCCCCATTCTGCCTCAAGTTGCAACCTTTGCTCCGAATAGGAAAAGGAAGCTTCTTAATGGACTTCTGCCAGTTTTAGTCCTTCACTGGTACCTGTCATATCTTTCTGGCGTTCCCCCACCAGAAGCTCTCATGAGAGGACTATCAATCCCGCGGAGATTTCGTTGCCTTTTCCCAATAGATGGTGTTTATTTGAATACGAGTGGTTCGGTTGGATGTATAAAAGCAGGTCCTTGATGTGTGCTTGCTGTTGTGCACGTCAATCAAGAACCTCTCTAGACATTTTTTTTTTGTATCACAAAGCTACAAACAATCCATACCATCCTTAAGGAAGCATAACCCATTCCCATTCTTTCGTCAACTTTAACCCGTGACTGGGATTTTCTCCACACAAAAAGAAAAAAATACGTCACAAGTATTTGGGTCAACCATCAATTACATTTGTCATCGTCTTGAGATTAAGTACCCAGCCTTTTGTAATATGACGCCAAAATAATCCGTCTATGCCGTGCCTTGAATAAACATGTACGAAAACCCATCCACGTGCAGGACTCACAACACTGATAAGGATACACTCTTTGTATAAGTATATGTCAACCCACTCTCCATCCATAGGCAGCCAAACCAGCATAAAATATTACGACACGTGCCACATTTGTATCTCGATATAGGGCCCACCTAACACATGAAGACATTTCAATCATTTTTCCCCTGAATAATAGAGTCAGCCACCAGTAAAGCATCCATTTCTTCCTCAAAAATAAGTGTGGATACATTTAGGATACGACCTTTGGGGAAAAAGGTATTCGAATTGATATGAAACAACATCTGTGATCCATTACCCATATCATCAGAGATGGCGACGGCGATGGCGTCCTTGGGTTGCCGAAGACTAATCACCTGAACATCAGATCGATTTAGTTTTAAACAACATTGAAAGGAGCCGCCGAGTCCAGGTGTAGTCACACACTCCATTCAAACTTGAAATCAATTCCGAGTCATTTGATGTATCCTCTATCAAAACAAACACAAAATCTATTTGTCTAAGCAATTAATGTAGACTAGAGGAGGATTCGCAGTCCTTTAAAAGGGATGTGAGACTATCAGTTAAGTTTTAACTCGCTAACACGTGCTGCTATTATCTATTTCATCAGTCGCGTCACGCAGTTCCTATAATTAATATTTATTTTGTTGAAAGTCACTTGACAAACTGGGCAATCCGTAATCCGTAATGTATCATCATTCGTGAGATTAAATGTCCTTGGCACGCGCTCACACAAAACTTAAACTCGTCCTGTGAATGTATAAAGTGTTTGCTTCAAAGACGAGAAAGAAAAATCGCATTTACTGCAATCCTTTCTGTAAATATCCTTGGCCAGTGACTTTTCCGCTCGTGAAATTTTATTTCTTCCAATAAAATTTAAAATCTATTTGACGTCCAGACACGTATAAGTGAATGCTAGCGAGAGAGAGAGAGAGAGAGAGAGAATTGTGTCAATCCTCTTGCCAGAAGATTGTCCTTTTATTTTGAAAAGACTTACTTCGATCGTATATGCTGGGGGAATATCCTTCAGAAATGTCAATTTACTTGGATGATGAAATTTTATTTACTGTTTAATCGATTTGGTGATTTTCTTTTAGCAAACAATCACTTGAACCCGGAAGAAGTCCGGTCCTTTTTGCTGTTCTAGGAACAATTAAGGATTTTAATGACTTCCTTCTCATCTCTTTGATTTATGTAAAGGATATGTTGTTAATTAAAAATGAAAATCACTTGTCTTTTGGCTGGCGCAGGAAGTAGTTTTCATTGTGACGACGACGACGACGGGTTAAACAGGATGTGATGAAGGATATCATTCTTTTTTTTTCTGCTGAGTAATGAAGGAGTGGGGGAAAATGAGGAACTTGAAGTTTTGTCGATGGAACTGTGAATTTCTGTTTGTTTGTGCACAGATGACGCGAAAACTGTTAGAGCGTTTTTGATCAAATTTGGCATTGCGGTGGGGTATATATTGAGTCAAAGTATAAGATCCTTTTTATCCCGAGAAATGCAAGGATTCTTACAGAATAGGTAGTCCAAAGAAAGATGCGAATACATTAATTCTTTATTGTTGTATCCTTCGGGTGCTTGCTTAGATATTCTCATTGACAGATAATAGACATGTGAAGATGTTTTAAACTGGACCTCTGGTCACCTCAATACTGAGGCCATGATCGGGTCTATTGTAATGCTACAGCTCAATTTAAATGCCATTGTTAGTGCTGTCCTTTCTCCTGTGATTGATCAAGTTCAGTCTACTGCCCCCTTTTGCCAGAAGCGTCGCTCTCTTCAATGTGAAGCTTATTTTTCCTCATTCATGTATTTACTTCGCTGTTTTTCCTTGCGCCTTCTTGTCGTCTGCTCCTATGGCATAAGCACAACAGTTTAGTGATTTCCTGGAGATACACTGGTTGTCTGGCGAAGCTACTCTATCCACTCTCGCTCCCTATGAATGTTTCCTATTAGGTATTGCTCCGACTGTGGCTTGTTTCCTTTGGATAGGATTCTCAAATTTCCATGATTCAGAGAAGTCGCTCTCCTTGGAGACTGATCTCTTATGATTGTCCACTTGTGACAGAGTAGACTGAATGTTTCATATCATTCATAGATTCTTGGAACTGTGTCCTCTTGATTGCTAGGATCTGTTCTGTGCTCTAAGGCACATTTAACTTCGCTAATTTGTCCTTATTTCCTTCTTAAAAGAATAGGGGAATAATTCTTTGATTTAGGGCGATTCGTTGTTGAAAACTTCTTGACTAATACCCCATCCTAGACCATAAGAAGCCAAAATTCGGGTGCGAATTAGTTTTTTAGTGAAATAATTTCTCACTTTTGGTGAAACAGTGGGGAAGTCGTTCTATTTGACAAAAATGGTGTAATAGATTCCCATGAGCAAGAAATGCCTCTGATAGGTACATGAAAGGCAGCCCAAATTCCAGAGAAATCAGACACAGCAGGCTCATTTTACTACCAGGAAGAAGCCTTTATTTGGTGCAGTGGTGAGATAGCTGTTTCTCTTTGTCAATGGGTGGTGGTGGCTGTGCCTACGTCGCTGTTCCTTGCTAGGGGTCGAACTAGTACACACCGGGTTTAATCGAGTACACTACCCTTTGCAGCATTGTCTCCCTCCAAGGATTTGTTTATATCGAGAGAAGTTTGCTCAAATGCTTCTTCTTTCTCCAACACCAGTCGCAGGTCATTTGGTTATTTTCCTTTGCTCCTCGTCATAGTCAAATACGTGACTCCAGAGCACGATTCAAAATCAAGATACACCCACACTTTCCTGCTCACGTGCCACTTTCCTCCTACAAAAATAAACAAACTTTTATTATTAGGAAGCGATTAGTTGAGCTTATATTTTGTTTCAAGTCAATTAATACCTTTATTAGGCCCACACACAGAGACACACTTCAACTGCCTACTCTAATTAATTACCAAAGAACATGAAAGAAAAACCACCGAAACATTTAAAACAATTTTCATATGTCAAATGTC
The DNA here is from genome assembly GCA_949716465.1 of Chalcosyrphus nemorum. NCBI lineage: Eukaryota > Metazoa > Arthropoda > Insecta > Diptera > Syrphidae > Chalcosyrphus > Chalcosyrphus nemorum. The sequence goes on along the minus strand of OX454334.1, from coordinate 56,700,747 downwards.
ATACTACATACCAAAAGTGGTGGGAGTTGGCTGTGTAGGTGGGTGGTCCTTCGAGCAACAGTGACCATATGTTGGTGTTCCCTAGAATGAGTTTAAATAATGAACAGCAGCAACGAATGGCAAACATATGCTACTCTCGCACTGGACACGCAAAAAGTTTGCTTGCCCCAATGGAGTGTGCATAAATCACGATTCTGTTCATGTTTCCTAGATCCTTTTTGTTTGTTTTTTTTCTTTTTTGGAGCTACCCCAACATGCATATGGTAACCAAGTGTTATGTTCTTGCTTGGTCAAGTGGTGTTGGCATTAATAAACAGAATGTTTCTCCTCCATTTTGGCTTAGCAGCAGCGCGAACAAAAAAAATAGGAACCCTCTTAGCTTTGTAGTTTTCTTCTCCTTGATTTTTTGTCTGTGTTGTCCTCTTGTGAAGTGGAGAAAAATGAATAAAGGATTAAGGTCCATGGAGCCCTTACTAAGAGGTTCTTGCTTTAAAGGGAATAAAAAAAAACAGGATAATGGGAGATGAAATACATTTGTTAACCAAAAAAAAAAAAAAAGGACACTTTGCATCAAAGAAAGAAAGGAAATGGGGTGCGTAACGATGAGATGAGTATGACACAATCCATCAGTCGAAATCCGTTTAAATATTTAATGGGATCAAGGTTAGAATTGAATTCTAAATATGTCATGGCATGACCACTGGAGTCCCCAAAAGGAAAAGGATCAAGAATCACTGCCTTCACTTGAAACTCATCAATTTGTTGAGCAAAATTTCCCATCAGCCATAACTGGAAACTTTTATGGGAAATTTCTACGAAAAAATGAAATAAAATTTTCTTTTCTTGTTCATTTAAGGACAATGGCGGTGTTTTCCTTCGCTTTTTTTTTTCTTCTCTCTCTCTCTCTCTTTCTCGTCCTTTAATGAGCTCTCGAGTCTATTTTCGGCAAAAAAAAAAGAAATCCTTTTTTTATTATTTAAGTGAGCACTGGAGAGGATTGAGAAAAAAAAAGAAAATATCCATCGCCTGATTGTGTGTATCTTTTACGCGAAATTTAAAATAGAATGATGTAAAAAGGAATAAAAATAAAAAGGGGATTCTACGGTTTCCGGGGCGCCAAGATTTGAAAACGCCATTTTATAGATCTCGACGAAATAAGAGCAAAATAAAATGTGCAAAAAAATCGATATTTCGCTTGGTTTACGAGATATTGGCGTTTGAAAAATCACTTTTTTGTATGAAGAATTACGCATTTTTTTTTTAATTTCTTCGAATTACACAATTATTTTGTCAACGTACAAAAATACTGTTGCATACCTTTTGGCGCAAACCTAGTCGACAACGCTAAGTTAATGCATACTTTTATCTGCCAACATGTGAAATTATATTTGAATAAATAAGAGGTAAATAAGAGGTAAATAAGAGGTATAGTTCTAGGGCTAACTTCAATTGTGGCGATATATGTACACAGCCTGCGAAACACAGATCCTGGCGCCTGGCTGGTAGTTGTTCTCATTTTACAATTAGATTGAGTAATTACAGTAGAAGTGCAATATAACGCATGTATAATGTTTGAAAACATTTACTAAAGCGAAAGTATTCGTTATATTAAACCACTTTTTACAAACATTAATTATATAAAGTGCACGACTTGGTCGTACGTACTTGCACCTTTTGTTAGTTGAAAATGAATGAACTTGAACTAAAAATATATTTCATTAAAATTTTCAATTTCTATAAAACTGAACTAATGCTATAAGATGTGTTTCAACTTTTTTGGGTAAATTTGATAAAAACGGAACTTTCCAAATTACTCGAAAATAGCTCCTACGATTTTATTTAAATCATTTATGCTACTTTTGCGAAGTCTTAAAAAAAGCGTACCAAAAAATTATTATTATATTATTTCATATTTGAGATGGTTTAGGGAAAAATGCTATAAGCTGGTGTACCAAATTTTTGGCTAAAAATATTTAAACTATGGTTATTAACTAGGTTTAGGAATAAAGCTATATTATTATTAATACTATATTATATACTAATACTCAACAGATTTCGTTTAAAATTGAAACGAAAGCAAAATTTAACATGTGCTAAAATATGGCATTACATTTTACATATATTTTTCTTTTTTACTTTTTAAATTAATTTATTTTAAACTAACACCACAAAGGTGTAAGTACGTACCACCTGGTCGTGCACTTTATTTATTTAAGAATTCCTTCATTTTTAACTATCTGATAAAAGCGATATAGAAATACAATGAGTTCAACCCACAACTGAAGCATTATGTAGTACAGTGCAACCTCAATAAAAGCAACTAACCGGGTCATTAATAGTATATACTAAAACTAAGCCAACAAGTTAAATATACATATACAAATTTTAAAGAATTTAAACTCTTAAACAAAACAAAATTGATAATTTACATAATTTTTAAAGGGACACGTTTTAGTTTTGTGAAAACTTTCAATCTCGAAATTTTAATAAATATAGAAGGGATAGTGTATCACACGATCCGCTCCAGACGGATTGTAGCCTTTTCATATGTTTTAATGTAGTTTTCCATTGGTTTCACTCAAAAATTCCCATCCTCTGAATTCCAATGGAACATGTATTTTTATACCCTATCCTAAGGGTGTATTCAGTTTGATGCATAGTTTGTAACATAGAGAAGTACTACAGATAGACTACATAAAGTATATATATAAATGATCAGAATCACTAGCCGAGTCGATTGAGCTATGTCCGTCCGTTCGTATGTTAGGCCTTCAATTTTGAGCTAGGTTGATGAAATTTTGAATACGAGGTCCTTGGAAAAGTAAGCAATACAAATGTAAAAAATTTTAAAATCCGCCCACTGACACGCCCACTTTTAAAAAAAAATCGTTTTTTTTCAATATTTTCATATGAAACTCGAAAAAATTTACTTAAGTTAATAGGTAGATACATTTCTACTCTACAAATCTCTCATACATTGTTTTCGACCACCCCTACATTTTAGGGGCGTTTTGGTCAAAAAACTGTTTTCGACGTTTTTATTTGAACAATATCACTTCAAGGAACAAAGTACAAAATATATTGACAAAAAATTAAAATCCGCCCACTACCACACCCACTAATTGAGAAAATTCATGTTTTGGAGTAATTTGATAGGAAATAAAAAAAAAATGTATACAGGAAAGGGATATGGTATCATAAGATCAGCTCTAGACGGATTGTAGCCTTTTCATATGTTTTAATGTAGTTTTCCATTGGTTTCACTCAAGAATTCCCATCTTCTGAATTCCAATGGAACATGTATTTTTTTTTTGTTTTGTATTCTGAGTATCTTCCTATATGAAATCGGGAAGCGAAAAGCTCTCCCAGTAGATGCTCCCAAAGAGCCAATGGGACATGATTGGCAGTGTTTTTATACCCTATCCTAAGGGTATATTAAGTTTGACACATAGTTTGTAACATAAATAAATATTAAAGATGACCATATCATTACTTCATTATCATTACTCATTGCTATTATATAAAGCGAAAGGAATAAACGTTGTCCCGAGGTAATTTCAATAACTGCTTAACCGATTAACGTGAAACAAATTTTATAATATTAATATAATGTATGGAAGATTTGTAGTGTAAAAATATAACTACCTAGTTGCCAAAGTAACATATTTCGAGTTTCATATAAAAATACTCAAAAAAGTGAATTTTTTGAAAAGTAGGCGTGTCAGTGGGCGGATTTCGAAAATGTTTACACTTGTATTGCTTACTTTTGCAAGAACCTCGTATACAAAATTTCATTAACCTAGCTCAAAATTGAAGGCCCAAAAACTATTTTTCATTTAAGATTTTCGAACGTCTTCTCTTTTTCATGTGCATGGATCTGGTCACCCTATTCATGCGGTTTGTACCAATATGGATGTGCAATACTGTTGTAAAACGACGTTCCATATAACACATTCGCTTTAGTAAATGATTTCAAACATTATATAATTCGTTATATTGGACGTCTACTGTAATTACCCAATCGAATCGAAAATAGCGTCCCTCCGCTAGTTGTATGACATCAACTACCAAGCAGGCGCCAGGAACTAAAATAAAAACACATAGAATGTTGTGCAAACTATTTATACCGCTAACTTGTCCATTGGATAAATGTATTTAGTTTTCACGATTGAAGTCAGCCCTAGAACTATACCTCTTATTTATTCAAATATAATTTGACATGTTGGCAGATAAAAGTATGCATGAACTTAGCGTTGTCGACTAGGTTTGCGCCAAAAGGTATGCAACAGTATTTCTGTACGTTGACAAAATAATTGTGTAATTCGAAGAAATTAAAAAAAAAATGCGTAATTCTTCATACAAAAAAGTGATTTTTCAAACGCCAATATCTCGTAAACCAAGCGAAATATCGATTTTTTTGCACATTTTATTTTGCTCTTATTTCGTCGAGATCTATAAAATGGCGTTTTCAAATCTTGGCGCCCCGGAAACCGTAGAATCCCCAATAAAAAAATAACGAAATACGAAAACAAGTGAAGGGTGCTTTTAATTTTAAGAGTGTGCGTCAATTTAAGGCACATGCTGCGGGTTATTTGTGTTTACATTAACAATGAAACCTTTTTTCTGTTTTTTTTTTTTTTTTTGGGTCGATATTTGAAGGTCGAATTAAGCTAAATCCAGTCAGGTCCTTAGACGTCTAATCAATAATCAATTTTGTGGTTGTTATGAGGGTTTTTTAAAAGGGTTTTGTCGATGATCTATTTGAAGCTATCGTCACCTTTTAGATGCCACCAATTCATCTCTGTTTTTGGGATTTTATCCTTATTGCTTGATACCTTGGGAGGCATTTTGTTTTTAGAGACAATTATCAGTAATTGACTTTCTTTCGGGACTTAATACATCGACCCTTTCACCACAGGTCTCCTCTAAAATGATGTTTGCACGAGCTGGAGAGGCTCGAGCCCTGTCACGCCTTAGGACGACATTGGTGTCCGAATGGTTCTTCGCCATAGCTGATAGCCCCTGTCCAACTTGTATTTTTGAAGTGATAACTTCAGTTCTGGTGGCATCACAATACTTACCCACTTAGATTGGGCTACAGTTGAGGGTGAACTTGGGCCACAACCAAAACAACCCTCTCCACTTTGCTCGGTCTTTAGCTGATTGCCTCCGGTTGCGTACTCCAAGTTGGTCGTTGCGTTGTCCCCTTGAAATTGTACGTTCCACCTACGGCGAAGGTGTCCTCTACTAATTGCTCTCGTAGCGACCAAAATTATCTATCTTCTTCCCTTTCAATAAAGCCCATCTTTCAGAGCCTCAACGGAGAACTGGGGCGAACAGGGTCTCCTGCAGAATCTCGTTAGTTCTTCGCGATAGGGCTTTACTATTTAATTGACCAACAGACATCGGCAAGGGTTACTATTCGCTTGATTTCTGAGCTGATATCATTGTCAGAGTTAAAAGCAGAGCCAAGATAGACAAAATCCCCGTCTGTTAAATAAGCTTGCTATCCTCACTTCGCTTTGATCAGGTGGACGAAGATTGATTTGCTATCATCGTGGTGTATTTTAGATGACAGCGGGTTGTTGGTCTTTCTCACTGTTTTACAGCCTGCAGAAGTATTTTTTGCATATTCCCAGCACCGACTGTTCTTCTAGCTTTCTAAACTGTAACCTCTCTTGCCTAATTTAAAAAAAGGCAAATTTTTATCATTATTTTCAGTTGCCTACTTTAAGGCTTTATTTTTTTAAAAACTTCCCTTTGCTGTTCCTCTCATCGTTATTCCCTCTGCACGTTTGAGACTAAATGACAAAACTTTTACGATCCACAGTTAATTGATGAGACACTCAATAAAAACATCAAATTACTGACTCCTTGTGCCGGATGGCTTCTTCTCGATGTGTATCCTTCGTGAATGGAAAATTAATTCAAATACACACTGGCTGGGCTACATGTCCATCAACTGGTCAACTTAATTTCGTTTACATGTTTTCGGCTTGACACACTTGCTGTGTGGTCTGCCTATATATACTATACTCCTTGACTTCCTGGCGAGTGTATTGTTTGAATTTTATTACTCTGCAGATGATAAGCTGTGGTGTTATTTTCCTTTGGACACTTTAGTCTCTCTCCTCCGTCCTGGGGCTTGGAAATAATTACAAACCATAAAATCGTGGTCACACCCTCTCTCTACACAGTGAAATTACTGCCATTCTATAATTAATATGTCACGATCAGATTGGCACGAGGATTTCATCTACAATGGGGTATTTTGTGGAATGTAAATTTAAAAGGTGCTTTTCCGAAGTGGAGGGAGAATGGTAGCTGAGAAAAAAATTGAGTGTCCATTTAAAATTGCTAATGCATTATATATACACGCAAGGATAACACGTGCAATGACTCGATTCGTTCTATTTATTTCGATATCGCTCTTGTCATGATTTATTTATACCCAGGACAATGGACAAAACAAACTCTGGACAATTTTCACTGTCGTACGTGTGCCACGAAGTATGCTCGAAATAAATCAGAGCCATTGAGGTGGTTATTTTGCAATTTTTATGAACGTCCTCCAAAAAAGGACGTTGTATTTATTTACGAGATTTTTTTTCGCGTGTGCACAATTTTTTAAAATATTTTTCTTTTTCCTAATTGGTCCACTGAGTGGCGAATGGTCATCATGCCTATCAAAAGGTGATTTGATTGGAGCCGCATTTTATGATTATGGGGATTAAGTTGATGGGTTCTACATAATATATAGATAAACTGAAAATATTTAAGAAAAAAATTGCACAAGCGTGGCTTATATCGGCAGAAACCAAAACTGTCATCCATTCGTCTCTAAGTATCTTTGTTTGCACATCACGCTAAAACTGCTGCACGAAGTTTAATAGGGTTTTCATTGTTGCATTGCTCAGAGATTAATTTGAAATTTGGTAAAGGTTTTGTCGTGATCTGTCACTTGGAAGCTGAGATATACGCTTACATAAAATTTCCTTTACAAAGGACCATTAGGAAGTCAGCGCCATCTTGTAAGCAATTGAATTGTTAGCAGAATTAGCATTTTAGAAGGATACAATAGATGGCGCTAGAAGCTATTTAGTGTGCAGCTGAGATTGACGTTGATATGGGTACGTAAATCACTTTTCCTTTTAGTCCTTCTACAAACAAAACAAAAGAAAAGGAACTATTTAATGTTCAAGGACGAAATAATATCAGTTTATTATAAATGCGGGTCACAATAGGTTATCAGACATATATCATATGAAGGGCAACCACCCACATTGCAGCATTCATCACATTTTTCTCGACATTTTTCACAATAACATTTGCAGGCTCCTGAAGCACACGGCTGGTAGCATTCTTCTCCGACTCCTGGTATTTGGCAATAAATACATGGTGTGGGAGGAGGTGTAGGTGCTGTTGGTATTGCAGGAGTTGGTGCTGGAGTTGGTGCAGGGGTTGGCGCAGGCGTTGGTGCTGCCGTTGGTGCTGGCGTTGGTGCTGGCGTTGGTGCTGAAGTTGGTGCTGGCGTTGGTGCTGGAGTTGGTGCTGGAGTTGGTGCAGGGGTTGGCGCAGGGGTTGGTGCTGGAGTTGGTGCTGGAGTTGGTGCTGGCGTTGGTGCTGGCGTTGGTGCTGGAGTTGGTGAAGGCGTTGGCGTCGGAGCAGGTGTTGAACCATCAAGCTTACACACTTTAAATTCCGGATTACTACCTTTTGAACATGCAGCCAATTTCTCATTAAAATAATAACCGCTATCACATTTACCCTTCCCAATTTGCTCGCCATTTTCACACACCAAATATCCTTCACAATTGTCCTTGTATGTATTAACAAACGTCAAGCTTGTACCTTCACAACGATCACAATAGTTGACGGCATCCAGGCGATTTGTACACGCCCCTGTGACTGGATCAAAATAAAGTCCTCCATCACATTTGCTCCTTACATACTTCTTACTTGTGCATCTCATATAGCTACTGCATGAATTCGGATCAGCAATGATCTTTCCTTCTTCATTAGCCGCACACAGTTGACCTGCAGCGCCACCAGTTTCACTGGAATCTCCTTTCAGTTGTTGGCAGTCATATCTTGATTCGTAGTCGCAAGCTTCGTTCTGTACATTGAATACCCAAACGTCGGCACAGATGCCAGAACTGACAATATTATTATTGCATTGTGACCAAGTCCGGCAATTGGCTGCACTTCCAAAGTATATTCCGTTAGGTAGATATCCACAGAGTAGATTGGGGTTCTCGTCAATTACATTCGATGTTGAGCAAGCGTAGTTCTCTTTATATTGACACGATTGTGTATTTGGATTGAAATTCAGATCGTTGGGACAGGAGCCGGGTTGGGCGACTCCATTGTCGCAGTGGTAGTAGCCCGAGCAGGAGTTGGGCATTGCAACAAATTTACCTGAAATGCCGGCACATGGATTGCCGGTATTGCTGGCACAAGATACTTGTGATTGAGATCGACAGGATTTGTCGTCTTTGCTGAAATATTGCCCACTGGGGCACGAGGAAGGTGTAGCTTTGCCAGCCTTGCAGGTGTAGTATCCAGCACAGTCGATGTCGTTGACAATTCTGGTGCCGTCCTTTACTAAAACACATATGTTGTCAGGGTTGAGAGCGCTGTTAAAAGTCACTAATCCTAGGATAGGCAGGAGTGTTCGTAGGTCTGTAAAAAAACAAAATCGGGATCACTTTTGAGGGACATTACTGTTGGTTAGTGCTATTGATCCCTAAGGTATGCAGTATTTTTTTAGTTTCGAATTGTTTTTCTTCGAAATTCGAGTTCGAATTGCACATGAAAGGGTTCAATTTTCACTGAAAGCTATTTTTCTTTGAAATTTTCTCCTTCGAAACACTCACCTAACATGTTGGTATAAGATTCCCTTTTTTAGTGAAACACTTTCTTATCGAGAAGCTCCAAACTTAGACTAGTTCCATTCAGTAAAATTCAAAGAATTAAATACGAACTCTTTGACTGTTCTCAATGGAAGAGATAAAGTCTTAAATATAAATAAAGAACGTCTGAACTGATAAGATTAATGGGTTTCATACTATGCCATGTCATAGATTGGCGAGGGCCGGATATTTGCGTGTTCAATTTGACGGATATTACTGTTGTTTTACAGTGCAAGCTTAACAGATACAAACAGCCAGATAGGTAGATTCGAAAATGTCCTACATTGGTGTGCACTTTAGACGAGAGAATTAGTGTTTCCGTTGGCGAAGTGGTAGATATTTTTTTAAGCTACATTAAATGATAAGATAAACAAACATCTAGATATTAGTTGGAGAAAAACCTAAGTGAGGTAATATTTTAAAATGCTGGCAAGTTGATTGCTGTTGCTATTATTGTTTTGGTTTTCGCTATTTGAGTGACAGATAGGTTGTATCTGTTGTTTGTGAATAAATGTTGGTTTATTGTACTCGTGTCGCCTAATCTTCTGAACTGAGTTTGGTCAGGATCCAATGGATGAAACTGCTAATTTTGGCACAACTCTCTCCCGAAAGCTCCAAGCCACTAAACCCTTTATCCAAACAATTAACTACTTGCGCTGCATAACTACCATGACAACTCACATTAACAAGCAAAGAGAAAAATAGCCGTAGATACACTCTAAAGTAATAAATAACACAAGAGATACAGGAAATCCCGCCAAGAGAAAACATCAGCAACTTCAACTCTGATTAATTATCTCAGCACAATAAGCTTTTCAAATTATTTTTTACAACCCAAAATGAATGAGTCGACTTCTTGTAGAACAAAAACCAGAGATTTAATTAATTCACAGAGAGACTCTGTATCTGCAATAAGGATTACTCTACACACAAACACACCACCAAGAGATATCCTCGTACAAGCGCGTACCCATAATTATCCTTAGACAATGAAATAATTTTGTAAATTCTGCACTCAACTGCAGCCTTACAAAGACATTGATCAAATGGAATCATTATCTTCCATTTTTCCTTTTTCTTTTTTGCTTCACGAATAGCAGTGAATACACATATCCTTGTGAATATCCTCGCGTGTGTACAACGCTAAAATGTTTTATGTTCTCTCCTCTTCACATTCTTGAGAGTTGACAGACAATAAGACCTCAAAGCAGTGCGACTTGAGACGCAATATAAATTGTAGAAGAAAGAATACAGCAATCCTTGGACTGGGTGGAGTGTAGATCCTTGCTAACAACAAAATAGCAATCTTACGTCTCCCGAAGCCCATATAAGCCCAACATACAATGAACGCTGAAACGCATTTCAATTACTTACAAAAACCGTGTGTCTGCGGGCTGGGGTACATGAAAAAAACATTCCTCAAGGCGCAGTCCTGTTTGTCTCTGGTGTACATACATATATGCTAGACATTTAAATGCAAGAAGAAAAAAAACACGCTGTGAACAAATGTCCTGGCTGCACTTTGAGGACTATGGGCGCCGTATAATAGAGAAGTTATTGCGTGAAAAGATGTAGTTCACTAGAATGGATATCCTTCAAGGATGTGAGTGTTTAGATCTAGCCATATCGGTGGCTTGGGGTTGGGGACTTTTATTGGATTTCTTCCTCTTTTATTACCAACCCGTGAATGGAATAAGAGTAACCTGATTTTATTTTTAATTTTCACTTCTTGTCGTTAGCGAGTATTCTTAGGTGGGTCATGCCATATTAAAAATGGAAAAATGTTAATACAATTTGTAAGGACATTTCTAATTCAAAATTTTTCATCGAAAATCACATAAAAATAGAGTGATGTTCTTTACATAAACTTGTGTAAAGAGGTCATGAATCTGTAGCCAAATACCGGCCCAAAATTTCTATTTTACGTCTAAAAATCACGGGCTTATAAAAATTCTGAACCTGGATTGGTATTTGTTCTGGAATGCTGTTGTAAATTTTATCAAATTTTCACAATTTCATTAAAGAACAATATAAAATTCCATGCCTTCAAAATTTTGAATTTTTGTTCGAAACTCTGCAAAGCAATTTTGGAAGAAGTGCGAAATTTTATATATTTAACAATTTTGTACTTCCAAATTTCTTAATTTCGCCCTTAGGGTTTATAAAAAAAAGATTGAGAAGCGAAATTTTGGAAAACTGGTTTTAAATTTCATGAAATTTTTACAATTTAAAAATTTTAAAATTACTTAAAAATTGTGTAATTTTGAATTTGGCACCTAAGCTTTCAGAAACAAATTGAAAGAGGATCGAAATTGTTCAAAAAATACTCAAAAGCTATTCTGAATCAAATTTTTACAAATTCATTGAAAACACACAAAAATTTGAATATTTTTCATGACATTTTGAAGGTGCGCGAAATTTTAGAAAATGTTTCAAAGGTCACTTATGAATTTAGTTCTTCCAAATTTCTTAATTTCGCACTTAAAATTTATAAGAAATAATTTCAGAGAAACGAAATTGTGGGGAATTTATTTGAAAACTTGAAAGCGAATCTAAAATGTAGAAGAAGAACTTAGAATCTGTTCGGAAGTTCATTAAATGTTCACAATTGAGGCTCGATTTTCCATTTTCAAAGTGAATACATGAATGCCATTGGGTGATCCCAGTCGAGTTGTAACTTGTAAAGGGTGGGCCAATGTGATCAGATACTCCACGACAGGTTTTTCATCGTCAACTTTCTGCCACTCATTTCATGCTCTACGTGTTCCTCTTCATCGGTCATTGGCGTTCAAATCTGGGTGGATATTTTCGGTAGCCACCGTCTTTGTCCAGAGCTCAATGGTGGCAATGAACTTGTGTATCTATCTGCTACAGATGATGCTTTTTCCTTTTCCTGTATTCTCTTGGCAACGCTGGTTTTCTCCGAAGACTCACAGAGCATGTCTTTGGCAAGAATGTCCATAAAGACAATGTCAACTGCTTCTGCACCAACTTATTGTCGGGGAGTGCTTCCTTGATAGAACCATTTGTTTGGCTCTCAACTCGGCTGATTCTTAGAGTAGCTTCAGTCTGTTGGTCAGCTGGTCAACTAGGCCGGCAAAATTAGCCAATATTTGGTCTTGGTGACTGTTGGATTCATGTATGTATATGCCTGGCCATGTTAGCCACTGGGCAACACATTGGCAAACCTGATCATCTTAGCAACTTGTCCCACTGTTAGTCCCATAACTGTGTTATATATAGGAGAGGCCTAAGTATTGACCCCTGTTCTTCTGACGTCAAAAGGTTAAAAAAATCATGGTTCTTTAGTATCTACTTATAAATTTCTTCATTGCACTCACTTTGAAGGGTTTGAGATATGAAAATAACCTGGATACCTCTTAAATTTGTGAAAAATGTTCCCCCTTTTTTGTATGAACTTCCGCATTTATACCACCTACGCGCCATCGTGTGCGGTCTTTGATATCATGCCACTGCTCTGTCTTACCAATGCCTTGCCGACTGCTCTGCTCCTTGTACCCTTAGAGGACTCTTTAAAAGAACTCCATTTAATGAAATTAACTGAATAAAATTTACAAAAAAACAGAATCCTTAAAAAAAAATTAAATCAATCATTCATATAGGACTGTTAGTTATTCCCGTTTCCTTCTGTTTTTGGCAACAATATACGCATTTATTCGCTCACATAAATTAAGCCAAAGAATGGAGCTCTCAGAGTGCCTCATTTGAATAAATCAATTTGTCAGTCCTTGGAAGGAACATGTGGTTGAGTGGAGGTTTTATTCTTAGCATCTGTCATTGGAATAAATTTTATTTAATAAGTTCATTTCGACATTTCCAAAGATACTTGTTGAAGTCTTACAAAAAGAAAAAAAAAAAATCAGAAAATCAGGAAAGAGAGAACACCCCTTTCTAACATTTTACCCTCAACCACCTTTGTCAAAGAAACATTTTTATTATACACCCTTTGGCTTTAACATCCTTTGACAAATTTACTACACTCTTTCGAGTGTTTTATTGCAAAGGATCTGCTGCGATTCATAGGTCCTTTTCGGCAGAATGCAAAATATAAAGCCAAACACTTGAAAGTCTTTAGGGAAAAGGATTTCTAATTAAGCCGTGCAATTGCACAGTGTAAATGGTGGGAATGCGGTACTCGTATTTTTTGAGGGCATTTAGTCTGCAAGGACTTGCTTTGAAGGAACATTTATATGGTGTTAATCGCGTTGGGGTGAGGCTTTCGCCTTTTAATTGGTCAAAGACAAGTCTAAAAAAAAAAAATATTTTTTCCTAGATGGAGTGATTGTTGAAATAACCAAGGAACCCGCTGAGACAGGATATGTGTGCCTGAGACCATTTTGTATCTCCTAGGAGCCTCGCTGTCTGTTAAGTTTTTTTTCGAGGGATAGAACTACTTCTTATTCCTTGTTTCAAAGAATTCCTCTACAAATTTCCATGCATTTACGACACACCCTGTGGCATTGTTTGTGGCACAAACATACATAGCTTCAACAGAAAAAAAATCGCTCTTCTATGCGTCAGTGAATTTGTGAAGCAATTTTTTTTTATTTCCAAACATTTGAAATGGATTTCGTTTAATCCATCCATCAGCGAGCGAGTCTGCTCCAATTTAGCCAGCCCATTTCGGTCTTAAACGGTTTTATGTTGTGGACACATTTCCATCAGTTAGAGTGCCTCTGGCTAGTATTTTTCGTTTAATTTGGTTGAAATAAATCATTTTTTTCTCTCACTCAAAATATTTGCATTAATTTATTTGAATGTTATATTTTACGGCAGTGGTTTTTATTATCACAAGTGCACCAATGATAGATGCCAGTGAGTGTGAAATAAAATAAAATTATCGTTTATTATAAATCAAGAGAAAAGGAAATGAGAAATTTAAAGTTGAAATTAAATTGCAATATGATTGACTTTACATAGACGTATTCCTTGACACAAAATCTTCAAGAATCCTTGCGAGAGAATTGTGCTTCTAGTTCTTTGGGTATTCGCTATTTAGCAAACCTATTGGGGCAATCATTTTCAGCCCTCTGTTTGAAAACATTTGAAGTCAGTTGTATTCACTGAATGGGTTCTCTTAAACCACTGTTCTTTAACAGCTCTTGTGACAGCCCTTGCTAGTATGACTGAAGCAGTGGCTTTTGTCCCAAGTTTTTCTCCTGTTGTTGCCTCAGGTTCAAGGTTGTCACTAGTTTCGCTGTATCATAGGCAAAGTTCTGATGTCCTTGGCAAATATCATATGTATTACCCTCCAAACAGGACAAAGTCTCCTTGATTTCTTAAATTTCCGCTTCAATGGTTAGAGGCCAGAAGCAGATGCTTAAGATTGCTTAAGCTTTGATCTTCTTCTCAGAAGTCTCAGGGAGGAGATGATATACGGAAGTCCCATCCTTTTGTGAGGAGAAATCACTTCGAGGAGTGGCTAGATTGTTTAAGACTTCGTGATTAGGCCCATATGTCCAGAGGCATTAGATGAAGTACCCAATGATGCGGAGATGGTAGTTCTCTGAGCACAGCTTATTGCATTCAAATATAAGCCACTCAGAAGATTGAGATGGACAGCTTGATTTAGCTTCAGTGTAGCTAAAGTATAGCATGATGTCTCTTAGTCTACCTTCTTTGGGTGGATTGCTTATAGGAATATAGATCCGCAATAGAACATTGGCATTCCAGTTGAATTCCTGTCTAAAATAAGGCCAACATATTTTGCTTGTGAAAAGAACTGGAGGATTAATCCCAGTCAACACAGCACGTAGTCCACGTTGACAAGATGTGAAGAGCATTCTTTAACAGATCTCTAAAGGCTAGCAGCGTCGTCTGCATACCTTCCTGTTCCTTACTCCTTACTGTTACAAGCCTGCGAACTGATGCTTTGCGTTCAATTTATTGATAATCAGACCTATGGCTTTGGTTTGACTTTGTTGGAAGCTTCCTAGATGTCAAAAAAGTCACCATGGTCCATTCTACTAAATCGTGGAGAGCAGTCTCTACTGACTTGCCCTTGTAGTACTCTTGTTGTATTGTTTTAAACAGATCAATCCGTCTTTCCTACAAAACTGTCGGAGATCCTTTGGGCTGACGTGTAGGCTTTAACCATAAGCAGTCTATAGAGGGCCGAGATTTAGCTTCTCATAGGTGTACATGTCTTGAGCGATATACATTTTTCCACGTATAGGAGGGACCTACAGTTTTATGCTGTATTCGAAGAGCAGAGGGTTTTTAAGAAGCTTGCTCATGCATCTTGCTCCCGATGCTCACTAGAACGTTTGTGGTACTTTCTCAGACTCGAACCTGGAAGCCCATCCACAGTAGTCCAACGCACGAACCACTGAGTCTTCAGCTATTGAAGACAAGATTCTAGCCAGGGTTAGATCCTATCCAAGGGTCCATCAGGACCAGGTGCTTTGCATGGTTTTAAGTTAACTTAGAGCAGCCACAGAAATTGCATAATAAATTGCATACGCTGAATCATGACCTTTATTCTGTGTGTGTCCTTGCTATAATCCACTCAATGGATTTCCTGAATCTCTTTTTTGTCGTCGAAAATTAAACCGCGTGAAATCCTTAAATACCGTCATAACATTATTGAAATCATCCGCAGTATGTATTCTCTTTCGTTTTTTTTTTTCAATTTTCTCCCCATTAATGCAGGTGTTAACTGCACTTTGAGTATTATAGCTCGTTTTTTTTTTTCGTTTTCGCGGAGATTAAATGTAAATACAGGCCAACGCATGGTACTTAATGGAAAAGCCTGCATGAAATTTAATGGTCTGCAATTTACGATAATGCTTTCCCTTTGTCCTTTATTTCTCGCTGAAATATTAAATTTCAATTAAAACAAAGTAGATTAAAAAACAATCTATATACGTGTTCTAAAGAGAAGCTACACGCTGTTTTGGGGCTTAAAGGATACAAATTTTCGAAAAGTTGCATTCTATTCTCCTACCCTCCCCGCAAAACTATAACTTGAATCGATAAACCCTCTGATAAACAGCTGCTCCTTCAGAATACCAATAAAGGACTTTGGTATGGTTATTAAATTTTGCCCAAAACTCATCATCGACGGGATGGTTAATTGAATTGTCTTCCGGTCGTATAATCGAAGAGGATTACCCAGATTGAATATTAATTCGAAGAGAATCCTCTATACACGAAGGAATGTCTATGAATTTTTCAAAAGTCTCAAGTAGATTCCATGACCTACAGTTGGGACTTAAACATGAGGACGATGTGTTAGAACATTGTAATTTAAAAGCACTTGGATTATTTTTACAGGCTTAATGCCACACCTCATGGGTTAAAAGTCTCCAAGGACATTCATGAGGAGTTGTTTTTTGTTTTGGAAAATCCTTTCAGTTCTAGATACTATGATACCATCTAGCCTGACAAGAACTCATCCAAAAGGGACCCAAAAAAACTACAGCAACTATTTTTATAGGATATAGGAATAATGGGTCCTTTGGGCCACGTATAATGTTTAGCTTATATCAAACTGAAGGGAAAATCCCATTTACAGCTGTAATGGGATATAAGGTTAGCCAACACGCGTCGTAAAGTCAAAATATTGTAGGCAAAAACAACAACAACCGAAAAAGGTTGTCTGGAATGTGAGGTGAAGTTTTTTTTTCTCTGTGTCCTTTAATAAACTCTCAAACTTTTTCGATGAGACTTACTGCATGAAGCCTTTTGTTAATAAATTCAAAATGCGGTTCAGACAGACAAGACAGTTCTTTGATGTCAAATTTGTCTGGGCGTCACCTTTGACATATTCAACACACAATGCCTCTCAAGAGTTTAACGTGGAAAGTGGAATGTGTACTCTTAAAAGCAAGAAGAGTATGCTACATGAAAGCGTACTTTTGTCACGTCAAAAGGAATGTTCTTCACAACCAAAAGAATTTCTTATCCTCTGGCTGAAAGTATATGAGTGCATGAGGGGGGGTACCTACGTAGTTTAAAGGTTAATCATTAGTTTTTAAAGGACCAAAGTTGCAACCTTTAAACCTAATGTATCCCTAGACCTCAATAAAATAGAATTCGTATATTAAGGAGCCAAAACAAAGAAAAAGAAAAAAAAAACTCAGTATCTAAACACCCATTTGGGTTTGGGGACTAACTCCCCATGGTGCAGTTTTTAAAGTACGATAAGGGGTTTGTGTGCCGGCCGCACCAAGGATATGAAAGGGACGCAAACAGATGCTGCTGCTGGAATGTGGCATTTAACTCGTCGTTATCATCATGATTCTCATCGTTTTTCTTCACCTTATATACCAGCAGGATTCTTTGAATAGAAATGAAGTCATTTTTGTCTAGTGGTTTTCGTTTCATATTCTTTTTTGTGGAAATTTATTCAAATGCCAAGGGTTTTTCCCTTTTTGAGGCGATCGTTGGTTTTGTGGTTTTGGTTAACAAATTGACACCAGCCCAACCCTGGTTTAGCATTCTTGAATAAGCAACGATGTCGGCAAGCACTTCCTTGTTCTCATAGTCGATGTCATTTTCTACAGCTTGAAGATCTCGGGTGGTTTATTATTTGAAGTGGAGCTTAATAGTAGTTTGTTGTGATTAAAATTTGAATAATTCTCTCAAAAGGTTGAAGTTGAAAGGCAGATTGGATTTGATTTGCAAGGGAGCATTGGAGGACTTTTAAACTCCAGCGATGAAAAGCAATCATCAAGACTTGAAATCACAAAGGATGTGGACTGCAGTACCTATCCCTACAAGCATCATAGATAGTAGTTTCACTTTAGCCGTGCGGGCTAAGATGATTTGCAGAAGAAAAATGTCTTGAAAGAAGGCCAAAGAGTTGGGTAAAGTCTTTCACTTTTGCTTTATTATGTTCCTCCAGAAGAAGCCGTTTGGTCAGCCTGCATCTAGCAATTGGATTCATAAGAAATCCAGTTGTAGCTGTAAGTTCTAATCGAGGAGCCAAGTTCTATTGAGATTGATTGACAAGCTCGTAACTTGGGACCGAGAAGATTGCCAGAGAATGGTATCAAGGACACAGTTTAACGAACCAATGTATTCATGAAATGCTTTGGAAGGGAATTAGGAGTTAGAAGCCTTCAGTGCAAGTTTACAGTCTCTATAGTCACTATGGCCTTTTCATATGTTCTTTTCAATGCAACTTGTGGCCGTTAGAGATGTATAAATCTCTGTCCTATATCCCCTTGTGGATCCTTGAGCATCTACATATAGCGCCTGCGCGCCATCGTGTATGATTTCTGGTATTGTTCCTTTCCTTTCCTTAAGTTGGATGAATCTGGCATTCCGTCTCGATCTCTGTGAGTCAAAGAGCGCCTTCAGGTTCCAGAAGCAAGTCCATGTCTGGTAGCCAAAAGTTGTAAAAGTGTCAAAGTCTTGTCAGTCCTTACCCGAGGTATTATCTTTGTTTAGGTAACAGGCAGCTTCTATACCTGGCCTAAGCCGCCTAGTCTAGACATAAGATCCTAGACAATCTCGAATTTGCAATCTAAGCCATTTAGTAGTTGCCAGGGACTACCATAAGTAGCTAAAGCAAGCCTTTTATTACGAACTTGATTGCTGCTGGCCCAATCCATGGTTTGGCTAGTAATTAGTTTCCCAATCAGTCGCTATGCAGGTCCTCTATTAATTTCCTAAGAGTTCTTCAGATTTTGAAGTAAAACCGATTATACTCTAAGCTTGGTTCAGACTCTGGGCGTAGCCGGTTCTGCCATAAAAATCGAGCTCTATCTTGTGTGAAAGTTGGATCCTAAGTGTCAGCATGAGACATTCGTTCATTGGGTAGCTTTTTTGTTCATCTCGGGTTCAAACACTTGTATAATATGCTCAGCCATTACAGATACTGAAATAGTTTTACAGATATCTTAAAGACATTTTATTAATTTTTCTTTTCTTTTTATTTTCCAGAAAAAAAGTCTAGCAAGTGACTTGCCCAACATCTATCCAGTATATGTACGTCCACCTGAGGTGGGGTAAATAGAGAACGCGTTTTTTTTTTCAACTCGAAAATTTCACCCGAATAGTGCGGTCTTTAGAGAAAATCCCCTCATTTAAAAAAAAAAATCCCCAAATCTGCATTGCTCTCGCGAGTGTGTTAAATTTCCTTACATTATCTCTCCTTATTCGTAAAGTTCGTGCTAGTCGATCAAAAATGTCTGTAACGTAAGAAAAAAATCGCCAAATCTTTTATAAAAAAATGTCTGTTTCTTCGAAAAAATCCCGATTTAAAAAAATAAATTCCCAAATCTTACGCGAGTGTGAAATAGGTCTGTTTCTTAGAAAAATTTCCGATTTTATGAAAATAAATCCCCATATCCCCCGAAAAAAAATTACGCGTTGCTTTTGCTTAACGGATGTGAATAAACGCGAGTGTTTTTTGTCTCATTCTCTGAATCCCCTTTTTTATAAAAAAAATCCCCAAAATCTCGTAAAAATCCCGCGGTTATTTTAGCTTACGCGAGTGTTTTTATTTTCATATTCATCGAAAAATCCCCATCATCATTTGGAAATATTGGTTCGTATTAAATTTAGTTTTTAAAAAAATCCCTTTTTTTAAAAAAAATAAGCCCCTTTTGTGTTACAAAACAACAAATGTTTCCCTGCCCTGCTTTCTTGCCTAAATCATGTTAAAGTAATTATTTTGCTCTTTTTTGAAAAAATCTTGTTCGAAATTTTTGTAAAAAATCCCCGCGTTAGTTTTCATTTTTCCCTTTGAGTCGTTTTTAACCCGAGTGTTTGTGTTCGCGAGTGGAACGAGAACTCTAGTTACCTGGAAACTTCAGTGGGCGTCATACAAACTATGGTGAGTGTACAGAATTTTTATTTTACTTTTTAATTTCTAAAAATAGTTAGAAAAAAATATAAGCCCCAAAGTTTTTGCTGACAAAATATATTTTTTGATAGATAAAGCCAATTACGTATTAGGATGACGTGCGTTAGCTTTGAATTGGGGGTATGGGGTAGGAAATAAATCAATTTAAAACCACCAAAGGGTGCAGGCACATTATCTTATCAATAGACACCATGTCATACGAAAAACTAATACTTTTATATCGGATCTTCGAAACCATGTCAAATGCATGAAACAGTAGCAATATCCGCCAATAAAAACCGCTTCAAACCGGATAGACGTACATGTCATGACAGGAGAAACGCTCTAAGTGACATAAAAAACCGAGAATTGAATCATGTTCGCTTAATTATTATCATGTTCCGATGTTTTATCTACAATTGTCATTTAGTCCAAATTTTCGTACTTATTTGTCAGAATTGTGAATGGAAGAGTAGTTGCGGACTAGTACTTTTCGGTGAAGGTTAGGCCTCGAAGCGAACGAGCTTGAATTTGGAAGATATTCAGTTCCTCCACTAGACTTTGTTTGTGCTGATTTTTGTTCGATTTGAGGAGGTTTAAGGCTAAATTTTTTTACTGGTAGTGTTTAGGTTCGGTAGCTTTGTGAGGTTATCGTCAACACCAAAATGGGCCTAGGATGAGCCTAAACGGCAGGAAGAAGTCCTAACGACATCGTCGCTCAAGCACTTGATTTTCTTACTGTAGTTGAGTAGGTCCTTCAATTGATTTTGCGAATCTACCTCCTCTAGATTGATAAACGTATCCTCTGATACTTGTTAGTCTTCACAATAGCTACTAGGCTAATCTGCTGGCGTGTTTCCTCAGAAGACAATGTCCAAAGAGTATTCCAATCGTGGCACTGATTTGTTTTAGAATTCCTCGGATCTCTTATAGTTTGTCTCGGCCCACAAGTCTTTGGACACCTTTCAGATAAGTCCATCTGCGATTAGCCATATTGTATATTCCGTAGAGATTTTTTTCCTAAGACCACATATCGGTGCCTTGATGTGGTTGGTAATCTTCCTTGATGGAAGTTTCTTAGCCTGTTTGAGCAGTTTACAGGCACCCTCGTTGCGCTCTATATCCAGAGTATTGTGTGGCAATTCCTTAGTAACTCAGCTTTCATGGCAAATGACTCTAGTCTCTGGAGGGCAATACATATCTTTATGTCATATTGATCCCATCTCAAGTACTTCCAGTTGTTCCACAACCTTGAGCACGGCTAAAACTTTGACCTGAAAAACACTGCATTAGTTCGGGAAATTTATAGGCATTTCTAGGTTCAAGTCTTTTGAATGGATACCTGATTCTGGTGGGTTTTAGGAGCGCCTTTAACAGCATGATATCCTGAAATTTGTTTAGTACTTCTCACTTCAATGTTTTCATGTCTCGAGGGGCGGCAGCAACATTTGCTTCCTTCGAAGTGTGAATCAACTTATTACCAAGGAACTTGATTTCTCCTTAAGTTTGCCTTTTTTTGTTAACTTACTTACTTAAAGGGCCCCCGACCCTTGTAGAGTCCCTGCCTGAGACATCGTTGCCTTCCATCCTCTGCGATCCCGGGAACGTTGCTGCCAGTTGTGAAGACCAAGTTTTCTGGCATCCGCAACAGGTTTGGTCTTCTTCGCCGTCTCGAACCTGGGGACTGGGATTCGAAGATCCTTCCTCTTCTCCTCCGTATAGTCTATAAGCCTCAGTAAACTTCTTTCAAAGCTAAGCCGCTTAGCTTACTCCCCCGATAGAGTCACAGAGTTGTAGTCATGATTTTCTTAAACCCTGAGCCTTCTTAAGTACTCGTTCTACCTCTCATATTACTCAGTCTATGTTATATCAGAGGAAGCAATAAATATCACTTTCTGGATAGAGGAAAGTTCTCTGACAAAGTTGAAATGTAGTATCACCAAGTCTTTTTTTGTTTTTCTTTTCTTTTGTTGAACGTTGTGCTTCATGAAATTGGATGAATTTGCTAAGCACCCACTGGTGGTGTATACTTGCTCTTCTATAGAATTACAGATCTCCATCAACTGACAACATGGGTCTGCATGTAGGTAGATGGGCTCAAATTTGGCCATGAAACCCCCGAATAAGTGTGACTCTTGGCTCATATTGAGTTTGATCTATCAGTATCGAATGTTGGGTAGCCACATGTCCATGTATAATCATGTCTGCTACCACTTTTGGCTTTTCATTGTCATTCAATTAAAAGTTTCAACTACTAACAAGAGCTATCATCTATTCATTCTAATTCTATAATTGGTAATTCAAAAAGCCCCATTTCCGTGTGTATCCTCTCTAACCAGTAGAAAGGACTTAATATTCCGAAAACACATTCAAATAATTATTCCTTTGTTTAATGCACTCGCTACCAAACTCAACGCCACCATGCATCCTACCTAGGCAAAACTAATTAATTCTCTAATTGAGTTTAGATACAATTTATTCAAATATTTATAAACATAGTTAACCACGCGTTAGGTAATGAAATTTTATGCTAACCTCTCACTTCTTGTGGAAATATTTAATTTATGTGAAACAACTGGCAAATATTTTAGCATTTTCAGCAGAAATCGACAGTTCAACCCATTAGCTTGTGAGAATTCAGAAACAGATGCAATTTTTCATTCAACTGCCCGACTGCCGGCTAAAATTTTGCAATTTCAATAATTTATTCCATCTGCCGAAAGTTAAGTGTCAATTTATGTTATCGTTGTATCTAACGGTTATGAATGTGCAACAAACGAAGCGTATTTAAGTGTAAATTTGCATGAATGTGCAAAAAAGGACCTAAATGTTTATTGAGTGATTGGTATCTGTTGTTTTTTTTTTGACAGACAAATGCTAGATAGATTGAATGTCAGATAGACATGGGAAGAAGTCCATTAGAACTCTCTATTCAATTGAGTGACACAAGGTAATTAAACAATAGAGTGTATGAACTAGTTAATGCACCAATGAATTCCTTATTATACAGAACTGAACCGACAAACCAAGAAGGAGAGACAGATTCCGATTCCGATGTCACAAAATATCTTTTAGTTTAATTGAACGCAAAACCATGGCCAAGTATCTCAGCCATGCGATTCATGTTCACACAAGTAAATACGAATACGAGCTTTCGTGTTGATGCCAAGGCGCAAAGTGGACATAACCATCGCATAGTATCTTGTGTAGAAATTATATTCGACTTATCCTTAACCATCATAGCTTGATGCTTATGGCAATTAGTTTGTAATTTGTCATAGCGATGTTTGATAGATACGAGTAACTCACTCCAAACCTTTGCTCCCCCTCCTGTCAGATGAAATTCTCAATGACATTCTAATGGGCATTAAATTAGATATGGAATGTTATTCTAGGAATTTGTAGCCAGAGTTTGT
Source organism: Chalcosyrphus nemorum (assembly GCA_949716465.1). Classification (NCBI taxonomy): domain Eukaryota; kingdom Metazoa; phylum Arthropoda; class Insecta; order Diptera; family Syrphidae; genus Chalcosyrphus; species Chalcosyrphus nemorum. The sequence goes on along the minus strand of OX454334.1, from coordinate 56,677,603 downwards.
TATGCATTTGTGGAATATCGTACCTTGAGTTGTGACAGTTGAAAGGATATCAGGGATATTGTTTTAATTAGGTCCTTAAAATGAAGGGAAAATATTTATAACAAGATTAAATTGTTATGAAGTTTCACGTTTCAAGTATTCACTGTGAATGGCATTTCGCATTCGCTGTTTGTTTGTGTGCAAAAAGCAATCTGTGAGGGTTTTGCGTCAGGTTTTATTCTTTGAATTCCTCTGTATACGGAGTTTTTGTATAATTCACAGTTTTTTCCGTATTCACAGTCTTATTTCATATTCTCAGTAAAAGCAAAAGTACTTCTTCTCGAGTGAAAAGGCAGGCATATCTTAATTTGGTTCTAGATTCACACTTGAGGAGGGTTTTTTCAAAGGCAGAGTTGTGTTTAGATCTGAGGTCAAACGCCTTGATTCGCAGTGTAACTAGCCTAACTGTTGAGCCTTGAGCTCCCTCTAAGTGTTCAGCGATATCTGTTAATCGCCAGGTCTTCTCTCCAAAGACTAAGGGATTGCTTATGCAGGAGCATCGCATTAAAGGCAACTAGTGGTGGTGATCGGTCCTATACATATATATAGCTACCGATATATAGCCACCGACCCTTTCTTTTCCAGCGTGCTTTCAAGTGAGCTAACAGTCGTGTATGCATCGCAGAGTCGAACAGGTTCTTTGCTTGAATAGGTTCATGACTAGGATGGGATCTGAGAGGCAGGTTTGTGTCACTGATAGGACTCATAGATTCACAGTATTGTAATGTGCAGACTACCTGGGATGACGTGGGAGACGTTTTCTGTCAAACATTTGCGGAAGACTGTGTGGAAGTGCCAATGACTATGATGGCTTCTAAGGCGATTGCGACATATATTCACCCAGTCTGTGTCCATCTCTATGAAGACTAGATCCTAAGTTTTTCCTCTGAAGCCTGTGCTTGGCAAGTTCAGAACTGCGTCCTTAAAGCCTACATTCTAATCAGACTAACAAGATATCATCATGCTCGAGTTATTCTAGTGCTTGTCTGTTCGATTTGAATAATGCCCTAGGAAAGGAAATCTATCATATCTTCGGGGGATCAACGACTGATTTTAGTTTCTGAATGATGCAACTGACTAACATGGTCTCATCCTCCAACTGTGGGCCAACATCTGATTGACTCCAAGTCTCCCCCCTCCCACCCTCCTTGTGATAGAAACAACATACGCGCATTCTTTTCCTCAAAATTTCCTCCCGAAAATTCACCTCTTGTAATTCACTATTCAAATTATTATTTTTACATTCAACTCCATAAATGATATTTGAAAACTTCCCAAAAAATATGCACTTTATTTCCATCCGCAAAAGGAAAAAGTATCTACAGAACGAAGAAGGTTGCATTCAAAATATTTCCGCTATACTCCAAGTGCAAGCTGGTTCCTCTACTGACAAACAATGCGCAACGTTTCCGGGTCAAATAAATTTTTGTTATTTCTTTTCACGAATTTATTTTCTTCGGGAATGTTTTTGTTGTGCAACAATCTTCATTGGTGGATGAAGAAGATACATTTTCCTTGCTTTCATATTCAAAGATGCATTCGACTTTGCACGGATTGTTGCTATCATTGGGAACTCTTTTCTGCACATTTTTCGGTAACAAAATTATGAGCACAATGTGCCCAATGGTGAATTCTGAATTTTCTGAACTGAAACCGTGATTGAAGTCACAAAAATATGTAGTTACGCAAGCTGACGAAATATACTGAGAGGTTATGGTGCTAGTGGGATCTATGGGTTGGGATTCTGCCAATTGTTTGATGACCAGCTTTCTTGGGTCTTAGATGGGCGTAGGTGAAACCAAAGCTCAATGCTTCTAAGCAGATATGGGAGCTATAGGTAGTACCTTACCACTCTCCTCCTGTAGGGTAGGGCTGTGTCCTATTCTTGATGAAGCTCAGAATGCGATCACATACATATAGTCTTCTTGCCTTGAGGGTACACTGCAAAAAGTCTGTATAACTTCTTTCTTGACCAGCGCTGTAAGCTGAATACTGTTGCCTTTAGACATTCCACAATCGGTTTCAATACAGAGAAACTAAGGTTTAGTAGATCCCTCGTTCTGTTGCAAGACTTAATCTAAGACGATGCCTTGGATTAGTCTGAGCTCTTTAATTGTCTAGTTGTTGTTAGAGTAGTTGTCATTGGTTTGAGTGAACTTGCTCCCTGTTTGCCTGCTGGCACTTCACTATCTCCTATTCAGCTATTTAGGGACATTCCTGCAAAAGAACTTGAATAAGCTTATGAGCCTTTAGAAGACTGAGTACTGAAGCCTAAGCACAACTCCAGCTGTCTTCGTCTACCTTCAAGAACACCTTTTGGTCTATGCTTTTTCGCAATCACCGTCATTACAGATCTTGATGATGCAATAAGATTGCTCTCGTCTTCTTTAGATAGAAGACTTTGCTAGACTCGATGGGTTCTGGATATCTGCCTTTCTCCTTTCTCTTTCTCTATGCTGTACAACGTCATCGTAATCCAGGTATCTGAGTTCGGGTGTAAGAAGCCATTGAATTTGTTTGTTTCCCGTCGACAAAGTATTGGGGTGAAACTGCAGTCTTGTGGAACTCCACCGTGAACTTTGAATTCTTCTTTTGAAGTCAAAAACCACTCGGACCACTGCTTTAAGCTCTACCCACAATTGTTACCCTCAAAGTCCGCTCGAAAGAAAAACAACAAATCAGTTGACATCACGGAAAGCCCTTCTCTTCTTTTCTAATTCTTCCTTCCACTTCATCACGTTTCTTCTCTACCCACGACTGGCATGACTAGTTGGCTGCCCATTTGTATAGATATACTATCCACATGTGTGTGTTTGTGTCTCGACCCATTTGTAATTGTCCACTCATCACCATTACTTTGGACCGTAGAAAAAATAAAAATAAAAATCTAGTACAAAATTGCACCACTTATCGCATGCTGAGTGACATAAGAGCAGCAATCAAAGGGTATTCTAAAAAAAAAAAAAAACAGCAACTCACAATGTGACTCGTCGTAGTGCTAAAAGGGTAGCACTTTTGTTTCCTGCATATATCACAGCAGCCATCAATGTCATGCACAAGGAGTCAAGGAGAAATATTCTATGATGATGCCATGTGGTGGTACATTTTGTCTCCCTAAAATCGCTTGAAATGGATTCTTTTTTTCTTTTTTTCGTTGTTGTTGTTTTTCTGAAGGCGAAAGGCGAAATATCCATCCTCCATCCTGTAGATACAGATGTTGGTGATGTTAAGCTAGTCGCAAAAAAAAAAAAACACATTTTAAATTGATTTTCCATGGGAATGTTGGAGCAATCGAGTGGGACGGGGAGGTATATGGATTTGATTAAATGGAAGACCAGCAACATCTGGTTGGAGGATAAATTTGTTTTAGGCTTGAACTTTATTCTGCAGATGCTTTAATGATTGTGTCCAGTAAGGGAGGCTGTTGTAAAGCTGTTGTAATTCTTCAAAATGTATTCCTTCTGGAACTTGCCAGCTACAGTTTTGAGAACGTCTAAAGTCTGGAAGTCATGGATGTTTTGCTAAAGAAAAACGGACGGTAGTCAAGCAGTTCGGGGTGCTCTTGTCACAGCGACAATTTTCAAGTCATCACTTTTGAAAGGAACTATAGGCATTCCGATAGAGAGTGGTATTCCGTCGAATGTAGTTTTGTTGCCTGAAACCCTTTTGCTTAGTCCACTTTCGCCTCAGATGTCGGAATCTGTCCTTTACTAGCATAGACGAAGGATCTAGAGAGAAAATCTGTGTTTCTACGAGGTGCTCCTTGATTAGTTCTGGGATAGTTCTTGCCATCTACCTTAGTCAAATCAGCCAGCTCGCAGAAACTTCTTAATGTAACGTTCCATCTTTTAAAAGACTGAACGATTATTCCCTTCCCTTGAAAATCTCATCGTCTCTTAGACCGACCCAAGGAAGCATTAGTACAGCCGATGCATGTGACTTTCTAATTGACTTTCGCCTAATTGACTTTCGCGGAAATGGTCTCATTCTAGCTGGGCGCTGTAGGCCGATGCCAATTAGGGCTTTTTCTTCCACCGAAATCTCGGAAAACTCTTCTTCCATCTCTTCAGCTAATCCTTGTTTGATATTGGCAAGAACCCGTGTAGACGTTTGGGTATATCTGCGGCTATTTAGAAGCTTTTTGGTGGCCAATACATTGACTAGTTGCACCTGTCACTCTGCTGTCTCTGATGCACATTTTTCATCTCCATGCGATATATAAACTCTAAATCTATCACCTCTGCGTCCCAATACTAAGTTCTTCAGTCGATCCTTCTCCTGGTATTCTTGAAAACCATGCCCTATGTCTTCGACTCCGCTATCGGCCAACAATCCAATGTAGAACCACTTCTCACAGCATGCCAATGATCTCATATGGTAGCTCTGCCGATTGTATCCCCTCAACATATGAGATGGCTCTTTAGTCCTTGGCGCACATCTGTCGTTATGTATATCTTCGAAGAGCAGGAGTGTATATTTGGACAGTCGCTATCATAAACTGGTATCACAGCCATCTCGGACGTCTAGACGACTATTTTAGGAACGTCGACTGATGGCAAAGGGGTCTATTTGGTTGGAAGTTTCTGGGTTGACAACACAACTGGCTTTATGGCAGGCTTTTTCCTCAAGCATTGTGGTTACAAGCATCTGTCGCCGTTAACAGTGCGCTTTTGTAAAGCATTTCATGTCCTTCGTTGCCACAGTCTATTTTTCTACTTTTCCAGTTTAAGGCAGCACCTTGAAGATCTATTTTTCTTCCATTTGTATGGGTTCAATACTGTATAATAGTAGCTTGGTCCTTCAAATCTTATCGTTGGGTGCTGGATCATAAACAACAACCCTATAGTCATGGGAGGCCTACGAATGGTCTTCTTTAGTAGAACAGCATATTGTTGCATGCTGTGAATTGGTACTCACTCCCATCTAAGCACCTTCTTTTGCTTACTTCCAATATGTCCAATCATGAATGAATGGACTCATGGTCTCAGATCTCTTGCAATGAGAATCAACGAGGTTCTTCACAATCTTAACATTCCTCGGGCATGATAGGAAAAGGACGTCAAAGTGCTGTCAGTCCTTATTTAAAGAATTTTGCTGGGCTCTATAGTCTGTTCAGCTTCAGTAATGCTGAACGCTGTCACCAGTATGCATGACTAGAATCCATGCTTCTTACAGTGCAGGAGTTCAACGGCAAATCGTATTCACTCGACGATGTTTTGCAAAAAAAAAAACTTCATTAGAACCTCAAGAAACTGAAAAGTTTAAAGTTCAAAGTTCTCGTCTAATAATTGGATCCTATCTGGCTTCTGCTGAAGTGTAGACAGACCAATTAATCGAATCTTATCAGTTCTATCAAAGTCCTTTTCGTTACTTACACAACTCGAATCAAACTTTTGAATTCCCCAAAAATAGAACTACATTTAAAGGTATCTTCATCTTCACTCCCTGACCGAACGTATTGGATAACCACTACGAGTCCTTTTTTTTCAGCAGAATAACTTTGATAAATGAAACCGACGTTCGTTGGTTAACCTTTTCAAAGTTACAATCGTGCCAGTGCAAACCGTGAATTGTTTTCAATATCCGAACGAAGTACGGTGGCAATTTGCAGCACACATCGGTCTGGGAATTCCATTAAGGACTTGCTAAATTATCTTGTGCGATACAATAGTGTGGCAGCATATGAATCCGAAACTTGTGCTTGATTGCTCTAATAAAGGACGTCTGCCATTTCGGTTGGTTGGTCGATATTCCTACACTCTGTGAATTCAATTTCAAATTTCAGAACCCACAACAATGTTGGTTTTGCTTTGGTTTGGCTCTCCCTTTTTGGAGAGTGAGTGCAACGGACAGAGCCATTTAAAATGAAATGAAACTTTTTCCATTGAGTCTTGTGAAAATAAGCATTCGACGCACCTTTGAGGATTTTGTATCGAATTTTATTCGTGGGATTTCTCCCTTATGTTGTGTATTTTGTAAGCTAACAGAGAAAAAGATACATGATGCCTCTAACTAGTTCTATGCCTTATGCATCACGTATTCAATTCAATTTTGAATGACAAACGTAGCGCATACGTCTAGGATGATTACTGTCAATTTGGGTAACTTATCAACAAAATTGAAAATAAATTGCACCTGAAGGAATAAGACAAGAAAGAGGATATATTTTCCATTCGATGGACTAGGTGGCACATGCATTTTATGGCGAAACGAAGCACGTACGATATTGCAATTCCAAATGAGGACTTTATTCCCCATAAATATAAAAGAAGTATGTTCTAGTTTCCCATTCAATTCAATGGGTACTTTGGTCAATCATTCAACTTGTATCTCTCATCCATTTTATTGTGACAACATACCTCCGAATGATAAAGACCAAATCCCTTTGACTGATTCACGACTACAGATGGTTAAAATCCCATCCAATTTAAAACGTCGTCGTCGTCGTCGTCGTGTTATCTGCTCACAACTTGCCAAAGTAAATCCCTTTTTCACAAAAAAAAAGGTCTCATCTTAGTCCATTCTTTTCCTCGAAGAGAAAAAAAAAAAAAACAAATCTCATACAAAGAGGACGAAGGATATGCTGTCCTAAAGAGAAGGAATTTTTTCCAGTGGAAAGGCCAACAACAGAAAGCAAAGATAAAAAATACCATCATCATACGGAGAATGACTAACTGGGGGTAGTTTAGATACGCAGTGGCGTGGGAGGATCTCTTGTCCCGTAATGTAGATGGTTTTTGGTTGGTCCTTTGTTATTGTTTTGCTGTTTTAGGAGGACTTTTGAGTGGCAGTAGCCTTTTAGTTAACTACAAAATTGGCAAGGATTGAAAGTATCAGGTTTCGATACCAATTTGGGATAGGAAAAGTGTGCCACGTGGTTAATAGGTAACATGAGTTACCTTCTTCAAAAAAATGTATTTCCTCGTTGTTTCCTAACGAGGTCAGTGTTTTCTGTTTTTTTTTTTACAACAGCTGTTCCTTTAAGTATTAAGAGTTGGACAAGTTCTTTGGACGGATTTGGCACTTTATTTTCGTCTAAAAAAGTTGAAGTTTAACAAAAATTTGTAACGTGAGTTACATTTGTCCTTATGGAATCTTATTCATTCGAAAATTCAGACTTAAACATCATCTGTTTCATTGGGTTAGAAGGATTCAGCAAATTTTCTTTGCAATCATAGAATTCTGTAGAATTGAACTGTGTAGAACTGTAACGTGAGTTACCTTTTGGCCAAAGTGATATTTTCAAAACTTGTTCATTCTTTTCCTTATGGGTTCTAGTCCTTCCAGAATCTAGACTTAGACATGTTCTGTTTCATTGGAGTAAAAGGATTTCACACTTTTCTTTCCAGTCATACAAATAATAAGTAGAATTGTAACGTGAGTTACCCTTTGGCCAAAGTGATAGTTGAACCTTGTCCTTTAAAGAATCTAGACTTAGAGATCCACTGTTTCAATGGGTTAAAAGGATTTTACGCATTTTATTTCCAATTATACAATCATTAGTAAATGTAACGTGAGTTACCCATTGGCCTTTTTGGTGATTTTCCTTACGGAATCTTGTCTCTAGGAAGTTCTATTTGGAAAGCTGCTTGTTGTTTCAGAAGAATTCCATATACATATGTAGGTCCGGGGGACTAGCACTGAACCTTGTGGTAGTCCATTGATCAGCTTTCTTGGGCTGTTGTGTGCATTATTTAGGAAAAGTTGAGTTGCCTTATCGTTGAGTATATTCTTTATTGTGTTGCCTATTCACTTCATTAGCTGAAACTTTAGTATTAGTTGATCTGTCTATACGATGTCATAAACAGCGATTAAGTCTATAAGAAGTGACTGTAATCATATCTCTTGCTAAGATACCTACTTGCCTGGTAGACTGCCTTGCTCTCTACAACTTGGAGCAAGACTGAAGCTCCATGGGTGATTCAATTCTATTAGATAATCTTCTCTCAATCAGTAGCTACAGAACATTAAGTGGTGCGATAGGATGAATGCTGTCTGGCTTCTCGTGTAACTTTCTAGGTGAAGATGAAAGATTGGCCTTAGACCAGGGAGACAGCTTGGTGCCATTTGGGTCGTTTGGTTAGATATTGGTACTTTGGACATGGGCACTTGATAGTGGCCGCCACTTTCTAAGGAACCAAATCCAAATTGACCCTGAGATACTCAATAACTTCGTTGTTTAGATGCTAGTAGTAGTGCCTTGAGGCGAACTGTTCCTGGAGCAAACTATGAGAGTATAGTGACTGCAGAGTCTTGATGACATTTAGATTGAGAGCTGCCTGGGTCGTGGAAGTCTCTTGATCTTCGCAGCTTCCTTGGAACCTTAGCTACCGACTCCTTGTTCCACTTTCAAGGTTCTGATACATTTTTCATAAATCTTTTAAAATTTATTCCAATGAATCAGACTAGCTGAGTAGCTCCTCCACCTATGTATGTTGCAAAAGCTTTCACACTTCGCGACAAAATCGAGCAACACGTTGCCATAAAAACTCGCTCCTTCGGCTATTTGCTTCAAAAGATAACTACCCCACCGGCAGCCGAGTGCGCATGTCATAAAACTCTCGATTTCCCAATGAAAGAGTATCGAAAACTTTGCTATCACAAAATTAGAAAAATGACGAACCAGTTTGTGTCTGGCCCTCAGTAAGATAGGTCGGTTCTTTTTGTCCATAGATACTCGTACTCTCGGTGATATGTATAAACGTGTCCTCGCGTGTCATGCGATAGTGATGTATCTCCTCCTCATTGCTCTCCGATAAGCACAGCTAAGAGTGTTCATTTTGTATCTCATTAGCACCCTCCTTCAAGAATCACTTTGAATATGTAAATCATGTGGAAAATATGTTGGCTTCCTTTGGCTTTGGTCAGTATATCCTTACGGTGAAAAATTGAATAAAAGTGTATCTCCAATTGAGTGTAAGATAGAGTATCTTTACATCTATCAAGTGCGTGTGTGGCTGTGCGCGTTTTACTTTTACAAAGTTGCAAGTTTTTCTTGTGGTTCTGTTTTGGGGGTTCCTTCCGTTTCTGTTTGTTTGGCAAACTTTTGTATTTGCTCGGAGTTTCGTTTGTGTTTACAGTAATTAGCCATTGTGCGTGCGTGACAAGCGAATTCTACTAACCAGTAAGTTGGACTGCTGGTCATCGTTACTATCTACTAGTGTGCCATTTGTCTAAGTGAATTGAATCAATATTTCAGTCTGTTTAATTTGTTTTTGTGTCAGAGCATAGAGCACAGCAGCAGCAAAATTCACACTCGGGTGAGCATCCAGCAGTAGCAGCAACAGATACGATACAACTGGGACAGGCATCCCCCACAAGAGGACATCCCTTTTGCGCGATGTGATTCATTTTTACTGTGAGTGATTGTGATAACACACAAAAAAAAAGAAAAAAAGTAAAAAATACAACAGCACACTAAAAATATGATGGAAAAGTATCTTTTTCCTTTTGGTAAGTTGCCTCTATAAACTGCAGATACATGCATTCTCTTTTCTGAACCGGAAACACCTCCCGCTAGATGCTTGTACCTTTAACGCGCGCAAAACTATCAGTTTACCTTGTGCAAACACACCAAGAATGGGGTCGACAAAAAGAACAAAAAAATTAAAAACAAATATAGCTTCTCGTACATTGTGTGTATGTGTGTGTGTGCTCGGGAATATTTTATCCCTTTTTGCAGTTTTTGCATTTTTTTGTTGCTCCTGTTGTATGTATGTAACCTCTGCCTCGGGTCCTTTTGTCGGAGATTTACAGTGGTTGTTAGGGCATTAAGCAGTTATGCAAATAGGATTTCTTTTTTCTTCCTTTTCAGGATGCACAAAATAAATTTTTATGATTGAATTCGAGCGATGTGTGTGCGAATGCATTTAATTCCTCAAATTGAATTTGCTGTATGAAATCGGAGAAGAGATGCAAGCAAATTTGCATCCAAAGTGTTGATAGATACTTGAAGACTCTTGGCTATGGTCCAAGACCATTTTTTTTTCCCTCAACTGATGATGGTCAGATATTCTTTGCACGTCCTTGAGGAGGTCTTTTTTTAATTTATATTTTTTAATGCGCCTATTGTCTTTAGTTGAGGAGCAAGAAAAAATTGCTTTCGTTTGAGTGCACCTAATGAGTTTCGAATCGATTGTATCGACAGCAAGTTCAAGGACGATAAGACATGTTATATTGGCAGTTTATGGTTACTTTGGGTGTAAGCATGTACATAGATATAGGATAGAGTGTCAATCACAAACCAAGTGAAGATTGATTGTTTCTCCGTTCGCCTTGAAGGAGGATGTTTTTCTGCTCTCTTTTACGACAGATACATAACCATCATTGTATGTGCTGTGATATCGGTTTAAAGAACACCAAATGGTGTCCTTTTAAGCAGCATGTAAAATAATTTATCCTCTCGTTTATTTGTCGCCTGTTGAACCCGTAATTTTACGTGGTAAACGTGCGACCATGTACGTCATAGTCTCTAAGCAGAAGATACCGAATAAAAGAGGGCAAATTACGTGTCTCAATTAGAGTGGCCTTACACTGAAAATGAAATTTTATTCGATAGACTTCGTCTTTTCTTGCTTTCTTCTTCTCTTGTATCTTGGAAGGAGAAGATGTCGCAATTGATTTTATAATTTCCTGCTGTATTGACGGGCAAACTTGTGTGTTCCGTTTTTATATATCTTTTTTTATATTTTTTTTTTTTTTATTTACTAGTCAACAGTAAGGGGCTGCTCTTTATCACAATTTAATTTCATATGGATTCTTTCATTCTTCCCCTCTGGGTGCCCCCCCTTGGTGGTTGATTTAGAAAAAAAAAAACTCTCTTTCATTAGTATTTGTTGGCACTTTGAGTGAGGAACTGAACAGCCTATGTCTATGGCAAACTTTCATTAAAATCGGTTCAGTAGTTTAGCCATGAAACCGTAGCAAAGAGACAGAGTTACTTTCGAAACTTTACTCTGAACCTACCCAACATAGGCCCTAATATGGCATCTATTGGATATACTCACTGTAAACTGATTTCAACTTGCCAAATTCTTCAGTCAACGTATTCTATAAGCCCATAGCCCCTGTTTTCTCTCTAACCCTCTAAGTAGTAGTAGCATTTGGTGAACATGTTCGATATCATCGATATCTAGCCAAGCCTGCGAAGAGTGATTCATTTAGAAGTACTTTTTAAAAAAGAGAAAAAAATCATAAAGAAAATAATTTTATCGGGTTATCTGTAGTATCAGACTAAATAACGGATTTTGGCATTTATTTTTTTAAAGATTATTTTTCTTCTAAATGTTGGCCATAACTATGGTTAGCATGGTCATTTCTGAAGTTCCGATTTTAGATTACACGTTGGAGCATTTCGAGTCGTATTTACCGCGAGTAAGGTTGCCTTCTAATTTCTCAATAGTACCCGGCTTATTCATGTAGACTTTAGACTTTACATAGCCCCAAAGGAAAAGGTCAAGAGATGTGGTGTCACTCGATGGCTAAAATTTTCTCGTTTTGGTGGGCCTCGCTCTTGAAGACATAGGGATCGATGATTCCAGCTGCCAATAAACTACACTAAGCCGCTGTTCTCTCTGGATGTAATGGTAGCTCTTCTTACTCTATTGGTTGCTCTTTAGCCCATATATGACACTTTTGGTTCTTGATGTACCCATTAGGACAGAAATTTGCCTCATTCCCGAACAAAATGTTTATCAAAAACAATGGATCAGTTGGTGAGCCTGCTGCAATACCTGAAGGAGTTCAAGACTCTTACGTAAAGTATGCCAAATTGTATAGCCAATCTCGAGTTGAGTAGGCCTACACCCATGTAGATCATAAGTTGCTCTAAGTGCAGGAAACACATTCCTCGTAGAAGATTGCTTTTCGTAAATCAGCTGAATTGTTTGTAGACCATATACCGGACTAAGTCTTTCAGTGATGAAATGTCAAACAAAACTGAACAAAAGTATCAGAACAGGTTCACGTAACTCATGCGTCGCCTTACAAAAGATTCATAGACAAAAAAGTACCTCTAAATGAATCACCCTTTAGTTCAGGAATACTGTACACAAGTACCGCCATCTTCATTTTTAGACTCAAAACACCTCATCTTGTTTTGCTCTTGCTCAAAACATCTCGTCTTGTTTTCTCATTCTTAAGTCTAGGGTCTAGGTCGCACGTATTAGGCATCTTTGAAAATCTACTTGCCATCGTTTTGCTTAGATAATTTCATTTTTGATTGCCTTCCACTGATTTATCTCAAAAAAAGTCCCTGCAAAACGGTATGTTAGTCCATAAATTCTCAGGACCACCGACCAATAGTTATTTCTTCCACAAGATTTCTCCACTGATTTATTACGACATTAATGTTGGAGTTCCTTAACTTAACACTTTCCAAATAATTCCAACATCAAAAGTTTTCGAGTTATAAATTTCTGAAATAGTTTTTCGGGACATAATCTTGAAATAGATTAATGAGGTCTCCTGCAAAGGAAAGGTGACTGTAGGTGATATATTGCTTGGGAAAACATTGCATTAAGTTGCTAAATTTTTATGCCTCAGTTTATTAGCTGCTGAGTCTTTCAAAAGAGTTGAAGAGTCACTGACTTTGACAGTCCCAAATTGTGTTGACAATAAGTCCATGCACTTTTCGCAAGCTGCGTTAATGATTCACAGTATTCCATTTGCGCTCGTGTTGGAATGCATTATGTGCATTATGTGGAGTCCCTGTGAATTCCTGCTATTCTCACTGCTAAAACCCTCCGGCTTGAGACTTGTATTGTTTCAAATACTTCGTCGAATTTGATGGGAGTACCTTCGAAGAATGTGCCATAGTTAGAAGGTCGAGCAGATTCTCGTCTGTCATTTGGCAAATGACGATTATGAAGCACACCCTGTTGTTGCATCCAGTATTTCCTTTTCCGAATTCGGTCAGTCCTTCAAACAATCGATAAATACTTGAAAATAATCGAAACCAAAAAGGTCAGGAGCAAATCAATAGCCATGACTGTAATGACGTTCAAATCCATACAGTAACTCCCTCTACTTGAAACATTTTATCAATCACCCGTTTGTTGTATTTCTAATTAAATTATTCCAAACTATCTATTTATAACCAGGAATTTATATTTTTAAAACTAAGGATGGGAAAATTAAAATAAATTAATTTTTAATCTCCCTCGTGGCGATGACGATTAGCAAAACTGAAACTACTCCCCTCTCGGCTCTCTGGGGATTTGTATTACAAAATTTTTTACCGACAACCAGAGCGGAAAATAACCAATTTTCCAAACTTTAATTTACTCCAAAGGACACACACACATATACGCACAGTAGATTTATTTCTATTTGAGTAATTCAATTTTTATTCTGATTAAATCGCTTCGCCCGGGATGAGTGTTAGTTTTATTTTTGTTGCTTGTGGGGTATACAAATATTTACAAATCGATTTGGCAGGACATAGAGTTTTAATTAAAATTAAAGTTCTCAATAAGAATTTTCAAACTTTGACAGGTGATGGCGGCCATATTGTTGGCCATCTGACATCTGTCAAGTAGGTTGTCATTTATTTAGTCTGTCTTGGCAAATTGAAGTGAAGTGTAATAAAGTTCTTGAGGACGGGATCGTTATTCAAATTTAAAGAATGGACTCCGTCTATCTAACCTTTGAATTAGTTGCCATCTATGCCGAAATCGGGGAAGGGCAAGGTATCTTATTGTTTGCTGTTCACTTAACTTTTGCCTATAATTTGTGTTGCCAATCCTACGAGTGTTATCTGAAGAGCTTTCCAAACAGCTGTCACGGTCCTTCAAATCAAATCAATCAAGAGGCAAATCGAAAAGTGAATTTGTATGTTCTGCCATCGCAAATGACGGTCTTAAGTTTTGAAAAATACTACCACCATAGGCTGTAGAAAATTTGAAGCATCTTGCTAAAAGTCAAGCATTTCTAGTTGGCGCTACAGTTCAAGTCTCTCTGGGTTTGATTGAGGGGCTCTGCAAACCTGAACGCTTGCATCCATTTATTCTACATCGTCTTCACTTCCCAAACGTGGTTCTCCACTGAAACACTTCTGCACAAACTGGCTTCGATAGAGTCCAGACTCCAGCGCTGTAAAACATGACGAGTGTCTTATATAGATTAACTTTGAAATATGAATTTACTTATAAAATGCCTCTTAAGGCCAGGAACTATTTATGACTTGAGGCCTGAAATCTTTTCGCTTTCAAAGCTATAGTAGAACCAAACTGGGCAAGTTCCTTACTATCTCAAAGTTGTGTCCCATTGATCGATGTTCACTATGGTAGGTGATAGGTTCTAATATTTACTGTACGAGGTTGGTGTCCAACTTGTTTGGTAGAACCTATATACAATTTACGCACTAGTTTATAGTTCGCAGTTTTTTTTCGAATGCCTTTTTTAGGCTGCACGTGGTCTGTTAATACTTAGGTCATCAACAGCTGACCCATTACTATCCAGGGAACTTGGTTATTCCAGTTGAGTACAGTTGGGCTTCTGGTGTTGTTCGACTGCACGACGTTTGGGGTTCGAACATTCTCCGTCGTTCCCTGGGACTATCGGCAGTCTGCTCTCGAAAACTAGTCAATACTCAGCTGAAGCTCAAACAATTTTCTTCAATCTTCATGCCTGAGCTTCGTAGATTGCAATTTAAGGAGCACATTTGAGCCTCTAGTTCAGCCAAATACAACTAGATGACGTTACAATACAGACCCATTACAATGCTATCAACTACGTCCGAAAGGTTGATTCCTTTTACGTGATTATCTTCTATTAAACTGCCAACTTTAATAAATATCCATCGAGGTCACATCCAATCGTTATTTTGTCGTTAAAAAAAAAAGCAAACAAGGATCATCCGTCAAAAAAATAAGAAAATAAAAACAAAACTCAGACCAAGACCATGTGTCTCCTCTTGTTGATGTGTTTTCTGTCCTTTCGTCTTTTCCTCCTTCAAGTGCAGACAAATGGTCTTGGAAAAAAACTATTCCCATCAAAGATATATCCTCCGACATTTGTCCAGGACACAGTATTTCCATTTAGAAACAAAACTAAACGGAATCAATAACAAATAGCACCCATCGACCAGTCTTTGAATGGTAAACAAGCAGTTGACAGATAAAATTGTCACGAATGTATATTTATTGGTTCCTTCTTCTCGTATCCTGCCATGTCGTTAGCAGAAACAGAAGACATTTAAAGATGTATGAATGTCGATTAAAGTTTCCTTAGTAAAACATCATCGCTGAAGGTGAAATCGCGTACCAGCTTTAAGAGTGTTGCTCACACAAATAGATTTGATTTATTTCAAAATTTTTCCTAAGAACCCAAAGGCATACGTGCAATCATATGCACACACGTAAGGCAAAGGCAAGAAGGATTCGCGAAATATTTACACAATCCTTTGGCTGGCTGTCGGTAACCATTGCTTTACATGTCATTCGTGATGTGCAACACAAAATTGAATATCCTTTTTAGAAACTAGCTGCAAGGAGGGTTTTCGAAAGTTTTTCTTCCTTCCTTTTGCTCTTTTCCAAGGATATGCTGTTATTCGTTTTCTTGTGCGCGCATATTTGAGTGATTTTTTTGCAACTAGAGACTGACAAGGATCTTGGAATAGAATTGACAGTTTTGCTGATGGGATATTGAAATGGTTATTTAAAATACGAGCTGTGAAAAGCGCAGTTTCAAATATATAACAAGGTACCGGCAGGAGTAACGTGTCAAGTTGACATATTGATACAACACACAACTGATTACTAGCTGTGTTCGCAAGGCCCTCGCGAGATGGCGCTATCTCTGAAAAAAATGTATAAAAGTTGAATCCACCTCACAATTCAGCTTAGATCTGAGCTTCTAGATAGTCGATTGCGGTAAAACATGCACCAGATTTTAAGTTCAAGTTTTGGCAGTTCAACTATAGTCAATTGAGTTCCGTCACTTAAACGTGATACGTGGACAAAGAAACCCCAGAAAGACAGGCAACAATTCTCAAAACCACTGTCTTGAACCAAAATTGATCTTTTTCGATCAAATTAGAGTTCGACTTCAAGTTGCTCAAGAGTCTAAGCCCCAAACTCCTGCCTTTTCTCGCTCCTGGACAATCTGGATCTTAAGCGGGCTTAGACCGACGTCTTTTTGGTAAATTTTTTCCCAGGGTCGACGGCCAAAGGCCAAACTTTTGCTATTGACTTAAGAATTGCCACTTCATTGGCAGAAGTTACGATTTCTTCTCTACGCACATTACGTTGACACGTTCTTAGCATTACGTTATGTAGATTGTGGTAGGCAACATGTGCAACAATTTCTAAATACATTTGTCCCTTTGCTATCAGTTTACTTACTGAACATAAGCGTCAAACAACTGTCAAAAATGACAGCACGGGTTGAAAGTTATTCCTAGTTTAACAAGTTCATTCGCTTTAAATGTTTCTGCCAAGCCGGAAGAAGTAAAAATCCGTTTCGTGTCTCAAAGAAATTTTGTAAATCTGGCGATATTACTGCCATCTTGTGTCGTAAGATGCAATTAGTTAGTCGTGTCACGTTCGGAACTTGATGCTTTGCTTTCTGCCTCTTCTTTTTCTTTTTAACAACAACAAACGGTGTGTGTCAACAATTCATTAAGTTCATCCCTACCCCCTCCTCGGCCTTTTGTGTGAGTGTTTTTTGTTAACACTTGATTCCACCTTTCAGTGTCCTTCCAAATGTTGTCGTCAGGTTGCTAGAAAATATTTAATTGCAAAGCATAGGAAAGTGGTTTGCGGTTGGTTAAAACGCTCGTCCGTCTGTAATGAGAATGTCAGGGCTAAAAAGCCCCAGGGAGAAATGCTCTCCCTTAATATGGGATCTTTTATGGGGTTTTTGTGCGTTGTGTACATAAACACAAGAAAGAGAGAGAGGGAGAGAGCAAAGGTAATTTTATACCGTGATGAGATTGAAATGGGCGTGTTTTCAAATTAGCCTACAGGGTGTGCATGGTGTTGCTGTACAATATCATAATTATTGGGGTAGAGCTTGAAATGTACAAATTTCCAGTGCCCCGATGGCTTTTGTTTTACTTAAAAGGGGTTAATGAACTAAAGAGCACTTTAAATATTAGGTAAAGTATACCTGTCAAGTGGTGTTGATGAGGTAATTAATTAGGCTTACGACTGGAGGTTGGTGTAGGGTAAATTATTTTCGAGATACTGGGAGATTGGAATTGCCAGATAGGGGAACTGAACGTATGCGTTGGGGCTGATAGAATCGTGTTACAGGATCTTCTATGCTATTCTGGTAGCTTCTTCCTTTCAGTGTCCTCCCTCAATCCAAGCCCGCACATTTCCTAAAAGTCAGTCTTCAAACAGAAGTGCAAAGAACAGAAAGTCAATTGCCACCCCACAGAAAAGCGTGCATGACTGGGAGCAGCTCCTGTGTGCATTTTTTTGATGGTTAGCTCCCGAAGGCATTTGGTCACATTTGTGTGTTTTGCTGCGGATTGAGTTGGGAAGTGAGATTGCATAGTTGCTTGGGTGGTATATGTATATGTACATAGCTGATGGAAGGACTCAAGGGATGCCTGGTACTATTATACACACAATTCACTGTTTATCACGTTGTGACACCAAATTTGTGAATCTATACGGATGCTGCAACTCTGTCAAGTTATCTGAGGGTTATCTTAGCAAAAGTGCACTTAACCGCAAAACGGACGGGGTGTTTCTCCTTTTCTTCCTTAAAAGCAATCGTGCTGTCGCAGGATATATTTACATGATGGTTGGTTGAAATACTCCCGAGAGCTTTGAACGTGACTGCTAAAGGAAACAGGTTTTAACTTTTTATTTAACAGTTTTCAAATTTTCACTGGAGCAGTACTTCCAAGTACTAGAGTTGGCTTGTATCTCGTCCTTTTTTTCTCATGATACGGCTCGATCTTGGTGTTTAAAAACAGGAGCTTATTTGGACTAAGCAAAGCGCTGCTTCCATCTACAGAGCCGGTTTACTATAATACTAAAGGATTCTACTGCCTTTCAAGAAAACATACTCCCCCACATAGAGCGAAACCACTCGTCTCTTTTGAAGGAAATGTAAGCCGCCCACATATGGAATGTTCTCCACAAATAAAACACCCACACTTGACAGTGCACTAAGGGCGATAACAATTACTAATCCACCAAAAACGTAACGCACAATATTCCTTTGATAAATATTATCAAAATAAAGACATAACCTCTTGTACGTATTTGCTATTTACGCATCTTTCTCTATGTAGATACACTCAGTATAGGAAGATGTGACTCTTGTTTAGTCCTGGAACAATATACAATCGTGGCACAAGTAAACAGAAGAATGTAAGCCATCAGATTTGTCTTTATTTTTTTTTTTCGAATGAGAATATATGTATGCCTCTAAGATAGTCACGTGCTTTTGTATATACATATATGTATGTATAACTGGAGAGTATCCTTCGAGTGTTTGTTTGTTATTTTCTCTTCTGATTCATATTACTTTTGGGAAATTTATTGTACAAGAGACGCATTTTTATTCGTTGCATGTTGATTTTAATTTCTTGTTTTTTTTTTTTTTTTATTTATTGAAGTCCCTTGAACGGTGCTACGTATCCTTGTCGCGTTCATAAATTTCAATCACGTCTATACACGGATAACATTTGTCATATTGAAGATTTATTTTTAACTCAACGTTTCGGGGGGGAAATAAAAATGTTACACATACGCCCGAGTGGCTTCCGTTTTAAATTAGTCTGCCGAAAGTACGTAGAAATATTAAATAAGCGTGGGTGATAAAATACATACGTGTATCCTTTTAAATAGTGACCTTGGTAACAGTTGAACCAAGTGCTTTGCATGTCTCATATGTATCGAATGAATTTTATAGTACTTTGGAAATAGAATGCCTCGCAAGGGTGAGAGTGGGGTAGGATACAGTGCACCCATATGCCCTCATGATGAAGAGGGAGTTTGCTTTCGAGACTTTGGACAGCAGCCAAGTTAGTATGCCTAGAATCTAGGCCCTAGATTATCTGATTAAAGGCAAAGGTCATCAGCTGACGATAGATCAAACGCCTCTGCAGAGAGCACTTTATGAGGGTAGATGTCTTGGATGGGAATGGGTAGGCATATTAGTCCAAAATATACAGATCTATTGCCCCTTCTCTGATCCACAAACAACGTCTTCCTCATCCTTTAAAGGGACTCTACTCGCAGGGCACACAGACTTGTCGTTTTGTATGGCTCAACTTGTACAAGCGTCTTTATTGCCCCAAATGGACTCGATTATCGTTAGAGTAATCCAAATTCAACGAATTGTGGTGGTTACTTCGATCAAAACTACGCAGATTGCATCAGTGATGACTGTATAGAACAAGAGCGGCGACAGCATATAACCCTAAGGTATCCCATTTTTTTTTTACTTCAAAAGTCTTCAGAGTAAACTTTAATTTAAACTGACGAAGTACTAACGCTGCTGTCAAAGTGCAGCGCCTTTCTATTCACCACGCCATGGTGTGTTCTGATGCTTGCGGTGGTGCGCTGGTTAGTTTATCAGATTAGCCAATAGCAAGGGTGAATTGCTATCAGTTGTCAGTCGATGTGGTGCCATCTAACGGTACGATTTGTAGTTACAGTATGTCATGTGACATGATCTGGGGTTTACATAAAGCTTATTAGCCGGTAGATCAAATTCGATTGATGCAAATATTGTCCGCTTTTTTGTCGAAATGTCCTCATAGTCCTGAAGAAAATGTTCTACTTTCCCGATAGCAAAAGATCGTCAATACGGCATCCTAGATTAGGTCCCAGAAAGGGTCACTATTAGTTCTTTCTCTCGTTATTAATTTCCTCCAAAATCCCCAGAGGGCACCACATAGAGCCTGGCGGTTTGGCCTATTTACTTACAGAGCTGCTGTGGCTCTGTCTCTCTCTGATTTGATCTTTTTTTTCTTTTCCAACAGCTAACGTTTCAAAGACACCTTCTTTAGCAGTATTTAAAAATTAAATCTATCTTAAATCAGTCAATATACGCTACACACTCCATCCTCGCACACACACACATGAAAATTTATTCGAAAATAAGGCAAACAACAGAATCTCCGCCCACGTAGACCTAGGAAAAAAGTTTTCCATTGTGTACCAAAGTACGCCTGCACGAGGAACAATTACATGAGACCTGAGCACAACTTATTCGCTCGTATATCGCATGAAGGAATATAAAAATTCAATCTTATTCCGTTGCCTGACGGCAAAATCGTTCGAATGCGAAAATTTGTATAAAATGTTTGAAGTTTAAGCATTATATGAGTTACCCTGCCTACCCCACCGACACCCTGTGCGTGGAAAAGTTTTTAAATCTGTTTTCAGGTCATCAAAAAGTTTTTGTGTTTTTTTTCTTCTTTGGTTTGGGACATAGACAACTGGCAGCTGTGGAGAAGGTTCAGGTCCTTGGAAGTCGTTTCGTTGGATTTATTGTATGGATTTTGTTCATATGACTATTGGAACAGATACCTGAATTGAGTTGGGCAATAAAACGTTCGTAATGTAGTTTAATTGAGAGAAAATCAGATCAGGAATCTGACTCTTTCAGATAGGGAGTGGCAGCTATTGGAATGCTACCGAAAGACATTGAACATTAACCCCAAGGAGTCAAAGTGTCACTAAATTCTAGCAAAGACAAGTCTCAAAGAGTTGCAAGAGAGATGGTATCTAGCCAAGATTTCATCCCCTTTGAGCAATGAGATCCGAATTTCTACATTGATTTCTGCACAAAATAATGGCCCACACGCAATTTTAGCATTGTATGCAAAAAGTCGAAACAAGTAAACCTTACAAAAACCGAAACGGTAGTTTATGAAGTATCCATAAACAAAATTTAACGAGCTTATTATCCTTATAAATACACAAACCAAAAAGCTTCGCATTCAGGGCATTCAAGCCATCTAAAACTTTATGTGTATCTAAAATTTTCTACACATTTTGGCTAAACAAAAGAAAAAAGAGCAAAATATTGCAAAACATTGAATAAACTTTAGCCAACTGTCAACTATTCAACGCGTTGTGCAAGGACACGAAGAGAAACTTTTCCTAAAACTCTACCATGCGGTTTGTACACAGTTTGACGTCGGAAGTGCCAGAGAAAACATGGATAAACTTTTCCGTAATTAATTTTAAATACAAAAGTACTAAAATCTTTTGCCTTAGGATGAGATTTTGATTTGAAGGTACAAAATCACGGATAGGGTTTCAGTTGAGCAAAGTAAGTCGTTTGTCGATTGGTGGTAGCGGGTCCTTTGTGTCCTATCATTTATCCCTGGTAATGGTGTAAGACAAAGTCTGCTATTAGAACGAATCTCAAGAGATCTTATTTTCTTCTGACGGATAGTTCAAGACAATCACATGACAGTTGAGGAAGAGATTTGAGTTCTACTTCTACAGTACTCATTATGTAGAGTCGCCAGGAATTACACCAGAAACGATTCGTTCAACCAGAGTGTATGGTGTCTTCTTGCTAAAGGACGGCCATAGCACCTTGAACCCAGCGTCTGTTTGCTCGTCCGATGGCTTTATCTTCTATTTTCTTTCGCAAGATACTCATTGGGGCTACTACTAAAGGAATCGACGGTGATAGGGTTAGGGTCGGCACTTTCATAGCGAGCTCGTCAGCCTTTTCGTTTCCTAATTACAGCAGAGTCCAGATCATTAATGGCTGGCTGGCTGTCAATATAGACAGTGATCGGCTATCCGCCAAACTAGTGAACCATATGTGAACTATCACCATGTGTATCTAATATACCACAGCTGGTTTGAAGCTCCACGTGTTGCTTATTACCTTTTTGCAAAATAGAAAGCTAAGCTCGCCCTTTTGATGCATTGGGCACACTACACCCAGGTATCTAGCTGAACTTGGAATATTTGGCTTAGTGATTAGAGCGTGGAAGCTCTGTGCACCGATCGCCTTCATTCCTTAAAGTAGCAGCAGATGTACCCCAGGGTACCGCGCTTGGTCCACTGTTCTTCTCCTTTCTGGACTGGTTAGAGATTTCTCAAGTTAATTGTTCGCTGATGATGCCGAGTTATACCAGAGCTGCCTGTTGACTAAAATTGCCATTGAGATGAATGTGCTTCAAGCAGTCTGTCTCTGAGAAGTAAAAAAATATTACATTTTGAAATTAACCAAATACTTAATAAATTAGTCATTCTTAAACTGAAACTCTTGAACGGTTACCACACCGACATCCGAATAGAATCAACCATTTATTGCCTGAGCCCAAATCTAAAGAGTAAATGTTTGCATGTTACATTGAAACTAATGCCATGACTTGGATATTCACTATTATTAAACGCCCACACACAGATACACACGTGGAGAATCCTTTTCAGGATTAATAAATATTTGAATACATTCCTAAACATGTATCGATCTGTGTTTATTGGTAATTTGTATGGTTTTTCAGTAAATAATAATTATGTCCTCGAATGGTATCCTTTTCCTTTTATATCCTTTTGCTATTGACTTTTACTGAATGAATGGGATGTTATTTGTATCGAATATTGATTACTTTACGTTGAAGTCTGTCGGTAACGAATGCAATAAATAGTAATAAAGGAAAGCATACGAATGAGACAATAACAAATGTTTTTTTCATCTTCATCCTCAAAAGTCTCGGATTGCTTGGATGATATTGGCCTTAAGGGCTGGATTCGTTTCCCACAAAAAAAAGTCCAAAGGGGTTGCAGCTCCGAGGTTGCTAAGAACACGATTTGGGAATTTGGTGCGCAAAACATCGATTGTGGCATGGGCTGTGCATGAACCAGAGGTCAGGTCGTCCAAAACGTCAGCCAAAACGTTGTTCCCAGCCTCATTTTTGAAGTCTCACACTTTCGGCTACAGCAGCCACATTCTCGTCTGCGCACCGTAAGACGTCGAGAACTATGAGTGTTGTCCACTAGCATACCAGTCTTTTCGCTCACTGCGCGGTGGGTGCTTCATTTCGACCTAAACTTCTTTTCAAAAAAAAACCTTGGGAAATACGTTTTCAATGTTAAGTAGGACACGTGAAGTGGAATCTAGACTTGTCGACTTGTCGACTTGCATTGGCATTTCAAGGGAAGGCCAAGAACCCACAATCCCAATCCAATTTCCTCCAATAGCATACTCCATTAACTCGTGTCAATTATAGTCTGCGACAGACAAATTATTAAATTTTAATTAATTAATGAGAATCGTTTCACGTTCTAAAGTCACCACGACAACGATTCTACTCAATCAGTGTCACACACCAAGAGATAGGTACTTCTTCTTCTTATGGAAAAGGGTGGATTCGGAGAAATCGTATATCCATTAACAAGCAACAAGCCAATTGACTTTTACGATGAATAAACATGCACTTGGAACCCTTGGAGCCCTCAGAAACTTATTCAATTGATTTTCCTTATTGATCCTTTAAACAAGTTTTAATAAGGTTCACAAGTTAATTAGTTATTAGAAGGGGGCGGTGAAGATAAAACGAACAATGTTTTGAAGGTTAAAGGCACCTGCGTGTGTGTAGGCAGATATATGAAAATATTGGTTAACATTTGGAATCCATAATACGGTTATCAATTTTGTCTGCCTCTGGCAGGATTGTAAAGTCACCAAGCAAAAAAAAAAAAAAAACAGAGATAGGCACCACAAATTACTTTATTTAAAAAGCTCTTACAGATACCGAATACAGTAAAGGAAAAGAAACATCTTGACAGAGAAACCAAAACAATTACAGGAAAAAGCCTGAACGAGGACGTTCGGTCTCAGCCCATCAGTTAGACATACCTTGCGCATCTTAATGGTCACTTGGGATAGACAGGTGGTAGTAATAAATATGGGATACAATTCTTTTTGTTTCCTTCTTTTTTTTCTTGGAAATGTGACGGAGAATGAGAAGAGAAATGCCAAAAGATATTTTATGCCTTTCATGGGGATATACCTTTGGGTAAACACACCTTTGTCTACTCAAAAAAAAAACATATCCTCCTCTCACATTGTGTAGATATACTCCCCGAGAAAATGTGAATGAATGAAAATATGGTTGCGCATTAGTAAGAAGAAAAAAAAATTCTGATGTGAAAAATATTATTTTCGATTCCATAATTCACTGGAGCATCAATCTTTTGATCCGGAAGAGATAGAGGATACGTACTGATCGATGGAAATCATTCCAAGTATGTTTTCTGGGGATGTGGAGGCGTTGGTTTTTTTCTCTGCTCTTCTTTGAAAGCCCCAAGGTGTCTTATGCTAAGGAAAATGATTTGGCATATTGAAGGAAAAGAAACTCAATTAAATTTGCGAATTGAAAGATGATTTATTCCCTCCCTACAACTATAGAGGGTGGAAATCTCAGTACTGTCTATGAGCATGATAACGCTGAAGGAACCACGCTTGTCGTACTTAGCTGCAGCACAGTATTTGAATGGAAGGTTTGGTGGTCAAGTTCCCACTATTATCTATTTCATGTTTACAGCAACAAAATTATGCAATTCACTCAAAAAGCACTTTAACACGAACGCGAAAGGAATTCGGTGAACTACAAGCGAATGCAAAAAATACATACAACTCTCTTCAGTCAGAATTGGATACCACCAGAAGGGTATCTTTTCATATGCTAGTGGCACATTATATGGCTCATAAGATAGTATATACAAAAGTTAATGTCACTTCACAATTCAGCTTAGATCTGCGCTCTTAGATATCAGATCATTATAAAATATTTACAAAATTTTAAGTTAAGTTCTGAGCAATGCAACTAAAGATACCTCGTTCAATTTTCTGCAGCAATTTTTTCGTGATGTGTGAGCAAAGAGACCTCAAAACCTTCCTCTCTCTGCAAATATGAATCCCTTTTCGTTTACCGCCTTTACCTCAAATTCAACTGGCCTTCTTAACCCTACACACAAAATTTCAAGTTGAAATGTCCCACTTATCGAAAAAATCATATTTTTAAGTATTTATACATGAAACTTTAAAAAACTTTGGGCAAATATGTAAACATTTACTTGCTTTACATATCCTCCATACTTTATGTACGGCCACGCCCACTTTTTAGAGACGTTTTTCTTAACAAAACTGTCTATCTTCTAATTGTTTCATGTAATATCAATACTTGGTAAGAAAGTTGACTATATGTTGAAGAAAGTTCACAATCCGCCCACTGTCACGCCCACATTTTGAACGAAAACCTTCTTTTGGAGAAATTTTATAATAAATTTTATGAAATTAATCTTTTCTAAGCAGGTATATTGGTGGAAGAAGGAGTTATGTATATACATAGTAAAGGAATAGAGTATAACACTACTCGTTGCTGTGCTATAGGCACCAATTGTTGTTGATATCAAACCAGCCATAGGTCCACATTTCCTGCCATAACTTCAATACCAATACTATATATACTCCGCCAGAATTAGTGTATCATTGTTGGCCCTAGAAGAAACCCTTTTGGAACCCCATCTTGTACTTGTTTGACCCATCTTCCGTGTAGCAGAACAAGTTATTTGAGCACTTTTCCCCTCGCCTATTTCGGTTTGCACAACTGCCTCATAGGCTTACAATACGCAATCAAGCCCTAATTTTTTTTGTTGTCAGCAACTTCTTTATCAGAATTGCCTTCGTATCATTTGCTGTTGCTCGGGTTAGTGTGAATGTATCTCTCCTAAGACATCTACCTTATCGATAACGCATCGCATGATTATGGGCAAGTAATCCATTGGTTTGCATTAAAGAACCCAACCTTTGAAGAGTAACAATATGTCGCTGCCAGTTCATGGTGCTTCGACTTATCGATGCAGCTGCACCCTTTCACCAAATTTACTTTTGCAAAATGCCCACTAGATTGCCACTTTTAGGAAAAAGCAAAACATTCAATTTCATTGAATAAGAATCTCATATGCATAAAATCCACTTGTAGATCCTTTTGTTGTTGCCTTCCGGAGTCAAGGCCCGTTCGATTTTTATCGCAACAATTCCCCGGAACAATCATAAATGTGTTTAGCTATCAACACAATACTCATTCCATTAGGAGCACAAACTGTTTCCGTTCTCGTGGATTGAACTCAAACTAAAAGACCATTCCTGACCTCATGTTTACTGTAGCGATTACATTTACGACAGTTTGCGCAGTACTTATCATCAAGCACCATTATGGCCATCTCCTAGCCATGGTGGCATACAACTTTTATTCGAACAACGTGTTACAAAATTCCACAAACACATAGACAGTAGAAGTCAACAGTAGGCATAGGCATAGCCCACAAAATGGAACGAAGTCACGTGTAACAGATACTCCATCCTTTCCTTTTTTTGGTTTCAATTTCCATGTATGTACGAGTATCTGTAATAACGATTATTGTGAAATAATTGTTACATTTCTCTGAGACGGAATTTTGCCATTGGAATCCACATTAGGCGAGGAAGAAGTCTGTAAATTGGTCAAAGTTCAAGGAGTATCCTTTCCTAAAAACAATATCAATTACAGAATCCAGTTAGTTGAATCAATGTCAATGTCCAAGTCTCAAAATATAATCGAATGATGTATGACTTTGTTTCCAATAGCACTGCGTCATAAAAGCCTAAACAAAAATTAAAGATTTTTTTGATTAATAACATTAATGCTATGCCATTAGCCTTTTTTTGGCAAGAGGACGAACCATTACCATTACCATTTAGAGTAGACAAAGCAACCGACTCAGCTCAGCCTTTTACCTATTCAAACATGAAAACTGAAAAGATTAATGATACTTCAATTAATTGTGCTAACGCCTACACGTCTCTTGAACTTCAATCGCAAAATTATATAGAGCTACGAATGCTGTAGCGAAATTTCTTTGCCAAAGGCTATAGCATGAAATTATATTTTCCTAATTAAGAATAATTAGAAGAGATTATTTGAAGATATTTGCTTGAGGGCATCAAATGAATCTTACAAATACCCCAAAATATACGAATGAGATTCTCAAATTTTCGGCTATTTGATTCAATTAGTAGGACACAAGTTGTATAGCTATATGAGATGGTGTTTAATGCTTGGACTAAATGACTAAAAATTTATCGAATCATTGAGTTTTGTATAGGGGAAATAGTTTAGAGAAATAGCACAAAGAAGTAGTACATATGTCCTTCATTTTGAACCTTGTTACTTGAAAGAATCGCTTGCACGTAGTTCGGGGTCTTCCTCTCTCAGTTCTTTGCTTCAGTCATCTTGACTAGATATCAATCACTTCTATGGTCTGTTTTTTTACCTTCACTTATGGTACATGGACACACATGAATAAAAGTGGCCTTAGTATTCTTCCTTGTCTGGCTTCATCTGATGTTTTAAATTTGCCTGACATTCTGCTGCTATTCTACGCTGAATGCATCCATAGGCCATTTGATTGACAACTCCTTTTGATTAAGTTTCTATTATTTCTGTCATCTCCCTTCTTTTATTCAAAGTTTTCTCTTTGCTCTTTTGCTTAGTTTACCTATACTGTGAACCGAAAATGAATGAAAAAAAGTAAAACACTTCTTTATACTAGTTTAGACACCAACCATAGAAGGCATATACTTCTTCCTTTTGGGTTAGCTGCATCGAAAGACTGACAGACTGTTTGTTCATTATTCAAAGAATAAAATGAAATTTTAAAATTGTTAAAATATTCCCCGAATAACCATTTACACAAAACAGGAACCGGAACCATAACCGGCGGTATATTTTCGGCCGAAACTCAGCTGCAGTGTTTACAAATTTGCATTTGCATTTTACATTCAACAAAAGTTCAATTTACCACATGCCCAGGTGGGCTGTGTGTATGAAGAAAAGCTTGTTTTGCTTGCAACCTTGGCACAGTACATAATTTTTTTAAGCATGAAACAACACATTCAACGGAAGTCACATTTTTAATCATGAGAGATGAAACTAAATTCCTCTCGGGGATATACATACATATGTAATCTATTTCGAAGGATATCCACCCATTAGTGACTTGTTTTCGTCCTCTATTGGGACTGCTTAATTAGCAATAGTCTCACTGACAAGTAGGGGAGGATGTAACAAATTATCAGGCACTCTATTCAGTTCTCCATTTAGTGAGATCTCTAGCGCTAACAGCCTCCAGTCACGTGCATTCCAAGTCAGTTGAGATCCCCTTCAACGCTTTATTGTGCCTTTTTTTGGGGTTAGATACATAGACTCTGCAGGCCGGAGCACTGGTGTCCATTTGCTCTTTTTAAATCTGAGATGGATTGGTTTTGCAAATATGTCAAACGTAGGCAAAGGTCTACATTATTTCTCTCTGTAGGTGCTGTCGTCGGTGGCCTTGAAATTGTTTTGCGGGGGCCTGAGCTCATGTCAGGCTTACGTTTGCAAACCTAGTCATGAGTCGATATCTTGCTTTAGCCCGTAAATCAAGTGCCAATAGACACTGTGCATTCGGCACAGTTTCTCATCCTTTTTTTGCTTGGACACACCTTCCAGATGATGGCTATTACTACTATAGCAGTCTAAGGTCCTTGCATGTTCTAACATTTTTTACATCAGCCACAGTCAGTAGCATCAACAGCGCCAACAAAACAGGTCAATTCAATTTCATTGAAGGATCCTCTTAGAGAAAGAGAGAGAACGCGCAATGACAACGACAACAAGAACACCAGTTAATTCGTTTGCCAAAGCAACCCTTGTGCTGTGTTGTGCTCCTTGTGTGCCATCAAGTTGTGTTCTGATCAATTTGAGGAGAACATAAAGGCCGGCTTCCAATTATCTGGATTTTTAATTACACACACGCCAGCAAATGAAGATGTTAACAAGTTCGGATTAATTGTAGCGCTCAGTTTGGCCACAGACGGCAATAAAGCATTCCGTGCGAACATTGAATGGGTTATTTGCGTGGCACACCGAATGGAATTTCATTTAAGAAAATCGCTCTGAGCAAAGTTGTGCATGTATGTACTTCAATTATTTAGAGTATCCAGGATACGCACAAAGGTGCGCACAATTAGTGAGTAAAATACCCTGGCCAACTTGTGATTTAAAACTTTCAAGATAATAGCTACCTTCCAAAGCAAAAGTGTTATCCTTTCATCTTTCATCTTTGTCAATTCGTTTTCACGTATTTAAGCTTTGTGAAGTACTCTGTAAGACTTACATGCCGGCCGCCAAAAAAAGGCTTGTCGAGAGCTGGGAATATTTTTCGCTCTTTGATGTGGGAATTCCCCACGTGTTTGCGGGATGAATGTAGTTTTTATTCGATACAACACATGTTAAAATAGCAAGCATTTTTTTGCAGAGTTGCAAAGTGGAATTTTTTTAATATTCCCATACTCGTTCTTCCAATTGAAAGTCCTTCAATTGGTTCCTTTAAATGGCCATGTCCTTCACGTCTCATGTTTTTTTTGTTTTTGTGATAGCAAACGGTTATTACGAAAATTCTGTTCACTTTAACTAGAGGCTACTGTAGTTTAATACTCCGGTATATTCAATAATCGTAGCATACCCGTAGAAGTGTCTTACCGATGACAAGCTACAACCTTTTACAACGCTTTCAAGCCTTATTTCACGGAATTTTGCTCCTCTTCTCAAGAAATTTGATGAGGAGGTTACAGCAGCATTCCACCACATCAGCTCAAAATTGTGAAGCTTCATACGAGTAAAAGCAGGCAGTACTGTCCCTCATAAGCATCACAGATAGAGATTTGGCTTAGAGCTAGCTTGTTAAGGTGCTCCGCAAGAAATTGTCAGCAATATAAAGCAGCCATTTGGTCAGCTGGCATCTAGGAGAGTTTCTTTCCACACACTTTACTGAAGGGGACAGTGGAAGAAAGCCTAAGTGGCATTCTCAAAACTCCAAGGCAAACTTGGTATCAACTTCTGCATATGAGGCCTTTTTGCAATACATAGGCCCTTCTTCCATTTGGGCCCTCAATTGTCTTTTAAGAAACCCAATAATCAGTGGAAGCCCAGACCGATGATACTGGAAAACTCAAAGCAAGTTCAAGGCGTGAGAAACTTTCTTCTGAGCCTTGTATAGCAAGCAAACTAGAACTCGTATAGCCCTGTTTGACCAGGAGCCCGGAAGAGAGTCGTGCCGTAGTTTATAGAACTCTTACATCCACAGACAACCTTAGAAGAAGTTTGAAGGTTAAGCTAGGCATTATGTGGTTCAGACTCTGGCTGAAGTCAGTTCTGAATACCTTGGAGCCTTGGCATCATAGCAATGCCATATGCTCTGAAACTCCTTCGTGTGTTTCGACACGAAGGCGAAGAAAATACTGTGAATCACGAACGAGTGGAAAAATATCATACAAATTCTTCCCATTGATTTGGAAATCACCCACTACATTCCACAAACCAGTCTTTCTCGAGGCACTTAGGCCAGTAGATAGACATCAAAGTACCATCACCCGTGGTGCTTCCTTAGAAAATAAGGCTTTAGGGTCTAGATCGTCCCGCTCATGCAATCTATAAGGCAGGGTTTAAGCAATACGGACTTAATTGTTGCGCTACTGGTTTTCTCCGCTGATCTTCCAACCCCTGTGTCCCCTCTTGAGGGTTGATAGAGAACCAGACGAAGCTAATGCCTCACCGTCGGATAAGTGGCTCACAACTTTCAAGAAAACTTAAGGACGTACGTTGGTTATAAGGATGCTTCACAACTTAAAGCAATAGCAAAAGAACTCTCCAATTTTCTTGGCAACCTTCTGTCACAATACACTCCTTGCAACTCCTAACTAACTCACTAACAGACAGAACTATAAATCACTAAATAGCCCTAGCAAAACTTCCTCCATCCTATTGTGCTAACTTGAAGCGACTTGCCAACATTAGTAATTAGAACTGCAGTAAAACTTCTTGTATGCAAATTTTAGTCAACTTTTTTCCCCAATTAATTTAAGCCTCACTGACCTCGGCTTACACATATTCCTTTTAAATGCAAAAGAGAGAAAATGAAAAAACCCAACAACATAATGCCCTGCTTCCCAAAACATCAAGGTAGTTTGCGAGCATCCTCTAGCCCAATTTATTCTCCGCCAAACTGTTTTACAAGTAAAACTTTTTTCCCCAAAAATAAAAATAAAAAACCTGTATATGCAAGCCATCAAAAGTACTTAATCCTTGGAAATTTGCATGCATCCTGTGGTGGTAACGACATCCTTTTATTTCTACTTTCCGGTTTCATAGTCTCTTGATTAGTAGTAGCCTTCTTCCAAGACAACACTTTCAACTTGCTTTTACCTTAAGCAAAAAAAAAAATGCTGATGTGATGAAAAACTTTGTCATGCTGTGTGCCGCTGTCCCCGGAAAATGTCTTTTGAAAATTGGGCGTGTTAATGTATGCCCTTAATCCCTTTGAAATATCCTCACAAAATTGCAATGGAAAAGTTGCACAAATGGGAAAATGCTATTACCACTCATCCTAAGGGTATGCCTACAAATATATACATATACACTTTTTGTTTGCATATTCTAAGGAGTTTGCACAAGTTTTTCGAAATATCTTTTAAAACAAAATACAACTAACAGTTGCAATTTTGATGGGGAGACAGTGAGAGAGGAAGACTAAAAATGCACTACGTGCTTGTGAAATGAAAGGATAAAGGCAAAGTCAAAGCGAAAGGCGGCTGCCAGTGGGGTTAATATTTTTTTTGCAGAAGCTATTATCGCAAAAGAATTTAGAGGGGAATATGAAATTCGAGTCTTACAGTGTTAAGAAATAAAATTCATCTTTAATTTTATACTCGAAAATGCTGAAATTTGCAAATGAATGCAATGAAATTGGGTTATTTCGTCAAATTTTAGCAACAAAATTAGTATTTTTTCTAGCCAATCGGAGGTTGTTAGCTCTCCTTGACTTGCGGTCATTAACAAAATTTTAATAAGGACGAAGTTGTGCACGCAACAAAGGCAGTTGTCCTTGCATCAAAAAATTTCCTCTTCAAGATAAGTGATCCCATGGAATCGGCTTTGGATAGTGGACGCTTATGGCCCACACGGTGCGTGAACTTTCGTATCAAAATGTAATCTCCACAGATGATGTCCAAATTAACAGACGATAGTTCCATGTGATTTTTGCATTCGTTCATAATTTACGGTATTTCTTTCGTGTACCTTTTGAACCAAACTACGGGCTTTCTTAGTGAATTATATAATTTTGCTACTGTGATAGTTGAATGGATATGTGAGGGTCTTGAGCACTGAACCTGTCATTCAATGACAGGACACAACACTAGTACACCGTGACCACCATCAAAGTGATTCACAAAAGCTGAAGTAGAAGTTGTTAACCTTTAAAACCAAGAGGCAAGGTCTAAGGCACAGACAATCCTGATCCACAATTCTTACTTACTTATTTAGGTGGCGCTACAGTCCTTGGTGGACTAGGACCTCAACCAACAAACCTCTCCAGCGATTGGCTGGTTACGAGCCAGCTCCTTCTAGTTGCGCACGCCAAGTTGATTGAGGTCCCCCTCCACTTGTTTGCACCACCTGCTGCGAGGTCGTCCTCTACTGCGCCGAATGTCAACAGTAAAATCATCAGTATTCGAGAGGCTGTTAGCAACTTTTCCCAACTTCTCTACCGATTTTAGTCTTGAAAGCCATTCGCACAAGACATCTATTTGTAACACACTCTGAGCCTTGACGCTTTAGCGGCCACAGTTTTTCACCTAAGGCATCACCTACGAATGATCGCGAACATTAAATATTGAAAACTTTTTACCCAACTTTGACAAAATTTCTATGTTTTTCGCTCAAGTATGTGTAGCTTAAGCGCAGTTAAATTGTATGAGAAATAGTCGAAAAGTTCCACACTTGTGGTGCACGCTACTAAAGGACCCATTTGCTCACCCTTGGGACGAAATTAGATGTAAGTAGTTTGAAAATTCCATTCCCCCTCCCTCCCTTCGTATCGTGAAGTAGTTGAAAACTTGTATCCGTTCGTTTAAAAACTTTCTCACTCACTGTCACGCTGACTCACAAAACAGTTCTCCGTTGCGAAACATACAAACGAAAGACTATGTATCTACAACTTAAATATGAGTATCTATCCATATCTATTGGGAGGCAATTTATACTACTTTGCCTTGAAATTTATTACAACACTTGCAGGATACAATTTTCCGTAACTATTTTACTCATACACACACAGACACAGAGAGAGAGATGTGGTTGTGAAAATATTTGTCCACGTTTATAGTTTGCACTTAAAAGCCCTCCTCTTGGACATTAAATATCAGGTTCCACTTAGATCTAACCGAAAATGTAAATGACAATAAAGCCAAGGACCTGTCAGATGAAGATGTAACCAAAATATCAACAAACAACCGAACAGCCGACTGCCTAAAAGCTTTCAGATAAACAAACTTTAGCCAACGTTTTATCGCTAATGTTGCGATTTATTGTTTAATTTTGTACGGAATTTTTGCATCTGAAATGTAAATACCGAGAATGGGATGACAGGGATACATTATGAGCCATTAATGGAATTGTATGTTGGCGAGAAGTTAAAGTTCATCGGTACCATTGGCACATCTGGGGGGATTGATTGAAGGCCAGCATATATTTTGAAGAAGAAGGTCGATAGCCTCGGGTCAGGGAGGAGAAGATATCTTTTTAACTAAATTGCTGTACCTAATGATGTATTAGGGTGCTGTCATAGTTTAGTACAAACTTGTGTTATATCGTACATCATAATGCTTCATCCCCCCGTCACACCCACACCCGAATATTTGATATCTAAAAGCATAATTCGAATGTTTTTGGCCTACAGCACGTGTGATAGTTGTGTGTCATTTCTATTTCAGTTTTGTTGAGGTAAAATGTAATTTGATTGGGAATTAGATAAGCAGGGAATTTATATCCTCTGATATGTTTAGGTATCCTTTTTGTTGAGTTATTGGTGTTATGCGATTAAGATCTGTAGGTTTAGTTCACATATTTACAAAAAAAAGAAGAAAACTCGTGCTTATTTGCCTTTTTTTTCTCTTTGCAGATTTGTATGACGCGAAGAATGGTGCTGACTGGACATCTGCGGCACTCAGCTTCAAGAAATAAATTCAGGTGAGTTTTTATTACCTAGCACTGTAAATTTTAGTCATGAATCTACTTCCTGATTTGCCTTTGATATGCTGCATCTCTAGAGCGTTTGATGTTCATATAATTTTTAATGAGATAAAGTCGTGCGGCACATGTCGAACTTTTAGCGAAACTCAATGTTAATGATGGTGAAGTTTTTACAGCTACGTGTAGGAGGGTAGAAAAGTTCTCGACTTTATGTAGTTTCGATTTTCTATGTATGCTCCAATACACCATCAACTTGAGTACATTGTGTTGGTTCTTTTTACCCCTGAAGCACTAAAAGGCATATTCGTTGTGTGAGAAGCAGCCAGATAGCTCAAGTCTGCCTAGCAAGGATGCTCTTTCTTCTGACGGATAGGGTTCAGTAGGCGATGAGCAGATTCAATCTCTTCCTCGTTCCTAGACCTTGTGCTATAGTTGTTGTCGTATTGGTTAGTGAGTGGATCCGCATGAATACCGATGGTAGTGGCCAGTGATAGATCTCCTCTTGCGAATGAGTGGCTTCCTGAACATTACACATATGTCTTGGTGATTCCACTCGCTCAATATTCTAGTTCCTTCCATATTCCTTCAATTCGTTTTCTTGAAGAACTAACTGCAAAAGGTACAAGGAAGAGGGCCCGACATTCATGCAAGGCCGAACCATTTTTTGCGAGTTCATGAGTCCTTTTGTGTCCTGCCGATATTCAGATAGTCTGGCACCTAGCAGAAAGTGACCATAGTTGTTATAGGTATCTCGTTTAAAGGTGTTTTCTTGGTTCCCACTAGCCTCGTTCTAAAAACAGTAGACTACAATGTCCTAGGCAGGAGTTTCTAATCCCTGTACATACAACCAGTGCGTTCCAAGGAGAATACGAATACTTTTTGCTGATGTATAGGACCAGCGGTTCTCCAATTGGAAGAAAGTAGAAGAGATAGAGCTTAGCGTAGTGATATTTGTGATTCAGGTCGCATTAGTTACTATTTTGTTCTCAGTGGTTGGTTTGATTCACAGTATTTTTCTTCATGTTCGTGTTGAAATACTTTTTTTTTGCTCTGAAAGTTGTATAGATATTCTAGTGACTAGATCACCGAGCATTTTATTCACTTACCGCACACACTAGCACTTGAAAGAAGCACTCCAGTTGCCGCTTAATCTAAAGAAAAGTTTTACTTGCATGGTTTCACAATAAGCAACGTCTCCCTTGGAAAAGTCCATCTTAGAACCGTCGGTGAGCTTCTTTTACCTGCGTCTTGTCAAGTCTGTCGGAAATTTTTGTAGCAAATTTCTCTTCAAATGCTATCATTAGGTGCGGGTTATTGGTGTCCTCTTACCGATGAATTTGGCTGAATGGCATTCAGGCTTAGGCCAGTATCAAACTAAGCATGATTTCCCTTGCTCCTGTTGGTGTTGTACTCATTATCTAATGATTCTTTGGTGAAATTTTAGAGGTGCTATAGCTTCTGAAAGGGTCCTTCAACTGCTACATTTAGTCTCAATAGTGGTTGTGTCTTCTTGAAGTCTATAATATATTTGACATCACCTACTCTCCAATTCGGCAAAGTCAAGGACATCACCACACAAACCTCTTTCCAGCTTGAGCCCCGAATAGACTGCAATTTTTCACGGCCAACGAAAGTTATTCAAAAGAATCCCCCCTTCATGCATATGAATGAACTTCGTTTGAGGCTGAGATTCTGATGACCTACATCAACGTAAATCTCTTTAATCACATAAATTTTGAACTTGTTTGTCGGTAGTCCTTGTTTGGTCCCTAACTCAATTTATTTCCTTTGAATCTACTTTGTTTCAAATTTCATCTACGTCAGTCTAAAAAGCAAAAAACAAACTCAAATCCTTTCCTCTTTTTGTCCTTGTTCCTCTCGAAAAAGAAAAAAAAACTATTCAGCCACCAGGCAACAGTTATACCACCACCAGACCCCCCTTGAAGGCATTATACGGAAACCCCGGAAGGAAACCAAACAAATTGGAATAAACTAAATACTTTTAAGCATTATGTGGCATTAGAGCAATCTTCCGGATATTCATGAATGACGAAGGATATGCCGTCGCCCTCTCTCACCCCACATACAGTTGCTTTATTTTTTGTCTCCTTTTTTCTGCTCTCTCTGTGTTGTGTTTTTTACTTGTTTTTTTCTCTGGCTTTTAGCACTATTCCGTTAAGTAAATTTGCCTAATGGATTTCGTGTTTAGAAATTGGTATTGGTTACTGTTGGACTTCCGCTTCTATCGACTGTGTTATTTCATTTAACAGCTGGCTATTTTTATAAATATTGTCTTTTTTTTCTAATGGATTTTTTATTGAACTAGAACTACGCAGTGGGCCGAGAAAATAACAAAAAGAAAAAACTTTGATGCAGTTCAACACACACATAATGAGTTTTGGTAGAGTTCTCTCTGGCGGCAAAGTCCTAGACCAAGTGTTCCTTTTCAATAAAAGAAAATCGATGAATGTTAGATGTAATTACGCTTGCAAACAGTCACTTTGAAAAGAAAGGGTTCTTTAAGACTTTACACAGTTTTTTTTTAGCCTGAAATACTATAAAGTTTTATCCAGGAGAAATAATCCAAGTTCGGGTGGTCTTCCTCGTGCGTTTTATCGTGCAATTGAGAGAAGTCTTTCAGCCTTCCGCGGTAGTTTTTATAATTCTTCACTTTCTGAACGCCTCCCTAACACAGACTATGTTTTTGAGGAGCGATGTCTTTTGACAGCCTCAAGAAGCTCAATTTGCCCACAGTAAAAAGGCGACTATATCCTACTGTATGTCACAAACTGCAATATTCAATCCACACAGTCCGTTGAAGAGTGTCAGTGGTTTTCTCTTGCATTCTCTAAGTCACAGTTAGTTTTCTTCGATAGATAGGAAAGATATACTATATCGCCTCTAGTTTCACTCTAGAAGTTGTATAGACCTCGCTAGTAACACCAATATGTGCCAACCTTTGAGTCTCTAGCCCTGTCTATTTCTACCAACCAGACTCTTGATATCATATGCAATACACAATTTCATGAC
This sequence comes from Chalcosyrphus nemorum, assembly GCA_949716465.1. Classification (NCBI taxonomy): domain Eukaryota; kingdom Metazoa; phylum Arthropoda; class Insecta; order Diptera; family Syrphidae; genus Chalcosyrphus; species Chalcosyrphus nemorum. The sequence goes on along the minus strand of OX454334.1, from coordinate 56,640,480 downwards.
AAACGTTTTCAAAGTTCTTCGCTAAATTGCTCAACAAATTTCCTAGAAATATGCAATGAAATAGAAATTCACTCAAAAGTGAGTGTTTTGGAGAGTTTTTCTTAAGGAGCTTCGTGTGGAGCGGATCGCGTACTACCCTATCTCTTTCATATAAAGTACAAACATACATATATCTCCTTCTACGGTCATTAAACGACCAAAATTTCCTCAATATTTGAGCACTTTTCAACATTTTGTTCCAAGAATTGATATTATTTGAAGAAAATCAAAGAAATTTAGTTTTTTTTTTTTAAAACGCCTCTTAAAAGTGGGCGTGACCATACATAAAGTATGGAATATTTGGTTAAAAAAGTTCTTTAGTGAATTTTTCGAAAAGTAGGCGTTTCGGTGAGCGGATTGTAAACATTTTTACACTTGTATTGCTTCCTTTTTTAAGGACCTTGTATACATATATTTCATTAACCTAGCTCAAAATTTAAGGCCTAAAATCTAGTGAGATACTAGTGATGCTGATCATGCATAAACTTTCAAACAAATCATTGTAAAATCGCCTAAAATTGTTGCATTCTTGTTTACAAAAATCTCCTAAAACATGCAAAAAATAAAACTGTCTAAAATTTTGCTTAAAAGTTATTTTCCAGAAGAACTTTCAGGCTCATCATCCCCGTCCTAGCTTTGAATACTTTCAAAAAGAATACAAGCCCGTTGGCCTAAAAAGAAACGAGTTTTCCAACTTTTTCTTGCGCCACATACTGTTAACAGAAAAATAAATTCGCACCATAATCAATCGAAGGGAAAAAGAATTTATTAAAAGACTGGTCTGGAGACCCAGCGCAAAAGAGGGAAAACGTGCTCAAGATCCTTGCTTTTCTTTTCTCCTTTTTCCTTGATACGAATTGAAGTGGTCGTTCGGTTATAGAATTGTCATTTGCACTTCATCATGTCTGTGGCAGCAGCAGCAGTAGCAACAGCAGCAACAGCAGTCGTCGTATAGTAGCACAGCACAGTACAGCAACAGCAGTGAAATTTAATTTCAACTCATCTGACCTGGTACACAGAGTCCTTTTCTAGTCCTAGCTTCAACGTGCAGACACACACCACTCCAAACAATCCAATTTGAGTTCTTCGCTTTTTTTTTTTTCTTCGTCTTCTTCTTCTTTCTACTCTCTGGCAGGACTAAACGTGGCAGTGGTCCATCCATTGCTGAGGTTGCTCATAATTTCTTTCTTTTCTTGGATTCAGTGATTTCAATTGAAACGCAATGAGGCAATGAAGTCTGGTAATGGAACTTCTAAAGACTCTCTAGAATGCCTATTGATTCCCATCGGAACTGCTTAGTTATTCAACGAGAAAAAAAAAATGGAATTCTTAGCCTTTATTGTTTGGTTTTGGGAGGGAGCGAGGGGCACAAGAGCTCACAGGAAAGGAAAACGGCCAATTGGTGTTTGTCCTTCACATAAATTACATCCTTTTCAAATGAGATTCGTTGTTGGCTTTTGTTACTCAATTATGTTTGGTTATGGTATGTCGGCCAGAGGGGGATTGTCAGGATTTTTCCTGGATTTTTTGGGAATTGTTTCTTGTTCTTGCTGCTGGAATTCGATTTCGTAAGTTTTTTTTTGTAGAAAATGGGTCATAAAACAAAAAAAGGGGGGGAAAATTATAACAAGGACATTGAATTGTAGTAAGAACCCTTCAATGTCCGAACTGCAAGGATATTTTATGTCAATTTCATTACTCTTCTCTCGGCAAGCTCTTCGTAAACACCCACATGAAGGATGCTGCTACAACCACGAGTATGTCAAGCATCAACGATGCACAAATTTAATTTCCTTCCAAGGAGCTGTGTTGTAAAAACCGGAAATTGCCAAGATAGAAGATACCATCAGCTCGAGTCCTTTAAAAAAAAAAAAATACATGACCAGAAAAAGGATATTAAGGGTATACATCTCTGGACATGATATGGAGTATCTCTTTACTAATTGCAACAGCCTCACTTGAATCCATTCAATAGACATCCATTATCCTTAATTGCACGGCGATTAAGCGCCATGGTAAACCGCGATTCAATTCGAAACAATAACAAAGGGAGGCATGCAAAAAAAACGAGAGCTATCAGCATCTGCATAGTATAGATACATGTATCTCCTCATCACAAAAAAAAGAAAAACACAAAACAAAGTAAGGATAATAGCACGAAGAGAAGAACTCATTCACTTGGACAAAATGTAAATTGAATAATTGCAATAGTTAGTGCTGTTCCTTTATTCTGGATTCTGCAGCACTCGCACTCGTCCTTTGCTGCAAAAGGACGACGTTTATTGAAGAACGACAAACGAATAGCTCGGTAGAGTTTACGTTCCATTCAACTAGGTATGCAGATTTCATTAAGAAATTCCTTTCACTATGCGCTAGATTGTTCTTCAGGATGCTGTCTCTGTATCCTTGATTTGTAGTTCTGATGAGCTTGTGCGCGACAAGGATATTACTTCTATCTTTCATGTGAAAAAGTGTTCCAACTCACACAGAAAAGTGGTACTCTTCCTAATTAATGTTCTGCTTTGCTTTGGGTTCTGCGTATAAAAAGGATGATGAAATATTTAATAAAAAAAAAATGTCCTTTTTTCTTTCGTTTTTAGTACAAACTATTGCAATTAAATTGAAAAGAGACATGGAATTTAAAAGTAGTAATAGTTTCAATTAAGGATAACGCTAAATGGCCAGCAATTAAAAGAGGGACATTAGGACATTCTCATGCAAATTGAAAACCAACTGAAATGGACTGGAAACATTATGAGTTGAGGGAAACAAACAGCCAGACGTCCTTGTCTAGAGGCAGGATTAAAAGTCTAAAAAACACAAAAAAAAACTGCTTTCAAAAGAGTATTTCCCAAATGAGTAATTTTCCAGTCATTAATTTTCTGAAATACACATCATTGATAAATTTTTACACACACACACACATGAGGAGTAATGAAAATGGAAGTCACTTATGTACCTTATCCGAGGGGAAATCAAAGTACTTTGCTTTTTTTCTTTTTTTTTGTAAATGACTTGATGAACTGTATGTGTCTCGGAGGAACTCTTGCAAGGACACGGGGTATTATTAGATTTAAAGAGAACAAAATCACACAAAAGAAAAGAAGTTTGGAGGATATGATTTTGAAAATTTTAAATTTATGAATTTGATCGAATTTTAGTCGTAGTTTTGGTTGAGGCAAAAAAATTGTCCTCACTGTCGTACTTAACTTTATTTTGTCTTAAAATTTTAAGAGAACACTTCTTTAACTTTCTTGTTTCGACAATGTTTTGTCGTTCAGTTGCGTAGAGTGTTCGATCAATCTTCGTTCAATTATGACATAACCTGTGACATATCATATAGTTGGGCCTAAAGCCTTTTGTAGAAAAGCAGAAAGTAGAAAGGACTTCCTCATGTAGGTCCATTGTGATTCCTCTATATAAGACTCTACTCCTGGTGCTTCTCCAAATAAAAGGAGGGCTAAAGACAGCTACCTACGTACTGCTAATACCATACAAGAGGACTTCGCCTGAGATGGCTTTTTGTAGTTAAGCAGTAGTGTATTTATGGAGCTTCTTGCTCAAGAAGCAGGGAGCATTTTGTCTCAGCTAAACCGCTCTGTTAAAGTGCAAAAATGATTACAATTATATATTTAATACAAACACCAAAACCTTAGACACAACCCCTACCACAGTTCTAAACCATTTTTTAGCTAAGACAAAGTGTTTCGTGCTCCTTTCTATCGTTTTTTCACGGAACCACCGCTTGGGGGCGTCTTACAAATATCCAAGAGTATAAATGTGAAAGCTTCTCAAAAACTATAGGTCTATAAGAAGTCAGGCATTGCTCCTCTATGGGCTGCTTACGGCCTAGTATTTATGCCTTATGCCTAACTATCCTAAGGTCTATTAGACTAACTCCAATCAATTGATATGTGAGAATTTGTAGGGTCCAAAGTCACCTATGCGGACTGCATTTTGTCAGGCATCACAAGTTGTTGATACGGTTCTTTGCCTTGTTGTCCTCCCAGAAGAAGTTGATGTCTTTATCTCTACTTGACAACATTTTCAGTGAGTCGTGTCTGTGGAAAATAGTTTACAAAAATTACACCAGAGTTTTTCTGTTTATACGTTTCTTTGTGCACTCATCATTCAAAAATTACTCAAAAAAATTGAACAAAATTTCGTAGTTGAATTACTCAGAGTCTAGCCTAAAACTTGGTATAAACTTTATCGTAGTCTGGTATCTAGAAGCTGAGATCTACGCTGAAGTATAGTTAGTACTACAAACCCTGACAGACTGCATTTTGTAGTACACTCTGATTTTTGCGTTCGAAGTAGAATAAGAGTCCTTACACAGGGTAAAACAGCAAAGATCTCTCAGCGAGATTCCTTCTTCACTGCGATTGATTGCTTTTGAATGCTCTCTGAGCATAGCCAATAAAGAGCGGCGCTGCAATCAGCAAGAAGGTGGTGTATCACTAGCAAACAATACCAGGTATGCATCAATGACAGGCGTGTAGTACCTACTACCTTACTTGGGCACTGAAAACCTCTCCACAGTGACGTTCCAAATCAAGCTTCACCTACTTCCAACCTCCTATGATGGGCCTTGGGTTTTGCTTCAAATTGAGCTCCTTCGATGCAGCCTACCACCCAAACCCAGTACAAAGGGTCAAAGGATCGTAATAATTTAACAGTCTTATTTGATGGCTATCATAATTTTCTACGAGTAATTATCCAATTTAATATCGTAATTTCACCCTCTTTGTCCAGTAAGTCCTGCTTAAATGGGGATAATTTAAATTCTTTTACAGCAGATTGTCTGGTCAATAAATCCTAACAAAGGATACCCCTCATTTCTGTATTTTTTCTCAACCCCTGACTGTATGACAATTCTAACTTTACTCTCGCTAAGCTTCTATTTATTTTCCGTTTCAAGCGACACGAAAGGATGCACACAGAATGTGTCCGTCTGTCCATCTAATGAGAGTTATTCATCTAATTGTACCTATGTAAATTCTAAAAAGCAAGGATACACACAGTTGTTCCGTTTAATTAAGACAGAAAAACTATCCTCCTCGTCGGAGGATATATTACAGGATCCTGTAGTACTAATTTCTATATTTTTATACTGGTGTCCATTTCCACTGAAAACAATTATTTATCTGACTGTGTAAATGAAACCACCAATTTGTATAGTTTTCAAAAGTAAATTATACTCTGCTCTAGAGAGCGCGTAGAGTTAAATTACAATGCCAATCAATTTGGTGTATGTGAATTGACACGCGCTGTGTCCTTGGGCCACGACCAACACGACGATGAGAAATTGAAGTAATTTATTGAAGCGAACTCAATTGGATACTACATTTTATTTTTCATTTATTTTTTAGTGACCACATGGTCACATTTGCATTATTCATCTAGAAAATCACAAACCAAAAATTCAATTTTCAAAGGAAAAATGTTGAGCTCAATGGGGCGCGGTTTAAATAGCTCCAGCGTAGGAGTCAATTGTCCTGTCGTCGTGCGTCGTTTTGTCGATTTAAATGATTCGCCCTCGACAGAAGCGGTTCTTGGGAAAATACAAATTGGAATTAATTTAATGGACAGCCAGTGCTGGATGGGCGGGCTGGAGGAGGATTTATTGGTCAATTTGCTGGACGGCTGTAGCTTAGTTTTGATTTGCACCACTTTGCTAACAGGATTTGAAATCAATTTGCGTTGCTTTCAAATTTAATTTAGTTGTGGTTGCAATTAGACGGAGGGATGCATAGTATCCTTTGTTGAATTGATCGTTGGTGACACTTTTAGTTGGTATTTTCAGTTTTGGTGTTGAAATTTGCTAAATAGTTAGTTAAGATCAGAGCACGAGAAAGGTTGTCTTATTGTCTCATTGCCAGTGGCTGAGTTCTTAACTTGGTCGAGAGAGTTGTGTGTGATTTTTGCGTTCGTTTGTAAATTCACAGTTTTTTTCACGTTTATGTGAAACTGACGAATATCCCTTCATTGTCCTCCTCTGTGTGACCTATGAGGCCCACAATTGTCAGTTCTTTTCAATTGAAAAGTTTCCAGTAGTTTTTTCCCAATTCTCTACTTTGTACAAGAAAAAACAAAGGTCAAGAGTAGGTCCCGGGAAACTTACAAAAGAAGTTTACAATGTCAACTTAATGTCGATAGTTCAACGTGTCCACTTCTTTCTTTGTGATGCCATAAAATGAGAACTCCTGGGAGTTCCCCTGTCCATCTCATTGCGGCTTGAAAACAAAAAGAACTAATGTACTTCCTGCCTACTCAATCTAATACACGTGTCCATTTGGGGAGGGGAGCAAAATCAAAACTAACTCTGGTTTTTCGAAAATATGTCCTAGAATCTCAACATTTGACCATGGGAATGACTATGTGAGGAGTGTGTGTAGACTGTCAAAAAACAAAAAAAGGTAGTTATGCCCAGAAAAGTAATTAATTTCAAACAATGCCACCGGGAGCGTTAGAGGATCTTCTTTTGTTCCTAATGAACTTGTTTTTTTTTTTGTTTTTGGCTCTTCTTGCATCAGTTGATTCATTTATGCTCTCGAAAATTAATTGGTTTTCTTTATATCCATCGGTGTGATGCGGGTTTTGGCTTTATGGATGGACTTTACTATAACTATTCTCGTGTCAGCTTCTTTCCTTTTTGCCTGCCGATGATAAATTAAAGTTTATGAAAGTAAAAGCTATCGGAGGGAATCAGCATAAAAAAAAGTCGAATAAATTGCGATGGTTGTGTACAGTGTGTTTAGCAAGAATCTGTCTGCTATTTCGACTTTTAAATTAGTTTACCATTAATATGAAGGCTATAGCAAACAAGTTAGTTTTAGGCACCTTGTACCAGAAGAGATTAGGGGTATATTGCGCCAGGATTTGTTGGTGTATCGCGCCCTCAATGCCTGTTTTCCTCTATAGAGCCACATACTCCTACTTGGTGAGAGAAGATTGAAACTGCTCCATGCATAGTGATCGAATGCACAAACATCGGGTTAATTTGCCCACCCTCACATCCCAGCTTATCCTAGGAATCTGCGAATGGGAGTTCGTCTGTGTTTTGTGATCTCATTGGACTCTTGACAGAATCCGCAGAGATATTCTTCAGCTATTCCTAGTTTCCTTGTAGATAAAGAAAACGGGTACTCTACTTGCTTATTTCTCTAGATGTTCCTTGGGTGTGTAATGCTGGATTTGCGTGCTCTGGAAGTTCCTCAGCTTGTTTCATATCCTGAACACTGTTCCATGTTCTGGATTTGTTTTCTCCCTTTTCTCCCTCTAGGTTTCTAAATTCTTCTTTGAAGGTGCACTTTGCTCCACAGAATTGTTCAAGGTCTAGAAAGATTACCGATGAACCTTTTCTTGCCAGAGAGTCTGCTGTTTCAAAGCCCTCAGTATCCACATGGTCTGGTATCTTACAGATGCTCCCCTCATTTCATCTACTAAGTTCGTTAAGCTTGTGGAGGCAAACACTTCTTAGAGTAGCATCAACTACATCAAGTGCAACAAATCCAGTTCATCTAGTGCTAAAAGTTCACCAAGTGCAAGACTTGCAACTTGTGCAACTAGTGCAATGCATGCATCAAATGCAACAAGTTGTTCAAGTGAAACAAATGCGTTAATCATGGGTAACAAATGCATCAAGTGCATCAAGTGCAAGAAATGCAAAAGCACTTCATTGGGGTTTGTGTGGGTTGGTTTAAGGGAGATTATTTAGATCTACACTTGACTAAATTTGCTATCACGGCCTTGTGAAACCTTGCACTTTGCACATATTCAGGGATACAAGCCAAAACATATTTGTCCTTCCATGTGGGGTATAAAATGACAGGTCAACGGCAAAATTGATTGACATCAAATACACTCGACAAGGTTTCTGAATTTTGTATGGTTTCCTTTGATTCCTGGCCACAACTGAACATTAAAGCTGTGCACCAAAATGATTCCTCTTTAATCATCACACGCCTACCAACCGTACAAAGACGCACTTCCACTCTCACACGCATTAAATCCTTTCTTGCATTTTTCCCTCCGTTTTTCGCCGACAATGGACCTTTTTCCTTGCATTGGAAATTAAATTCTTTGTAATTGATGGCACAAACGAAAATCCCCAGGAAAAGTAAAAATTCGTCCAAAAGGATATTTTACATTTAATGCGCACAGGCATGTTCAATTATCCCATCGAACAATGTATCTGTATCTGCATCTGTGTATCTGGAGCAAAGCAGATTTATTCAATTTGAATACACATTCGGAATAATCCATCATCTTGGGGCGGATTACGGAGAATTTTCCAAAAATCTACCCATTCGATTGGAGCTGAGTCTCTTCGGTAGAATGAGCTCTTAACGGATATGTCCTTCGATACAGGCTTCTCAGAAAACTACATAATCACATTATATCCGTGTGAATAGTTTGAATTACTTAAGAGATTTGAATACTCTCCGGAACATACATATGTATGTGTGTATCCTTATTTTTCTTTAAGGATGCAGGACATTAATTCGTAGAACAGCAAGTGCTCATGCACCTCATCCTTCTTACGTAGTATTTTGGTGATGATTTTTGAACATGATTTCTGTTTGAAAATATGTATTTCAATAACCCTTGTGTTCTTTACTTGCTCCCAATTAAATTCAATCAAAGTTAGAGCCTTCTCTCCAACTCTGAACTAAATGATCTGGATTTCTGCAAGTCAATTTTCACATTGACCTTAGCCCATTCAAATTGGCTGAACAATTCAAATATATATTCAACCCTGTTGCACTTATGCAAGGATTCTGCTTCTTCTTGTTCTTCTTTGCTGACTGAAGTTTAATTAAATATTCCTCCTGCTTTATGCAGCTGCTGCTGCTGCTTGGTTGCCTGCCTGCTGTGAGCAGCATTACACTTTCAGTTTTGAATGCATTATTTACGGTCGAGGTGAAGTGCCACAATCCGTTTGTGAAAAGATCCCAACAATACACACATAATTCTGCCATTGAGGGGAACCCCCCATCAACATCTGATGGTTTTATTCATGGATATTGGCTTAAAGGATTTCGGTTTCATTTTTTTTGTGTTTTTTTGTTTTCTCGGAATGCAGTGCCAAATTCTAAGGCAAACAATTTTCAAATGAAAAATTCAGGCAAACAAAAATTCTATTCATTCAGAGAGAGGATGTGTAATCAACGAGGGGATGTGGCAGATAGCATTTGATTAGAAATGGCAAAATGAATTCTCTGAATATATAATTATAGTCGGGGAATTATCAAGGACGGGTTCTGTTTTTGGACATCCCTTAGTCTCCAATGAAACTTTTATTAAATACTACAAACTGAAATAAATCAGAGCGAGAATCGTTTGGCTATTTGGGGGCAACAACTGTTGTGAAATTCGTTGCCATCTGGGTTGAATGGGTAATAAAAAAATTAAGGAAAAAAGGACCTTCTCAATTTATACTAATTTTATATTTTTAAAAAAGAAAATGACGATAACTTTCAAATGAGTTCAAATTTTACCAAGTATTTGAGTGAATGGTTTGGATCACAGGCTTTATGTGGTTCGTGTACTTACTACATCGTACTTAGCTGTCATTTTGAGGATATCTTCTTCATTTACTCTTTAATATGTAGGAGCCAATTTTAGCCGTGCAGACGTTGTTGAGATTGTTTAGATCGTTCATTCAGGCGACTATGAGGCATGTGCATAGGAGGAGACTGATGGTGATGGTCTCTTCTCCTTCATCTCTACAGCTTCTGCAGAAGTCATTCTAGGGAATGCCCAGTCTTTGGGCACAGTTAGAGTATCTCCTTCAGATCGATTCATTTAATGAGCAAAAGTATTTTTTTTTGGATTCAGTAATGGTAGATCAATTTGTGAACCAAATATAGGGAGGTGCTTCTTTTGTGAACTATTGCTTCACCTTCAGGGGAAAATAAGGTTTTTTGATTCTTGATAACACCTCCAGTGTCTGCGTTGTCTACACTGTCCTTAGGCTAGCTTCCTTAAGTGCTCATTTAGCTTGGGCTTCTGTGAGGATTCAAGGTCTTTGATGCATCCCGATTTTACTTCCTTTCTGGTTGATGTATTTCAATAACTCCTTGGCTTGTCTAAGACGAAGACTGTTCCATTCGTTCATTTTCTCTTTTCTAAATTCTTCTGGTACCTTGTATGGTTCTGATCTATAAAAGGGGTGTTCGAGCGCTTTCTATGACAGTAAATGAGGCTTTTATGGATCATTAGTGTGGACCTCTCGGTGCCAAAATTTACCTCTAGTTTGAGATTCCGGAATTTGCTTAGAAACCAACGACCGATGTTGAGGTTAAGGAGGAGGTTGATAGAAGCCGAAGATGAGTTCTTTGACAGATAGTCAAAGACAGAGATGAGAATAATCTGAGATTAGAAAAAGCGTACTAGATTCTCTTTCGTGGACAGTGTAGTCTAGTTCTAAAGTTCTAACCTCTAAGGAACCAGTTTCAATTACTTTGCCTGCACTTTCGGAAAGTTGGGTACTGAAAACAGGACTTAGGCAAGTAAATACTACTCGTCGCTTACCTAGTCTATGAGCAGGGCTGTTTTTCAGTTTCATAGACTTGCACACAAAGTTCAGATAGATTGGTAGCAGAGGCTGTAAGAAAGTCCATGCTAAAACCTAGCGCACAGCTCATGTGTTTTATCAATCTTTGATGACGAGAAATCAAACATTAAGCTTCTTTAAGCCCACTTTGTTGTTAGGATTCTTATTTGTTATTTGGAGAAAATCCTTGTCACTGCCCCCCAGTCAGGGTATATTCCCCTGGGCTCCATTCAGCCTGGAGATGCCACTTTCTGTCCCTTGTTGATTAGCTTTATGATACAATGACTACGGACACATATGAAAGTATAGGACGTACGATTCTGGTATACCTACATAACGATGAGGCAATATTCCAGGAAAATCTCCTCATCTTTTGCTGAAAACAAAAAAAAAAAGATCCCTTTAATGATTGCCCGTTTAAAGGACGAAGACAAGTAAGAAGAACACAATCTATCGGATGATAGATACCCACTTATCTAATGAAATGTAAATTCCCTGAGTTTCGCTTGCAAGAACCTTAGAAAGTTGCACCAGTTCTTAAAGTCCTCGAGGAACGTAAGCATGTTGCGTAGAAAGTTTACGTTTATATGAAAATTGTTTAAAACTTATAATTTATTCGAAAATGTTCTAGAATCGCACTCACCTTGTACTTGAAAGTTAGACGAATGTTTGCTCCTTAATTTATCGTTGCTAACCGAAGCATAATAAATGTAATTATGTAGATAAGGATACACCTACACTTATATATGTATGCCTTTTGTTCCTCGAAAAACTTGCTACAAATTTCCATAATAAATCTATTCCTATGGCGTATACGTAACTTTTTTTTTTCATTTTTTTTTAATTTGTTCTTCTCATTGAAGGAGGTATAGGTTTTTACATTTTACATTTCATGGATCATGAGAAGAGTTCACTGCATATGTTCTCATACATATGCATAACCAAGAACTGTCCCAGTTCCAATGGTGTCCTTTAATTCAAATAATTTACCCTAAATTCCCCCACAAAACAGAAAAAGCTACCGACTAATAATTAAATGGAACAGTCATGTCCTTAAAATATTGCACATGCATTCAAATCCTTTTGAAAATTTATACATACTGCTGGGTTAGTGTGGAATTCCTAGGAAGTGTTCCCCACCTGGTAACTCGTTTCATGTAACATCTTTACTTGTGTGTTGAAAGAGTTTGAGGACAGATTGGGTTTTCGAAAATATTTCGAAAATGTTGACAGTAGAGTTGAATATCTGAGGTATTTAATTACGCCTTGCGTAAGATTCTCTTCTGGTAAATTGTTGGTAAGGATTGTAACATGGGATGGATCAACAGCAGGGCGAAGTCAAATGAAAGTACTTTTCAACTTTGTTAGTCGTAGAGGCGCTTATTGCAGCTGAGGAGTAAGTAAAATGAGCTTGCACCAAATGAGGGCGGTGTAGGAGGTGAGATAAAACCAAATCAGTAACTTTTTTGTCACGGTTTAACTTCCTAGAATGAAATATAAATCCTACAATCAGGCAAAGAAGGATGATTCTACTCCTACTTTGATTTGGCACCACAACTGGTTTCAAAACTCCTTACTCAATGAACCAAATCAGTGTTCGATGAAGTGTTCATCTTACCAGTTCTGGTTGGATGTTACGTAAAGAAGTAGCCACCATCGAGTGAAAACTACTATTAGGTTTCAGTCTCGTATTCAATTCAATTCAAATTCAAAGTACCAGGATGTGTAAGCAATTCTAAAAGCCAGGATATATCGACTTCTTTATTCTATCTTCGAATCCTTTGAAACCAGTAACTAACGACTAACTCAAATACTAGGTCAAGCTAAGTACTTCTCCCTTCGTTCAACAAACTTCAAAGTCACAAGTACCCTTTTAACCACATCCAACTAAACATCTAACATCTAACCTACACCATTTCTGAGAAAGGTTCACTCTTAGATGGAGAATCAAATACTCGCTTGGATCTGATCACTCCCACCAACAGACACTATTGAATGTTATTTTGAAAAGCTACTTGATACTAGAATAGGAACTAAGGTAAATTTTGTAATCATTTGCTTGGCAAATCAAACTTAAGGACCTTCGACCTACAATTCTCTATTCCTTCCTTCTCAAGAGAGATTGATTGATATCCATACCTCCGCGTCTGTTCTCTTCAAAGCTTCATCTCTGACTGTAATAGTAAATCAATAGGATCTGCAGTTCACTCTCAGTACGCTGTATTGATAGGTCTCTTGATCTGTAGTAATTTACTGCCGTAGCCGACCTCAAACCTGAGGCAATGCCGATTAACACAGCTTGGTTCTATTGACCCCGTAACTTTAGAGGCACCCTAATCGTCTCTATACTTGATAAGCTCCTGAAGAGTCTTTGCCTGAGATTATTATTATTTGTCCAGGATTATTTGCACTACGACCTGAGGGCCTTTTGTGCCCCATGCTCATCCATACCTTGGAGAAATTTATGCTCTCGGTTGATGGTATCTCGTCTTGACGTGAATTCTTAACCTAAGAGCTCTCTCTCTCCAGACAAATTCCTCTTAGAAATCTACGAATGAGAACTGGCACCATGGCTGTCGTCATATTCTCAACTGGTATTTGGTGCCAGACGTTTTGTCGGTCAGAGCCTCAATGGACTCGAGAAGGTACCTTACTTGACTCATTGGAGAACCTGCAAAGTTTTTCATTAGTTTTCGTAGATGCGTACGTTAGGAAAGCTGTTAGAATTCGTAGGTTATTCTTGCTATACAGACACAGGCTTCGAATCCTTTCCAATTGTAGCCTCCCAGTAGGTTCTTAGCTTGTCCTAGACATTCAGTATTGTTGCAAGTTCTTGTTCTGTCTTCATTATCAAATGTCTTGAACTTTTCGGGTATAGTACCTTCCCCTGTTTTGCCGAAAGTGTCGGATCCAATGAGAGCTTTTGCCGCTCCTTGTCTTGCTAAGGCGTCTGCTGCTTTGTTAGCTTTTATTCCGACATGTCCGGGTTTTTGTTGACAGCTGCTTGACTGTCGGAGGTAACTGCGTTTAACTGCGTTCTATATTCGCCTGAATTTGTTCCTCAAAAGCCTTGCCTTACCTGAAATCCACTTGCTTTCAGTCACCTCCGACTGAAACCAATAAATTGATATAAATACGTGATTCGGCTCAAAATACGTTAAAAAAAATCAGCCCAAGGACATGTGAAACCCCTTAAAGCGCACCTGAAACATGTTCTCTTTAAGGACTTGTTTTTTTTTACACAAGGATGCCTGCATATATTGAAGCTTGTTAATCCCATTTGCTTAATTGCAAATAATGTATTCATTTGTTTAACTAACGACCGCCGCCGCCGTCGCCGCTGTCGAGTTAATCAAAATTATTAAATTCTTCCTAATCCCAGCCAGAGATTCTTTTGACATGTTCCTGTCATCTTTTGAATGATTAATTTTGTGCTAATTACGATTTCAAAATGCGTGAGTGCTTAGCAAGGCCCCACGTTTTGCACCATAAGGATAAGAGAGAGTACTCATTAATATTTACAGCGAAAATAAATCCACAAATACTACAAGCAAGTAGGTAAACATTCATTACTGATTGTTTATAGCATACATACATATGTCATATGGGTTCTTGTCTCATGACATGCCACAAATCAATTCCGCCAGCACCCCATCAACCTCATCCTTATTCGCATTCACATGTTCGTAATCATCATCATCATCATCATCATCATCATCATCATCATCATCAGCATTGTCGTTGTGTCAGCACACCGCTATTGCCCGTATTCGTTTGTGTGTGTGTGTGTGTGTATCCTGGTATGTCTTCATTTTTCACAATTGATATCCCTGACGAGTGCAATCAATTGGTTTATACGGAACTGGGGGAGGTCGCCTGATTGGTTAGGTTTTATTACACAGAGTGGAGCGGAGGGTGTCCCCCGTGTCGATAAGGGTAGGCAAGGATACTTGTACATGTGTGTGAACATGTGTGTCACCGAGAAAGGTAAAAGATACATATCTTACACAATTAAGAATCGCAACTGTGACCTAGTTTCTCCATTTTAATGCAGGTCCTTAAAAAGAAAAAACATTTGTACGCCCTCAAAGGAATTCCTCTCAACATTCTACCTAAACAATAGCATTTGGGCTTCTTTGCAAAAAAAAAGTATTTCCATTTCCATCCAGGAAACACACGAAAACCCTAGACAAATTACCGCAACCAAAGCCAGGACCAAGCATTTGCTCATTCATAGCGCAAAAGTAATGTCAAATCATTTATTTTTGAAAAATATTCTTCAAAAGTATTTCTTTCATTTCCCCAAAGACAATAGCTACCACGAAAAGTGGGGAAGAGGCTGTTTTGCCTCCTCCAAAAACTTTTCAAAAAGTCGTTCTTGTTGTCGTTGTCGTCCTTGCTGGCAGCTGGGTTATTTGGTATTTCGATGAAATTTGTTATCAGCTAAATGTCCTTTACAAAAAGTTGTTCATTTTTTTCTTCTGTTGTTTGGTTTCTTTTCTTTTTACAAAAAAAAAAAAAAAACATAGAATCCTTATTTGAAGAGAAATAGATTCTCTCTCTCTCTGTGTCCTTTTTAAACGAGGAGAAAATCTCAATTTAAAAATACTTTGGGTTTGGATTCTTGTTCTTGTTGAGGAAATAATTTAACAAAGTGCCATTACTCAAGTTGTTGTTGCTCCTCGCGAATATATTAATTTTTATTTGTTTTATTATTAAGTAAATTGAAATTCTTTCTTTCGTTAAGAACTCGCTGTGCTCGTTCACACTTTATAAATTTACTCTGAAGGAAGAGCATAACACAACCGAGGGATTCTTAGAGGACACGTGCTATTTAATAACAAAGTTGTAGGCTTGTTTTTGTTGGTATCTTTTTGTCTGTAAATCCAATTTTATTTCATCTCCTTAAATGGAAAAATGGTTCTATAGTATTCAAGCTAAAAATACATTAACGGTTCTAAGTAGCTTTTCTGTTTCGAGAGAAAAGATACGTTTCCTCATTTCGGTGGAAAAAAAGCCAAAAATAAGAATGTCAGACGAAACTTAGGTGTTTAATGAAATGTGATCCTGCAAAGGAGGAAATATGATTATACGGGAAGGTTCCCTCGGAGTGAGAAACTTTGGTGTGAATTCAGTGAATGTTCTAGGACAAGGTGTCCGCAATATACAAAGGCAAGAAGAGCTTACCCTGCTGGCAAACAGACTGGGTAAGAACTTAACCTCGGAGAGATTCATCAGATAGATGCTAAGTAGACAAGAAGCTTGGCGAACCTGTGGCCATCAATTCGAATGAACAACGAAGGGCAGCACAGTTTCATCTTTGAACAATGGGAAAACGGTTGAGCCGAGTTATGAGCTAATTTTAGCTTAGTACTCTTGCTAGTTACTGTCTACACTGGGGGGGACCTTTAAAGCAGAGGAGCAAAATTTAAATAAATACACACATTGGTAGGGAAAACTATTTAGGTTTTTATGGAGGTCTCTCATTCGCTATTCACTCCATCTCTATCACCCTTTCGATGTAGCAATTCCGAACCAGAGCTTCTAGGACAATCATGAAATCCCTCAACGATCTTCTTCAACAATATGGTACACTGACGATTTGAAGATCTCTCGAAGGGGTCTTAACCTGGCATTTCTGGTCTAAAGTACAAACTATCTATTCCTCATAGGGACGCCTCGTTTGTGGCTTGAAGACACTGAAACATCCCATCACATACTGTGCTCGAGTGAGTCTTAAGAACTTTAACATCACCCTGTGATGTCTTCTCTGTTAATCTTCATAAATTAGGGAATAGAACAAGAGTTCTACCTAGGTCGTAGTGCTTCTTAGACTTACCCCCTTTTTATCTTTTGACAATCCTTGACACTTGTATATATTTCTCTTTTAGTCTTCTGCTATGCTTTTCTAGGAGGCATTGTTCACCAAATAGTCAATCTACCCATCCATATGTTGACTAACGACTTACATCCGACCAGGAGGCATTAGATACCTTCTCCTTTTTCAGAGGTGACCAGCCATGTGCATGTTACCCTCTATACAGACACATTAATGCTTTGATGTCACTAAACATTTTCCTCTTCATAAACAACTCTTCTTGTCAAATTGGGTACTCTATCGGAAGAAGAAGACTTTGTCTCCATGTGCCTGTCTGGAACTTCACGACACACACTTAATCGACTAACTTAACCTCTGAAAAGTAGACTATGATTAACTAGAATAAAACTATGCTACCGCCTATAGTTAGGCAACATTATTTTTCTACTGCCGCAAAATTATTATAAGTTTCAGCGGAAGTTCCATATCTCATCAAATGAGCGATAAGTCACTTTACTTTAGTCACTTATTCACAAATTAGCGACTGAAGTATTTAAAGACAACACCTTATGAGGTATCAGTGACAAAAAATGGACTGTTTTTGAATAACCATCGTCTTGATAACCAACTTACATCGAAGATTGTTGATTTTGATTGTCAACAGTCAATTTAGCTGATTTCATTCCTGAGTTTTGTATTCGAAAATGGCTTCAACTTCGTCCGTTACCTCTTGAATATCAAGTACTCCTAAGGTCCTGCATTCCTAGCTTTGAAGAATCCCACACTGAACAGCCAAAGTGCTCTACTATCCTGCATCTTGGAACTGCATCTGCCCACTGACCCTTTGCGTTTGTTTAAAATTTCCTCATGCGTATGGCGCGTACGTAACATGTGGCAAAATGGATTTGATTCAGGAAGATTCAACGCAAAATTCTGTCTGCTCCACAAAGTGTTGGCTCTTAATTACCCTAAAGCTACAGAGTTCTGCCTCATCCTTTTCAACTGCACCTTCAATCGGGGTATAACACTGAACGGTGGCTATTATCTGAAACTTTACTCTTGCATCTAGCCGTCGATATGCAGTTTCCAAAACTTGAGGCTTCGTTTTGCTTTTGGAGTTAACATCATTGACAGTGGTTTCCCAGCTGTGGATACAGTGAAAAGACTTCCGGCTAAAATAAAACAGCTAAAAGGATACTCATGCATTTTATTATTTCGAATTTACCCACTGTCCCTTGGTGTTTATTTAAATTTCCATTAAGGATCCGTATGCGTCGTATGGCGTATACGTAACCTTTTATTTCATTTTACAAATTACCTTGCAATATTTTTTCTGTTTTATTCCTTACCGCCCAAAGGATGTCAGCATTCAAGTATGAAACTGAATAATAAAGAGCTCCAACTCACTGCAGTCGTCACGGGTACGTTCATATATTCAACAAGGTTATCCACAGTTTGCCAGGATACATTGGAATTCCTTGCATTGTTCTTCGTTTGGAGGGTTTTTTTTTTTGTTTTTTTCTCATTTTATCCTGTACGTGCATAAGTAATTTGGGTTTCACTCATATTTTAAAAGGATATTCCAACATGGGTTTCAGGGGTTGGATTTAATTACTCTTAGGTTTAGTTTTTTTTCGTTTGTGGATGTTCTGCTTAGGTGCAGTATTAAGGGCTTGCAGGAGGGCAGAAGGTTTGAAAACGGAAGTCTGGCGGACTATTTAATTACAATTTGGATGTAGGGTGTTCGAAAATATGAACTCGGACTTAAATTCATGGATAAACATAGAAGCAAGTCCGTAGATATACATCTTTTTGTACAGCCATCCAATCAAAGCCCCTAGAGTACCCCGCATTCCTCTAGAGAAGTAATTCAAAAGACCAAAGACGGAGTTTCAGTGGGATTCAGGCTGGAAGCCCTATCACTAGCAAATGCATTCCATTCTACTCTTAGTGCTTTGCGACCAGAACTTTGTTTGTAGGTGTGAATAGGTAGCATCAGTTCTCAATAGCAGTTATGGGCCAAATTTGTTGCTTACTCATTGCTCTTGTCGTACCTGCTTCAAAGTGAAATACAAAGAGCCAAGGTATGAGCAATGACTGTTGCACTAGGACTCCTCTCAAAACTGAAGGCTCTTTTTCAACGAAACGACGGGTTTAATTCGGCCACTGTTTGAGTTCGTCAGTCTCTCCAACAGTTAGTTGGAAATCCCCTCTCCACAATGTACTTATGTGGACTAAACAGACGCTGACGTCATAAATGTGCAATGCAGTTGATGTTTCTCGACAAAATTGAACACTTAGTAGACACTCAAATAGATTACCACAAATTTGGATGCCATATACTCATCTGCTGACCTTAATGTTTCAGCTCTTACGAAGTGATGTTTAATAGCCCAAAACGAGGTCAACCGTAGCACAAAATAAAAAACTAGTTCCATCAGCTGCCAGTCAATCAATCTCTCTTATATGTGAAACGTGACTAGCTTTCCCTGTCAGAAGCTTAAGTATTCTGCTTTATTTTAACCCAACTGACAGCATCATAGGGTTCATGAGCACTGTGTAGGGGTGTTACAACCCCACAACCCTTTTCGCAAAACACTATTTTAGTCTGACACTTTGGTCAAGGATATTTGAATGGCCTGTGGCCAGACAAATTGAGACTTTATACTCAGTCCTTGTGAGTATACTCCTACGTCACTAGCATTTCAAATCCATTGAATTTCTATGGCACAACCTTTGTGTAAACTGTTGACCCAAATCAAGATGCCAAAAACAATCCCATTTCACTACGTGCCCTACTTTCGCCCACAGTTCCATTGAAAGCAAAAAATCCAAAATTGTTTTCTTACAGCAATTATTCCTAAGAAAAGCACATAACTCCTCACCACATACATCATTAATGTATGTATTCCTCCCTCATTATTGTTCCAAATAATGCCTCCGCAACCGAGAAGAAATGTCTTCTCAGATCAAAAAAGAAAAACAAACAAAAAAAACAAAAACTCGTGAAAAATAGAAAAATCTAAAAATAAAAATTATATTTCTTTCCTTTTTGCCGCATTACTGTTGGATAATTCAATCCAACAAACAAAAAATAAAAAACATACAACACATAGATTCAAATGTCGACACGTACCCTCTTCAAAGTTTTGTTTCTGTCCAAACAGAAACCCGATCAAGACGAATTCACTAGGTGCTCGCACTGGCAAGGAGAACACGTACATAAATTCACCCCTAGCCAGTGAAAGATTTAAAACTCTATATGGGACGAAGAGAGTCAATATTTTTCCTCCAAATGCTACACACAATTTTGTTTACACAATAAACAAGTAGGCAATAGATCAATATTTTCGCGCGTGTTAATCACTTTCAATAGCAGCAGATCGCATTCGAAATTGGAATGTTTTCGTTTTTGGCTTCTTCTTTTTTTTTAAAAAGAAAAATATTGCATGAATCTGTTTCTTTCTTTTGGGGTTGCTACCTTTTTATTGCTACGTGAGTTTGTTGTTTTCATTTCGAAACCAAAGAAAATATTATGCGAAACGTTTGCAAATGCATGTGCCTCAAATAGTTTCAATAGCTTTGAAACATAAAACTATTTAAAATTTGACAGCTGTCAAGTGAAAACTATATAACAAGGAAACAGATTACGCGTGATCTGTTTGTTAATATTCACAACGAGAATGGGAATAAATTAGCTTAGACACAGGGAGTTTACCTTTTAGAGGTTTAATTGTGACGTATTATTCAACTTTTCGTGACACCTGTCAAGTAGAACATAAACAGTTCAAAATGAAACAATGTTTGTGTGAACAATCTACTATAAGACTGGCTGTGAAAATGATACAAAATTCGTTTGTAAGATCTTCTACTTTTCAACTTTCAAACTGTCATTCTATTGTCCGCTGTCAATGAACTTTCTTCAAGTTTTTACTTGAAATAGCTTTTTACTCAGCAGCCATTGTGCACATGAAATGCAAGTCATATCGTCAACTAAGTGCAGCTAGAGTTCAACAACACGAATGAACGCACTGGCAGTAGGCAAAACACAAATCTGCTTAAAGATCTTCAAGCAGCAAAGAATTCTGCATCTTCTTTAAGCACATTGGATAGTTCCCCTTCCCTCTTCCTCTTCTCTGAAGGTAGACTAGCAAAATCATCAGAGATTTCCCATGGTTCCAGTTTGACTTTCCATAAGTTGTGCTACCGATGTCAAATAGCTCTTATAGTGCAGACAGCAATGGATACATCCATTGATAACACAGTAGCTGTCTATGCCGAGTTTCTTAGTCTAGATAAAGCTTAGCCTGGACAAGCGAGCCAGTTTCATATCTGTCCCCTTTTATAATACCTTTACCAACCTTCCAATACTAGAAATATAAAAAGATGTTGCACTCTTCGTCCACCTTAGCGACAACTCAGTAATGCAAAGTCAATAAAACAGTATTGGAAGAATAGGTAAATGTCAAAAAATTCCACACAAAACTTTGTAAGCTTTTAGTAGATATAAGTCCCAATGCTAAGATGGTTTGAAACTCGGTCGATAATTAATTTCAGTGAGGAATTTTCAATGCCTGTGTCTGAGCTAAGTAAGAGAGCATTTGAATGTATGGTGTCTTGCAAGTTTGGTCCTATATGTAAAGTTTCAATACGGCAACTTCATGGGCAGCATCTTAGTGAGAGAGTCTTTCTATAGATTTGAACTTCTAATAAAGATTTCGGCGTGAGATCTCTTTGGTTAGTGTCTAGGCTTAGTGGGGAATTAGTTGCAGGGATATCGTTGTTGAATTTGTGATTCGCATACTCCACTTTCTGAGTAAGAAAATTGGTTGTAATTGCCTGAGTTTTCGATCACCGTTCTCATATCCAGACTAAATAGGTATTATTTCTCTTTAATAATCTCTGTAGAGCTTCATTAAATTTTTTATTAGAATTTAAAATAGAATAATTATCTAACTAATGTTTTTTTATCTTGTCTTTTCAGGTAAGCATCAACCAAAAACTATTATCTAATTTGGTAAGAATAGCATCTTTTTGAAATTTTTTAAGACATACAAAAATAATATAAGTACTTAAGAAATATTTTGAATACTCCACGTAATACATCAATCAAAAACAACTCGAAAAAAAAACACCATCTAATTGATGCTGTGAAAAACGCAGAGTTGAACTAACAAACCTCACGTTTCCTCTATCCCCTACGTGCCAATTTAAATCTCTGTTGATCTATGGAATTCGAAATCAAAAAGAACAATTACTGCGAAACCGCAAAAACAAGCAAAAAAAAAACGAACGAGAACTCATAAAACAAATATCTGGTTGTGCTCCACCAATCACCAATCCAATCAACGCGAACAATATGAAGCTATAACCATTTTGTATCTCTCTGTTTTTTGGGAATTACAACTGTGTAGTGCTTGAAAACGTAAACACTTTCAGTATCGGCATCTGTCCATTCATTCATACAGTCGAATTGGTCTTTTTCATGATTGTTCCTTTCTGTTTCTTACAATTTGACAGTAGAGTCTATCGCATAGCCTCCTTTAGGTAAAGAACAACAGAACACCTCTTTGTGCTTTCGAGTGAAAAAAACAAAAAACTTTTAATCGAAACAAAAAACTATCTCAAGGGATTGGCAGATGTTTCACAAACGAAACACACGAGTGATGGGCACCAAAGAGCACTGGCGATTTATTTATCAATAACAATTCGTTGGAAGAGATGTATATTAGTGAAACTATTTCGAAAACTCTTGTTGTTTCCTTGTTTAACGTATGTTACTTTTGCATTTATTAGGTGTAATTGTGAATAGTTATTGTTTTGTGGGGAGAAGGTGTGTTGGCACAGGGTGTATCGATAAGGTTGTGTACATGGGCCCGTACTGTTGATGAGAGCTTGTTTATCTGTCCATTTCCGCCTTTATGTAAGGAACTTTTTTGTAAATCATTTTTTTTTAGAAATCTAAGACAAGTAGGCCTTCTTACTCCGCCCAATTCGCTTACATTTTCTACTGAGCCACACCCACTTTTGCCACGAAATTATACCTGAATTTTTCATCATCATGTTCACTACCAAGTGCGACTTCGAAATCACAGTCCCACTCACAGTTTGCGAACTACACGTCAAATGAGTCACTACTCTTCAAAATGCGAAATGTACACATCTTGCAGCTCTCACACTCTCAATCGGAAACACAATTATGTCGCAATCCCACACATAAATGTCACTCGCAGAAAACCGCATATCAACACAAAGTGCGATTATCAAAGAGCAGAAGGTTGAACAAAGCATAACCTGATGAGCTACCGCGTATGAGTGTGTTCTTTGTGATTGCTGTGGACTGGTGAATGCTCCTTGATTAGATAGTGTTGGATATTTTGTCGGTAGAATTGTCACAGGCAGCAAATGAGGGTAGAAGGTGTTTTGCACTAAATGTCGTTTCCATGGTTTGCTTTGTGATTTTTCAGTGGGTATTAGTTGATGTGTGGTATGGTACAAGAATTCGCCTGCTGGTAATCATGACACCCGCCGTGTTGGTTGAAGAATAATCCTCTTTTTGTGGGAAAGTTTCAAAACTCAAAAGACTGTAATTAAACAACTGCAACTATTGATCTGAGTCCTTGCTTCTTTCCTAAGGACTCAGACACAAGAAGGTCTTCGTTTTAAGATATATAGTGTATGCAAAGTTTCGATCAGGAAAGGAGATGAATTCATCCCTAAAGCCCAATTTTCACAGTTTTTTCCTTGGAAAAACTGTACACTACTCATACCACCGCCTTCAATACAGGACTCACCCGTAGGGTTTCTGATAATACTCTTTGGCCTTGAAATGACTGGCCTTTGACTGTCCTTTCCATTAAAGTTCATCAAGATTTTTCAGTTCAGTTTTCTTCTCAGTCCTTCACGGGTTTGCTTGGTGATTATTCTAATGAGTCCAGACCTAACAACTTCATCATGAACGACTTTACCTAAACGGTTCCGAGCTTCAAACGTAAGCGACTTTATTTGCGACTCTACTAAACTTACTTCAGTCTGTTCTTTCTTGCACAATCTTTCAGTAGCTTGTAGTAATCTCAACCTTATTAAGGACAGTCTGACAAGTACTTGTGACTGATCTACTACATCTTCTCTTATCAACTAGCCAGTTCACTGTTTCACGTAGGACAAAGCATTCAGTCTGGAAAACTGATTACAAGAATATTTGGTAGAGCTGTTAATTTTCGTCTAAGGCATTCAGATAATCCTTATTGTCATGGTAATCCTGGGACTAGTTTATCTAAATGAGCATTAACGTCACAAGGAATACCTACTCCAACTTACAGTCCTTAATGTATTCGTTGTGATAACCCTAAGCACTATCGTTCGTTATATCTTGTCCCCTTGTGGGTCCTACGGCCTCTAGAACGTCTATACACCATCGTGCTCGATTTCTGGAAATGTTCCTTAGCTCTCCTCAATTCTTTAACAGTTGTCATCCTTCCTTCTCAAGGCTTAACGCCACGTACTCCTAGGACCGCCGAGTATCCTCCCACTCTGAATAAGGGGGGTCCATTGCATCGCGTGATTAGCTATAGCTATGTCATCCCTTCACTGCCACTTTCGTCGTCGTATGTTTGTGCCTTTAGGTTCATGGCCTATTCTCTGAAAAAGCTGTTCGTTAGAGATTCGGTTTACCCAGAAAATCCTTATAATATAGCGTAGGCACCTATTGCCATGCAATCTGTATCTGGTCGATTCTAATGAGGTGGCTTGGGACATTATAACTTGACTGTTTCAATGAAAAAACTAGAACCCCAAGCGCGGATTGTGACAATGACTTGTAGGACAAGTGAAACTGCACAGCTTGCACAGCAATTTTGTAGCAATTGAACAGGACAAGTCTGTGGGAGTACTGTCAATTGAAAAGATAATGAGTCTAGCACAGTTCACCAAGTGAATTTTCACTTGCCAACTTTTCTTGCTATTATTAACTATTTTGTCTGTGGCTTCCTAAAAAAAAAAGCAAAGTTAATTCTTCAAATTCCGAGTCCCTAAATACATACTTATGTATATTTCTTTTACAAAATTTTAAAACTAATTTTCCTTGCCCACCACCCTGTTCCAGTGTACATCCACTATTAGTGCTACCCCTGGCAAAACTCTTTGTCTCACCGAGAATTCAATATATATTCCGAAGTTCGAAAGTAAAAATACCAAAACCAAAAAAAAAAAAAAAAACAAATCACATTGAATGAGAACCAATTTCGAGTGATTTTTTTTCTCGCGGTCTATCTGGCATTTTTAGTTGTATCTCGGTTCAATGAGTTCTAGTTTTTTTTTTTTTTTGTTTTTTTCCCCCAGAACGCGCGTGTATATTCCGCACTAACCGCCGCCGCACGTTAAGTACCTCCCATCAAATATATTCGCTCAAGTAATAGTTGACGATAAAATACAATTTGCTGTGATAAATCACAATAAAAAGTTTGTGAACGGAATGCAATAATAGTGCGCGGCAAAAAAACAACACAAACTTTTATTGGTTTTTTTTTATTCTTAAAAAAAAATTAGTCACGGTGATAAATTAAATTTGTGATGCGGTTAATAAAATGAAAATAAATAATAAATATTGAAAAATTGAAAAATTGAAAAATTGTTGCGGTTAGTAAAAACTTGTATATCGATTTTGATTAAAAAATTAAAGGCATATCCGATGGATGTTATGGTTAGCAACTGTGCGCTGAAGGAAACTCACGGGAGGTATTTAAAAATTAAATACTAAACTTTTTTGTTGCTAAACAGTAGAAATATATCCGTGTGATTCTTCTAGTGTATTCCCTAAGTTTTAGGCTTGAAATGTTCTTTGTTCTGTCATCAAACAATTGAAATTTGAAATTGTTTTCACTCGTGGTGGGGTTTTTTTCATTCAATAAATCTTTGATAAGTGGAAAACATTTCCGGAATCAATTTTCGAATGAAGGTGTTACTGAAAATATTCCCAAGCCACTTTAAGTCCGTTTTTGTTTTAAAGTTTTGACATACATGCGTAACTTTAAGATTCAAGTAGATCATAACTCAGACCGGAAGGTCATGAATGTAGTAGCTGAACCGGAATTGAAAATACTGTAAAGTGACCTTCTTTTTGCGTTTGCTTTGAAACATCCATGACCAGTAGGCATCTGCGTCAGGTAGAAGTTCAGTTCAGATCAGAAGTTTTCTAGTGATCCAAAAGTCTATACGTTGGGGATGAATCTCTGCATCCATCTATCTAAAGAGTTCTCTCTATTTCTGAGTTCTCCAGGTTGGTTCTTCGTTGAACTTCATCATCACTTCGACTCGTTGCTGTTGACATCGTTGTTCTTTTGACACAATATTACCATGCCTCTTTTCTAACAAGGAGGTCAATTAGCACCATTCCAACCATCACGCACGCAGCGTTGTGTTCGGAAGGTCCTGCATACTCTCAATGCTTCTATCTTTCTACTGTATAATTTGGTGCTGATTGTCGCAGCCCATATTGGGAGCTGTGGAGCATCATCGGGTAGCCTTTTGTTTTGTTTAGGTCATCTAGTCCTTGCCACATGCCACAGTGATTATGTACATTTCCATGTGTAGCATTCATTAGGAGGGATAAATAACACAGGAGGGATAGATAACACATCCTAAGTATATGAAACCTGAAAGTCCTTGTTAAAGAACGTTTTTCATGGACTTGACTACATACGCTTCATAAATAGCTGCAGTAATGAAACTGAATGTTATTTTTTAGTAAAGGAAATTAATCTATTCGCCGCACTCATTTCCACGTGCAATAGTGTTTTACTGGATATAAATCACACAGCTGAAGGTCCTCAGAAGGAAGAGGGATTATAGAGCGGAGGGGTAGATCATGTCGCAGCTCCAGCTAGTAATCATTTTTGTAGCGTTATTTCCTGCAGATACAAAATCTGTTATCGCACATCTTCCCATTGGCTTCCACCATACAGATGTTACTTGAAAGCTGTCATTTTTGACAGCACTGACACCGTCACACCGACATTTAGAAATGTCAAATATGATGCACCATTTAAATGGTAAAATTTGGTCTTGTTTCCTTTCAATTTTTAGTTACTTGTTTGACGTTGTTTAGTCTAAAATTTTGGTCACTTTTTAATGCTGAACGATAGTGGGTAGCCTTGATACACAAACTTATTGCTGTCAGAACATTTCTTTTGTCATCTTTAATGAAACAAATGGTCGCATTTGTAGCAGTGGTTTTGATGGTTATCCATTCTCTTTTCCGCCATCCATAGATGGTATAGATGGCATCTGGCATCTTGTAGTAATTTGCGCTACAACTCCATCGAATGCTCTCATGGCCACAAAATGTTGGCATCATCTCAAAGAAAATATTCGGCTGTATTTTTCCTTCAAAATGCCTCTCAAAAATCATTCCGGCTACATACTCATGACCATTTTAGTCTTATTCATATTTTATTGACAGTTTTTGAAGAACCTTTTCTGTCATTATTTTGAGTGTCTCTTTTGCTTTTGCAGTTATTCTTTAAAAACTTAGAGCAAAGCAGATTTCTGGAGGCAATACTTATGGACATTCTAGTCTACTTTAGGATGCATTCCTCCGATTCTTGAGAGTCTTATTTAAGGCTCATTTGTCCCTGAGATTATAGACGCAAGATCAGTCCTAAAAGTAGGAGATGTCATAATTCATTGAAGCTACAAATTAAACTGCAAGTTCTTGACAGTATTTACATAGCTTTGCCGCAAGTAGTGATGCAAAATATTTGTATCTTCAGGCAGCTTCTTCTGCCAAAAGGTTCGGTTCTTTCTAATTAGGATCTAAAACAATTTGCTTCAAAACTTAGCTTGGAGTTCTAATAGAAATTTTGGTCAACTTCACGCAATAAAACCTTCAGATTTCGTATGCTAATTTAAAGTTCATGACTCCAGGTCTTCTTTCCCTAAACAGAACTCCCTTGCACTCTTAACTTGCAGGGGGATTTTTGTCAGATTTTCGTCAGTATATTTCGAGTCTTACGTCTCATTGTCCCCGATTTCCTTAGAGCTCTACTAGTTATTCGTATATCCTTAAAAATGTCACGACTGCAACTCCTATTTGAATAAGCATACACTATTGTTGTTTCAAACGAATGTCGCCTTTGAATTTATTAATAGAACAAAGTCCATTTCCTTATCCCTCATATCCTTGCATATAGATGGACCCTATGAATCCCTGTCACAATGAAATATTCTTTCAATTCAATTCCAAAAAAGTTTGGAAAATTTATCGACATCATCTTCTCGTGAGTTGTGATCCACTATCGTCGTCGCCTAGAAAACACGTTCGCTCTAAACGCAAGCATCCGTACCCCCGCCGTGATGCATGTCCTCACTTTTCCGTCACGGTTTCTATTCCTTGAGTCCTGGAAGTTTTTCACAAAAACAACTTGTTTTTTCTCCCTCTCTGCTCTCTCTCTTACTCTATTTCAAATATTTATGAGCCGCAACGAGAACGGAAGTAGAAGAAAAATTCAATGCACTTTTCTAAAACGGAACTGAGGGTAGATAAACAATCTAAAACTCTTTCATAGAAAATGTGTATCAGGGGGTCGGATGGCTGGGAGAAAACTCTGCAAGTGTAAATGCAACAAAACAACGATTTCCTTAAGGGCACTTTACCAAGTGGAAATACGACGCGTTCAGCTGCATGTAACATGCGCTGAATAATCGAGGTTTCCTTCGTCAACTTCCTTCAAAACAACACTATGTACTCGTACCTCCAGCTCAGAGTCCTTCTGGATCCCGAAATAATCCTTATGGCGTTGGGTCAACTGCATTCCAACGCAAAGTAGAGTATTTTAAATGGAAATCCAGTGTTGCAACTCGAAAGTCTCCGTGCGTGACAGCAGCAGCAGCAACAAAAAAAATGCAGCTTCTCTTTATTAAATTTCTTTTCGTTTTAATGAACTTTGGCACTTGGTTCTGAAAATGCGTCTTAAAAGTCTTCTCCTGAGGTGAGTGAGAAAAATAACAAAAAAAAAAATAATTATTTTTAGATTCCCAGAATGATTTATGGCAGCTAGGACTCCTGAGCATACAAGACACGTATAAAATATTTACGCTGCTTGATGTGGAAATATACATTCCACAGAAACTTATGGGACAAAAGTTTAAAGTTTAAAATGTGTGGTTCGAAATTTAATGGTCGGACGTTGCAATGTGCTTGTGCTTGTGCCTGCTGCTTACCCGCTTTATGACTGAAAGTGTGCTGTCACATGAAATTTTGATGAGTTTCTTTTCGGAAAGACAGAGCAACATGAGTGTTGGGTTAGGTGGGGTTTAACGGCGAGGGGATTACTTTGTTTGACTTGAATGCTTGTCTGACAAATTAACGGGGCAAATCGGTTTGACGTATGAGAGTTTTTTCTGAAAGGATTTCTGATGGTGTCAAAATATTTTGTTTGTTGTTTGCTAATCAGTGTCTATGTCTACAGATGACTTTGTTGCCCAAGACAGGTGGATTTAAATGTCTTTGACTTGTACGTCTTGTCTTGAGACAAATGTATCCTCCTGTAGTCCTTTAATTCCATTTATGAGAGTTTGTTTTAGTTGCCCATTGTTTTCTGGTTAGAATCGTCCTAGTTATTGCAGATAGTCTGATAAATTTGTCCGGAATAGTAGTCCACACTCAATACAGTCGCAATTTTTTGTTCTTAAATATTTCACTTCAGATAGTGACCGAGTTGTTGGGATAGTAGTGGATAGCCTAAATGTCGCTTAAGAATGTGACGCCTCTGAGGAAGGGGAAGCCTTACCGCTGATTCACATGTCACCTGAGGTAGACATTGATCAATAGCTGCAAACATGGCATTTTATACCTTTCTGTTGACTACATGATCGACATCACAACTTAAAACCCCCACCGCTGACTGAAATTCCATATTCTTGTGAAAATCCTATTTTTATTTTTAAAATTTCTCAGGCTAATCATTTATGAAAATTGAACTAAGTGCTGAATTACGTCAGAGTTTAACCTCCACACAGCAGCCCCCATTTTGTATCCTCTCAATGGAAATAATGAATAATTTATATATAACAGCCGCACTTTAACCAAAAACCCCTTTTTGATTGATATTTTGTTTACCATTAAGTGGTGCCTTCATTTCCCGACAATTATTACCTTCTTCAATTCAATGTCTCGTTTCGCTTTTCATACTCTAAATGATTGATTCACCTTCGATGGGTGAATCGTTCCCCGGAATGAGGCCCAATAAATCATTCAACAGAAGCACTTATGAAATCAATGACACTTTACACGTAACACCTTCACCTTGACAATGGAAGAGGTAGGTACCCAAATCGGCTATATATCGATTAAATGGAATCTATTCATCGCGGGTGGGTTCAATTAATACCCTCTTAATGCAAATACATGGGTACACAGAAATCCATTACATGGTTCATATAGGCCACTTGACTTTGTTTTTTCTACTTTATCTACTACTTCCCGTTTTGGCAATAAAATGCGGGTGAATATCCGATTCTAGTTAACTCATAAATGGTGTACTTGTCATCGCTCCTGTCAAGATAGTGTCATCAAACTTAGGTTCTTTGAATTTATTTGACTTATCGATATCGGTATTTATTTATTCCATGTATTCATGAGTGTGTTTGCGAATGATGATTGTGTCATTGTACTATCGGCTTTAGTTGGAACTTTGGGTGATAGCACAGTGATAAGGGAGACAGTTTGTCTAGAATGTGAAGGAGCATTGTCGTTGTAGTTTTCAGTGTTAGCAGAGTGGTTTCAAGTTTCTTTTAAAATAAATACTTAAATTTGGGTAAGGAGTTGTCTTGCTAAGTTGCGATTTTCAACAAAATAGTGAGTAATATTTTTGTCCGAAGTCACTACCTTTCCATCGATTCACCAAACCAGATTTTCCAATTGCAACCACCTCACAGCTGAACTTGACCAAAAAAGAGTCTATCCTTTTATTGCCATCCAATTTGTAACCAAATTCAAAGAAATAAACCAAACCTAAACAGAATCAATATAAAAGCCACACCTCCTGCTGTGCCAAAGCCAGGTAAAGCCATTAATAACTCGCCAAACCATTTTTCAGAATCGCACGTCAAAAGTGTCATTTTCACGCATTTGATGCCATATTTTATGCTTCTCCTTTTTTATCGGTGGGGAATTTTTGCGCTAACTTCCGTTTATGTGTGCATAGAGGATTTTCTTTATCGTCCCCTTCCCTTCAACCAATGCACATACACGGCCATATCCTGCGGCCGTGAAAATTATGCATGTTTGCACAATTTCGCCCTCAAAATTTCTGACTTTTAGTACAATTGAAAAGCCATAAACCACTAATGATAATCTCCTAATGCAAGTCAAGCCCCGCTCGCATCTAACGGTTGACGCAAATGTGTTTGATTTTATAAATTTTGAATGACACACACTGATGAAAATAGGATGGAAATGTAAATTTTCCACTAAAAGCACATTTATTATACATAAATCCTGTCCCTATTTTTGCGCCCCACCCCCTAAAAGGGGTTTTTGTTTAAGGACTTGTAAACATTTCCCGAGCTACGAAATCGATGCTGGTCAGATCGATGGAAAGGAGCTGTGTGTGTTTCTTTTTGAAAAATAAATCTACAAATGTCCTTTATGGAAGAGAAATCAATAAGGGTCCTGCTGGAGGGAGAATTTTAGGATCGCGAAATGTGCGCCCTCCATAAGTAATTTCAGAATGCCATGGGCGATTTTTAGACCATCACCACTTGGGATTAAACAACAATGATTGACAGTCATCCTGCGCGAACGGCGGTGGCAATCACTGTAGAGAATTAAATAATTCATGTTGTGTTCTAAAGGGGGGGAGGATATACTCAAATCTGCTCCTTGACTTTAAGACAAATTCTTTGGGATCATTCACGTTCCCCTTTGGGATGATGATGATGGTTTCGGGGTGGTTAAGTTGATTGATATCGAAGGTTTCCTTTTGGCAGTCATATCCGTAGCAGGATAATATCCGCGGGCGGTGTAATTAATAATTGATTATAGCACCCGTCAGGATATTGTATTCCGTCCGTATACATTAAACCTAAAGAGATTCCCTAGCGCACACTGGGTGAGTGCTGCTAGATTCTATTGTGGAAATTCTCTCACCCAGTTGGGTGCTAAGTAATTAAATCCTTCTTCATTCATGTGATGCACACACACACATAGCACAGGCGGGAAGCTAATGTGGTTTTGGTTTTGAGAATATACACTAAAAGGATTTGTGTTTTCATTTTCGTTTTTTTTTTCTGTCTGTCTGCTGTTTTGGTTGTCAGCTTAGTTTGATGCGCTTTTATATTTGGCACCTTGTAGTAGAATTTACATTGGCATTGTTTGCTTTTAAGAGGTTTTCTGTTTTTTTTTTGCAAAGGATTATATTTTGAAAGGACTAGTCATACTTGTGGGTAGTCATTAAAATGGTTATGGGAAAAAATGGTTTTCTTTGGCAAGGACGAAGGGATTAAGTGATTATGTCTGATGCAAGTTTAGTGTTAATTGAATAAGAGACGGTAGTGAGTGGCGTAAATTGATTGTATCCTTAGGAGTGGGGGGTGTAAGCGCTGAGGTTTGCGAGATTGTAGTAAAATGCATAGGAATTAAGATGAAGGGGTAATCCAAGCTCAGTTGTAAGTACTTAAGCTTAATTCTTAGACTGTTATGTAGTTTAGTCAAAGGGATGATCCTTTACTCGCGATTAGATAAGGTACAGCCCTTGTGATTAGCGCAGTAATATTTGTAATTTAGGTTTGAAAATAGTTGAGAGATCTAAGGATAAGAGACTGAGTTATCTTCCTTACGTCGTGGGCTTCAGACTGATACATTTGTTAGTGAAGTGTGTTGGTATATTTGATTTCCTAGTTTATCGACACAGACTTTTCTCATTTTTCTCATCACACATGCTTTTACTATATTATACTGTTGGATGACACTGATCTAGTTAATGTATTACCGACGAGAGTACTGTCATCGACTGTTTCTTGTTAATTGACACTGATTCACTGTATTACCGGCAAGAGAAATGCCTTCGAATAATTCTTTGCTTACAATTTGTCAGAATTAGACAGTAGATATCTTATGATTCTAATAAGAGGTATCATTCCAAAGGTTAGGCTAGGTAGATGGGAGCCTTGTGAGAAGGTCACTGCTCACTTAGATCAACAATTGGGGTCCATTGCGCCCAACCCTTTAACCCACGTTCTATAGCTTTTCGTTATATTTAATTCTTCCATTGGTGTCTTGGCTAAGATCTTCCTTATTCGGGAGTGGCTGTGAACTTAATGCCAGGCCTGAACATATACATATTCTGGATTGCACAATAAAACATCCACAATGTTACGCGAATCAGGGCTCCAAGAGCCCACAAAAAATACACACGTTTTCACACATAGATCCCCTTTTTTCCATTAATTTTTTTTGGATACAACTACAAGTATATGTAGTATCCACCTCAAGGACATCATTTACTTTGTTTCATAGGAAAAAATTTGACTCCACTTATTATTATTATTTCCCCATCCATACGAAACCAAAATGAGCTCTTTAGCTTACAGCTTACATTCACAAATTAAAGCCTCATTATGACCACAACGTAGCAACATAACCTATAGCATCCCGCATCACCTTTCCCGAAATGGTGGGGCAAGTTGAAAAAATCATCATCAAATTTAGGTTAATTTTCCAGCAACGAGATTTCATGAAGGACCAGCACTAAGCTGCTAAGTAGGTACCAACAAAAGCACATTATCTACATTTAGAGCATATCTAATATTAAAATTCATCCTCCCGCAACTGGAAAGGATTCTACGAAAATACTACTACACATACTTCCGCTGGCATAAGGGATGTACGCATTCAAACTAACTTCGCGCTCATAATAGGGATTAGTGTGTTTTGTGCTGACTTTGAATGGATTTACGGTGCGGTAGAGGAAAAGCTTCATTATAAGCTTGTACGCCTGTAATGATGTGCAGATTTGTTAAAGCAAAACAAAACAGAAAAAAAGGAAATATTCTTAGGATTATAGTTGCTGGTTATGGATGCTTCTGTCAATATGTAGGGTGGTTCATTTAAAATCATATTCAATGCCAAAAACTTTGTTCATGCGGTAAATGTGTATTTTTAGGATAATGAATTCTCTCTCTCGCTCAACTCAGTCAACAGATATCGAATGTCCTCCTCGGTTGACAGAGTACGAATCGAAAATGAAAAATAAATCCACTCATTCGTATGAGTAATCAAAACGGAATTTCAAGTACTTTTTCCTCCTCCCCCGTACACGATACCAAAGGACCACATACTTATAACAATCCATCAATCAAAAGAGGAAATGTTTTTCTCTGTTTTCCGTTGGTTTTTTTCTTTTTCATTTTTCTGTTCTTTATTTCCCCATGGCAAACACAAATAATTTCTCTAGAAATTAAATTAGAAAAAAAAAAAAATAGAAACCCTCATTGCGGTAATTTAGAGACACCAACGCAACAAAAGGACATTCAGATAGACAAACTTTCAAGGTTAGCAGGAATCTTTAAGCCAATTCAGTGTTTACTTTAATCTGCTATAGTCCAATGATATCCTTTATTTGCTCATCGCATTAGAGCCATTTAAAGACAAACAAACGAAAATAAATCGAGACACTCGTTGGGTTTTCTTATTTGTTTCACAAGCAAGCCAATGTGCAGTGTGCCCGTTGGACGGTGGACAGGACACCAAGCCAAGGGGGGATGTGTTTGTTCAAGCAAACACACTCGGTGTAAAAAAGAAAGAAGTAAATGATGAAAAATCCTTTGAACTGCAAGGACGCGCGGCGCAATACGATGATGAAAGAAACGCGAACAGAGA
This sequence comes from Chalcosyrphus nemorum, assembly GCA_949716465.1. Taxonomy (NCBI): domain Eukaryota; kingdom Metazoa; phylum Arthropoda; class Insecta; order Diptera; family Syrphidae; genus Chalcosyrphus; species Chalcosyrphus nemorum. The sequence goes on along the minus strand of OX454334.1, from coordinate 56,606,184 downwards.
GTAAAATGATTTCCTCTAGTATTTGCTCAAGTCCTTTTTTTATTTCTTTTTTTTTTGTCTGTGCCCCAAGTTGCATTGGTTTTCCTTCTTGCAAACCATCCGGAGTGGATCCCCGTGATCAAGAGAATTTTTCATCACAGGAAAACTGGGAGGAATTCAGTGACCAGAAAGGACGTCAGTGTGTATGCGCTGCAGTAAGGAAACCTTGTGGGAGGACATGTTACTACTCCCGGCGAATGTACGAAATTGAAATTGTAAATATTGAATGGGACTCAAGCTGTGTCGAAGGACGACAAATAGTAATCTGGAGGTTTCGCTTGTGTTGGTGTTGGTATCACATTTCACATTTTGTGGATTGAAGTCTTTTTGCGAGCGGTAAAAGGAAGAACAAAGTGGGCGAAAGAGATAAACATCATGAAAACAATTTTCGAATTAAAATCCTCTTGGTTAGCCTGAGAAAGGTTTCAATCACTATTTGCCAATTGCCTCCGATTGCTCTTATTATCTGTTTGATTAAGTTCACTCAAAACTAGGCCTAGATCGCGTTTGAAAAGACCAAGGCTTATTTTTCGTTTGAACACTCAAATGGCTTACAGGAACAGACTGCGTTGAAAGAAACCTCAATCCCCTTTTTGGGAGAATTTAAACAGTTGTGCTTTAAAAGCTCAGCTCTAGATCATATGTTTTCTTGAGCTTTATTATAAGATATCAAACCTTAGAAATACATTAAACTTGAAAGCCCTTCGGAAGCAAATATCTACCACGCCCACTTTCCTATAATGTTACTCTGTCTCTTATTCCTTATTTTCTCTTCAGCCAATTTTAGAAAGTCCTTCACTGACCGTAAACGTCAGAATAATCACTTTGCTCTCATTTTTTGAACCACAAATTTTGATTACCAAAATTTAAGTTCAGTGAGAGCTGACACTCGTGTTCTCATGAAATTCTTTACCCGATGTCAGTTGGCATTTGGGTAACCGAGAGCTATAGGTAGCAACACTGATTCCTTTCTCTTTTGGAGCAAAATAGTAGCTTTTTCTCTTCTATTCATCCAATTTTAGAAGCCAGTTAGGAGCGTGCTGCCTCCTTTTTGGACTATAGAAATGTTTATTAAAACCTTAATCAGATTTTAAACGTCATTTTGGTGAAATTTCAACACTGTTTCCTATCATTTTATTAGTAAAAAAAGCTTTGACACGCCTACTTTCTGAACATTTCTTATTTCTACAAAATGTGAAAGAACTTGTTGCATTCTGCTTTTCTTCAGACTCCTTCTTTGAAAGGGATTTAGAACCTTAAGTACCAATTGAAGTTGGATCAGACACGCCCACTTATTCTTCTAAAACTTAAAAAGATTTTTTCAGCATATGTACGTATTTAGTTTTCGAATCTTGATGTGATGAGGAGATATTTTTTTTCGTTTTTTTCTTCCTACAACAATCACTGTGACACCCTGTACTTTACGGTAATTATGCCAAAACTTCTCCAATATACTCTCTGCCACCTTCAAAACAAATCAATTTTTAAGCGGAAAGAGTATATCCTTCCTATAAACAGATAGTCCTCCTTAAAAAACACCGTTAGGCCATTTTTTTGTTGTTCACTTGTCATCCATAATCGGTAAGGAAGTGAGTGAGTAACTGTGTGATGTATTTTCTGCTCTTTTTTTCGCGTTTCCGTGTGGTGTTAACGCTGACGGAGATATTAAATTGAACGGAATGATTTCGCTTATAATGTGTTGCGTGACAGGCAACGGAACTAGATGGTGATTGTATTATTATTAATGTGGTCGCGGGGGTAGATGGATGGATGGATGGTGGGTGGATTGTGAAGTTGTGATTGCTGTGGTTATTGTTTTGCATATTATCGAAGAGGGATTGCTATTTTGGATGCTTTTCAATGAAATTCATTTTAAATCGATACGTTTCAGGATCGGCTGCGGTGTGGGTCAATAAATCAGCTTAGTGGTTAAGACCAGGGTGCGAATCGATTCCCCTTGGGGTATTTTGTTTATATTAGTGGGTAAAAATCAATTTTGACTGTTATTTCAAGCGCTGAAAACCAAATTACTGGGAGATGGGGGAAGAATAATGTTTGGGGTAAAAAAGAAAAAAATCTTGTGCGCCGAAGTATAATTTATTAAAGTTCAAAATGTTGTGAGTTTTTGACTTTTAATCTCTGAGATTTTTCGGTTGAAGGAACACAATACATAAATTAGTAATTTGACCTAAATTCGATTAGAGTGGCGCAATCGGTGGATGAGTGGGTGGACTTTTTGTAGAGAGGGGCAACGTGTGGAAGGTACGCTTTGAGTAGAAAATGGGGGATTAAGGTAATACATATTTAGGGAAATTTGGAAAGGGAATATTGATTGATAAGTGGAAGAAAATTGCAGTCTAAGTAATAATGGTACTCCTCCGCATAATGGAATAGATTAAGGACTGGAAGAAGGTGCTTTAAGTTATAATGGCTTTAAAAGTGGAAGTTCACAGTGACTTAAACTGAGCTGCTTGCAAGCTGTTCATAAAATTGTTATTGTAATTGTGACTGCATCGCCCTCCGTTGACCATGGACAAATGAGCCATTCCACAAGCCCCACACGCTATGGATGCACACGCTTCACTCTGACTGCGTATGCGTTTTCCGAATCCAAAACACGACAGCTTCACTAATTTACATAGCCGCTGAAAGGAGAAAAATATTTTTCCAGCACAACCCGACGTTGACTTCCACCTGCTTGAAGGTACACAGAGAGAAGTTGGTTGATCCTTTTGCTTTGGCTGTACTCTCTACGTTTTCATACGAAATCTTCCTCCGGATGAAATTGAGTTGCTGACATCTCTCTTATAGACGTTCTCTCTAGTAGATGTACACTTTCGGCAACAGCAGCAATATTCTCGGATGAGTGCGGAAGTCAAATGCCAGAATAACTCGTGGCTATCAATTCGCCAGAAAACTGTGTACACCGGGCGCTGTTTGGACTTTATTTCAACCGAAATTTCTTTTCAAAATTCGCATTGTTTCGGACCTAATGTTATACAATCCTGTGCGCCATTTTGTAGCTCAAAAAAGAAACCAACAGATGGGCGGCCCCCTTCATCACTCTCCTCACTTTGTCGGGGACCAGCAAGTGCTCCAAAACAACATTGACTCTTCAAAGTTTTTGAAGTTTGGTAGTAGTTGTTCCAGGTTCTTGTTGTGTTTTCTTTCTCCGCCTTCCTGAATTTTTCGTGTATAGTGTGATCCTTTATTCCGCAGAATTGATTTGATGATACAGGAATCAAGCGCTCTAATGACTGCTTAACTATCTGACAATATTGCTATTTCGCAGATACTATATCCACTTTCTGGTCCTCCTAGCTTCGCTTTTTGAACTCATGACAAGTTTTTCTGACGACTTCAGCCTCCTTCAGCACGCCCATCGTTCTTTCTTGTGGCACCATTTTCCCAAAGTTCTTGAACTCTGAATAGTCATCGCTTAGACATACTCACAGATCAGTGTCAATAGGAGATGTCTTGTTTGGTTTAACTCACCTCAAAGGGCGTCCACAGATCCGATTGTTCAGCTGCAGCGCTAGTCACTAAATTTTTTTTTGAAAATCTCAAAAAAGCAACTAAAAAACGCACGACCCTTTCACCCTTTCATCATAAACAATTTTTCGAAGGCAAACTTACAAACATCTGCCCTTGGGAAATTCCTTCTCCAAAGTAAAGCATCGTAATTTTGAAAATACTTTCTTCTAAGAATGTAACACGTGACAGCAAATTTTATTTATAGCCTCGCTGCTCTCTACCAAAAACTGTGCCTTCATTTACAAATAAATTTTCCTCTTTTTCTTTTAAAAATAAAGTACAAAACATTCTCATACAAGTGTCACGCATTCCAAAAGAGTTACGCCAAATAAAAAAACAAAAAAGACATCATATTTCTTTCGAAAACAATGTAAAGTGTCATGTAAGTGTCAACTAAGTGAGTGACTTCACGTGGAATAAAGAGTCCGGAAGGTGTTCTACAACAAAAACCATTCCACGACAACTTGAAGGAAATTTCTAGAACACTAACATAATTGACACTGCATCCAATTGCGTTCTCGCGCGCAATGTCAAAAAAATCATACAGCAAAGTGTCACATCAAAAAGGGTATTTTTATTTTCGTTAGCCCCCCAGGAAGCAGTTTACGAACACACCCGCCAAAAATCCCCACTCATTTGTCTCGCATTCAGAGAAAAATCTCCTCATGCATCTCTATTACTTGCGGTGACAGGAGAATACAACGACGTACAAGGAAATTCCTGGCGTTGAGTGCCGCACTCAAAGTCCCATATATGCTTGCTGGCTGTTGGGTAAAAAGTCATGAATCATAATATGGTTAAAGGCGATGCCAACCAAACGATGAGCGCGTGTTAAAGACCGGAGCAAGGAGCTGCAAAATGCCAGTGACAAAGTGCTGCGTCGGCGGGTGGGCGCCTGGGCTACATCATCATGTCAACGTCTTTTTGAAGTTGATTCCCAAAAAAATACACAAAGCACGTAGTTCAGTTTAATATGTCACCAGAACGAGGCTAGAGGGAGAAGGGTGCAAAAAATGTGTGCTGCATTGAACTTAAACTGAAACCATTATGTCCTCGTTTGCATGTTATAAACTCGTAGCAAGGATGCAAAGCATAATGGAATTTTCTCAATACTCTTTGACAGAGTACAATGTCTATTGGCAATATTTTCTCTCAAAAAGGACATCCTTTGATGCATGACATCCATGCTCTGTGGCATTAGTTGACACAATGTAGCATCACTTCCTTAAACAAAATAATTGTCTATTGGAATTTATTTTTTCTCTTTTTTGATTTTTCTGTTGGAGGTTAGAACAAACTTGAAACTGTCAAAATGTCAATCTGGGAAATGGACAGGTGTCTTTAAAAAAATATATATAAAAGAAGAAAAAAATAATGCCTCGTTAAGAGTAACGAAAATCATGTAAGTGACGGGATGGAATTTTGGGGATTTTCTACCTGGACGAAAGGAATCCGAAAGTTTTTAAAGTTTGACGGGTGTGTTTGGGATATACACTTCCGTCAGCAGAGAGAGATAAGAGAAATTGTCAGATGTCGACCACATGATGTGGCATTTAATAAACTGTGGAAAATGGCGTTGTAATAATTTGAAGGAGCGCCGCAGGAAAACAGGAAGTGCTTTGTTTAAAGTCATTCTTTTTAAATGTGCGGAAATGATGAGTGGTTGAAGTGAACATTCAAGCAGGAAAGGGGATGGGTGCACACTTATAGAATGATCCTACAAAAGGTGTTCAAGAAATCGCCTCCTAATACATTGCGTTTCTCTCGACTGCTACAGAGGATAATGAATGCAGGAGTACGTACAGCACTGGAGCTACTTATGAACTCTACACATGAAGAAGAAGAAAAGGCAGATACGACTCTCAAAAATTTGGAAGGACTTGCATAGATCTTATGCCCCGAGTGGAAGGGACCCAAATGGACCATAGAAGAAACAATTTTCTATTAGCGACTGGGGCACTGAAATGGAAGATGATGGACAATATTTCCAGTGACCTGTCTTAAGCTCAAGAAACCTGCTGGAAGAAATGGCCTGCCAAGGTAGCTCTCTATATTAGAAAATCATGGCATTCCATGGAACACCAATGTAGCTGACTACTTACTTATGTCCTGTATTCCAGTTGGATGACATTTCGCACGCACGCAGTTGGATGAGGTTCCCCTTCACCTGTTTGTGCCACCTACCACGAGGTTGGCCTTTACTGCGCCGTCTATCCGAAGTGGATTCATAGACATTTTTAACTGAAATGTTGGGCTCCTTCCACTCTTTATGACCTAGCCATCTTAGTAACTGTATGTGAACTCTTCTGACCAAGCCTTAAAGTTCGGCATTGTATCTTCTTCTCCATCCTTTGGTATCCCATCATTGGTTACTCCCAATCGTTCATGAAAACCACCACTTGTTGAGCCAACTATCAAGTTATGTACTCAAAAGATGTATTAACCTCTTCTATTGCCAATTTCTAAATATAACCTAAAACTTGAAACAATTTTCCACCAGCATTGCTGAGAAGTAGAACAAATTGAATTTTCTTCAAGGTTTAACACAAAACCAAGTTTAATGTCCTGGAAAAATAACTCACATGTACAATTTGACTTTATACATTGCATATTATGTTCAATGGACTGAAAGGCATCCTGCCTGGTAACTGATGCAATATTGTAGTCACTTGCTTGTATTGCAACAGATGTACATAATACTTGACATGTGCAATGAATTGTTGACATTTGTATACAATTATCCATTGGTTTTTCTCCTGAATTTTGCTCTAAAAAGATGTAGTAGTAGGGAAATGCATTCGGTCATTGAAAGAGAGGTTTTGTGCTTAACAAAATGAATAAATAACTTGCACAGCACTTAGTCTATTTCAAGATTAACACTAAAAACAAATTCTGTGAATTACAAATGAATTCAAAAATCACATACAATTCTCCTCCCAATGCAGCTTGGACACCATCCATCGAGAATAAATATTGCAACCTGCTTCTTATTCCTCTTACTCTCTCTTCGAATCTGAGCAACACCCGGTGAATAGGTGGCCATATTCCCTTTATCATGTGCTGGATTTAATACAAAATTTTGTCACCATTCATGCAAAACAAAACCTCCACTCCATTTCGAGGGGAAATCCTTAAAAGGACAAAAGAAATTCAAATTTGGACATTTTCTGCTGCACAATCCGTACATTCAGTCTGCATAATGAAATCAACACTCCGGGGATACATTGACTCGTGGCGTGAGGAGTTAAAATAAATAGAATATCGCACACTTTTCCCACCACAACGTGGTTTGGAGGATTCTCTGCAACCCAATCCCCTGTTAGGGATGCGTGCTTTTCACAACAATTTTCAAACAATATGACATTACCTCAAAATGATCATTGGCAAATCTTTAAAGCCACCTTAAGATTAAGGCATCACGCGAGGACTCGCTGTGTGTTGAGGTCTCTCCTTTGGATGAAATTTTATCCATTTTATCCGATTAAATGGCAATTTGCTGGTAACATCTATCCATTGCGCGGTATCATCTCGAATTTCAATTAGTATTTGAGTTCGGTTTCTCTCTCTCTCTCTCTCGTTATCAGGCATGATACTTGTCGTCCTTGTGGTTGTTATTTTGAATACAAAATACAGCACGCACTTGTTGGTTCGAAGCAGCTTGCGTCCTTGAATTTGATTGCGGTGCTCCTCTGCCGTGGCATAGGAAAATAAATAACAGAACAGCAGCAGTAGCAGCATGAGATCGTGACTAGGACTCCCGAGAACACAATATAATTTATTAGCTATAAATATCCGTCAAGTCATAAATCTCCCTTAGACACTTCATGGGTGGGTTTTTTTTTGTGCTTAGTCCTTCTTATCTAACCTTGACAGCTTTTCTTCAGTAAAACATCTGGGATTATTGAAATGATGTGGTTTCAAATTGCATTGCAGTGCGTCCTATTAAGGATTATTATTATGGGCAAGGAATGCGGTGGAATAATCGTGAGAACTTTGTAGCATTAAGTTCATGTCAATGTCGGATGTGTAGTGTATGACTGAATAGAGGATGTTAAGTGCAGTAAAGTGAAGTTATGGGGGTCATAATGTCTGAGGTACAAACAAGGGTACAAATCTCGTGAAGAAAGTGTCTCCTTGTGAATGCCCAGTTAGTCTTTACTGACACTCAGAATCATCCGGTGGGTAGGTGTGGTTGAAGGTGGCTGCCAGGTATTAAAAGCCATCATTGACCAGTCATAGGTCCATTGTGATACCACGAAGATTGGATCGTAGATTCACAATCACTCATTGAACCAAGTTAGAGCTTCTTATGAAGCGAAAGTCCTAAGTCATGATAGTAGAAGGCTTCTAGGTGAAGCTTTCGTCTAGGCAAACACAAGGATGGTGAAGAATAGTCTTTTCCTCCTCCTTATCCTTTCAGACAATGCCCAGTGATGACCTCTATTGTGATGCCAATGAGCGTTTCAAATCCGGCTTAGGCCAAACTTGTTTTGTCGCTAAACATGAGATTCCACATTCCCACTTCAGATTTGCATTCTCGATTGCTTCCAACTTGAATTTTTCTTTGGATGTAGCGACAGATATACCTAAGGTGCTTTGGTATGGCATATATGGTTAAGGTTGTTCCGATCGGCCCTGCAGTTCCTTAAAATGTCGCCTTGCCTCCTTGGCACTCAACACAGATGAATATTGAACTGCTCGACCATCTGCGTGAGAGATGATCGGCAGTCTAGGCCTACAAAGGAAGTTATAGAGATCGAATCCTGCATGCATGCTGATGTGTACACATCCAATTCAAAGGGCTTGCTTGCCCCTCTTGATTGTTCTTGAAATTCCCAGATATTACTACAGATTTTAGCCAGGCCTACTCCTTTATAAGTGACATTGCTTCCACATGGGAGGTAAGGCGCATTCAGTCTGTCAAAACTTGAGATTTGTTTGGAAGCCTAACACTTGACATAGTTCGACAATCGTACTACGAGTGCGAAAGTCTTAGTTATCGATCAAAAGAAGATGCTATTTAGATTATTTTTTTCTATTTTCTACTTAAAATATCGCATCAAGACTAATTTTCCTTTCCCTTCTTCTCTTTATAGATGAATAACCCCATCAACTAAAGGACAATTACATCAATATCGAGCACAAGAAAGGACTCAATCTCAATGAAGCAACAAGGCAGTCGTTAGCACGCTTGAAACAACAACAAACAAAAAACTCCTGCACAATAATCTCAATAAAATGGAAACGCACACCTATAATACAACAACTGAGCTGTACCCCATCGCACCGACTGAATCGCTCCTAAACAACGGCAATGGCTGCACCATCCCAACGCTCGTCCTTTACCCCAGTCACATTGGAATCCATTTGGCAGTGCCCGAATGGGAGGCAATCCTCACCGCGCTCATTCTATCAATTATCATAATTCTCACCATTGTCGGAAATATCCTTGTGATTCTCAGCGTATTCACATACAAACCCCTACGAATAGTTCAGAATTTCTTCATTGTTTCTCTCGCGGTCGCAGATCTAACGGTCGCCCTACTCGTGCTCCCCTTCAATGTGGCATATTCAATCCTCGGCAGATGGGAATTCGGCATACATCTCTGTAAAATGTGGCTGACCTGCGATGTCCTTTGCTGTACATCATCCATTTTGAATCTCTGTGCCATTGCACTGGACAGATACTGGGCCATTACGGATCCTATTAATTACGCCCAGAAACGAACTGTTGGCCGGGTGTTACTCCTAATCGCTGGCGTTTGGATACTTTCACTTATTATAAGCTCGCCGCCGCTGGTCGGTTGGAATGACTGGCCGGAGACATTCACGAGTGCCACCCCGTGCGAGTTAACCTCGAATCGGGGCTACGTGATATACTCATCGCTGGGCTCATTCTACATCCCACTGGCCATCATGACCATTGTTTACATCGAAATTTACATAGCAACAAAGAGGCGATTGCGAGAACGTGCCCGTGCATCTAAAATCAACACAATTGTCACAATGAAGGGAGCCACTCCGGGCTCGGGTTCGGGCGCCACCGGTGGTGTCAATTCCATCGCCAATCGTGTCGACAAGGACATCAACTCGGTACAGCAGGACCAGGAATCCATTAGCAGTGAGACAAACGTCAACGAATCACACCACCATCATCAACATCATCCCACAGATCACATTGTCGTTAATCCCAATGCTCACGAGAATAATTCCAATTCGCACAACAATACCGAAAAGCCGGCGAAAAAATCTCGTCGTCCCAAAATCAAAGACTCCATCAAGCATGGAAAAAATCGAAAAATTATCCAGGAACGACTCCTGCCACCGCCCGAGAATAATCATCAGCTCAGCCTACGTAACGAGATCTCGAATGTTAGTGATAATCCGGAGAACTCGTCCGAGTCCGGCCCGAATGCGAATAACATCGAATCATCGGCTAATGCCGAGAAACTAGAGAAGAGTGTCCTTGTGGAGAGCTCGAAGAGCAGTAAAATTCCACCCAAGAGACCAACCGGTGTGTATCAATTTATCGAGGAGAAACAAAAGATTTCCCTTTCCAAGGAGCGACGAGCCGCCCGCACACTTGGCATCATCATGGGGGTTTTTGTAATATGCTGGCTGCCGTTCTTCCTTATGTATGTAATTTTGCCATTCTGTGAGTCCTGCTGTCCAACAGATAAGTTTAAGAACTTCATCACATGGCTGGGATATATAAACTCCGGTCTTAATCCGGTTATCTACACCATTTTCAATTTAGATTATAGAAGAGCCTTCAAGCGACTCCTCGGTATACGAAGTTAAGGCGACACGACACACAAACAAAAAAAGGATAATTCTTCCTGCAAATTGATATTAAACAAAAAACAAAAAAAAAAAGACCGACGGCAGCATAGAAACGAAAAAATACAAACAAAAGTTCTGTTAACTATACCTAGACTCGTTGAATAGTATATATTGTTCTCCTTTTCTACTAAATAAAATATTTGTAAAACAAAACCAACTGCTCTGGCTATGTATTTATTTATTATTTTTATTTCAAAGTTGAATAAATAAATAAATAAATAATTGTGTACGCTAAAATAGTTTCTAAGTAGCAAAAATTAATTTGTTATTTAAATATAATTTATTTAAACAAAAACCAAAAGAGATAGACTAAATGTGTAAAACCTATTATATTGTAAATTACGTGTTAAACAAAAAAAATTAAACTTAAACTCTTAAGCACAAACAAAAATAAAATTCAAAACAAATAACAAAATGTTTTCATTATAAAATCAAAAATGTGATAAAAATAAAAAATAAAATGTAAATAGTACTTAAGACAAAGGATCAAAGATTTAAAAACAAAAAAAAATGCATAAAAATAAAAATGAAAAATTATTTAATTGTAAAAATTTAACCGAGGATTGTTTTATTTACGCGAAATTTTTATGTAAGTAATTTGGTCGAAATTTCCAAAAGTATTTCGTAAACGTGCGTTGAATTTTAAAAACACAAAGTCTCAAAGTAAAGTAAAAACAGTTCCAAAGTTTTAGACGAAAGAAAAACGCGGTTTGAAAAGATTTTAATGCTTTTTTGGAAATTGGAAAGGAATCTTAAAAAAAATTGGCATTATTTTCGAATGAAGGATACCGAAAAATTGGAATAACTCTGGAACCATTTGTATAAATTCACCCATCAAATAGCATTTCAAACTAAGCAAACCTTGACAGTGACAACATATGTGGAGGAGTTTTTCGGCGGAAGTTTTTGTACAAAACAGTTTAACAAATATGAGAATAATTCTGATAAAATATTTGGAAAACAGGGCCAACACTATACAAACTAATTAAGAAAATTGCAGCGGACTATTCAAGAAAAAAAGTGGGGATACTGTTAGGCGGAGTAATGTTTCACCAAGATAAGGCATCGGAGGAATAGATGGCTACCATGTCGGAAGCTGGTTTTGAACCAAATGCGCACCCTCCCTAACTATATTATCTCTTTGTTCGATTAAGTATAAAGGACTTAGGAAGTGATGTGATGCCTGCTTATCAAGAATTTTTGGGAAAGTCTTGGGAAGATATTCAGGGATAAGAAGAAAAGTGGATTAACTTTATGGGCTTATATTATACAAATAAGATTATGTCGAAAATGTCCGGAACAATATTGAACGAGGATCGTTATTCTGATGAAGTGGAAGTAAATCTCTCAATTCCTTTTTCCTACAACTGACACAAAAATCTCAGAACAACATCAAAACAAGTAAATTTTTTTAATCTCGCGATTTTTCGTTCGAAATTGTTCGGTTCGGTTGCGTTGAATTTCACGGGAAATTCCGGCTGTCATTGTTCATTGTAATGGGAACATTCAGTAATATATCACAAATTTCGAATAACGAAATTTTCCTAATTTTTGAATTTATGAAAATGTTAGCGCTGGCACGTGTAATTTTCGAGTTTTCATCTTTATGATTTTCAAGTTTGTTCGCTAAAATTTTTAGAGCTAAGCGATTTACTTTACATTGACTTGAAATTTGAAATTTCGGTTCCTGAATTTGTTTTTAAATTTCGACAGTAGTCACACTCTATAGGCTTTCAATGATCTGTTTTATACCTCTTTTATTTTGAAGTGCCAAGGTTTTGTCTCTGGTTTCTGCCTTTCTCTTTTCTATGAACTCTCTCTCTTTTGTGGTTTCTGACTCTTGACTCTTTCTGACTCCCTCTCAATTTTTTCCTCAATCGCTCCATTTTAAATTGTTCTACTTTAACCTCTCTTATTTTTTCTGTCAGGCCTTGCTACTCAGATTTGTTGCCTTCTCTATTTTTGTCCATCAAATCCATTTAAGTTTTTTTCTTCAAGTGTCTTTTAGCTCGTTCCAATTACTATGAGTTCGTGTCAATTCGTCTTGTTCCTATCACTCAAACGTTCCATTCTTTCTTAGAAGTATCGTCCATAATTGTACAGATGAAAAGCCCAGGACCCAGAATACAACCTTGTCTGACTCCTTCTTAACGGAATTCTCTGACTTTCTTTTGTTGGATCTTACTACGCTGTAGCTGCCTTCATAACTACTCTCAGTCGTCGTTAACCCATCACCTTAGACTTCCATATTTTTCCTTCTGTTAATTATTTAGAATGTCTCCATTATGTCCATGAAGAAATTAAGGTATTTCATGGCGCATCAAAAGTCATTTTGTGTGATCCTATAAGCGAGCACTTCTTGGCGTTCCTAGTTCTCATGGCCATGGTCAATCATAGGCCGGTTCTGGGCCAAGGAATGTGGACTGTGTGTCTGTCTATCAAGTTCATCCGCGATGTCATTGCTAGGGATGTCCTTACATCAAAGAACCAATGCTTAGCATTTGTGCTTTGTGCAACAAGCTGCTCGAATTTATAGTTGAAGGGCTGAAGAGGTTTGAGAGCTATTTGGCTGTCTATATTTCTTCTTCGAAGCGCAGGGCTTAAAACCATAAACATTTGCTGGACGATAAAGGTATATGTTCTCAATGGGATAGTGGGCTGATAGCTCCTTCAAAAATACCAACTCCTTCCCCGTTGGACTTACATTACTTTTCCTTTAAATTTCCATTTTTCAAGTCAGCCAGAATTTCAGCTTTATTTGTACCCCTCTCTTTAAACCACTTCTAAAGTCTAAGCAATTCAACTTAAGACTTCTCTTTAAATATATACTGTCATCATTCCAAGCACAAGAACCCAACCAATTCATTCAGCAGCCACCTCTTGTAACATAAGTAAGCCCCGCATCTAATACGTGACAAACGTATATCTCTCCAAGAATGAATGCCCTATAATTTTAACCAAAGCCCTCATCTGTCCTCAACTGAATACACCTTTAAGTATAACCCATGTGTGTCTTTTGTTAAATTATTTGTTCGTTAATTCTAATTAGAAGGCGTTTTCCTGTTCTCTCATGATGTTTTAACCAAAACGACTTATTATACGTATACCTACGTCTACGTAAAGGTAAACCCTCCGAACGAACGACACAAAAGCGGAATTGCAAATGAATGTTGTGAAAAGTAGAAAAGGAAGGGCGGCAGAAACAAAACAACAAAAAAAGAAAAGGAAAAAACAACTCGTATCCACCTTCTACATAATTAAAATGGGTTTTGCTAACTTTCTGCAAATCCTTTATTTCCTCAGGACGATAAAGGCGTATGGGTGTGTTTTTGGTCTTAAATTTTTTGTTTGCGCGCCGCGCCGCCTGCTGAATGCGAGGAATTCCGCTAGAGCTGGTTAAATTTACCTGAAATTAAATATGATAATTACATATATTATCAAGAATGACACCGAATAGTATATGCCACCTCGTGGCATATCGCAGTTTAGGGCTTCCTTTTTGCTTTTTGGGGGTAGGCACATACATTTGCATATATACACGCTGAATTCCTAATTATGAACCGCATGCATATATTTAGTTGACTTCCGGAAGCTGTGGTGTAGCTTTTCATATTTTGACATTATAATGACGCGCTTCGTCATTACACGTTCGTAGAACCCGATTTAGAAAATGCAATTTTGTTTAGAGAGTAATTATTTTTGTCGGCGTGAATGTATTCAAAAAGTTTTTAATTAGTTTGTTCATTTGGTGCTACCGCATTGGCAGAGTACGTGGGTGCAGAGATTTTTGGATGGGCAATCATTCAAATTGGATTGCACATTTCTGTGCTCGGTGATTTATGATATATGATATGGAATTAGTTACACAAATATAGGGAATGGAGTCGTGTAATGAATTTGGCAACGGGAATGGAATTCAGGTGGTTTCCATGGCAAATTTCTAGGTTAGGAGGGCTAATGTGTGTCATTAAATGAATTGGATATAAAAGACGGAAAATTTGTTCAACAGGAGCATAAAAAAGGAATTTGAATTTGGTGTGGCAGCTTTGCCTATCCTTGGCAATAAATTAGAAATGACTGTACACGATGGAACAGCGATTTTCACTCAATTTTTTTACGGCATTATCTTTGTAAAGAAAATGGGTTTTGTTTTTTGTTGGTTATGTTTTAGATGTTGACAATTTTTCTCATTGAATATACAAATGGCCGCGGCATGAGTTGATGCACATTCGTGATCGTTCCACAGCTTGTCAAAATGTTTGACGTTTGATTTTCTACTACTTGTCCGATGTTCTGTTAAAGAGTTGCCATGATCTGTTGAACTTTGAACCGGTCAAATCGGATAATATTTTGATTCCTTCTCCTCCATTCACAGCTCAGCGACCTTGGAGTATGGAATGAGCGAATATTCGCAAATTTTTATCTAGTCGCAGCCATCTGTAAATTTTAGTTGTCATTCACAAAATGAATAAACGAATTGTGAGGTTAAACACTCTCGAATGGAGAATACGTTCCACATCTGTGGAATGTGAATAAAATTTGACAGCTCGCAAGAAGCAATCGCTTATTCGCGCAAAAACTGGGGAATTTTTCGTAGAACCAAATAAAGATTGAACTTTTTTATACAAATCGATAAATAAACTAAGATCTGTTCTTTTGAGATATACAAACAGTTGTAGCTAGAATGTGAGTTCACCCATTCGCAGATCGCTGAGTTGTGAATTTACCTTTAGAGAGCAAAGTATATATAAAACTTTGTAAAACTTGTGTGGTTTCTAGTTATTGAAAACTCTATAATATTCCAATTAGGAAAGTTTTAACAGTTATTATCTTCTAACCAATTCAATCGAATATCCCACTAAATTTTCTTGAAAAACTTTTGATGAAATGTCCCTTTTAAGCACCAAACTTCACTAAACTTATAACTTTCGCCCTGAGGGTATTCCAAATCCCAGCCAACAGAGTAGTGACCAGCTGATCCAGCGTAGTATCAGAAATAATTTATAAAACTTACCACCAATTAGCAATAAATGTCACAATGAATTGTTTTAACAAATAGAAAATCCAATCAAACGACCAGAGCATGAACAAAACTTCTCAAACAACTCGTCGGGAAGGGGAAAAACACAAACCCCCCATTCATACGTGCTTATCATGCCAACCTTTAGGGATATGTCCAAACTTTTCACAAAACACTTGTTAAGCATGTTCTCAAGAACTCAATTCCCGACAAATTTCAATTAATGTAACAAACTACTCTTGTGCTTTGTGTGTTCCCAAGCAAGATTCCATTTTCAAAACTTTTCGGTAAACCCCATGAAATATCCCCAAGAAAACAAAACGAAAAAATAAAACTCATCCCTGACAAGCACCACATACTCTACGCTCATTAGCAATCCCTGAATTATATGGAGAATGATAATTTTTGGCAAATTTTACAAAACTTTACTCTCGAAAAGATTCCCATAAAGACAGAGAAAAATACAGAGAGAAAGAGAGTTTTCCTAATCGAATTCCACCCGAATGCCCATAAAAAGGATACAAAACCTCCACCCCCCCAAACCACTCTTTGCCACAACCGCAAAATACTCCCCCAAAAAAACACTGCACTTCATTTCACTGGGTTATTCCTTTCATTTCATTTTACTGCTCCACTCCAGAACATGCCCAAGGATCTGATATTGCACTGAATTAGTGAGAAAAACTTTAAATACAATAAAAAAAAAGGACTTATACTATATCCTTTTGGGACTGAGCAGCATAACCAAACTTTTTGCCATTTTTATTCTCAACTCATTTCGGTCGTATCTCTCACCGTTAAGTTCATTACCATCTTTCAGGCTATGTTTGTTAAGTGCATAAAGTTTTCCCACAACCAAAAAAAAGGACATTTTGGCAACATGTTCGTTTGTTGAATTACTCTAAGCAACGTGATGTGCACCTCCAGAGACAGAGCACAGATAAAATGATGAAGTAGAAAAGTACCACTCACGTTTCGAAATACTAGGTATCTACAATGTAGTTTTCGTCAGATTCTAATTCTGTCTATACCGTTATCGTTGTCGTTTTCAACTTCTTTAAGTTAAAATTTCATTAAAACAAAGTGATTTACGGCCCGAATGTTACACTTCTGTGGATAGCAGCAGCAAGAGGATGAGATAAGTTTCGTGGTTTAGTTATTGCGATTCTGTGTATAGGAGTTTGAGATACACTTGACCTAGATTCGAAGAACCTACCATTTTACTATGGGTCCCGTGTATAATTTACAAAATGTGTGCATAGTCGAGGGAAATTTGCTCTGGGATTGACTGAAGGGATTTTTATTAGATCCTCGCAGACGGACGGGACAATTTGTATAAGAAATTTAATTTTCTGCTGGACTGTGTGTGACGGTGTCGGAAGTGTTTTCTTCTTCCTCTTTTTCACCTCGTAACAGGACGACGTGATGAAAATATTTCTTAGAAGTTTCATTTTCTTAAAATATTTTATTCTACCTGGGTATAGTTGCAGTAGAAAATTGAAGTGCTCATTTAAAATAGTGAATTTGATTTGGAAAGTTTTGAAATGTTCTTTGAAAAAAAAGACTGGTTTTGTTCAAACATTAGTGAGTTTACAAACAGAACATTTGAAAAAATAAGCATAATTCAATTTTATTTCGACAAACAAGTTAAATTATTATTAAAATTCTGCGGCGAAATGAACAATTCGCCGATTTCTCCACGGATAAGCAAATGCGAACTGTCAAATTTTATTCACATTCCACAGATGGGTAATGCAATCCACACTCCGACGATCGAAACATTCGCGTTTAACCTCACAATTCTGTTGTTCATTTGTGAAATCCGTGGCTTACTGTGAATGAAATGTCAAAATTTTACTTTGATTTTTTATCAATGCCATCCCTCTTGTGCAAACCCCAATTGAGTAATCCCACGAGATGCATTAGATTTACTCATTTTCAATAGCTGTATTTAAACTTATCTTTATTAATCCCAAGAAAGGATTCTGCACTAAATTCATTTCCTATTCCTCTACAAGCCGACTGCCGTCGTCGTCGTCGCCTCAATCAACTCCAAAAATGTGGTCAAACATTCCCTTGACACACGCAATAAATTTACCCTTTTGCCATCAACTAGATATACACCGAACCAAGTGCCGGAAAAAAAAAAAAAAAAAAACGGATTCCCAGTGGGCAGATTAGTCTTACCAAACTCTGTCTGTCTGCTGATATTTTTATCATCCGCCTATGGGATGGGGCGATTACTCATTTGTACAGTAAATTATGGATGATTATTTTGACATTTGACATGGAACAACTCCATTACCATCTTGACATCCCGGTCTAAGTTGAATGAGTTGAATGACTGAAGTAAGGTTTTTTTTCCTTTTTTCTTGAAGATTGTGTCAAGGTTAAGGACACATTCAGGGATAATTACAACAAGCACGAATAGGAAGATAAAGAAAGAAGCTCTAATTCATTTTATATATTAACTTGTATTCTTTCTTCTTCTTTTTTTGTTCTTGATGAAAAAACTTCACCATCACCGTTAGAGTAAAGCTACGTATTCCTAGAATTTATTTCTGTCTCTCAACTTTGCTACAGCCTTAGCTTGATGCCAGTTCTTGCTTTGACATATAGCATACACAGGGTATCACATGCAGGGATGTAAAGAAGAAATTAGGTTATCTACGTTGACGCGATGTTACTGGCTCCTTTCGTGAACACATAAAAGAGGTGTGGGAACGCTGTATAGTCTGAATATTAATTTGAAATGTTTGTAACACTGATGATGTCGCGCTTAAAAATGCCAGAAAAATAAAGACCGTTGCTTACATGCGGGAATTTTGTGTCAGAATCAGTGGCAGTTGATTTTTTTTTTTTTTGTCTTTTAACATGCAAGGCAAACTCGTTACTTTGTATTTAAGGAAGACAAATGCAAAGGAAAGAGATATTGTTGATTCGGTGAAAGATCCAGGAAATGGGGGCTTTCAGTCAAAATTTCCTCGAACAGAAGAAAATGTAGAATGAATTTAAAGGTTGTCCCGAAATCTTAAATTTTTAGATCATTATTGATTTGAATAGAGTTAAGGTACATTCGCAGTTTGCCAACATTTTGTTTTGCTTTCATTTACATTCGCAGCTTCTGTTTCACTACTTAAAAACTCCCCATTGACAACTCGCCCAGTTTCCACTAGAACGTCAATGTCATTCTTTAGGGTCCATTCACAGCTCAGCGACCTGCGGAATCGAACGAAATTTTGACATTCACAATAAGCTTCGAATTTCAGTTGTTATTCACAAAGGAACAAAAGTATTGAGACGTCAAACTCTCTCGAATGTTATGGTCGTGCGAATGTGGATTGTATTGTCCATCTGTGGAATGTGATAAAATTTGACAAGTTTTCTTCACTTCGATCAGGTTGATGGGATTTTTTGGTTACTGTTGGAGGGATGACATGGGTCTTTTGGCGATTCTCTATAACTAAATATCCATTCTCTTGGTCTTTTTTCGATCAACTGGTCTTTAAGCCTTTCGTAATTGTTTTCTTTCTCTTTACCAGCACTTGCGGCTAATTCTATCATTCTTGTGGTTTCCAAAGTAAACTCAATTTAACTTTAACCACACTAAACTGTCCACTAACGAAAACACCTAATCGGAATCCTTAATTTGACTGTTGCCTATGACCGTGGGTGTATCATAAAACAAATCTTTGTTGCCTCTGTCAACCCAGCCAATTCTATTGCGCTAAAGATCAAAGGTTGTCTTCATTTTGAGTTCATTTAATGTGCCATTAATGGAATAATCGCCTCGTTACATTGTATATGTATACACTTACCCTCCCGAGTGCTTATATATTCAATGTGCCACAGGCGAGTCAACACCTCTTACAAAATATATTCCTCAGCCGCCTTCTGCCGAGTCCCATTGAGTTACCTCAAAATATGTATCTCAAACCAAAACCATCCAACCATCTCTGTCGCTATCTCGTTCCACAACCATAAGCAACAGGTTAACTAGGTAACTTTCTTCAATTTCTATTTTGGTAATTAAAATGAGCAAAAAAATACCGAATTTAACAAAAACGCCAACGTGTCGCCTTCAAAGGTATTGCTTGCTCTCTAGCTTCCCTGTTTTACCTACACAGAATCACAATTAGGATAATTTCAGCTCAAGGAAACAAAGGTTCTCACCATTTCATCACCACCCTCACCATTACCACGACCGAACCGCACCGCACCGCACTCCAGCGCGCAACAGATTCCCTCCTCTGCCCGTCCTTCTACTTGGAATTATCATTAACTTTTAATTACACCTTTTGACTCTCTGATATCAAATAGGTAAGAGAAAGAGAACAGCAAACTAGGATAAGGTTCTTTTTTTCCCTTCTTCCTTTCCTTCTTCTGATTCGAATATACTGGGCTTCAGTTGGTGGTAATATCCGTCTCCTTGCACACTCCATTTATAGAAAGGAAACGAAAGTAATTATCATCGAAAATGCCGACTTCCGTTTTTGTGCGCACCATATTGAGTTACGATAATTGCCATGGTTGTCTTCAAGTTATTATCCAAATCCTGTATGTGAGCATTTGTCATGCATTACAGGACATTAATCTTGAAAAAAAAAAAAAAATCCTCACGTTGCAAACAGAACGGCGAGAGGAAGGAATATGCTTTCAATTAAATTAAGCAATTACTATTCAGATCTGAAAATCTCATAATGTCCTTGAAGACCTCCGCGTGAGGTTAAGAGGAGTGGTTGTGGAGCGTACACACCCTCGGGCTGTATAGTTTGTTTGGGGTTTTATTTTGTTTTTTTGCTTGTTTCAGCAAGAAATGCGACGAAAGTTTCTTAATGAAGTTTCTTAGTACTCGAAACAATTAAATTGGGATCGCGCAGGCTGTTTGTAAGTAAGTGTTGGATTGTTGGTTGCTTTTGGTTGACGCCTTTCCACGAGGAGGGAAATAATTTTACAGAAATTGAGGTCATACTGTAGTTAAGTGAAGCTAAATTAAAAATCACAAAAAAAAAACTTGTAGAAAACGCTTGTAGGTTGCTTGCTTTTAAATTGCTTATGACAGGGGGGAGATTTATTATTGGAACGAAGGTTGGGAAGCACTTCGAGAGATTTATAGAGGAAACGTGTTAAGATTTTTAGTTAAATCGTTATGTAGGCCAGATATTTTGACATGAAATTAAGTTGCTTTGAGATTACCAAGTTAATCAAGGATTTTAGACAGTCGCGGAGTGAACCTTGAAATTTGTTGACTCTATTAGGCAGCATAACAAAATGTATAGTCACGAACATCTCCTTTAACTGTAGTGTAGAAATTTGGGATAAATTTTGATTTTCCAATCACAGTTCTAGTTGCGATTGTTATACACTTTGAATCCCAGTGAAAATGGACTGTGAATATGATTTTTAAAACTTCCTGCACCATAACCATAAACCACAATGAATCATTTTCCAATGCATACAACTTTCCAACAAACAATCACTATCATTTTTACTTTTCTTATTTTTGCAGACACAAATCCGCGCTTCTTTGAAACCTCCGCAGCCAGTTGTTCGTTTGGACATTCCGCAGCAGACTATCGGCAGGTAAATTGTTATTCCCCGAAGTAGCATTAGCTGTCAACAAATTATGTAGTCGTGGCTATGTTCGTTCTATGTTTCCTTCACCATTCTGTTTTAGTTAAACTCTTGCGAATGTTGCTTTCCACATTTGTGGAATGTGAATCAAATTTGACATTTCGGAAGGAGCAATCGATTATTCGTGAAAAAATCTGTGAATTGTCGGTTTCTTCGCAGAAATTAATTAGAATTTAACTTTTTTGTATATGAATTGATAGATAAATTAAGGCGGCTTCTTTGGGAATAGTAAAATTGTCAATTGTTTGGCTTTAAATGTGCTAAAAATGGTTTGTTTGTGGTTAGCCCATTCGCTGGTCGCTGAACTGTGAATGTACCTTAAATCTGGCTTCTGTTCAAATTCGCTAGATGTGACTTCTTACGTTGCTTTTATTGTATAGCTTTTGCAATATCCATTCTCTTCCTGATAGGATGACTGTAGATATTTCTTAGTATACATTTAGATCCTTGATAGTAATTTGTGAACGGATGTCTGAGAACATAAAAATAATACAAATTGCCTCCTTAATTTGACACAAAAAACGTAGGTTAACTTACACCTTCTTATCTTATTTCCTAAATTATACGCTTTTTTTGAAATTTAATTGACAGATACTAATTTATTGCTGGCCGTCCACCATAAATTCTTTTCTTATTTATTTCTTTTGAACCACCAAAAGTATGTACTATATCTCCCAACGTTAAATGCCAGCTATACATCATTTTCTTTATCTTAAAGGTCTCCTGCTTCAATATTCTATCGCCGTAAATCGAACCATTATAGATGCCTCGAGATCATCTTAGAGAATCATTAAAACCTCTCATCGAACTCCTTGTACACTTCTTTACTGAACAAACTGAACAAGTGTTATCTAATTACGCCCCATTACCGTTATTTCTTTCTCTATTTTCTTTTGAAAAAAAAAAAATAAAGTTTTCTTCTCTGAAATTCCTCTCGAAGCCTCAATCGGAGCCAAAAAAAAAATACTGTATACAAACAACCTCCTTAAATTAAATGTAACCTGGTACACAGTTCATCGTCCCTTTTAACTTAATAATCGGGCCAAAATCTGCTCCCATCGTACCACTTAACCTACAAACAGAATTCCACTCACTCTATCACTCTCTCTCAGTGTGTTTACCTTGAGTGTTATTTTATTAAATTGTGTATACGTTTCGTATTTTGTTACTCAATTTAGCCACTTTCCAGGGATATTAGTTGTCAATAACCATTTTGACGAGTCGACGATTTTTTTTTTCTTTTCACTGACTATGTATCGTATAATTGGTTTATTGAAGAGGATAATTGGCCCATAGAGTATATCGTTTTAATTTGATTTATTTTCTGTTAAATTTAACGGTTTTTTTTTCTGTTCAACTCCCTCTCTGCCCATTTATTTGAGGTTAAATGAAATGAAAAATAATTCCTAATTGACATCCAGCCCTACATCCGTCGGAGCAAGAACTGTAAACTGGGTAATTATACAACCCCTTGTTAGGGGTGTACTCTCGAGATGCCTTGAGAGTAAATTAATGTTTTTAAATATGGTTATGTGGCTTTTAAGCCCCGCAAGGAAAGTTGTGTTGTTCTTATTTTTCTTTTGGGAAGGACGATTCTACCCACCCATTCACCCATTCACCCATTTGTGCTGGTGGCGGGGCGGTGTGTTTATATTATGAAGTGTAAACACTCCTTTTTTTTCTTGGTCCTGGCAATGGTGTCTGACTGGATGGTGGTGGAAAAGATTATGGTGATGACAATAGCTGGAGGCTGTTATATATTTTATGGGTTTAACGAGAGAGGAAAAAAATAAAACTCAAATCAAATCATCCGACTGTGAATTATAAGGTCAAACTTATGGGAGTAGTAGGTTATAAAGAGAATGGAAGATACTTAAACTTTGTGGTTTCCTTTTTTTTCAATTTAGCGTCCTACTTGATGACGCCAACGTTATCAAGTGACGGGAGAATTTTTCAAATGTAAATTTTTTGTAAGCACGTGCGAGATGGCAGGCAAATTACTCAAAGACTTTTCGCAGGGATGTCGTTTCTTCGTTTTCCTTTTGGTGGTGCTTAATTTTTCTTTTTTCTTTAGTTAGTTCCAAGAAGCAGTATATTATTCTTAATCTCAGTTCGTACAGAAATTAATCAGGCTAATGAAAGTATAAGCTCGTGGCTTGATTTAAAATCCTCGGAGCGGGAGAATGTAATTGTGGTCTTGTATAGTGGAACCCTTCTTTAGGGTGCTGAAAAATTGTGTCTCCATGAAGATATTCTGGCTCATAAATAGTATTAAATCTTCTGGAAAAAAAACTTTGTGATTTTATATTTTGTTGGTGAGGTATGACTTTTGCGATTCCTATGCTATGTTTTCTCTTATGAGTCCTTTAGCCTCTACAAAGCCTATCTTCCATTGTGGGCGGTTCGTGGACCCGTACCCCAGATCTCCCAAGCACTTTGTCATGAAGTCTTCTCCAAATTTCTATGCCTGTCGCACATTCTGTTATCCAACATTAGCGAGTTCGATTGCATCAACTGGCAACTGTCGTGTTTCTTCTATCCCACATCATCGCTTCATGTGATTGGCTATGCTAACACTTTCCTTGTTAAATGCTTTTATTCATTGATTCAGGAGAACTTTGTTTGAGGCCAGAAAGTCATTGTGCACTGGTACTTTGTAAACATCATTTGCACCTTTCTTTTGATAGTACAGGCTTCGGATACCGCCTCTATCTATTTAGCAGTATGGACTCAACGTAAGGTGTGAACCATCAGATACTTCTCCAGGATTGATTTCTTTAAAGACCTTATTATCCTGCACTTTTCCTGACTCTCATTGCTTCCTAGACTCTCATTGTTCCAAAAGGTTTTGCTGGTATATTGTCAAGTCCTTCCGCCTAGTTGCTTTTTTATCGCGAGGATCTCTTTGCTGGGGCAACTCACCTTGACCTTTATTGCATTTTGCTAACAAATACTTGGTTCAAAGTCTTCCTCATCCAAGATAAGCTAAGAACTGTCTAAGCCTTTCACTGGATGTTGGATGGAGCTGCGGACGTCTGTCAGCTATTTCTAGAAGCGTTTCAGCCAAGATGTTCTTAACGTTCAGTGTTATGACGCAACAGTACTGCTTTCCGCCTCTCTCCATCGTCTTTTTTATATTGTCTTTTTAGCTCTATCAACCACTTGCTTAATGGCATCAACAGTCGAGCGTGCCTTTCGAAATCCATACTGATGTGTTGGTACTCCACCTGCTTCTTCAATTGCTGCTTCCAACCTAATACTCATAATGCGTTGTAGCACTTTTCCCACCGTATCCCAGTATACAGAGGCTGATAGATCTCCTGCAGGTTGGTGGGAAATAGCACAAGCGTCTGTTTCTTCCATTGATCAGGGAAGACTTCCTCATTTAGGCTGGCGTTATAAATGTCCACATATAGGTCCATTTTGGTTTTGATCACCGATTTCGGGGCGTTTTTCCATGCCCCCAGAATTTCTTGTGAGGTTATCATAGGAGTCTGTTGGCCTACTATAGGCGCCTCGTCCTCTAGTGAAATTTCCAGTTGTCTTGAATAAAAGACCTTCGACTGTTTGATCCAAAACATTTGCGCATGTTGGGAATGAGGCTCGAAAAACTTTCAATTTTTTTATCACCACCTGATACGCTCTTCCCGAAGGGCTTCATCTAGTCCATTGCATAGCTCAGCGAAACTCTGACATTTGCTGGTATTTATTGCCATTTTCAGCTCTTTCCGCCTTATTTTATACCAATGGTTTCGGTAAAATCGTCTCTTCCTCTGCTGCGCTGGACAGTCTTACGCCTTTGGAGATTGGTACTCACCCTTCAACTTCAAGGCCGACTTAATTAACCTGGCTATTCGTAGACACCCTTTCCATTTAACAATTCAATTTCCTTACACAAAAAAAGAGCAAATTATTCCCTTTGCATGAGTGCTTCCAATCCCTCTCGAGAGAATTTTTTTTAAGAAATCAAACAAAATATAAATACTCGACTACTTTCCTCTTCATCAAGATTTCCTAAATGAATTTTTGAAACTGAAACCCAACTTTGTTGTATTGCATCGTTATTTGTCCATTTTGTTTAACAAGCGGAAATGTTTTCCTTACATTCCGCTGAACATTCTATAAGGTAATTAATTAATTTATACTTCTATTGTGCACAAATAGCGTCAGCTATGTAGTTAGTGTACCGAGTGCAGAAAAATTGTTCAATCAAAAATCACTTGAATTCAAAAAGAAAAATCATCAGCGGAAGGAAACACGCTCAGCGTTTTTGAGGTAACTAGCCCTTAGGATACATCACGACTATGTGAACAACCGTCGACCACAGAATTTCGAAAATTGAATAAATACCTTAAAAGAATTTTTTCCACAAACAAACGCAAGAAGAAAAAAAAATGAATACCATTCAGGTTTGAACTGGGAGAGCTGGAAAATCGTTGTGCGATCGAATTTGCTCAATCAGCTGAAAGGGACAGCTTCTGGTTGAAACTGGTGGTTGGTGGGTGGGCCGCGTTGTACCTTTTTGTATATTCTTTCAATTTTGTCCTGATATTTTATAGTTAGAACGGTGTGTGCCAGTGGTTATTACAGGGCTGGATTGGATCACACCAACCGGGCAAGAATAAAAGAGAAAGGACCTACTCGCATCCCATGGGGATCGAGGAAAAGCAAACCCAATTGAAATAGAGGAATGTAATTTACGGGCTGACATGTTCTACGTAGCCCTCTCGACTTTCCTAGTCCACTCCTGATTTCCATTAATTCTACTTCTATGGGATATTCTTGGACGTGTTTTTTGCTTGCTTGTATCCCCCCCATTGAAGTTAGGAACAGCGCGCAGCGTTTCAAGTTTCGTTTTTTCAACTGGGATTGAAATTTGAGGAAAAAAAAATCCATTTCCCACAATCTGTTCGTTCATAAATAAAGGTGTCCTGAGGGTTCTTTTTCTTTTTTGATTTTGTTACGTACGATGTCCGTAGCCACAATTGTGCTGAGAGTCCTCTTTTGATGGGCAACCTGCTGTTGAATGTGTCCTTTCATACTTCATCTAATTTTCATAATGCGATTCGACGTATGTACTGCAAGAGTAGTCTTTCTCCGGTATGGAAATGTGGTCGTATAGGTCTTTTGTTCCATTGTGTACCATTGATCTGGACATTATGTACAGCTATGTGGGTGTAGGGACACGTTTTTAGCTCCCAAGATACTCTTAGCTTTAATTTGTATGCAAATTATTTTTTTTCCTCTGAGTTCTTTTGTGAATAATTATGGTTTGGAGTAGTTTTAGGGAAATCGGATGCATGTTAGGGTATGAAGACAAGGAATGAAGTCACGTAGGTTGTGGTTTTGGGGATCCCACTCGTGCAATCAAGGATTTATTTTGGGAATTTTGCAGTGGACAGTTGGGATTTGGAATTCAACAGAAATTGTGTATCTTTTCTCAACAAAGGTTGTCATTGACACTAATATAGTTTGGCTAAATCCAATTTCAATTTCAGAGAAAATGAAGTAAAGAGAGTATAGATGGAGGACTCCAGAAACACACTACAGCGTCTTGTGCTAGAAGGTGTGAGAAGCTAGGCACTGTGCTTATGGCCTCTTGTACAACCATTCCCAATGCGGCAATGACACTACGACCTAAAAGATCCATTGAAGACGGACTTCTTCCCTTATGAAAGATAGTCTTTCTTTAGTAGTAGAATCCTTTAGAACCACTGAAATGACTGTCTTCTTGTGTAGAATCCTTAACCAATGTAGTACCGGGCCTTCACATAAAATGTGTTGGGATGTTTTATCCTTCTCGAGACAAAATTGGCTATTCTTTACCTGGCTCCAGTTCATTTTGTTAAGGTGATTCTCAAGCCACAGTGACTTTCCCATTCATTAATCAGTGTTGTGGCTGATTTCCAGTTCAATTGATGAAACAATAAGGTTCAAGGCCAATTTATTCAGATTAGGAGCAATTGCAGGCTCATTCACAAATTCGTTGCTCACAATCCCTTGGTTCCCAGAGACCCATCATCACACCCTTTCTTGTACTTTTTCGTACCTAACACCGGTGACTTAACTTAAAAACTAATTTTTCGTCCTTTTAACTGCAATAGAGTGCGATCTTAGGAGACCTAGAACGAAAGATCCAAGAGCATTGTAGAGATTGTTGTATTGAATTTCAGGAGTACTCTATTGATGGAACTCTCATTAACTTTTAATCTCAAATGCCTCAGTACTTTTCCTTTTTCTCGTTCTTTTATAAGACTTGGATCAACATAAAAAACAACAAAACAATTCAGCCAAACAACTATTTCGCCCATAACGGAAAATATTCAAACTCAACGTTTCAGTTCAAATGTAAAGTCTCCCTAACATCCACACGTGTTCCACACCAGACACGCGCGCCATATTTGTTTTGTTTTCTTTTTTATTTTCTTCAAGATGACAGCCCTGCTTTGGTTAACTGTCAAAAAGTCAAATGCATTATTCGAAATAGGGATTTTATTATTTTTGTTTTCTCGTCAATTCTTTTTTTTTTCTAAAACAAACGTGAGTTCTTCCACTCCAATTTGCCAATCATATGCTCTATTCTACACATTCCACAGTCTACAGAGCACCGTTTCCATCGAAATGACACAGAAAGATCCAAGTTCTTCTTTAACAAACGACGGCTACTGTATGCAGATATCCACCAATTCTTCATTGTCCTGCGAAAGTGATTTATCCTCGTTCTCCTTCGATAAAGAGATCGATGACACCTACACAAGTCGTATGCATTCGGACGAACTGCCAGCCTTTGAGATACGACTGATATCACCGCTTGGAAGGTCACCATCGCCGATAGATAGCGATGCAGACTTTCCGTCGTCACCAACTCACAGTTGCATTACACCAACAAGAACCTCTACAAGAAAGCAACAGGCTGATTACAAAGACAACAAGGATTTTGTACCGCTTCACGATATAAACGCACAAATTAGCCCGCCGAGTGATAGTTGTGAGCCTCTGACCGAGGGAAGCCGAGCAAACAGCTTGGAGACAATATTCGAGGGAGTGTTTCTAAATACACCGCCGCGACAGAGACAGCGGAGGAACAGTCGCAGTAGTCTGATGGAGAAAATCGCAATAAATCGGTTAAATTTTGCCGCAGCAACAGGGAAGGAGAATGTCGAGGGGAAAGGTGGAGGAGGAGAAGGAATGATAGGCGGCAGCGGCAGCAATCCAGCCAGAAGTGATACCAAGACCGACAATTGAGGATGGAACGAACAGGCATCAAAGAAGAAAGTAGTTTCGATTTTAGTTTTTTTTTCTCTTTTAAATATATTTTGTAAGTTGTATTCGTACAAAACTGAATAAATTTTATTTTTCGTCCCAGAATAAGTAGACGAGAAATTGAAATTGATTTTGTGTTGTTTCTATTGACATCTATTGCTCTTTGGTGTCCTATTTGGTTACTGTTCTATAAATGCTTAGCGTAGGATCTCTTAGACATTTCCTATCTACTTTTGCCCTTAATCTCTTAATTTTATCAAAAACTATAAGACTAGAAGAAGAATGCAGCGTGTATTTGGTCCGGAGCATTTTAAGTTTATTCTCAACTGCTTACATCTCATTGGTTTAATTAGTAGCTTCTTACTCGTTAGCATACTGTGACGGTAGGACTCATAGATGTTGCTTTCTAAACTAACGACTTGTGAGAAACTTTTACTATTACTCCCCACTTTTCATCGCAATCCTCGTTGTGCATCAGTCCTTGTTGAGTTTTGTCTGTTTTTTGCTATTAGTACTGGCTATTCCTTTGCGTTGCTGGGCTCTTCCTTCGTCCTCATAGTGAATATCCTCCGTGTATTTTGTATTTCCATACTCTCGCAGTCATTACAAAAAAGCTGATTCTGAACTCTGTAACTATACTAGTGTAGGTGTCTTTATCACGTTGTGTTACTTATAAACCTAACAGCTTTCTAACAGAAGACTATCCTTATTCAATATCTGCCACTTCTGCAGGTTCTTGGTACCTACTACCTACTTGGTAAGTCTCGCTAGTTTATCGACCTACCTATTCATTGCTTTTATGCTCCTTGTATTCAAATATAGTCTAATCTTTTTTGTATAATAAGGCAATGCCGACTGCTCTTGGACCTACCTTCAGCAACTAGCATCATTCGAATTTTCTACATAAAGAACACGTGCGTACTAGTCGCAAATACACCATTACTAACAGCAGTTACCTGCTTAGCTATAAAGCAACCCCGCGGGACTCAATCCTTACGTATTCACTGCATCCTTTTGACAAAAGTTCTTCTGGGTCTTAAGTTACCATCCTCACTTCGAACAAAGCACATAAACCGCTCTATTTGACGAATTCAATTCGTTACATGAAAGACCGAATGAAAAATGACAGATCCAGTTCGTTGTTGGCAGAACAAACGAGTTACTTGTCTGTTCGTGTTAATAACGGAATCGTAGTCATCGTTTTAAAGTGTTTTAATTTCAAAGTGCAGTGTTAAAGTTTTAATTCCTTGACTTTTTTTTGCAAATATGTATTTATAAAGAGTTTAAGAAGTGAAATATAGGATTATTAGGATCACAAGGATCAACAGCTTGATACCAGGTAATTGTGAAAGTTTCTAATTTCGACTTGCGTGGGATCATTATAACAGAAAAAAATCCCACAATTCACATATCATTTATTGAAATTAAAAAGTAAAAATTATCCACAGTACAAAATAAGAAAGAACACTTAATATTATCGTCAAATTTGTTGCTCCCTGTACTCTAAGCTCAGCGCATCTCTTATAAGTTCTTAGCATATTTGGAGGCTGAAAATATCTTCACCTTGAGCAAACCCGGATTGACCTCACTCCATTTGAGATTCCTCTCTTTGAGACGACTCTTTACTTTGGTCTTTATCGTTGATATCCCACCCGTGCTGTGCAAACCTCGACCTGTTATTATGAAGACATATTTAAAACTACGAAATATACTTCGTAACTTGGCTATATGTTTGTCTATGAATATATCCAGGCAGGCAATAGCTTCGATCACATGCAGATAATGCAAATCAATGAAATCTGGGTTGTTCTGCGTGAGATCGTGCACTTCCATGATACAATTCGCCGCCCGGTGATTGTAGATGTCGATTTTTTTCTTATGGAGGTTAGCTATTTGAGAATAGTACAGAGCCACGCCACTGTTTCCACGTTGAATGGCATCCTTTGCTTTTTGATAGCACTCAGCCCGCAATTGACAATGATGGGCGGCATAATTACGAGTCTCTTCGAACTCTTTTAGCGCCAGGCGCTTAGCTTCGTCTGGAGAGATTGATCTGCGGCGAGGGATTGGTTCCTCTTGCTGGCCATTGGAATGTATCTGTTTGAAGCTAGAGCTGTGACTTAAATTGTTAAACTTTTGTTCTTGTTGCTGCTCCACTTCCTTGTTTAGCTGGAATGAGAATTTAGACACGTTAAACTTGGGGGTGTTAGAAAAGCTTACCTTCTCGTTCTCATCTCTAGCCTTCTCGATGAGTACCTTTGCGGATACCTGATGGTCTATTGTAGCCGGTTGTATGGAGCTCTTAAGTACCTCAACTGTGTCACTAAACTTATTATTGTGCGCAGCTAAAATATCCATCAAAGTTTCCCTGGCTATATTTGGAAATAGTTCGCAAAGTTTCATTCGCGTTAGATGCGACGCCAAGTCATTCGGTTGTTGGTGTTGGGCGGACGCCGCCTTTAGCTCTTCCTGATCGGATTTATAGATCATCCAAGCAAACTCCATGTCGAGTAGCTCCTTTATATTCTCCGGTGGTTGCTTACAGTTTTCGTACTTTGGATTCTTTAGCAGACGTGCGAATTCTTCGTCTTCCTTTAAGGTGCTCTGTCGTTGTTCTTCGATTTGATTGTAGAGAGATTCCATCCAAAGGAGATAGATCTCTCGCGCCAATGACTTAGGCATGAATACATTTGTTTTGTACTTCTCAGGTAATGATAGAGCGGGTGCTTCTGATTTGAAAATCACTGCCAACTGTCCAATGAGATCCTCACCAAGATTGATTTCTAGAATTTCTGATGCATCGGCAGCATCTTCGCTGATGTTATCGTTCTCATCGACTTCAGTTTGTACTTCAATATCAATAAATGTCTTTTGAGTGACAGTCTCTTCGACTGCATTACGTTTATTTCGAATCTTTAGTACATGACTAGAATAGTATTCATCGCTTAGGACGAAGCTCTTTTCGACGGCCTCTTTCACTTCGAGGATTTGCGCTGTTGGTGGGGCGGGTCGATTTCTGGCTGGTTTTGCTCGTTGTGGCTTCACGTTGACCTCAGGCAGGGGGATATTTACTACCGGGGGTTGGTCTTTCATCGGATTATCACAGCCGCAATCGTAGTTGTCACAATTTTCAATTAATTCCGGTTCATAGCTCACAGAGTCATCGTCTTTTAGGAGAATATCGACGGCCCAATCAACGCTTCCACTGCATTTAACAAAAAGGTCCCACATTTCTGCCGTCGGTTTGTTTGGGTATATCTGTCGCAAAGCAACAAACGACTGATTCTCGTTTTCGCAGCCAACGCGATGACGCTCGAAGGCGTTTGGGGCGGCCGCCGTTTCACTCGTAGAAGCTTTTGGAACATTAATCGACTTGACGCCCTCTTTAAGGAGTTGCAATAGACCGCAGCTCTCGTTTTGATCTGTATTCATCGGTTCGACACTAGTACTGGCCGTTGTTATAGGAACACCCCAGAAATTGGTGGCTTCTTTTTCATATGCCTGCCAAACGTTTGGCACCGTTGGTAGAAGTGGTTCTGATGTTTCATCACCTTCAAACTGTTGGCTGCTTTTGGTCGGAGTTAGCGAAACTCGCCAGAAATTAGCAGCTTCTTGGTCGAATGTCGCCACTTTCTCTGGGATGGTCGATTCTTTCTGTATTCGCTCTTGTTGTTGTCGATTTCTTTGGTTTTGTCGCGGTGACTTTGGAATTACACACTCTTTCATTTCGGACGGAGTTTCATAGCTTGGCCAGGCGTTGCTACTATCAGCGAAAGCAACTGGACTCGGTTCTTTTTCAATTTGCATCATCATTTGTCCTGTAACGATTTGATTATGATCGGATTCCATTTCATTGTTTGCACTTTGGACTGGGGTTAGTTCTCGATTTTGTGCCTGATCTGGCGGTGGTTGTCGTTGTACTATAGGAGGCGGTGGATAATTTCTAAATTGCGGTAGTGATACTGTGTATTTAGTCTGCTTTAGAAGCTGAAAGAAAATAGATATTAAACAGTTAGACTAGGCTACGAAACGAACGTAGTTTAAAATATTAGATTATATTAAAGAATAGCCTCGTGCAAGCGGTTATCTTAATTTATTGTGGCAGCATTGTCCAAGCGATTATTTTTTGTGGTTAAACCATGATATTTCCTTTATCTATCGGTCACTTATACTACTTTGTGGTTTGTTTTGCTTATCTCGCACATAAACACTTACTGGAGAATGCTTAGCCCACTGAATAAATAAGCAAAAGCCTTAGTCATGCAGTGTTGCACGTTGCTTCTATGAGGATACAATCTTTGACATTTATCTTTCACCCTTCAAGGCTAGATGAGAATTATCTCTCGAATAAATTTATATGCTTTCTAACGGCTGACTCACTTGCTTGTGAACCCCCCAAGACTACTTACCATTATCACATCATTGGTGGTCCCAATCTCATAGTTATCCAACATCCGTTGGATCTTATGTTTTGGCACATTGTGGGCATTCTTTGAAGCCAGCTTTCCCGCTGAATTACGCCAAGAAGTCACTGGTTCCATCAATTCCACAATGTAGCCATTTTGAACAGCAACCTGCACGTAGGGCGTCATCTCCCACAGCTGCATGTTCGTGTTATCGATGATAATTGGACTCCATCCGAGTGCAGTTTTCTCACGAGCTCTGGTCTGACAGTACTTATGAGCGTCGTCTAGTCGCTCCACACTGTACTTGTACCTTCCCAACGAATCGTAAAAGTAATCATCAGCGCTAAGCACGAAATCCTTCCAATCTCCCCCTGGCATTAGTTTCTTTACAACAGACTTGGCCAAATGGGATTTTCCACTTCCTGGTGCACCACGCATGAGAATTAGGACCTTGTACCCCTTCTCGATGTTGTCATACACATTCCTATAGACTGCAGGGAGTTCCTGATTGGATTGTTTTGATTGCATCGAACCCTTTGGGACAGCACCACTTGCATTCTGTTGCTGTACTGCTCTACTGTAACTCGCTACGGCTGGAGTAGTGTTAATTGCTGTTTGGGGTGGTCGATCCCCATCCGTTGTTATTAGTCTATCAATACACAAATCCACTGCAAAAAAAAATCAAGAATTGGTATCAACTTATTACGTCTTATGGAACAATTGCCTGTGAACGAGTACTCACCATTCCACTGGCACTCTTCACAAATTACGCGAATCGTCGACAGGGAAATTCCATAGAACATATCACTCAACTGGCGAAGTATGTTTTGTTTATCGGCGCTCAAATCCATGGCAGAATTAAAATCATAAAATTGCGGATCCACTGGATACATTTCTTTGTTTATTTTTTTTGTTGGAGGGAAGAATAAAAAATACAGTTATGTTGCGCGGCAGACAGATGAATTCTAGCGAAAAAAAAATGCAAAATGTGCAACGAAAATTGAACAAAAAGGCTTAAGAAGAGAGAGAGCGAGGAGAAAACCACTGCAAAGTGTTCTTTGTTTTGTTATGGCATTCGTGGCGATTATTTTCTTTCGACCTCGTGACATCGGCGTGCCATTCTCAAAGTGTTCCTCGTTCAAAAACAAAATGGAAATGGAAGAATTCAAAGGGAGGATGAATATAAATTCTAACGGTTTATAACGTGAACATAAAAGGGGCGTGGTATTCAAATTTTTATTCGGAGAATCATTTCTAAAAAAAAATTTAAAACGTTAACAAAAAGTGTTGTTATATTGAGAGTAAAACAGTTTGAAACACAAATATTAGGAGGGCATTTAGAAGGCAATGTCTAAGATTTATAAATATTAATTTTTATAAGTTCTCCTTACGTTGGACTCTAACCGAGTTTATCGGGATCAGATTAAGGAGGTATCCTCAAAAAACCGCCACCGCCACCGCCCTCTTCAAGGGGCTCATAAAAATTTCTGAATTTTTTAATCTACTTACGCCTCTCTGTGGCAGTTTTAAGATATTGATGGTTTAAAAGGGGCGGGCGAATCAACACATCCCGGTGCCAAACTAAACCTTTCTCTAGACGTTTCTCTCTTCTTACCTACACTTTATCTTATTAGTTTTTTTCTAATTCCAATTGAATTCTCTATTTGAGTAAAAGAAAAACCGAAATCTACTTTCATTTAATCATTTTAATCTGAACGCGTTCACTACCATCTTACCGACATCCCACTTTCCTCCCAACTGTCACAATCGCCATCCTGTGACAGCTCATCATCACTTGTCACTTGCCTAGAAAACAAAAATTCGCAATTTTTTTTTGTTCTGTGTGCTCATCAAATTCAATTATTATTTTTATATCCTTAAAAAATGCACTAGTGTCAATTAAATAAAACTCAAAAACGCTGTAAAATTTGCTTCACCATCTAATCTATGAAATGCCAAAACTGATATTCCAAAATTAACAAACAAAAAGCTGATAATTCAATTAAGCAACCTGAACAGAGAGACGGAAAAAAAAGAGATGACGTTCTAATTGTTCCACACTCGATAGCACGAATAAGAAGAAAAGTAAAAGGCGAAATGAGTGAAAAATAAACAATTAAATGTTTGATTATTTGTAGATTATCAGGACATATCATGTACTTCCCTGTGGGCTGGCCAAAGGCCATAAATCTCTCGCTGAACGATGAACACAATACAATTCGACACATTGCCTGTGACGCTGTGAAGATCTTAATCGCGGCGATAGGTGAAAGTTTTCTCGGGATTTGGTATGCGAATCCCTTGATTCCAATTACTTTTCACCAGCGAACAGCGGAGTCTATCGAGCGACATGGCAACAATCGGTTGATTGTTTGGAAACCGGACTCGAGTAAGCTGGCAGTCCTCACGGACTACGGGCATCTGTTGTTCTACAAGATCGAGGTGGATGGCAACAATGGGGGAGTGTTGATACAAGTGGACTCACCATTAACCAATCTGAAGAGGGACTCGGCCGAGCTGTTCATCAAGGAAGTCATCCCGAGGCTGTATTTGAAAGAGATCTGCTCGATTGCAATGGATTCATTGATTACGACTTTCTGTTGCATTAGTTTGACGGAGGTTGTGGTCACGACGACGAATTGTGAGTTTGTCCGCACGCAGTGGGATGATTTCGAGACAAATCAGTCGCAGGATTTGCGGGGTATCCCATTCTATTTGAATCAGAACAGCAATTTGAAGAATTTGCCCCCAATTGGAAGAAACTCTTTCATATCGGCAATGGAGTACTCGCCGTTTATTGGCGGCTTTGGAGTCGTCTTCAATGACTGCCGGGCGGCTTTTTTGAGTGTGCACCAAAAGATGCACGGATTCTGGGTGCCAGATGTGGACGATGCGACGGTTTGCAGTGTGAATCACAAGTTCAGATTGCTCGCCTACGGAAGGAGGAACTCTGAGGTGGCGGTGTATGCTATAGAGGACACCACGGGAGGGCTGGAGTTTTGTCACAAGTTGTCGTTGAATTCAAAAGAGTTTCCGGGGATTTTGGGCGCAGTGAATGAGTTGAAATGGTCTCCAGATGGTTGTGTATTGGTTGTGGCCTGGGACAATGGAGGAATATCCCTGTGGAGTACATTTGGTACGATGCTGATGTCCTCGTTGAGCTGGGACTTTGGAATTCATGTAGATTTGCTGCGAAATAATCCACTCGTGGTCGACAGGATGGAATGGTCAACGGAGGGCTATCAGTTGTTCCTGATACGTCGAGAGGGGACCGTACTTCAACTGAGTTTTGTCAAGAGTGCTCTGACTATGAACCCATGCATGGCTTCGACGTCACATATACTTCTCCAAGGGGATGATACTTTGTACCTGAATCAAGGAGACAATCTAGAAAAGATCTATTTTGGATCCAAGTTTATATTTCCCAACAATCAGTCAGATTTGAACGCGAATCCAGTGGACAACATGGAAGTCCAGAAGACAGTCGACATCTCGAGCATCCTCTCGGAGAGCAAATACTGGAGTGTGCTGCAGTTACCATTGACTTATGCGGCAACAAATTGGCCGATTAGATACTCGGCCATCGACACCGAAGGCATGCATATAGCAGTAGCTGGGAGGACAGGATTGGCGCACTATTCACTGTTGACAAAGCGATGGAAGTTATTCGGAAACGAGTCACAAGAAAAGGACTTTGTTGTGACTGGCGGGCTGATGTGGTGGCGTGGCTTCATAGTGCTCGGGTGCTTCTCTCTGCTCGATCGAACGGATGAAATTCGCTGCTATCCGGAGGAATGCAAGCTGGACAATCAGTTTGGCAACAAGATTCAAGTCCGGGCGCCAGTAATCTCCCTCAACATGTTCAAAAACCAATTGATTTGCCTCACGGCGGACGGGATAGTGAGTACATTTGCTTTGAAGAAGATAAACGCGTATAGCATGGACGTATCGTGCATATATGAGATGGACATCAAGGGAATCTGCATCCATCCGGCATGTATAGTGTCTCTGACGGTGACAAATCTGAAGAATGAGTTGGCATCAAAGGCAAATGCTCCCGAGACGATTATATTCAACGTAAGTGGACGGATCCTGATGGTTCAGAGGGACGCGAGAACGAGTGTAATCAATCATTTGATGGCCACATGCTTGGCGTCTTGTGTCGAATGCTTTTGGTTGTCTAATTCGGAGCGAAGCCCAATGGGAGACTGTTTATGGTTGTATAGCGGAGCTCATGGAATGCGAGTGTGGCTTCCAATCCTTCCGCCGAATGAAGAAATCCGTGACGCTCATCGGTTGCATTCGTTCATGTCGAAACGGATCATGCTGTCGTTCCCGTTGAAGCTCTACCCATTGGTTATACTGTTCGACAATGTCATTGTGCTGGGAGTAGAAAATGAAACGACGCTGTACACAAACGAAGTCAATTCGCATTTCTCGCTGCCGTTCTGTTTGCTGGAGCGGAAGAGCCAGGTGTATCTACACAAAATTCTGCGTCAATTAATCAAAAGGAATCTGGGATACAGCGCATGGGAAATTGCTAAATCCTGTCGTGCTCTGCCGTATTTCCCGCATTCACTGGAGCTGCTACTTCACGAGGTACTCGAGGAAGAAGCTACCAGTAAGGATCCGATCCCGGATGCCCTTCTGCCGAGTATTTTGGATTTTATACGAGAATTCCCCGTCCACATGCAGACGATTGTGCAGTGTGCTAGAAAAACGGAGATCGCCCTGTGGCCGTATCTGTTTTCAGTGGCCGGCAAGCCAAAGGATCTGTTCCAGCAGTGTTTAAAAAGCGAGGAGCTGGAAACAGCTGCGAGTTACCTGATAATACTTCAAAATTTGGAACCCTCAGCTGTAAGTAAGCAGTATGCCACTTTGCTGCTGGATATCGCTCTGGAAAAACGCAAATGGGAGCTGGCAAAGGATTTGATTCGTTTCCTAAAATCCATCGATCCGAATGAGATAGATTCGCCGCGCTCCTCGATGATTGTGAATCAGAAAATAGCGCCCACCCAACAGCCGAATCAGGTGAACCCCAATCCAGAGGTTTTCAATTTGATTTTGGGCTCAATTGCGAGGGAGAGGAGCTTCTCAACCACAATCGTTTCATCGAGTCGCAACGAAAAGAAGGAAAAGCGAGACAAGGAGAAGCGAGAAAGTATCTCAGGGAGTGTTCCGCCAACAACACCGACAGCAACATCACAAAAGGATGCACCGGCCAGTGCACCCACAGGCATCACATTCCGTCGCAAATCGGAAAGAAGTCTCTCGAAAGACAAACGTGAGACGTTCTTCATTGAAACCATCCTCCAGCGCCAGGCACGAATGCTTCTTGAAAACTGTAAACTCATCGATCTTGGCTATATGAGTGCATTTCTGGACTTCCATTTGGTTAGCTGGCTGTCACAAGAAAAAGATCGATCAGCCAAGCTGGAGGACTTTGTATCAACGCTGATACTGATGCATAAAGAGCTCAAGCTACCACCTCCATACGTGAACAATGGCAACGAACCGCACGAACCGAGCAGTCTGCTACCAAACAACGATTTATCCAAATGTCGCAACACATCGAGCCAGACCTCAGAGTCTGGATACTTTAGTTTACCTCTAGCCGAAAATACTCATCACCATCACTCGATTCCAGCAATCAAGGAAAGCGAAGAACTCATCACCGCGTCCAAATCGCGTTCCAACTCTCAGACATTCGACGAAAACTACACAGACAGGGGATTCTCGTCGCTCCCTCATGACGAGATCACCTTTGCCGGGTTAGATTTCCAATCGGAAAGCCGAGGGAAGGTCCTTCCCGAGAAACTAAGCGTGAAAATTCGTTACCTCCTTCAGCTGTTCATCGAAGCCAATTGCATTGACTACGCATTGATTCTGTCGATTCTCCTTTTCGATGCAGCATCCATCGGTCGCATTATAAACTTCGTGGTTCGCAGTGAATCCATTGCGTCGTGCAATCGCATACAAACCGCCCTGAAGAAGATCACCCAATGGTCGCTTGAGGAACAATGCATTTATCGTGGTTTTATGATTGCTCTCCAGCCGCAAGTCTATCACCTCGACCAGTATGTCCAAGCATCGGCTGCAAGGAAATCCGAAAACGAAGCATCGGCGGGAGAAAACTCCTCCCTGGACAATGTCTCTGAAAGTCTGGATACTCCGTCCAGCGTTAACAATAATGCAACGAACTCCAATTGGATTGAATCCAAAAAACGCACTGAAACAGTGCGTCGCATGAGCAATACCGAACTAGCAATGGCCAACAGTAGTATCTACAGCAATATTAATAGTAGCGCAAGAAATGGCACCGTCACGGGCAGAAGAAGCTCCAAAGAGCAACAGCAAATCGTCAAAAACGAGAACGGGTTATGTAGTATTATGTAGTTTGTTTTTCTCTTCTCAGTTTTAATTGCTTTTTCGTTTGCGTCTTATCGTAGGTAAATTATTATTATTTTTTTGTTTTTATTTTATCACTTTCTTGTGTAGGAAAAAACGTGTAAAATGTTTTGAAACATGTTATTGGTAGAGTTTTTGTCATCCTCCCAACAGAGTCTGCCGGAGGGGTATTTCCCTCCGATGGAATGGGATGTGATGTTAGTTTATATATTGTTGAACATTTGTATTTTATAAAATCAGAAATTTTTTAAATAAAAATATTTGTAAGATACGAGTTTTGAGTGAAAACGAATTTTGTTTTAATTCGATTTGCTGGGGGAAATTAAAGGCTATACGAACGCAATGCTCGCCTGTGGTTAAGCGAAATGTTTCTCTTGTTTGGGCTTCATTACATACAAACGAACTAGTGGATTTTGACGAATTTTCATATAGATTCTATTAGTGTGCTGCAAGTGGCAGTGACATGGAAAGTATAGCTTCCTCATCATCACAACCTTTGCAATGCTCCTCCTTCGTCAGTCGTAGTAGTGTTGCTCTATTCTCCAAGACTCTCTTCTTCTTCTCTTGGATAACCAAATACACCTCACTGTTTCTACAAAAAGTTTTGTGCCTTTAGGCTCTCAAACACTGAAATAAGAAAATCTCTCGAGCGTAGCGTTTCGCCCTGATGTAGTAGTTGGGCTTTGTAGTGAACGACCTACTACATCTAGTCTAGACGCACTGTTTATCCGACGGATACCGTGAATTAAAAAAGCAAATTCAGCTAACCATTTGATTTTTTAAGGAAATCTGAAGATAAATAGCCCTGATGTGGTGGTTGGGCTCATCAGTAGACGACCTACCACATCTTATCCTTAAGACACAATTACGATTAAGGACAGTCGATTTAAATTTTGTTTCCGATAAAGCGTAACCAAAAACAGAGGATATGTAAAATTATAATTTGTATACAACAGAGAATCTATTAAAAAAAACCCACACTCTACCTAAATATTAATATGCATAAATAAATAATAATATAAAAGAATATATGTTAAAACTTACAA
Source organism: Chalcosyrphus nemorum (assembly GCA_949716465.1). Lineage (NCBI taxonomy): Eukaryota > Metazoa > Arthropoda > Insecta > Diptera > Syrphidae > Chalcosyrphus > Chalcosyrphus nemorum. The sequence goes on along the minus strand of OX454334.1, from coordinate 56,565,991 downwards.
CTCCACTAAAAAAAAAAAAAGAAGGAAAAAGACAAAAAAAAAAGGAAAAAAAGAAAGAAAAAAGAGAAAAAAAAGGAAAAAAAGAAAAAATCCCACCACCAGAAAAAAAAACTGAACTAAGGCCCTAATCCCCCCACACTTCCGACACCGAAGCCCGAAGAAAAGTACTTCGATAAAGATCGACCGTCTTAAGGCTTCCACACACCGCCGTGATAGCGATCTATAGCAACACGTCACAAGTGAACTGAAGTCTGTGCATGCACACCGAGTTCGAAATAAAAACTATATCGGCGATTGATTGCGATTAAACGTATCTACCGTTGCGTTCAGCAGTCGATCATTTTATCGCGCAATGTTGAATATGGAAAAGTTGCTTGTGTGAAAAATTTTAAAATGTTATAAGATTTAGATAAAAATGAGAATCTCGCAATCGCTATCGCAGCGTTGTGTGAAAGCCTTTAAAGACAGCCGATTAAATTAAAAGAAAAAAAACACTCTCTTTTGTAATATGAAGCCTGGCTTTTGTATAAATGTGTTTCGAGCGATTCTACCCCCTATCCTCATGAATATATAAAAAATAAATAATAAAATAATATTTACATATATGCATTTATAAACTCCACTAGGGAGGGTGATCTCATAAAAAAAGTAAAAAAGGAAAGAAAAAAAAAAAGAAAAGAAAAAAAAAAGTAAAAAAAGAAAAAAGAAAAAAAAAGAAAAAGAGAAAAAAAAAACAAGAAAAAAGGAAAAAAATCCCACCACCAAATAAAATACCTAAATTTAAACCCTAATGTCCCAACTACCGAGGAAAATTAGATTAATCTTGACCGTCTTAAGGACGGTCGATTAATTAAAAAAAAAAAAACGCAAACACTTTTGTTCCTTACATGTAAATCGAATCTTCCCCATCCAAATAAATAAATAAAAGAATATAATATAACAACATTAAAAAGTGACCGTTTTCGACTGTCCTGTCCTTAAATACAAATTACTGAAGTTCGGAAAAAAATCCCTTCAGCATTTATTTAATCTTGTTAAAACTGTTCGTATCGTACTGAAATCGACTGGATTTTCAATACATCGTATCCGTATGCGAGCTTATAGGCCTTCACAAAATTAGTTTGAATATGAATGAAATAGGCTGTAGCCCCGCGGACAGACACATTGTTCGACTTCTTTTGAAAGGCAATGTCAGAATTTTCCAAATTTCGACATCGAATATTTTTACGAATTCAAAACTTTCCCTATGCATAACTACATATCGGTGCAATTAAAAATTAACAAAAGCGAAAAACACGGTTTCCACGGCCATACACACGGGCTTATAGACGGCAGGCACATAAATACTCAAATTCTATATTTCTGTATATTGTAGTTCAGTTAGTATTATGATTTAAGTAAAATTTTAAATTTCGTCACGAGTGTTGAGCCAAAGAACTCAGATATAAAGTTATTAACTAATCCGTCTACAAAACCATAATTTAAATGGCTGACAACATATTTGAAAATCTTTTTTATAAATTATAGAAATTACCAGACAGAATTTTTTTTACAAAACTACAAGAACTAAATTTAGTCTCATCGTGTAAGAACATTGTGAATTTTAATTAAAATTCTGACAAACACTCTATACGGGTCTAATGAGTTAAACTTTATTCTAAATTCTTTAACGTTATTCACCAGTATGTTTTTGAGAGCGTACTTTTGTGGTCTTAGAAACCCCCGTTTCAAATTAGCACTAAAAATTTTGACCGCAAAACTCTTTGATTTGATTAAGCGATCTTAATCTAAAATCTTACGATTATTTTCGGCTCATACGTATATAATATATAAATGTAAAAATTATAGAGAAATGAAAATATATAAATATAATAAAAAAATATATATAACAACTCCGCTACAGTTCGTAGGGAGGGCGATCTCCTGAAAAGAAAAAGAAGAAGAAAAATCCCACCACCAAACAAAATAATTGAACTAAGGCCCTAATCCCCCACACTACCGACACCGAAAGGCAAGCTGATAAACTTCGACCGTCTTAATGGCGGTGATCAAATTTAATAGCACTTGGTTCTTTTTAACTCAGGCTTGCACTTTTATAAATTTTTTGTCGAGCGTTTCAACCCTGTTCTCATGTATATAAAAAAATAAAATAATATATTCAACAACTCCACTACAGTTCGTAGGGAGGGCGATCTCCTGAAAAGAAAAATAAAAAACAGAAAAATCCCACCACCAATTCAGATACCTATTCTAAAGCCCTAATCCCTCTGCACTACCGATACCGAAATGCAAGCTGATAAACCCCGACCGTCGTAAGGGCGGTCGATCAAATTTAAAAGCACTTGAGCTTGCACTTTTTAAATGTTTGTCGTGCGATTCTACCCTATTTTCATGAATATATAAAAAAATATGTATATATCAACTCCACTACAGTTCGTAGGGAGGGCGATCTCCTGAAACCCACCACCAAATAAAATGCCTGAACTAAAGCCCTAATTCCCCCACACTCCCGACACCGAAGAGAAGTACTTGGATAAACCTCGACCGTCTTAAGGCTTTCACACAACGCCGTGATAGCGATCTTTAGCAACACGTTACGCGAGTACCTATTGAAGTTTGTGCTAGCACACCGAATTCGAACTAAAAACTTTATCGGCGATATATATTGCGATTAAACGTATCCATCGTTGAATTCAGCAGTCGATAATTTTTTCGCGCAATGGTGAATATAGAAAAGACAATTTCTGTGCGATAAACTACTCAGTATTATATGCTTTGGATTATAATGAGAATCTCGCAATCGCTATCGCAGCATTGTGTGAAAGCCTTTAAAGACAGCCGATTAAATTAAAAGAAAAAAAAAACACTCTCTTTTGTACTATGAAGTCTGGCTTCTCTATAAATGTGTTTCGAGCGTTTCTACCCTATCCTCATGAATATATAAAAAAATATATACAACAACTCCACTACAGTTCGTAGGGAGGGTGAACTCCTGAAAAGAAAAAGAAGAAATCCCACCACCAAAAGTCCTAATCCCCCCACACTACCGACACCGAATACCGAAAAGAATCAGATTAATCTCGACCGTCTTAAGGACGGCCTATTAATTAAAAAAAAACACACACACACTTTTGTTCTTTTAACGTCGATCGATATTTCCCTTTGCCCCTTAATAAATAAAAAAATAATATAAAAGAATATATAAAACAACTCCACTACAGTTCGTAGGGAGGGCGATCTCCTGAAAAGAAAAAGAAGAAGTCCCACCACCAAAAGGTATCCTCACTTCTGTTCATATGTCTAACCGAAGACAGTTTTCCGAAAAAAAAAATTGCTTTTCGTATCATATCGTAAAAACTTACCGGCGACGTGAAGTGAGGATCCAAAAATATAATACAATATAAAAACACATGACTCACATAGATTTTTTTTATACTGCTTACACTGCTACTCCTGTTCTGCAGCTGTCCTTCGTCATCCTTATTGGTTGTTCGTTGTTCTTAAAACGCCTCCTCCTGAAGTCCACATCCAGTTGCAGGTCACAGCTTCTTCTCCACACACACACACACACTCGCGCACTAAATTATTCGACCACCGCGACGTCGTAGTCGAAAAATAAAACACAAACCAAGAAATTCTCTTTCGAAAAAAAATTTAAAAAAATTATTTCTATTTTACCGATAAAATTCACTGTTTGTATGTACAGTTACACTCACGAAAATAAAAAAAAATATAAAAAATTCACTCACTAAACCAATCTGGACCACCCGAAGGTCCATCCACGTCCGCACTCCACGAAAGAACACTAACGACTGAGCGCGAGTAGCCGGCCACTAAACCGTTCCGCACTCCACGAAAGAACACTCACGGCTGAGCCCGAGTAGCCAGCCACTAAACCGATCCGCACTCCACGAAAGAACACTCACGGCTGAGCCCGAGTAGCCAGCCACTAAACCGATCCGCACTCCACGAAAGAACACTCACGACTGAGCCCGAGTAGCCGGCCACTAAACCGATCCGCACTCCACGAAAGAACACTCACGACTGAGCCCGAGTGGCCGGCCACTAAACCGATCCGCACTCCACGAAAGAACACTCACGACTGAGCCCGAGTGGCCGGCCACTAAACCGATCCGCACTCCACGAAAGAACACTCACGACTGAGCCCGAGTAGCCGGCCACTAAACCGATCCGCACTCCACGAAAGAACACTCACGACTGAGCCCGAGTGGCCGGCCACTAAACCGATCCGCACTCCACGAAAGAACACTCACGACTGAGCCCGAGTAGCCGGCCACTAAACTGATCCGCACTCCACGAAAGAACACTCACGACTGAGCCCGAGTGGCCGGCCACTAAACCGATCCGCACTCCAAAACTGAGCCCGAGTAACCGACCCCACGACCGATCTGCACCCCACGAGGGTGCACCACAGACTGAACCTTACCAGCCGACCACCAAACCGATGAGCTCACAAACCTGTTTGTGTGTATGTTCTTGTGGGGGATAATTTTTAATTTTTTTTTCCATCGCGGGGACCTCCTATGTACGCACTAACGTGTTTGTGTGTATGTTCTTGTGTGAATTCTTTTTTTTTTTTTTATATATTTTTTCATCACGATCGAATTAATTTGGTTTTTTTTTTTATATTTTTTCATCACGATCGAATTAATTTGGTTTTTTTTATTTTATTTTTCTACTTGGACGTTGGGGCGGTCAGTAATTCAGTGTGTGTGATTGGGGTGAACATAATGGGGCTCATTAGAAGGACTTTTGAAGACGAAGGGATGACGAACTATGATACAACTGTTAAAGATGATTTGTACCAGGAAGAATCATATACAATCAAATACTTTGTATTTTATTATACAGTCGACTTCCTTTAAGGCGAATTTTTGCAGGAGTTCACAATTACTCGTAGTTCTAGTTAGATAGATTTTTGGTAACAAATTCGAGTTATATTTTCCCATCGTTAATCACTTGAGTCTGTACTCTGTACACAATTTCAACAAAGTTTAGAAACCATTTTTTTGTGTCTGGTCCGAGTAGAATCATATGTAGATCGAGACAATGGTTTGCCAATTTTGTTTAATTAGTGTACACTGTGCAGACGTTCAACATTTACTGATACAGTACTATGTAGGTACGCGTAGCATTTTTTAGTGTCTGTAGCCCCCTTAATGCTACGATACGAAGAGCATTCATTTATTTTTTCTAAAATCAGTCGTTGGTTATGAACAGAAGTGGAGATTACCATCTCCTTTCTGCCCTCGAAAGACATCGAGCGTAGAAAATGCCTGAGCTGCCAAATTTCTACTCAACTATTTCCAAAGAACTTTCCAACTCCACTGTGCTCGTTCTTCCGACTGCTCGAGTTTGTGCCCGTTGTCATCAAGTAGAAGTCTCAACTCAGCACCAGCTAATGAAAATCACTTTCTAAATTACACCCCTTACGCCACAACAATCTATTCTACTCAGCTTCTTTCAAATTTGATTAATCACACATTCAATGGATAAAAAACTTCCTCCTTTTTTTTCTTTCCTACAATCAAAGGTGATTCGGTTTTAAGAACACCAACTCTCAAGTATTTTTCGGTTGGACTATCATCAAACATTCCGCACACCCATTAGGTCTCCGGAAAAGTGCCTGTGTTTTCTTTGAAAAAGTTACTTTAAATTTCTTTCATCTCATCCTTTTTAGGTAAGATTTCTTCCCAAGAAACATTTTCTTTGACTATATTGGCGACATGGCTTACATTAAAATCAGTCGGATTCCCTTCTTGGTTTTGGTTGAATAAATTCTCATCAATAGAAGACCCAGAGATATTACATTAGTGTCCTTTTACCTTAAGCCAGTCTAGCTAACCTAACGTAGTTCTTTCAAAGTAATAGGCTACGAGTATATTCAACTCAATAGCCAAAAAAATGTCTGTTCCTTTGGTTAGTGCCAAGAAATACCTTGGCTTTTTAGCTGCTTATGGCTTACGATTTATTTGTTCACCCATATCACAGAATCCGTCGAATTTTGAAATTCAGTAAGGCAATACTGTTTTCGATTCCCTCTTTGGATTCTGTCATAACATTTTTTCGGATTCGTAGTTGTTACGACTTCTGTAATAGGGGTGGTTGTGTTACTGATCATTCCAGTTGGGAGGGTGGCCTTTCTTTCTTTCCTTACAATCTCTCTGTAACCTCTGATTACTACACGCATAGTTTTCCATCAACTCTACTTTCTTTTGTCGGATGAAATGTGAAATTTTGCCTACTATTACATCCTAATAGATTCTTGATCGAAAGCGAAAGTCTGTGAATAACTAAATCAACTGAAGTCGACCCCTGAATTTGTTAGAGCAAACTTACATTATACTGTGAAGCCATTCGTAATATTTTTGCTTAGAAAATATATATATACAAGTTAAATTTTTTCTATCTTTACAGAAATGTGGAAGAGCCCTCAACATTTGTACATAAAAAGAAGCAGGGCATCATTCCCTTAGTCAACACTTGGATATTTAAGCAACCGGACAGCAACAGCAGTGCAGAGTCCATGGAACTTCCAATAACAATCACAATAATTCCTACACCGCCTATGAATACACCACAAGAAGGCCTCCCCCTTCCAAAGACTTATTGTCTACCGGAGTACGGCACCAATATTCAAGAACCTCGCCCACCGCCAAGAAGGTACTATCCCGGGTTTATGTAGCTTAACTTCATTAGAGTTGGAAAAACATAATTAATATTGCGTTTTCTTTTCACGAAACTAAACTGAACTAGCCCACGGAAAGTAAAGGCTTATTTTCATTATTGCATGAATCCGCAACTAAATCGGCAGCATCAACTTCATTCACCGGCTTGTGTGAACTATAGAATGTAAGCCTCTCTCTAGACAAGACTCTACAAGAATGAAAATAACCATTTTTAAGTAACTTAAATTTATTCATTGTATGAACCGCTTCTTCTTTATTGTGTCTTTTGTTTTTTACTTGCAGCACAGAAAGGATTTCGCTGATACGCAGATCCAACCATCTTTTAAATCATATCCACAACATCCACATGCGCTTTCTAAGCCTTGATTTCTTTTCTTTGAACAGTAGTGGCTACAATGCGATGTATTCCAGGGCCTAGCTTCTTGCAACCATATGAGTTAGAATATCGCGCCTACAATTTTATGCCGCATCTTTATTTTAGGTAAGTAACAAAACTTGCAAATATTCTCTAAACAGCTTACCAATGTGTCTTTTTCTACAGAAACGTTAAGCAGCAGTCTCCAGGACTTCCTCATGGCATGCAAGTGTACAAAAAGCAAGTAAAAAACAGGCGAATCAGCGTCAACCTTGTACTTACCCATTCAAATGGCAAATCAAGCAGGAAAGAATCCTGCATCACAGCCGCCCAAAAGCGAAGTGGACAACATTCAGCTTTATCCTGCTCAGCAGAGTTAAATCTACTCTCAACAATCAGAATATGTACTTTATTTCCATTTAATTTTGTCTTAACATAACTCTTTATTTACTGAAAAATAAACTACACCTTGTTACTGAAATGTTGACTTTTATTTAAATAAAGGATCACCGTCTTCTTATAAAGAAAAATGGAAAAGTCTACACCCTTTGAAGTAAGCTTTGTTCCTTGTGTCATGCCTCTATCACATCACGTTTGGACCAAAAACAATGGACCACTCTGTGTCCAACAGTGGATCTTCTTATGTCCAACAAATCTACACCCTCCAACGTGAATACTGGAGTTTGTTTCATGCCCCTAGCACGTCTAGAACAGAAGTTATCGACTACACAAGATGTTCAAGCCACCCGGCCAAGCAAAAAACAATCCTCTGAGATTTTAACCAAAAATTCTCGTGAAACACCAGGCCACCAGAAATCCTCAGAAAGCAGTAGGTAACTTTGCGTCAAGTGACGTAAGCGACGCCACCTTCTTTTCAAAATAAAGTGTCGACCATGACCTACACGCTGATCTTTGTTTCATGGCGCTAGCGTCACTGGGGGCCGAGCTATCGACGAAAATTTCTATGAAAATTCTCGTGAAACACCAGGCCAACAGAAATCCTCAGAAAGCAGTAGGTAACTTTGCGTCAAGTGACACCTGCAACGCCATCTTTTGTCCAGTAGGTATCCTGAGCCATTTCACAAACCCATTTTTTGTTTTTTGCTGCCACCTGTTACTGATTTTCGCATCGATTTCATTTTGATGTAACTTTTATGTTTATGGACGGATTTTGATGATTCTGGTGTCGAATTAAAGGTCATTTTCTGGAGAACACTTTGGCTTTGGAAAAAATGGAATTCAAAATGGCGGATCCAAGGTGGTGGCCGTACAATTTTTCAGTCTTGTTTTAGCTGTAGAACATCCATTTCTTGATGGATCTCAACAAACCTGGTGCCAAATGAAAGACAATCCTTCGAAATAGTTGAAGAGCAGGTGTGATCAAAAATAAAAAATGGCCTTTCAAGATGGCGATCATTTTTATTGTGGAACTTTTATTTTTCCTGTAAAATGTGTATTTGTGAACGGATTTTCATGTTTCTGGTGTCAAATTAAGAGGTGTTGCCAGTAGCTAATCAAAAATTAAGTCTTTTAGTTTTTGTTTACTATTTTTTTTTTTTTGCTATTTTTTTTATTTTTTGAATTTATTTGAAAATATCTTTGTATACTATACATTTCATTACTATTTTTGTTTTTTTTTGCGTTCTTAATAAAGTTGGTTTCATTATTGTTACAGAAACAAGTCTTAAACTAGATGAAAAAAGAAAACTAAACTATTATCAATTAGCTTTAATCTTAACCTTTTCTCGGTTCTGTCGTATTTTATATATATATAAGTATATATCAGTAGTGATTCTCCAATGTTTCCTGTCCGAGGAAAATAATTACTTTCGATGGTTGGACACAGTCGTATTTTAACATGGCATTGGAAAATAATATTTTTATTTTGTAAATCTTCCTCACAAATGCTATAAACTTTAATTTTTTTTTGTTCTTTGTAAGAATAAAAATAATATCACTTGAGAAATATGTTTGTTTTACTTGTTGGTTTTCTTTTTTATATTTTTTTGTAAATTTTAAATGGAAAAAGGAAACTTTTTTTCAAGTTTTTTGGGTCTTTTTTTGAATAACAAGTTTTTTTTTGTAATTGAATGGAAGATTCTATTGTAGATTGGTGGAGAAGGAGATGAGAGATGAAAAGGAGGAAGGGAATGCAGAGGAAGGAAACTAATATTATGACGTGCACATCTGAAGTCTTCAAGTCTAGTCTGAGACATAGTTGCTACTCAACTATGACGCGGTTGTTTTTCGTTCGTTTATAAATAAATAAATTAAAATTATGGTTTTGGGCGGGAGAGTGATACAATTTTTTGTTATAATTTTTTTTTGTCTTTCATTTTCAAATGCGCAGATGAATGTGGACACTTGAATATGTACAATTTGTGGTGGTGAATTTAAATTTAAATTTCTTTTTATATGTATTTTTACCAATTTAATATGTTAAAGATTTTGATAGCTTTGATAACATAATAGTTTTGTTTTTATACCCCGTAAAGTTTGAATATTTCTTTGCGCTGTGCTCAAAAACGTATTGTTTTAGTTTCAGCTTGACGTGGTACTAGTACAGCTGCGTTGTTGTCGTAACCATTCCACAAACTCGTCCAACATGACGGGCCCTGAAAAGCAATCAAAATAAATAAATTTCAAAGCTATACGTGTTGTGTGTGGTATGCACTTTTGCACGTATAGAATGGGGTTACAGTTTAATGCCGTACCCGAAAGGTAGAAGGGTTTTTGAGAAACTTTTTGATGAGAGTAATGCTCAAGGATGTTTGGCAGACGCTCGCAGAAGGTGGGGCCGTGAAAAAACGTTGATGGTAGTTTCTGGGATAGAGTCCAAAGTGCGCGGTAGAGTCCAACGCACTAACCACTAAGCTTCAGAACCCAAGCTCGGATAAAGAACGATTTATTCAGATTAGTTAAAGGAAATACCAAGAGCAATGGCGTACCTTTCAGCAGAACGTCTTTTTTGAATATTTTTTCCTATAATCTAATCAAAATTCGAATGTAAATGGTAATAGAATGACAAATATGAAGATGATGAGGGGGTTATCGGGAGTAACAAGACAAGTAACTAGAAACAAGAATTGTCGCGGAGGACTCTATGTAATGGACAAGGAAGGTCGTTAGCAAAACTCCATCCAGATAGCGAGAGACAGTTAGATTTCAGCTGAAATTCGAAGGATTTGACCTCCTTGAAGGCAATCAACGGGACAAATAGAAGACGGATGAGCACTCTAAAATATAAGACGACTTCTAGAGTTATCGGGCAGATAGTTAGGAAGTTACAGAGCTGCAGAAAGAGCAATGAGAAATTGATTGCGCCATTAGTCGGTGGGGGAAGGTTTTGTACTGCGATTGTCTCAGAACGACACAAAATGGCACACAGAACCTTCTTCCACTGGCCCCTTCCACATCTAAGTGATAACTTTGCTTCGATACCACTCACAAAAGCGTCGTAGGAGCAACATCTCTTATTCTGTTGATTCGTTAAATAATGAGAAAGAACCACTGCAACCTGGCAACCTTGAAAATATGTAGGTAAGACGTTCCGCCGTCTGGGAATTTCAATGCGAATTTCAGATGGGAAATGACGGATAGCCACCCGTAACCTTATCTGCAACAAACAGCTTTATATGAGAAAGGGCCAGAAACCTAGGTGTGGATTGGACACACCTTACGGCATGAAGACAACCCCATTGCGAAATAGGCCATGCAGTGAAATCTGTTAACCCAAGCAGGCACAGTAGAGGGACGCCCTAGGCAAATTTGGCGAAGAACCGCCGATGAGGAATCGAGCTCTTTAGGAATGAGTTGAAGAGAGCTTAACTATTTACTTGGTGATGCCTAAAACACGCTGTGAACCAACACAAAAAGCCAAGAAACTCATGTTTGTCGGATGTTTGCAAAGGAACCATAAGCACAAATTTGTTGGAATTTATTTCGGGACTAAGCCACAGAGCTTTCGCGCCTAAGTCTACTACTATGTCAAGGCGATTCCTTACAAATGGCATCAAAGGGGTGCACTAAAGAAGGAAATACAAATAGATTAAAAGAATTAAAGTCAACTTACATGCTCCATCAATGTCATAATTCGATAAATCATGGCTAATCGTTCTCGAGAACTCCAATATATTACACCATTGATCTTTGTTGATTACTTTGTACTTTGACTGGTCTAGAAATTGTGCAAACTGTGGATACAATGGCCAGTGTTTACCTAGTAACAACTGTAACATCGCCTTTGCTGTAACTATATCCATACTCCTTTGATCTGAGTCCTGCAAAAGCCAAACAATTAATAATAAAAATTTTAACGCCAATCGGCCTCAACTTACCTTGGCAAAATCATACGCATATCTGTATATACTTTTGAATATATTTGAATCGTTTAGTATACTCTTGAGATATTCCAATTTCGATTGCATCTTAGCCGGAGAATCACACTCCAATTCGGTAAGACCTTTCAACCATTCATATTGACTAAAGAATCCCATTTGTGTGGCGCCCATTTTATAGGCCAAAACTAACATGACTACATTTTCTGGCTCCACGCCAATATCCTCACAGAATTTCTCCATCCCATCGGGTCCTACAAAGTGCAAGGCGAATATGTTATTTGTTAAAAAGAACACAGTAAAATGCTAGATAAAAAAGCTTACCTAATGTGTCTGGCTCATCGGGATTTGTGTATTCTCTGAACCACGCAATGCATCTTTTTGAGCTAAATGAGTCTTCGGATTTTATGTGGCGTCTAGAACTTTCAAAAAAAAGAATATCAAATTAAATTTACAATCATCTAAGGATCTACAGAAAGGCAAAGAAGAAAAATATTCGATTTTAAACCAATAAATGGGTACTTCTCCTTATCCATCGGGATATTGCTATATTTTTCGGATAAAAATGAAAACAATTCGTAAAAAATAAATGTCTTGTCTTTTATTTTAACTCAAAAGACAATTTTCTTTCGAGTTGCGACGACTATAAATAGATCGTCAAAGAGAAAAAAGATTGGCCCACCTTTGAGTATCTGGTAAATGCCGAGCGATGAGAGAACATCTGTCAAAAGGAAGAAGCTTTGCTTCTTGTTTTGTTGTGTCTCTCAAAAAAGAAATAATAATAAAAACATTAAAGACAAATATAGTTTTAACCATAAATACAATGGCAACGTGTGCTGTCGATTATTCGAGGAAGATTATGTGTTTGTGACCTTCATCGGCCCTGTGAGCGACATATTCGATGATGCATGACATTATTGGCATATTCTTGTCAGCAATATGGTTGGGTAAGCATACCCGATGCACGTGCTTTTTGCAAAATGGTTTTTCTTAGCCACGAGAAACAAGAATAAATGACCTTACCAACCAATGTGTACAGTGGATGCACAATAGCGCGCTCACAGGCAGGAGGGTTAAACATTTGTTTGTATATTATCATAACATCCGTTGAGATTATGATAGTGTCTTGACGGTCTTCTTCTTTTCTTTTAAGGCGATGTTATGATCGGGAATAGAGGGGTAACAGCCCTACCAACTTACTTCATCCGTACTAATGAGCCAATAACGTGTCATGTGTCTTTTAGATGTCCAACCACAGACGCGGCGCAGTAGTGACGCTTAAAAAGTATAAACGTCGACCGATGTAACGATCCTTAACTGCGTCAATAACTAATGGACAATCTCTCCAAATATATGAGCTACTTCCCGCCAATAGAAGTTATCGGCAAGCAATCGAAGGTTGGTCGCTGGATGAGGAGTGACAAGCATACTTTGAGAAGGATAGGGTGGTAAGGAAAATAGCTTAGACCTTTCGTTGCGACGACTACAAGGACAGGGCTGGCCGAGTTTCCATGACATGTGGAATGGAAATAAACTAGGTTATCGTGTGACGTGACAAGCAGTGTAAACTGCTAATCCATATCTTAGGGCAATTGGGAAGGAACTATGGCAGTTGAGGAATATTGGGAGAAAGCTAAGAAGCATAAAGTCGTACACATTGAAAACCCTATTGGATTACAAAAAGCGGATGCATATGAAAAGAAATTGTACACCAAAACGCGTAGGCTTAGTAGAAAGCATGGATCCACACATATGGTCTAATGTCCGACAAAAAATGTATTAATAACTTTAAGGCCAAAAGGAAAAAGATAGATATCTCGGAAAATGTATGAAAAGTTGTACCACGCTGATATGTAACAGACAAATTGTAGGCAAGCCTAAGAAGTGTATGATTGATGTTGATTTATCTTGGGGGTTCAGCTATTTCACTGAGAAATGCCAAAAAGCAAAAAGAAACATTGCTGTCCCAAACAAGTCGAAGAAACAAAAACAAGCTATACAACTTGACCATCCGGAATTTAATCAAATGCCTGACACAACCAAAGATTCTTGTGGAACAAAAAGCAATTATCCGCTTCACACGATTGTTAAACGAAACATGTGCTACCTACAATTTACAATTCAAAGATCAAGGACAAGACTTTCGAAACCAAGAAACCACCGGACAAAAAAAAAACTCTGTTAATTATTCCATCTCTGACGCAATCGATTATCCCAGGAAAACTTTCCCCGAAAAAAAACAAAAAAAATGCAATGAAAATCCCGTAAAAAGAACAAAAAATCACTCATACTTACCTCGAGTAGTTATTCCTCTGTCTTTTGGATGTTTGTCGTTCATCTTCGCCGGGGCCCATATCAAGATTCGATCGTCTTTTACCGCGGGGCATGGCAAGAAGCGGAATCCTGTCGTCTCTTGTTGTTGTCGTCGTCCTCGTCCTCGTCCTCGCCGTCGCTGTTTTCCTCCACCACCTCCTACTTCCTCCTTAATCGAATCCAAATTTTTTGCCAATTTGGAAGCCCCCAAATGGATCACAACAATTCGGTAAGAAATGCACGACGAAGACGAATTAAAAATGAAAATAAAATAAAAAAAACTCCACACTTTTCTACCTCAGCAATAGTGGTATTCGTATAAAATAGAAAAATAATCCTGAAATTAGAAAGAGAAAAGGAGAAACTCTTCAGAAACTTCGCACAACTTTCGTGACACAAACGTAAAAGAGGCTCAGAGGGAATGGGAAATATTCGCCGAATCTTTTGCCTTTTTTCTTGCTTTTTTTTTGATTGGGAAAGGACCTGTGTTCCTTTAGGTTAGGTTCCGCCGAACAAATCCCAACAAAATCACCTCCACCGCCAAACCTAAGAACACAAGAAAATTCTCCAAATTTTACCCGAAAAATTAAGCAAAAATATTTGCAAAAACTGTCGCCGGAAAGGGAATAAACTTTTTTACTGGAAAATACGCAAAGGTTTTTCGGGGCGAAGCCGATTTTTAGGATTTTGACAGCCAGCCCAGCGGACTGGAGAGAGAGAAATTTTTATGATTTTTTTTTCTCCTGGTGCTTATTTGATTTGTATTCGAGGGGGTTGTGGATTTTGGGATGGAAATCTAGTGGAGTGATCGGAGCCGCTTGCGGTCGCTTATTTGGCTGGGATTTTGACGGACTGGGTGATGCTTTTAATTGAAATTTATTAAATTTTCAAATCCATTTACCCTTGAGAGTGGTTGAATTGTTTAAACGGCAACAAATTAGACAGAAAGTCCTCTCTTTTTGGTTTGTGATTTTGGTTGAAGTGTGTGTGATGGATGGGTTTTGTTCCGAAAAAAATTGTGCTTTTTTTTTTGTTTTGTTCGATACTCGATTGGATGGTAAACTACATCTGGGCGGCGATTAGAGAAGTTTGTATTTTGACTGTCAGACGATAATGTAGTGCGGAAGTGAGATAAGATTTTCTTTTAATAAAAAAATTCTTATTGCCTGAAAAAATGTAAAATACAGAATGAAAATTGCCTCTAGATTTGCCAAAAAGACAAAAAAAAAACAACTCAAAGAACTTCGAGGGAAAATTATTATGTTTCTCGAACAGAAGACCGTATTTCATAAAAGAATTTAATCAGTTTCACATATTGTTGAACGCCATAACTCTTCACGTTGATTTGGCAAAACAGATACTCAACACATGATACTCAATTTGACGGATGTAACTTCAACTGTGTGGCCGCAATCACTTGTCAAAGTTTGGAAATCCCTATTGGAAAACTTATTTAAGAAAACATATTTTCCTCTCCCATTTTGCTCGATTATCTTTTTTCACGAACAATTTTTGAACAAACGAATGCACAAGGTGGCTTTTAAGAACAAACGTGTTAGATAAGTCACAAATTTAGTACAACAAATATAGAGTGTACTAAAACACAAAGTGATAAGGTTTTGATTGTCACTTCTGTGCTTGTTTTTACTGACAATAAATAGACAAATAAACAGAGAATACTTGGATATTGGAAAATATGATTATTAATTGTTAAAATTTTTCCATTCCTAAGCACGCTCTTCAAATCTACAAGCTTAAGCACCTCTATGCTCTACGGCAACAAAATCACACTGATAATGCAGTTCACAAAGAACATCCCTGTTTCGCAACCAAAACACCACCACTTTCTAGACACTTCCCCACCAGCAACCTGACGTCTTCGCCAAAAATCAAAATAAACACATATCAGTGGATTCCTCAATTTTTTCAATCTTTTTATAGAATTTTCGCAAAATATGTCCGAATATGAAAGTGTACGAATTGGTAAGCTGGTGCTCAAAGGAGAGAAACCGAAGTAAGTCTACTTTCCATTCAATCGAATGAAATTCACCGCTGTTTTTCTACCCAAAACACAGAAGCAAAAAACGCAAGAACAAAGATAAAGAGCACAACAAGCAAGAGAAACAGCGCAAAGTCGAGGTTGACGAGGATGCCCTGAAACACGGCGGCTGGTGGAGGGCCAAGCATGCCACAGAAATTACAGGAACTGTTGCCATTCAGTTCGGGGAGCGGTCATACGTTCGAGCAATGGACAACGGCCTGTTTACTCTCGGAGGACCGCACAACGACGGCGATGGACCTGACCCGGAAGAGATTTTCACTGCTTTTCCTATCAACGAAACAAAGGTTGCCTTTAAGTCGGGCTACGGCAAGTATTTAAAGATCGAGAAGGATGGCGTTGTCACCGGAAGATCAGACGCTGTCGGCAGCATGGAACAATGGGAACCTATCTTTCAAGTGAGTAAAGGAGGCTATGGGTTTAGAATTCCTTTTTTACAATGGTTTCCCCTTGCAGGATGGTAAAATGGCACTCCTCTCTGAGACGGGCCACTTTATGGCCATCGATCCAGAGGACGATGCGTGCGTAGCGTTAAAGAAGAAAGTCGGAGAAGCCGAGGTGGCAGTGATTCGATGCAACGCTCCACGGGAACTAGTCCTAGATGAAGGACCCAAGGAGGAGAAGGGCGATTTGAATGAAGTCGAGAAGAATTATGTGTAAGTTTCCTTAGAAAATCATCAGAAGTATGGGTTCTCACTTTGTTTTATGTTTTTTTAGGAAAAAGTTTCAGAAGTTCCAAGACAAGAAGCTGAGGATAAACAAAAACGACATCAAGGAACTGGAGACGGCCAAAGAATCAGGCACTTTACACGAAGCACTGCTCGATCGAAGGAGTAAAATGAAAGCCGATAGATATTGTAAATAAATTGCAAATTTTTTACAAGAATACATAGTATAAAATGTTTTAAGTATAACAGTCGTGTGTTTTATTAAGAGGGTCTTTCTATCAACCTGTCTAATCAGATCACTCAGCTCTTGGGAAAAGGACAATCACTCGCTGTTTATTTCTCAGCTAGCTCATTGCTCCCTAATAACACTTTGCCGTCACCTATACTAGGGCGCGTCCATCATTCAATGGGACAGGTTTACTTTGAAACTACAGCCGCACAAGTCCTTAAAAACCTCAATATTAACAAATCTGCTGTTTCAAATGGTCTCTCCCCTTACACGCTGGCGCAATCACTGGTAACTTTTTAAGGTCATGAATATGCTGTTTAACAGATACATAGATCATGAAATATCTTGAATCCCGGAAGTTCTTTAACGACCGGCTTTCGTAGTACATAATAAGGGTCCACTTGTAAACTTATAGCAATCATAGGCAAACAATTGCCAGCATAAAATAAGAAATTCATGCATTACTTGTAAATAATGAATCACAAACGTTTGAGGAAAGTTGTACCTATTCAGATGAAGCAGAGTATAGATCCACCGAAAAGTTGCATCAATCTCTTCATAACAGTATTGAAACAAAGATTGTTGTACTAGACAAACAGTATATCAGAAGAATTTGCCGGTAAATACATTGCTAACCTCTTCCACCTTATTCAAGGTATTCAGAATCAATTCTAGTGTTAATGAATGTCTATTCTATGAACCACGCTTTCAATGAATTCAAATCAAACCAAAGCAGAACTAATGGACAGAACCGAAGTGGAAGTCAAGCAACTATAAGCTGCCGCAAGAGCCGTCTACCTTTGCAGCAATTTTGGTGAAAGATTTGAATCTAATTGAACCGCACAAAATGCGAAAACCTGTTCCATCTTTTCAACGTCATTGCTTCTGTGGCGTTTAAGAGCAAATATCTTTTGGAGAACGGCTGTGGCTACAGAACCATTATCAACGACTTCTTGCTGAGACGAGTTTGCAAGAAGACAGTACAATGCCTACACAGCAGAAATTCTGTGCAAAGTCTTGCTTCCTTTTCCAAGTTTTTCATCCTTTGTACAACACTTTTTCGTGACCATAATATTGGTGCTTCATCTTGATGTAAAATGGGGCACTACATCTCTATGACTACATGTTGGTTTTTCAGAGCCCCAAATAAGTATGACAGCTTTGTTTGAGAAGAAGAATAGTTCAGCTTAAATTTTTTTAGTCAGTGGGACCTTGTAGACAAGCAGAAGTCATCGGGATTTGTTGCAAACTCTGCGCACCACCAACAATATTCTTGGCTGAGCGCACACTAGGAACGTGAGGATAAAATGTGCTAATGAGTACATATTCGGTTTTTGCATTGTTCGGTCCGAAATTTCGCAACACAAATTCGCACTATTTTGGGAACAAAAAACTCAATTCTATTAAATGTATTCAGGGTTGTTCTCCTGGATTCCCAAAAATTCGAAAATTCGAAAAATTCCCAATGATATTTCATTCGCGATAGGGCTAATGTCAGCGTTAAAATAATATGCATGGAATTTCAGACGAAAGGGGAATATGACCCACCCGTCACAAACAAAAAAAAAAACAAAAATTCCAAGGGACAAGGGGAAATAATTTGCAAATAGGCCATTAACCTCAAATTATTTTTGAAAAACGCTCACCATTGGCACCAAAAGCCAAAGTAGACTACCGACCATTCAACTACTCAAAACTGAGTTAAAATCCACCCTCAGTCCCTAATTTATTCCATTCAACCTCTCATATTCATATAAACAAGGATTTCGGGAAAACAAACAGCAGGAGAACAAAAATTCAATTAGATTACCTAACTTCACCATCCACAACAGGACGTCAAGCTCGAATTGGTTCAAGAGACAAGACAGACAGACATCCAGCAATGACTATACCAGTGATGGAAGTTTATCAACAAAATATGATAACTACACGCATACCGCGAATGCTTCATCATTCATACAGGACTTCCCGGAGACACGAGACTACAAATCACTTATGATATAGCTCCAACCACAAATCACAACCAGGGACATGAAGTAGCAAATCGAGGTTCGTTCTACTGGAAATGTAGAATCTGAATTTCGAGACCAAACGTCTGCCTACGTCTATATTGCGCCTATAAATCGCTTTTAATGTCCAAATTCACCTTGGATGAAGCACTAAACGTGATCATGTATTAACGTGCATTAAATCGCCTAGGGATGGAACGTTTCAGAGTAACTTTAACACACAACAAAAGGATGCCGAATTTCGTGCATCGTTTCTTCAGCTTTTCGTTTAATCCATCACTACAACCCTTTATCCTAGAAGAGCAATCTCAACTCATTAACAATTCGTTTTGTAACACTTGAAAACTTTGCACGACTTTGTGCAAATTCTTATGAAATGCTGAAGTAATTAAAAAACTTCCTTGCATCCTCTTTAAATCTGTGAAAATTTAAACTCCTATACACTAGTCAACTTGAGAGAGAAATTGCATTAAGGATGCTATACTAGGTAATAATCCTTCCTCTATATGATTATACATCTCGACCACGGGTACCATTAAATGGGACGGATAAGTCCCTTTGCTTCATCAAAGCTTCTACAACATTACCGACCCTAATAAGAGCCTCAGCACAATCCCTTACAGAAATGTAACCACAAATGTAATTGTTGGTACTTTCTCGTAAAAACAACAAAATAATCCTTAAAGATAATTCGCAATTCGTACTTAATCTCATATGTACATAAAGCACTCATAATAAACGCCACCGAAGGACCGAAGGAATTCTGACCTTTCATCTTTCTCTTTTTTTTGCACTTTAATCACCTTAAGCCCTTTTAAATACAAAACGCATGAAAAATTAACACGATGTCCTTCGGCTTAATTTATCATCTGACACAGGTGTATGTCATCTTTTTTTTTCAGTTTTTTTTTTTTTTTTGTGTTGTGTTGTGTTTAGGTAGTGCTAGTTATGTGTCTGTTTCGTTTGCTTTGGAGGATGCTTCTCATTTTTCATGGTAACACTTCTAACGACCTCTTTTCGTAAAACCGCATGTAGTAAGAGGTGAGGTTCGGATATAGCCATGTTCTTATTACACAAGTACTTCCTCTTGTACAGAAGCGAAAACTACTACAACTATACAACAAAAGGAGCATAATCTCCACCTAAACTATATAGGTACGTACAAATATAATGTTGGAAGCACTCAAAGTTGTATAGCCCCAGTCGTCCGACTATATAACAGGAACGATGAGATATTACAGAAATCCAGTTTTAAAATTGAAAAACTTTGCTGTATTTTTACGTTGATTTCAAAATTACTTCCTTAACAACTATAGTATGTAGAACTGCTGCTCGTATATTGCAAGTAGTAGTCAAAAATCACTTAAATGGTCTCTTAAACCGAAAAGTACTAGAGTGTAGGTATGCTGTATGCACATTAAATTTTCGAATACCCTCAACGCGGCGTTTACTATTGCATTAAGAACGCAATTAAACATAGCTGGCCATTGACGCCGCGACGTAGTTCCGGTCTTTTTTTCTTTCTCTCTCTCTCTCTTTGGTTTATAGGACAAATTTAAGACAAAAGGGGACTCGTTCAGGGGAATGAAAGGACTTGACATCTTAGCAATATCAAAAAGGCAATTTAAGTCTTATTAATTCATAAAATTAAACTCGATCTGTGTACAACTAATGAGAAAATACTTTGATAACAGAAATTTGAAGAGACGAATATTACTCAAAACTATATAATTGGATAGGCGTGTCGACATTCGACAAACGATGATCATTTGAATTTGCGAAACAAAATCTATAATCTAATTCAAATTCAATATTTCTATTCATCGTTATGGGGGAATTCCTCACAGTGCAATTTAACGTATCCCACAATCTCGCATTATAAATATATAATGCGGTTTCATGTGCTTTGTGGGACAGTAGTCTGAAGGAAAATTCGTACGTGTTTCTTAAAAACTAAAAAAAAGAGCTAAGATGGACTTTTAGAGTCTCTGTGAAGACTTCACGGCTACGTAGGAGAGAAAAAGTATTCAGTAAAATACATATAGACTAACATTGACCAAAATTCTGATCTAAATCAAATTTTTAATCCCTTCCGTCATGAGACAAAATTTTACATGACAAATTCAAAATTGAGTAGTGCGTCTCTAAGTGAAAACAGATCCAATTTAAGAGGGAGTTTGGAACTGAAAATACCGAAACAAAAAAGAAAGACCACTGAGCTTAAAATGTTTCCCAAATAAAAAGCTCAATACTATTCAATGTAGTCAGAAGGCTTCTTCATTAATTCTGTGTTTGTTCTTAGATGATTAATGATGCCTGTGTTTTTTTTAGAACTATTATTAAAACTGTTAATAGAAAGCCTAAAGAAGCCTTAGAAAGTTTAAAATATATTACAATGGCAGTATACGTAGTGGTTAAAAAGAACAGTTCTGGAGAAAAGTTAGGAAAGACTGCCTGTCTTCCCGAAATCATTCACGGTAGCGTGGAGGTGTTGCAAGAGCGCTACGCAGGACATAATTAAAAAAAAGAAATAATCAGATACTGTTCAACAATTTATTATGGAAACGATCCACAACCAAATAGGCACAGTAACGATGGCAGAATTTTAGAACAAAGTTCAAAAAAACCTAACTTTCTCATCAAAGCGGTTTCACTAAATATATCAAGAGTGTCCATGCTGTGTTGGGTGCAAAAGATATAAATGCAAATGAGTGTAAGCACAACACGTACAAGACATCTGCCAAAGAATTCTAGCCATATCTACACCATTCTGGCTCTCATTACGATAGACGACATGAAATAAATGGAATTACATAAAGCAAACTGCAGAGGACATTGTTCTTTGCCATTGTCTTTAAAATTACGTGAATTAAAATTTTGTAGACCTCTCAATCGGAAATTTGAGTGGATAAGCTACAAGCTTAAAAATATTGGTAGCACTAACTATGAAGTCAAATGAGACTCTATTAAGCCAGCTCACGATGGGACTCTGTGTCATGTTTTGCATAGCAGAAGGTTGCCCGAGGAAATCAAAGTTCAAAAATGAGTTCAGAAAGGTTGTGAAATATATGTATGTATAATGATGGTTTGTCATCAAAAGAAAGTACTGTAACTGTGGAAAAGGCTGAGGACAACAGAAACACATGAGCTCTACGAACTAGCTTTCAATAGAACTAACTCCCAGGGACCGAAATGAGCTGTGTCCTATCAATTTTGACAGTCTTAAAAGATGCTTAATATGAATCAAGTCACAAAATTTCGTGGAATGGAATGAAACCTTCCAACGGCAGGTAGTTTTTTTGGGCTTCTACGATTCACAAAGGAATAGAAGGATTGAATTAAGATACAAACTAATTCTCCTTATAAGCCTAGGTATATTCAGTCAGATTATGTACTGTATAATGTATTGAAGGAGGAGAACACCATGCTCGGAATTATTACAAAATATATGACTAAACTGCTGACTAGTAAATAAAATTTTCAAAATGGTCTCAAGCCAGAAACGTGAGCTCAAAAGACTCTTTACAAGCCTACGTGACTTCCGTGACGTGGCATCTGACCAGTTAAGTCGTGAATAAAGTAATAAATCATGTTGTTTGTCAGAAGTCTTCAAGAGGGGGAGCCATAAAAAGTACCCTTTTTCAGGATTGAACCTTAACTAATCAACTTATAGCTCAAAGTTCTAGAGCCAGCTAAATTTAGTTTTTCTTAATTCACACTTAATTTTATGCACTAAAATAGCATAAAATCAAATTTTCAATTGGAATACATTTACACCCGACTGTTGGGCAATCATATCAGTCCAACAGCACACATATCTTATTCACCCAACCAGAAAGGCATGCGCGCAAAATCTTCCACCCTCCTAACGTCGCATTGCAATAATCATCATAGACTAAACCCCCTGCCAGCCATAAGGTATACCCTATACTCTATACACAATAACAACATCAACCAAACCGAACGAACAACACACAGAAAACAACCCTTAGAATTTATAGCTTTCACTGGCACTACGTACAGCAGAGTACGACAAGCCGAAAGTCGAAGCCACCCCCGGCACAAAACATCAACATCAACCATCCCACCCAGTGCCAGTGCCACTGCGAGTACCAACAACACCAAGGAAGCGATGTTTTCCCTCCCGAATTACACTTTCACCACCGCCGTGTCGTCGTCGTCTGTCTGTCGCTTCACAGTAAGCGCCTTGTTCGGTCCTCAGCAGTACTTTGCTAGCATTCGGCGATGCCAGTTTAGAAAATCGTGTGTTCTGTGTATGTTTCTAGATTTCGCATCCGGATAGTTCGCATTCGCAATTCGTACGAAAGAACCATACACTCGCACGGGGGAGGCATAAATTAATTAAAGTCCGCGCGTTGTGTGATTAAGAAAGGATACAACACCAAACCCCAGTGGGGGGGTGTGTGTGTTTGTGCATGTAAATGTCCTTGGATGCTACAACAGTGAGAGAATTGATATTCGAAATTTTGAATAATTCAACCGCGAGGGATTACAGCAGCCGTAGGCCTTCCCGAATTTGAATTTCATCCCACGCCGTTCAGTTTATGAATATTTTTTCTGTTTCGTTGGACAGAGATATCCTTTCTTTGTGTTGTTGTGTTGTAATGCCAAAAGTGTCCATGTAAACACCGCATGTGCAGAGAAAAGTCGCCACGGTTTCTACCGTCGTCGTTGTCGCCGCCGCCGCCGCCGGTTGGGCTTCTCCCCATAAATATTTACAAAATTAATATCTAAACGACTTGTGGAGGTTTCATTACATACATCGGCAACGTCATATTGAATTACACTTAATTTTTAGGACACGACAACGAACTCTTCTGTAAAAAGTGAAAATTCTTTCGAAAGTAAATTCAGTGACATACACCTTACAAGTGCTAGACCTTAAAAAAAAAAAAAAAACAAAAACAAAAAGACCTTTCCGCCCGTCGTTCGTCGCCACCTACCCTTGTGTGTGCACTACGTACCGAACGACGCGGTATAGTACTTTGTGCATATTCGACTGAATAATCATTGCAAAAAGGAGTTTTTTTCAACTAGAACGGCTTCGTATCAGATTGCAAAAAGAAGATAGTCGGATACTCACTCGCGTTTACGGTGGTATCCAACAGAACAAGTGAATTAGTGCGCTCAGGTGTGATTACGGCATTAAATCCGCTTGTACACTGGGTCTCGGTGTTTTATTTCAGTTGTATCTTAAAGCTGTTTACCTTTTTAAACGGTTGAAGTGTAAGTCGTGGTCTTGACGAGATTTTTCAGTTTCGTGCAAAACAAAGCAGAAAAACAGCGGTAATTGAAAGTTTTTCTTTTTATCCGTTTTTCATTTGTGGAGAGGGTAACATTGTGAAGAAGGATTTCTCTTTGGAAAAGTTTACTTAAGTGGGATCTTCTTGAAAACATCGTGACTAAATGGATACCAAAAGGAGGCGATTTGTGTAAGTAATGATGGTTTATATATTTTTTTTTTTGTAATTTTAGTTAATTTAATTTATAAGTACAGTGATGCGATGAATTGTTTGTAGATGAAATATGTAAACTAAGGGTGGGTTTTTTAGTGAGTATTAAAGCATTAAAACCCGACCCGACTGTACAAATAAACGAGATAAAAATACGAAAATTCAAACGAAAAGGAAATAAAATTAAAAAAATACGTAAGCCATTGTCAATGTGTTGTAAGGGTCTGTTATATGTTTTAGGTAAAGTAAGGTCTAACTCTTATAGCACAAGACTCAGAGACTCAGCTTTATCCATAAATTGAACGATTGGTAACTCTCTTAAGGGAAAAGAGAGTCTTGGAGTGGATGGACTTCCTTTGCTTGATTCGCAATTCATGGTGGTCAAACTCTACCAAGTGCCACATCACCAAGCTTAGACCAGGCCTAGGCTAGATCACAAAGGCCCACAGCCTAACCTAACCAAGTAAACGGAATAGCTCAATAGAGTTATTGTAGAACATTGATTATAGGAAAGCACGCAATTAGACTAGCCCTCTTCTTAGACAACTTCAGAGGAAGGACAGGAAATTTCCCTTCTATGTAAATGCCAAGACAACCTCAGAGAGGACTTTTTCGACAACCTCCCAAGACTTGTTTAGAAAAAAAAAACACCCAGACCTAGAGACCCCATCGCGATCCCTAGTGAAACCTATATATATATATATATAAAACTAAACCACCTTTCAAACAAATAATTGCCCGTACAGAATTTGAGCTATGAATGACCCAACCTCAAAATTATTAAGGACACAACTACTCTAGTACATTCTTTTAATTCTGGTTATAGACTCGCCATTATACTCTGATAGATGTATGTCATTGCAACATGTGCATGTTTCTGTGTCTAAGAGTCTTAGTCATCTAGCGTGCTTCCTCAGAAGACAGTGTTAAGGAAATACTCCTTTCACCATCCTAATTTGAGATCCAACTTATTTAGTAATATCCCCAGATTTCCTATGGTCTAGCTCAGGCCATAAAGCCTTGTACTGTCTCCGTCAAGAATGTCTCTTTTAATGTCACTAATGATATTCCCACGTGTAATATCTTTGCTTATTTGTCGACACATTAATTTCCCTCTCTCCTTCCCTGCTTCTATTTGAATAATGCCTCGAGCATTGTGCGGCTAACACAGATTTGGTAAGAGATGACTCTCGCGCTTTGAGCGCAGCTTGGCTATCACTGAAGATGGGGATATCCTTGTTGAATATTTATACCATCTCACGTCTTTCTGTAGCTATGAGGACAAAACCTCGGCCTGGAAAACGCCGCATAAATAAGGAAGTCTCAGAGCCATCTCTAGAGACAAAAAAGAAATTTTGCCTGATATCGGAAACACAATCTTAAATTACTTGACGTATTTATAGAACACGTACAGAAGAGATCTACAGTTTTGTGGCGTATCCAAATGGCAGAGGGTCTTCGAAGTTTATCAGGCTCTCTCAAGAGGTGAAGCCGTGACAGAAGCTTTAATGATATTTTCCTTGATTCGAACCATCCGCAGGAGCCCAAGGCACTATCCACTGAGCCACGGCACCCATACGACTTATACTTCAAAGTCTACATTGCTATAGCAAATGCTCACAGTGCTCAATTTGTTTATATTATGTAAATGAACTAACTTAACATTAACTCAAGCCTTTAGATTAAGAAAAATGAGCACAACAGGGGCTTCAGACAAAATCGATTATCAGTATTTTGCTCTGCACATTGAATGTTCAAATATGTAGACAAAATGGGGTGCTCTTTCATTTGGAAAAACTGACAGTTGACAAGGCAGGCAACCAGTCACGCGAAGCTTAGTGTTTTTCTATTGTCCCATTGGACACATTAAAGTGAGCCTGATGGGGGGATAGTACTTCAACTGATAAGAGAATTATTATTTACTTATTATTTAACACATCCCCTTTATCAGGTAGCGGATGATTATTATTAAGAAAAATTACTGCCGAGTCTTTTATGTGTTTCTTTTCGCATTCAAAGTTCAAATTAGGTCATGGGGTCCTACTTCTCATTAACTAATCTAAAAAAAGTAAAGTTTTAGCGAACTAAATAAGAAAACTTTCAATGGAATATTTGCTAAAGCAGAACTTTGGATTTAGGTCTGTTCGCATACTTTTTGCACTAAAGTTCCTAAATTATGAAATTTCAAAGAGTGAGTGTAAAATTCTCTCAAAAAGAACCAAAACTAAGAAAAAGTTAACGAACGATATTGAAAAAAAAAAAATGTAAAAATACACTGAGTTGACAGATTTGACAGTTTTCAAAAAATCGCCCAAAGAAATGTCATGCACGGGGAAATTTTTTACTCTTTCGTAAGCGCCCTCTTCTGTAAAAATCTACGAAGATTTTCCGTAACAGCTTTTTGTAAAAATTCGTAAGATTTCGTGAAAATTCGCTGTTTTGGGAGGGTAAGCGAATAGACTTATTGTGAACGAGTCAAACTGTAGCGTGAACTAAAAACAAAACACAGGCTTCCAATAGCTTTAAGCATGAGCCACAAGAACTTACTATAATAAACGACTATCAACAATTGAAGGAACCACAAATGACTTCCAAGAACAGAAAACTTGCAAGGATTTTACCGATAGAGAGTCAATCAATGTTTTGACCTGCACTTCTCAGTACTAAATCGTTTCTAAGATGTTTAAAGAAAAAGATTTGATTTCGGATAGAGACAACAGAACCTTCAGTGATTTGACTCCTAGAAAATTAAAAACCTTTCACCATATTTATTGGAGTCGTTAAGGCCATACCTTTCTTCCTTTCGTTAGACATTAACACCCACAATCACACAAACGAAAAACTGTGAGGACCAGCAAGGTTATGTTCATGATCAGATGAAAGTTCCGACAAGCATAAAACTGGACTTTTATTGCTCTAGTCAAAATCTGTGGGCCGGCAATAAATTAACACAGTGGGGCTTCCAGGACATTAACCTTTCGCTTCAATGACGTGCACCCACTTCTCGATGGAGGTAATGACAATAATAATTTTGCCCTTGAAAGCGGAAAAGATTATTTTGTGAGCGAAGAAGATTTGTAGTAAGGACTATCATTTCAACTTTGAATTAAAATTCATGGAACGCCTTCCTTGTTTTTTTTTTTTCATAGAATTACCACTCCTGTTAATATGGTACCACGTGCACCTCGTTTATTTGTGTCACTTTGACTCCTTTTTGTCTAACAAAGCATTTCTTTTGTTAATCACTGTTCCATATGTGTTGTGTGCTGTGTACTGTACTCGAATCACCCCCTTTGCGTGGTATACGCGCCTAAAGGATACACCTTATTGAAGAATCCTCTTTAAACAGCACTCTAAGCTGGGTTGCTTATCAGATTGATGTGTTTTTCTCAAATTAAACACGTACATTTTAATTTTGAAAATTATCGCCATTCACGGCATAAATTGTATCCTGTAAGGACTGTAAGGAGTCGAGGTACAACACACAACACACACACACGATACACTCGAACGCGCGCCCACCACGTCGCGGTTATTGGCGGTGGTGGGTGATGGGTGATGTCGGCGGTGTTGGTTGTAGTTCTTCTCTCTGATGTAATCGAGGAAGGAAACAAGAGCTCGGAATTGCCGAGTGTATTGATGATGGTAAAGAACGAAGAGGCACCAGGACGAATACAACATACACCGCCACCCCCAATGAGCTCGCGCGCGTTTTTAAATGCTTATTTACAATGTAAGCCATTGGGTTGAGAAATTGCGTTTTATTATGTGTTTGAGGATAAGGAATACCAACTCCTTGCACGACGACGACGACGACGCTGAATAGTAGTATGACTCTTCGACGATAAGGACGACGGCTCCAGGACTCACTTCGACCAGACCAACCAACCAAGCGGGGAGATGGAATGGTGAGCATGGAAAATGCAAATTAAATACGAGCAAACGAGTGTTATATGTATTTGTGTGTATCCTTTACGATGGCATAAACCTGTCGTCTCGTGCTGAGCAATGAAAATTACTATGAAACACTTTAAGAAATAAATCATGGATTTTGGAGAGCTGGGAAATTTTTAATCAAAGATCCACAGATGGCTTCGGGGTGAATTTTTGCATAACACCTTGCAAGGAAGCGCTCCTTATAATTTTTATTTTTATTTTTTTTTTTTTATTTGAAGGGGATGGCAACTTGAAGGTTGTTAGTTTTTTTCCAATTTTTTTTTTTAGTTGAATGAAAAAGTTTGTTTCGGATTTTCCTTTTCTGCATTAATAACTTCTCATCTCTACATATAAACAGTTTACAGTTTGGTAGGACGACGACGACGTGTGTACTAAGAAAACACAGAGAGAGAGAGAGGGGGAGAGATGTGAAAAAGATTATAGAACGAGATATTGACATCTTAGCGGGTGGTATGCAATTAATTTTTTTTCTTTTTTTTTAAGGATAACCTCTCTATAAGGCGGATGACGAAGTGAAAAATTGAGAAATGTTGAAAGGGGGGGGAGAGACGAACTTGTGTTTGACATTTACCTTTAGTTGAAATGTTGACATAAATATAACTAAGAGCTTCGCAAGGATCCTGTAGTGGATTAATTTAGAGATTCGTTGACGAACAAAGTTGTTTAAACTTTGACATGGAGCCTTGGTATGGGTGTATGTTCATTTACCTGTTTGGTGATAAAGAATTGTGGTTGATCTGTGCTTGTGTTTGTGCTTGTGTATGTTTAGTTTGATACAATCAAGGAAATGGGAGTGTGCACAAGAAAATTGCCATTTCCGGATCTAATCGGGATACTAAAAGGATTGCCTAATGAGGTCAAACGAGAGGGTGATAAAGTGATTTATCTTTCCAAAAGTTGTGTGTGGACTTGCTTGCAATATGTTCATGCACTGTGGCAATGCATGGGGAGATTTATGGAAAGGATTCTTTTATCCTTTAATCCACTTTAAGTCGACTGTAGAAAGAGTTGGAAAAACGGAATAAATTGCAGCAATTTTATGGTATGCGACGACGATGACTCTGCCCATGGCGGCATCCCTGTTAAGTAGAGGGAATTTTTAGTTTTATCCTTGCTATATCTATAGACAAGTGAAATAAATGTTATAAATCTCCGAATTGCTCGAAACGTTGCAGATATGTTTCTTTCTTGGAATAGAAGCTACGTTTGCTGGGTTCATGCTGTTTCGCGTGCAAGAGATATTTTAATCTTTTGCATGTTTTGTGCATAATGGTTTGGGGCTTAATTACTACAAGAAGTTGTAAAGTCCAAATATGTATATGTATTCAAATGAACTGAGTAATTTACTTTGATGTATGAGTGTACGGTAGCTAAAGGGACAAATTATGTCAGCATATGCGTGCGTGAAGTGGGCGTAAGTGCAGATTTGAGAAAGTAACGTTCTATTTTGCTTCTGGGAGTTGAATGATAGAGAACAACATTTTTGAAGGAAGTTTTACATGTTTTTACACGTTAAAATAAACTAGCACGTACTCAGGATACAGTAGTATATAGTGCTGACATTCACAAGCAGGGAGAGCAGATGTCCACGAAGTGTTGACAATGTGTATGGGCTTTAGTTTTAACAAACAATGTCATAGAAAAGATCCCGAATACGTTAAGGCACAACTCGTGAAATAATGAAACTAAACACCTTTATTTTGCCAAAATAGGGTTCTCCAAATATATGCGCTGTCTGACCTGAACTAGAGCCAGACATTAGCAAAGGAAGTATAGAATTATTTCTTTGTCATTTGCAATATTGCAAATGCAACAATGTGCTTTAAATGCAATGCTTAGTCTAGCCACATGAACCCTGAAATGATGAGTGAATAGTGCTAATGGCCAGAACTCATGCAATATCTGAACTATTTCTGTTTATAAGATCCTGTACTCTATTCTATTTGAGCCACATCTTCCAAAATATGACACAATTTCACACCCCTTGCCATCTTCTAACAGCATTTAATAAATATTGCACCAAGCTTCTACCCTTAAGGGGTTTCTGTCTATCAAAGGTATAACAAACACTGCGTTGCTAATCCTGAACCCATGACTCAGTGGGGCGAGTTTATCTCTTTGCACTGTCCCACTAGATTCGATGATGTAGTGGCAGATGCCAAAGCCTCGATAGCGACGTGGTTGTCAATGAGGACGACTATGGCTTTTGCGGTGTAGTGGGCGGCAGAACATTCGCCACTTTGCACGAATCAGGAAGCCGATGTGCATGTGACAAAAAGATAAAGAAAAAGGGTTATGAGTGAATTAATTTCAAAGATTAGCATGGAAATCGAGCGGAGAGTTACTCTCGACAGTGGCTGTTTTCTTGGGCATAGACTCTAATTATCCCAGTCCTGTTATAGACAAGAACCCTACTGAAGAAGAAAAGTACCTATGAGTCTTTTTATATTTTTTTAAAAGACGTGAGCTTAGAGGTGCTTTTTCGACTCTCGGACCTGCCCAGTGTATTCTAGGCGGAGGTTCTAGGTATGGTCAAAGCTTCGGAATTGCTTGAGTTGGAAAGAATATCCGACAAGGATTTTGCCATCGCGTTTCAGGCGCTAGAATTTACAGGGTACTTGGACACTTTGATGTAGAACATTGAAAGCGAGGAATGCTCTAACACACTGGCCAAAGAAAAGAAAGCTAACAGGGCTGTGAGGGTAGTATTGGCAAGGGCAAAGTGAAAAACAACCAAGAAGAAGATCACAGATTACAACAGTGATAGAGGTATCTTCTAACGAAGCACAACAGCAAACCAAGACTATCAGACGCAGATACATATGTCTGAATTAATTTCTCCTTTGTTACATTTTCTTTTCTTTTTTTCAACTCTAAACATACATATTTACAAGTGTTTTTGAGTTTGCCTTTTATACTCGAATATCAAACATTCTCTTTGAAATGACAACACTTCTCCGACTAATCGAAAATTCCCTACCCTACTTATTTATCTAAGCATAATCTCCAGATGGTTAGAACTCGAAAACAAAGAATTTCCAAATAAGATACGAGGGTTTCTACAATTAATTATCCAAAAGTCAAACCCTTCTAGCAAAATCCACTTAAGCTAGCGACATAAAGCATAACCCACACTCGTATATACAGTATTTTATTTTCCCTTTTACCTTTTGGGACAAACAAGGATAACCGCAAGAATGCCAAAGGGACAGTTTCAATATCACCAAAACACAAGAAGAAGAACTTTTCTCTCTCTCTGTAGCGAATATATTTCACAGAAAAAAATAAATAAAATAATATTTAATTTGGAATGTGTAAGGTCAGGTTGTATGAGTTATGATATCTCAATTCAAATCACGTAGTTTCCAAAGAGAAGCCACGTGGATTATTGCGGTGACACAAGGGAATTAATCGTTCATCATGTCCTGTCTAGTAGGATATAGCGGTATAATATTGACAAACGAAAATGTAAAAAAAACGTACAACATTCATGTCCCACATGAATATTTGCAATATTTTTTGTATTTACTTTGACAGACAGAGATTACTTAACTAATATGCTGAGCCGTTGGATTCGAAATTATGTGCGTTCGATTTGTGTTGGATGCGTACGTATGTAGTTCTATCCCCGGGGGTGTGCTTAGAGCTGTCAAATTTGAATTTTTATCGAAAATGTAACGATATTGTTATCCCCATGCGAAAACTGGTAGAATAGCGTTTGCGAAATTTATTGAAATATGAAATGAAGTTTGAAGGGAAGCCCAGGTCATGATAAGTAGGCTAATGATGGATAAGTACTTGTATTTGTAATGGATCGTTGGTTAAATATTTTTTTAAAGGTGAAAAACAAGAAGATGATTGATTTTAATGTGATTATTCCATATCAGCTTTGAATTATGTTATTACTGTCATATGCAACAGTTTACACTTTCCTCTGTGAGTAGGTACTCCTGAAAAAATAGTCCGTCATTCCCATATAAACATAAACATTGATGCAAAACTGGTAAACATTTGAAGAAGCTTTGTGCAGCGATAAAATTAGCAAGCCATTGGTCAGATTTTGGGACATGACAATCGCATGATATACTTTTAATTTATGCAAAAAAAAAACGCAATATCCTTTGATTCAATTCGCAAATAAATGAGAACAAAATTATGGTTAAATAAAGTTCCGGTTAATTCAAGTATGTATCATTCTATTATAAATTTCAAACAAAATAAAAAACTATTTTGAATTACGTATAATTTTCGACTCGATGTGCATAAATTAAGAACTACAGAATTTTCAAAATTTTAGTTGGAGATATAATTTGAAATTTCCTAAAGTTGTTGATTGAATTCAATGTTTAATGAATTTTATTCATTTTGAATGTATTTTAGAGACTAGAGCGAATGCTTGGCACTAGACTTGCACTAGATTTGAAGAGACTTTCTCGCTGCACTCCTAAAATTTTCTAGAATATAAGGCGAAACGAAATTACTTTCCCATTCGCAAATAAGAAATAATATTTAACCAGCATATATTTTAGTTAATCATGGGGAAGGCACAAAATCGACATAAACTGTGGCTGTATCATGTCATCTATGAGAGAGTAATAATACCAACGAACTAGCTGCTTATAGTAAAGAACTAGAACAAAAACGCGAAAAAAAATGCTGTGAACTGCAAATGAATGCAAAAATTTCAAACAGTTCTCCCTAGCTAATTTAGACACGAACCATGAATAGTAACTATTGAAACATAATACCGCTAATGCCACCTGTTCCCTCCCTCCTCTAATTAAACCAACGTTCGTGCCCTGTATATCACTAATAAGGGACTCATATTTCCTTATATAATCAAATTAAAAACATAATTCAAAGAGAGTTAAAATTTAGTTTCAATGTTACCTGAATATTGTTTTTAAAAAGACAGATTTTCAAAAGTATTTTGGAGACATTGTAGATGAGAGTAGTCTTGATTTTAATTGAAATGCACTTACCTGGAAAGAAAAAGAAATATATAAATACATTAATTTACAGAAAAATAAATTGAGGTTTGTAGATTGAGATTGTAGCTTGAGAGATGTAGCTAGAGACAAAATCGTAAAATTAGGAATATTGACGTACAGAGGGCTTTCAGCCTTCAAATACAGGTAAGAGCCGATATACTGCACTGCTCTCAGTTTTAAATCGGCCGTAAACTATAGCGAAAAGTTGAGATTATTTCAAAAGTATACAGAAATATACATTAAGAAAAGTCTCTTGGGTTGACAGCACTCCGAAAATAAAGGTATAGCAAAGAGTCCCACTGTATAAGATTGTCAGACTTACTACGTTTATATGCAGATCGAGTTGGGGTAGACATGAGATTTAAATCCGAGTATTTATGCACACCAATTACAATCCAATTCATACTAAAAAGCTATAATCGTACTGAAATTAGTTACAGATACTATCACGACATTTTCACTTGAAACGGACTACATTTTTGCAATATAATCGACTTGCTTGAACGCCTCCTCCCTATCTTGTATGAAATTGTACAGTGCATTTGAACGGATTATTTGAATGAAACGTTCGGTGTTCGACTCCTAACCATATCCATTCAATACTTTTAGTAATGAAATTTAAAATTATTATTACTTGAAAAGTACCTAATGAGTGTAATTTAACACAAAAGCGAAAAAAAAATACTGTGAACTATAAACGAATGCTTAAAGCACATACAATTCGCAACAATAATTTAGACACCAGCCACGACGAATTAAATTGAAAGCTACATACAACCTGAGTTTCAATATGAGTATTTTTTTCTATCCCTTTCTATTTCTTCACACAGCAAACCAGTATACAAAATGATGACAACAGAAAATAGAAGAAGCAATGAGAATTTTCCTTATTGGGGGGGTCTGGACATAGCAACATAAGAGAGAATGAGTAACAGATGAGACAGTAGAAAAAGGATTTTGGTGTTATCAAAGAACATCAAAAAAAGGAAATAATCATCACCTTCTAGGCAGCCAGAAGCTCCTGTGTTCATTTGTCATAGATCAGAACGGAACAAAGAATAGACCAAAACTACACTAGCAATAAACATAGAATGAACAAGTGGTAGAATAACATGGAAGGAACAATTGCCGAGAGACCTAACATTAATTACATTTATCAAATGAGGTAGCTGCAGCTGTTAGATGCAAGCTATACTCGGGCCTCAGAAGGATTGGTTGTACTTAAGGTAGGCTGGCTAGCAACATTTAGCAATAACAGATATATTATCTGTTGTTCCACAAGAAGTTTGAAGAACTCAAGTGGCAGTACATCTCCTTTCCAAATTGCGACACATGATGGAAATATTTGGATCAGCTTTTGTGGCATCCAGAGTTTAGCAATCCCCTTGTATGGCTTAAGACCTAAATGCAAAGGTATTAACTTCCTAATTAATTTAACTAGTCTTTTCTATGATTTGCCACTGCGTGAATAATTGCAACGCTCCCTGTTCTCTGCATTCTACCACTTACGGGCTTGCCAGATTAAACCATGAAAGTATCGTATATTCCAAGGCATGCTTCCGCCTCGTTAATGCTTGCAAGGCTTGATTGTTAGATTGAGATGACACATCACAGGTTTAAGAACAAGCAAGCCAAAGTGTCGGTAACCATTCAACCAACTTTTAAAATAAGATATCTAAATGAAGACCTACTTGTTGTCGTGTTCTAAAAGTGAACATCTGAAAACCAAATGAATCAAAGCAACCCTTAGCAGCCATCCCATTTGAATAAAATAAGCCAAAGACCAAAGAAGACTCCTTCCAACCATAAAACTGGAAAAAAGAGTAACGAACTACTTTCTATGCAAAGGTACTTCAAATTTCCTTCTATGACTTCCGTCTAAAGTGTTCTCAGACAAACCCCTTGTGCATCTTGCATGCAACTCCTTCTCTTTAATTTAATTTACATAGTATCCAAGTATTACACTAATAGACACTTTTCCAGTCAAAATAATTTCCTCAAATAAAAGCCAAAAGCCAAAGTCAACAACTTTTTTAAAACAAAAAGAGAAAGAGAAAAACTTCAATTGATTCAGAGATTAAACCCATTTGAAATGCAAACAAAGTCTACTGCTGCTGCCAGCAAAAGATGGTGTTCGCAAGGACTAAACTGACTCATAGTGTGTCTGTGATTTTAGTGTTCGTTCTTTTTTTTTCTTCTCCAACAGCACAGTTATATAGAGAAGAGAGTAATTTGCTTCCTTGGGCAACTCCTTTATGCAATCAGAAACTGAAAATGAATTCAAAGGACACATAGTTGCCCCTTGCCACTGTCCCTGCCATTGATAGTTTGAAAACGCAAAATATTTCAGTATTCCATTCCACTTGAATTGGTTCGTTGAAATATGCAAAACATCTCAATATCGTTATCCATTTTGATTGTACTACATTCGATTATCCTTTGTGAGTGGAGGCGGCAGCAGCAGCACCAACGCCAACAGATGTATATACGTACTCGTAAGAAGACAAATTTCCATATTTATGAAATGGCTTTCAAAGTTCTCTCCTCTCTATAGGTTGTCGATATATTTTTCTTTTTAAAATTTCCATACAAAATATCTAACATACTTTAGTGGCAACCCGTTTTGATGTTTTCTCAAGGAGAAGAATCATAAGTCACATCTAATGCGAGTGTGTTCTCGTCTCGAAACACTTGTGACATTTCTTCTTCTTCTGCTTGTGGGTGAATTGTTATGGAAATTTTCTTTCCAGATGTTTGCACAATTCGTTATTTTCAAAACAACGACGATGATGGAGGGTGGAGTGGTGTAGAAGGTGTAAGGACACGCCGCCCATAACACGTTTGATGGATTTACCAACATGGAGTGTTTAATAAATATTTATCCTGTTTATTGTCATGTCTTTTGATGTAGATGGACGAATTAAAGATGTAGCTCTCTCTTCATTCAATAATATTGTTCTTGTCCTGAGAGAGAAGATATACTGCATTGATGTGGAAATCCTTCAAGTTAATCTCTTTTCATGCAAAGGATAAATCGGTGAATGCGTTGAATTTTCTGGATCAAACATCGTTATCCTGGTTTAAGATATCAAATAAAATGGAAAATCTATTCAATTATAGTGCTTCCTGTCACACATGCACAATGGTACGGGACACAATGATGCATATCACGTCCTTGTAGGATTTCACTTTAACAACTTGTTAACCATATAAAGCACGTGACGTTTAGACTTGTTTTTCTCTTTCTCTGTGTCTCTGTATGTTTTGTGTAGGATGTTTGTTCTTCTGTGTTTTGAACAATTGTCAGGACGTTAACTTTTGTAGGAAATTCAAAAGGTGTTTGAGCAGTAAGTTCCTTTCTAAATAGAGTTGACTTTGCACAGGCAGTTCGTAGATGTACATGCTTGAGATAAAAGACAGAAAATACATCCTTGACTCCATTGGGAGATTATGTACATTCCTGTTCTCAAAATTCTCGGTCGATTGTGCATGGACTAAGTAAGGATGGCCATCAAAGAGGTAATTAGGTTAGCTCTTGTATATTTTCCATAGAATTATTATGAAGCTATGGCAAGGGATGCAAATATTTTTGCTTTCACTATCCGAAAAGTAATTTAAAGTCTTTGATGTGAACAACGTGTTCATTCCATTAGAAGGTGACTATATATATGTTTATTTCTAAAACTATACACGTACATAATATATAAAAAGGTAACGCACAGATTTTATGGTAAATAGCAAGTTTAAGGTCCATTCACAGCTCAGTGACCTGCTAATATTAAAAAGCGATTACGGTAGCTGAACTGTGAATGAGACATAAGGAACATCTTGCCTTGGTTATCTGCCGATGGAGAAATGGAAAGTTTTGAAAGAGGAATCTCTATTAGGGCATAAAATATCGGCGAGTTTTCAAAAACAGCGCCAATAAAACGCGCAAGAGGACAGCTTCATTGAAAAGGAACGATATTTTTTGAGGTGAGTCCATCCAAAGTAAGAGAGAAAAAGAAATTCGATTAGATCATTGCAGAACTATAGAATGCCTTCAGGGCTTGCAACCTTTCAACCAGTGTTCTGAAATCAGGTACTAAAGAAGCTTTAAGTTCATAAATGAACTAATCTAGACGCTAGACGAGTCTAGGCAAGTCATTCGGAATCGATTTATGAAAGAACTTTAATGATAGACTTATCGTTTACAAGATCCTTGCATTCTTGACGGATATTCCCTTTGAGAGGTTTAAGAGTCCAAGACTTGTTGACATAGACTCGTAACTTCAAAAAAAGGCCACAAAAGAAGTCTGAAATGGTTAAATCGAACGAGTGCGAATCGCTAAAATGAGAGATTAGACCAGTCGAAAATCCAACGATCAGAACTTCGGGTATGGTTCTGCAGGATGCACCATTGCCCCATTCTGTTGAAACCCAGTCCCAGTTCATCCAATTGAGGCTCTGTAGCGCTCCCCGGTCACAGTAGTTTTTTGGTCCGCACCGAACATCATAAAGCCTGATTAATGCCTAAGTGCGTGGCACGCTGATACTCCGGGGTCGTCTGCTACACAGAAAGGCTGCTCCGATGCCAGCCAGATCTGGCAGCATCTCGTGTTGTCTCCTACTGCTTTAGGCGAGCGGCTAACCGTCGTAGTGTTTGCCCAGTTGGTGTCGGACGACCGGGAAATCTGCGCCAACAACACTGATGAATTATCCTGCACAAATATTGTAACAATAAATTTGCACCACGAAATTTCTTGACCTAAAGTCGCAGCATGGCGACATTTTTTACTCTCTCGTGAGCTATCTCTTCTGTAAAAATAAAAAACTACGAAACTTTGACGTGCAGGAAGAAACATTCACAATTTTTTGTAAAATTTTCGTAGTTTTGGCTAGTGAGGGAACAGACCTAATTATTTCGCGTTCTGTAGGAGTAAGGCGTCATGTGTTTTCGACGTTTATTTGAACCTGTTTACTTAACAAATGTCAAAGTAGAATTGACATTTGCCGCCATTGACAAAAATTATAGTATCTTCCCAACCAGGGACGACTTTTGCGCCACCTTGTACTCAGAACACCTTGTACACATATGGATATCTCATGTCATGTACCCTGTCATTTACCCTGTAAATGCAAAGCAATGTCAAGTCATTCTGGTCGCCCAGTTCTTCGCTCAGAAACGAAATTTGCAAGATTTTCCTTGCACTTTGAGCACTTTTAGATGAGAAACGCAAAACAAGTTCGAGAAAAACTTCACTTCCCCTGTCAGTTAAGTTCAAAATTGCATATAGCATCAGCATTCCTTGCCATTTCACCTGCCTCAACCAATAACTCAAAGTAATCGAAAAACAATTTCAAAATGACTTGGCACAAGGGTATTCTACCGCAACGGTTGAACGGAACTTCTTCTTCTTCTTGTTTCGACGCAAAATCCGGAACATTTATCGAAAACTTTCAACCCTGTTAACCAGACATCAATCAAAAATTTGGGGTTTCACAATTGCTTGAATTGTAACACACCACCTGAATCTGGTGTATGAACACCTCCAAAGGAACATTTGTAACGCACCATCAAAGCCACACACACTTCATCGTCTTTCTGAACGGATTAGGTATAGGAATGAACTTTGCCAAGAACGTGCATAGATTTTCAATCAATCAGTCAGTTGGTTGATGTGCTTTATACAAAATATTACATTTCATCTCCTCCAGGTGCTGCTCGCCACAGAAGTACAAGAGTAATATGTTTAACAAATCAATTCCGCCAAAGAAATTCCACTCAATAAATCAAATTGACATTTTCTAATGGGCCTACAACCTTCAGTCCTCCTCCTAATGCGATTCCATTCATCTGCTCTGCTTGAACACATATCGACATCATTTTCATCGCTAAATTACTATTATAAATTATTTACACAAATAAGTCAGCACATTCAAATTGCAAACACGCTTTATATGTTGTGTTACATCCCTGTGTAGTCTCTGCCACCACCATACATTAACAATCGAACAAGGGCACACAAATTTTTGGGCTGATTTTATCCTAGAAACGTAACACAATATAATTTATTTGCTCTACAATTATCATTCAACCCCCAACAAACACTGACAGGACAGCACAGCCAGACAGTAAGAGGAGTGGGGGGTGAAACAGAAAAAAGGCAGACGCCGCCGCCGACGTCGGAAATTTAAGGGTGGACAAAACAAGAACAAACGAACAAACCTACGAACTACTAATGCTATTACCCTACATTGAATAAATATTCCTTTCGATTCCCGGAAAAGCTAGAAAAACAAACTGAACCAAACCCAAGGAAATATCGATCATTCTCTATCCAACATCAACAACAAACCCTCCCCTTTGCCCTCAAATCCTCGCACAGTCTCGCCTTGTCTAAGCAAATTCTAAAGATTGCCTATGTCCTGCCCGAAATGGAAAAAAATTCAAATGCCATTAGAGTCCACACAAAATAACCTACCAAATGGCAAGGCAAGTGAGATTTCACATCCTTACAATTGGTGGTGGTAGTTTTTTTTCCTTCTTTTTTGTTCAAATGATTCTGTGTTGGTTATCCTTACATAGAGGGAGAGGGGTCATAAGAGTTCGTTCGTTTGGTTGCACACGCGATTTTTAAATCACGATTTCTCTAGTCGAAATTCATAACCAAACATATTCCACCCTAAACACGCACGCACACACACTCATAGACCGCAGGAACTGTGAAAAACTACCCCGCTTGAGTACGAGTATCTCTCAGTGATAATATCCTGCGAAATTTTACTCCCTTTTGGGCGAAAATAAGAGCCACACACATGTGTTTTGTGTTGAATACAGTGCAACAGCAACTTGTGCGATATTTATTTCTAAGCCGGCACAATTCCTTTGAGACACCTTTCTCACTAACACATCCAAATGGGTGATGGATTTTTCCTCCTCTTCTTTTTTTTTTTTTTGGTCTTTCAACCCCCAACCCTTATAACTCAATCTATACACACATTTACACCGGTGGCACGTACAACACGTAGACAGACTACTACATGCACACAGATGATTATCCTGGACATGAAGGAATG
Source organism: Chalcosyrphus nemorum (assembly GCA_949716465.1). NCBI lineage: Eukaryota > Metazoa > Arthropoda > Insecta > Diptera > Syrphidae > Chalcosyrphus > Chalcosyrphus nemorum. Next base: position 56,525,830 of record OX454334.1, on the reverse strand, counting down.
AATAGGTGTATCTTACAAAACAACCCCAGCCCACCCCCTCGCTCGGCTCGGTTTTGTTTTAAATTATTAAGTGCTATTACCCTCTGTCTGTCGCGTGCTTGCATGTCGTCTACCTTAAAGGGAAATTCATATCCTTTTTACATTCGGTCCTGGCTCCTTTTTTTTTTGTTTTGTTTCTGTTTTATGTTTTTGTCTCTTTGTGTGCGCTGCTGAAAAGGAGTGTAATTTATGTGCCTTGCCACCGAAAACAGAAATTATTTGACTAGCCATTAAGAACGAAACGAAAATGCATTTTGCTGAATGAAATCCAAGACCGAGGACCGTTGTTGTATGCACTGCACACATATGCTACTGTCTTGTATAAGGAAAACTTTTATTACGTACTTACAGGTCGAGATTGGGGACGGACGGACGGACGGTTACTTAATTAATAAATACGAAACTTAAACTCTGGCGATTTAGAGAGTAATTTGATATTAAAGGGATTTTCGAAAAATTATTACTAATTAAAAGGCAGTAAGCCATAAGGGCGGAGGCGGTGCTGGTGTGGTGTGGAGAAGCTTTATGCAAACACAAAGGAGTGAAAATTTGTGTTTGGGGAATGGGGTGAAAGGGAACACTAGTGCAGGAGAAGGACATTTTAACCCCTAGCCCGAAAATTTTATGAGAAGGCTATTAAAAACTTAAAGGGATTCTAATTGGAATTTATTGGAAATTTCAATGGAAAGGACTACACGAAGGACTGTTAACAGATGTTGATTAAATCGGTTCGCAATAGGCTTTTAACAGTTAATGAATTACGACCGTTTCTTAATTGGGTATCGAGCTATTAAAAAAGGACATCTGATAGTATACACAAGAGGAGAATTGAAATCTATTGAAAGGTCCATAAACTCTGGGGGCTTTAAGCACGTACTCTGCAAGACATAAATTTGTTGGTCTTAAAGACATGACTTAATGCAATGATCCACAGTCAATAGGATTAGGATAGTTGGGTGATTGCAACTCGCCCACCGCCCATTAAATGTACTCATGCATTGCTTAGTGATTTTTGGAATGAATGAACTTTTGTCTATCGCACTTTATGCAAAGGATTTCTGAACAGAAGGTAGACGTAAGTTCCTTAATTAGGTCATGTGATGCTTCCCAATTTAGACGGATATTCCTTGCACAAAATAAAATGCTTTCGTTTCAAAGAAATATTTCCTTATTTTAAATAAAGACTTGAAATTTTCAGTGCTCTAAGGAAATAATGATGAAAATCCTCTACCTTTTCTTCCTTTGGTAAGTTACTCACATAAGTGCACACATGCATACCACATAAACAGACTTAATGAAGGGAGCAAAAAGTTCAAGCCATTTGGAATTTGACTGAAAACTATTTTAAGTTCAAGCCCCTTTTATAGGTATCAGCATCTTTTGAAAAGTTTTTTTCCAGATAAATTAAATTTGAGAAAAATTATTTAGTACACTTATTTCTAAAGGTACATTCACACCTCAGCGACCAGCAAATAGGCGAACCACGAACAAACCATTTTTAGCAGATTTAAAGGCAAATTGACAATTTTACTATTCTCAAAGCAGAGCGGTTAATTTATCTATCGTTTTATAGAGAAAAAGTTAAATTATAATTGATTTCGCCGATTTTTCGCGAATAAGCGAATGCTTCTTACGAACTGTCAGAAACTATTCAGATTCCACAGATGTGGAACGCAATCCACATTCGCCAGAGTTTAACCTCACAATTCTTTTTGTTTTTAGTTTTAATGATAAATGAAATTCGCAGATTGGTGCGATAGAGAGAAAAGTTAAGTGCCCAGCCCACAGAATCCCCCGTTCCGTTGTTTCGTCATTTTCAACTGACAGCTCAATAGAATAGATGGATGAACTTCGAAGGATAAAGTAGGTTTATTTCTACTTTTTCGATCCGCCGATCCGTTGAAAGTACATACTCGTATATACATTCATTCCTTTAAGTTCAAAAATTCACATATTGAAGTTCACGCATAAGAAAATTGAGAGTCCGCATTTTCATTGGTGGAAGTAAAGAGAGAATGTAGAGAAACTGTCATCGCCCTTGACAATCATCTGAATGATGGGGTTGTTCTATTCTGCAATACGTCCTTCAACGGAACGATGGATAACAGATCGACGGATTCTATGTTTTGAGACCTTTACTCTGAATGAAATGTCAAAATTAGCGAATATTCGCTTGTTCGTATTCTAAATTTGCTGAGCTATAAATGGACCTTAATTTGCTCTCTACCAATTAACTTCGCCCCTCGATTCCATCGAAACCCTCAATAAATTCACACTCCTTTCGAGACCTAGGTTATGTTTAGAACTCCTACTTCAGCAAACTCTAAAAGCATATTCAACAAAAAACAAACTGATGGAGCTCATTCATGTGAAAACAAAACAATTTCATACCTCAAAAATATGAAAAATCTCCCTCTTTGTGTCCTTCGTATCCTATTCATTCGGATACCCTTAGGCGATAAGTCAATTATAAGAAAAGTACACCCTAGTGTACACCTCTTGAATGGGAATCCTTATCTCCGCACAGTCTGCCCCAACCAGGATCATTCAGATGAATTGTAAGCACACCAATGTGTACACCCATAGAACTGTCACCAGCCTTATCTTCCGCCCGGTAGCAAAAAAAAAAAACCTCTCATTTATAGAGATTCCTTGCCAATAGCCACGCATTCCTGTAATTTAAACTCCAGACTCTTTGTTCAAAGGTCATCCACCCACAAATAGCCCAAAACCTTCCGAATACAAATCGCCTCTTGAGAGAGAGCAAAAAAAAAATCGAATAAATAATACCTATTTGCAAAAAAAAATTCTCAAGGACTTTTTGAACCCAGATCATGTACTTAACTACAAGCATTTTGTATGCTTCATTGATGGTAAATATATTTTTTTTTTTCAACAGTAAAAGACATAAAAAAAGAACATTCATTCCCTCCTGCTCTCAATGGTAAAACAATAAATCGAGAGTTTTTCAAAAACGTTAACACCCTGGTCTAAATTTATTGGATACCATCCAAAAGGGATGCAATAAATTTTCATCGTTCACTAGTAATCGGAAGTCCAGTATGATGATTCATTGAACACAAACTCTCTATAGAGATGTCTTATGACTGGGTCTGGGTTCTAGCAGAGCAGAATAGAAGAATAAGAAGAAGAAGAAAACCAAAACCCATGTATTATTATCATCACTTTTCATTGATATAATGGCTTTTGAAATATTAGAATTTATGGTTCAAAAAGGGATTCTATTGTGTCCTCTAACAACGACCAACAACAGACCACCACCAACAGCGACTAGGATTAAGCAATTAGTAATGTAAATAACTTCCATCTAGGACTTTTGTATAAAACTTTAACTAATAATTTCGTCTTATTCCTATTCTTGTTCTTGTTTTACTTTCAGCTTCTCCTTCAAGTGACTTGTTCTTCTTTTTGCTGTTGCGGATTATAATGGCACACCCATACTTGTGAAACGACACAGCTTAACATCAAGGACATCTTAGAGCGCACGAAATGTGCTGCTTTTATAGAACACGACTAAAATGGACTGTGATACTATCATCAATTATCTTTGCTCTGTGTCGAATAGGTAAGGCCAAGAATGAATAGAAAATAAAAAAAAAACAAGAACCCTAAACAATGCTTCCTTCAAATTAGTCTCATTCTTGAAGATAAGAAGAAAAAAAAAATAGCAAGAGAAAACATATTTTGAAATTCTAGAGAAAGGATTTTTTTTTTTGTCCTGTAACGTATTTTGCATTACAACAATGGCGACAGGGGAACAAAAGGCGTAGGGTTGCCATGGAAAATTTATTATTAGGAGACCTCATAATCATTGGTACTTTCACTTTCATTTGAGTGGCATTTTCATTCAGATTAGAAGTGACCTATATAATAAATAACACAAGACAGGAATTTTATGAGCAGTTTTAGGACTTCATTTGGTACATTTAATACACCAGCAAGATCTGCCATCAAGTTAACCTCACTTTGCAAACACATCGTTGCTTTTTATGTCTCCATCGTTAAAAGAACGTGGAGATGGGTAATGGACCTTAAGATTTCGTATAACGAAGTGTCATAAACGAATTCTAAAGGTCTAACCATTATTGCATTTAGCGGGACAGCTAATGTCATAATTGACAGGGTCTTTTGATCCCTAGCGCAGGCCGTACGGAATATGCGAATGAAACCGCTCTCTAAGTATGGAGCCAAAAGTGAACTTAAACTCGACGAAACTGAACGAAGAGGCCCTACGAACAAACTCCCAATGGACCTTACTCCCAATGAAATAAAGTCCACAAAATTTAGAACTTAGTCCATATGAACGGACTCCCATGATTTTTAGGAACTAAAGAGGTCGAGGGATCGAGTTGTAATCGACTTGAGTGTAGGTATATGCATACCGAGTTAAGAGGTTGACAATTTCAAACGTGGTTGAACTGACAGATGCGCACAGCTGTCACAAACACAGTCCCATTCATTCCTATGCACAAGGCGAGAAAAAACACACACACAAAAACAACATGTCAGTTTAGCCACTCATTTTTCTAACTCGAAACTTAGCTCTGTTCGTTTGATACAACTTCTGAGTAATATCAGCTGATTTTCTGTACCTCATTAGCTACTCAAACACACTCTCTGAAAACAAACTACTTTACCACTCCTAGTGAACATTTTTGTAACTACAAATCGGTTTTACGATTTCGTAGACGCGTATCAGCGCCCTTGCATGCTCGTCATTAATCTTCATATTTTTATGACCACTATGGTGGTAACCCTAAACAAGTGTCACCCACTTGGCCTCCCCCTAAACGTCTTTTATTTTTCAACGGAAACTCGAAGGAAACACTCGCAATTACAGAAATCACAAAAGAGGTTTATGTTTTTTATGTTTTCCATTCTACTATTCATATGCAATGTACTCTCATTCATTTTGTTTTTCCTCTTCTTTAACGTTTCTTTTACAAAAATTTTGCGTTTTTTTTTTTTTTTTTTTTACAACTTTCCACTGATTATCCTCAGGTCACGTGCTGGCAATACGAAAGGGGCGTTTAATGTGCCCAAGCTCGTTCATCGCTCTAAGTGGAGATTTACATGTACAACTGCAATACACAAGCCCAGAAGCATCAGCAGCAGCTACAACATCAGTAACAACAACAACAAGGACGACTATGGAGTATCTGAATCGAACAAATGCCACGCAACAACCACCCCCGCCATCATTAACCACCATGGAGCAGGATAATACACTAACGAACCTTGTCATTAGCCTAATGACAAAAAATGGAACGGAGACCGTCAGCAATATAACCCTTTACCCCGATCCAAGGAACAATGTAACACAAATCTCGGTACCTTGTCAGACCTTCTATCGGGGAGGCGAATACACCCTTCAGGTGGTAACCACCACCACTACCCTTACTCGAGGTTCGACCAGTACAGACGAACGCCTGAAACAGCAACTGGACGTCCGGTGGCCAGTGGCCAATATGCAAGTCACCCCCCAACGACTCGTCACTTACCCCGAGAAGCCAGTCGAGGTCAAACTCTCCTTCGACCAAGTAGAATGCGACCTCAGCAGCACCGGAATGATGAGTCTGATAAATCTGCCAGAATTCTGGTTGGAATTAATTTACTGCGGTAAGGAGATTACGTGCACCACCCATAATGACTCGAAAAGCAATATCCTCTATGCGGAGGAGATTCGAGGATTCCCCAAAAGCAAACTAATTAAGTTGCGTTGTGAGCTCTTCGGATTAGCTGGTAATTATGCGGTCCGGCTGAGGCCGATTCGGCCTACACCGGCCGAGGTTACAGCAGTCCAGTACATCAGTGTTGATTGGAGTGATAAGTTCGTGTTCAATGTTTTCGCCAGGAGTATATTTCCTTGTGATCCCCACTCTGGCATCAAGGTATTGTACCAATACCCGGCGTGTATCCTGGAGCACGGCGACCGGGTGCGAGTGTTTGCCAAGCTGCGTGCCGATGTGGCTTCCCTAAAGCCGCCAACATCGTTGCACTACATGGCCGAGCAGCGCGTGTCCAAGCCTCAGCATTCGATGTTTTTTAATTGTGAACTCTTTTCCGAAAAATATGTCGAGTACTGCTTCGTGTACGTCAGTCATGCTATATCGGGTGCGGTAGCCGATGTCCGAATGGATTGCGTGCCCACGTTGCCTGTTAAAGGTTAGTATCTATGTACATAGAGCGAGCCTCTTTGTAGAGGTTAAATTGGAAATGTGATTTTTAATTACTTGTATATTTTGTAGAGTCGGACACTGGCGGCTGGGGGCCATGGAGCGAATGGACGGCGTGTTCGACTAATTGTTTGGGTGGCACCAGGAATCGATATAGGTTCTGCGATTCACCGCCACCTAGATATGGGGCGAAGTTTTGCGAGGTAAGTTAGTTCCTATTTGCTCTGTTTTTTTTTTCGAGTGGATGGTGTGTATGTCGAATTTGTTTTTGAATAGTTTTCACTTCGATGTGTGCCCCGGGTGTGAATTTACTGGTCTACAGTAGTCGTTTAGAATGCAAGTTTTTTTTTTCTTTTTTATGAGTGAGCTTCACGCTGTAGGAACATATTTTCCACAGGAGTCCTTTGTTCGGTAGTTGATAACATACATATTTTCCCCACCGACAGGGTGTTCAAATACCTAGCTGAGTTTTAATTGGAAACGGATTTTGGTATGTGCCGGGAGAGGGTTTATTTTTTCCGCGGACTTTTGGAAAACTGCATTTTAGAGTTGTGAACAATGGTCGAATAGTTAGATATAGTAGTGAACTGTTAAAAAGGGGAAATGCATATTTTGCTTTTGTTCTCTGAACTCAGTGAACTGAGCAGTCCAATTTGTGAAGCCTGCTGGTCAGTTTTGAAATAGTTTTTAAACCTTAAATGGGTTGTAGAGTGGCTGGTTAACCTACGAGGATCATTAAGAGAGTGCTTTTCTTTTCTTGAAGTGGTATTTACGAATATTAGCGAATTGGAATATTTTAATTCAAAATCTGCTACAGTTACAGCAACTAGCAGCCTTATAAAGACCAAAATTCTACGAAGAGTCCATTAGAATGACCAAGAAAAAGGAAGTGTTTGTCATGACATAAGTCGAGCCAATTTTTTAGCAACAGGTTTTTAAATAACTCCTCATTCATACGTTTTTTTTACAATCCGCTAGCTAATTCACAGACTTCCCGAACATACTCGCATCGTCTTTCCTTTTCTTATCTTTTCTTATTTGGTTCACATTTGAAAGACACAAATATGGACGGCCATGGATTAAGGTACCAACTTGCAGCTATAAACATTCGGCAGTAATCGTCTAAATGGCCAACCGGCAACTACTGGCTGACTAGGTGTCAAAGAAACACACACTTTAGCTGTGTATTAGGTTCTTTTAGGGTGTCAAATAACATCACTCAAAAACCATATATAGTATCAAATTGGGTTCCTTTCTGAACCAGCTAGAGGATCTGTTGTGTTCTTCTGTTTTTAGGAAACTCGCTCAGATCTTCTGCAATGTAAGCTGATGTTCTACAAAAAGGCCAGGGACCAAACTCAAGTAAAATTAATTCAACACTATTTGAACATGGGGTAGAGTTCCAAGACTTGATTTGAAGAGATTCATGGGTATTAGGACAAAATTCTCGATCAACGATTAATCCGTCGCTTTCATGCCAAAAGCCAACAGACTGTCTTGGGACGGAGGAAGAAATCAAAACACACAAAAACACTTTATTGTATGAAAGGAGTATCAACGATTAAAAAAGCTACCCTTAAAAAAATTATGTTCTTAACGACCTCTTCCTCTGTTGTCTGCCAACATTGTCTTTAACAGGCATCGCTGTCAGTTCAAACTTTGGAAGCAATGAGCGTGTTCAGGATTCTAGTCACTACGTAGTGAAGTCAGATTTGGTCGATCTGATTGGTTGAGAGCCTGCAAATGCACTGCAAATCTAGTGAACTTTTTGTGAGGTAGCGACTGGATTATTAGTGAAAAATTTTCGACTAACATGTTAGTGAATTTGAGAAATGTCATAAAGCAGTTGCTTCGACTGGCAATTATTTGGGAAATGGCTGTACTTTAGAGTTTTTTGTGATAATTCTGATATTTGAATAGAAATAGAGTTTTATCAAAATATGAATTATTTCTGGAGGAATAAAATAAAAAGAATCAACTAAAGATAAAACCGAAGATATTTAACGCGTAAATATTTAAATTTTTATTTAGTTAAAATGGAACAAAATTCGGTTAAAGGAATAATTATTTTAATTTGATTGGGATACCGTGTGCAACACATCTTCAGATCATACAAAGTGCGTGCATTATGGACTCTGAAAATCGTTTATTAGAAGTATAACTTGGTCTATAATGTTTACTATATTAGCACATATTTATGTGCATGTAAACTCACTTAAAAAAATTGCATCTTATCTGTAGTTCATTTTTATACTTTTTGTGTCCTTTTTCATTCCTAACAATTCTGTAAAAAAAAATCAATTCACAAAGAAATCCTCAGTGAAACTACGTAGTGTTCATCCGATTATTACGAGGAAATGTCAACTGCATATGCAGTGAGTTTGAGCGTTCAGAATTCTAGACTTCACTAACATGTTAGTGACTAAAATCCTGAACACACCCAATGACAGCATCGATGTTTAGGATTCTACCAGGGATGTCAGAGTCACTAACAGGCTGGTTCGAATGAAGCGTTTCTAGTTAGCAAAGTTGAAACAGATTTGAATTGGCTCTAATGATCTTGAATGACAGACTGGAAAGTTTTATCCACTTGAACGTGGTTGAAAGGACCAAGCAATTGCTAGTTTTCTGGGAAAATCACGGAGGGAACAAGATCGTTTTTTACCCCTAAATCATAGAGTTGAGCTATTTTCTAAGTTTTTTTTAGGGCGTACCAAGGAGGACATAAAAAAAAGAACAAACGGAAAAGAGTTGGTATCAGTGAATGATTGAATGCAAAGACCAAATCATTTTTAAACGATTTTGAACGAACGATTAACACAGCTCTACTGTCTCTAACAGCCCACCATACATGTCGTGCTCACAGTGATCATAGATTGTGATTGTGATTTCTACATCACAGTGGCTAAATCACAGTTACGAAGCTACCTCTAAGCAAAAATTTGTTCTCATGGCTGCAGTTGGTATTATACTGATAGCTATGCTAGTTGCGATACGAGGAGGTATTTAGGTCTCTGCAAAACAGACAGTGCTCCATTTTTGTCCACGACTTATTGCAGTCTATGTACCTTGTCCTTAACTTGCCTTCTATTATATTCTATTCATCAAAATCGACTAATGTCAAATGTAATGAGTTTCGCATGTCAAATCGTATCCCTTTTTTTTTCCATGAGCCTTTAGTTCTTAGACTCCAATTCCTTTTCATTGATTTCCTACATGAATCCTCTCACTTAAACATGAATCGCTACCTAAAGACCTTCAGCAAATTAATTTGTCTCACAAAAAGGAACATTTCAGGATCTGAATATCATCCATCAATCTTCTTTGGAGAAAAATACAAATACTAAATTACGGACTAACCACACCGAATGATTAGTTAATACAAAGTCCATTTGATGGTTATATTCGGTGCTGGCAACCTTTTAGCATTTGTGTGTCAACAGATGACTAGGCACATTCCCCTGGTGCCACATTGAGTGAAGGAGCTTAGGAGCTCCAATCAATAAATCTTGACCACAAATCTCTCTTTCAAAGACTAGGAGGAGAAAAACAAAACCGACGAAAGGAAAAGTCATGCAAAAATAACAAGAGAAATACATAAGCTTCTTTCCTTATTAAAGAGAGGAGACACGTGCGTTTTAATTTGAAACACCTGCACTATCAGCAACCATGTCCTGAATTAATTAAAATAAACAGAGAGTGTCTTCATCCCCCCACGGTCCAATATACCATTATACACACGTATTTACGCAGTACTCTGTTCAACAACTCCTACGGAAAGGAAATTTCATCGGACACAAGTTCATAAGGAAGTATCTACCTACTCTGAACAAATACGAATGAGTAGGTATCCTTGAAAGAATTATTTTGATTTACTCTTAATTTAATTAAGTAAAATACTTTCGAAGCACCCTGCTAGCTGAGTGAAAGGAGTGCAACTTTTTTTTTCAATCATACTCATCGGATGTCTATTCAATTCTTATCTAATACATTGCACTAGGTCATAGGACATGGTACAGAGTGAGTGGATAGGAGGATGAGTGGAATGGCTGTGTATAGTCTTCCGAATAATAGGTTGAAAGTCATTGTTTGGTTCTTTGACGGTGCAAGCAAAATATTGTGTTCCCAGCACACAACAACACACTTTGTGCTAAAGCCTAGGCTTCTCTTTTACATAAAGCCTTCATTTATAAACCAGGATAAAGGGATAATCAGTGTCTGTGTGATACACGTACATGCGCCCCAGATAGATTCATTGTTACTTTTCCAATTCTAAAGAAATTGCAGACACGAGAGTTCTATGAGCTGTTGGCTTAGTTTTTTTTTTTGAGGAATCTCTTGAATATTGAGCTCCTAAGTGATTGCTTGGAGGTGCTTTTAAATCCTAGTGAAAGATATACAAAAAAAAATATATAAAACCACAAAAAATTTACTAAAATTTCCCTTCTTTTTATTAGATAAAGAAAACTTGTCAAATATTAGTAGAACAGATTTATTGAATCTTCACCCTCATCTTCGTCTTCATAGTAGTCCTCTTCTTCTTCGGGGATTGCTTCCGCCGAAGAATATGCCGCAAGCTCCGATGTCTTTGGCGATGGCTCCTTCACCACTGTTACCACTGATTCCTGTCTACTTGTACGTGGTTTTTGCACAGATTCGCCACTCTCTCCAGTCGATGATGATCCATAGTCGCCACCTTCATCATCCTGGGCATTTTCCTCTTCCATTGGCAAGCCAAGTTCGTCAGCGGTGGATGACATGTAATAAGTCGATCCATACTCGACATCCAAAAGAGTATCGCCGTCTACACTACGAGGCCGAGGAGTAATCTTGCCATCCAATTGTTTCTGCTTGAATTCCGGTGAGATACGCTCAGCTGAGGCTACCTTACGAGCTTCACGTTTGAATAGATCCAGAAGGGATGATCCAGAACGTGGCAAAAAGCCCATAGTTCCAGGACGATAAATTGATATCTCTGATGACATTGTTGCAACAGATTGTATTTCAGTTGGTGTCTCCGAATAGGAGGCAAGGACAGACATTAGTTCGCAGAGGAGATTCTTTCGTTTGATACCCTCCACGGGTTGCTTCTCTTCAATTGCTGCCTGCACTGCCATGCGGATGCTTTTGATTATATCCCGAAGGTTCATGATTTCGGTCTCATGCTGTTGATGCATTCCAATGAGTTTGACTTTCTCGTTCTTCAGAGTGTCCACTCGCTGCTTCAGGATGCGAGTTTTGTTCGCCAAATCGTTGAGGGTAAATCTGTCACAGATGTCTCGCTTGACTTGGGTCTCGTAGAGCTTTCGATATTTCTGCAAATTTATGTACTTTACCTTAAGGCTCTCATAGCTGGTTGTTAGTTTGTCGATGATATCGATTTTATTCTGACAATTAAGGATCAAACGGTGTTTCATCTCCTCATTCGTAGCAAACTCCTCGTCCATGCGTTTGGCCTTCGCCATTGCCTCACCGTGTTCCTGCATCATTCGCAATTGGGAAAGAATCAAACTGTCGATCTCCTTTGTCAGCGAGATATTCTCTCTGATCAAACGGCGAGTGTAGCCAGCATTACGAATCTCACTGGACCTCGTAAAGTCTTCAGATAGTTGAAGCAACTTATTCTCAACCTCCTTCTTCAGAGCATCCTTCTCAATGATGGCCTTTTGTTCCATTCCGTAGACTGCTTCTTTATGCATTTCTTGGTGTTCCTTCAGAAGTAGTTCCTGCTCATCGAACTTTCCCAAAAGTAAATCGCGCTGCACCCTGAATTCCTCCAAGGAATTGAGTTTGCCATTTAGCAGCTTTATTTCGGATGTGAGCTGCTCGTGCATAGCCTTGTACTTTGTCTCCCATTCTTTGATTCTCTCTGTGAACTGAAGTGTCTCGGTTTCACGGATCTTGGTCAGCTCAGTAACACGTTCGTCTAGTTCGCTTATAATCTCTGTTTTTGTGGTAAGCGTTCGATCCAAATGGGCGGTCACATCCGTTCGGTCTTCATTCATTTGCCGAACCTTCTCTGTCAACTCCTCATTGGTTTCTTCGGTTTTGGCGAAAAGCGAACGAAGGCGGGCTAGCTTATTGTTCAAATCGGTTATGGTTAGTTCATAGAATGTCCGATCTACTTGAGTCAATTTTTCCTTCTCCTTATCCTTGCCTTTGCCTTTGCCTTTTCCTCCCTTTCCTCCTTTTCCTTCTTTACCCTTTTTCGGAGGCATTTTGTTTGCTGACAGATGTTTCTGATTTGTATTCTAATTGAATTATGTATAAGATTCTGACTAAAGACGATTTGATAAGGCAGACTTCTCACCGATTTCACGATTAAAATTCAACTGCCAACCATAGGAATTAAATACACATAGTTAGGAGTGAGTATTGATTAGCAAGTTGCTAAGGCGGTTGCCAGAATGGTTTCGATGTAAACAGGATACCAACTGGCATAAGCAAATAAACAACTACGACTGTCAAAAGTTAACAAAGCAAATGCCGATACACGTTAACCGACGAGTCCTTTTAATCGTCCCAGAACTTTTTCTCTAACTTTCAATACAGAAAGCATAATAAGGATAATGACAAATAATAACCAATATAAGTGACAAATTTTGCCTTCCAAATGTTATGAGCAGTTGTAGTGGAGAGCAAAATTGTTCAATACTAATGCACAGTTGGCGTAGTTGGCTAAAAGGATAAAAGACTTTTGTCTATAGGTATTTCCTTTGCCAGAAAAAAATAGTTTAGAGATCAAAGGCGAACCTTTAGGAACCATAGACTTGACAGAAATGAATGAGAAGACCAGTTGATTGCGGATCAAACTGCAGACGACACAATGAGCTTTGAGTGCTAATTGATCAAGTTATCGGTAGCTAGACGAAATCCTAGACTCATGAATAAGATTATAAGTATTTCGAGAAAAACGGCCTATAAGACACTTTTAAGGAAACAGTGCGACCCCACAGTGCCGGCTAAAACTGTTCCCACAGAACAGGGGTTAGCCCGATGCCCAAATATGTCCCTGACAATGATTAGTAGAAACCAGTGTTAGTGCACTACGGCCTAAAGTTAGTTCTATTATACCCCGCCCCGTGCTATAGTCCTAGTCGTTGTAGCCATCTATGCCGGTTTCTCTTTTGTGAATTTTGAGTTGGTGTTTCTTCTATCCTATGCCCAACTTTCTGAGGAACTTTTTTGGCCTGCAGTTGCCCTTTAGTATGTATGTCATCTGTCAGGAAACGAATTCGATTTTTGGTCCGGCTCAGGTAGATATTGTTTCTCTTCTGATTTGTGGTACCATTCCACTGTTTGCCTCATTTATTCATTTCTTCTCTTATGCATACTCTTTCCACATCTTCCGATTCACTGCTTTTTATGCAACTCAGTTTTGTTTTGAAGCAGTATTTTTTGTTCACTTCATCTCTGGCATGCTGTAAGTGAATTAGTTACCTTTATCTAAATGTCCCTCGTACTATGATGACTCTACCATCTGCCATGTCTTGACAGGTTACGTCGATATCTGTCAGTTTGTATAAAGGTGCATTTGAGGCAAATGATTTCCAGCAATAAACAGACAGAGCCTAAAGGTCCGTGTCCAGTTGAGACAACTTTGGCTAGTTAACTCTCGAGTACCTTTCCATATGAGAGTAAAATTTGTGTGAGCCATGCCGTGACTAACTACTTTCAGAATACGAACATTGTTTAAAAAGTGCGAGTTGATCTCCGAGGGTAAGATAACATCTGTCCATTCGCGAGCAACTCTTTCAAAGTTTGAAAGCTGAGAGTAGTAAATCAGCTCCCTGTGAGTTGCTCTCAAGTCCGTGTCCTGTCCACTTACAAAATTTCTCTCGATAGTGGCTTGAGGGCCCAAATTTTACACTCAAGTGGACAAGCGCCTTAAGACATTATTGAGATTTATGAAAACGCTGCTCTACGTCTGACCCTTCAACATCATGTAGTATCGTATCCTCGAAATATTTAGTACCCACTTAACAAAAACAATAGCGCTCATGAGCATTTTAAGTCTCCAAGATAATTCTTGAGAAAAAAAACAACCAATAAACTACTCTGATATTTATCTAGAAACACATTTGTTTGCCAGCTACTAACTCTATATTTGTCCTTAATTTGATACGGATTCGGAAAATACGAAATGAAATTCAAGTCAACTAGCACTTCCATTCACAAAGTCCGCACACAATTGAAACGTCTATTACATCCGCAAAAATAGAGGAATTCTTCTATTTCTTACAATCAGAGTCCATTGCTTACGCCCCGAGTCGTCCTTATAGTCAATCCAAAGTGCAAAAAGAAAAAAAAAAAAAAAAAAAAGACGAAAATTCTTTGTCAATATCGCCGAGATAAACATTCGAATAATACGTCCATTGATTGCAAGACGACTCTTCTATACCCACTTCTTATAAGAGAAACTCTACACTTAACCTCCTTTAAAAGGACCCAAAGAAGAAGAAACCCCTTAATCTACTTATTTTTCAATTTGTCGTCGTTCTCCATATATACACATGCTCACATAGATAGTATTTATCTCTCTATTCTTTCTCTCAAGGGTCCCTCGGTTGAAACGGAAAAATGCGGCGGAAAATCCATATCAGACACTTGGGATTGTATTTACGAATCAACAGGAAAATCCTCAACAGCAAATCGTACCGATGTCTCACAGGAAATCGGTCCTGGCTGCCGTTGTGGCTGTATAGTTCATTTGGGATCCTCCAAGCCGAAGCGTATCATTGCTGGTGCCACACAAAGCTGTCCCGGGCGTTCATTTTGGTTAATTCAAGTGAGTACAACAATTTAAATTTATTAAATTCTTTCTTTCAAAAAAAAAATCTATATAAATGGTCCCTAGATGCTGGTGTATGATTTCCAGCCCTCCCCCCAAAACACACAATGTAGGGCGGCGACGGACTGCCACCCCTCGAGAAAAGAATTATGTCGTTTGCGACTCGCTTTTTTTTTTGGGAAACCATTCCCCAAATATTTTTTTCTTTGCAAATTCCTCCATATGACCGGAAAAAATGCCATACACACTCGTCGGCGTCGGTATATACATATATAGCCAAGGGTAGGTAGGTCCACCCCCAATTCCGATCATATTTGACTTTCCAAACGATAAAAATCACATTAAGGCGTCTTGGGTAAGTGATTTAAAGAAGAGAAAAAGTGTCAAACCTCTGGCAAACTACCCCTGGTAGTTTCACAGATTTTTTAATACAATTAAGTGCTGTGTTTCTTGGTGGTAACTGCTGAGTTTCATCCACCAAAGGAACGGTCCTTTTCCTCGGTCTCGGTCTCGGTGACCACTTGATAATTAGAAAAATTTTACGCGTCAGTAATAGAAAAGAGAGAGAGGAAAAAGACCGTAAATTACTTGGCAAGTCGTTAGCTAAAAATAGTTTTATCGTCTACATCCTGGCAGGATGAAAAGAAAAAGGTGTAGATGTGTGCCAAGACCAAGGAGCTCTATAAATTGGTTCAACTGAACTTTTCGTTTTTATTGGCAATTTTCAAGGAACTTGTTTCGAGACGAGATGATGCAAAAAAAAAGCAAAAAAAAAGAAGAAGGATTCTATGAAGTAAATCTGATTACAGGTGGAAACTTGGTAGTCGATTAGGGATTTGATGGAATTTTCCCAAATGGGAAAAGTTTATCTTGAATTTTTGGTTAACTAGTTTTACGTTATGGCTTTGGATTTTCAATAATAAAACAAGGTAAGAGATATTGTAGGTTTTTAGCCCCTTCCCTCATGAGGATGTACATGTATCCTTATCGACAAAAGAACAAAAAAAAAACTCCAAAGGATTGTAATCTTTTATACGGGTTTGCATTTGTTTCCTTTTTCAATTCCTTTTTGTTGCTGTTGTTGTTGTTGTTTTTTCATTCAGGAAGGAAGTTTACACCGGAGATAGTTTACACTGGGATGAGAGGTAGGCAAGGCACTATCTCCAAACAAAATGGAAAGAAGACACAAGTAGAATTCAAGCAAATTGGAAGGTTTTTTCCGTTTTTGCGTTGACATCGTAGAAATTGCATTTGTAAGTCCTTGAAAGTTTACACTTGTAGGTACAAATGATTTCATCGACGCCGCCGCTTGTTGCTGAGAGGGAGGTTAGAATAGATAGCAGTTTTGTTAGTTTTCATGGTTTTCAGTGGCCCGATGTTGATAAGAAGTTTGTTTGAACAAATGAAGAACTTAAACTTTGTAAACCAAATTGGGTAGTCATTAGAAGTTTGTTCTTTCAAGAGCATCTGCCTTAAGTCAGGAGAACATTTGAGAACAGCCAATTTTTATCCCAGTAATTGAGGGTATCCTTAGCTTGTGAACGAAAGGGAAATTCAGCAAAATAAGATGGAGATAATGACTTGCGTTTTTGGAACAAATAAAAGCGATAATATGACTCGTTCGTTTGATGCTACAAATCACAAGTAAGTGAACTATTGTTTGGTGGAAAAAACTGCTAATCTGTAGCGATGGTAACGGTGTACCTGCACATCTTTAAAATCCTCATTGCGTCATACATCACCAGTAATAGAGGTCTGTCTTTGTTCATGGCACTGAAATGTTGTTAAGGCCTAATATCGTCATCCTTATTATTCACTTAGACTGTGAATCAATTAAAAACTTCCTAGCCTACATATTTGTGTAAATACTGTATCCCCTTGTGGATCCTAGACCGTCTAGTGAATGTTACCATTTGCATGAATAAAACACGACTTGAAATTATGTTTGGAGTGCCAATGCGTTGCCAACTGAACGCTGTTTGAACGCTAAAAACTTACTCGTAAGATCAAATTGTCCGAAACTAGAACGAAAAGCTAAAGGGCTAATACCAATGGCTGCGAAGATATACGAAGGACAACGAACATTATGTAAATCGAAGCTGAAGTTAAACTACACCCGAAGCTCTTAAGGCCTTCTGAAGTGCTGATGTCGATCAAATGGGGCAATGATGTGAAGTACCAAATCGAAAAAAAAAAACATAAGAAAAACTAGAAATATGATCGTTAAGGACCGCAGAGAAAAGATCAGAGAGACAGTTGAAGCCATCTAGCCAAAGACAGGTTCAATTCAGGAATTGATCTCAGTCAGTCAAACATTTGTTGACGGGCGAAATCTTGCGAGTGTATATAATATATTTGACTTGAGCTCATAACTACACCCCTAAGACTAGTCAAGAAAAACTACGAAGACTGGAGTAAAGAAAGACTGAACAAATGGCTTGAAAAAAGGCAGCGCTAATTTCATTGTTTTAAGGATAATCATGGTTGGTAACCACGCCAGGAATTAAATAATTTTTCCAGCGGTCTATGGCTTTTACAGCGGGAGGAAACTCACTTTTATATGGCGCCCAACCGAAAATAAATTAAGTACTCGGCTGGGTCGTACTTTCTTGCAAGTTTTTGCTGTTAATCAAATCGAAAAAATTTTGAAAATGAAAAAATATAACAAGAAATAGAAGAACCAGCAGGAATGCAGTAAAGTCGAAGGCCTAAAGGAGAAAAAGATAAGCTGGGAAAGCCATATTTTTAAAACCAGTTAATAATTGGAATACCGTTATACGTGTTATTAGCCAAAAATGTTGTACGTAACTCATATATAAATAAGAAATTTAATCAAAATCCTTAAATATGTATCGAGAAAATCGACTTTTTGTAAAAATGGCCTTAAGTAAAGTACTTTTGATAATGGGGCTAGAGGAAAAATTCCAAAACTGTCTCGAATTATGGTCCTACAGATCTCAGATATGAATTTTGAAGCAAATCGGAGCAGACGTTTTGGCTGCAGGCTTGCGTTAATCTACCCAGAAAAAACAGATAGACGTATGGAATCGACAGAATTACTTTTTCGAGCCCTGTCCCTATCATAGTCGAGCTGACTGTTATCTCGAGTTCAAAATTTAGAACTTTACATTGCGTTCTTCTACTGGTAATTCGTTTCTCTATCTGTAAGTTGAGCATGAGTAAATAGTACCATTAGATCCTGAAATTATATGTGCTTTTCATGTTTTATATTTGCACTAAAAGTCCGCTTTTTGTCGTATCCAAAAGCGAAGGCGATTAAAAAAGCCAGTAAAAGCCTGAATTTTTAAAAATGTTAGCTGCAAACCACAACTAAAACCATTCAAAATATCCTTTTACAATTTCTAAACTTTGCAAAACAATTTCCTTTTATAGGTTGATGGCGATGATACAATCTCCTTTGATGTGAATTTTCTCCGCCTTCCCTGCCTGACTCAATACATCAAAATTCGTGATGGACCCTCGCTATCGTCAACGTTATTAACCGAATTGGCAGGCAGCAGCACTGTCGAGATTCCACCATCATTGGAATCAACAGGACAGCATATTCTAGTGGAATTCTATTCTGGTGACAGTAATCTCATAGAATCCGGATGCACGGGAGGTTTTCTAGCGAATGTCGAACAAATTCGTGAGTCACAAGGAGCTTTTGAAGTTTTAAGTCTTAACCATCTTCCTATTACAGAACCAGTAAACCACACAAACAAAATCATCGTCAGGAGCCGAGCTGTAATCCAGGCTAAAATCAAGACTAATTTTACAATAGTCCACCTATCAGCTGTTGTATTTGCCAGCATTATCATCCTCATAAGTGCATTTTTAGGTAAGTCAAAGGAGTCTTATCAAATTGTTTAGATAAATAATCTCTTTTAACATTCAAGGAGCACAATATATCGTGCGGTATCGGAAGTACCATCTGGCAATCAGCGAAAGACATGAATATACCTCACCGGCTCATACACCAAGAGCATCGATGGGGTCTCTGAACAATCCACCATCTAGAGCAGTATCAACAACCACTTTGCTATCCGAAGTCATCTACTTGGTTAAAATGCGACCCAAGCGACAGTTGAGGCACTCAATTCTACGGGAGAGTGTGGACGCTGAGAACCTAGCGAAGGAAACTGAATTTAACGATACAGAGAAGCTTACTAAATGGTTGGTCACACTCTAATACTAATCTCTTTCATCCTTTCTAAATCCTAAAAATCCTTCTAGTGATGAAATGGGTAGCAACTCTAGCATAGTAACTTTACGCAATGAAGTCATCACAGAAGACAGTCTGCCAGACAGTCCAGAAGATCACAAGGACGACTCTGCATCGATTCTATCTGGTGTGAGTTCATCTGTCAGCACATCATTACGCCTAAGTAAACATTCAAAATATCCCGATAGGGACGAAGGTACTTTAAAAAGAAAAAGCCTCTCGCCAAACGATGACTCCATTGAGAGCTCCTCGATACGATCACATTCGCGGAGGGACAGTGATCGTTTCAGTCAACTAGACACAAAAAGTATTTCAATATCTCTAACTAATGTGAGTTCAAGTTGAGAGACATTACAGACCCTTCTAACTATAAAAATTTATCCTTACAGGGCTGCTATTCACCAGCAGCGAGTATAGTAAGTAGAGCAACCATTCGAACCACCAACCAAAAGGAAAGCAAGGACAAGCAAAATCGTAAAAAACTTCTAGCACGACCGGGATCAGAATTCTCCCTCACAAACCCAGAAGAACTCGAACTGGACTACTATGACTACAATGTGATCAATGCCGGTGCAGCACCGGGTTCGTACTTAGGCATGGATCCAGCCTATCTGGTGTGGATTCCTCCAATGGATAACGAAACAGTGATAGACGATGTGAATAAGACCCCTGAGCCGATTTATGAAGAGATTCTACCAAGAGATTCCCACCTGAGTCCTGGTAGTAATACAGAAACTCCAGATTCCGAAATCAGCAGATGCACCGACACATCTAAGCCCACAACGTCACCTAATGAAACCAATCTAAAGAATGTCCTGATTCAGAAAACCATAACTGCATCGGTCTCCCACGAGGGAACACCACTCTTAAACATGCGAAGGAATCGAGAAAAGGATACCAGCCAAGAGAAACAAACAAGACGATTATCTGAATGTAATTCAGAAAAGGAGACCTCTGTTGTCAAGTCTCCAAGTGATTTACAGGATTTCTACGAATTGGATGACATTCAGTTCGCCGACGAAGAGAGTGATGCAGAACAAAGTAAAGCTTTAGCGCCGCGGGTAAGTTACTTAAAAACCGTGGCCATTGATAATCAATCACTTGCGTCAAGTACGGAACAAATGACGTTATAGATATAAAAATAAAGTATTTATTTTGTATATAAGAGAATATAACTTTTATGTGTAATGGATTCTATGTTTAAGTAGGTTAATTTTAGGGAAGCACAAAAAATATTTATACACTTTTAACTATCATGGAAGGAAGGCGGTAGAAAGGAAAGCAAAGATCTTTGATTAATAAGAAGTGCTGAAAGTAGGCCCAACTTTTGGTTTAAAGTTGAAAATAAAAGAGAACAGAACTTGAATGGCATGAAGTCTAACTGGCAACCTTACGATTAGGCCTATGCATTTTACTTAATTAAGAAAGCGCTCAGTTTAGCTCAAATCTGCTAATTGAACTAATTCGTTCCTTTAGTTCATTTCGTTCAATATTGCTCATAGCTCGGGATTTTCGCCGGTCGGCGGTAAGTGTGTTAAACTCTAAGTCAAAGGAAAACAGTTAAAATACAACAGATTAAGACACAATTTGTTCCCAAAGATGCAAATGCAAAAAGAAACCCATATCTGCTCCGCGCAGTTGGCAAATAGCACACAATTTAGTTCAGTAGTTCTCTTCTTATAGACACTCCTACATTCGTTCAATTGAAGTGTATAAATGAGTTGAACTAAATCAACTAGCTAGAACTTCCCCTCTCTCCTGCCGAGAACAGGAGGAGACTTAGGTAGGGTGTGACCAAGAGCTAACTTGAACGTCAGAATTCAATTAAGAATATCGGGAGAATCTGCCAAACGACCTGAAGTTGACTGTCTAGTTTAGTTCGTCTACGCTACATAATATAACATGACATTGCGAAGTAGTTCACTTGCAAAACAACTCTTCTTTGAACTACTTCGTTCATCGACTACACAAGCCTACTTATGTTCCTTTCAACCTCTTTCTGATCAAATTCATAACTCACCACTGCATTGCATAATATCATATTTAACTGTGTACCTTTAAGACAAACTATTTAACCAAAATGTAGACAAAAGAAAAAAACCTAACCTAAACAACACCAAAAAAATCAAATATATATCAGAAAAAAACCACACAAATTCTTATAAAATAGTTCTTACATATATCCAAGAAGAAAATATATCCCCCAAAAATGTACACGTATCACTGCCATAGAACTCCGAAAATTAATTTCAACATGACCAAATGTATTTTATCCCCAAAGAGAAACAATTATTTATATTTTAACTTAAGTACTACTTTGGACCACTTACGTAGAACAAGTGCTTTATTTTAAATGCAATATGTAATATCTTAAACAAAAAATTATAACTAATATGTATATTTATTTTTTAAATTAGATTTTCGGCTATTTACAAAGCATTTATTGAGCAATTATTCATTTTATTTTGGCAAAAATAAATACTAAAGTTAATCAAAAAAAAAAAAGTACTTAAAAATTATTGTTACACAAAAATTACGCTTCGAAGTTATTGGCATTGATTGGAAAATTAAATTACTTAGAAAAATTTTAGCTAAAAAGCAATAATAAATTCATATACATATATTCCATATATGAATGTGTGTTTGCATAAATTGCAGAATATTAGAATTTCAATAAATTGTTACGAGCAATTTTTGCTTATTTTCTTCTTTTCTTTTTGTAATATAATTGAAAGCTAAATATTTAGGCAGGAAACAAACAATTTAGAGCTGTTTTAAATTATTGCAACATTATAGCACGATTTATGTAATAATTGTTCCAAGGTTTGATTTTTTGTACAATAAAATGTTTCACAAAATAAACTATATAATAAATTATAAAAGAGAGTATTTACATGTATATTTGTGTACATATGTACATGTATACCTACTCCACTTCTCTAAGAAACTGTTGCGCATTTGCACTGAAATAGATTTTAATTTTAACTATAAGATCACTATTTATACAGCCTAATATTATTATGTAAATAAATTTAAACAAAAAAATAGTTTACGAATATGTAAATAAATTATTTTCCACATTTAAGTGTTTTTCTGCTAAAGAAACTGGAGCCGAACTTAAAATGAGCAATCAAACGCTTTTTATGAGGTCTGTTCCGGTACTGACTAAAACTACGAGAAACTACAAAATTTTACAACAAATAGAGAATTTCTGATCCGTACGTCAAAAATTCGTAGGTTTTCACAGAAAAGAGAGCTCACGAGCGAGTAAGAAATTTCCCCGTGCTGGGAATTTAAATCCAAGACATTTTGGACAAAAATACGAGTGCTGTTAAATGGTTGTGTTGTTGTTGGTTGGCAATTTGAAGTAAATCAATACAAAAAAAGTGACGTCTAAAAAATGGCCAATTTTTTTGTTCAACCCGTTCCCGTATTTTTTTTAGATATTTTTCTTTCTCTAAGAGAATTTTACCCCCACTCTTAGAAATTTGGCAAGCTACGAATTTTAGTGCAGAAAGTACAAGAACAGACCTTTAGTATCCTTCTAATGGCGTCTGTCACGTCAAATTTTGAGCATTAAATGTAAGTAAAATATATTTTCGAATTTCTAAAAATGATGCCCCGAAATACTACTTTCAATTTCAACCGATTGCTAGAATGATATACCGCAAACTATAAACCTGCTGTTGAATGAATTTTCAAAATAATCTCTAGCCGAGCCATCAAAGACCACTTATGAGTAGTTTCGTTGTGGAACTGTCTGGTTTCAGGACAGCTTGATGCAGAAGATAAAAATGCAACTCTGGACTGATTTCCACTTCAGACGATGGAATAGAAACCATGTGCCCAAGGCCCATCAAAGAAACAACTTTAAAAGGAGAATCTTACGAAATAAGATGGATCGCCTCGAGACCTAAACAAACAAGCCCCCTAGTAAACATTCCGCCAATAGAAACAAGCGTTCAAACCTAAAATCGAATAGTCAACATGCCTGTAAACTTTTATTTTAACGCTGCGAAGAAATCGGCCGAATCCAACCTCATCGCTAATCAAGATGCTTAATGTTATTCCTGTAGAAGCGGGACGCTAATAGAGAAAAAGGTAATCAATAATTCCTATTTTGCTACCAAGGTTAACTGAACAGCCTTGGGTGCCGTGCTCTCAAATTATGATGATAAGCTAAGTTTCCCTCACATCAATTAGTAGGTACAATACAAAAGCTAAGAAATAGAAGTCTATTCGTGCTACTCCCAATCTCTGTGCCTTAAAAGAAGCTATACTATTGCTTGCTACGTGCATACCTACTTCCCTTTAGAGCTGAATATGCTACGAAATATTGAGCTAAATAAATTCCTGACGTCTATACATCTGGGAGGTTCTATAAAACACAATGGACTAATGTGGGCTAAGTGAAAGGTTGAATATTCCGCCAAAAAGGTCATCATCTACCTGAACTAACCTACTTTCTCCAACTATCCTATCATCTCCATGAAAGAATTGATTGATATCTCAAGATTGAAATTATTATATTGTGCATGAAGGCAATATCGGTGCCGTGAAATAGGGCCGGCTAAATAAAGACCTTAGGGCTATATTTCTATTCTGAAGCCAATGTCAATGAAACCCACCAAGAAAATAATTAAAGCTAGGGTTTGTTCTTATAATTTGAATTATGCATAAAGTCAAGGATTATGCACTTAAAGTGACCAAAGAAAGGCACCCACGGGCTATATTTTCGCAGGCCTTATTTCACTGCTTCACCAATATCTGTCCTTTAAATGCGTGAATCCATTAACATCATTATATGTATGTACATTTAAGAAAAACAATAATAATCAAAAGACTCACCCCGCAATTGAATGAATTCTTGTGCTTGAAGAACCTGATAAGTCTGCTTATTTCCCATAAAAGCTCGCAAAGATTGATGAATGATGATAAAGTCTGATTTAAATTCACTAAACACACACTGACCCGCACTCAAGTAAGGAAAACCAAAAAAATAAAATACTCACTGAGAATTTATAAAAAAAACAAGTTCGATTTGAAGAGCGATTAAATTAAATTTCAAAAATATTTAACACTTTTGGCAAAAATGCCAGAAAAATGCGTTTAAAATCCGTCAGAACTCAAGCAGAACTGAACAAGATCAATCAAATTCAAACAAAGAACTGAACTGAGTGACAGTTCGTATATACCGTTTTTCATTAGAACAAAGAAATGTTCAGTAGTGATGTGTGAATAATAAAGTAAAATTCTTTTTAAGTGAATTTTAGTGTTAAAAGTCCTTTTTTGAAATTTGTGGTTCGAGATTATTGTGTGGTAAGTGATTATTTAATATTGGAAATGAGTTTAAAGTAAAGTAGATTGATTAAATCAGCATAAATCAATGACTAACCTGAGCCCCTTTGCTACGATCCCAATCCAAACTTTATAATTTTGAAATAGCCTCTCAACACCTGTAGATTCTCTTACTTTAAGCAGTTTTCAGTAGGGAAGACTCTATAATTGGTACAAATGCGTTTCTGCGCAGTTTTTAAATATTTTTTACTTCTCTAATAGACCCAAACAAGATGCTGCATCAATCTCTGTTCGTACAGCGTTTGTTTAGAATGCGATTCTTTTTTCTATCGTTTATCTATCCGCTTAAATAAATTAAATTAAATCCAAATCCAACCCATACCTAATCCAAATTCGTTGCGCTATCTTTTTCTTAACAATAGTAGGTGTTTTACACTGCTACCCGGAATGTTATAAGGACAGAGGACGTATGTATGTCGGGCGCCAAATTCACATGACAACCATGTCCATTTCTCTGCTTCTCTCCCTCTTTAACGATTCCCAATCTCTCAAGCTAAAGCAATAATAATATCGGTTGTATTTATTTAATAAAACAAAAAACAATTTAACTCAGCACTGGTAACAGAAATACAATTTATAGCAAACAAAATAACAAGCACCCTTCTAATGTACTTTACAAGCTTTAAGTTGAACAAGAAGATTTTTGATTGCTGAACAATCAGCTCCAGCAATAACTTTCGATGCAATTTTTCTCTTAAGTGCAATAGCTTCCACTTGCTTCGACAACTGAAACGAGAAACCTTAAGTACAAACATATTTCACAAAACTACTTTCGTTAGACGAACCTCATAAGCTCTTTTTATAATTGAATGCGACATGCCAGCCAATTTGGCAGCATTAAAGCCATATGACTTGGGACAAGCTCCGGATGCATATTTGTACAAAAAGACGACTGTTTCTTGTGTTGGATCTTCGGTATCTTCGTTTTCCACCATGCATGCCTAGAAAAAACCATTTAAATAGAGAAAACAAAGTTCAAAACACCATTCCCTTACCATATGACCCAAGACAATGCGATTATCCTTGTGAAAGAAGTCAATTAAGTTGTGATAATGCGTCGAGAACAGTGTTCGACACTTAAGATTGGCCAAAAAGTTAACAACAGACGCTGCTATGGCAGTACCATCATATGTTGCAGTTCCACGGCCCAATTCATCGAGCAATACCAAACTATTGATCGTGGAATGCTTGAGAATCAATGAAGTCTCATTAAGTTCCACCAGGAATGTACTGTGACCAGAAAGAATATCATCCTGCGCTCCTAAACGAGTGAATATTCGATCAACCAGAGACAGCTTACACCGTTGCGCTGGAACGTGACAGCCCTAGAAAGTAATTTCATAAGAAAAGGATGAAGGACAATAGAAATGTACTTACAATCTGCGCCATGACAACGAGCAATCCCACCTGTCTCATCAGAGTACTCTTACCACCCATATTTGGGCCTGTTAAAATAGCCAAAGGCGCTGTCCCAGACGAGCCGAGAACGATTCCATTCGGGATGTATGTCTCCGCAGCTACAGAAGGATGATAACCCTCATCGATCTCAATGAAGGGTGTCTCAGCGTCGTCCACAAGCTCTGGAATGCAAATTGAATTCTGATTTCGTGCATACTCAGCTAGACAGCATAGAACGTCCAAATTGGCTACACTATCGACGCATTGCTTCCACAACTCATAGTGATTGGAGAATTTTTCAAAAATCCTACGCGATAAATCCCTGAGAACGCTATTACGATCGTCTTCCGCTTGTTGCATTTGCTTTAGGAAATTCTAAATGGAAAATACTTTTAGTCTATATCCGTCTTTCTGTAGAAATCAATTCTTACCTTTGTCTCATTGGTGTGGAAACGTCGAACGGGTTTCGAACCTTTTTTCTGTCCTTCAAGGAAGTACTGACTTCCAGCTTTCCTGGCATTACTCTCAGGCACTTCCAATTGAAACCGTTTCTTGTCTGTTCCGAAATAGCTCAAGCGACAGCCAAAATACTTCTCTTGCTGGACTAGATACTCCTTAAGTTCGGCATTGATTTCCTCGATCTTAGCTTCGGTATTATCGAACTCAGTGTCCACACCTTTTTCTGGAGCAATAACACCGGTTTTTAGAGCTTCTTCGTGGTCAAATGCTTTCTGGGAGTTGATACAGAGAAAATTAAAGATCAAAAATAAAAAGAGCTCAAGAGCAACTCACTTTAAAGAACTTCAAGACCTTCTTCATATCGGGAAAACATCCGTCGGGTGCAGATTGTGACAAACGCTTTACCAAACTCGATTCACAGTTCTGAAATACCTCCGGGATTTTGGTCAGGACCTCAAAGCCCTTCAAAATGCTGATGAAATTCTAAAATACATCCAAATTACTTATGCAATTCTAAACAATCTTCTGAGAACCCACTTGAATCTTCTTTTTGTTGTACGTCTTCTCCTCGAAGAATATCGCCCTTCCATCGGGATGATTATCGGCAACAGTTTTATTGCCAAACAAATGAATCTGGGCCAAATGTCTCTCGAAATCGGGTAAAGGTGCCATTAGAGCTCTTGCTTCCTTCAGCACCTCATCGGTGTTTATCAGATCCGAAATCGCCTTCTGTCTTTCGACGATTACGTCCACATTACAACTAGGCGAGCAGACCCAATGGTGCAAAAGACGCTTTCCAAACTTTGTACAGCACTGATCCAGCGTGCTATACAGTGAATGGTCTTCTCCGGTGATTCGTAGGTTCGAGAGGGTAATTGAATCCAACACCATGTGGTTTCGCATTGGGTTTTTGCTACGTTTAGCCTTTGGAGCGATGCTATCGACTTCTGCGTCTAGCATATCGGGTGGTACATAAAGATGGTAGCGTGCCATTGGCAGTATTTTCTCTTCGAGGTGGCATTTTTTCAAATAGCTGATGCAGCCACCTAGCGCTTTCAAGGCCAGCTTGTAGTCGTCGCTAGGTGTTATACCGAGATGATCGTTTTCATTTTGCATAGTCTTAATGACCGGTGGCCAATTTGTTTCAGCCGATGTGGAGTAATACTTTTCACCCAAGTGTTTTAGTGTCTTTTCTGCGGTCCAAGATTGATTTCCCGTTGCGAGGTATTCTTTGAGAGCACCACTCAGAATTGTGCGATAGATTTGTTGCGTGCGAGACGTTAGTGATTGCTTTTCAGAGATCACCTAGAAGAGAGAGAGGAATTGTTTTGTATTTGGCAGAGGAACAGAGTTTGTGATGATTACTTACCAAAACAGGTAAATGATGCGATAGAAGCGTAAGGAAGCGCGAGCAACTCTTGTCATCTTCAAACTCACCAACATAAAAGTCCCCAATTGATGTGTCTACAAAGCAGACTCCATATCTGCTAGTGGCTCCTTCACTCTGCATGAAATAGACTCAATGACCGTCATTCCTTAGAGAATAACTACACATACCTTCTCTACAACCGAAAGCATAAAATTCGGCTGATAATTCGGCGTAATTTGACACTGTGACCCAAAGACCTGTGTTCCTTTATTACTTATTTGGCAGATTTCCCTCCTTACCACCTTGTCAAACTTGGTAGTCTTGCTTTGCTTCTTACAACGTTCCGTCATCATGTCTGGTGTTTCGGTTTGCTCCACACGAGCCACCTGGAAAGAGGGATATACGAAACTAAGTGTTGAGAGTTAAGAGAGGACAAGAAACGCACCTTATAACCCCGATCAACTAGAATCGTAGCCATTTTATCGAATGAGACCTCTGGAAAGCCTGAGTGGGCGAACTCGCCCCTCATATATGTGAAGCCAAGCTCTTTTACGCCAATATCTGCGTCCATGTGATAGAATTCATAGAACTTGCCCACTTTAAAGAACAACACACAGTCAAAGTTGTCTGCTTTAAGGACCCACCACTGGCGAACTCCCTAGAGACAAATCGATTTAGCACATCAGACAAGAGATAAAAACAAACAGAGATGCATTACTGGAGAAAGGGAATTTAAGAAACTATCAGGAACCATCAAAGTACTAGGATCATAGTCTGGATCGTCTGGTCGACGGCCTTTTTTGTCGCGAATCTTGTCTGGCTTAAGGAACTCCAGTTTGTTGTGAAGCCACACAACTGGTTCGTCCAGTGTCGACCCTGTGCTGACAATTGCCTCCAGCTTCTTCTCCTCCTTCTTGGACTTGGTGTTTGGTTCATTTTGGATTGTCTGAAGCTTTTGCATAAGAACACTGGACTTGTCATCTGGTTCCTGGCATGAAAGTATCATTTAACATGGAAACTGGGTGGTATTCTAATGACCTTACTACCTTCTCCTGTTTGGTATCCTGTTTATTGTCACTGTCATTCTCCCGATCCGAGTCTCCCTCATCATCTGACTCTAGACGAGCGACTTTTGGGCGCTTTTTCTTATGTACAATTATTTCTTCCTGGTCGGAGTCACTTAGTTCTGGATCCAATTGACGCTTAGCTACAAAGATGAGACTTTTTCTAGTCATGGGCAAGAGAGCGCCACTATGTCACTTACTTGGTTTGGTGGATGGAGAGTTCTCTTCCTCTGTCTTGGTGATTTTCTTTGGGACTTCATCGATTTTTTGTGCTTTTTTGCCAGAAGTTGCCGGCGATTTAGTGAAATACTTGAAAAGGGTGTTATTGGGCGTGCCACCGCTAACACTATTTCGTTTGGACATAATTCTTTATTTGAATTTATAAATACTCAAGATATACACAGAAGGGACTACACAGAACAGCTTTATTCCGCCAAAAAATCAAAACAATCGCGAATTTCACCGGCAAGTTCGATCAAACCGCGGGAAAATTCACAAGTTATGCACTGTGTTATCGACAGATGAGTATGATTTCTTCTTACATGATAGCTAGATGGGTAGAGTTTGCTGTGTCTAATTGGAACCTATAGGTGGCACAAAAGACGGATTGTTTATTGTCAATGTTTCATTAAAAAAATTTTTGCAAACTCCCTTTGCTCTTACGAATCAACACGCTATACTAAATTAGTTCGGTTGATACAATATATTGTGTGCGAAATGTTTTCGCTGAGACTCAAATTTCACTTTTTACGACTTTTTATATGCTTTATCTCATTGTTTTGAGACATTGCTTAGTCTCTGTGATCTGTATAATTTTTCTTTTGCGTACGAAGCCGTGCTAATGCTTTAAAATATGAGATTTATATGAGCTAAAGCGTTTTGCATACCACCTAATTTGTATGGCTTGGATTAGACCTTAGATTTGTTGATTACTCGAAACTTTAACAAGTTCCAATTGTGGCTGTCAATATATGTATGATTTTTTTTAACCGGGTCTCTATAGCTCATAAAGTTAACAAGTTTAAGCACAACCACATTTCTTTGAACTGAGTCCAAGGGCAGACTTAACTAAACCTAAAGTGCACTAAGTCATCATATATTTACTTTATCCTCTCATTTACTCATATTCAAACGAACGTGTCTGGTCTCAGAATGAAAATGTCTGTCTGTTTACTCTACTGCGCGGGTCCCTATTGGTCCAGTGAAAACTCAGAAATCGGGACTTAGGGAACGATTGACGTTTATCAGAAACCTCATGCCCAATTCACAATGTCGCATTCGCGCTAACGCGCTTTGACATGTTGATTAGAAACAATGGGGCAAGAAGAAATGTTAGCTCAGGCGTTTCCAACCCTGTAGATCGTATATATCGTAAACTCGACCCCAACGTCTGAGTAGAGCGTACTAGAGAGTACTACTTTCTCGCGCTTTTGACAGCTACTGGCTATTATTTTTTTGTTTCTCTTTAACCTGCGCGTTAGTACAATAGATCTTATAGGCCGCAGTGCAGTGCTCAAACCATTGTACCTTGTCCTTGGCTGCTCGGTAGGATACCATGTCCCACAGAAGGGTTACGCTTCATTTCCTTCTATTCTGAGGTAGCTACTCTAAGCTTAAAACTTAGTCACGATATGATTTTCTATTGGTCCGACGGCCTATTATTTGGGATTACATTTGGCACCGCGTTTTATGCCAATTTATGTTACAGATCATCCAATTTATTTTAAGGCGTTAGCTATTGCGTTTTAAGCCACAGTAACTCTTTTTAATCAAGATTAAGTCTGACCAAATTTTTCGCCAACACATTTAACTGACAGTATATCGTATTTTTTACTATATTTAATCAAAACGAGGTGAAGGAAAAAAAACTCTCATTTAGTTATATATATATTTTATTTCAATTATCACAGAAACAAAAAGCAAACGTACTTAAAAATCATTATAACAACATATAAGTAAATAGGACTCATAAATCATTCATTTACATAATTTAAATTAAATTTAATAATAAAATTGATCCTTTTTAAAAATGTATTCTCACAGTTTATGCAAGAAAATCTGGAAGCAGTTCTTCTATTATTTTTATTTACTTTTCTGTACACTATTGTTTTTTTTTTGCATATTTAAGGATCCAAGTCAAAATATATTACATATATATTTATTACAAATAGAAATAGAAAAGAAGTTGTATACAAATATGAAGCTATTTTTTTTTTGTTTTTTAGCTTGATGTAAAAATAAAAACAAATATTTTGTAGGTACGAAAAAAAATAGGCGTTATAAAAGAAACAAACGAGTGTTAACTTATATTTTGCTTGCAAAATGTTCGCAATAAAGTACAAAAAGTGTTCCTTGTAACAATTGGTTACTTATCAAAACGTTGTTTTTTTTTTTTTTTTTTGTTTTTCTTATAACTACAAAAGCCTATAAATAATTAATTTCTATTGTTGAATTTATTTAATTTTCTTTTTATTCAATTAACATACCTACTAAATTTGTTAGTTATTATTTTTCTTGTTGTTCTTAATCCCATTTTTTGGTTTTTTTATTTAATTTTTTTTAAGAAACATTCTGAACGATTAACTAACGATAAGTTACTTGTAATCCTTTCTGTTTTATTTTCTTTTTTAACTTAAATTTAATGAAATTATTAAATCAATGTATGTTTATTGTAATATGTATTTAATGTATTGTGTTGTATAACCTATAAATTCATTATTTTGAATTACAATTTGTGCCTTTTTTTTATCCTCCTCTATTGCACATTTAAACTTAAATTTAATTATTTTTAAACAAAAAAAGAGTGATGTTAAGAAGTCAGTTTGCATTGTTTTTTGAGTTTTTTAACAAACAAAGCAATGGAAACCTAAATAATAACTTTAACCTATTAGATGTGCGTTTGTTGAACAAATATGTAAATGGAATAATGAAATTTTGTTGATCTACAACCAATTTTGAGACAGTAGACTGATGTGCTTGGACATATATTTTTTGACATTTACGAAAGTTTTAAGACTTTTGAAGATAAATGAACAAATGGTTTGTGTAAGAATTAATGGGATCTATATTAATATAAAAAAGAAAAAGTTTCTATGTTAAAGTTATTGGCTAATTTTTCAACATCGAACTAAAATTTGAATTCAAAAATGAATACTAGTAGTTTCTGCGGAACATGTAAGCCATACGACAGCATTATAGTCGTTATGAAATGTACTATTTCATCTAACAAACAAACGGGTTGAACAAGATAACTGATTTGACAGATTTTTACAAGCCTGCCCAAATAAATTTCTTGAACTAAAATTCGTAGCATGGGGAAATTTATTTTTCTCTTTAGAGCGGTCCCTTCTGTGAAAAACTATGAAACTTCTCCGTACGCGAACAGCTTTTCATAAAAATTTACTTTTTTGGAGTGATACGCGAACGGACAAAGAAGCTGCTTGAAGATATTTTGTAAAATTAATTGGAAAATATATAACTTTCGCCGATATGTCATCGAATGCTGGAGAGATCGGAATTGGGAGTTTCGAAATTCGATTCATTTCTTCATACACAAGAGTTATTTAAAAAATCTGAGTTAAATGCTAAGTGGTGGTTAGCATCATATATAACTGTCACTGTATATGCTGTCAAAATACCCTTCTTCAGATGTATGAACACTGAGTGGTGATTCATAACTTCTGGCTGGCAGTGTACGTACTTGTATAAATACTCTATTTGGTCTTCAAACTATGGTCTCCTTCGTTACTTTCAAATCATTTTCGTACAAGCTACTAGCACAGACCTAAAGTAAACACGCGTTCGTTTTCAAAATCGTTGTTTCTTTGCCAAAACCTCTAAGGAATCCCAATAAGCTCAATTCAAAATGAAAAAAAAAAACTAAAAATAGATAGAAGAAAAATAAATAAATTCGCTACCGAACATACATATATGCATGTATGTTTGAATGTATGTATGAATGTTTCGTTTCCTTAAACAAATATCAGTACTAACCGAAACAAAAAAACCAAATGATATTACACTTAATTCTATTGCAATGCAATAATCAAATAAACTATATACTCTAAACTCGTACCTAATCATCAGTGATTATGTCTTTGCGCGCTTTGAAATTCCGCCACGAACCATTTGTACAGACGCCAGCACCCCGCCACCAATCGTTTATATCCTGATACCATCGAGGTTTCCTTAGCCCCTCTTCATCATGTAACGTTGCACAAACTCTACACCAAAAGTAGGTGTTTATAAACTCACCAGTACCTTTCCATTTGAAGTAAGAATTATACAATTCATCATCTTTATCTAAAATATGTAAATATTCTGCCAATTCCTTGGGCGATGCAAACTCATCCACATGAATGTACGATCGATGTGGTGATGAGACTTCATAGTCCTCAGGACGGGCTCCCATCACTATGGGCAGAATGTTGCGATTCAGTGCGTTCACAAAGAATTTCTCTGTTATGTAATCCTTGCAATTGGAGTTCTCAAATGCGAGGTAAAACTTGTAGTCATGATCGAGAATATCAAAGCATCTGTCCGCTGTGCTGCGAGAGCATTTAAATGAGCCACAAGCTCCATAGATGTCAACCTAGAAAGGAATTATATGTATTTATAGTCCAATTTGAGGAGGAACAAATTAATATACTAACGTCGATGTATTTTTGCAATTCATGAGCGAATTGTAGCCTTCCATTTCGCGCGCCACAATTGGACACGAACCAGGCTACCTTCTTCGTTTTATTGAGCGCATAGTTGCGGTCCTGCTCAATTTGCCTGATATTCATGTCGTAGTACTGCCATTTCTCATATGGTGCAACAATGTCACTGTCTCTCCTGAAATTAACAAAACATAGAAAGTGTTTTAATCTCATAGAAACTTCAGCAGATATGAGAGATCTCATGATCAATCGATGGCCATAGTAGTAAGCTTTAAGCTAGACTTGTCTTAAATAAATCTGGTTTCTGGTTTCAATAGAAGACAACTTCAGTTGAACTTATTTTTATTGAATCTAGTGCGTCAAAACTCACCTATATGTCGACGTCCAATTGATTGCGTCAGGAACTTTTACATTTTGCGTATGATATGGACACTCAAGGTAATACAACATATGCACCTGCTTTGGTGGCCTTCGCACACCAGTTGGAATGTAATGATCTTTATACAGCACCAAGTCAGCTGTACTCGCTTTGTCTCTATTCGCTGTAATCTCACATGTATCTACCGGACATTTTGATTTAAAAAACACATCTCTTCCTATAAAGTTCAAAGGATAAAATGTAAATTCTTTTCCACTTCTGACACCAGTTGTTTTGTTTTTTTTTTACCATTTTTGATATTCCACGGTCCCAGCCCGTTATACAACAATATCTGCTTCATCTGCCCACTCTCTTGAATCTGTTCATAGTTCGGTGGAACAAACATCAATTGATTCATGACTCTATCACTATGTGGATCGGCGTGTGGTAATAATTTAGGCGCCACTTTGCGTCCACCTTTCGTACGATGCCATGGCAAAGGATATCGTTCGCCATTTTTGAAAAACCACGCCTTCGATGTAGGCTCTCCACTAGCCCTCTGTTGATCGCTCTGTTGTTCACTTTCATAATTCTGTTGATTGCTATTAGCATCCAGCGATTGGGCCGGCTCTGTTGCCTCAAATATTGAATTCTCCCTAGCCGAATTGATATTATCTGCTTCGGTTGATTCCAATTGATAAAGTTGACCCTGTTGTGATGCTTTCGGTTTCCATACTTCACGATCGCTATTTTATTAGAGAAAACAAAACATATCGTTTAGATTACATCTCATTTGGATTGTTGCCAAAAGCTCACCGAAAATTGAATCCAAAAATTAGTACCAAGGCAAAAAACGATGTCAGAAAAAAGTATTTCTTCAGCGAGATCTTTGGACGTCGCATATTTAAATTGTATAGCGCTAGCGGTTGTATGCAGTCATTTCACTAAAACTAAAAGAAATGGGATTGTCAATTATTTAAAGTTCGAACATTCTTAGATAAAATGAAAAAGAAATTCATCAGCAACAGCAACTGTTATCGGCCTCTATTGTGTGTGGTTCTGTCGCTTTGGGCTTTTTTTGTTTTTCTTTACCAACAGATGGTCATTCATAATTGTTTTTTTGTTATAATTTATCTATAAATAAAAATATTATCCACATTTTCCATTAAAAAAAAATAAAAGCCATAACCAAATTACTCGGCCACGGATACATACAAACGAAATGCTCGGTGATCATCCGAATTACCCCAAGTCAATTAAGAGGGAGAGAAATATGTCAACAAATTATCTTTATTGTTGTTGTTTTCAACATTTCATTTATTTTGGGAGTTTTATTTAAATGAACTTGATCGAGAGCAATGCGGTGCTTTACTATCCAATTGGTCCGACTCTTCTATGAGAATAGTTTTGATTTTTTTTTTCTATTTTAACACTATCAGAGGTTACTATGCCTTTGTGATTGCTTTGCAATGTAATAGCATGTCGAACAGATTCATCTGATAAAAAGTATTTCATTGTTCTGATTAAAAGTGACTAGTGAAAAACACCGCAATATAACACGAAAGCAAAAGATATGATGAAAGGTTCTGCATTTGTGGCATACACGCCAGGAACGCTAGAGTCTACGTTCAATTAAAAGAGTTCATTGGGTACATAATGGTCCAATTTTTCCATAAAAATGTAGACGTTTTAAGTTTTGTTTTGCCTAGATAGAGAATATTCTACATTCATGAAGAAGTATCAGCCTAGCTCTACGACCTGATTCAGGGTAAGGATCAGGACTATTGCAAAACAAAAATGCAGTCCAACTCTATTGCCTCTGTTCTCTGGAGCATTTTGATGCTTACAAACAGGTCAAACGTTGTTGATTGTATTGTATTGATTGTATACATGCTGAAAAGTCATACCACGTATACTCAATTGCAAATAGAAGCCCTAACTGAGGATGAAAGAGGACTCAAAACGGAGCAGTTCTTCTTTGAGTCTAGCAAGCTTATTGTAGACTCGCAGTTCATTCTTTTCTCAGTTTTTTCTCCAACTTTTGAGACCAAGTCATATATAGATGCCGTTTGATGTATAGTGAAATTGTTGTGTAGTTGGCTTTCACTCGACTCAATTATCGCTCCATCTGGAAGTCATTAAAACGAGATAGTCTTTTAAATTTAAGTGAGGGCATATCTTCTCTTGTTACTCGCCTCATATTATCAACTGCAGCTACATCACCATAAAATCTTTTGAGAGTAACATCAGGGAATATCTAGCAGTACCAAACATACGTTTTGCCATAAAAATATCCCTAAGTTGATGTGCATAATCCAAGATCCCATTTAGTGTTGTACAACTTATGATAATTTATCAGTTGATAGTCACTTTTTGAAGACTTCTTACTACAGTACGCTTTAGGGTGCATTTTGTTACCATTTTTGCACGGCTTCCAATGGGTACAGACATATAACTGATCGCTCAATTAAGTAATTTACATCTGTTGGAGGTCGCTTCACAATTACCCAACAAGAACAAGTTATAAGTGTCTCGTGATGTTTCTTTCTTTACTTTTGGGTACATTTTGTTCAACCTTTCATACAACTAACAATAGCGGTATTGAAAGTTCCCGGGGCCTTCTGTTCCAATCAATTTTTTCGTTTCCACCGAGACATTCTTTCTATCGCGTTTTCAAGACTTCAATTGTTCACCTAGACTCCATGATTTATAGTTTTATAGACCCGCATGCTATTTAACTTTAAATACTCAAAGACGCGTTCGAGTACATTCCCAAAACAGCGAATTTTTTCGAAAAGCGTTTCACGCCCGGAGAATTTCCATAGTTTTTTTTTCACAGAAGAGGGCGCTCTCGAGAGAGAAAGAAAGTTCCCCATGTTACAAATTTTAAAGCAATAACTTTCTTTGTGGAAACTGTCATATCTGCTTATGCAGTATATATTAAACGTTTTCTTGTTCAACCCGTTCGTTTACTCTTTGGTACTTTTAGCCCTATCTAAGAGAATTTTACACAAATTATGTACACTAAAATGTATCAAACTCAACCGCCATTCATTTTAAATAAAAAAATTCTTATAAGACTATAAGTACATTCGAAACCGAATGCATGTATGTCTCCTTTAAAGTTTTTAAATAAATAAAAGGCATGCATGTTGTTCTAATTAAGAATTCAAAAAGTTGTTTAGATACCCTATCATCTACAGAACATCTGGAAAATGTTGTTATAGTGTTTACACAAATGAAAATAGTCCAACTAATATCTGTGTCATTGCATCACAAAGATAGAACTACAAACTTCAATTAACTTATTAATGAACTTTTTATCAGAGAATAGTTCTCCCACTCCCCCTATTAGAATGCCAAGTAAGAAAAAATCCTAATGGAAATGAAATACAAAATTCCATTTCCTGGGGCGTTATTTCTTTATCTGAATATAATAGTATCTCACACATAAACAAATCAATAACGAATTGCTTATCATTCTAAAAAGAAAACCGTCAATTTCGTTCGATAAATTTTGAATTAAAGTGCACAAATTATAAAAAAAAATATATTTCACTTTAAACTGGAGATCGAGGTCCGTATTTACTGCACCAAGTCTGACTGGCTTACACATACCTCGTTCAAGTGCCGACAGTTTGAATTGATTTTTTTTTCGTTTCGATTTAACGGTTTTCGATAACTTAACGATTATTTGAAGGCGTAATTGAGGGTTCACTTTGCACTTACATAAAAAATAAAGGAGTATCCAAAAATACCTTTAGCAGACTGGTATGCTTTTACAACACTTGCTCCCATAAACACAATAAACACTACTGATAATAAGTTTCACACGCCGCAGAGTCAGAGCTATTTAACCTTTACTATTTCACTTATTTTAGTTGGCCAAGTTATCAGATTAACAACTCAGTATAGACTGTTGGAAGTTAATTACGTGTTGTAGCACACATGACATGTATATGTATCAAATCATCTAACAAGAACGAAAAAGGTATCTAACTAATGATGACAAAAACAAAAAAACAGAAAATAAATATCTTTTATACTACTAACCGAAAAGCGTAAAGCCCTGGGTTGTAATTATTTATTCAACTGAATGTACATATTTTCTTTTTTTGGATTCATTTTTAAGTGTAAATATTGGGCAATTATTGGTCACCCTTTTTCCATGCACACATTTCTGACAGTCATTGGGTCAAAATATACGGTCACGACGAACTTGCTTAGACATATTCGCTTGGTGGGAACTATGCTATTCATTATTTGTCACTAGGTCTACCTTAGCACCAAACCGCTGTCAAAAGAGTAGATCAAAAGTTGTAGATTTTACTG
This sequence comes from Chalcosyrphus nemorum, assembly GCA_949716465.1. Taxonomy (NCBI): domain Eukaryota; kingdom Metazoa; phylum Arthropoda; class Insecta; order Diptera; family Syrphidae; genus Chalcosyrphus; species Chalcosyrphus nemorum. The sequence continues at coordinate 56,487,579 of OX454334.1, read as the reverse complement.
TTTAAGTACATACCAGGCGATATCATAGATTTTTTTCACCATTCAGTAATTAAAATTGTACTCGCATACGCTGAGTCAAGGCCGAGTTCAAGGAAACTCTGATTTACATTTTTGAGTTGACATCGTCATAATGTGCAAGCTTTCAGTATAAACACGTGGTAGGAAAGCAACCAAATTGGACGGTCAGCATTTGAAAATCTTCATATCTCTTTGCATTGGTAAGCCATCGCGATTTACTTACGACAGTGATGAGTCTCGGTACTAATATCTGTCAGTGTCACTCGATTTGTATGGCGGAATATGACAGAACTTATCCGATCAGCGATATTTTTAGGTGTCATGGCACACGGTGTTTTTGTTGCTGTCGTGGGCTTTTCCCAGCTGAAATGAATATTACTTATACCGAGAGCTTTAAAATATCCAATTTTGTACGATCTATCGCAAATATTGCGACAAAACTTTCGCTTTGGTGTGGGTATACTGGCGAACTTATTTTCGCTGTTGCCGTGAAATTATCGCCGTCACGGCAACTACGATTAAATCGCGGTAATTTTAGGAACCTAACTACAAAATCAAATGTACATGCAATGTTAATTGATTATTAAGTAAATATTAGTAAGAATGCATTTTTCAAAAGAGATGATAAGTCTTCTGTAAAAGATAATGCATAGGGAGAAGAAGTGAAGACAACATAAGCAGTGAAAACTCCACCTAATAATGCTTAAAGAATAAGATTCTTCTCCCTTCTAAGTCCAGAGAAGTGCATGGCCTTTGTATAAATGTGCCATACGATAAAATCGCTGCGACTTTCATCAGCAAACATTTGGTCCTCATAAGGATCATGATTACAGATACAGTGGGACAAAAAGATCTCCAAAATCTCCTTGCTGTATAGATTTTAAATCAACAAGTGATCACCTGTCTGTTATCCGCATTAATGCTTAGTATGTAAGATCATTTGATAAAATATCAAGTTTGTATACATTTCCCTGCTAAGGACCTAAGGGTTTTATGAACACGAATTTGTATGACCTTCTTTTCGAGTTTACGCTTAAAGTATAGTACATTGAGACTTTAATTTAAAACACCAACTTTAGCGTAGCACAACGTACTTACGACTCGACAGATCAACGATTTCAAGCTAAATCCCCACCACTTTTCTTAAAATTTACAATCAGATGGCGGCCGCCTATTATTCGATAAAGAACTAGCTTAAATGGTCTCCCCTTTTTGATCTGAAAAATGGTCTATGATCTAGAGTTTTCTCTATTTGATCGTAAGGATCTCGTTATTGTTTCGAAATTCGAATTGAGGTTAAACGATTGAAGGACTTTCTTCTCTGGCTAGAATTTGCCCAAACAACTTAACCTACTACAGGCTAGTAGTAGGAGTAATAGTAGTAGTAGTTTTTTTTATAATTATACTAAATACAGTTTATTTCTCCCTAGAATTTACACAACCATTTGCTTTGGAAACAGATCTAAAGTATTTATGTAATTCTATCGAACGGCTTGCTTTGCTAGCAAGTCAGAACTCTAAAGTCACACAGATCCTTCTCCTTTATATACAAACAACTAGTCAGTTCTTTCGATATTCTTCAGCTGCAGTTTAGATCTTTATGACGTACCTATTGGATATTAGAAGTTAGCTTGAATTCTAGCCAAAACAGGTCTTGAATCTTTGTCATTACACTCAGCTTTCCAGTAGTGCCATAGTATGTTTTCATCCTGGGAGTTTTCTAAAAAAATTAGCACCGTTGACTTCAATTCTCTGTCTTTATTGTAGAACCTGTTGTTTTTGGGAATTACAAGTTTCAGAACTACTGATCTACAGAGTGAAACACATGATTTAATTGCTTGCCAATTAAGCTACTAAACTACCAACTTTAAGACAATCACAGTTCCCTAGTTCAGATAAAGACATTATGACTCGGTCAGTCATGCTCATGCTATTTATGCTTGTTGTTGTTGGTTGCTCAAAAACATTATCCTCCTTTCGACGTTACTTCACAAATAATGCAATCGCAGTAAATATAGTAGTTACTTTGTTGATTAACCTCCTCATATTAACATCGCCTTCTTCGTTCCTTATACTTTCCCTCCATAATGCACTTTATTATGTTTACAGTACAAAGGACCCACTAACACTCCACTTTACTTACACATTAACTCGCCTACTTAGCCAGCCTTATGTTGTATAGCCTTATCCCTTTCATGTTGTGTGCCTATTTTTATAACCACACTGCAGAGATAGAGACAATCACTTCTTTCATGACATGCATGTCAGCATTTATCATTACAGGACGAGTACACAGAGGAGACAAAATCAAGAAAAAAAAAAAAACAGAGGAACACTAAATAGACACACACATTGGGTAGAATAAGGAAGCATAAAAAGGATCCCTACTTTCGAGTCATTCACCCTTAAATTCCTTTAGTTCAGCAAAGTTTAAGTTGTTATGGTTAAAGGGTATGCCCTGGTATGTGCCACGTGAAATTCATTTGCCGCATAACCAACTCTCGCGAGTGGTGACTCCTGAGGAGAGTGTAAACATTTGTCAGGTGTGTGTAGGTGGAATGACGAATTTTCTTTTTTGGGGGAAGGGGTGAAATAAATAGAGCAGTGATGGAAAACTGTGAATTATTAATGAACACAACGTTTATACTTAAGGGTAAATCTCATGAATATCAAAGGAATTTTTCTGTTTGTATTTAGGTAAGAAGCACTAAACCAACAGCCACCACACAAACATACACAATTAGTGGGCTGCGTTCACAAGGGGTGGGGCGTGGGTTTCATGTGCAAAACTATGCTCTACGCTATTGTTATTGTACTTTGTGTATTGTATACGCTCTGTTCAGGAAATTAAAATACAATTTTACGTCAGCAATACGAGGTAGAAAATGGGAACATTATTAAGATTCTGTGTCTCTTGTTGATTGTTATGAATTTTTAATTTAATGCAGGTAAAGCCTTGTGCTACATTCTGTACATGCAGGCAGACCCTTTCTTTCAACAAAAACATAACAGAAAAACATATGGACAGTAGTCTTTTCAATTTTTGTAGTACGTATCCCGGAGAAAAACAAAAAACACGACACAGCGACGTCAGAAAAGTTTCGCTGTAAACACCCTCGGCTAATATTTCTCACGCTCACGCTTGTTTTCATCAGATAGTAAGATATATCTCTCCTGTTGGATGACCTACTTTAGAAAAAGTTTCTTCTCAAGCACTATTTCGTAGGTATTTTCCTTTTTTTGTAAAAAAAAAGTATGCAGTTGCTCGAAAGAGTTTTAAGTTACACTTAAGTTAGATAGTTCTTAAGTGAAAGACTAGAACTGTCCAAGTTGCCATTCGTGATTTATGTATAACAGATTTTTAAGATTTTGCAATCGAAAGTTTACTGAAATGAATCTTATAAAGAATGTATTCATAGTTAACTTGAGTAGGAGACATTTCAAAAAAGATTATCTAATAGATGTGATAGTTTAGAGAAGGGTTCTCTGGATTGTGAGTTGGCTATTCATTTATACGCAACCACCGATGCAGTTGTGCGTTGGGGCGATAAACTGGTATTCATACGCATTTCTTAAAAATAATTGTAATCAAATGTGTGTCAGTAAATATGGGAATTTTAAAAAAAATCCTCTAAAGAATCTAGTGTGAAACTTGTTTGTGTATATTGAAGTGTAGAAAACCGTGTCATTGCAACTGAAAAACTACAAGATTTCATTCCGTTGGACTGCATATTTGCTATCCAAGCTAGGTTTTGTACCCACTTTTACAAGCATTTCCATCTCCAACAGACACGTTGTGTTAATACAAAGGAAAATGAATCGAGTTCTTCTTGCAAGGATTGTCTAGCAAACCTCCACGAGTACTTAATTAGGCTCTCAAACCCTCCCTGCCCCTCTGTACACATCTATCATTCATGTGAAATCGAATACACTACAGTCACTCGTCTTTTCTAAATAGATAACTACACTCCTAATATACCTATATTTACTAACAATGAGCATTAAATTGACGCATCGAATGTTTCGTTCTTTGCTTGTACAATTTTATGAAATGCGTGCCTACCTTTCAAAGGTTATACTTAGGTACTTTTTGTTTCTTTGCTTTGGTACCATTTGTGTCGCTGTATCCAATTTTTCCATTTCGCCGACATAATAGATTCTACAATCTCTAAAGTCGTTTTCCGTTGGTTTCACTCAAGAATTCCCTTTTGTCTGTTACCCTTTCACGGCTAACCCATTGAACTGATTTTGATAAAATTCAAAGATAGGCTTAAAAAAGAAAACCTACATTCCCTTACTCAAATAATTCATGCATTATGTATCACCACGCCCACTATTTAGAGGTGTTTCTTTAAAAATAAAATGGCTGCTTAACTATCTTATTCTAGAGGGACCCACCGGGTTCGCTTTTTGGCCTCGAAAAGGCAACAATACAATGGCAATAATTTCATCTGATTTATAAACTCCATAACATAAGTAAGCAGCCACATGGATTCATTGGCCAATAAACATAAATACCAAAACTTTCAGATGGTTCAAAGCTCAAAGGAAAATAAGAAGAGATGTAGCGTTTTCGTTAGCGAAAGTCTGCCAGAACTCTCTGAGATGAATTCGGCAAACCAAGAGGAATGCAGTAAAGGGTGAGATTCTTCTGATTCGGATCATAACCTCGCCTAAAGGAGAAGGCAAATTCACCACAAATGATCTTCTCTATCAGAGAACGGACAATATCATTCAATAATTTCATAGCCACGTGATGCTATGGAACCCGCTAGCCCAGGATGACAGAATTCACGGTGGTCAGCGAAACACATGGCGCAGAAGAAAATGGAAAGGAGTTGACGCACATTGCTAGCTCTATGGAAAATGCAGGAACCACAAGCCGACTAGCAAAACTGTTACAGAGATCCACCACTCTCTTCACTTAACTTTGTCAGCGAGAGCTTAAACACATTTCCAGAACCCGCACACGATTACGCGTTGACGTTTAAAAAGACAACATAACAGGACACAAAACATAAATTCCTTTAAACTATTCCCATGCCGTCCAATCCTTAAACCAAATTGATAAATAGATTTATAAATTAAAAACAGGGACATCTTCAGGGAGAGCCAACTACGCCCATACGCGGTGTGCACTTCATCTAAGTAATTATTTTGTTTACTCCCCCAAGGTATTGTTTTTCTTTCTCTCTCTACACATACGTACGTACATGCCTTCATTTTAATTATCCACTTCAACAGGTGCACTTTAAGTTAATCCACAGCTTGAACACACACTATTTTCAAAACTTTGTTTTCATTTAAAATGCTCTAATTATTTTCGGATTATTTTCAAAATAAACACTTCCACCAAATTCCAAACAAACCAATTGATAGCTATTACATTAGGAAATCATAACACTTGATAAGGTTCAACATGACGATAATCGTCACAAAAGAAGAACAGAAAAAAACATAAGAAGCACATGTCACAGAGATCACTAACCGACTGATCAATGACAAAAAAAAAATACATAACTCACTAAAGAACCCCGAAAAATGAAAGATCACCTAGACACTGACCGATCTGTTCCACCAAAGTGCCTTACAAAATCTGCTCCAAAACATAGAACCCAAATTTTCAAATGCATTTCAAAGAATGTTAGCCGAAAACAGAAACCAAAAAAAAAAATCGCTTGATAGTAAAAATTATGAATATTTACTAAACAATTAGTATCTTAGTCATAACTAAGAACCGATATATAAAACGGATTATAGGCGACGAAAAAAAAATTAGGTCCATTCGCTGAACTTCACGCTTCAGACTAATCTGAGCAGAGTGACAACAACAGTACTTACGCCAGAGTTATTAAGATATCAAAAAGAAAAAAAAAACATTCGCTGCTTAAATTGCTATGCTAATAAGGCTCGAAATCAGACTATAGTTGAACAGTATAGCTATAAATATAGTTAGGAGGATTATTATTGTTGTCACAATTACTGCCAAATAATAGCCCGTAATATGTTTGTGAATTATTTTCGCCCACAAAAAGTAGAAGACATTGATTTGATTTTGGTCTTTTTTTCCTTTTGATTATTTAAAATTAGATTTGTTGCTTAATAAGTATTGACTAATTAAATATAAATAAAGAAATAGATAGTGTCTATCTCTTGTCTGTATGAGGTGAAGTGCATTCAAACAATACAACGTCTCAATCGCAGATAGTAGATTATCTCACGTGTGCCCATCTTCTCTTTGGCTTTCAAAATGAAAATTTTGAGAGTAGGATTGCTGGAAAAATGGAGAAGAACTAATCAATGGAAAGATTGGGGAAGAAGAGATGGAAGTCACCAATAACGTTTTGAAACTTTTGACAGCAGAATGATTGGTCAAATCTGGAGGACCAGCGGAAAGGAAAACTTTTACCGGCTAGTAGGCAAACGACTTGGGAAGAGTGCAGGAAAAGAAGAGAACTAATAGGAGGTCTCAAGGTACCAACCCACGAAGAGAATAATAGAGAAAGCTGTGACGAGTGCAGAAATTTAATTACAGAAAGCTACTAAGAAGATGGGATAACAAAAACTTAGATAAAGAACGAGAGACGTTAAGATCCGGCCGCCAAGGACTCGACTACATGCGAAAGTGGATCGCCATGCCCGATGACCTCCTAATGGAATTCATGGATCTGTTGGACCCTTCGTTTGTGTCTCTCAATAGTGTAGTGTAGAGACTGATCCTCTTGTGCGGGAGGAACGGCTGCACTGCCAAGGATCTTGCCAAATATTGGAGGACCTGAACAAAAAGAAAGCGAAATGGACTAGGGCAATGAGAAACAAGTCATTCAGTAGAAAGATAGAGGCAGTTTACAAAATCAATACGTCGAGAGTATGCAGCGCTCTCCGAACAACCTCATGCAACGCGGCGTGCGTAGTGGCTAGAATGGTGCCAATAGACCTCCTCGTTAAAGCATCCGCATGGAAATATCGTGCCAACAACAACGAGTTGAAGTAATAATGAAGTACTACGAAGAACAGACCTGGAACAATAGCAAGGTAGATGGAACTCTTCTGACTAAGGTAGATGGACACGGAGATTGATTTCCGTTAAAGACCTTTGGATCAATAGGAAACATGGAAAGTGGAACTTCTACCACAAAGCATTTAGGCATGAAGATAACCCTTATTGGCCGATGTGCAACATGGAACACATGTAGTATCTACATATATTCCACTGTCCACGATATCATAAAGACCATAACCTGTAACATAATCAGACTGATGCTCAGCACACAGGAAGCTTGGGAAACAGTAAGTGCAACTGCGGCTACCATCATGAAGGAGCAACGAAATGCGGCGCTGATTGCTGTCAATATAAGGCTCAAGTCCTCCCTCGCTATGAAACGCTTGACGCGAGTATTCGAGGTTAGAAGGGGCATTGGGTTTAGTGGGTGGAACACTGCTACTGAGTACGGGCTAAGTTTCGTCTTTGAAAGATTCTCACCTTCAATAGACCAGGGAAGTTGTAATCTTAGACGAGACTGAGGAACAAATATCTACATGATGAATTGGAGCAATTTGTGAAGACTCGTCCCCAGTATTTCGAATGCTTTGAGGGATCTGTTCCTAATAGAAACTACTTCCATTTGGTCCAATGTGATATATCAAAACTATAAGTGTTAGATGGGATACATATCGGCTTGGATGGGAGCTACAGTTTTGTGCCATATTCGGAAGGCAAAGGTTTCTTCAGAAGCTTTCTAATGACAGTAATGCTCTTGGATGTTTGTCAGATGTTCGCAAGAATTTGGGCCCTGAAAAAACTTATTGGGATTCGAATCTGGAACCTGGACAGTAGTCCAAAGCGCTAGCCACTGAGGCATCACAACCGATGCCAGTAACTAGGAGATCCTTAAAAAGGTACAAATCCGATCGTTGACACTCAATCGTTCGTTATTATAAGTTCGTCTTGAGTAGTCTGTAGGGTTTAAACTCTTATGTCATTCTCTCCTGCCCAGCAGCTTTATATATTTTTAAATGTTAAATACCCTTATCGTGTATGCGTCACTCAGAAACACTTCTATTTAATCTTATAAAAGTAGGTATACCTACCCTCTATAAACAACAAAAAACAGTACTCCCCCTTTGAGAATTGAAAAGAAGAATATACTACATATGTATGTATTGTACATAAGAAAAACAACATTTAAATTGAACGACCAACAGGTACCTACATATATGTTGTTGTTTTTTTTATGTTTCTTAATTATTTTCAAATGCATCTCGAGGAGACTTAGAACACATGCACCCTAGCCCGACTCATTAACTGCAAAACCTCTCCGTTGTCCATGCAATCGATGAGAGGCAGTTGAATAACATCTACTCGTACATATTCACATCGCAAAACACCCAATCCCTCCACCCCCTTTCCAATTAGAGACATGCACTTGAGATATCCTTTTTTACTTGTTTTTATTGCATTACAAGGGTGGGTAGATCTTATTTCTTCTTTATCTCCTCCATCCGTGACATTCACTTACAATTTTAAACATAAATATAGGTACAAAAGAAAGAAAACAACACAAAAAAAAACTCAAGTGTTTACAATAAAAATAACATTCTTACATAACAGCTTAGCCCACTGTGATATTTTGACAACATTTGGTAGAGTAGCAGTCCTGCACAAAAGACACTTTTCACCCACTACTAATAAGAGGACGAAAAAATTTACAATTACAAGTAGAAAACTTAGCGCTGTGCCTTCAGTTTCAGTGTTTTTTGAAAATTCAATAACTTTTCCGCACCCGCACAGAATGTGTGTGTTACACCCTCTTTTGTATATGTCGTGGCTCAAAACAATTTAATTTCTTAAAATATTAATTCAATGGAGAACACATTCAGGCGAAAAGGAAAAAAGTCCTGAATACAATTAGAAAATAGTATCTATATGGTGAGAAGGATATTGTGTTTACGTTTCGCGGTCTGATGTTTTTAGTTTTGCCGTAACTTTAGTACTGATTGCAGGACACAGCTGAGCATGGCAAGTCCTTTTCTCCCTTGTACGATATATTTAACTCTGATACTGACAACAGTGACAGGCAAGACAAAGAGGGTGGTTTTTTGGTCTACACATGCGAATAGGAAAATTCGCCCCAGGAACTATGCTAAGCTGAGCAAATGTCCTTTTTCCTTGTGTTTATACCCTTCGTTTAGTTTAGACCAATTAAATTGAAAAGAAAAAATGTAACATTCGTTTCGGTTTATTGTTCTAATAATAAATAATAACAGCGTGTATTCTATTGTCCATCTATAGGTTATGGATGCTTTTGGTTTCAGTATTGTATTGCCTTTTTGACAAGGTTCGAGGGAATTTGCCTTTAAACACCTTATTGCCGATGAGGCTTTGTCTTGCTTGTGATTCTTCTAAGCTTTGTCCTGCTGTCATTTGAAAGCCATTCATCTCAGCTGTCATTAGTTTGCCTTTTTGGACATTGTCCAACCTTGAGCACCATGTGTGAGCGGCGAACGTACAATTGCTGTGAAGAGCCTTCCTTTCCTTTCCTTCTTCCGTTTTCTCGCCACTTCATCCACCCTATAGACCCTCATCGTCATCAAATAGTCTGTCTCTCTGTCTCTCTGTCTTGTGCTGTGCAGTTTTGAAAGTTTTCTGCTACAACTGTCATTATATCGTCACTAGTCTCCCACTGTTTTTCATGCTTTCACTTAGTCTCCATTCAAAGAGTCTCTTTGTACAGGTGGTGTCTGTAAGTCTTGCCCATCTTCACTTCAGCCTTGTGATCTGCGTGGTTATGTCGGAAATCCTTGTTATACTTTGGGCCTCTTCGTTTGCTACCCGATTCCTTATGCTTATTCGCAGAATCGCACTTTGTGCTGCTTCAAGCTTGCTGATGCTTTGAGTTAGGATCTCTGTGCCATAAGGCATTATGCACTGATCAAACACTTTCCTTTTTAGCCGCACGACGATGTCTCTTTAGAATTTTCATCATTTTTTAGCGGCTGTTCGGTCTTTACTAGTCCGATTGGTTGGTTACCTCTTGATATCCTTATTGTTATTCTCCATTCGTCGTCAGATTTCCACTGGGAACTAGATTGTTCATGATTCTTAGGATGAACATCGAGGTTTTTGTTTCTACAGGTAAAAAACAAAATATTATCATTTGTATGGTCGCCATCTTGGATCCGCCATTTTGAACTCAATTATTTCCGATTCCAAGTTTTTCACAGAAAATGTCTCTTAATTTCACACCAGAAAGAAAATTTTGTCGGTAAAGTGGTTCGGAATACCTACTGCTTTCTGAGGATTTCTGTTGGCCTGGTATTTCACGAGAATTTTAGGTTATTCCAGTGGATTTTTGCAGACAGCTTAGGGCATAGCGATATGAAATGACCGTCAGAGGGCGAGGAATTTTGTTTGTATGTGTTTTGACACAGGATGGTCCAATTGTTTTGGTGGGATGTGGTGGCAAAGGGGGAAATGAGTTGCTTGAAGAGGTTGTGCAGTTGATATCTTCTGTTCTCGACGTGCTAGAGCCATGGAAGAAAGAACAAAGGCGTAGACTTATGGTATAGTTTATTTTCAGTAAATACAGATTTTAAGACAAAATAAAATGTATATAAAGAATTCTGGTCTGATAGTATTTTTAGCCTTTGGGTGGGTGTGTGGCCAGTGATTAATGTTAAGGCTGTGTTTGGTATGGTGAATGTTAGGAGACAAGATCTTGCTAGTTGAACTGTTGACTACCGCTTTACATTGCTGTTGATAAAGAACACTATTAAGAACTTGCAAAAATGGACGGTTGCGACTTAACAAAGAACGTATAACTTTCTTTGTTTTTCTATAATTAGCGCGCACCAAGGATCACTTTTACACGCGCAAACTCGAAACCGAGGAAGAGAGGTATGAGTAGCCTGTGTCGGTGGGGTAGAAGATTCTGAAAGGCTTTTGTGTCTTCACCTTTACCTAGTTTGTACGTACTTTGCTTTATTTTTGTGTTCTCGGCGTGAGTGCAAATGCTATTACCGTTATAAGTGTCACAAACTCAGCGATCTGACTAGCTTACAAAAAAAATTATGACAGGTGCTTTTCAATATGAACTTTTAAAATTTTAAAGAGTAAGGGTGAAATTCTCCAGGTCGCATCAGTATAGGGAAATATTTTTCTCTCTCGTGAGCACTCTCTTCTATTAAAACGACGAAATTTCTGCATACCCGAACAGGCTTTCACGAAAATTCGTAAAAATTCGCTGTTTTATGAGAGTATGGATGCAAAGTGTAGGAAAATGTTCGCAGATTTGTTACGATGGATTGTAATAGGAGTACATACTGCAGCAAACGCAAATAGTTCATGATACAGTACATTTCAATAAAGAAGAAAACAAAACGTAAAACACTAATAACTTTATTCCAACAATACTATATATTACACAAACATCAATCGAAATTAATTCCATCGGGCAAGGTTCCCTTCTGCCGGGCTATCCTCACATTCTCATAATACTGTGAGAAGTCTACATACGGTGTGACCTTACGGTTCGCTGAAGAGTTACTTGACGAACAAGTCTGCGAAGTCACCGAACTGGTGTCGGTCAAATTTGTGCCCACTTCCGACGGTTCGTACATTGAACTGACCACACTGCAATTGGTAAAGTCCGCCGTTCGTTCCTGTACTACGGAATTGAACATCACCCGATTGTTACGCTTGGTGTTAAAGTTTCTCAGTAGAATAGTTAGATCATCACTAGTCCGCCGGGTGCCATTGCTACGATTCTCGTTGTGCTGTTGGACAATGTTGTCCACCACCGCCTGAGCAACATCGGTCAAGTCCTCATGGCTCGTTGATTGCAGCTCCTTGGCACACATTTGTACAATCTGTCGATTTTCCTGTGTTGTGTCACCAGAGTAGATTTCCTGTAAATATTTGCAAGTACCACTGGACATAAGCAGGAGAAATTGGAATGATGAGTCAATGGTGATGCCTCCAACGATCTCTGGTTGTGCTGTGATGGGTTCCGCACTCGCCTTTGAGAGGTACTGACAGTCCTTGTATCCACCCTTGCCGAGATAGTATCCAATCGATCGGGTATTGAACATATTGAACCGCTTTAGCTGGGTCACGTCCACTCCGAGTTGGGTAAGGCGCAGAATCTCATCTTCATTCAACAGATTATGGTCGACTGAGAACTGAATAGCTCTGGAAGTTTGATTCTCATCTGTGCGACAGAGAAGCACCCTGCAGGTGCCCACATTGCAAATGAACAAACGCGAATTGTAAATCAAGCAAATGGCAGCGCTAGCTCCGATGGCCAGCTCCTGTTCTATCGCCTCCAGTTGCTTCACAATATCCGTATAGACACCAGTGTTCTCAGCTATTTGGCACCGAAGGACAGCATTCTTAGCCAGTAGACTATCTATCGAGTCCTGATAGCACTTCTCGACCGAGAGAAAAGCCTGTCGCAGTACATCGTGCACCTCCTCGTCGCTTCGTTTGTCAATCAACTGTCCCAGGATGATCTCGGCGGCGATTCGTTGCATCGCCATTCGGGCTACCTTCTGCCCATTATGACCAGAGAAGATCGCATACAGACTTGTGTTCTCGTTGACTTCACAATAAAAGCTGCAATCGGTTATCTTTTTAGTGCGTGAGTCAAAGACATCGTGACCTGTCCACTGAGGACTGCGGGACGCAGTTCCAACGCCGGTGTTCTTGCATTTTGGTAAATCATCTGTCCACGATCTAGAGACATCGTCGATGCAATCCGCTTTCATAGCTGGAGACGGGAAACTTGGACGAATTGAGACTCAGTTTTGTTTTGGAAAAAGTACAGAAAATGACAGTTCTGCCGATACATGCGGATGGAGTTCAGAAATACGGTACATTCGCTGTTCTTATCAATATTTTGAGTTTACGAAACCACAATGAAAAAAAACAACACAACACGAGGATTATAAAATATACGCTAGAGGAATAGATATTACGAACTCGCGAAGCACTACTGCCTCTGAACATGGTGCAGATTCTTGGATGAGTTGAGCTGCTCAAATCAGAACTGGATAGTATACGAGGACTAGAAGAATAATATTTTGGGGTACCTAACGTGTTGCAAGTTGGAACGTAGGAAACATAGAAGAACTAGTTTGCCTATAGTCGGAACTACGACTATCGTAATTCACACGCGGCGATGAAGAAGACACTAAATTTCATGACAGTTCACATATTGCATGGTGTTTGCTCACTTGTGATTCTAATACTTTACAACATACGAATGGATCAGTCACCTGACATTAACTTTTCCGCGTTCGCATCACAGAGCAAGTATATTTTTATCCACGATGTAAGCATAGTGCAAGTGTATGAAGAAAAAAAGAGCTTGGAATTAACAACCGCAGGCAACTTCGCTTCACTTCCTCCATTGCTCAGTTCTGACACTTTTGTCACTTGAAAAATTTGACTATTCCAATCGAAAGGTATGTCTATTTAATCGATTTCATTTCACAGTTTTTCTCTCCATATTACATAATAATTGTAAAGTGTTTCTCCTTAACAATTCCAGTCAGTAATATCGAAGTATTCTAATCGCTAAAATGACCAACGCTCCAGCAACAGCCTCGTCTATCCCAAAACCAGTCCTCAAGGGATTGCATAATGCCACCATCAAGAGGAACTTATTTGTGGCTCTTGGTCTGGTCACTGTCATCACGACCGCGTTCAAGATAGTCGTGAATGATCCCAAGAAGGCTGCGTATGCTGAATTCTACAAGAACTACGATGCCCAGAAGTCGTTCGAAAAGATGAAGGCGGCAGGTGTTTTCCAATCGTGCTAAGTTCCCAAACCACAAGTTTTATTGCTTTTTTCATGTGAAATGTGAGAAAAAATAAAGTTTAAGATCAAAGTTGTAAATAACCTTTTGTTTTTGTGATAAGATTTTCTTGAAATTATTTCCACAGGAGATGTATCAACAAAGGGAACCTAGAGGTTTCCTGTGTTGCAGAGGTGCTAGCAAGGTATATCATGAATCAGGGGTTGCTTACATTTGTCTGACTCATGCAGCCTTATAGGCGCCTCCAACAAAATATTCTCTCTCTAGTGCTACGCATTAGCAAATTCTTCATTATCCGTCGATTAAAAGAAGGTTCTATTTCTATTGTTTATAAGATAATTTTAAAGGATAATTGGCCACAAAAGGCTGCAGTTTAATGTCCCTGTTGGTTTTTTTTTTTTGTAAGAATTCATCTTAACGGAAAAAACATCATCAATACACTATTTGAAGAACTAGATATATGAAGCCAACTTTCCGCTTTCCCTTGGTAGGAGAACAAGCACCAACCCAAAAGACAAAAAAAGAGACTGCAACTATCCAAACAACTGTCATTACTTGCTGCACAATTTTCGAATCCAAACTTAAGCATACTCTGTTTTTGCCATTACTTTTCAAATTTATTTGTTAATAGTTACTTTTGCATTAATTGTCATCATCTAGCTTTCAATAGGTGTGAACTATTTATTTTAATTTTTCATAGTCCTTCAATTTTCATTTAATTTTTTGTTTTGTTTTAGAAAGCTCATCCATCCTTTTTAACAATGTCGGATAAGAAAAACAGACCCAATCTAAAAGGATTTCATCATGCAACTATTATAAGAAATTTATCGGTTGTAGGAATTTTAATAGTGACTGTCGTTTCAAGTTTTTATTTTGGACATAATGTGCCAAAGAAGCGTCGTTTTGCAGAGTTCTATTTAAATTATGACCCCGAAGCGGTTGCCGAAAGAATCCGTCAAGCGGGTTTATTTCAATGTGTTCCGCCGGATCCTCCGGGTAAAAAAAAATAAAATGAAAATAAAGAATTTTGTTTGAGAAGCTTTTTATTCTTTTCTTCTTGAAGCGTATAGTTGTTAACACGAATAGTAAATGCTGATTCAAAAGGTCGAAACCTGTTGCCTTAATTTGTGTATGTCTGAATGATGGCATATTGCTCTCCAATCGTTCTTTCGCCCTTCCTATGCAGGAACTCACTCTCTCGTCCTCTCTGTCAAATTTGATTGTAGTCTCTGTCTGTATTAAGGCATTAGAAGAGATGTGACATCTAAACCTACTTTTTTAAAACCAAACCACTTAAATAGTTTAGGTCCCTAATCACATGTTCTCCCCATTTCTAGACGTGATCCTCATCCGAAATCAGTTGATAGCCGCCTATTTCTTCTTTGCAGTTCCAAGTACAACACTAGGTAAGCGATTCTTTGTTACATCACATCCTTCTTCGCACCATATTATGCTTTATTGAAAAGATCCTGCATAGCTCCTGACTTAAACCATTTAAAAAGACCCCTCCACTGTTTGGCAAAATAAAACACACATTTAATTACACATTACTTGATAAATAACCTAAGAATTTTATTTTCAAAACACTTAGAACCATTACACAGCGTCATAAATCTATTCAATTATGCACTTAACCCAGGACAATAGAAAAACTAGTAGAACATTTAATTTTTTTAAAGCAAAATACAATTTTAAAGGAATGCACATGATCTTAAGAGGGCGCGTCAACACGCAAACACATCCAACCACCGCTCGCCTATGTGCTAAAAACTTCGTAGACATTCGTGCCCAGCGTCTTGCATTTCTCCGAAACCAAAAAGAATGACACCATCGATGTTACCAGATTCTGTGGCTTCCGACTGCTGTCCACTCCCTTTGCCGTCAGACCATTTAGAATGGGAATCAATTTTGCTAAAGCTAACTCGATCTTATTCACATCAACGATAGTGTTGCCATTCCCCGAAGCCTGATCGCGAAGAGTTGTCTTCACCGCTTCGCCCATACACTCAGCGATACTGTCCACGGCGATAGAGAATCCACGGCAGATGTTGTTTGAGCAAATTGTCGACACATCGTCGCTCTCAAGCAAATCCAATGTCTCGCTGTACATCTTATCTAGAATTTCACCAGAGTTGCCAACCAGTGGGGGCATGACATAGCTCGCCAGCTTGCTATTTGGATCATTAGGATCGCTGTTGATTGACATCTGAATTGACCAGAAAAGTTGCTCCAAGTCTGATAAACTTAAACGCGTCGTCAGCGACTGTGTCTTGAGGATATTCTTCACTTTTGTCTTGATCAACTGGACCAAATTCACCAGCCCTTCGTTTAGGAAATGCCTTATGGAGGACAGATAAGCCTCACGAATGTCGTCTGTGATTTTGTTCTCCTCCTTTACAGTGTCCTTGTATACGTATCCCCCAATGAGGTTCATCTGCACACGCAGGGTGATATTCAACATCGAGGTAGCGTATATAAATGCTGTCAAACGGGTGAAAGCAATAATCTTCAAGTCATCCCATAGTTCGACCTTGTTCTCTGGATTGCGTCGCAACTTTTCGAGGATCTCGTCGCTATTCACGAGCTTTATAATCTCATTGCAGAGATCCGTGCTAATGCCAACAATCACCTGATTGCAGTTGCGTTCTGTTGACTCGAAATACTGTATACGACGGGTTCGCTCGAGGAATTCTCGCGCCTGACGTTCCTGAAAGTCTCTCAGCTTCTGCTGTGCATATTTAAAAACAAGAAATGTACCTCCCACCACCACTCCAGTCACAATGAATTTCCTTCGATGGCGTGATATGAATCCTCGAATACTTGAGAACATTTCTATTTCGTCTTTCTTCTTTTAATCGTTTTATTTTTTCTGTTCTGCTGCTCGTGTATAAATAATTTAACTACACCATGAAACACAGCGGTCGCTGGACGAGAAGAGCAACGGGAGGACAATAAATAAATAAGTTATTAACTTGTTTTTAATTTTTATGGATTTATGTGCGGCAAAATGTGTGAATATGGAAACGATAAATGAAAAGAAAACTGAAGAAAATCGTCGAAAAATTGATGGTGAAGATAAGATTAGATTAGCTAAATGGATTGAGCTAATCTACTCACCTTTTGACTGTGAAATCTGTTTAATTTTTAATTTTTATCGATTCAATTATGAAATGTTAGCCTATAACAAACAAAACTTGGGGATTTACACATTCGAGTACAAAGTTTATGGGTCAGCCGGATGACAGGTAGAGCACAAATGTCAAAAAAGCCAATGACAGAGAGGTGTTCAATAATACCGAGCAGTGGGTTGCGAAAATTTCTTGAGAGGCAGTACTAAAATAAAAATTAACTTAACATCTTTAGCGCCTTGGGATCTGTTTAAATCCCAGCAGGTGGTCATACTTAGTTTTTCATGAACGGAGTGACAATAGGTAAAAAACCCGACATTAAAAAATAAGCAACCCTTCTCTTTTCCCTATCTCGACTGAAAGCCTTTTCTTTTTTGATAAAAGCAACCCTTTTTCTTTCTGCTCACTAATTATCTACACATACATATCTCCCTGTACGTCGAACATGGCATGTCCAAGGAGCTTAAGAAGTCAACGTAGTTTTATTTAAACTCAAAAGTATTGTCAAGAGAAGAATTGGTATTATTCACTGATGACATTTTTACACCACACCAACACACCCCGAATTTAATTTCTCTCTACCGTTCGCACTGCCACCACACACAGAAAATTTCTCAGAACTAGTCTTGTCAAAACCACTTCACTACGTCGGACAAGGAAAAAAGCAAAGCAAAAGAAAAAGAAGGAAAAAAAGTGAAAAGAAATCAATAGTTCTCTGTGTCATAAAGAGAAAATTTTTCCGTGTCATCCCCAGGAGGAAAATTTGCTTAAAAAATCTACAATCTCTCCAATCACACACCGATCATGGCTGATAACGAACAAAAAGCTATGCAACTAATGGCCGAGGCCGAAAAGAAATTAACCCAACAGAAGGGTTTTCTTGGATCTTTGTTTGGGTGAGTGTCGCTTCGTTCCTCCCCCTCCCAACATATTCGTTCGATATTCATTTTCGATTAAAAAAAAAATGTCTTCATCTTCTGCAGTGGATCCAACAAAGTCGAAGATGCCATCGAATGCTACCAGCGAGCTGGAAACATGTTCAAAATGGCCAAAAATTGGTCTAAAGCCGGACAGGCCTTCTGTGAGGCAGCCACTTTGCATGCACGAGCTGGCAGCCGTCACGACGCTGGCACGATGTACGTTGACGCATCCAATTGCTACAAGAAGGTAAGTTTTGATGATGTCAAGCTGTGATACATGATGTAAATTGAATTTGATTCATATTCCCCAGTCGGATGTGGAAGAAGCTGTCTCATGTCTATTGAAGGCCATCGATATCTACACCGATATGGGCCGCTTTACAATGGCTGCTAAGCATCACCAGAGCATCGCTGAGATGTACGAAACAGATCCAAATACTTTGGTAAGTTCTTTAAATGGTTCTCTCCTAAATTGTTTCTTTAATCTGGTCCCTAATCCACAGGCCAAGTCAATTCAGCATTATGAACAAGCAGCCGATTACTTCCGCGGCGAGGAATCGGTCAGTTCAGCTAACAAATGCATGTTAAAGGTCGCCCAATATGCTGCTCAATTAGAGGATTATGACAAAGCAATACAAATCTATGAGCAGGTTGGTATCTAGTCATTAAAAGTACCTTTCTTCTTTTTAGAAAAAAGAAATTAACACTTTACTTACTTCTTTTAGGTTGCCACCTCATCTTTGGAGAGCTCCCTGTTGAAATACAGCGCCAAAGAGTACTTCTTCCGGGCCGCACTATGCCATCTTAGTGTTGATCTATTAAATGCTCAGCATGCCATTGAAAAGTATGCTCAGCAATATCCAGCTTTTCAGGATTCAAGGGAATTTAAACTCGTTAAGGTGAGTCATATTATTTACTTTTCTACATTTCTTTTCGGTTATAATAATACATTCATACTCTATACTGTACTTATTACTACAACAAGCTTTAGAACAATTGAAATTTGCCAATTTACCAGTTAAGAGGCCAATTCCCCTATTGTTAAACGTGTGTCTCTGATTAAGAACTTCATTACTACAAAATCCATAAGTTCAACCTTTGACAACTTAAATTTGATTAAAATACCACAAGTAGTAGAGCAGACGTAAGCCCCATGGTTTATACATGGTGGTATACATTTGTGCACGTACAGATGGCAGTTTTATGCCGAATCAAAAGGGCAGGGCTTTTTGACACTCACACTGACTGTTTGTCAAGCACTCACAAGAGGTGGGCCGTGAAAAACTTTGATTTCCTAGATTCGAACCTTGCGCAGTAGTCAAATGCACTGAGTACTGAGCCACAGTGGTCGCTGAGACAGAAATAGAAAACCAAAAATTACAGAAATAATTTGAATTTAAAAAGCAACTTAAATAATCGCCTTCTAAAACAATTCTCACAATTATCACAGAGAACCCCTAGGACTTAAGACTTAAACTTCACTTAGAACTTGTTCAATGTCTTAGTCTTAAGTGGAGTATTGCCCTTCTTGTCGCTAATAACCCCCATTCTATTTATATATAGCAGACATCTTTATCTCTGCGAACTGACACGCGTTAGGTTATGTGGTTGAGTACTATAAAGTGTAATCACAGGTCTTGAACGGTATTTCAAGCTCGCTACCTTGACGAAGAAACGTGAAATAGGTAAAAAGAATAGCTACCGTATTGCCTAAATAATCCGTGTACGCGAAGCTCTACGTGCCGAAATATTATTGTGATTGGAACAAGTTAAGTGGACCTTGCAATAAGGTAGTAAAAATTTTACAAAAATGTTTGTGTAGAGTGTTATTTAAAACAGTTTCTGCCTGCACTTGCCTCAAGCAAACATCTTCATCACACTTATCTCAAGACAACGAAATTTTGGAAGCTGACGACTCAAGCGATAAAAAAATAAAGAAATTAAAATTCGACCTCTTTTAACTGACCTAGAAACCTTTATCTCACAAAAGTGCTACAGACAGTATTTTCGTGTGCAATTTATTTCTGAATCACGGCCTGACATCATCGCAATCTGACTCAATTATGCGCTCAACTGAATTCTTAAGAATTAATTTCATACATCATTATCAACACTTAATCGCATTCCATTTTACATTCGTAAAAAAACCCAATGTAAAGAAAAACTTGATATATATTTTTTGTAGACTCTCTGTGAGCACTTGGAGGAGCAAAACATCGAAGGATTCACTGATGCTGTCAAGGATTACGATAGCATTTCAAGGCTTGATCAGTGGTACACAACTATTTTGCTTAGAATCAAGAAAGCTGCCAACGAAGATCCTGACCTGCGATAAATTATTCTTTATTTCTTTCTTTCATCTCCTCATAAATAAATAAGACAAATGCAAAAAAAAAAATATTAATATAAACTACAAAAAAAGAACACAAAAACATTATAACCAACATTATAGAAAAATGTTTGTTGTGTTTTAATTCTGAAACTAATTTTTAATTTCTAGTGTTTATAATGTTTTTATATATACACAACCACATATACATAAAGTTTAAGGTGACAAAATGAAAAAAAAAACAGAATTTTTAAGAAGATAGACGCGCAGAACAACCGAAGGATTAAACGTTAATTGCACAGAATAAGGATATATACACTTCCATTTACCCCAAGAAAAACAAAAACATAAATCCTCTTCCAAGCTATATTTGAAAATTAAATTTTAAAAAACTTAAAACAATTCCCCATATAGAAGAATTTTCTTTCATTTGATTGCTTAGAAAAATCTTTTTAAATTTTAAAATAAATTGCGTGCGGTTTTTCTCTCTTTGTATGTTTGTGTTATGAAAAGGAATTTATACAAAGTTTCGATGGCTTTGAAGGGAAAATAAAAGTTGCTATATAAATAACTTGCATACGTTATATGTAAACTAGTAATACTATTAATTTTTTTGTTCATAAATCTTTTATTTTGTTATTTGTTAATGCGTTTTTAAATTTTTGAATTTATACGTTAAGCATATTAAAATTGTTTCAAACAAATATTCTCTATCTATTTGGGCATAGGAGTAGTTATATTTAGAAACTAAATGGATTAATTATGATACTATAAGCCCAAAACAAAACAAAAAAGCAAAATATAAATATATTCCATAATTTAATGTAATTTCAATTTGAAAAATTTCTAAATAAAAAAAAAGTATATATAAATATATATATAAAATTACAAAGAACAAACAAAAAACAAATGCGATTTTATTGATAACGAAAAAAAAACACACACAAGACATTTACTTAAATATATATGCATTCTTATATTTAAGAATCTATTTTCCAAATATATAATAATACATGATAAAACAAAACACACATACAGACAAAGGACACAAAACCATTTAAACAGAATATAATAATTATTAACCTATTCGAGTATAAACAAGTAACCAAAAACTACCAAAAGTAAACATGCTAACAAGATATATCATAGATATCAATTTAGTAAAAAAAAAATACTTTTAACAATTAAGCCGAAAGAAGATTAACAAAAACCAAAAGCTTAGTTACAATAATCAATGAAAATCCTTTTACGAATTCTAAAAAAACAAACAAAATATATAAATAAATAAAAAAAAAAATGAGGAAACACTCACTTCACAGTCAAAAAAGTATAAAAAGAAGTACTCTTTGCAAGAAAAGAAAAAAAATTGCGATACAAGCATTTAATGTAAACCCATTAGATATTGAATTCGAATAAAATAAAAATAATAAACCAAAAATTACAAGTTTTATTTGTGTAAAAAAAGTAAGCACAGTCCCACTAATTGTCAAACACTCACCTTTATTGTCGTTGTCGTCCACGACTCTAAAAAAACGACACGATTTTGGCCACGAAAAATTAACAACTTTTGTCGAGGAAGTGATCGACAAAAGTCGTCTGAAATGTTTGTGTGAGAGAGAGAGAGTCGCATCAATTTAGTTATGTAATGTGAAAAAAACGCCTCGACTCGACGACGACGACAATAAAGGTGACTTCTAAGTCTGCTTTATCTCTTGAAAGATGATGCTCTCATTAGACTTAAGTGAAGGGGTATCAAACTCAAACTCCTTTAGTGCCACTTTTTTGTTTAAATTATAAAAGCGGGCCACACTATAAACATGTTTTCCCAAAGGGATTTCCGCACTTTGACAGATCATTATTGAATAGACATCACGGATCAGTTATGGTCTTCGGGCCGTATCTATGACATGCCTGAATTAGACCATGTTTATATGTTTTCTCATAGCTCTGCTGTGTCGGGAGTTGGTGAGAAAAGTAAGGAGTAAGGGTATGCGTTGAGTAAACATCTAAACAGTCTAATACCATTCAGTGGACATAAATTATATGTCAAAATTACTTAGGTGTCGTTGCAGTCTAGGGTAGACCTGGGTCTCAACCAATAATCCTCTTCAGTCAGCCCGGTTACTAGCCTTTAGTTGCGCACACCATTTTGATTGAGGTCCGCCTCCACTTGTTTTCGCCACCTATAGCGAGGTCGTCCTTTACTGCGTCGTCCATCCGGTGTGGATTCGAAGAGGTTCTTATCTAGAACGTTTGACTCTATCCGCTCTAAATAACCCGCCATCTTAGTCGCTGTATGTGAACTCATTTGGCCAAGTCGCTATCCTTGTAAAGACCATATAGTTCCGAGTTATATCTTCTCCGATTATCGATTTAACTTGCGAACTTATTTCTTAAGTTAGTGCGTTGGACTACTGTGCATAGAGTTCCAATATCGAGCTCAAAAAATACCATCAAAGTTTATTCACGGTCTACCTCTTGCGAGCGTCTGAGAAACATCCAAGAGCATTACTGTCATAAGAAAGCTTCTCAAAAAACCTCTTTCCCCTTTGGATACGGCATAAAACAGCAGGTCCCTTCTGTACGTGGTGAAATGTGTACCAAGCATAACACGTACTTTTATGAGAAGCTAAGCCTTGGTCCTATATGGGCTGCTTACAGCCTAATATTTATTTATTTTATGCGGTAGAACATATGTAGTTTTGCTCACTATTGTCCTACTAAAAATCCACAGACGATAGGTAACACCGAGATGAGATCAATTATTCACTCAAACTTAATTAAGTTCTTTTACCAAGTAAATCAGCCGCTCTGTTATAAATTAAAAGCGCACACAAAGGTAGACAAAAATCAAACCAACTCAATGACGATGAACATCAGCTCCAAATTTTCAGTTTTCGTTGAGAGTTAAGTCTCTAAAATGTTCACTGTTTTTACAAAAAAACTCCCTACATATTAACAGCGGTACCTATCATAGAGATATTAGACTCGACGCCTTGGGCCACTAGCCTCCCACAAACTTTTAATAGCTCTACAGCAATTGCAGAAAAAATTACGTGACCTGGGCCGCAAAAGCCAGTTAAAATTCCCCAGAACTCATTTACAAAATCCAGCATTCTTATCCAAAGCTGGTAAAATCCAAAAACTACTTCACCTCTAATTTTGACCTTTTCTCAACGACAAACTCTTAAGCCCCTTTAATTTTTGCAAGAACCTACGGTCCAGAACAATAAAACCTTTGTTCTCTTTGACTTCTTGCACAATGACAAATTCTGTTCTGCATTGACGTATGAACGGTAAACCGTAATGGGCAAAATCCATATTACTCACATATTGTTATAAACCACAGAAATTTCACGAGAAGCCTCACAAAACCCCTTGGTCTGATCCCGAACACGTTCTCATGCGGAGAATCTCGTTTTAAGCTATTTACTTCTCTCTAAGCGTTTCTCTGTCTCGCGATCATCTTCGTAATCTTTTCAACTGGTCGATTGGTTGGTGGTATGGTAGCATAGCAAATCGTGCATCACCACACAACACATAGTAGACCTCTAGCCATTCCGGTATCATCGTCAGTTTGCAGTGGCGTTTCGAGCGCTCAAAACGTTTAAAGTACCTACTACGGCATCAAGTTACTGTGCGTCTCTGGCAGTGACCTATTCAGTGTTAGATATTCTTGTTTTCGCCTCTCTCCCTCTGTTTCGTGTTAGAAGAGTACATTAAAGTTTTATATTTTTTTTGTCGTTTTGCTTATACAAAATAATATTTTTTTTATTTTTATTCTTTGAAATTTCACAAGAGAGTTTTAGCAAAACAGCGCTTTTATTTAATTTTTTTTTAAGACCGACTATGATAGTAGTGAATTTAGCTCGAAACTGACTACAGTGTTCCGAATCAAATTAAATATTTTCTTCCTAACATACGATTTTGTGATTTATAAAGTGTTTTAGTTTAAAAATAATAAAAAACAAGTAAAAATGCAGTGGAAACGTGGTAAGTGATTCTTTGTTAATATTTATGCTTTTTGTGTGAGGGGATTTTTGGCGAATTTTTTTTCGCAATGTTTTTATTTGCCCGCGGTGAGGTAAGATGAGGCTGAACGCTAAATATACCCAGAAACCATGCAAAAACTTGACGTCAAACGGAATTTTCAAAGATTTGATGTGCTGTTGGGGGCAAGAAAACAAGTCTTTCTTCAGTGAATTACGATGTTCACCTTGACGCCCGATAGAGTTTGTAGTTTTTTTTTTACTTTTTGCTGGTGATAACCACTTGGGAAACAAGTTACCCTGGCTGAATGAGCGATGGGGGTTACTTTTTTCGTTGTTGTTTAATGAAAAACCATATTTTTGCCGGATGCGTGTTATCGGCTATTCATCGAATCGAGTGAATTTAATTTTTACTACACGATAGACGATTGCATGATCGGAATAAAGTCAACGCCTAATGTTCCGTAAAAGGTGTGATAGCTTCATGACGGAATTGGTTAATATGTAAATGATAAATTGATTGATATTTCCTAAATACCTTAAATGGAAATCCACAGTGAAAACACAAAACGTCATTGTATGGGATTTACCCCTTGCCTTGTTATTAAAAGTTTTTTTTCGATCTCAAGTGTTTTGCTTTGTGTTTTAAATAAAATTTGCAAACATAAAGTCTGAATGAGGCTTACTTAAAAGCTTGTGTGATTGACTTGAAAGTGGTTGAAATTATTCCGTGTGCTTCCTTTTTACTATTCTAAGTGATCTAGCAAGTTCCTGTGTTGCGAAGATTAAGTGATCTCCACAGCACTTATAACGTTGCTCAACTGAAGCTTCTAGGCTTTTAAATTGAAATCCAGGATAACTATCAAGACACACAAGCCACCAATGAATTCTTATCACTAAATCATCAACAGTGCGATTTTAATAAATCTCCAATAAACTTTAGTCTATTCCTTTGATGTTAGCTTCAAAATTTAGAACTTTAATTTGCATATAAACGTGCCTTTGCTTAACCCCAGGGAAAAGGATTAGCAGACTCAAGTCTCACTAGTCGCTTGAAACTGCAAAGTTTTTAAATTAAGCGGCCATTTAAGTTTTGGCTTATTGATGATTGATTCATGACTTGTGTGGCATGTTTTACCGTCTTGTTACAACCACCCACAACCATTGAGCTTCTTGTGGACAAAAAAAACCTAGCTATTATGGCCGAATTCGGCTTACTATTCATTGAAAAGGTCTTATCTTAATCTTTTACAAAGAATATGGCCCTATCACGCCAAAAATCAACACGATGTAAGCACTTAATATGGATATATGTAGGTCTGTTCCCGAATTCCTGTTCCCGTACGTCAAAGTTTCGTCGACTTTCACAGAAGAGAGAGCTCACGAGAGAGTAAGAAATTTCTCCATGCTTCACATATTTTTTGATCGCTTACTTTTGCGCAATTTTAGTTCTCTCTCTCTCTCTCTCTGAGAGAATTTTACCCCTAGTGCAAAAAGTACGCGAACAGACCTTATTGTCAGATGTCATAGATGTCTCACGATTTCGTTGTCAGATGGCGATCTGGTTTGACAAATGTCAAGCATTGCAATGCTTTTCGGGGACTTTGCTAAGACCAAAACTGGCAGTTCACACTGTAAGACATTTGCGACACATTTTTTGTTGATAGACCTGATAATTTCAAAAATAGGACAAACGTTTGAGCGCATATAGCTTTAGGACTTTGGGCTTATCTTAATCATCCAAACACTATCCATTTTCTTTATTTGCTATTTCTAACAACTCAGTTGCTTCTTTTCAAATCCGTGATCCGGCCGTGATCCCAACACTTCGCTAATCTAGCTGCTAGAATACTTTTGCACCTCGCTCGCTAGATTAGCGAAGTGTTGGGAACTCGCCCAATCACCAAGAATCTTTACCTAGCTCACCCAGATAGCTTGCATTGCCTTGAAATAATATGTTGCTAAGACATAAGGTCCGTTGGTGACAACAATTAAGTTTCGGTCCTTATAGCTTAGCCTGATTCAACTTTGTAAGAGAAAAATATTTCTTCACTGAATTGCTACGTACTACAAAAGTAGGTACTAATAAATTGCTCAAATATTTAATTATATAGTTAGCACAGAAAATGTTAAATATGTCGTGACTGGAAATGCAGCCAACAATCGGGTTCTACAAAATGACCTGTTATTGTTCATCTATCCCACCTTTGTATTATAGATTTTATTTTTTAACTGCAAATAAACGATGATGATTCCAATGCTCTGCATGGTCATGATCACACACAAAAAGAACCAACCCGAGTTCAATGAACTCAATCAAAATTACAACCCGGAAATGAATCCCCCCACATCAAGACCAGCCAGTTGTATAAAATCATCCATATTTAACCGATCAGCAAAGCGAATAATTTCAAATTTATTAACTTTACAATGTCACACAAGAGTTATTCGAATTGTTTTCTTCCCAATTACCAAGGAAATTGTATCAATCATATCAAAAATTGTTATCAATTGTGAGAAATTCCTTAAATGATTCAGACTTTCGGTGATTGACAGATTTTGAGCAAATTAAATAGCAAATATCTGTTCTTCCTATCTCCCAACTCATTCTTGGAAAATTTAATAAGTACAAAACAAGTTGTATTGATAGAAGAATCCGTCTACACTTTCTTGTGTTTTTAATTACGTAAAGTGCAAAACACTTTTGCAAATAAAAACAAAGTCGCTTCACTAGTGATTCAATTTCCTTCATTAAATTAAATGTTAATGACGGGTTTCTTCTCTGACGCATTCAGTTTGGTGGGGAATTTTTTTTCATTTTCATTTTTGTTCTTTTCATTGAAGGATAAGGTTGCTTTTGATGTGAGACAAGTTCAATGGGACCGGTTTTTCTATAGAAAATGATCGCTTTTAGATGAGTTTTTTTTTGCTTACATACAACAGGTATCTTAGCAGACAGCTGTTGGGTTTTGAATAACAGTTGAATTGAAAAACAATTGAATGCAAACAAGATGAAGTTGTTATTAAAAATAATTAGGTTTTGATTTATACATATCTACATAGGAGATTCGTTTTTCAATGAAGCACGTAGCACGTTGGTAAAGGGAAATGATGCAGTTACAGGTCGCTACTCTAGTTCAATCTAAGTCTCCCTCTAAACGAACAAATCAAAGCGAAATAGTTTTGGTTTACTCTAGGAATAATCACCACCCCCCAGGCATAGCAACCGTGTACGACTTCAACTGCCTGATTTATAATCTGATTTATATAAACTCAACGATTTTATTTATTGCGGTTGGATCAATCAAAACGTCGCATTACATTAGAACTTTAAACCAATTACAAAAATTAATTCAACATCATTGTTGCATTATTCCAGAGACTTGGTCGTTGTTCTGTGACTATCAAAGTTTATTTCAATACAATGTGTGATGGTGGAACACGTAGTCGGTCAATTAAGAGTACTAACCACCTCAACTTTCCTTACGGACGATCATCATTCTTAACAAATTTGTCATTAGTTCTGTTCGCGTCCCCTTTCGAAACAAATTGTTCTGCAACGCTTTTGAGCTTTCCAACTCAGTCCTAAAGAGCTCGATTCCTCCTCGACTGCTCTGCGCCACGTTTGCCTAGGGTGTGCCTCTGTTCTGCCTGCTTGGGTGAGCGGATTCCACTGCATGGCGTATTTCGCAAAGGAGTTCTCTTTGCACCGTATGGGATGTCTAAATCACTGCCCCTTTCTCCTTCAGGAGCATCCCCTAATTTGGTATAATAATTTATGTAAAAGACGCAAATAGTTTAAAAAGATAAATCCTTTTTTAAATAATGAATTATAACATTTACTATAATTAATGTTGAAGTGGTTTTCTTCTTTTTTTTATAGCAATCACATTCTATTGTTTAATTTTAAATAGAAAACCCCAATTCTATTGACCACATGTGGGATATTAAATAAATTATACAAATAAGAAAGTTAAATTTCAATTGTTTGCATAATAAAAACCAGGAACTGCAATGTCATTTGGTAGTATTCAACCGGTTAAGCAGGGTAATAAAATTAAATTAATCCTTACCAGTTATTTCTGATGTTTACATTTTTAATTTAAAAATAAAAAAAAAATCCCAAAATATACTTAAAACAAAAAAATATTAACAGAAAGAAGAGCACGCGTGTAAAAGTCTTGTTTGTGTCTCGATTCAGGCATAGTTTATTCCTTAATTGATTTTTATTTACTTAAAAATATCTGAAATGTGTCATCGTGTCTGAATTCTTTATTGAAACACCATCTTCTTGTATCTTTTATTTTATAACAAACTCTCTTGCTACATTCATAAATCTAGAGTCTAGCTTTATTATCGCTCAATCCGGCAAGTTGTGCACAAAAATAAACATGCCCTAGTATAGCTCTGAGATGTTCATTGCGATAATACTTTTTTGGAATTTCCAGCTTTTTAAAATCCGCGACCTTATCAAGTGAAATTATTTGTATTTACACATGCAAAGCATAAATAAGTCAATATTCATCACAGAGTCACACTGTGCTTATCTCTGTTGGCACTTGTGGGTTATACATCGCATTTGCATGGTTATTCATCAGGTTTTGATAACAATTTTTTTTCGACGCATTTATTTATACTCTTATTCTCTGTGTTATCCCATGGACTCCATCACAGGATCACAGGGATGGTTCAACGTTTCTTGGTACGCGTATCTTTTGTTTAAGTCTATTTTAAGAACTCGAATAAAATACATTTATAGCTTCTATGTAATCATTTGGATGTCTTTAGCGAACATTTGATTAGAATATCAGAGGTTTGCTGTCATGTCCTTCCGGATGTAGTAATATCTGTAGATTCTTGGCCCATTTTTCAATACAGTTGTTCGTTACATCCAACATTGATAATGAAAATTTACAATTGGATTCTTATGCTGAGAGCATTGCTTCTCACTTTTCACATCAAAATCCTTCAACACATAGCATTTGTATGGCAAAGCCTGATCGTTTATTCAGGGTTTGTATGGACAGCTTCAGCTTTTAGCTGATGGTGGGTTCTTATCACCTCATAGCAATCTTCTGCTCATACTTATAAAGTGTGACCTTGACTGAAACCTTCTAAAGTACACACATAAACAAGTTCTTTATAATCATTCAATCCAATTCATTAAGTAGCTCTCTAATTTCAACACAATATTTACATCATTTTTCCCAGGTCTAATGCTTCTGGCGTGTATTGCAACAACAGTCATAGCCCAATCATCATGTCCAAGCAGGACTGAGGAACCATCATCTAATCAACAATTGAGCACACAAGCGCTTATAAGAGAAATTTCAAGAGGAGCCGAAGACTTCTCGCTCGAACTATTCTCGACGGTGTCCAATCTACTCAGTGGTAGCAAGAATAATTATATGATTTCACCATTCTCCGTTTGGGCACTCCTGCTGCTGGTCGCTGAAGGTGCTGAAGGTCTCACACTACAAGAATTACAAAGAACCCTGAGGATAACCGATAACAGCTATCTATTGCGCCAAGGCTACAGATCTATTGAAAAAGTTCTCAAGTAAGATCTACAAAATCTACTTAACTTTTCCTCTCTCTCTTATTTATATGTTTTTTTCTAATTTTCAGAGTCAAAACGAATACCATTGAAGTATCAATATTACAAGCTTTATTCCACGATAATAATCGTCCCATCGAACGTGCCTATGAGGATGTAATTCGGTGTGAGTATCAGGCCGAATTGATACCAGTTAACTTTTTCTCACCATCGGAAGCTCTTAGAATAATGACGAGTTATGTACAGAATGCTACAAGAGGACTTATTAATCCTTCATTTACTGATAGGGATTTGGAAGATGCTAACATGATAATGATTTCATCAATATTCTTCAAGGGTTTATGGAAGGTAAATATTTTTATATTGTGTCAGCCAAAGTGTTGAGCTAAAAATTTGATTTTTTCAATATTTAGTTCCCCTTCAATGAGACCAATACAAAGGACGAACCTTTCTACGATGATGACGGTGTACTTGTTGCACAAGTTCGAATGATGACACAAACAGGTCCCTTTAACTATGCGCCTATTGTAGAGATGCAGTCCCATATTCTAGAAATACCCTATGGCACAGAAAATCGATTGTCTATGTTGATTGTTGTTCCCAAAAAAGGTAAGCTAAAGATTCAGCAAAGAACGTTCATAAATGACTATTATCTCCCATTTAATAGGTGTTCGTTTGAATGACTCAATTGCCACTCTGCGCAAAGTTGGATTGGAACGAGTATTCAATGAATTAAAGAAGAAGGAAGACCTAATGGCCGAGTACGATGACGACGAGGTTGAAGTGTTTTTGCCTAAATTTATTACCACCACTAGTTTAGTCCTGAATCAGGTCTTGGAAAATGTATGATTGTCCTTTTAAAAGTGGAGACTTTGTTTCTTAAACTATTTATTTCTTTCTCCTACAGATGGGCATTCAAGAAGTATTTCAACAAACTGCAAATCTAAATAAAATTTCACGACAAGTATTCTTGTCGAGAATAATCCATCAAACCAAGATCGAAGTCAATGAAGAGGGAACAGTTGCAGCTGCAATTACATCGGGAATATTTGCTAATAAGGCGTCGCCTCCTAGATTTTATTTAAATAGACCTTTTGCTTATCTAATTGTTGAAAAGACAACCCGATCTCTACTGTTCTGTGGACAGGTTACTAAGCCGGTTTATAATAAATAATTTCCTCTGATTAATTTTTAATAAAATTTTAATTTTAAAGTAGAAAATGTGTATTTTTTTTAAGGTTGTGCGCTTACTGTCTATTATAATGCAGAATGAACAAATTTATCATTTCTATGACTACCCTGTACTTCAAAGAAATATAACTTTAACCTACACCCTATGAAGCACATTTTGGTATTTGTTTCATGTCGCTAGGTAGTCTAGAACCAGAGCTAGCGCAGCCCAAAACTTCAAAGCAAATTTTTATACAAATTTCTCGTGAAACACCAGGTCAACAGAAATGCTCAGAAAGCAGTAGGTAACTTTACGTCAAGTGACGCATGCAACGCCATCTTTTGTCCAATAGGTATCCCGAGCCATTTTACCGATCCAATTTTCTGATCTGATTTTCGCATCGACTTCAGTTTGATGTAACTTTTTTGTTTGTGGACGGATTTTGATGATTCTGGTGTCATATTAAAGGTGATTTTCTGGACAACGCGTCTGGCTTATTGTATGTACATTTCAAAATGGCCGACTCAAGATTGCGTCAATTGGCGGATATATTCTGTAAAATTCTTATTTCTTGACGGATTTTGACAAATGAAGTGTTAAAATGGCGACAATCTTACATTCACTGAAATAACTACCGTTGCTGATGCTAATAACAGTTGAATAGGAAAGAAAATAGCTGCAATAAGACCATAAATTTTAAGGATACAAAACCATATTCTAATTTTATTACTTCGATTGTTTATTTAAGACATTTCGAATTTTTATCATACAGATTGTTTTACTCATCTGCACGAACATAGAAAATAAACAGTTATAGCTAGGAGAAGGAAAAAAATACAGAATTAGTTAATATAAAACGTTTGAAGTTTGTTCCACTGCACAATGCTTATTTCACGTAATTGGGATTCTTTTTTAGAATAACGAATCCTTCCATAACTGGCGTCAAAGTGGTGTACTCATCGGTGGCCAATTCAGCACGTTCACCCATTGCTAGCAGTACAGGTGTGGTATGTGTCTGGAATCCGGTAATTGTTTTGGGTTTACCCGCCTGTCCGACGACATCGATTGCCATGCCCACGCGCACGGGCACTTGCAACTGATTCAATTCCTCATCGAATGTAATGAGCATACGAGCCTGCATAGCAGGAACCAACGCATAGAGGAGGTAGTGTGATCGACCCAAAATCAGGTTCTTAACATCCAAGAAGGAGACCAATGTTGCCATTAGACCAGCTACTGCCATTGGATTCATCAGTTGACGATCGCTGTGATATGGGCTCAGGGTGAGTGTGCCTTTGCCCAAGTGGGTTAAACTCTGTGCAATGCGAACCATAAATAGATTGCTGGGATCCTTTTGATGATATTGCGCCAGTTGACGGAGCATGGATGCAAGACGTGCGTTGTTAGTTCCAGCACCGGCTAAGCCCATAGCGAAGATAGCATTGTGAGCCACTTCAGCGTCACTGTCGTGGGAGAACTTACTCAGCGTGTCAAGGATATTTAACTTCGGGTTAGAGGCAGAGATCAGGCCCAACGCCAGAGGAACTGCACGACGAATGCAAGGTTCACAGTAACGGAGTAAATTACCGAAAGATCTGTATGCCATTTCAGCACCAATATCTTCTCCCATGGCGATCAAAGCAATACCAAGAACAGCTATGGATTGCGTCGCAGATAGATCTTTCTCGCGTTCCTTCTCCTTTTCAGCCTTGTCCTTTTCCTTGTTCTTCTTCTGCTTGTCGTCACCATCAGAGCTTGAAGTTTCATAATGATCCGAACAGATGTGAAGGAGTTGCTGGATTTTCAAAACATTTCCAGTTCCAGCGTAAGCACAAATCTCCACCATAGTAGTGGCCATCGATTTGTAGGGCTCGTCAAGTACTTCCAATGTGCTGAGCACAGCTTCGGTGGCCTTCTGGCGACCCAGATACAGCAAGCCCAAACCAAGCATCAGAAATCTGGTGTACGTATCGCGCAGGTCACTCTTACTCAGACCCATAATCGTCTGAAGGAGAATCTCAGTTACTTCAACGTTGCATGAGCCAACGCTAATTAGGCCCATACTCAGTGCAGTGATGCCCAAAACTTCAATATTTGCCGCATTCTTACGATCTGAATTGAACACCGTCTTCAGTGTGTCAATCACGATCGAACGATTCGAACCAGCATAGGCGATACCCAATCCCAGAATTGCACCAATCCTCATCGAAGTATTGTTGTTCTCAATATAATCAGAGAGCAGTGCATGAGCTGGATCTACTTCATTGCGAATGCCACAGTTGACGATACCGCAGGCCAACAATGCTCCCGACTTGATGTAGTCATCGGTCGAGTACAAGTACTTGTCAATCATGGCCAAGCCACCGTCCACATCCCAGAGAAGAATAAGACCCAAACTAGCCGTAGCACTCAGCATACCATGCTCCTTGTTCTTATATAGCCATTTGTTGCCATCCTCGCTGAGAAGTTTATCCACTCCGAAGCCAGCATTGACAAAGCCATTCACAAAGCTTGCAGCCAGATTTTGTTTAGCCGAATCCACTTGGATTGAAGGGAATCTAGTCCTGGCATTATCCAGATGCGATTTATAAATATCCTCCGGTGTCTTTG
Source organism: Chalcosyrphus nemorum (assembly GCA_949716465.1). NCBI lineage: Eukaryota > Metazoa > Arthropoda > Insecta > Diptera > Syrphidae > Chalcosyrphus > Chalcosyrphus nemorum. The sequence continues at coordinate 56,454,039 of OX454334.1, read as the reverse complement.
GCTCCATGATGTCCAGCTCTCGGGCGAGATTCAAGAAATTCTTGTTCAAGTTCGCATTCGACATGATTTCCATTAAATCATCGTACTCTGGGACTGATTCGTCCAGCTCTAGGCACACCTGCTGCCGGGCCAACATAAATGCCAACTGCTTCTGAATGGAGGGGTCTTTCTGCTCCTTGAAAATCTCTCCAATGATGTCCATATCATTCAGCATCAAAGCCAGGCGCATTGCTTGCGTGTACTGGTTGAATTTGCGAGACAAATTCAAAGCTGTCTGCAGAATCACCAGATTATCTGGTTCAGGGACATATGGATAGCAGCTCTGCAGGTAGAGGCACACTCTTGGGTAAGCGCCCTCATCCACATAGTCCAACAGCAAGTGTAGATGCTCAATCTCAATCAGCAAATCACAGGCATCGGCCTCGGCGTTGTGCTCCATGTTATATGGCACAATCTGCTTGACCAATTCAATCAACTGAGTCTGGAACTCACCTGTAGTCTCCAAATAGTGGGCGGCAATCTCTCCCGATAGATGACGCACGTACTCGTGACCCCATTCACCGATCTTCTGCGTTGGATCGCACAAAAATCTATACGCTAGACAATCCTTGCCGCTTCCCATGGTCATAGCCAACACAGAGATGATATCAGCACAAACTTGACGCGACTTCTGCTCCGGCATCTCCTTGTAGATGTTCTTCATGGTCTCGTAATGGGGACGCATAAATTTCAGTGGTTTCGGCACCGACGTCATGCTCGTCGTCGATGCACGAATCAACTTACCCATGACTTCCAGCGCTGGTAGATACAGCGATTTGTCGGGTTCCTGAAGTCGCGCAACGAGCATCTCCAGTTCCTCCTGAAGCTGCTGGTCTTCATCGGAGAGTTCTTGTTGTTCCTTCTCGTCGGCGTCTTTCTTCTCATCGGTGACGGCCGCAGTCGATGGTTTTGGTTGTTCGGCTTTCGCTGTCTCACCCGTCATTTTGGATTTTTTTCTTTCGCTTTCCTTTGTCGCCGCTGATGTGACTAATTGGAGGTTCGATTCGTTTCTTTTTTTCTATGGCAAATCCTCACCGCTGAGGGATTCTGTAGAGAGAAATTATTAAATTAATTGTTGGATTGTTGACTATTCTGTAAAAAACTTACATTTTCTCGGTAAATATGTATTTTTTTCGAACAAAAAGAAGGAAGTTCAATGCAACTCGGCGTTTTTTGTGGATTACAGTGCGTTTTTTGCTGCTGTCAAATGGTATTTTAAGGTTAGCCAACTGTAAAGAGAAAAATGTATTGAAGTGATGACTGGCAGGTCTGTTATCGAAAATATTATCGATGGGAAGGAGACATAACAGGAATATCTATCCGTAGCCGATTTCGTGAAATAAATTTGAAAGCCGCAATTTGTAGTTATTTTAGGTTATAGACGAAATATATTAGACAGACATCTAAATTGAACGTGTGACAAGGACGTGACATGCTTACGTGTTGTTCAGTTTTTTCTTTTTGAACAGCACCTTTTTGGCAGACTTTCATATAATTAACAACGACAATATATAAAGAATGACTACAAAATGGTTGTGCTGTGAAAACAACAAGCGATTAAGAATATGTGAGTGAGCTCCCATTTTATGCCGAATACGTGAAGTCAAACGACAAATCTACCGTAGATGTATGTCTATTACATGAAGTGCTTTTATGGTGTCATTTTCCATTGGTTTTACTGAAGAATTCTCTCTTTCTGGATCCCAATAGAACGTGCAATTTGTCTTCATCTCAAATGCTTATGTCTTGCTCAAGCGCCAAATGTTATGCTTTGATTTGACCCTAACAAAACATGTCAACAGAGTACTTTTCAAATTGAAAAAGGGGTTACTTCAATTACTTCATCTGAAGAACAGATGAATCATCACAAGGTCTTACAAAGAAAATAATACAGCATTATTTTTACGGTTTTCAATAAATCATCTCTCTTTTGTGTATTGTATGAAAAGGAGAAGACTCTCTTACTTGAGTGCGATTTGGGTCCACTTTGTCATGTATTTAAAAACGCTATCCATTTGAAACTCTAATGAAAGCTTTCTATATAAATATTACAACCAACTTCACGCAATAATATTTATAAACATTTTATAACAGAAGAAGAAGAGATCACTTCCGTTTTAAACTTTGAGCTCGGTTAAAGACTTCGTCGCAGAAAAAGGAAAAACCATTCTTTGTTTGTACTCTCGTAAAACTAGTCTTAAACCTGTTCCACATTAATTAATATTTTTCAATTTCGGGATTTCGCATAGAATGGACATGGATAGCGATATTGACCCTCGTTTTACGGGACAAAACCGACTGTTCATGTTACGAATTATATACATAGCAATGCATCTATTTGTTATACTCGTTTTGCTGTTGCTGCTATTTATTCTTAAATTGTTCCCAATATAGTTATCTAGTCGAATCGCCTGAACCGCTATTCATTTCTGACGATAACTGTACCCTTGTAACTGTATCCATCAGCTTCACGTGGTAACAGTTTGAATTTTGTTTATTATTTTGACACTTCTCTTAAAGTTTTTGTCGGTGTCGCTATCTTGCTTCTTCATATTTTTAAATAAAAAGTATCAAAATATTTTTTAAACTATATTTACTATGCCAGCATGAATCTTGAACTACTTGGTTTGTATAATCCAATTGACTATCACATGTAGTATAGTAAAATCAATTTATGGTTAGAATCGTTTGGACAAAACTATCCCGAGGAATTCGATGGTTCCTTGGATTGTATCTCTCTTGCTGTGACATGTTGCTTTAATAAATACGGCACACTTTTGGCTGTTGGCTGCAACGATGGTCGAATTGTTGTATGGGATTTCCTCACAAGGGGTATTGCTAAGATAATATCGGCTCATGTACATCCTGTGTGCAGTTTAAGTTGGACTCGAAGTGGACAAAAGGTAGAGTTGTTTTAAAAAATAAATTTTTATTTATGAATTTGATCTGTTGCAGCTTCTCTCAGCGTCGACGGATAATAACGTGTGCATATGGGACGTACTCACGGGAGAATGTGAACAAAAATATCGGTTTCCATCGCCTATTTTGAAGGTTCAATTCGATCCAAGAAATGATCAGCGGTTTCTCGTCTGTCCAATGCGTTACGCTGCTGTTTTGGTGAAAATAAACGATACTCACAAGTGCTTACCACTGGATCAAGATGTGAGTTGTAAATGCGCGCGTTTCTTATCCAAAATTTAATACTCTTATGTAGGGTGACTTGAATATCGTTGCGTCCTTTGACCGACGGGGGAAATACATTTACACAGGCAATGCTAAGGGGAAAATCCTCGTCCTAGATGTTGAGACCCTGGAAATCGTTGCTAGTTTCCGCATCATCGTTGGAACATCAAGTGCCACGGCAGTAAAAAGCATAGAATTCGCTCGACGTGGAGAGTAAGTAAAAAAAAACTAACTTTCTTCAGTTGATTACATTTGTATTGTCGCAGCGCTTTCCTCATTAACACATCGGATCGAGTGATTCGTGTGTATGATTCCAGAGAGATAATCAACCAAGGAAAGGACGGTGAACCAGAACCAATCCAGAAGCTTCAGGATCTCGTCAACAAGTAAGTTCCATCGATTAATTCCTTTGTTCCTATTGGACTGTCTAATTTTCTCTAGAACCACATGGAAAAAATGTTGCTTCTCTGGTGATGGAGAGTACATATGCGCTGGCAGTGCCAGGCAGCACGCGCTTTACATCTGGGAGAAATCGATCGGTAATTTAGTGAAAATCCTTCATGGCACCAAGGGAGAACTTCTGCTCGACGTTGTCTGGCACCCAGTGCGGCCCATCATAGCCAGCATCAGCTCAGGTCTTGTCTCAATTTGGGCTCAAAATCAAGTAGAAAATTGGTCAGCTTTTGCGCCAGACTTTAAAGAGCTCGACGAGAATGTTGAATACGAAGAGCGTGAATCGGAGTTCGATATAACTGATGAGGACAAATCTGTTGATCTGAGTGCTGAGGCGAAACAAGACGAAGAAACCGAAGTGGATGTTTTAAAAGTCGAACCAGTTGCGGCTTTTTGTAGTTCCGACGAAGAATATGATGATGAAAGTGGCTTGCAATTTTTGCCAATGGCTCCAGAGGTAGAAGATCCAGAAGATGGATGGGCAGCACAAGAGTCTGGTGATCCAAATATGTCAAAAGAAAGCGAACCAATGGAAGTGGACGACGATCTTCCTTCAAAAAAGCGAAAAGTAAATAGTTATGATATAAGTTTACCTGATGCACCAGTGGATGGTAAGTTAATTTTATTTTTAGTGAAGATAATAGCGTTTGAGGTTGATTTGTTTTCGTTTTTAGAAACTCATCCGTTGATTGCAAGTAAAACGAACAAAGACAAACAGTCGGCTGGGGGAAAGAAAAGTGCTGGCAGACCGAAAAAGTAGTTGTATGTTTTATATATTAAAGATTGTTTCAACATGTACACACGATGATTTGTTACTTATTTTTTTAATTGATTGGGTGAAGTTTATTCACTTGTAGCTGTAACCGTGAATAGTTATGAAGTTGATAACGAAGCAACTATTTAAGTTGTTTGCTCTTTAGACTTATAACCGAGCTACCGCTGCAGTACTTCAATGGGACTCCTAAGGTCCTCATTCGTTTCAATAAACCAGACTTATGAGACGGCATGCAACCTTCTACTTAAAAGCAGGAGAACATCACCAGTTCGTCACAACAATAAGCACACTAATGTTCTAAAAACAGACTGTTGACAATAAATACATATATTAGCTTAACATTCTTGAAATTTCCTTATAAAAACAAGACATAAATTCTATTCCTACTTGTATACAGTACATCTGCTAAACTGGAAGAATAAATACACACCACAGACTAGTTAGTTGTTTTGGCTGAGAAAAAGATATGAAACCATTAAAGTAAAAAATGCTCTTAAGAGTATTTGCCCCCCCCGTTATTGTCTACACTAACGATACAAGCCCATTTGAGCTGATAATTCAGATTCATCGATTTCTTTCATATTCAATTCGGCTTCTTGTCGTTTGAGAAGCTCAAATATAGCAGCTAATTGCTCACGTTCCACTCTGAAAGAGGAAAAATCATTGAAGATTCCTTAGATGGAAAGGCATTGCTAACCTTTTTTCTTCTTCCAATTGATCTTCGGTAAGAGCACTTTCGAGTACTTTTAACCGAGCTGACTTGAGTTTGCCAACAAGACTTTCAGATAACTCTTCCTCTGTATCGGTTTCAACATCCTCGTCCACATCCTCGTCTGCTGTGTCGTGCTTGGTTTTGAGGCAGTGCTGAGCGTTCTAAAAGTTAAGTTAGATTAGGGTACATTATGCAATGATGGGTAAGATTCTTGAGATACCCCATCTTTGATTAAATTTGCACAATATAAAGCGATGATCACCGCCAAAAAGACTGTTGCTATACTGAGAATGTAAACATTGGATAAACCCTCAAGTAATGCAAACATTGTCATGTAACGATAAAACACTTGTAAAACAACTCAAATAAAGTTAAAGAATGCAAGCGAAAATCAATTGGAATTTGTGAATCTATTTGCAAAACAAAAATAACAACAATTCCTAAATTGACAGTACACTAGTCGCTTGAAGAAGTTCCAAATGTGGATTCTATTTGGTTTTCTGTTGTGAGGAGCAACGGAGAGTGTTGACACTTTGATGATTTGTCATCTGCTTCGATGGGACTGAATAAAAGAACTGAAAGTCTGTCTTCTGTCTGTTTGACAGCACTGAAATGTTATAACAATCAATGACTTTGTGGAGTTGATCGCATTGAATAGGATAATTGATTATTTCCAAATATTTTGCGCACTTTTACAACCCTTAAATGATTTGACAGTGATCGGCCAGTGTTAATTTCCTCTAATTCGATCACGGATTGGAAGAGAATCCGCTCTTCATAAATTTTTGAGCAAATGACTACTGTTGTATGGCACTGCATACAGAAATTGCAAAGGAAGAAAACGTAAATATTTATTTTACATCGTGGGTGCAGTTTTTCGATGGTACGTTGGACTGCTGTGGATGGGGTCCCAAGTTCGAATCCAGGAATCAGAGTTTTTTTCCCGGCCCCACGTCTTGCGAGCGTCTCACTAACAATAAAGAGTATAACTGTCATGAGAAAGCTTCTCAACAAATCCTTCTGACCTTCGGATATGGCATAAAACTGTAGGACCCTTCTGTCATCTATGGGCTGCCTATGGCTTAGAATAATTTATATCGTATCGCATCAAATAATAGTCCTTGCTAATGTGTTCACATCACAACCTCTGCTGTTGGCTGTTGCTGTGTCAATGCTATTAACGACCAATTTTTTCCCAGATGGCAACTCCATCTATCTCTTCTTCGCAGTTTTCTGTCATCGCTTCTTTCTGACAAAAGAATTTTTTGACATTTATCTGATTGTGGTGTGGTTACTTTTGCCGAAACTCCATTATTTTTGCATCTGGTCAGCATTGATCAATAATTCTTCAGAAATTCTCATTAAATAAGCTTAATCATGGACAAAAACAGTGCTGCACTGCTCAAAAAGCTCCAATCCGAGCTGGAATCATACCAAACAGGCCAAAAAAGTGAGTTACCACCCTCAGTATCACTCGCTCCTATAACATTCTCATTGCAGCATTTATGAAACTTGCCAAACAACGAACAATCCTCGAGGGTCAATTGAATGAAAATAAATGGGTGCTCGATGAACTGAACCTCCTTGGACCGGACAATAAAGTCTACAAACTCTACGGTCCCGTGCTGGTGAAACAAGATCTCGAAGAATCCCGTCAAAACGTTGGCAAGCGCATCGAATACATTTCAAAAGAATTGAAATCCTCCAACAAAACCCTCGAGAACATGGAAAAGGACATTGTCAAGCACCGGGAGAACGTACAGAAGCTGCAGCAGCAATACCAAGTCGCTGTGGCTATGAAATAGATTCGCCAGTAGCATTTATAGTTTCCCCTCGTGTCATTTGCGCCCTATCCTTCCCCCTTTTTCATGGTCAAATGTATTTATTGAATATGATTTTGTAGACTTGCAAAACTACCACAAATAAAATTGTAAAACTGAACTCACTTGTCTTGTTTATTTGTTTTCCATGGAAACACAGTCATAGTTTGGAAATTTTTCGAATTTCAGAGCAGTTTTCAGCCGCACTTTAACGATGTCAGACGTTGTATTCCCCGACGAGTTGGTATACTTTGTGGAAAGCCTTCGGCCGTTCCAATTGCATGAGGTGGGCACCTCACGTTGGATGGATTGTCATGAAATGGTAATAAAATTGAGCCAACAAGCGATATTGGAAGCTGCAACTCACAAGGAGGAGTCTGTCAAGGAGTACCTTGTCTTCCATGACAAGTTAAAAGTTCTAATTCATGAAGCCTATTGCATTCTCTTATGGAAGACAAAAGTTCTTCCACATATTTTGAATATTGATCCAAACCCCGAGGCGACATTTCTCTTCTATACTGTGTTGTTCCATGAGGGATCAGTTATATCTTTGCTGGAGATTGCATTGTTCCATCAAAACGGATGTGAATCACTGAAGGAGACTTCTGTGGATTTGGTCGACTATTGTGCACAAGCTATTGCACAACTCATTGGCTTAGTGAGGTAAGTTTCATTACCTTTAGCTTCTCAAACGTATTCTATCCTCTGTGTCCATAGCATGGGTTTCCATGAGAACGAGACCAATGTTGATGTAGATGAATCTACCCTCACAGAAATGGAACGCCAGAAAAGGGAAATGCTTTACAAAATCGGAATGCGTTGCATTTCAATTCTTAACTATTTGGCAGATAATTTAGACGCAATGCCGTGTAGTGCAGGAAGACGAATGGTCACCACACATGATATTCCATGGCTGCTGGCGGATATATTGAGTTTTAAACCCTGGCGTCGAAAAACATCAAAGGGGATACAGAATTTTATTGGTAAAACTTCCTTTTCAAATCCAGAGACGAGTTGGTGATGTACTTACGTTTTTTTTAGAGGATAAATGGACAACTGTTAAGGGAGATGATATGCTAAAAGTGGTGAAACATGAAGCACAAGCTTGGTTCTGTTTGAGGCAAATACTTTTTAACACTTCTTTGATGGAGACGTATGATATGAACGAGTCCAGACAGAAACGATTCGCAATGGTAGGTAGTAATACGAGTAATGCGGATATAAAGAGCAGTTGTCGTTGTTCCTTTCACCAGTATCCGTTTTTGTTTCCTCCTCTATAATGTATATGCCGGTGTGTGTGGTTCCAGGGAATAATTTTTAATTGTCTGCATCCTTTGCTTTATGAGCTACATCGTTGATAGATTTAGTGCAATAGCCATCGAAGCTTCGCCTGTCCTTCTCAATACAAGTTTAGCTTTGCTCCACGGATTGTTTTTAAAAAATGCTTCCAACAAACCCATTGTTCTCTATCTCTTATTCGGTTCTAAAGCAATGCCTCTTTCATTTCCAAACTCAACGAGTCACAACTTACGACTAACATCTGTTCTTAAAATGAACAAACAACCTGACAATTATTTACCAGTCTACTCCACGTTTTGGCGGTCAATCTGTTTCTTTTACTACCGAATAATGAGTCTTCTTTTCCTACTTTAATAATCCCTTCCGTCCAATTCGATTCAATCTCTAGTCCTTCCTCCTGTGGCCTTGGAACCGTAACCAGAATTCTGTAGAATGAAGCAAAATCGATAACATCACCAGCCTTCAAGTATTTTTCCCCGGGTTGCCGTAGTCTTCCACTCAGAAGCACGTTAAAACTCTCAGATCAGTCATGGGTATCCCACTTTTCTAATGCTCTTACTGCTCCGGTTGGAAGGTGGACTTCTTGCTTGTTATAGCTCTGATTTCTTGCTGGCCAACTGTGATTTTTAAGGATATGTATATAACACTGTGTATTTGAAAGACTACCCCGTTTCTCTCGTTCGATTAAACTCAAAGCTTTGCACCTTCCTTTTATATTCAGCAAGCAGCTAGCATACCCTCAATATCCATCTTGCGATCTCGCCATCGAAATGTTATTAACACATTCAGCTTTTGGTTCACACTTCACATGAAAAACCTCGTAATTGTACGCGGAACCTATCTTAAATTTTATACTCTCGAGAACCCAGAATCCGTCCAAACCCACTCTTACTATAAATTTAGAATTTATTGTTCAAACCTTCACTTCCGAATGGTTGAACGAAAAAACGAGTTTGAGTAAAAGGAAAAGATTACCTCTTGGTTTCTGGTCTCCTCTTGGGAAGCAAATCCCGAGAGTCCTTGACCGTACTCGGCCCATACACCACGACAAGGTGGGTAATCACGCAAGGGACACAGAGCTCCAATCAATTGGAGAAGGGACAGGTCAATTAATTTATATTCTTACCAGTTACAGGGACAAATACACGACACTCTGTTGGACCAACTCCCTCCACTTGCCGAATTGCAACATTTCCTTGGCGCCATCTCGATAGCCGGCAATCAAACTTCGAAGCAAAAATCAAATCTTGTACTTGAAGAATTGCCCGAAATCAAAGACAATTTAATTAAAGAAGCCGAACGTAATGATGGATACTTGGCCATAGCTCAAAAGCAAGCCGACACATTTCTAACATCTTCCAAGGAAATGATCTGCTCGATGGCACAGCGCTTGAATTCAGCTTATAATACTGATCTGTTGGCTGAGATGGAGGAAAATGAAGAGAAGGCGAAGCCTGCATCAGCATCGAAGGAAAAACGTTGCGGAGTCTGCTCGAAGGATGCCGAGAAGAAGTGTTCCAAGTGCAAACAAGTCTTCTACTGCTCGAGGTGAGTTTTGAGGTCGTTAGTTGTCCCCGTTTAATATTTTTCTCATCAGGGAATGTCAATTGGAGGACTGGCCAAAGCACAAGACATATTGTACCACCATCAAGGCGGAATCTATTGCTTGAGAGGAAGAACAAGTCATATTCACCTTTTCTTATGTGTTTTACGTTTTTCTCGTTTTTTTTTATTAAAAAAATTCCTTAACTCTCAGTAGAATGTCGTTTGTTTGATTGTTTTCTCAACCAAAATTCATCCATAAAACAGCTAGAAGTAGTTTAACTGTTTTGCCTGAGGTGCTCCTTGACGACATCTAAAGCAGGTGTTTCCTCACCGAAATCCTTAATGACGACCACGGAGCAGCCGCAAACCTTACGTGGCTTGCCTTCTTTGTCGATCTTGCAAAGACCGGACCACTCGCCGAGCTTCTTGTGCGAATCGACACGGATCAGAGGAATCTGATGCTCATGGCAGAGGGCTGTGATCAACTTCTTGTACAGAGGTTCTTCGAAGGATTCTGCCAAAATGGCAAGAACAGCCTGACGCCTGAAACAAATCACGTACACTTCATTAAAAAGAACAGCAGACAATTAGCCACAAACACTCACTTGTCAAGAGCCTTGCAGGCTTGATGGATGCCATGAACCAAACCATCGGCGATCAGAGACTTCTTTAGCACCTCTTGGAGGGCTGTATTGATATCCATAGCAGCGCCAATAACTGGGGCAGCAGAGGGAACATCTCTGCAAGTAAGAAACAGAAAATATTAGTACCGATTGGGTGCACGATACACTACACAGTTCACTGGTTATGTTTACTTGTCGAGGGAAGTAAAAAAAAACACTTTATTGAAAAACTTACACATCAACGTCGGCCATTTTTAGTTATTTATGTCGTCTTATGACTGAAATAAAGTAGAATATGTTTATTTTAATTTATGATGCCAAAGAAAATTAGGAATTATTTTTAGAGATTTTAAGAAATTCATTCGAACCGTACCTATTTGACAACCGGAAAGAAAGAGAAGAAGCGGTGCAGCCAACATAAGAAGAAGAATGGAAAATCCAACGACCATTTTGGAAGAAAAGTGAGTATGTTCAGTGTGAAACATCACCGCATCCAAATATTTGAGAAAATGTCGCAAATAATGTTTAATCAAAGTTCGAGTGCTAATGTGTTTTTGCTAGCTTAACTTTGAAAATTGTAGTTTATGAATTCTTTTACTATAAAGCTTTTATTGCAAATAACTTTCTTTAAAGTATTCTTCATGTTCTACTGCATTCAGAGATTCGTTCTGGATAGGCAGAACATACATATGTACACCAATAAGTGGCTTTTTAATATATAAACATAATTTTAGACAAATATGCAAGCAAGTTTCTAATATATATTAAAAAATTATTTAATAATCAAACAGATATGTATAAAAAAAATGAAAAATGTGCTCACAATGCTGGTATATTGATTTGCTTGGCATAAATACTTTGAATTGTCGCCGATTGTCTTCTCAATCTTATTTTTTGTATCAATTTTCAACATAAACAATAAAATATTCAACAATTCTACTTTATGCTGTAAAAATAGATGGTTTTCTGAAAGATTTTATGTGTCCTCATATCGATTAGTATTTATAAAATAAAACATCACTAAAAAAAACAAAAATATTAGTCTATAAGCAGCCCATAGAGGGCCAAGACCTAGCTTCTCAAACAAAACGTACAAAAGGGACCAATAGTTTTATGTCACATCCAAAGGTCAGAGGATTTTTTTCAAAAACTTTGGACTCCTGTGAGATCAATCCTATGTCAAAACAGAACGAGACGTCTCTTATTGAAGATAATGAACTTAAGCAAGCTTTAAAACCTATCAAAAGGGGGAAAAGTTAAATAAACTAAAAGTATGCCATTCTACAATGGATAGAATAAATACCCATTAATTTGCTTTCATCATTGAAATTATAATATTTATCAACTCGTATTCACAACTTAATTCTTTTGCCCTAGTTTTACATCCCTTTTTTCATAATTTCGTACTTGTTCACATAAAACAAGAAAAAGACAAAATTTGGTCTGGTTCTTTATAGCCAACAGCTTACATAGTTTTATATTTTGAGAACGGGAAACATAATTTCTTTCAGCATTCTCTGCTACTCATCCGTAAGTGAAAAACGCCTAATGTGTAGGTAAATATCATAAACGAGCTAAATTATTTAGTCTATGGCAAATAGCTTACTTCGCATAATAGAATGGTTATCAAATGCATTTCCGCCTTGATAACAAAATATCATAGAAAAAAAATTCAACGACCGTTAAGTTCTAACGCGGTAAAATGTCACTGTCGCACAGCTGTCAAACCTTCTTCAAGCGGAGACAGCATGTTGCGAGGTGGAATGCGATAAATTGTTTTTGTTAACTTATTTATTTAGTTAAAAGCATTCATCTCTCCGTTCATTATAACGTGGTATTAACAACAAATTATTAAGCTACAAAACGTGTTTATTTCCGAGTGTTATCACCCTTGTCCAGCGGCGTAAAGACACCACCAGCAAAAAAGCAGTGCTTTTTGAGATAGAAAACTATCCCAATTTTACATAATGGAGAGTATAAGGTAACAATACACACTAAAATGCATTTCCAAAAATAATTCCTTTGCTCCTCGAGGGGAGGTCTCACACCTCATCGATCATCTGAGTGGTTTGTTCGAAAAAAAAAAAATTACAAAAATACTTTCAAAGCGATAACATCACATGTGAACCAAGTGTCTTGAACTTATATTTTAACCCCAATAGTCGAGCAGCGATAAGAATTCATTAATGCCTGCCTTTAGAAAGCATGTGTGTTTAACTGGTGGCGGGTTGTCCACATTAGAAATAGGAAGCCAGATATATATAATTTTGGCAGTCATTTGGTGTTCAGTTTGGTTTAGCCGAGTGTCGTAGCGTGTTCTCTGATCGAACGTAAAAGCTTAAAAAAAATGTCTAATTTAAGGTACCTCTTTAATTGATGGAGACTTTTTTGTTTGTTTTTTTTTTTCATTCTGTGCTTAGTGAGCTAAGTCATCATGCTTGATTACCTCATTATTGTTTAATGAGTATTCTTCTTTTGCTTGGCATTGAAATTGTGCCGCCAAAGTCGTTGTATATTTTGTGTATGTTGGGGGGTAATTGGCGGTATTTTTGCACACACAAGCTAATAGAATGCGAGTTTTTATTATCAGTTTGTGTGTGTGATTTGTTTTCACTCCTTTTTCTGTCCTGTAACCTAAATCGTATTTGCGTTCGTTCGACTAGACTTTGGAACTATTAAATTTCATTCCAATAGTAGGGGTGTGGCGAATATTGCTAGTAAGTAGTGGGTGGATGATTAGCACATTTTGTTGGCTCAACTAATCTGGAAATATCAGCTTTTCTATCTTCAGTTTGAATAGCTTTACAACGTGGGATTTTAAATGGCAATTAGACTGTTGTGAACAAAATGCTGACTGCAATTTGCCAGCTGAGTAATCTTTCCTAAGTATGCTAATTGGGTTCATAATTGTAAGCAGAATTTTTGCGTGATCATTGTATTATGTCTGTAGTGTTGTTAAAAACGTGATAAACAGTAGATTGTTTTATAGGCATGAAGTCAGTTCAGTTCAAAGTATCAAAGAAGTTATACCTCATGATATGATAGTCTAGGCTTTTTCTGAGTAGGTACATCCTGTAGAGTCTATTTCAGCTATTTACACAGGACGCTAAGTAACAGCAGCAGCAACAGGTGGCCACACAAGTGATCGGTTAAACCATCTAATGGATATTCTAGGATCCACCGGTATTGTTTCGGGGACTTGTACTCCTTTTTTCCAATAGAAACGAAGAAATAACTCATAGGCTATAAAAATTGATCCTCTACTCGTTTTTAGGGCATTAAATTAAGCAAAGATTTTTTCTCATTCTCCAATCAGTTTTTTGCGTCAAAGGTTAAGTCAATACCCTTCTTATCTTCCGCCATTTATGCAAAACAAATAACAATATTTTTAGCGGCAACAATAAATCGAACTTAGAAGCACTTAAGCGATAAGTATTTTAGGAAACAGTTTATTGCTATGCGAACAGATAAGGGCTAGCAGTTCTCTCTCAATATCAGCGGCATTATACCTACATATTGTTAACTTGAAATTTAGAATATTAATTTAACATTCATCTCTCTTTTTGTTTACCTTTCAGAGAAGGTCTACTTTTAGGCTGTGGTAATCCCCTGCTCGATATCTCGGCAGTGACCGATATAAAATTTTTACAAAAATACGATCTCAAGCCAGATAATGCTATATTGGCTGAAGAAAAACACAAACCCCTCTATGAGGAGCTAGTCGAAAAGTTCAATGCTGAGTACATTGCCGGAGGTTCAGTACAAAATTCATTACGCGTAGCCCAATGGATTATACAAAAGCCAAATGTGGCTATTTTCTTTGGCTGTGTGGGAGATGATAAATTCTCAAAGATTTTAGAAAACAAAGCCCGCTCAGATGGTGTTAATGTACAATATCAGTATACACAGGAGGCACCAACTGGAACATGCGCCGTACTTATAACTGGCACTCATCGTTCGTTGTGTGCAAACTTGGCAGCGGCGAATTTGTTTACCCCAGATCATTTGAATATTCCCGATAATAGGAAATTGATTGAAAACGCTGAATATTTTTACATATCTGGGTTCTTTTTAACCGTTAGTCCACCAAGTATTATGGAAGTAGCACATCATGCTCATAAGCACAATCGAATGTTTATGATGAACTTGAGTGCTCCATTTTTGTCGGAGTTTTACATGGAGCCCATGATGGCAGCTCTTCCATTTGTTGGTATTCTCTTTGGAAATGAAGCGGTACGTTTTTTTTTAATTCCTCGTATTGTTTGGACTGTAATTTACTTTTATTTTTAGGAAACAGAAAGTTTTGCACAGCACCAAGGTTGGGAGGAGAGAGATATAAAGGCGATTGGCAAGAAACTGGTTAATCTTCCGAAGGAGAATTCAGCCCGCGAACGTATAGTTATTATTACTCAGGGACACAATCCTGTGCTGCTGTTCCACGATGATAAAATTGATGAGTTCCCCGTGGAGAAGTTAGACCCTGAACTGGTTGTGGACACGAATGGCGCGGGTGATGCTTTCGTTGGTGGATTCTTGGCGCAATACGTACAAAAGAAACCTCTTGGCGTGTGTATTCGCTGTGGCATTTGGGCTGCTAGGCACATTATTCTACGCAGTGGTTGCACATTCGATGGAGAACCCGATTTTGAGGAATAAAACTTCCCAAAATTTAGTTGTTGTTAAGTTTATGACCCTGATAGGACAAATTATGGAAAATCCTTGAGTCTTTTTCTTTTTTTACACGAAGCAATCAATTAACTTTTTTTATGGTGATTAACGCACTTGTTTTCATGTTTTTTTCTTTCACAAAATGTTCTAATTTTGAAAGGGTGTATGCATACGTACATCTAGCTTTATTATATAGATCCAGCCTATCATAGACACACTTATATATTCTTTTTGTTTCCTATTTTATAATTATGAGATATGTACATAAGAGAGTATGTGAAAATCCTAAGCAATTTAAATTCAATAAAAGAAAACAAAACAAATTATATTACTTTGTTCCCAATGGCATTCAATGGAAGCACCTGAACTACAAGCGTTTTGTTTTTAGATTGGAAATTTAAAGGTGAGCAATACATACCACAAATTATTAAGAATTATCCAATTTCACTTGTTTGGCAAGTTTATGGTTGTTGTTTTGCGCTACAATGCCCTGGATTCATCATATTAGCTGTCTCTTAACAAATCAAATCTATTATACATAACCACTTGTTTTATTATAATTTTTTTCTAACTTTATAAATCTAGACCGTTAACTACGAAGGTTAAAACTGTTATTTAAAAAACAAAAGCAAAACACAAACACTGCATTTCCACCTTATTCCAACTTATTCAACAGCTGACCAAGTAACTGTCAATATTTTGACATTTTACCTTATCAATCGGTGGCCACCATAAAAGAAATGTGAACCGCAAAATTCTTTTCGATATTTATTCTAATTTTTATGTGTTTGTGAGAAAAAAAAAGTGCCCAAAACCTAGTTCAAGATGGAAGTTAATCCACTTGCTGTTATCCTCGTAAATTCCGATAGTAAAGGCGATCGTTTGCTCTTTCGTTATCCTTATCGTATCGAATCGCCTAATGGCACCGTAAACAAAAACAAGAAACGCAATCCGTATGCAATTACTACAACAGACGATGTCCTGCAAAAGCCTCCACAGCATGCATCGAACATAAGAAAAGGCCATCTGACTGGGTTCACAGATGAAGTGCTGTCCACTCTGTTCGCTGTCAAATCGGACCTGTGCAATCAGAAGTTTGAACTGAAAGTGAACGACGTTCGATTTGTTAGTCATCCTACTCTCATGCAAAGGAAGGAGTTGCGCAAATCGTCCACTAACGAGCGGCATTTGATTTTAATAAACATTGTCTTTGCCCTGCACGCTCAGGCATCCTATTCGATTGTCAAGAGCTACTATCAACTGAGTAAGAAGCTGGGATTGGCGCTGAAAATGGAGGAACAGCGGGTAGGCTACCTATCGGAGGAGATCAGCCAGATGATCAAGACCCACGATGAGGTGGCCAATAGCAGGGAGTCAGACAGTGCAATTGTTGACCGAAATTTATCGGCTTTCGACTTGATTCTGGAGAAGTCTAGCCTAGCGCAGGCAATTAAGTCTGTGCATCAGGATTTGTGTACAACAGGACTGCTGAATACAACGTTGAATCAATCGTTGACACTGAGCTTTTGCCTACCGCAGAAAGCACACCAGTTTCACAAGAAGGGGTGCATCGTTGAACCGGAGGCAATTGATAGGTGTCTAAAGTCGTTGAAACCATATCATGGCATGCTGCTTTTGGTTGATTTTGCTGAGCTGCTAGACTGTGTACCACCATCGGCGGCCAGTATGCTTTTGCAGTTCTTTGAAGTCTACAATCCGCTAAAGAGTTTGCAGAATATGGCCTCTGACGCAGATCTACTTATCGATCACGTTAATAAACTGGTCGGACATCTAGTCTATTGGGCAAAAGCGACAATAATCTACCCTCTCTGTGAGACCAACGTCTATGTTATCGCTCCAGACGCCCCGTTGCACACAAAATCTCATTTGGTGGAGAAATTTGCCGCCCGTTTCTCTGGGGTATCCGTGTTCGAAGTGATCAGTGACTTTTCCTTACCAACGTCAATCGGGCACTTGACTACACCTCTTCAGCAACCGGCACGACAAAGAATTCTCGCCCAAATGGTCCTGTGGATGTTACAGCACCATCTTCTAATGCAACTCCATACGTACGTGCAATTCATGCCCAGCGACCTGATAGACTGTGATAACCGCTCGATTGACTTTAACAACGACGTGGTACGACGGGATGATGACACCGAACAAGACATCGATGAGGTCCTGGACGATGAGATACCCCGCAGTAGCTTTGGCCAGGCCAGTGATGATGAGTTGTAAGTATCGCAACACAAGTCACTCGAATACAATTTAATTTATTCTAGAAATGACGGTTCCCTGCTGAGTATGTCAAGTCAACCGCTACCAGTGCCAAATACCAGTCGGCGTTCCATCACAGAAGACCATTTCTCCGGTGCTGGATCAACCGTCTCCGACAATATAGCCGCACAGCCCAGCTCAAGTCATAAATCCAACTTCAGGTTAGTATGCAGTAGCAGTAGGTCAGTCTCAGTAGTTTATTTGCAATTCCACCTTCCCTATAGCATGACAGCATCAATGAGCACCGATAATTGTGATAGTATCAATTCCATTGAAGATGGTGAGAAAATCAAAGAGCTCTTGAATGTATTCCAAGATCAAGATCGCATTGCGATCGAACGTATACCAGCATCGGCCAATGTCGATGATCTGTCATTGATGGTAAAACTCTATCAGGCGGGTTACTTCAAAAGTGAACATCATCTGGAGGAGATTATGTACTTTGAAAACCTACGGCGATGGCAATTGTTACAATTGCTCGACAAATTTCGTGATGTTTTGATTATCTATGAAACAGAGGATCCAGCGATTGCATCGATGTACCAGAATACGGTTAATTTTAATTGATTTCTGCTGCTGCTGATGATGAACCGTGACTGTAAGAAATTTTATGTTTACTTCTTTTTTAATTTTCGTTACTCGTACTATGTTATAAAGGCAAAAGTTTTGTCGCTTTTCAAAGCATAAGCAATTTAATGTAATTACAAAATATATATATATTATTATAAAAAGAAAATTACATTTTGAATCGTTGGGGATAGCAAGTCATGAAAGAGCAGCAAGTCGTAGCACATTTGTATGTTGCATGCCATGTGCAGGCATGTTAAATTTGAAATTACAATATAAAACTCTTTGAAAGATGACTTTCATTGGGAAAATCAAAAGTATATTCATTTTCTGGCCCAGCGTATGTAGGATGAATAACCTTCCTGTCTGGCTTTAAGATCTTTGTGAAATCAATACTTTGTATTGAATCATTTCTCGAGGGTATTTCCTTTCTAAAAAGAGATATAGTATGTATTTAAATCAAACAAACTGACGAACAAAATGTATTTGTCTCGCTTCGATCCGAAGAAATTTTGTATGGCAACGTACATGGACTCCATCGCGTTGGATCGTAGCGAATTGAATACATTTTGTTAAGCCTTTAATCATTTTCACCTCGGTAGTACTTTCTTTAACATTGCATCTAATTGTTGTCGTTCGTTTGCGACTCTCTTTTTGTATAAATAAACTTCTTTACATCCAAGTTTTACTCGATCTCTCTCCTTCTCCAATTCTCTGTTATAGTCGGCCTTAAAAAAAGAATAAGTGAATATTTTAGATTCTTTATAAAAAAATTAATTTTTACCATCTTTTTGCAACCAAACATAAAACTCTCACGTTGTCTAGTTTGAAATTTGACAATTGTATAGCGTTTTACAAATTTAAGAACCCATGGTCGAGGGTGAAAGAGTTCTTTGAGTCTCGTGTGTAGATCATTGCAAATGAGATGTCTTTCGGATACATTCTTGCATATTGGACATTCGACTTGTTCTTGTTTTACTAAGAAGAAAAGTGGGGAAAAATTTGTAAGCTTTGCTTTGTATTTAATACATACCCACACGTCCACATTTTTCACAAGCTATGTGGTAGCATGATAAAATGTATAGTTTGCGGTCTTTTTGGATGTAATTTACGAAACATAAATTACAATGGATCCAGAAGGATTTTGAAGATTTTTCGTGGGATGACATTTTGTATAAAAAGGCAATATAATCGAAAGAAGTTGATAAATAATATGGTAACGGTTATTGTTTTATATACTAATGGCGTTGTTTCTGGTTCCGTAGAAGATAACTTTCAGCTGTCACTTGTTTGTGTAGGATGATACGATTGAGTTGGTAACACAAGGACATTTAAAAACTTTAAGTGTCATTCATAAACCACATTCAACTACGAATTAACTTTGGTAAGGTGTGTGTCATTTTCGGATCAATCAAAGACCTTTGAGCGAACGACAATTTTCAGAACTTCAGATTTTGTCCATTTTGCTGAAACTGTTTTTTCCATTATTAATCGAAGGTGCTTTTGTTATCTAATTTATATTTAATTAATAATGGGCTCAGTGGTTAGTGCGTTGCAATATTGCGCAATGGGTTTCAAGTTTGAATACAGGAAAATACTATGAAGGTTTTTCAAGCCCGATGCGAGCGTCTGACAAACATCCAAGACTATTTACTGTCATCAGAAAGCTTCTCAAAAATCCTCTGTCCTTTGGATACGGCATAAAACAGTAGCTCCCTTTTGTACGTAAAGAAATATAATACCACGCAGAACACGTACATTTGTGAGAAGCTGTTTAGGGCTTAATATTTTTTTTTATTTGAGGAGCAAAACGGATGGAAAGATAAATTCTTCCTCCCTCCAGTTATTAAAAATGTCCACATGATAAGCAGATTAAAATCTTTGCAGCGGAAAAGGGAAAAGTCGAAGCTTATCTTTGGAGTATAATTTTAAAATTTAAACGTTATTAAGGCTTTAGTTATCAAAAAGGATATATAAAGCAAAAACTCAATGTAAAAAGCTTCGCCTTTAGAGGTTACGCCCAGTTGAGGTTGATGTAAAAAAAATTTTAAAATTTGAGGAGGTAAATTTCCTTCCTTCATTCTTATTTTTTTTTTAAGAAAAGTTCTCACAAGTGAGGATAAAGTGCAAACTCTGTTAAGTGTATTAAAGCGGGCCTTTTCACAAGAAATCATCTTAGCACATTTTAAACAACTTATGAACATACCCCTCTCAAGATTTGATGCATTTCTTACAGATTTTGCTTATAATATCACTAAAAAAAGGAAAACTCCAACTCCATTTTATTGCAAATGTTTATTTATAACGATTTCATTACAAATTAAATAAGAACTTAACACAAACCTAATTAAAATGGGAAAATTTCGAATTGCGACCTCTTTATGTCAATAAGTGTTTCCTCATTATGCATTACGAACACCGCCGAAGCGGATGCCATCGTTTAGCCATACTCCTTCGTTCAAATTGTAATTCACCAACACTCCCCATCGATAAGGACAGCTTGTAACTCCAACTCACACTTTCCATCTCATTTGCACCACCTGCCAATCCATAAATCCCATCAAAGCACACTCCTCACACACATCGCTCACCCATCTCTTTCCAATGGTAAAAACCCAACGAAACTCATACTTTCGTTGTATTTTTCGTCGTCAATGTATATATTTTTCTCAACTTTAATTGGATTTGCTGTATTGGTGATCGAAAAAAAATAACACTCGAATGGCCGCCATTTATTGAATTTGTAGGCACTTGGGAAAATCGCCAGATTTTTCAAGTCGAATTACTCTGGGAGAATTCCATAAAAAAATAAAAAAAAATTGTGCAAACTACAGTGAATTAAAGCAGTTCTCAAGTAAACATTGAATTTTGTTGTTAATTTAAGTGAAAAACGATTAAAAACGTTCTTAAAATTTGTTGACATTTTCCCCCACAATTCTATACTCGTCGTCGTCGTCGTTTCTCGCTGTTGGTAGAGCCAACTAACTTTTTTTTTTCTTTCCTCTAGTGCAGACATTGTCGCGGGTGTTTCTATCTTTAAAAAAGTTCTTCAACATTTAACCGACGTCAACGTTTTGCAATTGTACGCTGCCTCAAAAGTTGATTGTAAATTCGGTTTAAAAGAAAAGTTGCATTTTTTCGAGAAAAAAAGAAAATAATTTTGGTGTCGGTCACCTAAAAAAAAAGTAGAATTTCTATTCGGGGGAGAATTTTTCTTGTGAATGTCAGAATTTCTTCCCGAGTTAACGGTGTGACGATTTTTTTTCTCGTACGATATTAAATGTAAGTAAATTGAATTTTTCTTATAAAGAAATAGTTTTAAGTTTTGTTTTTCTTTTATTATTTTTTTTTCGTGAACCCTTTTGGAGAACGAGTGTGCAATTGGACATGAATAACAAATAAGATGGAGTGTGTAGGCACTTTCTGAACTTGCGGTTCAGCTTGCGTTGCAGTTGCACGAAAATTAATATGGCGAATAGTGGTTTAAATCAAATATTTAGATGAATTTAGTCGTTTAATTGAAGCATTTCATTTATTTGTTGAGAAATTGGGAAAAGAGCGACGGCGAGATTTCTATTTGGAGGAGGAGAAACGTTTATGTTTGTCATATTTTTTTCGCATATTTGCCTGGCAAGTATTGAAGTTAGGGCTTCCAAGTTGGCATTTTCTTGTAGGAAATCGTTGCGGCCTTCATGGGGATGTAGTTTGGGGCGAAAAATTTGCATGGAATTTGTGTTTTGCGCGATTTTTCTTGAAAAAATTTCGTACTGTAGCCATTTTTATTTTTCTTGTCGCCATATTTAATGTGGGGAAAAGGAAGAAAAAAAAAATTCTGAACGAAGAAAATTTTTTTTGTATTGTTGCGTGTGTAGTTGTGTAATTGGAACAAATGCATACACAAATTTGGTGGGCAAGTGTTTGTTTGCGCATGGCACAAATACAAGCGTTGTACGAAGGTGTGCATGTATGAGGTGGTGGCAGCCATTTTTGATTTGAAATAAGTAATTATATGTGGACTGTGTTCGTTATGTGTGATGAGTGCGAGGGGGATAGGCTAATCGTGATTTCCGCTTTGCCGTGAAGTTTGTATTTTTTTCTGATATTTTTTCGCATTTTCTCATTTATTCCGCATTAAGAAATTCCATCGGTATGAAGTTGGCAGCACATAGTCCAGATTTTGGGATGTAAGACGAGGAGAAAAATATTTGTGTGAAAGAAACGAAGTGCTCACCAATCGTGTATTGTAATAGTGTTGTCGAATGTTTTTGATTTTTTAGGTACTGGACATACAATATAGTAGTTTCTATTCAATTTTGAATATTCTCATGTTAAGTTGATCTGAAATATTTTCATATGAACTTAATTGAAGGATTTTTGAATGTAAAGTTGTATATTAAGTCTCAGCACTTTCCATTCGATGCTTTAGAAAAATACCAGCTTCCTTTGGAGATTTATAGTAAATCGCTTTAGGGTTTTGAATTAAGTATTGGGCTGTGGCTAAGGTGTCTATGTCAGTGCCATGTTTATGAATATTGTTCAGTTACTAACATCATTCTCGATCCATCCAGTTATTTTTTCATTAAATCTAATAGCTTGAAAACTGAAATAATTTGTCACGGAGCCTATTTAGCATTTTGTTTCGCTTCCAAATCTACGTATTTTCTGCCCAATATATATACATATATTTCATTCGATTTGAAACGTACGCTAATAGTTAGTCTAGTCCCAATACTAACTAAACAAGAAAACCTGTCATCCCAGTGCTAAAGTATTCTAGCAGCTGGTTTAGGGAAGTGCTTGGAACCAGATCATTAATCGCGTTCCCTACGTCTGGAATTCGCTAGCCACTAGATTGCCAAAACCCGCTAGAAGGTGAAACATACCTAGAATTACAAAGTACTGACCATATACTCCGTTTGTTTGAGCGGACTGTGGGAATGGATTCGGAACGAATAGGGTTTCAATCTGGTGTTGATCCACATAGAAATGAACTGAAATCGTAGATATCATGAGATTAGCTAGGATGACAAAAATCTCGAAAATACATTTTATAAATCTCAAAATCAAAATCTCGAATTGCAGTTCCAAATGAAAACAATCAGAATCCAAATCAAGGGTACTCTAGAGTCTGTTTTTGCATTCTAGCCTATGTTCTTAGCTGTACCTGTGACTACAATTAAGAAGTCGATATTTTTTAGAAATTTGATAACTTGGCTTAACGATTTGTTTTTGCCTGTTTGGGACCAGGGTTAGAGAACCCCATTCTTATTTTAATTCGCATCTAAATAGAACTTAATGTAATGTATTTAATTAAATACTAAAGTTAATTCAAACGACAACACTTTTTCCGATGGGAAAAATTGAGCTAGAACACTCTAATTCATCATTCGATCTCTTTTACTCTTGTACGAGAGACTGCACGACTTGGCATGTGCGCGAATATAGTTCTTGTTTTTTTTTTCTATACATCCTCGGCGTTATTTTACTTTTATATCATTTTTTTTTGTTTCTGAATTTTTATTCGATTTCGCGTTGCTTTTGCTTGCTTTATTTTGCTCTCAGAGTTTTATTCATTCGATGGTGGATATGTTTCATCTTTTCTTTTTTATTCTCTCGTTGCTGCCTGTTTTTTTACGCTGTGTTCATCTGGGGGATTGTTTGGTGCGCTTTGATTTGCACTCATTGCTGTTGTACTTGTAGTCTCTGTGTGCTCCTGTTTCGGGGTTTCTCCCCCCTTTGGTCCTCATTCGTATCTTTTGAAATTTTTTTCATTTAATTTGATCTTTTTGTTCGTCTCATTTCGTAGACCGCTTTTTTTCTGTTTCGTCGACTATTTTTAATTTAATTTTATACAAAACAATGTAGGTATGTGTGCAAGCAGCACCTTTCGCAACTTTATAGTTCATCAGCGTTTGGTGTCGTAGGGATCTGGGGTTCTTAGCTAAATAGAAGTCGCACCAAAAGATGGTTATGATATACCCCCGGTTCACGGCAGTGGTGCTACAGTAGGCATCTACATATATACATATTTATAAAAAAAAACTAAACAATTTTAATGCAAAAAAGATGAAGAATAACGCAATGCTGTCGTCATCGCCACGTCTGAGGGTGGTTATTTCGTTTTGCACATTTTTTTATATGCACTCTAGTTGAAGATCTCTTTTTGCCTACGTGATGCGCGATATAAACTGCGAAAAAGCAACCAATTTGTTTTTCAAATGCGATTCAGTGAACAGAAATAGATTTTTATTGTGGTAGCACCTTATTAATCCAGTTTATTTGACATCAAATGGGTGTGTTCTAGTACAATTTTAGTTTTTGCTTTGAGCTGAGTTCACATTTGTGGAAAAGGTTTCCATTTGGCTTTCCGCTGTTTTGATGGTTTGGTTCGTCAATTGTAGCGAAATGTATCCTTTCTGAATTATTTTAGTAAACAATTGGAATTTCGAATTGAAAATAATTATATGGCACTGTAAAAGGTAGATGTTTTGTAAAGAGATTCTTTGAATCAAAAGGATTCCATGAAAAGCCAATTACTTCTAACCAAAAACTTATCTTATCAAAAAACCAAAATCAAAACGATTCTATAGTCTAATAATTAGCAGGATTTTTGATATGTACATAGGTGCTATCAGTACATTTGAAGTTCCTTACAATTCAGTGGAACGCTGGCCGTGTTCCATATGCGAAGAATTCGCTAGATGCTGTTCCGCTAAGACCCGCCAAAAGGGAAAACAGTCAGCTAGAATTAGAATATACTTATTCGTAAAAATCGAAAAATTTTAAGATTAGATTTGTTTTCATTTGCTTACTTGGCTTACTACGTTTCATGGAAGTTTTAATCGGCTTTATTACATTACAGCACAGGTCTTCCTCGCTAGAATCTTCTAAAATCTAGTCAATTTTTTGTCCGAGGAGCCTGTTCGATTCATTAGCAAAAAATCTTTCATCTCGGTGCAAAAGTATTCTAGCAGTTAGACTGGAAAAGTGTTGGGAATGCGCTCACTATCACAAATTGTTAACTGGCGCCCAACAGATGATTTATTCCTACAAGTTCGCAGTGATCATGTAACAAATTACCTTTAATGAAGTGATTTTATTTTTAATTAAGAGACGATGTAAGCATTTTAGTCGATCTTAGCCTTAAATTAGGATAGATAACTGAAATACCATATATTTTGTGTCCTAGATAAAATTGACCAGAAACTGTTTCATAGTTTTGCTATGAGTCACATATTTCAAGTTAGCAGAGTTCATTTGATAACATTAGAGTGTATAAATTGCATCCGTGTGCTAATTACCGCTGAAAAGACAAGATTTTCATGCTAATTATAGTTCTCAATGGAGCTCTATTTAGGTTGAATAATATCCACGCTTCAACTCAGTTCAAAGCACGCTAAAAGTTTTGAATCTAGTTCAACTGATAAGGTATTTGGAAACAAACCGAATCTATTACCAACCAACATCCTATTGATAAGAATAGCACAATATATTGCCACACTAAAGGCAATCTCTCCATTAGTCTACATTATGAAGGTATATTCGGCAAGACAATACGCGATGTCACGCAACTAATCACTGCAATTAGTCACCTACAGGGTTAGAATGAAAGCTATTTATGCCTATTTCTACCTCAGATATTTAAAATTATCGAAATGATACAGTAAAATGTTATTTGTTGGCCCCAAAAATCAAGTCGGAGACGCGGCAACCGGCGACCGAATGTGCAAATGTGATAAATAAAATACTATACACTATAACACTCTCTCTCACTCATCGCCCCCACATTTTAGTGTGTAAATTAGAA
This sequence comes from Chalcosyrphus nemorum, assembly GCA_949716465.1. NCBI lineage: Eukaryota > Metazoa > Arthropoda > Insecta > Diptera > Syrphidae > Chalcosyrphus > Chalcosyrphus nemorum. The sequence goes on along the minus strand of OX454334.1, from coordinate 56,428,271 downwards.
CAGAATTTCGATTCTTATTCAAATGGTGTTTGCTCAATCGGCAGCGAATTCATCTTCACACCCGCTTGCATCCCGTTGAAGATTACCTCTTAAAAAAGCGGCGGGATTCACTGCGCACTCTGCACACACTCTGCGATTCTGATACATCCTAAAAAAAAACTTTCATTTTTCGAATAAAAAATAAAAAAAAAAAAAGAATTCTTCTCGTAATATTCCGCAACAGCCATCACTCTTGGTTGTTGTTGAATAATATTTTATTCAAATGGTCCTGCTCTCAATGACGGCGCGCGATATTTTTTTTCGGGTTTAGCATTTAATTTAAAAGGCAAAAAAAATAAAAGTAGAATATATTGCGCTACAGTCAGAGAGAGGTTATATAAGATGAATAAAAGGGTGTGTGTTTGGCCTCGTCTCGCGTGTATACGCGGTGGGTACCCTTTTTCATTTATATGGGCATTGTTTCTAAAACAATGAAATGAAAAGCTTTAACGCAGCTACTGTATTCTTGGACAACTGCTGCTGTCGAACAGAGGGAACATATCTGGCTGGCTGCTGCTGCTGCTGCTACCTCTCGACCATAAAGAATTAATCTAAATCCAAGACCAATCTATATTCCCTCTATGTTCTTCTGTATGTACACTGCATCAGTTCAGTACTGCTGGTGCTTTGTTGTTTGCCTTTCTAGCCTTACCCTAGCCTTTGTGTGGTGGACTGTTTTTTTTTTATTTCTATATCGTGGTCGTGGTCGTCTTCGCGCTATGAACTTTATTCAAATTTGTCCAATGCCTAGTCGTTGCTGTTACCCTGCTCTGGTGGTTGGTTCACTCTATCGCTTTTGTATTTATATGTGCATTTTATTTTATGTATACTCAAGTGAATGCACTGTGGAACATTGACGACGACGACGACGTACACTCTGGTCATGTACACGATATTTGTTGTTGTTGTATTGGAAATGTAGTTTTACCATATTTTCTTTTTGTTGGCTCTGCTAGTGTTTTTTTTTTCTTTCGTAGTTTTATTGTTTGTACGGCTGCACACACACTAGTGTTATTATATTGTTATATTTACAATTCAGATGGATAGTTTGAACAAATAAAAAGTACGCATGACACTGTCTTTGCAAAGGCGCAATAGTAGATAGTTGAGGTTAGAAGTTTGCATTTATATTTGCAGGAAAATGAACTTTATCTTTTATTTTTATTTTAGATCTTTCTTTAGGAATATTAGTTGAATTGAAATGTGCAAATAAAGGCTTTGAATATGTTGTCACGTTGAACTGACTACTAATAATATATGACTAATAAAATGTACATCTGGCTAGGCGGCAGACACTATCAAATCTTCTGTTTTTTTATAATTGAGTGACTGTACTTGCCAGTCTTAACTTAATGACTATAAATAAAACAATTGTTGTAAATTGTAACGCTATTATAGAATTGTTAATTTTGTTGGATGATTCTAGGCATACATTTGAAGTAGGTAGTAAACTCACTCAGTTCTATTAGGGCTATTTTTTCAGACTTGAAATGGAGTTAATAAAATGATCGTATGTATTTGCTTATTAGATTATTGATAGAGGTTAGTGTAGACTACTGCGCAAAAGATCAACATTTAAGAATCGCTACGTCTCTTGTGCGCGACTGTAGAAGTTAGACTATGAAGAGCTAAGCACTAATAACATTTTCTCTCATCCCTTGTTCTAAAAATCAAAATTGCTTGTGTTTGTTAGTTTTTCATGTGAAATTTTTGGCGCTAGGACGCTAATCCTAGCACTGGAGTGCAGAAGAAAGGATTGCAACTTAATGATTCGATTTTGGGAAGATATGATAAATAAGATCGGACGCAAAGAGGGTGAAATCCCAGCTCCAAGGCGGCCAATTGACATTGCGAAAGTGGCTGCTAATTTGGTCTGCAAAAGATCGATTGTGGCATGGGCTGTATGGCTTGGCGCGCCATCCTACATGAATAAGAGATCGTCGAAACCTACGTCTTCAATTTCAGTAAAAAAAAATTGTTGAACATGGCTCTGTTGAGGTCGATGGCGAGTTGATGTTCGTGAATTGAGTCTCAGAGTTTCGGCCAAAACTTCCTTTTAAGCACTGTTTGGGCTACACAGCACTCACTTTGGAAATAAGTTTCAATATTTCCCAACGTTTTTTAAGCGTAAAACGACTCATTTCGTTCGGTGGAGGTGTGATACTGACTTTCTGTTAACTAGATGGCCCACCCTTTACATTCTTCTCAGCTTTCATCCAGTCTATTTTGATGATTTTTCTTTGATTTCTTTTATCTGTTTCCGGCGAATTTTCAAAGAAAATAACTTTGAAATCTAAGATTTTAACATGTTGTGTTGTTCTGAAAAGGAATCGATCAATTTGTTGTTCCATTGTTTATTAAGAAGTAACTTTTTTTTTTTAAATCGATTCAGGCAATGAGGAAATGATTACAGTTCTTAAACTTTACTGCATCACTACTGGTTTGCCGGAGGAGTAATACTTTTAAGTAGAATAAGAAACTGAAAATCGATATTTTCTCCAAATCAAATGCTTCTTCCCGCTTAAACTGTGTGATAAAGCTCGCTTCTCATATCGATAGTAAAAATTTGTAAACTTCATTTGATTTTCGGATTAAATGAAGCAAACCATATTTGAATGCAACTACTATGCAGGTTGGGCGAAATATTTCTCCTCCCATCACCACCCTCCACTGTGGAAGCTGCCAACATTTGTAAACGTCAACTAATTCGATCGATGTCTTGCACGCATGACCAAAGTTTTCACCTCTGCCTTTCGTATTTGCAAAAAATAATATACCTCTATTTTTTTTCCATCTCTGTTTTAACTTTTCATTAATCTTTACTCTCTGTTTATCCAATTGTGTGTTTGTTTTCTCCATCGTCTACCATCACCTCTTCATTTACTATACCTACATATATTTATTTTTATTGATTTCATCGTATAGTTAAGGTTGTACATAAATACACACTATCTACACTTGGGTTAATATGAACTGAAAACAGAGTTTAATTGCTATAATCACACTGGCTTATTATATTAAGTTAATTTTTCTTCAAGACGTTGTGACGTAAGAGCTATCGCTTTTCCAAAACACACATCTGACACAGAGCTAACGAATACAGTCAGACAGGCGAAAATCTATCTCATGCGCTGCACAAAACTTCCTTCAGTCTTCTTTGTCGGACGTTAACTTTGTAATGTTGTTCAACCTGTTTTTTTTTTCTTTTATTTCGTTGTTCGATTTTCTTTTTCTTTTTCCCCATTATCTACTACTATCGTTGTTATCGATGTGTTTTTCTTTTTTGTGATTTTTCTGTGTATTTTTCTTGCCATTGCAATTATTGGGGAGTCTCTTACGTTTTGAGGGGGATTACCCTTTTGGACAATAAAAAAAGAGAAAGACTAGCATCACCGCCCTTTGAGTTTAGACAACAACTACGAAGACGAAGACGACGACGACAACGATGGATTCGTTTGGATCCAAGTTTTGATATGAACTAAATTTCTGTTTGGTGTACCTTCTTCCAAGTCGTTTTCCTTTTCCCTATCTTTTCTCTTCTAACATTTTTGCAATGCATTTTCTTTATTTTGGTCTTTCGGTCGTTGTTTATCGAACATGCGCACAATGATGACAATCTGGAACTTGTACTACTTTTTCTTTGGCTCGTTATTTTTCGTATACTTCTCCATAAAGAGAGAGAACTTAGTAGGTAACACGATAAAAAAAAGAAGAACACAGCAATGGAAAAATAATAAAATAATTGGTTTGAATTCACTTCTATCGAGTATCTCCTCTCCATGTTCTCTCTTTCTATCTAACACTCTCTTATAGATGATTACAATTTATTGCACATAAATGGAAACAAAAAAATCACCCTTGTAAAAAATTATGTATATTATTAGCGATAACGAATTGTTTAATGGTTTTGTTGTTGATGTGATTAACCAATTGAGGAAGTAGGCTGTCGCACATACGTGTCCATATTCAAAACTCTCATCACTTTGTAAAAAAGGTTGGAGTTCGCACGCATGTATATGTGTAAAGTCTGCCTTTTTAGAATTTAGTAAATATGTACATATTTCTTTGATGATTTCTTTGTTAATGAAAACAACCCTAATGCCTGGGTTCACAGGAAATCAATATTCCACGTTGAAGAACACCAGCAAAGACAGTACTACATACTAAATCATACAGGAAAGAAGTATAAATTTATGGTCACGGTGTGGGAACTCCACACGCTCTGTGTGTGCGCCTTATCACACCTCTTGTTTGCTCTTGTCTGATGAATTTGACAAATCCCTGAGAATGTCCAGAAATAGATAGAAATGGACAGAAATACATTTTTCGCTAAGAATAACTTGGTTTACATTCGAAAGAGCGGTTTGTTTTTATCCGATTACGTAACACAGTACTGTGATTTTGTCGTTTACCTTCTGTAAGAGGATTCTCTTTTTGTCCACTAACAGCTTAGTTGAAATGATCTTAAACTTTACGAGATAGGTTCCATTGTGGAGTTCTTTTTGGTACCCTTCTTGAGGCTTTATCGTATCCCTAACTGGAGTTTCAGTCATCAAAAGCTTGTTGGCCTTTTCTATAAGAAACCAGAGGCCCAATGGCTGAATTTCAAAATGCTGGACGCCAGTATAACTGCTTGATCAAGCGTTCCAAAGCGTTAACTGGAGGCAATGCATACTTTTTAATACTTTTTGTGAATGCATCAACCGCGCAAACAAAAGCAAACAGAGCATTGTGATAGCAGCTTACACTTTATAATTTTTGATAAATAATTGGTAATTCTTAAAGCGTCGCGTCCTTTGTCCATCACTCAAGGACACCTCATACGCTCATTAGGTTAGCAAATTGTAGTCTGTAGTATCCCCAACAGGAACTGCCAGGCTTAAACAACCTTTAGTTTCAAATTTATAGGAATAGGAAGACTTTTTTTTTGCATCCATTCTTATACTATACTATTTTCAATCAAAACAAATATTTGTGCTATTCTAATAGTTGTTTCTTTCTTTCTTTCCAGATGAATTAAACAAAAAACAAAAAAAATCCGATTAGGAATGAAACAAGGAACTACCTTCCATCGGAAAAACTTTAAACGACACTAGACAAACAAGAAGCTAGCATTCAATTATTTTAAAACCGATTTTGTTTTAAACTCAGTAATGTTATCAGATGTGATGGCTTATAATGTAATGTCAACAGAAATTAGAAATTCTATTGATAGCAATAAACTTAGCCCCCATGATTTTGGGGGCCCACCATCTGCGTTACTATTACCGATAAAGCCAGATGATAACAGTTAAGTGTAAAACTAAAAACAAGAAAGTACATTATAAACCTTAAAAAAAAAATCTAAAAAAAAAAAAAAAATCTCGAAAAAAAACTTTAAAATAGAAAAAAAATGAACTTATAAAAGCAGTTTTTGCAGAAAAAAAAACCGTTAAATCTAGAAAAAAAAGAGAACGAAAAAAAATAGAAAACAAGAGAAAAAACCTTTATTTAAGTTTTATTTGTTACCTAAAAAACCTAAAAAAAAAGAAGAAAAACAAGTTTAGTTAAATTCAGCAAAAGGATAAGCATTTTCTTTGGCTCATAAAACACTGTGTTAGATAATTTTACGAATGCCAAAGGTCCTATCAACGTTGCAATGCCCTTACAATCGTCCGGAATCATTGTTGTTGATAAGACATCGGTTATAGCTGCCTCTGGCACAACAACAACTCTAACCAACAATAAGTCGAATCTTCAGCAATTTTATGAATTTTACGATGTTAACGATGGCACCAGCACTGTTGGCAACATCATTAGTGAACCGAATAATAATAACGGTACTAGTAATAACGGTACAACAACAACAACAACAAATCCACTAATGCGTCGACATCAACGTACGATTTCATCGTCGTCATCGTCATCGACACATTCGCCATCATCTACAACAATTCAGCAACAACAACAACAACTTAAACATCATCAGGTTGTTACAACAAATTTACAAACTCTTGCCTACAATCAACAGCAGCAGCAACAGCAACAACAACAGCAGCAGCAACAACAAATGAATCAACTTAGTCAACAGCAGCAGCAGCAGCAACAACAGAACCATCAACAACAATCAGCTACAACTCATCATGTGAGTGCTGCATCATCGGGAGGCGGAGGAGCACAACAATTGATTGTAAGCGAAGAGTATATTGAGCATGCGCAAAGCGGTGGAGGCAACAATACGTCGGTGGGCGGAAATGGCAATGGTAATGTCATGATATCAACAACGAACGATGTGCTGAACCAGCAGATAATAAAAATAGTTACAGCCGATGGAACAACTGGCAACATGATCATCGATTCGATGGGAAATGTAACCACCACGAATGGAAGTGGTACGGGTGGTAACAATGGCACCTCTAAGGTGCTGTTCAATAATTTGACCGTATTGTCGAAACAACCAAATTCAGCGGGTTCTGGAGGTGTTACAACGGCATCGGGTCAATTGACTCAACAGCAACACCATCAACAGACGATAAACTTTGTGAATGCAAAGAGTCTGCCATATATAACGACAACATCGAAGGGTCAGACAACAACAGTGCAAAAAGTGACCACCTACAAAGGAAATAACGTGGCCATAAAACAAGCAAACGCGGCTGCCCAGCAGCATCATGTGCTGAGCACAGCAGGTGGACATACAGTGATCGGTCAACAACAGGGACAACCGCAGCAGCAAGTTGTGCAAAAGGTAACAATGCCACGGAATGTACAGATGGTGACCAGAGTTCAGACCCTGGTGGCTCCACAACATTCACCGCAACAGCAACAGCAGCAGCATATTTCAGCGCAACATGCCAACACCGGTCAGATGGTGATGCAGCAGAAATACGTGCACAATATAGTCACCAGTGGCGGTGGCGGCGGTGTGGGGGGTGGTAAGGCAAATATGATTAAGAAAACCACCGGCGGACAATCGATGAAGTTGCAACAGCACAAAATTATCAGTAGCCAGCAGCAACAGCAAGGTGTAAAAACTTTTATTCAGCAACAACCAAGCGGTGGTGCTGGCCAACAGCAACACTATCAAACGATCAACATACACCAAAGTCAGCATCAGGGATCGACAGTGGGGCCCCAAACAACCCTCAAACACGTCAAGTCGCAGAAAATCATCAAACAGTACAACAATGCGATCACCAACAGTAGTGGTGCTGTTTCGGTGGCTACACTTCATCAGAATCATTCCACCAGTGCATCGTCTGTGGCTACATCCGGTACCTATACAATCAGCAATAAGATAAACAATGTCAGCGGTACTGGCTTGCATCAGCAGCATCATCTCTCAACGAAAATATCAAAACATCCAAAGTATGTGATGCAGAATCATATTGTGATACCATCCTCATCGAATGCACCATCCCAGAATCAGAATCACAAAGTGAACAATTCTGGCGGCAATAGCATAATGGTGAATCAACAAATCTTGAATACAATCAATTCTTGCAACAATAGTTCAGGAACTATAAAGTTTGTTAATGCCCACGGAACTGTGATTCAGCAACAGCAACAGCAGCAGCAGCAAGCTCCCACTATAATCACCACAACAACACAAAAGGTGCGAACGAATAGTGGCAGCAGTAGCAACAGCAGCAATAACAGCAACCATCAGTATCAACAGCCACAGCAGGTGCACATAACGCAGCAGCAATTTGTTGCAGCTGATGGATCCAAGACCGAGAGTGGAAGCAATATTTACCATATTTCATCGTCATCAGCGAGTGGCTACATACAAACAGGTGCCGGCACACAACAACCAAATCAGCAGAGTTCACCTATGCATTCAGACGATATTATGATAGTGAATGGCACACAAATGACAGATGAACTCTCGGCAAGGATCCTCCAGAGTATGGCGCAAAAATCGTTCAACAATCAACAACGATTCCATCAGCAACCTGCTACCGCTAAGATTATACATCAATCAAGCAATATGCCACCACCAACACAATTGACGGTGCAACAACAGCAACATCATACATCGACATCGAATTTGATTCTCTCGCCAAAAGAATATCCGATTTATGGTGTGCAACAGCAACAATATCAACAACAGCAAAGGTTGTGCAATAGTGCGCCCAACAGTCGAGCCCAATCGCTGGAAAGGAAGTACCATGATACAACAATAAGTACGAAGAAGTCCACCACGGAGTACTATAAAGTCAAGTGAGTACCTTATTTAAGATTTGTATTTTTTTTTGTGATAATGATTCCCCAAAGTCTACCAAAAAAAGTTCCCTCAGACTAGCAAATTAGTGGTTTAGACACTGATCGCAGTCACTCACTACTATCAGTGCAAGTTTCCAATAGCTTTGAAAATCCGGTTGTTTGTGTTCATGGCTTTTAAAAGCTCAACTAGGAAACTTTCATAAAGTGACGAAATATACAATCGCACCTAGTTCGGATAGAAACCATTTTTTCTGTGACATTTTTGCTTAAATTAATAAGATAGAACAAAATTTTCACTAAATCTCTCTTGTTTACTTGTTTTTTCTGTGTGGAACTCCCTTTGTCGGTAATTTTCACTGCCAATCGCTCGCTATTTAGTTGTCCTAAATCCCCCGAGTCAGTTAAGACCCTCAGTTCTCCCATAACAATTAAAATCTCATCAATTACCCCCTCATCTGTATCATATATTGAAAGTATTCCCCTACCTTTGTGTATTTCCCAAAGATGCGAATCGATATCCAATCAGCAACAACAACAGCTGCATCATCAGCAATCGGCAACAGTGGCAATGGCATCGCGTATTCCCGTTGGAACAACTCTAACTCAACACCACCATCACCAGCATCAACAGCAATACCAGCAACAGCAACTCCAACAGCAGCAGCAACATCATCAGCAGCAACAACAACAGCAACTGTCTTCACAGCAGCAGCAACAGTCATCAGCGACCGCTGAGCAAGACGATGAATTAATTGGTGAAGAGGTACGCCCCATCCCAGTGAACACAAACGACATTCGTTTACAAGTTCTACAAGCTGTCTTGCAAGATCATACATATGTGGTAGCGATGCCAACACGCTTCCCCATTGATTTGCCATCAATACAACCTGCAGCATCATCGAATAGTGGACAACAACAACAGCAGCAATCTCATGCAACTGTTGCCACAACTATTGTCTCAACTACTGCACCGGTAGCGAAAATTACACCCGACACGAAAGTGGTGTATTCTGCAAGCGCACCGGTTAGTGGTAGTTCTGCGACGGTTTCACAGTTGTCCATGATCAATGTGAATGCGCAGAATAGTCAACACTCTGCTGGAGGACCTCCAACGACAACGTCGTACACGATATATGGACAGCAAAGTAAGTCATTTCTACGATTTGAGCTCTGAATTAGAAAATACGAATTTTTTTTTAATTTTTAGTTTCACGACCACAACTCGATGATGATGCTCATTCGGCAATTAGCAATGGGTCGACTAGAGGTGCAGGTGCGTCAGCCGATATAGATCCAGGCGAGGAGACAGAAACTGCTCCCGAAGCGGAAGCCGAGGATGACTCCATAACTCGATGTATATGTGATTTGACGCACGACGATGGCTACATGATTTGCTGTGATAAGTGCTCGTAAGTATCCTTTTATCCATTTCTGTTTCAATTCCCTTTACTTAGGCTTAACTTATTTTATTCTTACAGTGCATGGCAACATGTCGATTGTATGGGAATCGATCGCCAAAACATACCCGATGAGTACCTATGTGAGCTGTGTCAACCCCGTGAAGTGGATCGTGCTCGGGCGCGCAGTTTGCAGCTACTCAAGCGCAAAGAACAAACACAAATGTTGCTGAATGCCACTCAACTCAATGGAGCCGGTACGACAGTGTTAATTCCGAATGAAGCTGTAAATGGCAGCACAAATTCTGCCATTCAGCAACAACAACAGCTCGGTGGAGTTCCAGTCATTGCCAGCAATGCATCTCAACAGCAACTCAATAAGAAAGGGAAACTTATTAAACGCAAAGAATTGGTAAAGAAAACAAAGAAAGAGAAACTCCCAGGTGTCGGTGGTGCCGCAGCTAAGCGGCGAGAGAATAAGAAAACCACGAAAAGAAAATCAAAGAGCAGCTCTGGTGACCCCGTGGATAAGCACGCCGCTAATCTCCGCCAATGGATCGAGAACTATGAGCTGGCGGTGACCAATCATTACTCGCCCGAGTTGAGAGCCCGCTTGCATGCCATAAGTAAGCAACCAAACCTCCTGCAAACCATAACCGCTACTGAGAACAAAGCTTTAAAGCACTGCGGCAGCCTAGACAACAAAGCCACAACTGTTCCACACGCTGGCGGTAAGATTCTTATTAGTAACTTTGACATAGCACCGAATTCACCGATATTTGAGTTGCGTGGCAAATATATGCTTACAACACAGTACAAAACGCAGAATTCATCGATCAATATGAATAGTCCGCCTCCCTCCAATTACCTGCAGACGCTCAAGTCGCACAAGATCCCAGGCGCATTCATCTTTTTCTATCAACTGCCCGGCGATGGGGGACAAAATGGTCCCGAAATTTGCGTCGACACACGAACGTATGGCAACGAGGCGCGTTTTGTTCGGCGAAGCTGCCGACCGAATGCAGTCATTCAGCATTTGTTCGAGAAGGGAACCATCCATCTGTACATCGTGTCGCTGACAAATATCATGGCCAGTACAGAGATTACAATCAAACATGAGCCACACGACTTGCTAGCGCTGGAGAATAAGAAGCAATATAGCTTTGCAATACAGCCAACAAGTACGGCGTGTGCTTGTGGCCTAACGAAGGATTGTCTCTTTGGAGTGCTGCCCCCAATGCCTCCAGCAGCTGCTAGCACAAAACCAGTGCGCAGCAATAGTAAGGTTGTGTTAAACGGTTGTGTAGAGAAGAGTAGCACTGGCGCAACAAAGAAGAAGGCGCAAAACATGAATCGTGGCAGATCAACATCGTCCAGTGGAGACAGTAATGCTGGCCTCCTCAGTCCAAATAATAACAATAGTAATTTTGCGCCGAATCAATTGTACAATTCGACAACATCAATTGCGAGTCTTATGCACGATTCGGGAGTTTATACGTCATCATCGTCGCCATCAGTATCGATACCGTCACCACCGACGGCGCATATTAGTTCGCCGCCTGTCCAACCGATGCAAATGCATATGCAGCCAATTCAACAGCAGCAGCAACAGATAGTGCCTCAACTTCAGCAGCAACCTATTCAGCATGTTATGCAAGTAAAGCTGACGCCACCATCGCCTCAGCCGCAGGCCCCACAGTTGACACAGTTGCCTCTGTCACTGCCACAGCAATTGAATAGTCTTCCCGCATCACTACTGCCACCATCAATGCATGCGAACATGGAAGCAGCAGCTATTGCAAATTCGGTGCCGATGATAGTGCAAACGTGCCCTGAACTTGAGCCTGCGGCGATTAATGAATCGCCAATTGCTGCGCCAATTGCAGCACCAGCCGTTATAGCTGAGGGCCCAGTGCAGGTGGTACTTCCGCAACAGGATGTGAAGGTAGAAGAGCCCAGGGCACCAACACCACCCCCAGCAGCGGTTCAGTCGAATGTACAGGATGCAGAGCCCGAAACAGTAGCTCCAGTAGCTACACCGTTACCAGTGCAACCGCCACCAACGCCACAAGTCGTGGTAACCGAAGAAGCGGCCGAAGCAGATCCAGCACCTCCACAGGTACCACAACCCGCGCCAGCGGAAGTGATACCAGTGTCAGCTACCTGCACTTTGCAACACCAGGTAATCCAACAGATACCCCCACAGCAAAACGTGATTGGTGTTATGAACCCTGTCCCAGACGTTCCACCACAAAATCAACCACCAGCGATAGTCGGTGGAATTGGCGGCGGATCCCCTATAAAATCGCCGCAGAAACCCAGTTGTGGGCGTAAAACCCCTGCCAAGCAGCCACGTACCAGCATGTCTGAAGATTCATCCAACAGTGGACAGCCGCAGCCGCAGCAACAACAACAACAACAACAACAACAACAACAGCAGCAACAACAGCCACCAACACCAACCACGCCGACACCGCCCAAGCAAGAAGAAAAGCGCGAATCTCGCAAGCTGACCCGCGAAGAACGCAAAATGGAGGCAATCCTTCGAGCATTCGAAAAAATGGAAAAGAATCAACAGCGAAAGCAGGAGCTTAAGCAGGCGAAAACTGACGTTTCCAAGCGGCGAAATAGTAATTCACCAAGTCCAAAACGTAGCAACAGCACAGACAGTGGCGCTCCATTGAACTCTACCTATCAGTCGGCAAAGAAGAACGCCACTTCGATGCGAAAAAAGAAGCGAAAGTCACACAAGTCCTACAACGTGAATAGTAGCTCACAGCGAAAGCGGCGAAAGAGTCGAATGAACAGCAACGATTCGGATGGCGCTGCCACATCGGAGGAATCTACATCGATGCTATCGCCTCCCATTCAAGGGCTGCAAAACTGCATACCGCCCGGTGGAATACCAACACCAGAAACTGTTGCCAGTCGACAATCTCACTTGATGTCACAATTGATGGACGGAGGAGATGGGCCCCATCATCGGCTGCCAAGATCAGCCGACGATCATGAACCAACAAATCAACTACCACCAGAGTCTAATGTCGATGCAGCTGCTGGACTTCTCCTAGCCTTTGCAAATACCGATAAAGACGTGAACACCTCTCAAGACAGTGAATCGATGGAGGACTCGATGAAATCCCCCGAGAGAGCAGAGGTTTCTGGTGAATCTCAGACAATATCTCCTCCGCCAACACCAACGATTGTCAGTTCGACGTGTCTGTTGATTGAAGCAGCCGTCGGCCCACTCGAGAATCTTCCAGAATCTGCAGGCAGTTCTTCTGGTGAGTTCAAGTACCCAGCTAAAACAAAAACAAAGAAAGTGTTGATGAGTAACTGGTTGAATCAGTCAAGTGACTTTCAAGCGCCCAATTCGGATGCGCTCATGGACGAACATCAGCACCATGGTTCAGAACAGCTTCAGACAGAGATGATGATACATCATCGACCGCAAGAACAACAACCTCAGCAAGTGTCAATCGCATCAGCAATTGGATTGGATACTTTAGTGCAAGCAGCCATGTGTGATTATGGCCAACAGCCAGTGGTTGCCACTCCTTCATTTATGTCTCATGCAGCATCGAGTGTGGCCTGTGATGAGCCACAGAATTTGAGTATCGTCGCAAAGAAAGTCGAAGAGTTCATTCATCAGAGCGAGGGGAATGCTTCGTCTGTCGTTGAACCCTTACCACCAGCAGTAGTAAGTCACCGTAGCGGATTGACGCTTCCCCTGCAGGTAAGCACATGCAGCAATAATTCCTCTGTGAAAAAACGCTGGCTTCGGCAAGCTATTTCAGAAGAGACCGACGAGAATTCGACCACAACACCATCGTCTGCATCGCCACACCTTCCGAACGGGTTCACTACACCGCTGAAAAAGCGCCGGTTGGTCATAAATTCTGATGATCCAAACGCGATCACACCTGGAACAGGAGATGATAGCGCCGCGGAGGAACCGACTCGTTTTAACAGCACAGAATCGGCTGAAGTCTCCTTAAAGCAGGAGGATGAAAGTAGCGATTTCAAAGAGGAGCTGAAGCAAGAAATGACTGATATGGACGATGATGTTGATATTCTGAGGTCACCCAGTCCTGGACAGAAAATGGTAGCCGAAGATAATCTCGTTAAAATCGAACCAGAAGATGTGACTGGCGGTGATGATGTGAAAATTGACGTGGAACGTGAAGAGAGTCGCGAGGGTGGTGGCGAGAAGTTTGAATACAAAGAAGAGCTAAAAGAAGAGCAAGCCGAGTACAATCAATCTCCAAAACTTGAGGCTGATATCGAATGCAAAGTAGAGGAAACAGAGCCACAGATAGCTAATAAAGCAGAAAACGAAGAACTACAAGAACAGCATGTGGAAGTTGTGGATTCTGTCAAGTCTGAGGATGAATTCATCGCTGTTGTTGATGAGCCAGTGAGGGTGCCTACTCCATTGCGCACAGAAGTGTCAGTAAAGGAGGAAATCAAACCGAAAGTGGAAGAGGAAAAGCCAACTTTTTCACCTCCACTTCAACAACCTTTACAGGAAGTGGTACCAACTGTCAAAAGAGAAGAAGTTAAACAACCACGCGTGAAGCACACAAAATCTGAGGACTCTGCATCTCGTAAAAAGCCGAAAATGGAGAAAAAGTTTTCAGGTGATCAAAAGAAATTGCCTTCAGCCCCATCGGCCACATCTGCAGTTGCCAAACTAGACTCTTTGGCGGAGAATGAAAATATTCCCGACGAATTAGCTGACATACAAGAACGGCTGCACTCATTCCACAAGGAAAATATAATGATTCTTCAGTCGAGAAACAAGAAATCCAAATCTCCCAAACATTCCTCGTCCTCATCGTCCAGTAAATTGCCATCGCATTCTTCATCGTCCGATAAGAAAAAACCCTCCAAGAAGCCCAAAAAGGATCGCAAATCTCCAAAAGTCGTTGACGAAGAACCAGCTCCGGCTGGTGGCGGCACCACTACGACTACCACCACGTCTTCATCGAAATCAAAGAGCGGTAAGAAGTCTTCGTCCTCATCGTCGACATCGGAAAAGGACAAGAACCGTCATCGTACATCGTCGTCTTCCTCGTCGTCGTCGTCGAAAAAACGTCAATTGAACTTTGAACATATTGATCGTGCCGTTACTGGTCATCACAAGCGCAGCAATAGTACCAGCAGTGGTAAGGATGAGTGTTCGTCGGCGAAGAAACGACGTGAATCGAGTCGCAGTGAAGATTCTCACAAGTCTTCAAGTAAGTCACACAGCAAATTGACGACATCGTTGGCACTGTTACCGTTCCAAGAGCAATCAAAAATGGTCGTGACACAACCACCACCACCACCTCCGCCGCTACCACCACCAGTGGCACCAGTATCAGCTGCAACCGCATCTGCTATGGTGACAACTACATCTCTACCACCGATGGGAAAAGAAGAAGACAAGCAGCAGCAGCACCTCCACCATCCTGCAATAGCAATACCCTGCTTTAATCATGCAGTAGTCAATGCAATGCCAATTGCTGGCTACGTAGTCGCGAATCCAACAGTTCCACTACCGCCAGCAACTCAAGGCTACGATATGCAGACTCTTATGAAGGTGCCACCTTCATCAGTTCCTGCTGGAACTGCAACAGGTTCCCACTTGCCATATTATAATACGATCTATGGAAAGCTATTGGACACGCCAACAGGTGGTGGTGCGCCTGTCGATTCTACAGTTATCATGCCACCAACACCAACTACACCAACAACACCAACACCGAATCTATTGCTCTCCGACTACTTGGATACAAAAACGAAAAGCTTTAGTTCATTGGGTAGTTTTGGATCGCATTCGACACTGTTTGGCGGTTTAAATTCTCTCAAACCAACGACCAGTTGTGGTGGTGTCGTAAGCAGTGTTGGTGAGATAGCCTCCTCCAACATAGCTGCAACAGTTGTTGCCACCGTGTCCAGTGATACAACTTCACCCACCTCGACTGACTGTGGCTCAAGACTGGCAACGACACCGCTAAAAATTCTCACGAAGACTGCTAGCCATGATCCGCGCTTGAATCCGATTCTAACCGCCCCAGAGCCACCCCCAGCACCAAAGAGGAAGGTAAGTCACAGACGAAATAGATGTTTTAGAGCTCTTTCTTAATATTGATCACTTTTTTAGCTTTCAATAAATGAATATCGTAAGCGTAAGCAACAATCAACCGATAGCATTAGCAATATTGGATCGCCAGAAGGTGTTGACTCAACCTTATCAACACCAACGACACCAGCAATAAAAACTGGAGGCTGTTCGCAACCGTCATCGGCGAACGGAGGGAATGAAAATGCCTTCGACAAGGCATTCGATGATTGCGAACGTCGCACTGGTTCCAGCAACTTGACGAACAAACACGATGATACTCCAAGAGGTAAATTATTCTCTTAGAAAACAGATATATTCATCTTTGTTTAGCTGAAAAGCTATTTTGTGTACAAAGTTTACAACGTATTGACATGGTTTTGTATTTTCTTTTTGTGTAGCGGTCCACTTTAGTCCAGCGCCAACATTGCTTGAAAAGCAACAAGAAAGCATATCGGAGCGGCTGAAGTCACTGAAGAATAAGCAAGCATCGACAGGAATTTCATCACTTCTCGACTCGGCAGCTTCTTCGTTGCATGGGTCGTCCAATCATTTAAGTTTGCATAAAGGTAAGTCCATTTGATGAAAACCCTTTACATAAATACCTATATTTTATTTTTCAACAGACGAATTTATTTCTTCGACATTGAACCGAACCAACTCGGATTTAGACAACTGTCTAGAATCGATTTCATCATCATCAACATCATTGGCTTCTTCAAGGGAATCAACACCCGAACCACGTGAGCATTCATCACATGTGCCCTACAACAATTCAACGTCATCATCAACAGCAAACAAAAGCAATCTATCCACTTCATTGTCATCCAACTCAACATCGCCGCCAACTAATCCAGCGGTAACAACTACAATAACACCAACCACCAAAGTAACCACAGTGTCTGATATATGCCCATATTCGCCGATACTTGATACAAGTGCTGATAACTTTGATTCTCCTATCGCTGAAGCAATACTAGAATTACGTAATTCAGTCAGTACATCCTCGTCCTCACCATCATCACAACAACAACAACCACAACAACACCAAAAAGACACAAAGGACAACAAAGAATCAACAACAACTTTACACGGTAAGAAAGACTAAAGAAACAAAATAAAATATTAAAAAAAAAAACTGAAATCAGTATAGTGTACAGGCAAAATGGAATATGAAAAACGATTTCTTTAATTTTATTCATATCATTAGCACGACCTGTTCTTTTTATTTTAGTTTTAATTTTGATGTTCTAACTAACTAAATATCTCATAATTTAAAAAAACAAAACAAAAATAATATATCCTTTTGAATACACTATAAACTATAGATTTAAGTATTTTTTTCATCTGTTTTTTTTTTTTTCTTTAATATAATTTTATAAAACCTTAATTCACCTATTTGTACAAAATTACAAAGAAAGATTTTGGAATTTAATTTGTCTTTCCTTTTTCCAATCAAAAAAACAAACATATATATAAATACTATATATATATATATATATGTATTTAAAAGTCACGCCCTCTAAAAAAAACGAAAGAAGAAAAAAAATAGTTTTTAGCAACTCAAAGAAGTAGTTTTTTTGAAATAATCTGCTGATTGAAATAAACTAAGAATTTTTACTATTTCCTACTTAAACCAACAAAATAAAACAAAAACAAACAAACTTACACAAAAAAGAAGTATGTACGTGGTTTATATAAAGAAAATACACAAAATGATAAATATATTAAAAATGTAAATATATAAAGAATCGAATAAAAAAATGTGTATATTTTTGCATTAAAAAATAAAATCAAAAATGATTCTATTATAAATAAAAAAGAAAGAAAACAAAAACAACAAAAACTTTATAATTAGTTTTAAATACTTAAGGAAAAGTTAATTAATATATGTACTAGATTCTCGAGACGTTGAAAAGGGTCCTAACATGTTGTTTTTTGTTTATAAGAAAGCCGATCGAGAGAGAGTGTTGATTGAAAAATACCAACACGAGACGTGAGAGAGAGTGAGAGACCCATTAGCGAGCAAGCCGCCAGCCAGTGAATGTAATAATTATACACTAAGCTAAGTGAATGATTGAGTGTAAATAACTTGTAATTATTACTACTAATATGTATATGTAACGATTTTTTTTCCTTATTTCCATATAAATATATTTTAAATTTAAACTTTATTTTCATTGTAAATATTTATATATACATATAAATATATATATCTAAAAAAAAAACATGTAAAATAGTACAAAAAAGGAAATATTTAAAAAAAAATTTAAGAGAAACAAAAACTCACAAGGAATTAAGAAAACGTCATTAAAAAAACAAAAAAAAAAAGAAAACTATTGAGCAACATTTACACGAAGGAGAAATATATAAAAAAGAAAAGAAAAAAAACTAAAGGTTATTCTTGATAATTTAGCTTTTAAGTGAGAATGATCAAATCAAGTAAAACAAAAAAACTAAGAGAACCCTCCAAAAAAACCAGAGAATACAATTTTTTTTAAAAAAATTTCTGTATATAATAGTCTACGAAACTATGAACAAATTGATAGTATTTTTTGGTTAAACAAATTTTTATATGATATTCGATTTATTTTTAACAAAATATCAAGTGGGGATGTGAAGAAGTATAATTTTTATCACGCCAGCATTTTTAGTTCGGTATTTTGTAAGAAATGCTAAGAAACTTTGTATAAACATGAAGTTTCTTACCATTTCTTTCGATGTTTTGTCAAACGAATTAATTCTCCCAAATGTTTTCGACAATTGGATGATCCATGAATCCCAAAATTTACAGCTTTACTTGATCAAAACGCTTTAAGACTGAAGAGTGGCTAAATGTATTACCATCATATTCTCTTTTGTGTTGAACTGCTTTTGATTGTTTTATTGCTAAATGCCGAACGAATTCTGTTGTTTCTTCCAAACGAATCTGTAACGATTCAATATTGTTTTCGTCTCTTACTTAATTTCTTTAAAATTTTACAATGAACTGAAAATTGTCAAAAAAGAATTGAAAATTTTCTATTTGTTGTAGAGTTTTAAAATTCCTTCGAGAGAGACCGAGACAGTGGTTCTCTGAAACCCTTCCAGCCTTAAAAATCGCGTTTTAATTTTAAATTAAAATAAAAAAAAAAAACACAACTGTGAAAAATGTACATTACCTGAATTGCTAAAGTTTTGCTTAACACATAAATTCATCGCTAAATGGTCAACGATTCCATAAAAAAAAGAGCTAGAGTGTAGAGAATGAATTTAACGTTACTTATAAGAGGTTTTTAATAAATAATTTAATCCCTTTCCAGTGACAGTTGATTAATATTTTTTTACCTTATTTATTAATATATAAAACATATATTTTAGATTTAGAGCTACATATATTTGACACATTGGCCGTAAATTTATTTTAAAAGTTTTATATATACACACAATACACACAAATGTGTTTTTTTTTCTTTTTTTTAATTCTTTGCCTTGTATTATATCATAACTTGCTTAAAAAAAATCAGTCCTTTTTTTTAAAAAAAGACAGCAATCATTTTAAAAAGTTCGATGCTGTGGATTTATTGAACCTTTGTTCACCCTGTAATATAGTTATTCTTATTATTTACAATATAGTTTTTTTTTTCAAGTAATATTAGTTTTACACAATAAAAAATATAAATTATATATGCATTATATACTTTAAATATTATTATTTTTTTTTATTTAAAAAACATGAGAATTAATCTTCAATTTTATCCAAAATACATATACATATACAACTTATTATGTTTGTAATCTAAAAGAAATAGGATTAAAAGAATACAGCAACAACTATTGTTTATAAAAGAAAAGAAAAAGAGAAGTAACTTTTTCATATATGAAAATAAAAATTTGAAAATAATTTAATAATTTTTTGGTTTGTTTTACTTATTTTTTTATGTTCGCTTGTCGTTTGTGTTGGGCTTGTTTTTATTTTTTATTTTTACACATTTAGTTTGCTTGATTCCATTGATGAGAATCAATCAATTATAATCCATTAGTGACTTAGAAAAAAAGTACACCCTTTACATCATTCTGTGCTAGCCTAAGAGGAACCATTAGTTAGCATTCTATTCACTTAATTACACAAAAACAATGAATTTTCCTACAAAATTCTTGTAGAACCTCCAACCAAAATAAGCCACACCCTCTGATCTATAGATTGGTGTTTGTCTCATGTCGCTAGTCCTCCTACAACCCGAGATCTCGTCAAAAAATCCGACCGAGTTCTCATAGAAATTTTCGTAAAACACCAGGCCACCAGAAATCCTCAGAAAGCAGTAGGTAGCTTTGCGTCAAGTGACGCAAGCAACGCCATGTTTTTTCAAATTAAAGCGTCGACCATGACCTACACGCTGAGCTTTGTTTCATGGCGCTAGCATAACTGGCAGCTAAGATATCGACGAAAATTTCTATGGAAATTCTCGTGAAACACCAGGCCACCAGAAATCCTCAGAAAGCAGTAGCTAGCCTTGATCATGTGACGCCATCTTTTGTCAAAATAAAGCGTCGACCATAACCTACACGCTGAGCTTTGTTTCATGGCGCTAGCGTCACTGGGAGCCGAGATATCGACGAAAATTTCTATGAAAATTCTCGTAAAACACCAGGCCACCAGAAATCTTCAGAAAGCAGTAGGTAACTTTGCATCAAGTGACGCCTGCGACGCCATCTTTTGTCCAGTAGGTACCCGAGCCATTTTACCGACCCAATTTTTTTTTTGCTTCCACTTAATACTGATTTTGGCTTTGATTTCATTTTGATGTAACTTTTTTGTTTGTTGATGGATTTTGATGATTCTGATGTCAAATCAAAGGTTTTTTTCTGGAAAATATTTTGAGACTGGATTTTTGATAATCTGAAATGGCGAAAACAAAGAAATCGCTTGCTACAGGTCGTAATCGTAACCAAAATAAGAACGAGAGCCATCTTGTGTCAGCCATATTGGAAAATGAGAAGGCATATATCCAATGAATGCCTAGAAAATACGCTTTAATTTGACACCCGAATCATCAAAACTCATCAAGAAACAAAAAAGTTATAACACAAATCAAATTCACTATAAAATCGGTAGCAGCTGACTGTCAAATAAATTGGTTGCTTGAAATGGTGGGGATAGCTGCTATTGTCTGAGCAAATTCTGTTGGCTTGGTGTTTTGTGAGAATTCGTTGAAATTTGGTTGAACATTTTTAACGAGTTTTGTTGGAGATCTTGAGCGGTTGATATCTTGATTCTACGTAAGCTGGCGACAAGAAACAAACACCAAAATAGGCATTAAATAATTTCATATTCATATTTCAATTTCATATGCCTTAGCCATAAAAAACAAAACAAATTAGCATTTTTTGATAGATGAATGAGGTGCTGAACTATCAGTGGTGATATTTCTTTGTTGCCTTGTTAAATTCAAGAACACTGCGATAATTTCCTTGTCGTATCATTTTTCTTGGGTAGTTCATTGGTTAGTGCGTTGTGTCACCGTGCATGGGATTCCAGGTTCGGAATTCCAGAACATACCATCAATGTTTTCCACGGCCCCTCCGCTTGCGAGCGTCTGCCAAACATCCAAAAGTAGGGCTGTCATAAGAAGAAAAAACATTACGACTAAATGTTTTCTAGCCACATCGTGCACTTATTTCTTCAAAGCGCACTGCAGTACTCACTCTTAATTAATTTTGTTCCCGCGTCCGCTGGTTTTGAAATACTTCACTCAAGCCGCCATGATTTTTTTTTCTATTCCGAATTATATTTTACTACATAGCTATACAGAAAAAATAAGATTACAAAACAACTTGAAATTTTGCTTAAAGATTCCTTGAAATTGTTTCTATAAATAAAAACATAAATATATAAAAAAAAAAAATCCTAGTGAAACCTAAAGAAACGAATTTTATTCAAAACCATTTTTTAACTAATGAAATACAAGTTTTTAGAGAAATTTTAAGTGAACAAACAAAACTCGTAGTCAATACATGTACATATAAATTGAATTGTAAATATTTATTAACTAGACTAGTTTAATGTATAATAAACTAGTATTTTACAATACAAAACTGTATTATTTTTTAAAATTAAATAGGCACTTGCATAGTATGTAAAAGTCCCACAATTTTTTTGTCGGGCATGATCAATCCGTTTGAGTATGAGATACTCAGCTTGTAAATTAATTAAATTAAATAGTATTGCTACCCTACAAACGAAAATGTATATTATACAGAAATATACATAATATATTTTTAATATTTGAGAAAAAAAAATAAAAACAAAACACCAAAAAAATATATTATATTAAAAAATAACACAATTTAATATTCAAGTGTAAGATACGTTTTTATTCATAGTATTACTAGTTTACAATTATATAAAATAATTCATAATTGTATAACTTCTATACATTTATACTTGAAAAAAAAGAAAAAAAAAACGATAAATCAAATTTAAAATAATTTTTACAATGGAAAGAAATCATTTTTTTTACAAAAAGGTTTATTAGAACTTGAGTATGATCTGCTCATTATACAATGTGTAACATGATACCGAAACGCAATGGATGGATGTATTTTTATTATTTTGTAAATTTTATTTGTAAATATGTAATATGTAAGTACATAATTAAAACAAAAAAAAAAGAACATATTTCTTAAGAAGAAAGTAGAAAGTTTTACTCTAGTTTCTTATACTTAATTTTGCAATTGTGCTTAGAACAATTTGCGTACCCTGTATAGAAAGTCAAAAATATATTATATAAATAGAAGAAATATTTTTAAAAGATGTAAGAAAATACTTAAAAAAAACAAGAAACTTATTAAAAAAAACTGATGTATTTTAGTTAAGAATTTAATTATTATTAGAGTAAGTACATGTTACAAAAAAAAGTAAAAAATAAAAATAAAAAAAGGAAAAGGTAAAAAGATGTAACAGAGAAAAAGAAAAAAAAAAACATTTGAAAATAATTTTAATCTGTTCTTTAATAAACGAAAAGGAAAAAAAAATAATAAATTTAACCAAGCTGTTTTATTTATTTTGTCCAGTAAATATAGGTTAACATCTGATGCGATAGGTGAGTAATGGTGTTGATCCTCCAGATTGAATAATAAACGCAGATCGAATGGGTGCAGTGAATCTCAGAGCTCATTCTTTAACGTATTGGAATACATATACCTATTTATAATCAAGGATTTCTGTCTGTATTCTCTCATTCGAGCTAAATCAAATGGGAGCTCATTTATCAGGATGTTCAGAATGGATACACCATATTACCTACTAAGGATAGTCAAAGACTACTTCATCAACAGAAAGCTAAGATATCGTACTGATGATGGCGTTAGGCACTACAACGTTTCCACAGGAGTTCCGCAAGGGTCGGTTCTTGGACCTCTCCTATTGAACATCATGTACGATGGAGTTCTGCGACTATTGCTGCCTGAGGAAGTTAAAGTGATTGGCTCTGCCGACGCATCGCCGTGGTCAGAGTAGCCAAGCATGTCCACGAGGTGGAGTCCACCATTTTGTTTAAAAAGGAAAAAAATGTATAGCTAGAGCTTGGTCACACGCTACTTCCCATTTATTCTAAGACAGGCTTATTTTGGCTCCACCTGTAGTAGCTTGAGTTGACTGTCTATGTTTAGTTCGTATACGCTCGCGCTTGAATTAGTATTTATTATTTTTTTCAGCAAAGTGAACGAGTTATTGATGAATATGTCCATGTTACCAATTTTGGCATTATCAATCTTTGGAAAATTCCTTCAATAACAAAAACACAATTCTTTTTTCTAAAATATTTTCTTTATTCCTTCATAAATTACGAACATAATAATAGTACAAATAAAAAATATATTTATTATAATTTCTATTTTTTTTTTAGAAACAAAATCTGTTTTTCATATAACGATTTTTAGCATTACAAAAAGAAAATATTATATAACTAACAAAATTCATTTTACTCTTTTCTAGTTCAACATACGAGAGCATTATTATTATTTTTTCTTTAAAATAAAACTTAGCTTTGCTTCGGTTCATACTAAATACTATTTCAGTTGAATTTTTTTTTATTAGTTTTGCATTTAATTTGAGTGTTATTTATATTATATATTGGTTTTGTGTAAATTAAGTCAGTCCGCGTGCGAGAGACGGATTCAGTGGTGCAATTCAGAACAAAAAAAATATATAAAATTATATTTTGTATATAGATTTGTTTATATTTTTATTTTTGCTTAAAGGTGTAAAAATACATTGAATCTAAGAAGGGAGTGGCCATTAGAAACAAACAGAAAATATAATATGCTTAATTTAGAAGAATTTTAAACTAGTCCAGCTGCTTGGGTTTTTTTTATGGAATTTTGAAATAAATAAATTTTATCGTAAAATTGACTTTAAAGCTTTTTTTATTATTTCTAAGGGCCATTGAATCTACCACATGCTAATTGTTTTTTTTTTAACGTATATAAGCATAAAACACATTAGTTTTGAATAATGCATTTAGAATTATCGTTTTGTGCATGATTATGGATAATGTAAGAAAAATAATAATTTATTACCGAAAAATAAATAAAATTTATCTTATAATTTTCGCTTTCATTTTATAAATATTAGTAACAACAATAACAAGGCCAAAAAATTGGTAAAAATAATTGAAGTGAATGCAAAGAAATTGAATGATTATTTTTATTTTTAGTTTCTTATATTTTTCTTTTCATGATATTTTTCATTTCAACACTGTAAATAGTTTAGGTATTTTATTTTTATTTTCCAGAACATAATTATATTATTATCATTATTTTTGTTTATTGTAGTTCCTATATTAATGTGATTTTTTTTTATACAATTTGTTGTAGATTTCTGTGTGGCACAGTACGAGATCGGCGGATGTTTTATTTTTCCAAAACTAGTATTTTTTTGTTAACCACTTTTAATGTATACATAATTTTTGACAACATCCTAGTTTATTTTTATATATTTTTAAGATTAATATTTTAGCAGGATATTTTATTTTTATTTTTTGATGCACAATTATGGGATTATGGAAAGTTAGAAGGTAAGAAGGTAGTTATAGGAACACAATGTAAAATAAAATAATACAATAAAATAAAATCGTTGTAAGAGATTGCACATGGAATAATAAAGAAAAATTAACAATTGTCAGATGCTTTAATATTTGGTGTAAGAAAAAGATCTACCGGTTTTTCTATATCGACCGTTAGTAGGTAATCTTAACAAATCGCCAGTTATTATCTGAGGTACGAAATCTTTAGCTTTCCCTTACACCTGATAGAATGAGTGTAGTATTAATTACCACAAGATTTTTGCTTATTCTTACGTTGTTAGATAGCTGCTGTAAGTTGCAAAAACTTTGCCGTTTTAAGGACTTTTAAAGCAACTGACAAGTATTGTATAAATATAAGGCGATATGAAGAGGGGCTTTACGATAGTTGTAAGACTTACATATCTACATCGAGTTTGAGCAAACGGAAATGTGGGTCTCAGTGCAGAAGTAAATTTAGTTCGTTGTTTATGAAATTCTGGAGCATAATTCACAATAGCTCTTTTCAATTTTCGCTATTTAACACTCCTCTGTAAGAAACGCCCCGCATAACCATTTATAATTAATGTAGATATAGCCGGCTTCTTTTATTTGTAAAAAAAACACAATAATCGTTGACATTGACAGGAAATTAAAAAAAAGAAAAACTTAATGTTTATATTGCCACAGTTATGTATAATAAGAAACCTTTAACGAATCTCAAAAGGAAAAATAAATTTAATATCATCTAAAAACTATATAATGTTTACTAAATAACGTATCTTAGCAAAAATGAAGTAAATCTTAAAAAAAAAATACATTTTATGTATATCAATACAAGGGAAAAAATACTTGGTATAATATATATAAAAAAATACATTCATAGGCAAAAATAAAGCATTAAAAATTATAATTAATAATAATAATTTAGGATGGACTTTCTGATAACATTATTTCTTGTAATTTCTTCGTTTATAGCGGTGTTGTTTTTTTTTTTACTAATTTTTCTTCCAAAAATCATTTCAAAATTAACGTTGATCACAATTTTGTTTTATACTTTTACTTTTTTCTTTTATTTTATTTTGAAAATAAAAATTAAAAAAAATAGAATACAAATTATATTTTAGTATTTGGTTTTGCATTAAATTTCTAATTGTTTAATGTTTACCTCTAGTTATACATGATAAGTTTTTATATCTTATTTTGCGCTTTATTCTGTGCTTGCTGCCTTGTTTTTTTGTCTGTTTCTTATACATGCACATTTATAATCAATCATCTTGTGTTTTATCACAAGTTTATATTTTATTTTCTTATAGCTGCTGATATCTACTTAAGAGTTATGTGATATTTATCTTGAAGTTTTTTTTTTTTAGCAACGAATTTGTTCCCCACATCCTTTGTTCTTCTAAATTAATTATTTTTTGTTTTTAATAACTATAACAAACCTTAAGACCTGTTCGTACTTGATGATACGTAAGCGTGTTCCTCATCACTGGATTCATTTGATGTAAGAGTCCATCGATTCTCTAGAGATTGTTGATTAGAAGATGAAGATTGGGTATTACCGCTTAATGATCCGACGCCATAGTGAAATGATTGTGACCGCGTAACTGTTGCACTGTTCGTTGTTTTATTTTTTTTTTTGAAGGAATAGAAAAGGTTAAAATCTTATTAAAAAAATTGTAATTTTCAAATATTTTATTTTTAAGCTTGAATAGCACAGGCAAATTTTGCAGTTGCATGTTAGGACTTTGCTGATGTCAAATGTGAGATTTGTTAATGAGTGTAGGGTGTTTCAAAAAGAGTTGTCTTGTGGTATTCAGTTTGCTGAAAAGAAAACCAATACTAATACATATTAGGTTTTTCTTTTCATGCTCAAAGGTTAAGGCAACTTGGATAAATAATGGCAAATAATGTAAAATGATTTTGTTCTGAATCCGTTCACAAAACAATTGATAACCAACTTTTGGAACACCCTATAAAAGAAATGATGACAATGTTTGAGACCACAATGAGTTAGAATGAGTGAAGTTATTGCGGTTTTTTTTTATTCAAACTTTTTGATTATGCAAATTTTATTAATGCGAGTTGTTTTAATAAAAAAATTTATGTGAGTTGCAGACATTTTTGCGGCTTTTTTTGTTAAAACTTATTCAAATGTAAGTAAAAGCAAATTTGAATTTGAAGCTACAACTTTTACTTTGTGTGAACTAAGAACATTATAAGGTACTTAAATAGAAAATTTATATCAATGCTGTGGAGAAAGCCAAGTAGGTATATATATTAAATAATTCACGTGTTTTATTCATTTTGAAGATACATACAATATTTTTTAAAAACAAAACTAAATCCATGCTTGGTAAAAAAAAACTACCTGCAAGTAACTGTAACTAAAAATAGAGAAAAGTAACGACTACGATCAACGAATATATTAAATTAAATTGATGGTGTGTCTGAATAAATGGCTTTCATCCATTTCGGTGAATGTGTAATCGCGCGACAGAATTAATTTAATGCTAAACCTCTATTCGTCAGTTTGACGAGTAATTAAAGTGTAAATCAATCAAATAATAATTTATTGATAATATTTATCTCCATTTATTGTTTCAATAAATAAAACCCTCAAGGCTTTCTTTTTATACTCAAATTAGATAAGATTGATAATGTAGATGCGGTAGGATCAGAAAGTTCGTACATCCTGGAAGGAATCATTAGCAGCAAAAAAGTAATTGTTCACTCGCCTGAACGCAAACTAATGGCAATCTGTCAAAAATGAATTTGTGTTTAGCCAAGAAAAGTATTGTCGAAACAAGGTTTTGCTTGGCGCTTGACAAACAACTTGTACTCTCATCATTGAGACTGGAGGAAACTTTCTGGAACCGATAAAAGGTAAGGGCATATTTTGGCAAAATTGTGAAGTAATTGCAAATTCGAAAGCTTACTGTGAATATAATTTTCTTTCTTTGTTCTTTTTTCAGAATCATCAGAATCGCCTCAAAAGTTTCTTACATGGATCATCCCAAGATTTGTAACACTTTACACGACTTCACTTCAATAATATAGGAACACAAAACAGTGGAATCCACAATGTAATCTGAGTAAGTTTTGTTCAATTTACATATTTAATTTCGAAAATGTTGAATCGCATACATATAATGTACGCAAAAAAGTTCAAGAACTTCGAACATAAAAAATATGTTAAGCAATGGGGGCCAAGGTCAAGCACCTTATAACTTTAGGTATCCTCATACGTTTTTTTTCGCGGTATATTTTCTACAGGAATTAAAAAAGAGTGCTTGTAGCTTTCTAGTAATAAGTTTTGCTGTTCTATATTTATCAGGTTTGAAACTTTTGCGTGTCTTAGGATTCGAACAATCAGTATTGAGTCACTGGGGGCCTGATCTTTGATTTATTTTCGGAAGAATATTATCTGATTTACTCCGCCTCGAAGCTGGATCTTGAAAAATATTTAGCAATATATGCAGAAATTAGGCACTGACTTAGAAACTTTCGTCTGGAAGAGTTTTTCAGGTGCTGGGATACGCTACTTCGTATCGAAGTCGAGAAAACCGAAAATATCATTAGATTTCTCCCGAGTCTTGGGAAAAGCCTCCCTAAGAATAGAGCTGTGCCCTATGCTACTACCCTTAAAGATTTCTATGTTTGTGAGCCGAACACACACTTTTTCCCCTCTGTAGTTGTATTTGAAAGTCGAGTAGCAGAGTGCTGCAGTGGGTTTGGTACGGAAAGACGCTTTTCATCGCTAGAGATATATATGAATCGATGACTGAATACTCGTATGTTATCCTAGCAGTTGTGACTGGCAAGGTATGCTGCCTCGTGCTTGTATCTTAAAGAAAATGTTTGTAATTTTTTCCTTTGCTAAAGAGCCAAGTGATATCATCATTGATGTCAATAAATTTATAGCAATGTCCCTAACCCATTCATATAGTAATAATCCTTTGCCCACACCTTGCAGTATTATTCAGCAGAAAATAAAGAATTATAGTCTGTCGTTGTCAAGAATATGACTTGAATTAGAAAAGGATTGTCAAGGAGTTTCTATATACCACAAGAAACCATAAATACGAATACTACCTCAGCATTCTTAAGATCTTATTAACTGTGGCTATAAACTTAATTCAATCAATTTAGTAGACCTTCGAACTGTCGGCGACTAACGCATTGACATTGATATTCTTTTGCACATGCTTTCATTTGAAAGGCCAAAATGAAGCCATTCACAAACCATACGGATTATATCGTCCATATGTTTTATTTAAAATGCTATTTCCACTAAAAATAATTAAAAGAATTTAATTAGAAAAAAATGTTATACTTCTCCTGTCCTATTTACATATGTACGTGTCGTGCCGCTCCTAAATATGGTGTGCGAAAAATATATCCATTTCCTACAACAGTTTTGCCTAATGAAACTTCAAGGCAGTTCACTCGTTTCCTTCTTTTGCCAGACCGGAATATCGATTGAAAATATACTGTCTCCAAGTTCATATAAAAAAAAACAATCAACCCCAACAAACATGTTTGCATTATAATTTCTATCCCACTTTGCTATGTGTCGTTTGCAAAGAATCGCATCGACTCACATACGACACTTGCACTTTTGTTATAGGATTATTCAATAGATACGATTTCCTGTGACCTACTTAACTTTTGAACGAACGTTTGAGATGAGTTTTAACGAAAAATTTTTTTGTTTATTTGATAAAAACAAAAAAAGAAAAGAATGTAATTGCATTTTGTGGAACATCTGTGCATTTGAGTGCATCGCATTATCCATCTCATTAAAAAAATAAAAAAAAAAAAAAACTTATAGAAACGCAGATGAAGAAAAAATTATGTGTGTTTTCGGTAATTGCCTGTATAATTTCTATTTTAATCGTCTCATTTTTTTTTTCGCTTTTAATTACCATAAACGATGCTACCACCATCGGTACGAACGCAATTATAGAAATTAAATCTCTTTGAGATATATTTTACATTGTTCACTTTACTCCATCGGAGTACTAGTTGTGGTTTTCTTCTACAAAAAAATAAAATACAAACACAGTTTACATAAATGAATGATTTAATTGGTTTTGTGAAGATGTAACCGATTAATATTGATGACATTTATTTTTTAAAACAAAGATGAATATAGTTTGAGATGATGTCATAAGCTTAGTAGCCTCTCACACTACAATTGATATGTATATTATGTTTTGCAGACAA
Organism: Chalcosyrphus nemorum; assembly: GCA_949716465.1. Classification (NCBI taxonomy): domain Eukaryota; kingdom Metazoa; phylum Arthropoda; class Insecta; order Diptera; family Syrphidae; genus Chalcosyrphus; species Chalcosyrphus nemorum. The sequence continues at coordinate 56,398,251 of OX454334.1, read as the reverse complement.
CCTTTGACATTTATAAGCTTTATAATTAATTCAATCGTGTAGTACTTTTTAAGACTAATGGTCACGCGGATAAAATAAACATATGTATATATTAGAGAGGCATTTCAATAAGTTGCATTCATTTAAACCTATCGGAAGCAAACCTATTTCAAATATCCAAAGTTTCGGTCAACTTTACGAATTGTTTGTTTTGACAAGTGAGTTACTCTTCATGCAAACAAATATGCCGTCTCAGGAAAATAGAAATGGACCGTGTGTTTGAATTGTGTTCGAGAACAACGTTCACAATGTGGTAAAATGGACGGGGTACTCATTATCAGAATCGATCACCACTTCACCTGCTGTTCATCGATTTTGAAAAGGCGTTTGATAGTGTAAATCGGGAGTGTTCCTTGCGCAAAAGAGGTATTTTAGATAAATTATCAAGGCTACATTTGATGACTCCGCCAGTTACGTCTTGCACAGAGAAAGGCTGCCTGAGGAATTCAAAGTCCAAGGTGGGGTTCGGCAAGGCTGCATACGTTCGCCAATACTGTTTTTATTGGCGATAAGCGATGTGCTGAATGTGGCCATATCAACAGGAAATGGAGGGATTCGATGGACTCTTACATCTGAAATCAAACATCTCGACAACGCCGAGGATTAGGCATGCTGTCTCACAGTTTAATGGATCTTCAACACATAACAGCAAATGTAGAGAGAGGGAAGCTGACGTCGTTGGACTGAAAAGAAACTCGGCAAAAACAAAACTGATGAGACTAAGACCGATCTCACCAACTCATACATATGTATATGCATTGCTGGACAAACGGTTGAGAGAGTAACGTTTCCAATACCTTTGGGGTATTGTCTCAAGTGATGGCGGAACCGAACTGGATATAGCTAGCCGAACAGGCATAGTAAAATCTGCGTTTGGAATGCTATCCACAGTTTGGCGAAGTTCTGCAATTAGCTTAAACACAAAGCTACGACTGTACCAGTTCAACGTTGAATCCGTGTTGCTATATGGATGTGTTACCTTAAGGGTGACCAACACTATCACTAGTGAGAAGAAAGCACGGCAACTAGGAAAATGTTGGGGAGAGCTGAGGCACATTTCCAGATATCACACACGTAGAGGCCCTAGGGCCCACACAGGGACACAGGACATAAGTTAAAAGTAAAAAAGTGTCTTGCATACCAAAATCACCCCCAATATTGGGCTACAATTATTTATTTGTGAAAATGATGATACACTCGGAAGATCTGCAAAGAAAGACTGGCACCCGTCAAGGCTTTGGATTCCACGGAAATTAGATAGTGCCAGAAATTATTGTCTGAGATCTATAGCTAAAGCTGTGACTACGCTGCGTAGCAAGCACTTGAATATCGCAGAAAACGAGATGATTGTCGTAGAAAACGGGACGGGAATGTGGATGAACCGGCATATAACAAGAAGAGTTCCCGATCTTTGATGTCTTAACAATTTTAGTGAAAAAATTGATGCAAAATTTAAGGGATTCGCTTTAGCTTCTTCGGGAATCAGACCTTAATTCTCAAGCACAGTAATTGATTGTACGTTAGATAAGACAAGGTCGTGCTTGGGAAAATTAACAAAACGCAAATACTTAACAAGCATCACAATTGAATCTAAAATCACAATTGAATCTTAAGTTCTTCACAATGATAATAAATATATTCACTTTCGAGTGGCGCGTGAAAATAGTTCCATTTAATTGTTCATTATTTATTCAAACCCTAGAGAAGAATCAGTGTAGGTGTCATTTTATTACTCAAGAATCTCTATTACATGATTCAGAATTTTTAATAGGTTTATTCTGAGTGATAGACCACAAATGGGATGTCAAACGAAACTATTTAATATTCTTTTGTTACAAGGGATTCAGAGAAGATACACATATACTCAACTTGACGTCAAACCCGACCACAAAAGGGCAAGATCATAACTTTTTATATATACAACTTTGGCATAGAATTCGGCAGGTGCAAATTGTGGTTTATATTGTGGTTTTGGGGTAATAAAAAGACTTAATTTGCTTTCAAATTTAATGGTATGCTCAGAGTTTCAGATCCGTATACCAAATGTGATCGCTGATCATAAAGTGATCGTATCAAGATAGAATTTCAAATATTGTGTGACTTCGCTGCAGGGTACAGAATTTATAGATTAGAGAGGACACATACTTCTGAATAAGGCTGAAGAGAGAATAGATTTTCACAAATTGTATCTGAAACGAATTCCACTAGACTTTGGATTGTAATAAACGAATTTAATGCGTGAACCATCAACGACGATCTGATGGTCCAAATATGAATAATTTAATTGCTCATCACATAAAGTGTCAATTTCGCAAAAAAAAATTTAAATAAAACAAAACGACGGAAAAATGTAAATAAAAAAAAATCAAAACAATGACTGATGATGAACTCATAGATAGATTATGTACGTCTATATATCTGCTTAATAATAGACACAACCTGTTTACATAAACAACCTTTTTTTTTGGTGTGTCTTTTGGTTCACTCGCCTCTTATGACTCATATATTCGTTTATTGGTATGGCTTTCCCCACAGCGATGAATTAACAAATTCACGTAGCGATTTTTAACTTTTAACAAATAACAGTCAAGAGAAAAATAAATACAAAAAAAATATAAATCTTTGACTAATGCAAATATGTATAAAACGTATGCAAATTTTTTCAACGACGAACCACGACGTTTATGAATTTTTGTTCAGTTTTTTTGTCACAAATTTTTAAAATTAAGTAATGCTATATAACATAACACAATCGAATGAATGAGGTATTAATTTTTGTTTAATAAGATAAATAGATGAAGCAGTGATTGAACGCAACAAACAGGAAACAGAAAGATGCTTTCGAAAAAAATATAATAACTTGATGATGAACAAACAAACGTCACGAACAAAAAAATTAACAAAAAAAGAATAACTAAGTAAAAAAATGAAGAATTAATTTATTACTTTCTTTGGAATATCGATTGGTTTTGTGTGTAATTCGCTTTTCGTTGATTAGTATTTACAAAATAACAGTATTTCGATTGTATTTGGAATAATTTGTTCATTCGATTTTTTGTTTCTTTATAATTGTTTTCTTTCTTGTCGAACTGACTGTTACAGGTTTCGTTATAAATTCGTTCTCATTTTCATATAATCACTCGGTTTTATTCTAGGTGGGGGCTTTATTGTTTACAAGTCAGTGACAAGAAGCCCCTCAGGTCAGAACTCTCCCCGTCGATAGGGAGATCTTGAAGGCCTGTATTATTTTATGTTCATATAGTACAGTAGGGGTTACAATCAAGGAAGAAAAAAAAGTAAAAAAATAAAAGAAAATATATAAAATTATGATAAATTCGTAAAAAAAAGTTTAGCAAAATAATTGAGAGGCTTATTAACTAGTAATTCGATAAGCATATTTTAATATGTACAATAAGTTACAGGGTGCTTTTGTTTTATATGTTAAGTTCTATCCAATCACCTTGTTAGTTTTGTATTTGATCTGTTGATTGATATGCAATGGAATAGGAAGAGGCAAAACTTTAAGTGGAGATCTGTAAACATTTTCTCAGAAGTAGACTTTCTTCGTTTAAATTGAGTTCTTAGAAATCTTTCTGTGCTATTATTAACGAGGAGAAGTCTTATCAACTGTACGGGGTGGGCCATCCAGTGGTTTCTTTTTAAATCAAAGGTTATTTTGACGCTGACAGCTGTTTTCCGCTCGAAATCTTGACAGAATGTCAGTATCACACCTCCGCGGAACAAAATAAGTCGTTTTACGCTTAAAAAACATTGGGAAATATTGAAAACTTATTTCCAAAGTGAGTACTGTGTAGCCCAAACAGTGTATTCTTTGAAAAGAAGTTTTGGCCGAAATGATAAGTTTGTGCAAAAATTTCGTGAGACTGGTATGCTAGAGAACAACACTCATGGTCCCCGTCGTAGCACGGTGCGCATAGACGAGAATGTAGCTGCTGTAGCCGAGAGTTTGAGACTCAATTCACGAACACCAACTCGCTTACAAGCTTACAATTGAAGGGGTACGACCATCCGCTTCGTTATCGCTTTGCAATTTGGGCTTTAGAGCAGCTTGATTTAGACAACGATTTTGGACGAAAAGTCATCTTTGCGAGGTGCCTTTTGGACTTTTTTTTTTGTGCGGAACCATGAAGGATCAATGTTGCGCCAACGATACGGAAACGATTCAAGCACTTAAGAATAATTTCATCCAAGCAATCCGTGAGCTACAGCCCGATATCATCAACATGGTCTTGGAAAATTAATGGTGAATACTTTGACTTTTTGCTAGTTCCCAGGACACACTTGGGATTTTGGAATTGAAAACTCTAATCAGATTGCTAGACGAATTTCCAAAGACGAAAACTCAAAGCCGAAATCTACTTTGCATCTTCTGCGTCCTCCTAATGAAGATTGGGAGCCTTATGTACACTATAGTGTGTAAGACATCGCAACAAAAAACAAAAGCGCGCCCCAGAATAAAGTGCGGAGAGCAAAACACTTGGCGCACATGTTCAAACCCTAGGCAATACGATGCGAAATTGATGATACATTACCGCGAGTAAATTTATTAGCCATCGATCATGTTCAATGTAGGAGCACCAATAAAATGATGATCTCAGACTAAATTTCATTGCCTTAAGAAGCAAATTAAAAGTGCCAGAAGAATCACTCTGTCAAAATTATTATTTTTTTTTCTTTGCGACCAAAGTACATAAGCGAAATCGAGATATGTTATTTGTATGAGTGCCTTATTGAAATCAATGAACAGATACAACACCTGCTGCTCATTGATACTCACAAGTGATCAAGATTCTAGTCAGATTTCTGCATTGCTCATGTGTAACTTACAGCTGTTATTAATGGTTGACCAGTTGTTCGTCGAGTTTTACTTACAAACTTACAATTTTTTCCCCATTTACTTAAAGAAATTGAATCCGAGAATACATATGTATTCGATTTGATGCACAGGTCGTTGAAAATTGAGTCATGCGTGCTAATTTCATGTGCAGACAACAAAAGCAGAAACAAAAAAAGTGATCCCATTCTTCTATTGATCAATTATTTTTATTTACTCTTTCACTTTACTTCTATAATGATGCCTAATAATCCATAAAGTTCTGTGCTCAACGAATAGGCAACGAAAGAACAACCAAAACCTATTCACCTAAATTTTGTTTTCCACATTTTATTCTCTTCCATTCCGTCTGCATATCTATTAAACAACAGCTGTGCTGGCTGGATGTATGTATGTATCTAATCAATGGTATAGCCGGTTAACCAAATAAATAAATCCATAACCGTTAAAAGAAATTTGGTAGATTTAAGCACCTTGCTACTTATAAGGATGACGTATTCGTTTTAAAGTTTTGCCTGACTGTTAGTTTGAAGTAAGGCTTCTAGCACAGCCCCGTAAATTATGTTGTAATATTGATACAATTGATTGCATTCCGCTGTTAAGCGATAAATTATAACAAAAGTTTGATGAATTTATTAATATACTTACAAAGGATTGATCTATGAGCGTAACGAAATGTAGAGAAGATCTTATGCAATAACGAATTATGCGTGAAAGAAATTTCAAATCAATGCATGCTAGTAAGGTCGTCAGACCTAAGTTGTTATTAGTTAACAGTAGCTTAAATTTGCATATGTCCCATTTACGCATATTCGAAATTTGAAGTTAGTTAATTGGAGAAACTGTCCGAAAGATAGCGATCGATAAAGCGCGCCAAGTGTGAGCTATAGCGGCTTAAAGTCTGGTGGCATGTGAAATGGTTTACTTGGACAATAGTATTCATTGTTTGCGGAAATAGTTGAGGCAATATATGGTAAAAGACAGACTTTCGTTTCTGGACATTTTAAAGATAGTTTAGTTTATTCACTGATAATTAAATAAAGTTGGCTTTAAAAGACACTGAGGAAGCTGAGTAATCTATTCGTACGTGCTTTAGAATAACTGGGAGATCCTCCTTTTGATTTGAATGGAAATGCACGTTCCGCAAACAAACTCAAGTAAATATTCCAGCTTCGAAATCAGATAAAGAGCCACTCTTTTAGTCGCTGCTTTTGTAGACAGAAGGTCATTCTCTTACCCACAGCCTGGGTAACTTTATGCGATATTGATCATTTCAGTCACTGTTGACTTTGAAGCATGCGTTTAAATTGAATGAGGATTTTCTTGACTTGATTTATGCCCCGTCTGTATAGTTGTGCTGAGGCATAAACCTGATGGGAATAGTGTGTATATTTTGGCCCTGAAAATCTTCAATTCCAGTCTTGATGTACATATTTGTGTGGTGGGGTGAGCAAGTAGAAAGGGATGCTAAACAAATTGTCGTACGTAACAGGAACTAGCTGCAGATGATTTCTGCTTGAGGCCCAAGGCATTTGGACTCATTTTCTTTACTTTTTCTTTCCAGCCTTCGTCTAGTACCTATTTTCAAGACTTCGATTCTCAAGCATTTTTCTTTTTAACCCACCATCTTGGGAAATTTCACCACTTTCCTTCGACCTTCATCCAGACGACCATACTCCTATTTTTCTCAATTGAGAATTTGGGAGGTCGATACTCGATGGTAGCAGCTGTCACTTTAATGCTTTCTCTGTGTGAATTTATTCTGTGATCGGTCGTATTTTGTTCTTCGGTGTTCATTTGTGAATAAAATTTGAATTTGTAGCGAGTTTTTACATATTTTCGGCTTAATCTTTTAATTTTATTATAAGTTATCAGTTGACGATCAATTTAATGTACGGTAGTGATAAGTTTTATAGTCTTTTGTGCGGATTTTAGGAGTAATGTGAACTTGATCTATCGTTCGACAACTGAAGAAGAATTTATCAATTTCCATGAGAATTATAAACGTAAGCGTTTTCATAAATATATTTATATACTTATTTTTATTTGAATTTATGAATTTTGAAAGAAATTTGATAAAAATTGAGTCGCACGGGGAAAATAGTTTGAAATTCTGCAGAGAGCTTAACGACACCCATTTTGTGTTGAATTCAATGTGCCGGTAGTAGATTTTTGGTTAGGTGAGCCAGTAAGACTTTGGTACGAGTTTTATGTTACAGAAAATGTGCAAAAGTTGTTAATCTGCACAATATCAACCAGAGAGCTCATTAGCCGATCTGATTAAATGATTTTCATTTGCCTGTCATTGTTTTACCACACACAAGGTCTCACATTTAAACAAGGTGGATGAAAGTAATTATGTATGTTTTATTGGCACAATATTGGTCACACGGTCTAGTCAGTTTCCGCTGTTAGGGATCAAAAAAATCGTAATTTTTAATTACCTGACAGTACGAACCAGTTGTGCACTTAATTCATTTCTTTAGCCGCACTCATTCACACGAAGTGAGTGACATTGAGCCGATTATGAGGCAACATGGTGATCGTTCGTTCCTCAAATACACAATTTACTTTTTCACGTCTAAATCTAATGCTTCAGAGCGTTTTGACAACAAATAATCAAAGCTGTTATGGCCTCAATAAATAGACTTCTTACTAGACACTGGCAAATCGCTGACAACTAAAAACTGCTTGAATGACAGAAGCTATGGGTCCGTTCGTTTACTCTCTCAAAACAGCGAATTTTTACGAAAAGATGTTCGCGTACGGAGAATAATCGGTGTTTTTCTCAGAAGAGAATAAGAAATTTCCCCATGCTACGAATTTTAGTGCAATCAATTTCATTGCGCTAATTTGTGAAAGCCGACAAATCTGTCAAATCATCTGTCTAAATCAACCTGTTCGTTTACTTTTTCGTAATTTTAGTTCTCTCTGAGAGAATTTCATGAGAAACATGATCGTCACACTTCCAAGTACAGGCGATGTTTGGCATATGCTTAGAGATCATATGCTGCTAGCTTCCTGCTAAAGGCTAAGTTTATGCAATTTTGACAGTTCAGATTATAAGGCTAGGCAATAGCAGACGAATAGGAACCAACCTAAAAAAGATTTCAATCTCGCTAAATCCAAAAGTCTCTATCTAGTAATATATTTTCAAGAAACACTTCTCAGGATTCATGGTAAAAGCCCCCAAACTTGTTTTTAAATCGGCGAGCACTGAGCTCACTTTTTGAAGGCTTTAGTCATTTAGTGGTATTGTCAGGTTTGTTCATTTTTCTTAAGGTAGGTCGAAATTTTATTTCATCTGAACTATGCCAAGCATTGCTACACGTACTATTACGAACAAAGTTTCACCTTTTGATGACCACATCGCTGCCCCACAGACACATCAGCGGCAAAACAAACATGTTTTTTTTTACTTCTTCCGATACAAGCTGTGACTCATCAGCGAGATCAGCATTTGCACTTAAAAAAAAAAAGTTCAGGTTTGGTAGACGACATGTGCTTACATGACTCACAACAGTCAGAGACCAGAAATTTTATCCCAACCCACTGCCTATTCTCTTAAAACGAATACGTCATCCGCAATTATTATTTTTTTTTTTTTTTATAAAAACAAGTCTTAAGAACCACTACCCACATTAGTAGAACAATTTATAAATACCTCTCTGTGACACCTCCTCCTTGGCCACCTTGTGCTGACTTCTTAGCCTCCTCCTTTTTTCGTCGATCCTCGGCAGCCGCACGCATCGGATCGTATGTCGCACGTCGTTTCCACATCGCCAATTCAACTTCTTTCTGTTTTGTCACTGGAACGAGAAGAGAACAAAACATTTTTTGCAAATTTATCACCACACGTTTGACATCTGAGACTTACCAGAAGCATCTCTTCTTGCCGCCGATGTACCTCGTCCCGATGTCGCTGATTTTACACTTCTATTGCTCGTACGCGTAGGTTCTGTCCGCGACATACCCATCGATGCACTACTGGGGCTACGCCTAATCTCTGGTTTTAGGGTGCTCTTGGATTCATTCTTCCGCAGGAAATTGTTCCCTTGCGCTGGTTTATACTTTGATATATCCAAGTACTTTGGCTGAACTCGCTTCTGCTGTTGACCAGCAGCACCAGCAGCGTTGGGTGTGCTGGGAGCTACCGCATTGGCTGTTTGGAGAATTTGTTTCTTGGCTGAAGCCAGGGAATTGGGTATGTGACCAGAGAGGCGATTCAAGCTGGAGTCCCTCGGCATCGATTGTCGCATTGAGGAACGTGGAGCGCTTTTTACCGCCCGCCGCGGTAGCTCTGGTGTATTGGGACATGCAACCATTCCACCACCAGCCAAGAGATTTGGTTTGATCGGAGGTTGTTGTACACCAGCCACCTTTTGTTTGCTCCGCTCGATGCGCATCAGAAGGGCTTTATTGTATCGCGTGTTGGTTAGGGGAACCTCAGCTGATTGCACTGACTCTGAGGCGACATTCTGTGAGACATCATCGTCGTTATAGTCCTCATAGTCGTCGTCCACATTCCCAGAGTGTATGTCTTCATCGGATGACCCGTAGTACTCCACATCGATCAGGTCATCCTCATCATTGATGTAGTATGCAACGTTGTCATCATAATCGCTGTAGACATGTCTGAAGGTCGTGCTGCTCGCTGACTTCTTAATTGCTGAACTGCCCACCGGTGGTGCAATGTAGTTATGACGCGCTGCCGGTGGTGTGTATAGTGTGGCTGAGGGTCTCTTTTGCTGCTGCTGGTTGTTTGTATTTGTCTTACACTTGGCTGAAAATGAACTTGACCTTCGCAACGGAGACAGAGATTGCTGCTGCTGCTGTTGTTTTATCGATGAATCCATAGTTCTCACCGACGTTTGATCGATATTACTGTGATACTGTTTGCCAACTAATCGACGTGCGGGCGAAACAGTCAGTGCCTGTGCGTCGTAGGAGTTCTTCCGTGCCCGCGGAATTTTCACATCCAACACCAGTTGTTCGTGGTAGCTATTTGTCATCAGATTATTGTTTGCGGTTCTCTTGTGCAGCGGATTGGAGATGAGCAGCTTCGCCTCGATACTGTGCTGTGGACTGTACTCATCGGCGGAGTAGTATTGGTGAGTTGTGGTGTGATGATGGCGACCTTGTTGCGGCGGTAATTTCTTCGGAGAATCCCTAGATGATGGTGGTGATTTGAGAGAGTTCTTACGCGAAAACGATTGCTGGAGATTCGATATAGCTGCGGCGGTCTTCTGCAAATACAAGTCGGTGTTGGAGACGTCGTCTTGGATGATATTTTGTAGGGATGCCCGGGCGTGAATTGCGCTTCTCGCTCGTCCAATGGAGTGCAGGGGTGAAGGAATCTTTGTCGGTGATTTTGGCGGTCGCTGGGCGGAGACATTGGGGTCACTTGCGTAGTCAAAATCTCCCATCCGGAATCGATCGATAGTTTTATTGCGATATATTAGACTCTCATCAGTAAGGGTGTCATCCTCGGTCGCACAGTTGTAGCTGCGTGTCATAATTTCGTGCTGTTGTGATGTGTGTTTAGTTGGCGATCCTTTAATGGCTGATGCGACACTCCTTGCGCGGGCATTTCGAGCCCACTCCTGTATCCAATCGTTTTTGGTTTGAGCTGTCTTCAGCACAGCTGTATCGGAAAGTTTGCTAACTGGAGACTCTGGTGATTCAATCGCGTTGAGTATCTGGGAATCTGTTTGATTGGTGAAGACATTCAGGCGATAGCCAGCTTTCTGATGATCGGTATAGCCACCGTTGTAGGCTGCTCCAGAGTTGGATTTGAGTTTCGCTTCCGTGCTCACGTACTCTGAACTATCAATTTGAGATGTTGACAGACTGCTTCTTCTTGTTAGCTTGGGCCTGGAATCCAATGTCGCTTGTTTGGCGAGAACTCCACTCGTCGTTACGCTGGTAAATGTTCCGACATCTGCATCCGGCGGGGAGGTCTCCTTTAACTCATTTTGCTGCTGCTGCTGTTGTTGTTGCTGCTGTTTCACTGTAATGTTTCGCACTCTTGATTTGATTTTCTCCAGATATGAGGTCTTATTTGTCGGTTTGTACGTTGTACTAGTGGCATCATGATAATAGTTCACTTCGAGGACATTGTTTCTTCGCCTACTCTCCGAGGAAGGTACATTTGTCGAAGTTGTAGTGGTTTGTGTGTTCTTTAGGGGAAGATCCTTTGGTCGTTGCTGCTGCTGTTGTTGTTGAAGATGGCTTCCTGAGGACACTTCTGAACTGGTTGTAGTCGTTTTGTCAATGTTCATTAGCTCCTTTTGTTCCTCGGTGTAGTTATCGCCATCTAGAGTGTAGGTTCCAGCCTCACTAACGTTGTCGTTCATCGCAAGGTGGTGATAGTCGTCCAGTGGCGGCTGTGGACACAGGAAGTCGATTTTTTGCAGAGCCATTTGCATAGCGGTCGATCGCGGAGTAAATGGCTTGGATGAGGGACGTTCCTTTTGTCGGGGCGGCTGCTCCTATGAGACAATTTAAGACCAAAATTCAGGTCAAATTTAAAATGCTATAAAAAAGTTTTGGGGTTAAGGAAAAGAGTGGCTAAAATAATGTCCTTATTTCTTTTCAAGTGACTGGAATAAAGGTCATGACATTTTTATGTTGTCCATTTAAATTAGAAGAGAAGAGAAGGATTAGGAGAGTTTCTATAGTAGTGTTCACAAATTAGGTGGTATGAGGTTTGAATGAACTGTGTTAGCACAAAGGGTTTTCTCGGACTTGTCAATGCCAAGTGTTTCAGCAAAAGTACGATTATAGTTCAGGCACCAGCGAATGGGCGAACCGCGAACAAACCTTTTCACAATATTTTACTTTTTGAAAAGCGTAGATCTTAATTTATCTATTGATGGGTTTGAAAAAATTGAAACTTGATTACTTTATATAATTTATAATAAGCTCATTTTTCCAAGAATAAACAAATGATTCATGCGAGCTGTCAATTGACCAAAACATTCACGAACGCTTCTTTTCTTCTTTTGTGAATGATAAGTGAAATCCCCCAATTGCGTGGATTAGATAAAAAAGTTGCGGAGATTGAAAATATGCGAATATTCGATCATTCGTATTCGCAAATTGCTTAGCTGTAAATGGATCCTAATTTTGAATTCTAAAAATAAAACACAAACAATATGATAGTTCACCAGTGGAATGTTCTATTGTAATCTAGAAGAGGCGAATGCATGAGTTAAACCAATGGAAACGGTCAATACTTAGCCGTTTTTCAGTTAAATTTAATGAAAAGTATTTTGGTTCTCATTCTTGAGTCTTACTTTATAAATCTGTGATAAATAATAGTGTCATAGTGTCGGGTATATTGAGAAGCTCTGCATACCAGAATCGTTACCTCCGTGTTTCACTTGTTGGCCGTTCACTTACACTGCGTTTCCATGGGTTTTATTTGTGGCAATTGTCTCTGACTAATGGCAACATTGCCTACGAAATGAAAGGTATTTAATGCTTTCCATCGCAGACAGTAAATTTAATATTATCTTCTTTCAAAATGTCTGGAACCAAAGTGGTTTGACTTGACGGTACAACTAGAACGTAAATATATTATGTTCAACGACATATTGTAATTTAACAATCGAAATTGCTTCAAGTGAAATTTCACCTGGTTAGTTCTAGTTTAAGAATTATGGTGAATTTATTCTTTGGGCTCGGTAGAAAGGAAAACAGCAAAACCCATTCATTTCAGGTGCACTATAATTAGGCTTGTGGCTCTAAAGACCAGTCTTTAACAAACATATATTTGCCCATTGAATTTCTTACAGATATACACGTGTTGTGCACATGCCGAGTACATCAGTCAAGTGCACACAATTAAGCCACTGTACACAGCCACATCTTTTATCCTACTCCAAAAAACTGGGTCTAACGAAAATAAGAACCACGGGCCTTATTTCATGGGCCTTATTGCACTGCACCCTCATTTCGGCCCTGCGCTCATATTTTTTCACCACAGCTTATGGTAAGCTCAGTCTCTGTCTCAGACCTCAGTTTCAAGTCGAAACTTGTCAGAGCAGTTGCTCAGTGACTTTTGATTCGAAAAGAAAATGGCGTTCGCTTGCGTTATAAGACAATTTTATTTCGAAAAATAATTATTTGCGTCGATTTTTTTTTAGTTTTTACAACTGTAAATTGTTTTTTAATAGATTGAGTGTTAGTTTTTAATAAAAAAAAGTTTTAACAAAGACTATTTTGGTACTATTTAGCTACGTTTTGTAAATCTTTAATTTTCTTGTGAGATTTCTTTCATGCGAGAGTGCAGTGAGAGTTTTCTTGTCGGTTCGCGTCCGGCCGGTATCGGGTGTGCTCTTGTGTGTGCAATTAGAAGCAGTACAGCTTTAGATAGAATGGTGAGTCTCGAATTAATTCTTTCTTTTACTCTTGCACACCGAGAATTGTGAGTTGAATAGGAAATTATTTTTAAGAAGTTTTTTAATCATAGGATATTTTTGACAGAGGGGAGTTATAGGTATGGAAGTTGTTAGTGAAGTGAGAAAAACTTTTCTTTGGAATTGATTAATAGTTAAATTTGATTGTACAGTTGGTCCTATTCGATGAGTCGGGGGTTCTTTTAAATCTTTAGCTGTATGAACTTAATTTGGGGAACTTTATGCCGAATTAGAAAATTAGTAGCGATGTTTGGACTCCAAATAATGGTAGCTACTCTGAAACCAAGGGACGATCGGGTTATTTTTTTTTTGTGCGTTTTAGAACTTAGAACTTTTGCTACAGGGTTTCGCCCTACGATATACGATTGTCTATTTGTCATTATCTTTCGTTTGTCTGTCAGTCTGTCATGTCCTGGACAATTTTTAACTCTCTAACGTAAAGAACTTAAGCTTTCGGTGTGTATACATTATGTGGGACCACCCATAAGATGGTTGAGGCGAATTTCTTTAAAAGGACACTTTGTATGATTGATTTCTTTTGAAAAATCCCTTTTAGTCGATTAGTTCTCCTTCAATAAGACGTTTTAGAAAAATGCATAGTATTAGGACTTATTTTAAGCCTTGTGTAGAATAGCTAAGCAAATGCACCCTCATACGTTGCCACCGGTTCAACTTCAATAAATTTTGTCCTTGTAAACTATTTTGACTGCTCTCGTATAGGCCCTCTCGTGTAGAAAGAAACAGTTTCCTTCAACTGCGCAGTATTCCAAAAATTCGCACACACCTAATTTATTCTTGTTGTTTATGAAAAATGCAAGTAAAAATAAAATTGTAATTTTACAACTTTTATTTTCGTTCCTCTCGATTTTGCCCTTGAGTGTAGTTCCAATTGTGACAACACACCAATACACTTGAGGTAGGTATAGCATGAAAGAGGTCAAAGCGTCTACTCATTGGCAATCTTCCAATTGTGCGGTGATCTTTATTTTTGCACAGCATGTGGCTTTACGAATACATCATCATCATGCGTGCTGGATTTGTAGGGATAAGATTATAGGAATTTACAATCGAGGGACGAATGGTTTCCATTATAGCTAGAGGAATAGGAACATATTTATATTCATTCTAATCTTTCTTTGATTTCAACTGATCAGAAAGTTATTGTTAGGTGAAGTTAATCATAAACTGTTGCCATGACTGTGGGCCTGCTCAAACAACTTGGAAGGGTGAACAAAATTTTGAGGTTAGACTAGGTTGGTATGGCAGACTAAGGCCAATAAACCACCATTTCCCCTTTGAACAAATAGGAGCTTACTATCAAATTTTGAAGCGATTGATTCATATATCTGCAAATTGGCATAGATTTTCGAGAAAATATTCTCCTAGGTATAGTTTCCTTTGAGTTGAAAGAACAGGGTAGATGCAAGAAGAAGGTGAAGAACAGTCTCCTCCTCTTTCTTATCCCTGCAGTTTCTACAGCAAAGTCAGTAAAAATAAATAGAAATCATATTTGGCCCCAATTTCCTCATGGTGCCTTCCCAAGTGCATTCTAAGGAATGACCTCGCATTCGCATAGTTAGTGAGCTATGTCCCTTCGATACATGTAGGTAGCACTTGCATATAACCGTATCCGATTGTTCTTGTCTCTTGGTCTGGTTGCTTAGGAGGCACTAAGCCCTTTTCTAATTTGTGATTTCCTTAGCTTTGATATTAGGTACCAGGATATTTTCTACTAAGCTCCGGCGATAAAGTCTTGAACGCAATGTGCCCTATCTGACTTCATCACCCCAATTAGCCATGCAAATCTTTAACGTTTATTTCTCGTAAATTCTGCTCACTATCGACGATGAAGAGTTCACTGTAGCATCAGCATCAATGAACTTCTCACCGGAAGGGGATTAAGAAAGTCTAAGAGCTTTTCAGTTTTATGTAGGCCTTTGCAATTATTGAAAGCCTTTCCAGAGGCGTGACATTTCCGATTTGTCTGATATGTGGCATTCTTTTAGTAGAATTAAAAAAAAAAATACACCCATTTTCAACTTCTACACCATAATTTACTGAAAAGTGAATAAATGAATAAATTCTTATGACTCCAGGGAAGCTTAAGGAATAGAAATTAAATTTCATATTTAACTTTTCTTATTTAATCACGTGCTAATGGATGGCGCGCCCTGCTTTAGGCCTTATAGGAACATATGGGTAGGAAGTTTCCTTTCTTGAAAAAGTGTCATTTCGCAATCGATTTTGTTCAAATTGAAGAAGTGCTGTCAAGTTAAAGATACGAAAGGTTTCTAAACCACTAATCCTTTAAAAAAAAAAAAAATTCGCAACCAACAGTACATAAGTACCCTTTGTCAATGGAGTCAAATAGAAACTTTCAATCTCTGAAACTCGTCACTCTCAATCTTGTTCCATTTAACCATGTTTGCATTAACTGACCTAAATTACAAGTGGAAATCCTTGTTACTTTGTGCAACAACATAAAAAAAAGTGAAGAGGAAATCTTGCTCAGTTGAGAGCCTATAGGTTTAATGTTAAACCTCTTACCTGTGGTGGCATTTGTAGCGCTGGTGGTTTCACCTTTGGTTTTTTCGTTACTGCCATTGGCGTTGATGTTGTTGTTGTTGATGTCACTGTGATGGGTGATTTTGGTGGAATTGCAGATGGTTTTGGTGAATGATTTTGCTGCTGCTGTTGCTGGTGTGTTGGATCGGTGGTACTAGACCGAGGAGACCAACTGTGTCGTTTGCTGGCATCCCTAACGCGCGACGTACTACGATCGCGTGGACGCATTTTCACCTTCCCAGCGGATTCGGGAGTCGCTGGAGGTGGCGCGGCAACGGGTGCTGCAGCTCGCGGGCTACTCACCACCGCGGCTGGAGGTTGTGGAATCACCTCTATAGAAGGACTATCGCCGCCGCCCTCCAACTTTGACATTGACGCACCACGACGATGCCTATTTTGGAATCGCTCAACCATACTCTTGTACTTGGCCGCCGCCGCAGCTGATGAATTGTTGTCGCGAGCCGAGCTATCGCCAAAATCGATTGTAAACGCGAGGCATTGTTGTTTCGCCGCCGACGATGCCGATGATTCATCATCCTCGGCCGCGGTGATCGTGTCGGCAGCGGCGGACGGGGGGTCGTCACCTGCTTTGTCCATATTGTTGGCATTCGGACCCGTTTTGGTGGTGGCTGAGTTTTTGCCGTCTTCGTTTTGTGGTATTGGAGCGGAGACGACGTTGCTGTTGGGTGGTTTCACCACCTGAATGACATCATCGATTTTTTTCACATTCTCCGGTGTGGCATCGGTTTTCTCCTTGCCGTCCGACGATGAAGCGATCGAAGCCTCCTCCTCGTCGTAGTTCTGCTGACTGCCGAGTATTGCTCGGTCCTTGTATCGACTGCGGGGTGCGGCCACCGGAGGGGCCGAGGCGACGACTGCGGGCATCGATTCCGAGGGTTTGACATTTTTATGGCTCACTGACAACTTACTCAAGTGTTCTGCGCCCAAATCGTCCATTTCGGCGGCGGATCGAAACCGAACAAGGAGAGATTCCACAACCAGACGCCGCAACTAAATCTAAATTTAAATCGAGAGTATCACAGGAATTCAAGGTTTCCTTTTTCACAAAAAAAAAAGATTTCCCAATCGCTTTTGTGTTTCGTTTTCTATTTTTTTTTCTCAAACAAAACAAAAAAAATAAAAAAAAGAAACTTATCACTCGCTGTCCTGCTCACGCGCACGGGTTGGCAATTGACACTTGTAATGGGCGAAGGAGAGGGCTGCAATTCGCATTTGACGTTTAGCAGGCCGTGTTTACATATTTTTCACTCACTCTAGCCAATTGGTTGGCTGTTGGTGGGGGAACGAGACGGGAAGAGATCGAATTGGAATTCCTACTACGTAAAGTTTTTTTTTCTTTCAAGGTGGACAGCAGACGAAATTTCGTTGTTTTTTTTTACGGCGAAGCACTTGACATTCTTTTGAGAGATGGGTTTCGTTTGATTTTTTTTTTTTTTGCGAAATGGACACGAGTGGCTATTGAAATGTATTGAGAAATGGAAAGGGAATGATTTTGGTGTTGCACTTGTTTTTTTTTTTTGTATTTTTGGTTATTGGTTCGATGGAGCGCGCGTCAGACGTGTGAAATTCGCGAGGATCCGAGCTGCTTTTTGTTTCTGATTGGAATTTTCACTGGACGGCTCGTCTCTGTTGGCTGCGGTTGGAGTTGGTCGTTGGATGCTTGTTCTTGTTGCGTGAAGCTGTCGTTGTCAGTGGCGAGTGGTGGGAGATATGACAGCGATTGTGGATGGCATCTAGCTTCGGGCTGTACTGCATTACCGGCGTTAAAATGGACGTATTCAGAAGTGAATGAGTGCAGCTGAATTTTTTTTTTTTAAATTATTGCAATTGGGATGCGATATTTGGGCTATGATATAAAGTACTTGTCAGTTGCCCTTAATAGTGTGCTGTTGACTTCATAAGACGCAAAATTTCGGCAAAAGAACTTATGTCAACACTATTTAATCAACCTTAAGACTACATTGTATGACAAAATTCAGTGCTATGGTCACTACAAAGCAATGGTTGAGTTAGAGATCCTGTTAAATCAGATCCATCTGTGCATACCTACGTACAATTTACTGTTTAGGTGTTCGTGCATTCTCTGTCAAGAATTTCATTGAATAAACAAACAATTCTATTATTATCTCTTGTGTACTTACCCTGAATACAATAAAAATGTCATAAACTAGTTTTTACTGTTTCATTTCATAATATACCGTTAACAACATTCGTCATCGAAACGTGCGTCGCGCAAAAAGAATGACGTTCAGATCTAAATACATACATAGTTGCCGTATACAATATAAACGAGGTGCGATAGTGTTCATTCAGGCATCCCTGTGCAGGTTTAAGAAAACATAATAGATTTAGGACTTGATTTTGAAATACACATTTTATTCGTTTAGATATTCTCTATTAACTTGTTAATGATTTTCTTGAGAACTTTCCACCAATTTAAGAACTGTACTCATGTACAATTCACCCAAATTTTGCCTGCTTTTCACAATAGCCCATCAGAAGGTTTTCAGTTAGATTCAAATCCAGTCACATTCCGCTGTTTGGAAGCGTTGGTTTCTGAGCGAATTTTTTGTACAAATTTTGATGCTGGGCTCACTGTATTTCTGTTAAATAATTTCGTCTCTTGGATAGGCATAGGTCTTCATGAAATTTGGCAAATTGGTCTACAAAACATCTTAATACATATGTACATACTTTTTTTTCATAATTCCATCTATTTACGAAATAACAGAAGATAAGACTGCAAAGATAAGGAATTTGGATCCTTGGAATATCGTTACCTTCTTTGTGCAGTTCAGTTTTTTGCAGAACTTAAGTTCACTCATGGACTTGATACGTTGTCTGCCGTTCGTTTCATTTCGTGGGAACTTTGTAAAAACATATTTTTGTTTTTAATCATGTGGCCAGCGTTGCCAGCAGATGCCATAAAATATTTCCCCCCAGATTTGGCATATGTTTTGGAAAAACCCTTTGCTGTGTATGGTGTACGAGTTTTTGGAAAAAAGTGTAAAACTCTTCCCTCAGATTTCTCCTCGTCGTCGCTCAAATAACCCCAAACTGGCTACGCTGTGTGGCCTTAATTAAAGGGCCTTGTTGATAAAAAACACAAAAAGCCTGGCAAATGCTTGAAGAATGCGAGCAATATGCCCGGTAAATCTCGAATTCTCATTAAATCTTCTCTTAAACCCTTAAACAACGTCCTTTTGTTACCTTTCTTTAGATGGTCCTCCTCTGTGTAGAGTGTTTTTGAAACTGTTTAAGAAAAGTCTCAAATAATTTTATTTAGTCAAATTTAAAGCGTTCTTTTTATTATCGTTTAATATTTATTACTATTATTTTTATTTTTTTACCCATAACTTTAGTTGATGTTATTTTTTTTCTTTTATTATTATTTTGTTAATGTGAAACTCTTTGGTTAAGGTAATACTTTGTGTTTTCTTTTTAGTTTTTGTTTCAATGTAAGCTGTTTTAATTTTCGTTTTAAACTCTACGTTAATCAATTCGAATTAATTACAATAAGTTTTTGTTTTTTGTTAGGAAATATCTTCAGTTTTGCTTTTTTTTTGTTTAAAGTTTTTGAAGATTTTGGTGTTGATATATGTATATATAATGGTAAATTCATTTTGGGTTGATAAAAAACTAAATAAGCAGATGAATGTGAAGCGATTTTATCAGCGATATTGGCATATAAATATTTTTATTTCTGTGATGATTTGTGGTTCAGAAAATAATAAACTTACGCGCAAGATGTGCTCTTAGTTAGAAGATTTGATGTGAGATGGTTGTTGATGGGAGCAAATTAAATAAAACAAACGAATGGATATATATTTTTTTTAAATTTTTATATATTTTTTCAAGTGTTTTCATATTTTTTTTTTTCAATTATTGTTTCTCTTTTGTGTTTTGTTTTTTGTATCACTTAGTTTAGTTTATAATTCTAATAATATGTTGCTTTTGTTAAATTGTTTTTCTTTATTAAATAATAGACAAGTTAAAAGTATATATAATATGTAGAGATTTTCTTTTTTACAGTAAATAATAAATTATTAACAGATTTCTTAATTGTTTTCAATAAAAGATTTAAAAATTGTTTTTATTTTTTATATACAAAATTACCATTAAATAAGTGTTTTTTTTTGCTTTGTTTGTTGAAAATGCAGTTTAACAAATTTTAGTTGGTCACTTTTTTTTAAATTAAAGAAATTATATGGGGTAGGAGGGAAGGGAAATTAAAGGGAAAACTGTTAAAATGATCACTGGGGAGTTTTGTCTTTAGTTGGGGATTTAATGGAGTTGTTAAAGGTACATATACGTTACTCATATTTTTGCACTGCTTTTCAAGGGATTTCACTGTTCTTTTTCTAAACGGTTTCGGTTTTCGTTCGGTGTTCTGAAGAGTTGTCCGTTTACGCAAGGCACAATTTATATTAGGAGCATTTCTACAGCTTCATCTTCAAAAGAAAGTTTAACATCTTCTATGAAGTCCAAGAACTTTTATAAATAGTCTTTATTTTGTTGGGAGATTCAATGTGTGTACTTATACCCTTTTGAAACTATTTTGTTCCAGGGAGACCTTTGTACAGACAAATTATTGCACAACGCAAATTTAATTATTCATCTCAGTCTTTAGACAAGAAAAATGCTCATTGCCCTTTGCTCGTTGCTTCTGACTACAAAAGTTCGGCAACAAATAGGGCTTCTTACCTTAAAAATAGCTTTGAGGCAGCGTTTAGCCACAAAACAGAATGCGTTTACCTAAAATGCAAGTGAAGTACGCCTTCTATATGACTCTTGTACATCATTGCATATGTTCAATTCAAAACAACCAGAGTTGATTTGTTTCGGAATTCTATTGGCTATGCTTTGTACTTTCCTGATGATCTTCTATGCTTTCGTGTCATATCTATTCAATTCGAACTTAAGAACGTAGTTGTTTCCTTAACATTTAAGCGCCCGCGTTAGAGATAAAAGAAATTCTTTTCAAGTTGTAAGCTTTTTACTGTCGGTGTCTCAAACAATTGCATTCGCAATTCTTTTGCAATTAACACCTTTTAAAAAAATCTGTCCTCATCAGCTTATTGATTGTGTTTCTTATCCTGGCAAAGAGGAGTTTCTTCAGCCAAAAAAAGAGCAGCAATTAAAATTCGGCTTGCCTTGTCTTGTATTTACTTTCTGATTGATTTAAAGTATCATAAAGTGAAGCTGTTGTAGTAAAACAATTGCTAAAAGTTGCTACAACTCATAGACAAGGAAAAATCTTATAGAAAAGATTTCACTGTTAAGTTCTCCAAATCCTTGATTACTTTCTAGAGTCTGGATTTCACTGTAGTCCTATTTTCTGCTGTATCATCAGTTTACTTTAAAAGCACATCAGGCCCATTGTAAATCCCTAGCGAAAGTTCTTTTTTCTCCTCTCTATAAAATAACTCGAATTTTGTTGGTAACACTTTGTTCTTAATTTGACACTAATTCATTAGGAGTTCCTGGCAATTCTTCTAATATTCTATTGCCCTTCGAAATGAAAAATTTCAATCATTTTTAGATGTAAACCAAACTTTACCGCTTGTTTTAATCAAGTATGTAGCTCCAGAATCAGAAAGAGTGGTACACTAAGCATCCTTTTGGTATGGTAGTGCATACCAAAATATAAGGCAAAAAGTCAGAGGGAATCTAAAAATTCCTAACTCTCAAACTAGTTTTAGTTCTCGAGTTCAATTGAGGCATGTCCGTCCGCCTGTCATCAGCTTTGGAGCCTTCAAGTTTGGGCTAGATCGATCAAATTTTGTGTACGAAACCCTACTAGATTTCTCGAGTAAAAATCTAGTTGCCCTCCCTTCTATCTATCTTCTATTCTTCGGTATAGCAAATACCTTCATTCGAAAAACACCCTCAAAACACAAAGAAAGAAAGAAAAAAAATCCCAAAAGATATTTCGTAAAAAAAAAAAAATACCAGTGCATCATTTTCATTTTGTATATTTTATAAGTTTTGTTTTGTTTTATAGGAGAGAGAAAAAAATAATTAATATTAATAACAAAAACTATGTTTTCTTGTTTGTTTGTTTTGTTTTTTCTTCTTACATTAAGATCACTTTAAATTGTTTATTTTTTGTTTATGTTTTCAATATTTAAATAATTATATCTTAACTTAAAAGAACAAAAAAAAAATTAATAATTTTTTTATTTTAACCTATAAATTAACAAAGCAAACACAAACGCACTCGTGCATAAAAAGAAAGAATTTGTTTTAGTTTTCTTTTAAATAAAAATAAAAACACGTTTAAATTAAATATTTTTCCTTCAGTTTCACATACAAAAAAAAGATTATATAATAAACTAAAAAGAAAGTATGTAGCATTACACATTTAAATAGTATTTGGTTTAAAGTTTGAAGAAAAAAAGAGAGAAGAAAAAATGAATCGCTTAGTACTTGTTTTATATTTATTTCGTTCCTCAGTTGTTTGTCCTTTCTTTGTGATTTATTTACACAAACATTTGTTTTTATAATATATATATATATGTTTTTTGTTTTTGTTTAGTAAGGCTACAGAAAGAAAAGTTGTGTTTGGTTGTTGTTTTTTTTATTAATAGCATTTAACTGATGCTATTTGCATTATACTTTTGTTATAACTTCAATTTATTAATATATGTATATATATATAGATTTTTTTTACATAAAATTAAAGTTTTTTTTTTCTTGAATTTTTTTGTTTGTATTTAAATAACAATAATTAGATTTGTTTCTCATTTTATGTGGTTGTTTCTTCTTAAATTTGTTTTTATTTTTATTTCTTTGTTTAATTCACTAAGGTTTTTCTTTTTAGTTATTAGTTTTATCATCAAAAATATAAATTACATTATTTTACAAACAAAAGTCATGATGAACTTTTTTTTTATTATAGTTTTTTGTTGTTTTATATTAGTGTTCTAAGTGTAAATTAAAAACAGAAACACTTTCATCCTCTCAGCAATACAAACACAAGTGTGATTTAACGGTAATTTTGTTGTATATATATTTTTTTTATAATTTTTTTTCTTGGTTTTTTTTTTTTTGAAAAAATAAACTTTAGATAATTTTCAAATGGGTGTTGTTTACATACTTTTGTTCGTTATGTTTTTTTTTGTTTGTTAATCTACGAATATTGTAACAATTTGTTTGTTTTTTTGTTTTTGTTGAAAAAAAGAAAAGAGAGAGTGCAAAACAACGCCATCTGTGGGTGTGTTTGCTATATAATAGTAGTCATAGTAATAGTAGTAGTGATAGTTTGCAAAACTATGCAGTTGTGGTTGTATGCGAAGTGTGTTGTTGAGGTGTAGGAGAATTATTACTACTGTTATTACTACTGCTATTGCATTGCAACATATTGTGTGTGCTACCGTTATGATGATTATTATTATAGCCAATATGGCTGCTGTTTGCCGCCGCTGAGCCAACGCCACCACCACCACCACCAATGCAGTAGCCACTAGTTCCGCCGCCCGTTCGCATATCACCAAATTCACTTGTGTTGAAATCGCCTAAAATTCCACCCATTAGGCCACCGCCACCACCACCAGCACCGCCCCGTATATCGGATTGTTCACTATTGTGACCTTTCTTCGCTTCGGGTTGTGTACAAATGGGCTGTGCCATCGCATCACCATCGATTAGACGACCCGACTGTAACAAATTGACATCCTCACTGCCACCGATCACAGTGCCTGTCATCGAGGTGACCGCTGCACCCGTATGCACTGATGCCGTCGCTGTCGATGAAAGGCCACCCGCCACAGACGATGCCGTCTGGATTGATGCTGTTTCGCTGGAGCTACTGCCATCGTCGGTTAAGCGCAGCGCCACTTCGAGATCACGCAGCACATCTGTTTCCTTCTCGTCGATCAGGTTGAAGCGCCGATGCAGGGCGGTCAAATGGGCAAAGGTTAAATTTAAATGTGTGTGTAATCCTAGGAGGGCGATTTCTCGGAAATGCGCCGCATATAGATGAGCTATCACATGAAATTGCAAGCGTAGAATTTTACGGGCGATCGATTCGAACGAATTCGGAAATTCGTTGGCGTATTTGGTTGGGAATATTGACTCATCGCTGACGGTTTTTTGGGTAAATGTCATAACATAGTCAATATATTGGGGCGCTGCAACTCGGGTCTTTTTGCCCTTTTCATCGAACCATAAGTACGTTCTGAAATGGAAATTGAGAAATTTAATTTAGTTGGTTTCACTTTGCACGGATATAAGTAAGGAAATGAAATTAATTGAGAATCGGATCTAGTCAGAGATCAATGTCTACCAATTGTTACGGAAAATCGAAATAAAGGACTTTTCGCGGGAGTTATATGAACCTTTTTAGATCTAGAATTGACGTTGAAGTGCCTAAAAGTTGTGACTTCTATGTTCCCCTTTTAGTTTAAGGACCTAATTCTATCTACACGATGTATAAAAGAATCATTTCAGTTCACTTAAGTTCACAAGATACAAGCCTGAGGATACCTAGGAAACTTATGACGGAGTCTGGAAGGCGCACAAATTTGTGCTCTGGCAGTGCCTCACAAAGATCAAAAGACTCAGTCAGAGTTTCTCTACCCTAGTTACGGAGCAGTCAACACAGGGAATGGTAGGAAAGCACCGTAAGACCATCATTGTTTTAGGACTTCTCAAGGGATGATAGTCCTAATTGATGCCGACCAAGACATTTCTGAGAAAATTCTCCAAAAGTAGGCGTGTTTATTAGTGAAGTTCAGAAAGTTTTTTACCCGTTTTTCTTCGGTCTCTGAAATATCTTTACACAACATTTTTTGGCCTTTCTAGTTCGGAATCTAAAAACCTGGTGGTTATTGAAAAGAGAGTTGGGTTTTTCTAAATCTTAAAACTTCTACTTGACAGATGTCATAAAGGGACAGTTTTAAGCTTCAAAGATACAAGTTTCAGAGTCAAATCACCTTCTATTTCAAAAGTGTGTTGGTAGCTTGTACTGTTTCTGTCTCTCAACTTCTAAACCTTATAATTTCTACTTGACAGCCGTCAAAAAATGACGTCTTTATGCTTGAGCGATACAGAAAATAGGTCCGAAATAAATATCACAGTTTTGAGTCAAATTGCTTTCTATTTCGGACTTGTGAAAGCTTCTTGTCGTTCTAGTTCCACTTTTAAGATCGGGAGGTTCTGTTTCTCTACTTCTAAACCTTAAAACTTCTACTTGCCGTCTGTCATAAAATGATGCCTTTACGCTTAAGAGGTACAGAAGAAAAGTTTGACATAAAGATCACAATTTTGAGTCGCCAATTTGCGTTCTATTTCTGACATGTGTAGGCTTCTTGTTCTTCCAATTCTACTTTCAAGATCTACTCTAAGCTGTCAGTGACATACCTTACACTGGTTAGGCATATGCTCTATTCTCGCTTCACCACCAGAAAAAAAAGCACGCGAAACGTGAAATGGTCTATTTTACTTGGTAACATATAACTTTCCACCACAACCACAACACAAACCTCATATTCTATTCATCGTACCCATCCGCCGCAGAAGCCCATAAATTTTACAATTCCACAAAGCGAACTATATAATCCTTTTCCTGATGGAATCCTATCATGTACCATCTGAATATCTGACTGACACACCACAATGCTCATTGGTCAGTCAGAACCTACTTTTTTCAATTGAATTTATCATGAAATATGTTTGGTCAAGTTTTTCGGTCTGTTTTGGTCATTGATTGAAAATAAAATGGGTTCATAACACACATAATTTTTGTAACAATTTGAATACACTCTTTTATTTAAGAAAAAAAAAAAGAAATATCCTTACCTATTGCCAGGCCCAGTCATATCCGGACAACCGGATGGTGTACAAAATTCACTAATTGTTCCATAAACTAGATTCACATGTTCGAAAAGTGCCAGTGCTGCAAAGATACAAATAAAAACAAACAATAAGTAAAAAATTTCAATTTAATTTCCCACTCACACATAGATATTGAAATGAAATAACAAACAGGATACACACTAAAGGGATGTACAGCCAATGAAATAGAACCCAAATCAAACCGACAAACTTCCTAATAACCTTAATCATTGGCTATAATTTTTGAAAGGAAACTTTACCAAAATTCACACTAAAGGATTCAGAAACTCCTGCAGTTCCATCCTTCGACTTCGGGCAAGGTTAAAAGTTGATACAGAAAATTCTACCCCAACTCAGACTACAGTAGTCCTGCTGGCAATGTTGTTGTTGTTTTTCATTTAATTATTAAGTTTTAATCTGCTTGAATTATTAATGGAATGTAACTCGGATGTCGGAGATAGGAGATAGGAGTGTTCCTCCTACCATTTGAGAGATAGACAGACATAGTCTCAGAAGGAACTTTATGTATCGTGTTGGGATATTTTATTGCTTCCATCCTTATAAACAAAGAGGGCTTTTGAGAAAAAGATTAAGGGATTTTGAGGTTGCTCGTTTGGGTTAGGAGAGGATAGATATTTTAATGAAAGAAAGATTATCTCTAAACAAACAACTGAAGCTAAATTTAATCAATAGAATGGAATGAATGGCCGTTAATTAAGGATGTACAGGAGATTTTAATCATATTGCTTATGTTCCTATTGATTTTCATAATTTTCGAGATAGGTTCGTTCGAAGGATCGGGATTTTGGTAGATTTGAACTTGTAGGAACCCTTTTCTGAAACTCGTGTGGGATTTGTAAATTATTATAAAGTAGTAAAGGGTTGGGGTACACTGATTTACTGCCTGGCATGTAGTGTACAATGTATTCCAGATTAACAGAAAATATCACTTCGAGCCCATTTTTATCTGCGAAGCTTTGTTAATTACTAGGACTAATATTGCAAACTTAAGAGTGATTGTCGGGTAATCTTTTTAAACAATATTAGTTTGAGATCGTGATAAAATAAACCGGTCCTTTTGTAACACTTCATAGAGTCAATTGGTCTTCTATCCACAAAGCAAAGATCGTATAGTCAAGCCCAACTCCCACACGATTTAACTGAGAGTTAGTTCTTCCACTCCAAGCTGCTCATCTTGTGAATATGTCTATCCTTTGGAATCGTAAGAGCTGGCAACCTTCCTCCATCCTCTTTTAGGACTCGGTGGATGTCTTGTTAGAAGCTTTACTTGTCAAAACCAATTTCTCTCAGTGATCTTGAAAGGTTACAGCATTCATATCAATTAGATTTTCGAAACGGATTGAGGGACTAGTGCGAGGAAGGAGGATAGAAGACCGTGAAACAGGTGCATACCCATGCATATGTAGCTAGTGGTGGAACCCTTGGGGTCTCCAATACCAAGGACAAGTAAACCGCTTCCTTTTCACCTAAAATGTCACCATTTTATTTGCCAACAGCCCCACTGTACTCCAAATGAAACAACAGACAAGGCTTCAAACCAAATAAATTGTTTACGTGTTCACGTTTCAAGTGTACACACTAAAGTTTCGATTTTAATTATAGAAATTAAAATGCATTAAATAATGCATTTGTTTCCATATGGCATATCAAAACTCGTTCCATCTTACAACAACAACACAACACACAAATGCTTTCCATTAAAATGTCATAAAATATTCGATTACATTTGGTTTGTATGCAGACACACATAATTTGCCTTTGTCCCTTGCCACAATCTTGATTATTTCTGACGCAATTCTTGGTCGGTTTGCGCCTGGTTTGCCTCGGCACGTAAGCCTTGTTGTGCCAAAATGTCTTTAAATTATTTCGTACCCAAAAAGATTTCCTGTGCGCACTCACTGCTGCATGCCCGAGAATGTATTCACAATCAATTATGACACTGGGCTGCACATTTGCATTCATTATATCCTGTCCTAAAAGTTGCACCGTACACAAAACAACGCATGACGTAAACACATTGCATAACCTCACAAAAAGGTATTTTCTGCCAAAAATTGCAATACAGTAAAAACAATTTAATTTATGTATTTCCCAAGTGACCTTTACGTCAATTCAATTAAATAAAGCGAAACAGGCGAAATATATTTTCGGTTATGCGCGCCAAAATTAAAGGCCCACGTGCCTTAGGTCGAATGTTGCCAAAAAGGAAAAGGGTACAAATTTAGTACCATGACATGACATGTTGAGGATTCTAAAAAAAGATGTTTTCTGTTTCTTTTTTTTTTGCTGCCCATTGATTGATTCATTGATTAATTAACGCTCAACGGGTGTTAAATTAAGCACTTGCGCCACTTGGACTTGTGTCTTTTTATACCACCAAACAAAGTACTGTAAATAATTTGAAGAAGAACGCAAATTGTGGCATAAAAATAATTTATTCATGTGACTTTTGGATGTGCGATGTCATAGTTGATTGATTGTTAAGTTTTTGGTATCGCTTTTTTTTCTCAGATAACGTCAGGCTGTTTGCAGTCGAAAAATGATTACATTTCAAAGTTCAAGGAGAACAAATATAACCTCACTTCGAGTTTACATTTTTCTGTAAAAAAAAAATCCTTACAAAGTGAATGCATGTTGCTGAAGGACTTCTTTACCTATAGTCTCATCTCATATTCGACATGTAGAATTGAAAAGCAATCTTATCAGACAGCTCCTCTTGGGTATTTGTACCAGAAACATTAACGAGGGCGGAGGTATGAAAATATAATAATTCTTTCCTTTGATTTTTGGCAGAAATAACTGGGAAAAAATTCATAGACCAGAACTAATTTGCGTAGGCATTAAGACTCTAGGGTGTTTTCATACGTTGGATTATTTGACATTCTTTAAACAAATCCAGAGCGGAGTTAGTTTCTTCAAATTTTGGAGCGCTGACTTTAAATTGCAGTTGTGACGGTTTTCAAGAAGCAATGGTAGCCTTTAAACCTCACTCTTTCGAAGGGAGACTCATGATTTCTAGATTGACATTTGGTAGATTTACTTTAAAAAAAATCCTGAAAAATTTCGTACGTCTAAGGCAAACTGTGTGGGTTCGAATTAGGGATATCCTCGATCAGGATTCAAGCTATCTTTATACCAAATTTGATGAAAATAGGTTCAACTGGTTAGGCATAAAAACGAAGCAGACAGAGGAACTTTGGGATTTATATTTTTAGTATAAATAATAAAATAATCTATCTAGTCTTTTAACTTATAACGATTTTTCTCTTTATTTTAAGATAATCAAGGCTGTGTTTCGGTTTAGTCATCTGTTCAGCAGAAAGAAGCACAACATATATGTTATATAAGGAACAACAAAAACCAGACTGTAGTTCGGTCCCAAAGCTGAAACCCGTGCGAAAAGACGATTAGATCAGAAATTTTTAGTCATCAAAAGTCGACTTATCATTGTAGTCAACACAGCGAAAAATAGGACAACGATTCTTTGGTAATTAGAATGTACATATGTATATAAAAAAAACTTTGTTAATTGTTCTCTGTTTGCACAGCAAAAGGTATTCAACAAAACTTATATGTAATCAGTTCTCCAAGTTCAGTAGTCTTTGTGTCAACTTCTAGATACAACTTTTCTTCAACCTCTAAGGTAAGTAAGGTTAGCACAGATCTAAAGCACAAAAAATCAAGGCTAAGCTCCATGAACAAATTCAGAGGCGATTTAATCCTTTAATGACTATAAATATACGAAAGAGCATTTACAAGAACTTAGTACGTTATTGGAACAATGATCACAGACGAGAATTTGCCACGTTATCTAGGTCACGGAAGAAATACTTGCCTAGCAACTAGTTTATTTATACGTCTGCTCAGTAGACTGAATCCTGTAAGAACACATATTGTATATCTTATTGTAATTGACTTAAATTAATATAGTTATTTCATTTATTTTCAGTTCTAGAGAGTTATGCCTAGACACCATACGGGCACATATCGATATCCCTTGAATTTCTAAGGAGTACTTCACATCAAGATTAACCTTTCCCGCGGCTCTATTGGTCTTAAAAACTCATTTAACAAAACCCAGCCATGTACGTTTTCTTAGTTAAATATTCAGATCACCAGCAGGTGCATTTTAATTGAGATTCAGGACATCAACAGCCATCTCCTCACTAAAGACCTTTGACATATGTAAATTTGTCAAGAATAATGGGAAGAATCATGAAAAATAACAAGAAATATGTGTCTTCACAAAAAGCTTAGCAGAAAAGTGTACTAGATCGATTGATGGCTACCGTTTACTCCATTTAATCCAGGTTAGTTACCTCTCGATTTTAAAAACATTTTTCTCATATTCTTTTTACTTGCACCTCCGTTATTGGATTATGCACTTTAGTTTTATAGAAAACTAGTTGAAGACCGAAATTGGCTGGCAGTACTACCTTTCGGTTTGAACGACGTACAATATCTCGAAAAAGGTGAGTCGAATGTCTTCAAAATCATTCTTCTTCTAATCTTTTACGCTTAATGTTGTACTTTTGGTACTTTCCATAGCAATTTACAACACCGGTAGTAGAAGTAGTGTAGAATCCAATATGCTCTATAGAGACGTATCATCTCATTCTAGTTCGAAAACAACAATTTAGTAAGCATATACCATTCACTTGTATCCTTTTACGTTCTTTATGTTTTTTTCATTCTTTTATAGAGCACGGAAACTTCAGCATAATTTGGTACAATGGACCAGAACACCAGAAACAAAATACCCTAACGAAGGACCTTTACAGAGAATTGATCTAAATAACACTTAACTAGCAAGTGTCACTCGTAATCCATGAAATCAGCCGAAAAACTAGCTTTAAAAGGCTAGAGGCCGACTCT
Organism: Chalcosyrphus nemorum; assembly: GCA_949716465.1. Taxonomy (NCBI): domain Eukaryota; kingdom Metazoa; phylum Arthropoda; class Insecta; order Diptera; family Syrphidae; genus Chalcosyrphus; species Chalcosyrphus nemorum. Next base: position 56,367,615 of record OX454334.1, on the reverse strand, counting down.
AAAAGGTGATTACTTTTTCTTTTACTCTAAACACCAGACCGAATCTAAAATGTGATTACTTTTCCTTTTACTAACGCCTTCCATTTAACCCTTCTGCTCTTTACATTTTTTTTTTCACAGAACAAAAAATTAACCTTCAACATGGTGGACTGAATTTTAGATACCTTTTTTATAATTTATCTCATTTCGACAGATCACTTTTAAACTACTTACACTGTATATAAATCAACCTGTGTGAGGCGACAGCTACATTTCATTCTCAATCACATTATCCTTTTCAACCTCCAAAGAGAATGCCAAATCCAACTTTACTTACGTATTCATGAGCTCACTACATCAATTAATAGCCAGTATTTTATCCCACATCAATATCAAGGCACTTTTAAATCAAGAAAATGCATTCACAATCAATTCTGATTTATTTATTTGTATTTTAATAAAAAATAGTACCACCCTGTGATTTCAAAATAAAATCAAAATAAACTACACCCTGTCATCTGCATGTTGGTGTTTGTTTCATGTCGCTTGACCCCCCAAAACCAGAGATATCAACTGCTAAAATGTAATAAAAAGTAAGCTTTATAACCACCCTGTATTCATCAAACCATCCAACCAAAAAAAGGCACACCCTCTGATCTACACATTGGTGTTTGTCTAAAGTCGCTAGCCCGCCTACAACCCGAGATCTCGTCAAAAAATCCGACCGAGTTCTTATAGAAATTTTCGTAAAACACCAGGCCACCAGAAATCCTCAGAAAGCAGTAGGTAACTTTGCGTCAAGTGACACAAGCAACGTCATCTTTTGTCCAAATAAAGCGTCGACCATGACCTTACACACTGAGCTTTGTTTCATGACGCTAACGTCACTGGGAGCCGAGCTATCGACGAAAATTCCTTTGAAAATTCTGGTAAAACACCAGGCCACCAGAAATGCTCAGAAAGCAGTAGGTAGCTTTGCTTCAAGTGACGCCTGCCACGCCATCTTTTGTCCAGTAGGTATTCCGAGCTATTTTTTTATTAGCTTATTTTTTGCTGCCACCTGATACTGATTTTTGCATTGACTTCATTTTGATGTAACTTTTTTGTTTGTGAACAGATTTTGATGATTCTGGTGTCAAATTAAAGGTCATTTTCTGGGGAATCATTAAGAATTGGATTTTTTGAAAATCCAAGATGCGATTATAAAATGGCTGCCATGCAAATTTAAGTGGTCTGTTCCTCTTGCTCTAGAATTGTTACTTGTCAATGGATTTTGATGATTTTAGTCTCGAATAAAAGATAATTGTGTACAATTTTATTTTCAATTATTGTGGGTGACAATTTCAATATGGCGTATACGAAAAAGGCTATTAAATGTACAAATGATGTCTGCTGATAGAGTTTTGTGTTGGTTGTGCCAAATCAAAGGTAATTTCTTGATAAATTGTTTTGAGTTAATGAAAATAGTGACAATAGATGATGTAAAGATGTGTGCTGTGCTTTGCTGTTGATGAATATCGATGGTTCAAATGGAGAGTGAAAGGATTTTTGCTGGTAAATAGCCGGATGCATGATGAGAGTAACATAAACTGCTGGGATGAATGGTTCTTGCTGTGACAATGTTAGTTCATGACGGCTTTAGACGAAAAATTTTAGGTTATTTTCTGGAAGATAACAAAGAACAGAGAATTTATTATAAATTCAAAAAATAGGGTACAAAATGGCGGCAATGATGAATTAACGAGTGCATTCTCTGCCAAAGTCTGCAGATTTTACTGTAGTTCTTAACTGTGCTAAATACCAAGTTGGGTAGAAGACGTAGCAAAATGGAGTGTAATAAAGTATCAAACACAATAACGCCAGCTAGGACTTTTTCTCCATAAAAGTACAGGAAAAGACCTCATTTGATTCCCAATCCATCACTAATTCATAACATCTTCCTATTGCTTCAACCAAAGCAAGTCATTGACTAAATGATAAAGGATTTGAATTGCCCTAGATTTTCAGAAAATTAATAGCTTGGTTTAATTTGAGACTTGCCCATTTGTGTGTTCGCACTCCGAAAGGAACGATAAAAGAAAAAACACATCAACCCAGTTGCTACAAAGAAATAAGTTCAAAGTGCAATGACAAGGTCATACAATACGGAATTTGTGTCAGTCATATTGCCTATAAGCCAAAGAAAGTAGGTCATTTCAACAGCCGACAAGGGATTGAAAAGATACAAAAATAAGGGTAGGCGATTGGCTGCATTGGCATATTTAATTATTCACGAACTAAAAACAAACTATTGGATTGGAAATAAGTCTGCAGTTTGTGACAGCTTAGTTGTTTCCCACCAGAAATCAATCAACTGCCATTGCAAAGTCTATAAAGTTTGTAAGTCCTTATTTAATTTAATTTAATTACAATAAAAAACGCGTCCTAATTCTCAACATAAAATACTACAAAAATTCGTTCCGAAAAAAAACTCATAAATAAATTCCTTCTTAATGGGAAACCATTGAGATTCTAAACACCTCTCTTTCCATGTTAAGTTGAAATATCTGTTCTTAATGAGCAGAGGTCAGCTAGGTTGTGTATTTTATTTTGTTGATGTTATACAAAAAAACGAAGACTGTCTATAATTAGATGCGACAGTTGTTGACATCAATAAAATTATGACATTTTTATTTTTAGCTTAAGAATTGATTAGAATTTTTTCTGTGTAGGTATACTTACTGTGCGACGCTAGCCATTCATTATAATCTAAACCAGCTGGAAGATCAACTAAGGCTTTGAGATCAGCTTCAGGTAGTTTACGCTCTAAAACACTCTCTTCTAGGTATAATTTTGTATCTGTTGCATTTTGATCGCCATCCCGTTCTTTGCGACGGGCTTTTCTGTAAATAAAAATTTAAAAAAAAATTATAAGTACAAATGGTAGTAGAATTTATTAAAAAAATTTAACTTTATGAGATGAGTTATTAAGAATCAGTGATCGTCATTAGACGCCACAAGCTTTGCTAAGAACCTGGACACAGCGACGTGGAAGTGAACGAAAAGATAGATCAATTGGTAAGATCAGGGTCTTTGAGGATGACACATCCTGACACATACTCCCACCGATGGGAAAACTCCATTGTCTTATTAACATACTAGCAAAGAAGGACTACATCACTTCACGTGCCTAATGGGAAAATTAAGTAAACTGAAAACAAAGACTCAACTGATAATGGCTTGAACCTCTATCCGCGTGCTCACTCGAGTAATCACAGGATACTGCGCCAGAGGAACTATGCTTCGAAATGGAACGAAAAGGCCAGTAATTTACGCAGAAGGTGCAGAAACAAAGAAGAGGTAGAGTCAGTCGGGGCCATTGCTTCGTCTTTCAACGCCTTTGGATCCTAGCACGGGAGAGGTTAATAGCACCAAGTAAGGGAAGGGTAAAGGACAACCTTCTAGTATTTTTCATTTTTCCTTTCCAGGGATAAGCACAATGGACCTTTTAATGTCTGCGAGTTAACTTGATGAGTCCTCCTTCCGGCACACGCCTAAACTATTAACAATTTCTCAACTGTTTTTTGTCACAATTGATATCTAATTTTCAAAAACCTAGACATGCACATTTTGAAGTTACCAGTAAGTTCATTTATTAGTTCTAGTGTGCCTGTGCCTATTTGCAGTTAAACAGTGATATGAAATGTTCATTGAACTCTTTGTCCTTCAGCCGCCATTCGATAGGTTTTCGAATGCTTCATTTAGTCACAGCAGGAGATACATTAATTTACACTTACCTCAACATCAACGTAATAGCTATCACGTGTTATTTGTACTACGTAAACAGAAACAAACAGATCGTTGTTATTATTTCGATAGAAAACAAAAACAAAATAAACACAACAAGTGGTAAAAGTTAACAAGCCCATTTTTTCGCAAATCGAAGGCTATTACTATCAAAAAAAAGAAAAAAAACTTTCTGACGATAATGAAACAGTGGTGATAATTAACTTGGCAATCGGGTGATCGTATTTAAGATACTTGTAAACAACAAACTATGATGATACATTACTTCGTCGTATGTTATTTGTTGACTGCAACTACTAAAGTGGTGATAAAAAATCTTTCTTTTTGTCTGCCTTACAGCAGCTGTGAGTCTGTTTTTATTGATATAATGCAATTAAAGATAAACAATTGTAAATTGTTTGCTGCTTACTTTGCAAATAAAAAGCATTTTTTAGTGCGGCACGCGTTGTAATGAAATGCTTCGAGTTTGGAATCTTCACTACAATGACACCAATTATTCATAATAAAGAATGCCATAAGTAACCCATAGACATCCAAGGTCTCATGAGAGCTATACTATTGAATTTTTGTCAGACAACCGCAGGAGGTCGGGCTGTGAAAAAACGTTGCCGGTCTTTTCTGGGACTCGAACCTGAAACCCAATGCGCAGTAGTCCAAGGCACTAACCACTAAGCTCCGGCACCAAATAAAATTAACAATATCGGAACTTAAAATCTGTTTTTAAAATCACACTTTAGCGTCTTAGGTCTTAAAAATGAGTTTTTCTGTTTCTTTAAAATATTAAAGTTAAGAACAAAAATCATGACAAAAGTCATACTAATAGAATGATCTTTAAAGTTCACTTGTAATGTGTACTTTAAGCTTGCCCCACTTCTGACACCAAACAGTAAAGGCAAATACATTTGGAAAAAAATCTGGTTTAGAGTTCTTCCAGTCTTTAGAAGTATCTTCTAGCAACTAGCTCCACATCTGACGTCTAAAATTACTAAAAGAACAGGGACTGTGAAGAGCATTATTTAAAATGTTCGTTAAGAATTGCAATGCCACTATTCCCACTTCTGACACACAATACTAATAATATAAAAGAAGCAAGAGAAGACTAAGTTCTATGTACTTTAGCGGTCTACGAGTCTTAGAAAAGGGATTCTTAGTATTGAAATAGTTCTACTTCCGACATCTGACAATTCATAGATAATAACGAATTGAAAGATAAAAACCAGACCCACTTCTGGCACCTAGTATCTTCGCACATTCACAACAATCTTAGCCCTGCAATAAAAAGTTTAATATTTTACATTTCTTAACTGCTTGGTCTCTAAAAGTAAACATAACTATCTTTAAATCTAACCTCCAAAATTCTATGTCCCAAAATGGTGAAAATAAATAACAAAAATCCGCCGCGTAGCAATCAATAAATTTATTACGTTTCTTTCGAGTTGACACAATTATTAGTCATTTCCTTTTGGTTACAATTTTTCAAAGCGCCCATCAAAGACTTAATCTTAAGCAAATGTTTTGCAACACATTCCCTTAATTCACACTTGAGCTAGATAAGCTTTTTATTCTATTTTTTTTTTTTCATTTATTTCCTTTATCCTATTGAAATAATCTGTCTGAAAAGTTTATGACTTTTTCGATAATATTGAAATAAAACTGCGCGACGGCAAACAATGCAAACACGCGACTTAACAATGAGCAACACTGTCAACCTAAAAACGTATCTTTTTAAAGTGTTTAAGTAATTCTAAGAAGCCTTATCTTGTGGCACAAGCGAGTGCAGTTTTGTTAGTATTTAGAAAGAGGATATAGGCAACATGTTGTGTTGTTAAAATTAATATCCATTGTGTGGTAACCACTTAAAAGGATCTTGGGACATTTATAACCAAAATATAATACAAAAAGAGAAATCAAAAAAGGAGGAACTTTTTATTACGACAAAAGATACGAAGACTTACCCTTAGGTAAATCTTATTTCCAACCCCGAAAACCGTTTCGTTCGAGCGTAAAATAAGGACTTTAGCTTTGCTTTTTTCTTTGAGGAAAAATATGGTTTTTCTTTGGTTCTTATTTTTTTATCGTCCATTTAACAAGCATAAAGGTTGAGGTTTTTTTTATTCTTCTTTTTCTTTTCTGTCTTTAAGTTTAAGGTACGTGGAGGGTAAATAAAACATTTGCTAAGCACTTGGGGAAGTTCCAAAAAAAAAGTAAGAAGGAGATTTGATATTGTTCTTGAGAACTCTTTAAAGTTCATTGTCCTACCTTGGGGTGCAGCATTTTGACAACGTAAGCAGCATCACTCAAAGGACATTTTTATGTTACCAAATGTTGATTTTGCTTTACTGCAATCAGAAGAAATCAGGTACTAACCACGTATGTCATTTTTGTGCTGACGTGCACGATTTGCAACCCTTTAGACAAGTTTGTCTAGGGGGACTGAACGAGGAGTTCAATGACACTGAATTGATTGGTATTTTAAGACTTGAACATAGAAGGGAAGGTATAATGTCAGATACAGCCATATTTCGACTCTTGGGTGAATAACAAGAGAAGGCATGACACATTCCTTTCAGGGACCAGAAATCCACCTAACGCCTGATTTCTAAGACTCAGTCTGACTTAGAATTCAGGCGCAAGCAAGACTGAAGGTGACTAAAAGAATAACAAGACAGTATCAGTGAATACGAAAAAAGGAACAGTATCTGTTAAGCAGCTCAATTGACGTTTGGAAAGGAAAGCAGGAAAGGAAAAACTTCTCATCTTTATCAAAACATTTCTAATCGTTCGCGTGTCCACTAATTGCCACATATTTCATCAATTTGTCTAAAGACTCAATGTGCCCATAGGAATTCCATGTACCGATATACGTACGTATCTATACTTCCACGTTTCATATTAATTACAATGAAAACTATCAATTCCCAGACCACATTATACTCATCCCTGGGCGAGTGAATGATGGTAAAACCGACGATGGGAACAAATTCATTTCTAACACCTCAATTGCACTATTGGGTCACGTCGATATCATCGCTGCCACCACCACCACCACCACCGCCGTCATTGCCACAATGGTGTGATAGTTGATGCACTTAAACTAATTCCCTGGCTCTCGTCGCCAATATATAGATTAATAAATTCATTTTATGACAATAATTAACGATGGATCGCGTCATTGGCATAATTAGTGAGTTTTACTCTGAAAAAAGAAAAAAAAACAGCCTAACAAGCAACAACTGCACAACTCGGTATCGTTGTAATAGAATTTGTGATTTTTTTTTTTTTTTTGCATAAGCGGCGCCGCCTGGATGTATCACCCTCAATTGAGACTGATTAATAACCAAATGCATAATGATTGAAATTTAAATTAATACTAATTGAGATCATTGAGTAGAAAGAGTAGAGTTTTGGGGAGGAGAAGTCGTCATTTTTAATACCTATTACATGAATTGCATTCGTCAAATGGTGGGTGAGACAACCAGAAAGCATATTTCGCGATTTCAATTAAATATTCAGAACATAACAATCATTTTGAAGAAAAACAGCGTCGAAGAAATTATGACATTCTGTCAGAAAAGTGTCATAATATAGTAAGATGGTTTTTAACGAAAATGTACAAGATTAACCCGATACTGACATTTACTGATGTAAATAGTGACAGATATGTCAGTCGTGTAAGCCCAGCATTACATCTAATTAATTTGATTTCTATTTTCTTAAAGCGAATAGCTCGTGCAACAGGCTCATTAGATCCCAAGGGCTTTTTGCCGTATATCGAAATTTAGATGACAGAGAAAATGTTTATCCAAGCGTTGGTCTTTTGGAACCAAATGGAGTCATTATCTTAGAATATTGAGTAGATTAACCATGACCGCATTCAGAGGAACAAATAAGAAATTCAAACAAAAGACATGTCAATGCTCCAAAGCTGGTACTATTAATCTTACTTGAGGACTTACAGTGCTTTACACGTGTCATTCAATTCAATAAATCATTACAGGTATCAAAGCGCGTGAATTCCGTGAAAAAGACAAAAAAACAAACTGACTAACCCACCCTTAGTCATAAAACACCAAGCAAACAACATAAACTTGCCCCAATCAGTCTGTAATTTCAATAGTCGCTAACCTTGGGACGTTGGAAAAGAAAAAAAAAAAAAAAAAAAACCAAAACGCATTACCCAATATTGTGTAAGTCACTTCCGACGACCGGTCGGTTGCTCACGAGACAGTCACTTGTTTTTCTTTACAAAAACCAACAACTAGAACCGTCATTTAATTGTTTTATTTGCTTCCATTAAAATGCTAAAATTATATCAGCTTAAGTACTAGAAATGAAAACAAATCTACATAACACTCACTCTAGCCTTAGAAAAATGTGGGGCAAACAACAAGACGTCACGCCATCTATTGTAAATTGATTTTTAGTTTTCACTTTAACCCATTCTTCATCTTCTACTGTTACTGCTGCTTCGTATTTGATTGTATGCGAGAGAGTCACGCACAGGCAAGTCACGCAAAAATCACGAAATCACCGAAATTACGCACGCAGTTAGAGTGTTGTTCCGTTGCGGCAGGGTAAACATGTTGGGTACGTCAGAATGAGCTTCCTTTATCGTGCGATTGATGGAGCCACCGTTTGTTTTTTTTTTTGTTTTCGTATTATTATTTTTGTACCAATGACAGTAATTATAAGTGTGTTTGTGTGTGAAACTCGCCTGATCATTGACTTTTGCACAATACCAACGGCAACGGCAAATTGACATTTGTTTTTGTTTTTCTCTCCTATTTCATTGTATGTTTGCCTTCTAACAAACTGTAAGAGTAATTATATGGCCTGTCAGATAATTTAAGTCATTATTCAAACGGTAAATTTAATAGAAAGATACATGTACGCAGTCTAAATATTGCGTGATGCGGCGGCAAAGGTCAATAGTACTGTTGTTTTGTATTTGTCATTTTTGCACGAGGGTGACACAAATGACAGATGTGTGATCTGTCAAAGTAGTACAATATTGCAAAATTTGACACTAATATTGGAATAGTTTTTTTTTGTAATGAATGACACTACTGTTGAACTGTCACGTACATAGTATTTAATCCACAATTCATTAATCAATTTCAAGTAGGTAGGTATTTTATTAAAGTTAAGCCAGTCAGTCGTATGTGTTATCGTATAGTATCTAGGTTTTATTTGAATTGGCATGAAATGAAATAAATAAAAATCGATTTCTTATCGGTTTGACAAATAGACTTTGACGTTGTGGTTTGGCGAATAAATGTGAAAAGTTTATGTGTACTTGCAAATTATTTCGTTTGTTTTCTGTCAAATTTTTGAATAATGAACATATTTTTTGTTCATATCGGTAAAAAAACGGACTGATAACATTCTGACCTGTTGTCGAATGTCCGATCGAAATAGGTTGGTGAGTAAGCAATTGTTGGATGTCACGTTTTCAATCGAAATTAGAACTGACGATCAGTGGTGAAGTGGAACTTTAATGTCACATGATCTGGGAGTTGCTTTTTTTGAGAAATGTATAAGAAAGCGATAGCCGGGGAGAGAGGGAGTCATGTTAAGACTTAAACAAGACATAGACAATGAGCGCGCGCGTTCACAACACTTCGCTAATCCAGCTGCTAGAATACTTTTGCACCGGGATGACAGATTTTGTCCTAGAGGCCGGTAGATTCGTTAGCGACAAATCTGTCATCCTGGTGCAAAAGTTTTCTATCAAGTAGATTAATGTGTTGGGAACGCGCTTAATAATAGTTCACTTAGGATGGAATGTCGTATTAATAGTAATTCTTTTGCATGAGTTCATTTGGCCTTAGACAATCAAACATGTGGGGGCAAAGCTCCTACAGACACGGATCTAAAAATGCAAGTCGAAGCCTTCGACATTAAGAGACAGTACAGAGCGCGTTACTCAAAAAAGATACTGAACCTATCTATCTAGAGACCAGACCATTTAAATCTAATAATATGTCAGAACTTAGTGTCAGTATAGAGCGTGAAATGTAAAAATTTTAAGGCATTAAGCCCGAAAGGAAACAGGATAGAATTTGAACTTAGGAACACTATTTCACTCACACGGTTTGTGCTCGTCCTAATTGTGTTCCATGCAAAGACAACAGGTGTTTCTTAGACGAATAAATAGACAAGGCTAACATTTTCTTGGCTAAAGTCGGCAGAAACAATACGACTGCTATGCTCCGCAAAGTCTAGTCTGGCCATGACTCAAGTTGGCCGACTCCGATTACTACAAACAGACGCGTCGTATGAGTCACGTACTTGTTTCGAATGCGGACCTGATGGATTAGCTGGAGTTGTATGGGTAAACTTATTTAATCAGAAAAAAGTAAATGATTCTATTTTTGTCATAAAATGTCAGAATATTTCATTATATCGTTCTCTGCACTTAGCAGCTTTTGGCAACAAGGGAACAGCAGTTTTCAAATGAATGACTTCAAATTCAAATTTCTGACAGACCAAATGAGCTTTATACACTTTCTACAAACTACATCCACTATCCACTCTAAAAACACTCACTAACTTACATCAGAATATTAGTTAAAAAGCTGCAACTCACCCAGCGACACATATAAATACATCCACCGACTCCTGGGCATACTTTAACAGTGTACCAAGTGATTCACCAATTTTCGCTGGAATCTCAGTGATTTGCCACATAAACTTCACTGATTTTACCAAACATTTAATAATGTATGATTCCGAGTTTTCATTGAACTCTTTCATTCAAGCGGTTTTATTCTTTTTTCTCACATGAAACACAAAATATTTCTTCAAACACTTAAGCACCGTTCACCGTGTTAATATAACACGATTATCTTAGCACCATTTACCAGTAAAAAAAAAACTTTTTACCTATCACTCAATTAAAAGAAAAAAAACATATATTTCAAACTAGTGATTGAAAAAAGCAACAAGAGGAACAAATTTACAAAAAAAAACTAAACGCGAACACGAAACAAAAAATAAAACAACAACCGTCGACGACGTTTTGTGATTGTTTTCGTTTGTCACAGAGTTAATTGGTTCTCTCGCCCTTCGTGAACGACAGTCAGTCACCAAACTAAACCCAAGGCATACATTAAAATTTTTGTAAAACAAAACTAAAAAAAAACCCGAACTCACCACCACATCAAAACCCCCCCAACACACGCTTAGTTCTCGCGAATTTATTTTTTATCATATCAAAGTTTTGTAGATATTTTTTTTCTTTTTTTTTTTTTTTCAATTTTGTATCTACAACGTTGGTTCTCGGTCTCGGGTGGTGTGTGGTGATAAGATTTTGCTTGTCATATGGTCTCTCTTGCGGCGTGTTGTGTTGGAGCTTTTTTTTCTGTTTGTTATCAAACTAAATGCTACCACCACACATGGTTGCTGGTAATAAGAACGCACGATTGCGCAGTAAAAAAAAAAAATTGTCCACGATAAAAGATTGATTGGAAAGCCAATACCAGCGTATAGCGGATGGAGATCAATCGTTATCTAATCGGTTTTATTTTTTACGATTCGAACCCACAATCGCGGTTACACTATATTTGCCAAAAGAATAAGGTGTGCAGATGTCTGGTATATTAAAAGTGAAGTGCTGATAAGGCCCGTGGATTATTGATATCAATTTGGTTGGACGACAGCAGAGTGAGTCATTTGGCAAATTTAATTGATTTATATTGTTCCGATGGGCTTTGTTTGTTGTTGATGGCCAAACAGCCAGATGGTCGCTTATTTTTTTGTCGGTTGTAATCACAGGTAATTTGTTAAGAAAAATCCATTCAAAGTTGATGTCATTGGCCATTTGGCTTTGTTTAGGTGACAATGAAGAGTGGATGAGTTCTTTTTGGTAAAGTCGTTTGCCATTTGGGGTCCCTATTTGGGAGAAACAACGGTTGTGGAATGCGGAAGATTTTCCAAGAATTTCCCAAAACTGCATGCAGACTCACTGAGTTGTGATACCAATGGATGTACACAGAAGCGGAGGATGAAACAGATTGCCCAGATATCGACAGCACAGGGGTGGACAACTACAAAGAAGTTGGAGGATACTTTCTTAATAATAATGCCTTCGAAGAAAGACTATTAGGAGCCCTATTGGACAGTGTCCTGAAAAATGCCGTGAAGAGGACAAATACTTTAAGAGGAAAAGGTTCTTAAAAGAACAGATTCAATAAAAAGATCAAAAAAAGCTTAAAATTTTGATCAAAAATTTAGAATATATTTAAAAACTTTAAAAGAAATTTTCGATCAGAAATGTTTCAAATTTGAGCCCTAAATGCGACTGGTGGTACTTAATTTTCCACAGACCTCACTAGATTACGTCAATTTAAGTTCGAAAAATTCTGACTGTCACGCCCACTTTACGAACAAGTTTCTACTTGCCATGATGCAAGACTGTCACTCAAAAATGATTGGCATTTATGTTGTTGCTTACGTGCGTGCATTCTTAAAATACAACCTTGCAGCCGAGAAATCGATGTCATTTCGCTAAATTTATAAAAATGACCAAAATGTGTACGTCACTGACAATTTGTATGGAAATTAATGCTAATTTACATTAAGTTTATGAATGAATTTCATTAAAAAAAGAAATCAAATAATCCGTTAAGAAAGACTTCGGGGACATCCCCGTCTTATTTTCTCAAAATAAATACTTAAATTCTTAAAACAGAAAAAAAAATCACGGAAAATGTTTCCTCTTTTTCGATGATTAAACACAACCAACATGACGTAGAAGCAATATATAACTTTTTTGTTTTATTTTACATCACTTTTGTGTGTACAAACAATTTGAACAGGTTTTAAACTGAGTCATCTTGCTCATCATCAATCGAGAGAAGAAGATACTTTGAATTGAATCATGTAGACACAACAAGTTACCGCCATTTTTTAGCACTAAATTTAATTTATTTCTTTGTAGACATGCTGATGTAAACCTTAGTAAATCAAGCACTAATTTATAACTCACGTAGAGATCTCTTAACATGATATCATCATCTGTCTGAGGGAGGAAAAAATGTCTGAGAATTGACTGATGATGGTGAAAAGATAGAATTCAAGAGTTTAGGCTAGAAATTAGCAACTTTGATGGGAGTAAAATGGCTGAGTTGTGGTTTATGGAGCAATTAATTTTTTGTGCTAATTTGCAATAAAGACTTTCTTCTCGAACTTATATTTGGGCTAGCAACAATTGAATAGGGTTTTCCAATAGGGATTGCTGAACTTTGACAGGTGATTGCGACCTCGGGCTCTACCAAAGAAAAATCGAAAAAATACTTGCTTTCGAGTGAAAAATTTAAAAGGATTGTGTATTCCAGATTTAAAATAGATAGGACATATAAGACCCACAGAAGCTTTGGTTTAAACTGGGATCGGGCCGAAAGACTCCGCCTCCAGCTGGCAGTTTAAAACTCAGGTAGCTAAGGAGTAGGAAGTGCTCGATGGATAGTTTCATTTAAAACTGTAGTGTGAAAATGTGGATCAGGCTTTTGCCATACCCCAAAACACTAGGACACATAATTAAGTACAATATCCTTTTATTGGAATAAAGTGAAATACTTCACAGAATAGTCCTTTTTGAGTTTGATATACTACAGATCCCATTAATTCGATTGCAAGTCGATAAACCTTATCTAGGAGACATGAATAATACCCCCGCTCTACCAAATATGTAAAAACAAAATCCAATCAACTGTGTATGTGACTATCACCAGATGACAGCCTTTCAGCACGAAATAAAAAAAGTGGAAAAACTCAATGGCATTTTGCCATGCGGTGCCTTTGTGGGAACCAAACTAAGGCATGAAAGCTTTTAATACGAAAAAATGTCACAACATACGGCTTAGATACTCTTTACAGAAAGGGTTTAAAAAAATGTACCAGAGAAAAGAATTACGCACCAATTTCAAGGTAAAAGATATAAATCACAAAAAACAAGGTTTACGACCTCAAGAGGTTTATTTTTTTTTTTTGTTGTTTATTTCCTATTCCGTCTAGTCACCCCAGGGCGTATACGTAACATTTTGTTTGTGCATTTTTTTCTGCTCTGTAACAAACCACAATGACAAACTACTTTCGCTTAACAAATTTGCAAACAGCGAAACAAAAAAAAAACAATCTAAGAATACTCTCATGACGGTAATTGCGTAAAAGAACACGTTTCGCTACATAAATACGTGTAGTATCTATCAGTCGAATTAAATTCATTAATCAATTTCCTTTCACTTCATTTATCGTGTTTTTCGTAAATGCGATTCGCTGTTTTTTTTTTTATTTTCTGTTATTTCGCACTTTCTTTACACTAATGACAAAACATCGATTGCTTTTGGTGTTTTTTATTTTTTTTCTTTCAAAACAAACATACACCGGACTGTGGCTACTTTTTGATAACAAACATGAAAGGCAAACGAAAAAACCAGACGACTTAAGTCGATTTTCCGGTCACAAAAAAAAAAAAAAATAAAACAAGAGGCTAAACAAACACACCTCTCTTTCTGACAAGACTCAACCTTGACCGTATGTCATACCACTTAAAGCGAACGTTACTAGTAGAGAAGCGCGCGCCTTTGTGTCTTTCGTATTCGCCGCATTAGGCGAATCGGATTTAAAACTGAGATTTTACAGAATTTGATTGCAGGTGTACCGAAATCTACATAAACGGCAGCATTTGACACAAAAAACGGACAGAAAAAAAAAACAGATACAATTATTCGCTCGTACGGTCGCAGCGGTGTATCTAGCGAATTTCCCCGACACACTGAAACAAAACCGCTTGTGGAAACTATTTCAGCTGGTCGCTGTCGTACTCGTCGTCGTTGGTCGTTGGTTGTTCGTCGGCGGGCTTGACATTGACCATTGCCAATAATAATTGCTTTGTGAATAGATAGCGTCGTCTTCGCACCCCCTTCTGAGACCCGCTTGCTGTTTTTTTAGCCGGTTTGTGTATACATGAGAGTGTTTGGGTTCGACCAACACCAATACCTTGCAATTGACTGAAACATATTTCGATGCCTAGAAGGAGGAGGGTTGAAGGTTGCAAGCAAACGCAAAAACACTGAAAGAAACGGATCTTGAAAGAGCGCACAACAAGATTCATGACGCTGGCGTTGGCTGACTGGTGAAATAGGAGCGTACATTTGGTGCGGGCCAACTTATAATTTATCGTCAATTATATTAATTAATAACTTTTTTTTTTTGCTTCGTGTTTTATGTAGTCTATTTGGCGGGAGAGAATTATGTGCGTTTGACCCGAGTCAAATGTCAAGGATAAACGATATTATTTATGTTTTTAGATTTGCGTATGAGCGAAGGTTAAAAGAATGGTTCCTTGTTTTACATTTACACGAGGGGTTAAGGGGTTCTTCGCACGTTAGCTGGCATAATCAGAACTCATTACAGTAGAGTACAGAAATAGTGATTGTGTACTTCAAGAACTTGTTCGCAAGTCTCTTGGAGCACAGTGGACTTATTGCACGATGAAAACTAGGCAATTATAAGGAAACTGATACAAACTTTAGAGTGAAATTGATAGTTTCCCCAAGGATCCAACCCTGTCTGAGACTTGTTGGATGAGCTCGTTTCATCGAGTGAGGAGAAATGCAGCCACGACCTAGGTTTAGAAGCACCAAAACCTAGCCTAGCCTTAAGCGAAAAGCCCCTTAATTAGATTCTAGATTCAAATTCTAATCCTGACATTGTTATACGATGAATATTCAGAGTCAAAATTCAAACGAAAAAATCGCCAAAAATATTTTTCCACAGTGTCTTCGTGTCACTGCTACAAACATCCGTTAGAAGAAATATTTTTCAAAAAATAAATAAATAATTCAATAAAAATATAAGAAACTAATATTATGCACCAACAGTTCCACTTAATTTTCTCCTAACAGCTGACGTTTTTCTCACACACACACTGGCACTCGTACACGTGTTAAAAAGCGAATTAATTGCAGGCACATTTGTATACGAGTTTGACACAAGTCGCTTATACAGTCGCTGCCGACTAGACAGACAAATTATTATAGGATGACACCGCGTACCGTTATGATTGAAGATCACTTCTGTGACTAGTGCACAACATGTCACCGGTTATCTTGGGCAAAAAAATTATTACAAAAATTCTCCAATTAAATGTGCAATTATAGGCCATAATTATAGCAAGGCTGCACTAAATCAACGTCGCGCTGCGAATTTTATTTGTCATTTTTTTATCGCTTCAGTTCAATTAAATGTTTCTTAAGCTTCGTCGAATATGGCGATCGATAGGGTTATTAATTGAAATTCTCTCATTGACTTTTGAGTGGTGTATAATTTATTTTTATTTTTTTTCAAATATTTGCTCTGGTGTATGGTCAGTTCTAACGGTGTGCCATATAGCTTTGGGTGCTGTTAATTTATATTGGGAAAATTTATTACAAAAAGTGACGTAATGGTATAAAGTTTTCTGTGACTAAATGGGGATAGGCCGCAAAACTATGAGTAATCGGTTGGTGATTGTCTATTTGGAAATCATTGAGTTAAGTCATTGAAAGAAGTAGAATTTGTGAAGAGAAATCGAGGGAATAGGTTTAAGAAGTTGAATCTGAAGCGGATCTAGAGGATAAGCGAAAATGTGTGCATACTTTTAGGTTGGGGTTTGAGTATTAGATATAGTTTTACGTTTGTCAGGGGTAATTGTACCGGCTATTTGGGTGGATTGATTCAATGCTAGTATCTTAATTAAGAGTGGAGCACTTTGAAAGAATTTACAGGTGATTGAATAATACGATAAGCATTGAACGCAGAAAAATAGAAGCGATAGAAACCCCATGACTATCCTCTTTCTAAACTACTAATTAATCAATCGCGATCGGTAGGATTAGTTTAGTAAAAGCTGGGAAATTACTGATCTACACCAAGTGGATGCCAGGCAAGTGATACAGATGTTAGGTCGATTATATGCTTAGATGATCTTGGAATAAAAAGATCGTGGGTTGAGGTTTGAAAGTATTTCGTTTGACCTCAACTTTCTTGCGCGATCACATGATCATATGGTATAGGTCTCAAATTAGAGAACACTCACCGGTATTGAAAATTTGTAGAAAATTTTAAGGATAAGATACAAAAAGATAGCAACAGAAGGAAGCCAAAAATTAGATCGATGATTGGAGATCAGTGATCGCTGACTTCTACTTGCAATTTTTTAGTCAAATGTTTCGATAAAGATACTAAGAGAAAGGACGCTGACTGAATAATGTGAAATTTGAATCAAAATGCAAACGTAAATTTAATGCTGATCCATTCAACATTAGAACACGTCTCAACTGTCATCTGTAGACGGATAAAAACCAATGTCAGAAAAAAACAAGTTAGCCATTTATATGCCTTCCAACCAGACATAAATGCGTAGGCTAAACGTCTAAACTCTCATTACATCACTTGCCCCAGCCGAAACCAGCTTGAGTGTATGAATTTCGAGTAAGTAACTGCCCACTAAAATACAATAATGCAATCAAAAACAATTTGACACAATTTTACTACCGGTTTTTTTTTGCCCATTTGAAATTCAATTGACATCAGCGGATCCAAATGATACTTAATCCGTCAGCAGAAAAAGGCAAAAGCTTCAAGTCACTTCGAACAATGACTTTATGTACTATATATCGATTGTGCTGTGGGTATCCCTCAGTGTGACTTATTTTCCATCAAACCTGAAGTACTACATCACCTCCAGAGTGCATGACAATAGAAGATTTACACTTCAAACAGCTCAAAGCAACCTGTTTTCGTTTTTTTTCTTTTTTTTATACGAGTATGTCTATTGTGCCAAAGAAACTTGACAATGACCTTGTTTTCGAAACGTAGGTACAAGTATCTCTCTTGTGGCCTACACGATCATAGTATCCGAGCGACATTAATAGCCAAACAAGTTTTACAAAAACCTAGAATCATTAGTTAGTGGATTATTCTTTTTGGACAATTTCTGACTCATCATCGATATAGAGAAAATTTAATTAGAATAAACAGCACACACTTGTGTATCAGTATCAAGAAATGTATGTCAAGGAAGTGCGAGAAAATTAACGTTCTCGTCCATTAACCCAGAAGAGATTTTCGTATCTCGATTGGCGCCATTAGTTCTTTACACGCGCTGGTCGCCTCGGACACGTAAGTATCTACAATGCATCATAATCGACATATTCGTCGCCGAAATCATAGATTTTTCATTCGAGATAATAGTGTGCGTTTAAATTGATGTATGTACTTAAAAATAGAATTGAGCTCGTGCTGTTTTCAGTTGACGCATCGTTGACGCCCTGCTCGCTGTTGCATTAGAAACATATGCTCGCTCTGATTAACTCGGACGCCACCGCTATCTATCTACACATCACCATTAGGATTGACCATCAATGATAGATGCTGTAAGAGGCCTAATGACGGGCAATTGCAATTTATTAACTGACCGAGTGCACAAGCCAATTACTACGATTCATTGGGGTATAACAAGGAGGAACAGTGTGTTTGGGTCGCCTCGCAGAATGAGTTGCTTTCATTGTGGCGAGAAACAATAAAACCTCTTTGGATTGACAGAATCGTGTTGACGGGCAACATGAAAAGTACGAGATTATTTGGTTTTTTTTTCTCGTTCTTCATAATCGGCGCAATGAGGGAGAGATAGATCGGTTTTTTGAGCGGATCCGGCTTGGTACTCGTGTTTGACGTCATTCAAATGATTGTAATGTGATTGAAAGCGGATTTAATTGGATTTAAGTGGAGGGGGTTATGTATTTCCTTGATTCAAAAATGGGGTTGTAAACACGTGGAGTAGTAACAAGATGTCGAATCGTGGATTTTGGGAGGTTATATCATCACCTGTTTCAGCAGTGATCAGTCTTCGTTTGATAGATCGATCTGAAACATATTCAAATCATTTGACGTTTGCTGATCTTTATGACAAGCGACTGAAAGCATGTTATTTTCTGACTCGATCATATCGAAGATCTTGTCGATCTACAAACAAAAAATAAATAGAAAGTTTCAGCAGGAAAGTGAAAAGGTTTGGCGATCAGCATACTTTAAGATCTGTAAGTCTATTGATCTACAAGTTAATGAAAGAAATATCAATCAACCAATTGGTGATCGGTCAAAAGATGCAGTGTTATCTATGATCTTTTTGACAGGATGATGATAGTAGTTTGTGCATCTGATTATCTGAAGTGGTGAACAGATTTTGGACTTTGATTATAAAAATCAATCTTTAAAACTTTGTTCCGGCGTTGGTTTAAATTAGTATTTAATGATCAGTGATCTTGGTAGAGGACAGGTAAGAAAAAAAAGATGGTTCCCACAACGTTTATCGAAGAGTATGCAGCGATCATTGATCTTGAAGTAACGATCTCATTGACTTCATTTGAAAGACTGAAGGATACAGAAATTCGACAAATGGAGGAACAAAAGTTTTAAATTGAATATTTACCGATCACTCTTCCGATTAAAGTGATTACGGACTCTTGGAAAATGACCTTTACGAGGAAGATCAGGGCCACTTTGAAAACAGAAGATCGGGAGTTACTGATCGCATCGCTCGGTAACGATCGTCAAAAAGTATCTAACACTACTAAGAGCTGCTGATTTATTAAATAATTGAGAAACAACACCTAACCTGGGCCCTTATCTCACTGTGACGTCCTCCTCCATCTTGACGTCATTTAGAAAACTCTGTTCGACTGAAAAATCTCTAACCTACAACGACTCATTTGAATTTCCTCCCATCGTATTTACGTCAAAATCAAGGCTACGAACACAGCTGCAACTATTAAAAAGAAAGAACAACAAAAGAAAGCAAAACACCAAACCATCTGTGAGGGCGTCATATAAACAATATGCAATAGATACATATATGTATATTAAAAGAAAAATAAAAACTCATGCCAATTAATTGTATCTTCTACCGCAAACAACTGTTCTAACATGTCCCTGGCTTTACCAGTGCAACGCGTGCAGGTGTTAATGCTAAATGTCATGCATAAAAATGCAACTTCCTCGAGCAGAATATAAACAATCTCACAGAGGATTTGCAGTTTATTCTCTGGATGTGTTCAATGAAAGTGGTGGATAAAAACAAATCGAAACCAATGACCGATTTCTTTGACTCCTACTAAAGTCCTATAAATTGTTTCTTCTTAAAACCCAGCAGTAGTTCATCTTGTGTATTTATTATAACGTTGGCCTCGCGCAATGTTGTTTAGATTGAAGGAGAGGAGGAAGGGAGAAATTTCAAGCCCATAAAACATGTTTACATTGATCTTGAATAATGGTCGACCCGAATCAATGAGGTTCCTCCGTTTGGTTTAGTGTGTAGTTTTTATGGGCATTTTGGGTGGGCGGCGGTTTCGATACACTAGTCGCTTAGTGGGAGTCAATATGATTTTTTTATCTTTTTTTCTTAGATTATTTTGAAATTTATAGTTTTTATTGATGTTTTTTTTTTTGTTTGCTTTACGCTTTTGAGATTTATAGAGTTGTAATTCCATTGAATATGGTTCAAGGTCAACAAATAGAGTTAAGAACTAAAATCAGCTTACCATCGCAGTTTTGAGTGGAGGCGAAATTAAATAATTATTATTCAATGACACTTACCTGGAAAGAGAAGAAATAAATAAAGAGGAAATTGATTAATTTTGCGTTGACAATGTGAATGGAATATATTTGTTGAAAATTTAAAAAACGCTATAAATTGTAGTAGAGTGGAGCTTGAAGTCTACAAGAAACAATAAACTTTTATGCTGTTGAAACCGAGTATGTACACATATAGCACCTGTAAGTATATCACTAAATTGTAATATTTCCGAAACCTTTGCATACATTTAGGACCAATTCAATACAATGAACGCAAGAGTAAACGTAAAGAGATAGGGCTTTTCTTTTACAGTTAAATACAGAATTTTTGAATTCAAGCTGTTGACAATTCGACGCTTTCAGGACAGTTTCTAGCAATTACCTTTTGTGCGCATTGATTAAAGTAGTTTAAAAACAAATACGCAAAACCCTAAGGTGTTTACCTTCGATCATTTTCCAAACACAAAATCAATTATTTCTCACACAGAACAGTGCGTTGGCAATCAATAACACAAACAAAGGAAATTGTTGTTTCAAAACAAATTATTTCATTACCCACGTTTGTTGTTTTTTCTGTTTTTATTCTCCTTCTAGTCTAATTAATCGATTGTAAGAATTTTTTAATTATGCACACCTACCTACTTTGAAATCACTGAACGAAAGTATCTTAGAATCGATCATTATAAATGGATTTTTCGGGGGAAAAAAACCTTTAGAATGCAGTTCACCTACAAATCTACATTGTATATGCATCCGTTTAGACCGGGGGGAACTTTGCATGGTTTAACAAAGTTTAGTGTACCGTTTATAACGTAATTATAATGGGAGTTTTTTTTCCAATGAATTGTTGTGGAAATTTGTATCTTCCGTGGTTTTCATCGGTTCTAATGAACCTTTACAACAGTTTAGGAGTTTCAATTGTTTGATTGTGATTTATAGATGATTAGGAATTGCAGTTGAAAATTGAAAATAATCATAGAAACTTTGGCAGTTATTTTGAAAATAGAACATATGTGTAGGTAGTTAAGAATTATCTAGAAGAAGAATGAACTACCTGTTCTGTACTGAAGAAAAGATCGAAAATTAGATTTTCAGAAGAAGAAGTTTAAATATTTTGTACCTAAAAGTATGCAAGTAATTTTGAACTTCCTGCAAACGGTGACATACTTTTAGGCTGTGTACAAATTTCAAATATTGTTCTTCTCGCGACTTTGAACAAGAAATGCTCTGCGTAAGTCTTAGGCTAACTATAGATATACATATTTATGTATAATATTCCTTGACTCAACAAATATCCTTTGTATGCCTAATTTTTGAACTTGAAATTAAAAATTGTGTAACTTTCTCTAATCAGAAACATTTCAAATAAACAAATTATTTGCTGATTATTTTGTTTGCATTGCGAAATTAAAACACATGAGTTAAACCATAAATCAGAGCTGATAAGGAATAGTTTAGTGAGTTAAGTTAAGGTTGCTCGCGTGGGAATTTCGCGATAAAAATATTACATACCACTTAACGTAATATTTGGTTGAGTGATGTAATAAATTATTTTAAAAATACAAATTTTTGTATAGTAAATTTTGAAGGCTTTTGTTATGGCTTAACTATTGTTCTTCTGTGAATAAGTCAGACGACCTTCTGGATGAATTTCATAGTGAAGGTTTGGGATGACGAAAATATACTCGTATGAACTCATTTTACGCCATAAAATGGAACAGTAAACATGTATCTCTATTTGAAGACCAACTGAAAACTGAAGACCATTGCGAAACACAGATACTGTACATTGTAACCAACGTTATATTGAGCGTTCAATTAGCTTTATGTGCATGTTCAACTGTATCTATGTTGTCGTTGTTCAAAACTCAGCGACATAAAACCATTAGATACGATAAATTTCGATACCCAACCCAACGCTACATTAAAATTCGTAGTAAAAATTCGACTGCTGACATCAGCATCAGCTATACGACAATATCGATTCACAAACTACATCATGTCATCGACATCGACAAAACAATGAATTAATAATCAGAAAAAAAACAACGACCACAGACAACTCGAAACGAATAAAAAAAATTTAAATCAATTACTAACCCTTGTGTATCGAAGATATGAATGTTGTTCGGCTATAAAAATAGATACAAACGAGACACTATGAGTTCGTTCTATGTCTGCATAAATATTTTATGGTCAGCGTTGTTCTATGGTCCCCTCAGCGGTCTCGGATACAAAGTATCCAATAATGCAATGGAACATGGAACACAATCGGTCCATTGGTCATGGGCAAAATCATTTGGGAGCGACACTCTTCCTCTTTGCCATTCAATTCGGTGGGGGATTTTATGTAGAATAAACTAACCGATGCCTGCAATTGCATCTAGTTTGAGGGGGTAGGTGAAGATACTCCCTCTCTTCTTAGTCAAGGTTCGACCTGTGACATTTGATTTTTCGCTTGTTTGCTTCTCATGTCTCATTTGAACGTTTGAATTAATTAAATATTTGTATCTGGCTTCTACGATGAATGAATGATTCTTTTATTGCTTTTTCCATTCTGCTGTCTATGACTGCAGAGAACACTATTGAAACAGTTGTGAATTTGCACATCTAATTGGAAAAAAAAGAGAAAAAAATTGTGACGTTGTTCCAAGGAAATAATTAGTTTGAATTGGAATCTGTGAAGAGTGGGACATTCTTTTATTTAAACTTGAAAACTTGCAGAAAACTTTACAAATTTCAACATGAGGTGATAGAAGTGGCGAATATTTTCTTTCAATATTCAAACACCTGGTTGCTAACTAAAATAAAAAAGCATATGTATGTATCATAGCAGAAAATATCCTTATCTTGGTGTTTCTTGGTATCCTTTTTCGAAAAAAAAGTAGAGACATGTAGAAGCGCGAAGGGCATAGATACGCCAGGAATTCACATCGACCAATGAAGAAACTTCGAGGTGTCAGAAGTGGCGATTTATGTCTAAAGGTTAAAATATACCTAAGTATCGTGATAAATATAAATAAAGGAGGAGAAAAAGATGCATTTCTTCTTAACAGAAAATATAATGAACACTTTAATTGCGGAAAATCAAATGAACACTTAAAGTGAGGTGTCAGAAGTGCAAGTCATTCTACAGTATTAACCAAGATGTGTCAGAAGTGTGTATTTTCCTAGATCGATAACTGATTTAATCTAAATATCGGAGAGTTTGAATATACACTGCAGGCGAATGCTCGCCCGATGATTAGTACTATATGTGCCCATCAAAATGATTGACAAACATTTACAGATACACGTCCGAAGTGGAATGCATTTTTGTTAGAAAAGAAAAACTTTACACCAGTTTAATTAAAAAAGAAAATCACCACCCTATTATCCACCTTATATCCCATGACGTAGAGAAAAGCACACTTGTTTTCAACAAAAGTACTAAACATTAACGTCCCATTGAAAGTGTAAATTAAGTCCTCGAAATAATTAAAAAATAAAAAATAAATTAAAAGAGATAAAATTTCCAAGTGTTTTCTACAATTCAAGGTTTATTGTTGTCCTCAGTGGTAATTACCGACCGAGTTAGCATCCCTACCGGCCATTGTTACAGTACACTCATGCAGTAACGCAGAAAATAATTGGGGCATGATAGTTATAAGAGAGGACGCTCATGCAGATGTGATTCTCTTGTTTGTATGCGATAAATTGGATTCTCTGCAGAGATAAAAAAAAGGAAAGACAATTCAAAGAATCCTTAATTGATAAGGAGTTTTATTTATAGAGAGTTATTTGAGTGTATACACTCCCTAATTATGTATGAATCGTTTCTTAGTCCCACAGTTTCGAAGAAGTACAAAGTATCGAGGATAGGTGTACGAAGTGTGGTCCATACAAATGCTTTAGAACCATGTGTCAGAAGTGGAATTTATTCTAAAAAGAAAAGCAAAAAACTTCAATGAATGAGGATCCGTGTTGACGATATTTGCCATGCCAATTTACAATCTGATAACTCACTGTAACTTGCGGTTACTTTTTTTGACCATAAGGTGTACGAAGGTGTACGAAGTGGACTTGTAAAATTGTCATTTCCTTTGGCGTTTGTAAAACATGCTCGTTGTCAATGCTTTAGTTAAAAAAAATAGTTTTTTAAGCTTTTGAAAGCTATGAACACAAATTCCCACTTCTGACACCTTCACAGTTGTGTTGTTCAATAGAAAAATACCAAACGAAAGAACTTAGCTATGAACGCATATTCCCACTTCTGACACCTTTCTCTAAATGAAATCATCTAATGCTTATTTTTACCGTGAAATATTACAAAAATGACGTACAAACAATGATTCAATCTGAATGTACATTTATGGTCGTGTCGTAAAGTATAAATTTAAAAGTTTCGTTTTACAAAAATCAACTTTTCCTGCCCACACACGCTAAATTTCTAACGATTGCCAATAAGTAACACATTGAAGCAAAATAAAATAAAGTTCAAAAGCTACCGCGCATATGTACAACATTGTTGGAAGCGAAATTATATGTTGAAACTTATAACTGACTGACTGCGCCCGTAGATACTGTGTATCTTGTATCTCTTTGGGAGGTAATAATGCATGAATTGATTTCCAATTTCAATATTTACCCAAAAATTCTGTTCCAATTCAGCCATCGACTTATGGCTGATTATCTCATCTCAAACACACAGACACGCCATGCCCGCTGACAGATGTGAAAGATGGTTTGCCAAGCGATTTTGTGTGTGAGACACAACCTCCAGGGGCACAGGCATCATATGACGTGTGTTTCAATTCTCGCTGCAGATGCGGATGATCAGGTAAACAAGTCAAACTAAATGTGAAATATTGGACAGAATGAGATATGTTTTTTTTTGTGTTTGTTTTATTAGCGGGGGAGATTTTATTATAGTAAGGTATTGCAACGTGCTTACAGTGGGTGACCAAAGAAACCGAACCACCTTGTGGAAAAAAATGTTTCAAATTGAGCGATGATCCTATCGGTGAAACCATTTTGCTAATTTACGACCGTGAGTTTTGTTTTTAAATAAAACACAACTGCGCAATAATGAGTTAAATGAATCATTATAAACAAATCACCAAATGTTTATCTTCACCTAAATCATATCAACGCGCACAAAACTTCTGTCCAAAATGACATAAAGACCGAACCAGAAACCAGAAACGAAAAAGCATTTAGAGAGACATCATTTTGGAAATTACCCAATTTTCTGCACAATTTCACTTGGAATTGTTTTTTTTTCCTTCATTTTGCTTTTTTGCTAAACATTTTCTATTTACGGGAGTAAAACTCACTCAATTTAGTATTCCATTGACCTCGACAAATTACAACAAGAGGGACATATACACCACGTCAGGACACTGCTTTGAACTTTCAACATCTCATTTGAGATACATACATACATGTATCTTTTTACTGACCAGAGTTACACAGGACGTAAATTTATTCCAGCTGCCGTATACGCATGTAAAGGCCAAGTACTCCCCTGGGTGAGATGTTGGTATAACCAAATATATGAAACCAAACCACCACCCACCACTTTGGGCTAGACAAAACAATTTCATAAAAAAAGATACGACGAATATGTAGAGGAAATTACCTTTTAGATTTTTTATGCGCGATGGTTGGGATAAATATAGGATGAAGGTCCGCTTAAGGCAGTGGTTCGAGTCTATCGTTTGATGAGAATAGAGATTTGACTCCCTGGAGATTGGTTAAACATTAATTTTGAGTTCAACCCAGTGGACTTTGAGACTAAAGGAGTGGAGATTATGGATATTAGATCAAATGAAACTGAAGTATAGGCTCATTCTACTCAGCGGAAGATTTTATTCTAGTCGTTAGAAGATGCATTGCAGCCCACCATCTAGTGATACAAATTAGTTATGAATCAAAGTGAGTTGGGTCCATGATTAATGTGGTTTGTGACTTGGGAGGTTAGAAACGAATAGTATAGATTTTTTAATAACGAAATTTAAGTAGAAAAGTTCTTAATAACAGAGACTAATTGAAGCTAATGCGGGTCTAGAAAGTTCTATTAAAAATAGATTTGAGTAGACACATGCCGATATCGATATACGTCCAGGAATAGGAATCAAGTAAAGGATGCTTTGACAGATAGAAAGAAAGAACTAATTGCAGATCAAAGGATGTCCTCAGATTTGATCTACTTACGTTGACAGGTAATCAGTAAAATAAGATTATTTCTGTCACATTTAACCTTGTCCAAGACCAAGACAGAGTTCAACTAATTTGGATGCCAGTAATTTTCTTGTGCCAATTCGAGATGCGTAGAATTCTTATGCCGCTTTTGTACAAACCGCTTTCTCTCACAATCATTAACGTCACACATATTTAGAATATTACTCATTGGTTTATTTCGTGCAGAAATTTGCCGGCAACGTGGGTGTTTTTAAATGAATTTTTCTCTCTTTATCTTAGGAAAAGGAAATAATTAAAAATTCCTCAAGTTTCTTTCTTTCTTTTCACAACACGGTACTAGAACCACAAACTAAATACCTTTGAATCATTGCTCCGGAAGCTGTTGACATTTTGAGAAAACAAACAAATATCTTAAAATACATATCCCAAGCGCATTTTCATTTTTTCGACCGACAAAATTTCCAAATGGCAATCTCAGTTTTTTCAAAAAACATAATCTAACGTCTGAACTGATAATCATATTGTTAATCATAAAATACAACACACCACGCCTTCCCTTATATTTTTTCTTCGCCCGTCAGAGAAACATATTAATTAATCTTTTTTAATTTTAAAACTTTACGTAAGATTTTAGAGTGCAAATGGAAATAGAAACGTCGTCGCTGACAGAGTTGTTGATTAATTCTAGAACAAAAAAAATACGAGTATTTCTATCGCCTGATCATTTAAATAAGTCTGCTCTTACTAAGTGATAAGTTAAACATGATTATTCTTACAAGTTACTTGTGTTTTTTTATTAGTTAATCACTGCACATTATTATCAGTAGAAAAAAAGATTTATTTTTATTTTTATTGGCAAGTACTTGAACTGCATAATAAAATAGGTTTGTTGATTTAATTTTCAGCGCACATACATTGTATTTCTATCAATTAAATAAAAAGGAAAATCACAAGTAGATAATGACAGGCTAGATTGACTTAATGGATCACGTTCTCATTTGGACTATGATTATATAAATAGGCTGTGGATAAAATTGTGTGTACGTGCGACTTAAGCTATGTGTTTGTGGAGGATATTTAGAAGAAGTAAAAGTTTGAAGAGACAGTTCCAAATAGAAACGGTCCTTGTTTATAATGAACCGCATTATAGAGAAAAATATGAAAGACTATAAAGAGCCAAGTATAAATGTTCGCACAAATAGAAGGAAACACAGATTTATGCTGAATTTTCATAGAAGTTGAAGATTAACTATAAACTAGAACTGATAGTACATAAAGCCTAAAAGTATGACTCATATTGTTAAGGAAAACACAACTAAAAAATGCTTTTGGGCGCAGTGGTTCCGAACTCGGATGGTATCTGAGCTAAAAGGGAATTATTTTACTGAATTTCAATGCATATTTCTTTTCTGGACGGTATCTATATATTTCTTTCTTAATGAATTCAATAAGATAATAAGAATAAGAATCAAAAAGCGTAACCCCTGCACAAGTTCCAGCTACAAGCCAGAATCTAAACCAATTACTCTTAACGAAGAAACATTTTTTTTTCTATTTGCAGCACAAATTATAAATAAATAAAAAAAATGTGTCTATAATGTATCTAACTGCAAGAAAATACATCTAAACATCTTCGCACAAAGAATTGTTTTTTCCCACGGATACTCAAAAGCTAGATCCTAATGAGATACCAACTAAAATCAATGATAATTTATGTGGCGACTTGGCTATAAGTGGACCGTTCATTGGCGCTGCAGGAAAACCAATAATATAACAATCCGAAAATAGAAAAACGTGTCTGTCTGTACTGCGATGTAAGGAAAGATTGGTTTCTGTTAAAGATTGTTTCACATCTTATGCCGTGTGTTACTGTGCGAAAATTTTCACGGAAATGCTTGTATACAGAATGAGTTTATGAAGCAAATCAATCTTTTGACAGTAGGAATGTGGGAAACAGGAAAGGCGCATCTAAGATACGCCGAAATAAATAGTTGCTTCTGGATTCAAGGTGATGGTAATGTACAAAATTAAGTAAAGAAGTAGAAGAGATCTGAGGGCATCTTCACACAATGGTTGTTGTGTTTGCTAAATTATTAGAAATGCTAATTCTGTACGTCTAGATGGCGTTGGGAATATAAGAGGAAAACATAAAACAATAAACGCTTCATTTAAGACTGAGATTAAGAGGAAAAAAATTCAATTACGCGACCTTCAAACCTTCAGCTGGGTTCATTCATTCACCACAACCACTTTAGATAGAAATTTCCACTCTTCCGACCAAAGGATCTATTCAAAAGAAAGGAACAAAAAAACAATCCCAACAGAATTTAACTCCCCGCAATCGGGTTTTTGCAAAACAACAGGCCGACAGAACTTCTGTGTCCAGCCGGGGAAATTCCTTCTGTAATAAAGTGTATCCTTGTGCAAAGGACAATTTCGCGGAAAATCGCTTGTATACATATTTGTGTGCTGTGCGTTACGAGCCAATTGAATTATTGCCTTCGGGCCACTCTATACACTCTCCATCAGGTCGATATTTGAACGCGCAGTTCGAGTCGATTCTATGCGAATGCCAGATAAATACACTGTGTATCTATAGGGGGGAAGGGAGGAGTAATGTCATACGTACGCATTTAACTGACCGAAGGTTATAGGTAGTAGATTGTCGAGATGCATGGCTTTTCGGAATTCTGTGGAGAATATTTCATATTCTCCATCTGGAGGGAGAGATTTATGACAGTTGGGATATTTCTCCCAGGCTTGGTTATGCAATGTCGGGGCTTTGTGAGGTAATAAAGTTCTTAAGGAACAGATGAGGTGGTCACCTATTGGTGCCGAATGGAAATTCCTAATTTGATCTTCCATAAAATGTTGCCTAAATTAATTTTGAATAGAGGTTGGGATATATGGACCCGTTTTGGTCAACTGACAGCTGTCACAAGTCTAATTTTAATGGCGATTCTCAGATTAGACTTTATAATTAAAAAAAAACTCCCTTGTGCAACACAAAATGTATTATTGGTCACCTACGAATCCCAACTCATCATCTCCGTTTGTTTGT
Source organism: Chalcosyrphus nemorum (assembly GCA_949716465.1). Classification (NCBI taxonomy): domain Eukaryota; kingdom Metazoa; phylum Arthropoda; class Insecta; order Diptera; family Syrphidae; genus Chalcosyrphus; species Chalcosyrphus nemorum. The sequence continues at coordinate 56,337,989 of OX454334.1, read as the reverse complement.
TGATATAAAAACATAATATGCACGGGTAAATATTCGCGGAATACCCAAAGAGAATTCAGAATATAATGCTTACGCGCTTAGTTAGAGAATTTAATCACCCAAGCAGCAGTAGCAACATCCTTATACAGGCACTTCCACACACGGATAACGTGTTCATAACCACGTTTTTCACATTATTTATGCGATTTATCACAGTTGTTGGTCATTAAAACGGGGTCACATGGGTTAAGCGCACGGTTAACATGATTATTATTAATTTTCTGTTTGCGAGAGTAAAATCTCATGTATCCTAGAGGAGAGTATGAGGTCATCTTTAAACATTTAAGCTTGTTTATCGGGGTGAAAAGTTGTTTTTTTCTTTAAACGAGGAGATGGTAATATGATAGGGGTTTATAAACTTGACTAATTATTATGGAGATTAATTTAAGACTATATAATGAGGGTTAGAGTTCAAGGTAACTTAAGAAGCACGGTAATAGCCGATAGAAAACTGTGCGCCCTAAGAAGCTTTACAGCAATTATTACACTAAAAAGTATGCCATGCATTTTGAAACTAAACGAAATCAGAAGTATACTTCCAGGAGTAAATCCGATTTAAATGTCTTTTGACAGTGAGGGATGGTGAAGGTTCGTGGGGATGAAATTATAGTTATGAAGGACGGTAATAGCCGATAGAAAACTATGCGCCCTATGAAGCTTTACAACAATTACACCGAAAGGTATGCAATGCATTTTGAAGCTAATCGAAATCAGGAGTATACTTCCAGGATTAAATCCGTTTTAAATACCTATTGACATTTGATTTCTTTAAGAATTGAACCCAAGTCATTTGCTCTAGGGCATTGAACAAGAAAAAATACAATCATAAGCAAATAGCTCAATATAATCCCACTTAAATCTAAATAAATATAATCACTCAGCCAACGCTACCAACAAAATAATCCAACTCAATCCCAAATAAACAAACAAACACCCACATGTGTGTATGTAGCCCCATCCGGAACCGTATATGTATCTAAGGATGAGATGCATAATACATTCTGAGGAATATAAACATTCATTATATCTTTGTGGACGCTACTTGCTATTGCCGCCCGCAAGAAAAAATAAATTGAAAGGAAAAAATAAAGCTTATCATTACACTTCAGGGATACGTGCATCTATCTATCTACATATCTCACATATCCTTTTAATTCAATTCAAACAAAAATATTATTCTCTTTCTGTATGCGAACAGAGACAGAGAGAGAGAGAGAAAGTGTATATATCGTTAAGATGGCCCTTGAGACAGTTGCCCTCGTCGCCTAGTAGTACTTATAAACCATAAAAACCAGAGTAAAGCAAACATTTTCCCTTCCTTTTTCCGGAAGAAAATTGATATCGAAGGGCACAACAAAAATATCTATCTACGCTCGAGGGTAGGACGTTTGTTTTTTTTCTTCTCTGTTTTTTCTCTGTATTTTCAAACCGCAAAACTATTAATTTTCCCATGAGATCCAGGGTACCAATAATGTCGTCAATCTGTATATCTATACATTGCGATTGACTTACCTCGTTTAACAGCAATTAAAAGATACACAAGACCTATATACTATAGTCACACTTAACCACAATTTATGCGTTCATAGTTGTAAGGCATTTGTTGAATCAATTTTATCGACACTTACCTGCAAAGAGAGAAAAAAAGAAAAGATATAAATATTTATAGTGAATTCAATTTGATAGATGTAATTTAGAATTCTTAGATAGAAAAAAAGTGCAATAAACTTTTACCCAACTCTTGTCATGTGATATCACGAACTAGAAAGGAAAAGATACAAAATATACATTAGTCGGGGTTTTTCAGATCTAATTCTCTATGGCTTTTTGTATCTTTTGGATAAAGTAGACGTATCTACTGGCTAATCAACCATCCGGATCCGTTTTCAAGCGGAAATAATTGCTTTTCCACGTACAACCAGATGATATTAGCTGAAAATGTATCTATGCCTTTGTTCCTTATTCGTGCTGAGATCTTGATCTAGAATGCGTGTGTGCGAAACTACTTTAAATGAAGGGAAAGCACACCACAGTACACATATTGGTTCTAAGAGGAAGTGAAACAGTTACCGTTCGCTTTTGATTCGTTTTTTTTTTTTTCTATTTCTTGAGATCTGAGTAAGTTCTCTGTGCAAATGCAATGCACACACATTGTGAAGTAGATTAGTAAAACTCCATAGACAGAGGAGAACACCAGGTGTTAGATTCAGTGTACATTAGTTTTTTTTTTTTTTTTGTTCAGGAAGCACTTAGAGATTGTGCATTAGTGTTGGTGGGAAATGAAGATTCATAAATAAGATATGAAATGGCCACAGGCAGGAGGTACATATTCTGGTAATCCATCAACTGGAAGAGCTTGAGTCACACTTGGGTAAAGATTTTTTAATCCAGTTGTTTTGATGGACATGACAAGAGTAATTAGAAGGGTAATTTGAATTCAATGTTCATGACTGAGTTGGACCAGGAAATGGTATGCAACGAAGTCTAAAAAAGAAACAGGTGAACTAGGAACGAAATCTGGCTTCGCAGGCAATAAAGACGCTTCTGATTTTGCCGATGTAATCGCGAAAAACAAGTGCACAATCCAATGACCTAACTGACAGTGAATACACACTCACGCAATCCCAGATCTTGAAAAAGACCTCCCCCACGTCTGACCTCGTTCAGTGCAGCGCTAAACTTTATTAACCTCTGTCACAGATACCTAGCTAAGCGAGTATTAAAAACCATTTACCGGTCAGTGTACCTACGAATACGCGACTTGGCAAGACTCTTATAAGTCTGTCATAATAAATTTTTCGAATTTAATGAGTATTACGTAATCCGCAGTACTCTGCGTAATGCACTTGTGTGTTCATGTTTTCTGCATTTTTCTAGCCACTCATGCACCTCACAGATACTAGTAATAACAGCACACAAGGTGCAACGAATAAAAAAAAAAAAGATTGGCACGTCAAAACGGCCATCAACGGTAGCGGTTCAGCCAGCACTTAGCTTGAATATCTTTTCCATTTGGATAAAGAGAAAAAAAACCTCGGTTTCTATCAACGGCAAGGTGTAGTAGATATGTTGAAATGAAAATCATAATCCCACTATATGCATGTGTATGTGAATGCCTTCTCATTTGTGATAGACAGTCCATCAGTTAGTGACGGTGGCATGCACCTTGAGCTCCATAACACCATATGTGTATGTGTATCTTTGTTTTTTTTTTGTTCGTGTCTACACGGTTCGGATGCAAAAGATTTGTGCAACAGTCAGTAAATAATTTGAAAAGCAAATGCAGCCAACAAGCAAAACAAGATAAAGACTATAAAAAAAAAAAAACCTTAATTGTTTCGTTACTACATCTTGAAGGCACTTAAATTAGCGATAGCAATAGCACCAGAAACCACTCTTCTCTTTGCTCTAGGAGTTCTCTAAAACAATGGAATAGATTTTCTATATTTGTTGCTCTGTGGATTTTTATTTTTACGTAATTGTGTATCACGATATGGTTCCTATTCAGTGGAAAAATATAAAGCAAAAGAAAACAACAGGGAAGTAGTCTATTGATGGTAGTGGTATTGTACAACTATTTGATGGAAATCACTAGAAAAACTAATTACTTTCGGGAGTTTGAAAAAAAAAAAGAGCTGAGGGCATCAGGCACCGACAATAGGAAGTCCTATTCCACGGCAATCAATAGAATAGTTTGGTGGAACCATGTAAAAGACAAAAACATATGTAGTGTCAGAAGTGGGACTAGGAGGTGGTCTCTACATCACAAAAATCAATACTGATGTGTCACTGTTTGGAGGGCAAAAATTTGCGTTATTGGCACGCAGATATCTGACAAATCTGGATGACAAAAATTTCAATTTGTGGACATGTTGCTCCAAAATTCAAATGTAAAACAATGGTGTCAGAAGTGGATCTCAAGCTCTACGATAACTACAACTAAATGTGAAACTCATTGGCTTCTTTCTTCCGTGAAATGAATTCCAAAATCAATTCGACATACATTGTACTCAAAACTGATAAATCAAACATCCTGTAGAAAGAAAAAAATCAACACAATCACCTAATTCATAAACAAATTTCAATCATAGATACAGCTGCGAAAATAAGTCATTTCCTTTTGTATCGCTCAATGAATCTTTTAAATAGAAACGCTCTCTCATATCGAAATAAAAAATCAATTTGACGCATAATTGGCGTCATTAAATTGAGTTTATTTGAATAGCTCCAAGATGAATGAAATCATTTTTTTTCCAGCTAAATGTTTACTTCAAAATAAAATTTCCTGGAAAATATACTTTTTTCATGAAATAGATATATGTCAGGGGGAGAGTTTGGTGGTACTAACCAATCAGTCTTAAGAGATCTCTTACTGGCTCACACAGGAATAACCATAATCACGTTATATACCTCGACTTAATAATTATTCCCTCCTATATCACTGTCATCAATCTATTTGGCTGTGTGCATAGCCACCATATTGGATGGGATTCATTAAAAATTTAATCCACTCAGTTGGACAGGAGCTTTTATCATATGTCACATGCCCTCAAAAGCTTTGTGTTGGGCCTTTGTATGGGTGCCAGAGTAACGGCAGGACAAAGTAATGACAGGAAGTAAATGTATAAAAGTACAGGGTGACAAAAGGAATTTTTCAAAAAAATTATACACAGGACATGCATACGATAAATATCCCTATTTTCTAAGAGCAGACACAATACCAAATCACAGTATGCAAACACCTTGTTTCAGCAAATACCTTCTCAAAGGACTACATCTTCTACGGTTTCATTCACTTGCATAGTTGACGTTAAGTCTTACGCGACAGAGGGACCAGCGAATGGGCGAACCGCAAACAAACCATATTTAGGACATTTCGAGGGTAAATAACAATGTCTTAAGAAGAGAATTTTATTTGTCTACCGAAACGTGGAAATTTACGAATATTCGCTCAATCGCATTAGCAGATCACTGAGCTATCAATGGACCTTAAGACAGCTACAAGTACGTGGCGCCATCTTTTTTCAGACTTAAAGCAGAACTGTCCACTTAAGGAGGAAGTTTTACAGTAGTCTAATGAACCTCGAATCAAAACAAAATATACGAAGTATACAACAGGGATCAGAGTAGAAGGACCACAAATGTAAATGAAGACGTTTTTAATCGATTCGACAAAATAATCGGGAATGTTAAAGTCACCTACAAAAGCATTGCCAAAAGAAGACCCATTTAGTTCCAAGAAGAGAGGGACCACTAGAGAAAACAACCGGAAATCGAAGAGCATTTACTATGTTTCCATTTCAACTTAACTTTTGTCAGTTCACCCTGTAAAAGCCCACGTCAAATTCAATTCCAATTTATTCTTCTCTCTATCCTTCTCTTACTCTCTCTATCTGGCAATATTCCATGTGCACATACTGTTAAAAGCCAACTGAAATGCAATTTTCGTCGAAATGGAGGAGAACAACAGGACATCATCAGTAGTAACGTAAACTTTATATACGAGTATATTCCCATCCGCAAGGACAATTGTCAATTATTTTTAATGACATTTTCCCAACCACCAACCAACCCTTGGTCAAGGCGATGATATCGCTGACTGTCGTGTGGCATTTGAAATAATTTCCCATTACTCGGTCCATGTGCGACACCTATAGATGGTGTATCCTTTTGTGTGAACCCTATCCGCCCTTGCCCCCCCCCCCCCCCCCCCCTGAACGCTAAATAGTGGAAGGGGTATAGAATTATTATATAACTTTAAACCTCTCACGCGCTCACCCTGTGACCATGAATTCACTTGAGAGAAAAAAAAAAATACTTCACGTGCACAGGCTAAAGGAGACGTAAATTCAAGGTCATGTGGAAATAGTTTTGAAAACAAGGACACTTCAGAGAACAATTTTCTTGCTCCTGTATATCATTATATCTGCACCCATACACAGAGCCAAATGTGGAAGGATATTTCACACAAGCGACAACTCATGATGACGATGAATGAATCTGAGCTGTTGTATGTTGGCCACAAAAGCCCTGTCACTCAATTCTACCCCACATGCGGGGGACTGTAGACGGGGAAGGACTCACATATTGTTCTTGTAATTTTCACACTTTCCAATGAATGTGTTTATGTGATTAGGCAAAGAAAATTGATTTTTTTTTCTCTTTTTGTTGAAGGTTATCCCCCATAGGGCGTTGTTGTGTCAAAAGCTGATTACAAAGGGCTATAAGATTTTATTTTTAATTTAACCTTCGGGTTAAATGAAAAGCTGCGTGAGGGAGGGCACATAATTCCATTGACCCATCAATGAATGGAATGCTTTCGAATATTCGTGTTAAGTGGACATTTACACTAAGTAGTCAGTTTTGCAATATGACCCTGGAGAATCTTGTAAACACACATTGTGTGTGGCATTCATTTTATTGCGTGTGCACAAAGAACCATTTGTTTTAGTCCTTTTGGAGAGGGAAAAAAAAAAAGAGAGCAATTATACAACTGATTTATTGATTGTTAGTATCGTGTTAGTGTCGTGGGACATGATATATAGTGAAAAATGGGATTACCAGTGGTGGCTGAGGTAGTAATTATGATGACAGTTGTTAAATTATGTGTTCTAGTAACAAGAGCTCGCTCCTTCGCCCACTTGGAGGACTAGATGACTTATGACTTGAAATCTCATGAAAATCTAAAAAGTTTTCAAGTAAAAAATGGCTCACTTGATAGTAGTTCAATCGATAACCTCAAGTTTTGTGCCGAGAGTGTACTCCTTTGAGACTGAATGTGCAACTACGTTGGTCACCTTGGTACTGTTGTGAAATGCCAAAGGAATAACTAATCGAGTGAAGCAAAGTTTGCAGTGTAAGCGTGCACTTCGAACACTTTCTTTTCGTTTAAAAGCTATCCACTTCAAACACCTAGCTACGTATACTGGTAATGACTGTAAGGTAAGAATTCAGAACCAGCGCTTTCAATCTACTTTCTCAATGAATTGTACCAAAGTGAGAAGACTATAGTCAACTCAAAGACCGACTCCGAAAGACTGCCGATTCTCAAGGGACATGTCTACTAATTGGGCATTCTTACGTCTTCCTGGTGAAGGCACATAGTATCCACTTCTGACACCAAATTAAGTTATAAAAATTATGAGAGTGAAAAATAAGTAAAAAAAATTAGTGATTTCTTTACTTAAGATTGTTCATTGAAGATCTACACTTCGTACACCGATAAAAAATGACATTAAATTCAAAATCTTGGCTTTCACTCGGATGTTATGATCGGCATTTGTGATAGATTTATATTTTTAACTGAAAATGTTCAGGTTCTATTCTATTCTTATTTTTTGACAAATTAGTTTACTTAAAGATAGCCCACTTCGAACACTCAATTTTGACAGTGACCTTCACGTTACAATCGAACAAGACTAAGTTTGGCCTACATTCTCCAAGACATAACCTGTTTAAAAACGGAATAGAAAACGACTAACTTTATCTCCCTGTTTTGGTAACAAATGACTTCTTTTTAGAAGTCGAAGCCACTTCGTACACCTATCTCTTTGTCACGAAATCGATACTTTTTTAACTCGATTTTCTTTCAGAATTTTAAACCAAATCTCGGCTTCTGTGACTCAAAACTAAGAAGTTACAGATCACCCACTTTCACAATGACCCATATGTCACTGGTAAAAAAAACCCTTATCAATAACTCTTGTCTGCAGAACATAAGAAATACTTTCCTTGAACATTTCTAATGTTTACACACATAAAATCATTCCAAAGCTTATCGTTCAATCTTTTCGAGAAAAAAACAAAAAAAATAGAACCACACACAAACAACCCACTCAAGCTTCTCTGCTTGCCATGCCGGCCGCCATTAGTTGTGAGATAAATGTAAAACTGGCCTTGTACACTTCTGGTGCATATATTAGGTTAGCAATCATCACGTTTCTCTCATAATCCTCGCCCATCAACAACAAGGGCTACCATACAGATACATAGATACATAGAGATAAAAACTGACTCATCTCCACCTAATTATGGAACCCGTTCACATCACTGAGATGCACGTTTGCCCTTTAACAAGAAACCGCTCCAAAATGAGCCAATAACTCTCTTCCTCTATCATATAAACGCCGCCGCTGCCGCCGCCTGGTCCTGTCCTTCGGCGGTATCGTGGGATTGGCTTCTTCGTGATGATGATACACACTCAAAGAATAGCCCATCTTAGAAAAATCTGTCGTGGTTATCTCAATTTAATATCCAGAATTATATTCTCTTACTTTACAGTCTAGGGTCTGGTCTATGTGATGTGTAGCATTCTGTGTCCTCTTAACTTTTTTCTTTTTATGATTTTTCGTTGTCGTTGTGATTTTTATAACGAAATTATCATAACATTCGCTTTATGTCATTGTCATGGGGGAAGGATGTTAATATTTTTCCTCGTATCCTTATCAGTATTATTCCGTAAGTCATTTTGATGGGGGCGGAGTCTTTCCACCTCTTTTGCGGTCACATTTTTATGGTGAAGAAGCTCTTCTTTCTTTTCTTTTTTTATATCTCAAAGGAAAACCAATCGGAATACGGAAATTGCGATAAGAGAAATGTATCGAAAAGAGAACCATGACACGGATTTCGCAGGCAAAAGAAAAAAAAAGGATATTTTTATATGGCACCGCTGTGCTACTGGGTACCAACCATAACAAGCGAATGATAGATGAAGTTCGATTAAGATAAGGACGATCAAACGGTATGGTTATGGTGTCTTCCTATATCGAGGACACAGGCACAGAGTTCAATGGAGGATTCAGTATGCTGTCAGTACGTGTTGTAGTATATTTTCTGGTTTTATTTTATTTGCAAAGGATATGCTTGTACGCTGAGTGCAAAAGGACCTTATTTGCTGCCTTTATTATAATGAAAGATGGTACCTGTTGGCACATAGATAGAGATCCTTTGGATGTAATACGTATGTCTACGTTTTATATCACAGATTTGAATTATTTATGGACGAAAAGGATGATGAAGAAATCTTTCGATATCAAGGAATAGTACTTCTGTACTATTTTAAAGGATCCATCGATGCCTGACAAAGTTCTTCGTATCTTTAAGATTCGCAATACGATGCTTAAAAACTAGTATTCTAAAGAAAAACTCTTTAAATTATGGCAAGGGTTAGAAGAACAAGGAGCAGTACCACTTTCCACTTCTTACACCTCAAACATTTGTTGTAGACTTAGAAGTTATCAGCCCATAAATTTTGAGTTCAATCACAGTATGCTTAAGGAGAAAACACACAATCATTCTACTTCAGATACGTTTTTAGCAATTGAATAGACAAAATTTAAGCCTAAGACATCGTTATGCTTCTCCAATTCGCAAATATCTTTCCCACTTCTGACACTAACATTCTTTTTGCAAGTTAAGTTTGTTTACATTTCCCAATATACCAAAATGGACATAAATTAGAAAGAAACATGTGACAAGTGAATTAGAGGCTGCCTCGGGGTCTTTTAAGCCTTTTAGAGGACCACTTCTGACACCTTCTTTCCAAAAATTGAAGCAAAGTGACATTTTTGTGACAAAGACAACAAATTTTGGCTGATTTGAGTAAATGTCTTTAGACCCCGAGGCAGCCTTTAGAGGACCACTTCTGACACCTTCTTTCATCTTCTGACTTTAGAAAAGCAAACGTGACATTTTTGTGACATGACATGACAGTTTCTGCTCACTGTTGCCACATGTAAATATATAATTGCAATTTAGAGGTTTTAGTAAATTTAATTAAAACGAACCAAATTCTTCACACTTTTCACTATGAAAGTCAATTACTATTTGCCTTTTATAAACTAACCTTATTTTCTGGAATCCTAATTTGAAAAGATTACCCAACTAAACACAATCATTTCCATTGTATCCTCCTTCCGACAAAGGAAATAAGAGAAGAAGAGAAAAAACTAACAAGGAAGTAGATGTAGAAGTAGAAGTAGAAGTAGGAAACCCTCCTTGAACTATGTCTGGTGTGGTTTATTCTATAAAGTCTTTGTGAAGCATAAAACAATAGTTTTTTCTTCTCTCTCTCTCTCTCTCTCTCTCGATGCACAGAACAATGTAGTATCTTAAAGTTTAACGAATTCACCCAGTTCCTCTGTGGATTTCTCACTACCTCATGCATCTGTTGGTCTGGCTATTGTTCTTAATTTTTTTTAAGTACTAGTGCCGCCTTCGATTGTGCAATCTTTTTTTTCTTCATTACATTTAGGTCCAATTCATGTGGAGTCCAACAAGGAAGTCAGTTTTAGTGAAATCTATGCCATAATTGTTGAAACAGTCGTATAGCATTGCTGCTGCTGTAATGAGTTTCGGTTGGACTCTTTGTCTTAACATGAATCGACAAATCCTTCATTTGGAGAAATAATCCAGATAAAGTGTTTGGTAATTAAGGAAACGAAAAAAAAAGAAATAGACCCAAGGTAAGCACTATGACCTCACAATAGTCATATACGCGATATTGTGCGGTTGGTTAACTTTTGGTACACAATCGTTCGTTACGCACTGTTGTACCTTTAAACGCATTAAACAGGGTGATAGATACTCTCTAAATCTACCTCGATAAATAGTTTGAATTTAAACGATACGTTCAACTGTACCCAAAATCTGTATATGAACACAATTTTGTAAATTTTAAATCTGCTTTTCAAAACTTCAAAAGTTTCGGTCCAAAATTTTACTCTTCAAAAGTCTTTTTTGTAAGTTCTTAAACCATTCAAATTCAAAACCGAATTTTGACTTCGAATGTGGATTATCAGAATTTAAGAATTACCAAACATTTAAAACTTTGTTAATTCAGATTTTTCTAGCCCCAAATCTGGCCTCACTTTAAGTTCAAAAAGAGATTTTTTTCTATAAACTGCACCACCCTGTTTCGAAATTTAACTTAAATACTCTTTTTCAAGGGTCATTTGGTCATTGGTTCGGTTAAAACGATCATCATCATCAGTCATTGTTTGTTTCATTGTTGAATGAGCACACACAAGCTCATAGCCCAACAGTTTAGTCAGTTTGACACCTGTTTTTGGGTCGAAACTTTATCTTCAAGTCACTAACACTAGTTTAAAATGAAATACAGAGCTCGTTCTTTGTTGTATCTGGTATCTTTTGTGTGATGAGGAAAAACTACGTTAGCGTGTTTGGTATGGCATGGAACTTTGCCCTTCGTCGTTTATGAATACGGTTTTTTGTATTCAGGTTTCTCTATTCTGTGTGGACCCTTCTTTCTCTAATCTGTGTATCTATTGGATTTCAAAATCTTTTTTATTTTTCTTTCGTTTTCTTTTGGTCTTGCAACAACCTGCCGGCAATAGAGCACACATATACAGAAGAGATAAGATATAAAACGTAGCAGACAAAGGTAATCTTGTTTTGTAATAATGCTCATTTGCCGGTATTTTTTTTTCAGTTTTTTTTTTGTAACCCGCGGTGAAATATCTCAATCTTTCTGGTGACCATTTATCTTTTTAACTGTGATTTGTCTTTTGTTCTAGAATTGTTTTCTTAATGAACTTTATTTAGTTGAGGGACATTTATAGTAAGAAGGAAGTACAGTTTTGAAAGAAATCTAATTGAGATAAATTTAATTCTTTTGTAATATCAAAGAAATACAAGAGATATATACTAAATAGGTTATCAATCTAAGCCTAATGAGGTTGATCTTCTTTGTTCTGGCGACGTAATAAAGTACAGTGTCGAATTAGATTAGAAATGGCAGAAAGGTACACTGACTTACGAGCTACCTGAATGCTTTTCAATCCACTTCTGACACCTTGCCTAGGACCATTTTTAATCCCCTTCTAGACACGCCTAGATTAACAACAACAATATTCAAACCAACCTATATTGTCTAATGTCCACAGAAGCAATGGAAAACATGGAATATCCCACTGTCCAAGATATCGTGAAGGCTGTAAACAGTGAGCAAACAGACTGAGTCTGGACTAACCCAGAAAACATCATCAGACTAATGCTGAGCAAACAAGAAGCTTGTGAAGCAGTCAGTGAAACCGTGTTTAAGTACTATCATGAAGGAGCAACGAAGACATGAACGACAAAGAAATGCAGCGCAAGTAGCTGCCAATACGAACAAGACGAGTATATAAGGCTGATATTCCCTCTCACGATTAAAGGATCGACAGCATTGCGGCGAGGAGGTCAAAAGGGGAGGTGGGTTTAGTGGCAGTCTCATACTCTCTGAAAGATTGACGCCTTCCAACGCAAAACAAAGACTATACTGGGTGCATAGACATGGTATTGAGGGCACTTATAGATTGAAGAATATAGGCCATCAAAGGCTAGACGATTTAGAATGCACTACCAGAAAATGTTCAAAAGAGAGGAAGTTATGAGAGAAAAGAAGGATAGACAGAAAATGAGGCAGTCTGAATGGCATTACTCCACAGTTCATTACGTATGAAGCAACGGTCGTAAGGCAATCACTACAAAACTCATCTATCTTCAATGCATCACCTACTAGATAAAATGACTTACAACTTCTTAATTGTTCTTATAAACAATTCAATGCCTCTAAACACAAGAATTACCTACTGTTGCACAACCAACTCAAATCCTTTCTCTCCCCTAACTCAAGTTCTAAGGAATGAGATGCCTTAATTCAAAGCAATTCTTGCTGAACACACGCCAATAAATTCAGCCAATAAATCTTATTTCTTAGAAAAAATGAAACAGAAAATGAAATAAACAAAAATGACAATCTTAATTAAAACCCAACTCGCTTCCACTTAGAATCTCCACACTCTTGAGGATTATCAATTCCATTCCTTCGCCAACACAACCCAAAGTCATGTACATACAACAAATGTTTATTCAGGCAAAAAAAAAAACAACAACAAAAAAGGCCATAAAGTCATGTATACATGTTGTATTACGAAACTTCTTTTTTTCTTTCTTGTTTTCCTTCTTTTTTTTTTTCTTCGTTTCAGGGAAAAACAAAATAACAACATAATGCGGAACACTTCTGCATTCATCCACCACCCACCCAACAACGTGTGGCGTTCGGCTAACATCCGTTGTCCTTTCTATCCACTTGACGAAACATTTGTTAACATGCAAACATGAATATGAACAAAGTTATATGAATTTGTATGTGTGTATGTGAAGGTTCTACTGTCACGACTTCCTTGTTGGGGAGAGAACATATATGAGTTTTGTTTTTACCTCACCCACACACAATGCACATTGATAACAATACCCCCCCACACTCATCCAACACACAATAAGTCTTAATTTAGAGAGAGCGAGAGTGTGTGTCCTTGTCACAAAGGACCTTGAATATGTGCAAAAACCCACTCGTGTAGGCGTATCTATGTTGTTTTGCTTGTAAAGTTCGTCTGTTTCGTCTTGAATTTCAACTTTTGGTTTACGAGTATATGCAGGACTCTCTCCCTTTGGTGTTGAGAAGGAGGAGAAGACAGTTTTAATGTGACATTTCGCAGGATGTTAGAAATGGAAGATGAATTCACAGTAGGTTGGGTAAAAACAACGGCGGATATTTGTACACGACGTTAAGAGATGCGCTGAGATTCTTTTTCTTTTGCTATATTAATCAATGAATGCTGAAGGAGGAAGTGTTTGTTTCACTAAAGAAATGAAATGAAAAGGAGATTCCTGAAAGGACCAAGAACTCAAGGCCTCTAGGACTAGCTTGTTGTTTAATGTGAATGTCGATGAATAGAGCGGGAAATTTAAGCCTCAATGCTTACGGGGAGATCAAACTAAAGGAGTACCGCAAGGTTGGCAATTAGTTATTACGTTAGTTGGTAGTAAGTTGTGTCATATGCTTTCAGGGATAAAAAGGAGTACCAAGAGGTACTATCAACAGAAAACGGCCCATGGACCTACAGACGCAACCATACGACTACGAAAGTGGCAGTGGATTGGTGATTGGTGAAAAGTAGATTAACCACCCGATGCAATGGAACCCGCCTACTTAGGATGGCAAGATACTCGCCGGGTCTAGCAGTACGTGGTGTAGAACAGTCGACAAGAAAGCACGGCAACTGGGAAGGAGTAGGGGAGAGTTGTGGCCCATTTCCACAAGATCCTGCGTAGGTGTTGTAAAGGCCCTAGAACCCACAAGGAGATACAGGATATAAGTAAGTAAGCAAAACATAAGTTTCCCGATGAGTAGGAGGTTGTATATTTTCACTGCTACTTCACTTGAAGGCCAGAAGGCTGTATGCTGCCAACCGTACTTATTGCGACAGGGTTTGGAAGTAGACTTTGAAGTACTACTGGTAGGACAACAGATTCTGCCATCTACTCTCTTAGAAAGAGTACCACAAGGTTGTGTCTATTACCACATCTTCTTCGTTGAAGTTGTAAGATCAACATTTAATGGTTTTGGATGGAAATTAGTCAGTTTTTTCAGACGATTCTTGGATCTCTTTGTAGGTGATTGAACTTCAGTGATGTTTTGTTGCCTGGTTTCGGTTTTCATGTTGAACAAACAAAATCTTGTGAAAAAACTTCTCTCTTTTCTAGAAGGACTAGCACATTCTTTTGAAGCAAAACAAACTGTGCATCTCTAACGTTCAAATTCTTTTTCTTTCTTCGCCTTGTTTGCGGAACAAAAACCCTCTGTTAGCGGTAAAAATGCAATTAGTTCTACAGAACTCATAAAAGTCCAAAGTCTTAAGGTATCTGTGTTTTGTGTTGTTGTGTATTCTATCCTTTTCACAGCGAGTTTCCACAGTAATTAAGCAAAATCCCTTGGTGCAGGTCGACCAAAAAAACAAAAAAAAAAACAACTATCGACCGATGGGAAAACTAAAGAATCCAGTTTCTGATGAGTGCGTATCTTAAAGTGATGGATCTACTATACTACCTGCATGTACATATATTTAGTTTATTTTATTTTTTTTTCCACCCCGACACACCGGTTGCTCGTTGGACAAGTGCACAAAGACCTCGTTCCAATAATAGTGACCACACTATACCTATGCGTTTGGACCGGCTTACACACGCAAAAACCGGATTTCAGTGATTATCACACTGAGATCTGCACTCGAAATCTAAGCGTTAGATACTTCTTTTTTGTATGCTCTGTGTAGTAGTAAGTTGCTGCTGCTGCTGCCTCGACATCAAAGATTATGTTGCCCCCCAACTGTAGGTCAATAAGCGGGCTTCAACTTGTTTGCTTAATGCACACACCGAGGCAGAGAGCATAGAATGATGATGATGATGCTACCTACTACTTTAATGCCATTACAGTCGCAAACTAGTTTTGTGTCTAATTCTAATGCGAGAGATGCATTTGAGTTGACTTTGGCCGCCGATGGCGACGACGGTTAAGATTATTTCTCTTCCGTATGTGATTTGAGGATAGAAGAAGCAGAAGAAAGAAGAGAAACGAAACGTTTGGAAATCGGGGGCGCCAAATCAGGTGTAGATAGTTGCGCAACAACAAGTGGGTGGACGTTATATCTAGATACTGCGATTTATCCGTGCTGTGGGGATAGAGTAGAAAACAGTTCGAACTTGAAGATATCTTTTTTGAATCTATTTAAAGTGTTTCTTGGTCTTGATGAGCTTATCGATTGGAAGAAATCGAATTCGGTTGGGGGAGATGCACCTCAATTTGCATAAATTCATTTTGGAATATCTTAAAGAGTTGTGTAGAGATAAGTGGATCTCACGGAAAAACAAAATACCAAAACTTCCCACTCTTTCAGATCGTAGGATCAGACATTGCCAAGAGGAAGGTCTCTGTAGGCGATAATGTATATAGATTAAATATCTGTCCGTCATCAACTCTAAAAAGGTTAATGCCCCCTAAACTCCCAATTCGATTCGAAGGACCAATTTTTTTCTTGCATCGAGTTCTATATTTACCTTCAACAACTCCCAGATAAGAACACAAAAACTAACCCAAACTACTTTCAAGCCAAGTCAGTCAACAAGTGTGACAGCTGCCTGTCAGCAAAAGTATACATTTCTCCTTGGAAAGACAATACTCATTATCAGTTTCTTAATGACGTTGACGTTTATGAACTACCCGTTGGATGGTAGACAAACAAAGTAGAGATTAGGATGATTCGCTGATTAAGTGTTATTTAACATGCCACTCGGATGCCATCCTAATCCATAGTGGAAGTGTACAGCAAGAAGTTAAATAAAAGTTAGAGGAAGGAGAAGTCAATTTGAGACTGAAAAGGCTTTTAATTAGTGGAACAGTGGACTTGAGCTGATTGTAAGTAAGTAAGCGTTGGAAAGAACTTGAGGTTCTTGGAACACAGCTCAAGGTTCTGCACTTTTGCGTTCCTGGATACGAGGGTTTTCCTGAGGATAAACTAGCAAGGAAAGGTTCATCAGACTTACTAGAACAAACTTATCTCTTCTTCTAGAAGCAGACAAAAAAAAGCCATAAGAGAAACGAACTTAACGTGGAACCCCAAGGCAACTTGCAACATACCAAAAGACTGTGGCCATTCATCGACAAAGTAAGAAAAGAGAGACTTTTGCGTAAGGACAGATGATCCCTTTTCATTCTCGAGGCATAAAACTTTGCGGGAAAGAAGAGCACTCTGTGGAAAACACGGAACATTACTTATGTCAGAGAGAAGTTAGCCACAAAAGAAACGAACTTAAGGTAGAATTCCATAGCAACTTGAAACATAGCAAGCAGTGGCTGGGAGACCTATGCGGCATAACACTCTGCGGTACTGTATGAAGAAACTGTGTAGGACGGAAGAACAACTTTGCAGAGGAAGCGATGAGGAAGGTGTAGGGGAAACGACTTGCTTTCTCAATGGCCTAGACTCCAGTCTTCCAGAAACAAATAACCCGGCAAATACTTTTTTCAAAATCTAGAAGAACTCTCTAGGGGCAACATTGACAAGATGCTGAACTTCACCAGATCATTAAGAAGGTTTGTATGCTCTGAAAATAAGTAAGTACTTCACTAAGTAATTTTTAGAAGATGTATGGATTAAAAGGGCAAGGGAATTCTTCCTCCTATGGGCAATAAAATGATTCAGCTCTGACCTGAGTCCGGCGGAAGTCTTTCTCTTCTGCCAACTCGCATACCTAACCTTACCTAAGCCTTGGGAATGAGTTTGTTTGGGGCCATCGCATCGCAATCTGGATATTTCTCGTCTGTGGACTTCAAATTAAAAGTAGTGCACTCAGGAACCATCGGTCACTATCTACTGGCTGCCTTCTAAGAAATCTAAAAGACGTGTTAAGTTCAGATGTTTTGGAACTGTCCCGGCTGCGAATAAACAATTTGAGTGAAGAGTACTAACGACGACGATCAGTAGTTAAGACGGTGGAAATAACGGCAAACTTGTGCTAAAGTACAGCAAACATCTTACTATGTATGCCTATCCTTGATTGCCTTCAACTGCCTGAATCTCTGACTATTCTGTAAGAGGACTTCCACTTGCACCTGCTTATAAGATATCCTTTTACTTCTACACTTTACTGACAATGAATACGAATAATTCCCCTGACAAATTACCATACAAAACAACACACAATGCTAGCAGGCACGTCTCACCTTCTAGCCGACTTAATTTTTCATCAAATCTTTAGACAAATTTCCATTTATCAGCCGCAAATTAATTCGAAAATATTTAACATCACAATTAATAATCCTCTTGAATTTATTTCGAAAAAAAAGAAACTCCGGTCCGGCCTCTATCTAGGCACTAAATACATTATTTTTTTTGTGTGGATTTTTTTCAGTTGAATTTGGTTATTAATAGCTTCTGTGCCTGTCTGCTTTCGTAATTATTATTGCCACCACTATATGCTGCCGGAAATTGTGTACATAAGACAGAACGGGCAAATGACCGGTGTAACAAATTATGACTCACTGTTATACGGCAAGCAACTAAATTTGCATATTAAATTTGCACAAAAAAATATATACATTTGTATATTTAAATATTAAATAAATATTTTTAGTGACATTGCAGACAACTTTCAACCCTGACTAGCTAGCTAGTGTATCGAATTAGGCAATACTTTCATTCGATTTCCGTAAACAACTTTGTTTTTTTTCTCTCTGTATAGTTGGATGCATGCGAAATCAATTTGTAGATAGTTTTCAATGTCTCATTAGGCACGTTTAGACTGCACTGGCGAAAAACTTCAATAAAACGTCAATTCGTTTTTTTTATTCCCTTTTGACATTTCGAAATTTGCTCTCATTTGTATTTGAATCGAGTGAAAATTGTAACACTGTGTATCGTGTAGATACATTTTATCGGATGATGCACATTTTTTCCTTCTCATGGAGGAGGAGGAGAGCAGCAGCAGCAAATAGATTGGGGACGGGAAAGGGAAACATCTTTTGGCATTGATTCAATTTTAAATGTGCCACAGAGCTACACAAAACTATCTATCTAGATACAGAGTTGAAAAATCTGCAAAATAAACTAAGACAATATGTGAATTTCGTGGAATAAAAATAGCAAGAAAGCAAAAGTAAATATGTATCTTTGTATCTAATACTTAAACAACTGAGAAGAAAAAAAGAAACCATAACTGATTGATGGTGGCATATTTAGTTTCTCTCCTTGTGAACAGAGTATAATCGCCGGGGTTTTTAAGGGTATAGAGAAGAAGGGTACAGAAAAAAGCTTAAAATTCTCGCTATTAGGATCGTTAATGGCCATCCAAGGAGAGAAGGTTTCGTTAGTTTTGTCCCGGCTTTTCGACAATTCTTTTAATGGATAATAGACCACTTTTTTTTGGGATAGTCAAACAAGGAAATTCGCCATTACAGCTAAAGACAGTCGCTCCATGTCACCCATCCTCTGTCGAATAAATGGTTACGTTAGAGGGTGAGGAATACCCAGAGCCTGAAGCAAGCAAAGGAGCTTCATTGGCTCTAAATCAATCTACAGAATAGAAGAACACATCCACAAGGAAATTATGAGGAAAACAGGTCAGAGCTTGGAACAATGCTCAGGGAATGACGACAAGAAACTCCTAGAAACTATGCATGAACTTCTATCTACCCAATCTAACTGGCATCCTGAGAGGGCATTGATGATTCAATGAATTACTCAGCTATGAATTCAATGAGATTCCTGTTGTGGTACGCAAAGTTCTAAAGTCCTCCATGTTATCAATCGCAGACAAGATAAAGCACGATCGGCTCAATTGGTAGTGTCATATGCAAAGAAAGGATTCTTCGAGCCCCGTCAAAAGGGCAATGTCTATCAACCTTCCTACACAATCGCGAAAAAAAAACACAAGACTCAGTGACGAAGTGATCCAAAACCAGGAAGCCTGAGGGTACTTTCTGTGGTCAAACCGGCAAACGCCACAGGCGGACCAGTAGGAATGCAGTAAAGTGAGAAGGTTGTGGTGATCCTCCCACTTCGAATCATAACCTCGCTTAAAGAGGAAGAAGATTACATATACGCTAAGATAAATCGGTACTCCAAGGTATGGAGTGACTGCTTTAGCTTCCGGACGAATAGTTCGGAGGTTACAGATGTACAGAGGACGCTATATGCAACAAACGGTGCTATTGGTCTGTGAATGAAACCCTTGAATTGTCTTCAATTAGAACGAAAGGAGCACTTTGAGGAAGCATATCTCTCTCAGACGTAAGTAGGACGCACAATAGACTGACAAATCGTTGTCATACTCGTCTTCACATCTGAAATGTTAGTGAATAGGCAAATATTGTACCATAAATCCAATAAACTTCTACATCCTTTCAGAAATTTTAATAGGCCACCTTCAAATACTCTTTTCTTAAATTAAAACTCCTACAACTTCTGACTTTAAAACATAAATTTTAAAGAATTCATTTAGACCAGACCTTTTGTGTAAATAATAAACCACTTTACAACGCATTTATGTCCTCTAAAATATTTAGACTATTTAAAAACTTCCCAACTGTCTGAAATTATGTCACAAACCCAATACAAACGACCAGCAATCAAGGGACATTTTTCTATTTCATTAATTTTTTTTTATAAAAAACACAAACTCCATATAAAATTCTTTATGTCCTTTACCCAAGTTTTGATTACATTTTCAGCAAAAAAAAATAAAAAAAAACTTTTGAAATTCCATTAGCTCTTAATAACGACAGAAGACGTTACGTATACGACCCAATTGCCCCTAACGCACGGAAAAGGTATTTGTCCCAAAACAAAATGACATTCTATAAGTACTACGTCGCGTTCCAGTACCCGGATAATGGACATCAATCACTCTCTTCCAAAATTTACACGTGAATAAAATCTTCAAAAAAACACATTATACAAATTTAATATCCTTGCAAGAGCAGAAAAAAACCAACAGAATCCTCCACACGCATATAAGTAAGCCCAGCAAATAATCCCAGTTCCATCTTTCATTCTACCAATATTTTCTTTCCTTACCTCTAAAAGGAACATGATTATCTAGCCATCCATCTTTTTCTCTTTTTGTTCTTCTTGCTCCCTCTTTTGGTATCCGTATAAATCCCCGATAACACGAGCCATAAAAAAAGGAACAAAATAACACACAGAGAGAGAATGTATTGAATGCAAAGTACCATGCATTAGATACGAAGTACAGGACACTACCAGCAATGACTAGTATTTTATCGTTCGAAAAGGACTTTACCACACTTTACCTACGTATGTACATATACGTGATGTATGAAGAGGAACAAAATCAATATTGAACATTCTATAGGATACTCTACCCGGAGCTAGGATGTGTTTTTTTTCTTTAGAATTGAACTTTAAGTTAAAGAAGAGAGAAACACTTATTTACCAATTTAATTTGTACCTACACAGGATAACGATTGTTTCCTTAACGCAAAATTCGTGTTTTTTTTCGGGGGAATCATTTTAATTAATTAATGTCGGTTCTTTGTATTTATGACAAGGACAATTTAAATAAATACACGGAGATGAGAATTAATTATCTCGTAAATCTTACCACAGATGCCATAAAGATTAAGGTTTGTATTTTAATTGTTTAATCAGCGTTATAAACACTTACCTGAAAAGAGAAAAGAAAAAATAAATATTAATTTATTGTAAAGAACATTTTTGTGAAATAAATTGTACATATTGTAATATATTATATTTTTATGACAAACTTTGGTAAACTTTCATTTGTGTGAGCACTTATGATCGGGAATAAATACTGTGAATTACAACCGAATGCAAAAAATAAGAAGCAAATCTACAGAATAATTAAGAAACCAGCCATGGAGGGTATACGTATGGATTTCGAAGCTCAATACAACCAGCATTTCAAATTGAAATACCCCAAGTCCATCAGAGAAATTCGACATCCAAAGTGGTGTAAGACAAGGTTGTCACCAATACTATTTCTTTTGGTCATTGGCGATATGCTTAGTGCTTCGTTCGACATCAGGCGTACATACTGGTACAGTGAAATAAACAAAATGGGACTGAATATAAACAGAGCAGAAAGAGAGGCACTGAACAGTTTTAGTGTTTGGACCTACTACTCTAAAGTAAGTCGACGTAGCCATACAATTTGTTGTAGGAATGGTGATCTTGGCTAACCGCAGTAGTACCGAACTGGATATGTATCTGAAAAGACTCCAAAAGGGAAAAGCCGCCAAATCCCAGAGATGCAATGTTCTCAGTTACTCTCCAAAATATAATCAGCTTCACAGGGGCTGTGCTTGAAGAATGGACACTCAAAAACATGCCTACGAAACATCTTGAAGATGATAAATCAAAGAGCTCTCATATACTACTGTAACGGGGAAAGAATTAAGAACATTTGCCCACATCCACACAGATAGTTTTCCTAACTGATTGAAAAACAAATGTGAATTTTCAGGTTTGACACATCTATGCCCAAACATTAATCAATCGTTTCGACATGCATGAATCAATTCATACGGCACATGGCACTAATGGGTTACACTTTACACAAAACACATTTATTTAATTTATTTAACCCCCCTTCCACACACTATTTCACAGTCTACTCATGGCTCGATTGAGCGGTGATTAATGTCTTTAGGTTGAAATTGTGAGTGAAAATCACACCGCCCAACTGATGGATACATCTACTTTCTTCTGTTTTCAAAAACTCAAGTCATCCTAGAAAAACATGCGCATTTTTTAAACTACTAAACTGCGTATAAACATATAGCCGACGCATTAATCTACCACACACCATAGAACCTATAAATCTCCCAAGTACGCCGCACTTTAAAGATGGCTAAACTTTGTATACAATAAAAAGAAAATTCTTAAGTTTATAACAAAGTATCTTAACGACAATGGTCGAGGTCGATTCCCAAAAATTCAATGTCGAGGGTTATAAGCTTTAACGGTCCCCCCAACTCCCATCTCTGTTTTAAGTACCATTTTTTGTGTTTATAAGAATCCCATCGAGGCGAGTTAAAACAACGAACGAACGATTTTAAAATGAAATAGAATTTCAATTTCAATTTCGAATGTCAAAGCGCAAAGCGGGCGTAACACGAAGACGCATTTTATTGCGCGCAATGTGTGCGTTTGTTTGCGTGTTAAATACAATTTAAAACGGATCAAAGGGAGGATGAAGCTTTGCTATAAAACTTTGTGTACCATTTGAACTGGAATGTAAATAAAATATTTTGATTAACATTGTTATAGAGTGTGTGCTGTGGATTGTTTGTCTTATTCACATTACACGCAGAGGGCAGAGTACTTATCCCTACTTGTAGTAGTAGCGACTAGCGGTATGGTGTTCAACGAAGTGTTAATGGATTTAATTTAAATTGATCGTCACTTATGCGTTTAATGATGTACACGATTCTTCAAATGAGATAAATACATTATCGATTGTGTTGATTGGAATATTACTAAAAGTATTTATTGGTCGAAATGTGTAACTTATTTCCTTAGGGAGATGGAAATCAATTGCCGGAGATGAGAAATTACATAAGGAGACTTGAGAAACCAGAGGCTATCTGTCTATGAAATGTATTTGACAAGTTAATTAGTTTTGATCACAGATACGACAAGTTGTCTTCATTTTGCCACAGCACATCTCTTGTTTCACCTTCAGTTTACAGAAGAACACACGAAATCGTTTGTATCAATTGAGACTTACAATAAGGTATTGCCATGTAGACAAGTCATCAATGATGAAGTTCAGACTGACAGACTAAGTTATAAGCCATATTTTGTTGAAAATTTGTGAAATTTTCTCGTCTTTCTTCGAAAAGGAAGTAGGGCACTTCCGTGATGATGAGTATCAGCATTAGCAGAAACCTGGCACCTGCTACAAGCAAAGACAGGACACAAATGTTTCCTCTATATTGCAGTACCTTCCTTTTTTCCTTCTTTTTTCAGTTCTGTATAACAATGTGTTTTTTAACTATTAGTTCGTCCTGTTCGCCGCTAAAATCACAATGACGTGTCCCACCTGACGATGGCTTCGGTATTTCGTCTATATTTCTCGAACCAACTTGAAGTGAGGCGCGGTTTTCGTTCAGGCGGAACAAATAATTTTTCGATCTACTACAATATTCTCTCCATAGGACTATTTGCACACTATTTGACACCCTTAACCACCAAAAAAAGTGCAATGATATTCCATTCTTAGTTCAGAGGAAGACTGAAGCTGGTCATAAACACAGTCAAAGCCACTCCTTCTGTTGAGATGCAGCCTATCCTTTGATGTAATTACATTAGATGACAAAAGCATGGGAACAATTGGGGAGATACCAAAAGCTAATCGTCTATGATAGATCGGCTTGATAAGGCATCGCTGTATGAAACTAAGGCAGTCTTTGTTAGGTATCTGGAGTAGATGTGCTCGCGAAAGTTCTCTTGTAACCCGAGAAATCTGTTCTTAGAAGTTTAGCGTAGAACAGTCGAGCCTTTACCACCATTACGCTAAGAGCGGCATCATCATAGACCACAAGATGGTTTATGTAGAACAACACAGTAAGCAATTGATCAAGCAGAGTTCTAAGAGGGGAAGGAACAACCGTCTTTCTTGTCTAGGAGTATCAAAATGGATCAGGGTTGATCTGAATATGGCTTAGAGGATTCCTAGCTGCCAGCCCATGAACCCAGCCCATGAACAAGCTGATTTAGTCTTGCCATATGCCAAAGACCAGCAATGTATACCTATTCTTGAACTTGACCTTTCAGAGTTAACAGCAATCTAAATTGAAAGTGAGCAGCCTCTCTAGACATCCATAGAAACCAGGCAATTTGGACGAGTTAAAGATATCAGATAACTTTGCAACTTTTCATCTACTACTTATCACTCGGCAACATTTTGAAAATTTCATTAATTCTCTGGAAACCTCTTGGACAATTAATAAGCAATTCACTTGTCTCTTTGCACAACTTAATGGACTACAAAACACCTGCTGTTGTAACAACTTCGCGTGCATACTGCACATAACCTTCTTGTGTATTTCGACACTATAACGCGCTCATTATGCAAATATCTTTATTCCGCTTCAACGAACACACAAATTTTAACAGATATGACTTACTTTCCACATAAAAATGGGCGAACAATAAACCCACCCCATAGGTGTTAACAAAACAAAAAAAAAAATCTCACAAGCACAATTCCAAATAACATTTTATTAACACAAAAAAAAGAGAGTAAAGAAAAAAACCCGGTAGCACAGTATAATTTCCATTAACGTAATTGAATCGCTTTATGATACGTTTTCATTAAACGGTCGTTAGCTTGACAAAGCATACACATCTCACATCTCACATAACAACACAACACCCTATGTGCATACACTCACTCAATGAAATTAAAAAGACTTATATACTTGTGTCCAATAAAATGACAAATGACTAATCCACTACGACGCTGGGTATTTAGTATTCAAGAAATGTCTCTCTGCATGTGTCACTCATCGGATAGATTAATACAAAAAAAAAAAAAAACTCAAATATCGGTTTTAAATTAAGTCCAACAGAAGGATGGGCTATGCAGGTGAATCCTTTCCGAAAAACCCTATCTGACCTAGTTGGACGAATGCCAGGAGTTACATTAAAATGTCGGTCACAGGATGATGCATCATCCTGCTGGTTGCTGCTGGTGCCCTTCATATGTATATCCCTCTCTATACAAGGATAAAATATTTTTCATATTTTTTTCTTGTTTGCTAATAAAAAGGACATCGATGCGAGGGTGATTGCAGAAACATGTGACACTTCTTACCACACACAACGTGTGCGAGATGCTTTTGTCTGTTTTTTTTTTTTTAAAGCAACTCAACACCCAACCACAAAGGACAAATTTAAACCGCAGAATAAAGAGTATGTGACACGGAAGTTTGTCCTTATTTCGACTTCCGTCCCTTCACAATTATTGTCTGTCTGTCTGCGCCATGATGGGCCAAAAAAGAAACCTAACACGTTGTCACGTCAGCTGGTGGGCTGTTGGCGGAAGTGTACCGCACACAAATGAGAGGAAAAGTTGCAAAGACAATGCTTATGGCTTCCTGGACTTGTGCCGAAAATGTATCTGTGGTTGCAGTATGTGTTTTTCTTTTTTAGTATTTTTTGCAATCTAATAATTGTGTGAGAAAAAAATGATAAGACGACGTGACGAAGCTTATGTGTGCAGATAAATCTTGAACAAAGAAAGTGCTTATCTGCCGAATGGACTGTGAGCCTTATGCGATATGTTCTACTGCAAATTGGAATTGTGTGTCGAGATTAGGCGATGAAAGTGACGAACGATAGCACTGTTTGTTCTGATTTTGTAAACACCCACGCAGAAGGGGAGTTTTAAAATCCAGTAGCAGTCAAAGACCCTAATTCATGTTCATCATCAAAACATATAAATGGTGCGCACCCGATAAATAGTGAACCAATGATGAATATGTCGAGCTAAATTTGAGTAAACTTCAGAGCTAACAAGATGATGCATCTCTCGTTATACTCTAGGTGGATCTAGCCCATCAGATTTCTAGCAAAAGCTTTCAGGACTATCCCTAATCAGATTCAAATCATGCTGCACCTTCGAATTGACGAAGCCAACCATCGATTGCAACAGCTCGACCATTGTAACACTGCAAGGCTGCTCTGGCCCATGCTAAATAAAACCAGGTCCATCAGACTTCTGAAACACAAGAGAGGAACCCTCCCCAGAAGAATAAACACTCTCACCGGACACTGTGGTATAGGAAGACATGCTATAACACAAAACAAGAGGAGAAGTTGTAGTAAAGAATTGTAAAGATCGAACAGCACCTATTCGATCTTAAAGGTTGTGGTATCGGGTGAAAGAGGATTTCCTAAGGAATCTTTTAAAGGTGGTGTCAAATACAGGGTGACACATTTCATGTCTGATTTTGCAGAAAAGGATAACACATCCTTGTTTGATCCTTAATTTTACCGTTATGCACCCGCCCCACGCTATTGGGTCCTTGCGCAAAAATATTCCTTAGAGGATACCCTTTCATATGACACCTCAATCCTGAAGATCCATTCACAAACAAGCGAGCTAAAGCAAAAATAAGGATGTCAAGTTGCAGAAAGTATACCTACTGTCATTTCTGTTGGCCTGGTGCTCCACGGAAATTTTCTCAATTTTTTCGTGGAGTGGTGCCCAGAGAATAAGTCGATAACTTTGGTTCTAGACCACGTAGCGACATGAAACAAACACCAAAATGTGAGTTAAAGGGTTTAGAATAATTTAAGAAAATTGATCAAAAACACAGGGTGGTCCTTTTATAGAACTGAAATTTATTTGACGAATAATTCCCTTTCTAGTAATAGGAGTCCTTTCACTTTTCTTTCTCCCTAGTTTCCACACAAAACCAATTCCTGACTCATTAGAAATTACCATGTATTTCATGCCTCTAAGGCGCTTTCACGTGCCCGATATCTCCTTTCTTACACGAAGATACCTCCCCGAAGTACCAGGCTTCAACCTCAGACTCATGTGTAACCCAAGGGCACTGGGGTGTCTTCTTGTATAAATTCAGCTCCTTTAAAACAGCCTCTAGTCTTTAATTTTTCATTTATGAATCCTTACCGAGGATACACACGTTCGCTTGTTTATCGTTGATGTCTAAATGAAATTTCTTGGAAATATTTTTTTATAAAAACACAAAAAAAAAAAACCATCCATATTCCTTGAATATATGTATAAATCTCCATGGCATACAAAGAATATATTCATCTTCCATAAATCCATTACAGTCGATTCATTCAAAATTAATTCAGTACCATGAGATACTTGGATTTTTTTGTTGTTGTCATGTCTCAGATGCAAAAGCTTCTTCTTGTCTTTGTCTCTGTTTTTGTGATTCCCTGTAATTCATTAGTCCATTACAGGTTTCTATCAAATGTCCAAACGTCCATCCGTTCAAACGCTACTCTATCTATCTATCGGATAGTGTTACAATGATGGCATTGACATAGTTTTGACAGTTTTTTTTTTTTTTTTTGCTTTTCGTTATTATATTTTCAACTTTAATGAGAGAATAAAATAAATCTTTTAGAGCTGGCTGGTGGTTTTTTATTACACGGTGACACGAAAATGGAATGGAAAACTTGTTTAAGTTGGTCAACTACTTCAGTAACTCGTCTTTTTTTTTTGCGCGCCTTTGTCACGTTTGAGTATAGAGACTAGTAGCCCAAGAGAGATGATGATGGTGACAATGAGGTATAGCTCTCTCGTCTTGAAACAAAAAGGAATAAAATCCATAAAATTTGCATCTCAAATGAGATATGGTAAGACGATGAATTATAATGATGATGTGGAGACGGCTTCAAACTTCGTGACATACAGACAAAAAAGTGCGTACATATACTCGTACGTACGTTACTAAATGACAAGTGGAAATGTGTCTTAGACGGAATGGAATTGAAAATTTATTTTCCTCTTTTCGTGCCATGGGAGCATCATTCTTTTCTCGGTGTTTTTTTTTTTTTTTTGTTCGTTCTTTACTTCATTAAGAGTTGAAAGTGAGGCGGTAAAAAAAAATAACCAAGTACATAAGATACTTGAAAATGGATAGAACGCTGAGAAAATGAACAGCTAAGCAAAAAAAAAAAAAAAAAAAACAAGAAAAAAGTTTCAAGTAGAATGGTGTGAGGATGTCTAGTGAAAAGAAGGAAATTAGTTTAATAACACTTGAACGGGTTTTCCCATTGTTTTTTAGCAGTTTTTTTTTCTTCTCAGTATAAAAAGTCAAGATGTCGATTTATAAACAAAAAGGAGTCTATGATGTTAGATACATATATGAGGCATCACATCAACACGTTATATGTGTTGGATCGATAGACACTTGAACTTTTGAGGGGTTAAGTGAAAGACTAAAAGGAAAAAGGAATGCTAAGAAAGAATGGACAAAGTTTTTGTCGATCATAAGGAAGATTCGCCAAAAATTAGGTCCAACAATTAATCAATTCAATAACGTGGAGATAGGGGGAGTTTTCCGACAGCCATCTTGAAAGAGGACTGCACTTTTTAAGCACTTTTAAGCCTCTCTCAACTGAGGTAATATCTTCAGTTTTTTTTTTGAATTTGAAAGAAAGCGAAAAGATGTAGTAGATTAGAGTCTTCAAATTACAGGTTCTGTTTTTTCGGAAGTCATCAGAAATTTTGGTATTTAAGGTTTGGGTAGAACTTACATAGCTTAGCCACCAGCTAAATTGAGCAGAATACTCTCTACTGCGACAATTACGTTATTTCGCAGAGAGACTACATAGTAGAGAGTGGAGTTCTTCAAATAGTGTAGATTTTACATAGTGATCCTCACACTCCTTACTAACTGATAAATTCGTGGCCCCAACTTTATAAAGTAGTCAGTTGAATGGCCTTCAAATTCAAAAGGAAAAAAGTTGCTCGACAGTTCGTTGACACCTGTTCTATTTAAAACGAAATAGGACCATGTCAACAACTTGCTTGTTTTTTTTTTTAGAATCGGAAAAATTAGATCTCTAAGGCATTCTGTTTACAAGAATTGATATCCGAGATCACAAGCTTCCTGGAAAACGCAAAACATCCAAATTTTTCTTACATATATAGACATTTCGCCCCCACCAATAACGTATCACAACTTTCACTCTTCTCTTTATCATCAGTCAGAACTCAGAGTTCAAAGAAATATGAAACCTGAAAAAAAAGTTCATCTCATGACAAAGAGAATTTTATTTACTTTTTTTTCTTCAATTTTCGTAATAAAGTTGTATCCGTCATCATCCTGCCGATTTAATTGTTTAACTTTTCACCCACCAGTGTGTCATTTCACGTTCAAAGAAACAAAGAAACTAGGTATCTCGTGAGTCATATACTGAAAAACTTTAATTAAGTTACCAAAGTATCTCACTGTTCTGTCTTGGTTTTTATATCTGCAGCGATTTCTTTCAATAGGAGAATTAAATAAATCCTTCTTTCACTTGCACTTGAATATTGTTTTATAGTTAAAAATAGTTAAACAAAGGTTCAGCTAAAGTTTTGAGCTATAGATACAAATGTGTATACTTGTAGTTGAGTTGAAGTTTTTTTGTAAGAAAATATCTTGGTAGTGAAGATTTGAAGAAAATTAAGAAAATTAAAAAAGGGCACAATATGGCGAAGGAAAAGTCGTTTGCTTGTAACCCTACACAAGTTTACTACACATCTTCGTTGTTAGAATTGTAAAATAGGGTAATGCGGTGCAAGAATATCGTACCCAAGGAATTGTGGGGGAATTTATACGCGACCGTTGTGGGCTGTGTTGTCATAAAAAGACTATATGATAGTTACGATTATTTCAGTTTGGTAGCATACTAAATTTGTGTCGTAAAAAGTGTACATAATATACACTGAAACTTAGTATCGATGTGGGTAATAATTAAGGTACAAGACACGATGGCAGAAGAGAAATAATCTAGATTAAGTTTTATTTTTAATGCGGAGGGGTGTTAAGACTGCTTTATGAGGGATGAAATTTGTTTCATAAAAAATGGGTCGTTTTTTGAGGTAAGATGCATTTACAGACCGTGGGTAGGAGCGTGGTATTGTGGTCAAGAAAGATGAAACAGAGGATGTGTAGTGGTTAGAAGTTTTGCAAGTCGAGACAGATGGTAAATTTGAAGGCAACAAGGATACTGATCAAACATCAACAAAAACGTTCTATAAGTAGGACAGTGAGTTCTCTTAAGCCCCACATTGGGCGCCAATTTCCTCAAAAGTTTATGAAATTTGTATTTAAAGAAATTGGTAGAATTTGAAAGCACAGTTATTGATTTCCATGGAAGCTGAGCGTCAAAATTACCTTCCACCACACGTTACCTCTCCGAATAAGTTCCTTAATTGCTCCCATGCTCTTTAATTATAATTCTATATAAGAATTCTTTGCCTCTTAATCATATATATTAAAACTTTTTCAACAAATTATCAACAATACTTCTTCTTTCAAAGGACATTTAATTGGAAAGGACAAAGTCCCACGAAACAACACTAAGTGGATGGAAACAAAGCTTTAGTTACAACTTTTTACCACTATCAGCCTCCTTACTTCTCTCTCTTTCTCTTATTTATTCCTTAAATCCACCCAAGCAGATGGTAATAAATCACAAGAGCACGCATTCTTGATTTTTCCCTTACAACAATAACAAAAAGAAAAAAAAGAAACTTTTATTTCTTCTTGTAATTATAACTTGAGGACAATGGCAGCAGGAGCAGCAATAGTGGTAGTAGAAACCAAAAGAAAAGGCAAAACTTTTCTCTTCGAATAAAAGTTGCCAATTTAACAAGAACAAGGATAAGTTTTTCTCACAAAAAAAAAAACCAAGAAAAAAATCTGAAAAAGGACACAGCAAAACCAATGCGAGGGCATGTGCCTGACATTGCTAATAATTTAATTTAATTTTTTCACTCGACAGTTAAAATATTATTTCCGTCTCTCAAGACAAGGATAATTGCTGGCGTCATTTAAGAGAAAGACACAGAGAGAGAGAGAGAGAGTTAACTGATGACTTTTCGCATTTTTCCCCTTCTTGCATTCGTCGTCCCGGTTTTCATCGTTATTTTGAGTGCAAATGTAAATCGGATGAAAATAAAACGAAAGGATAAACAGTGAATAAAAACAAAGAGCTAATTAAAGATGAACATTAATTTTAATTCGTCTTGTCGGCGCAAGGATTCCACGATGAATACCAAGAAATTCTTCATCGCAAGGATGAAAGCACATTGCATAAGAAAAAAACAACAAAAAGACGGAATCATAAATAAAAGGAAGAAAAAAAAAAAAAACAGAAAATAAAACAAATGCCATTTAAGGATCTGCTTAGGTGGAAAATCCTTTTTCGTGTTTATATTGAAATTCAAAGACGCAGATAAAATTTGAATCTGGCTTTGATGCTTTGCGCTGAGATAAAGCGACTTTTGTCCTTGTCTAGCGAGGAATATCATTTATCGCACGTGTAAGCAAAGAAAGTAGTTAAAAAGCAGCTGAGGAGGTTCTAAGTAAAGCTCAGTGAAACACGGAACCGCCCACATGCGATTGGTTATATTTGTTTATGATAATTTTATAGCAGGAGGCTCCTCTAAGCGTGGGAATTCCTTCCTACTTGATACAGACTCCTACTCACACAATTGGATGGTTAAAAATTTCTCTGTTTTCGTAGATAAAATAAATTAAACATCCATCATTTGGCAGAGCAAACATTTCTAGGGAAATTCTGACAAAAATAGGATTTTTTTTTTATCAAAGTTGGAGAGCCCTTCTGAAGGCTAATACTGGCTATAGGATATATAGAATTTGAAGGATTTTTCTTAAGAAAATTAAGCCTTAAGCTTTCATTAAACAAATTAGGTGAAATTTGCTATAACATTTACTAACCCAAACCGATTAATTGAACTCTATGACATCATACCCCGCTGCGTTACCTTGTAACTTTCTAAAAGACTCATTAAAACAAAACAAAGTTCATTGTACATTTTGCAAACTGTTATTCCTTTCGCCGTGCGCCGCTGCCTTCCACCCAAACAATTTTCATTGCAAAACATACATTTCGAATAACAAATTTACATTTCAAAAGCAAAAACAAAAAAAAAACCAAACTTTCTTTACTAGATTTTGCTGTTAAAAAAATTAGCACCGCACTATATTTTTTGTTTGGTTTCACAGTTGATTTGGCCAAAATTGATGATGATCGTAAATTTTCCACTTTTCCTATCTTTTTATCTCCTCTACTTTCGGTCACTATGGCAATAAATCTCCTAATAGGTGCTAACAGATACCAAAAGTCTAACAAAAAAAATCCATAAAACGTTTCGATTATAATCTGAGAAGATTCTTTGGCAAAAAGTGAAACCTTTAAAGCGTTCAAAAAATAACAAAAAAAAAAGCATAGCAGCGCAGTATGACTTTCGATTTCACTAAGCTGATGTGTGAGTGATTTGAGAGTTCCTCGGTTGTGTGTAGGTTTCACTTAGCACAGAGGTGAGGTCAGTCGGCTGAAATCGAAAAAGGAAAACCCTAAAATCGAAAACTTGTTTGGCAACTTTGGCCAACGCTTTACCTTTTGTATTTTGACTTTTTTTTTGTCTTGTCTATAAATACCTTGCATCCTCATAAAACAGTCAAAAGAGACCCGACAAATGTGACGCATTTACATGATGCTTTCATAATAACAATCCACACTCTTTTTTTTTTTTACGATCATAGATACACGTTCTGAACAAGCAGAAAAGGAGTAAGTAGTTATTAGGTATACCTGCAAACGATAGCCGAAAAGTTGTTGACCATGAAAAGATAGACACACAAAAATAAAAGCACAAGCACAAGAAATAAAACGTGTGCACTTGAAAAATTATGAATTTCTCGTCATAAAAGATATATATTTTTTTCTAAACGAAGTTGTAATACTGACAAATGTTTCTCAGAATGCCTTGTCATTTTGTGCAGCCATTGTTCGGCTTAGTAGTGGTTTTGAAACTTGAGAGTTGGAACAGAGAATACGATGACTGTCAGAATATGCAATCAGAAGTATGCAACAAATACCGATATCGTTGTGTGCTTTTAGGTGGCAGAGATAAGTTTGTAAAATCAGCATAGTCTCGCAGGAAAGACGTAGTTCTCCTTCTGGTATCCTCAATTTTTCAAAGAGAATTACTCCAGTATACCAGAATTCTATTCAAAATAGACTGAGGCAAAGGAAAGAGAAGAAATCGTCTTTATACGCGCCCTAAGGTATGTGGCAAATACCAATTTTATTGCATACTCATAGGTGCGAATAATAAAAAACTAAAAACGTAAGACTCTATTAGTTTCCACTTATATAAGACGTATGACACGTGCAATCCAGAAAAGATCTACATCCGATAAAGGTCGACTACATGGCTTTCAATTAAATTGATCAAACCTCCAGTCTTTCAGTAGCACTCCTCAGATCATAATGAGAAGAAAAAAAAAAACGATATAAAGATATCTGCACCAATTGCCCCCGGGAAACTTCTTCTAAAGCGTTTATTACACGAAGTAGTTAACTACTTAAATAATTATTACCTCTACAACTAACCATAAAAATTCGATATTTATCGTACCCTTACATCCATTATCTCCTCTAAGTCGTAACCAGCAAACGTTTAACTTTCAAACTTTATGTACTCACAAAATTAAGTGATATTATTGTTATTGCTCCCCACAACCACTTACTACACTTGAAAGAGGCAAACGAAACCTCCTTCAAAATCCTATCCCATAAAGCAGAAGAAGAAAAAAAGAAAAAAATCTTAAGACCACCAAGACGATAGATATAAACAGACATTAATGTCAGTCAATACGAAGGTATCTATCGGTCAGAGATACACAGTCGAAGACGATATCAGCGCGACCTTTTAGGCCAGCCATTAGGTTGAAGGAGAGATGAAGTAAAATGCAATCATTTCACGTAATCGAGTCTTATTACTCAAAAGATGTAAACAGGATGAGACTTGGATGGGGATGTACCTACACGTGAAGAAGAAGAGTGGTAGTTTTTTTTCTTTAAAAAAAAAAAGGAACATCTCTTCACCTGAACTGAGGAAGACAAATAAAAGAAGATATTACACACTCCCGTGACGTTGTATACATACTCTCTACCTGAGCATATCGAATTGGAAAATGTTGAATGAATTGAGGGTTTTTTTTTTCCATTTCTTTGAGTAGAAAGATGATTCGGCAGAAGAGACCCGGTTTCGATATATGTATTTAATCTTTTTTTTTTTTTCTTGGGATCCACATCATGTGGAAGGAATTCAATAATCTGAAAAAGAGATGCCGACGATGCGAACACAGGAAGGGATACCGTTTCGCTGTCAAAGAAGTTTGCATGAGTTTCGTTTTATTGTCATTTCGGCAATATGTGTTGAGGAATAGAGGAGAATTTCCTTGTTGCGACTCATGCTGCGAATTTTTTTTTTCCTTTTCGCTCTTTTTGCCATCCTCCCACCCTTTTTAATAGAATCAAAAGGATCGAATAAATTAATGAAATCATGAACTCAGCAGAACATAGGTTTTTTTTGGAAGATACATAGAATATTTTATCTTGTAGCGGATACACGTGGAGCAATTTCTGTGAAGGACTTAAGTAAGAGTGTGGAAAAATGAATGATCAATCTTCGTCAAGTGAATTAATTTGTTGGAAGGATACATTATAATCGATGGAAAAGAAAGGGAGAAATCATTGTGAATGATATCATTACACTTAACTGGTTGCAAAGTTTTCCATTAAGAAATGAGGATGTATAGATTAGCGAAGGCTTGAACCAGTCGTCCTAAAAGTATGCAGTGAAATAGGAATTTTCATAATTTGACCCTATAGAAACTTAGGTAAAATCTTTTCCCTTTGAATGTTTACTTATTCAAATACGAATAGACTTTTGACGAGCAGAAGATACTGTACGAACATGTTCACCAATTTCTCGTAGATTGTTCTCAGGAATCAACATTGAGTGATCAGAATTTGCGAAGGTCCCAACTTTACTCGAAATGGTACTGACGAAACTATGCCTACTTAAGATTGCTAGATCACTGATCTTTCATAAGAAGACTTAAGACTTCATTATAGTCAAATGGAGATCGTTCGATCATTAGTTGTAAATCGGTTACGACCAGTGAAAAATTTCGAAAATTTATGACAATTTCTAAAGTCAATCAGTTACAAAGCCAAAAACCTCTACTCAAATAGTCATTGACATCAAGTAGAGCAAACAAAAATACCAAAAACAAAGCAAAATAGTCCGATAGCCCACACTCTTGTCAGAGATCACCTGATGTTACATTTTATTTTTAAAAAAAAAAACCTCTCAGCGTCAGTTTAACTGAAATAATATGCATATCTTTTAAAATACCGCGCAAAGTATTTATAAATCAAAAAAATGTGTCTCAGCGCAGAATTTTGTTAGCAGTAATTCAAAAATAATCTCAACCGACGACCTTGAGCATATCTGCGGTGGTCTGTTGTGTCGTATTGTCTCAATTTCTATCAAAATGTGACATCACACAACCATCACGCCACCACGTTGACAGTTCAGATAAGAAAAAAGGCGCGCATATAGTTTTTTTTTTTTAGAAAAATTACAACAGAAAAAACTTTAAGCAATTTAATAAAAGAAACATCAATTTGTCAGAGAAGACACAGAAATGGGGGGAAAGAGAGACAGAAAGTGAAAGAGAGGAATTTGAAACTTACGCAACAAGTCCGCCAAGAAACGCCACCGGTCCGCCGCCAATTAAGCGTATCTTCCGATGACATGAGTCAAATAATGACGTTCGCGTTGTTGTCTGTGTACCGCCACCACCATGTGTCGACGACGAGGATGTTGATGAATTTGCTGAAGAAGCAGCAGCAGCAGATGCCGCTGCCGCTGCTGCTGCTGACGTTGCCGCTGATGACATATGGTTGTTGTTATTATTTGTATTATTGTTATTATTGTTATGCGATTTACTACTAATAGCACCACCGTTTAGTATAAAACCATTTTTAAATCCATTCGTTGTTCTAGTTTGGGAGGTTGTGCCATTCGTATTATGATGGGAACGATGCAACGGTGAACTGCCGATATGAT
Organism: Chalcosyrphus nemorum; assembly: GCA_949716465.1. Lineage (NCBI taxonomy): Eukaryota > Metazoa > Arthropoda > Insecta > Diptera > Syrphidae > Chalcosyrphus > Chalcosyrphus nemorum. The sequence continues at coordinate 56,301,914 of OX454334.1, read as the reverse complement.
GATGTGAAGCACCACCACCACCAGCACCACCGCCACCATTTGGAGTTCCTGTTGCAGTATGTGATGTTGGACCATGTCCCACAAGATGTGTGGGCGATCGCAACATCTTTTTACAAAGTAACAGTAGGACTTCCACTATAGTGCCGTTCAGAGAACCGAGAACTCTTTTCCATTCGACAAAACAACTGTTTTATATTTTAAATCACTTTTTTTTTTTGGAAAATTTAACACAAAAATTTAAAAGAAACAAAAACGAAACTAAAAATAAATTATTGGAATTTTTCGTTCAAGTTTAACGACACATTATGTATAAAACATTATCCGGGGTTTATTCTGGAAAAAAGAGAAAAAAAAATATTCATTTTAAGTACAAGAGGAAAGTATCTTTAAGATACTGAGTTTAGTTCCTGTTTACGACTTGTTTTTGGCTTGCTTGAAGACGTGCGGGCAAAGCGGAGGACTTGAGCTTGTTTAATCGATCTCATCTGGGGCCAAGGTGGCAAATGACTTCTTCATTGGAATACTTTTTGTGAGTAATTTGTACGACTACATAAGATATCATTCGACTAACTGATTGATCTGAATAATCTGATGACTACTTTGGGTAAGACTACTCTCTATGATTGCAAAAAAAACGAGTGGGTATACAGTATTCATCTTTGCGGGGACCTATACTGTCGATGACGTGACCGAATGACAGAGGTTCTCTTTTGAGAAGCTTCCTCATCACAGCTATACTCTACCATGATTAGGATTCAAACCTTGAATTTAGTGCGCAAGAGTTCAACGCAATAACTACTGAGCCACGCGATTAAGAAACAGACCATCGAAAGTATTCATTGAAAGTAGTCATATGATTTATTCGCCCAAGTAAAACGGAATGGAATTTACACTAAATTCAAGATATCGGCAAGCTGGTCTTACTGTTTCGGGAGACGTTGGAAAAAATGGCTCACTGGGTAAGAAGTTGGACTAACCATCACTAAAAACTAACCAAATACATGTTGTCACTCTTAAAGACAAAATTTAAAGATTCAACTCTAGTTTCTGTGAACAGATTCAACCCCTTTAAAGTAGACAAAAATATTCTCACAATATCTACAACCTAATCGATTTGTCACGTGGTTTCATATTAAGCGCCATCCCACCATTCTTTCATTTTGACTGCAGAAAAAGAGAAACAAAATCCCAAATAATCCTCACTTAATTCTAAGGATTATACTGAAACAAGCCCAAAAGATCGAATCCCACAAACTACATCCGATCCATTGATCCTCAACTATATACAGTGATGTACATTTATTATGGGATGCGTCTCTTCCTCATGTTCTAAGCCTATTACACACCTCAGCACCCATTGGAAGGATTAGAGGTTTGCTGTCAGATATTCAATCAGTTTAAAAATTGACATGAATACATGACAAATTTGACTCTTATCGGATTTATTTCAATCGTATTTGAAATAGGAATATATGTACATCCGATTTAAACTGAGCTGGGTTTATACGGTATTGCAGAATATGTATGTAAGCCTTCGGATGACTACTTTTAGTGAGTACTTTGGATGAATAGTTTCGAAAAATCGAATATTCATTCGAATAAAAGAAAACTAGAGGGTATTTTTCACAAATATGTGAATGACTACTAAGTATCAAGGAAGATCTACACTTAGTACAAACATTCCAGAAGGACTAGTTCTAGTAAAAACCAAAAGCTTAATTTTCTTACTGATTAAATCTACAGTTTTTAATTTTTGTCTCTGAACTTAACCTTCACAATGAAAACAACCTCTAACATCGGCCTAACTTTAGGTAATCAGTGTTCAATAAAGAGTATTTCATATTGCATAACTATAGCAAATTTAAGCCTATTAAGAGAAATATACATTTTCTTAATTAATCGATTATTAGACTTTGCCTTGAAAAGATACATGCCAAAATATAAAAAAAAAGATACAATCAAATGGTCATGAAGGAGGCGACCAAACCAGACGAATCTATTGATTGTTAGATGTTACTCGTATTTCGCTTCTTTCTTCTTCTTCCATTTTAGAGGTCAAAGAGGTGATTATTTAGTTTTTTCATCTCTCTACTTTATTACGTGTAATTGTAATTGAACAGCGAGTGGGTATTTATTTGTTTTATTAACTCCCTTGGATTCATTAAATGTTAATCGAATTATCTCCATCATAGGGAGTCCAATGTATCTATTGTTTCGTGTACAGTGGGAGTATTGATAGTCAGGTATTGTCTTGTTACGATGAAAGCTAATTAGAACATACAGACGACGACGACGACGAAGGTTGTGCTGTGCGATAATTGTGTAAGCGATTGTATCTAATTAACAAGGGAAGGAGAATCACATGATTTTTGATAGATAGATACATATACGTTCTCAGAGTATTCTCGCCAAAAGACGAAAGCGTTAATTATAGGAGAAAATAACAACACTATAATTATTTGTTGCTAGGGGTTGTGTTTTGTTTAGTGTTACCTACTACTTTGCTGGTAAACCACTTAAAATAGAGTATTTTATTGGAGTAAATTTGTTTTATTCAATTGATTTGTGGTCAGGATTGTGGGGAGGGAACTTTAGACTTGTGATCCATTTGTTTGGCATGTGAAATTTGTTTGTTTTTAATAGATGACTGTGGCATTTGATACTCAGTGTTTCTAACATATGTTTCTAACTACTTTCTATGACCATTTTCGTGACTACTTTCGATGAATACTTCTATCACTACTTTGATGAATACTTTGAAAAATTATTTTATAAAACGAAGTAGATCGTGATGAAAGGTTTGTTGAAATACTGTAGATGAATTTTACATCAAAAATATAAGAGAACATATAGCCGATAGAAAGCCTAACTCATGATTATTTATTGTAATTCATGATTACTTGTTGTGAATGACTACTTTTTATGAGTACTGCTTCCCTAAACTCATCTTTCGGCCAAATATGAAGCAGAAACAATCTACTCTTACGTTTTAAAGTGAACAAAGTAAATTAAATGAGCACAACATGCATGATTAGGGTTAATTATTTGATACAAAGACATTTCTGTGAGTATGATTATGATTCCTCTAAGACCTAGGCTCGAAGAGATACGCCTCTTTAAATATAATCAAGGGATTACTGTTTTCCCAACTTCCAAGTTTAAAAAAGACCAATAGGTTAACGAACCTTACTGGTAGCCCTTCTTCTATTTTAAGATCTTCCTATTAATCGTCTCTTCAAGCAAACAACTGGTATATACATATGTATGTATACAGCCAACAGGCAAGCATTAAATCAATGAAAGTCAACCAAGTCCTTAATCATTGAATCATTCATCGTCGATTCTACGAATCACGTTCTTCTTTCAAATCAAAAAAAAAAAAGCAGACACATAGTCTGTCTCATTATAGAAATACCGCAGACAAAAAAATAATAATAATAAAGACCCATGCAGCACAGGCAGAAAAGGAAAATAAATCTCCTTAATCAATTGAAGTACGGACTGAGAAGGACAGGACAATCTACCATCACAATGCAGCAAGAAACAGTAAAATAGTGGCCAAAGCCTACCAATATATGATAGAAGAGGTGCTGCTCCTTTCCCCTACACTCTCCCCACATACACACAAGTCATATGTGAGAAGACGACGACACATCATTGAAAATTAATTTTATATTCTGATATCTGATATTGAAAGTTTATTGCTGAGATATATAATTATAGAAGTATGCGATGATAGGTTGGATATTCCTGTTTTATTTAATTTATTTCGTTTTTTTTTTTTCTCTTTCCGTTCTTATGCTGCAATAGGATGTACACAAGTGTGGTTTCCTTTAGTTTTAGTGTTTTCTTATTTAAGAGGAAATTACCTGTGTGTATTTGAATTTCCTTCCGGCATTAAAACCGACGAGGATGACAACAGGATGTCATTTAATCGAACACATGGTGAACATAAGATACACAAATACCTTAGATTTAATATGAACTTGTGGATAGTAATTGAAAGGAAACCAAGGAATTCGATTTATTGAATCTTCTCTTGGGCTAAAGAGGAGTTTAATTGGTGAATATAGATGTGTTTGTTTATATCCAAATGAATGAGAGCTAAGATATCATGCTTTTCTGGCTAAGTTTTACACTCACAGATGCACATAAATGAATGGCAGATATAAGTAGAATGTATTACATTCTTTACAAATATTGAAAAGCGCCACGCCTACTTTATTGGATTATAGGGGTTAGAAGATTAAGGATTTGATATAAAAGAGGATTATCTAGATACCTTTTCCCTTCAAAATCACATAAATATTCACGACAAAGGTTCCCCCTCATCACTCAAAAGCTCCAAGGGTATCCAAATCATTTTCTAAAATATTTAAGGTATCTTTTTTCTTTTTTAAATAACATAATTAGGATCACTCTGGACAAGAGAATTGTCATTAGATGTCTCTTTTTTGTTAGACAAGCTATTTCCGGGGAAAAAAAAACGAAAGAATACCTTTCATCTTGACCTTAATTTATTTCAATCTTTGATGTACCCGTAGTACATTCTTTAGGTATTCCCCCCTGGCTCCCCGCAAAGCAAAAAAAAAAACACAATATTTACCGACGAAAAAAAAAAGGTATATCCCTTTAATATTGGTATCCCTTGGAATTTGGAATCCCATTTTCCAGAAGATAAACCATTTGTCGACCGTAAAACATTCACTGTTTCACTGCTGCCATTCCATTGTGTTTAAGAAATGTCCCGGAGCTGTTATGTCGTCCACCCTTTCATCATCATCGTCATCTGTTTGTTCGAGAGTTTCCTATATATTCCTGGTTTCCAACACCGACGACACCGCCTGGCGATTCTTTTTCTTCCACTCCACGGGGAGATACTTTTTGTTTTTTTTTCGTTTGTCCATCCGGTGTCCGATTGCTTGTATTATTCTAAATACATATGCATGACAACCCGAGTGATGTATAGGCCTACATATGGAGGGTTGTTTAGACTTATTGTTTTACTGTCCTTAAGCGCCCTATATAAACTTGTAGATAGATACATGGTACATCTTGTTATGTATCCATTTGAGTAGAATAAACTGTCGAGTATATGCACACAATTATTTATGACAAAAATAGGCTGCTTTAGGTTCTTATTATTATTTTTTCTCCTTTTTTTTTGTACGAGTATATCCTACCCAAAGCCCACTTTGACTTACTGACAGAAACGGTTCTGTGAATCAATCATGGGACGTTTGGAAGTTTCGTTGGTTTTATGAGATTTTTTTTGTTTCCTCCAGATGGTTTTATCGATGAGAGGATATGTGGTTGGTTATGATGAAGGATGGTGCTTCCTTATACCGGGGCTGCAGATGACCCAAATTGATTTTTGCTGAAAATTAAGGACGAAACTCAGGCAATTTCAGGCAACCATCATAGCAAGTGGTCGGTCCAATGGCGCCATCGATACCAGTATTATGTAAGGACATTTTTTTATGACACAACATGATAAAAATATTTTCATGTAACTCACTTAATCATAGGTTAACGAGGAAATTAATTGTTTGAAGGTTGGTTATAGCGAAATTTTTATTTATTATGAACGTTGTAATGCGGCGGCCGGCAGTGGGGAGGATTTTATTAAATTCACTTATGGCTAAGTGGGCTAAGATTATTTTATGGTTACCGTAACGTCAAGTGGGGAGTAATTCTTCCTCGAACTACAATTCCATCATCATAAGACTTTATCCTCAATCAAAACAAAGATTCTCTCAATATGACCCCATGTCATTATTTGTCAGAAATACTGACGAATTGTTAATTTACTCGGAAGAAGATGAAACGTGTGGCAAAAATCTTAAAACGAAGAGTACACAGCATCAAAAAGTATGCAACAAATAAATTATAAACATATGGTTGCCTCTTTCCACTGAACTAGATATCCCTTTACTTCGAAAGTAAGTGCAACATAGTTTGAAGACAATATCGATCAGAAACCACACCGCAATAGGGCAACCCATGAACTGCTTTACCCCCTAAGACCGCATAAACACACCTTTGTACAAAATCGTTGCATAAATTCACTTCATCGACCAATCACTACTAAACCAAGGATGAAGACCCAAAGGTGGAGACTTCACCCAAAAACAAAAAAAAAATCCCCCGAGACCATAACGCAAAACAAAACACCCAATCAATCGTGCCCCACTAAATTTGGCTGAGATAAAAAACTGAAATTGAATGCAAGGAAAAGCGAAGAAAAAGCGAGCAAAAACTACAAAACGATAAAAAAAAAAAATCCCATTATTATGAAATTTCCCAAAGAAGGAAGAAAAATCGTTTCTGGCCAGGGAAAGGCCAAGGGGTGGCGGGCAATAAATACTATGCTTACAATCGTGCATCACCTCAGGTGGAAATCAGTTCACGTTAGCGAAAAATATTGAAGTTGTTGGATAAGTTGTTGGCGTGTACGACGATGGCGATACACGAGGAGAGTTGGTAGAGAGGTTCGAGATACATGTTCTGTGAACCGATTTTCATCGTTGTTGTGGTAGTCATCGTCGTCGTCCGTTCATCGATTGGTTGTATATTGTGTAAAAAGTCACGAAGTTGAAATTTAAATATTTCTAGATGATACCGCACAACAGTGGATCCACTAACCTCACGAGACGGTGGGGCAAATAAAATGGAACAATGACTGAATTATTATGCAGATGGAGCTAAGGAATATTTATGATATACGAGTGACAAATTGAGGAGCGTGTGCCCTAGTGTTTGTTTCGTCTGTCTATCCCTTGGGAAGGAATAGTTCTCCTTCGATAGCTTAGGATGGCGCCACGATATAAGAGTGTCACTTCCGGTAGACGTTTAAATTTTGTATTAAAATTATAAACTTGTGCTAATAGAGAGTCTTAAATGTCAACATCCATGAGACTCCACCTCATGTGAAAAGTTCAAGCCTCGCAAACAATGCACACACAGTCTGTGGTAAAATTGTTTGGGCGTCAATGAGATTGATAAATGTCGAGCATTGTTGCGAGATACGTTCGTGGATTACAAAGTGAAAATGTCAACAAAACTGGTTACAATCTAGATACGGGAGGATGCAACTGATGGGAGTTTTTTTGCCCAACAAATGTGAGAAAGGTTTGGTATGATGTGTACTTTCTTAGAATAACAACTTACAACTTGTTGGATTCAATCCCCAGTAGATAGCCCTTTTTCTTAAGTCACTTGTCATTTAGAACTTATCACTCAGCTTAGATTGAAATGAAGAATTGAGATTAGTTCAGAATGATTCCCTCAACGCAGAAATGAACAAGTGAATTGGAGACTCACTGACATTGTCCTAAGTATAAACGATGGCAAGAGCAGCTTCCAAGGGTTATGTTTATTTCGAAAGGATGCATCTAGAGGCTACATTTGGTGTGAAATGTGACCGAATACCACAAGAGGAGAGACGAAATCAGTGCCTTTAGAACGAGTCAAAAGTGCGAAATCATGTAAAACCACTTGTTAGACATCTTGAAAGACGGAACCCATTTGTATCTATACATCCCTTCTGCATTTATCTTTATTGATTTCCACAACTATCTATCTTTTGTGCATAAAACAAAATCCTAAAAATAAACCGAATGGTGTCTACCACCGTCATCACCACAAAAACCCCAAAACATAAACTCTGTCCGCATTTTTAGGTCGATGTTTGTTTTTTCTTGAATTTTTTCTGTATTTTGTTGCTTTTAGGTTACGTAAGCCCGCGCACAATGTATGCTGCGGGTATGCGCTGACAAAATGCAATTCAAAAAATTGAAAAAAAAAAAAAAAAAAAAGGAAAATAACCAAAACCAAGACAATGGGCATGTAAGCTAATTTTCTGCTGCATAAAGCAAAAATAACAAACTACAGGCGGGAAGGGACGTTAGTGGTTGTAAAATAAATTCAATTTTCTTTTTAGGACAATTTTCCGTGTGACGACGACGACGTTCCTCGTGGTATGACTTTAGTGTACAACGAAAAGAAAATGAATAAAGTAGAAAAAGAAGAAGAAGAGGTACCCTACTTGAGCTGGATGACTGGATGGATGGATATCGTCTGTTTAATTACATGAGGAGAGACCTGCTGGTTCTTCAAGTTTTTCTCTCTCTCGCTCTTGAGTGAAGGGAAAGGCATGTAATTTACAATTCTTTGGATTACATTTTTCTTGTTTTTTTTTTTTTTTGAGACGAAAAATTACGTCAACTGCACTTTGTCGGCACTTTTGCGTGGTGTGCTGGTGAAGGTTACACCTGAAAATACCTTTGAGATACTTTGTTGCTGTAGCATGAATCGCTGATAAAAATAAGGCTAATATGCTGGTTGAAACATTATTTTTTTTTAGGTTTTAAAAGCGGGTTCTTCAACGCAGATGGAGAGAGTTTCAAGTGGCTACATGGAACCAGCGATAATGGAAATGTTTTCCCCACTTTTTGGCTGGTACAAGTGAAAGAAAACAATAAATTCATCTACCTTGAACTATTGATGACATTTATACAGAAAAAAACTCAGAATAAGGAAGTTTTACTTATGAGTACTAGGGGACATAACTACTTATAATCCTGTTCATCAGTTTTTAGAAGTATCTATGCCAATTTGCGAGTAATTTATACTATCTATACTACTTATCTATAGTACAAATGACTACTTCTAACTTTTATTCACGAGTATCCAGTCACCTTTAATTTCTTCTTGCTTCCAGTACTCTTGATCGAAGTACTTGCGACACTTCTTTGCGATTATATAAATGGATTATTTTGTATAGTATTCAATGAATACTTAGAGTGAACGATTATTTAGAGTATTCGTATTCAAGACTACTTGCAACTTTCACTCGTTAGTTTACTAACGCCATATCTAAGCAATCTATTCTGGCTTAAGCCTTCTTAAACAAAACTATTTATATGAATACTACGTTGATTCACAAGACATTACGACTGAAGTGATGATTACAACTAAAGTACTCATGATTACTTTTTAGTTGTCGGTTCAGATGAAGAACGCTCACTGCTCCAAAAAGGTAGGCAATGACGCACAGAAACATCGACCGAGTGTTGGACATCTGAGAGGTTTAGGACATGTAGAGCGAAAACTCGGCTGCAGTTGACCGAGTCTTCAAATCGAACCCGGAGGGACGACGTATTAGCGTGTCTCCTGGTCGCAGAGGGCTCATATAAGTTCATGGGGACTTCGACCGACCTGAAAGGCGCAAGTGGAGGCAATTAGCTGAGTGGAGAGGCTTGTTGGTTGAGGCCCAGGTTAACCCCGAACTTTAGCGCCATCTAAGTGAGTAAGTATTTGTTAAGTATGGTATACTAAGTCCCTAGCTATAATATGTAGTTTCGTCTACTAGCCATGAGTTTGTAGTCATCTACAGCCATATTGCTTCTTGGCATCGAAAAATACCCTTGAAATCTCCTTGTGAGTCATTTTTCATTCTCAATTTCCTTGACACTTTCAGCATCCTAGTCGCAGCAAATCATATCACAGAATGACTCATTTCTTTTGCTTTATTTGACACACTTCTTTTTATCCCATAACAGGCATATGTATGAGTCACAGCAGACTCTATTGATTTAGTAGGGTGTGAACTATGAATTCCATGTATCTATTTATTAATACATATGTATATTCAAAGAAGACTTTCTCTTTAGATCAAACAAAACAAAAAAGTGATTTTGGCAATGCCATTTCGTATTTTTTTTGTTAATTTAGACTTGTCATTAATTATACAGCTGATTGTTTAACAGTTAACAAGAAAGAAGACTTACAAATTCAAACGAAAAAAAAAAGAAAAGAGAAAGAATTGTCACACAATGACCCAAATTAAGAAAATGTAATTGCTGCCGCCAGCCTATATTCGCTTCGCAGTAAAAGAAAAAAAATCACTCTTCCACTCAGCGCATGAGAGAGAGGAGAAGGCATTGTATCTATTCTACATGTTAACCTCCATCCGAATGCCCGGCTCATTGCAAGTCACTTATACTTGACTCTGAGTCAGACGTTGTAATTGAAATTCATAAATTAACTCGTACCGCAATGTAGGTACCAAGTATCTCTACTGTCTGTCCACAGTTCCACCTGGAGGACTGCAAGACACCTTCTTATAAATTCAAATCACGTCTTAATGTAAATAGTATGAGTAAACTGAAGGAAACAGTGTCTTGAAAATCCGGCAAAACTTTTAACTTTAACCATATGGGTGATAGTATTCTCGCGCAGATACACAAGTATCTCACAAGCGAAAAAAAAAAAAAATAAAAAAGAAAATCGACTACAAAGAGTGCAAATGTTGTTGTTTTCTTCTCAATTTCGATTAGGAACAGAAGAAATAAAATAAAAAAACAAATTTTCTATGCAAACAATGTATCTGGTGGATTCATGGGGTGTGCATTGAATTTTAAGTCCCAGAAGCTTAAGCTCAAGCTGTTGTTGGATATGGTATTGAACTCTTTTTTCTGACAGCAGACAACGTCTTTACGATGATGGTCGCCACACTGAGGATATTATCTAGAGGACGTGCGCTATTCGGCTTCTTTTTTTTACTTGACATTTACTTGGCGGCACGGAGAAATGGGGGAACAAATTGTAGGTTCTCGGTGGTTTATGGGTCGCGAGCTGGTCTCTGTGACACAAAAAGATAATTTATCTTGGTCATTTGTATTTCTGTCAGATGGACGGGCGGTAGTGTAACTATTTGCTGGCGATGTTTTCTTTCAAAACAAATGAAACAGCTTAGTACTGTGGATAGTTTCGTCTTGGACGTAATAGCATTAGTTTGGGTCATTTGTTCCTTTCTTGGTGCAGTTGGTTTTCATTTTTTTATTACCATAAGTTTTGAATGCTGACAAACGATGGAATTTTAAGCTTGCTTTTCAACTAATCACTCAATAACTCAAAATGTGGGCTTCTCTATTGGAGGTCTCTGTCAGGCTGAAGAAAGTGGGCAGAGGCCTTTGAATGGTAGCCAATGGTAACCGGACTATGGATCACAGAATCTTTGGTTTTTTTCGGTAGACAGAGGATAGATCTACAACCCCTTGACTCTCTTTGGCGTAGTTAAGATTAAGACGTCTTATCTTCAGCACAAGCACAAAAGAGAGGTGCAAAAACCAACCGTCTGTGAATTCTTAGTTAGAATTCGCAGTTAGCGAAAAAAGCCAAGGCACGACCCACACCGGGGGGAAATTTAGCTGAAACTGAAACCATTTATGAATATATTCAGATCAACAAAAAGCTATCTGTTTTGGGATTTTGTGATCAAAAGTCTGCGTAGATGTACTGACCCAAATCTTTTGTCTCTGGACTAACAACTGTTTTAACTGATCAAGTATCCATACAAAATGGTTTTAGAACTAGAAAATCACAACTTTTTGGAACAAATATTTGAACTGATTGAAAAAAGGTGTGAATCTACGAATAGTACAGGAATGTATCATCATTTCAGACAGAGAGATGGGGTCAATGTCACTTGAAATCAATATGTACATACTCCACTGTGATGTACAATAATTAACAACCACAGAAGAAAGAGGTTATGTAAATCGAAAAAATTCCAGACGAATATTTTGAGTAAATTACCCAGCTAGCAAGAATGTCCTAACATCGACCAAAAGGCGACAAAGAGTCGAACCAAAAATAACTCCCCATGTGGTTTACCATACCGATAATAGTCGACTTCTTTTTTCTTCCTTCATTCTCTCTTGTCTTAGCCAATTCCTGTCTCCAAAGGAAACCTGTAGTAGACCTCCTGTGGGTTTTTTTTCCTCTTATATCTTTTGTCTCTGGTGTAGGCTTCCTTGAATTACATACATATGTAGATGCATGTGTATGTACACCATCAAAGGTAGGCTTTTAAATGTACACATTGTCTATGTATCTTCTTGCTCTTGAAGAACGCCAGATGCGCAATAAAAATGTGCAAGCACTTCAGAATAACAACAACAACAAAATTTCGAAAAGATTAAGAAGATGAAGCACGATCCACATAACACCCAAAGTCTCGTCTCCTTTAAATCGAGTGCTCAGGCTCACCATCCATATAGGTGGTTACGAGGTAGTCGCCAGTTGGTATCCATACAAGCATGGGATGTTGTATCTTATTAGCAAAAATGTTGCAAAATGGGGTGTAGTGCTTCTGGTGTAGTTTTATACCATTTCTTGGATACAAGATCAAATGAAACCAAGATGCATAGGCATAGTCTCTCATCTGTGTGCAACGTATCTTGTATCTTATGCTTTTGTGTGTACTTTCGAGTGCTATTCCTGTCTGCTGGGATGTCTGTAATATTTTTTTTTTTTGTGTTTATTTCTTCCACAGGGAGAAGGAAGAATCAACAGGTTATTGGCATTTGAAGTAAAGGTACCAGTTGTGTTGGACCAGTCATTTGTAGTCGGTTTTGTTTGAGAGTTTTAAAGTATCGGCCTCTCAAGTGATTCGATTGTGTATTGATAGTTCTCTTTCAAAAAAAGCCGGTAAGACACATGAATAGTTGTTAAATTATAGAATGTGTGCACCTTTTCAACAAAAGATATATTTATTTACATATTTTCAAATAAAGTCGAAGGTGAACCTTGCCCTTGACTAACCCAATTTTATTCAAATTGTGAGTCATAAGCCCAAGAATATCTATAGCATGTTAGGAACCTATAAGAAGTATCTTTTACGCAATAACAAATTCTTAACCTATTCATTGACTGCTCCCACGTTTAGATATATATGTATCTTGGATTTACCACTCCTTTGATACCAAAATCCTTTCCATTTTTTTAAATAATCTAAGAAATCGATCCATCATCGTCATCAATCAAAGGAACATTTTTAAATTATCTTCTTTCCTTTGCCCACCCTTGGAGAGTATCTTAGGACAAAAATCCACTTCTCGCTTGTTGAAATGAAAAATTAAATTGAATTTGTTACGCCAAAGGGTTAATTAATCATTTAAAGCAATCAAATCGGTGTAAGTTTACATAGATGGGCAAGAGCACAGCGCTGATGTCATTTGCTTCGAGAATAATTACAACTTTAACGACGTTTAGAGTCAAAGCTTTGTCCAGTCCACTGGAAGACGACATTCTTCCTACTTAAGATCAAAAAGTATCTGTGAGGATTACGAGACGTTCACGGAATGCGCTTCATCTACTTAGGCCTCACTCACAAGAAGACGCAAACCGGCACAAGCTGTAAGCCAAGTCATAAATTAAAGAGTGGAACTATAAAATGATCCATTGATCGTTAGTTTGGCAATCGAATTATACTCAAACTCTCTTCCCTTTCAACTCTTGCAAAACTACATTCCCTCTACGGTCCTTAATTTATTTACATCTCAGTCATAAAAAAAAACCATCGTTAACACCGTATGAAACTGCTTTATTTTGACTTTTATTCGAGTCCTTGCTTTCAGATAAATTTAATTACTCCGTAACCAAGCCTCAACCAAACAACTTCTTCTCTGAAAAAGATACTTATTCTCCAACATAATATTTTGCAGACGAAATACGAGCTGAGATTTGATTACACTACGATAATTGCTTCAATGGAACTGTACATATGCACATTTTCTACCGATTAAATTCTGTGTTCTTCCAACTAAACGTAGAGGATGGTGGAAATGCAACAACAAAAAAATACAAATCCGCTGATTCAATTGTATATTATGCATTCGCGAGAGTTCCGTGCACACATTGCACAATATCAAATTGAAAATAATCACATCAGCTTTTAAGCGTCTGAAAATCGTTTATACGTTTCTGTTTGACGTAAACAACAACAGCAAATAAATAAAAAACAAAAATAAAAACACAACACAACATCTGCAATTGCGATGCTTTGCAGTTTTTATTTCGTCATGTATTTAACCAGAAAAATATAATAATTGTCTTGTCGTGAAGTTCTTTTGTTTAGGCCTTTTTTCTAAATTAGAATTAAAATAAAAATCCGAAACATAAAAGAACACTGCATTTACTTATCGTTCAATGAACTTTTTTGCAGAGAAGTAGTTAGAAGTGGTGATAGGCAAGTGAGAGATAAAACGAAAGCGCGAAAAAATACCGTGAATTACAAAGAAATTAAAAAATTACATACAATTTCCCACAGTAATTTGGACACGAACCACTGTGACTGCGATTTCTCTAGAGTTAGGGACGAAGAGGAAATAAAATCCATTCGTCACCCACTGTCTGACTGTCAAGTCAGGCAGCTATCAGATCTCTGGAACATTGACAACCAGATCAAAGGTCGTACTAGATGGAGATCTCTGATCAATACAAAATTCACCTCTGATGGGTGCCAGGCCACAGAGATATCCCAGGGAGCTGTAAGACGGATGAAATTGCCCAACTTGGCGGCACAACCCACCCAACTGAATCCGATAGGATGGAGGTCAGTATGCCACTTGCTGCCTGTAAACTAATGCTCAAACTGAATGCTATAAGGAAAGTCAACGCACTATGGGCACACTGTCCTGTCAGAATATCTAGAGAGCTTTGGCCCAACCTTAACCAGAAACCGTCAAACGAACGGATGTCTCTGAATTGATAGGACGTGAGCACCATCATCGGTGTCCTCACAGGAATTGGGTTGCACGCCTGACTTCTGAGCCTCCCTTCAAATGATTTCTGCAGGAGTTGCAGGGACGAGGAGGAGGAAGGGGTAACAATCCCTTATCTTCTCTGTAACTACCCTGCTCCAGCGTCAAGAAGGAAACCCCACTTGGGGTCCTATTTCTTCGATGATCTTGGCGACGTGACGGGTCTGCCCATCAGACACCTTCTGCGCTTTATCAAAAGCTCCAGCTCGTTTTTCTGACTTATCAGCCCTTTCAATGTCTCCCTGGAAAAATTTCACTACAGTTTCAGCACAGTAATTTGATATTTTCAGGACCAAACACTCACCAAAAAATAAGTTTGCTTCTGTATCTCGGTACTGCAAAAGTTTTCCATCAACAAGATCCCTCCCTAACCTAGCAAAAAACCCAAACGTAGTATTCTTTCTCAAAAAAACTCGTCCCATCCCAATAGATAGCCAAGTAATTAAATAACCAATAAGTCAATTCCCATAATTACAGTCTACCAAGGCTCCACCCTTAGGCTTATAAATCCCTCGCATACTCATCCGACAAAAAAAATCTAAATCAATATTCTTTCATATTTTCATAATCCTCCGCGAAATGAACAGGAAAAAAATCCTTTAATCTCATTAATTAAGTTTCGGATCAAAAAGTCTCGCAAGAGTTTAGATACACCTTGTATCCTCGGTAAAATTTTACTCGAAAATTTGCCTTTTTGATCTTTTCCTTGATTTAGATATACAAATTGTCTACTCACCCCTCCAAAACAATAACGAACGTGTACTTTCTACACTCATAATTATATTTATAGCGCGACTACATCGTAATTAGAAACTGCTTTAAGAGTATATCTACATACAAGACTATCGCGCAGTAGTTTGTTAATCTTCTAGATGAAATATTATATAGGGGTAGGTTCAAACCAAAACATAAAAAACAAAAACAAAAAAATACGAATAAGGAACACTCCTACCGTCTGATAGATAATTAAATTTACACCCTCGTCGTTCAAGTTTTCGTCGTGAATTAGTCGAATTATGAAAGGGAGAGCGAGATACACAGGCAGGGTGGGGGGATTTTGATGGAACACATAACGAGTGTCGCCAAATTAATTGGAATTCCGTGTTGTTGTGTACAAGGAAGTCAACATAAAAATTAAGAAATGTTATTTATAATTTAAATTAGCAAGTGGATTGTTGGATTTTTATGACTTTTTGAGACTATGAGAGGATTTGTAATTTAATTGAGTGAATTAGCTAAGACAGCAACCCAAATGCGCGATAGTACTGGCGATTCGCCGTATAGATGGCGCAAGCAAAATACAACTGTCACAGAAATTCATTTAAGCAATTGCTGTCTATATGGACATCAACAAAGTCCTTGCAATGAAATCATGTCGAGATGAAAATAACTTTTACTTCTTCGACTAATCTGGCACTTACATTGCGTCCGCATGACCCACTTTCAAATCTTCACTCAAATTACCAATTAAATTTAGTTAAATGGTCTTAATTTGGCCATTCTTCAATGAGCATACCGTTAAATTCACATTAATCAGCGACTTTTATAATGTCTGCATTTATTTCTTATTAACAATCATTAAGTGCTCACTTTTGTTGTGTTTTGCGTATCTAAACATATAACAACAACGTAACAAGATAAATTATCATCATCATTTCGCCTTGTGTATGTGCTCTTTGGCCATCAGTCTAAATCTAATGATTTGCCTCTGCGCGCTTCGAAATGATAAAGTCACGAAATGTTTATTTCTTTTTCGCTAATTTTATCAGCAAAATTGGGTTGAGAAAATATTACTTCTTTTTTCAAAAATTGTTCATTCATTATTATTTTTCGGATTTTTTTTTAAGTTTAATGATCTCTCTATGTAAGGCGGGTGGTATTTTTGATCTAAATGACAAATAAAAATTGTTGGGGGAAATATTTATGAGACATAGAGTAATAAATACATTTTGTTGGACATTTAAGACTTTTGTCGGACAAAAAGACAAAATTTCAACATATACATAAAGATTTTGAGATGATTATTCCTCTTGTCTCTATCTTCAATCATGTAGGAGTTTCCAGTAAGGATTGCTGAACTTTGACAGGTGAGTGCGGCCATGTTGATGAAGCTACATCTGTCAAATTAACTGTCATTTATTTAGTCTGTCTTGTCAAATCAACATGAAAAGTCATAATGTCCAACAACACATGCAAATATTTAAATTGTTTTATGAAAGTGTCTCTTTTGTTCGAGCAACACCTCACAGGCTTCGCCATAATCGTCCTTCCGAGAGAACTATGCGCAACGTGGTGGATAAATTTGAGTCGACCAGTGCAGTGAAAAATTTGCCAAAACCCGTAAGTCAACGAAATGCAAGATCTGCCGAAAATATCGCGCAATCCGTGAGAGTGTGCAAGAGATTCCAAAGTAATGTCCATAGACAACGCCTCCCACTTGGCGTTCGTGGAAAATCAGACGTTTCGAATGCGCTTTATTTAGCAATGTCGCTACAGATATCTGGATGATATTATATACCTATCATAATGGCATACATGGGTCTTCTTAATAAATAAAAAATTGCAATGATATCTCACCCACAGTTTGATGTATTAAAATTTATAGATATGAAACGCTTAATTAGAAACCCATGCTGCCTTACGTAGCTTCATTTTAGTGGGACTTTAGAAGCCTACTGGGTTATTGTCGCGGCTAAAACCAATAAGAATGAAATAAACTATGTCTTCTCCTGACTTTATGTAAGTTTACCACTCAAACTAAACCTTATTTATAGGTGCATTCTTACTAAGTACTTTTTGCACTACGCTGATTAGAACGATGCAACATTACTCAAAGCTCGATACATAAATAAACAAGGCTTCTTCTAGATAAAAATGCTAAACAACACAGGAAACAAACAGAAACAAATAACTGCATTAATAAGCTGTGTTTTCTTTTTGTAAGCGACTGTAAAAATGCCGATAGATTTCAAATGAATTTGGTGACCCTGATTCACATTTTGGTTTCTTACTTCCCCAATTCAATTTATACTTTTAAGAGTCTAAATGCTTGTAAAAAAAAAAACAAAACACAACTAACTTAAAAAAAATTGTTAAATTCTTTTTAAAAGTTAAACAAAACAAAAAACAAAATAGTGACGTGCCCAGTAGTACCTACGAATATCGATGGCATAGCCAAATTGCTTCAATCAATATTAAAAGGATTATTTTGTGTGTTTATCTTTCTATATAGTAGCAAGCCAAAAACAAAATTTAACAGGAATATTAAAATATATTTAAGAATAAAGTATATGAGCAAAAAAAATAAATCAAAAAGCTTCGAGATTGACTTTTCTTTCAGTAAACGATCGCACTACAGTCAAAATCGTTTATGAAGACGAAAATATTCAGTCCCTTGGACCAATTTTGACTGTATTCATAATTTTAGTTTTTAGCTGTTAAACTTAACAACCCTGTCGATATGTGTTACGCTAATTTAAAAGTTAATGACGTTCTTCCTCTTTAATTGACATTTTGGTTAGGTAAATAGCGACTGCACTTTAGTTCGCTTGTTAAAAAGACAAAACTTATTAAAAGAAAATTACCAACCATTTAATGGCAGACTATTGGTTGATTTTTAGTTGCTAAGGACTTAACGAGGGTAATAAATTTTAAGTTGGTTAGCGAAATGTCAATTGAATTAGTGAAGATGTATTTAAAAGCCATGGAGAGTATTTAAAAAGGTCTTTTGCACTGCTGGAGATTTCCGCTGCTATTGCGATCCTTAAAAAGAAATTAAAGAAGCAGACAATGTCATTAGTTCAACCATTTAACACCTTGCACATGGGAATTCTCTCATGGACAGGTCGACAGCCTACCTTTCCCATTCAAAAATGACTATAAATTTACAACCCCCTATAAATGGTATCTAAAAACTAAATACCTCTGCAGGCAATAATCCGCCGCAATAGAGAATAGGGAAAATCGACTCTCCTGTTTTGTTTTCACTGCAATACGATACATAATCGTCTGTACAAATGAGTCAGAAAGAGACTCTCTGAAACAAAACACGCAACAGCAGCAGGTGTATATGTTGTTATAAAAACACAAAAATACAAAAAAAAAAACATCTGTGATCTACTTTCTCCTGTGTGTCCTGCAATACAAAACAAAACACCCTCCAACTGCATGTGTGACACACTTTTCATTTTCTACAAAAGGGTTGCAAATGTGCCGAAAAACAAAAAAACCATTCCCTTCGTAGGTATCTATACAAAACAACGGACTGTTTCTCAATCCGAAAATTTATTTGATTTAAGATTTATGTTTGCTAAACTCTAGACAGATAAGAGTTGTTTGGTCTCTGTAGATGTGTAGATTCATTTGAAATTAAATTATAAATAAACATTCGAAGAGATTTTGATTCGACAGAGCATAGTATCTCTGTTGTAAACTAACAATCGAATTGAGTGCAGTTTGTTTGTTAGTCGTAGTTCGCTTTGCTTAATCAGAATTTGTGTTCCATTTGGTTGTTAGGTGCTTGAAATGAGTTTTTATTTTTTTTTATTTTCAATTTTTGTAACGAAAGGGGAAGTAGGAGTATATTAAAATAAATGTTTTCTATTTCCGTTAGATTACTGCCTGTTGAAATGGTTCTATTGCCTTTTCCATTAAAATGTTGCATAAGCTTAATTGCAGGCAGGGCATGTGTTCTCAATGTTGCACCGGAGGCAAATGGAACAGTTTTACATAATGGGATTGGATTAGATCAATCTTGATGCTTTCATAATCAAAGCCAACAGAAAACATAATGTGGATCTGGAGCTACATGGAGCACAAGTATGTGAAGTTGTCATCCAGATGAAACTAACATTTTGCAGAGTTTGGGGTCTACTAATAGAGTAACTCCTAGAGCTATTGTGTGTGGCCCCACAGCAAGTAAACGAAAACTCTTAAAGTCGGTTACACACTCAATCCTTCTATACGGATGGGCAGATGCACTCGTCCAAACAGCAGTGCAGATTTGGAGCCCGCCGGATAACGAGCTCCTACCGGACGGTCTTAGAGGCAGCCTCCCTACTGATCGCAAGAGTGAAACCCATTGCCTTCTAGCCGCTGAAAGGAAGAATATTCACCAAAGGAAGACAGAAGTAGGGAAGCAATAATCATCAGCAAAAGAAGTGTCCGATAAAAGCTGGCAAGAACGCTGGAGCTCAGAAACGAAAGAAAGATGGGCCGCGAGTCTAATATTGCAGATTGGACTGGGCGAAAGAGCGGGGAAGTAAACTCTTTCCTCACCCAACGTCTTACAAGCCCTGGCATTTTATCTCTATATGATGGGGAAAGTGAGTAGCCCAGTTTGCCAATATGGATGACGCAAACCAAACCCTTTTTTAATGCAACAGATGGTTGACACAAAGATGTCAGCTGTAGGAAGAGATAGGCAACATCACACCTGAAATATAGTTGGGAAGACGTGCTCGAGTGACATTACTTTGGGAGCACTTTTGCGACTATGCAGAAACTGTCCAGTCATATAACATTTACCTAGACAATCCAACAGATCTGGCAGAACAGGAAGTCCTTCACCCAAAATGATACAGTTTTGGTGGTGGTGGTCCATTCCAGCATTTCGAAGTAGAAGTTTAGCTTGGTTCATTGACGGATTGAAGATAGAAGCTGGAGATGGAGTTGAAGTCTTGGGTTCAACATTAAAGTCTTGATGCCTTAGGAAAATGTCATTGAACTGTGCACTGGATTAAAATTTCCAAAAGGAATTAAGAGCGCTGAATGTACAAACAAAGCATTATACAGTAGCTAGGTGATCACTAAGGCTCTTAGCCGATTGCCTCCAGTATAATGGCTTAAAATAGAACTGACTGGTCACAGAACAGCTGTTAGGAAAGGAATGTCGCTATTGTGGCTGCGGATTTGTTGAATCACATGATGGTCCATTCCACAGGATACTAGTAGTGTAAATTACAGCCAAGCACTCCTATTATCCTCTCCATATCGACTTATTTGACACGTTCAGAGAAAGTCAAGTAATGGCTTAAGAGTAAGACGATGATCGCGAATCTGAAGGGGAATTTCCAGGAACAAATATAGATTTGAGAATCGCCCGAAATAACATATCAAAAAGGAACACTTAAGGTTTGAAATTGACAAAATTGGATCACCAGAAGAACAATATGAAGGAAAAACTAAGAGAAGTCTAAATTTATTCACTACTCCTTTTGAAAATGCTGTTGTATAGGTCAAATATCTCGGACAGGGTTATAGTATTTCAAAAATTCTGGCCTAAAATACAATAAAAAAAAAAGGCAAAACGGTGGCAAACATTCAAGAAGCTTCACCGCAAAACTGTACGTCACTTCATTAGCATTCTCAACTCGAACTGAAACAATAAACTTAACATCTCCTCATTGATATTTCATTGTTAACATCTTGTACTAAATCATGATCGCGACAGAGATATCGGTTATTCAAATTTATGTTAATGTTTCTCAAAAAAAAATTCCCAATCTCTTTGCCACACACACTCCAAAATATTGGACTTCTTTTTATTTTTTTTTATTTTTTTGCTCATAAACTTATTCAAAAGAAATTAAAACAAAAAAAAAAGCATAACATAGTGAAACGGAACTAAAAATATAAAAAAAAATGAAATAAAAATTTACATTAAAAATCCACTGAACAGCTGATTGGAATAATTGGGAGGTGTTGATATCCCGCCCCCCATACGCCAAAATAGAACTACTACTGTGCGTTGTGTTCTGAGATATACTTCTTCCTCTTCTTCTTCTGCTAAATCATAATCCACAAAGATCTAAATGTTGTTTGTTATCCTCTTTCTATTTGTTTTATTCTTCACTTCTTTACACTCAACACTTTTTTTTCTTTATTGGAAGACTTCTTTCTTTTTTAAAACTTTTTTGAAAATTTATCTTCTTCTTCCTTGCTTTTTATTTCTTTCATCATTTCACCAGGATATGTGTAGTAATACCTTCCAGCACACAGTAAAACGGAACTGAATTGTGTAAATGCGCGTCAAGGCAATAAAAAGAAAAACAAACAAAAAGGCAACAAAAATTAAATGTTAAAGGTCATCACCAGGGAGAGCAAAGGATCATTAAGTAAGAAAAATAAAAATAAAATGAAACTATCTCGCGACGAACGACACAACGAACAACGAGATGACTGGTAGGTAGTCAATATTATTGCAAACCACACACAGAGATGATGACGAAGCGAATGAGATTACAAACCGCAAATATATGTATAAGAAACAGAGGACAACGCAAATATACAACGAAATCAAACGAAATAAAGGAACAACAACTTAATCGAATTCAAATTGGGAAAAAAGTTTCACGAACTGACGTAGTTCCTTCATAGGGAATCGCCAAATCCAAAAGAATGCAACACAATTTTTTTTGAATTGAAAAAACCGTTTTTGTATGCTTTTTTTTCAAAAGAGAGAGAGCGAGAGAGGGAATTTCCCGACGGTTTAAGCCCGAATTATTTGCCGCGATACGAATGGAGCAGCAGCATAAATTGTACTGAAACGGTAAACTGAAAGCAACCTCGAAAAGATACACAACTGAACTGAGAAACTACTCACACATAGATACAACAAATACACAGGCAGCTACATAAAACCACCAGCCAGTCCATAGTGCCTGCCGTCGTGATGCGCGAATAATTATTATTATAGAATCGCTCCCACACACAACCACCACCATCTCATCTCTCAAAAGGTAAAAACAGCTGCTACTGCTCCTGGTACTGCTGCTGATTGCTGGTCGCTGTTCGCTGCTCGCTGCTGCTTCTCGTCGACGAGAGCAAGAACACACACAAAAAGTATCCAAGAGCAGAAGAAAAAAAAAACAAAATTATATCTAAAGCCCAAAACTCGTATCTGAAATGGAAAAATCCTCCACACACATCCATGTGGGGGTATATACTACTGTGTACGTTGTTCAAAACAAGTTTTTCCGCATTTTACAAGAGTATGTGTCACAGATGTTTTTCACCAACACACACATACCCACTCGCATTCGATTCGAATATTTGCACACAACACGAACACACTCTGTGCCAAGCAACAGAGAGATGAGAATGAGAAGAAGAATAAATCATCAACGAGGTGGTGGATGAATAATGGAAAATGAAAGAACGAAAAGAAAAACATCGAATCAGCTGATTCTTGAAAGAACAACAACACAACACCAACACCAGAAACAGTGCACAGTGTGAATGGCGAGACGATGAGAAAATTTTCCCTCTAACCACTTGTGTATTTGTGTGTATCTCTTGTGCTTGTGCCTCCTCCTCATCATCTCCAATGCAAGGTTGTTGCTACAAAAGATACACAAGGTTATTTTGGTTTCCGCCACATACGAAGGGAAATTTTCTCTTTCTGTTCTCGATTTTGTTGCGCAGCAATGTTTTTTTTTTGTTTCCCCCGATAGACACAATGTTGAGAGAAGTTTGCTCTTCTTTGGTGGTAAGAAAAATGTTGAGATATATATATAGGTAGTTCAAGGATGTTGTTGAGAAAAAGCTTTCTTTTTATCGAGAATCTAAAAAAAAAAGAAGGAATTTTTCCTTGCTTCTTTGTTAGTAATGCGGATTTTTGTAGATACAAAGTTATGCAACGCGAAGGAAAAATATTTGAAATCGATTAAAGGGAAAACTTCATACCTATGTACATTTGGGTGGCACTTTAAGACGTTCAATTTGTTTTAAGGACGAAGAAGTGTATTCAGTGAAAAACGGTGGCATTTTTTATACTTCTCAAAATGTGTTGCATAATTCTAGGCTTGTTTTTTTAGTTGTGTTTGGGTTATAATTCACACTCAATTGTTAATTTTTTTTTTCGAAGCGTAACTAAAGCGTAAGACCAACTCAAAGGAAACTTAATACCTATCGAAAACTAATCAACCTAAGCTGAGTTCGAGAGCTCAGAAATGTAAACAGCAAAAAACTGATAATCGCGTATCTATAAGAATTGCCACGACTATAGCTATGTTGATGAAGATAGGTTTGAAAGTCACTGCTCTAATGGTCGAGCTTCTCCTATGGCTATTTAAATCCACTACAGCGGTAGACTTCTGACCATGATCAGCTTGCCAAACATGAGTTACTAAATGAGTGTATCATGAGTTTATTCTCCTTGTTTCTCGTTATCACTTGTAAGTTCAAAGGCTGCCACAAGGCCGCTGCGCCATAGAGAATAGAAGAGAACTACAGTTCTGTGTCGCATTCGAAGGGTTTTGAAAAACTTTCACATCATAGTGATATCCTTAGATGTTTGTCAGATGCTGTTCGGACTGATGACCCTTTTCGCGGGCAAATTAACCTCTTGGAAGGAAGTTTACGTCGACCGTAAAATGTTGCTCGAACAGAAGACAATTTAATAATTTACACATGTTGAACTCTCCATATTGATTTGGCAAAACAGACTTAATAAATGACAGCCAATTTGACAGATGTAACTTCAACAATATGACTGCAATTACCTGTCAAAGTTAGGAAATCCCTATTGGGAAACCCGATCGTAGAGACTGATATAACGTTTTGATGATGTAAGAGTTTCTGGCGAACAAAATGTAACATTTACTTGTTTCCATGACTAAAAAATAGATTTATCTATCCATACGCTCTTGTTTAATGTCAATTCAAAGACTGGTTCTATAACCCATGCGATTCCTCTCACCAAAAACCAAACCCATAATTATAAAATGTGTCCAGCCTTCGTGCCGATCACTTTGGGCCACCAAATACAAAAAAAAAAAAACAAAACCCCCTCTTTAGTCCAATCACTTTTGTAACTATCCATAAATTTGCACTCACTTCTAAGACGTATTAGTATCTGAAACCTAATTGTAGACTGGAATTGCACTGCACACAAGTCAGTACACACCAAAACGATCTCATCCCTGTTGTATGCCATTTCGATTGCTGTTTCCAGCGCCATGCCAGTGGCGATAAAAAGTCGTCGCTAAGCTATAACCGTTCCCATCTACATATACGCAGTGATTTATTTAGTTCGACTATTACAGACACTTAACCTCTCTATTCGGATTGTGCATCCACCAGATACTAACATGTGCAGGATTAGTATCTGGTAGTACAGTTGGACGGGTTTAATGAGGATAGCCCAGGAGGCTAATACAATCTTATTTTGATTCAGAGAGAACGCGGGAGAGACCAACACACATAGAAGAGATAAATAAAATCTAGCTAAAAAGATACAAATACAATCAAATGCGGTACCAGGAATAATTATAACTTTCTTGAATGCTTCGCTGGAGCGCTCTGTTCGCGTTTTAGTTTCGTTTGCGTTTTGGGGTGTTAGAAGAAAAGTTGCATTATTAAGTCGAGGTTTTTTTTTTCGTTTTTTTTTTATTCGCGCTTTTTGACTGCTCAACCGGTTTTTTGTCTGTTTACCTTCGCAGAAAAGATAGGGAACAATAATGTTTGTAACTCTGTTTTTTTGTGAAAAGTGGACATGGATGGTGGAGCATGATGATGTCAGAGAGGAGGACTGTGTAACGAAAGTTTAGAGGTGCCGCATAATTTACATGTTGTATGTCACCAGCGTAACTGTTTTTTTATAATGATTGTCGTTAGCTATTGCTTAAATAAAAAACGAATTAGAGGCGTGTACTGGGCGGGGGTGAGAGCAACAAAAAAAAAACCTAAATTTAAGCATACCTACTTTCGATAATTGAATTTCAATTACCCACCTTGCGTTTGTGAGTAACTCGCTTGTTTTTTTTAGATACCTAGTAAACTTGAACGCAATATAGTGAGTTTTTTTATTTTTTGTTTTTGTTTTACGATAGGTGAGGTAATAAAGTTGACAGCCGCTGTTATATGGTACACTTAAGTAGCAAAACGTTTTTTTTTTTTGCTTTTTTGTAGTTTTATTTACACTTAAGTGGGTCTTCACTTGAAACAGGTGCACAGTAGTTGTTAATGGCATGGAAATATTGATATTGTGATCACTGATTGTGATGTTTGTCAACATTTGAAAAGGTGACGAAATTTTTGTATATTTTTGTACGCTTTTGGACTTTTTGTGTGTGAAAAATTCAAGGAGGTACTTCTTCTTGGCAAAACAAAAAACATGTAAGGTGGAATGTGCTAATAGTATCTACAGAAATTTTGAGTGTCTCGTTTCGCCAATCGACGCATGTTATTCAGTTTTGAAATAAGAAAAAGAAAGGCTCTGAAAATGAGCTTAAAAGTTGCTGCATTTTTTCAAACCGTCCGCTGTCAGTGGGCAAGGGATCTTGGAAACAAGATCAGAAGGAACACTTTGAAGATATACTCAATATCGGAAAGGCACGTTCATACTCTAGATCCTCCAATGGCGACCACATCAATGTGATTTGGATCCCCATTAAGCAGAGGTTGCTGCTCTATCTGTTGTTCATTGACTTTGAAAAGGTTTTCGATAGGGACAATCGTGACGTTCCCTGTGTGTGGAGAGGTGTGGTATAATTAAATAGACTAATCGCTATTGTCAAGGCTACGCTTGATGGGTTCACATGCACACATGGCATGTCTAAGGAATTTGTAGTTCAAAGTGGGGTTCCGCAAGGCTACATTCTTTCACCAATATTGTTAGTTTGGGTGATTAGCGGTGGGCTTTATGAATCTTTATCGATGTATATGGGCTCTGACATTCAAATACGCTGACAAAAACTTCGGAAACTAAATCGGTTCGAGTAAAAACATGTGGTAAATAGCGCATGAGTTACAAAAGAGCAAAGAACGGATTGGAAAGGCTCAGGCGGGTTTCGAAACAGGACTTAAAAGTCACGTTCAACAGCCCATTATGACACACTTGACGGATAAGCGATAAACAAGCAGAAAGTAGTGACATATTCGTCAGAATTCACATCAATTAATGTCAGTATTGTATAAATACTCTTATATTTTTGAAAAATAATCTTTCCGTATTCTGACAAGCCAGAAAAAAATTAGGTATCGCGTTCAGAATATTCTGACAAACTGTCAGATTTTTAACCGATTTTGTGTTTTTGCATATTTTACGTTATTTTGTCAATTGCAAAATTCTGCCATCATTTGACATGAGAAAATTCTGATGAATGTGTCACTCTATGCGATGTTACTGCAAAAAGAAAGTCAGAACCAGAATTATCCCTACAGAGAGTGCTACCCATACCCCCTCAAAGGTCAAACAATCTAAAGTGAACTACTAAGGCGTGAGAAGTAGAATTTAACAGAAAAAAAAAACTTTCAAATTGGATAATGACATTTCCTTCCCTCATTTCCTATTCACCCTTAATAAATATTATATCGAAACTACTTCAAAAATCATAGTATTCACTCAAAGTAGAGTTGCGCTTTCAATTATGTGTGATTTAATTTTTATTTTTTAAGTTCGTAATACAAAAAACCCCTAGCAACACACCTACATACTTCTGTAATTAAATTCAATCTTCTACTTCTATTCTTTTCCAAAAAAATAAAAAGAAGACACAACAACTAGCAACCATCTTTTCCCATAGAAAAAACCAACAATAATTACGAAAACCTGAGAAGAAAATAAAAACACCAAACAAGACAAGTAATAGAAGGAAATAAGAGAATAAGTAGAGTGTGAAAATTATAACAATTTACCGAAGATAGCATTTTTACACATTTCCTCGGTTGTTAGCTTTTCGCTGTCTATCTGTCTATACGTGAATGTATTTTTTTTTCTTGTATTTCGTTAGCATTTTTTGCTACTTTTTTTCTCAAGTGAAGGATTGCAAAATTATTTCCCAGTTCTTTTCTACTCAATTTTGTACTTAAATTATGCATAAACTTACTTTCTCCACAAATGAAAGGGAAGAACATCTTAAATTATCCAAAATTAAAATCAGTTTGGACTTACCTGAAAAGAAAGAGAAGAAAATGTTAGATCATTATTATTATATATTATTATATATCATTAGATCCAAAAATTAAAATTGGTGTAACCCATGCCCAACTTTTGACAGAAACAAGTTTGAAACTTATCCCAATACTATTCATTTTGAATTTCGAAATTTTCCTCACCACACACAGTTCGAAATTGCCATCATTTTGACTTTCGAAATTGCTCCTTCGGACTTAGGCTTAATACCTCTTCAAGATGAAATTTAATTCGATCTCTTTTAAATGTTGTGTTCAAAGAAATACATATGTATATCTCAACTGGGTTTTTGAACTTTTTGCCCAGATTTTGCCCCCACATATACATATATTTTGAAACACAAAAACAAATTTAAAAGTAAAATTTTGATTAAAAAAAAGTAAAAGAATGTGTATGACAAAATTTAATTTCCTGCTTGAAGCGAAATCGTATCCGATTCCAAAGCTAAAAAAAAAGCAACGCCATATCACAAAAGGAGGCCAATATCATGACGTGAGAATCCTGTAATATTCCACGGAATATTCAAATTAGGTGAATTTATTGTGTCACGAATAGATGGCGTTTGACACGTGTACGTATGTGTGTGTGTTAATACATATGTATGAACGCCAGGGTTGGCACGGAAACTTCTAAAAAAAGAATTTTTCACATTCTACGTTGTTTCATATTGTTTTAAGTGAATTAAGTTAGGGTTGGTCGTGGCGATAAACAGAAGCAGAATCCTTTTAGGATTTGCATGCAAAAATGTTATCAAAGCAAAAAAAAGGCACAACAAAATTTGTTGTTTTTTTCTTTTGCTTTTGTTTTTGTTTTGTACCGTGAATTAAGAGGTGTGGGTTGTTTTTATTTCTTACGATAAAGGTTTGTGGATTTAATTAGAGCATCGAACTAGATGGAACTTTTCCAAAAATAAGGCTAGATTGGGAGAGAATATGGTAATATAGGACTTCAACATGCTTGTTATGTGGATATAAGGTGTCACAACTCTTTCAACCAATTGACACCAGGCTCTTTATCAAACACAAAGGGCGAATTCGAACTTTCCACCTCTTGCAACACCCAAGAGCAGTACTTTGAGAAAAAAGCCTCTCAAAACCCCTCATACCCATGGGATACAGGATTAAATGCCAGATCCTTTCTATACGTACAGCACCACGTATTCACCTTATAAATTCATTGGTCACATTCTCATGGATCTTGAAGTAATCACTCAACAAATCATAATGACAACTTGAAAAATTGAGAGACAAAGTGATCTCTCAGTCACCAGAAGGGTGTATCATTTCAAATGATTTGTTATAAAATCTTATTAGCTCAAGTACTCTACCCTTTAAGTACTTGAAAAACAAAAAAAACCAAAAATCTTGTTCATTTAATTGCCCACTTCCCATGGGTCGCAACAAACACTTTCAGCTCATTGACTCCCCACACAAATCCATGTATTTGCCCAACTCGAGTGATATCAAGCAACAAACACACTCCACGTGTATGCACTCAAATTCCCATGCGGATGTAAATTATTCCCTATTAGTGAACAATAAGAAGTCATTAGAATCGTATCATCCATATCATTGAACAAATTAAATGTAATCACGACTTGGCTTTTGTTTTTCTTTAAAAAAAAAAGAAATCGAGAACAAAAAAAAAAACAATTCTTTGGAATGCGTGAAACAGTTGGCGGTTGAGGTTCATTCACACTCGACCGTTGATTCCGATTCCTTATCTGTTAACAGAGAACATATAGTTTCGAGATGGATTGTGCTTTGTGTGCACAAATTGAAATGTGCAACAAAACAAAAAGACGTCTCCGCCGATGGCAAGGGGACAAAGGAAATTACCGTTCAGACCATCGGGTATCACGATTTTTAAGTTGATTTCCTGGATTTCGGATGTGAGCAAGAATACATATATCATTGACCGCGACCAGACTGTGGAAACAGCAGTAATAATAACTGCCTTTATTCAGGCGGCCAATTTCTTTGATTTGCTTGGAACCAGTTTATTACTCAGAGATACCGATGAGGTTCAACTGAGATGCATTTCTTCCTGACGCATCATCAATGGAGGCGGTCAACTTCAGTTCTAAGCAAAGCAAACGCTGAAGACTAGAAGACAATTAAAATGAAAGAAGACTTTGAAGGAGGTCAAACAGATGGGGATGTGTTTGGCCCTTAGAATTCCATGGTCACAGCATCTAATGCTAGCTGGCACAGAATCCATCAACAGCCACTACTCAGACTTGCTAACATTACCAGGCTCAATAGGGAGAGACTAAGTGATCACCAAGGGGCCAACGATTCCATAGAATCTTACCTCAGAAAAATAAACAATCGACAGTACAATCTAGAAGGGCATGGATGACTACTAGCCCACAGCGGAACATGTCCTGCAACTAGGGCACGCACCTATGTTGGTAAAACACAGAAAATTCACAGCAGCATCTGGAGACTGATCTATAAGCATATAGTAATCAAGACTCGTATTGCAGCGGCCTCAGCAGTAGAGAAAATCAAACTAGAAGCCCAATGGAAGCCTAGGAAGTTCAGCCTAGTGTGAGACATGATAAATGTCAGTACATCGATTCAAATGGCTCAAGATGGCTCAAGAAGCAACAAGTAGTTTGTCAATAGGCTTGTCTAAAACAATAACGCTAGGCTATGACGTCTAACATTAAACACATAGACGACGTTCAGTCTGAACAAGATTGTGAGCAGACGTTGCTGACTACACTATCCACAGAAATACCCTCGAAAAACAATCATAAACGATTACAATCTCTAAGCTTCCCATCACACTATCTGCGGCAAACTTGACCTTACATTGAATTTGAAATTCAAATTGCAAAAAATTACCTAACCATTTCAAGGATATTCTATCTAATTAATTACAAAATAAACCGCCGCCAACCACAAGACCAAAATACCAAAAACCCAATTAAGCATCCCCCAAACCGTTTCAAGCAGTTAGCAATCCTTTCAACACCTAAGCAAGTATACACGAATCCGTCTGCCTATTCATAACTAATAATCAGCATTTAAATTAATATTTATGTATGTTTTGCAATTCATTTCGAAATCAAAATCCGCAATACCACTCTCTCCTCAGTGAGAGCAACTTACAAAACACACTTTCCCTTGATCCTTTTCGAAGGCGAAAATGCGCTCAAAAGTCCTCCAAAATTTCGTGTGTATTTCTTTACTTTCATCCAGCAGCGAGTCGTTCTTCATAAATTTCAAATTTAACATCCAACAAGCTTGTATAAATCCCACAACTTTGGTGTTCCACTTGCTGTGTAAGGGATGAGATAAGATGGCGACATGGAGGGTAACACACAGAAAAAAAAAAACTTTAAATCAACGGAAGTTGTAGTGTGTTGAGGGTAAGGAATTGGATTTCCTTTTTTTTTTTTTTTTTTGTTTCCTCCCCTTTAAACTTTGACTTTAGATTATATTTTGGAGGTGTACTCCATGAGGATGAGGGTGGAGTTTCAGAGACGGCTTTAACAGCGGAAACAGGAAACCAGACAGACTGATTTTGCTGTTTATCAAGGATATTGAATGTGTTTGGAGGGAGATTAATGACATTTCAATTGGAGGTAGATAAGGACCTTTATTTTTGTTTTAATAAAAGACTCTCGAGGCTATAGCCGTAAGGTTTGACATTTCATTTAAACTACTGTTTGAATTCGAGGAAAATGCAAAAAAAGTGAGCAGTAACTTTCTCTTGAGTGGTCAAATAACAATTACAAACGAGATCCATTTTGTTCAAAAAAGATACGCCTACCACATTGTAAAGTGAAACAGAGGTGAGTACACATTCTTTCTTCGAGAGACCATTCATCTCACCAGTTCCAAGTTCTTCCTTAACTTATACGTCTGAAAGGCCACCAATCAACGCCCGATATTCTTAGACTAAACGATGACGGTAATATCCTCGACAAATCCCTGGATAACAATCTACAACCCAAAGAGACCCACCACCTAATACATTAAGACCAGCTATTACGCAACAAAAATAAAATATGTTCTTCCTTCAGAGCATTCAATTAATGGCAGCACACACTATGCCCGAAATCAACTAGCAATTTGTTACTTGGTCAGGCTAATTAATGTCAAGAGATCTCATTTGACAAGAAATCATAATTATGTAACTGAGAAGGCTTACTACCAGCCGCAGCCGCACAAAAACATAAAGCCCTACAATTATTGGCCCCAAAATCTACACCACCCCGTTTGCATACAACACAACAGAACACAACAAGAGTGACTTGTTCATTAAAATAAAGCTTTTACCCCGACCAAAGTATCTAGAGAATATCTAGGCGGCTTCCCACATCCTCGACCACTACCACTATTACCCCCACGTCATATCAAAATGCCTCCTCCCCCCCTATTTCTATGTGTGTATGTCACCACCATTGGAAAAGAAAAAAGGAAATCATGTGGAAAATAACGAAACCACACAGTTAATGGGTTAGTACTGCGGCA
Organism: Chalcosyrphus nemorum; assembly: GCA_949716465.1. NCBI lineage: Eukaryota > Metazoa > Arthropoda > Insecta > Diptera > Syrphidae > Chalcosyrphus > Chalcosyrphus nemorum. Next base: position 56,269,902 of record OX454334.1, on the reverse strand, counting down.
CACAACCAATGAACGGAAAAATCAATGATCAACAAAAAAAAACAAAAACCAAAAACCCAATTTCAATTTTCATGGAAATTTTCTACAAATCTAAATACAGTTATGTATGTACCTTGGGATCATGTACTCTTCATCTGCATTGTATTTTTTTCTTTTCCTCCCTGCCTAATGTACTTCCTCCCCATCAAATGATATCAACATCAGCTGTTTGAAAAATCAATGATTTTTTGATGAAAAATTTTCATCTGCAAAGTGCATACTTCAAAAGCAAATAAAAATAAACATTTTTTGACAGCTGAAATATCATTTGACATTTGAAATTCGCAAGTCATTTTTTTGACACACAAGTGTCATCCTCACTCAAAACTCGAAGAGGTGGTTGCGCCTCTACAGCTGATTGTCTTGGTGGTTCTTTTTCTTTTTGTCGCATACTGCTCTACTGTGTCATCTAATTTTGTTTCTTTTTTTTTTTAATAGAAATCAGCTGAACTGAAAGTTCTAAATGAGCGAAGAAGGAAAAGTAGAATAGAAAATGTTGCTCAAAGGAGCTTTTTAAACGAGGGAAATTTTTCCATATTGCTTGCAACATGTTGAGGAGGGGCAGAATGACTAAGATACATTTGAGTTTTCAACGAAGTAGAGCCGAATTCTTTTACAATGAAATGGAGGATGCAATTTTACAATAATTTTAAAGAAAATTTTAAGAATATGTTCAATTTATGTTCTAATATTCAAGTCAGGAAATAAGGAGAAAAGGAGAATCTTCCTGATGGCTTAAGGCATTGCAAAACGTCATCAGTACGTTGAAGGAACTAACGAAAGACGACAGCAAACAAACAAGTGTCAATGAGATGTCGTAGTGGGTACAGGGTGATTACAACTCCAAAAATTGTAATAAAAATTGGCATTTGTAGTTTTTAATAACCAAATTGAATATAAAAATGTTGACAGACACCTCAAAGTATGCCACCAAAAGGCACAAGTTTGTATTTCTTTGCATACACATTGGTGCAAGGGTTAAATTGAATTGAATACCAATACCATTTCGACAGGGCAATACTCTGTTAATACACCAGAGATGTGCGCCAGGCATAGAGTCCTGGGTGTTACTCAAGCATCAAATTGGACCCTGCATATTATCATTGGCTTGGCTAGTGGCCTCTTCTTCAACACACTTCTTGCTGATACTCATTATAACTATAATTGAGAAAGCAAACATGTGAATGTTAGGTGATCGCGATAGACACTATCCTGAAAACTCATGACCCGACTTAACCTTACCCAACCTACACACATACAGCTCCAGTTATTGACTTTCCACCTTCAATTTAACTTCTGCCTTTTTGACAATAATATTTTTGAAAATTCTTCTACATTATAGACCAACAAAAATACTTGCAAGAGGAAACTTTTTGCAAAATTTTAAGGATACCTTTCAACCATAACCCATAAGGTTAAAGATACAATCAACCTCAATTAATTATTTAAAATACAATTCCACCTGACTACTGGCCACCCTGCGGCAAATAAAGGTAAAAGATCTCCTTGTATCCTTGTATCATATTTTCCTTGTACCGTCGTCGTCGTCGCCGAAATTTGTTAATTTTTAATTAACTTCTCGTTGACCCACCCATAAAGGTTGCCCAATTATAATTTACCCAAGGATTCGTGGGAAAACAAGTGTGTATTATGGCGATTGTTTTTTTTTTTGTCTTTTTTGTTAAAACACGGACAACAAACCGAACATCGATTAACACAAAACCAAAGGTACTTCACTTTCACTTGGTCTCCATGAAACCACATTTATAAATAAACAACAAGATACAAGAGGAAAAACAAAAAAAAATCTTTAAAAATAATTAATTTGCCGGTTAAAGAGTGTAACACAAGCTTATTACATTTGCCAGAGGATTTTAATCTCTTTGCTTGCACCTTGTTGCCTAAGTAAATACACTTTGTCCTTTGTGTCCTCGCAGTGTATTGGGTCTATGGTACTGAAAAACAAACATTTCTAGATATTTCTAACTAACATTACGCTAATGGATGGTGGTGAAGGTATTTCAATTTCGCTTTGTGTCTCTGGTTGTTTCACAGGACCTCTAAAGTGACCTTAGAGGGCTGTAGACTATTTTTTTGTTTGAGCCGTAAATAAAGGAATAACTGCCAAGAATTCGGTAAGATGTTGTCTTGTTTATTTCCTGTTTAACTTCTCAGAAATATTTACCTTCCACTTGACCCATAGGTTGTTAGTTAACTGAGCCGTAGCCTACTTCCTTTTTTTGAGCAAAAGATCTTTGAAAAACTAGCCTTAGTAGCCACGTACAAGATGCAACCCTGGCATCAGCTGATATGCAATGAAATCTGAACTAATCATATTCTGTGGTGTGCTTTTAAGCGCCGATATATATATGTTTTCAAGGAGTCCTCATAGCTGTTAAGAACCAAAACATTTCCCTATGGCGGCAATGACAGAAAGAACGACATACATATTTCAGGTTATTGAACGAAATAACAAAATTTACGACCTTTGGGCATTAAAACCTCTAGAACTTAACACACAATAAACCAAATTTTTTTTCAGCAAAATAGATCGCGAGCAAGTCAAGGAGCAACTATTAACGAGTCTTTTTTTTCATTTTTGCCTCGTAAACCTCATATGCTGATGAAGTTCATGCGTGTTTTTACATATGTATCCCCAAATGGTATGCCATTTCAACCCATAAATACGGATTTCACTTAAAGATATAAACCTAAAATGCCCTCACGAGTATGGAAATGAAATGCTATAAGAAAAAACCATAAAAAATTTAAATCTACGTGTTAAGTTGAATTGATTTTCGATTTTTGAGCCAGCAATTGCAATTCAATTGAAGACTTCTCCTTCCAAATGTCCTTAGTGAACACATTTTGTTTTATGTTTGATTGAGAAAATCAATTTCATTTCCACGACGACGACTTTGGAATTTAAAGTTCGTTGGTCCTTTGAGAAGTCATAAAAATAAATATATAGAAATAAAAAGTCAACTGGTTGAATCGATGAAAAGTGAAAAGTGGGTGAAAATTTCTTAACAAAACGAAGCCTAAATATAAAGGACATTCCTTTTTTTTTCTTCTGGAATTTAAGATTGAAATGGTTTATTGATTTGCTACAAAGTGGTCGGTCTTTTGAGGGACTCATTCATCAGTACAATTATTCAATTGAATATCGACTTTGAAAGCAGCCAATTTTCTTTGACATGTCCCGCATGACTAGAGGAAACACTACAAAACAAAAATTAAAAGCCACAAGTATTTCACATCACACAAATTGCGTGGTAAACTTTGATACAATGTCGATAATGGCTTCCATCTGGCTTGCGACAAAAGTCAAAACCGCAATTCTTTCACCATCAACTAAGATCGCTGTAAGTCATCAACCCTGAGGTTAGTCAATCAACTTTTTTCCATTTTGCAGCAGGCAAAAGAAAATTTTATATATTTTCTGTTTATCACAAAATTTGTCATTGTCAGGGTAACTTACTGCCCGATAAGAGTGCTTCGTGCCCACATGAGGGCACCACTGACATCAAAAATTGTTTTTGCGCTTTAATCGTTCTTTTCAAAAACAAAGGGCACACAAGTCTTGTACACACTCCTACACTTTGGAGGACGATGAGAGATATCTCAGAACTCATCTCAGAACTCTAAATTGGGTTTTTTTTTTTTAATTTGTCGGAGCTTTGACATTGTAAGCCCGGTTGTTTCCACATTCAACAACGCTTATCACACAGTTCAGCGATTATGGAACAATGCCGACTAGTCATTGGGGTATTCACCTCCTCACGTGGCTCCAACAAATGCGAATGGGTACATAATTATGCTTAAAATTATTTATTTTTTCTTTTATTGCTTCGTTTTTTTTTTTGTTTTTTATATGAAACCCTGATACGATGTGAGAGCCTACTGGGTTTGTGTAATTGCGATCAAGTCGTGCACACATTGTATGGTAATTTGTATGATTGACTATGGGAATGGCTTTTTGTTGAGGCGAAATGTGCGTGAAAATTGCTGAAAAGCAACTTTTAACTCTTAATCAGATGTGGTTTTCCCATGTAAATGTACAAATTAAGATCAAGGTTCGTAAGTTGGCTTTATTTGATAGCAAGGCAAGGGGTTGTTTTGGGAAAATCACGCGGCGTTTGTGATACCCTTTTGAAGGAAAGTTTGGCCATTTTAATCAATCACAGAACCACAGACTGAAATAGGCACTTTGGGACGTGTAAGGTTAAAACGCTGTAGTTTTTCTGACAGCCTCATGACAGACTGTGTCATTTATAAAGGAATCAATGCTGCCAGACTAAGTGCCAGCTCAAAGGACTAAATGACTTTTGGACAAAACGCTTTTATGGTTCGAACAGGCGTAAACGAGTGGGCTTGTTGTGTACTCCTCCCCTAGTCTCGAGGAAAGTACTCACAATACCTGTCTGAAATTGACATTGAAGTCTCATAAGATCCAGGCACTAGCGGCGGCACGAAAGTGTGTATACATCTCTCTATCATGGTCTTCTGTAAAAAATGAATCCATCTGTGAAGCTGTAAGTGCTCAAAAGAATAAATTGACAAGAAGTAGACGCAGACTGCCCCATCTTCAAAAAATGCGATCCGAAGACCGAACCTCCGGTACAAAGACCAAGTTCTCATGGATGCAAACATGGTCACCGCAACTGAAAAAGCATATAAAGGATGGAAGAGAGCCGTGTCTCAAGCAGAGACTATAAGGATCGGAAGCCCTTTAGGTAAGTAAGACGCAAACTGTTATAAACACTTCGAAGATTGATCTTTGTACAGCTAAGCAATGAGGTGTCAACCATTCCTTCCAAGATCTAAGTAAATATGTAGAGTCATAGCATCGACACAAGGGAAAGGATGGTCCAATCCCGAAACAAAAATAAGAAACAAATTTTAAGCCACAAACCATCTGATATACTCGTATAGACGGATTGCTTCAACAAGTTTGTTCATGACAGTGATACTCTTAAATATTAGTCAGACGTTCGCAGGAGGTGGGGCTGTAAAACAGAGTCATGTCATCCACCCAATAAAAGTAAGAATTTGTATAATAAGACGATGGTTTCTTGTAGGTGATGAGCGAAGGAAACATACGTCCTTAGCCCCATCTAAGCTTAATTTCCGACTGTATCCCTAATGAATGGAAGCAAGCAACTATTAGACAGCATGTACATCACTGAGATAACCCAATATCCTAAGAAATATTGCACTATGTCAAAATCTATAACCGCATCTCATAAAAAGAAAAACAATATTTCTCCGCTAATCCCCATTCTAATCGCGTAATTTATCTTAATACTGCGCATCCTTCCCATATTTCACTTTCCTCGCTTTCATACGTTTCACACAAAAAAAAAAAGAAGGAAGAAGCATTTAACCTCCTGACTTATAGTTTGACTATAAAAATGCAGAGCAGCATCACCGCAATAAATATTACTAACGTTCGATGTCACCCTCCTGCTGTTCTAAGGATTTACACTTCATATTCAATAACATAGACCCACTGGTGGTTTTTTCTTCCTCCCCCTGCTCCCTCATACTAGACACACCATAAAAATTTATAAAAAAAAAAAAGGAAGATTCAATTGCTGCTGACCTACAAATAGCTTCATCTATCTTCTCTACTTTTTTTTTTTACATATTCACACTTGGGGTAGGTGTAGGATACATGGATACATACGAGTAATACACCCTTCCTGATGAGTCATAGCAAAACCACAAACACATACAGGCTGGCTCAGTTCATACGTACTTTTTTACTGTTTGTGCATGTGCAGATACTTTAGTATCCTTTGGATTGTGTACACAAATTTATTTGCCTTCCTTTTTATTTTTAACAATGTGTGTGTCGCCAACTTGCCAGAGGTTTATCTAACACTCGTCGTCCCAGCTGCCCCAACGAGCGCCTCCCGCCGCCTTCTTTTAGCCACGATTTAATGGACATTGATGTTGATTTATGCGCCTGCAATAAAATCATGTTACATCATCATGCCGGGCGGTTGGGTGTTTTTGTTGATAGTGACTCGAATTGTCGGGGCCACACCACCAAGGGTGGCACAGTACACAATAAGATGCAAGAGTATTAAACAAAAGTTCGTTGTTAAAGTTGACAGCGCTCCTAGGAGCGTTATTGCTGTGCGTAAAATCAAAATATGTAATTTCGCGCATTTTATTGCGAAATTAGAAAGTTTCAGTCAGTGGGCGGGCGGTTTCAGTGTGGTCGATGGCGTCACTCATTTCGATGAATAACTTACTTGATGCGCAGCAGTTTGACAACGGTAAAGGAAGCAAGGATGATTAATAAATCATAGAGTCATCCAAAAGGAAATGATAAATGGTATGTCTTCTGCGAAGAACTAGATAGAAGATCTCGAAAGGGGTTTCGCCATAGATTGAGTATCGTCGGAAGTAAAGTTTTAATCCAAAAAAATAGCTGAAGACTGGGGACAATTCAATTCAATTTTTGGGATTTAAATTTTCAAGCAGAAAGATGACTATTTGCTGACGTACGTACATCTGACAAGACGATTCGCAAGGGGAAGTTCGGAGTTTCAGAAACGTTTAGACTGGCGAGATATCGAAATCGATATCGAAAAGGCCATCAAGGAGAGCAAGGCAAGATTCTTCAAACAACCTGGGTAGTTGCGTATAAGATAATGGCCAAGAAACTCAAAAGCAGTAAGTCCCCACAAATATCCTGTCCTATTGAGCATCTATTCCCCCATAGACTAACTACGGAACGCAACCTCATTGGACAAAAAACCCAGGCACCACACCAGTAAATCACGAAGGACGAGCTACACGAAGCATGCAGGAAAATAGGGGACAATAAAGCACCTGGACCCGAAGGCATCCCATCAAAGTGGCCGTCCATAAAGACCCAACCTTTTTATAGCAAGGAGAAGAGAAGAGAAGGGGACCTTCCCTGAACCATGGAAACTCCAACATCTGGTGTTGTTATCTATAGGAAATAACACATAGAGAACCTTGTCGTAGCGACCAGTAGCCTGCAAGATACACTGGAAAAAAAATCTAGAACACATCATACACAGTAGACTGCTAGCAGCGGCAGTGAATAGAGAAGCTTTGTCGGAGACCTAGTATGGCTTCAGAAAATCGAGTTCTACTGTTGATGCTATAAAGATGATAGTAGATATAGCAGCCGAAGCAATACGAGGGAACAGATGGAGAGAAGGCACAATGAAATACTGCGCAGAGTACATACATCGGACGAAGCAGTCTGTGTTATAACTTAGATGATCCCTATCGCTATTCTCGCCAATGAAATGCAAAGGGTTTATATAAGGCTTATCGCGAACAGGCAAGTAACGAGAATCACCAGGAGAATAAGGGAAGAAGAAAGGGCAACATCTTTAGCACTTTGGCAAGCCAAGTGGGACAACACCACCAAAGGTAGATGGACTCACAAGCTGATCCCCAATATTGAAACTTGTGCAAAAAGAACGTACGAGGACATAGCCACCATGTCTCCACAGATTTGGACATGATAGCTTGCCCTTTTTGCCCAGAATGCCCAGAAAAGGAGGAACGTTATGTTTTTGAAAAGAAATCATTCAAGTTTGAGATAAGAAAAAAAAACAAAAGCAGTTTTTTTTTCAAACTAAAATTAAATTCTCCTGTTGAAACGAGTGCATCTATTTATTGTTACAAACTATTTGCGAACTTTTAAGCATTCTCTCAAGGACTCTGATCCCTTTTACAACTGCATAGTTTTGAAAAACCAATTTCCAGCAGCACATACATAAAATCAGAGCTTAGCGGTTAAACCGTTCGTAAATTCTTAAAATCCACGAACCCTGTAAAGTTTTAACGCTCAAAAACAACTCGAAACATTTAAGGATTTTCCATTTTCACCAGGGATACATCCCTAGCCTCATCGCTAAAGTATAAACTTGCAAAACTCATTACCTCTGCATTGAGTTGGAACACCAAAGGTGGTGGTAGTGGAGGAAGTTTCTTACAAAAAAAAAGAATAAAAGAAACACATGCCTTCTCGTCCCTGCAGCAGTACCTATGCAGCAACACAAGCCCTATCCTTAGACACTGTCTAGTTGACCTTCAAGTTTAAGTATTAAATTGCCAACACACTTGCAAAATCATCACACACACACACTGGCATTCTTTGAAACCTTGGAAAGAATCCAATTGAATTATTTAAAACGAAAAAAGGATATGTACACAGTGTGAGTGTGACAGATTAAACTGGTGAAAGTTTCAAAGCAAGCAGGTTCGATTTAGGTCCTTAATCTAGGATAGAATAAGTGATTTTCGAAACAAAATTTACTTAAAAATGACACTGTAATGAGAAGGATTTTCGTCCTGGGGACTCATTCGATTGAAATACAATTGTCCCTTATCCAATCATTCGTTGTTTGATTTAATTAAGATATCGAAGATTTCTTCTTCCTCTTCTTTCTCTCACTTCTTCCGCGCAATTAAATGGACTAAATGGTGATTGCTTGGAACAGGAAAGGGAACCTTATTGATTTTTAAAACAAAATAACCCACTACTTGTTCGTTGCCAAAAATTTGCGGTATCAGTGGCAAAATTTCAACAGCAAATGTCCTGCCAACAAAACTAACCACAGCCTCGAGTTGAGAACGTCCACCAACAGTATTGCAATCACATAAATTAAACCGCAACAATGCGTGCACACACAAATCCTTCTCCAGGTTTTTTTTTTTTTTTTAATTACTGACAGGAAATACGGTGAAAGGGGAGAGAATAAAAAGCAATCGTTGTCCTACATCCTTTTTGAATGAATTCCATGCATACACTATGCACACACGTCAAAAGCAAAGAGACAAACCCACTCCCTCTGTAAAGGTGTTATACCGCAAAAAGGATATCGGCAAAGACTCTACACCCTTCCTTAATTGCTAGCAGTAAATTTTCACACTTTCCGCACTGTTTGATGGCAGAAAAGTTACGCTTGCCGTTTGTATTGATGAAAAAAAAAAGCAAGTCAAGAGGTCTGAGAGGGAGGAGTCCTTGGCTCCATGTCTCATACCATTCCACACCCAGTGATTTCAAATTACACGCTTCCTTGATGTACCTGGAGGTAAAGATGCAGAGATATACCCACTCGCTCTCTGATTTATCACAGTTTATTTTTTTTATGGTAGCTTCCAGGATTTCACAGTGTAACAAAAGCTCATGTTCTGACTTCTAGTGGTACGAGTGGGTCCAATGCAGTTCCTGAAAATTTATCTTCATTGCAGATTTATATTACCCACTCCTTGCCTAGCCTAACTGCATATAATCCTGCAGATACTCTATACACACACACTCGCTGCTAACCTTACCTATGCCAATCCTCTTGGGGAGTAGAGTGAATTTTTGGCCTCGTGGCCTTGTTCCAACTTTTCCTCAAAAAAGGAATGTTAATACCACTAGTACCAGTGGCAACCAAATGTTTGACTTGGACTTTTGTCCAAGAGAAGGATGAACATTTTCAAGGACTTGTGACGCAGAAGATGTACAAAAAAAAAAAAAGAACCCACTCTTTTTGTGTCCTGAAGCTAGTAGTTGTGTGTGTTAAATCGCTTACGTTGAGGATTTTCCCTGCATCCTTGTGCTGTTACATTTATATATAGAAATCAAAGGTTGAAAAGAAGTGCCACCAAGAGAGAGAGAGAGAATGAGCGATGGTCCTTCTGGATGGTGTCATATGACAGATGTGAACGCTCATTTGTGATCTGTACATACAAAGGATAGATGAATGTCGCTTACTTTTTAAAGAAAGGTGTATCCCGCAGAAGGGAGAAATTTTCGAGTTGGAAAAAGTTTTATTACGCAATCCATGGTGCTTTACAAGGATTCTATCGCAGTAAAGAGAAGAAGGCGGCAAGGAAACTGATAGGGCGAAGCAAAGCTCTATCTTGGAGCTCAATTTAACCCTAAGAGTCCTTCGGCGTGAAGATTTTTGTACACAACAAGGACTTGAGCTTAGTGACAACGCAGTAGTGGCAACAACTAAAGGTCATCTACCACCTAAGGATTTTGGATGCTTTAAAAGAAGACTAAGTCTGTAATCAAGTTGTCCAGTAACAGCTTGTCTTCCGGAGCATTAAGGCCTAAAGTCAACGGCAGGCAAGTTATAGGGCTGCGCTTTTTAAAGAACAAAATCTAACGAACGAAAAAAGCTCTATGGTAATAGAGAATTGAACTTAGGGCCTTAGATCGCGTATAGAAAACGATATCATCAACTATCTCGACAAGCCAGTGAAAGTAGTAGCAGAAGAAGAAGAAAAGATTACACAATAACCAGAGCTGATAGGCTTAGATGGTTGGTTACTTATTCCGGATAAGTTCCAGATGAGAAGAAGCAAGAGAAGGAGCATTGGGCAACGTTTAAGAACAGTGTAAAGGACTCCCAGCAGACTGAGAACATTCCGAATGAGATGAAGAAGGGAAAGCTCATCGAATTCCTCTAAAAGACGAATGGAACCTGCTAACTCAGAGTTACGAAATACGGCCAATCTGACAAGCACATGAACAGTCCACAACTCCTAACTCGATGGACCAAATTAATGCTCATTTTACCAGTCTTGCTGTATGGAGCCGAGTGTTGGACGATAAGTAAGAAAGCTGAGTAAATATTGAGCACTTTAGAGAGAAAAATACTTCGTCAGATATAAGGCCGAATAAAGGGGAAAATACAACGGCGAACTCTATGAGTTGTACCAGGATGTGGATGTAGTCCAAAGGCTAATATCGGCCTCATTAAGCGAATGGACAACTATGCTCCAGCCAAGTTAATCTTGAAATCACAGCCCCCAGGTTCAAGCCGCCGAAGAAGACCGAACCTCCGGTACAAAAACCAATTTGGCCTTCGCAACTGGAAAGCAACCTTGTCTCAACAAAGCGGAGTAACATTAAGAAACTGAGACCTTTTAAACTAAAACCCCTATCCCTCTAACTCTCTTCGGCATTTCATAATCGATATGAAAATATATGAAAATCTCCATCCGACTAAAACCAAGAGAAAAAAAAAACCTCTTCCATTTAGCGGTATTTGAAAAACAATTCACAACCCTCCCTCGGCAACAACTGAGTCTGATTTATGCCGCTCCATTCATCCGAGCCATGATCAGAAATCCTCATTCTGAATCATGCCGAAGTAATTTGAATATTTCCTGCCAAATACACTTATTAGCCGTGGAATTGTAAATATTCTCGCATCTGCCGAACGCTCCTACAAAACATCAGCACCATTATAAATCCATTCGCAGGAACCCAACCCCCTAAACAATTTATCTGAGCTGCGTATGCCAGTTTTTCTCTTTTTCTGCAAAACAAAACCCACCCCCATGCTCATGATGAGCAAGATGGCAATTTGCTTGATTTCAATGTCGTCGTCAAATGACGTCAGCAAGAAATCCACACTTTACAGTGTTTTAACGAACAGGATGGGCGCGCACAAAAAAAAAATAAGCAAAAATCCAAAAAGGAAGGCGTAACATCCTCTTTAAACATCCTTAAGAGTATGCCCTGCCATTGAGGAGGAGCTGCCAACTCATTCCTCTTTCTTTAGTCGCAATTTCATTCTGAAGAAAAATCGTTCTTAGAGATGGCTGCTGATTGGGGGGGTTAGGTCGATACTTGACAAATTTACCCATACCCGCCCCCTAGTTCTGGAGGGTGATTGTCTGGGGAGATAGTAAACGAAAAAGAAAATTCCTCGCGACAATTTTTCACTGCAAGTACGACAATTTATTTTTCAATGTCGTCACCGGGGTTAGTTAAACTTTCTTCTTTTTTTTTTTAAACAGTGCACGCATCCACGAACACTGTCGACGTATTCATGTTAACACCCGACACGCTGGGTTCAATTAACGTGTCAGTCTCCAATTAAAAATCAATTCGGTAACGTGTCAGAAGTGGGTGGATGGATGTGGGTTGGCCACGTTTTATGTGACATGCCTGCCAAGCATATCACCTGCAACTGAAAACTACACCACCCAGCATAAAAAATGCGATGCCATATACGAAATGTGGAACAACATCTGTGCGAAGCGCACACACAATTCGCAGCCAGGAATTATCCTGGCACATCAATAAATCAATTAATATATAATTAATTACATACGTCCGATTGTTAACCCTGGCTATGTATATATTCTCACTGTGAACAAACAAACAAACAAAGAGAGAAGTACATTACAACATTGCCCTGGGGTGGGGATGTTTAGTTAAAGGAAGGTTAAGGATAATGGCCATGCAAAACCGATTACTACTCTCTCTCTATGACTTATTAATTTTAAGTTAAATTGGTTTGTTGACTTCGTTTTGTAATAGGACTGTAGTACTGTAATGAATTTCAGGAACCACTTAGTCCTTTAGCTCAGCAGTCGCTTCTGAGAAAAATACTTCAGAGAACTGTTAAGTGACGACGATGACGAATATGTGAATCAGGCAGATTGAGCTAATTACCAGTGAACGATGATAGCCAAAGATCCCTTCAATACAATCAAAATGAAGGAAGGACAACTACGAGGCTGCAGGTGATGACTTAGAGATTAACCAACAAATGCTATTTTCGCAAAGTTATTTTGAAATTATAAGGAATTTAATTATATCGTTGGAAAGACGATCACTGTTTATATAGACAGCCAGACCCTGAACTGTGCTCCAATTAGTTCGAGGCTTGTGAGAATCTGCGAATCATAGCCAATGCTATGACCCTCTCTTGGGTACCAGGATATATGAATGTCGAAAAAAAAACGAAAAGGCTGACAAGCTCGCATGGAAAGGGTCGACGCTGCACTTATCGCCGGCCCTTCCTTTTGTAGCAACCCCAATCAGTTCCTTACGGAAAAAAGTAGAAGATAAAACTATCGAGCAAACAGACGCTAGGTTCTTCTGGAGACTTGCGTAACGGCCAGCAAGAGGAGATCATCAATTCTTCAGTCGTTATAACGAACGAGCCGTTTCTGCAATAATTACAGGCCATCATGCCATAAGGACTATTGCAGAAGTGACAGGAATTCGTCACCTGTTGTGTGCCCTATTCGTCAGAAGAATAAGAACTCTTAAGTCATTTCCCTCTAGTCATTTCTATTTGGAGCAAGAGGACTTAGGCAACGTTGAGCTGATGGACATCCTCAGATTCATATCACTATCAGTGTGGTTCTATCAGCATATACAGGATTAAATGATTGTGCACAACGGACCCGAATTTTTACCCTAAAAGAACAACGATTTTCTTGTTACAAGGCACCCATCTAGAGAGGTTCAAGAGAGGCACCCTAAACTGCCCGAAGTTTGCGAAAAAATCCCTCAACTTTGGTGACTAAAAGTTAGATTTGAAATGCTGTGAAATTAAGACCTTCTAACATGGTACACTGACCAATAAATTTCGAACTCACTTGTTGCGGTGCACCTCAAAACTCCTTCCACCCTTACATAATGTTCACTGAAATGATTCCCTCATATTTGAAACTTTAATTCCTAACCGCAAACCCATTATTACTAACCTCCCAATCAAGTGTGGGTAAAATTTAATCACAATAACAAAAAAAAAAAAAAAACTTCCCATCGCAGTGAATTACACACGTTTTGACTGAATGTGAGTTCTATTTAACCCCAATTCGAGGTCTCACGATCCAAAAAAATAAAGAAGAAAAACATGAAATAGCAATTGAACACGCCTTTTGTTATGACGATTTACACAACACGAACTAGATATAGACTACGTCCCCACTCGTACCTGTCATTTAAGGAACTCTCAACTCCCAACTTTCGATTTCGATTTGTTTGAAGAATTTATGCGAACACATTGAACCTCTCCAGAGAGAGAGAGATTTGCATGCTAATATTTGTTACATGATACCTCACTAAACCCACCTTCCTAATCATAGAGGACATGCCACCTAACACCGTGTGGATAGGGAAATTTTCACTCATACAACAATCCACATTGGAAAATGTACACTTTTTTGTTCCCAGCCCTGTTATGTGATTATTATTTTCTTTCGGCTGACTTTTCCAACTGTGTACCATTGTTTTTTTTTTTTGCTATGTTTTGCCATGGAAAATAGAATTCAAAATGATTATGAGTTCGCATACGAATCAAGAGTGCGAAGGAAAAAACAATAACAGACGCAGATGTTGCATAAGGAAAATATGCCAATTTCAGTCAATAATTTCCTTGTGCGGCAATGCGAAAAAAAATTCACCATAAATTTTTCATTCATTATTCATTCTTTAATTAGATACTTAGTAGGGTTCAATTACTTATTTTGAATAATGTAGTGAGTGCTTTTCTTTTTCACTAGAAAGTACACAAAATGGAAATCATAATCGTAGCCAGACACAACTGTCAGGGCTGGAAGAGAATGCAATCATTGAAGCCCCCTTCATTCATTCATTCATTCACTTGGAGTCTTTGAAGTTAGTGAAGTCACCAGAAGTCATTGAAGCCGTCTCAAGTCCTTGAAGTTAACTAAAGTCATTAATGTTGACGTTGACAACCTTTTACTTCAATTAGTCATTCAGGCATTCACGCTTTCGTTAATCATCATTCATTTACAGAAATATTTATTCGTTTTAAATTTAGGTCCCATGTATCTGATTTTAATAACTATCTTAATTTTAACCCCCCTTTCTTTTCGAAACCTTTTTTCTAATCCCTAGACGTATTATTCAGACAAATATTCACTCAATTATTCATGAATATTGTACTCGCTTTTTTCCTAAAGCATTCTACTATATAATATGAAATATTTATGCTTAACACAGCAGCAGGATGGGGATGTAAAAACCATCAAGACCTACGCAATGAACCCTTAGATTTTGAGGTACATATTTATGAATAAGATAAGAAAAGTCATGCAACGAATAACGTATTGATTCACTGTATTAGTGACTAAGTATTCATTTGAAGAATTGATGAATACTGAAGAACTGATTGAATACTTTAACTCTATGGTTCTAATTTCTAAAATTGTTGGGCTTAGAGTTGAAATAGAGATCAAGGACTACTCTAAGTGCACTCCTTCTTTTAATGAATTGTAAGTAAAGTATTCATTATTCTTAAGCCTTTGGACTTAACAGACCTTTTGAAACCTATGACTCTTCTGTAAACACAAGACTGATAGCCCCAAAAAGCAAATCTAATCAAAACAAAGAAAGGAAAAGCTCCAAACATCATAAATTACGAGTGAATTGTTTTACCTGCAAAAGCAAGTGACCGTCTCTTCAACATCCAATGGAAGAGTTATCTGCGCTGCATGCCTGGGAACAGCCCTGCCGGGAAAATTCCTTGATCGGCTTGTTGCCGCCGATGTTGACGTTGAAGCTGAAGCAACTGGCGTCGTTGGTGTCGAATCTGAATCCAATGGCACAGCTGAATAACGCACTAGGATAGCCCGACTAACTCGATTGCTGCCGGTTAAATTCGATATTGCCCAATTCATTATGAAGTGGAAATTACAATCGATTTATTAATATGAAAAGGACTCTTTTAAAGGCTACACCGAGCTACAATCCACACTCGCGCTAAAGGTATTTTTTCACTTTAAGACTGTAATGCAAATTGAGGCTGGCGTGGAGAAGCTCCGAAACTGCTTCTCCTCACACAGAGGGTGTGTAAATGCTAGACAAGAGGGTTGTTTCTAAACTGTCATTGTGTTTTATTTTTCTCCATTTTGCAACCATTTTGCAATTGCAATCTGCATGGCAGCTAATTAAATTAAATGTCAAGGATTTTATTTTTCATTTTTTCTTTCGAGTGGTGGAGGGAAAACAAAAAAAAAAAAAACCAACCCCTTTTCTTCTCGCTAAAAAGTTAAAAACAAAACCTAGCGTTGGTGGAAGAAAAAAGCGGAAGAAACTATTGATTCACTGGCCTGTGTGCCAGCCACTGAACGAAAAGAAGAAACCTTTTCAATTGGTTTAAAAAAGAAGCACTCCAGCACTCACGCAGAAAATCAGAAAATTAAATAAAACTGTTAGTATTATGAAATCGTTTAGTTGAGTTATTAGTGAATGTTTCGAGGATTGCGTAAGACCGGTGGTATGAGGACGTGGGGGTGGAAAAGTCAAGCAGAGAAAGAAAGCATTGAAAAAGGGATGAGGTTGAAGGTAACTATGAATCATTTGCCGATGGCTTTGAATAAATTAAATAAAAATAATCGGACGTAAAGTGGAATTGAAATCCGAATTGACTTCTAGTTTCAACTCGTTTGGTTTATATAGATTCGATTCAACAGCTTGAGCTAAATTAGCACAGTCGAACTTTGCCTTTAGGAATGCATATTGAAAAATCTTTTCTTGTTAGTACATATATCTTTTTGATGGAAGTACCAAGCCGTGCGTCGGGAATATCTGTTCTAAAATTTACTAATTTGAAGTGAATTGATTTGTGACCGCGAATCAGCTCACTAATATACCCTACAAGCCAAACAGAAATGAAAAGATTGGAAAAGGCCCAGTCCTAGATCACCTGCACTGAAGAATGCTTTAAGAACATAGCCAATAAGTGGCGAATATCCCGCTACAAGTTTTGGAAGAATGCTTTGGACTAAGCTACAGCAGAATCGCTCGAATCACCTCGAACCGAACAAGCAGATTTCCGCTCTGGATCGCCCCCTAACATGACTACGTCGACGGTTTTTGCCTACTGCGAGACACAGAATAGAGAACCTTTAGTAAATGACAGCAAATATGAGGGCAGCTGAAATAGGCTGAAAATTTACTGGGCGAAAACAAAAAGCTCCTCAAATCATATATGTTTTGCTGGACAAACGGTTGAGTGAGTAGAGTTTCTAATACCTTGGCAGTATTGTCTGAACAGATAGCAGAATCAAATCAAATCTGTGAAGAACAGTTTTTTTGAAGAACGAACCATGAACCTGTAGAACCTATATGAATTGGTCTCCGAAAGGGTGACAGGTGCAAGAAATGTCAGAAATGGAATCATTTGTACTGGGTCTCAGAATGGCAGGAAACGCATAAGTCCTGGGAGTGCATAGCGCATAACAGTGGAGAAAGAAGCACGGTAATTGGAAAAGAGTTGGAGAGAGCTGAGGAATATTCCAAGAAAACGCACAAGACGGAGCATAAGGCGGTGTAGTGGTCCGAGGACTCATGTCTGGGACTGTCTATGTCACCTCTTATATCTACAGCAAGTTATGAATGAGACCTACAGCAGTAAGAAGTCGTCGTAAATCTTAGATTTGCAAGCAGTAACGAAACCAAGTTCGCAAAACCAATTTTAATATGGGTTACAATAGGCAACTCTGTTTGGTGAAAGTTTAAGGTGCTGCAGAATATCCACCACCTCAAAATAGACCCAACGTATCTTGTTTTGCCGCAAACAAACAAACGACGCAATCAAATTATTAAGGCACATATAAATTGCCCTCAAAAATAAAACCAAATCGTCCATCTCTACACTCATCTCTTCTGTCTGTAGGTATCTCGCTCCTTTCAATAGCACCGTGAATGTTTATAAATAGTTTCCCCAAAACATTGTCAGTAAATAACAAAGAAATAAATTGTTTTTATTCCCCGATTCTTTTCCTTTCGCTCGAAGGAAACGAACCAAAAAAAAAACCACAGAACTAATCGATA
Source organism: Chalcosyrphus nemorum (assembly GCA_949716465.1). Taxonomy (NCBI): domain Eukaryota; kingdom Metazoa; phylum Arthropoda; class Insecta; order Diptera; family Syrphidae; genus Chalcosyrphus; species Chalcosyrphus nemorum. Next base: position 56,252,255 of record OX454334.1, on the reverse strand, counting down.
AAGTTGATAACTCAAGCCCCAAAAGGATTGTTACTAAATTTCTGCACAAAAATGCATATTAGATTGTGATAGAATGTATATGAGTAGAAGGAACGAATTATTTGATAAAAATAATAAGAATTGAAAGTTTGCAAGGAATTTCTATCCACTAAATGCAACACTTACCCCATAAGCCAGTCGACAGTGTCGCGTAAATATTCCGGTATCCGCTCCAGTTTGGCAGTTGTCCAATAATTCAAATTCGATGTCGAATAAAAAAAAATCAAAATTTTTCACTTTTTTTACACTTTTTTTCGAAAAATAATCAAAGCACTGCACAACACACAACAAAAAAAAAAGAAAACCCTTTCACCTAGTTCAAACAAAGTCGTTCTTGTCTTTTCTTGTTTTATTTTTTTTTTAACTCTCCACTTTTGACAAGGACGTCGTATATTTTGACAGTTGAATTTTTTTCTAATAAGTTTTGCGCTCTCCCTCTCGTGTGCTGTGTGGAAATTCGATACACTTGCTTGTGTTTGCGGAGAAATTATAGAAAAGAAAAAAAAAAACGAAAATGAAATGACAAACAATAACAAAAAAAAAAAAGTACTTTTTAATTCGCGTGCTACACTATTTATCCCTTTCTAATGCATGTGTGGACTCAGCTGATTAGGAGAAAAGAAAAACAACAACAATAAAAACTCTCCAGCAGACACCGAGACCGGTGGGAATTTCGATTCGATCGAGAAGAACTTTAAAAAAGATATGAGATGCCGCGGGAAATACAATGAATGTCTTCTATCTAGAACGAGAAATTGGAACGAAATTTACTTTTCGAGGTCATAGACTCAAATTGAGACCGATAATGTGAACAATTCGCGAGAGAAAAGACAAAACAAAAAACTTTTTTTTAATTGATTTTGACACACGATGACCGTTGTTGAAGCTTCATACTGGTTATTCACTTTCCATTTGCATTTTGTCAAAAGCGGAGAACAGACGAGAAAAAAGAAAAACAACAACACAACACGATAAAGGAAAACAATAGCCACCTCTTGCTGTTTCCTTCTGTTACATGAGAGATTTTCTTTTCATTTTGTTTGCACACACACACACTCGCGCACCGTTTTTTTCATGTTCTCTCGCGTTTTGGAGAGATTGAGGGTTAAATTCACTTTTTCTACCAATCGATTTGCCGAGGGAAATTCTTCACATTTTACAGAAATTTCAACTCGCACGCGTGTAGATACGATTCTACTTCAAACTTTTATGCAAACGAGCAATTAACGATTAAAAATAATCCGATTTCACGCACTAGACAATGTGGAGTGATTGGCTGAACGTCGTCTTACGATCCACATACAACAAAACTGCACTTGAGTCCAGAAGAATCCCGTTTTCTATGATATGATGTTGGGTGTAAGAGTGAGAGAATAGCTGGCGAATGTCTCCACTACAAGAATAAGAGTAGACGAAAAGATAATGCGCAGATTTTGTGGTTCGAGTGGTCTCGCTTATGTCAAGTAGTAAGAAGGTTGATTGTGGGGGTGTTTTTGTGCAGAAACGTATGATTTCTAGTTTGGTATTTGTTATGATTTGCAGACAAGAAAATATTAAATGATTTCATTCGATTTCAACCTGTTTTCATTTATTGGCCAAAGCACTTTAACCACTTTGAAGTGGAGTTATACCTGCGAAACAGACGTACGAACTACCTAGCCGACGTCGGTAACTAAATTTGAAAATTCAACGGTTGTATTTTGTATTTGAAGGTTTCAACTGCTAAAGGCAAAGAAAGACTTATTCCAATTAATCATAGCCCACGATTCACACAAGTTTTAACTCGGCACTATGTCTACATATTCATACATATGTACGATAATCTGCGGCTAATCTCGTTCTATCCTTCTCAAGCCAAACTGCCACACATTAAGGAAATAAGCCAAAAACGAACTTGTTAAAGTGATCGCTTTTAAGGCTATATTTGCGTACATATGTATACATATGTACAGTGTTGGCCAAAACTAAAGCAACTAATACACCACACAATTGTTTTAAGATCTAACTAGTGCTTATGAGCCAGAATATTTTTATATTTATTTTTCCCGATATCTCTGAATATTATAGATAAGTATATAGAATCAATAAACACTCTTATGAGTAAATTAAGAAAACAATAAATACAAAACTGAATTAAGGTCCATTTTCGGCTGGCCAAAACTAAAGCAACTTTTCGTTTCTTTCTTCAAAAAACGATTTTCTGTTACGGAAAACAAAAAGTAACCGTTGTTTTGAGTATTTACTGCTATAGAAATGCTGCGAATGAACAAACAAGAAAAAATTGGACGATTTTCGGGTATAATTTTGCTGCAGAAGACATAAAAAGCTGCTCTAACTTATTTTGTAAAAATGGCAAAGAATAGTATTCTGAACGGACAAAAAAAAAATTCTGATTTTGAATATGGAATTACACAAGGAAATCTATGCTAAATTCTACTCATAAATCAGTGAAACGTCATTTAATTCAATATTATAAGGCCAGCAAATCCGTCAAAATGATTCATCGAGGGGGCAGGCCAGGAGTTAGGACGCACCGGGAAGATAAATATGTGATAAGAAAGATAAGGAGCAATCTATTCATGTCATCTGAGAGTTGAGATACGAATTGAACATGAATATCCGCACCAGAACGATTCGTCGAAGGGCAGTGAATGGTGGTCTTTCATTTTTCAGTGTCGTGAAGAAACCCTTTATTTGGGTCAAAAACAGAACGGCTTAATTCAAACTTACAACTGGCCACATCAACTGGACAGAGTCTAAAAGGAAGACAGCTCTATTCTCTGATGAATACAAATTCAATATTAAGAGATCGGATGGATTTCGACGTCTTTGACGGCTCAGCAATGAAGCACCTACTTCTCGATATTCGATGGGTATGGTCAAACATGGAGGAGGCTATGTCATGGTCCGGAGATGCTTCCATGGACATGGAATTGGCCCAATCCATAAAATAGATGGAATTATGAACCGATTTGTGTACAAAACTATCCTGTAAGGCGTTATGCTGCCACATGTCGAAGAGGAGTTGCCTTTGAAATGGGTACTTCCACAGTATACCGCACCTAAACATACCTCAAGACTTGTAAAAAATTGGTTTCAGGATAGAAAATTTGGGATTATGGAATGTTCTCCGGAACTTTATGCTATAGAAAACCTCTTGGAGATCATAGATCGGAGAATAGTTCGGGATACATATCGAAATAGGGAGGCCTTTTCACTCAGGTCAAGGAGGCATGTTATAATATCCCCAGTTCCATAAATTAAAATATTTTGGAGAGTATGCCTAGGAGGTGTGCAGCGGTGATCTGAAATAATGTTTTTGCATTAAAATATTGAGTTTAACACAACGAATTTGAATATAAATACAATTTTGGTATGGAGTTGCTTTAGTTTTGTCCAGCTGAAAATCGGCATATTTTAGTATTATTTGTTTTTTCTTTGTTTTTGTTATAAATAAATGGATTTTTTTTTCATAATCTAATTTTGGAATGTAACCACTACATTCCTACATAAAAAATTGAAGGAATATATTTTCATTTAAGCAATTTGACTCATCTGTTTGTTGTCTGTGTTTAAGTTGCTTTAGTTTTGGCCAACACTGTATGTTACATTAACTCTTTCTCGTTCTGTTCTTTCCAGTTTTGAGCTTATGTGTGTTTTGTCTTTTAAAATGTTTATATTTCAGGGAGGATAGTAACATTTCTTGTCGAGCTGTACCATTTCTACTGTATTAAATGGCTGCTTATGGCATTAGTAGTGAGGCACAAAAAAGTATAAAAATCAGAAAATGTTTACTTTGCAATGGGTATCAAAACTGTATGAGGCAATTGTAAGACTTTCAGGACTTCTAGTTAGAGAACTAAACGCTAAAAGAAGATGAGATAACGAATATAGGTCTATCTTGGCTCTAAAAAAGAACTTTAATGTGTGGGTGGACTGGGCCCCACGCATTTTAGCAAAGGTGATTTCTACTTTGTTTATGTTCGCCTCCCTCTGATACCTTAATCTGATACTCTTTAATACCAAAGTACCATATTTTCGTTACAATTGTATCATCTTAGAGTTTTTTCGGTACCAGATGGTATTAGATACAGGATTATAAACATCGATTTAAATTACACCTAAGGGTCTGGGCTGAAAAAAAAGCATGCAATTCGCCAACTACGAACCTTAACCATGAAAGGCACAAATGCCACTGGTGAATTAGAGTCTATATTTGCCGATCTTGTTTCAAATAGTGCATAGTGGCGCCATCTATTAGGAGAAGTATTTCAGTATATGTGTGTGAAACAAGCAAAAACGAAAATAACTGCCAGAATGAAAGAGACAAAAGACGTATGTAACCGGTTGAAGAAAGGAGATAGAGAGCTGCAAGACTGAACTTAAAAAAAAATGTTCGACTGTCTGTGTGCGAATGCTAGGAAAATAGACAAAATATAGCTTAACAGTGTGCGAGCCAGGCTTAGAGAGCAGATAACCCGAGTCCCTTTCTACTCTGCTTCGTAAGAGCAAGTTAGTGTGGGCGAGTAGTAGTCCTAACGACTGAATATTTGGATGTATGTGGTCGAATTCTACTAATGTAGTTAAGGCAAAGTGTAAAAATTAAGAAGCGAGGCTAAAAAGAAGATAAGACAAAGACTATAGGCTCTGAAAAAGAGCTTCAATGTGTGGGTGGACTGGGCGCCCATGCTTTTAGCAGCGAGTAGTAATATTGCTGCTTCCTCAGTCCTAACGACTGAATATTTGGATGTATGTGGTCGAATTCTACTAATGTAGTTAAGCCAAAGTGTAAAAAGGAAGAAGCGAGGCTCAAAAGAAGATAAGACAAAGACTATAGGCTCTGAAAAAGAGCTTCAATGTGTGGGTGGACTGGGCGCCCATGCTTTTAGCAGCGAGTAGTAATATTGCTACTTCCTCAGTCCTAACGACTAAATATTTGGAGATATATGTGGTCAAATTCTACTAACATAGTTAAGCCAAAGTGTAAAAAGGAAGAAGCGAGGCTAAAAAGAAGATGAGATAAAGACTATAGGCTCTGAAAAAGAGCTTGAATGAGTGGGTGGACTGGGCGCCCATGACTCTTAGCAGAGGGAGATGGTTTCTACTTACTCTTTGCTTCTTATGGCTAACTTTGTGTGCTCGCACTTGTTGTAGTGTCTGTAATTTTTTCTATAAGAGATAGGTTAGGTTGTAAAGGCTGACTGAGCCACAAATGGTTGGAGATGTGGTCTACAATTTCTGAGCGCCTGGTATTCGATCTGTGGATTCATTGAAAAATTGAGGCTTATTGATTATTTATTACTTTCTTTACTACGCTCTGATGCCTTTATCTAATACTTTCTTGTACCAAAGTACCATATTTTCGATACAATTGTACCATATTAGAGTTTTTTCGGTATCAGGTGGTACTAGATGGAGGATTGAAAAACCTCGACTTCTAAATCTTGTTTCAAATAGTGCATAGTGGCGCCATCTATTAGGAGACGTATTTCAGTATATGTGTGTGAAACAAGCAAAAACGAAAATAACTGCCAGAATGAAAGAGACAAAAGACGTATGTAACCGGTTGAAGAAAGGAGATAGAGAGCTGCAAGACTGAACTTAAAAAAAAATGTTCGACTGTCTGTGTGCGAATGCTAGGAAAATAGACAAAATATAGCTTAACAGTGTGCGAGCCAGGCTTAGAGAGCAGATAACCCGAGTCCCTTTCTACTCTGCTTCGTAAGAGCAAGTTAGTGTGGGCGAGTAGTAGTCCTAACGACTGAATATTTGGATGTATGAGGTCGAATTCTACTAATGTATTTAAGCCAAAGTGTAAAAAGGAAGAAGCGAGGCTAAAAAGAAGATAAGACAAAGACTATAGGCTCTGAAAAAGAGCTTCAATGTGTGGGTGGCCTGGGCGCCCATGCTTTTAGCAGCGAGTAGTAATATTGCTACTTCCTCAGTCCTAACGACCTTTACAACCTAACCTATCTCTTATAGAAAAAATTACAGACACTACAACAAGTGCGAGCACACAAAGTTAGCCATAAGAAGCAAAGAGTAAGTAGAAACCATCTCCCCCTGCTAAGAGTCATGGGCGCCCAGTCCACCCACACATTGAAGCTCTTTTTCTGAGCCTATAGTCTTTGTCTTATCTTCTTTTTAGCCTCGCTTTTGCAGCTCTCTATCTCCTTTCTTCAACCGGTTACATACGTCTTTTGTCTCTTTCATTCTGGCAGTTATTTTCGTTTTTGCTTGTTTCACACACATATACTGAAATACTTCTCCTAATAGATGGCGCCACTATGCACTATTTGAAACAAAATTTAGAAGTCGAGGTTTTTCAATCCTCCATCTAGTACCATCTGATACGGAAAAAACTCTAATATGGTACAATTGTATCGAAAATATGGTACTTTGGTACAAGAAAGTATTAGATAAAGGCATCAGAGCGTAGTAAAGAAAGTAATAAATAATCAATAAGCCTCAATTTTTCAATGAATCCACAGATCGAATACCAGGCGCTCAGAAATTGTAGACCACATCTCCAACCATTTGTGGCTCACTCAGCCTTTACAACCTAACCTATCTCTTATAGAAACAATTACAGACACTACAACAAGTGCGAGCACACAAAGTTAGCCATAAGAAGCAAAGAGTAAGTAGAAACCATCTCCCTCTGCTAAGAGTCATGGGCGCCCAGTCCACCCACACATTCAAGCTCTTTTTCAGAGCCTATAGTCTTTATCTCATCTTCTTTTTAGCCTCGCTTCTTCCTTTTTACACTTTGGCTTAACTACATTAGTAAAATTCGACCACATACATCCAAATATTCAGTCGTTAGGACTACTACTCGCCCACACTAACTTGCTCTTACGAAGCAGAGTAGAAAGGGATTCGGGTTATCTGCTCTCTAAGCCTGTCTCGCACACTGTTAAGCTATATTTTGTCTATTTTCCTTGCATTCGCACATAGACAGTCGAACATTTTTTTGAGTTCAGTCTTGCAGCTCTCTATCTCCTTTCTTCAACTGGTTACATACGTCTTTTGTCTCTTACATTCTGTTAGTAATTTTCGTTTTTGCATGCATCACACACATATACTGAAATACTTCTCCTAATAGATGGCGCCACTATGCACTATTTGAAACAAGATCGGCAAATATAGACTCTAATTCACCAGTGGCATTTGTGCCTTTCATGGCTAAGGTTCGTAGTTGGCGAATTGGATATTTTTTTTCAGCCCATATCCTTAGATGTAATTTAAATCGATGTTTATAATCCTCTATCTAATACCATCTGGTACCTAAAAAACTCTAAAATGATACAATTGTAACAAAAATATGGTACTTTGGTACTAGAGAGTATCAAATTAAGGTATAGAAGGTAAACATAAACAGAGTAGAAATCACCTTTGCTAAAACGCATGGGCGCCCAGTTAACCCACACATTGAAGCTCTTTTTCAGAGCCAAGCTAAACCTGTACGTAACTCTCTGTCTCGTCTTCCTTCTATTAGTTTGTTATTCTCCTAGCATTCGTACACACACATTCGTACATTACTCTTTCTCTTGTCTAAAACGAATGATACATGCTTATAGTTATGGGTGCCAAATAAGCCCAGTTTCGCAATACATACATATGTACAACATAGATTTTGTGTGAGTGCAAGAAAATCAAAGGAAACAGAAAAAATCTTGTCTGTGGGGCAAAAAGTAGAACCTGTCTTTATTATTCCCTGCATAGCTTAGGAACGAGGGTTAATCGCAAACATTAAGTGAAACAAATTCCTCTATTCACCATTTGTGTCAGAAGTACTCAATCAATTAAGTGATTGAATATAAATCGTAATTGTAATAATTACCAATTTGTTAAAAAAAAATATTGTAGTCATATCTTATCCAGAATTATTCCTACCTTTTCATTCTTGAAGTTCCTCCATAGCCTCCCTGTACGGGATTGATTCCATTCCAAGTCGTTCCCCATGTCACCTTTGACACATCATTTAGCCGGGATTGTTTGATATTTTTCTACACCATCGACTTTTTTCACGGGCTTTGCAAGAAAAATTACCATTTTGCTTACTTGTTTCGAGGATTATTTTCAATAAATAATAGAAATGTTGCTGTTGCGAACGGCTTTGATGTCTGTCCTAGTGCTGGTTGCGTGCTTAGTGATTACAGATGCTCAAAGCAAACAAAAGGTAAGTTTGTTGGGTGTTCTTTCGGTGCCGATTAAAGGGGGCCACGTCACTTGTAAAATGTGTTCCTAACAGAAAATTGATAAGAATTGTGTAGATCTAACAATTTATGAGGTTGCCATCAGAGAAAAGGAGATGTAGAGCTTGAAATTGTGTCCAAGCTTTACTGCACTTTCCATATTTTAGGATTACGCCCATGAATCAACTACTCCCAATGACTTCATTGGTGGTGTAGAGACAACTTTTGGAAACAAGTTATTGGGTAGAAGTTATCGATCGAAGGGATGAACTCAAGTTATAGTCGGAAATATTCCCACTGTGAGCCTACCGCTGCTTAGACTGACTCAATAATTTCTGTGTGAAATGGAGTGTTTATTCATTTTGAATGCGGGCATAGTGCGCCTATGGGTAGAACACTCTCACCTTATGAGGAGATTTAATTTTCAGATTCCCACTCATCACTGTTGGTGTTTTTTCCTTATTGCATTCGTGTTTAGCAATCAATCATTCAAGAGTGAACTAACAATTTGGGAACACATTTTCCTTCTTAATTTATATCCTTATTTCGTCATCCTTTCATTTATGTACCAAGCTAACTTACTCATATTTTTCTTCCTCTTGCCAGGTTGGTCTTACCCTCTCGGAGAAGGTGCAGAATCTGCTTGATATGAATATGAAAAAATCGCTACTCCGTTTCAATGCGCAAAAATTCCGCGAATACATTAAGCAATCCCCGCGAAACTATTCAGTGATTGTTATGCTAACTGCCTTAGCACAATCTCGTCAATGCCAAATCTGTCGACATGCCCACGACGAATTCAATATTGTTGCAAACTCTTACCGCTATTCGCCGATCTACTCGAATAAACTTTTCTTCGTAATGGTTGACTTTGACGATGGCTCCGATGTGTTCCAAATGCTGCGACTCAACACTGCTCCAGTGTTTATGCATTTCCCCGCAAAGGGTAAGCCAAAAGGTGCTGATACCATGGACATTCATAGAGTTGGCTTTGCTGCTGAATCGATTGCAAAGTTCGTTCACGAACGTACTGATATCCAGATTCGTGTATTCCGCCCACCAAACTATTCTGGCACTGTAGCGGTTATAACATTAGCCGCACTGTTAGGTGCCTTCTTGTACCTGCGTCGTAATAATTTGGAATTCCTCTACAATAAACAATTGTGGGGCTCACTGGCTGTGCTCTTCTGCTTTGCTATGATCTCTGGACAAATGTGGAATCATATTCGCAGCCCACCATTGGTGCATAAGAGTCAGAATGGTGGTGTGGCATATATTCATGGTTCATCACAAGGACAACTGGTGATTGAAACTTACATTGTGATGTTCCTAAGTAAGTAGATGAAGAGGTTTAATCCCTTATATGTCTTTATACACACATCATATTCTTTTTAGATGCAATGATTGTCCTTGGAATGATCCTGCTGACTGAATCTGGCTGGCAAAATGATATGCGTAAGGGGCGTATCATGGCCATTGCTGGACTGATACTTGTGGCAGTATTCTTCTCATTCCTGCTATCAGTGTTCCGGTCGAAAGCGCAAGGTTATCCTTATAGGTGAGGAGGACCTTAATTCTTAATCATATTAGATTTTATTCTTATTTTTTTATTATTCTTTCCAGTTTCCTTTTCAAATAGAGGAGATCTCTCTGGTGTAGTTTCGAATTCAACACAATGATGCAGAGTTTCGTGTTTCTTTTGTCCACACGTTCACAACAGTTTTTTTTTCTTTTGTAAAGATAAGTTTTTGAAATAAAAATAAGGAAACCGATTAATACGACACCAAAAATAAGAAATTTATAAACAGTTGTTTTCATTATTTAGATCTAGAAATCACAAGAAGTGAAGAGTCCCGATATCTAAATCTGATTGGCAAACAACCGACGTTCTTTGAGGTTAGCTATGGTTTGAATTTGCCTCGTTCCCCTTTGCTCTAAAATTCGCCCTTTACCTTACGATTGCTTCGACTCTTAGACACAATTCGATTGCAAATAAACTCTAAGGTAATCATGCTTTGTCTTTATAATCGACTACCCTATTTGCTAATTGATCTTCAATCATCTGAATGCCGACAATTCACAGCAGTTTCGTCTTCGAACAATGGCACAAATTTAACATAGTTTGCTATTCTGGTTCTGTCAAATTTGCAGAATCATAACTCAAATTAAAAGGAGTTCTTTAAATCTTCAATAATTGATAAAAAACACTCTGATAGTTTTTCGCGAAGATACCTTTTTTTTGTGTGCTCAACTGCAATACTAATGGATTTGGAGTTTACAACATTGGCCGCAATATTGGGTGTCCTCTTCTGTCTGCGTCGTAATAACATGGATTTCCTTTATAATAAACAGTTCTGGGCTTCACTGGCTGTGTTCTTCTGCTTTGTTATGACATCTGGACAAATGTGGAATGAAATGTGTAGACCTCCATTGGCGAGTCAGAACGGTAGCTTGGTGTTTATCCATGGTTCGTCAAAAAGACAGGTGGTAATTGAAACGTACATTGTGATGTTCCTAAGTACGTAGATGAAGAGTATTGTACCATGTCTGTTGTGCACTGTGTTCTTTTTAGATGCAATGACAACTCTCGGAATGATTTTGCTGGCTGAATCTGATTGGCAAAATGATATGCGTAAGAAACGCTACATGGCAATTGCTGGACTGATACTTGTGGCAGTATTCTTCTCTTTTTTGCTATCTGTTTTCCGATCGAAAGTGCCAGTTTATCCTTATAGGTAAGGATGGCTTTTTTCTTAATCATTTTAAATAGATTTTACTCGTTTTTTATTATTCTTTTTAGCTTCCTTTTCAAATAGAGGATATCTCTCTGGTGTAGTTTCGAATTCAACACATTGATGCAGAGTTTCGTGTTTCTTTTGTTCGCACTTTCGCAACAGTTTTTCTTTCTTTTGTGTAGATATGTAAGTTTTTGAAATAAAAATAAGAAAACCGATTAATATATATTTCCATAAATGGATCTGACTACCAACCGACCGACTGACGTTTCACTTTTTAGACGTCACTTTTTTGTAGTGAATTCTTTCAAATAATTTTGCCAGCCAACAACAACACAGCCTTTTAATAGAACTCTTAAACTTGCCCAAAGAAATTTCTAGGCCTAAAATTCGTATAATGGGTAAGTTTCTTACGAAACCTTGATTTTGTTAAAAAAGAACGACAACAAACATTTCAGACATATTTTTTATTTCAATTAACCTATCCGGTTAAAGTCGCAAGCAATCCACAGTTAAGTCACACTATAAATATATACTTTTCAAACAAAACACTTTACAAAATTTTACTTCCAAACATGTCTACAGAATAAAAGGATAGATGGCATAACGGTTACTGGGATAGTCCTTCATGTTCTCCTTATACCACTTGTGCGTAAGCCAAGCGCTTGTAGTCTGTAAATTAAAATCATTAATGCTTGATCCTACCTCAAATAGTTCAATTTACCTGATTGGCTATGACAAAGATTGTTATGTACCACCAAGTGCTACACGCAGGAATTATTCCACAAATAGAAATGTACATGATGACTTCGTACAACATATGCGGCGATGATACAAATCGAAATAGTCCATCTAATGGCAAAAAATGCTCTTCGCTGACTTTATTTCCTGCATCATCCTTTCGCAATTTGGCTAGAACTCTGTTCGTTGTCTCTTGTTGGTACCATCCAAAGTAGAATAAAGTACAACATATGTACTGCATACATCTGATTTTTGAAAATGAAAACGATGGTGTGGTTCCTGAAATGTTAAAGATTTAAAAATATGTAGGAAATATGGAACTCCAAAGTTTACCTCTGACAAAACCCTCAGTACTTGCTAAAACTGCAACTATAATTCCAAAATAATGTGCATAACCCAAAAGGTAATGCCAGACACTCATTTTACTCTTCGATGAGAATATCTGAACGTAATGTGTTTCATGTAAACGTCGCAAGATCTGAATTGTGATTAACACTATCACTACAAGTCCCGATGTGAAATCGATCGAGACCTTACGTCCTCTGCCACCGGCGAAAAAGTCCAGAAAAACTAGCACGTATTCCGGTGCAGCTCTACCGGAAGCCAATCGTATCAAACTAACGCCAAGTGCTAATAACGACCAAACGGCAGCGAATACGTAAAAATGTTTAAACCACGACTTAGGAACTTCCAATTTGCGAGCCAACGGATGGGGATCCGGATCACTTTTAGAATTTAGCTTTCCATACCGGATAAGTTGGGTAATTACGGCCGGCAAATTAGCTTCCATTGTTTTAAGGAAGAATGCTGCCAGGACCATCACAAGTGTACCATTTATGAAGAAACATTTTATAATGTTAATTTGGTTATCCTCTGATAGTTCTTGATCCATTTTCAATTAGAACCTTTCCCTGCTAGCTATCACAACAGACTAAAGTACCGTCGCAATTGGACTGCATTAATTGTTTTTAGCTGAATTATTTTGCAAATTATGTATGTGCATGTATTATGTATTTAACTAAATTATGACAAACGTCATTCTCATTATAACTTTTTTATGGGCAAAAAAGTTCAAAGGTGAAAGATTTTTAATATGTATAATTGCAATAGCAATACTTTTCTTAACACGGTGAAATGGGGTAAGTGTTAATTAAGCACTTTGACTTGAGTAAACCTGTGCGCTACGACTAATTCCAGTATTTGTAAAAGTGCTTAAGTTTTAGTCGAGCTAATATGGGGACTGTTTCACGATTTACAAGCCAGAAGCAGTTTATGATGGATTGTATATTTGAAATTTAATTTAAGCAAGAACAATGTTCAATTAGGAATTTGGTATTCAAATTAAACTTGCGTCTGGTCATAGAGAGGATGTCTTTTAATTTGTTTTGAGAAATTGAAAAATATCTTTGTGTGTTTTAAGTCGGCTAGAGAATTCCAGTGAGGGAGCAGTTCTGGGTGTTTGTAAGCCAAAGAAAGTTTCAGGTCAATGAACAGAGATTAGACTTCTAATCTGGCATGTTTTGTCAGCTTCATCGTTGCTGGCAATGTCTTTGAGATTTTATTATAAGCATCAAACTGCAGAGAGTTCCAAACCAGCTTGGATTTTTAAAGTTGAAGGCGATGAGATCATTAAGAGTTGCTTGGCTATCTAACAGTTTGTTCATTTGTAAACTACAAAAGGTTTCTTTGATATATTGAGCGCGTTTCCATCATTTCCGTAAACTAGCTGCTAGAAAATGTTTGCCCTGGGATGACAGATTTATTACTAACGAATCTAGCAGCCTCTAGGACAACAAATTGACTAGATTTTAGTGAATTCTAGCGAGGAATCTTCTAGCGGGTTTTAGCAGTCTAACAACTAGCAAATTTCTTGCTTAGGAAACGGGGCCACTCCGGGATTATGAATTTGAAGGGATGATTGAGTGGATTATTTTTGGGATGAAGTCTGGGGGTAATTTTTGCTGGGTTAATTCTTAGTTTGACGCCAATAATTTGCTTTATTTAGGGCGAATTCTTCTATTCCCCTTTAAATTATGACTACGTCATCTGCAGTGCCTTGGGATAAAAAAATAAATAAATAAATATTAGGCCTTAAGCAGCCCATAGAGGGCCAAGGCCTAGCTTCTCACAGCTGTACGTATTGTGTGTGGTATACATTTCTGTACGTACTGAAGGGACCTACAGTTTTATGCCGTATCCGAAGGGAAGGAGGGTTTTTGAGACGCTTTCTCATGACAGTAAATACTCTTGATGGTTGTTAGACGCTCGCAAGAGTTGGGGCCGTGAAAAAAATTTTGGTGGTATTTTCCTGGATTCGAACTCGGAACCCCTTGCGCATTAGTCCAACGCACTAACCACTGAGCCACGGCACCCACAGTGCCTTGGGATAGAAATATTGAAATATTGAGGTCGTTTAAAATTTTTTCCACTATAATGAACAATAATAAGGGAAATCGTACTCCGTCTTGAGGACAACCTTCCTCGTCCGCACAATATACCTTTATATCCTGATCAGAAGATACCCATTCAAGTATATTATGTAGCTGCCGAAACTAGCATAGCGAAATCCAGTAAAGCTGATCGAATATACTTTGTCCAGTTTTACTAATTAACTCTATTCACATGGGCACTCATTTAAAGAACAATAAAACACATGTCAATGGTGACATCACACATTTTTATTTTGGTAATTCCCTTATTATATTCTCGGCCAACCATATCTACCAAATCCGAGGAAATATGGCAAAGCGTTCCTTGGGATAGTCCTTGATATTTTCCTTATACCATTTGTGCGTTTCGACAGCATTTGCAGTCTGTAAATCAGAAGAATCTTAGTAATCCATAAATCATAAGCTAATCATATTAAAAATTACCTGATTGGCCATGACCCAAATTGCAACGTACCACCAAGTGCTGCACGATGGGACTATTCCACAAATAGCTACATATATGACAACTTCGAAGAGCATATGTGGCGATGATACGTACTCGAAGAATCCATCTCTCGGCATAAAATGCTCTTCAGAATTTTGTTTTCCTGTCTTATCCTTTCGAAGATTAGCTAGCAACTTGTTTGAATTTTGCTGCTGTGCCCATGCAAAGCAGAATATCAGGCTGCAAACAAACTGCGTCCCGGTGATTTTTGAGATTGAGAATGGTGATGGTATAGTTCCTATACAATGCAAATGATGTAAGAATGAAGCAAAAAAAAAACACCACACATTTATGTACCTCTAACAAAGCCCTCAGTATTGGCTAATAGCACAACTATTATAGCAAAATAATGTGCATAACCCAGAATATAATGCCACAAGTTCATTTTGCTTTTCGATGCGAATATTTGAACGAAATGAGTTTCATAAACACGTCGCGTCACCTGTAATGTTATCAAAGCTATCGCTAAGACACCCGATGTAGAATCGACCGAGACCTTACGCCCTTTACCACCGGCGAAAAAGTCCAATACTTTCATAAAACAATCCGGTGCTGTAGTGGCATTTCTAATACCATTGAGGATCAAGCCAAGTCCCAGTAAGGACCAGACGAAGGCGAATTTATAAAAATGCTTAAACCACGACTTGGGTACTTGTAATCTACTGACCCATGGAGATCGATCAACTTTCGAACTTAATTTCCCATAAAAAAGGAATTGATTCATACACTCTGGCAAATTAGGGACAACCGTAGGAATAAGTAATGCAACAGTCACAAGTATGAAGTTTAGGAGAAAACGTTTTATAATATTAGTTTGGTATTCTTCTAATAATTCTTGAATCATTTTATTAAGAACTTTTTACTGTTTGGTACCACATTAAACGATTACCCGTTGAAGACTGAATTGAATGCTTAATTTTTATTATTACTTTGATATTTTACAAAAAGAAAAAAATCCAACTACATGACAACAATATACATATTTGTATTTTAATTGCTTAACCTAACAAAAAAGGAAATAACTACAGCGTAGCTGGTGTTTTAAGAGCTGAGGTCAAGGTGAAGTTCGGAGTTTCATTACTGGAGTTGTAATCTAGTTGGTGTTTGATCTAGATGGTGTTTGATGATGGGCTGTTTCAGTGTCTTTAAGACAGAGGTGGCTTACGTCCGTTTGAATTATCTAATTAGAGAACAATTTTGCTGATAGTTGTGATGTCTATATATCAATAGGAAGGACTTCCAATAGAAGATGGTAGAGACCTAAAGGAGAAGGAGAAGAGTGTATAGTTGAGTGAGGGATTTAAGAATCGTTCCAAAAACTGTGGTCCGAGATTATGGATTTGAAGGAGTGATAGAGATCGATTGCTTTGGCATGATAGTTGAACTCAGAAATCTAAATCAAGGTCCACAGAATTGATATCCTACTTCTACTACCTAAAATAATCCTCCTACTTAATAACGTATTAAATGTTTAGCTCAAGCCAAATTGTTTCTTCATTTTATGTTAGTTTAAAGGTGGGTAATAGAGTGAATAGTTTACAGTGGCGTATGCAACTTGAACTTTGTCTAAATAAATATTAACCATTTTTTACAATGTTTACCCACAATACTCGTATCACGTCTGCCAATGATCAAAAGCCAGTAAGTGCACTAAAGAGAAGGGGAATTAATGATCTCAATTAAATGGTTCAATATGGTTGACAGTATCGCACTCCGGACTATAAGTACTGCTTAAAAAAGTGCTCATAACTCCAGCAATAAAATCCCGAACTTAACCTTGGCCTTAGCGCTTATAAATAACAACTTCGCCGCAGTAGTAATTTCCGTTTTTGTTAAGTCAAGCTATTAGAAACCAATATGATATACATATGTGTAATATATATGTTGTTGTCATGTAGTTGGACTTATTTGTAAAATGACAAAGTAATAATAAAAATTAAGCATTCAAATCAGTCTCCAACGGGCATTAGGTTAATGTGCTACTAATCAATAAAAGATCTAAATAAAATGATTCAAGAATTATTAGAGGAATACAAAATTAATATTATAAAAGGTTTTCTCCTAAACTGACTGTTGCATTACTTATTCCTACGGTTGTCCCTAATTTGCCAGAGTGTATGAATCAATTCCTTTTTTATGGGAAATTAAGTTCGGAAGTTGATCGATATCCATAGGTCAGTAGATTAGAAGTTCCCAAGTCGTGGTTTAAGCATTTTTATAAATTCGCCTTCGTCTGGTCCTTACTGGGACTTGGTTTGGTCCTCAATGGTATTAGAAATTCCACTACAGCACCGGATTGTGTTATGGAAGTGTTGGACTTTTTCGTCGGTGGTAAAGGGCGTAAGGTCTCGGTCGATTCTACATCGGGTGCCTTGGCGATAGCTTTGATAACATTACAGGTGACGCGACGTGTTTATGAAACTCATTTCGTTCAAATATTCGCATCGAAAAGCAAAATGAACGTGTGGCATTATATTCTGGGTTATGCACATTATTTTGCTATAATAGTTGTGCTATTAGCCAATACTGAGGGCTTTGTTAGAGGTACATAAATGTGTGGTGTTTTTTTTTTGCTTCATTCTTACATCATTTGCATTGTATAGGAACTATACCGTCACCATTCTCAATCTCAAAAATCACCGGGACGCAGTTTGTTTGCAGCCTGATATTCTGCTTTGCATGGGCACAGCAGCAAAATTCAAACAAGTTGCTAGCTAATCTTCGAAAGGATAAGACAGGAAAACAAAATTCTGAAGAGCATTTTATGCCGAGAGATGGATTCTTCGAGTACGTATCATCGCCACATATGCTCTTCGAAGTTGTCATATATGTAGCTATTTGTGGAATAGTCCCATCGTGCAGCACTTGGTGGTACGTTGCAATTTGGGTCATGGCCAATCAGGTAATTTATAATATGATTAGCTTCCATTTATGGATTACTGAGATTCTTCTGATTTACAGACTGCAAATGCTGTCGAAACGCACAAATGGTATAAGGAAAACATCAAGAACTATCCCAAAGAACGCTTTGCCATATTTCCTCAGATTTGGTAGATATGGTTGGCCGAGAATATATTTGGGAATTGCCAAAATAAAAATATGTGATGTCACTATTCATGATCTTTATTGTTCTTTAAAATCGATGACTGAAAAATCTCTTGGAATCTAGGTATTACTCAAAACTTTGGAAAATATGTCATATATTGAAGCATTCACTGCTAAGTCATGTATGGTTAGAGAAAGAATAGAGTTTATAGGTAGTACTGGACATAGTCGATCCGCCTTACTGGATTTCGATATGCGAGTTTCGACAGCTACATATTGTGATAGGTAGTGGTTAACTTGGAGGGCTTTTTGCTTCATTTTTGTGTATTTTGATGCTGTGTCCCCTTTGTTAGCTACAAAGATAGTTGAAAACGCAGCGTTTGTTTTGGCGACCGTTAGTTATCACTTGCTTGGCGAATCAATCAATAAGTAGAAGGTTTTTGCATTTAAAGTAAAATGTAAACAAAAAAAACTTCGTTAAACTTTTGAGCAAAATTTATTATGAAAGAAAAGTGCGACCCAAAAAGATCTATTGAATGCAAAAATAAAACTCAAATCTCAAGCAGAACAAAATCTTATTTACAACAAGTCTTCGTGTTCACTCTTCCAAATAGAATGTACAATGTTCCAAAGTCTGTAATAGGGTCTACAGAATGTAAGGATAGATAGCATAGCGTCTCTTTGGATAGTTTTTAAAGGTCTCCTTGTACCATTTGTGCGTTAACGCTGCATTGGCCGTCTGCAAAATACAATTCAATTAGTTGTCAAACCACTTTAGAAATAAACTTCTTAGATTACCTGATTGGCAATAACCCAAATAACAATATACGACCAAGTGTTGCACGCCGGAATCACTCCTGAAATCGCCACATACATGGCTACCTCAAAGAACATATGCGGCGATGAGACAAACTCAAAGAAACCTCCCTGAGGCATAAGATGTTTCTCTGTTACCTTATTGCCACCGGCATCTTTTCGCAGATTGACTAGAATAATATTTGATTTGTACTGTTGTGACCAGCTGAAGTGGAATATAAAGCAGCAGATGTACTGCATAAGCGTGATTTTTGAAAATGAAAACGATGACGGGATGCTTCCTAGAGAATATAGAGAACCATAAGTATTGACTTATATATGTATTAGAATCAGAAGACTCACCTCGTACAAAACCCTCGGTATTGGCGATAACAGCCACTACAGAACCAAAGTAATGCAAGTAACCAACAATATAGTGTGATAAATTGATTTTACTTTGCGACGAGAAGATTTGAATGAAATTCGTTTCATAGAAACGTCGGACACACTGCATAGTGATTAGGACAGTCGCCACTAGACCGGATGTTGAATTCACAAGGACCTTGCGGTCCTTTCCACCGGCAACAAAATCAAGAAAATCCAAAACAATGTCTGGTGCAGCACTACCATTTATGAATCCCTTTAGAGTAAGACTCAACGCAAGAAGTGACCAAACGAAGGCGAATACGTAAAAATGACTGAACCACGCTTTGGGGACTTCCAAGCATCCGACAAGACGGTTCTGTTCACCCTTGTGGCTGTGCTTTCCATAGCGAAATGACTGACGAACGAAGGTCGGCAGGCGAGGCTCAATAACATTGATAAGCAGTCCTAGAAGCACTATTACGAGGGTAAAATTTATGAAAATACAATTGATCAAGTTTATTTGGTATTTTTCCAATAAATCATGAATCATATGGAATTGATCGAGCAACATAATTCTAAACTTTTCACTTAGAATTTGATAAGGAAAACTAAATTTAGTGAAAGCTGAGTTGAATACCAATTGGGTGATAAAATGTTTTCATTTTCACTCTTTTTTTTTTGTTCGATTTGTTTTGATAAATTTGTCGTGTTTGGTGAGTTAGGGGAATATCTTGATTAGGGTGTGTTTGTTTTGAGTTTTGTGAACAGTGTTCCGTTGCAATAACTGTTCTTGTAGTAGGATTCCAAATAACAATAATAATACAGGCACAGAAGGTCGCAATTCCAAGTTATCAATGGTTTCCATAGCTTTTTTTTGTGGTACCTTTTGAAGCTGTAAGCCCATAAAAGAATATAATGTTCTAGGAAAATCTTGTATCTATTCTTCTAAAGGTAGTTCTTAAAAATATTATGTGTTTTTCTTGGAACGGGAGCCATCGATAAAATTCATGTTAAGCATATTTTCTGATTTTTAGTTTTTTTTATTATCAATTGTAAATAATCAATGAATTACTTCAATTTTATAAATAGGGTAAACAGAAAATTGTATACTAGAGCTCTAGATCTTTCACAAACAGAAGAAAAAATAAAAGTGATCTATCAAATTAGAGGCAAGGAAAAGTGTCAACGTTTAATAGCACGAGACTCACAGAATAAAAGTCCCAAATAGAAGAGACTCACCGTGTAAAGCCAGTCTATTAATCTACAGTTGACAGTCTAAAAATAAAAGAAGAAAAGGCACGTAACATTTCCGCGATGTTCAAGTGAGACTTTCTATATTTCACCTTTAAATTTTAGCGCTTGATTCTGAACCCTATTTAGAATGCGCTAAAGGGTCTTGGGTGTACTCGACCAGATGTGTAGTAAGACATCTTGGGGTCTATTTTTCTAAAGTTCGCTACGAAGCGCACTTTGGGTGAAAGCGGAGTTTAGTACTATGCTATTCGGCGAACATAATCGCAGCTCGCCCTACTCTATGTGCCCCACTACGTACAGCCGACTATCATTCGTTTGCATTTGTGAACGACACATGTTTTGATGGCGAAGGTAACTACGGTTTAAGATATCAAATTGAAAACAAGAAAGTTGAAAACATCAAAAGTATGATTAATAATAAACCTTTTTTTTATTAAGAATAGGTTAACAACAATTGAGCAGTTTACACATTCGTCGGAATTTATGAAAAAAACATTCACAATTGGCAAAAGAATTGTTGAATGAAACAATAAATTTTTACCAAATTTGCAAGACAAATTGTTTTTTTTTCTACTGATTACTGACAGATGAATGGAAACATTTGTGGAAATATCATGAGAAACATGGAAATATTTTGAAAGTGCGATATTCCAAGCCATTATGACCGCTAAGCGATTGGAAAGAATCACAAACAATTTTTCCATACAGAATAATAAAACAAGATTTTTAATTTTTTGTATGAAAACTCGTAAAGTAAAAGAATAAAATATTTCATCTCAAGGTTCCCTTCAAAAAAGAAACAACCGCAATGTAGTCGCCCCTCAGCGGTCATCAATCAATTCAGCACCTCTCACGCTCGCCAATCAACTTCCATCCGCCATTTTTCTTTTTCTTTATTCAGCACTTAAACTCACCTCCACTCACCAAAATCGCATTTCTTGGCATTTTCCCTTGTTCTCTCGCATTCTGTGAAATCTTCACTTTTCATAAATTAATTTAGCATCGGCCTGTAAGTGTGCTTTTTTCTGTTTCCTCTTAAAATAAAAGACTTGAAAAAAAATATACATACATACATATATATAAAAAAAAAAGTTCTCATTCTCAATAACAAAAAAGTTAAAAAAATATATCTCAATTTGCATCCATCAAAGTAATTGAATTAAAATTTTAAAAACTAGTTTCAAAATTTTAGTTATACTATATTTTTTTTTTACATATAAACTGAAGTTAATTGCAAGTATTTTTCCTCTGAATTTTTTTTTCTCCCTCAACATTTTTTGTCTCCTTGTTTCCTCTTTTAAACTATATTTTATCTCTGGTTTTTGTGTGAAGTGACTAAAAACGAAAAATCGAACAAAGGGTGTTAATTCAAATCGAATTTTGTAATTTCTTTTTTTCATATTTCGTTGAAATAATTTTTTTTTTTTTGTATTTCTTGGACAATTTTTAGTTGTATTTTTAAATAAAAGGAATCGAAAGTTCGTAAGTAGAAAATATGTTTAAGAAAATAGAATTTCTTTTTTTTTGTTGGACATTTTTTTTCCATTCCATCTTGAGTTTTTTTTTTCTTTCTCGTTCGTTGAATTTTCTGATGAATTCTTTTGTTTCGTGTGCGCGTGAATGTGTTGGTGCGAAGGAGATAAAAGTTTATTTGCCTGTGCACAAGGGTGTGTGTGTGTTGGTGTGTATGATGAGAAAGAAGTACCTAATCTGTAAAAGGCAAGTGGAAAATGGGGTGCGGGATAGTAGTAAAACAGGAAAAAAGAAGCAACGATTCACAGGACAGGAGGACTTCATTTTGTGGAATAAGTAGTAACTCTTGGATGGGGAAGAGAATGTGTGAGAGAAAGAGCAAGCAAACATACATATATTTTACAGTTAACATGGTTCCTACACATCTACCCCCGTCGTTTCACCCACGAAAGAAGATTTGACGACGATTCGTCATTCGCGTGGTGGTGACGACGACGACAGAGCGGCTACGGCGATGACGGCAAATGTCCAATATCCGCTGTTTTGTCAGTGGACGGACTATCTCTTTTTTTGTTCCTCATATATTCATGTTGTCTCCCTTTAGCTTTAAATGAAGTACCTATCTCTCAGAAAGACGGCGAATGTTGCAAAAATCTGCAGCGAATTTTAGAATCGTTTTCTCTCGAGGAAAATTTGAAGTTTTTTTTTTCTATTTTATTTTCTTTTGGCTATATCTGTCTCTTTTGTTTTCACTGCCTTGTGTGAAATCTCTTCAACGCAAGTGTGAAAGAGACGAATGTCTGAATATGTGTACGCACACTCACACACATTCACACATTCAAGTGTATCTTTTTTCTCTTGAGAAGGAAAAATGGAAATTCCGTCCTGCACGTTGCCGCATTTCTCTTTTTTTTTCTTTTTCTGTTTTTCTTTTTGTATTGTTTTGAGAGGAAAAAAAAAGTTGTGTTTTCACTTTGTATTGGGTTTACACATGTAAGTGCGATGCGTTTCGTGCATTATTGTTTATATTTCGGGGAAAAATTGTATCAAAAATTAATAGTATCTCAAACTCCAATGCTGGATGGGTGGATAGATAGAGCGAATTGGGTCAAATGAGGAACTTTTGGATGCTGTGCGCTGATTTTGATGTAGGTGGTGGCTCCTTTTTAGGGTGGGAAGTGGTGTTTTCTTTTATTATTGATTTTTTTTTTTTTTTTTAAAACATAAACTGGGGAAATACCCAGTTGTAAAACGACTAATATGTTGGGATTGAAATTTGTTCTCCATATATGAAAAAAATTGCAAATCAATTGAATAGATTGGTGTGAGTTTTAAAAACTTTTCTTTGTACATATTCATTTTTTTATATACTCATTTGTACATGCAATGCAGACCTGCGCTGAGCCCCTTTTATCTGCCAATCTATACGCTTAAATTTTGGGAAAAAATGTAGAAATACTAAAGTTTTCTGCAAAACTTTATTGTAGACGACTACCACCTAGTTTTATGAAGTTTTAAGTTGGGTGCTATTTCTCTACAAATCCTTGTTCTTTACCCTTTCACAACATGTACCTACATAAAGTAGATGCACTAGTACCCGTCGTTTATTGAAAAGAAATAAAATAATTTTAAAAGAGTGATAATAAATATGTAACTATTTTACTAACAATATTGCAGTTCTAAAAATATGTGCATATTACCTAGGCAAATAAATAATAAAGTTGAAGTTTGAAAGTTGTTAACTCTCCTAAAATCCAGTATAGCCCTGCATTGGGCGCCAGTTAACAATAATCTTTTCACGGTTAATCCATTCTGGAGTAAATTTGGACAATGGAGAAAATTATAGAATTTGTGAAAAAAAATGACGTTTCACTGGCAGCATTCAGGTGCAAGTGCGAACGACTCAGTCGTGCATTTCGTTTGCAGCATTTAAATACAGAGATGTGCAATGCCACTCAGTACCCCAACTCAATCAAACAAAAAAAAATCGGACTTCAATTCAATTCTTTCTTTGACAGGATTGTATTTATCTAAAGAAATTCAGGTGTAGCCGCAAACAAAGATGTGAGTCTGATTTTGAGCCGCTAGCTGTCAAAACATGGGAAAATAATTTTGACACCCAGACTCAGTTTCTTGCTTATTTGACAGGCATGGTCGCGGACATTCCATTCCATTTAAGGGCTTCACAAGCAAGCAAATATGTATTCATTCACGGTAATTCTTTTCTATTTTTCTCTCTTCAATCAAATGGCTATTGATTTTTAAACCTAAGATTTCATATTACCAGCATGGTTCACAAGAGCCCTATGCAGATCTCATTCTCTATATGTTAATTAGTTTCAATTAAAAATTATCATTCAAAATGATGCATGCGCTCTCCTTATTTTTCAATCAATTTCAATTGCATCAAATGAACGAGAAAAAAAATGAAAAGAAAAGAAAATATTTCATACTGTTGCACGATTCCATTGTGTAGTGAGACTTGGGGGGGAAATAATAACCTTCTATACTCTTGCGTGTGTGTATGTGGGCTTGCAACGTGACGATACACAATTTGATTACAGAATTGATACATGTGGGCACTGTTCAATAAAAAAAAGAGACGAGGAAACTCACATGTTAGCAGCATACACTGATTTTGCATAGAAAACGTGAGAGTACTCACCTTTGAGACAATTCATTGATTTTTCAAACGTGAATATCTCAAAATAGCAAGCAATATACGTTCGAAACTGCATATGTACCATATACAAAAGCAATGCAGTATGTAGGATGTTTAACGTAACAGGAAGTCCACAATAAACAAGTGCAACACATACACTCGTTTGTTTTATTGAAAAAGTATGTCTCCTTGTCTCCTCCTCCTCCTTTGCCTTGGTGCACCCAAACTGTATCTGCATTGATATTATTCTCTGTTGGCTTTTGTTGACAATTTGATGCAGTACAGCTAATTTCGGGGCTAAATTTGATAATATTCAATGCACTCACTCGAATGAAGGTTAAGGTTAAAATAACACGAATGCAACTGCGGAAAAATCCAGATAAAATAAAATTAATTATTTTCTTAGTTACTTCCATATTTGTGGAGCAATTTGTAAATATTCGTGTGCATCTTTGCTGAGTTAAAACTGCTTGTAAACATGCACATTGTATGGGTATTTGATCTCAAAATAATATTTGCTTCAACCGCAAGAGGCAATGAGAATGGCAAGCAGCACTCAAGTACGTTGCTATCGTATTGGTTTATTCCCGATTTTAAATGACGGCAATAAAGTGTGCCTCCAAAGTGCGCAATCGTTTATAGTATTTTATTTTTTATTTTTACATAAAATGTCCTCCAGCATGTGTATGGGTTTTGTAATACATCTGTTAAGATATTGTTAGAAGACAACATTATAAGGTTGATTAGTGCGCGAGTAAAGTAAGTTGACGTGTTTTAGTTCAAGCTTTCTAATCATTGTATGGCCTTATTCTGTAGTTATATTTGCTAATTTACATTATTCCTTTTTTGGTATTGGAAATCTTAACGATGAATAATTTTCCTCTTTGTTGAAGGAAAGAGTATTTGAAAAAATCTGTTTTACATGTCCTGAAATCTGTCTTAAAGGAAGTATGCAATCTAAAATTTTAACTCGAAAGTGCGATAGATACTTAAGGGGACATATTTCCCATTGTACTCGAAAAAAACCATAGCTCTTGTTTGCGTTCATTCAATGGAAGAAAATAAAAGATACAACGCTCATAGACATCACTATTCATCAATCACATTAGGCACTGTCTTGGGTACTAACTTTGATGTGTTAGCGTTACATTTTAATTGAAATTTGAGTTGTTTTTATGAGAATAATATGTATTCAAGAGAAAGTTTAATTCTCATTGTGCTTGGTTGTTATTCGCTAGACAAGATCGCTGGAAAACAAAGGAAGTTAGAATTATTTCCTGACTGTGCGTCAGTTATAGTGTTTTTAATTCTGTAAAGTTTTTCTTGTACATATTTTAACCTCTCCATCAAAGATTGTGGTATCCATGGTCTTCTTTATCCTCTTAAACTCTCACCAGTCAAGGTTCAATCTTTGATCAACTTTCAGTCAAAGTCAATCACTTCATTTCTATTTATTTTAATTGCCATAATCGTCTTTGTCATCTGTCTGAAGGAGAAAGACAAATACGACGAAATAATTTCTTAATCATCCTCTATTACGTTTTCGTTTGCTTTACACTTTCCTCGCATCGTTTTTTTTTTTTTTTTTTTCAAATAGAAATCGTTTATTGAATAACGTTTCAGTGCCATTATTCACTTCCATTTTGTTTCAAGTTTACACCTTCCTATAAAATGGTCATTCCCATAATTCCTCGTATCTTCTTTCTTTTGTGTGTTAAAACTATCTAGGCATTTTTAACTGTTTGATTCCCGTAGAAAAAAAAAAGAAATTGCTTATTTTTTCCTCTCTCTCTTATCCCTCGACTAAAATGGTATAATGTAGGAAAATAAAAGAAGAAAAAACCTTCATATTATATTCTCTATTGAGGAAAAACGTTGGTGTATTAGTTGAGTAACTCGCGCTAAGAGAGAGAGTACGTACGAGTATGTTGGCGAACATACACATAACTGTGCATTTAATTAAGGTCAAGTTTTCATGGTGACATACTTCGTTTTATATGTTTGAGGAGATTTTTTTTTATTTAGGTTAATTTTATTAGATACTTCTTGCGTTCTCGTTCTCTGTTTTTATTGCAATTTTCTTTTATGAAAGATCTATAAATTTTACACACACACATTTCTTTTGCAATGAGAGACAAACACGCAAGAGGTTAAGGTTTTTTTTTTTTTTTTTTTTTTTAATGTAATTTGGTCATGGATACTGAATAATAGTTGGGGGTCAGACTAATGAAATAAATAAAAATAACCCATTATCTATTAAGAATAGGCCCTTAATCAGCTCTTGATATGTCTATGAAATTCTCTAAATGAAAACGATTATGAATGACTTGAAATTGACCTAGATTTGAAATAATATTTTTTATTATTTCATTTGAATTGTGGGGATTGAAGCATTAACAACACCTGTGTATTAGAAGTGTAAAGACTTGCCATTTGAAGAAAATACAAACAGTAAAGAACATAAAACAATTAATCAGGAAATAAGAGAAATTATACCGCAATTCAGTTTGGTCTGCTTATGGTCTAAATTTTTTTTTAGATAATTGTTATTTGGATGAATTTATGCGGGGGTTTTTACGTTCCAGGTCGATGGTTTTAATTATTGACTATATAATTTTATAGTTTTAAGTACATGCTCCTTAACATTATGAATAGTTAAGTGGTCGCTTCTGGCCTTGTGGTCTTCTTTCAGCAACTTTATTTCAAGTGTTGTCCTTAAGCTTTAAGATATGGTTGCTTTCTTCAAGTACCCCAAAGGAAGACATTGCAAACATTCAAAAAGATCGTGGAGACTAGTCTATATCACCACTTCGGCTGGAAAATAATCTTAAAATTAGCATCGTATTGCTGTGTGTGAGTTGCTCCTCCTTGTTGGAAGCATCCAATTTGGGCACAAAAAGCCTTACCACAAATCGGGATAGCGGTCCTTAGAAATATTCAGTTATACAGTGTACTACAGACGAAAAAAAAAAAATGTTTTTCTTTCCAAAATATAGCACAGAAAAGTTTTTGCAGTTGCAAATTTTTGTTAGCTTTTGATTACTCAAAGGTTCTCGAACCAATGGTTCAATTTACAAAATCTGAAACTATTTTGAAACAAAATTGAAATACCAAATATTAGCTAAAACTCTGCTGCCGTCCTAGACCACCAAATAAGTAAAGATATAGGGTATAATGCACAGATATAAAACAACTCTTATTTGCCCACGAAAAGCTAGAAGAATTGTTTTTCAAAAACCCCCATAAACTTCCATAAAATGTAACAACTTATGATTCATCAATTCCCATGTACATAACGGTTTATAACCTCTGAGAATATGTTTATTCAAAAACTGTAAAACTATTTTAAAATCTAACAGCACTATACTTAAAAAAGTTATGACTGACTACTCTAAATTATACACGATTACATTTATCACCATGATATAAGCATTGTTTTTGTTTAAACAAATATAACTCAGCTTCAAAAAACTGATAATTCAGCAAGAGATTAACGGCTGATTATAATAAATATGCTAATAGCATCTCAATGCCATTGCTTTGATGTTTTTTTTTTTTTATTATATTTTGCCGATATGATGTTTAGAAAATTGAAGTGTAGGATTGCTTATTAATAGTGTTTTTTTTTAAGCATCAGCAAGCGCGGTTTGTCTTATGTATAAACAACGTACATTTTATTGTAATAGCTTCTCATTATCGGTGACCAAATATTTACTCACTCCTATCGTAGACGTGTGTTTACGTAAGCAAACAAAAAAATTGTCTAGCTTGGCATTAGTAAATTGTAATAATTCACTATAACAACATCTGTAATTAAACAGATGATTATCTTCATATCGATTGGTTTTAGATTAGTAACAATGAAGAAAGAAATTTGGCAATGTCGAAGTGAATCCTTATACATGGGGCTTGATGGGGAAATTCGTATCCTTGACCAGAAAATTCATGGAAAAATGGGGGAATATCTTATTTCCATTACTTGCATATGTATGTCCTGTGTTCTCTTTGTGTTTTCTATGGCCAAAGTTTACCCGCCATCATGCTCTATTTCTGGCAATTTGCCTGAGCTCTTTAGCAATTGCCCTGCTTCCTCTTCGGTTGTACTGCTTTTGAGGGCTTAAGTATATGTACATCCATGTAGAATCGATGGATTTTAGCCTTCCACTATATTTGCACCTGTTTTCTGTTGTATGAATCATTATTGTACTCTAAAAACTAACTAGGAATAGACCCCTAAATTGCCTGATTTTTTCATTCCAGAAAACGATAATTTAAATACACCTACATGCAGATGTATCTATGTCTATACTTTTGTCGAAAAATTGCAAAAAGCTCGACTGGTAACCAGTTCATTCTAGTCTCTACTTTTGCTCACAATAATATCAAGAAATTGTTTACTAACTGAAGTTTTGAATGCTTAAAATCTATATCTACTTTTTCGATGACTAAATACAGTTCTCTGTGTACATATGGGAGGCATCGCAAAGACCTTGACGATAGACACATTAAACATAGAGACAAATAAGCTAGCTATCTCTATGCTACTTGTTAACATATTAATCAGCTTCTATCTGGAATTAAGGTCAAAGGCTAAACAATGTCATTCTACAACAGTACAGGTCATCCATTTTTTTGTTTGCGAAACGAAAAAGTAAAGTAAATGAGAAGTCAACCAAACAAACCCATTTTTTTGTTGTTGTCGCCTATTATCATAAAAGCGACTCTCATCCACCACCTCTAAACAGTCACTAACCCGACTTTAGGCGGTGGTTGTTTTCGCCATGAATTCATGGTCGTTTTTGCACCACCATAGCCCATCTTTTGTCCCAAAAAAGAAAAGAGAAAAAAACAAGGGAACTTTGCTTTGTGTTTGAGAAGAGTTATAAGTCACCCTGTTTGCCATGAAAGCCGAAAATATGGACTCTTTATTCGCTGTTTTACAAGGGTGGTTACTTATACGCGTGTGTATTGCATTACATGTCTAACAATCGATTACGAAGCGTGCCTCAGGTCTCACCACCTAAACCAGCAAAGTTCTTTGTTTAACCAGAATGCGTCGTAATGTTTGATTTTGTTACTTTCTCTTGGTTTGTTTTACGCTTTTGCTTTTTCGAAGGACTATAAGGAATGGGTGTGTTGAACTTTTTGTAAATGGAACCGAATATGCCTGCGCTGACACCATTGAGACCAAACCCAATCTCTACCAGTCGTTGTCGTCGTCTGGAGCTGTTGTAAAAAGTAAAATAATAGCAAAATATCTATGTGGTTGTCTGTTATGTTCGTTGTGCGTATCTCGTGGTCCCCGACGCATCTTCAACGTGATGAGAAGTTTATTGACCGTGTATTGCTTGGTTTTTAAATAAGTAAATGTGTGGATGGTATTTACTGCTTGACAACAGAACACGTTTTACAGAATTGAATCGAAATGAGACAAGATTCACATTCGAGTGAATACGAAAATAATTGTACAATCGAATGGTAATTGGAATAAGATTGAGTTAAGGAATTTTAAGTATTTCATGTAGACCCTTTGGTTGTACAATGTACATATGATGAATGATTTGCGGAGTCGCAAGGAATGTAATGCTTTTGTTTTTGTAATTCTTCTCATGCATGGAACTTGATTATTCCAAGAAAAATTGACTGAGCTATCGTCTACTTCTTCTTGGATGGCGCTTCAAGTCGGGTCTACCTGGGCCTCAGCCAACAAGCCTCTCTACTAAGCTCGGTCTTTAGCTAATTGTCTTTCATTGCGCACTTCAAGGTGATCGAGGTTCCCTGGAAGTTGTACGCGTCTTTTGCGGCGAGGAGGCCCTCTCCTGCGTCAACCCTTTGGTTAGAAGATTATCTTCTTCGTTTATGTATTTCAATAAAAGACTACGAACGCCACGCCCTCTTAATTCCAAAAAAAACTGTGCGATTTTAGAAACGCTTTAAGTTTAAAAGTCGAAAACAAGTTCTGTGAATAGAATCAGGAAAAAAGTATTAAGCCACTACCACACCTTTGTTTGGTATCACTTGGTGCGTTCCATCTGAACACAGGACATGACCTCACTTTAACTCAACAAAGCACAGAGTCTAATACCTCACCACCATCACGTAGGTTGTTCATTATTTCCTCGACATGAACGTTGTGAATTAACTTCACTCATTCGCATCATGTACACACAACAAAGGCAATTCCAGTTTCTGACTTTGACCAAGAAATAAAGAGAAGAGACCGCAGCCTTTTTAACTGTTTTTACGATCATGAATCAATAGCAAAAGGAAATACACGATGAATAACTCTACAAAGTACGTGATTTGGGGATGTCTCTTCTTCTTTTTCAACACCAGTGCATTGCACTACACCTTTGTATCTAAGTGTAGACACGTTCAAATTAGATGATCTAACGTATGTGTGGTATTTTTTTGTGTATACTGTTTTGACGAAGAAAATAAATTGTTTCTTTTTTAGTAGTAGATACTTATATTCGTAGAATTGCATCATCTTTTCTTTGTTGTTCATAGAAGAAGATGTGGATATGCAAGTGCCCAAACGAGTATTGAAAGGGCATTGCCTTTCCAACACACAAGATCATCATCATCGTCGTCGTCTCCTAGTCCTTCATTCTATTCACTTGTAATTTCCTTTTATGGGTGACCCTTGAGAGTAGTAGTTTTAGTACTTTACCGAGGAGCAGGAGGAGAGTTTTGGATGCTAAATTCGAATTCTTTGTCAGTTACATACTTTGTTTTTGAATTCTATTTTAACGTCTTTTTTGAACAAAGTATCGCATTGAGACGGTTCGTGTGGCGTTATAGAGTAGCAGCTTAATTTTCAGGGAAATTATTTTCTTTTCCAACAGCATCTCTTTCTTTTGGAGTATATTTTTGTTTCTGTTCGTTGTTGTCGGGCGAATGAACGACCATTTTTATTTATTTTTTTCTTGCGACGATGTAGAGAGAGAATTTAATTCAAGTTGAAATCGTCGTCGACGAAGCTGGAGACAAGGCCAGGGCGGCAGGAAGCAGTGGCGAAAAGAAAGAGAAAGAAAGGTCGTTGAATTGTCGTTGAATTTTATTACTTTTTCAATTGGGGCGGCAAGATAATTTCTATTGGTTTGTTGTTGTTGTTGTGATGAGCGAAGATGTATCTTTCTGATTCCACAAATTCTATGATTATAAGACGCAATATACTCTTGCTCATGCATTTTATTTATTTTCTTTGAAATCTTAATTTATAGAAACAAAATCAGTAGCAACACTGTGCGCCTGTATTATTTGTTTGTATTTGATGTTTGCTGCAGGTATTCAGTCAGAGATTGTTTATTCTTCTGAATGAGCTTATGTCTATTTGATGATTTTATGTTTTTTTTTTTTTTTTTTTATAAAATGCGACGTCAATAACCTTGCTCTTTAGTTTGTTTCATTTTCCCTTATTCATTAAATTTATATTTAATTTTTGAAGGCTTATTTGTGTGGATTACGTGAGAAACACTTATTTACAGGATGTGGGGGCTTTTTAAAGTGGCATGTGTGTTTCTGTGCACTGCAGTGGTAAATTATTATAAACACGAAGAAATTTGAATATTTATTTCTTAATAATTTGCACGTGAGGGTTCTTCGAAACGAGGAATGAGTGCTTCTAAGAACCTCATTTTGATTGTGTATAAATTTGAAAGTAAACAAAGGAAAGTTTCAGTCAATTTTTTTTTAAAAGAACACTTGGGGAACATTTATAATATTTTTTTTTTGAGCTATGGACGTATAGTGTTTTACTTGTGGGTTTTAAAGACATCTACAGCTCAACCAACAAACGAATATTCCCAAATTTTGACGTTTTATTCACAGCAACGTCGCAGCAATCTTTGAATTTCTTTTGTCATTTACTAAAGACAAAAAAATGTGAGGTTAAACTCTCGCGAATGTTTTTGTTGTGGATTGGGTTCCATGTCTGTGGAATGTGAATAAAATTTGACAGTTCGCAAGAAGCATTCGTTCTTTCGCGGGAAAACTGCTACCAGTGCATTTTGATAGGTTAATTGACTTATTTCAAATCATACATATCAAAGACATACTCATCAATCTTGAATTGACTTCAGGCATTCCTGACATTACTCTTTACTCTTTTTGTTGATGAGTGCAGACATTGACAGCTTTACAGTTTTGTAGGGGGTTTACAACTCCTCTGTTTATATGTGATTGTATTCAGTATGTCTTTTGTTTATCCAATAGCGATTTCCGAACTTTGACAGGTGATTGCGGCCATATTGTTGAAGCTGCATCTGTCAAATTGGCCGTCGTTTATTAAGTCTATCTTGCCAAATGAACATGGAGAGTTCTAGCGTTGAACAACATGTGCAAACAATGAAATTGTCTTATGAATGTTTCTGGATGAATGGGTTCGTTAATAGCCTGATTTATGCACCAGAGTTATGAAAAATTGAACGTTTCACATGCCGGCCACCTAGCGAAGACGCGGCGGATATCTAACTTATGTTATATCCTAGACATTTTGGCATACATGGGCCAACGATATCCCACTCACAGTTTGCTTAATGGAAAATCCTATGTTTTACAAACTCACAGGAATTTTTCCATAGTTTATACTTTTTAGCGAAGAAATCAGTCCTATACAATAATTGACGAACCGATGACATAACATTTTGAAGTTTCTAAAAAAAAATTCCATCGTTATCAGCGGTTAAATATTTCGAGAGGTTGGAGGTTCTCACCAGTTAATGAGAATTTCTTGAGAAACGAAACGCAAAAAAGGTTTTATTTTTACAATGTCCAGTCATCCTACATTCTGCAGACGTTAATATGTTAAAAATACTTCCTTCTTTGTTCACATTTTTATTCTTTAACCCATTTTAACTATGTCATTTAATTATTCATAAGTTGCTGTATTAAGTACATCTCTTAGTTCAACATGAGATTGTGCTTTGCCACAGTAATCTCATTAAAAAAAGACAGCAAGTTTTCTTTTTTTAATCAGAAAGAAGAAATCATAAACGTATTAACTTTTAAGTGCGGTGTTGATTAGTTTGCGCGTTCATACATAGAGTAGTTTGTATGTACGTAGAACATTAAACAGGTTATCCATAATGGCAATTAGAGATTTTTATTTTTTCCGCCTCTATCTCTGATCATATGATGCTAGAATAATAAAATATTCTTTGTACATTTTGCACGCATGCAGATTGAATTTTTTTATTTTAAATGTTTGCATTTTCAATTGACGTTAAATTTTTGCCATAAATCTAACCGATTCATTGGCAAAATATCAAATGCCTGGAATAGCACACAGATGTAGATGTACATACAATCTCCCAGTTGACATTGACTGCTGCAGGTGCAAAGTTCTCGAACAAAATATAAAATTAGATTGATATTAGATTGTTTTTTTTTTATTACGAAAAAAAGGGATTATTCTATGGCATACGCAATTATCTAGCGATGTCAACATGTTTATCACAGACAACAACAATGGAGACTTATTATCAAACATGAGTTGATAAAACTACGTCACAGAATAAATTTCCCCCACATTCTGGTTCTGTTGTTCATTGACAACAAAAGGTTAACTTCTATTTCTATATAGAATTCGTCACTACTGATATTTTACTGTATTCAACCGATAACCATCAACAGATACAATAATGTGTTTAATCATTCATTCGTATATGCATATATTAATGATTAAGAAAAAGTAGGCAACAAATGTGTACATATTAACAATAAATTAAAATTGAGTGACGACATACATCTTTTTCATTATTTTTGTATTCTACCATTTTTTTCTTCGCCTTCAGATAGAAGAAGATCGACTAAAAGAAACTATCTACACCTTATTCTGTGGGTAAAAATGTATATGTACATATATTCTCTCTTACAATATTGCGAAAAAGTTTAAAGTGTGTCAGTCAGGCAGCGAGCTCCACCGAAAGTGGGTCAAAAATTGGGGCAAAGTTGTTGGCTGCTGCTACTGCTGCTGTAGATTTGCACACAAGCAAAGTTGCACTAGATTTGTTTCTTTCTTTTTTTTTTCTGTGATATTTGTTCATTATTCTAGTTCCAAGCTATCGGTTTTGGTATAATTTTTTTTCTTTTTGTGTGTTGGGGACTTTCAAAAAGTGTGAGTAAGGTAATTATAATAAATTTTACTTTTCATTTTGAAGAAAGAAGTTAAGACATATTACGTTTGTGGTGACCTAATCGGTAAAAAAAAATTGCACACGAGTATTACTAATTTGAAAGTGACGTGAAGGAATGTGGAACATTTGGTTGATAAATGTTAATGGAAACCACTGTTTTATTGGCTCTGTGTATTCCTTACAAATGTATCCAGTGGCCGTGTTTATTAGTTTATTTCTGAGTATAGCTTTAGCCTGAATCATATATTTTGTTATATCGAGGGAGTTCTAGAGCAAACAAAAAATTTGTCCTTCACTATCTGAAAGTAAAACCTTGTCCTTAAGTGCTGTTAGCTATAAGGCCTTCTATACTAAACAGGATAAATGCTTCCGCTAAGACTTAACCAATCCTTAAGTATCTTTGATACTTCGTAATGATTGGCACTATTCCAAAGCTAGTCCGTAAGAACTCAAAGTCCAAAGCAATGCTTGTTGTCTGCTGCATTCAATATGTTGATAATTCCCTCGCGATTGATAAGTCTATACCGCTCTATATTTGGTTGCTAGGAGTTGATTTGGAACTTCCCAACCCTTCTACAAATAAGTATAATACTTTCGCTTCTAGGATTCCAGAAAATAAGGAATCTTTAAGACATGCCTTTGTAGTTTTCAATGAGTAAGAGGTTCTTATTCGAATGAGTCGATTCGTAGGTTAATTTGTTTATTGACGCAGTATTAAGAAATGTAGAAGATCAGTTACTGTTAAGGAATAAAAAAATAAACTCGCACTGTCGCCATCCGCAGTAATCTGATCTTGCAAACCGATTTAATATATGTATAACGGATATGACGTTTTCGTTCGAGATGAAACCAGCTATTATATTTCAGCTTCTGGTTTGCTTAAAAAAAACAAGTAGGTACCACGCCTTGATCGGCCAAGGAAGCTGCGCATATATCAACCGTGATAACGTCATCTAACAAGCCTCCAAACGATTCTTCAGTTAATTTTATATATATCTGGATAAAAAAAAAACCAAAAAAATCCTTAACAAAACAAGTTTTAATCACGACTAATTCCTAAAAATAATAATGTTTATTACACAGAACTCAGCCGACTATGACTCATTGTCATCACAATCAGCTGCTATTTAAAAGCAATCATCACCTAATGCATTCTTTAGAATAATAAGATGACTAAGTGTTTTGTGTTTTACCATTCCGCCTTTATCGCATCAATATTTCTTAAAAAAGCAAATAAAAACTATAGGAAAAATACTTGCAAATAAAAGTAGTTATACGTAGCTTCAACATTCTTATAAAATGTTTACAATTTATTAAAAGTAAATTCATTTTATTTACTTAATTTTTCTTTCTTCTTGCAGTTTTCAACCAGGCCGAACTATACATATACATTACTAGTTTAACACAGGGCTCCCACGAAAAGAACCAACAAATAAAGCATCAGTGAAGTACACGCAACCGCGGAACGCAAACTTTTTAAGTTTACATCAAGAACTTGGAAGCAGAAATCCAAAACAAAAAACCCCTTTCTCATCCAAAACAAAAAAGCACGTCGTTTCATAGTAAAAAGTAACCGCTGACTAAACAAAACAAAAGGGAGAAACTGTTTTCAGGAACCTCTTTTACAAGTTTATTAGTTAATTGCAAAAAAGAGGCGAATACAATTTTTTTAAATCGTTTAATTTCTTTGTATCCAAAAAGACAAGAAAAAAAACTTTCTCTCTCAAAAAAAAAAAAAAAAAAATAAATATAAGCGTAACGAAAAAAAAACAAAAACAAAAATTCACTTAGGTAAATTGAAAACAAAAAAAATAGTAAAATAATATTTATAGTTTCTATTTAAGAACAAATTTATAAGTAGTGAGTGTAATTCGCTTTTTTGCGTTTTGTGCGTAAAGTTTTTTTTGCTAAATCAAAACAAAGCAACCAAATCTAAAGCGAAACAAACCAACCACCACAACACAACAAACAAACAAAAAACACACAACAAAAAAAAAATTTTTTACTACCCCACGTTTTAAATAAATCATCATCATTCCACACTCAACGGTCACGATTCCTTTCGCTCAGTCAAAGGACACTCGTTGGGATATACACGAAAAAAAGAAGGATATAAATCTATTTAACACAACATCTGCATTACCCATCATCACGCCACCAACAATTATACCATCCTCAACCATTTATCGACAGGATTCTTCACCTGGCGGAGGCTTCATCGATTATCATCGTCGTAGTAATTCAAAGACTGCAATAACGGCTAATCATCGGAGTGACGAGTCCTCCTTTATTACTAATTCAAAAAATCAATTTAAATCGGATCACAACAATCTCTATAGTACACAATTTTCAAAAACCATAAATATTGATCCATTAATAAATCCCGTTTCGCCGTCGTCGTCTGCCACGCTAACGACGGCAATCGAGAACAATTTTAAGCAAGCAACATTGCTAAACAGTGGTAGCCAATTGTTAACGGCAAGTGAAACATTTCAAAATTTAAAAAATCTTGTTAAAATTGATACAAAACCAACAACAACAACAAATCAATCAAATAACAAACATTTTAAATCATCATCATCGTCCGTTGGTGGTTCACAAGCAAGTAATAAACACTTGAACGGCGGAACTAACAGCAGCATTATTACCAACAGCAGTAATTCAGCGGTTGGCAGTAATAGCAGTGGCAACTCTGCGAATTTTTCTACCGGTTATAATAAAAATTTCGCCAAAATTCGTCAACACGATTCAGACGCTTTAAGCCCTCGACCACGACGGCCGTATCAGAACGATTCGTCGTCGCGTTACTATAATAAAAATAGTGACGTCAATGGTCAAGGCCGTTTAATAATTGGTGAACAAAATAACCGTAGCGTTACCTCTGGTGGTAACGTTGGTGAAGGAGGCGGCGGTGGAGGCGCTACTCGACGCCAATATCAAACGAATCACTATCAACAGCAGCAACAGCAAAACGATTCAAACTCCTCTTTA
Organism: Chalcosyrphus nemorum; assembly: GCA_949716465.1. NCBI lineage: Eukaryota > Metazoa > Arthropoda > Insecta > Diptera > Syrphidae > Chalcosyrphus > Chalcosyrphus nemorum. The sequence continues at coordinate 56,214,883 of OX454334.1, read as the reverse complement.
TATTCATCATACAATAATAATCGTAATACAAACGATTATACAGGCGGCAACTCCTATAAAACCAATGCCGGTGGCAATGGTTTAGGAGGAGTTGGTGGCGGCGGTGGTGGTCGATCATCACAAAGATCAAATTCACCATACGGCAATAACGGCGGTGGCGGTGGATATCGTCAATCGAATCGATATGAAAATTCCGGTCGTCAATATGGTGGTGGAGGCAATGCCTCAGGTGGTTCAACAACAAATGGTAATAATACCGATGGATATCAATCGTCATACAACAATGCCAACAGTAATTTGTCATCGTTATCGGGAAATGTAATTAGTAATAACAGTGGTGGTAATCGCAATTATCGTAATAACGATCGCAATACAGATTACGGCGGTCGCAATAACGATTTTGACGATTCTCGTTCATCACGTTATAATAATAATAGTAATTATAATCGTAACTATAATAATTATAACAGCGGTGGTTATAACAACAGCAGTAACAGTAATAGTCTTGATCGACGATATAATAATAAACAAGAAGATCGTGGCGGCTATAATAGCCGACCATCAAACGCCAACAATAATAGTTCTTCAACAACAGCCACAACAGGTGGAGGTGCAACAGCAGATCCTTATTCCGTCGATTCATCGGCTTCGTCTTCATCGTCAACAACTCCAGTGTCATCGGCATCGTATCGTGGTAATTACAATAAGAATGCCGGTGGAAATTTGACCGGTTCGCCATCGGCATCGAGTGCAAATATATCTGGAGGAGGAGGAGCAGCAGGAGCTAGCGGCGGCGGCGGCGGCGGTTCATCTTCATCACGTGCAATTTCGCCAACTCCACCACCACCATCGGCTGGGCGTTGGGTGCCACCATCACTGAGACCACAACATTTGCTAACACAAAATGAGAAGAACGATGCAGTGTTCAGGAAGGTGAGTTCATTTTGCACATTTCTCTTTTGCAAGACTATTCCATTATGCGGATTAACTTAGTTCTTTTTAATTCATTTATTATGCTCTTAAGTCTATAAATATCTTGATTATTAACTTTGTTTTTGCAATTTTTAGGTTCGTGGTATACTCAATAAACTTACACCAGAAAAATTCCAAGAACTAAGCGATGATCTATTAAAACTTGATTTAAATTCTGCAAATATCCTTAACGGCGTTATTCTATTAATTTTCGACAAAGCTTTAGATGAGCCAAAATATTCGTCTATGTATGCACAATTGTGCAAGCGATTATCCAAAGAAGCGCCAAATTTTGAAGAGTCTCCAAACGATCCATGCACATTCTTGCGTTTATTATTAGCTATTTGCCGTGACAGTTTTAATAATCGTTTAAAATCGACTGAAATTAGTAATGAAACAACTGAAAATGCAACAGCCAGCGGTACAGGCAGCGGTACAACAACTATTAAAAATGAATCAGGCGAACAACAGCAACTCACCCAAGAGGAGGAGGAGAAACGCCATTTGGCCAAACAACGTATGCTCGGTAATGTTAAATTTATCGGCGAACTCAATAAATTGGAAATGCTATCGAAGAAAATATTACATCAATGCATACAGCACTTGTTGGACAAAAAGAAAAAACGTACAACCCAACAGGAAATGTGCGAGGACATGGAATGTCTATCCCAGTTACTTAGAACTTGCGGAAAGAACTTGGATAATACAGAACAAGTAAATTGCAAAATATCTATACCTCAATGTAACAAATATAATGATTTTTATTTTTTTGTTTTCTTTGAAGGGCAAAGACATGATGAACCATTACTTTGAAAGACTGGAACGACGATCAAAATCGACTGAATATCCTCCAAGAATTCGCTTCATGCTGAAGGATGTCATCGAATTGCGTGAGAACAATTGGGTACCTCGCAAAGTGGCTACCACTGAGGGTCCTGTACCAATTAAACAAATTCGAACAGACGACGATACACTAATCCGAACGCCATACGCTAATCGCAATCGTGATATGCGTAATAACGATCGCGATAGTGACAACTGGATGAATCGATTCCCATTGAATCTTCAGCCTGGCTTCAATGATATGTTTGGCAGCTTAAGTGTTGGCGGTTCATCTCCAATTATGTCACCGTAAGTATACAACTAAATGTCTTCTTCTACAAGTCAAATATCATATCCCTATTGCTGCTTATCCAGCATAAGAAGTTCGTTTATGATTATGAACTCGTTTGAATCCATCCTTTTATTTCTACTTCTAGTGGCTATAACAACAGTCGCCAATACAACAATCAACGTAACAACCAAAACAACCATCACAACAACTATAACAATCGCTACAACAAGCACAACAACAATGGTCAACATAATAACAATGGCGGGCAACACAACAATAACAATAACATGCACAACAACCAATCATCTCAATACAATCAGATGTTGAACAACAAAGAGCTAGCGCCACGTTTCAAGAGCAAATTAATGTCTACCAATCAAGATGCGGTGGAAAATTTGCAAATGCGTCCGGCCGCTAACAGTTTGTTGTTTAAGGTTGCCGTGCAAAATACTAAAAATCCACCAATGTTGCCAATGTCCACACCACTTGCAGGTGGCAATAATAACAGCAACGCGAGCGGCCAACAAACTGGCAATTCGTCGGCATCCTCATCAACATCACAATTGTCGACAAATCACTATCCATTGTTGGCGACACCAGCATCATTAAATCAGAATCGACCAAGTTCAACACCATCCAGTGAGTACCAATACGAATCCAATGAGTCCGGAAAGCCATTGTCCACCATAAGTGCAACCGAGAAGGTACTCAAATCGATTGCTTCATCGCCAAACTTTAGTACATCGGCAACAACTGGCGGCAGTAACGATGATATCAATGCATCTGCATATCCAAACAAGAAATCCTTTGCCGATGGCGGAGAAGCTATTCTAACCAAACAAGGATCTACAGAGAAGCCCTCTGCTGGTCAAGTTGGATCCACTGCTGGTAGCAATGCAACTGCTGGCGGTAAACAGGCAAAGAAAGACAAGGCATTCAACAAGGAGGAAGTCCTTAAGCGCAGCTCAATCTTTTTCAAGGAGAACTTTTATACCGATGACAAGAACATGGATGATTTGGTTGAAGATTTTATTCAACTGAAAGTTCCCGAGAAATGCATGAAAGATGTCTGTATTAATCTAGTTATGGACGTGCTGGACAAGTCCGATCAGTACTTTGATCGTCTGATTGATTTCCTACAGTCATTGCGCAAACAATCGCTTGTTAAAGCGAACGTAGTACTCGAGGTCTTCAAACAGGTTATCAATCGAATGAACGAACGTGAAGTGATTATTCCCAGAATTGCCACATTGGTTGCGTGTCTGCTGTCGAAGGCAGTTGGCAATGCCAATTTGCTAAAACTTACTGAAGTTGCAGCCTTCACAGAAAATGGTCAACATTATCCATTGTTCTTGTTGGTGCTACAACAGCTGCACAAGAGCATGGGACGTGACGCACTCGAGGAAATGTTCCGTGCAAGTAAAATTGATTTGATGAACAGTTTGCCCGAAGCCGATCGTAATAAGAATCGTCTTGCTGAGATTCTAGACGATCGTAATTTGGCTTTCCTGTATCCATTGTTGAAGGTCCAAGCTGAGATGTTGAAGCAGTTGCAGGCTGAGTCTAATCCACAAGCGTTTTTCAAGTGGATTAAGACCACCGTTGATGCTAAATACTACAAAGATCCGGGCTTTGTTACAGCCCTTATGACGGTTATACTAAAATATATCACAGATGTAAGAGCAGAAATTGATTTATTCTTGAGCGTTTTTTAAACATTTACTTTTTTGTAGGAGACAACCCTTGCTGAAGGTACCGATGTCAAGAAGAATCCTGAGAAACCAATGATGGAAAAGGAAGAGGCTCTATTACATAAGTACTGCCAGATCTTGGAAACTTTCCTCAGTGGAAACATAGATCTACAATTAATAGCCCTCTATGCCTTGCAAGTTTTTTGCTTTAATGCGAATTTCCCAAAAGGTAAGTCCATCTTTTTCTTGATTATAGGGTTTGGGTTTATATTTCAGGAAATCTATAACCTAGCAGTCATAGATTAATCTATTCTCTCAAACTACTAGCATCGCTATTGCACAGTGGGTGGTTGTGTGTTTGACAAGCGACAGGACTGTTCAGGTCCAACTTTCTTTAGCTCTATAGCTTTTGAAGAAATCGTTTAAACCGGGCCAACCCCAAGCATGAAGATTTAAGGGATAGAAAAGCACTGATACCTGACTTTAACAACCCACACAAAAACTAGGACTACCCATTTCACCATATTTATTTACTTTTATTCCTGTTTCTTTAGGTATGCTATGCCGTTGGTTTAAAAATCTCTACGAAGCAAACGTTATCGAGGAAGAAGCATTCTTCCTATGGAAAGAAGAGATCTCAGACAAATATCCAGGAAAGGGAACCGCACTGTTCCAGGTGAACAATTGGTTAACGTGGCTAGAAGAAGCAGAATCCGAAGATGAAGAAGATTAAATTTACAAAACAAAAACAAAATATATATTACAAACAAAAAATTCAAACTAATATCAATTATATTGGATTAACTTCTATTTAAAACAAATATATCTATATATACAACTCAAAAAAATAAGTAAACATAAAAAAAAACGATTAAAATTCAATTAAATTTTAAATTCAAAATGAAGGATTTTTTTTTATAAAACAAAAAAAAAATTGCAAGTCAATAAAGAAGAAAAAAAAAATACCACAAAAAAAAATATAAAAAAACTTCAAAACTAAAAAAAAAAAATATACATTCAGTTTATTTCAGACTTAAAAAAAAAAACATTTATTTTCTATTTATTTCCTTAATCATATACAAAAAATATAATTCAACTTTTTTTAATTCGTTTTTGTATTTAATTTTTTGTTCTATTTTTTTTTTATAAACTTATATTAAATCATGTGCAAGCAAATAGTATCTCGTTTTTTTAGTTCTTTATTTGATGCAGAAAATTTGCGTTTTTTTTTATTTCAAATACATACATATGTAATTTGTGTAATTGCAACGTTAATCAACTATTAATCGAAATCACAAAAGTAAAAATTTCAAAAGCAAAACAATTTATAGTAATCATACGTATATGTGTAGAATTTTTTCGTTTATTTCTCTGTCCATTTTATTGGGAAAAAAAAGAAACAAAACACTAACATCATACATACATAAATTAAATCGATTAAATGCATGTTTTTAGATGAAAATCGTTAAAATCCGAAGCGAATACAAATAGTACTGCAAATTTCAATTGGAAGTTTTTGTAATTTCTTATTCAAATTTAATGTGAATCAAAAGTGATTCTCTTCAAAACAAAAAGAAGAAACAAATTGCAAAACAAAAATATTTGCTAAGTAAAACAAACAAATTATTTGAATACAATAGTTACATTACAAAAATTGAAATTCTGGGAAATAAATGAAAACTAACAAAAAGAACAACAAAACAATTGCGTTTTCTTTCTTACCATTCCTAAAGTCCGCAAGCAAAAAATTATTTCAAAATAATCACAAGTTCTTTATCGGGTTTCAACTAAATCATCAAAATTGCAAGCACAAATCAATACAATAATGAGAAGGACTACCTTTGCACCAAGATCGTCTAAATCCATCGAAAACTCAGCAGCAATAAGCCAAAGTCATACAAAATAAAAATTGCTTATCTTCAATGAATGCCTAGAAAATACGCTTTAACTTGACCCCAAAATCGTCAAATTCATTCAAACTCTATAGCTTGCACGAATTTATTCACAACTCCTTACCAAATTTCACTGAAACACCCTGTATCGAAAAAAAAAACATCAACACATGAATCTACACCCTCTTACGCAGATTTTGGTGTTTATTTGTTGTCGCTGCCCACCGGAGATCGAGGCAAATTTTCATACAAATTTCTCTTAAAACACCAGGCCACCAGAAATGTTCAGAAAGTAGTACGTAGCTTCGTGTCAAGTGACGCCATCTTTTGTCCAAATAAAGCCTCGACCATGACCTACACGCTGTGCTTTGTTTCATGGCGCTAGCGTCACCGGAAGCCGAGATATCGCCGAAAATTCCTATGAAAATTCTCGTAAAACACCAGGCCACCAGAAATCCTCAGAAAGCAGTAGGTAGTTTCGTGTCAAGTGGCGCCTGTAACGCCATCTTTTATCCAGTAGGTATCCCGAGCCATTTTACCGACCCAATTTTTTTTTTTCTGCAGCCACCTGGTACTGATTTTCTCTTTGAGTTCATTTTGATGTAACTTTTTTGTTTGTAGGTGGATTGCGATGATTCTGGTGTCAAATCAAAGGTTATTGTCTGGAAAATATTTTGCGACTGGATTTTTGATACCAAACTGACAAAAAACATTACTAAATCGTAAAGTAAACACAACCAAAATAAAAACGACCGCCATCTTGTATCCACCATATTAGAAGATCATAAGTCACATGTCCAATGAATTCCAAGGAAACACCCTTTAATTTGACACCCGAATCATCAAAATCCATCAAGAAACAAACAAGTTATTTCACAATCAAATCGACATCAAAATCAGTATCAGGCGGCTGTCAAAGGCCATCAGAATTTTGCCGTTAAAATGGGATACCTGCTGCTTTCTGAGGAATTCTGTTGGCCTGGTGTTTTACGAGAATTTTGTATGAAATTTGGTTGGGAAGTTTTTAGCGACTTGTTTCTGTTGATCTAGTGCGGCTGATATCTTCGGTTCTAGATAAGCTAGCGACATGAAACATACACCAAAATTTGCGTCATATGGTGTAAAACATTTTCGTATTCAATACAGGGTGGTCATCTATTTTGAGGTCGATGAAACAGGTTATACACGTACTACTTTCTGTTGGCTTGGTATTTACGAAGATGTTCGTTTTGGTGGCATTTTGTTTTTGGACAACCTGGTAACACTTACGTCACAGGGGTGTGCATTGTGTTAAATATTTTTTGGTTACAGGGTGATGATTTTGATAGCTGTAAATTTATTTTATTCTTTTTTTCTTATCTTTTAATTTATTTGTAAGGGTTTACAGGGTGGTATGCAATTTTCACGAAAAATATTGTTTGCATGTGTGGATGTTTGGTATTTGGCCGAGTTTAAGTTTATGTTTTCGCCGTTTGCCATGCAGATTTCTTGCGACTAAAGTATAGAGAGTTTTAATAGATGAGAGCCAGACTTTTATGATATCCTGAAAGAAAAAGATATTTTTAAATACAAGATTGTTTAGCAATGGATTAAATTTAAATTTAGATATTGAAAAGAATGGCAAAAAATACTGATTTAGGCGGCTAGTTGTGTTTTTTTCCACAATGTTTTTATGAGGTTAAATATAAATGTTCCCCTTACGCATGTCCTTTAATTGGCATTTCGTCTTTAAGTAAGAAACTTATATTTTTTTAAATATGAGATTGTCTTCGACAATTTGTTGGTAGACATATGAAATGATTGTCCCTATTATGCTACAAGACTACTGTCTTAGTTCGTCTTTCTTTAGCCTCGTACCGATAAAGGAAACAAAAATACAACGTTATCAATGCCACATAATACCACAAGAGATATATTTAATACATATGTTATAACACTCCTCAACAGGTGAATCAATACCTCCATAAGGCAATACACAAACTCCTAAGAATTCGGTAACCAAGAGTTGCCACAATCAAATCGATTATCAGATTCCTAACAACCTATTTCAGTTTAGAAACGCTTTCCGATTCTCTATGAATTAACATCCCAATAATGGAATATACATATAAAAAGGAACGTCGAACATTTGGTCAGCAGCATAATTTCCAAGATAAAGATGAAGTTCTTTTTACGGAAACCTCCAATCGGGATATGGCAAAGGATTACATCCTACGAAACCCAGTCGATCGGATGACCCAATTCACCAAACAAATGTCTGTTAGTACAGCAAATACAGAAAGAGCAACATATAAGCACTGTGGCATTACGCACAATGAGGGAGGATGGCCCAAGGACATCAACATGGATGATCCAGAACAGACTGTCAGGTGAGAATGGTCTGACAAAAGTTATCATCTACTCAATCTGTATTATATGTAGGTACAAACGAAAAATCGAAAAGGACGAGAACTATATAACCCAAGTGATGAACTTGACCAAACCCATGGAACACTACATACATCAAAATAATGCGGTTAACATTTACGAAAACTATTTCGAGGACTTAGATCCGGCTCCATTGCCAGAGCCATCCAGATCCCGAACTGTGAACGTTTATCGCGACCCAAATACTATAAAAGTTCCAGTAACTCATTTATCTTGGTCACCCGATGGTGGTATTCGCCTTGCGGCTAGTCACTGTGATATGAAGTTCCAGGGCGAAAAATCTGGCCAACTAACCAATTCTTATATTTGGGAGATAGAGAACCCAAACGAACCATTAGTTACGTTGGAACCTAAAGTTCCCTGTGTTTGCCTGGAGTACAATCAAAAGGATCCAACCAGTTTGGTGAGTGGTATGTATAATGGTCAAGTAGCAGCCTGGGATACACGTCATGGTCGCTATCCTGTCATGATAAGTGAACGAGAAGTTTGTCACCGAGATCCGGTGAATTCAGTTCTCTGGAATAATTCAAAGAGTGGCACTGAATTCTTTTCGGGTGCTTCTGATGGCCAGGTACTCTGGTGGGATACACGAAAACTTAATGAGCCATTGGATATGTTGCTTATGGATCCTGTGAGGACTGATGAACAGGATTTGTCGCGTTCTTATGGTGTTTCAGTGTTAGAATATGAAACCACCATTCCGACAAGATTTATGTGTGGAACTGAAATGGGTATGCTGTTTTGTTGCAACCGGAAAGGCAAGACACCAATGGAAAAGATTCAAATAAGAGTCAGTTATAAGGTTTGCAATTTCTTGTTGATTGACATCAGTGCGTTCTTTTAGATGATGTGCCATTTGGGTCCTGTATACGCCATAACACGTAATCCAGCATTTGTGAAGAACTTTCTAACTGTCGGCGACTGGACAGCTAGGATATGGTCAGAAGATTGCCGTGAGAGTTCGATTATTTGGACAAAGAGCAGTGCTGCTATGCTAACCGATGGAGCTTGGAGCTATACCAAGTTAGTTAAATGAATAATTTAAAGGTCCTTTTATATTCTTTTTCTCAGAGTATCGCAATTTTTTGTAACCCGTATGGACGGAGTTTTAGACGCATGGGATCTGTTACAGCAACAAAATGAACCCGTTTTGAGTGTTAAAGTCAGTGATGATCCTCTCTTATGCTTGCGAACAAATGAAAATGGGAAGTTTGTCAGTTGTGGAAGCCAAAAAGGTGCAACGTTTCTAATTGAAGTATCAGAAAACATGCAGCATTCCTCAAAGAATGATAAACCTTTGTTAACAGCGGTAAATATGTCGTTTCCTTCGGCTTTAGTTGTTTTTAAAGATTTTCTGGAATTTAGATGTTTGAACGTGAAAATCGTCGCGAGAAAATCCTAGAGGCGAAATCTAGAGAAATTAAACTCAAAGTAAAGGTTGCACACGGTCCCGAACAGGGTGATCTAACAATGTTGAATGGAAAGGTTAATGTGTTGCCTTTTAAAAGTACGAATAGGAAATCTAAATCTCATGAAAATAATTTAGCGAAATAATTTTGATTGGGGTATTTCTAGGTGCCTGCGAACAAGCTGAAGCGGAGTACTTTGCTGCTATAGAACAAGAGAGACTACGTCGGGTACCAGGCAACAAGCGTAGGTGAACTTTTTCATTTCATACATTTAATAAAAAAATTTTTACCAATGTACATATATTTCAGAGGATGTGGAGGAAGCTGAAGTATCGGAGGCGGATAGTGTCAAGGTTTAGGGTTAGGTGTTAAAAGAGATAAGAAAAGTAAGGAGATTACCTGAAGAAATTTATTTTTAAATGTGAATTGTTAATTTGTGAAGCAAGAACGTAGAACCAAATTAAATAGCTAAGTGGCGCCCAACTGGGAACTACCTTTAAACCAATGTTAGAATAAAATCGTGTTTATTTATTCGAAAATTAAACCTCTCCGAAATACGACACTAAAAACACATTCGTAGACTACAGTTTTTTATTTAATCTATATCGATCTTGACTTGACTTGACTTGAAGCAAGTTAACAGGTCAAAAGCATGCAAGAACATACAACCATGTCACGTACTTAAAAGTTCTTCCCACTTCTCTATGCTAAATTTTCCTTTGCTGGCAACCAATTACTTAGCTGCAACGCTTCATCGAAACACGCCTTATCTGCGTAAATGTCAATAGGTGAAAATACTTGAATTGTTTTAATATTTATCGGTGCTATAAACTATGTGCAAAACAGAAATACATTTACTCGATTCATTGGAGTCTGCATTGAACGTTTCATCTGTAAAGTACACATTTGTTTGGCAAATCATTTTTAAAGCAGTTGTTATCTGTAATCTATTTCGTGTGGATAATGGCTAAGTTCCTAAAAATGAGAATATTTTTCGGTTTACTAGTAATAATAACGATCTCAAATAGTGCTATGCCGACTCTAGTGTATGGGCCATCTTATTTCAACTTAGAAACAAATCTTCCAAAAACAAATCGAGACAAAAGATCAATGGAAGTAAATATTGATGGCTTTAGTGAAATTGATAAACTTGAATCATTCATCAAAGAATTTATTGGTTTTTATAGTCAAATTAACGTATATAATCCTCGTGGCCATAAGCCCACTATATCTATGAATAATATTAAAATTAACGACGTATTTTCTACTTCAAAAACAAGTGAAACAAAGAAAGATAAAAGATTGCTTCGCACTGGAACATTTGAAGTTAAAAACACTGGTGATTCAGTAGCAGAGGCACAAAGTCAATCGTTTACTTATAAGAACACACACACTGAATCGGTTAGTATTGCCAATTCAAAAGGTTTTTCGGGACAAATCAAATTACCAATCCCGATTTTGCAAAATTTAACGCCGACGATAACTTTCACAAACACCGAAACAACTATAAATGGAGACTCTAATGAAGAATCGGTCACTATTTCACCGCAAAAAGTTTCTCTAAATCCAAAATCGAAGAAAGAAATTAAATATAATCTGCACAGAGAAGAATTGGAACAAAAATATAATGTATCGTTTTTAGTGGACCCAAGTTCAACGTTTTCTGTATTACAAAGCATAGGTGGAGGACATATGCTTGTCACCGTGCCACGTATTTTTTCTGTAGACGTAAATTTGTTAGATTTTCTGAAGGAATTGCACGAAAAGAACTATGTATTTAATAGTTCAGAATTAATAAAATATAATCATGAAACTAATCAATTAGTAATTAAAGACTTTGATGTAACGAGATCCGTGTTTAACGATATTGTTGAGATAATTATTGGAGTTGAAGAAAAATTATAAATTAATTCTCCATTTCGAATTGGGTAAATATTTATGGAAATAAAAGAATGATTTAATAAAGAAATAAAACGGCAAGAGGAGTTACGTTCATTTTTTTTTTTTTTGATTCAATTTGTGGGTGCATGGTTCAGTGGTTAGTTCGTTTGACAGCTGTGCAAGGGTTCCCAGTTCAAATTCCGGAAGCTATTTCACAGCACACGGGGCGACAAATCACTCGAATAACTCTTCTGTTAGCTGAATATACGTTTCCAATGAATTTCATGTTTGACGCTATTCAGCACTTATCTCCCCTACGGGTCAAGAACTATCTACTATAGAATAACCTGCACACCGTCGTGTACGGTTTCTGGAAATACCTACATATAGCCGTCGATTCTTCGCAACTTCTCCTAGCTGTCGTCTTGGGTATTCTCTACCATGTACTAATCGTATCATTGCATATGCCCTCGATTCTATTGCTTTAAGTAAAGTAAGTTAAACAACTGGGTACACATCGCCACACTAGGGAAATAAAAGAGGTACACATCAACACAATAGTGAAATAAAAGAGGCCTGGTATAGCACTTCAGGTACTAAAAAGTACTGATAAGCACTGCAGAGTACAGAAAATTACTGAAAAGCAAAAGAGTAAGTGAAAGAGTACTAAAGCATATACTATCCTCAACACGCGTTACCATATGAACAAAGTACTTCCGACGAGAATACAACTTTACAGTGAAGAAAGGGCTTGGCCCACTTTCAATGCTACTGCCCGAATCTCCTTATCACGAACTAATTCTTCGAAAAACATTTCTGCTATTATTTATACAAAAACAGTCGAATAAGGATATCAATAGGCCTTTTCCCTTTATGACCATTAGAGACAGATTAGTAGAAATTAAAAAAAAAGAAAAAAAAATAGCAAAAGATTGTAGTCCAGCCATATTGCACAGGCTGACAGTGGCATTCCACTCCGGTACGCTATCCCACTACTGCTTACCACGGGGACTCTTGGCTGCTGGCTTTCGCCCCTGGCCCGGTTCATCCCTCCTTGGCCAACCTGAATACCTTGGACTCCTCCATGGCACCCATATTGATGGCAAGCTTAGTGCGGACGTTCCGTCAACATGAACTGGCCCACTGCACAGGACTCCCGCCCTCAGACCATCCTACAACCTGACCTCCGAGAAGCCGGATTACAGGAGCTGCCAACCTCCCAGTCGAATGCAAGAGTGCCTAAATGTAACTCCTTTCAAAGATCTGATAAAATGAATGTTTTTTTTTTTTGTAGAAACTATTAAGTAGCTTCAAAATAGGATTAAGATAATTGCCTATTGGAAATAAAATTAACAAGAAACAAATGGAAAAACAGAAAAAAGTAAATAAGCAACAAATAAATGACTTACAGAAGCTGTGATGATGTGCATTTGTGAGGTTTTTATTTGTTCTCATGGTGTATGTCCGTACTATGTGAAAATCAATGGTTTTACAAATGAAAGATTAATAAAAACGTATATGTTTCACTGAATTAATTTTTCTCGGTCGATAAACATTCACACAATTGATAAAAATTCCCGAAAACTACACAATTCAGAAGCAAAATAGACAATTTGTTTCACGCTAAAAGCTCTCACAATGTAGAGTGGTGGAATTTGTAGGGTTTTTAGGTGAATTGTGTCTTGACTTCAACACAGTGTATCACTTTCAAACTGTACAAGAAAAACAAGTTTAGTTTTGTTTAGTCAGTGCTTGGTTGTGCTACAAGTTTTGTTTGAGAAAAAGTTTAAGAAATAAACCTTTTTTGTAATGAGTGCGTTAAATATATATATATTTTTTTTTTGTGAAAAAAAAAGCCGAATGTGCGTAAAGACTAAAGACAATTCCATTTTACACACAGAACACTGGTAAGTGCAAAAAGCTAGAATTTTAAATTTCATTTATTTTTTCTTCTGCGCTCCATTAGATCTCTTTTCGAGACTCGTTTTTCTTTTTGCTTACGTTAAGATAGACTGGTGACCCCTTTTTAAAGTTTTTAAATACCTTGTGGAAAATAGAGTCGTAATTTGGGCGTAGATGTCAGGAAACGTTTTCTTTTCTTTAAATAAAATATTTGTTTAAATTAAAAACGACATGCATAGGTACTTGACCCTTAATTTATAGATGTTAGGATGAAATATTTTCTTCATATTGCATAGGAAATAGGATTGCGTGTCTGAAATAGGAAATTCAACCTCGTTGTACTTGATCCGCTTTATTATGTATTTTTATTCGAGTTAATGCTGGACTTAACCAAACGTAAAGTTGTAATAAGTCCCTTAACGTTCGAAAAACTTTAACAGTAAAATTAGCATCTTCCCGTTATCTGGCAATACCTATTATTACCGCACCTAACTTCACATCAAAACAACTAACTGTCAAGCGAAAAATTTGTCATACATTTTCTCAAATAACTAACCTCCTCATAGAAAAGTGCACGTTTTTTCTGTGTAAACTATTTGTTATAGTTACGTGTCCTACATCAGGCAAGTTCATTACTTAATTTACCAAAAACTCCATCGACCCGACAAAGCCCAAAGAAACATCCAACAACAATTCGAACCAGCTCGCTTGTGCCTACGTGACTCGATGTCGATGCCCTATGGATGAATTTTCCTGTCAATTCTGTGCATCTACCACCGACATCCCCTCTGCTGCGCATCTACTATTTCTACCTGACCAGAGAACAAGCGGCCACCACCAGTGAGTGAGTGCCAGTCTCTCTGTTTCAGTTTTCCATACAATTCTGTGAAAGTCGTTTCGCCAGCTCGCTATTAATTTCTTTGTTCGTTCTTTATTCCATCGCGGCTACAGATTTGCATTAAAGAATCTCAATTTCATAATAATTATTGCTACACATTATGCTGACAGCAGCAATAGCACCATCGCCCCCTGGCGTGGTTGTCGTTAGGGCGAAGCCGAAAAAAGTCTTCAAACCGAAGGCCAAGGTGAATCGAATCCCGCAAGAGCTTCTGGATGACCCAATTCTGCAGAAAGCCTGCGAACGTCTTCCATGGAATTATAACTTTGAGATCCATAAGACGATATGGCGTGCGAGGGAGCTGAAGGCCAAACGGATTGCACTACAGATGCCTGAGGGCTTGCTCATGTACTCGATCATAATCAGCGAAATTCTGGAGCGTTTCACTACAGCAGACACGGTTATTATGGGTGACGTCACATATGGAGCGTGTTGCGTGGATGACTATACAGCAAAAGCACTGGGAGCGGATCTGCTCGTGCACTACGGCCATAGCTGTCTGATTCCTGTGGACCAGACTACTGGTATAAAAGTTTTGTACGTGTTTGTCGATATTAAGATAGATCCGTTGCACTTTTTGGACTCTGTGAAGCTGAATTTCAAGCCAGAAGACGGACAGATAGCTCTGGTGAGTACAATACAGTTTGTGACCACTCTGCAGGCCGCCTCAGCCGAGCTGAAATTGAAGGGCTACGATGTGATAGTTCCACAGGCTAAGCCTCTCAGTCCCGGAGAGATTCTTGGCTGTACAGCACCTCAACTGCCAGAGACAGCGAAGATTATAATCTATTTGGGTGACGGTCGGTTCCATTTAGAGGCAGCGATGATAGCTAATCCACGACTTCGCGCGTACAAGTACGATCCCTACGAGAAAAAATTCACACTTGAGGAGTATGACCATCGGTCAATGCAAAGCATCCGTTGGGAGCACATTAAGGAAGCAAAAAAAGCCAAAAAAATCGGCATCATTCTGGGCACGCTCGGTCGTCAGGGTAGCAGTCGAGTGCTTCGATTCCTCGAGCAACGTCTACACGCAAAGGGTTATAAGACGGCGGTGATTCTTCTATCGGAGATTTTCCCCCAAAAGTTGGCTCTTTTTGGCGCCGATGTGGATGCTTTTGTGCAAATTGCATGCCCGCGGCTGTCTATAGATTGGGGTAGTGCCTTCCAGAAACCACTACTAAATCCATACGAATTATCTGTGGTTCTGGGCGACGTCGAATGGACACCAAATAATCTTGAGCCTAACAACGCTTATCCTATGGACTTCTATGCATCCGGCAGTCTGGGGCCATGGACACCGAATTTCAAACCACCTGCACTGGGCGAGTGTGAGAACAAACCCTCAGCGAAATGCTGTGGTCGGTGTACCCGCGGCGAACTAGAAAAGGAAACACTATCAGCAGCTGAAGATTTACTCGACTTCAAAAAGGGATAAGGAAAGGATGTCGTTTTTACTCATAAACCGATAAAAGAAACAAGTACAATTGGATTTTTAGATTAATTTTCGCTTTATGTACTTTATTTTTGAAAGTAACTAGAAGAGAACTGTGTAAATAATTGTTTTTTGTATGTAACGCATATGCATATAGGTTTAGCAATATATAAACAAGTTTTAAATAAAACAAAATCTCAAGATATATCAGTTGTTATTTTTTTCTTTTTTGTTCTTGCCTTGATCTTGGTCACAAGACAAACAAAGGAATCGTTTGGCTGTTCTCTGTTTCTTGGTGATTTATTTTTGTCTTCCGCTTGCGTATTATTATTTAAAATCGTTCATTCATATGAGATAAGAAAAGCAAGTTGTGTGATGTGGTGACGATTGTGAAATCTTAACGACACACCTGCTTAAGCAAGCAGAACCACTTCGTCTCACCCAACCATTGAAAGCTTGAAATTGCCCCGACCTACGTGACTATTTCTATAAGCTTTAGATAAAAAGCTAATTTTCCATTCTAGAAGGATGTATTTTGTACCATTATCCCCTTAAAAATTGAAAGGCGATATATGACGAAGAATTTGTTTATGTTATCACTTGAGGCTTTAGTTACAATCGAAAAAGTAACAAGAGATACTCGAAAAGAAATGGGAATTTCATAAAGAGTCGCGTGCATCAGCTGTTTTTGTATTTCCCACCACTCAAGGTAATCAAAAAAATAAATTGCTAATTAATGAACTATATCAGCAACAGGTTTTTCGTGCGGGAAGTAGATACTGATTAAATTAAGTCGCATAGTAGCAACTTAAATGGAATGTTTATGTTTTTTTCGTTTTGATCTTTCATTTGGGAATGACGCATTTTTGTTTTGGTTTTGGCCTGCTTTTGTTTTGATTTTGGTATTTACAAAAATTTTAAGAAATTGATTATCAACTGAAAAATAAGGCACACGACTGGGTCGCATGTACGTAATTGTACTTGGATGATGTTTATCAGTGAATCCTATTTAGTTGTCGATTTAGTTCAAATGCTGATAAAGAGGCAAAAACTATCCAAACCTTTTAATGAAGCAGTGTTCCGTCTGACTACTCAATAGAAGTCGGCCAAGATTGCCGAGATCGTCAAAGAAATGAGCCTTGATAATTGTTGATAATTTATAAGAAATGCCGCTTACAGCAGGTGAAGTGGTGATTGGCAGGGTCATGATGCTGTGGTCGACAAAGTAGGATCCAGAGCCACGTTTGCCTAAAATTTCAAATTTTATTAACATTGAAGTAGTCAAGTAGTTTTCGATGAGATTTTCGAAAAATGTATAGAATTCCTTTGTTCCACTTAATTCCTTTGCTCCACTTAATCCGATTTAGAAACTTGCTCACAATTCGATCGAAATTACTTGTTTGTGCCTAGATTTTCTTATGGCTGTTCCAATCTGTTCAAGGGTGGAAGAGGATACTTGTTTTTTCTCCGCTTGGTTTATTATTTTCTATTTACTCTCCGCTACAAAAATACTGAAAGAATTCTGCGTTGAGTAGCAATTGCTCTATTTGGCTGCAGGCTTGGGTGGATTCTCAATCTAGGAAACCAAGAACTACTTATCACGCTGTATCATTTAAGCTACATTTTATCCTATATGCCAAAAGATAAGAAATTTGGTTGCCCTACACACAAGTAGTCTTAAAAGAGCGTGCCCAAAATGAAAAGTCTCCTAACTAATATCTCCACTTCATCAACCTAATGTCTACGTGGGCCCTAAAACTAACCAAAAGAGTTTTTCGGTAAAGTAAAGATCGTCCAATAGTACAAACATTTTATTTTCTTCGCAACAAATGCTCGAAGTAAAATATTTTGTAGACTAATTCTATAAGATTTTAATTTACTCACCACTCATCAATTAATGCTAAATACTTTCCCAACGGGGAACGCAAACAATTAAAGTGGTGAAAAAGATAAACTGAATTGTCATTTGTCTGTCACCACAACTGTCAGTTCTTGTCAGTGTGCAAAGTGCAAAATACGAGAGAAAAAGTAAAAACATGGGAAGCGGCAACTGTTCGACTTGAGAACGAAAAGAATAATAATAATTTAACCCGAAAAGGTGCATTTTCCACCCACCATTCCCATTGAGTGTTTCTGTGATACAAGTGGTCACCACTTTAGTGCATTATTTTCTACTAGACTAGACACATCAAATTGTCAAGATGCGACCCAAAATCGACAAAGAACTGCTGCCCATGAAGGCACATTACTTCCTCTTTAACGCAGGTGAGTGTGTCAGCCTGCCTGCTGCCCATTTAGATAAATTTATCTTGTTTCTTGATAAAGTCTACGGAAACTTTACTGTTGCATGGTTTTATGTGTTTTTTTTTTCCTATAGGAACCGCACCAGTTGTGCCTTTTATGCCAACACTTGCCAGGCAATTGGGATTCTCCACAGTTATCGTTGGTACAATGTACACTGTATTGCCAATAGTGGGAATGTTGGCGAAGCCTTTATTCGGTTTTATTGCTGATAGGTAACAATAATTTGATCATATTATCTTAGATTACATTCAAACGGGTAGCAAACTGTTGACCAAGGGAATTCTCTTTTCGTGGGAATGTGGTATGTCGATCGAAGTAGGGAGTTGAAATTTGTTTTATAGAATTGTTATCTAATTGACCGCTAGTGATAGAGACTACGATTGTCAACTTGATTATATTCTTACGACCTGTAATTGGGGTAAGCAGGCGCGGATATGAATAGAGTTCTTTAATACGCTTAAGAACGAGTGCTTTGCAATGTCTTTTAGAAGAAATTAGGTGCATTTTGGTGTAGAATGAATGGCTTTTCGCGAATTTATCTTTTTAAATGTAGAAGGCATTTTTGAATTCGCTATTCAAGCGAGCGAGGAAACCCGCAAAGGTTTTGACAATCCTTCGATTGTTGCATAGTATTTCATCTTCGTCGCTGCTGGCCTGACTTACCGTACAATTATTTGGAAGTTCGATAAGCTTCCTTGTTTTATTCTAAGCTGAATAAGCTTGCTCGATCTTTTGAAATCACATCGTCTTTCTTTGGACTTATAGCACTTATAGGCTGTTTGATATTTATACTAATCACAGCAGACCAAAACTATTAGAATGGTTACGCATCGTTGGATATTATCCAGATGTTCATTCCAAGGACAGCATTCAGCAACTAGCAGAAAAAATACATCTCCACAACTACAAAAACAATCAAGCGACTGCGCTTGCCAATTTAAAGACTAACGTGACTTAAAACACTTTCTCTGTCGTCTTATTGCATCGAAGCCTAGAAAGGAGAACAGTTTTCTGTTGAAATGACGTTATTTTCATCTTAACTCTTCTTTAGAGTTTGTTATAGTGTATTGTAGTGAGTGCTAATTAGAGATTCACATTTCGGTTAACACTGCTACCGCCTTTGTAAAAATGAAAACTTATTTACACTCCCATCCACTTAGATTTCAGAAGCATCGAATTCTCTTTCTAATCGCTCAGTTGTTAACGGCAATCTCATTCTTTTGCATAATGTTTATACCGGCTATACCGCAGCCATTGCCAGCAGTTGAATTACACTGTCACCAAGGAGTTTCCGAATTAAGACACTGTTCGGATTTGGACTCGTGTATTAAAACTAATTTAGAGAATCACTATGGCAATACATCCTTGACATGTAAACTACACTGCCAAGCGGACACATGGATTTGGGATATTGTCTGTAGTAATTGGCTGAACACTACAAGCAATTCAGCGGATTGTCCGAAAACAAATCCTTATATAGATCTCACGGTCGTGACCAACATGGATGATATAATTCAGGAGAAACAATGCCTGTTCTTTAAAGTGCAACATGATAAAGCCCAAATAAATGGACAGGATGTGATCATGAATTGTCCGGCGGATAAGAAATACCTTAATACAACTTGCGAGCTAGATTGTACGGACGATTATCTACAGAATGCACTTTCCGAGAGTCCTGTGATAAATAATTCTGATGCAGTGGGTCTCTATCAGTTTTGGTTGTTTTTTATATTGCTTATAACGAGTTGGATTGGAATGGCTGTGGTAGTGAGTATTGGAGATGCAATATGCTTTGCTTTACTGGGCGACAGACATCATCTTTATGGAAAACAAAGACTGTGGGGAGCTGTGGGATTCGGTATTATTGCTATTCTTTCTGGCGTACTGGTGGACAAGCTGTCGGGAACAAGTGTGAATAAGGACTATACGATTGTTTTCTGGATGACAGCGATACTTATTGCATGTGATATGTTTGCATCGACCAAGTTGAAAGTAAGTAAAGAAGGAGCGAGGGAACGCCGCTTGTAATCATAACATGCATTCTACTTGCAGCACACACAAACTAGTCTCTCGCAGAATATATTCCGTGATGTGGGACAACTTTTCCTTTCGCTGCGCGTGGTAATCTTTTTCGTTTGGTGTATACTGATTGGACTATGCACTGCGCTGGTGTGGAATTTCTTATTTTGGCACTTGGAGGACTTGGGTGCCAAGCGTGCTGGATGTGGAAATTCGATAAAAACTCTAGAAGGTTTTGTCATGGGCGTTCAGTGTTTTGGCGGAGAGTTACCATTCTTTTTCCTGTCCGGTTGGATACTGAAGAAAATCGGTCATGTTAATGCTATGAGTTTGGTACTGCTTGGCTTTGGAGTACGTTTCCTTTTCTATTGGATTCTTGAGAATCCATGGTATGTTTTACCAATTGAACTACTCAACGGTGTAACATTTGGCATGTTTTACTCGACAATGGCATCATATGCCAGCATCTTAGCTCCAGCTGGATCGGAGGCTACCTTACAAGTGAGTTGCAGTAAACTTCTAAAAAACAAAAAAACTAATCGACAGAGAAAACTTTTTTAAGGGTCTTGTTGGTGCGATTTTCGAAGGAGTTGGCGTCTCTATAGGCAGTACTCTTGGAGGTATTATGTTTAGTGCATTCGGTGGCTCAACGACATTCCTTATATTCGGCCTTGGAGCAATTGTTGCATTTATTGTGCATGTTGCTATACAATGGCTTTTGCCTAGATACAGCAAAGAAAGTGGTAAGCATATAGAGGGACAATCTAAAACAAATGATAACCAAAAGGTGAAGGACAATAAGGAGTTGGTGGTGGACCAGAATAGCTTGGGTATTGTAAATATGGATCCCAATCAATTTACTGAAATCGATTTAAATTCATAGACTGTGTACTAAAAGTCTTGCCAGTTACTTTAAGTCTTTTTGTTTGCAAACATTTAAGTATAACAATGGGAACTGGTTTTGTTGAAATACATATATAAAAAAAAAAAAGTAACACAAAGGAATCTCATTGCCATCATTCAAGGATGGCTAGTGACCCCATGAAACGATGAATATATGATAGGCACGTTCTAAAACAAATCTACTAATTCCTTCTTCTTTTTTTTTGACGACTGTCATCTGAATGGAGTCTTATCTCAAATTTAATTCTTATTTAAATGATATCTCTTGTTTCTATTTATTTAAATGTTATCTGCACGCTAAGTAGAGTAACTGAGAAGTGAATTGTTTTATTAGAATGATAACAAATCCAATTGTAGCTTTTGTAAACTACTAACACAAATTAGGGCGAAGGGAAGTAATCTCCATATTCATGTGTTTAAATGATCTCTTGTTGTAATGCAAGGTGTAGAGAAATCAACTAATAGTCTTGGCTCGTGTGCTGTAATAATGATTAAAAATAAAACTACGTGCGGTAAAAGTTATTTACTCAAGTGGACGATTACTCTTTCATCAGAGATAATATAGTCTTATCTTTAGTTTGATGAAGAATAGTAAATGATTATTGTTTTTCTTACTTCCTTGGTACTCTTTTGTATTTTTGAAGGGCAGAGCTACTTCCCCTTTCGATTTGTATGCATTTTTTTTTAGTAAATAGAAATGTTCTGCAAGGAAAAGAATGGCAATCATTAAAAATTGCTTTTATTATCACCGCAAATCGATCGATTAATATCTTGATATATTCCCCTATGCATTCCAATGTTAAAAGCCTCTGTTGCTTTGTTTCTTTTTTTTTATTTTATATTCCTTTTTGTGACCAAATTTTTGATTCTTCTTTTTCTTATGGCTCCTCTTCTATTATGAGGTTGGTTATCATCTTTCTTGTATTTGTTCGAGACGTATTGTACCAGGCACACAGGTTCCTTCCTTCTATTCCTACCTATAAAATGACCTTGCAGTAGTTGGGCAAAAATGTTCAATAAAATTAATTCTCTTCCAGCTACAGCTAAGTATTTAGTACTTTTTCTTATGGTGCCTCTCCTTTTATGAGGTTGGTTATCATCTTTCTTGTATTTGTTCGAGACGTATTGTACCAGTCACACAGGTTACGCGTTGTCTACAAACTGCTCTTCTTCCTTCTATTCGTCCCTATAAAATGTCCTGTAGTAGTTGATATTTCTCATACCTAGTGATATGGTACGGATTTTGATTGTGTTCAAGTTCTAATTCTTGTCAGGACTTCCTTCCGCATTGGATGTTCTATCTGTCCATGAAATTCTCAGCATTCTTCCGAACAGCCACATTTTAAATGATTCAATGCCTTACGTGGGGTTCAAGCTTCCAATAAGAGTGTGGACCAGACATTACGATTTGTTATCCTCAGTTTAAAGTTTAACTGTATATCACTGCCGCGTAGCGCCTTCTTGAATTTGTTGATGCCATTTATTACAGTACAGTAGGCGGTCGTTTAGTTATTCTAGTTGTGAACTCTTCTCTTCTTTACGTAAGACTGTATACTTTGTGCGGTTCGTTGAAAGTTTAATCAACTCACGACTACTACTTCTAAGTATTATATAATAATTCTTCTCTTGTTTGTCCTTTTTTATGTTTCATAATCGAATTCATTTGTAAAAAAAAATCCATATTTCATTAACAAAAAACGCACACGCACATGTTTTTCTTATAAAGAATCTCATACCAGTTACCTGTAACCAAACCAGTTTCCTCATTGTTAATTTTTGAATATAAATATTCATATAATTTTAAGTTTGTTATGAAATGCATTTTTCTACTTTTTATTTTAAAATAAAAAACCATAAAACAAAATTCAAAACCACTTGTGCTGTCTATAATTTTGTGTCTTAAATAATTTACTTTTTGTCTTGTTTTTTTTTTGTCATAAAAAAATGCCCAATAAAATTAATTCTCTTCCAGCTACAGCTAAGTATTTAGCACCCAACGATGCAATGCACATGCTCGACGAACAGGAGTATATTATTGTGTCGTAAAATGCAAAGATTTTTCTCCCTCTAGCTATGCGAAACAAAAAAACATAATACACAGTGGGATTATTTTAAAACAAAATAATAGTGCATGGTTATATTTTTAATTAGATTTAACTTTTAAACTAAAAAAAAAAAAAATATTAAAAGACGAAGCAACAGTTGATAAATGTTTGGTTTATTAACTTTCTTCGGAAAGTTGATACTTTTTTTTAGTTTGTTAGACTTAAAGCATGGTTTTTTGATTTGCTCTAAATTTATTTAAGGAAAAGTAAAAGTATTTTTTTTATTAAGTAGATGTAATTTATACCAAAGTAAATAATATTTTCGTTTTTAATATTTAAAAATGTTCATTTCTGATGAATATTTACAAACAATTTGATTATTTGTACAAAGTTATAAAATATTAAGAAAATAAAAAGAACAATCCAATCAATTACCTATAAAGGTTTACTATCTATTTGAAAATGGTGTTGCTGTTGTTGTTGTAGTTGTTGTGTTTTGATTTCGTTTCGCAATGAGCGCTTCTTCCTGTTGCTGTTTTTGCATTTTACGAGCGAGTTCCTTTTCTTTGCATGCTTGAATGTTATTGGCTCTTTTCTGCAAAAAGAAGAAATAAATTGATATTTTTTTTTAAAACGAATTGTATTTTATTAATGTTGTTGAAATAAATATGAGACATGGTGGACTTTCGCAAATTTCGTTATGTGCTTCAAGGAGAGAAGTGTATAAGATGCAGACAAATATTTGGACAAGAATGTTCTAATTCGCGCAGATGTATTCGTGATGTTATAAGAATGATGTGATCACTATGGAAGCGGAAATGTCTGATAAATTATTTGTCTTACTGTATCACATAATAAAGCTCTTAGTTTTTCTCACACCTGAACATTTACGCATGAACTTTCATATGTGTTTACTGCTGTAGTATCACTTAATTCTCCGCCACTCTTTAATGCTTAAAAAGAAGTCTTATTCGAGTTAATTACAATAGAAATTTATCAAATATAAGTTCTGCTATTCCTACCAAACAAGACCTGCGATCTTTCGAAATACTACAACTTAATTAACCCTTTACTACATGTGATCATCCTTCATCACTTCATCATCAACAGG
This sequence comes from Chalcosyrphus nemorum, assembly GCA_949716465.1. NCBI lineage: Eukaryota > Metazoa > Arthropoda > Insecta > Diptera > Syrphidae > Chalcosyrphus > Chalcosyrphus nemorum. The sequence continues at coordinate 56,190,880 of OX454334.1, read as the reverse complement.
AATGCAGTGGATTTATAAAAGACTTGGACGGAAAATCATACACAGAAATGATAAAAGGATCTTTCTGAAGCAAGACAAAGAAGACTTTAACCCAAAACAGCATATTCTAGTTACGAGAAGCAAATACATGAAAATATCCAGATTCTGGTGGTTTGACCTAAAAGATAATACCAACAGCGGCCCAGAGATCACTAACAAATGACTGTTTTGGGGTAATTGCTGTGAAATATCATAGATAATTACGTCTGCCTTCTAATTGACTAGCAATACAAATATTTATTCACTCTAAAACGATCATCGATTGAAAAAAATCACATTATAGTAAAGCATACGACAAAAATTAACTTTTATCTATCAAATCTTTAAAGAGATTATAAAAACGTTTCTTCTGATATAATTTAGGTGATAACTTAACTAATCTACGGTCTGAATTCTCAAAATCAAGATTTCTTAAAATACCTAGCCAAATTACTTGATTGTATACTAATCAACAATTTATTCGTCTAGAGATTATCAAAACAAAAGTGTGTAAATGAGTTTCTTACCTTCAGCACTTTACTCTTTTGGTATATTGACTGCATTTGCTTTTTCATTTTAACCAATTTCTCTCTGTACACCTTGACATTGTTCATCTTGAAATAGAAATAGAAAATCATTAGAAATAAATACACTTTAGGTACCTATGTCAAATGGAACTTACCATCTCTTGTAAGGTTGTGACCTCAACGATGTCATACTTGAACTTTTCCGTAGACAGATCAATGTAGACCTTATTCTGTTTACCTATCAATTCCTTGAGATGATTTTTAACTTTGTTCAATGGTGGCTCATAGATTTGTAATAGGCCAGTTGCCAGCTGGATACTAGCCATCGATGGAGTGTTATCTGTTGCCGAAGCCGTATTCCCGTTGTCGACCTCATTTTGCGACGGACTATATGAAATGGTGAAACATTTTCTTATTTCTTCCAGAATTTATAGTCGATTCGACGTGTTATCGTTTTGATTGTATGATTTTATTATTGATATTCTCTTTTTTAAAAGCCTTTATTACCTGTGATTACTGTTATTATCTAGATCAGACATTGTTGATTAAAAGCCGCAATCCACCAACAATTTAATTGAATATTTAAAAAAAGCAAAAAAATGGACGGAAAAAAGATTTTGTTGATGGGGGAACAGATGTTTATGTTGAAAATAGGTTGACACGTAAAAAGATTCTCACCATGACGTGTTGCAGGATAGTGTTTATACACAAAAATGAGTAGATTATCTGTTTCAGATACTTTTTGTTTGCCTTTTGGTTTTCATAGGGTGGTTCCAATAAGAAATTGGTACCATTGCTACTTTTAGCTAATGAAAATAGCTCAGCGACCTGCAAATATTCGTAAATTTTAGCATTTCATTCACAGCAACTTATTTATTTGAACCAGTTTCCATTGGACAAAAATAAATCTTTGTTTAGTCTTCCCAAGAGAGAAAACCCTACCAATCATTATCCATAGGCTCTTTGGATGTTATTTCTTGATGGATCTAAACGATCAATATATCGTTACATGAACAATACATGGATTGAGGATTCATACATTTTCCAACATGGGGGTGGATTTCCCGCGGTGATGTTTTTTTTTGTCGTAACTTCGTTTTTTGTGGGTGAATTTTAACGAAATAAGTGCCAATTTAAAGATAAAACGCCAAATAATATTTTTTACTACATAGAAAACATCGAAGATATTTTATTTCATAGTCTTACATAAAGAGAGTTTCTCCTAATCATACATATGGCTATAATGCTCCTGATACACTAATATATAGTTTTCCTTTTCATGTTGACTCATTTGGGCTATAAGTTCGTCCGTTATACCGTCAATTGGATATGGACGTCCGCCAACATGCACAGTTGGTGCATCATCATCTTCCGATTCGGAATTGATGTAATTATTTTGATTAATATTTGCTGTTAATTAAAAAGAACTATTAAAATATATGGACTCGTGAGAATTGAGTTTATCTTACGAATTGCAGCACTTTCTATATCCTTTTCATCATCACTAGAATCACTAGAATTTGCATTGCTCTTCAATCCTTTCAAATTCGTATCACTTTTTCCTGCTTGTTTTTCGTGTTGCAACAATACGGACATAATGTCTTCATTCTCCTTTCGACTACGTCCACTGTTCGAGGGATTAGTACCAGTTGTTGGTTGACTTGAAGTCTGTGCAGCTTGATCCAAAATTGCGTCTGCATTTTCGGTATTATCCTCAGCGATAATAGTACTTTCCGTCATCCAAACTGGTCGGGCCTTACGTTCAGCGGCAACCTCTGGAGCATCATCGCCACCTATACTAATGTCAACACGAGTCTCTTCGACTGCGAATCCTTGGTTTCTAGTCGCCTCACCAGACCAAGCTTGACCATCTGGACGCATTGTATTTTGCTTATTGATGCTAAAATTTTAGACATGTACAAAATGTTTAATTTTACTCAAAACACAATTACTCTTACCCTCGAATAGTGTCGATATCAACTGGTTCGGGTTCCAAAATTTCTGGAGCCAGCTTTATCCCCTCAACTTCTCTGAGAAGATCATATAAGGGTTGAAGTTGTTCATTGAATTTTGCCAACAATAGGCGGGAATCTTTCTTTGGCATCGCAGACATATCCTCTTCCACAGCACTGTCACAGAAGGTGCATCGAAATTCCTGAGACTCATAGTCAAACAATTGATCAGCCTAAAAAATTAAAAATATAAGCATATCACTTAACTAGTAGAATAGAAGGCTTTTGTACTTACTTCCAAGTCAGTGAAAGTCTTATTGCAGCTGGTACATTTGAAGCTAGCACGACTGGTTGCATCTCTTTCTTCTGTTTCCATACGTTTTCGCATCAAGTCCAGCTTATACTTTACCACATTTACAAAGGTCTTGTAGTTTATAAAATAATAATTGACCTTTTGTGCTTTCCCATCGGGACCAGTCTCCATTTTTAGGCGAATTTGAATAAATTTATCATTTCTTAAGGTCGATATTCGAGCTCTCATTTGTTTCTTTTCAAAACGCAATAATTCAGCGATATCATCTTCTTTCATGCCTAAGAAAGAGTTGATTTGTATTATTTAGGGCGTTTATGATAGAAGGATACTAAGTTTTGAAGTTCTAGATTTAGTGATTATTAGTAGCACTCGTAATACATAAGTCAAAAAGGTACTCAAATACTTACATGGATTTCGCACCAGCATATCGATGATTAAGGCATCTTCAATGGAATAGAAACCTCTGACTACTAATCTAGCCAGTTGTTTGAGGCTACTTGGTACTTCAGTTACATACTTCGTTTCTGTTGTTGTGCTAGCCATTTTTGTTTTTTCCTGAAAGTAAATAAAGTACAACATTAAACCAAAAAAAGAGATTTATTTGCGCCACCCTGTTGTCAAACATCTTTTCCGTTTTGTTTACCCATCCAGCTTCTGCGCATCACATACCAACAAAATGTTGCAAGGAAACTGTAAATAAAAAAAACACTAACAACAAATCCACCATTCACCACAGATACACGGCGGCAAACAACAAATTTCAGTTTTGATACAACAGCGGTGGGTGAAATACGGAAAAACGATTGGCAAAACACAACTCGATGGTGGCGGCGGCAGCTGTCAAATGTGAAAAAAATCTTCCACTTACCTGGGTACTTGGAAAAATGGTTTTTTTTTTTTGCGATTTTATTTCAAGGACCTGGTGTAAATTTTCTAACTAATATATGGATGTGATATAATGGATCTTGGGGTACGGGAGGAGTGGGTTTTTGGATTATTTTTGTTGGGTATTTTAGTTAATTTGGGGTTTTAGTGTTGAGCACAATTCGCGAGACGTTCCACGGAGTGCGCCATCACAAAAGACGAAAACGCACAGGGTGTAACGGAAGTGAGAGTATTGATTTACTTGTTGAATCATTAGATGGTGTTCACATCGTTGAAATGTCTAAAAAATAAAGCAAGTGATTGTCGTTATTATTCAAAATTAAATGGTTTACTTAAATTTGTCGAAAATAGTTTGAGGGTTTTGATGGGGTGGCTAAAGGGGTTATTCATATATTTCTCTTAGTTGTATTGAAGAGCGGTCTGAATGGTTTAGATAAAAAAAAGAAAAAAAATTGCAGAATAGATGCTTTCTAGTCATTTGCATGCGTAGCCATTTTGTAGAGTTGTTCTGTACATTTTGTTGTTGTTAATTGAATGACAGTCCGCTGAAAATGTGTTGTGCAAAAGGAAAGAAAGAACCACAACGATTGTTATTATAGTAACGTCTTGTTCACATGTTCACAAGTATTCACAGATAGGAAATTTAAACTGAGCTTGCTATACTTTGTGTATTTTTCTGGATTTGAACTTGGAAGCCCATACATTGTAGTCGAAGGCATTAACTACTGAGCTACGGCACCCACTCTCTAAGTACTGTGCGTGGTATATATTTTTGCAAGATAGAAAGGAACTATGGCAATATCCGAAGAACAAAAGGTTTTTGAGAAGTCAGTACATATGTATGTAGGTAAGCAAGTAAATTCAGAGTTTCTACACATTAAATACATTATGTACATAGGTGTAGATCGAACATCCATAGGTATCACACGGTAGACATTTGCCTGTTTAGCTAAAAATTGTAGGCCAAAAACTTCATACGAATGGACGAACCTAGAAATAAGTTTACATCGTTACCATGCGAAATTAAGAAGACCATAGGATCAGAATGATGCACGAATCGAGATTCAGAGTAAGACGAAAAAATATCAATTATAGGATCTCGCAAAAATGTCCGTAGCTCACAAGAATAACACGACCTTTACAAAAGAAAAGTTCAATCAATACTTTTGTCTTTGTATGTCAAATTTAAGATTTAAGACTATTTGTTTGTACTTACATTTTTTATTTAATTCGAGCAAAGTATGTATAAAAAGTTCTTCTAGAGCTTTACAATAATATATATAATTCAATGATACATAAAAAGCAATTTAAGTAGCGTGCAACATAAGAAAATTTCATCAATTTGATACAACAGCAACTCTTCCATTTTGATTATTTAACTCCGCCATGATTTTCCAATCTTTCGAATTTAGATTAAATTCAATGAACATGTTAGTACCATAAAATATTAACCGATCGCCAAATAGTTTACAATCTGTGTATTCCTCTCCTATGCTGCCAGTAAACAGCGGTTTACATATCTTATTGGCTAAATCATACGATTTTATGCTATCTCTAAATGCTACTATGAAAAAAGTGTTTGGCTCGCAAACCCAAATACCCGTTCCCACTATTTCTCCACTGGTAGTTAACCAGGAATCTATCCATTCGCTGGTATTAGGATAATAAATACTATGATCGTATGTAATAGATATATATGCGTACGTATTTTTTAGTAGTCTGGAAACACAGACGACATCCGCGCCAGCAGCGCAGTAAAATTTAGTACCTGACCACTCTCGTGTAGGGGGTAGAGTCGTCCATGCTTGCGTCTTAGTATTGTACACATCGATGTTGCGCAAATAATTGGTCCGGCGATTTACGCCACCGACAACAAATATACAGTCATTTAGTGTGACCATCAAAAATGAATACCTTTTTGCTGGCATCGGAGGAAGTGTTGACCATTCTAAAGTTTTTAAATCCATACATTCAACACTATTGGTAACTTCGCCATTCATTAGAATACCTCCAGCAATAAATAGAGTATCGTTCACGACAGTACACCCGCAATTAGAACGCAACTGTTTTGGACTCGCCCACTTCTTGTAATTCCAGTCATTCTCGCTATTGTAATACAATCCGACACGTAGATAGCGATCGAAATTTTCCCAACCATTTATCGCGATGATAGACTTCATATAATTTCTTGATTCCTCAAGGTCATGTCTGAAAAGTTTTAAAGTATAACGAAGATTCGGCATAAAGTGCCACTTCATTGCTCTATAGAGTAAATTATACAAATTGAGGGACTCGCAAATTGGTTCCACTACCCTAACGATAAATCGTGGACCTAAATAAGGAAATCGAATATATTCAAGGAGTTCTTCAATATCTTCCTCTCGATTTTCTCTATCGTAGTTCACCCATGACATGACAGTTTCGAAAACTTCCTCTTCCGATGGCAAATGAAGCTCACTACTAGCGATAAATCTGCATAATTCTTCGGCATCCAGTTGGAGAAACTCATCGAATTCGCGAACCTTCATAATATGCTTACAAACAAAATCCTCAGATAATTTGTATAGCTTTTCGAATTGATAAGCATCTGAAAATTCTGCCAGGCTTAAACAATTTTCAATGTCCAGGTGCTTTCCTATGAATTGTGAGCACAGATCTACTAACATATCCATTTGAAAGAATTTAGCCGCTACAATAACATCCTGCGCTGTGTCAGTTTCTATATTAACTGCAGCAGTGTAAATAAAGAGGACAATCTTTTCCAAAGCAATTCCTTTGATTTTAGACAGGATTATTACGTCTTCGTTGGCTTCACGCATGTTTCCCCTAAACATGGCTTCAAAATATGGACTGTATGCAGACAACATTTGTTTGTGTGCCTTCACTTGATGGTCATCAATTCCGGAAATCAGTGTCACATTACAGAACTTTTTGTTAAAGAATTGGCCTTGAATTTTTGTCATCATATTAAATGCATACATGTCAGGCGCCCAAACTAGCAATGCCTTCTTCTTCTTCTGCTCGAGGTCTGATGGGAAGAGCTTGCTCTCCTCGTCTTCGATCATTTGCATCATTTTGAACTGAAATCAAAGGCAGCAGCTATAGTGAAATAAAATCTGAATTATAGAGCATAAATTTTTACCAAAAATACAGAAAACAATTAAAATAAACTGTAACACGTTTTTTTTTTTTTAATAAAGCGGACTAACGGGGATATAAATAAATATAAACAAAATTGACTAATGCGGCTCGCTCCTCAAAAACGAACTAGTCAACTTGTCAACTGTGTATTTTTACCAAGACCGAGGTTAGGGCTTATTTCAACTGGGTTTAGGGTGCACTTTCATTGTTGTATCAGTAAATCAGTATTCCAAGAGTCTTAAATTTTGAGTTAGAAGGTTCATGTCTTCAATCTGCAGCAGTATTTCGAGGCTTTATATTTTTACATTTTTTCAGTTTTTTACTAAACATTTTGCAACAACTTTACTGACAAATTTTACAAACAAAAGGTCCGTTCGCGTACCCTCATAATACAGCGAATTTTTCGAAAATTCACGACTTTTTATGAAAAGCTGTTCGAGTAAGAAATTTCCCCATGCTCAACCCGTTCGTTAATTTTTTGTAGTTTTAACTCTCTCTGAGAAGACTCTTCTCTCTAATTTACGAATTTAAGTGCAGAAAGTACACGAACGGACCTAAAGTTGTACTCATTTCCCCTTTAGTTTTCATCAAAAAACTCCCAGTACCTATCTATGTACCTCACCTCTCAAGGGTCAAACCCTTGGAGTATTTATTACTGTCTTGAGAAAGCTCCCTTTGCCCTTCGGATACGGCGTAAAAGTGTAGGTCCCTTCTGTACGTGAAGCACGCACTTCAGTACGTGCAGCACGCACCACACGTACAGTTGTAAGGAGCTTAGGCTGTGGCACCCTAGTGGGCTGCTTATACCTAATATATATATATATATATACCTATGTTTCGGATATTCTGATCGAATAGAGAATATTTATTTGAATGGAAATAGTGATTATCAAGTGAAAATGAAAAGTTTAAATATCTTTAAAAATTAAATCTAAAGCATCAGAAACGTATAGTTTTACTTATGACTATTTCAAGTTTTCAAAAACTATTTCTATATCACAATTGTACCTTATGTCCTTTTTTTTTTTTAAATATGTAAGGCATGTTATTTATGTTTCAAGGTTTAACAATAGGAAAAGAGGGCCCTATACCTAGCATTAAGGTGCGTGTCCACTTGAGAGCACTTTCGCTAGTAAACTCTCGAGTAGCTTTCTATATGAGAGTGAAAGTTGTGTGAGCCATGCTGGCGACTAGGTAGCTACTCTCAGAATACGAAAATTGATTGTTTGTTTGTTTGTGCGAATTGATCTCCGAGAGTAAGATAACGTCTGTCCACTTCCGAGTGACTCTTCAAAGTTTGAAAGATGAGAGTAGTAAACCAGCTCTCTGCGAGTTGCTCTCAGGTCCGTGTCCATTTACGAAATTTCACTTGAGAGTGGTTTGAAAGCTACTCGCTCAAATTTAACTCTCAAGTGGACAAGCACCTTTAGTCTGCCTCAATTGCGTTTGCGGTGAAAGTACGCAATTAGAAGTGCAGTCATAACTTTAAATAGCCACTGTCCACACTACCCAATCTTCTTCGTTCCGTTAGTCCGCTTTTGAGTTGTCAATATATATTTTTTTTTTTTTTTTTTTGAAATAATCTTTGCACTAAGCAATGTCAAATGAAATTCCATGAAAGAGTTAACCTTTGGATTCCAGTTTGAAGTAAAGCTAATAATGGCCGACAACGAGATCGAGAGAGTGTCACTAAACATCGACTCTGGGTCGTATGGGGAATCTTTATTTTGGGCGTCTTCTGACTATTTAGCTGGCCTCAATCGCAAAATCAAACAACTACTGGATGAGAAGAAGTTCTTTGATGTGATACTGATTGCCGGATTGGATGGTTTTAAAGTGAAGGCACACAAACTAGTGCTCTATGCAGCCAGTCCATACTTCAAGACACTGTTTAAGTCCCAGAATGGGGAAATAAATATTTTTGGAATCAATGGAGATTCTTTGAAGAATATCGTTAACTATATATACACCACTTCAATCACCCTGACATCAGATTCGGTTGAAGATATCATCAAAGTGGCTACCATTTATGAACTGGATTCTTTGGTATACTTGTGCACTAACTTTATAGTAAGTCATATGGATCTTTCAAATTGTATTGCGATCGAATTATTTGCCGAGTACTACAAAATCCAACCGCTTCATGCAATTGCTCAGCAGTATATCAATCAGAATAGCATGCAAGTTCGTAATCTTAATGAGTTCCTCCAAGTTGATGTGGATCACTTGTGCAAATATATATCCAGCGACAATATGTATGTATCAAGCGAGAAGGAAGTGTTCCACAGTATTATGTTATGGGTGAATCATGATAAGGAAATACGGTCACCATATTTGGATGTACTACTTGAGCATGTTAGGTTTCCACTACTAACTCCAGAGTTTATAGCACAGGAGGTGGAACCAGTTTGCAAGACCAGTAATACTATTAATCTACTTTATAACGCAATGACGTGGCACAGTGCGCCAAATCTTCGTTCATCGCTATTTCCTGAAAGTCATACACAGTTGAGGAGCACACCAAAGGCTATGTTTGCAATCACTGGCTGGAGCACCTCTAAAGATAAGCTTCGTGTTGCATGTTATAATTTTGCCGCGAATATATGGACGTACAACGACTGGCCATGTCCACAAACTAGACGTTCAGACTTCGGGTATACTACAATAAACGAAAAATTAATCATTGCCGGTGGTGCCTTGGAAACGGGAGAAAGTACCAACACTGTTGAATGCTTGGATTTGAATACCTTAGAGTGGACAATGGCACCACCAATGGCCCTTGCAAGGCGATCATTCGGAATGGATTCAATGAATGAAAAAGTATATGTCATAGGTGGCAACACTGAATCGGATTGTGTGGAACAATGGAAGCAATTGGAACCTGAATGGGAGACTATACTTCCCCTTGATATTTGCTTAGGGCCAGGTACTCGCTTAGTATCTGGCACTAATCAACTATGTATCTCGAAAAAAGTACAATCTTATTATTGTAAAGATCCTAATATGCTCGAGCACTCGATTTACTGTCCAATGACTAACGTTTGGAATGAGGCCTGGCTGAGAACAACTGGAGTGTTATTGGGAACAGGCATATGGAGGACGTCATCCGGCGATTATTTTGTAATTGTAAGGAGAGAATTAGGCATCACTATATGGAACATTAGAGATAGTACTGAAAAAAACAAACCATTTAAAAGGGACATAAGGCCAGAGTGTACAGATGTTAAGTTACTTGGCAATCGGCTGATTTTTTACGGGACAAACGTTTACTACGTCTATGATCTATCACGTGATGAATGGATAGAGATTTCGGAAATAGAAAATAGCAACGAAAAGATTATTTTGTTTTCAAATAAGAATTTTGTTCCTTAATATCTGGGCTCATCTTTTATACAATTATTATTGTTTGTTCTGTAACTGGTTCGATGGTTTAGCTTGATTCTACCCACTCTCATGTAGCACAGTGTTGTTCTCAATTATATGTACCTATGTAATTGCTTTGATGCAAATAAAATGAATATTAACCGAAAGATGTTATTTTAAACCAGACTAAAGAAATCGTGCTAAAGAACGACCAGCTTTAGCTGTCTACTCACAACTTTAAGGAGTGACTTGACAGGATGACAGGCCTACCGGAGTAGGAGCTTTCAATTCTATCCCGCGAAAACAAATGAAGATATCACTATAAGTATGAGGATCTTCTATATTATTATCATATTATGCGTAACATTCTATCTCGAGAAGCAAAAGGTTTCAACAGCACCTGCTGCTAGAAGTTATACTGAGCCTTGACAAATGTACTCGTAGTTACATTTGAGAGAGTTTTATTGGGTCTATTGACGTGGAGTCTTTTTTTCACTTTTGTATTTCGTATTTTCTTCTATTCTGCCTATTTTGTTCTAAACACAAGGGCTGACTGTGTATGACCGATTAATCTTGCAATATTGTTACTGAGCGTCAATTCTTCTTATTTTCTCTTTACTACTTTTCTTTCTTTCCTGTGATTTTGCCCTTGTCTCTCAATAAGAACAAAAAATAAAGAAATCGTGGAACGTCCCGAAAGTCACATTTGATGTACCTACATAGCAAGAACTGATGTACGTACAAAAATATAAATCATGAGAACGCGACGCTTTAGTGTAGGTAACTTGTGTGATGCATGACGTCCGGTCCCGTTGTAATGTTTTATTTTCATAAACATAGCAAGAAAAAAAAAAAAAAGCTCAACTTATCTAGAAGGGATCGTACATTACCCTATAATAGTTTACATAACCTCGTTCTTAAAACATACATATGTTGCAGAGCGGTACTGTAAGGAATAGGAGAAAAAATAATTCAATTCCTATCAATATTTGCTAATGTGTAGCAATACTAGATAAAAAAAAACTAGGATATTTAAGGTCATCAAAAAATAATAAAGTAAATGTCATATTTGAACGAAAATTCTGCTCACGCGCTGTCAAAATCCGAGCGCACCCATAATTGCATTAAGGAAACGTAACCGTATGTCATATTTTTCACACATATTTTTCATTCGCATGATGTGTGTAGCGTATTCGTACGTTAGCGTTCAGAGGCTTAATTCAGTGCGTGGCCACACTTGTCTTACCGTGAAAGTCACATCACATTTCAAATGACACCACAAGAAAAGGGTTGTTTTCGTTTTAGCTACGCGTTCTGCAAGTGCAGCCACTGCGTTCATGGGAAAGCAAGTGTGGGCAAACACTTTAGCTGTGGATCACACTGTGAGCACACTGGTCACCCTACACTCAGCCAGCTTCGCTTTCCTATCTCGATCGTGTCAAACACAATAAACTGAACTGTAACAGTTCTATTAGTCTGTCTCTTATAGTCACCAATTGTTTATATTTTTCTTCCATATTTCTTCATTATTATCAGTATTCTAATATTAAATTAAAAGTGGATTCAAAATGCCACCAAGGAGAAGCCTGACCCTCCCTTCTTTGCCAGAGGCATCAACAATAGTTCGCGCACTTCCCAATTATTTACCTGATGTCCATGGTATGATCAAGAAATTGTTCAAAGATCAAAAGTTTTGTGATGTGGAATTGATCTCAAAAGACGAAACTTACAAAGTCAATACACACAAATTAATACTGTGTGCAGCAAGTCCTTATTTCATGACTGTCTTTAACCAGTCAAATCGTAGAGGCAAACTCAAATCCAAGAAGCTTAAAGTGCCTGAAGTCAATGGTCGATGTTTGAAGACTATCATCGACTTTATTTACAATTCTTCATTGACACTGAAAAACAATACCGTGGAGGATATTCTTAAAGCAGCTAAATTCCTTCAGATGGATTCTTTGGTGGACATATGCACAGATTTCATAGGAACTCATATAAGTCCTTTCAATTCTCTTAGCATTAAAACATTTGCAAAACACTACGAATTGAAAAAACTTTATGAATTCACTGAGGAGTATATCTTTAAAAATATCCTTAAGGTACGCGATGGCTATGAGTTCCTCATGCTGAGTGTCGATCAGCTTATTGAATACATTAGCAGTGATCAATTATGCGTGGATTCCGAGGAGGATGTGGTCAAAATGGTCATGTCGTGGGTAGAACATAGAAAGAGCCTTCGGAAAGAACACTTTGAACGTCTGCTTCAGCATGTGCGGCTTTTGCAGTTAGCTCCGGAATTTTTAACAAATGTCGTCAAACCAGTCTGCGAAAGTGATGTTACTTATCGAGTTCTCTATAAAGTGATGAAGTGGCACTGTTTGCCAAATCTTCGTTCATCATCGGCCCTCTTCCCGGATAGTCAACTAAAGCCGAGGAATTTCACAAAGGCTATTATTGCCATTAGTGGATGGGATCAAGTTGATAATAATTTAAATGTCGGATTTTATTATTCTGGAAAGGATGAATGGATGTATAAAGAATGTCCGCAGCCGCAGACTTGGCGTTCCAACTTTAGCTTCACTACTCTAAACGAAAAACTAATCATTGCTGGTGGTATCTTGTCATCTGACTATATTACAAAGTGTGTGGCATGTCTTGATATGAGAAGTCTTCTGTGGAGTGATATGCCTTCAATGAATAAACTAAGAAATACCTGTAGGTTGGTAACAATGAATGGAGAAATTTTTGCCGTTGGTGGTGACCGTCCAAAGCCAGCTTTGGAAACTATAGAGAAATGGAATCCAGTGAAAAATCAATGGCATCATTTAACTTGTTTGGAAAAGCCGTTAGATGAAGATTTTCACGTCTCCGCTGGCTCCAATATGCTGTGTATCTCACAAAAACAACGATCTATTGACTGTCCTGAAAATTTTAACTTTCATCACTCTTTTTACAACCTCAAAGATGATACTTGGGATAACGATTGGTTAATCACTGATGAGAACCTAATAGGGACAGCTATATGGAATTGCTTTTCAACTTATCTGATAGTGGTAATGAGAGATGGTATTAAAAAATATAAAATAGATGACAAGTCTTGTGTAACGTTAGAATGTGAGCCCCTAGACGAAGAATTCACACACTGTAGGTTATTTGGAGATCGACTGATATGTTATGGCACAAAGGAGTTCAAGGAGTTTGTTTTAATCGGAAACGAATGGAAAACTATGCCGGAGTTGGCGGATCACCATGGAGAAAGTGTCGTAGTTTCAATGTAGATTCATCTTTTTAAAAATTAGAAATTAATTAAAGTGATTAAACATCTGTGTGAACTGGTTAGTTAAAATACAATGGAAATTAAAGTTTTTGGAATTTAAATATTTATAGAATCAAAATCCGTGTTTTTTTTTATAAACTTTTCCATTCTTTCATACACAATCTAGGCGCGCAGAAGAATGTCACTCAATACATGGCAGCAATGGTACGGACTTGTGTTCTCTAAAATCTAGAATGAATATAGTTCTGCCTGACAAATAGGCCAGTCAGAAGGTATATGAGACTTTTGTCTAAAAGATGGTATACAAAAACATATTTAAATAAAGTCGACAAGCATATCTATAAAATAATATATTGGTCAAGTCGTATGTATGGGTAAGGAGCCAGTTATAGCTATCGTCGTTTCTATTATTTGGAACACAATCGTTTCACTGATGTGTTAATTTCTCATTCTATTCTTATCTATCATTTTTGCGTTCAATGATCAACTCTAACCTCACAACCTATGCTTTGTTGTTGCCGATTCACTGCCAGAGCCTTTCACTTATAGTAATGTTTCCGTACTTTCTGCACTAAAATTCGCAGCTCGTCAAATTTCTAAGAATGGGTGTAAAATTCTCTCAGAAAAATAAAAATCTCCAAAAAAGTACGGAAACGGGTGGAACAAAAAGTTGCCCACTTATTAGACGTCACTTTTTTTTACTGATTTACTTCAAATTATCTTGTCAGTCAACAACAATACAACCATTTGACGGAACTCATATATTTGCCAAAGAAATTTCTTGGACTAAAATTGGCGAAATGGGTAATTTTCTTACTCTCTCCGCTCTCGTGAGCTCTCTTTTCTGTGAAAAAATACGAAACTTTGACGTACAGGAACAGGAATACGCTATTTTTCGTCAAATCTTGTAGATTTTCGTAGTTTAAGTCAGTACGGTACAGTACAAACCACTGTTCCACTGATTTGTTCCAATGATGCATTTGAATGATAGCTATAATTGGCCTATTGCCTGATAATTACAAATATACCCGAGGAGAAAAACGATGAAATGACACATACTGCCACCAATGTCATCAACCTTGTACCGTCTCTGTAAAGAAAATGACACAAAACTCCCTCGATTTCCATATTTTTCCATCGCGATACGTTGCATATGATGCAAAGAGCAAAGTGTCCACAACAACCGTTACCCACGTCTTTATCAAAAGTGAAAGGTCAATTGTCCTACATATATCCTTTTTCTTACAGTACATTCCCTTATTGTTTCCCTCTCCAAATAGTGGGATAACAAATACCTTTACTCAGCGTCGCTTTGTCTCAGTTCTTGTTTACAAAATAAAAAGAAAAACATCTGACTATAAAAATCCACCCTTCCCTTCGTCCCTGTGTACCGAACACCAACACAATTTAGTCTACCAGCATCCTGCCTGACAGAGTAAACATCCTTTTTTTTTGACTCACTCTTGGCGCCTCACCTTCTGCAGTAGCGTAGTTGTTTTTTTTTTCTTTTGGTCCTTGCACCCTCTCAATTCGAGCTAATTTTTCTCAATGGATCACCCGTTAAAGAGAGCAAGGAATCATCCCTTAGTTATTTTTTTTTGGTGGGCGCAGGTGTTTGACATTTCGTAAAAGCTCGAAACATGCGCTCTTTGCGATGGGGTAAAACTACTCATTTTTCCTTGCAGACGACTCACGCGAAAAGAGCTTTTGCACGCTATTTTCAAAAACACTTCAAAAATACATTCATTCCATTTACTGCAGTATTGAATTGAGCGTTCGTCTATAAAGATCACGTCTGTATCGGAAATCGGTTAAAGAAACGGTTTCTTCTTTTCTTTTTCTACTGAGCCTTTCCTCAGGAGTTTCTGAGTTTTGTGATCGGTATTCGACGAAGGGTTTAGGGTGTATATTTTGCAAATCAGAAAAGAAATTCCAAACAAAATTAAGTATGTGAATAACAAAGTGCTGGAAAGAATGAGAATGCAAGAGAAAGAATGAAAAACATGATGGAATTCGTTTTCAAGGAAAATGTCAAAGAAAGTTTCATTGAATTTTACAAAGTGTGTTAATATGTGCGATGGCTTCGTCTACCTTGAAAGTTTTTCTTAATATTAAAAACTAGTTTTTCTTTTTAAAAAAAAAAAAAAAAAAACACACCCCAACTTGAAAATAAACCACAAGCTACACTCTTTGAACACCTTTCCTTAAATAAAGAAAACTACTTCAATACATAGAAATCTCTTACGTGTATAGCAATAATTACTTGCATATATGTATGTAAAAGAACTTCACCAGTCAGAGAAGCATTATCCTTGCTTAAAAAAAAAGGTTCCAATACCGTTGTATAGAGAAAGAGGGTTCCAAATGAAAATTGCCTTGCCATTCATCCCAAAAAAAAAAAAAATTCAAAAACCCACTAAGAAACAACCCCCTCAGTTGACGGCAAAGCTTTGGTTTTTTTTCGTACCATTTTCGTCTCTTTTGAAATTTTCCTTTTCGTTTTGATGGAAAAATCGATTTTCCTTTAAACGGGTGTTTTCTTTAGGACTTGTTTTTATGTTAAGGGTTATTTTATGTTTTCTGTTTTTTATTATGTTTTATAATTCTCTATGACTACTTACTGGCTTAGAGAGAAGTGGAGACTATGAATCACAGGACACTCTTCTAGGAGAGTGATACGATAACTGCGGAGCATTTTAGAAAATTACCAGAAAGAGACAGAAAGAGAGACAGAAAAAGAGACAGAAAGAGAGACAGAAAGAGATAAAAAAGGACTAAAACAAAATCATCTGGATATTTATTTATTTATTCAGTATATAAAAAAAATTTTTTTTTTTTCTGTTATCGAAACCACGCGGTTTTGAAATAGGTCCAATCTTCTTTTGACATTTTCCTTTCAAGTTTAAGAATTTTAAAAGTAAATGAAAAAAAAAAAGAGCCATTACAAGGACTTCTATTTCGTATCTATAAAATGTCCTCAGAACTTGTTTGCTTTTGATGGCTAAATTGAAATTTCAAAACAGAAAATCAGTGAAGGTAGTGAAGGTATTCAAAAAGCTAAGTGACAGCTGACGTTGTTGGGTTTTTGTTGAGAGCAAAATAAAATGACGGTATTTCGAAGTTATTCGAATTACATAGAATTGGTATTTTATTTCATGTTGAAGAGCGATAAAATCGTTTGGCAAATCAATATTAATGGAATTTGAAGGGCAAATTACAAAAGGGTTAAGAGAACAGGTTCAAAGGGACTAGATGAAAAGATTTGTTATATAAATTTTAATGTGGTTCTTGTGAATTTGATTTTGACAATTGATTGACAGCTCTGTTGAAATGGCCTTAAATTAAATTGTGATAAGGGGTTTTAAACATTTCGTTGTAGAGATACCTACTTTTAGGGGATTTAATATTTCGTTTTAAAGACCATTTCAAACATACATATATTATTAATCTAATCCGAGTTTAGGATTAAACTTAGATGTGTTCTTAAACTGATGAAAGGTAGGATTTGAAAACTGAATTGAATTGTGTATGAAATGGATATGATTGTGATAGAAGGGCCCGATCATTTTTTTCTAAGTGAAAACATTGAACGGTTTTTGTTGTGTCTCAGTCTAATAACCTCCTACTCGAGCATCGAAGAGGAAAGGAATAGAAATATTGGCTATAAAGCAGCTTAACACCTTTGTTAAGATGCAGTGGGTAGTGCAGTGAATTACGATAATACAGGTTCGATTCACAGAAAACTGCAAAAGCGTTTCATTCGCTTCTACATTTCTCCTAGACGTCTGATAAATATCCGAGAGTATTACTGTTATAAGAAAATATGTCAAATTCCCCAGAAACAATCGGGAAGCTTCACTGCAGTCATGCTCGAACTTCTCAAGGAGTTTACTCACTACAACTTAGTAAAGACTTCGAAGACTTTAAGAATCCAAGCCTAATAGATATGTACCACATTCATAGGCTAGTCTTCACCATTAGAATAGAAAGAACTACAACAGAGACAAGGCTGACTGAAAGAAGAACAGAAGCACAATCACCAAGCTAGCTACACCTATTGTACATTTAAAATTAATAGTCCTTACGTCTGGTGTAAAGTGCCTGCCGTTATAAATTTTAAAATAGTGAACTTTGACCCCTACATCAGATGAGTAAAATAAGAGCTCCTTTAGTGAGGATTTATTAAAAATTTACTACCCCTATGCACATCCTGTACAAAATTCTAAGCTTTACTTCCGCCTTCAATTTACTGCTCTTTTTTGTTTATACATACATGAGCTAACTAGTTGTTGTTATTTTTTTCTTTTCTCAAAAAAAAAAAGGCACAGCAAAATTCCCAAAGTTTTTCTATGCGCTATGGAAATTACCTATGTACATGTTTGTTATTTATGATGCATGTGTGGGCTTGTGTTTATTCGTCCTTTAGGCTTTCTATTTTGTTTTTTTTTTTCTCATCGACTAAGTGCCAAAAGTCCTATGGGGAATTTCCATTTGCATTCCATTGAATTTTATGTAAAAGTACTCGGCCTAGTAAAAGTTTATTCACTACAATACTTTAAATAGAAATAAGTCTGGGAGGAAATCAGAGCGTCTGTAACACCTTTTATAAATATTCACAGGAGTATTCATAGAAAAAATAAAGAATCCAAGTAAACATACAGAAAACTAGACATAATTTCAGATTTAGTAAGTCCCATAGTAGCCATGAAAAACAATGAATCATTTGCGTCTTTTCTCTTCAAAAAATGTACATTTATCGTTCATAAAGAAGAAGATAAATCTATACTATAATTTTTTGCCAGTTTAAAACAGCTTTATATAACATATAACAAATACCTCAGCTGTACTTTAAAATGGCATCCCTCAAGAATGTGAACTTATTCCTATTCTGTTTATTTTTTATTATTGGTCTAAGACATAAGTGAGTGTTTTAGAAATGGGGGCATGTACGAAGGTCTGTAAGGCGTTGAGGTCGTTTGACACCAATTAAAGATTAAATTCTATAAATCCTTCAACCGCAAATCACATTAGTAAAGTTGCTTCAGATAGACGGTATAAACTTAAAGTTTTGAACCTACTTTTGAATCTTACATTTCCTATGGAAGGAAATTCAGAATTTTTTCAAAGCGGATCTTATGGCTTTTCCAAAGCAAATCCGTCGACGCAAACAAACACAACACAATGTTATCTTCCACTTTACTTAGACAAACATTAAAGACGATTGGCAAAACAATTTCTATGACTGCACAGCAATCAAGCAGAACTTTGCTCCAAGCCATAATTTCTTAAAAGTTTTCTTTTCATCAAACCCTTGTAGTAAATTTTGAAACCATTTACAAAACTTATTAGAATAAATTAAGATTTCTAACTTATTTGGTCTCACTGTATACAAAAGGAAGCGAAAATCTTAACCATTTTGACAATTGAATGAGCAGAAAAATTAGTTGAATGGCAATTTTAATCAATTTTGAATTAAATCTTCTCTCTTGAGGGTGGCTTTTCTTTTCTAAAATGTAAAGTAGACTTCTGCTCCAACCATTAGAGTATGGTTTCGTTCTTTCATTAGGAAAATCCTTGATAGCTTTAATTGAAAAAAAAACTCTATAAATTGAAATAAACAAACAATAAAACTCGATGTCACACAGAAAGAAAAAGAAATAAAGAGACGAATTAAATTAAAAGCGAAACATACACACATCTCGAGAACTTTGTCATTGAGAGTTTTTCATTCTTATTCTTGTATTTGTATGTCCTTTGTTACATTTATTTCTATTTGTTTCTTCACCCATCTTCCTTGTATTATTTTATCTGTTCTCCTTAAAGGAAGTGCCTACAGTGTACAACAATTAATAAAACAACAAACGGCATCCGTATAGAATAATTTGTTTTTCTTTTCCATTAAAGTTCACATAACCTCTTAAACAAAGCGGAATATAAATAATAAAAAAATCTTGCCGAATGAGTGAATTATGCATGAATGAGTTATTCGAACACTTAAGTGATTACTATTTGAAAAGAGAATACCGAGAAAATGTCATCGATATCGGCGCAGGGTGTTGTTGAACGCGCCTCTGCTGAGTTATCGAAACGAATTAACGGTCTAGGATTGCGTTCGAAACATCATCATGGCAGTAGCGGCAGCAGTAGTAGCAGTAGTAGTGGTAAAACTTCTGTAATGGAACGTGTCACCAATGCTCTGTGTGGAGGTGGTAGCAGTGCACATAATAGTAGTACTGCAGCGGCAGCGGCGGCAGCAGCTGCAGCCAATAATCAACCAGATAAACCATCTCGTGTACCCGCGAATACATCACAACAGCAATTAGCCTCACCGGGTGGTGGTAGTGGAAACTCACACTCCAGTATGACAAGTACGACAGGCAGTTTAGCATCGAACATGTCTGGTATAAAACAACAACAACAGCAGCAGGGTATGAATATGAATGTCAGTCAGCATATGAGCGGTCAGAAAAGTCAGAGTGGCACGCCTCAGCAGACCCGCAAGCAGCTTCCCAATCCACATCTGCATCATCATCCGTACAGTAGCCAGCTGCAACATCACAAGATGCAGGCTGTGGCGCCACCGCCAAGCATAACAACTATAGAACAGCTACTGCAGGACGATCGATTCCTGGGTAAATTGTTTTTGTATTTTAATCCCTACGAGAGGCGCACACTGGCACAAGTCTGCATGCGATGGCGGGATATTTTGTATAGAAGTCCAAGATTTTGGTCAGGATTGCTGCCCACTTTACAGTGTCGCGAGTTACGGATTATTCCGAATCATGATCGTGTTAAGCTTTATAATTCATTGGTGAGACGAGGTTTCCATGCGCTGGCCCTGGTCGGAGCGACCGATGAAGATGCCCTAGATGTGGTGCATTCCTTTCCGTTGGCCTCAAAGCATATACATTCATTGAGCTTACGCTGCTCGTCGATTAGTGATCGAGGATTGGAGGCACTGTTGGATCATTTGCAGGTGAGTTCCTGTTTTTTTTTATCTATCCTCTCCAATAAGTTCTAAAAGATTAAATTTGCCAGTCGAATTTCAACTATATTCCTTGATTAGCTTGGTTCCGTTCATTTAGTGCGCATTCATACCTAATGTTACCCAAGATGCCAACCATTTCGCCTAAAACTATACTTAATTTTCCAACTCTTTATTTTATTCGTTAAAACGTTCTCATTCGGTATCACCCTCTTTAAGAACCCGAGTAGGCTTATGTAATTCACTAGAATATCTATTGGCTCCTAACCAAACTTCGTGCGTTTATGCAAATAAGATTCAGCTTATGTCGTTGGCTCAGTTACTGTATGCATTTTTTATTAGTTGCTCAATCAAAATGACTCACCCTGTTGCAATTATAAGGCGCCAAGTCTGTAAAATTGTTAAAGCCAGACCTGATTTAACAGCTCAATCATTTAATAAAACAATCGATTTTTGCGCTCACGTGACCAAAGTACCCACAAAATTGGTCACTTCTTAATAAAATAGAAGATTATAAACACCGGCCAGAGAGAAATTTGTTAATTTATTTGTCGAAAGTCATGAATTTACTTTTTTTGTATTCGACAAAATGTTGAAAGAAATAGCGTGCGAGTTAAAGAAGTCGCGTGTTCTAACCATTCCAAACAAAGCGAAAAACAAAACAAAAATTCTTACGTCACGTTAAGAAAAAAGTAGGCTACAGCTTAGAGGTGTATTAGACCTGCAAAAGGAACCTTTTTTTCTTGTTTTTTAGAGCAACAATTAAAATCTGAGCTATGCAATTAAGATTGGAAGTATGTTGTTACATTTTATGGCATTTAAAGGTCATTGCTAACAATGGCATAGTTACTGTTTATAGTTAGTTCACTGTTTATAGCGAGAATAAAATCCCATGAAGTGAGTTTGTTAAGAATTTATAACACTTTGAAGAGGATCAAGGTATACTCTGAGCTTAGTGTGAGAATTGAAGAAGGACCTATGTTACTTTAATAACATTTTAATACAAGCTGAGTTCAAGGTTCTTACTCTGCCAAATAGAGCCATTTTCTGTGCATTCTGCACCTCTGCAACTACCAAACTATTCGGCCAATATCTATGAATTATTTGTAATTAGTTTCCACAAAAAAAAATCAATAAATTGTTGATTTTTCAGTGAAGCTTCTTGCGAACATTCACAAGACCAAAACATTGACGAGAGTTTAACCTCACAATTGTTTGTCTCTTTGCTAAATGACAAATTGAATGAAACGTCAAAATTCGCGAATATTCGCTCGTTCGTATTCGCAAGTCTCTGAACTGTAAATTGTGTATTCAGTGCCACCTTAAGTGAGCTACTCGTAAAATGATGATAATCTCACCAATTTCCGAGCTCCAACTTGAGTAAATTTAAACCCGAGGATAGCATGGGTTTTCAAAAGATTCCTTCTATAAGAAGAGAATTTTAAATAGAACGAGTTGTTTTCAACAAAATAAAATAAAATAAATCAAATAATTCCCTAGATATATGTAAATAGTTCTTCTGAAAGGGTATTTGTGTCAAAATCGATTTTTGTAAGCCTTCCTATCATTCTATATATTTATAGACAAAGAATAGATATTAACACCTAACGCAACTCATTATGCTAAGTACACACAAAGTAGGCAGGCAAACCTTTGGAGAGTTTCCGCAAATAATAATTACTTTCTAGAGCATTCGTCGAGTGTTTCCTGGTGAGCGCACCCCATGAATGAGTAATTAATCAGCAAAATGCAGTTGTTGAGGTTTCCCTATTCATGTCAACTCCATGTCAAATGATATGGTAAACATATCCCATTGGAACTATGCGATTGAATAAATAGAACAGAGAGTCCTTATAGGGGTTTCAAAGCAATGCGGTGGGCGTATACGTAACGTTTTTTTTAAAGAATTTTCCATTTAAATTTAATATTTTGAAAAAAAAATAAAGACACAGAATCAGATTAAGATGAATAGATACACTCTAAAGACAACAAGTGGTCTTCTTTCAGTGCGTAGAGATACCCCTTTCATCTCATGACTTTCACCACAAACTGCTTAGCTTCATGCAAATAAGTAACCATTTACTATGCAGCAAGAGGTGTTCATTTATTTAATCGCGCAATAAAAATAAAATTAAATGAAAAGATAACTTAGTTTTATTGTGCAGTAAATGTATATTCTTCGAGTGGGTGGGTTGTTGTAGAATTTTGCACAAAGCATGAAATTTATTCATCTCTCTTGTGAGTTGACATGGATAATTCATGTGGGAGTTTTGTCTGTTCGAAATAGAAAATAACCTGTGCTCTATTGAGGCTAAGAACAACTATTTGTTATCTTTATTTGTAGTTGCATTTGCATTTGCATTTTCATTAAACTAAATCAATATTTGTTGGAATAATCGAATGACCTACCAAGTACGAGTATATGCTGTGAGACCGATAGTCTACTGAAGTCAAGGAAAAGGTAATACTTTGTGGTTTGAAATGAAATGCAAATCATTACGTGCTCAGATTTAAAGGAGAGATTATTGAGGATGCAAGGTTGGCAAACTATTATGATGCGTAGGAATTCAACCTTGCACTACAAGGATTTGTAAAACAGGAAAAAGTAATGTAAACACATAAGAGGATGGCCTTGGTTTGAATCGTAACCACACTTGACGGCAAGTGCTTCAGTTAAAACTTCTATAGCTGATCGGCTTCTATTTCATTATTATCTTTCAGATAATATCCACGGGGCTCACTTAAATAGAAGTCATATATCTTTCAGTTTCTCTGATTACTGATGAGTGATTGAATAGTGAGAAGGACAATATTCATTATCAGACAATCACCTGAAATATACAATCAAATAATCGATAACCATAAATCGAAATAAAATAAATCACCGTTAATTACATATCTTTACAACTCTTCTATACCAAGTTAATGTTAATGCTAATGACTTGTGTACGCGTTCCATTGTGAACACATTTCTATTGAGTTGGTTAATTAATCAACCAAAAATATTTCCCAAAAATACACCGGATATTTATCTACTCCTCTTGTGGACGGAAAAAAAACCCACAAAAGGCACAAGTAGTAATCCATCCACCATCCTTTCGATTGAAATTTGACGCAAATTTTGTCGCAGTAAGCCAAGGTATACCTCCAGATATAATTTGTGCTATAAATTCAACTGTAATACCTTTAAATTAAATTCCTAAACACACACGCATGAAATTGGCCCAAAAATGTGGTTTCATTTTTGCGGTTATGTCACTGTCATTTAGGAAACGCACGCGACCGACTCCCACACACTGACAATACCTGACATTGTTTTATTTTCCCATTTTCTGTCATTTGATTTTGGTCCGGAATAATTAATTGTGCAAACAATTCACGTCACAATATGGCTGCTTTCAGGTTAGATCCTTTTGTAGGGCGAAATTTTTGAGGTTAAAAGGTTGAAAATAATTTATACGAACGCGCTGTTTGACAGATGTCATTCAGCAAAGTATGGGCGTCCTGTTATCATTGATTTATGCAGTTTTAATTGGCCAGAATAGAAAGAAAGAGAGAGAGAGGGTGGTGTACCATGCAAATAGTATCATCTGTCACACCCACTTGTGACACTTGAGAGTTAATCTCTCGTTTTTCTTTTCCTTTCTTTTTTTTTATTTGCTGTCAGACACTTCAGACAGTATAATCCTTAAGAAAACATCTTTTTTTACTTAAGGTTTAAAGAAAATTTGAGAAAAATAATCCCAACCGTATCAGTTTACGGTGGTGCCGTACTTTTCCAACGGAATCCTCTTGAATGTGCTTTTTTGTAAATGAGAGGAACGTCAATGCTATTTATGGCTTCTTTTAGGGTAATATTTGCTGTCTGGTTGAAATTGTGAAGTGTATTGGAGATATTTAGGTGGATGAGGCTATAGGAAAGGTCAATGAAGATGGACGGTCGTGGCTACACACGAGTACTTGGATTAGAGGAGGATATAAAGTTCAATAACTTAATATCGGTGGGAAGAAATATATCATTAATAGCTATAAATAGATAAAAAGTTAGTCTTTACTGTATTCTTGTGATTGATGATAAGTAGGGTTTGTCAATATTATTGTTTGGTAGGCAGACTTGACCTTAAACATTGGCATGTCTTTAAAGAACTACAAGTTTGAAAAGAATTAGGACCTTTTAAGAGTGCCCTAATAAATCATCGGAGGAATCTCTGAATGAATACAGCGTTTTGTTAAGATCACTTTTTTGGAATATAGAGGTGTTCTTCTGTGAATAACTACTTTGGTAGTACCTACTGTGCTGGGATAAGAATAGTATTTTATTCTCATTGTCTTATGGCCAACTGCTTTTAATATTTATACCCACGATAAGAAAAATAAATAAATGGCTTATGTTTCAACGAAGAAGGGGAAAAGAATATCTTTTATATCCCCAGCACATGCCAATTACCATAAATATTACAACATCAACCCGATTTGGATAATTTATGTCATTTTTCGTCAAAAGGAATCCCGACATTTGCACTCAGTGTTCCTGTTGAAAGGAACATATAAACCTTCAATTATTAGTATTTCCTCTTCGTTTTTTTCTTACACAAAAGACGTCAACATAATTTCATAAAAATCTTCAACGATAATCCTATTGTCCAAAACGAGATATGGCACATGTGCTACTTATATCCTTTTGAATACTGTTTCGACCTTTTTCTCTTATTTTTTCGAATAAATGGTCCATCCAAGCATTTTCCAACTTCCAATTCCAGAAAAAAAAAGGAAGAACAACTTTCTTTTTTTTCCAGACACAGCGAGAGTACGTAAAACATTCGAACATACATACATATATGACAGTTGAAGGATGAGTTTACTGTGTATGGAATATAATATGTGCTCTACCATTGTTGTGTGTGTCATCACCATCCTTTGATTGAGTAGCAGTAGATGAGTGTGGCAGGTCAGAGTGCTGGCAATGGAAGTTTTGTCGACAGAAAATAAGAGGAATCCTAATGTGCACACATGACAAGATGTGAGTAATTTTCATTAATGAAATAATGCAGTTATAGACATTATCGGATGGGTTTTTAGAAACTGATGGCTCAGTTTTTTGTTTTAATGGATTCAAGGTAGATCTATGTAATGTTGATGTATTCAAGATAAATTTGACACTAATGATGAAGGCAAGTGAAGTGTGTGCACCATAAATGTCCAAAGAGGTCAAAAACGACTCATATTTCCAAGTTGTGTTCTAATACATTTGAAAGAAAGCATATGAGATATTTTATCAGCAAAATTTGAAAATGATCTTGTATACAAATATTTGATCTTTAGACTATAATAAGCCTGAAAGTGGGTTTGAAAATGGAGATTTAGATCTTATATCCTTATTATGTACAACTTTTTACAACACAATCTCTCATCGTCCAGTCTGTGAAATTCCAAAGTAGTCTTGGATTCGAGAAGAGTCATTGAACTAAGACCCATTTCTAAAATTCAAGGTCTGGAACTTTTCAATATTAAGCTGTACGTTATATACACCGTTCTGGCAAGATGATAGCTTATGAATTCACGACTTCTATTTATGTTTATTCATCTAAAGAGACTATTTTACACATAAAATGCATCTAAACAAGACCTGTTAAACTTCGGACGTGTGCCAATCTATTCAGCCTTTGAAGTTATGATAAGCATTGTTCGAATTGAAAACATTTTATAAAATTCTACGTCGTCTTTTCTACTCTCTTTGTAAATAAATTCCAATCAAACGGTCAAGGACGTCTCACTAGCACTTCCCCAATAACGTAAATATTTACTCAAAAGAGAAGAAGAAAAACAAAAGCGATACAAAGAAAGCGTGTGAACTTTCTGCAAGAAAATTTATTTTCCATAACAACAATAAGGATGTACTCAACACACCGCTGATTCACAGCAAATTAACCAGCGCATAACCAATAAATGTTCTTAAATCTAAAAATATTTCCCTGTGTATGCAACCTGTCTGTTATTCGCTTGACCTTTCATTTAAATCAAAACTTTAATAAATAGAGTAAAGCGGATAGAACGAAAATTCGAAAATTTCATAATTTGGCGAAAATAAATTCGAAAATATTCGCACATAAGAAATTCATTTTGTTTATTTTGATTGGTGGAAGCGTGTTCAGAGAAGAAAAATGCTTGGAATCAATAAAATGCTTTCTTACTTGAAGATGTGTGATATTTATTTTACTCTCGTGAACACTATATTACTTAGAACTAAAAACTATTTTAGATTCTTGTGTCGTCATCGAAAGAAGAGAAAACTAGAAAAAATAAACAAAAGGTACATTGGCACCTCTATAGTGTCACTACGTGTTCGTTATAAGAATTACGACGACGAAAATTATTTATAAAATATATTTCTTTTTGAAAATAAATATTTTCCTTAAAAATAAACTCAAAGAATTTAAAAATAAAATTTTAACGAGGTGTGACACACAAAGGTGTTTACTACACACGTTCATTGTGTTGATGAGCTCAACCAAGTGAAATATGTTATGCGCCACAGACGAGATGTAGATACTTTTGTCGTGTGCCTTTGGCATAAAAAGTACAAAATCCTTTATCTGAAGATATAGGCACTCAAAATTGTAACCATGTTGCAGAATAAGCCACTGACTGGAAGGAAAGAAACCCCCTTTCTTTATCGTTGACAACGTCAGAGCAAAGCCTTAATGAGCTTACCAGCTTATCCCGGAAACCGTACGAGCACAATTTTCCGCACAAAATCCGAGTGTAAAATCTCCCAACAATGCACAATTATTTCCTGATGTACACGTATCGGGAGGCATAAAACTCCCGGTGCAACACACATTTACTATGCAAGAAAATAAAAATATACACACACACACAGAGAGAGATCTATGTCAATTGGTTGAATAGTAATGAAGTGAAAGCATACAGGGATGCGACATACAGAAGCAAAAAAAAAAAAAGGAAACGAGAGCACAAAATGGTTGCTGGATAAACACGCATATACAATAGCTACTGACAAATGCTTGCATGCAGAAAATTAACACAATGGAGGACACATCGTATTAACCTACATATCCTTGAGACTGGAAGATAACACCTCCTCTCCCTGTGACAGTTGGTTTTGGTTGGTGTGTCAAAAAATAAAATCGATTTATTTATGAATAACTTAAATGTGCTTTAGTTCTTTACCCAAAAAAAAACTTGCTCTATTCATGTAACAATAAATTATTAACAAACCGAAGTGAAACAAATGACAGAAGGCTTACAATGTTTACTCGATTCGGCGCGCGTATATTTTCTAAACGTCAAACAAAGTTGTTGTGTTAAATAATAAAAGAAAATTTGTACAATAATCTGATTTTCTTTCTTATCACGTTTATCATGTACATACATATGTATGTATGTTTTCATTCGATTGTCATTATTTATTATGTTGAAAGAGGAAAGTAGGAAAGTTCTTGCTACATCAACTAATGACAGCAATTTAGTAATCTAACGGTGCAAACGGCATTAGGTGCTGAATACGTTAATTACACTGGCACTCAGAGTTTAATCCATGGCATTTTAATGTGTTGAATGAACATTTGAATTGGCGACAAGTGGGTTTTCTTCGGGCCGGTACTAATCTACTTTAGATTTACGTTTATTGTAGTTAGAATGAAGAAAGTGAGTTAGTAATGGCAGTAACTGTGGTGGTTTGTGAAATGCAATAGGTAAGGTCAATGGATCCCTCAAGGATTTATTTATGACTCTACTCTATTTGCACTTTAAATAAGTGAATGACTTTAAATGAGGAAACGCTTACTGATTACGGGTTGTCAGTGGAGACTGGCATAGAACTTAATGTTTTTAAAATCCTTGCGATCGATTCTGTAGAGTGCCATAGAATCCGTTCTTCCGTAGCTATTATGGTCCTGATTGAAACATTATTCTATTCTACAAACAAACACAAACCAAAAAGTCCTTTTCAAATGACCAACTCTACCATATAAGCATGTACCGCATACCATCTGTCATGCTGTCAAAAAAAGAAAAAGAAAAAAGATGGCAAATTAATTGACTACTTAAGTTTTAATGCACTGCTCTGTAGATTCAATATACCCATTAAATTCGATATAAATTCATCAAACAACCAATAAAACCGTGTCCTGCAGTATGAATGTCTGGTATAATACCGTACCGGCACACAACTCTTCGCTATCATAGCAATAAAATGACGAATATTTGGCTCTGGCTTCGTCCATTGTCATCGTCATCATCAACTATTCGCCTCTGTCCGCAATGGAGTTGCAAATGACCAAACGACCGCCGCCATTGGGATCCATTCTAGACATTGAGGCAGCGTACGGACACCAGTTTCTGTTCCAAGAAACAAGCAATAAAAATCAATTTTTCGTTTTTTTTATCAGGAGGATTTTTTTTTTTTAAGAACTACTCTACCATTCCTTGGTTTGTGTCACGTTAGTGCCATGCCTTTGGGACATGGTTTCTTGTTGCCTGGTGATGTTTTTTTTTTCTTTTTTTTTTCGCGTGAACATTCTGGCCATTATGCTGAATGTAGGGTAAATCAATAGCAATTTCACGAATGAACAGTTCTATATGTAGGTGGGATTTATGTTATGTGTACGTGGCCACATCAGCCGTCATGTTAACTATACCCACCGTTTTCGAAAGAGAGTGGGTAAGGTTTCAGTGGAAGGGGTATTTTGTCCGCTATTCATTGGCGGAGAAAATTTCAATGGAAGTTGGTCAAGATATCCCTGATGTGAAATTGTCGATCTCACATCGCACCAAATGTGTAGTTAAAATATAATATTTCGCTAGAATCTCATATGGATTACGTTGAGCGTACTCGTATTTAGAAATCGATTTTGAAATAAATGTACGTACATACATACATATATTTAGGTATAGGGATTTGTGAACATTCTAATACTCATTTTAGTTGATTACATTGGAATCTATAGGTCTAGTTGACTAGAATTATGTACAGCTGCTACAGCATCATGTACTGAACGAGCTTAAGTTTGGCAGATAACAGGATTATTCAAAATCAGCAGATAAAACTTTCACATTTTTAGAGATTTATTTCAAAGAGTCGATTGAAATTTTTGAACATGTTTATTGGGGGATTATTTCTGCGGAAATAGTAAATATAGAAATATTTTCTAATACCTTTTTTAAAATGAGGGTTTTATACAAATGAGCACATAGTTTTCGCAATAGAATATTGAATATGCAGCTCGATTCAAGAGCCAGTAAAGGGCTTAGTAGATTCACCCAGGAGAGAAGTTTGGATTAATGATGAAGTTCACCTTCAGAATGGACTGTCATTTTTGCAGATAGATTAAGAACCAATGAGGGAACGGGGTCAAGTATTTATTCAAAAGACTGGAACCTAGAACCTTAAAACATCAGGAATTAGGGATGATTGGGATGCTCTCTAGACATTGCCATATGAGGAAGCATGCAATTAAATTGGGACTATAAGATTATTATAAGAATCTACACGCATTGGAAGACCTTGCACTTATACTGTGCCCGCACTTCTAGAATCGATCTTTATATCCAGGCAAGTACTTCTTTAGTATCTAGAAAAGTTAGGTTCAATGAACCAACCGAAAGAACTTACTCAACTACTGTAGGACAATCAAGTGCAGAGGCGACATGGTGTAGGTTTCTTTCACCCTAGGGATGGTGCCTACTGTGCTTATGACAACCTCATAACCCTAATTTAACCTAACCTCACCTCAATTGATTATAGAAGCAATCAACTTGCTATGGTTTTGAACTGAGTATTCCCTAGCACTTTTAAATCTACAAAGTTAATCCCTCCTTTTAACCCCTCATTCACAAACTATAGCCAATTAATATACAGATTTTTCTTTCTAATTTCAGTCCCTATTTGAACTTGAACTTGCTGGATGCAATGAGGTTACCGAAGCTGGTCTTTGGGCATGCCTTACACCGCGTATCGTTTCCCTATCGCTAGCGGATTGCATTAATATTGCCGATGAAGCTGTGGGTGCTGTGGCACAACTACTGCCATCGCTATATGAATTCTCACTACAAGTACGTTGGAAGTACATATTTATGAAATTCATAATCTAAAATTCAATATTTTATGATGTAGGCCTACCATGTGACTGATGCCGCTCTAGGATATTTCTCACCAAAACAAAGTCATAGCCTAAGCATATTACGACTACAATCGTGCTGGGAGCTAACCAATCATGGCATTGTTAATATTGGTAAGTGAAACACACACACAAATAGTTTATTGTAATTAATCAGAAAAGTTATTTGAATACCCTTAAGGTAAATTGACCTAAAAACCTCAATTACAACATTTTTTATTATCAATATCCTTATACTTAAGAAGCAAGAGACAAAGAATAGTGAGAGAGAGGGGGAGAGAAATACTCTCTATGCGTATAGGTTTTACAGTCCATTCTTGGGATAATTAATGGTAGACAATAATTTATTAATCAATAAAATATAAGTATAATCGGTCTTGTTAAATACAAATGCATCACTAGTATACTGAAAAGGAGGATGAGTTCAAAAGATATATACCTACAACATGTTCTTCTTATTGATTTTAATAATGGATGAGGGGATTATGAAATTGTGAAAGCGATTTAATTAAATTCTCGACTGCCAACAACATTAGATGCGCATCCTCTTTATGAAACTTACCAGAGGATTAAAATATTTTTTTATTTTTTTTTAATTAATAACGAGTGCAGATGCAATTGCCAACAGAGTAGTGGTGGTGGCGAATGCCGGACTTGATTACTTGTACGATCAATCAATGACATAAAAATAAAACTCAATTAAATACGTACTACAAATGTTAGGTAGCTACACTTTAATCGATTTTTCTGTTTAACTAAAAATAGAAGAGTTCTGGTTGTTTTGGCGCCAAAAATAGTTGCGCGTTGCTGCACCTTTATAAGAAGATAAATATTATTTCACTAGATTGAGAACGAGTACTAGAGTAGGTACATAGGAGATAGAGAAGGTGTGCTAGTAATTATTTTGAGAGAAAGCTAAACTATAGCTGTGTGAAAAAACACCTATGGCCAAGGTAAAAGGCACTCATTGCCTTGAACTCGATTTTATAATCCGATATAAAATGAACAGGCAGGTAGGAGCAAGATAATAGAAATACACTCGAAGGACAAAGTAAAAGTAGGGCTGAGATTTTTAAAAAGTGATTTGTTAAATGATTACGTAGTGAAGCTGCTTGTAGGTCATTTAATTAATTGAGAGACAGAAGGATGCATAAAACCGTTACTAATCCAATATGTAGCCCAATATGCCTTTGCAATGGTTAACCTTGCCAGGACCTACACTTCACGCGTTCGATGATGTAATCGGAAGGAACTCAGAAAAGATTTCTTCCGTTCAATACACATATTTATATGCAATAAAGAGGGAGTTAATTCTTGTTAGGTGTTGGCCTATGCACAAAGGCTCTTCTTACCTCGCCCTCTATTGCAACCTCTATAACACGAAGTTCACAGTCCTTCATCATCAAGCTAAAAAGTAGTTGTGTTTTTTTGAAACCTTCGCAGCCAGTAGAGGCAAATTTTACTAATAACACTCAAACAAGAACCTACTGCTTGCAACTCTTGATTCACCTTTGTTTTAATGTTCGGAGTGATTATTTATATAAGTTATGGTTTTGATGGATGAATGTTAAAAGAGGATGCTGAAAGAAACATAAAAGGAGTTATAACTCACGAACATAGCCAGAAACATACGATATTTTGTTGACAGTTAATGTCATAACACCAAAGTCACACATACCAACCTGAGAGGGGTATAAAAACTTAGCTGCCGATAGTCTGGCTGCGGTTAGTTTTGAATGAAATTTTGGCTGTGAGGCTTTGAAAGAAATACGGCTTATGTTGTCTTTCAATTAATCCAGTATATAAGATGCTTTCATTTGCTATCTCAAACCTACTCCATTTCATAAAATCTCTTGTGTCAAAATCATATCACTTCCTAGTAAAATCTTGAACACATTTATTTATCCGAATGCCCCAATTCCTCTCATAAATATTCAAAGGAGATCTAAAATTGAATATGCAACTTTGCACTTTCAAATGTCAATTTCAATAATTCAAAATTTCAAGCATCAATTTCACAAAGTCTAACTCTAAAGTAGTAATCGCCTGTCCCTCTGTATTAGAAAACCCATAAAAAAACTACATGGCTTCCCATTTCAGGCAATATTCCATTCACACTTTACGCACCTCACCCTCTTCTGGGTATCCCCAGCCATGTCAGCGCAAAAGAAAGATTATCTAGGACACGCGCGGTTATTAACATTAAAAAAAAACCTTATATCTTCCGAAGTAATTTTATGAAATTATGTACCCTCGCGCTTTCCTTTTGCTTGAATAAATTAAAGGATTTACTTGACTCAAACTCTTTCAACGGTTAATCACGCAAATGTTCTTTTAATTTATCTAATATTTAGCTTTAATGCTACATAGACAAACGAAATTGTTTAAATAATGTATTTCTGTGTCGTGTGTCACTTGTGGCATCGAAATGCATTAAGAATTTTTGCCATTAGGCCAAAATAAAAGACGTGACGTTTCAATGGGAATTCACATTTGTTAAAACAAAATAAATTGCTATTATGTACATGGTGAATTTATTAAGTAATAAAATTTAGAAATTAAATCACATCCCTGTTTGTCTGCTGTCAGTGTTAACCGTTAAATGAGTCATGTCTCTTACACCCCAATGCGGATGCGTTCAAATAGTTGCTTATCAAGTGAATCGCCAGCAATTCCAGGTGATTAATAGCAAAATAATGTAGGTCACATACATAATTTTTTTTTCGTGATTTCTTTGGGGAATATTGCACCAAATCATAGAGCGTGGAGCGGGTGGAAAATCGATTTTAAAGAGGTGTTTTTTGTTTTTAGAGGAGACATTGGTGGTGGATGGTAGCTACGCAAGTTTCGAAAACAATTTTTCATGCCAAATGAAATGTATTACTTAATGCAGTGTGATGCATGGTTAGTGCAAACACTGCGGTTTTGGCTGTAGCTCAAACTAGCGGTGTCTTTTTAGTCTTTGTTTTTTTTTTTTTATCTGTCACTTATTTGGCAATGAACTTAAGTTGTTCTCGCATAGCACCTTTAGTGGGTATTTGTTGCTTTGTAGTATGTGGTGAGATCTTATAATATTTGGCACATAATAGAAGTGAAATATAAATTGAGTTACAATGCGATAGATCATGTCTATATTAAAGAATATTGTATGCATTGACTTCTTCTTTCTGAGAAGTCGATGCTCATCTTTTCTTCTCTGCTCGTAGAGCTAAACATACTAATGAGACAGAGTGCTTAACCACGAACCTTTGAGAAGATTCTAAATATTTAGAAGCAACTCCAGAGAGAAACTTATTTGGTCAGAACGTGACGAGTCGAAGTAATCGTTCTACGAAGATTTAGGTTGACATTGTTAAACCTTTTTTAAGAATCTGGAATACGCATTGCGTGCTTTGCTATGAAACTGCCACCATTTCCGTTTGTGACTCGAGGTATCAAAATATATACAGGGTGGGCCAGATACAAGTTTCTTTTTCAAAATACAATAAGATGAACAAAATTAAATTTCTTCCATATATTATGGCTTTATTAGTAAGAGTAAACATTCTTATTAATTATGGAACACAACGTCGTTCAAGTGCGACATGACCAAGTCGAATTTTGAAGATAATTTTTCGCCCAAAATCGTTGTCTAAATTAAGTTGCTCTAAGGCCAAAACAGCGAAGCGATAAGGAAGCAGATTGTCTTGCGCCTTTAATTGCTGAGTCAATTGGATCTTGTAAGCGAATAATCCGAGATCTTTGTGCAAAATGTTGAGCTGTTAAGATCGATGGCGAGTTGATCTTCGTGAATTGAGTCTCACACTCTCGGCTACAGCAGCCACATTCTCGTCTGTGCCCACCGTACGACGACGGGGACCATGAGTGTTGTCCACTAGCATACCAGTCTCACGAATTTTTTGCACAAACTTGCGTACAGGAGGCGCTGTGGGTGCTTCATTTCGTCCAAAACTTCTTTTAAAAAAACGCACTGTTTTCGATACACAGCACTCACTTCGAAAATAAGTTTTCAATATTTCCCAACGTTCTTCAAGGGTAAAGCTACTCATTTCGTGCCGCGGAGGTATGATACCGACTTTGTGTCAATATTTTGAGCGGGAAACAGCTGTCAGTGTCAAAATAACCTATGATTTAAAAATACACCACTAGATGGCCCACCCTTTATACGTAAATCCACATGACGCTGGCAAAAACTTTCTGTAAAAGAATCCCTCTTGTTTCAAATCCTCATTACATGTACATATGTATACAACAACATATTACAACAATTCTCCACTAAATTTCTAGCATTAAACATGAAACAAAGAAAAAAAAAAAGAAAGCCTAACAAAGCGAGCAATGCATAGCTCCTCTGTGCTGTGTACAATCATAATGTCTGGGACGGAAACTTTCCTAGATTTTCTCATCTCAAACTATGTGTACTAAGTGAGAAAGAGAGGGTTGTTGAAGCGATACGCTCTACAAAAACATTTTATACTCAGTGTTCACATTTGTCGCAATTTGGGATTTTAAATTATTCTGCAGAGGAACACACGATGGATGGATGCATGGATGAAGTGTCTGCGTGTAGCATCGTCTAACGCCTAACGACGACGTCGTCGTATACTTTTTTTTTAGGCCAAGCCAGACGGTAGCGACGAATGCATTACGTACTTCAGAATAGAAAATCAGGAGTGATATTTAAAAAAAGAACAAATAGCACGACTGTTGTTTTCTAATTTCTTGTTTTTTTTTTTTTATGCAATTTAGCGCACTTGGCTATGCGAGCAGTAGGCAAAAATGTACAAAATGTTGAAATTGAAATTAAATGCGACAAAACGGTACCGTGAACACGAAAATACGAGTATTTTTGTCGCCCGGTTAGTTCTATTTGTTTCGTACATCTTAAGATATGTACACACGTTCATAGCGACACGACACATGCACATTGCATGAGTGGAGTGAAAGGGCAATTTAATCGTTCAGGGAACTTTGCATAATTTTGAAAAAAAAAAAAAATTCTTTGATTTGACAAGATGCAGTCACAATGATAGGCAATTTATGCAGTTCAGCTCTAGTTATGAGGTGGATATTTTTAAGTTTTTCTTGAGAAAACTGTCAAAAGTGTAACCAATTCAGCTGCTGGGAGAAGTGATGGACATGTTGTGTAATACAAAGTGGATTACATTTTATGAACTGATGAATTGCAATGAGATTTTAAAAAGATACCCAATACTTCGTAAATTTTGGCTCATGTTGGTGATTCGCATAATGAAGAGATTGAACCTATCGTTTATATTAAGGCCTAGTTCTATTTGAATGCAGAGTGAAGACTCTTTGAGGAGTTGGAGGACCTTCGTGCACTGGTTTCAGACAAGGAAATGCGGTGTCATGGAATTTCTTCAATATCGTGTTGAAGTAGATAGTGCTTAGGGCATGTGTCAACACGGAAGGCACTATTTTTCACAAATCCGTCCAACTGCTGGGATACGTAGACAATATTGAAATCATCGGAAGTTCCCGGCAAGCTGTCGTCGTAGAGGCGTTTACGGCAATTGATGAGCAGGCTAAACGAGTTGGTCTTGAAGTAATTGAGGACAAGGAGAGTTGAATGACGCTAATAGTAGAACATATTTTAAAGAATATATATAACAGGACCAACGGAGACCTATTCTTTTCAATATAACTTGCAAAAGGAATGAAAAAAATCTTAAAGTGAATCCTAATCAGAACAAAAATACCACCAAACAATTATAAGTAGTATCGCATGTCTTTCAATAGCATATCTCTTAAAATATAAAGCTAATTTACAAATTCAAACAAATCTATCAAATTCAAAACGCTTATGTCGAAAAGCCTCATCAAAATACTATAGGAAACATAAGAGATTACATTTCCCCCACAACATACATATAAGTAGGTACATCCCACTTGAAAAATCAAAAAGTGTCCTTTACACTGCTATTTACCTTCATTCAACTAATAACTGAAAGGAACCACCCTCCCTATTGATGGTATTTGGGAGTAGGTACACGTGGACTAAAACGCCTATAACATTCCGACAATAGAAGTCTTAACAAAATTCTCCGAATCATTACAAGAAAACTAAATTTTCTTTTTGTTATTTTAGTCCTTAAACGAGGATGTTATGGTGTATTTCACATTACATAACCCAATGAGAGGAAAAAAGAAAACCAAAAAGAGATTACCTAATAGGGAAGAAAAATATCTTCTCCTATTCCACTCACAGGAAAACCATCCTCCAAACTTTGAATAACAGCACAAAAATTCCTTTCATTTAAGCAAAAATAATATAACAAAAAATCGATATTAGTATTCATCATTTCCATGTGACATTGATAATAAGTGGTAGGAAGAGAAAAGGAAGAAGGAAAGAAACTGTTGGAGCATGTTTCCGTGACATCGTACGAGTGTACAGCGGCATACACTGCGACTTATTACAAACGTATCACTTTATTTTGTCAACCTTGCTATTCAAACCACCCCAACTTTGAAAATATTTTTAATGTGATCGATGACGAGCAAGTGTCTACTCCAAATTTATGGATTGCTTCTCACACATAACCTAAGCCACAATACCTCATTTAGACCTAGAACTGTTCCAACCAAATTGGTCTAAATACTTTCTAAAACATTAGAGCCTTTGGTACAATAACCACTAACAGTTTGTTTTGATAACAAATCCGAATCCAGAATGACTCAAGCTCGAGGATAAAGTTATATTTTTCAATACATTTTACAAATACAATCATTCAAGCTAAAAAAAAAAACTTGTTATCTTCCAAGAGAGACTACATGTTATGTCTGGGATTTAGTTGGGTGTATCGCCTTCCAATTAACAATTACTCACCAAATTGTTTCGCCCCAAAAACTTTGGATAGATTCCAAGAATTTCTTTAGAAACTAACGAGTATAACTTGAAGCTACAACAGTGAAAACCCGCACATTCTATTCATATGGGATAACACTTATGTACATCCTTGCCCCCCAGACGAAAAAAGAATAAAGGCTAAAACCCACTGACTCGGTGAACCCATTTCCTGTGCTCTTTTATATATATTTTTGTTTTTTTTTTGCTCAACTTTTTACATGATGGAAGAGGAATATCTGCTCCTGATGAAGGTTCCTTGCTGCAGGCCCTTTATACGTTTTGTGGTAAATTTTTCTTTCCTGCAACGTTATTTGGTCGGATGTTTTTTTTTTTTTGTTTCTTTCTTTTTAACTTTATCCACCTTGGGCCCTGATAAATATTATTTACTTTATTACGTTTGAAATCTGGGGCAAAGTTTTAAAGTTTTTTTCTCCCCTTTTATAGCTTCAACGTTAGTTTTCTATAAATTTACTTTTATTGCAGTTCTACCTGGAGGACAGTGTGAGTAGGTTGTAACCGGAAGTCATATTTAATTTTCAAAATATTGCAAAACATATAACGTTGGGAATTTGGTCGAAATTTTTCTAGTTTTTTGAGGACGGTAATGAGTTAGGTAACATGTCATGGTTATTGAGGGTGACTTTTGAGGCAAGTTTTCCTGTCCACCTTCAATTGAATAGGGTAAACTAAAGTGAAGTCCTTTCTGTCAAATAAAAACAGACTTTGTAATCAAATGTCACAAGTTTTCCAACACCCTGAAAATAAAAGGGAACAAAAATCTCACGCAATCTTAGAGTTAAACTGTCACAAAGAGAAGAAGACGAAAAAGTGTTTTGGAGATTTTTCTCCCCATTAAAATTAACGACTGAACTCACTTTGTGCCTGCCTCAGCGAGTTTTGGCCAATTCCCTGATTAGATTTCCTCTATTTTTCCTCAGTTTTCCTGATAATAAGGATAAGAGAGACAGAGAGAGAGAGAATGCTCTAAAAATAATCCAGGCCCCAGGATACGTAGCCCACAAAAGTTAAACGAATTAATGGTGGAAAGTTTTCTTTTCTTGTTTCTCCTTGAGATTGGAATGGTAATCAATACAGTGGGTGAAGAGACGGACAATTTCGGGTTTTCTTATACAGACTGTATGTATTTATGGATTTATTTAAAAAAAAAAAAGAAAAACTAAAAAAGCAAATCCTTGTCACATACCTACAAAGGAAGTATTAATGGGACACAATAATGTATTAAATTCAAAATATATGCGCATAAGTTCAAGCAAACAGTATTCACATGGCGCCACTAAAATTAACCTCAGACAACATAACAATACAACATGAGCTTGCGAATATAATAAAAGTAAAAGCTGCAAAACGTGTGCTGGTGTAATTACAAATGCAGGATATTTGAATATCCTCGAGATGGAAACGGATACATTCTGCTATAACGAAATAAACTTGAGTTATGATTTCCTTCGGTTTTTTTCTTTTTTTTGCTGTATCCATTCGTAATCGATGCGACACAGTGAAGGACATTGAAATAGATTCAGTGAATAGTTTAAGATTCTCATCTCCAAACATATGGAAGGAGATTCAATGGGGAGACAGTCTCTGAGTTTAAAAGCAAACATCCGGTTTGAAACTGAATGCATAATGAAAAGAAATAAAGCTGTCTTCTCCCAATGTTAAAAAGAAAAGGACAATATAAAGAATTCCAAAATTACAGGTCGATGAAGCTGTTGCCAGATATAATCGTTGAGTGGGTATTCGTTGGCAGACTGCGGGACAATATTTATTTATTCAATCAGTCAGAAAGGCATGAAAAGTAAGGACGATCTGTATCTAAATGGGAGCTAAGAAAAATGTGAGTCGCCTGAATTTCAGATTTGTAAATTAAACTCAGTTCTAAGCCAGAATCAAACGTCTTTGCACTGAGCAGATGTCGACCGACAAAGCTTTGATCGAAAATCCTAGGATTCAAACGCGCTCCCAACACTTCGCTAATCTAGCTGCTAGAATAGTTTTGCGCCGGGAGGGCAGATTTGACGCTAACGAATCTAGCGGCCTCTAGAAAAATTAATAAAACCAATTAATACATTTATGAAACGTAGTGAAACAACTAAGCAAGTGAAAACAAATCAGTTCAAACTAAAAGCAATCAAGGAAGAATGAAAATATCCATCTGCTTACACAACTTTTACGGATAAGTGCTTTTA
This sequence comes from Chalcosyrphus nemorum, assembly GCA_949716465.1. Taxonomy (NCBI): domain Eukaryota; kingdom Metazoa; phylum Arthropoda; class Insecta; order Diptera; family Syrphidae; genus Chalcosyrphus; species Chalcosyrphus nemorum. Next base: position 56,151,199 of record OX454334.1, on the reverse strand, counting down.
ATTTTCTAGTGAAACGTTTCGTCTTCTATCGGGCTTAAGCAATTGATTGGCCTACGTAAACCCAGGACCTAAGCAAATTCTAAGCAATGAAGGGCTTAAGTTCAATCCGACTAACCCTACAAGTGGACCAGTAACCATACTGAGATGTAATGCTGTATACCCCTTTGTTCAAAAAATCGCTTGGTAAATCGATGCAAGACTAAAAGAAACCTCTCTGATCCTCTCCGATTCCCCGTGGATAAGCTTGATAGCTAACATAGTTGCCTAATTATAACCGCATCCTTTAAAATTTGCTATGAAAATTCGAACATCGCCGGACCGGAGAAGAACAAAAAACACAAAAAATTTCAATATGACAGATTGTATTTAAATTATCAAAAAATATGTGCTAAAACAAAAAGGGTGCTTTGAAAACTAAAACTAACAAACATTTTATTAAATCACTTGTACGATGTATTTTATCACAGTTTCATAGATTGTGATCGCAAAAACGAGTAAATTTTCAAAACAAAAATTATAAGAAAAGTTTAATAACTTTACCCGTTAGTGTCGGTCACAAAATGAAACTGTGACAGGGTTTTCACTAACTGCTCACAAAACACTTCCTCACATATCCTTTAAATTAGTTGAAACTCACAAAACAAACAAAAAATAAATAAAACTAAGAACTTTTATTTAAGTATAAACTGTGCCGTTTGGTGTCTACTTCATAAATGACTAGTGATCTAATTAACCATCTGATTAATATTTACTAGAACTCACCTAATGAATGACATTCAATATGTCTATTGGTTTTCTTTCTCTAGTAAGTTTTTTCAATATACATATGTGTGTCTTTTGCGGTTTATCATTGCGCCGCGCCAGCCGCCAATGCAGTTGCGATAACTTATAAATTTCTTTAGGTTTAGATGCAAATGCAAATGCAAAAAAAAAAGAGACTAAAGAGGAAACCTTTTGGTTTCGAGAATTGTAGGTTGGTTATTGTTTAGAAATCCAGTGACACAGTGTAATCCTAGCCACAATTGGGAGGGATATACTAAACTGATTCGTGTATTTGTGTATACATATATCCTACTAGCATTGCGCAGTAGTTTCATTGAATGTGTTTGGAATAAACATTGAAATCAAAATATCTGTGATTTGTAATGAATTGCTTTTACTTATCTCTGAAGCTAGGGAGATCACAAATTTGGGCTAGATTGGGATCCTCTCTGGACGTTGTCTCCTGTGAAGGCAGGTCAGTAGATTAGAATTATCAGAGTATTGTGAGGATCTACACACCTTGAAAGACAATAAGCATATACATAGATACAATGCGAAAGTAAGGGCATTTCTGGAAATAGATATCTAGGCAAGTTATTCTTTAGTAATCTGGAAGAAGTAGGTTAAAGGAATTGAATTATTACAATAGAAGGGACACAAAACTCCAATCAAAGAATTATGAATCTGAAGCAATACCTTCATCCATTGGGTATCGAGTTGAAGGACCATGAAACCATGAAGCAAGCCGTAAGTCATAAGCGAGAAGGAAGAATTCGCTGCAGAGAACTGCATCTTTTAGGTCTTTGAAACTGTGATAAAAATAAAATAAAATAAAGGACATCAAAAGAAAGCTAAGAAAACATACATATAAGAGCAAGTACGTGCTACTCAGTTGTGCACTTTATTTTAATTTTTTTTCTCTTGACGCTTGAAATGAAGTGCCCTTAAAATTAGGTCAAAGAAGGGGCATATTATTATTTTTTGTTATGTGTACATTTGCTATCCTTATATGTACGTACCGTACAGCCAACAGGACTCGTTTCTCATTTGTATGCCAACACCGAAAGATGTGCAGTACAGAGAGCCGCAAGCCACAATGTGGCACAACGTTACTGTCAGTTAGAAGGACTGAAATGAGGTTATGTTGATAGAATAACTCATATAAGTTTTTTTCTTCTTTTGTTTTAGGAATGCATACATACATACATAAGATTGACATTTTTCGGCAAATTGTATACAAAGAACTCAACGAGAACAATTATTTTTGTTTACTTGAAATCTTTGTGAGAATGTTTTATTAAGATGCAAGGTAGAGGTTGGCAAAATGGTTCAAATAATACGATAAATGAGATCCAAGTCGATTGAAGACCTTTGTCGAAAAGTCTCCCTCTAATCTAATCATACAATACACACATTGATCTGTTGAATCTATGTTGCGAAAAGATCTTGATGGATATAGTTTGGTTTTTGGGTATAGGTTTAATCAACTCTCACGTTTTTGTATAGCAAAACGTGTCTTAGAATCTATCAAAACCAACTCAGGCTGACTGCAATAAAAAATAAATAGCAACGTAGTTTTTCTCAAAACCAATATGTATCCCTATAGGAGACAAGTTAAAGAGAAAACTCATCAGTAATGTCCTGCACGTTTCGCAGGATACATGTACGTTAAAGTTGTTTTACTAATGTCTTGTCATTACAACCGAGAGATAGGAAGGCAAATTCTAATATGTTCTACACATAAAGATACGCAATCTTGGTGTCCCCGGAAAAAAAGAAAAAACCACGTAAAGAAAAACCTCAGAAACTCAATCGGTTAGGCCTATTTTTCTTCCATCATCAACATCGTCATTATCACCTTCAGCACCGTCACCACATTATATAGTATATGCATTTGTATCCGTAGCATTTCGTTTTGCGATGTCATTTCGCGAAATGGCATTTATTTAGCGGTGTTATGGGGACGTGTTCAGTGAGTGTGCCTTACCTTTAGCCATGCGATTGTGTTTCGCAAGATGGACTACAATTTTACGAAATGTCTATCCAAGTCTTTGTGGTTATACAACCTATCAGTGGACTAATTACAAAACTAAAGAACTCACATCTCTAGCTGAAACTTCAAGTGAAACCACATAAGTATTTTTTTTTTGTTTTTGCTTAGGTAGGCATGTATATTTATACTGAACTGTTTCATCATGGACATGTGGTTTAAAACCTAATGTGGTTTTAAAAAATAAGTAGCAAAAGTGATCGATATAGGTTCTGTTTTGTGGGCTAAATCAATACCGATGGTGTTGGTATTAATTATCTAAAAGTCAAATACAATTTTTTTTTTTATCTATTTACAGTTCATTCTCTACCGCATCTGACGGTATTGAGTCTATCAGGTTGCAGTAAACTGACAGACGATGGAGTTGAATTAATTGCCGAGAATCTACAGAAGCTACGTGCATTGGATCTATCCTGGTGTCCGAGAATAACAGATGCTTCCTTAGAATACATTGCCTGTGATTTAAATCAATTGGAGGAGCTAACTCTAGATAGGTAAGAATAATTGAATCAATAAATGAATAGCTAGACGGACGGACGGGGGGGTTTGGTGGATATAAAATTGAATCAAATTATTCTGTGTAGTGATGGTGGCGGTGGTGGTATTATGCAGGAGTCACAATAACACTGGTAATTTGAATTATACGTTCTAATGGATTTCTATGGAAAATTCAATTAGGATTCTATGAATATAAATGGAAATAAACTACGGTCCTCAATGGCGTTTTGCTTTGAGTGGGCACTGTGAGTGGTGACGAGATAAAAAGTTATGATTTCGATCGATGAAAGGGAGTCGGAATGCGAAATTTTAAAATTAACTTTCTGTGCTTTGGTTGAAGTGCGAGCTGAACTTAAATTGAAATCAGCCCGAAACTAGGTATATTGTGCCTCAACAAAAATATCAATTTTTAAACTTCCTATACTGACGGCAAAACGGCAACCCTTATTGACAAAAATTACTTAAATTTATTTTTTCGTTTTAAACCAAACAACCTATTGCATCCACATTTTATCAAATTCTCCTTGTAGCTTTGTATTCGAAAATTATTTTCTCTTTCAGATGCGTCCACATAACCGACATCGGTGTCGGATACGTTTCGACAATGCTCTCGTTAACAGCTCTATTCCTGCGTTGGTGTTCCCAAGTTCGAGACTTTGGACTGCAACATCTATGCTCAATGCGTAACCTTCAAGTACTCTCATTGGCTGGTTGCCCACTGTTAACCTCATCTGGCCTGTCAAGTCTCATTCAATTGCGGCATCTCCAGGAGCTCGAACTGACCAATTGTCCGGGTGCAAGTCAAGAACTTTTTGAGTATCTCAAAGAACATCTACCCCGCTGTTTAATTATTGAATAATAATACGCAATAAGATAAATAAAACGGTTATTAAATTATATTTGAACTAAATATATTAAAAAATAAAAATAAAACACTTTAACTATTGTTGACTGTAAAATACTACAAAACAAGAACAAAAAAAATAAAAAAACAAATGCTAAAATAAAATTATTTTCAAAACCAAAAGTTTCTAGCACGTAAGTCAGTAAAAAGAAAGATGTCGTTGTATTTTTTTTTTTTTTGCGATAGAATAACTTAAAGATCATACAAATTATTTAAACAAACAAAAATAATAATCTTAAGAAACGATATATTTAAGGATTTTATCTATTCAATTTACCCTATAGTTTATCGTTAAAATATATATTAAAGTAGATGTCAAATTTTACTACAAATGGATTTCGTTTTCTGTGATTTATATTTTAAGTTTAATTTAATTTTATTTTATTTTCGTTGTTCTTTTCCTCTAAATTAAAATGAATATGTATATGTTTTTTTATTTTGCTTGAATATAAAATCAACCTCTTAAGGAAAAACAAAACAAAAAAATTTTGGGCTTCAATAACAGATGCACTCAATGGGTTCATTCGTTGAAAGTGGTTTAGACTTTTAAAAAAAACTTTAGTAAATTCCATCTAAAATTGTTTACAATAAAACGATTCCTACTGTTAAAATTGGCCATTTTGAATTTATATATAATCGAACTAAAACTAACATCATCCAACGAATGAATCCAAATCACAGTAGTAAATACAAGATATACCGACGCAGAAATCAAAATTATAGTTCTATATCGCCTCTCTATCTCTTTCTCTATATTTCTCTTTGAAACAAACTCAGCTTTACTTCACGATTTTACAAATAAAAACTGCGAAAAAGATATAAAAAGATTAAATTAAATAAATTAATTAAAAGAAGACTTAAATAACCTTATTTTGGAGAAAAAAAAAGTTACAAACTCACGCTTAGAAGATCACACAAAAATGAATGGAATGGAAAAAAATAAAATAATACTTTAGGCGAAAAAGAAAAACAAAACAAATATTTATTATAATAATTAGCTGTAGTGAAAGAGTGTAAAAAGAGACAACTGAAATAACAAAAGTTAGAGTAACTTTGAAATTTTAATTGAAACTAAGACAAAAAGAAACAAGAAACAAAATACAAAGCAAAAGAAGAAAAATAATTTTGTGTTTTATTTTTTAGCAAGTTTAATCACTAGGTTTGATCAAATAAGTTAAGAAAAATAGGACAAAAAAATAATCCAAGTCCAGTCAATAATGAAATGGTACACTCATCTACTTTCGTAGAAGTTGGCAAGTACTATTTAAGATCCTTTCCACACCCCAAGCTTTTGCGATACAGTTTTCGGAACACTACACAGACTAAATTTGCCCAAAAAGATCCTAGAAAGATACAGAGAGACCTAACACAGTGACACTTTAATATTATTGAGCTCAACAAGGGAATGACTAAATTGGGGATCCTAAATCTGATCCAATTGTACCTATTGTACAATACACATAATCATAAAGAAATTTAGGAAAATTGAGGATAAAAAACTGTATTCATTGTACAGCCCCAAGTTGTAAGCGAAAAGAAAGAATTCGGGTAATAAATCAGTGAACTTGGTCAAGACAGTGCTTAAGCTAAGAGAATCTTGGGAGGTTAGGGACAATAATCGAATCTCCAAAAATCATACCATCTAAGATGCCAGAAAGTGTCATCTACTTGACTGGAATCAGCGTGCCCAGGATGGACGGCATGTATATCCCTTTCATAAATTTAAAGCCTTTACCTTTTTTTTCATTTGGGACCTCCAATCGTAGGAGGAAGGAATCGAGACTCTATTGTAAATCAATCACTTTTCAACTCACTCACAAGCTGTGGTAGATTCTTCTAATTTTTTTTTTTTTTTAGAAATTCTTTCTTCGTACTTTACTTACCTCACCGCACTGCTAGTTGGTACAAACGTTTAGTAGAAAGGGGCAGTATAAGTTTAACCTTTAATGTGAGTGGTCAGTGACTTGTAAGTGCGTGCATTTAAGCGAGTGATCGTTCTTTAGTAATTGTAGTTCCTATATGCATTTCGCTCTTAATCACTTGTGTTCTCTTACTATCAAGTGCTTCTCTTTGTTTGGCAAAAAAACAAGTTTAAACCGGTTTTGTTGTGTTTAGTGCTTTTTTTTCCCAAAATGGCCAGCTTTAACTTGTCCGCTTGCAATCAAATGCAAAATCATTGGTTCGCGTTCAGGATAAATTGAATTGAATTATTTAGTATGCAGAATGGAAAATGAAGAATATGTTTATAGGGTAAGTTTTTATTTTATATTTTAGTTACATATTAATTCAAAAGATGTAAGGTTAGGTGTAACAGCAAAAAAGCATTTTCCCGTTTTCAAACTTTTATTTTACCTACCACTTTATTGCAAAGCTACTTTATAATGCATACTGAGCAAGGTTTTAAGACTAAACTATATTAGTCGAAAAGCGTTCTCTTCTGTGAAAAACTCTGGAAAATCTCTCATTCATACGCGAACAGCTTATCGTAAAAATTCGTAAAATTTCCCTGTTTTAGGAGGGTACGCGGACGGGCCTCGTATATATAGCTAAAGAAATAAAAATCAATAGTTTTTAAAGCAACTTTATTCCGTCGTACATAAAAACAAGGTAAAAAAAAAAATAAAGTAATAATAGAGCTATTTGTTGCAATTATGTTATTTCAAAGAAGTTTTTTGAAGCAAGTAACAAACTTTCAGAACGATAAACACAAACCGATCTACGGCAAGCATAAAGTTAAATCTAAATTTGATGAATAATAATTTCACATGTACAAATAATAAATTCAAACTTTAGCACGAGAGCAAAATAACCTCTCCTTGTTGATTCGCTAAAGTCGGCATCCACTCCCAAGTTGTACCATTTACAAATTTTTTAAAAACCCCTTTACCGTAAACTATCAATTGATTTTTAAAAACCGTGCAACCATTTGCAAAATCTAAATTTACTTTAATTTCTTTAATAATGTCAGCTTTGAAGTTACCAATGCTTATTTTATTTGGGTAAACGGAAATAAGATGATTAATATTATTTATTGAGATTGAACATATTCCTTTAATTGAGGGCTCTAGTTCTCGATGGATTGTCCAACATTTTTTAACAGTGCAATAAGACTGCAATGATGCATTGTTAAAATATGATACTAAATTCGTTGTAACACAAGAACAAAGAGGATACAATCTCGTGCAAATATCAGGACCTTGCTCCCACTGTGCTATGGATGGATTCAACTTAAATGCCCGTCCATCATTGCTATTTGGTATTTTTCCCATCAGATATATATCTCCGTTTAATAAGCACATGTGACAATTAGTAATAGCATATGGTATTGGAGGCAGTTTCCTCCATCGTAAAGTTCTTAGGTCCAAACAATCCACATCCAAAATGTTTCCACCTGCAATTATTAATTTACCATTAAATACGATACCACCAAAGCCAGAACGGCGATGCGGCGGTACTGGCCACTCTCTATAGATCCAGTCATCATATCCACAGTAATAAAGACCAACTCTTAAAGCATGGTCTTCATTATCCCATCCACTAACTGCTATTAGAACATCTTTGAAACTCCTTAGCTGAATTTGTTCTTCCCGAAGGATTCCTGTCCTAGGCAATGCATGCCACTTGAACGCCGAGTTAATTATTTCTTTGCATTCATGAGATTGACAAACTTGTTCCACAACATCTGCAATAAATCTAGGTTGTAATAGTGCAAGCCGAATATGTTTAAGAAGTTTTGCAATAAGTTCTCCTCGATTGTCTCTATCATGATCGATCCATGACATTAAGCAATGGAATATCTCCTCCTCCGAGGTTGCTCGCAGATCGTTGCTAGAAAGAAATTTACTTAGCTGATCCACATTCAATAAATAAAATTCAGGATTTTCACGAAGTTTAGTAAAATTGTTCATTGTTAACTGATGAGACGCCTCATACAATGCTTTACAGTTGTATTTCTCTGCAAAAAGTGTAATGCCCAAACAGTTGGACGCGTCTAGTTGTTTTTTCATATATTCACAGCAAATGGCTTCTAATCCCTTCAATTGAAAGAAATGTGCTGCTTTAAAGATATCCTCCACTGAACTGGATTGAAGTTCAATTGAATTTGTATAAAAAGAACTGATGATCGTGTTTAATGTCTCTCCATCGATATTATCGAATTTAACCTCCTCCGCTTCAGCTTCTTTAAGTGAACTACCAAACATTTTTGAGAAATATTCACTTGCAGCGGCCAGAACTAGGCGATGAGCCTTGACTTTAGTATCTCCATTTCGAGCGATCAATGTGATGTCACAAAATTTGTCCTCTTTAAAAAAAGTCATTAGATTTTTAAGAATGTCCGCACCATTATCATTCAATGTATATTTTTCGATGTTATTAGATGAGTTATCGGTATTAAAAAACATCTTGAGGATTGTAGTCATTTAACAAATTCACTTCTATAAGCTAAAGTTTAAAAATGTTTATTGAGATTTAGGTTTTTGTATCAACAAGTGTGTGATCCAAACTATTATGTACATAACAATTTTGCTGACTCGAAATTCGTGTGGCAAACAAATTAGCTTAGTTCACATTTATTGTGTGTAAATAATTATTTATCTCAAAATAATAAGTCGGTGTTTGTTGGGTGTGGAAATGGTGAAACTAAATATGACATTTCGCAAACGGAGGGAGTGGGATAACGATATATTTCCACGATCTAGACTTGTCTTACACACTAACTCTTTCTATTTTAATCTTTACCTATTCATGAGAACACACACTGCACTTGCATCATAATGACGGCACTCGAAAGTCGTTTCATTTGAACATGACAACTGCTTGTGATGGAAGGCTTTCACGAATCTTCGGAGCACATATACTCTATATTTTTCGAACTGATTTGGTAGCCATTTACCTCCAAAACACAAGCTTGTGTTGTTTTGTTCTGTGCTGAGATACTTTTAAGTCACACCACTTACTTCGCATTAATGTCCATCTTATGTAAAGAAAAATTTACATTTTTAATATTCTTTAATTATATTTAAAAAAAATGAATATACATTTGAAATACAAAAAAATTAAAGTACATTATTTTATGTAAAAAAAATTAAAGCAAATTCATTGACAAGTGGAAAGTTTATATATATAAACTAATTCTGTCTTTAGGATAAGAACATAGAGCTTTCTTTATAATACTCGAAATTTGGCATCGATTCCCAAGTTTTCCAATCTACAAATCTTTTAAAAACGCTTTTACTGTTCACTATCAATTCATTCTTAAAAATAGTACTGAAAGTTAAAGAATCTAGATTAGGTCGATGTTCTATAAAAGTGTTATTTTCAGTGTTAAAAATCTTAATTTTATGTGGGTAAACTGTAATAATATGATCAACATTACTTATTGAAACTAAATGAATCCCTATTATCGATTTCTCTTCCATGCGTTCAAATTTCCATTTTCGATTAAGAAGGTCAAAAGAATACAATTTTCCATCTGGGAAACACATAATAACTACATCTTTCCAATCACAAAAGCAACGCGGATATGGTACCGAGGAAATTTTCATATCCTCCCACTCTGCTTTTACTGGATCCCATTTAAATAACGATAGTAAATTGCATGTTTGTTTTTTCCCCACAAGATAAACCTTACAATTTAATCTGAAATGTTGAATTGCAGTTACAGCATATGGAAATGGTGGTAGTTGTGTCCATTCCAAAGTTTTAAGGTTCAAACAAAATGCATTCAACTTGTCTTTACCTCCTGTTATAAGGTAATCATCAGGTAGATAATTAATAACTTTGGCACAACGATTTTTTGCAGGCCACTTTCTATAGATCCAGTGATCATATCCATTGTAATAAAAACCAACATTTAAGTCAAAGTCTTCATTGTCATATCCACTAACAACTATAAACACATCTCTCCAGTGCCTATGTTGAAATTGTTCATCCAGAAGAATTGTTGGTTGGTATCTTTGCAATTCAAGCCACATTAACGCCGAGTGAATCACTTCTTTGCATGCATTTGATGTGCAAACTTTTTCCACTACATTTGCAATAAATTTTGGCCGTAATAGCGTTATTCGAATACATTTAAGAAGTTGTGCAAGAAATTCTTCACGATTTTCTCTGTCATGATCGATCCATGACATTAAGCAATAGAATATCTCCTCCTCCGAGGTTGCTCGCAGATCGCTGCTGGAAAGAATTTTGCTTAATACACTCACATCCAATAAATAAAATTCAGGATTTTCACGAAGTTTAGTAAAATTTTTCATTGTTAATTGATAAGACGCCTCATATAATGCTTTACAGTTGTATTTCTCTGCAAAAAGTGTAATGCCCAAACAGTTGGACGGTTCTAGTTGTTTTTTCATATATTCACAGCAAATGGCTTCTAATCCCTTCAATTGAAAAAAGTGTGCTGCTGTGAAGATATCCTCCACAGAGCTGGATTGAAGTTCAACTGAATTTGTATAAATAGAATTGATGATAGTTTTCAAAGTTTCGCCATCGATATTAACGAATTTTACCTCCTTCGCTTCAGCTTCTTTAAGGCAACTACCAAACATTTTTGAAAAATATTCACTTGCAGCGGCCAGAACTAGGCGATGAGCCTTGACCTTAGTATCTCCATTTCGAGCGATCAATGTGACGTCACAAAATTTGTCCTCTTTAAAAAAAGTTACTAGATTTTTAAGAATGTCCGCACCATTATCATTCAAAGTATATTTTTCAATTTTATTAGATGAGTCATCGGTATTAAAAAACATCATGAGGCTTGTAGTCGTTTTACAAATTCACTTCTTTAAGCTTAAGTTTAAAAATGTTTATTGAGATTTCTGTTTTTGTATCAACAAGTATGCGACTCGAACTATTATGCACATAACAACTTTGCTGACTTGAAATTCGTCTGGAAAACCAATTTGCTTAGTGCACATTTATTGTGTGTAAATTATAATTAATCTTAAAATAATAAGTCGGTGTTCGTTGGGTGTGGAAATGGTGAAATTAAGTATGACATTTCACAGAGGAAGTGGGATAACGATATATTTCCACGATCTAGACTTGTCTTACACACTAACTCTTTCTATTTTAATCTTTACCTATTCATGAGAACACACACTGCACTTGCATCATAATGACGGCACTCGAAAGTCGTTTCATTTGAACATGACAACTGCTTGTGATGGAAGGCTTTCACGAATCTTCGGAGCACAGATACTCTATATTTTTCGAACTGATTTGGTAGCCATTTCTCTCCAAAACATCCGCTCATGCATCAAGTGTTCGTTGCGGAGACGATTGATCTTCACTTATGAAAGATGCACCCTCAACAGAGAATGGGTGATGCATTTTGGCTGCAATAAATTGAACACACTACTACTCTACTAGAAGCTGGTTTCAGTTGGCGGAGTAGTGCCTTTCTTTTAGCCTATTTATAATAAAGGAAATAGCCAAACGGCTTGCGAGTTTTCTAAACAGAAAGAAAGTAACACAAACTATGTTACACTTTTATTTATACACATTTTATTTCTAAAACGAAATATTCATCATTCTTCGTATGCGCCATCGCCGTCATCATCGTTATATTCTTCGTTTTCATCTACCTCATCATTCCCTTCGTCTGGTTGATTTTGTGAGTCCCACCAGGAAAGAACACCCAGGCCAGACTCATTTATAGCCGCCTACAGAGGGCAAGAGAAAGAAAATTAAAACAAAAAAAGGCTTTAGTCCATCATCAACGTTCTGCTTACGACAATTCTATACGGAGTCTTTGTTTCCTTTAGTTGCGTGGAAGTGGCTACCTGTTGATCTGTTTTCGGGGGTCCAATCGGTGAACTCTCTTCAAATAATTCGCCCGAAACACGAAACTTGATCGGTTCTCCGATGTCCATAAAAAGATCATGTTTCTCTCCATCCTCCAGTGGATATTCCCACACCCAAGCTTGTTCGGTTTCTTCGAATCTGGAGGGATGTTGCAGAGCTGAAGGGGGAATGAGGATGTCATCAAAGAAGCCCAGTGTTACGTGAACTCCCTCACGACTACAACTACGGATCTTTCCTGTCAGGACGTTGCCAATCGCCGGGCGAAACACAATATACCGAAAAGTGACCTCAGTATGTGAGGCACCGTCACCAGGCAAAATGATGGAATCCTTAAGCGAAACAATATCCTTCAAAGCTATACAGAGTCCCACATTGAGGAGAACCTTTGAAAGAGCAAGGATTATTCGAAATCTAAATCATCAATGAGGAACTACTCACTTTGTTGGCCAGCTTTCGATTGATTTCATCGCGAATAGCTTCGATAAGTTTCAAATGGAATTGATCGGGTGCAATACGAATTGTGTCCTTTAATTCTGCCAAAGCAAACATATTGCATTTCTTAATTTTAATTTCATCAAAATAAACACATTTTTATCGGATAAGGCAGAGAAGAGAGCTGTCAAAACTAGAACTCGATGCAGATGTAAACAAAAATACAAGAGTATCAAAAGTCAACCAAATATGGTGAGAATGTGGTGTGGTGAAAATAGAGAAAATGATTCCGTTCAGGTGAAACGATGATATTGTGTTTGATGGCAAAATTTTAAAGCTAAACTCATCAAATGTGCAGGTACATGCTCAGCTCAGCGACCAGCGAATTCGCGAACAGTGAACAAATCATTTTTAGCACATTTGAAGGCAAGTAATTGATGGTTTCACCATTCCCAAACGATATAAAATTAGTTTGGGTGAAGAAACTCACAATTCGCTGATTTCTTCGTGAATAAGCGAATTCTTTTGCGAACTGTCAAATTTTATTCAAATTCCACTTTCGAGGGAGTTTAATCTTGCAATTCTTTTTTGTTTGGTAAATGACAAGTGAAATTTGTCGATTGCTGCAAGTAGATAACGAATTTGCTGTGAATGAAATGTCAAAATTTGAGAATATTCGCTCAGTCGCTGTGCTGTAAATAGACCTAAAAATGTTACTGGGATTTACCACGACCCACACTCTCATTTCTCGTTAGTACGTTAAGACCTTATTTTCCGACCAACCGACGATAATTTTACCCAAAATTACATAAAATTTTGCAACAACAATTTGTTCTGGATATTTTTGGCCATTAATACCCTTTTGATTTGGGAGTGAAGACTGTACGTTTACTAAATATGTATTTCATCATGAATGAAATTACTATCGACAATTTAATTTTTTTCCATGCAATAAATATTGTTTCGTCACCCTGTGGGCTGTCAGTTGTAGTTGTACTCTGGTGAATTTGTCAGTGAAACAAACACACGTGTTGTTCTTTATAATAATCTGGGAAAAAGATTTTTTAAATCCACGAATTATGGAGCATCAATTCAGTGATGCTGAGGAAGATGAAACCGTCTTGAAGTTCGATACTAGCACACAATCCTCTGCTAATGAAGTAATCGAATCCTTTCCTAAGCTTACCGTCAAACATGTCATATTCTCCGGGCTTGAGGATAAAGATACAGCGGAGAACGGAGGCGACACCGATGAGGATCCGGATGATGTAGATGATGACTACGATGACAACTCTGAGGACGACATCTATGACTATGAGGACTCGTACAGTGGCTACCAGAAGCACAATCCGCAGGCGGCAGTTCCATCCAACTCGCTGGCACATAGCAACGTACAGCGTCAAAGTCAGAAGGTCTCTAGCTACCAGCCGAACGAAAAAATGCTGCGTAAGTTTTCAAACAAGATAAACGTCGAGAAGTACGATCCCACGACGAATATGTCGGCCCAGGCCGCAAATCGATTGGTTTCCATGGATCGGAAGGCCAAATCAGAGCGTGTAAGAGTAAAGGACAAGCACGATAGGGCAACTGCAGAGCAGGTCATGGATCCGCGCACTAGGATGATCCTGTTTAAGTTCCTTAATCGCGGTTTAATCGACGAAATCAACGGTTGCATCTCAACAGGCAAAGAAGCCAACGTCTATCATGCTGTGTCTAAGACGGGCCAGGAATACGCCATCAAGATCTACAAAACTTCTATATTGGTGTTCAAAGATCGCGACAAATATGTCTCTGGCGAGTTTCGCTTTCGGCATGGCTACTGTCGACACAATCCCCGTAAAATGGTTCGCACCTGGGCCGAGAAGGAGATGAGAAACTACTTGCGGATGCGAAATGCTGGGGTGCCTGTTCCCGAACCAATTCTACTGCGTAGCCACGTGCTGGTCATGGAATTTTGTGGAAAAAATGGTTGGCCATCGCCCAAACTCAAGGATGTTGATATAACGACATCAAAAGCGCGTGAACTCTATCGCGAGTGTGTGGTTATCATGTGGAGGATCTATAACCAATGTAAACTTGTGCACGCCGATTTGTCTGAGTTCAATATCCTCCTGCAGGACGGACAACTAGTCATCATCGATGTCAGCCAATCGGTAGAACATGACCATCCGCATGCGTTCGACTTTTTGCGGAAAGATTGTACTAACATATCGGAGTTCTTTCGGAAGAAATCTGTTGCCACGATGACCGTGAAAGAGCTCTTTGACTTTATTACCGATCAGACCATAACTGAGGCGAATATGGAGGATTGTCTGCACGAGATTTCAGAGAGAATCAAAGATCGCGACTTTGATCAGTTGACTGCGCAGGAAAAGATCGATGAAGCCGTATGGCATGGCACATACATTCCTAAGCGACTGGACGAGGTAACTTCAATTTGCGACCTGAAATTAATAATTTCTGAAATGTTTTTCGACTCTCTTATTTTTGATAGGTTCACCACTTTGAGCGTGATGTTGCCAAGGCAAAGGCAGGCGAGAAACCGTCTCTAATTTACAGTAAGATCACTGGTCTCACATCGGAGCTAAATGTTCAGACAAAACCAGACGTTTTGGGCGGTGACAAATCCAACGATGATGAGTCATCTGGCAGTGAAGAGGAGAGTGATTCAAGCGGAGCAGATGGAACGAATTTTAAGAATTCAGCTCGTCCTCGAGATGAATCACCAAATAGCAAAAAAGCTAGGAAGAAGGCGATCAAGGACGCCAAAGCCGACAAGCGAAAGGTGAAAGTAAAAAAACACATCAAGAAGCGGAAAGAGAAGTTGGGTGGGAAATAGAAATAGATTTTTTTTTTTTTTTAGAAATAAATATACCATTTTATTTAATATTTAGTTGAGGTCTTTTGTTTCCGTGAATGTGCGTAGTTCTGCTTGATTCATGTCGTTCGTGCCCAATAAGAACAACAGCGGCACCGGTCTATTTGTAGATCCAAAGTTCCTCAACTTCGAATGTCAAACCTACCCTCGTCTGTGATAAAAGACCAAAAGTTCTGTGCAAGATCAGCTAGATAACATCTCAGACCATAAACTTGACAAAGTCGGAGGCATGGCATCATTATCATTGTATCTATAATTTCTTTATGTGATCCATCCAGACGATCCTGTTTGTTCGACATCAGGAATTGTATCTAAATGTTGTTCTTTTAATTTTACCACTTTAAAGGGAATAAAAACAAAACGTTTCTACAAAAAAAAAAAAAAACAATTCACGATTTAACACTGAAACCTTACCGTTTTTGTAAAATCTTTCTCACAGTTCTTTTTAAATATTGTGAACAAAGACAATATGTATACATATATTAATTTCTTTCAATTAACAAAGGCAAGTTCATTTTATTTCCTTTAAGATCCTTCAAAAAATAATATATAAAAAAAGTATCTCTATACCTATACACGTATTATAAGAAAATCTTATCACAGGCAAATTGCTTTATCAAAATTATATCCACTTAGGTCTTACAACGTTTCCTTAAGCTAACATAAAGTAATGTCCTAAAGAACACCAACAATATTAGTAAATATCCAAATTGGTGTATTATCGAAACTTTATCGATCTGCAAGAAACTAAGCAACACTTTTGGATCTCCAAAGTGACAATATAAAGCTTTGCATTCCAAATCTTCACGATTAAATCCAAATACAGAGAGTACAAGTGAGACCACACCCACACGAATGAAAGAGAATTTCATGAGTATATTCATAAATGTTGGAATTTCTTTGGCAAAATCGAATCCATAAATTGCCAGTCCCATGAATGGTGCAATCATCATTGGACCAACAGCCGAACCATTCTGAAATAGAAAAAGTTTTTGTTTTAAAATAAAAATAATTATAAAGAAATAGCTACTCACTGTTATACTAAATGTAGCACCGATCGCAAGACCCATTCCTTCCGCCACAAGTGAGGTAACAATACCAACTAACGCGAATAAACAGAAACGCCAGAGTTGAGCTGGCATACCAGCCATCCAATAGGTGATTGAAAGGAAAACTATATTGAGAATTATCTAAAAGAAATAGATTATTATTAAAAAAGTTCATGAACAATACTTATTACTTATGTAATGTATGTAGGCTAGGATTTATTAGGGTACCAGCAACATATACTTTAACATGTATTCTAACATTTAATCTATTTCCCTACACTGACGTTTGAAGGTGTGGTAGAATGCCAATTCCGCTTTATGTAGGCTGACGTGAAGTCTAGAGTCTTTTAAAAGGTAGAACCTAAGCACCTTGGCATAATAGCAAGTGGGAAGGGTTACCGTCAGTCTCTGATTAAGGAATAGTATTCTCTTTCATTTGACTACAAATAGCTAAATCACCTCTTGGCAAATATTGTTTTATCCGTTTAGCAGAGCTGTAAAACAATGCAATCATTTTTGAATATTCCTTGGAATGCTCCGAATAATGATTTAATTCATTGACTTCAATAAAGATCTCAGATTGAAAAAAATAAATGACCATTCATTTTGAGGTCATAACTGCAGCAATAATTTTTAGTATTCAGAATGAAAGAATGCCAACTTTTTGACTGCTCCACATTCTTTGAAGTCACAGCAACGCATTCAGTTGCTTGAAGTCAATGATTGCATTCACTTAGTTAAAGTCATTTGAAGTCTTTAAAGTCAGTGATTGCTTTCACTTAGTTGAAGTCTTTATTGAAGTCATTGAATTGAAACAAATCTGGATGAATTCTTAGCATAAATTGAATTCCTCAATGATTGCGTTCTTTTACAGCTCTGCCGTATAGGATATGTTTTAAAAAATTGAGCTCTAGATTCGAATCCCAGAAAAAGCCAAAAAAGTTATAATCTATTAGAAAAACGGCAGATCTAATTGCTCTTAGTCTTGAAAAGAAAACTACTTACTTGTACTGGAATGCGTGATAGTGTCAAAGCGATGTAGTAGGGAGGTAAAGTGTACCAACGATTGAAGGTCTCCTTTTTCACCATTTTTACTTCACTTGGATCTGCAATAACGAATAGATTAATTTCGATTACCAAACTCATTTATAGTTTACCTACAGCTCAGTATAGGCACCATAACCTGTGTGTAAACTATCGTCAATATGGCACCAATGCAGAACTTCAAATGGTCAAACATTCGTTCGCCTTCATTGTTTGACTTGTAGAAGATTAAACCTTTAAAAATAAAAATCATATGATAAGTTTCAATGAACTTTTCTCATTCTTATTTACCGAAGCACAATCCACACATTATATGATGAATAATCTGAATAAGCAGCGCTATACGTGCTCGTAAAATTTTCAACAGCATCACATTTAATAGAACGTAAAATTGCCTAAAGGATGAAATTTTCTCCCTATCGGATGTGATTCTCTTCGAGAAGGCTTTCATTTTCTCCACCAAGGCATACGCTCCATCTTTGTGTATCGAACAGCATGGAAGTCTTCGTCTTTTAGACTTTTCCTCTATAAACATCGTTGTGACTGCATTTCGAAAAATCATTTCAGATTTTTCATTCTTTTCATATGGCAAGGACATTGGTGAGGATGCGGAGTACATAAGTTTACCATTTTGTGTTACTTCAGCTAGAGTTGTGATTAGATTTCCTTCATCAGCATCACAAAGTTCTATGACTAAATGTAGGAAAGAGAGCGGTTAGATTTTAGATTTCAACAAAAAATGTTCCTACTCACTGTAATCTGATGGACTGTAGTACACGGGACAGCTGAGATTGATGTGCCCCAAAAATGGAATGATTGCCGATGGGCTACCCTGATAGACACATTGTCCTTTGGCAAGTACGAAAATGTTATCAAAATAGTTAAATATCGTCGCCGATGGTTGATGTATTGTGCAAACAATAGTACGTCCTTGACTGGCTAGACGACTCAATAAGCGAATACATTGGGCAGCTGTTACTTCGTCTAGACCACTTGTTGGTTCATCCAAAAAGAAAATATTTGGATTTGCTACAAGCTCTAGGGCAATAGAGAGACGTTTGCGTTCACCACCGCTTAACTTGTCGGCAGTAATGTTTCGCCGATGATTCAAGTGGAGATTTTCAAGGATTTCTGTGATAAGTTCTCTCTGGCCTTGACGATTTTTTAATTTCAAATCACATGCGAGATTCATTAGTTCCTGAACGGTTAGAAGGTTTTGATGATTATCCTCTTGAGTTATATAGCAGGAGTCCTTTCGGTTAATTTTTATGTGACCAGTTACGCCAGAAGTACTGAAATTACAAAAAAACAAAAAGAGAAATGATTTAGAAAATATAATCTTGTGAATTTTTTTCGCTAGCGAGTTTTATGTTCGTAATGTTTCCAGTTGAATCCATTCAAGGAAGAAGGGGCTAACGCGATTTTGATAAATGCTTCAGAGTCTACATTTGTTCGTTTGTTACAATAAGCATTTTCTTAAGTTATGTCTAAACGATGAAAGAAATAATTAATTAACCCAGAAGACTGGGTGGACACGACGTAATGGCGTTTTCATTAAATTTTTCAATTTTCAATTTTCTCTGAAACCACTGAGTGTATTGCAATATGAAAGCGAAAAATATACTGTAAATTTCAAATGAATGCAAAAATTACATACAATCAGGCCAGTTTATTTAAACACCACCCATGAAGGGGGAATATTGAAACTTAAAACCATCTGATTTCCAAATGCTACTGCACTTACACCTTACACTCTAACTTTTCTTCTAATTGAACCAATTCCCGTGCCTTGTATAACAGTAAAGGAGTACTCATATCCTATTTGGCGCATGCTAATTACTTAAACAAACAATGGCGATGGTGAATGTATTTACAGGTGTCCCTCATTTCAACCAATGTTACCGTTATAGAGGCTATAGTAGGGTACATTATGAGTCGTGTTTCCATTTACCCACATTCACGCTTATTGATAGTTATCAACAATTAGGTACTGCAGTTGCTTTTCAACTTCTAAATTTATTCATTTTAAAAAGTAAAAACTTGCGATGATGCTTTTTCTTGGTTTCTCTGACTTGAAAGTTATAATTTTTTTTCTATCTGACTTTTTTCGAACGTGTATATTACAATTATAGTAATCAGTTTTTTATTTAACTATCTAACTGACACATTAAATAAGGTTTAATAGCTTGAATTCCTTTAATTATATTGTGCAATGAACACAATTTGTTAGTTCATAAGTTAATCACCAACCAATTAACTGATCACAATTCCGTTGACAGTTGTGAGATTTTTGACGTTCCACTTAAAGCGATATGAACTTTTGTTGCTTATTAGTGTTCCGGACCTTAAAAGGTAAGACGGAACACTTATGGGTTTGATACGGTGTCTGTCTGTCCGTCTGTCCGTCTGTCCGTCAGTCTGTCACAGCCCTGTAACTTTTGAACCGTTAGACATAGAGAGTTGAAACTTTCGCTATGTATACATTATGTGGAAGCCTGCACAAGATGGCGGCAATGAATTTCTTTTTGGGAGCCCTTTTTTGGGCACCTTGTATGAAGGGCAAAAAAAAATTATTTTGTTCCCCATCATGTGGCATATCAAAGTAAAGAGAATTTTGCAAGGGCTCCATATATGTAAGAAATATTTTTTTCTGACAAAATTTGTTGAACAAAAAAGCTTGCCAAACATTTGAAAAATGTTGTCCCCCCCCCCCTAGCGGCCAGACCATAAATGCTAAAAATATGAAAAAAATTGGAGATACGTAGAATTTTGTGTAGATTGTGAAATAAGTACGAAAATTTCTGTATCTTATATATTTTCTGAGAAAAATTAAAAAAAGGGGGTATCTAATTACCCCACTGTATCTCCCCCAGTTTTCATGTTTCCTAAATAATTTTTACAGTAGATCATTATTGATACTAGAATTGGCTCAAATTTCAAGTTTCATCCAAATCCGCCAAGTTGTTCCCGAGTTACAGATTTTAGAAGAGCGGATGGCCTTCCCTATATTCTCATCTCTTCTCTTGCTGCTACCTCATTTGATTTCGATTTTTCAAAAACTAAGTCATTTGCACGAATGGATCGTATATGTTAGCTCTATGCTGCTATTGAAAGCTAAATAAGTTTAAAAAAACTATAATTTTTTTTTAACTTTGGGTTTTTTTTTTCTTAAATTTTTAAAACTCTAAATGCTGTACTCCTTCGCATGTCAAGTATCGCCAGTGTTTTGCTTTACTTAAACCATTAAGTAAGCAAAGTACCGTTATATGCATTTTTATCCAAAAGGTTGGTACGCCTAAACTAACTGAAATATGAAATTTTATCAAAATCGTTGAAACAATTTTTTTTGGAAAAAACTCCGTGTTTGTGAAAATGGCACTACGTGAAGGGGCTCTAAGAGTAGGGCTAGAACAAAAATTTCAATGTCCCCTTTAGTGGCCATGCAATAGCTCCCTAACATGAAATTTGAAGTAAATTGATTCACTCGTCATACAGACAGAAAAACAGAAGCACACTATAACGAGCTTCTCTATCAACGTAATTTCAGAATTGTTTAATATCTCGAGTTCCAATTTTTGCACGAATACAATACATGTTTTATATCGAAAGTGCAAGTTAAAATGGACTGGAATCTCAGCATAGTATTATTAGGACATACCTACGTACTAGGCATTACATCGTTCATATCCAGATAATATTGCCCTCTGTTTAATGACAATATAAAATGTCCGGAACACTATTGCACGAGGCCCTCCTCGCACTTGCCCAATTTTTTTTTCTTTGAATTACATATTGCAAGACTTTGTCATAAAGCTGCAAGGAAAAAAAGAAAAAAGCTTTCAAATACCTGTATCCAGAAATTGCATTAAGCAAACTGCTCTTCCCGGCACCAGATGGCCCCATTATGGCTGACAGCTCGCCATTACGAAAAGCACCACTTACTCCACATAGAATATTACGTGATCCTGTTACCTTAACTGAAAATAAAAACAAGAAACAAATATAAGTAAATTTATTTCACAAATGAGTGAATGAAGGCTCGTATAATGTGCCCACGTTCATTATGTCAAATTCTCTGCATCAACTGGCGGAAAAAAATGTTGACGTCTGTCCTTATCAGTTTCAAATCAATTCTTTTGTAAAACGTGCTCAGAAATATATAGTCTTGAAACCGCACAATAAATAAATCAAACACACGGAAGTTTGTAGTATTTATACATACATACATATGTAACCTATTGTCGGGGTTAGGTACAACAACGATGATTATGTTGCCCGATGGCTTTAAAGAATCAAAGTGCTATTCATAACTGCCGCTTTATGCCACTGACCGACTTACAATTGAAAACAAAACAAGACAGAGGGAAAGGCTTTTTTCATTTTTATTTTATATTGACCTCCATTTTTGACCGGGATATCCCACATGCTGGAGTAACAGACGAACGATGATGAATCATAATACAAAAAGTTGACTCAATTCTATGGAATAATAAACAGATGGACTCTTTGGTTGTTCAGTGAATGGCTTGCGAACGATGAACTCGGTGCGAACAGTACATTGTTAAAATAGCGTACATAAGATCGAAATGTTTACACACTATGTCTGTCAGTTTGTTGTCAGATTGATTAATGGCAAAAAGTTGTTCCTTTAACGTTGTGTATTGCGCATGTGAATTGTCAGCAGGAATTGTGCAAAATATTTGTTAACGCCAGATTTCTGTTTTTCTCCATTATTGAACCATTTGACACCGGTGCGATGCGGAAGTAAACACGAGTTCTACTTTCTTTTTAAAGTGACGTTAGAGTTGTCATTTTCAATGTCAAAGTCTAATATCATGTCAAAGTGTTTAACGCCTTTCAATGGTGGGCCTTATGTGTTATTTCCTTTTCTTTGGGGAATAAGACTCACAGGCTTAATTTCCACGGGCTTTTATTTAACATAGCAAATCGGGTAACAAAGATAAAGTTCCGGTGGTCTTTTGTGACGAGTCTGATTGTACGATGTCAGTGTACCCTATTCGTGTGGGTGCCGTGCCTCAGTAGTTAGCGCAATAAACCCATAAGTATGGTTGTTTTTAAACATTCCTAATCCAAAAGATTAGATTTCAAACAAATGAAGAATCTAAAGCCTACAACTGCAAAGCCTCTAACTAATTACTAAAAATCATATTCGTTACAAAATAATTTTATTTACGTTTCAATTAGCGGCACTCAAGTTTGTTACTACATTTTGTGTTAAAGAAAAAAACAATAACAAAAATAAAAGCTCCCCGCATTTAATAAACACTGCATCGTCTACTAATGCGTTCATCGAACCCAATAACGCCGCTTGACCGAAATAAAAT
Source organism: Chalcosyrphus nemorum (assembly GCA_949716465.1). NCBI lineage: Eukaryota > Metazoa > Arthropoda > Insecta > Diptera > Syrphidae > Chalcosyrphus > Chalcosyrphus nemorum. The sequence continues at coordinate 56,128,425 of OX454334.1, read as the reverse complement.
CCAACACGGAAACTACCTGCAGAGTGAGATGACGATGATATTTTATATTTAACTTAATACGATGAATTAAAATAAAATCACCTCGCACCACTGTTTATTAATTCTTATTATCATAATTTGTGGCACACAAATTACACGCACCGGTCTTTCGCGTCTTTCGGTCTTTGGTGCGAGAAAGACTATTTCGCTGCGATAAAGGCAATCATCCAAATGAGTTATTGGGCCAAACTGGTTCGGAATTTAGCCAAGAAAATAAAAATATTTACAACAATATTTCCTTCTCCCCAATTACATGAGTAAATACAATGTCTGCGATAATGTTTTTCACAAGAGAGCAGCGGAAAATGTTTCTCATACGCCGGGTGTACCACGCCTAAGATCTCTACGTAAGGTGTCCTTATAATTAATTTAAATGGATGACTTATCTTACGTGGAGCTATAATACTTTAAGAGGTTAATAGAAATAGAAAACAGCAATCATAAGGGCTATCATTTGAATAGGATATCTTATAAAAAGTCAAGCTTATGGATAGAAAGAATTTACATATTTTGGAACTATCGAATTCTAGTTCAATTTTGGCGCCTCGTCGACACTTGAATTATTTATAGTAAATGCTTTGGTTTCGATACTCTTATTAACTATTATTGTCTTAAAACCTTTCGGACAGAAGGGAGTTATAATAATAATACATGGTTCTTCCAAGAAGGTCCCAGTGTCTACACCTTTGTCTTTTTCGGTGCGATATGAAGATGTGGGATTGTTGGGAAATTCAGGTTGTTAGGGTGCTAGGTTGTCTCAGGTTAAAGCGTACCTCGAACACCTTGTAATGGTAGATAAGACTGCTTAAGATGCAGATGCTTTTTTCAAATATTCAGTAGTGTATAGGTCTATTGTATTGTAGCTTCTTTGGGGAATGGTTATGGTTGGTATTCTTTCTAATACTAATAGACGTTCGTACAAACACTAGACGTTGAACATCGGTTGCGGTGATAAGATTTGGGATCTTCTGTACCCTTGTGTTTGACCGAATTAGCTTTGTGCAATGCAGTGCATATTAGCAATAATTGTAACCAGGAGTCAATCAATTTCTAGTATTACGGTGTTCTCTACATAAATAATAACCTAATCCCACTTTTCGCCTCTGACACAGAGCACTGACTGGATTAAAAATACCCTGCAGCCAATTTCGAATTTTAACAACATAAAATTGTGTTACTTAATATCAATCATCAAGTATGTACATCATGTTATTACCAGAGCTGAAATATTTGCACCATCAAACTCATAATTAATTCAAAATTATTGTGCGTACATACATATGGCAAGGCACGAGAATATAATTGAATGCACGTTCATCAGAGTGCCGGCATCTTTAAAACGACTATCCCAATCTGTAATGTGATTCATAGCGCCAGTTGACAACGTTTTATTTACTTCACGCGACAGCATACAATATGCGCCGAAATTCGCAAATCACGCAATATTCCAACAAAAAAAACACTGTCAACAACAGCAGTATTCGAAGCAACATCATGAATACACAAATTCAATTTTTACGCTAATTTACAATACAAGTGCTTTCAGTGTCTTAAAAATAAACAAAAGTCAAAAACAGTGGGTTGAATTTAAAATTCTGATCAGTACTAAGAAGCTATTACCCCATATTCATTACAAAAAGAGAAGTACAAAAAAAAAAAAAAAATACTGTCCCGTCTAAACGTCAGGCACCCCTAAACCGTACGACTTGTGCGCATATTTTAACCCCTAAAGTTGATGAAATTTTCATATAAAATACTTACCGTAATTTTTACGTTCGGTAATCGTATAGTAGACATCTTGAAATTCAACATCTTTTGATTGCTTTATGCAAGTTGTTAGATCCATTGCTTTGTGATGTGTTGTGTGTTATTGTCGCCTAATAATCTATGAAATGTTGTACGTGAGACGCATGGAAGGTATCACAAATTTTAGCGGCTATTAGTCTGCAAGATAGAATATAAAAATAAACTTTAAAATGTTGTTTGTTGCTTAAATAGAAGGGTAATAATATATATGTATGTATATATATATTTTTTAAATGAATAATGAGGTCATGAACAAACTATGGGTGGTGGGTAAACAACTTTATTTCGGTTCCTCAAAACGGCTTCAACAAGAGACTTTGTACCCGAGTAACTGATTCATTCTGCCAATTTGGTGGATATAATACTATGGTGTAGGTTATTAAACTTTTTATTTTGTGAACCATGTTAAATGGTTTTGATAAAAATGTAGTCAGTGTATAAGACGAAGGTAAACAATTAAAACAAGGCTGCAGCTATTGTAAGAGGTCAGTAATTTACAGAAATTACCTTGACTTTGTTGAGAGAGCTAACAGAGGTTGTTAACAATAGTGTTTTCCTGGCAAAAAATTGTCCCTAATCAAAGTCATCTGATTTTTATAATTGGTTTCTACTGTATTTGACACTCAGCTGATTTGGGTTAAGTCAATCTACTACTTTCCGGAATCATCAGAGATGCCCACAAACCTATCGCTGAACTAACAACTTGAAGATAACCAGATCATGAGTAAAGGCAAATGGCTCTGTCAATCAAACTCGAGTACTCCTACCGCAGTCAGGCTGCACAAAGTATTTGGAAAATCGGGGAAATTACTCGAACCAACGTCCCATATCAGTGAGAAACAATTATTGCATTACTTTCAAAGTGACGGTGAATTTGCCTACAACGTAACTGAATGGTGACTGTTTATTTATAGCTGTGTATAAGTGTGTCCTCCTCCGCAATGGAAACTTATTTGGTGCAGTCCCAATAGGTTAGTTTGAGTGAGGAATATGAGGACATAAACAGAGTCATTGATTTATTGCAATACCTCATGCACCATCATCCTCTTAAAATGGAATGCTTCCTTCTTGGCCAGCAATGTCGGACAGCAGAGCTCGTGAGAAGCATTGGCACAGTCGGATTAGCCGCCAAGATCTAAGCTCAAACCTTATGATCCGAACGTACTACATCAGCCGCCTGTTGACAGAAAGATTATTATATTTCCATAAAACTGGGCCTCATGAAGCAGATTTTTAAAGATTTGCCAACTGAAAGAGACTCTTTCAAGTATCTCATTTCAGTATGTCCTCGCCTTTTGAAAAAATAAAGGCCGGTGTGTGTGACGGTCCACAGATTCGGTAGCTCATTATATACGTAAGTAGATGAACATTTTATTGGGAAAATGACGAGAACTCCAAAAGAATGCTTAGTTGACATTCAAAAACGTTGTCGAAAACTGTCTTGGAAAAACGCGAGCAGAGATTTACACAGAAATTGTCCAGCAATTGTCCAGCAAGTGTTCCAGGAGTGGAAAACTGTAAAAAGGACTGGGAATCATCATATTTTACTTCTGGCTGGAATATCACAGAGTACCCTTTTACAATTGGGATATAGCCCATCCCAAACAGGCGAAAGTGATGGTCATTCCGAGTTCTCAAGAGGATGGAAAAAATTGTAGATAATGACTCAAGGGAGGATCCTTTTGTCCTTTTTTCATCAACTTCAGCATCGATACGGGGATCCAAGTAGATTCAGAAAAAAGAGGAAAACTTGAACCACTCAAGCCGATACAGAAGCCATATAACCAGGAAATCCATCCGCAGCTTAATGAGCTGTCGAATGCAAAGCAAATCTGAAAAGCAAACAAACAATTGTTTCATGCTCAGCAAACACTTATTTAACTATAGGCATTTTTGTTTCCAATTTGGAACATGTATATAAAATTCTAAGTATTGACATCTTTTGTAATAATATCCGGAACAGGCATTAGGGATTGTAGATAGATAAGACACCGACACCGCACCACAAATAACATCAACTAAGCATTTAAATCATTTGTGAGTCATTCATTTTGATGAGCTGTCAATGTGTATTTATTCGTAGTTATTTCCGCAACTGATCTAATCACGAATAATAATTGTTCACATTAGTAACTCTGCTTGCATCCATCTGAGGTTTGATTTCACTAGAAAACGATCTTAGAAACTCGAACCAGGTTTAATATTGGCATCCGTTTTATAATGCACCATGTATCCCTCTTTGTTAAGTAAGTCTTCTCAGTTTTACTTTACAACGTGCCTGAAGTAATTAAAGTATGTTCACAGGAAAATAATCATGTTCAAAGGGCTTGTACTAATTAGTTTATTTAAAAAAAAAAAAAAAACAGCAATTATATATTTATTCGAGTTCAGAATGTAATGCAAGATGAGTTATAAGTTTAACATCATGTTATTTATCTAAAATATAATGGCTAATGTCAAGTGTCACATCATGAACCTCTTGACACAATTAAATTAATTACATTACACACAGTTAGTTAAGATTTATTGACTGCAGATTTATTTTTACGGCAATTTAATTTAATATTATTAAATAAGATTGCTGTGTCATTTATAACATCTGTCACTTTTTTTTTTATGTAGTTTAACTTGAATGTAGCAGACACGTTACAAGTAGATGTCGTAGGTTATTATTTTTATACCCTATCCTTAGGGTATATTAAGTTTGATACATAGTTTGTAACATAGAGAAATATTAGAGATAGACCACATAAAGTACATACATAAATGATCAGCATCAGTAGTCGAGTCGATTGAGCCATATCCGTCAGTTCCGTCCGTAAAAAAAGTGAATTTTTCGAAAAGTGATTCCGTCAGTGGGCGGATTTTAAAAAAAATTATACTTATATTGCTTACTTTTCCAAGGACCTCGTATACAAAATTTCATCAACCTAGCTCGAAAAGTATATGTTAAAATTTTTGATAAATTCGCCAAATTTTTCTGTATATAGAAAAGGGATAGGGTATCACACAATTCGCTCTGGGCGGAGTGTAGCATTTCTATATGTTTTCTTTTTAATTTGACAAGATGCAGTTAATACTTCATTCGTGACTGCGACTTCTTCAATCGTGGCGGATTCTATCTCGTGGATATCCTTCGTCAGAGTCACCACGGCGATATCGTCAGAGAAACCGGTCACCTAATATCCTTGCGGTAGCGTTAGGCGCAAAACACCGTAGTACTAGGATTCTTCCCAGTGTATCTAAGGTAGGTCTGTGTGTCGGTCTGTCTGCAAGCAAGACTTCAACCTAAACGATTGGACCAATTTGATTTAAACTTCGCTCTGTTGTGTCACAATTCGAGGTGAAAACGGAACTTCTATTCTATCCTTATTAATAACGGTACTTTACATATCGGCACTTTTACAAAAAGTCAATTTTCTCGACAACGGTTAAAGTATTTTGAAAAAATGTATTAAAACGGGACTTGTGAGGTTTTCTTCATGTTTTTTTTTCTTTGCAGGGGAACCAGGTTTTTTCTTGTTCAACCATTTTATTTATTTTTTCGTAATTTTAGTTCTCTCTTAGAGAATTTCACCCCCACTCTTTTAAATTTAATAATCTAGGTACTTTAGTGCAAAAAAGTATGCGAACGGACCTAATACCACCCCAACAGTGACAGTAACTCTGACAATGGAAGGAAAACTTTTACAACAAAATACTTTTCAATGCCCATAGGAACATAAATTTCCTAAAGAAAATAGTACGTCCTATAGAACCTAAGTACTAAATCCTAAGGGAAGTAGTTCGTTTTCTTGTTTAAGTCTAACCATTTGATACAATAGATCTTTCAGTATTTTTTGCTTTAAACATTTATAAACCATGCGACTGACTCCGCAGGCACAAGCATTCAGAACATGTGACTACATTTCTAGTAACTTTTCATATTCATATGGTTAATTTACTCTTCGTTGAGACGTGACTTTTGCCGTGTTTTTAGTTAGATGCAATTGTGCTGTTTTGTGTAAACAAGTCTTACATACCAATTATTTATTATTTTACTGAAATAATTCCGCCTCAAATAAATGCCAAAAAATGCTCTAATAGTTATAAATGCTAATAAATAATTATTGCAGGGGAAATACGGAAGTATAGCTTGAACACATTAATTCACACATATAAATATGTAAATGAGAGTCTCCGCTAGGCATGATAAGCTAAATTAGATACAAATTATTCGTTTCATAGTCCAGTGAATTTAATATGTACTATACATATTCTGAAGATGTCGTATTCAAACGTTTATTTGTCAGCCGAAATGACTTTTGGTTTTTAAAACCTGATTAATTATAATATTCGTAACTGATCGGCAATTTATTCATGACCAAAACTTAGTTTTGCCTTTAAGAACGACAAGTGGTACACATCGTGAGAGAAGAGGCAATTAATTCAAGACTACCTAGATATTTTCCAGCAAAAATATAAAAACCATATCCCAGTCATAATGATTGAATCATTAATTAAATCTAAGAAAAGCCAAATTATACTCAGACCACTTTAAAATGTGTTGGAGTTTGATTAAACAAAATTATCATTAATTTAAAACAATTTGGCAATTTGCTAACTAAATGCTAATTTATAGCCGGGAGCGCGATCTGTCTAGTTATAGTAAAAAGTCTTGCAATGATAAGAAAGTAAGATGAAATAGTCAATTTCATAAGAAATCAGCTGTCATTATAAGTAACGTACTCATTTACAAAGTAAACGAATAGAGTTCAAAGATTTAAGGACACACTGATAGTATAAAGTTGCATTTTTAAAGAGGTTATCACTTTGAATAAATGAATTCTAATTAAACTCGTCTATTATGAAATACATACATTATTCGTACCTGCATACATATGCCGTTCATTGATATTCATTTTTGATATGATTTTGTATATATTTAATGACATTTAAGTTCTGACAGTATTTACTATTTGCAAATCAAATATATTATATTTGTTACTGACAATAAGCATGACATTTAAAATAATCGCTTTTCAATAATTTCTATCTATTAAAAGTCATATTCAATTTTATTGAGTACATGAACTATTAAAAGCCAGATTGTTATGTCACGAGGAGACTTGCTGTTATGAATGAAGTGTAAGCTTGTGTAAATAGATAATTAGTTTCAGATGCTTTATGAGTAATTAGTCGGGGTATAGTTTATGCGATTATAGGAAACGAACTGTTCATTTTACTGGTACTATCTATTCATTTTGTGGGTAAAGAGTTTTCTCCTAGTCTTTACTTAACAGCTGTCAAAGAATGACAGATTTATATTTGAACTGTAAAACTACCAAAAAGTTCAAATGATAGTATTTTGTGAGATATTCCAAATGAAGTTATCATAAGACTAAAATAAGCCGAATGTTAGTAGGTACCTCAAAAATCAAAAATAAAATTGTGTACTCTTACAAAATATTTTCCCTGTATTTAAAAAGAAAAAAAATCCCAACTAATCAGCACAAAATGATAAATCACACGAAAATAAATAATATCGTATTGATCTGACATTTAATGCTTGTTTGCTTTTACACACCATCCGTTTTGACGTCATGAGTTCAAAGTCTCTTATTGTTAAACCTAGTGAAAACAGGCAAATCTTATTCACTTCTTTGAGTTTGTATCTTATACTAACACTAAGTTTTTCTTTATTAATTTCAGATGACTTATTTCAAAACAACGAGCAAGAATTTGTTGAAGCTCATCGTCTCGCATGGGAAATCCACGAAATTTTAAGGTAAACTATAACCATTTTTAATTTATGAAGAAAAATTTTGTGAAACTAAGTGAAAAGTTCGAAATTGTCTATCAAAGTTAGATATATATTTAAATATTAAGTTCTATTCTACTTTGTGCTTAAGGTTGTGGCCTGTTTGAACTTGCATAGGGCGAATGAATGTCTGGGCTGTTTAGGATAAGTAGTTTTCTTGATATGTGGTAAAGATCAGATCCTAAATTTGGGAAGGCTTAGGGCATTAGGCTTAGTTTTCTTTTCGGACCAAGGATTGGTCAAAATCGGAAACTATTTTAGCTAGCTAGACATTTTGGTTCGCCCTAAAGGTTTTTTATCGTTTGCCAACACTGGACAAATTTTGAATTGATTGCTTTGTTGTTTGACGTTTACTTCTATTCTGGTTGTTAGCCATGGCATGGCTTAATGGGCAGTGGATTCTATTGTTGTTTTGCTGTTGGTCGTTCCTTTAGATGTTAGGTTTCGAGACTTGGCTAGGATATTAAATTCATTATTGAGATTTGTAGCCTTTTTGATATGTATATTACTTGCTGTAAACATCCAATGAGTTGTGGCGGGCTTGACAGCTGTGTGTGTTGTGTGCGATAAAAATTTTGGATAGCTTAAAGGAAACTTCTGTTTTTCGAGTAGAAGGATTTTAATATGACTGGAACGCTCTTTTGTTATACTTAGGTGGAACCATGAAAAACCCTTTCGGTATTTTGTACGATTCAAACATTAACCCTATCTATACTAGTCAAACGATCTACAAACCACTAAGCCACTTACAACATTGAACATTGAATGCCAAATGGTAAACATATTAGAGCCATGATCCATGGTCTATTAGTTTAATTTGTAGGGTGCGTGATTGTGTACAAATTACTTTGTAATTATTGTCAAGCTTGATTATTATTTATTTGTATACTTTTTGTCACAGTAGATTGATTTATGAAGTTTTGTTTTGTGGTCTAAAAAAACTGGTGATTATCTAAATAGATAGGTAGAATATCTCTGATAATAATTATTTGTAGGTCAGTAGTTTACCTTGGATTGCAATCGATATCTTAATCATGCGTATAAACTATAATCACTGATAGATATGGTCAAGGACAAATAAACACAGGCATTGCATTTTTTTTTAAGGAAATATCATCTTCAAATTTAAAGCTCCTCTCAGAATGCAATTACTTAATTCTTCTCTTACCACTTCAACACAAACAATTTATAAAATTATAATAACAACCGCCGGCCGCCGGAGGAAGAGAAAACTCGTTTACAAATGCACAAGATATAGGTACTTCACGCTTACTAAATGTAAATACAGTACACAAACGAGTGAGTCGTGATTAAATAAAAGGGGTTCATTCGTATCTTTTTTATTTTACTCTTTCTCTTTCAGTGAAAGAAAGTTCTAAGAACATCTAACGATGTCATCGCAACGAAACACGAATTTTATCTAAACTAAACCAAGCTTTTGCGGTTATTATTCTCGATGTAGTTTAACTATAACCGACGTGATTTTTCCTTTGTTTTTATTTCATTTATTTAAAACGAGTTGAACTTTGTCATTCAGTTATCAAATATGTAACTTTTTAAAACAATGAATTTAGATCGTCACCCCTTTTGTGTGCAAACGCAACGTGTATATACCTCCACTTTGATTCCGATCGCTCCTTGTATTGCATTATTCGGGTAATCAATAGATACTTTTTGTTTTTATTCCATTTAAATAAATCAATATTTCAAATTATACATGCGACACTGAATATATCAATTCATACGACACACACACAAAATAATTCAATTAACACAGAACAAACAAACATGAATCTGCATAAATCCATTCAATGCCTGCATGGTATCCGATAGATAAAATTCTTTTCTCGTACGTTAAAAGCAAGCGACAACAAAATAAATTCTCTTTGTTATTCTCTAAAATAACCGTCCGATCGATCCGCGAGCTGAGCTAATACTGGCCTCGGTATATTCTGTTGTTGTGTCCATCAGTGGATGAGTACTATTTAGGTGCGTTCTCCCCTCGAAAATGGTCAAAGAAATTGTTGGAGATACAATTGCGAGAACCACGAACCATGAAACCACAAGGGAAATAGCTATATACTTGCTTTTATATTTATATGGATATAGAGGAAGTGACTGTATTTTGAAGAGTTCTTTGATAGAATTCGCTTGGTTTCTTGTTGCACTGTGGCGACGAGTTGGGGGGAATTGCATTCTGGGAGTTTGGATGGATGAACTAGTGTTGCTGATGGGATGAAGAAAACTTTGAAGGGATTTTACTTTGACGTCATTTACATTCTTTGAATAGTTCTTTTGGACAGCACTAAGCAAAAAAAGAAAAGTAAAAAATACTGTGAATTACAAGCGAGAGTAAATATTCACAACAAATACCGCCCAAGAGTTTAGACACCCTTCAGTAAATACTGAAAATTTACTATCTAAATACTTATTGTCCTCTGGTTCGACCTTAAACTTTTGAGAAAATTTTTCCTTTTCAAGTTTTAAGGTTTATGTTTTCTACATATTTCTACTTTCTGAATGCAAAGCGTATTTAAATTTAAGAGTTGTCAAACCATGCCTAAATAGAGCACAACGGCAACCCAGTTCGAATCTATGTATCTTCCAAAATATCATGCAACCTGTCTGTAACGCTTTCTTGCTACATTAGGGGCGGCTTAACCAGACTTAAAATCGACTTCTTTTATATTTCCTGCAATTTTTTTGCTTCTTGCTTCAAATTACACAATGCAATAAAAGAAAGGCAAACAAAAAAAAATTATATCGTTATTCCGGTTTTGGTGGTTAAACTCCGGAACGGAAGGTATTCAAAGGAATTCGCAAACGATACGAAGCATCATCTCCATTTGATTGTTGTGGAAAAAAAAAACAAACTAGTTTCTGGCTTCTTAATGCGCTTAGTCAGCAAGTTAGATTGAAATTAATATTTTGCTGCGTCAGTGCTGCGCGTGAATAATAAATGCGAATACGATTAAAAGAAATCTCATGGATTTATACTATTACTAGCGTGCGTAAAGAATTCAAACGAAGAAGATTAAATGTTTCAAGTTCAAGGTTAATTTTTGATTGAAATATGTGCTTTTGCCATTTAATATTATCGGACGTTTGTGGAGCGCACTTTTTTAGATATGTTATCACTCGGGGGAAATAATAGAAGAATGATTCGATTGACTCCTTATCAGAGTATCCAAAAACGCTGTTCCTATTTTGTTGCCCAAATATAGGAGGGCGTTAAATTATATGGAAAAGGGAATTTCCTAACTTAAAGGGTTCAGATGCAGAAATACAAGAATTCAAAATCAATCGTTTGCTCTCGATGTGCTCTTCATTTAACATATCCTAGGTATGACTTTGGATCATTGGTCTGTAAGAGTAGACTCCTTTTTGGAGTAGCTACATAAGTCGCCTCACGTTTCAAAGGACAGATACATGGGCTATTGTTTTATAAAGCCAGATTGCGATTAACATTATAGCTATTTATTCTATAATTAAGTGAATCTTATGATCACTGGTAATACCTATGAGTCAAAAATAATTAGCAATACGTTATTATCTTCAATTATTTCAATATATTCACTATGCTATTACTTTGAAGAGTATAATTACAAATTACTGTGTAGATACAATAAATTCCCATTTTTATTTTCTTCCATTTTGGCCATCTTCACCTGTTTTTAATCGTTCGTGTGCCTATGCAATTTGGTTTTTATGTGTGCTTAAATTTAATTTGGGCGCTATATCAGACTTTTATGAATTTTTGGGTTATGAACTCGACTAAAGATTATTATATTTTGTATATACTTTATTTTATTATAAGACAAAGTGACATTGATTGAATGGCGTAAGCTAACACAGGGATAGATAGGTACTTAAGAACTTGGGACTTCATGAATTATTAGATTTGGCATGACATGACGATTTTCAGTTTGTTTCATGTTTTATTTTTCATAGCGATTGTGGATAAAGCTTAATTTTTTATTCTTTGCAAATTTTTTGTAGTCTGGAACTAGTCATAGATATTATTAGTCGTCTGCCTCGTTTTCTGAAGCTTTAAGGTTTATAAAAGTTTTTAAGATAGTTCTGAAACCAAAAATTCCAACGGAATCAGAAAGAGTACATGTTTGGCTCTGGTATGAACATGGATTGTTAATTTCGCACAAAAATTAACAAAATGGCGGACCTTTGAATTTTTTGTTTTTGAAAATCGCCTTTTTTTAGCCACTAATTAAGTTAAAAAGTAAAGAAGATCTTCACCGATTTGATTTATCTTAGTTCGTACCATAGCTATATATGTATAGAATAACGTATTCAAATTTGGAACCGATTGGCTTAATAGTTTTTGAGTAACCTCATGCGCCAGTCGTAAAAACCGTGTTTCGAGAAAAACGCGTTTAAAGTTTGGTGAACCAAATTCTTGGGTCATCTTCAAGAGTTTTTGAAATTTTCACTTTATAGGTTCGAATTAAACATAAAAAAAATCGATTTTTTTAAACCGAGAATAGGGGGTCCCCTTAATATGCCAGGATCCACTGCGTGCGTCGTCGAAATTAGCAACAAAAAACCCATACTCAGTCTTAAAGCTACCCCGAATTTCGCTATATAAAGCAATCGATAAACACTTAACAAGAAAGCAGTATATATGTTTAAAACATACATAAGTCTCTTATTCTCTCGGAGGCAAATGGAACCAATAATGTCTAATGCAGGTCATCTTGTTCAGAGGTCTTTAACGTGGTTGAGCCGCCTTCAACTCTTCTCTCTCTTAAGAGTTCGATTCCGCCTCGACTGTTTTGCACCACCATTGTCCAGATCATTTCGCTATTCTGCCTGCTAAGGTGAGCGCATTCGACAACATTGCGTTGTCATCGCGCCGTAGAGAGTATCCAAACCATTGTCTCTTGGAATGAAAAGGAAATACTACTCTTACCTCCCAGTTTCTGTGATAGGGTATGCAATGATCCCTTTCAGATAAATTGAAGTTTTTCGATATGTTTTTTTCAGTTGAATACTTTTTCATTTATTAATTTTCATATAAAGGACAGTCCCATTAACGAAGACTGCTTCAACTACCCTCATTGACCTAGAGCTTTTCCATAACCATCAAGACCGCCTTTCAACCTCAAAGAACAAACCAGCATTTTTAAAAACTTGCTGCGGAAGGCAGACTCCTCAACCCCCTTCACTCTAGCTTTTCTGCTTGGAATTCATAAGGTATTCTAGAACAAGATGTAAATTCTGACTGGAGCACAAGCAATTAAGTCCACTTTTCAACATCAAACAAAGCGAAACTCCACTTCTAGACTAGGACAATAACACGTCGTATAAAAGGTCTTAATGTTTATTCCTCATCAACAGTTCGTAAACGACTTTTTTTTTTAAACATTTCTTTTACGGTCAGTTAAAATCAGGTAACCGTAATAGGTTAGGACCCCGAAAATCTTTTCGCAAAACTTAATAGGTTACTTAATGGCATATAATTACCGACATTTAATTTATCTTTTTTAATTGTTTTGCACAACACAAAATCCTAATAATGATTCACGGCCCAATAACTTTGATGCGCAACTGATGGATATCCTCTATGTCTGTCTGTCTGTCTGAGATGTTGTTTACGTACACGGCTAGAACATAAGATTACTCTCGATTTCATAATCCTATACTAGAGCTTGTATCTGGAAGTTTTCCTTCAACTTTGTAACCGTTTATGACGGCCTCAATCCGACATTCGTGCATGGTTAAATCGAGTTTGCTACAGCTTGCCGTGGAAAATACTTTATACCAATTGCACACTTTCCCGACTTGTGCATGTCCATGGTGCCGCAGTAAAAGTTACGCAATTTTTTTTTTTTTTCTTCTTCTTGTACCGAGAGATTACTTAATGCAGCAGATCAAATGTGGCGGCTGCGGGGGAAAAAGTTTACTCTATGAAGATTCAGGTTTTCCCCCCATTTAGTGTGGGGTAGATACAAGTGAAAACGATTAGTTTAAACAAAAATTAACATATTTTTGATAGAAACCTATGCCATGTTTGAAGTTCTTAAGCAGATGTTAATTTCAAAAGTCTACAAGACTACTTTTCGGTGGAATTTATCTGGTTATGTTAAAGATTCTTGCAAAATGGTAGAATGTAAATAAATTTCAAGGATACAAGAGGGGTTATGATGACATTAGGTTAATAGAACCGTGTTGTTCTACTAGATTTTGCGCATCTAAATTAGAAATTGTATAATGGGTTGACTCATTTGACTACTAGATTTGTTTGAATAGAAGACTGGATTGAACTTTAAGGCTAGATCGAGGAGGTTTTTGATTTAAATTTGTATATTTTAAACAAAAAAGTTGAATTGTAGTTTATGAGAAATAAAAAAAACTCTGAAACTAGTTGAAGTCAGTATTGCCATCGTTTTTAGTTTTGCTAAAGGATACCATCAACAAAAAGCCCAAACTTTATGAGATGCTCTTCCAATGGCATAAACTTTGTAACTAGAATATAGAATAGGTGTTACTCATGGGTTAGGTTCTAGCTAAAATTTTTCATCTCTACCGACGGTCAAAAGTCTGGTGCTTAAAATAAAATAAAATCCTTGACGGATGTCTGCATTAATCTATCTTGGGGTTAAGTATATCGCTTAATAGGTGCAGCCTAGAGCTATTAACCAAAGTTCTATTTCGAAAACAAATTCAACTCATAAATATTAAGAATCATATGGTACAGTTCAACCGATTGGATTGGTATAACACTAGAGATAAGATTAACAAGTCGTAGGTGAGTCATTAAATTTTTGTGCATAAATGATGCAATCGTGAATCGTTTCTCCTATTTGAACAATAGGTTGGCTTGGTATTCAATTTAAAATGTTTTCTAGACAACAGAAGTCATTCAACATTATACAATTTAATACAACGTCATTTCCTTTGACATTTATGAAGAACTTAGTTATATATAATTCAGGAGTTCAATTACCCCTTTACCGAATCAACTTTATACCAAATGGGACAATAATCTTGCGCGACCGGTATTCTGTATCAATCGATGCAAAAATTTTGTATTTTGAGTAAAAATGCTGACTCATGTCTCTGCTACACAAACTTTAAATGCACCAAATAAACTGTCATAATCAATTTAAACGTAATACTCTGTTGAGAAGTTAATTTCGAAGCTGAATAGTATTTTAAGTACTCCGTACCGAAGGCTTGATGAAGATGGTAGATTGATTGTCCTACCACAGATGGTCTTACTAGACACCCTGGCGAACTCAAACTAAATTGATCCAGAGTTTAAGCAAGGAATAAAGACCTATGCTGTGATTTCACTGCTCATTTCTCGTCTTGAAAAGAAAACCAAGTAGGAACTTCTATAAGAGCTGCTAACAGTCACTGAAAACTTTCAATTTAACGCAGATTTTGGTCCTGACAATTTCTCCTCGGAGCCCTATGAAGCACTGTCATTAAAGACTTCCTGCACTTAGTATGACCGGGGATACAAATACAGTCTCGCGTCCAAGTTCAAAGAGTTCTTACGTTCAGTCAATTCACTGAAATGTGTCTAGCTGATGCTTTGACCACATTTCGTCAGTTAGCCATATGAATATCACACAACTTAGAGTAAATTAAGTACACGAACTTATGTTGATGGTTCAAACAAATTTAAGGAAACAGTGCAACAATTTGACAAACTTATGAAATAACAACAAGAACAAAGACATTTAGTACGAGTCTTATCTTAAATGAAAAACTAAAGCCATTCACTTTCCGTCGCCACAATTTTTTTTATCGCAACCAAACCGAGCTCAACTCACTGTTTCTGTTTCACCAACAACTGATATATATTCATTTGTTTAAATGTATTTAGTGCGATGAATAAAACATGGTAAAGCGACGCCTTTATGCATAAAATTTGCATACATACCTCCTTCGGTTCTAAGCCGCTTAGAAGTCGTTGAAAATTTTTGTTTTGATTCTTTTTTTATTTCCAAAAACAAATCACTTCCTATTCTGCATTTTTTCGAATCAGAACTTAATGCTCAGAGAATTTTTTTTTGCCTCCGCTTTAGATAAATGCCCCCAATTTCACACTTCTCGCGAGACACAGTGTTACACTATATTCCACTAAGCGGGGGTGAGCGTAAAATAATTCAATTAACAGAGAAACGACACGAACATGAACCCGCAACTATGATTGCGCCTGTAAAAAAGGTGTCCCACACGAACACTTTCGTATCGGTTAGATACTTAGAAAATATATACTATTTATGACTAAAATTGTTACTCCGAAATTGCCGTGCGGTGCGATCAGTGTGGGAGCTCAACTCGAACTGACCCATACACTCGTCCAGCAATGGATGACTATTCGGTGGAGATCTCCCCCCAAATGGACAAACCAAAGCTTAAGATACATTTGTGCCGTGCTGTGAAACCACAGGAAAGTATAGCGATAGTTTTGTTTTGTTTTATTTTTTTTTTGCATTGGGAGCAAAGTCAAAGTGAATGTGTGCATCTGTGGAAGTTCTTTTATTTTGTACATATAAATTGCATTTATGCATCAAAGTAGCATAATCAGGATTGGAACTTGTACGAAGCAGTGTTGCCATTGCGTAATCTGTTAGATGAATTAGAATGAGAAAAATATGAAAGTTTAATGGAATTAGCATTAGAGGTTTAAATTTGGTTCAAAAAACTTTTTTTCCTCTTACACTTTCTGATATACGCTTATTATTTTGATTATTATTGTTTTATATATATAAAAAAATCAAGTTTTAAATTTTGTAATTTTCTTGCTATAATAATCCAAATAAAAATTAAGTTTTCTGAATAGAACTTTCCAATTGTCAATGTCAATTTGTCAATCTGTCCAATATGAAGAATCCAAGGGTCTAATTAGAAAAACCGAAATTCAGTAACTTGTACTAAATTGTTTAATACAAAACGTTGTAGGGCTCAACTCATAGAATCCGTCGATCCGTGTTGAGTATATGCATACCTGTCTGTCAAATAAAAAATTGATAGTCTGGGCAATCGATTTAATTATGTTTCTCATAAGAATTAGGCCCAATATGTGTGAATAAGTATAGATAACGCTAGCATTTGGTCTAAGCATTTATGGCCAGATAAAAACTTTAGAAAGCATCCTATTTTGAGAAAAACGAAGTCCTTTTCAGTATTGTTCCTACTCACTTAAAAACATTTATTACAGAAACTCACACTTTCAAGAATAATCTTAAGACTATCTACCGGTACTCGCCTACAGTAAAAGCTAAACTTGTTTGCAGTTCTATGCAAAAAAAAAAAAAAAACAGAAAAACAAAATGTCAACAGCACTCATGCCATCAAGAAAAACTTCCGCATTTTATTTTTATTAATTTTTTTTTTTAATTTATTGAACGTGTCACAAACAATAGGTTGAAATATTAATTTTGTACTTTTAATGCTTACACTATGACAACGGGCATTTAATAAGATGCAAGTAGCGCCGGCCTTGAACTTGGCACATGTAATTATATACCCATGAGTTCTCATGAAGCATGCAACCATCTGTCGCTAACAATTAAGGGAAATCCACGTAATGGGTGTACATAGTACATTGTATTTTTTATTTTTATTCTTAATCCGATTCACTCTCGATTTGATGTGCTGCTGAATAAGCAAAAAGTCCAAGAAACTAGTTTTACACTGCAAATGTATTGAATCTTTAAAGAAGTCTTATTTTATTTATATATCTTGTCAGTTGTACTTTGCAATTAGATAAATATGGAGTTGAATCACCTAAAACCGGAATAGAGATTTATTTTTATTATTTTTTCATATGCTAGTTCCATTGAAATATATGTTGTATGCGGGAGTGCATGCATCTTCTTAAACAGTGTTACCATCGTCCTTTTTTTGCTCTCTCACTCGAAATCGAATGTCATAGGTCTTAGTTAGAATCGCCCAGCAGTTGAGAGAATTCCAAGCTATTTATGACATGTACAAGCATTTTAGTGAAATAATAGGTCCGTTCGCGTACCATCCTAAAAAAGCGAATTACGAAAAGCTGTTCGCGTACGGAGAATTTTCGTAGTTTTTCGCAGAAGAGAGCGCTCACGAGAGAGTAAGAACTTTTCCCATGCTACGAATTTTAGTACAAGAAATTTCTGTGGGCTGGTTTATGTAGCTCTCTCTGAGAGAATTTTACCCCCATTCCTCGAAATTTACTCAATATAGGCATCGTTAGAATGGATATGTACTTTGGTGCATAACTTCGTAGATAAGATACATATGATTCTTAGAAGGATTCTCAAGCAAGCAAATTTTACATCGGTTCTTTAACTATGAGAAGAAGTTACTGAGTGGAAATTTTACTCTAGGATAGAGCATGGCTCTACGAGATCTATGCAGGAGGTGATACATTCAGCGTCTATCTCGGACTGGCCGATTCTATAAGATTTATTGCGATATAATACCGACACATTCTACAAGGATATCGATGGCGCCAAACGGTGTTTTGAAGCCAAATGAGTCATGCATTGAAAAGACTGAGCTTTACCATTGACAGGAATTTCTTATTGTTGTATATATGCCGATCAATTGTCCTGATTACTGGGTCAAGCTGAACTCAGAGTATAGTTTCTATGTTTCAAATGCTCAAGGATAAAGCTGACCACGCAAACTGCTTCATCGTTTCCTGATATTTAAATCAGTTCTTGAACCGATCTTACGACCTTTTCGATCTCATCACCCCGGGATCAAGGCCTTACTGTCTATTTAAGAATCATTGATCTTCTCATAATATTATTATTGTCAATTATTTATGCAGTCTTGATAATCGTCGTGAGTCCGGTTTAAATATCGCCGGTACTGTGCTGATGTTCATCTAAGAATTTTGTTGGTTAATTGCCATTTTGTTGGTTGATTCCTTTCTATTAGGAAATCCTTGGTTAATATCAACTACGGAAGTTAAAGATCAGTTTTGAAACAAAACTGCGAATGAAGGTAGGTGGCTAGATGTTTTAAAGGCTTCTCGAGAGTCTCTTACCAAATATCTTGTCACTTAACTGATGTTGTATAAACACAGTATACTACTAGCCGGTTCGAAGCCTCACTTTTGGCTGAAGGTTCCTTTTTCTCCAGTAAGTGCTCTCTCCTTCCAATAGAACTACGACGTCTAGATATAGTGCTAGTTATAAAAATCAAGTTAATTTGCTACTTCCAGTACTAATTGCACATTTTATTTTTCAAAAATAATAAAATGTCTCCAACAGGCTTTTATGTTTCATCTGAATACATGGGTATAAAGTTGAATCGAATAATGTCTCCATATAAATGCAACATTCTATCTATTTAAATAAATAAGAATTTGCAAAGTTAATTGCAAAATCAAATTACTTCGTTAAATGAGCAATGAAATGATTGTGATAATAAAAAACTGCATAGACAACAGTCTCTATGCAAGCATGATATAATCACGTGAAATTCTGAGTATCGGTTCACCAGAGAATATCAGAGATGTGTAAGCTTTGCGATAAAAATTCCAAATCAAGCGACCTTTGAGTTCTTTGCAAAGCATTGGAAGAAACAAAGGATTTCGAATACAATACAGTTGATATAGTGACCCTTTAAATGGACTGAGTCACAAAGAACTATTTCCAAATCACAGATGATGAACAATCATACCCAAAGTCTAAAGTGCGAAGCTATTGTATGTTCTATGGGAAACAAACTTTCAATGCGACAAATAGTGTTATCTTTTATTTTGCTCTAGTAAATAGTTTCCTGCCTTTCGGGTTACAATCAACTGAATAATGTTTCGAGGTTTTCATGTGTGCACTTTCAGAGGAAATTGAAATTAAAATTAAATCAATGTCGTTTATGTGAAAAGAAACTGAATTAAATTGTTAGGTGTTGTCTGTTTAGAAGCAGTTGATGTACTTTACTTCCAATAGCTGTTTAGGACTTGGGTTTTCTCAATACTATTGACAATCTTTGGGGATTCTTGTCATATACTCCTGTGGTGCCATTAAGGTTAACTGATATCTGTCGCAAAGGTTGAGGTTTGCATTTCCTAGTCCATCTTTATAACTATGTGAGTTCTTATTCTCTTGGTGCCAGTTTTCTGTTTGTGAATTGGGGGCCTAATTGGAAAATTCTGCTAGTATCTGCTATTCAAACTAAAGTATTTTTGTCACTACAATATACTCCGTTTAGCCGGCCTTTCCTGGTACAAGGACATTGTTTTCAATCAAATCAAACTAAAGTTTTGTTTGATGTTAGTTTTGTTGTTAGTTTCACTTTCATGTGGTTGATGATATTGGGCGCTTTCCGTACTCTAGGGACTAGGTAGTGAAACGTTTTCGATTGGAAATTCAGTTTAGATTCTACAAATAAATGCATTTCTGTCTGGACTGTCAAAAATCATTCTCCATTCCATATGTATGGCCCTCAAGCAGGCCTAGAATTCGGGCACGTTTCGAATTGATACCCTATTTTACTTCCATTATAGTTTCAAAGAAAAAGTTCTTCAATTGCAATTTGACAATTGTTTTCTATGCCAAGCGGCTAAGGACGTATTTTTGTCCTTTTCTTTTCTTTTCGAACAATGTTCCAAATTTTCTGTGAAGACCATTGTATAGTATGTAGAAAAGTGTTCTTCTTTCTAATCGATTATAAGATTGTTTAAATACCTAGAGAATGATGAGATTATGATGAGATCAGTTTTTGTCTCTATATTCAATCAATAGACTTTTACTACCAAAATTAGCCGTAAGCAGTTTTCGTGTAGCATAGTTTGTCAAGTTAATTACTTGCAGATTTTTCGACGGACATTTTAAGACCAATATCAATTACTTCGCGAGGATTGTGCTCTGCTGATTCAATGCATTTCATTCGGATGCGAAGTTTCTTTTATCGGAAGGGTCAAACACACTAACCTATGAATTCTGATTTTAGTAAATTTTAGACTTCAATCTATAGAAACAAGCATTCAACAAAAATTTGGGTTGACGGGGAACATTACGACAGACAACATTAAAGGCTTCTAGCTGGAGAGTTATTTGTGTAACAGAGCCTTATTTGTGTTTTACAAGTTCACTTTCAATACCCACAATAGATACCTGTTATTATCAAGATCTCTTCTGATGAGGTGCTCTATATGACTAAAAATGACTAAAAATCGACAACTGTTTACTTTCAAAAATTTTGCACCACCACCCGGTTGAGCTGACGGCTCCCTCTACCAGCTAGTAGATAACCCACACTCGTCACACGTGTTTTCTAAAAACACATTTCTCCGGTTTGACAGTTGTTTGTTGTGATTCAGTGATGTGTGCTTTCGTATGCGCTCCATTTTCCCAATTTTATTAAAGTTTTCAATTGATTTCTTCGAATTTTAAATTAAAAAAATGACAACCTCCAAGCTGGAGTACGACTCTTCACTAGGCGGGCCAGTAGTACTCCCTACGAACGTTCAAACATTCCGTTATGCCGCCTCAGGCATCAACGAAATCAAGAATCTCCTCGGTGAGATTCAGAATCCTTCCAGTACGAAGCTCATGTTCCAGACTCTACCGAAGCATATGCGACGTCGTGCCATGTCACATCATCCGAAGCGATTGCCACGGAAATACCGTTCAATACACATCTCCCAGATGGCCAAAGCTGGGAAACCACCACAAACAACGAAGAGACCCTCGCGAAAGTACCGCAGAAAGCCCAGCAATCTTCTGAAGGAGTACATTCGAAGGCAAAGAACACACAAATGGTTAGAGACACACATTTGGCATGCAAAGCGGTTTCATATGGTATCCAAATGGGGCTATAAGTTGCCCTATGCCTCGTGTGATAAGACGTACAGAGCTTGCTACCGGGCAACGGCTAAACACTGTCTCCTGCAAGACATTTCCTTCTATGGGTGTGTGGAAATTAAAGGAGAACTCGGGGAGATTCTAAAAGGATTTGCTCCGCTAACAAATTCTGCCTGTGGTCTGGGGATCGGAGCGAAGACATTTGTTTCAGGACGAAGAGAAGGCTCTGTGGAGCTATTCAAAGCGGATAAATACCCGAATGGCGCCCTAGGTAAGGTTAATTTTCTGTGGAAATCAGAGGAACTGGAGGAAAAAAGAACTCTGTGGATATACATCCATCCAGCGGCTTACAGTGAAATCCTTGAAGAAATTATTAAATCCTTTGGCTTGAAGAGCACAAAAACCGTAAAAGTTCCAATGGACGATGTCGAAATGGATGACACTACAACGAAAAAAATCGATTTGCAACTACAGTTTGTGACAAAGACATTTGCATATCAACGAGCTCCTCGATATCGCAACAAAAATAGTGGAGTTGTCCTCACAGAACTCAAGGACACAATAAATCGGTTTCGGTTGACTGGACCACTGTCTCAGGCAGTACTCACTCAGGCACTTCGTGTAAAAGCGTTTCGCGATTCAGAGCCAGAAAATTGGTTCAAATCAGCGATGAGCGATAGAAAGGCTCTACGAATCCACCAGGAGCAGGAAGAGTTTTGGAAAAACTGCCAAGGGGTAAATTCGCCGGGAGAACTCATCTCTAATATGGTTCTTGGTTTGAACGTGGAAGATCCTCGAATAAATCGACCGAAAAAGCGGCAAAAAGCTGAACCAGTTGCATCTACTCAGCCGAATCGAGATGTTCTCCTAAACGTCGAATCAAACATCCATAAAAGTGCCATCTGGGACTTTGATCTGAGGAATAAAATTTGCAGCAGTATGATGTCAACGCATGAGTTTTGCACACAGCGTGGGAAAAACTCTGTAATTCCTGGAGAACGCTGTCGATTTGAGGAAGAAATGCAACCAATACCCCTGCTGCTCATCCAAAGACCAGGAGCACAGAATCACACCTTCAAACGACTGAGCTATGCCTGTGGATGGGATGTTATATGCCCCTCGGGCTATGGAATGTCTGTTTGGCTGTCACTCATTATGTGGGGTGCCAAACCTGGTGGATGCAGAGAATTCGAATCGGTTCACCGAGAACTGGGCACTGATCAGTTTCTGCCAGACTCTGTGGCCGGTGTCAAGGAATCCGCCGAAAAACAACTTGATTTACGTCTAAAATACTTCCGAAAACCCCCAAATAAGAGATGTAACTACCTCAAGCTCTCTATACATAGTCCCTTCAAGGCGCCTCTCTCACAGCTCGTAGCAGAATGGACCTCCAGCGATACAGACTATTTTATTCTACGCGATAGAGAGCTCCTTAAAAAACTCCAATTAGCCATAAGTCAAAGGAAAACACTGCCAACACTACCACCATCGTGCCTTATACAAATAAATCTCCGAATGACTACTCGTGGAAATCCTGGAGACTTTGCAGTTATCTGTTTGCCCACAACTGGCGACCTAAAGAGACAGTTGAAGCGAATTAAATTTCAAAAGAATGATCCTATTTATACCGAGCCCCTGCAGAAGGATACTTTCGAGGCGGAACGAAAAAAGCTGCGACTTGAGCACAAGAAACTCCTGAAACGAATGAGAGGACGTCGCGTGAGGGAGAAGCGACGCAAGCAGGTGAGAAGCAATTCTACTTACAAGCTGGTGTTTTCTAAGAAAGAAAAATGATTCTAAAAGCCAATTTCTTATTCAAATTTCTAGGAAACAGCTGAAACCAAAGTGGCCATTCGTCCTGCAAATACCTCGACGCTAGTTATGGGTCAATTCAAGAAAATGTGTGAACTCTGGCTGCCAGAGAGTCCTAGCAACAACAGCCTTCGGAATCAGTGCTCGCGTGAGGTGTTCGGCTATGTAACACGCAGTGATTTCAGTTATATTGAAGCAACAGTAGCCGCTATTGGATATATAACTGTGCCGGGTCTGCAAAAGCTCATGAGCGTCTGGAAACGCTCAAAAGGTGTCGACAAAATGCTTTTGGTTCGTGGAACGCGCAGTAGACACTATCGCTTTGCTAGTTTTAAAGTCAATTGTGAGGTCTAGAGCGACAATATTATATTTTTACTTTGTAATGGTCAATGGTTTTATTTGAAGGTACAATGAATATCTAGTCCTTAAAGATGATGTGCAGATATTTAAAGAATCTCTGGAGGTACACAGTGTCCTTTGGCGCTAGTCTCCACCAGAATTCACATCCCACTCACTCCGTGTTGTTAATAGCTCTCCCCATCCTGAGAAGTTGAATTTTTCAAACACTTTTTTAGAATTATTTGCATTTTTTTCTTTCATTTATTAATTTGATAATTTTAACATAATGCCAAAGTGTTACTTGAATGATATTACTTAAAAGAATCTCACGATTTTTTATAATTGGTTGTAAACCCCATTTAGATAAATAATATTACAGAATATGCTTTTATTTCACTACTTTCTCACTCTCCGAGTGTTATTTCAAAAAAAAAAAAAAAAAACGAAAAGAAAACAATTAACTAAAAACGAATTAATCAAATAGTAAAGCGCGTTGAAAACTCCTCAAACTATGAGAGAGAAACGCAAGAATGTTCTGTAAAAGATTTAAATCTCGTCTAAAAAATAAGATATACACAGCTTACTCTCTTCTCCATGCGACTTTGACTTCTTCTTCATCATCTACTTGTTGTATAAGTGGAAAAAATATTATATTTTTGGTGAAGAGAAGTTCTTAAAATTTGTTTTTTGTTCTTCTTGTTATAGTTTAGCGTTATTTGTTGTTAATTAATTTTAAACTACGATTACGACTAATTATTTAAAGAGGATTGGTTTTTGTTGAAGTGTTCATTTCATTTTAATTGAATAGGATCACCTAATTATTTCACCCAAGTGGCGATAGCGTTCTGTAAAAAAAAAGAGAAATTTAAAAAAGTCTAATTGGAAGATTACAACGCTCACCTTAACGTCGTCCATCTCTTCATCGGACGAGGAGTGTGATAGACCACCATATGTCTTAAATGTAACATTTTTCATAAATGTTTTCAACATACTAGCGGTGAGCTGTCCAAATTTATATGGCACCACTGGATCAAAGTCACCATGTGCTTGGAAAATCTTAAAAACAAATGTATACAACAATGTTTGTGATAAAAGGAAGACCATTCGACTTACCGGTAAATCATCAGGGCAAGCTCTTAAACCAGGGAATTGTTTGTGCATTGGCAGCCAGCCAGATAATGACACAACACCTGCCAATCTATTTGGATATGTAAGTGCTGTAAACAACGCCAAGGCACCGCCCTGCGAGAATCCGCCAACTACAATGCGATTTTCAGAAATGCCAGATTGAATTTCTGTCTGGATCATTGCTTGAATGTTTTGAGATGATCTTCGAATGCCTTCTTCGTCTTCTTGTCCAGACATGTCTAGTGTCTTTAGATCAAACCAGGATGGCATTTGGAAGCCAGCATTTAAGGTAACTGGCATTGTGGGTGCTGTAGGACACACCACTTTCATGTGTGATGGACGTACCATGCCTAATGCTGATGCCCAGCCATGACTAGAAGGAAAAATCAAAATTATGTTTTCAATGAAACATATACATAAGCAACAAAAAGAGCCTTATGCCGCATCAGAAGGGTGCAGCTATCTCTTGATGGGAAACATATTTGTCAGACCCTTTCATTACTTTTAAGCTTCCATAAGTTTGTGATATTGATGTGGATATATGAAGTTGGTTCGACTATAAAACTGGGTATAAAAACGTATCATGCAAAGCGGTTTAAGCTTTCTTTTTCTTCGTAGAACAGTAGTTGTATGTTCTTAACAAAATGAACCTCTCAATTTGAAGTTGTTTATTAATTTCGAGTACTTTTTTACGCGACCTGTGTGTCACAATGATTGGCCTTAGTTTTCTTTAGGAGAGCATTATCGTTTATCTTCATTTGATTATGCTGTCTAGATCTTATGTGTTGTACTGGTCTCTCTATCCGAAGATACCGTCCATGTCCATATGAAATATTCAGCTCCCATTACCTCCTGTCTGTGTTTTTACTCTTTTGAATATAGGACAATAATGCTCTTGAATAGGAAAGCTGGAAAATCGCATTTCAAGATTCTAACATCCACAGGTTAATAAACCACTTAATATGCTCATAAATCTCAATCGGTTTTTGCTCTTTCTCAAGTTACCCATCATACTCAGGTGCCCCATCATCCGCACACACCAAATGATGAAATGAAAAATTCAAAATTTCATCTCATCACGACACAAATCGGTAGAATTATTGACACCCGGGAGTAGGTACTTAAGTTCCATAACAGCAGCAATGAAATTCCCCCTTTTTTTTTAAACGTAGAGCCTAACACATACACATTTGTTGGAATTCCCATTACTAATTCCCTGCGCATTTGTGTATTGATTAATTCAAAAGCGTTTTGAAGGCACACGTAAAAGAGCCACATGCTTTAAATGTGCCCCCCAACACGAAATAATTAATGAAAGAGACGATAAGCCTACTTTAGAGTGTTTGTGTTGCTGTGTGTGTAAATCATCTTAAATCCTTTGCTCATTTTCAAGGTTGATGGGATGGTAGCTTCCTACCCCCTTCGCCCATTAACAGATGTGTGTTATAAGCAAGCACTTCTGTATACCTATATCGGTATCTATTCATTTTTTTATTTCTATTTGTTGACTAACAAATCTTTGTGTGATTGACATTCAGACGATAATCACATCTGATTCCCATACCCTTTGGAATCATTACATAATGCGCGAAACCCGGTGTGTGAAAAAGAAAATTATGTTCTTTTTTTTTTCTTCCTTAAGTGAAAGATGTTAGGATAAATACTTACCCTGTATCACCGAGGCCATGCATAAATATCAACTAAAAAAAAATGTGAAGAAAATCAAATTCAGTCAAGCTTATAAGAGAAAATTACAAGGCTACTCACCGTCGAGGTATGTTTAGCTGTAGCCTCTAGGATTACTGGAGTCGGAGACATGTTATTGCCTATTTTTTTTTTTATTTAAATCAATTGAAGCTCAGGTACAATATTTGAAGAAAAAAAAAGTTGGGGAGTAAAGTGTTTCACACCGACTATTACTGGACTGGTATCGATTTCTTGAGGAATTTTACGATTTGTATGCTCATGCAGACAAATTGTAATAAATAAATGATTTTAAGTTTTTTTTCCACAAGGGGGATGGTTTGGGAAACGTGTCACTGGAGCACAATCGCCCACCGATCCGGTGATTGGATGATGTATAAAGCCCTCAATAGAGAGAACTGAGAACGGTTTGAAATTTTTATTTTAAAGTGGAAAATACAATTTTTGTAGGTTTCTTTTTTTCTTGCTAAGAATTTTCTCGTTCGCCCTTTCAGGGTTTTTTCCGAATTTGTACGCAAGCGGAAGTTTTCCGTCTTCTTTTTTTGCCTCAACTGAGGTGACAGGAAAATATGAAATCTATTTTTACGGCGAATGTCAAACGTCAGTTGGAGATGATATAGCAAAATGATGGGCAACTTACACGGAGTTAATTCAACTTTTAGGAAGAGCTTTTGGGTTTTTTAAAGTTTTCATATATATGAATATACGTGGTCCTGGTCGTAGACGAACTAAATTGAACAGTCATCTTGTAGTCGTTTGACAGATTCGTTCCACATAGTTAAGAACCTCCCAAAATCGTATTTTAGAAGGCTTCTTTTTTTCAACAAGAAACCTACAGAAGCATATTTGTCCCACATTTTTTTTAAGTCTGTGCATTGAGTACGTATTGTTCTATGCATATTTGCCCTGATCAGTTTGGAAATTCTGTAACACGTTCGTGCTGTCTCAATATATTCCTACGCAACTTGATTCCTTCTTAACTGTTATGTACCACGTTAGAACATCCCACTGTTTATTTCACGGCCCCACCTCTGACAAGATCAAAGATCATTACTGTCATGCGAAGAATTCTCAAAAAGTCCTTCGGATATGTCATAAAACTGTAGCTCTATGCTTTGATTGAGAAATTTGCAACAAAGAGTTACTGCATGGAATCGAAACTTATTGATTCACCTTCATGTTTACTTTTTGTGGATCAGCGCCCTTATTCATCTACTCCTATCGCCTGAAAAATTATGAAGACTTCTGTTGTCAAACAGTGACAGCACACAAACTAAATTTGAGCAAATCTTTGGTCAAAATCAGGCCATGGCTAACCAAAGACTTCTATTTATTGATAGCCCATAAAAAGAATGACAACAAATATATACATATCTATTTAACTGTATATATTCAAGCGAGAAAGCAAAATAACTGTATCAAAATCAAACAAGAACATGCCATCATCATCATCGGCATAAGTTTTATAAGGGTTTATTCATTCTGTTAGTGTAGTCGTTGCTCAACTCTCGATTCTCGGAAACGAAACACTCAATTCGAGTATCGAAAGTCCCACACAATCCACACACACACACACACGCGCAAAAAATCAGTGTCAGCCATATTTGTAAAAATTATTTTTCATGGAAGGAAAAGTGTGTGAAGCGACGAAGAAAACCTGCGACGGAGAAGAATTTTTCCATAGTTTACCAGTTCGCATAAAGCTCTCCAATGTAAAAAATTCGTAACAGATTTTCTCTAGTTTAAGTCTAATTACAAACAGAAAGTGCAAAACCACCCTAAAACCCCAAAAAAATAGAAAACAAAAAAAAAAAAAGAAAAAGAAAAAATAGAACAAAAATTCCCCCCAAACTACGACGACGACGACAAGTAATATAATTTCCGTGGAATGAAATAGTTTTTTTTTTCTTGTTCTGGTCGATTTTATTTTTTTCATTTTTGTTCATTTATTGTTCCCCCCCAAAACACAATCGCCTGTGTGTCCACATACATATATATACATAGTATATATATACACCTATATATAGCAGCTGGGATCTCGCTCGCTCTCGAACTGATTTGCTTTGTGTTTCTCTTTTTTTTTTTCTTGTTTCACCATTTCGTGTGTCGATATAAAATATTTATCCATCAGAAAAAAAAAAAACAAAACGAGAAATAGTTTATATTTTGAAAAGAAGTGAAGAAAAAAATAAAAACGCACAAAGCGCCACCCCGTGAGAGACGTGACGAAACATAACAGAATAACAACAACAACAAAACCAATAAGAACGAAAAGCCCACAAGTGCGAGTGAAATAGTGATAGCAAAGGGAAACAAAAACATTTCTCTGCGAAGAAAACAAATGTTTTCCAAAGTTTATTATATTTTCTTCAAAGCAGCAAGAGATATTCACCCAGGACACACTAAGAACAATAATCAACGAAGGAACTAAAGCCCCTTCTCTGCATTTTACTTTCTCGTTTCTATATCGTTTTGCAGTACACTTACAATAAGTTTTGGTTTTTTTTTTTTTTTTTTAATATAAACAAGAAAAATATATATATAAAGAAAGAAAGAAAAAAAAAATAGAATAAAATAGTTTTTAAGGAGAAGCTGTGAAAAAATGATGGAAATAGCGATAAATTCCGTCGCTCGGATGAATGGTTTTACTCCAAAACAAATATCAGCAGCAGTGGCCGTAGCAGGAGGAGGATATACAACTCCGCCAGCAACTTGTAATGGAAAGAGTAATCATATATTTTCGTTTACCTCTTCATCGTTGTCAACGTTGGCTGCGTCTGCTGTGGCTGCAACAAAAACAAAAACAACAACAACAACACGAACTGCAGCTGCTTCAACAAATAAAGTTCAACAAAAATCAACATCATCTACTACAACAACGGTAGCAGTGATATCAGGAGGAGGAGCAGGAGCAGCGACAACACCAGCAGCAGCAGCAGCAGCAGCAGTGAGTGTCAGTGGAACCACAATAATCCCATCATCATCTACATTAACATCATCATCAACAACAATATCAACATCATCATCATCATCGACATCAAAGAATCATGCAATTCCGTCCGATATCCTTGACGATTTAGCCAGCCGTTTCATCATAAATGTGCCGGATGATGAGCGAAATAATTTAATTCGAATATGCTTTCAAATTGAATTGGCACACTGGTTCTATTTGGATTTCTTTTGTGCAATTGAAGAGAAGAAACTGGTGCCTTGTGGCATTAAACAGTTTGCTATGCAATTATTTCAGGTTTGTTATTCATCTAAACGTACACATTCGTAAGCTCTATTTAATTGTTTGTTTCTCGTTTTTGTTGTAGCATATTCCATTCCTTCGGAAACATTTGTCAACAATTGATAAAATTTTAGAAGACTGGAAGAATTATAAGTTATCTGTTCCTACATATGGAGCTATATTGATTTCTGAAGATCTCAGTTATGTGTTACTTGTGCAATCCTATTGGGCCAAGAGCTCATGGGGCTTTCCCAAGGGGAAAGTTAATGAAACCGAAGATCCAGTGCATTGTGCCACAAGAGAGGTATGTAAACTGACCACCCTTCTCCAGATATACTAGAGAATCATGCTGTCTAATTGATTGACAATTCTTTCCTTAAAGATTCTTTTTTATAAGAGTCTGTCTCTACAATCAAAGTTTGTGAGTTAGCCTTTATATTTGAATAAGTTCCGCCTGTTTGCAAAATGTTTAACAATTAATATTTTCTCCCACAGGTATATGAAGAAACTGGCTACGATATAACCGGACTAATTGTACCAAATGATTATATTGAGGCTGTTATCAATTATCAATACACACGCTTATACATTGTTCGCAATGTTCCACTGCAAACACAATTCTCACCGCGTACTCGCAATGAAATCAAATGCTGTGATTGGTTCCCAATTGATTCGTTACCAATTAATAAAAACGATGCCATATCAAAAACTAATCTTGGCTTGAATGCCAACTCCTTCTTTATGATAATGCCATTTGTGAAGCGCCTCAAAAAATGGGTGAATGACAATCGATCCGGTATCGAGACACGTCGCAAATATCCACCCACCAATATTAGTAATAGTACAACAACAGCAGCAGGAGCAGTAGTGGTAACGGGAGGAGCTTTATCTGCATCGCCACCAAATGCGGGCGGTGGTAATAGTGGCGCAGCAGGAACAGGAGCAGGAGGAGGAACAGCGGTAGCAGTAATAGTTGGAAACAGTGGAGGTTCTCCCACCTCAATGTTAATGTCAAAGAATAATCAT
Organism: Chalcosyrphus nemorum; assembly: GCA_949716465.1. NCBI lineage: Eukaryota > Metazoa > Arthropoda > Insecta > Diptera > Syrphidae > Chalcosyrphus > Chalcosyrphus nemorum. The sequence continues at coordinate 56,097,764 of OX454334.1, read as the reverse complement.
ACGAATAATAGTAGTAACTGTAAAAAGGATATGGATAGTAATATGCGAATTTACAATGAGAATATTGCCTTAAATAATGGAAACGGAACTGTGAGCAACAATAGTAACAACAACCAGAACAACAATGGTAATAGCCGTGGTAACAATAAAAGACAACGCCACAAATCAATGGGTGATATCGATGGTATTAAGTTAAATATAAGCAACAATACAAATAGTAATAATAAGTCCAACCAAGGTGGTACAAAGGCCAACAATAATGGCAATAATAATAACAACAACAACAATGGTAATAAACATGCCAAGGTGCAACAACAGCATCAAAACAATAATAATAATAATAATAATAATAATAATGGTAATGGTGGAGGTGGTGGTGTTAGTGGTGTAGCAGTAGCATCGTCATTGTCATCATCATCATCGGTGGTTGCACCCAAAAGACAACTGTTTCACAGTCAGAGCCAAAGCGGTACAGCCAATATGAGTAGTGTTTACTCAGACGAATGGCAACAACGCAACAAGCAGCAGCAACAGCAAGTGATAAGCTCATTTGACTTAATTCGAAAGGAGAAACAGCTACAAAAGGAGAAAGAGAAGGAGAAGAATGCACCAGGCGGTGATAAGAAAAAGCCTAATAATTCTCGTGCACGCACCAAATCGCAAAGTACTACTTGCAATCAGCAACAACAACAGCAAATATCAACGACGACTGTGACTCAAACAACCAAACAGCAACAACAACAGTCATCAGCAGTAGTAGTAGCAGTAAGACCTACTAAAGATAAACAACAACAACAAGTTATCTCTGTAACGCCTCCTCCAGCTTCCCTAACTGCTGGCCCAGCACCAATTTCCAATTCTCCAACGGAGAAAACCCGATCCGTATCTCTGTCAATAGCCACAACAGCATCATCACAAAAGATCAACAACAAAAATTCCATCCCCGGATCCACAACACCACCAGCCACCACCGCAACCACAAATGCCACCAACAAATCAGCATCAAATCAAATTCTAAAGTTCAATCCAAGCTTTGATTCATGGACCAACTTTTCATTTACAAAGAATTTTATTGCAAATGTTTTTTGTTAAAACAAAACAAAAAAATCAGAAACTAAACAAAAGAGTGCTCTGCAACAAACCGATTCCGATACAATGATGACGACAACCAATGACGACGAACCATGGTCCACGATTTAACCACACACAGAAGAAAAAAACAACAAAAAAAAACCCAAAAATTATAACCACACGAAATTCTCATTTCCCTTTTATGTTTCACCTCCAAAAATACGATCCTCTTCCTACATATATCATTTCTGACAATAGAAACACCAAAAAACCCACAATAGAATCTTTGATTTGTGTAAAAGCTTCCTCAAAATATCCAATCCCATTTTGAGGATGTTTCGTAGGCTGGCAAACTAAATTTTTGTATTAAACCTTTGGTATACTTAAAAAAAATTCGATATATCTTATTTTTTGGCATCTAAACAGACCAAACGAAGATACGTGTAAATGTTGTAAACATGAGAAGTTTTAAGTTTTTCTCTTTTTCTGTTATTTTTTAATTTTTTTTTGTTTATATTCCATGTACAGACATGAAACGCCATTCGAAATGGGGTTGTATATCTTTTGCTTTTGTTTTCTAAAAGAAAAAAAAACATATTTTTTATATATAGAGAGAGAGAGATGGAGCGGTCTTAGTGATGTACTTTGTGATGATATGTTTGAGTTGGAAAAATCGCGTGGCTTTTTTTTCGTTTTTTTTTTTTTTAATCATAAAATAATTGTAAATATACACCTTGACGAGGGGGCCCTTTGGTGATTGTTTTTTTAAAAAAAAAGAATATGCCTTGCCCCAAAAGAGATAAGTGACTCTGTTTAAAGTAAAAAGAACAAAAAATGTTTGATAAAGACTAAGTATTTGTCTTAAATTTGGTTTAAGTCACAGGGGGCACAGAGAATGTAATTTTTTAAGTGCTTTGTCCGTTTATTAGTTTTTGAAACAACAATTTGGAGAATCCCTAGTGTAGATCACTGAAATCGCCACGCGTCACATTGACCCCAAGGACGAAAGAGGAGACTATATTTTCAGCATAAATCTCAGACCACAGTTCGGCCAATATATAATATAGTGTTTCGAGTGAAGAAGGCTCATCAGGCAGAAAGCGCGGCAGCTGAAGGAGAAATTTCTATTAAAAGCGATTTTAATCAGGTATGATCTTTCAACTTTTAGTCTAAGGTGATAAAGTGCTGAATTTTAAATGCTGAATTAGTGCTAAATGCTTATCATAGTTTCCAAAACATTTAAATCTTCAAAATTGTATTTTTTTTCTCACATTTCCTAAGTCTTCCAACGAGTTTTTCCTTTAAGCAAAAGTTTATTCCTACTTAAGTATATACATTCCTTAATTTCACATTGCGTGTAGAAAGAGCCGACGAATGTTAAATTGATTCGGTTAAGAAATGGTTAACAAATGGATTAAGCACTAATTATATATTTTTAAGGAAATCTACTTCAAGAAAAAACGTCCAAAAGGAATAGATTTTGTATAACCCTTACAGCAGCCATCACAAATTTCCAACAAGATTCCTGTAAAGTAGCCGCAATATATCTGCATGTGTATAAATTAGCTTAGTAAGCATAACTTCGAACCAGTTTCTGCGAGTAATTACGCAACAGTTTACACAAGAAATGATACCAAAGTCAGGACTTTCATCTCTACCGGAATATTGTCAATTATAAAGTACAAAGCAAAGTCATTTAGCCAAGCCATTAGTTCCTTCTGCGACTACTCTAGCCCCTTAGTTGCTTTATAAAAGCCTCCATGTGTACATACCGTCAGACTTTCAAAAGCAAGTAATTTCTTCTCCCACCAACTCTTGGGTTCCTTGTGATCTTCTAAAAATCTAGTCCTCAAAAACTAAACTTATTACCCCGCCAAAGAGTACAAACCTCGTCTATTCTTCTCACAAAAAGAAAGAAAGAAAAAAAAAATGCCTTACAACGAATTGGTGCTTTAAAAATAAAACAAAATTGTTTCCTTCCTCCACTCTCAATTCGAGCATAAATCACATCTCACAAAAGACAAATCAATAATGTTAAAAGAACGAAAGAAAAAAGAAGAAAAAAAAAAAACGGAAGCTTTAAACAAACAATAAATAACAAACAAACAAAAACAAAATCACATACAAACATCAGATAAAAATTATATCTATTCTTTGATATAATTCAAAAAATCAGTAAAAAATATTTAAAAAAAAATTGCAAAAAATCAAACTCTAATGTAAAGTACAGAATAAAAGAACAAAAAAGCATTTTTTTACTTAAATTTCCGTTTCTAATAGAAAAAACCCCGGCTTCTTGTGAGTGCCTTTTGCTTCTTGCGTTATATGGAGCCTTAGCACAGAGTTGCAGTAAAAATAAATGAATTAATTGATCCGCAGAAGCATAAATCACTCGCAATCGAGCTGGGAAATAGATAATATTTTTGTTGAACTCAAAAGATAAATTTTTATTGCATTTTACTTTCAAATTTTTTATTATAACCTGCCAAATTACAAGACAACTAGTATTTTATTAATTTCATTTTGTTAACTTTCTTTAAAAAAACATATTTGTACAAATATTGTATCACATTTTGACATTATTCAACAAAGAATGAAGTAAAAAACGAATTGTTCATCCCATAAAACTCCTATCTTCCAAAACCAAGACAAAAAAAGAAAAGAAAAGAAAAAAAAAAACAAAACAAATCAAGTTGAAAAAAAGGATAAAAAACAAATAAAGTATTTTTTTATTTTGTACTTTCAAAACAAACCATCAGAAAACTGTGTTTTATTTATGTCTGGTTATTGTATCAGAAATCAAGTAAGTATTAGAGGCCTACAGGCAAGTATACTTTATTTATTGTATTCGTGCGAAAAAGCCCTTTAATTTGACACCAAGATCGTTGAAATCCATCAAATAGAACACTTGGAACATGACAAAAACGAATTCACGTTAAGGATGCAACCATGTTGCAAGCGCCATCTTGGTTACCTTGCCCAGTGTATTTGCCACAAGAAGCCCTTTAATTCGACACCAAGATCGTCGGAATCCGTCAATGAACTCGGTTACAATAAGAAGAAATAAAATAGCAAAACTGCAAAACAAAAACCGCCGCCATCTTGAGTCCGCCATATTGGTCAGTCATAAGTCATATGTGTAGAATCTACACCCTCTTACGCACATTTTGGTGTTTGTTTGGTGTCGCTAGTCCACCTAGAACCGGAGATCGAGGCAAATTTTCATACAAATTTCTCGTAAAACACCAGGCCACCAGAAATCCTCAGAAAGCAGTAGGTAGCTTTGCGTCAAGTGAAGGAAGCGACGCCATCTTTTTTTCAAAATAAAGCGTCGATCATGACCTACACGGTGAGCTTTGTTTTATGGCGCTAGCGTCACTGTGAGCCGAGATATCGACGAAAATTTGTATGAAAATTCTCGTAAAACACCAGGCCACCAGAAATCCTCAGAAAGCAGTAGGTAGCTTCGTGTCAAGTGGCGTCTGTGACGCCATCTTTTGTCCAGTAGGTATCCCGAGCCATTTTACCGACACAATTTTTTTTTCTGCAGCCACCTGATACTGATTTTCGCTTCGACTTCATTTTGGTGTAGCTTTTTTGTTTGTGGGTAGATTTTAATGATTCTGGTGTCAAATTAAAGATTATTTTCTGGAAAATATTTTGCGACTTAGTTTTTGATACCAAACTGTCAAAAACATTATTAAATCGAAAAGAAAACACAACCAAAATAAAAACAACCGCCATCTTGTATCAACCATATTAGAAGATCATAAGTCATATGTCCAATGAATTCCAAGGAAACACCCTTCAATTTAACACCCGAATCATCAAAATCCATCAATAAACAAAAAAGTTATTCCACAATCAAATCGACATCAAAATCAGTAGAATCAGGCGACTGTCAATTGCCATCAGAATTTTGCCGTTAAAATGGGAGGGGCTACCTGCTGCTTTCTGAGGAATTCTGTTGGCCTGGTGTTTTACGAGAATTTTTTATGAAATCTGGTCGTGGATTTTTTATTGAATTTTGTTGGCGATCGATCGATCTTGTGCAGGTATCTTTGGTTTTAGGTAAGCTAGCGAAATGAAACAAACACCAAAATGTAGATCACAGGGTGTAGATTATTTTGACGCGAAACATGAAACACAGGGTGGTCCTTAAGTTTTTGTTTTTTTCGTAAAAACAAATTAAAATGCACTTACGTCTAGATTAGGGGGTGAAGAGCAGAGTTTCTAGCATTGATACTTACGACAAAGGGTGCGCTTGTTTTCTTACATCTTTTTGGACACAGGGTGGTCCTTATTTCGAAAGAAAAAAAACGTAAAATGTTAAACTCTTTTAATTATATTAATGCTTTGCCATAAATAGTTGATTACAGTAATAATTTTTAAATAGTTAATACGGATAATATGAAGTTAAATAAATTTTAAACGATTTCCATAATAAAAAATGTAAAACTTGTTCGTACGAAGTAAAAAAAAATTGATAAACTTTTGTCAGATTGATTCTTTCTCCTTCAAACAAGCTCAAAAAACACGTGAAATTTCGATGAAATGTAGATAAACGTTTCTGATCAGTCCCAAACCATATATGTGTGTATGTATGGAGGTTAGTTTACTTTTGCTTAAGCTTCCATAGGGGATCCAACTCGTTGAGGGGATCTTTAACTTCTTCTTTTTCTTTCGCTGTAACTGTTTGGGCTGTTTTCATTTGGTAAGATGTCATTATGCCGCCTGGCAATATATATCTATTAGATAAAAATGGAGGGGATTTTAGTGTGACTTACGTTTGTTGAGAACATCATGAGCGTGGCTGAGAACGATTTGCATCGAAAGTTCCAAATTTGCAGAGTCCTTCAGGGCGTTCTGCCGTTGGCTGCACATGCGATACCATACATCAACGACATCTTTGTGGAAGAGAAAAAGTTAAATAGAATTTTAAACAATTGAGATTAAAAACTCACTTATTAAAAGCGGACGTTTAGCCTGTGTGGCTAGGATGGCGCATATTGCCATGGCAATCTGTTCAGAACGCTCCGAACCTGTAAGGCAATTCATGATGAGCGGCGAACTGGTTTTGAATTCAAGACAACGCTGTTTGTGGCCCATTAGAACGTTTTGGGCGATTCCCAGTATTTGTGTTGGAGAGCTGCAAATAAGAATGATAGAGGAGAACCATCTTATGATTCATGACATACCTCTTAGTCCAAGCTTTGATTTGAATTAGCGACAAGTCGAGTATTGCATCGGCTCCATTCATTGATAACTTCAAATTGAGCTCAATACAGTGGGAAAGATTGTTAAGTTTGACAACTTTGACTGAAAAATCGTCGAAATGCATCTCAGTGTTTACCTCTTGCGGCCAGAAGGGATCGAGAAGCTAGAAGGAGTTATACTTAAACGGACGATGTATGGAGATGTATTAGAACTCACCTCATTTGGCGTATGTAAGCACACTACTGTCCGGGCTTTCTGTGACCAAATCATTGACCAGAAATCGTTCAGCGTGTTCTGCTGAGGTGTCTGCGCGATGATGAAATTCGGGCAACCAGGTCCAAGGTCCTGCAATTGGAAAACAAATTTAGTACGTTTTCAAATGTCTATCTAGTACCAACCAACCTTGATGTAAGCAGCGTTAATATAATCATCGGTGCTGGTCTCTAGGACAACTCGAGCATGATCATAGGGAATGCAATCGTTTGAGCGGTTTTTTTCGGGGAATAACTTTGCTATCGTTGTTGTCCTCTTGGGGGAATCTTTCTTAAGCAAATCCTGTAACTCCTTCCATTTGCTCTTCAATGGAGTACTGCCGTTCAACATCTGTACGTTGAGCGTCTCGATTGTTTTTTCGAAACGTTCAACTTCCTTGTGGAAATATTTTAGGGTTTTCGCGTCGGAGAATGGATCAGTGGCGACGGATTTAGGTGAGAAATTACCGCCAGACGGAGAGGATTTAGCACCCACACCATCACTGCGCACAGAGATGCTGTCCCAGTCGAAATTTTGATCCAATGAGCTGAGATCCGAGCCGATGGACAGGTTATCGAAACTCGCCTTGCGGCCTATTGGTGATTCCAACGCGGTGACGGGAGACATTGGTACCTGTGGAGCTGTAGCAGGTTGGGGTGCCTGTTTGACTGGGGATATGGGTTCTTGTTGAGGTTCCGATTTTGCGGTCGCTGTGCCAGCGATTTGTGGCTGAAGTGCTGGTGTTGGTAGCAGCGGGGCAACGCCAATCGAGAAATCGATGTCGGTGAGAAGATCAATATTTGAGGTTGCCTGTTTCGATTGTCGCGGTTGTGGTTGAGGTGCGGGCTGCGGGGTTGGTTGGGCAGCAGGTTTGGGTGTGGCAGCAGCTGGTGGTGGTGTTGCTGTTGCTGTTGGTGCTGAAATTTTTAGTTACTATAGGTGGTTCTAAAAAAAACAAACTGCGTACTTACTATACTCCTCACTCGTTGTCGTTTGAGTGGAATTATTCTGTCCACTTTGCATGTAGATTGTGGTCTGGCTTGGAGTGTACATAGCCGTTGAATGGGTTATTTCTACGGATGGATATTCTCCTGTCGTAGCGGTTCCATTTGACTGATAGCCATACGGGAGGGTGTAGTAACTGACGTTGCTTTGATCAGTTGGTGTCGCCTCTGGAGCTTGTTGTAGTTGCTCCTGTTGTTTGGTGTGGGACACCACAGCGAGCTAGAAAATAGGTAAATGTATCGACACATCTATCAAAATGTATAACTTACATCTTGATCCTGTACGCTGATCTTGCTGGTGCCCCCTGAATCCGTTGTGGTACTGTTCATTTGTCCAGTTTGTCCCACGGCGCTTGTGTACTGGCCATAGAAGCCAGTGGCTGGAATACCTTGGTAGCCGCTACCGTACTCGTAGGAGCCCGATTGGGGGTTAAAACTGTAGCCAGGGTGAGTGGAATATGACTGACTGGTGTTGCCAGCTTGTGAGACTACCACCCCGGTGTAAATACCTTGATTGAGATCTTGTACTGACACCGGCGCTGGCTGGGGATATTGCGGCATTTCGGTGGCAGCATATACCGAGCTTTGGAATGTATCTTGGTTGTACTGTGTTGGGTATGCACTTGGCACCGGCGACTGGTAGTACTGAGACTGCGGAGTGGATTCAACAGCCGGTTGCGTTGGGGTTTGATACTGATACGGAGCCGAACTCTGGTTGTTGGATGTTGGAGGAGGGGTAGCCTGCTGTTGCTGCTGCAAATACGGCGAATACAAAAGCGGATTTTGGGGAATTGATGAAACCTGTGGGTTTGCCGGTTGATAGGACTGCGCTACAACAGCTGAAGGAATAGCCGCAGTTGGTTGTTGGTATGATTGTGACGAGTTGCCGTAAGATGAGGCATACGATTGGGCGGAAACTATTTGTGTAGCCGCTGAGCTTGAATAAGCCACATTCTGGGGAGTTGATGATGCAGCAGGATACTGTGGATACGATTGTCCTCGTGCTGCCGTTGGCTGCTGCTGGTGATAGCCGTAGTTGTATTCCGGTGGATTAACTGACATATTGTCCATTTGCGAAGCAAGGGGCTGTTGGTAACCCAAATTTGCAGCCGAATTTGTGTAGCCCTGTTGATAGTATGATTGAGCGTCATATGGCGGCGCTGGCGTGTTGTGATAAATCGGATTCGTGTAGCCACTTGGATCGTAATACTGATTTAAGCTGTATGGCGGTGGGGGTTCATTGGGACCGACTGCCTGTGAATATGATTGCGGATTCGCCGCAGGAGGAGCTGTTCCACAAGTCGCTGCTGTTGGGTTCTCCGAACCTAGAGGATTCGGACGAATAGATGGAATGTACGTGGCGCTGGCATCAGCTCCACTTGCTGCTTTTCCTTTGAGATAATCTTTCAACTTTGGCGTTGAACTGGTGGATTTTGTGGTGTTCACCATCGAAGGCACTGACGGTGTAGGTGCTGGGGGTGCTACAGCAGCTGCAGCTGCTGCGGTACTTTTCATTCTTTGCTGACGATCTTCCTCTTGAACGTCCTTTGCAGCTCTGACTCTAGCAAGCAACTTTTGTACATTTCCCGAGAGTTTCTTGTAAAATTCCAAACCTTTGGCGCTTTTGCCGAGAAGGTCTTCGTAGACATCGAATGACGCAGCTAAGGATGAGAAGAAATTGTCCTTCTTGTGCTTGACATCAGAGAGTGTTTTTAGCACTGGTGCGGCCTTTGCATAGGACTCAGTTAGAGCAGCCAATATATTCGTCTGCGCTGTGAGATTTGCCTCGATAAGTTGAATTTGTTTCTCGTGTTTCTTCAGCTCCTTTTCAAAGAGCGCTTGAAGTCCTTCATCACTACCGTGCGCTATGACCTTCGTGGTAATGTCGTCATTGTTTACAGCTATGCGGAGATCAGCGTGAAACTGTGCGCGTTGTGCCTTCATCTCGTTCACTTTATTCAGGATCAGTTTAAGGTCCTTAAACAAGTCTGCAGAGTTGAATTCTCCACTCAATTTTGGTACACTCGATTGAATCTCCTGCAGCGGCTTTGAAAGGATCTTCAAATTGTTCACGTGCAGCTCCATGGCCTTCCTAAGCGTGTCATTACTTTCACCAGCCTTTTGATGTGCCTCTGAATACTTTTGAAATTCTCGCGTCAATTCAGTAAAGTGACCGTTGTTTCGGTGGACTCCAGAATTCTGTTGAAACTGTTTCTCTTTGATCTCCTCTTCGCTGAGAATCTCTTTGATTTCATTCAAATTCGACTCAACTTCTGTGCATATCTCAGCCAAATGAGACATAGAAGCGATTAGATCAGGAATCGCGGCTTTGTTCGCATTCAACGAGGCACAACGATCGACAATACCTTGTGGGATCTTATTGGCTTTCTCTTCGCTGACGTTTACATTGTCCAGAGTAAGGGAGCTCATATACGACGCCAGTTCCAGATCATTCTTCTCAATTTTGGCTCCAATGTCCCGGAGGATTTTCGCTTTCTCTTCACTGTACAGGGAGCTAGCTTCGTGTGCCTTCATTGGCACTAGACGGCCGAATATATCCTCACCGGCGACATCGGGATCCGTGACGCTAAAGCCAATGCCATTAACTAGATTTGCACCTTGAACGGCTGTTATGTCCGTGAGTTCGGGTACGGTTTCGTGGTAAATGAACTCGTTTTCGTTTTTCGCATTTTTTCGTTTGCCCTCTACGACGTCGGCGGTGAATGTTAGCGATTCGATAATTTCCTTTTGATCGGGTAGACCTTTGCTCTCCTTGCGGGCTTCTTCAAGTTTGTCCCAGGCGGCCTAAGAGAAAGGGAAAGAGAAAGAAAAGTTAGAATAAGAATGCTTAGTGAAGTAATTAAGGGTTATGGAGGCAAATAAACAAGCGAAATAGAGTCTAGCGTTCAAAATAAGACTAAAGAACGCAGGTCTCCGGGTCTACAATGATTTCCAAGACAATGACGATAACAAAGAGCTCATTTAGAAGCCAAAAGCAAGTATGAGGAACAGGCCAGGCACAGACTATTCTTCTTGGGCATTATTTGTAGTGTAGTGCCCTGTAGACAATCCTGTCAGCCGCGTAGTTGGTGTGAGAAGGACTTAATCGAATTGAGGCGCTACAAGTTCGTAAAATAGATAAAGTAAAGAGCATCTACTCACCTGATAGAGTGTTACGCGCTCGCCCATCTTCTGCTGCTCCTCCGACTGCTGGCCTTGGTACAGGAACAAAATACAAGTCAAGTATGATATCTTGAATTTTACATATTTCCTCCACAGCTTGTACACGCTACTGTCGATGACCTGTCCAATTGGCCCGTCATCCCCGCCAGTTAACAGCGCAGCCAATGCCGCTCCATAGTACGTTACAATCTGTGCCGTCACTTTTGCCACAATATTCGGCTTCCTGTTGTCAATCAGTGACTTCTCCAGAATACACTCCTGCGCTTGGGCGAACGATACTTGCTGCATGAATAGCAGCAACTCCGGTGTCATAAAGTCCCCACCGCTGTTCACCCCCGAATACTTCGACCTTAGCTCACCGAACGACCAGGCGGCGCACTGAAAATGTGTGCATGCTGTCTTCATCCCGTCCACATCGCCCCTTGAAACAGACGCACCCACTTGCGTGTGACTAGCGGCGATATTGAACAAAACCGCAGCCATTTCGAAGCGCAGATCAGTGACCTCACTCACGTTGTTCTGGTACAAGTCCTTCCAGGTGAATGTAAACACCGATCGATCAGAAATCTGTGGAAATCGATTTGTCAGCGAGTGCAGCTGGCAGTAGTAACGCTTAAGTGTGGCACATCCCTGCATATCCTTGCCTGGCCGCATCGCAGAATTCCTTAACAGCTCCAGCGCATGAACATCCTTGGAATAGGCTTCTGGATCTTCTTGATAACACTCGGCGATGTACTACGAACAAGGTAGACAAGGAAAAACAAAGTATTAGAGCAAAACACAATCAAGAGGCGATGACTCATATTCGCTCGAGTCTCTGTCGTAAATAAATAAATACAATTTGTTCAAGAGGAGACTTTTTAATTTAATCAGCAGACGGAACAAAGAAGAACCCACAAAATCTTCATCCAATTGGACAAAACCGATAGGAAATTTGCTCACCTTTTTCAAATTTGCGAACGAAGTACCCTCGGGACTTGTTTTGAGAGCAAACCAAAGCATGTGAAGCCTTGGAACAGCCTCCATTTTATTGGGAATTTATTTGTTCTTCTTTTCTACTGGAATTTCAATAAAAAAAATTGTCACTTATAAAAACTGTTGGGAGAAAAATATGAATTAATAAATTTGTTCCTTTTTTTCCGTCGTCTGTTCTTGGGCAAGATGTCAAATTGAAAATTTATTTTTTGACAGCTATGGGTGTGTGAGAGAGGGAGAGCAAAACGTCAGTTGTTTATAGGAAAGTGCATTCAAAACAAAAGAAATGCCGGGTTTTTATGGCAGAATGTGTGTACAGTTCAGGTGACTAGCATTTCGTATTTTAACTTTTTTTTCGAATACTCTTTGGTAATATGGAAAAAGCAAGCTAAGAAGCATCTTGCATTCAATTTGTGGTTCTAAAAGGCTGACCTGTCATTAAGAGCATTCGTTTTAAGTTTAGCGGTACATATTTTTAACCATTCAAACTCATGGTTGTCATTCTATGACACCTGTCAAGTAGATACTTAATTTAAAATGATAATAATTTTGTGGAATTTTTTTTACTGGCGAGTAATTCTAAGAGATGATTCTATGCTAAGCTTAGTTCTTGGACATTTTTAGTATTTAGCGCCATCAAAACAAAACAAACGGATGTCCTTGAAGTTATAGACGAATAATTATCGCCAACAAGCCATGGAATAGAAGGGACTTACGGCTTAACATCGTATGTAAAGGGCAGAAAACTTTTAGGACGCAGTTAGACGAACTACATAGTCACACACTTTTAGTGTAAAATTCTTGTACGATCCCTATAAGACTCGGGAGCAACAGGAAGTCATCAGCTCATGATTGCCTAACTGGAATTTGTATTCTCTACTGGACTATAGATATCAAATTCATGGCATATGCTGAGGGATGTATGTATGGTTAGAAGCGTAATTATTCACCAATTTGCGTTGAACGCTACTGGCGGACCAGTGGGGATGCAGAGGGGAGCTAGTTATGATCCCTATAAGACGTTTCATGCCTCGCCGAATTAAGAAAACAAGATGCGAACTCACAGCTGTAAGTGTTGTGTGCGGCAGCATTTCTGAAAGTATAGAAGGGATCTTCAGTACACAAAGCTACACTGCTGGCTGTCTTTCGTGGCATTGCTTCCCACAGGATGGGACAACGAGTTACCCCGCCCGTAAAACAATCGATTTCTACCCAAGGAATGTCCTGAGCACTTCATGTGTTGCGCTGGCATATGGAGAGAAAATTCTTTGATAAGTTGTTTGCAGATAACTTTTTTCCCTACTAGTGTCTTCATTATGCCCCTTGATTTAACTCCTAACGCACCTACCCCCCTGATGAATACCTTGACGTCTTTTTTTCCATTAAAAATAATTAAGTGAAAAGCCAACGAGTTCTACAAGTTCCTGTCATTACCCACACCCATAACAACCTTCTCAACTAGTGACTGCTGGAAGAAGACTGACTAACAATTTAATTAAACCTCCCGCCGGGGGTAAAATATATACCATCTCAACCAGATTTCAATAACACTACTTCTTAGAACTACTATAATTCTTGGCTTAAGCGACTTCCACTCATAAATACCGCTAAATGCCTCCCACGACGAACATCCCTCTCTTTAGAGGCTCTGGGCTACATAATGCCAAAATCCATTAAATCGCCCAAAAACCCAAACCCCAAACCCAAGCCCAAAAGCACAAGAACAAAACCGGCACTCGTACCTCTAAACCAATTTCACAAATGAAGCACGGAAATGAATTCGGTAAAAATAAAAAGCAGTAGCTCCCCCAGACACCCATCTGTCGTATCCACGAACAGCAGTAGCTTTCAAATCCAGCTGTGAATCTATAAATATTTCTCGCTAACACTCTTCGTGTTTGGTACATTTTACACCCGAACACAGGAGGAGCAAGGCGATGAGGATTCCACTCATAACATTACAGGATGTAATCACTGGCAAAGCCACACGAATGTAATTCATAAATTTCATCCTCCGAAAAAGTAACGAAACATTTTTCCAGGTGATTGCATATCCTGGATGTGGTTGCAGCACATCCTTGCACAACCGCTTAGCCTTCCCGTCCGCTGTAGTCGTCGCCATCGCCATCGCCACCAATTTCAATTCACTTTGTGGCAACTAGTAACGTATAGGCACACCCAACACCCAACATCCAACACCCACAGAAGGGGTAGGAGCAGAATCTTTGCCGAGATGAAAGTTAATGTTTAATGTCCTTTTGGTGGATGCTTTTGTGTATGCTTCCTTGTGCTTTGGCACCCTTGGCACACGAGGTATGTGTTAAATTGTGGGTAGCGCGATGTGGTTTCGCAGTACTTTCTGGTGCTGTGCGCCTGGCATTGTGGGAGTTCCAGCGGAGAGATGCTAATGCGTGTGTGTGTGTGTATGTATTGTTCGGGAAAGGAAGGATGCGCGAGATCGCAAAAACCCTCTCGCCTTTATTTGGGAATAAGCATCCGTACCGGCTTTTGGCAAGGTTTTATCTATTCAAATCGTATTTTTCTCAACATTTTAAACTTTACATCCTTTTTTGTGTGCGGGATTTCATCTTTTTTAGGAGATGTCCTTGTGCCACCCACTATTGCACGATTATGGTTCACTTCTGTTCCGTTTCATGCTGGTTTATATTCCTTTTAGTTTGTGGTTTGCTTTCTTCTACTCTTCGTTGGTCCTTTTGTCTATTTTTTTTTCTCTCGACATCGTCTCGCTAGTCCTTTTGTTAGCGCTGCGCTCCTCTATATTAAAAGTTGTTCCGATGCTGTTGTGTTCTATATTTAACGTTCTACATCTACTCCTCTGCAGCTAGTTGCTCCTTTTTGGTATCATTTTCTTTCACTTCACCTCTTGCACCTCTCGTCTGAGTGAATAATTTGTGTGTTGCTCTTTGAATTTGGCGCGGTGGTAGTGGTGGTGGGAGCTGCTGCTGCTGCTGCTTTACATCCTTCGTTGTGTATCGCTATATCTAGTTTTTTTTTGTATGCCCTGTTGCAGTTCCATCCGGAGATAGGAAATGCAATTTGTAAGATGAATTCCGTGGAATATATTTTGATTTATTTCTCATCGCTTGGATAGAGGGAAGCAGTACAAGAAGAAGGAGGAGGAGATTGTACAGAGGGATTGTTGTTCCGATAGTGAATGTTGTTCCTTATTTTTTGTGGGCGGTCGATGATAGTGGTGGTGGCCGACTGGCGAGGACCGTTGCAACTTTTAGTGTTCACTTAGGAAGACAATCAGTGTGTGTTGTGGAAAAGGAGGGGCGGGTGCTGCGTGTCAAAAGGAATACAATGAAATAGTGGTAGTTCCTTGAAGGGAGGACATACACATAAATATTTGCAAGAATTTCTTACACTTTAGTTTGGAATTTACCAACAAGGAAGCAATCGAAATGGAGGAATATTTTTGAGAAACTTGAACTTTTTTAAATTTAAAGCTGGGTCCTTGGGTTTTTGTTGGAAAAAATCTAGAGATTTGCGAAGTTTAAGTGCAATTTAAGTTGAAGTTAAACAACAAGAATTAAGTACATAGAGTTTTGAGTAAAATGCAATTGGTTAGAAGGATGGGGTCAAGATGGACACAGATGGGACAGGACTTACTTGAAAAGACCAAGTATGTACCAGTGTTTTCAAGTACTTCGTCGCAAACTTAAGTAGGTACTTGCTTTTTCGCAGTATCGCAAATTTAAGTATACTTCCAAGTACTTGAGCCTGAACACCAATAGCATCAAATGTCTAAAGGGACCGTCCCATAGAATCCGTCACCTTCCGTTGCGTTGATGTCTTTGACTGACAGTTGGATAGAGTACTCTCCTACATATCGACGGATATGACAGATGGAGTAGATTAACTTTCTACTTTTTTATATCCGTTGGCAGCCGATTGATACTTAAAGTAGTGAAAAATGTTGGATTTGGTGTTCGTTAATTCGGGAAACGAAAAGGGAGAAAAAGAGAAAACAAGTACAGCAAAAAGAAAATGTCATCGTTACAACTGTCATATACGTCAATGCTAACGTCTCCGTCGACGTAACGGATGTCACTTACTCTATAGGAAGATCGTTTTAGTACCTTTTGATTTAAGTATGAGTGAGTTTCCAATGCTCTTGCTGGAACAAACCATTATATGAAGTTCTTATACCGTTATTCGAGTATGACATCCGTTACAATTGAAACATCCTTGGCTCATAATAGCCTAAGCTTATCAGAGAAACTTTTATTCAACAAAAAGTGAGCTTCCTTCCCTAAGTGACTATCTAATGCCCTGCGTCCATTAACACACACAAGAAACGGCTCATATTTTTTCAGCTACTTTCTGTTCATTAAAACCGTGTACTAGTCTATAGACCATTGTTGCCTGTCCCACAAATAATGGTCGTACTTTCCATCAGTTTCAACTCAACTAATCTCCCTATCAGCAGAAGAAAAAAAGACGTCACTGTTACATACTGAAGCAACTGTAAAAAGCGGTACGAAAAAAAAGGCAAAACACATGTAGTCCTTCTGTTCCTTTACAAAATGAGGAAAAAAAAAAAAACATTGAGAACCTCACATGCAACCAAACACATGTACAGAAAAGGCACGTATGTATCTCTAACCGTGTATTAGTCAGGATGACATCAAAGTCCCATCAAAGTGGTAAGCCCCGTTGTTGGAAAGTAATCCCTGATGTAGGACCAGTGTTTAACAGACGATAAATTTCCTTGTTTTTAGGTGATGGAGGCGACAGAAAGGACATCCTGGTCCTGGTGTGTTGTAGTAGATAGTTTCCACTACTTTTTTTTTTCGTTCGTTCGTCCTCTCTCGTTTTGAAGCAGGTGGAAAACTTTGTCTGTTATTCTATCCTCTTAGCTCTGAATGTTCCTACCGATGATGTTGAATGGACCATTTAAAATAGAACAGAGAAGTCCTTTCAAAGTTTTTTTTTTTTTTTTTTATGTTTTTGTTTGGCTCTTTTCCTGTTGCTTTGGTCTTTTTTGAATAGCTCTGTGTGTGTGTGATTTTGTGCGAAACGAATATCTGTTTGTGTGCAGGAATATAATTCTTCTTTAAATTGTCTAGTAGTAGGTCCCATCCCAGTTCTTTGCGTTTGAAGTGGATTTAGGAAAATTTGATATACATTTGGTCACACACCCACACATTCGCAAACAGACAAATAGACAGTGTGTTTGGTGGGCTTTTGCTGGATGAAAAAGACCATGAAAAGGTGTTCCTCCTGACGACCGACGTGGGTCATGAATTCTCACTGCTTCTGTAGCAGCAGCAGCAAAGTGACCGTGTAATTGCTATGGAGGCAGCAGACGTCCATGTCCAACGGGGAACATGGGTCAAGTGAAGGAAGATGTGCGTCCGCTGGATGCACAGAACATTTGAAAATCCAATTATTCATGAGGTTATAGGAGCCATGTGTACGGAGATTAGAGCGTGTGCATTGATGAGAAGCTAGCTAGGTTTTTAATGGCGGCAGGGAGAGTTTTAATAGGATTTCTGGTTTTTCGTGACATGACCTAGATTTTCGTCAAAACATAAGTTAGAGTGTCAACCATTCGGAGGAGGAGCAGCGAATTTTATGACTTTTGTCAGTTTCTGATGAGGTTTTGAACAAAATGCTTTCATGTTTTATTATGTATCTCTTTGCGGAGGCATTTCGGTCATGGGTGGACCTTTATTCATTATCGGAATAATGGACGACAGTAGATAAGGACAAATTCAGGTTTCTTGCGAATGGCAAATGTTTCAAGGGAAATCTTAAGGACATCACACCTCGTGTTAAGTTAGGTTAATAGTGGTAGTTGCAGCGAATAGACGCAGGCTACACTAGGATCTTAAAAGGATCAATTGGTCTCCACCAGCTTGGGTTGAAATACTATGAAGAAAGAAAGAACAAAGCAGCTACGCTTCTGGTAAGGACGTACTCTCTGATCCGTACAGTATATCTAACGAACAACTTTATCAGAGAATGGGCCATGACCCTATAGGCACAACCATACGAAGACGAAAGTGGCAGTGTTTGGGCTACACCATCCGAAATGGTGACAGGTCGATAGCTAACCAGGCGATGTAATAGAATTCGCTTAAGTGACGCAGAACAGTTGAGAAGGAAGCACGGCAGCTGGGAAAGAGTTGGGGAGAGCTAAGCCACATTTCCAAAAACGGAACACGATGGTAAGTAGGCGTTGTAGAGGCCAAAGGGGGATAGAGGAGCCAAAGGGGGATACAGGACACAAGTAAGTAAGTACTGCCTGAGACCACGACAATTTTGGATAGGAAGTGGTTTGAATCTCGATTGCGTGAGTCTCTTACCACGCCTTTGCATTCTATATCTCTCTTAACATAGACGCATTTTTCTTCCGTGAAATTTAAGAAATTTTGTTGCCATTTTAGGGCGAGTGGTTTAAGGCTGAACTATAATTGATTTTGTAGTCATGCGAACACACATAATTTGTATAATACACTCAAAATTACATTTCGGTCACTTAAGTCGAGATTTCGCTAAATTTTGGCTCTATACGTAGAGAGCAGTTTCTCATTCTGTACTAAACACTGAGGATGACGACATCTTGTGAGAGCCAGAAGAATGCGATATGACATACGGCTACGTTTCCTTAACGCAATTATGTCTGCGCTCAGATTTTGACGCGAGCAGAATTTTCATTCAAATATGACATTAGCTTAATGCAATTGCGGTTGAGCCTTTAGTCGACAGGGTGTCCAGTTTCGTAAGAATGGGTTCAATCATAGTTGCTTTAATTGTGCGAAATCTAATGTCATAATTGAATAAAATTTTGCTTAGTGCTGTCATCATCCTTATCGTTTCAAGTGAAATGGGTAAGGGTGGAAAATGGGACCAGTATTAGTCATAATAAAGTTCAGTATGAGTAACGTGTTTTGTTACCCAATCCGAAATGCAATAAAGAGTATCATCGCTGATAGCAATAAGCTGTAGAATGCAAATGTTCCAATTCTTCAGTTTATAGGGAACCTAACTCCCTTTTTCAAATTCCCCATAGGAATTCTCTGCAAATCCCCCTGGACGACAACGAATAACATTATTACACACGCCCTCTACAGCTTTAATCTTTTCAAATTAAACGACCCTACCACAACTGGCCTTGGGTGAGCATAATCCTTTCCAATGTTCGCATTTACAAGCAATGAAATTTCATGTCCTTTTTTTTCTCCACCATTACTCCTCTATAAGCCCCTGTCAAGGTCATTAAAAGACAAATGGAAATTGCCCACAAAAAGGAGGAAAAAAAAAACAACCAACCCTCAAACCGCATCGGTTGTGATCAACACCAACCACTGGCGAACCATGACCCATCCCACTCGACACTTTCAACAGATTAAAGTTGCAAAAAGATTTTATTCAAAAAAAAAAACACAGTAAAGAAAATGGATTTTTCCATGGGCGACGAGTCCTGATATTTCCTCCCCCTCTAGCAAAAACAAAAAAAAAAAAAAAAAAAGAAAAGAAACCTGTTCCATGAAAATTATTGCGTTACATCGCCGCCGGATGGAGGAACTTTTGATTTCCTTTGAGAAGTAGCATCGTTTTCAGAAAGAGATTTTTTCTCCTGGTGCTACTCGTCATTCATTCGTCCTGTTTTTTTTTTTCGTTTTCGCCGTTAAGTAGCTATGAAAACTTCGCACGGAATGGACAGCCAGCTACGTTCCATGTCTTGAAGAGCAGAAGCAGTTGTTATCCTTAAGGCGCTTCCTACAAACATTTTGTACGTTCTCCGGGAGAGTAGCACAAAAATTGGCCATCTGTAACAGCTGGCTGACTGTTGGACGGATGTCCTTTCATTCGTTTATTTTTTTTCTTTTTCTTCTTCAGCTCTTTTCACTGTGGCACTTTTACGAAAGGACAAAAGGCAATTATGTCGTTTTAATTTCGCGTTCTTCTTCTTATAGAAGTATCCATCCTCTTTCTAGCGCTGTGCTCTTGTACATACTACCCTCTGCATCTGTTACACTTAGGGGCAAGCTTTCAACATTGGATCCTGCTTAGAAGATATATTACTTTGCTCTATTTTTGTCCTTGTTCTAAAAAGATGAGATCAATAGGAAGACAGAAGAAAAAAAAAACGCACACATAGCAGGACACAGACCATCGTAGAGGATGAGAAAATTCCCGAAGAAACAAAAACTCCAATCACGTGGAGGATTTTAATTTATTTTATTTGACAGGGTGTATTGCGTTGGATTTAGTCTTGAGATTTCTTCCTTTGTCTTCTGGTTGCTTCGCCTTAATGCAATGACGGGGTTAAATAGATGGGTGTACAGTTTATTTGGAAAGAAAGTGAACATCCAGAAGAAAATTGTGTTCACATTTTACAGAAAATAGAATCCAATGAAAGGCGTGCACTTTACTTTTATATAGAATGTCCAGAGGTAAAGAAGAAGAACGAAGAACATACTTAGCAGAAAAGTATTAAAACTAAAAGGAATCCGTTCCACTATACCATTTAGAGAAACGATATAAAATATTCGGGAGAAAAATACTGTGAATTACAAATGAATGCAAAAATCACATGCGAACCCGTCGATACCATGAAGACCACCTACCAAGAAAGCCTATTGAAACCGGATAACACTAAACCAACTATTTCCTGTCTCGGATTTAAAAACAAATATAAACACATTCGACGTAGGAATACGTAGTCAGCAAGAAAATTCAGTTGTGACCATCCTAGTGACAGGATCGGATGTAATCCTAGGAGTACATGGTGCACAACAGTCGAGAGAGAAGTTTGGACATTGGGAAAGAGTTGGCCAAAGAGCTAAGGTACATTGCTAGAAACAGCACACGATCTACATGATCTACAAGGCAATATAGGACAAAAGTAAATAAACTTTTTGTGTACACTCTGCACTAAGGAAACATATAAATAATCAGCATTACAGGTAGGGTCGATTAAGTCATGTCTCTCCCTCCGTTCCCCCGGTCTATGTAGATGCAATTTCGTAAACGAGGTGCTCTCACAAAAGTTAGCAATACAATAAGAATTATGTAAAATCCCTCCACTGACACGCCCACTTTAAGAACAAATTCAGGTTTTCAGAAATTTTATAAGAAAACATTTTTAAACAAATATTTTGATGAAATAAGGGACTTTATAGGAAAGGTATGGGATCCGTGAAAGACTTAGGGTTGAATACTCTAAATTTAAAATTAGGAACATTGTTGCTTACCTTCAAAAACTAACTATTGCGAAGACCACAAGGATATCGCCAGATTATGTCCAATAGTTGGTTTTCACGGCAAAGAAATCCATGGTGCCACTGCCAAGAAGGTTGCTGTTTACGTGACCTGAAAGTGAAAAGAAAAGGTGGTCAGTAACCTTATAAGAAGAAAGAAAAATAAACTACTTGAGAAGCAGAGCACACTAATGTTTTCCCTGAATCTATGTATTTCAAGGTTGCATCCTTTGAAAAAATAGCAATCACTGTTTAGTACCTTCCATGAAAACCAAGCTTTTGCTGCATAAAGCTTTTGGTTACAAATAATACCTACTCCCTTTCAGTTTTGAGAATATGTAATATTGAGATTTTGGTTTTGACTTTTTGTTTTGGTAGAACAGACAGTGAGTGACTCAAAAGAGTGACTCGTCATCGAAATGGGAGCGCTCACGTAATCGGGCATTCACTGTCGAAATTTGAGATGACGTTATAGAGCATCACTTCATTCGAACAGTATCGAGTGGTCGAGTGAAACGAGTTCCATTCACTCACTCATTATCGCATCAATTGTGATGATTTGGATCCAGAACAACTTGTGTTAGGGCAGCCAAAATGCGATCCCCCTACAACTTATGTTAAAAATTCAACAAAATGTGAGATAACTGAAGGAAGAGAGACGAGATATCGAATACAATTTCAATAGATATTAGAAACTTTGAAGAAATGTGCATAATATTCAACTGAACACTAAATTATTTTAAATTAAATATGAGCTTTGCTTAGAAATTCCAGATGACATTTAATTTAATTTCTTCGAGGACTGCACTTCTATGTAGCAACTGAGGAGTACCCTACTGATCTGAACTAAATGAACTCCTTTTCATTTGTCCCATACAACTGTAAAAATAATAGAAGATAAAACCCGAGAGGACTTAAATATGGATCTCAATAAGTCTACGAGAATATCAATCAAGTTGGAGACGTTTAATGGTTAAATAAGCGAAACTTCGAAGAAAGTAACAAGAAATTTGGCACATCAAGCAAAAGTAGAGC
The DNA here is from genome assembly GCA_949716465.1 of Chalcosyrphus nemorum. Taxonomy (NCBI): domain Eukaryota; kingdom Metazoa; phylum Arthropoda; class Insecta; order Diptera; family Syrphidae; genus Chalcosyrphus; species Chalcosyrphus nemorum. Next base: position 56,075,791 of record OX454334.1, on the reverse strand, counting down.
TTTGAGTCTAGAGTGATACTAACGCATTCACTTGACATTATCTTTAAAAAGTAATGGAAAGGTCAAAATAAATATTAAAAAAAACATTTGTCCTTTAATTTTAAAGATTTAACAAAACAACAGAGTATTTTTGGTCCACCCTGTATTCAGTTTAGACATGAACGCGAAAAAGAAACTGTGAACTACGAACGAGTGCAAAAATTCACAGAACTTTCCACTCAGTCAAATTGGATACCATCCATGGAGAATAAATGTTGAAACCTAAATACTTTCCTATTCCTTCTTCTCTCTTCTTCTTTCTGGTAATCAGTGAAAGGGTATTCATATCTCCTTTGGGATGGTTAGGATGGATTTTTGAGGTTAAGTCGACCCATTTTTCCCAAATGGTATCCTACGCTCAGAGCGACTTTTATATCCTCGGCTCAACGTCCATTCTGATGTCGTCAGACTCGGGATCAGCTTTGCGCTTACACGAGCATCTTATCTATCCTGGCTTAAAACCTGGAATCTCTAGTCTTACACGAATCCAAATACCAAAATTTAACCACTTATTAGATTATAACTGTTTGGTAATCTTTCCGCAAGACTGCCTGTAGAAGTTTGTTGGCGTTTCGCGTAACTCACCCGGGGCTGTCCAATTAGAAAATTAATTTCCTTTGAGGGTAACACTTCACGTCGTTAACGTCATCGTTAGTTTCTCTCGTTTTTTTTTTTCTTTCCTCGTGTCCTCCAAGTCCAAGTGTCCAAGCGAAAGAAAATTAATGTGCAAGCTCAAACGATAAAAGTAGAACTAAAAAAATCAGGGGGACAAAACAGAACAAAAAAAAAAAGAAAGAAAGTGATAAGTATCCTGTGCAGCAAACTTATCACCTTTCGAACACAAGCAACAGTATCACAATACACACACACGTTTGCTTTGAAAGGATTTGCCGTCAAACTATATATTTTCCGGAAATGGATATTCAAACAGTGAGTGTGAAGAAAAAAGGGAACTCCTGCCAGGATACTTTGCTGCTTTGCCAAGAGTACTAAGTGAATACAAATAGCAATTTGGCGCAAAAGGATTTTCACTTTGTGTGTGAAACAGAAACTGAGCTGATTTTCAGTTTTGCATCTCATGCGACAAAGGGTGCACAGAGGAATGATCGAAGGATCTGTGGCACAAATTGAAACAAATATATGCAAGTGAAGGACAATTTTTCAATTACAATTTTTTTCCTTTCTTTCATGTGACATACCTCTTCGTTTGGTCCTATTGCATGTAGAAGAGCATAGCACATCTTAGTCATGTCCTTGGTCCTTCATCCTACGACAACGAGAATGGATTCCCCCCAACGTCCTCTGGGTTGGGGTTTTTTTTTTTTTTTTTTTTTTCCTACTCGTTCCTGTTGGTTCAGCTTGGCACACACAGTTGTCACTGGAGTTTCTTCATTTGTCGTCATTTCTATAACCACCCGCTGTGTGATGTGTGCATGTGCCATACGACGACCATGCATGTCCTTAGAGGCAAGGAGACAATGTTAGCGATGATGATGGTGATGGAATGGTTTTGATATTGGGATATTATTCGCTCCTTTGTGAGACAATGGATTGCAACAGCAGCAGCACAAGCAATATCATCAGCATAACAGTGAGAGAATAAGGATTTCTTGAGAAGGACCTACCTATCCCTACCCCTACCCCCAAAACGAAGGAAACTTTCTTCTTTATTCATGGGAATTCATCGTCGTCAACGTTGTCGTTGTCGTCGTCGTGGTTGTCCTTGGGTTTTCTATTTTCAGAGAGCAAAGATATATTTGCATATGACAGGCGATATCTACAAAAAAAAAAACTAAAAGGATCCTTGCCAGTGTGATGATGATTATCGGAAGGATGATAAAGAGTAAGTTGCATTTTTTTGGCTTTCATAATAGGATATGAGATTTGAGGTTGTGTCGTCTTGTTTTTTGATTTTTTCTTTTTCTTTTTTACTTGATTTACCCTGCTCTCGATTGAAAAATTCTTTTATCAAACTATTGAACTTCTAGGACTTTGAACAGATACACACACACTCATACGTATAAACACACACAAAAGAGAGATTGCACTTAAATGAACTATCAAGGATGAGGATTCCTTTACGATGGAAATTTTCCCATTTTAGGTTTGTTGGAACTCAACAGGGTGGAAAAAAGCGATGGAGTCGGTTGCATGGGACCCAGATAAAATTAATATACAGTGGACGCTCGATATAGTGCACAATTATTAGTGCTTTTCAGTCTCCAGTTGGGAAGGCTGGAAAGTACATACGTTCGTGGATATGTATGTATGTATATACCTACATACATATATGAACGAATGCATACCTATTTGCTTATTCGAAAGCCAATGAGCCATTCCGCCCATTCGCCAATTCGCACATTCGCCAATCCGCTATTCTCAAATCCACAAATCCGCCTACTCGCTTTTTTAACAATCCAACAATCCGCCAATTCGAGAAACCGCCAATCCGAAAATTCGCCAGTTCGATCATCCTCCAATTCAATCATCCGCCAATTCGATCATCAGGCAATCCGAAAATCCGACAATTCGATCATCCAACAATCCGCAAATCCGACAATTCGATCATCCGCTAATTCGAAATTCAGCCAATTCGACAATACAACAATCCGAAAATCCGACAATTCGATCATCCGCTAATCCGAAATTCAGCCAATCCGAAAATCCGACAATTCGATCATCCGCTAATCCGAAAATCCGAAATTCAGCCAATTCGACCATCCAACAATCCGAAAATCCGACAATTCGATCATCCGCTAATCCGAAAATCCGAAATTCAGCCAATTCGACCATCCAACAATCCGAAAATCCGACAATTCGATCATCCGCTAATCCGAAAATCCGAAATTCAGCCAATTCGACCATCCAACAATCCGAAAATCCGACAATTCGATCATCCGCTAATCCGAATATATGAAAATCCGAAAATCAGCCAATTCGACCATACGCTGATTCGATCATCCGACAATTCGAAAATGCGACAATCCGATCATCCGCTAATCCGAAATTCAGCCAATTCGACCATCCAACAATCCGAAAATCCAACAATTCCATCAACCGCTAATCCGAATATACGAAAATCCGAAAATCAGCAAATTCGACCATACGCTAGCCCGCCAAATCGATCATCCGCTGATTCGATCATCCGACAATTCGATCATCCGCTAATCCGAAAATACGAAAATCCGAAATTCAGCCAATTCGACCATCCAACAATCCGAAAATCTGACAATTCGATCATCCGCAATCCTAATATAAGAAAATCCGCCAGTTTGATCATCTGAAAATCCAAAATCGGTCAGTTCGATCATCCGACAATCCGAAAATCCGCCAATCCTACCATCCGGGAATCCACCAATTCGACCATCAACCAATCCGTCAATTCGACCATCCGCTATTCCGGCGTATGGACGAATGGCCGAATGAAGGGCAGATGAATGGATGGGGGAATAGTAAGCATAAAATTGTCAGACGGTATTGCTTTTGTTACGTTTTACGACATTTCAAAAGATGATTTGCTTTTGTTAAAAATAAATTGTTCTGTTTAATATATACTTTCATAAAAGAATTGTAGTTATATTTCATTTTCGATGTATTGCATGTACATACACATACACATTTTGATGAAATTGGATTCAAGAAGTTCACGCTCGTTACAGTGAACAATCTCGTTCCAGTGAACAGGCCCGGTTTTTATTAGTTCACTATATCGAGCATCTACTGTATTCACAAGTCTGTTGTTGGGTGGGTGCTAAGTGTGGTTGGAAGGCAAATGGCCCTTAAGGCTGCGGTTATTTAGTTTACAGCCAAGATTGAATAAAATTTCAGTTCATATTCACCACAGGATTACACCGAATAAACTGGAATATGTATGTTTGCAGTGAAGAAAGGAAAACGCCAACCCATTTGGTTGAGGGAGGGCCAAATGGTGTCTGGTTCTTTTTTTTTTTATAGTTATGTGTGTCCATGGTTTGAAATTTAACCGAGGACCTATCAAGGACTTTATAATTTTGAGTTTAAGTTAATGGAATCTTGACATGAGATTGACATGAGATAAAGAATGTTGGTCTAAGGAAATTCAACTTTCAAAGGGTCCATATGGCAGAGCTTCACGGAGCTAAGAAAACGAGGAGGAAGGTGGTAGTTAAGAGTTTCAGTAAGGGTTTTACTGAACCGCTAAAAGTGAGAGTAAGTCTGCACAAAAAAATAGCGAATCAAGTCTTAAAAGAGTCTTAGTCTTGGCGGACGATTTTACTACCCAAATGCAAATCGAGCGCAGAGAGATAGAAAACCTCAGAAGAAAGAAATGTTACTTGTAACAATGCTCCCATATATCTCTTCTTCTCCTTCAGTTCCGGGTAAGTCGAGGCCTCAACCAATAAGCCTCTCCACTTATCTCGGTCATTAGCTAATTGCCTCCATTTCTGCACTCCAAGTTGATTGAGGTCTTTTGAACTTATACTAGGATCTGGAAATCCGATTACAAATATTCCACATAAAAATTATGTACTATCTCCCCTTCCCATAGGTCTCCCAGTTGACCATGTTCATGTCCTATGACCCAGCCCAATAAGCTCTACACTTACAAGAGCCGCCAATTTATTAATGAACACCCAATACAAGCTGCAATATGTTACACCAAACCTCTTGCAAAACTTTTCTATCAATTATCTACGAAAAACAAAAACAAGAAGTAGTATCCCGCCCCAAAGGTTAGAAAAAGAAAACATAACAAACAGGTCAAACTAAATATAAAATCCCATTCCAAGAATCCTTATTTACAAGGCCACAGTTGATTGAAATCAAAAGGTCACTAGCCCTCCTCTTTAAATCCAATCAACCCACTTAAAGAGCACCTGCAAATGCCATCATGCCATTCTGCACATATTCTCAACTTTAATGGGGGGAAAAAAAAGAAGAGAAATCCTTAAAGCCAAAGCCATAGGAAATTGAAAAGGGATCCTTTAACCATATTCGAAAATTAAATTTCCAAACCAACAACGTCGCCCAAACATACATATATGTATACGTATACGATACACACCCACGCCCTCCTGTGTATCCTTTCCCAGGTGCTCAACTGAAAAGAAAGTAACAACAATATGTCCCATCAAATATACATTTTCGACACATTATGAAGCACACACATGAGTATTATAGTCCACATCAGGACAAAATATCCTTTTTCATCAGTTTTTTTATATTTTAAATTGAAATAATCGCTTTGAGAGTGGAAAACTGAAAGCAAAAAAAAAAGGATAATATAACCTGCAACTGGGCTCAGCAGCTTTGCTGACTCTAGAATCTGTGTATTAGTCCAGAGTCTAGACAGATTGTTTGAAGGATATTATACATACACTCTTGGTGGTGTACGCGTCCTGTACGAATGCCCACCTACGCTGGGTTACACCCACACAAATACAACCACACACATCACTGATGGGAGGATGAGGAGGACGAGGAGGAGCGGGTTGAGATTGAAGGAGTTCGTTTGAAAGGTTTTGTTTTGGTTTTATAATATTATGTTCTGTTATTTTTTTTTTTTTGCTTCGGATAACTTTTTGTCCTGAGCACCAACAAAAGGTTACTCCTGCTACTACTACTCCAGTCTCTGTCATTGTACCTTGCAGCAGGATGAGCAAAAAAACTGATTAAAGGCTGAGCAGTCCAAGAACTTGCGCGGGTGTAGGTTTCAGAGAGTTGTAAAGTGAGTCTCTCTCTCTCATAAGAGTAAGCTTTTGAATTGAATATGTGTGTATTCATGTACACAGGAGTTCATTTTGGAACTCAGTTCCACAAAAGGGGAAAAGTTTCACGCTTAAGGGATGGAAACGAGTCCATGCGGCATCTGGAGAGTAAATTGTAAAGCTCTCTTGAAATGTTTCCCATAATAAAGAGTACCAGGGAAGAAAATGAGTCCTGGGAAGAATGTCCTTTTGCTTTGGGGTTATTTAAGTCCTTTCTATGTTTTTCGGAGTCGAGGAAATTTGCCCTCTGACTGTGTGGTGAGTAAATAGCCGAGTTGTCTTGGTTTGGGACAACTGACGGAACAATTGTTCAGAATGTTAAAAGGACATTTTTACGAGATACCTCTGCAAATGGAACGTTTATAGCAAGTATAACAGATGCGATGAAGACATCGCAATCGACGTTGAGGTCGTATTTGAAGTTTCAAATTCGCATTTGAATCGAAACGACTGCTGAATGGCAAAGCTTCTTTGGAAGCACAATTTTAACAGTATTAAAAGTTCAAGTAGCTTTAGGTCAAACAAAATTAAGGAAGTAGAAACTTACAAGGGTGTACAGTGCGGGAAAAGCACCGGAAATTTTCGGGATGAAAGTGACTTTTGTCAAAATTTGAAGAAATATTCGGCACGAAAGGTGTCAAGGATAAATCGGCAGGAAGTTCTTAGTACTGTACAAGACAGTTTCAGGTTGAAACTTGAATAGTTCCTGAAAATGTAGCCGTGGTGTTATTTGGCAGGCTTGTGAGTAGTAATGGTTACAATTGGCGCCCAACGTGGGGCACACAACACGACCAAACCCCACTAAACAACACCACGGTTACAAAAAGGCATTAAATATTTACTTTAAGGTTAATAAGGTAGCATTTGTCGAAGGACAAAAACGGAGCTGGACTGAAAAAAGGGCGGCAGTTAAGATATGTCGCAAGGCTCGATTGGTACTCTACATTTCAACCTCGCTCTTCTTAGTCTAGCTACAAATAGTTCTTCTCTATGTCCTTAAACACTTTCGAATGGCTAGAGCCTTTGACACATTTACAACCAACAGAGATTAAAGTTCCTTAGAAAGTTAAAGGATAAAGGCGGCTAAAACCATCTAGGTTTAGGTTAATCCACCCAAAGTCCTATTCAAATCCATGTTGATTCGACGCGCCTTTGAATTCATTACATAAAACAATTTACAGATTATCCATCGAAAAAAAAAAATTAATCAAAACTCCTTCCAAATTCAAATCTTAGCCGCCTTAATCCTGCAAGAAAAAAAATCCTCTTATACTTACAAGTACTATCAACAACTGCTTATCCAAACTGTCACTTCCATTAGCACATTCATCCATCGATTTGGATAAAAAAGAAAAGAAAGAGAATTCAAATCGAAACATCCTTACATCCTTATCCTTAGATGCATTTGCAAAGACGTTGATGGTTGAATGAAATAGCACACATAAAAATCTACAAAACTTGTCAAAACTGAAATCGTCTTAAAAAATAAATCCCAGTCCCAAGTAGCTGGAGCAACTTTTTCTCCCAGCAAAAGGAATCTGATTGTTTTGTTTGACGATGACGACGACGACGACGAAGAAGAAAAAGTAAAATTCTATCGATTTGAGCGATTTGAGGGATAGGAAGTATCAGTTCCGTTTCCGTCAGTAATGCAACATCTGGGTTAGGTAGAGATCATCCTAGATTCCATCGAGTTGTATTCAATAAAAAACCGAAAGAAACTAACAGTAACAACAATGGAGTTGGAAAAATAAAAGTGACGGAGGGTTACATTTCAATAAAGAGCAACGAATGGTGCTGCCACTTGGGCAGCATTTATGGGAGCTTAGTTTTTGATTCTGTGAACCAGTTTAACTTCAAATTTTATGCTTTACCTTGTATTTTTAAGGAAATAAACCAAGGATAGTGTCTTCCTTTGCCTTGTCTCCCATGCAGCACCTGTAGATGTTCGGGAAAGAAGGCCTAGCCTGATGGCTTGTCTGATCTACATAGAGGAATAGAATCGAAGACATAAACATTTCTCTCAGTGTTTGGGATAAGTAAGAGTGCTTTTGGAAAGGCATGACGCCTATCCTTTAGACCTACATGAACTCCAGTACGGAGTACGGCTAAGGTTAAAGTCTGAACTAGGTTTGGAATCAAAGATCGGAGCCACTTATTTGTAAGCTGATTCATGAATACAAAAGTTCTTTGAACGACACGTTGCAAGATTCAATTCACTTTTGGCTCCCTGGTTCGCGAGAAATGAGATTTCCGAAGATAAGGCTCCGAAGGCCTTTCTGCATCCTCGATCACTCTTCGCATTGTCGAATGGGTTCCTTGTGACTAAAAGGTGGCTCCCGAATGAGCATAATGAGTTCACGAAATTCTTATTATTGCTCAGACGAAAAAACAAGTTACTGGCAGCCTAGAGGGGAACTTTCCTTTGCGAAGAATTGAAATATACTAGACTTAAGAGAAGCCTCTACTTGTGGAATACTTCTTCTGCGATTATCCTGCCTTTTGCTTGCATTAGCCTGCAAGTTTTACGTGGTGATGTGTTCACTTCGGTAAAGGGAAGCTCATCATCACTAAGGCGCATTATAAGGATTTCTAGCGAAGAGACAGCTTGGCCAAGACGTCGAAAGAATATTTAACACAAACCCGAGTAAATCGTGGAATACAATACCCTACTACCAAGCAGTGCTGGATGGGAACGATTCAAGCTCATAAGAATGTGCATCAAAGGGCTGGATGATATTTCAGTGACTAATAAGGTGACCCTCTGTTGGGCACCAGATCACATGAAGTTCCCTGACAATAAGAGGGCAGATGAATTGGCTCCCCGCGAGCCCTTCCTAAGGGCAGTACACTGCTTAGCGCATTGCATAGGAAAATACACAGTGAGTCCTGAGAGGAAGCTAACAAACGTTTAGACACATGCGCTATAGCCAAATAAAAGGAGATTTGCTAGTTTCATAACACTAAGTCCCAGGGATAGATAAACACTATTAAGCATCGGTCGTGACAGGGTACATCATGATAGGCATTCATACAGCAGGGCTGGACTTCTGTAGAAGCTTATAGGGACGAAGCGGAAATAGAGGAAATTCATTCGTCACCGACTGTCCAGCTATGAAAAGGAAAGATACTCCAGAGAGCTATTTCCTTTTGGAGCTGGTCGATCTAGGAAAAAAGAGCTCGAAAAACTCCTGAGACTTACATCTGTATTTTTGGGTGGACTAATACGACTATATTTCTAGTTTTTTTTATGACAGATGCGATCACTCAAGCACATTTTGTCCTCTAAATTGCCCACAAGTGGCAACTCCTGCAGTAAGTCTACTTTGTTTATGCACAGAATAAGATGGTTGATGCAAAGAAATGATTTCAAGGTTCACACTGTGTGCTTCCTCCTGGGATCATTGGCAGCAGATAAACAACATCGGTTGTCCTTCTTACATCTTGCCGCTGGCTACAGTCAATGCCACTTTCACTTGTGCTAGCACAGTCTTCCAGGGTATTTTTCTATCTTCTTTTTTTTCTCTGTTGACTTTGACTACGATTTATGTACCATTACAACGTAAATGCATTGCAATCCTGTTTGCAGAACACTCAAGTGAATGCAATTTCTCTCACAACCCTCACCCTTATACAGTATGTACAAACTGGTAGACTGAAAGTCCTTTCTCTCTACTTTTTATCCTTCATTTTGTAGCAACTATTATCGCCTGAACAAATTGGCCATGAAGCAACGCAAGGAGCACAAGTTAAACTTTGTACGTTTTTTTTTATTTTTTTTTTTGCTTTTGTAGAGTCCTACTTACCCTGGCTGGATTTTGACCTGCTAATTGAAAAAGGAGGTGTCGGCAATAATTCCAGAGGAGCACACGAAAAAGGTCAGGCATATAAATTGTTTTTAATTAACTTTCAAATTGGGGGTTTGACGGTATTATTCCTTCTTTCACATCCTTGGAGTAGAGCCACCCACTCTGAGGGATCTGGAGTAAAAGTCAAAAAGTTGGTTCCTTTGACGATGGTGTGCTGCACAGAGAGCAAGAAGAGTGAACGTTGTGGTAATAAAGACTTAAGTAACTTTCAGATAGTTACTTTGTGAGTGAATTTCGCAAAAAGCAGATGCTTTTAATTTGCGCTACACCACTGCCGTCACCCGTCACCCGCCTCCTGCTGGATCTACAAATTATGTTCAATGAAAGTGCTAAAAGTTTGACGTGAACGGAAGCGAATGTGAGAATGTGCGGGCAAGGATGGCAAGGATACTAATTGCTTGTCGATAGATAGTGGTTAGGTGTTTTACTTTTTTTCTGTTTGCATCTACTTAATCATAAATCATTTATATTTCCCAAAGGACTCGTACACAACAAACTTTACATCACATTGGAGGGAAATCCAACCAAAAGTCCATCATATCCTTCATCTGGAACGAAATGAAAATACCATTTAGTGGGACTGATTGATGTTTTGCCATTAAGGATGCAAATTATCCCCTTTGTTGTTCGCTCGATGTCTACGCGTGAAAATATCGCGCCGATGCCGCCGCGCCGCCCCCAACTGTGCAACAAAACAAATAGATCCTGTGAAATGAGAACACTCCTTGGTGCTTCATATTCAGCGTAGCTCTCTTCAGTGCGAAGGCCGAGTAATATTTTGTTTTCTTCTTTTTTTGTTTTGTGGTATATGTGTGGTGCTGGTGATGGCCCCTGTAGATCCTTGCGGCAGTGATTGCTGATTGTAATTTTTAACAATTTACGGCAGGCGACAGCAGACAAATCTGATGAATTAAACATTTTGTTTGAGCGAGAAAATAAAAAAAGTAGGGCATTACTGTTATGGGACAGTGTTGAGCTTGGGTGGGTTTTAGAATGGTTATGTTGTAGCTGGTGTTGGTATGGTACACATTCATTACAATCAAATCTGTCCGTGGGAGATGTCACATGAAATATTTAGATTTGAAATATTGATGGGGCTGTTTTGTGTACCAAGAAACTTGATCGATATTCACCTTTTTTTTTTATTGTAAAGTCTTCTATCGAAGGAATACAAGTTCTTTGACCTATTTAGGCTTAAGAATGATTTAACGAGATTGAAAATGTATCTGCACTTGTTGCTCCCATTCATAATATTTTCAGTTTTTCAGTAAAAAGTTTAAGACATTTTTAAAAACTAGAGAAACTTGCGTTTAGACAGTAAGATATGTTTACAGAAATTGCAAATATGCTTCCCAAGTGGGAAAAGTTCACATATCTGGTGAGCTCATCTATGAACAATAGCAAACCATGTTGATGATATGAATCAATGCGCTGTCTACGCCGCTAACATACAACTCACAATGCTGAACAATGTACGCCAATAGAAACATCAGATTAGAGTAACAAAGCCTGGTGAATAAGAAGTTCGATGCGATCAATCAACATCCTCGCATTAATGCAAAAATAGAAGCATTGGAATGGTTTCAGTCAAACTGGCAAACGTCATAGTCGGACCAATAGGGTTGCAATAAATCGGGAGGACTATGATTCTTCTACCCCGAATCATAATCTCGTGATAAGGGAAGAAGAAGGAGATTGTTTTGGCTTCTGAAATACATCTCATGTCAATCATTATGATTTTTTTTTATGAAAAATCATTCTCATTGCGGTAAAGGTTTAGAAGGCTACTTTTTTCCACGCGATTGGCAATACTTGTACTATTTGCATTTTGCGGGTTTAAGCCTTACATCTAAATTTACTGTTGACGTCAAATTGGGTCGCTCGCTCGTTGTCTGTTTAATGTTCGGAGGTCCTCATGGGCATCTGCACATCTCTTATGTGAGACCCCGGAGATGACTTCAGTTTTTAGAGAACGCAACCTCAATCGGTGCTCATTTCCTTCTTGAGATTCGCTGTTGGATGCCCATAAAAGAATATAGATTATGCATTTCAGATCTTCTGAACCATTCCGGCCACAAGCTGAATTTGAGGATAGTTTTTGCTGGGGTGTTCGATAGATCGTCGAAGAAAAATTATCTTAGAGCCCCTCTTCTGATTCTCTTGAGTCTTTGGCATTCACAAAGGAGGTGAGCTGTGCTTTTCTATTATCAATTTTTTCTTAAATTAGCCTCCAATGAGTGGTATGTAAGGATTACTATAAGCACCAGTCGTTCCGAAGTTATTCCTTTGATGAAGTCTACTCATTGTTTTATTGCAATGTGTGTCCTCCACTGTTTGCTGGATAATGTGCTATTTCATTGACATGGAAACTGTAAGCTCAGTGCTTTGAGGTCCTTTTGACCAATGATCTTACCAATTTTGAATCTGTTGTACCTATAGTGTATGCGATGGATGGCTTCGATATCTACTCGAGTTCCTGCTTGTCAGTGTTAGGCACTTATGAATATATAAAGCCCAGTGGTCCATTTTACTAGCAAAAACCTTAATTTGATTCACTGATTTGGTTCTCTGTTATTTATGGGCGGTTGTTTCCCATTGGGGTTCCAAATTGCACGAGCGGACACACTATCATCTGCACCAATGCCTATGCTTATCCTTTGCCAGTTCGGCACTACATTGGATCGGGCTGTAGCTAGTTCAAACTAGTTTTCTCAGTGGCCTCTTCTTCGTTCTTTTTGACCCATCAATGGAAGTGGATATGAGGGTAAGGCTGACGTCCACTCCTTTTGCCCATCTCTCTCTCTCTCAAGGGATTAGGTAGGCTGAGATGGCTTTGATGTCACACATCGTATACTGCTTCCTCATGGACTAGACAGCTGAAGATGCAAAACTTTCTTTCCGAGACTATACCTATTCATGTGGTAGATTTCTAGTGGTACTAGCCGAAGAATGACTTCGAGACGCTCCTGTGCGTACTAAACGGTGGACGTTTGTATGCAAAGTGTCTTAAGGCTTGTGACCTTTTCTGCAGCGCGTTATCAGACAGGTAATCCATGTGCAAGAATAGGTCTTACGATTGCTGTGCTATCGAAGCCGTCTTCTTAGGTTCCAACATTTTATTCCCTAGTACTGTTTTCGACCCCAGATATCTTACTTTGTGCGCTATTTGTAGATCCTTTCTATTTAGTCTAGGTTGTTTGAACTCGGATTTTTTTCCAATTGGTTGTTATGGGTACTAGACATTTCATCTGTTAGTTGAGACCCAATTTACAGTGTTTGCATTAGTTGTTTAGATGGAGGAACAGGGTCTTAGACATAGTGATTTTGGGCAGGAATATACAATACTTATTCAAGAATGGGGTTATTCTCGGCAATAACAATAGTACTGTCTTAATTTTATTAGAATTTCATTAGTCACTAGATTCCATGGCAGTAAAGATAGAACTAATCCTTGAGGAGCACTTGGAGAAGCCAAAGCTTGACTAATTCTCGATTGAAGTGGGCAAGGCTATGACACATTTTTAGCAAATCCTAGGGATGGTTTGAAAGTTACTGAAGTGCAGTAGCCATACAAACTGTCTCTTTCAGTCGACATCCCTTTTGAGCTTGTGTCATCATCGTAGCGACTTCTATTGCAAATCTCAAAAGTAACGATTCGTCCTTGAAATCTCATTCTCTTTCTCCGCTCAAGTGTCCAAAATGGCTTTTCCAAGAATTGTCATATTTTTCTTCCTTTTGCCACCAATAAAATGCCACATTCATTCATATTTCCCCTCCCCAGCACCAGAGAAAGCATCATCATCATCATAATCACACACCGCCAAAAAGTATACGATTCCGATGAATGATGATGGAATTCTCTTGGAAGGATATACTTCATTCTGAGCAATTCCCCAAAGGCTCGTCAGGAGAAAGGAGCTATGACTACTAGTACCTACCGCTACCACTACAGCCATCAATTTTATCATTCAATAGGGAGTAGATGAAGCACACTTCTACCCTGCAGCCCGCCACCAAATAAATGGTTTTTTAATATACCCAAGGAAGACAGACAGGAACACACCAAAGTGGCAACTGGCAACCGACTTATGCACGTTAAGCAAACACGACAAATTCATTGGACCGGTGGTAATGAGTGGAGTCCTCCATCGTCCTGAATGAATACAACGGAGGAGCAGGAGGATGCTGGGTGATGAAAGAGCAGGCAACGGTCTCTCATATCTCACGCTCAGCGTCATAATTATTATTACGAGAGTGGTGTTTGCCTTAATGGGCCATTAATGATGGAATGATGTTCCTTCTTCTTCGGTTATATATAGTAGATACAACAAATTCTTTTTTGTCTCCTTTCAAGGATTTATGAGTTCTACGTTTGCATTTTTTTTTCCCTGCGGGGAGAAAGCCTGATTGTTATCTTCAATTTGGCTTATCGTCAAAAGTGTGAGAAAAAAAAAGTGATAACAAATATTAGGCTGATTAAAAGTGCTGTTTTAATGACCCGGATTAATTCATTGAGTTTTTTTTTCTGCTTGCGTGTCGTCCTTAATTTTAATCATCCTCTTCCGTGGTGGGTGATTGCCAAGATTGAGCAACAGCTCTTGGAGTTTTGGTTTTTTTTTTCTCGTCCTTGTTTTGTTCGTTTTAATGAGTATTTACTTTCAATTGGATGGCCAGTGATTATTAAGGATTTATTTGTCTAATTTTTGATATCCTTTTTGCGCTGCTGACTGTAAATAATTATTAACAGGCCGAGGTATTATTTTTTTTTGTCGTCTCTTGGCGCAATTAACCCTCGCAGAGGTCCTTCCTTTCAGTTGTTTCTTGTTTTTATTTTTAAGAGCTCCTGCAACAATAAATTGTAACGCACAAAGGACAAGCAAAGCAAGCAAGCAAGCAAGCAAGAAAGAGCGATGATTCCCTTTATGTTTGTTTATATTTTGTTATCTTTATTGCATTGCGCACTCAATGAAACCCGGGAGGGTGTAGGCAGCTCAGCATAGGCATTAAAATAATTATTTGTGTGTTCGTGTGCGCCCCAAAGGAGAGAGAGAGCAGAGAATGATTTGATCCTTGATGGATGAAGGATGAAATGGTTAAGTCATAAACAGGCTCAAACGTGAGAATGTTAACAATGTTTAATTGTTTTTAAAGTTTTATTGTAGTTGACAGGAAGTTCGATGTAAGGATGCTGTCACGTGGGTGATATTTTCATTTAATTAGTTTCGGGTTCGGGGTTATTAAAAATTTTCATTTAGAACAACGGGGTTGGATCTCGAGCTCGAGCTCGAGGGATCATCTAAAGTTTTTAAGTACCACTTTTGGGTATTTAAATAAAGTTTTGTGCAGAACCTGTTAGCGCGACGGAACAGGTTGTAATGAATGTGGATGGGCCTGGGATTGTTTTAAATGTTAAGGGACCTGTCGTATAGGCGGCAATAAATTTCCAAGTTAAGTGGGATTTTGTGCCCTCGGTTATTGTGCGGGTCGACAGTCGATGTGTTAGACCAAAGTGTAGTTTCGCGGTATGGATATGAGCTGTGGAAAAGTATTTGTTTATGGGGGAAAGTTGAACCTTTATTTCGATTAGGTGAATTTCGGGGGTTCTAATCGGATTAAACGAGTGAAATTGGCTGTGCATGTGGAGCGTGTTGGGTTTATTGAAACTTATTTGGCAGGAAAGGGTCTTACTTTATGCAGAACGAGTTATAATTAAACTTGTTATCTACTTTGTAGCAGTGAGGGTTTTGGGGGATCCAAATGAATTTGGTGCAAGAATCTATATAAGGACAAGGCTTTTACTAAGTGGATGAGCAACATAGTCCCACCGAGGGCAGATTGAACATCGAAATCGGGTGCACTTTCAGCTAACCCTATTGGTCGCAGTACGGTGGCAATTCTTAAGGGTGATCAGATAGCAGTGATACTTCTTCCAATTTTTGTGTTTCAGCAGCTGTCAGAGCACCCTATTTTTGCTCATGGTGCGATAGTTTGGCGGCCTTCTTTAAACAAGAATTCGGAAGTATAAAAAGGGTAAAAAGATATCAAAGAAGCTTTGCGGTCCTGCCCCATAAATGCTCTTAGTATAGTCCTCAATATGATGCCCCTTGATCAAGGTATATCCACTATAGTCCGACTCAAGGGATGTGGATATTGAGACACTGTTAGGCCCAAAATTGCAATACACACCAGTAAAGACCGCCTGGAATTGGCAGAACATAAAACGGAGACTGTCCTCATGAGCAGAAGTAGGCGAACACACAATTTTAGAAAGAACCTAGCTCACACAAGCATGAAGGCAAATCGGGTGGTTGGCGCAATAGAAGAGCACCTCTCAGAATATGCTCCGCATACAGGACAGTATCGAGGACGCAAATGCCTATCGACCTAGACGTCAGAACAGCAGCATGTATGCACTATCGAAAACGAGAAAAGAAGCACCATCAGAGCGACTGGAAAAGTAGAATGGCACGGACAATGAATGGGCCACGTCAGAAAACAGCCGGTGGACCCAAAAACTGCTGCCAAACAGAGTGGACCCAGGAAATCAGGTTCTTAATAGGACATGGAAACCTTCACAAACATAATATCGAAGATGCCCCTTTCTGTCGGGAATGCCCATAACGCCGAACATGTCAAAGAAGAAGATCAAGAGAGCTCTGCCCTACGACGGAATGTGTTGATCGGCGTAGGGGACAACTCGAGCATGGAATCAGGTAGAACTTCGTAGCTAACTTCGTGAGTATCCATAAAGAGTCCATCGCCTTCAGCGCATCAAAAAAGAAAGACCCTGTAGAGAATGCCTTGTGAGCTGTTGGCCGTTTTGTCCTCCTAGAGCCAAATTCCCCACCTGAGTAGAATGGAAGACCAAAAGCCTTATCAATGAGTATGATCGAAGATGAAGTGCAGAATCAGCGCAATCTAAATATGCAGATCAAAGCCTTTCTGGAATTCTGGCCGAATTTTTCAGACTCAACTTGCGACAACCGATCTGAGGAGATGTCTAGGTGAGGGTCAGACCTTAACGAGTGGCTAGAGGAAGCAGTTCACATTTCGTTAGGTTAGGTTAAGGTATGTTTTCAAACTTATCAATTGTGCTGTATAGAGAAGAACCTGACCCAGTTCCAATCAACTTAAATGAAATGAGCTCCTGAGACTAGATTTTGTTAGATTTTTGACCAGTGGGAGACCATGTATTCATCATAACACTTTCTGTAGAAGCTGCAAGGACACTAATGAGAACGAATCGCAATACGCAATTTCCCCTGCAATTGGCTGGCCCTTGCGAAGGATTGACTTTAGGTAATCATTTCTTCGTGGTTAAAGGTGGAGAGGGCCAAGGCGTGATCTTCGAGGACGTTGGCCGTGAGAGAACTGTGTTTTTCGGATTCGAACATGAAATCCCATGCACAGCAATGTCTAACCCACTTATCAAGAGCAAGAGCACCTCTTTAGCTACAGCAGAACCGTGGCAAGTTTAGTGTCAATTTTGAAGATCAGCAGTAGCAGTTCTAGCTTAATCCCAAGTGTCTTCTATATAGATGCAGCAGTATTCATGTATGTTTATACTGGTGAATGAGACATCATTTCCTACCATCTTCTCAAACCTCATTGGATTTGGACTGAACTAGTTCAATGACAATGAGTTATTCCCCACATAGTTCACAAATATGAAAACTAATTCTATTCAATACTGTCTGTCTGTCCTCAACAAAAATGTATCTAAACAAAAGAGTATTAAAATCAATCCCCACTGTGGCATTGATTGTTTGGCCATTCTACTGTGTCGGTTCCATTGAACCCGTTGTTGCCTCACAATCTTTCCGGCTACATACACCATTTGATTGGAATTGGATTAAAATACCAAAGAAAAAAGAACGCGCAAAATGGTGTTCAAACAATTGAACCGAATCGAAAAGGACTAATTGAAATTGACGAGATTTTATCCCGTCGGATGTGCTCCTATGATCATATTAACTCCAAATGGGGTTCCATGTGGTGAAAGCGTTCCCATATTTATTTATTGTATTGTATTGTATACTCTTCAGCAGCTATATGAATTTAAACTGTCCAGGATGAATGCTAAAAAAGTTCTCAACGGATTGTTAATGGATGGTGAAGCATACAAACAGAGACTCATAGTCAGCAGAAACGATGGCTTTTGACCCATAGCCTCATAGTTTTACGAGTGAGTATATGTATATTTTTATTTATTAAATCTATTTGGAGAGATAATAATTTTTCCATGCGCTTTGATTTGAATGCATCCACTCGAAAGTGGAAGGATTTTATTTATTCTAATTGGCAAACGGATTCAGATTCGGAAGCAGACGAGTTATTAATATTAATTACCTCACAACAATTTAGATGAGTGGTATTTGTAGAGCTTGCTGTTTTTTTCTGTTGTTGTATATTTAGTCAGCCTTTTCGACAGTAAAATGAGCTGAGTTATGCTGTGATACTTCTGATGTTCAGTCGGATGGAACGAGAGAGTTTAATAAGCCCCATAATCAGGGATCAAATGCTAAGCTGGCATTGTTGTTTGTTAAAAACTAAATTATGTGGATGATTTATTGGGAGATGTATCTTATAGCTGCTGATTTGGTTATTTTTTTTTAAATTCTATTCCTGGTTCATGAAATCAAAATTAAGATGTATAGCAGCAGTTGAGATAAGGCCATGTGCAGAGTCGGTTTATTTCCAAGCCAAAGTGCATCATGCCCGAGAAAAAGGAACTGAAATATGAACGTGTGGCATCCTTTAGAAAAGTATTTGAAATCCAATTTTTATATATGTATTTTGAGTTAATTTTGAACAAGTTTTTGAACACAACATCAATCAAGTGGCCGCCTCTATTGACCAAAGCAAAATGTGTCCTTTTTATGCGTTTTCCATCACTTTTTTGAGCATCTCGGGAGGTATACCGATGATTTCGGAAGGAATGCTTGCCTCGTCAATGGTCTGAGAAGTGTTGGTGAACACAAATAATCTGCCAAGAAGCCTAGCGGAGTTTAATCTTGAGATTTGGGTGCCTAGGTCCCCATTTTCTGACAGTAGACTTGTAGGGAATTCTCATTGCAGCAATTGAATTGTTTGATTTGCTCTGTCCTGTGGAAACCAGTTATCGTTCAGACCTTTATCACACATGAGCCAACATGCACCGACTGTTCATCATCTATGAAGGGATCTAATAATGGTTTTGGCGTAAGCGCTGGCCAAAAACAGTGACTTTTTGGCGATGCTATGGTGTTTCATGGATCTCATGTGGATTCTCCGTTCTCCAAATGTGGGAAATTTTGGTTGATAACTGCTTCAGAGAGGGAAATCAGTGGAATCGGCCTTGGTACGGAAAATTGCCTTGACTTTAAGGAATCCGCACTTGCTGACTTCCTAGACATCGAAGGTGCTTTCAACATAAGCTATAAGAAGAGCTCTACAACTGTACAATGTTGAGTATAGCATAATCAATTGGATACATAAATTCTACCCTGAGGGAAGTGTTATCTCCCTATTCTCTAAGGAAACTCTGCGATATAGGCATTAGCGTTACAGCTTGTGCTTATGACGCGGTCACAGGTTGGAATTAGCCCTTACGAGGCTTAAAAGGTATTCAAAAGATTGTGGACTTAACGTCTACCCCGAGAAAAAGGAACTGGTACTTCTTACAAGGAAGCACAAGATATAAGCTATATATTGGAAACTGAACGAAAGGCATATGTATAATGCCCTTTTCATTTGTATAAAAACAGCAGGGTAGAAGTGGGCCAGCCTTAACTAGGTACCAAACCAATACTGGGTTATGTTGTTTGCAAAGGACCGAGGGTTTTTGAGAAGTTATTTCTTGGGAGTTTTGGCTGAACCGTATCTCCAATGAACAGCTTTATACGAGAACGGGCCAGGAATCTATCAACATTACAATACGAAGGAGAAAGTGGCAGTGGATTGGACACACCCTACGGCGCGAAGACAATGCCATTGCGAAATACGCTATGTAGTGGAATCCGCTCACCCAAGCAGGCAAAACAGCGGGGCTCCCCAGGCAAACGTGGCGCAGAACAGTCGAGGAGGAATCGAGCTGGAGAGAACTCGAACACGTTGCAGAACTACGAATAAATTGGCACGCATGCGTTGTTGACGCTTTATGCCCCCCGAAGGGTTAAAGGACTCAAGTAAAGTAAGTAAGTATATCTTGGGAGTGGTATCTCAGGAGGGGTTATGCCTGAAGTGGCTATAAAGTGACTGACCCAATAAACCCTAATTTTCCAAGAATAGCGAAGGTGGAATGTGCAAACTTGTTGAACGTATTCCGAACTGAAACTAGAATCGAGTTTAAAGTCAATTTCAAGATTGAAGTAGTCGTTTCTAGACCTTTAGTACCATAATTTAATCAACATCTGCATCCACTTCTTCAGGCTTGACACCTTGTCATCCCTAACTTCATACCCCCTTCGGGTAGGGGTTAGAATATACCCGAGGTAGGCATGCCTGTCGTAAGAGGCGACTAAAATCCACCCTCCGTATACCGAGCGTAGCGTATACACAAATATGCAATGAATAAAACTAAGCGATTAAATACCCCAGGTGGCAGTCCAGTTACACTGGAAAATCCACCCTCTTCTGAGGTCGGCTCTATGGATTCTGGGGAGAGCCATTTATTGCAACTAATAAATCCCTTCTGTAAAAGCACAAGGGTATCTCGATCTCCACCAGCAAGATCGACTGTCTCCGGAAAACGAAGTCCGCCGGTAGCGCAAGCGCGTGAAAAACTTAGGGACTCAGTGAAAATTAAAAGCGTTGAAGAGGAAAACGGCGAACTCCGCACCAAGCTTACCGAAATGGAACTGCTCTACCGAGAGCTTAAGAAAGAGTTAGACTTATTAAGGAAAGAAAATAATGCCTTAAGAAACACGTGTCCACAAAAGGAAAATGCAGATAGCCCACACCGCTCATCTAGTCATGAATACCATACTGATGAAGAAGAGCTAGCACGGGAAACGAACTGGATCGAAAAGAAAAGACCTAGCAAAAAACGCAAAGCAGGTTCCTCACCTGAAGTCGAGCCACAAAAATATGAAAAAAACAAAATTTTGCCAGAAAATCATTATCAAAAGAAATCACGTCCTCCGCCACCGATTAACGTCATTGGAATTAAGGACTATAATAAGTTACACTGCCTCCTTAAAAGTACTGTGACATCACAGTTTAAGGTCACGTCTTTCCGTAACAATATGTGGAAAATTAACGTTGATGATGCCGAAGGCTACCGAGCAGTATCCTGTAAATTGAATACCGAAAAAATTCAGTGGTATACTTATGAAAACAAGTCAGAAAGACCAATGCGTGTAATAGCAAGGGGACTTCACCCCTCGTGCACTAAGGAAGATATTATGAACGACCTTAAAGACAAAAGCTTTAACATTCTAGATGACGTTAATATTATCAAAAAGGAAAAGCAGCAGTCTGAGGGCGATCAGGATAAATTAGTTAAGCGTGGACTTCCACTATTTATGCTAAGCTTTGATAAAGACGAAAAAAAGGATTTAATATATGGTATTAAGTCTATTCTTAACATCGTGGTCAAAATCGAACCTATGCGTAAGAACTCCAGGTCGATCCCGCAGTGTAAGCGTTGCCAAGGATTCAACCATACGCAGACTTACTGCCAGAAAGAACCGCGTTGCGTGAAATGCGCTGGTAAACATTTATCGGAAGAGTGTAAGACAAATAAGCAGACGCCAGCACTTTGTATAAACTGCCAAGGAAAGCATCCAGCGAACTATCGGGGTTGCGAAGTAGCGAAAGAGCTCCAAAAAAGACGCGATACGCTTAAAAATTCCATGCGAAATGCGAAACAAAGTATATCCAAAACTGCTACCAAAAAAGCAGCGAAAAATATAAAATACACCAATACTGACTTAAAGCCGGTAAATAAAAAAAAACCTAAAACTAGCACAGAAAATGTGTCAGAATCAAGTTCATCGAACACTGGCGTGCAGTCTTATGCCCAAGCGGTGACATACATGACTGAGAACTCACGGGTACCCAGCGCGAAAAACCATCGTAACAGTAACGTAAATACTTCCGGGCGAGTTGTGACATTGGAAAACAATGAAAGGGACAGTACACAAGACCCTGTGTCCCACGTGCTTTCCATAATTCTTGCAAAGCTCGAAGAGCAATGCAAAACTAATAAATTAGTTTTCGAAAGAATAGTTGCTCTTGAAAACAGCATACAGAACACGCGTAATCAAAACAGAATATGAAAGAAACGCTTAAAATTGTTACATGGAACGCCAACGGGCTCATTCAAAGACTCGACGAGTTAGAAATATTTATACGAGAAAAAGATATTGATATTTGCCTGGTCTGTGAAACCCATCTGACAAAATTATCGTGCGTCAATATAAGGGGATATAACGTGTACCACGCTTTCCACCCATCGGAAAGGGCCAGAGGCGGATCATCTTTGTTTATAAAAGAATGTATTGAACACTCAGCAGAAGTAAAAATTGAATTAGAATCAATGCAAGTAAGCACGGTTCGCGTTAGAAATAGACATTTCACATTCACTGTTTCGTCTATATATTGCCCATCGCGCTGTAAGGTTGAGGAAAGGGATTTCACAAACATTTTTAACTTCCTTAAACCAAATTTTATTATTGGCGGCGACTTCAACGCGAAACACCCTTTCTGGGGTTCAAGGCATGCCTCTCAGAAAGGTAGGGTGCTCTATAATGCGGGTATGCAAAACGGTTGCAATTTTCACTCGACGGGTAAACCAACATATTGGCCGACTGATAGAAATAAGATACCGGATCTGATCGATTTCTTTGTTGTTAAAGGAATATCAGGCAACTTTATAAAAGTTGAAGAAAGCTTTGACCTCTCCTCTGATCATTCTCCAATCATTATGACCGTAAGCGAAGCTCTAATTAAAAAAGAAAGAGTGGCCAGATTAACCAGCGCGAGAACTAATTGGAGTAACTTCAAAAAAGATATAGAAGTAAATATCGATCTGAGGGTATCTCTTAAAACACCGTATGAACTTGAAATAGAAGTTGATCGGTTCGTTGAAATCTTACAAAGTGCCGCGTGGAAAAATACTCCAAAGCAAAAGAAAATGCCGGTCAGTAATGTTCAAACTTATCCCGTGGAAATACAAGAGATGATTAAAGAAAAGAGAAAAGCGCGTAAGAAATGGCAACAAAGTCGGGCTCCGCAGCATAAATCACACCTTAATCGGTTGTGCAACTCACTAAAAAAGGCTATTAAAGATCTAAAAAACAAAGAAATAGAAACTTACCTTGAAAGCTTATCGGCAGAAAAAGATTCGAATTATTCGCTTTGGAAAGCTATAAAGGGTATTAAAAAGCCTATAATACAAACCGCACCAATCAGGAAAAATCAATACGAATGGGCCAGGCATGATAAAGAAAAAGCACAAATTTTTGCATTGCATTTGGAAGATACTTTTAAGTCATTTGACGGACAAGCTCTTGCTCAAGATGCAAATACGTCGGATATAGACAATATTGCAATAAGATATGCAACACTAACCGAACTTAAGGACGAAATTAAGAAACTCAAACCCAAGAAAGCTCCTGGATACGACTTAATCACGGGAGAGGTTCTTAAGGCACTGCCAAGAAAAGCTTTAATTAAGCTTCTCTTTATTATAAACGCCGCGTTTAGACTTGAACATATTCCCAGCCAATGGAAAGTAGCGGAAGTGTTAATGGTTCTTAAGCCCGGTAAACCACCAACTGAAAAATCGTCATATAGACCAATTTCACTTCTTCCAATTATATCTAAAGTATTCGAGAGAATTTTGATTAGAAGAATACAGCCGATAATAGAAGAAAAGCATCTCATCCCGGATCATCAATTCGGATTCAGAAGTAAGCATTCTACAGTTGAACAAGTTCATAGAATAACAGATGTAATCGAAAGATCTCTTGAAGAAAAAAAGATTTGTTCAAGCGTATTTCTTGACGTTTCTCAAGCTTTTGACAAGGTCTGGCACGAAGGCTTAAAATTTAAATTACGACAAGTTTTGCCAGAACACTTATATAATATTCTAAGAAACTACCTTACGAATAGAATATTCCGTGTCAAATGTGGAAATGAATATTCGGATTTTAAGGAAATAATGGCTGGGGTGCCGCAAGGAAGTGTTCTTGGTCCACTTTTATATCTAATATACCGCAAGTGGAAGGAACGAAGTTAGCCACTTTCGCCGACGATACTGCTATATTAGCAGTAGCTAAAACGGTCGAAGAGACTACCGAAAAATTGCAAGAGGCATTGGATAGAGTAAATGAATGGACAAAGGTTTGGCGAATCGCACTTAATGAGACCAAATCTGTGCATGTAAATTTTACTAATAAGAAAATCAATTATTTGCCGATTTTTTCGAACTCGGTTCAAATTCCGTTCGCAAACGAGGCTAAATACCTTGGAATGACACTTGATGCAAAGCTTAAATGGAAATCGCATGTAAAGAAAAAACGCAAAGAACTAGAAAATAAATATAGAGATATGTATTGGTTACTTGGAAAATATTCCAATATAGAGAACAAACTGCTTTTGTACAAGCAAGTGCTAAAACCAGTATGGACTTATGGTATACAACTCTGGGGTTGTACCAAAATAAGTAATATAAACATTCTACAAACCTTTGAAAACAAAGTGCTAAGAGGAATTGTTAATGCGCCATGGTATATTAGAAATAACGATATCCACAGAGATCTCGGCATTAAAACAATCGTAGATGAAATTAGAAACTACGCGAGAAAGCATAAAATTCGACTAGAAAGTCACGTTAATACCACAGTCCTTCAAGTTTTGGATGAAAGTAATCTACTGCGCCGTCTTCAAAGAACTAAACCTCTAGACCTGGCGCGATAAGTAACCGCGTCTAAACTGCGGAACTAGCAGGAGTTTCTAATGGGAAGCTAACCTGCCAAATGTTATTATTTCGTGAGAAGAAAACTGCTTGATAAGTCGAACACTTAGTTGTAGTAACAATAAAAACCAACAAATACAATAGTTTGTTGAAGGGAGGTTTTTTAGTGGGTAAGAATCCCACACTACTATGAGCACGCGCTGGCGATCCTCATAGTGTCTTTTTTTGAAGATTTTCACCTACCCTCGGAAAAAAAAAAAAAAAAAAATCCCTAACTTCATATAAAGCAAAACTTTCAATCCTTTCCCCATTTAAATGCTGCCCTCTTTCACGAACTAGAAGCGCCCCAATGTCACCGGAATACAGTACATGCAGATGTTACAATTTTATGTAATTCATTGTTTTTTTTCTTTTGTCTACACAGACCTTCACCACCACCGGCGGCGGCGGCCGGCGTCATCATCATCATTCTATACCGGCAGATTTGTCTGCAAAAAAAAAGAACTCCAACCATCTGGTCTCTTTAGTCCACAGCGAAAGAGAATCCCTTGCGGAGCTTCCGTTTCAGTACAGACACAAAAAAAAGCTCCGCCTGCACAGCATCCACAACTTCCGCCAGATATCCTTTTTGGCTCCGGCGGAATGGAACGGAAACGAAACAAATGACATTTCTACTTCGTTCGTACTTCGTTTTTCGTACACTACGACCACGATGTAGGTCAATGAATGTAACAAATAAAAGGAAAAGAAGTGAGAGGTTGTTGGCATCCTTTTGCGCAAAATTAGCCAAAGATGTGTTTAATATTCCACAGTTGTCCGTCTAGGGTCATCAGGATGTGTTTTTTTTCTTCTTCTGTTTTCTGTTTTTTTTTATTCCTTCTCATTGCATCCTTAATTAAGTTTTCTCAGTGAGGGCCGAGGATGTTTTAACGTCCATTCGTCCTTTCTTTTGAATTCCTCCTCGGGTTTTTTTTTTCTGTTTTATTTTCTTTTGGTTATGCGCAAATATTGCAATCGGAATTGCAATTCACAGGACGAAGAATATATGTACTTTACATAGAGAGAGAGAAGCAGTAGGTACTTCTTGTGGCGACAACGAAAAGGACATTCATCGTCGTCGTCGTCGTAGTCGTGCTCGTTAGCTGCACCGCGCGTTCGTTTGTTGCTGGCAACATTTCAATTGGTCTTCGTTGGGTCAGTGAACCGCGTGCCGCGTCGATTTTTTTTTTCTTCCTCATTTTAGTGTGGACACAAGTACTCGGTTTTTTTTTTTGTCCAAGTCGAGTCCTGTTCTTCATTACATTTTCATGCTTTTCCTCTGGGGAGAGGAAAAATTAAACGTTTTTCGTAATTTATGCATGAGTGGGTGGACCAGCGGATGGGGTTGTGTTGGCTTCGTACGATTACAATTGTATTTGTTGTTGTTGTTGTTTTATTGGCTCGAGTTTTCTGTTTTTTTTTCGTTTTGTGTCATGAAATTCATGATTGTGCTTCGTGTTGACATTTGCGTGGAGGGAACAGTGCCTCTGCGCTGTCTGTCAGCTAGTCAGGGATTGAAGTTGACTTGAATAATTGATTCGTTGAGATGCATTTGGGAGATACATAACTGCAGAGTGGTTTTTAACTTTATGATTGGGAATTGTGGTTGACACTAAGTAGGTAGACAGAATAGGCAAATAAAATATATCCTTTAGCTGTAAGTGCAATGACTTTTGAAAGGAACTTTAGCAGTACAAAGGATCGATATGGAGACCCTATAACGTTCAGTGTAGCGTGCGGCGTGACAAATGCTTTGTGCATGTCAACCTGCGAGCTACAGGAGCAGCAGGTTGGTTGGACAATTGAAATGGAATCATCAAAGGGGTGATAGCAGCTTCAACCAACAACCCAACTAAAGTATTAGACAAGTGGTTCTCTGCACATGGTTCGCAACTTCTGTGATACAAAGGGTTTCCAAAGACCTTCAATACGTTGGACCTATAACTTTAAAGGTTTGTTTGCCTATATCGTATGAAGATCATCCGAAAAGGTGAAAGAAGCATTTGGACATGGTTTTGAACTTAGCATTCGCAAGCAATATGCACCAAAGTTAGACTGAACCCTGTAAGGATCACCATGATCAAAAGACTGAAAAACAACAAGGCGGTAGGACCCCTGGTGGCATAGAACAGGCTCAGTGGTCCCAAACATATCCATTCAATTTTCTCAGCAAAATTTATCAATTCGCTTCGAAAGCACTCAATATATTTAAACACGAACCAAAGTAAAATACTGTGAACTACAAATGAATGCAAAAATTTCCCACAATTCTAGACAGTAAGTTGAACATGACCCAAGAACGATAAATATTGAACTTTAATCCCACTTAAGCATGAAACACCACTACACCAACTCTTTTCTTTGCCTTTTCTCTACAAATCTCCAATTGTACAACCAAGCATCAACCGAGCTACTGCCTCCACTTGCTAGGAAGGCTTGCGATGAGTGAGATGAGAGAAGGGAAATGGTTGCTAAGTTCAGCAGTACAAAGGCGGGAAAAGTGTCTGCTCTGCCTGTTACTAAGTTAACCAAAGAATATATCGACGACAAGCCGCGGTTCATAAGTGTGGGCTAAAGTTCATCCTGGGTTGATTATTATTTCGTTTGGACTTTTGCCTTCGAACTTATAACCATTGGCCTCGAAGACACACTCAATGCAATTGAACGCGATTTCTTAACGTTCAAACCTGTCATTGTTTGACAGCTGTCAAGTAACAAATCTACCCTAAGCAACGGATACATATCGTGGCAATTTATTTCAAAGAATGGTGACAGTTCCCCGAAATAATTTGAGGGCAACATTAGACTAGCCTGGGAAGCTTCGTTAAAAGGCGTTTCACCTATGAGTCGAAGTGAGATTCATAGGTTCATAAGGGTTGCTCGAACCCTTTACCTACACTACATAACGAGCTATAGTTTGGCTTGATTTTGTCGCAATCATTGAGCCTTACATCTTTTGAAATTCGGTTGACGTCAAAGTGGATAAAAAGCTGTATTCAACATATTTGACTGATTTTGTTGGTTTTAACTGTTGACGAGTTAGGCGTGAGTGCTATATTTCCCACTTCACTTAATTTCAATGTTTATTTGATCAAATGCATCGCGTTAAATCCCGGTCCCATTGAGTAGCTTCTAAAGCGAAAATTGTCCGCTAAATTTCTTCTTAGGCTCTGACTACATTTGGCCTTCTACTAACCGTCCAAACACTACACCCAATTAAACAACTCAACCAGTTTGGTCAACAACAGTAGTTGGAACACAAAATGCACAATATCCTCAGCGGAAGTAGTATTTCAAACAAAACTAATAAAACCGCGCTGCGGTTGGTTCTAAAACGCATTTGAAAATATACAATTTCACCTGCCTTTTGGTTCCGTTGAATTTACCCTCGAAATGCGAATTGTTTCCTTGTTTTTCGACTACAGACCAGGAAGAAGCAATTCCGACACTATTCGTTCACGAAAATGATTTAAGTCATTTTGCAGTGCTGCACCCTTCCCGCGAGATAGGGAGACTCTTGTGCACAGCAAAAATGTATTGCGGACGCGGTAGCAAGCAAATGGTTGCTAGAATAGAAATTAGAAGAACTTAACACAATTTCCAATGTACTATCGCGTCCTCCGCGTGTTTGCTACTTGTTATCCTGGCAACAATAACAAACAAATGAAAACGTATACACTACATGGTATCCCCTTTTGTTTGGCGAGTTCTCTTATTTTCTCTGGAAGCTAGCTGTCTGGGCCCATTATGAACGTGTAATCATTTTCCCACCAACCAACATCAGGGATGTGATTCCAGTTTAATCCTACTTCCTTCGGGAATTATGAAAAAAAAAGCAAAGATAACACTACTAGTTCGTTTTGTAAGCTGGCAACACTATGTGTTCTGCTTATCGTTAGATGCAGTGTGTGTATAGAAATTCTTTTGTAAATTTGAAACAAGGATGAAAGGAAGAAAAAAAAAAAAAAAACACTAAACAATGCAAGAGAGATGGAGTGAAAGGAAAATGTGTTTGGGGGCGAAAATGAGTCTGACGCAAAAACAATAGAAATAATTTTAAACAAACAGAATGTATGTGTGCTTTGCGGTAGTCACAGGACACGCTAAGGAAGTGTACGGACCAAGTGTACTATATGTGTATACAGGATGCGGTAGTGCATCCAACGATAACGTCCAGCGGCGGCAATGGGAACAATGTTGTTGTCCTACATTATGGTGATGTACGACGGTTAGATGTTTGTATCTCTCTCTCTCTGGCTTTGTGTATTGTTTTCTTTTTCACTTTGAAAGTCCTTACCATCAAGACATTGCTTGCTGAGAGCTGATTGCAGTTTAGATGGAAAAGCATCGTTTCTTTTGCACTGGACAATGAGTGATTATTTACTGTTACAACACCGTAAACTCATCGGGACAAGGTAAATTAAGAGCTCGTCGGCGATGGTGATGAATAACATGTGGTATAGGTGTACTTCTGTTAATTTCAAAACACCATGATGAA
This sequence comes from Chalcosyrphus nemorum, assembly GCA_949716465.1. Taxonomy (NCBI): domain Eukaryota; kingdom Metazoa; phylum Arthropoda; class Insecta; order Diptera; family Syrphidae; genus Chalcosyrphus; species Chalcosyrphus nemorum. The sequence continues at coordinate 56,046,697 of OX454334.1, read as the reverse complement.
GTGAGACGTATCCTTAGAGGGATAAAAATTACTTTGTATGTATAGAATCCTTTTTTAAAGATTTAAGTGCTGAGTGGAATGTTTCGAGTCCGATCTGTGTCGCTCTCCATTCTGATCTGTATTGACGGTTTTCCTAGCCATAGTGCGGGGTATTAATGTAGGACGAAAGATCTGGACCTGGCTTCCTATTCGGAGCTTGGATCTTTTGATACCTCCTTGACTTCAAGAAATATGTCCCTTGACGCGTCCAACAGACTCAATTCGGTCCATTTTCCATCAAAAGTGGGAATTTTGACAGCTAAAACTGTAATTGGCTGACATATAAAGTGGCTGTCAAATATCTACCTCCGATCTGAAGTTTCAACTGTCAAAGTCGAAGATGACAGTCATAGAAAGTGGTTGACGCATGAAGACTACTTCGGCCCGGAATGGAACGGAGCAGACACACTATTCAGCCTCCTAACTTCCATTTTCAATCTTTCTAATTTTGACAGGAAATGTATGCGGTATCTATATCTGTTGTCACAAGCCATAACTGCTTCAGTCGATTTATGACTTATGGTGGAAACATTTTTACTTCAAATCAGAACGAGGCGGATGATTCAATGATATTTGAGAGCTAGCGTCATACATGATCGGCATTATTCTCTTAACCGCTGAACACAATGTTTGACGTTAGCTGTCAAAGTGACAGCTTCGTCTTAGAGCGTGGCGGATTGAATGCATTTTGTTCAACTTTTCAATTTTCTTTCAGTTTCTTTCAAATGAATAAAATTCTACAGTAGTCTTTAACAATAAAGTTCCATCAACCTGCGGCAACTTTAAAGAAATGAATATATCACTCTGCACCTTAAGGCCAACTAATTTAAGCAATTCACTTTGCTCAAAACTCCGCGTGAGGAAGTCTCTTAATGGGACCAAACTGGTGAACAAATTTGCAATATGTCCGCACCGCGATGTCATTCCACTTCTTCTTCTTCTTCTTCGTCGAAAAACGACGAACGACAAAGTTTTTCCACCACTTCACAGCCTAACCACAGAGTTTTCACCACAGGATCCGGATTCGGCTCCTTCCCCGCTCGTTCAACGTAACAATGTATAGTATATAATATTGCACAAGCATAAGTGTCCTTTTGCAATTTAATTATCCTTAGCGCATTCGCTTTCCTTTCACTCGTACAAGGATGCGTTAATAGTAAAAGTTCTGTGCTACCTCTACGGCTCTACCCCAGTTGAATACTTGACTCAAAATACATATTTAAGTGAGGCGCACATATCCTGCATCCACAAAATGCCACGCATTTTCCATTCTGCATGTATATGAGTGATCCTTGTAAAATTCTTTGTCCCCATTAGCAGTGTTCACTTTGTGCAAAGGAGCACCCAAAATAAAAGAGGACGAAAAAGTTACCGAATTTCTTGCATTACCGCTGCCGAATTTTGAAAGAAAACTTTTTTAGTCAACTATTTCGAAAACTTGTGGGAAATATTCTTTAAAAAAAAAATAAAAATGAAACGGATGAACACGGGTTTGGGAAATATGTCAGAACGCATTAGCGAGTACAAACAAACAACAGTGAAAGGATCTGACGACGGGGCGCTGTGATTTCGCTGCATGACTTTGGCTTCATATTGTCGAACACATATGCGCGCGGTGTGTCTTCAACGTGGGCTGTGATGTAGCTTTGTAATTTACATATCCGTTTCCGGGTTCTTAGAAAAAAAAAAAAACTTTTTGCAACTTAGATTGGAAAGTTGGCATTTTTTTTTCTCTCTCGTCATGAGTTTATTTATGTAGGTAGTAGCTATTTATTTTGTACTTTACAGTCGGGGGTACAGATGGGGAAACGCGGTCTAATTCATAAAGCATTGAGAACTTGCTCTGCTTTTTGCGGGACATATCAACTGTATAAGAAGTGATTGGTTTTATGTCAAAGCGTAAACTTTCCCTTTCATGGACAAATTTAAAGTGCAAACGGAATTAAGTGATTATTCTGCAAATTTTTGAGGAAAATAGTTATGAATATGAAGATCCACAAATCATTCAACTCCATGAAAATATATACCAAAAGTAAACCATTAGAATGTCCCGTTTGGAACCCTTCATACATACAACCCCATGCATACAATCACTATGCATTCTATTCACTCACATCTGCCTCTTTGCAGCAAGGTAAAGTAAGATAAGGGGTTAGAGCCCGGTGCACTTAGAGGTTTATTATAGTCCTACTTCTAAAATAATATGGTTACCCTGTATCCAGGTAAGGTGTATCCTTACGGCTTGACAGTCAACAAAGTTGCATGTAGACAGTTCCCCTCCATAAGAGGGGGGCAACAATAGAATGCGACCTTTGATGTTCTAATCGACGATTCTAGGGCTCTTATTAGCTTGGCTATCATTTGTCTTCGATCCGTTCTTACAGGGACAAAAGCCCCAAAAAGGGTTGTTCTGGCCTTTTCTAGGATCAACCCCTGTCACTGCGATAAGAACATTGTTACCATGAGATGAGAAGCCCTTGTTAATAATCACATTCTGAAGAGTAACTTCTCATTATATATGACTCTCGTTGGTTCAATTTTTGTTGTTGTCCAACTCTAACAACTTTCTTAAGGACATAGCATGCAAGTCGACGTCTACGCAGAGATATTAAAGACACAGGTACTTGAGAAAGGGTAGACAGACTGTGAACACTGCAATTTGCTGAGAATATCAATGATATGAACGAGGAGGTCCATAAATCGAAGGCTTTTATTGCTTTTGCAGATAGTGCAAGTGACTTACTTAAAAAGGGCATCAGCTGCTACTCGCATTATTTATAGTTATACTTTAAGCATTAAACGCTCAATCAAATAACGCCTAAGACGTAGAAGGACTTGTGTAGTTCACGAACGAATTAGTTCAAAAAAGGGCTCTAATGAGATAACTAGCTTAAAATACGACTTAATTTTAGGCATTTGGTTCAGGAGCATGAATAAGGTGTACATTTCTATTGAACTAAATTAAACATAGTTCCACATAGTTCAGCAAGAATAGAGCAACTGAACTAAACTCTCTGTAGGCGCTCCACGCAAAGTAGATATGCTTTGTTTTTGTTAAGTTACAGCACAGAAACATGAGGACATCAAACTAAATGAACTAGAAGAACGAACTAGTTCAATAATCAGATTTTACACAAACAGAGAGCATTCTAATCTATCAGAAGTCTGTACAACTGCTTGCATTCGTAGACAATATTGACATAATTGGAAGAACTTATCGCGCTGTCACCGGTGCAAGCATTGAGACAGAAGGGTTTAACTATAAAACGAGGACAAAACCAAGCATACACTGTCAACAAGAAGAGACTTTACAGTGGACAGCTACAACTTCGAAGTAGTAAGGGACTTTGTACAGCACAATGGAGCAAATACTGGTCTAAGTGCATCCTCATCGAGGGCCGGTTCCAACCAACCAAGGGACTTTGTCTACCTTGGTTCTGCTACTAACTCTGACAATTATACCAGCGCAGAATTCAGGCGAAGAATAACTCTAAGAGTTACTAAGACAATTCAACAGTAAAGCCCTGTCTCGATGAACTATGGAGATACTGTTTAAGACTCTGGTCATTAAGACCTGCTTCATGGCGCTGAGACATGGATTTTATTGAAAGTGGATGAAGATATCCTTGATCGCTTCAAGAGAAAAATTCTTCGCAAGATTTTCTGTTCCGTTTGCGTCGACGGGTTTTGGATGAGAAGATTCAACGACGACCTATACTAGCTGTACAGTCAGACTTAGTCAAAAAACTGCGCAATGGACGTCTGAGGTAGTAAGGACATGTAGAGCGAATGGACATCAATGCTCCGGCCCGCAGAGCCTTCGAATCAAACTCGGAGCAATAACGCAGTAGAGGGCCTCCTCGCCGTAAGTGGCGCATTCAAGTTGAAGGGGACCTCGACCTCGACGTCTGGTCTGGAAGGGCATTCACTACTAGCAATGTGATTTGGACTTGTACAAGCTAGATGTACCAATTTGCTACATGTGTGGTTGATATATCGGCATTAATTTAACATTGCTACTGGCGGCATATAAGGTATTCAAAACTGTCACACAGAGTGTCATTTCTTCTTTTTTTTGCTGAATTTGAAAAGTTTTATTCAAAAATCTTCCAAATCACATTCTATTTTTACCGCACCCATACGCTTTTGGTTTGGTAAATAAATTTTAATCTCAATCGAAGTATCTTAAGCGAAAAAGAAAAGAACGTTCGATAGATAAACGTTTTATTATATTTTACTGTTTCCTTGAAAAACAAAAAGATACACTCCCCTTCATCTGCGGTTCTGAGCTCCAAATGATTTTTTTATGGATATTAAAAAATAGTTTAGCGCTTCCTCTTTTCTCCATTTTGTTTTTCCTTTTTTTTTAGAAAGTTTAAACAACTTTGTGTTTGCATGTTCTCGCGAGGAGAGAGAAAAGTACTAAATTATTTTAAGATTCTTGTTAGATTGTATTCATCTTTTTTTTTTTTGGAGAATATTTTAGGGTGGACTCTTTTTGCTCTCTTTCCTTGAAATCAGTGGGAATCAAGTCAGATTTGTGAAAGAAAGTACAAATTGTCATCCTGCTGCTGGGAGGAAGAATAATTATTGCACAATCGTTGCTCCGATTAAGCACCAATGGGGGGACAGTTTCAATCGAGATTGAATTATTGAGATGAAGTGCTGTCGGAGTGAACGTGGGAGAGTGCAATTATTATTGATTGAATGATGAGAAACTAGAACAAGGATATGCATATGAATGTTTATCTTAACTTTCCACAAGCAAATTTGAAACATCTTCATTTTTATGTCCTTGGAGTAGTCAAACAGTAGAGAACTATTTCCCGCCAGGACGAACATCTATTACAGTTCCAACTTAATCTGGTTTATTACTCTTTTATTAGCTGCACTATAAAGCAAACGAAAAAACGCGTGTAATTTCAATTGAATGAACTGTGTCGCCAGATTTTCACAAGTCCTTCCCAGCTACTCTTGAGTCCAGCTAAAGGACTTGTGCTGCATACGGTGGTAGTTGTTTTGTTTTGGGTGTTTATGTCCACATTTCCATTTTTATTCCTACCATCTATAAAACAAGGAGATCTGTGTTGTCTTCTGGTACTTTTTTTTGGAATTACGTGTCATGTCATCGTAAGGAGAACAGACTGCTGCACAATGGAAGTGAACTTTTTATGCGTTGGCATGACTCGACTTTTGACCAATAAAATGAGAGAAAAACGAGAGACAAAAACTGATTCTGTCGAGTACTTAAATTTATCTAGACACACTCGTGTATCTTATGCGAATTGTTTTGCTCCATTAAGTGTTTCCGCAGAGTTTATTACTCGTTTTCATTGATAAACAAATGTTTATGCAGAATGAATGGAAAAGTTTGAACTGGTGAACTGGTTTGTTTGTTTTTTTTGTCGGGGTAATTTATTGGCTAAAAATGGGCACTAAAGTTGGAGAGCGCGCGCTTTAATCAATTTAAAGGATGTATCACCAAGTTATTGGCCATAATAAGGCGGGAGTAAGTGTTATGGGCTGTCGATAAATAGGCTGTAGATACGTTTATGTCTCGTTGTGTGGAGTACCACATGGTTCTGGTGTGGGTTGGGTTCTTTTTTTATTTCAGGGGAAACAGAAAAATAGAAAAGAAAATCTAAATAGGTGAATGGATGCTTGCTTCCTATGAAGATCGTTGTGTACATGCAATTTCATTGGGCATAAATCTGTAGAGCGATAGAGCGCGACAGACCTTAAAGGGCTCTTTGTAAGGACTGGTAATTTGCCCACTGAAAACTAAAGCTTCTCGTATTAACCATGCATTCCATTTGTCTCTTGCTTTGGAGCTTGCTTGTAGATCGGCGGTTGGAAGGAGGAGAAGATATTCATGGCACGTGCTACATTTTGCTTGTCTAAGATTTGGTGAGCTAAGCCAGGAAACAGGAAAATGAGCTCATACTCTGTAACAATGTGTCGCTAACACCTCTCCCTTTCTGCCCCTAGTAAAGGAATTACTCAGCACCTTCACCGTAGCAGCCGACTGTGCTCTATTTCCTTGTCATTCACATCTGAGTTTTCCTCGAAATATTCGCCACTGTGTTGCTGTATGCCAGTCATTCTGCCCGCCGTTAGGTCCTTATCCAGTTGGTTCACGAGCAGGTGGTGTTCTTCTTTTTTGCACCATATTTTGGAGCTTCTTTGGAGGGCTATCGTTCTTAAATCTGTCCAACTGCTGAAAACACCTACAAATGACACCTTTTTGAAGATCAAACAGGGCTCAAAACACCTAGCTCGAAGGACCAATTTGTTACTCTAAAGAACGCACATCTTACCAGTTTTGCTTCATGGCGCCAAGTGCTAGAGGATAAGTAAGAAAGCTGGGCACTTGGAAACACATTGGACACTTTCGAGCGAAAAATACTTCTCAGGATATTAGGTCCCTTAGGCGAGGATGGCAAATGGAGGAGAAGATACAACCGCGAGCTCTATGAGCTATATCAAGAAGTGGATATAGTACAAAAGAGCCAAGATACGCCGACTAAATTGGCTCGGCCACAAAGAGCGATTGGAATACAATGCTCCAGCCAATAAGATCTTCAAATCACAGCCCTCAGGTTTGAGACGACAAGAAGACCGAACCTCAAGTACAAAGACCAAGCTGTCGCAGATGCGAGAAAGCTTGTCCTTCATATTTGGGACCCACGTTCACGGGACCACAAATGGCGAAAGATAGCCCCGTCTCAGGCATAGACTCTACATAGCTTGGGAGCTTTTTAAGGTTTATTCAACAAAACGGTCTACTAAGCGGTTTCAACTCTAGCCTCTTTAACTACAATATTAAGTTCCACAGTAACGAGCAACAGGATAAGATCTTGCAGAATTAGGCCGAGCCTTAGGCACCTTCCAGGCAATACATGTGAAATTAAATCCTAATGATAGAATAAGTTCTTTGACCCACCTTAAACCGAAAACCTTTAAGCCTTAAAACATTTTATTCCATTCGCTGGATGTCCTTCTAAATTTAACATTCAGCTGGTCCATTCCCAGCCGATTATCGTCTGAGAAAAAGAATTTAAAAGAACTCTCCAAAAAGAAATAACATTATGATAGTTGTAATCCTTAAAAATCTTCCTCGAGGGGAAAATAATCTACTCCTCTGACTAAGTCTATCTCAGGCCGTATCCATTCCGTACTGCAGCACGTCCATTCTCTTGAATTAGTTAAAACTTAAAGAAAAGTAACCAAAAACCAAAGGATTGACGATGAAGGAAAAGTTATTTTTCCTCATTTTTGTCTTACAAAACGCTTCAAGGCCAGACTATCACAGAACCGCCGACCAATTCAATTCATCGTGTCCAGGATATCGTTATGCCCTCTAGGGGTACTGCAGACAGTGCAGCTCCAATTTTTTTTTGGTCTACACAAAATGCATTGGAATTCGAAGAAGAAGAATTCATGTAGTCGTCCCTTGCCACCACAGCATGACACCAGCATCACATTCCTCTGATGGCTAAGGACGAAAAGTTTTCTTTAAAACAAAAAAAAAGAGAAAAAAGAATTTGTCCTTAAGGATAGCTAAACCCATATGGATTGCCACACCAACAATATCTTAAATGTCATATCCGCTTGACGGTGGTCCTCCTTCAGCAGGACTATTTCACATTCCGAATGCAAGGCATACACTACAACAGTGTATGTGACAGGAGCAACAAGGTTTTTGCAAAAAACTTTCTGTGGCATCGAACACATTTTTCATTTTAAGAATGCAGGTGTATTAAGTGGTCAGGAGCGGTATCTATCTTCACGAATCCCAAAATGTAATCACCACTTAATAGGCTTCAAGCTTCCATACAGATCCATCCTTGCTCCTTGAATCGTTTATTATAAGAAAAAAAACTTAAAACTGAAACCGAGAAAACCTCTCGTTCGCTCCAAGACATGTGACCACAAAAGATGGAGTTCACGCGTTAAACTTGGAAAAGTTTCCACTTGTATGGTGCGCCGCCCTAAGACGGGTACCACGAAAACTTTTCCAAAATTTATATTCACCCAAGATCAATGGTATAGCCATTGAGAAGGAAGTACTCTTGAATTCTTTTCTAAAATTCTTATAGGTACGTGCAACGTCTCAGACATACTCGTACATACACGTCATGTAGGTAAGGTGTCCTGGTTGCAGAGGCAGAAGGAGAAGCAGCAGACGACTGGAGGAGATGATATGCTTCTGCCTTCGCTCGCTGATCATAGGTGTGTTACAAATGTGATAATGGGAAAAGTTTGTCGGAAATTTTTCATGCGGATGCGGTTTCAATTTCTTTTCATTCGGAGGAGTTCATCTTTTCTTTATTTTTTTTATTCTTTGCGGTGGAACCGATGTGAAGACGGAAGCAGGACATTTTAATGGATTCCTTGAGGAGGTAGTTTTTTGTGTCTTCTTCGTTTAAGGCACTTGGGAATGGAGCTTGTGTTTTATTTATTTACTGTTCTATCGGCGTTGAAGGATAAAGCCTGGGACTTTCGTTTTATATTTAAAGTGATGCCATTCAGCGCAGGGTTTTTAAGGCACTTAACGGAGCTCATCAATGAGATGGACCTCGATAAATCAGTGGGACTTTAGAGGGGAACGTGGTTGGTCCCATATTTTGAACCGGACTTTGATCATTTATAAGGCTTAAGAGAGTTGTTTGGCGTATTTGTAAGAGAAATATGGTTTATAACCTAAACCAAGAGGCATTAGGCTTTGCTCAGAGATAGCTCTCCTAGGATCGTTGAGCCACGAACCAAATCGATTCTGGTCATATTGCAGACAGATTCGGCTGACAGAAAAAAAACATAGCAAGAGACAGGGGTGTCATGGCAGAAGAAGGGAAGAGAAGAGAATACGCAACGCTAACAGCAGATGGCTATTTGAATGGTGTTTCTTAAGAGATGGAGGTACATAATGATCCATCTTGACAAGTGGACAGGTGGAGAGGACTAGTAGGCCACAGCCAAGACATCCTTGACCAAAGTACAGAGTACTCTCTAAGAAATAGAATATTCTACCACCGATGATAGAACAAGGTATTGTAGCGTGGTGGTCCCTAAGGATCTGCACTATGTCTGCTACTATGGAATCTATTCTATGATGGCGTGCTTGTATTTGGATTTCCTAGGTTTCTCCATATAAATGGCTTAAAGACATAGGCATGGTTGCGGTGACTAAACTCCTTGGAATGTTTCAAAACTGACAGAAAGAAGTAGTGCTTATCAAGAGTAGGAAGTCATCCAGATCACTAGATTAGGATCTTGGAGATTATAAGATTAGTCTTGGAAGATCATGTTGTAGCAAAGCCAGGGCTGAAGAACTTTGGTTTTACTATAGATACAAGGGTGTGGCCGGCTGTTCTATAAATTGCCAAATATCAGAGAACCAAGGCACAAAAACAGTCCGCTTTAGCAAGAGTTGCGCCATCGATTATGGTCCCAAATACAGGTTGGGTCCAACATGCTACGAAGCGATATATGAACTTGAATTGCAGCCAAAAAATTGGCAAAGAGATCACTTGAGATGGGAATTATTAAAGAAGAAGGTATATCACACAAAAAGAGAGAGAGTAGTCCTATGCAAAACGATACCACTTCCAGATTGGCCCAGGGACGAAATGGTCTAGGAATTTGTAAAACAAAACTGCAAAAAATGGTTGAAAGGATCCATGAAAGAGCAATTAAAACAGCAGACTATATGAACATATTCAAATGGACTGCGTACATTTTGATGGACAACATTTTGAGAAAGAGATCGCTATTCTGTCAGGCAATCAGGCTGTGATTAGTGTGTCTAACTTGTACGAAGCCTTCAAGTCAAAACTCGTTTCAGAATACCAAGCCAAATAAAAAAAAAATGGCCCAGGATATTAGAGCCACTTTCTACTAGGTACCAAGGTATATCTCAACACGAAATACGAAAAAAAATTCTGTGAATTACAAACGAATACAAAAATTACATGCATTTCTCCTCAGTCAAATAAGACACCATCCGCGGAGAATAATAATTGGAACCTAACAGCAGGATTACACCAACTCTGAGGCAACAATGATGGTTACCGATCAAGGATCAGGGGCTGGTGTATTTGTGGAGGACGACAACACAATACTGCATTACCCATTGGGTTAACTTGCCTCTGTCTTACAGGCGGAGACTTTTGCAATCCTAATGGTTGCGATTCACATCGTCAGAAATAGGTGGAAGGGTAGAAGTGCCTGTTTCTGTTGTGACAGTCAAGCTGCGATTAAGGCCTTGCTAAACCATTTAACCTCATCCAGACTAAAAGCTGAATGCAAGAGACCCTTGAAGTGTGTCGCAAGATTCCATTTATTGACTCTCAGCTGTGACACCCAGCTCACACTGGTCGCGGCAAATGATACCATGATTATTAGACAAGGCTCAGAGGACTGTTTCTCAGGACCCGAACTTGCGTTGGGTCAACTACGGTCAGGGCTTCCATAGATGATTGGGCCTCTGCTGGATGTAGGCTAACTAAACAGATGGTCCCAGGTGACTGCAGACAACTTCGCTTTTGCTAAGTATCTTAATGTGATTGGCTTAAGCTTATATGACGACCCTGCGGTAGAGCTTTCTGGTAGTACAATGCATAAAATGCTGTCTGAGTGTATGAACAGTAGTGTATGAACAGTGTCTTACAGGACTTATCTTGCATACAACAACAAATCTATATTTTTCCAAGGAAAACAACTGCATAGATTTTAAACAAAGCTCTATCCTTCGACAGTCACAATCGCCTTCCTTTCAGTTTAGATTCAATATTTTACTAATATTCAATTCAGTAAATTGCCAATAAACCAATCCTCAACAATGGCATCCCTATTCAACATCCAATATTCCATTTTCCAATTAAATTTCTCAATCCAAGACCGATTGCGTACCCACCTCATCTATGCCTTCCAAACGGTAGCAGTGGGTCATTCGGCAAATAATCATCGAAATGTGTGACTTGCACGTATAGATTACACAGTACGCAAAACAAAAGCAAATAAAACCTGAAATTGAATTAAATTTAAGAGAATTTCAACATTAATGCGCTTCACTAATTCGAGGAAATCCTTTTCGTAAACACACACACACACACATGAATTGTTTACACACTCCCGAGAGCCCTCTTACGCAATTCAATTCCAGAAATTAATTCCATGAGATCTAGTGACAGGTGGTGGCAGGCAGGCAACCAGCCAGGCAGGCAACCAGCCAGACAGACATGATGCGGTTTTTCCCTACAAGGAATCGGAGGAGCAACTATCCTCTGTATTACAGTGTACTTAAGGATTGGCTCAGTAGTCATATTTAATCTCTTTTATTCGCATACGGATGCATGCTAAGGTAGCTGGGGAAAAAGTTTTCCACATCCAGGATCCAGCAACTCCTCGAGACTGAAGCAAATATGGAGATTATAGTCGTACCATGTGGTGGTGTATGGTAACCTTCGGGGAATGGGGTAATGTCATTCCTGGAATCGAGATGGAATTTCCTTTTTTAGTCAAGAGAGGGCTTATTGGGGTAATAACTGCTAAATGAAATCATCTAATGAGTTTCCCAAGGGAAAAAACCTGGCTTAAGGATGGAGAAAGAATTTTTTTTTTTTCAAACAACAGCTTAATTGACAGCGAACTTGTAAGAACGCCCTTCTAAATCAATTAGTGAAACCCCCCCACTAATATCGCTTGTAATTTCCTCACTTGTTTGCCTTGCTGTTCACCCAACAAAACCAGGTGCACCGCCAAGAGAACGCCACACATATCTGTGGGCGTGACACGACAAACACCACGCACGACTCAAGGACGAGCCCTCGAACTGCAACGATTTGCAGTAAACTTCTCAAGACGTGTAGCCTTCCGCAGAAGTGATAACAAGAGTTTCCTTCACCTCCTCGTCCTCCACCTCCTTCTGGTGGGGAAAACTTAGCATAAAGTGGGCGTTGTGTATGTCAATTTTCTATGTCCGACATAATTGAATGTAACTCGAATTAAATTGTTGCCTGTAGAACAGTAAACACTCAGGCATTAACAACAATGCCAAGCTCCTTCGGTGTCTCTCTCTCTGTAAGTGTGCTTGTGTAACATTTAATTAGGCTGTTGTTGTTCCTCTCAACTCACATTAATAATGAGTGCGTGTGTGTATGGTGTGGCCCAGTCTGACAGGAGTTGAAAATTGGTTTTTGGGGGCGCCCAAGACCTACCCTACAAAATGGCAACAAGCATAACACGATTTGACAACAGAAACAATATGCATTGCATTGTGCTCTTCATTATTCATTTACGAATTCGTTTTCAAAGAAGAAGAAGAAGAAGAAGAAGGTGAGAAGATTGTCATCGGGGTTTTAATTTCCTGTCAAATTGTCTCTCTCTCTCTTTGTGTGTGTATTTCTCCACTTTTTGACAGATAAGATGTCAGATGGATGAAATTACCATAAAACCAGCTCTTTTGGCTCTGAGACCGATCTTGAAGAGCACAGGTCCTTCCAGAGAATGATGATGATTGGATATTATCATCGTCATCATGTTAAGTTGTGGAGCAATCAATTTTATTGAATTTAAAATCATCTGTCATCTCTGTGTGTGTGTGTGCTGTACTGAAATGTCATCTCGTTTGTAATTATGTAAATTGAATGATGGTTGGGCTCTTGTAAGACTGACATGAGGTAATTTAACTCTACCTTCCTCCTTTCACTGTCTCTCAGTTGGTCGTTGATGTTTTGATTGCCTCGTTGTATCCTTAGAAAGGGATTTTCGGTTAAGGGATATATGGAATTAAGGCAAGTCAACAAGTCAACTGAAATGAATACATGGAATTTTGTGTCAAGTGATTTTGACAAGAATTCCTGTACTCTCCAGCTAGTTGTTATCATTCGGTAAGCAATTAAAGTTATGATCGTAAGTGAGAGATGTAATTGAAGACACAGAGGCTGTGAAGGTGTTTTTATGGTTTTGCAGTTTGTAGTAAATTAGAGTCGTAACTCGCAAAACAGGTACCACATTTTTGTATGATGGAGTGCTGCATATTTCATCAGTACTGTATGCTGGACAGACAATTGAGAGAATAGAGAATTTCAAACAAAGGATTATCTGTGCCCAGGATGCTTTTCGTGATTGGATTGTTGCGTGCCAAAGATGAATTCATAATAAGCTTTCTTTAGGAGTAACCTGAATAGTTCACCTCGCAATATCTTCAGCACTTTCTGTCAAAATCGAAACTCAAAGGCACATTTTAAGAGTGTTCAAAACTCAAGAGAGAGTCAAATACCATGCACCATAGCAGACTTTTTCATGCTCCTAATAGACGGAAAGGTACACTCCATTTCGAGAAAATGCCCATAACTTATTCCTTTCTACAGAACGCACATTCAAAGCTAGCAACCAGGTTTTGAAGCGCAGTCTTGTACGACCTCCCACTCTGATAGGGACTGATAGGCATACATAGGTCTATCCCAATCCAATAATGAATAGCCAATGCTGGCACCAGTTGGTCAACACTCTTTGGTCTACACTCTTTTCATCTGTACCAGGTGCCTGAAACTACTAAAAAACTACCTAAATATTTCAACTCTGCCAATTCTGGTGATCTGGATAAAACGCAGCTTATTTAAGGTAGTCGAGCTGTGGCCTCGTGGATATCTGATTTCCCAGAAATTGAGTTCCAAGCAAAAGGCATTAGGTCTTTGCTTTCGTCTAGGAAAATGTACCAAAAGTTTGATTGGGTCTTCTGGTTTTCTCTGTAGATCAGATTCCAACAGGGAACTTGCGTTTCGCATTGGTGATCAACTTGAGATATCTGTTGGACAATGTCATGCCAATCACTTCCTTGCTTCCTGGAGGTAACAAAAGTCTACCGAGAGCCAGCAATGATAATGGCCAGGGCAGATGATAGGATATACATATGTAGACCAAGGGATGTATTCCTCGCCTGTTGCTTTTGATCCAGATGATGTTTTGTATATTGGCATCTCAAGAGATGATTGAACCCAGCTGGCGATTACCTACTGCAGAACCATAGGAGTTCGACAACAATCTTGACTGGTGGAAGAATTACGAAAAAAAGGAGTTGACGTGAGGACTAAGGTCATCGTAACTACCATCGTTGCGTCGCTTACAGAGGCGACAACCAAATTGTCGCCACGAAATTGTCAAGGCTTGGTTACCGAATGGAGATTTGGCAACATTAGACAAGCTATTGGACTTAGGCCACTTATCGGCCGAGAATCCACGAACAGAAACATATGTTTCTTGCGCAGTCATGGCTTCTGAATGGCAGTGACAACACCAAGGGCATTCCAACACGAAAGTGAAAAAATACTGTGAAATACGAATGAATGCAAAAGTCGCATTCAATTCTCCAGAAGAATTTAAAACTGTACGACACAAGATTTAACGTATCGCTATTTTTCTCTTTCTGGCCCCTGGATTGGCTACTCTTTTCGAAAAGGCTAGACACGCAATGTATTGGAACCTACAAGCTGAAGAAGGCAGGATACAAGGCAGTCGGAGATGTACACACCAAGAGTAGAACAGTCGGGGAAAAAAGCAACTGCAAATGAGTTAACGATTCCTAGGGCATATAAGCCGGGCGGACTAAAGAACTAAATGAATGTCACTGTCGATGTATTCATACCTTTTTTGGCACGAGATGATTATAAATCGAAGAATAATCAGCAGCTTGAGAAGCACATGACGCAGAACACTGAGAAACGAAGCTCGACAGTTGGGGAAGAGTTGAGAAGCAGTTGCGTAGTTGCTGTAGAGGCTCTACGACTCATGAGACCATACAGAACAGTTCGAAAGTATTTAAGCAATTCCAGAATTAAATCCTTAAAATTTGTCTCCCACGCTTCCACATTAACGCTTTTGATAGCTTCGCCCCAAACCACACACTTCACGGCCATCAAAATGAAATACCAAAAATCAAACAGCCAACTGGATTTTAAAAACAAATTTCATCTCCAATCTTATTGCCCTCATAATCCTGTCGTCGCGCTACTTTATGTTCGAAGAACAATTCAACACAAACGTAAGGACCTTTCCCATCAAATTTTTCGTAAAGAAAAGTACACAAAATTGCACATTAATTTGCCATCAAAGGCATTGTCTCCTTGCAGTTTTAGTGCTTACTTCCTTGTGTACTACGCGTGAAGCCTCCCATTATTTTCCAAAGTAATTACATCTTTATGAACTATAAAACCTCGATAAAGTTTTCCATTAAAACATCGGGGAGGCAAAAAACGCAAAAAAAAACATTCAAAATTCCTGGAAGCATATTGCCAGAGCAAGACTGACCTTTAAGCTGGCATTCTTTGTGATTTCTTGGAGATTGGAGAGATGCTTGAACGGAACAACGCCTACTCGTCCTGAGGCGCTGTTTCATCGATGAACCAATTGCTCTATTTGTGCCACACTACCACTACCACTACAATGACTGCGTGTAATAAACCAAGCACTTAAGCGTTATAATCTTAGGAACACTTAACACACAAAACACTGTTGGCATCCTATGGTCTCGCTTTCGCTCTTACTCTGTGTCGGTCCGTGCGTCGTCGGTCGGTGTGAATCGATAAGCACTTTATGGCTTTCCTTTAGTCCTTGGTAGATTTTCGACAGCCTTACAACTAATTTGGGCACTCCTAGTCGTGGTGGGGGGGAGAGAGGAGGAGGACCATTTCGATATCACCCATTCGGACAGTATTGGCATCATTACCGTTATGTATACGCCCTTGTATCTCACTTCGGGGGTAATGTAATAAACATTACAATCATCGGCAAATGAGAGTATATCCTTATTGTTCCCATTTGCGTCTGTAGGGACAACAATATTTCCTCCTCCTGGCCTAAGGAGATAACGCAGTACTAGTGTGACTTGGGCAAGCTTTTGAATTAGGTCCTTTAAGCTGGCTTCAGTCTCTGGCTGTTACAAATAAATACGAGACAAGAAAGCATTATATGTGCTTGTAAGGATTTCTTAAGAAACAATTCGAAGAATGCTTTTATCCTTGGCTGCAGCAATAAAAATTTGTACTCACACACTTCAGTCGTAGTGACAAGTGCATAAATGAAGAGTGTATTTGCCTCATTCAATGCATCCTTCTTCCTGTGGATGGAAGGGAATGTGAAATATTTTTATGGTCACCCGATATGTGAACATTCCACAGACCATAAGTATCGCATCATTAAGTGTAGACCCAAAGACAGAGAGAGAAAGGCTATCAAAATTCAACAGGATACTTACGTCCTTGCATCAAATTGCCATAATTTATTTTCGAGCCATTCGGAAAAGGAAATGACTTTCAATTAATTAGTACAGAAGGATTCGACGTATATGTGTGAGTGTGTTTGCTACCGAGATGAGAGGACGAGGGACACAAAGGACATGTGTGGCTGTGGAGGCGTTCATAGGAATGCTTAGGGTTGAAGCAATTCAATTTTAGATTTCTCTCTCTCGTATTAGTTTCAATTTCCTTCCTTTTTGGCTCAATGAAGATCGAGTGTACAGGACTTGTGATTTTAATTGTCCTTGTGTTTTTGTGGGTTTTTCGCCATTGATTTTGAGTAGGCGAGTGGGCGTGTGTATACTTGGAATGACCAGTGTGGTTTGTACGTAATTGCCGATGGAATGGCACAAAAAGATGGGTCAATTTTGAGGGGTGTGTGTGTGTGCTTTTCTCATCTCAAGTACATCTCTTTCCATCAACGAGATGGGAATCCTCTTTGGTACATAAAACCGTTGTTAGACGTTGATTTAAGGAAGGCGATTAACAGAGAAGTGATTTCAGTTGTCGGTTAGTTGATATTTTAAAGGTCGTCGAACTTTTGAAACCATCTTGGCAGTGATTTAGGAGTCTTAAATTTTATTTGTGTGAGGATAGACAATGGATTCTTATTGCTTTAGGATAGAGCGTTAGCAGGGGCGGAAACAGAGTTTATAATGTCAACAATAATAGTGATAGTCACAGACGCTTGGCGATGGCAAAAGAAAGGGTAAGAACCTATCACCAAGAGCAAAATCGAAGAGCGGTATTCAAGAGAATCAGCTTTTTGTAAAATTGGCTTGAAATAACAAAATTTCTTGAGCGTAGCGTTTCGCCCTGATGTAGTAGTTGGGCTTTTTAGTGAACAACCTACTACACCTCGCCTAGACGCACCGATTACCCGACGGATACCGACAAATAAAAAGGCAAATTTAGGTAAATTAAAAAAAAAATATATAAATAGCCCCGATGTGGTGGTTGGGCTCATCAGTAGACGACCTACCACATCTTATATTTAAGACACAATTCCCAACGATTAAGGACAGTCGATTTCAATTTTGTTTCCAATAGAGCTTAACCAAAAAGAGAGGACAAATTATGACAGAGATTTGTATACCATTGGAAATTGATCTTAAAAAAAAAACCCCACAGTCTACCTAAATATAAATATGTATAAATAATGAATAATATAAAAGAATATATGTAACAACTAGACTAAGAAAAAAAAGAAAAAAAAAAAAATAGTAAGAGAAAACAAAAAGAAAAATAAAGAGAAAAAAAGGAAAAAAAAAACCACCACCAATTCAGATACCTATTATAAGGCCCTAATCCCCCCACACTACCGGCACCGAACCCCGAAGAGAAGTACTTGGATAAACCTCGGCCGTCTTAAGGCTTTAACACACCGCCGTGATAGCGATCTATAACAACACGTCACGCGTGAATTAAAGTTTGTGCTAGCACACCGAGTTAAATTAAACTATATCGGCGATATATGTACATACATTGCGATTGCAGCTTGAACTAACGTTGCGTTCAGTCGATCATTTTATCGCGCAATGTGGAATAAGAAAAGTTAATTGCTTGTGTGAAAAATGTTTCAATGTTATAAGATTTAGATAAAAATAAGAATCTCGGAATCGCTATCGCAGCGTTGTGTTAAAGCCTTTAAAGACAGCCGATTAAATTAAAAGAATAACAACTCTCTTTTGTACTATGAAGCCTGGTATTTCTATAAATTTGTTTCGAGCGATTCTACCCTATTCTCATGAATATATTAATAATAAATAATAAAATAATATATACAACAACTCCACTAGGGAGGGTGATCTCAAAAAAAGAAAAAAAAAAAAAGAAAAAGAAAAGAAAAAACAAAAGACAAAAAAAAAGAAGAGAAAAAAAAAGAAAAAGAAAAGAAAAAAGACAAAAAAAAAGAGAAGAAAAAAACAAGAAAAAAAACCCACCACCAAATAAAATACCTAAACTAAAACCCTAATCTATCGACTCCCGAGGAGAATTAGATTAATCTTCCGTCCGATTAATTGAAAAAAAAAAAACACAAACGCTTTTGTTCCTTACATGTCGATCGTATCTTCCTCATCCCCATAAATAATTAAATAAAATAAAAGAATATAATGTAACCACGTTAAAAATTGACCGTTATCGACTGTCCTGTTCTTAAATACAAATGTTCGGAAAAATTCCTTTCAGCATTTATTAAATCTTGTTTTCGATATGGAGTGGTTAAACCGGTTCGTACCGTAACGAATAAGTTACAGAATTTTCAATTCTTCGTATCCGACTTTCTACAATAATAAGGGATCTTCTCAGTTACGAAATAAAGATAAACACGTTTATTTTCCACGAGAATTTAAAAAAAAAATTATGGTATTAATGCCCGATTTCAAACAAAGAGAGCTCTATTGAAAAATTGAAAAATTAACCGTGAAATCAGTTTTCCTTGAACCAAACTTTAATCGAAAATATTACAAATTTAAAGGTGTCACTTAATCCCGTCTTTCGAATAAACCGGGATCAGGTTTTCTTGGAAAGGAAAAGTGTACGACAGGTCATACAAATTTGCACATATTATTTACGTAGTTGAGATCCATAAAACCAACGATGTATAGAATATAATATCAAGTTTTTTGAGTAAAACTTTGCTGAGTTGGCTATAAAACTTCGGCCAAAAACGTAATATACGCTATTTTATAGGACTTTACAAAATTAGTTCAAATATGAAATTCAAAAAAAAATCGTTAGACTTGTTTTCGCACAAATTGGCTAAAACCCCTTCAGTAAAGTACTGTTGTTAACAATTTACGTAAGAAAATTTATACATCATCTAAATTTCAATCGGGTATGAGATTTAGTCGAAATCGTAGGAACCGTTTTCCAGCAAATCGTTTTGTTGTTGAATTGGCATTAGGAAAAGTACTGTAAATATTAGAGCACCGCACGCAAATACGAAGTTTGAGATCAAAATCTTTTCCCCCGTGGCTCACATTTTTCGACTTCTCTATAAAGGTTATGTCAGAATTTATCAAACCTCGACATCGAACATTTTTACGAATGCAAAACTTGCCCTATTATTGATTACGTATCGGTGCAAGTAAAAATTAACAAAAGCGAAAGACACACTTTCCACGGCCATACAGGCGAGCTTATAGACTCAGGCAGGCACTCAAGTATTCAATTTTTATAATAAATTATAGCTCAGCTGATATTATGGTTTAAATAAAAATTTTAATTTCGTCGCGAGTGCTAAGTATAAAATCTCAGACATGAACTTGTAACCAAATTCGTCCTGCCTTCACGCTCCATATAGGTGCACAAATACATAATTTAATTGGCTGATAAAATTTTTTGAAAACCTTTTTTAGAAATTATAGAAATCACCAGACAGAAAATCTTTACGAAACTGAAACGAATTAATAAGGTCCATCGTACTACAACTAAGTTTAGTCTCACCGTGTAAGACCATCGGGAATTTTAATTAGACTCTAAGTGCCTGGACGGATTGTTCTGACAAACACTCTATACGGGTCTTATGAACTAAGATTTATTCCAAACCAGAGTGATTTTAAAGACATACTTCTGTGGTCATAGAAGTCCCCGTTTCAAATGTTAAGCGCACTAAAAAATGATGACCACAGAACTCTTTGATTTGATTAAGAATCTAACGACTATTTTCGGCTTATACGTAAATAATATATGAATGTAAAGGTTATATAGAAATAAATGTAAATAAATATAATAAAAATGTAAAAAAATATAAATAAATATATAAAACAACTCCACTACAGTTCGTAGGGAGGGTGATCTCCTGAAAAGAAAAAGCAGAAAAATCCCACCACCAATTCAGAGGCCCTAATTCTGAGGCCTTAATTTTGAGGCCCTAATTCCCCTTACACTCCCGAAACCGAAGGGCAAGCTGATAAACTTCGACCGTCTTAAGGGCGGTCGATTAAATCCAAAAGCACTTGGTTCTGTTTTTTTTCGAAGGCTTGCACTTTTATAACTATTTTTCGAACGATACAACCCCATGAATAAAATAAATAAAAAAAAAATATATAAAACAACTCCACTACAGTTCGTAGGGAGGGTGATCTCCTGAAAAGAAAAAGCAGAAAAATCCCACCACCAATTCTAAGACCCTAATTCCCCTTACACTCCCGACACCGAAAGGCAAGCTGAAAAACTTCGACCGCCTTAAAGGCGGTCGATTAAATTTAAAAGGACTTGCTTCTTCTTTAAGAAAGCTTGCACTTTTATAACTATTTTTCGAACGATACAACCCCATGAATAAAATAAATAAAAAAAAAATATATAAAACAACTCCACTACAGTTCGTAGGGAGGGTGATCTCCTGAAAAAAATCCCATCACCAGAAAAATACCTGAACTAAGCCCTAATCCCCACACACTACCGACACCGAACCCCGTAGAGAAGTACTTGGATAAACCATGGCCGTCTTAAGGCTTTCACACACCACCCTGATAGCGATCTATAGCAACACGTCACGCATGAATTAAAGTTTGTGCATGCACACCGAATTCGAAATAAGAACTATATCGGCGATTGATTGCGATTAAACGTATCTACCGTTGTGTTCAGCAGTCTCGATCATTCTATCGCGCAATGGTAAATATGGAAAAGATAATTTATTGTGTGATAAACTATTTAGAATTATATGATTTAGAAAAAAATAAGACTCCGGCAATCGCTATCGCAGCGTTGTGTAAAAGCCTTTAAAGACAGCCGATTAAATTAAAAGAAAAAAAAAACACTCTTTTTTTTTGCACTATGAAGCCTGGTATTTCTATAAATTTGTTTCGAGCGATTCTACCCTATTCTCATGAATATATAAATAATAAAAGAATATATAAAACAACTCCACTACAGTTCGTAGGGAGGGTGAACTCCTGAAAAGAAAAAAAAAAAAAATCCCACCACCAAAAGTCCTAATCCCCACACACTCCCGACACCGAAAACCGAGGAGAATTACATTAATCTTGACCGTCTTAAGGACGGCCAATTAATTAAAAACAAAACACACACACACACTTTTGTTCTTTGGACGTCGATCGATTCTTCCCTATGCCCCTTAATAAATAAAAAAGAATATATACAACAACTCCACTACAGTTCGTAGGGAGGGCGATCTCCTGAAAAGAAAAAGCAGAAGTCCCACCACCAAATCGATTATAGATGGATATCCCCACTTCTGTTCATACCAACGACCGTTTTCCGAGAAAAAATTGAATGCTCTTCTTGTTGTACCGTATAATTTTACCGGCGACGTGAAGTGAGGATCCATAAATATAATATGTAGAATATAATAACACATGACTCACATAGATTTTTTCTATGCTGCTTGCTTACTGCTTCAACTCCTGTTCAATAGCTGTTCTTCCTCATCCTTATTAGTTCTTCGTTGTTCGTTGTTCTTGAAAAGCCTTCTCTTGATGTTCACATCCAGTTGCAGGTCACAGATAACAGCTTCACTTCTCACACACACACATACACTCACGCACTAAACTATTCGCCAATTCTGAGGTCGCAGTCGAAAATAAATCAAAAAAAAAGAAATTCTTTCGAAAAAATTTTAAAAAAAATTATCCACTGTTTCTATGTACAGTAACACTCCCGAAAAAAAAAAATTCACTCACTAAACCGATACACGACCGCACTCCATGAAACTACACTCCGGACTGAGCCCGACTAGCCGGCCACTAAACCGATCCACACTCCACGAAAAACCACTCACGACTGAGCCCGAGTAGCCGGCCACTAAACCGATCCGCACTCCACGAAAGAACACTCACGACTGAGCCCGAGTAGCCGGCCACTAAACCGATCCGCACTCCACGAAAGAAGACTCACGACTGAGCCCGAGTAGCCGGCCACTAAACCGATCCGCACTCCACGAAAGAACACTCACGACTGAGCCCGAGTAGCCGGCCACTAAACCGATCCGCACTCCACGAAAGAACACTCACGAACGAGCCCGAGTAGCCGGCTACTAAACCGATCCGCACTCCACGACAGAACACTCATGACTGAGCCCGAGTAGCCGGCCACTAAACCGATCCGCACTCCACGAAAGAACACTCACGACTGAGCCCGAGTAGCCGGCCACTAAACCGATCCGCACTCCACGAAAAAACACTCACGACTGAGCCCGAGTAGCCGACCGCACGACCGATCTGCACCCCACGAGCGCGCACCACCGACTGATCCCGATCAGCCGACCCCACGACCGATCTGCACCCCACAAGGGTGCACCACCAACTGAACCTTACCAGCCGACCACCAAACCAATGAGCTCACAAAACCGTTTGTGTGTATGTTCTTGTGGGGATAATTTTTAAATTTTTTTTTTTTCATCGCGGGGACCTCCCATGTATGCGCAAACGTGTTTGTGTGTATGTTCTTGTGTGAATTATATTTTTTTTTTTATTTTTTCATCACGATCGAATTAATTTCGTTTTTTTTTTGTTTAATTCTTCTACTTGAACATGGGGGCGGTCAGTAATTTGGGGGTGAGCATAATTGGATTCATTAGGAGGACTTTTCAAGGCGAAAGGATGACAAACTGTTGAAGATGATTTGAACCACCTTATGCGATTTATATGCATTTGTTTATTTTACTGGAGGTAAGAGGACATCGAAGAAGGATAGCTTCTAACAACGAGAGACCAACTTAGTGAATAGACATATCCTCGCATCGAATTGCATCGAAAGGACCAGTTTTTTTTAGATTTTTGTTTGCCAAAACCATTCGCAAATAATGAATATACCTTGCACTTCGGATGAAGCGTCCATGTTCAGATTTAATTAGTTTTTCGTCAAAAAAAATAGAGCAAATCCTGTAGAAAATTTGTTTATCCAAGGGCTCAATGGCCTTTTGGTGAGAATAGAATCCTTGCAGACGAGTTTTATTGAAATCATCTAATTAAATTCCACCTGAATAAAAGCCATTCACTCTTTCACCATCGTATATCCTTCAAAAGGATTTATGAATTAATAATAAATTCTTCTTGTAAAATAAAAATGTACATCCTGCGCTTCTGTTTGTTTGATGATGTCTATTTTCTTCATATCCTTTCATCGTGTACTCGCGAGTTTTCTTTTTTTTTCATTTTGCCTTTGAAGAACAATGTCTCTCTAGAGAGATGGACGTGAAGTCCTTCCTCCAACCAAGCCCAACAGATCGTTGGCTCAATTCACTATGAAAACTTTGGAACATTTCGTGCCATGACTGTTCCTGTGGGAACAACTGCAAAAAGGAGTCGTACGTAGACGCCAGCATTATTAATCCCTTATCTAATAAATACTAAACTCCTTGCATAAATCAAAGGGCCAATGTGCGCGCTCCTTATTATATTCGAAAATCTCTGTGAATATGCTGCTCTTGACTGTGTGTAGCACTTGGCTTGCATGAATATTTTAACTTGGGTACAGGGGAGTCTTTGAAATGACGATCATGGTGTACAGCATTCAAGGGAAAGAAAGGATAATATTTGCTTGAAGATGCAACGGAGCCTGCTATAGTTTGTTTTCATTTGATTGAAGACCCCTATAGGGATATCCCCATCCCTACCACCACAACTGCCATCTAAGCTTCAATATTAGCTTCGTGTAAACGATGATAATAAACACATTAAATTTGCACCACTGATTTGAATATGTATTTGTCAAGCCCTCCTTTATTGATATTTATAACGTTTGCGTGCTTACGACGACAGAGAGGTGTGGTGCTGGCAGGATATCAGAGACAAGCGTTTGCCAAGCACCTATAAATGTAACCACTTATCCTTACGCATACAATTGTTTGGTACATCTTACAAGAAGATGGAAAAGAGCATACGGATGAGCGAGTGCAAGGGAGGCAAAGGAAAGAGCGTGTGAGCTAAAGGGAATGTTAAATCCGGAGGGCTTCAGTTGTCGCAGCATCACTTTCAACAATCGAATCCCCAAACGTTTTTGTTGGCACGCAGCGGCACGCAGCACAAACAACAAAACACATCCTTTGGCGGTTTTGTTAATTTAATAAACGACACAAGGGCTTTGATGATGATATTTTGACTTGAGTTTAACAAGTTTCACCCGCAGGGATTACAAGAAACGACCGCCACCACCACCATTGCCAGCATCAACCAGGCAAGCCGCTAACAACGACAACAAGGTTCGCTTTGTTACTGTGATGATGAAGGGCGGGCGGCGGTTATTGGGAGAGAAAAAGCAAGTCATTGTAGCCGCCCACAGAAAAAGGAAATCCCAGCAAAATATTGACAATAAACTGAAAGTGGTTGGTTGTGTTTTTGTGCTGTTCCAGAGTATAAATAGCCCCAAGGAATTGATGTAAATAGGCTGATGAATGATCAAAGGATTACTTGAATGTGATAAGGGGAAAAGGAGAAATTAAATAACCGCTGGCTATGTCGAGAGGGAGCTTCAAGGAGTTTCTGCCTTAATAATGCATTTTATTGCATTTACCATTTAGTTGTTGTGGTTTGAAATAGGTATCTTCGATTGGGAGCAGAATTAAGTGGACAATTTGATTGAATTTGGTCATTTGGTCACTTTATTGAGCCTTTGTGGATTAGGTAGGAATTTCTCTATCCGGTCCGACGGTTTAAAGCAATTTGTTTAGTTTTGAATTATTTTTGTGATTTATACTTAGTAGTTTGCCAGAACAAGCATCTTTAAAACGCAAACTCTTCAGAAAAACTTAAAAAAATAGTTAGTGCTTAGCCACGCCTACTTTTTTTGTTCTATTTCTTAGGAAAATATCGAGGAGTTATATAGTCAAAATGTCCACCAAAACATGCATTAAAAAGAAAACTTTTGTTACTTCTATTGGTTTGTCTTAAGAGAGTTGGAGAAGACATTAATTTGATGAGCCACGCCCACTTTTTTCAGTTGATTTCTTTAAATAGCCAGAAATTACAAGCAAAGACAAAGCATCTGTAAACGGCAACATCCTTTCCACTTTATTCTATGCGTTTGTGAAAAAAATGTTTAAAAAGTTCAATTTCAGTTGAAATCTTCAATAATTTTTGGAGCCACGCCCATTTTTTGGAGTAAATTTCCTGGAAAATCAATTGGTTTCAGGAATTTAGTCTTTAACTGACAGCAGAATGATCCTTTTGAATCTAGAAGCCACTGGTATTTTGAAAAATTTTGGAAAAATAACAGCGCCATCTAGTGCAGTAAAACCTAAGCTCGAATCTATCAAATCTGATTAATATCTCATAAAACTTTTTATAAAGTCACTTGGAAGAAAATATTTACATTCAAACATACAAAGGCCAGTGTTTTAAATTATGTGTCAATAGATGGCGCTACGGTATTTTCCAAAATTTGGGTTGGAACTGTCAAAACCCAATAAAAAATGTCACTTTGAAGACGATCTCAAGCATTGAAGGGGAGTACAAGAGAGTGTGTCGATATACATATCTTTCTTTCAATAGATGGCGCCACAGAACTGCGTGTTAAGAACCGTCAAATCAGACCACCATTCAATGAAAACTTGCTATAAATTCACTGCGAAGGGAATTTTAAGCATTGGTTTGCATAGAAGTTTTTCGATATATACCGATACCGATACAGTTAAGTTTTTAAAGGGGTGTCAGAGTCCTTTAAAGTATACTGAGGTTCTCTGACTCAAACACCTCTTTAGTTTTGATAAATTCAATTTAGCAAACCTCCTTCCCCAGACAAATTTTACCCCAAATTTACCCTCAAATACGCTTATAGCCAATGTTTTTAACCCCCAACATGCTCTTCTTGGCCATAAACTCCGACCAGTGACAACAATATGTCAACTGCAACGCACAGATATTTGTAATTACATTCGACATTCTGGTTCCGGTTCAAATCGGCTTATTTTTTTTCACGATCCCTCTTTATTGTGCTGGCGCTGTTTAATTTTCGTATATTTAAAATAATCCATATCTCACCGCAGGATTTCAGGATCATTACTGTACAGAAACTAACAAAAAAAAAAAAAAAAAACAAATAACCTCACTCTCAATGACATAAAATCAGGATAAACGTGACACCAAAATGAGGGCGCGAACAACAACATGACTGGCTACTAGGATGCTTTCCATTTTATATGCATATACGTACGTCCCAGACTTTGGCTCGTGCAATGCGATTGCGATAACGTCCTTCCCACATTAAATTGCCAAATAGGCAGTCATTTCTCGTCCTCGCAAAAGCGTAAAACATTTACTTATGTGCCTGTGTATGTGTGTGTGTAGGCGTTTGGTCCTTTCTCTTTATATTCCATAAACCGGTCGCGAACAAAAATTCAATCGATAGCCATAAAAGTACAAATAGGCCGCAGGAAATTCTCCACCGAGCACAAAAAAAAAACCGAGATGGAGAAATATCCTTGCCTTTACATCACGTAAGGACCATTCGAAAAGAAATGTGTGTGCGGGTATCTGTGTTTTTTTAAATCCCTAACAGGAACCATGAATGGCGATAAAAAAAAATCGAAACGAGCCTCAACGACGACGACGACGATGCAAACTGACAGGACATACAGCATACGGGAGATGTACAGATGATCCGTTGCGCGTCTGTTGAAAAATTTCCTGCAATTCCTGTTTACGATGTTATTTCAGGACAGTAAATGAGCAATAGCAGTAGCTACTACCGCTGGCCAAAAGTTTATTGCCCAGCTCTTTCACTCGCGCTCTTGTAGAAGGACACGCCGGTGCTGGCTGGCGGGCTTTCGGTGTGTCCTGTGCAAAAAAAGATTTTTAAATTCACCTTCGTGGTAAAATTCAATTTGAAGAGCAGCGTACAGTTGGAAATGGGATTAAAAACGTTTAATTGTGCCACCGGATATCGATGATGTGCGCATAAAATCTGCCAAGCTATGGCATTGGCATCCATATTTGTTGGGCGGTGGGCTTCGTCTCCTCCTTCCCCATTTATTGAACAGATTTTTACGAATGTTTACATATAAAACCGGTAGTGGTTCGAAATGACTTGGCAGTTCCATAAAGTTGTACATATTTATGCGCCATTAAGGCCTGAGAGCAATTAAGTTGTTGTAATTTAGTGGAACTTGATTGAGTAAAAATTTAAGCCGCATCCAACTGAGTGTATAACTCGAAGGACTTTTCGCGAAAGTGTCTTGGTTTCTTTTACGTCTGTCAGAGATGCTGTCATTGGGAAAAAGTTTTTAATTTTTAAATCTCACTGACTTGGCAGTGGTGTTTAAAGTGGGGTTAAGCTGGGAATAAATTGGAGGGATTTATTCAAAAGAATGTAAGCATCTTCCCACATGTCAGAGCTGTGGTCTGCGGAGAGAAGTTTTCAATTCGTTTGATCGAAGACACACTGTTGTGGCTTGACTGTGTCGTTTGCCACTTTTAAGTGTTTGAAGTGCAATTTGGGATTTAACAAGGATGCTTTCAAAGAAGTGTCAGAAGTGGAACGGGTCACTTTCAGATTCTGTTATCATTGGCCTTTTCCACAAGTGTCAGAAGTGGATCGGTCATTGGTTTATGAGAAATGTATTTGCTATAATGAACTCTTTCAAAATATGATCTGCCAATTGTTTTAGTAATTGAAGAGGTGTCAGAAGTGGGCTAGTTTCTTCAAGCGGGAAAGACCGCTATCAGATTTACTATCGGTTTGATAACATGATCAAAAGAGGTGTCAGAAGTGCGCTAGTTCCTTCAAGGGGGAAGGACAGCTGTCAGATTTATTATGGGTTTGATAATCAGATCAATAGAACTGTCAGAAGTGGGGCAATTATTTCAAAGAAAGCAGATTTGTCAGATTTGTTAAATGGATGTTATTTTGACATATTTTCTAATGATTTACTTAAAAAAATTAACACCTTCTAACCTATAATTCTCCGCGAAGAATAACATGAAAAAATTAAGATGGATCTTTACGTTCAAGTCAAAAATCCACCCCATTTTATGCGGTTCATATATTGTCCCCCCATTGTCCAGAGCCAAACTAATTGCAACTAAAACTTTATTACCACCCGAAAGAAGGACATTTCCTGAGTCTTAATATCTGCACCATCTGCATCAATAAACCGCCAAAATGATTCAATTAGCACGGCGACAAGGTCCAGCAGCAAAACCTATATCACGCTACAAGTCTAATAACTCAATTCACCACTGTGTATCTCTTTGCCATATGGTGGTGGTGGCAGCGGCATGGACTACCTACATTCACACAACACCTACCCTTGTCATCATCCTGTCAAACAGTTAACATCAGCCATCCATTTCAATTGTCGACCAACGCTACCACAGTAGCAAGAGAGACACGACCAAAACACACACACTCACACACACAGTTCAGGCCACATTGATTAGCTCTCAAATTGCCCGCTGCGAGATAGGTAGTGAAGTCCTCCGTTTTTGGGGGGCCTATAATAAATCCTCCAAGCAATTCTACCGCCTGAAATGACTTTCAATTAATTCCTTGCGATCCTACATCAAAATTCTCTACACACAGGTGGGATATACAAGAACACATATGCAATTGGTACAGTGGGAGTTAAAAGTATTGACTCGGCAAATCTTTTACTCGAGAAAATATCAAAAACCTCGAAAAAGAAAACGTCAAAAGGAAATTAAAACGTCAAATCCCAGTTTCTAACTTGACAGCACTCAAGCGTTAATTGGCGCACTTTTTTGGCAAGCTCTGAGCTCGGTGTTTCGCGTCATCTGCTGGTGCAAAATCAGGTTAACTTAACAGTAAGAACTTAATGTTATAAGGACGTAATACATATGTGTCTGACCATAGACTGTGGCGCCATCTATTGGTTGATAATTAAGTGAACAAATACTTAGTGTGACTTTACATGGAACAAATTTACTCGCGATGCATCTATGGTATAAGGATAATTCTAAGACAAAATAAATGAAACCGAAGACTTTTATACCCCACTGTCTCAACTTCGTATTTACACACATCGTTAGGATTTGCAAAGATGAAGTTGTTTGGTGCCGCTGTCGTTTATGATGCGCATCGTAAAATGTGTCTACTCATGGATCTCTGTATGTCCTTCTTTGCCATTCATCCTGGAGACATTCGCTGAGCAGTTTCACACGTGCACACACCGCGGCGACGGATTTGTAGAGGCTATACCCGTGTATCTAAGGCTTGAATTCTCCTGCGCTTGCCATTTTATTACCACCTACCACTGACTTTTTATTAATTTCGATTTGCTAGCACTCCCACACACAGACACACTCTTAGTCGTCGTCGTCGTCGTGCACCGGAAAACGCGAAACGAGCACTTTTATTCGACTGAACAAACAAACAGAACGAATATCAGGAAAAAAAAAACACCACCCAACGAATGAAACGAGAAGAAGAAAAAAAAACTGAAATTTCCCATAAAATTTCCGTCTAATAACCCTGCGTTACGACCTGTTTTATGTTGCCAAAGGACCTCCGTACTCGTAGTTTCATCCCCCACCCCGATGCACAGTAGGTGTGTAAGCAGAGGAGGGAGTAGGTCTCATGGTGGCGGTGAGTGCGGAGAATATGGTTTAATCAGTGTAAGAGCGTTTTCATCTGCAGGAAAAGTTCACTTCGATGTGGAAGTTTGTGTTTTTTTTTTGCCCCTAATTTTTTGCATTTATTAACTTTTCAGCTCTTAAGGTTCGGGGGAATGGATGAATAAATTTTTTAAAAACTACCTTTTTTTTGCTTCCCTGCTGCTCTTTATCCAGCAGCGGTATTGAACTTGGTATCGATGCACACAGTTAACCTGCAAACGAAATCAAACTACAAAAAAAAAATCAGGATAGCCAAAGGGAACGAATAGCTGGATTGAAAATGTTGTTTATGAGTTCTTTGAAAAAACGAAATGCATATTTCTAAACTTGCCAATTGAAGGGGCGATGTATCTACAGCGTGAAAATGTGTAGATAGTTTCGTTTTTTTTTGCGTTCCTGTGGGGAGGAATTTTTGACGAGCAAGAGAGAGAGAGAGAAGGATTTTTTTAATTAAATTTGTTTGATGAATCTTCTTTATAAAAATATTGACAGATTGGTAAGAGCATAGATCATCTAACTTGTGCTTTTCACAGTCAGCTGCAGGGGTGTTATTCATTTTGGAAATTGATAAGGCGGTACGGAGAACTTTAAAAAAGTGGGCACACCTGAAAGTATGCAGTGCAGTGGTTGATGTCTTTGCTAGCAACTATAATCTATAGGTATATGCACAGATTGGAGTCTATCTAGTTTGTAATGTTCATTTTGGAGGTTTGAAATTGAAGAAAATATTTGACACATACCTGGAAGTATGCAATCATTTCCATATTTTCTGTAATTTCTAAGTGATTGATGTCTTTACTTGAAGGCTTAGTCTAATGGTTAGCGCAGAGATTTGTAGACTATTAAGTTTGAACCCTTCCATATGATGAAATTGCGATCCTAAAACCCCCCTCGCCTGAGCCTTTTAGGCTCAATTTATTTAGAATTTAAAGAGAAAAATCAGCTTGCGGCATCTCTATATCATGCAATATTCAGAAGAGTAATTCCTTTAACAACAAGAAGAAACTTGTAATTTCATTGAAATTCCATTCAGCACATCCCTTTTCGCGAACAATATACACTTCGAAGTTTGATGCAATTTCTTCCAACTCAAAAATTATTTCATACAAACAAAAAAAAAAAAACGAAAAACTTCCACCAAAAGGATACTCGCAAAAGGATATAAATAAAAAAAAATAGAGTAGAACGGATTTGAAAAGAATATTCCACATGAAAACGAAGATAACCGAGGATAAAACTTTCCACTTGACAAGCTAAACTCGTAGACACTTGTTTCGTTTAAGAAACACAAAAAAGCGCGAACCAAAGAAGAAAACTAGAACAAGAAACCTCGGACTAGAACGAGAAAGGAAACTTCTTCCTTTGGATTAATGCGAGTACTTCTTTTCTTTTGGTCCATTTTAGCCAGTGAGTCTTCTCCCTTTCCCTTTGGATCAGTGGTTTAAAAGAAAAAAAAAAAAAACCCCAAACCCCCGTAACAGATAGAGATTGTGTTTTTGTTGCACCCACGATGCTGCTGCTGCCGCCTTGTAGTGTTATTCAATTAATAGTTTGAGCTTAATTTAAATTAGTTGGACATAGTTACGATGAATTGGGTACGAAGTTAGTTAAAATGGAACAAAAAGAAAGATTGAAATGTTTTCTCATTTCTTTCGAAGAAGAAGAAAACGAAAAACGAAAAAAAGAAAATCAATTTCGAGTTAAAAAGTTTCTTTCTTGAGAAGACACTGGACTCGGTTTGGATTAATTTTAGTTTTCTGTCCTCTCGATAGCAAAGTGACAGTTTTTGGATTTTTAATTAATTTTTTTTTTCTTCTCTCTTCATGGAATTTGTGTCATAAAGTTTTTAGACTGTCAAGTTTTGTACTCAAATCTTTCACAGACAAACTAGGTGACACATACAAAGAAGAAGAAAAAAACAATAAAAATAATGACGATCCTATTTATCCTTAACACAGTCAATTCGAGGGGAAAAAAAAAACTTTTTCTTTTTATATTCTCACATCAAAAAGTCGGGGGGCTTCCTCTCTCTTCAGCCCACAGACAGACAGATATGCAACGCCTTGCCATTAACATTCAACACACGATTCCAGGAGCCACCAAATGATGCCATCCCTGCTATCCGGCCATTCATCACAATGCCGCCCATATTGATGAATCATAAAATCGTATAAACAACTTTTCAGCATCGTAAAAGGTATTTTTCTCAAATATTTCCAAAATAAAAGTATAAAAGTGCCTATAAAATAAAAGCATATATATGTACGAGCATAGCATTTGGCAAACTGGAAACTCCGCGAAAATATTGTTCACAAACGGATAACAACCACAAACATTTTTCGTTTATTATCCCTGGAAACAGTAAACATTTTCCACTTTTCCGGTTGACTCTGCATTGTGCCCCACACTCTAATCCTAGCACCTCCTACATACATATATCCAGGATATATGTACGCGTGTGTGCATGGCAGAAGGAGAGGCATATTATACCGATGACATCGTAAAAATAAAAGATATAAATAAAAAGCAAAAAAAAAACTTTTCTCATTTTTATTTTATTTTTGTATTTTATTATCCTTGCCAATATGACTAAAACCATTTAAAACAAAAAACAAAAAAAGAAAATCCTAAAACATCATATCGAATGGTACTCTGAGAGTCGGGGCGAAAAAAATTGACATAAAACTCCCATTATCCGGGGGAGAAGTCGCGTAAGCCGCACAATAGAGTCCTTGCTAAGGACATTTATTGGAAACTGCAATTTTGAAACATATGTCAAGTGAAATCCCTCAATAGGGCGACACAGGCAAACAACGAGCCCATCATATTTCAGTCAAGCATTGGTTTTCCGTAGTACCCTTGAGTGAGTTTAAATCAACCGCGATTTGAGTATGATTTAGTGATAGAAGGGATGGCAGGGGCTATTCATGGGTTTACGGGATTTTAAAGTGGCGAGGAAATATTTTTTATGTTTTTTTTCCTACACGATTTGTGAGAATATGCATCATAGGGTATGCAATGGAATAAACGTATTAGTTGAGGTTTAAACCATCGCGCCTAAAGATATGCAATAGTTTGTTGTCTTTTTTTAAGTTTCTTTTACAAGTAATGTAATGTTAATACATTCCTACATACCTATCTACATGAAGTAAGGAAAAGAAAGACGTAGAAATAAAGTAAAAGCTGAAAATGTTTAAAGTTTTTATGGTCGGCTTTGGAACCGCATACAATAGTTTGAATCGAAAGTTCTATTGTATAGCCGATCGTACACTACGTGCGATTTGTGGTTTGCCCTTAATTTTAGTTAACCCTAAATATAACTTAGAGATGCTAAAGAAGTTAAGGCAAAGTAAACTGAAGGCTAGAACACTAGTAGTTGAGGGCACATCAATACAATGCTCTTTGCGGACATTTGGGCTAGATACCAATACCAAGATACCATTTTTCTTTCTTAATTTATTATTATGCCAAAGTTCAAAAAGCCGAGACATGCCAGCTACATTGGCTTCGCCACATCGAACGAAGCCTCCAAGTTCGAGATGGCAAGGAACACCGAACCTCCGGTATAAAGATTCAGCTGTCGGGTGTCAGAAAACTTGGTCTTTGTAACTTGAAGCAACATACTTGGAACCGCAGAGGATAAAAAGCACCCGTGTCTCAGACAGAGACTCTACAAAGCTCGGGAGCTCTCTAAGAAGTAAGTACCTATATAAGGAGATTTGTGCAGGGTTTGGAAGGTGGATTCCACTAACGCACGCAACATGAATATCTTCGTAAAAAAGTGTCAGAAGATTATTTTGAAGCCCAAACGCATCTTTAAGAACACCTTAAGTCGTACTAGATTGGACGCACCCTTAGGCGGGAAGGCAACTCTATTGGAAATCAGGACATACAGTGGAACTAGCTCAATAAACAGACAGAATAGTTGAGACGACCTAGGTAAGTGTTAGGCAGACCAAACAGTTAAGGAATGATGGAGATCCGTAAGGCTTAGACATTGTGATTGAGTAGGTAAGTACCTAATTTATTAGATTAGGAAAAATTGGGCTAGAAATAGTGCTCTAAGATAGTTTTTCTTCTCCAAGGCTAAGCGAGAGTATAAACTCCCATAAATGATTCTGAAAGGGATAGCTAGTAGGGACACGTTAATGAGGGGAAGAGGGCAGCCCAATAAACCTATAGCTCGCGATAAAACATATCAATCTTCATATCAAAAAGAAAAGTCTGCTTGGATTTGTGCAGATAGATCTTAGAACCTGCGTTTTGCATTTGATAAAAGAGCTCGTCCAGTCGCACTAAAATTGCTAAAATTGTCGGTTAGTATCCCTTCGTTCTCATGAAAAACTTTTCTTTAGCTCCGATCATCACTAGTACACAAGCTTTGTCCTTCCAACTACAGCTGTTGATTCCTACTCAAGTTCTTATGCAAATTTACAGAAATTCAGTTAAGTCATTCAAGTATATCCCTTCAACCAACAACATCGTGTCATTCTGGTGTGCTTTATCCTTTATCCCATCAGAGCGGAGCATCCAGAACTGCCAGCCCCCGATTATATTAAACACGACCAGTCAGTGTGCCAGTGGTGGCAAATTTCATTCCGGAACGGAAGCGATTAATCGTTCACCGCTTTATTCGGTGAGTAATTCCTTTTTCATTCGATTGTATGTGTTGTTCACATCAGATATCTTTCGCCCTACGGTGTCCAGGATATAATCTTTTTTTCTTTTTGTATATAATGCTACAATGGAGTGAAATACTATACACCGCAGGACGAACAATGAAGTGACATACAGAACACTCTGAACGCGTAACAGTGGCCAAACGCATTCCATTTATTTATTAATAAAGCGACTGAAGCGAACCCTTTGATGTCCTTGATGGTGATGGTGATGGTGATGGTATTGTGTCCTCGTATTTTTTTTCTGTCCATTATTTAGCAATTTGGTGTTGTTACAGTTATGCTGTTATTTAAATAAGAAAAAAATTGGTAGCATAATTAAGTGAAGCACTGAGATAACAATGGCTACCATCCAATGAAAGCCCTTTTTGAAAGCCCGTGAGGATCTGTGTCCTTTTTTGTTTTTTTTTTTTTGTGTGGATTTTTCTCAATCCTTATGAAATTGTATTAAGTTGTATCCCCACTCGGGGTAAACAACAAAATACACACCATCGGGAGGTGGAAGAGAATTAATTTATTTTTTACAAGATTTATGAGTTTTAATATTTTTTTGGTTCTTTTTTTTTTTTTTTTTTTTTTTTTGTAATACAGGATCTAACAAAAGGATGTTATTGTCCTGAGGGTTAATAACGATTAACCTCGTTTATTTATTTATTATTTGAATTATTTTTTTTTGCATTCTGTCTATGAGGGGGCGCGGGGGATAAAAGGTTGAAAATTAATTACGTTTTTTGGTACAATAACAGATTCGAGGGGATTTATCTAATTTTTATTGGAATTTTACTCATTAAGGGAGTTTGAGAGGAATGCAAAGAGAAAATCCTTCGAAGGGACTAAATCAAATCAAATTTTTGTGAAGTTATTTGTCAGCAATATTTGGTTATTTGTTTTGAGTAATAAGGGAGAATTCTTCGAACCTATAATTGGGGTTTCAAAGAGAACGCGAGGGTGGCTTCCCATTTTCGTTTGAACTGACTTAAGTCATAGAAAAAAGTTGACTTTGATCAAACTATCCGACCCAGCTGCATATCATACTTCAGGCCATATAATAATATAAGAGAAGCCATAATGACAAAGTTCAAAATAGATCCATTTACTCGGGCAAATATTTACAACACATACACTCGATAGAATATACTAAAATATCCTTTCATTAATTCGCCTAGTTCCTTTTGATTATAATCGTATTATATATTCCGTCAAATTAAATAAATATTTAAAATTTTAAAAACTATGTGGTTCAAGAGAAAATAACGAAATTTCTATACTGGAGTGTGTAGGGTGGGAAAAAACAAACTATCTATAACTATCCCCTTTCAATTATTTTAAAAATCTTTCATTAAACCCAAAAAAAAATTGTAAATATAGAAGACTCAGGCACTCACCTTAGTTTTTGTCACGTCCACTGAAGTTTCCAAGTAAATAGAGCTCTCGAACCACTCGCGATCGCGATTCACATTATTTAGATAGAAAAATGGCAAAATTTCAAATAAATTTAACACTATTTAAACAACAGACCACATTTAAAACCAAAAGCCAAACTGACAAGATATTATTAAATTTGAAAAAGAAAATTAATTGGAAAGAGATGGGCATTTTGAAAGGGATACACGTGATTAATTTTTTTTTAAGGGAAAATTTTATAAATATTTTTTTTTCTAAGAACTGGGTAGATATCTTTACTCACGCACTTTTTTAATATAGAAGAACGCGGGCAAATACAAGGCAAATTATTCGGTATTTCTTGATACTTAATTGGGAGAAGGGGCATTAAAAAAAACGCACTCGTTTACACATTTACACAGTATCACTACGCATTCGGATGCAACGATATAAAAAAAAACGCGGCTCTATTACTACACTTCGAGTGGACGTAAGCTTGCGATGCACATTGAGATAGTCACTTGCAAGACTGCGCCTGAAAAATAGAAAAAAAGATTTTATAAGGACTGCTTTTTCCGTGTGATGAATTTAATAAAAATTAAAAATAACTTCTTAAAAGAAGAAAAGCTAATACAAGTTTAATACTTTTATATGTGTTTCAAAAGTAATGGTCAATTAGTTCTCAATAATCTAAAACTCAGATCGTATCCACAAATCCATTAATAAAATATATTAAACCTTTGCCTATACTAATTTATATAAAAAAAACAAATTGAAATATGGCAACACTCACCCCTCAATACACAATAAATTTCCTTCAATGTTCTACATTTGTCTATTTACAATTCAAAAAAAAAAAATCCCGAACACGAACCGAAAGAACTGCACTGAGCTTCTTTTCTTACATTTGATTAAAGGGGGAGAAAAAAGATCGAAGAAAAAACTTAAAAAGCTGGCCGTCTTTCTTTATTACACATCACTTTACACACACACATACACAAACACTTGCCAGCAAAATTTTCTTTTTGATGGACAACAAGGGAACGCGAAAGAGAGAGGGAGAGCACTTTTAACACTAGCACTATACGAACGATTTCGGCCACTCGATTTAATCCGCGCACTATTCACTTAAACACTTTACACTTTGAAGGTTAAAATGATACTGATCCTACAAGTGCAAGCCGATAGCGCATATTGGTTTAGCATGAGGGAACAAAAAGTGTGGTGAGGTAGGTTAAGAATGAAAATGAGTAGCTTTGCTTTAGGGGTAAGACTGAAGAGGTGAAGAGCTGGATTAAGTTCTCCTTTAGTTTGACACAAATGGGTGGGTTATGCTAGGGCTAGGTACTCATATTAGGGGAATTCAATTTTAAATGAGATGTTAAAAAAAATGAGGAGAAATTTTTTGTAACTGCCATTTTGATTTGAAAATTTGAATTTGAACTTATGGAGGGAATTTTATTTATAAATAAAAGAGGCAAGATTTTGTTGAAAGGGAAAATGTATTTTTTCTAATTTTTTGATCATTTCAAATAACTGCTTCTTGTGCTACTTTCCAGTGGAAAGGTTAGGTTAGGTTAGATTGGCTCCATTAAAGCCAGCAGGAGCTTATTATGAAGCGGTGGATACGATAGCCAGTTCGTCTAAATTTTCGAAAGAGTATTCGCTTAAATGCAACTTCCTTCGCATTGAAAGCAGATGAAAGCTGCACCAACGATGAGGAAAAGTCTCCTCCTCCTCGACCATGTAGCTCCTGCGGAAATCGTTTGAAAGGAGGCCCAATCTAATTGCGTGCCTCCCAATGATGCAGTGTCCTGTGATGGCACATACCATGGTGCTAATATGGGACCTGTTTGTTGAGATCCAGCTTGGGCTTGATCTGCTTGGTAGAGGAGCAAGTAGTACAGTACAGAGGAAGTGCAACTGCAAATATAGCAAGAGGCATGAGGTATTGCTTATAAGTTTTTGTCCACGAGCTCGTAGCTCATATAAGTCGCTTCTCTGTGGAGATGTAAGTGTATAAGTGGTTGTAGTTTCCAAATTCCACAAATTCCTACGACAAATCCATATGCTTGTAAGGATTGTCCCGGCTCCTTTTAGTAGCAACCAAAGCAGATTTCGCATTTTTTAGTTTCCTCTTATTTGGCGCGCATTCTTTCAAGTTTCAAAGGACTTCTGCTAGTTTTTCAGCTATATGCATGTAGTTCCTAATCATCATCATCGTATTATCATCCTTTTCCGAAGCTGCTTGCTATATGCTAAGCTTGGTTTTGTGTGGCAGACCATTCAATCTAAGAAGCTTTCCTTCTCCTCCATTCGCCGAGCGCAGCTTAACTCCTTTCGTGTAAACCAGCCCTGTTTCCTATATATTTATAATAATAAGAAGTATTTTACAATCAGAGGATCACCCTGTGAGACCCCCTTATTTGCAAATTAAATATAAACCATAACGTCTGCCATCCTTTTGGACAAAAACCAATGTCTTAATTGTTGGAAGATTAGGGCTTTTTTCAACGCATGAATTAAAATTTTCTATCTCCAATGCCTCAACTACTGCCAACATATCATACATCCTTTCAGGACTTATTTATTCACTTCAAACTTCCCTATCTATGCAAATTGGTCCGAATAGAGGTTATTTGTATGGGTTTTCCCAACTTTTTTCTTATTGCTCCTCAACCGTACTTCCAAACAATTAAAATAGATTTAAAGGGATAAAAGGATACTGAGCAGGAGCAGGAGCAAGAGCATAAAGACCTTTTCTGTGGTTTGTGTGTTTTTTGGGGGGCAAACCAAAAAACTCAAGTAAATTTTGCTGTTGATTAGTGTACATGCTGCACAAGTTAAGGTCTTTCCTACACATTTATTTACTCTCAATTTTCACACACAATAAACAAATTAGAATGCCGGACCTAACCAGAAAACCCGACTATGACTTTGTATACACGGTAGGTAGGAGATATCATCCGCAAATTATCCTTCTTTGCATATTGTTAGATATACACATACACCCTCTCCCACACAAACACACAACAGCTCGAATGTCCTGACCGTAATTACCTTGGAGGTTGCTTTAATTGGTAATTGAGTTTTCCAGTCAAGAGATTTATGCAGATCTGATTAATTTGCTACGCAGCCAAGCGGAAAACATGATGGATCCGAGGATTCGAGGAATTGATTTAGGATTACCGATCGGTAATTATGTGTGATAATAAAAAGGAATGGAATGTTTTCTTTTCATCCGTTCTTAAGTGCTTTTTCGCCTGGTAGCAGTTCGTAAAATTTAAATGATCTCGTGCCGTTAAAGTGGCTTCATCTCTGATTAATCGCGCCCATGATGGATAAAATATCCTCGAGATATTACACCTACTATGCTGGTTGAGTGGTACTGGTACGTTCTCTCATATTCCGTGTATCCTTCACCTCTGGTGTTGCTGCTTTTATGGTCTAGACGTGAGCGCTCGATTGCAATCCCCTGAGCTGCTGCAGGACTCAGTTATTACTTCGGGGGGATAGAGAGAAACTACTATAAGATACATTTTGTGTGGCACACATATGGGTTGGATGCACGCGTTCGTCCTGCCGCCATTTGAAGACTAAATAATCATATTTCAGGATAACAAGCATCATTGAGTTTCAAAACTTTCTTTCTCGCTAAAGCGCACAAAGAATTCTTCTACATATTGTTGCGCGCGGGATGTGGCATGTAGGACGAAGTTTATGTGTATATGGTCGTCGTTTCGAAAAGATTACGAGTATATTCCCTATATCCACGGTAAGAGCTACTCTGGCACTCGGCATCTATGACTGCATAGCATGAAACCCATTTGAGAGAAAGGGTGGGCAAAATGGTCGCATTGCACTTTTGCCCCATTTGCTGGGAATTTATTTTGTGTTATAGCCACACATAGTTGGGTTCCAACGCCAACTACGGTGCTCCTGCTGTGTGATAGCTGGGAAATGTGAGCGAAGTCAAGGCGGCCAACTGTGGCCAATATGAAAATTATTTTTAATTTTATTATTATTTTTCGAATTGTGTTGGATATAATGGCAAGAAAGTCAGGTGGAGTGTAAACAGGGCACGAAGTCGTGGGTAACGAGTGCTCTGATATATGTTATCACGTTGATGTGCTAACTGAATCGGATCAGGAGTCAGAAAGTGGCCAAAGGAGGAAAAGTCATGTGTGGGGAGTAGGTAGAGACCCTTGAGAAGAAAGAAATACTTAAATTGGTGGAGGATGGTGGCTCATATAAAAGGGTACAAGCGTACTTTGAAATTTAAGCACAACAAGAGAGCAGTAATATAATTCTTACACTATCTTGTGGATCACAGGATTAAAGGAATTAGTTGCTTAGACCATATGGAATCGATCAGTGGAACTCACTGTGTGTGTCTGAAGAATGTTGAAAAGCAACTTGATTTTGAGAGGTCCTTTGAAGGGATTGTAGGGAATTGTAGGGAAGCTCGAGTGTTATTTCTGGAAACATAATCCCAGACGGCAGGGACATTGAAAGTTTAACTTAATAGTGACTTAGACTTTCCAATGCTCGAGGTACATATTAATTAGCCTTAAAAGTCGCCACAACTACCGATAGCAGTAAGACTCCAAATTATTGATTGGTCATATTCATACTTCTAAAAAACTTTTGCTAACCTGCTCACAATAGAATTTTCATAAGATGTCAAATATTTCGGCCTTACTAGATATCGGAGTTCTCATCCAACAAGAGTTATAGACAAAGCCAGTCTTATTTGCAGAAACCGAAATCTAAACCTCTAAATGATGCTAAGGCCCTACACAGCGACACACTTCATCTTTACATAAAGAGAGAAGCTATGGTTAAGGCCTTAATGCTCCTTGCAGAGGATAAAGCTAATTCTAAGTTAGTTCATCCAGATAGCGTACGAGAATTCAGCAACGATGGAGTACTAGGAAAATTACGGACAAATGTCTATGAAATATCATCCAAAATAGTTTGGGACTGCCTTCAGCTACTCAAATTGTTAGCCAGTAGATAGTTCATCTCATTAGGATACCTGGTCATAGCGGTTATGATCGGCATCTAGTTTCATAATGCTGAGACCATTCAGCTAAAAGCTGTCTCAAAAATTGACTAAAAGGAAAAGCGCACTATTACTGAATAGAAACTGAAAGTAGCAGGCAAGCTAGATTCTTCATGACGAACTCCTATCCTAAAAAGTCTGCTACAGGTTTCATCCCAGGAGACAGTCAAGTGGGTATAGGGAATGAAGACAATGAATCACTTATAGTATGCCATTTTGACTGCTTAAACAGAACACACAATCGTTATTTAGGTAAATGCTACCTGGAAGCATAAGAAATATGGATCTACCAGCTCACTGAAAGTCAGTATTGTCTTCATCACCAACACTGGTATCCTGAATTAGTTTTAAAGACAAGGAAGTGATAATAGGCCCACAGTAGACGAAGTGACAAGGAAGCTAGTCCCTACCTCAATCTAACATCTACCCGCGTACCTAGGCAGAGACTAGAGCTAAAAATGCTTTAAAACGAGGAAGTGAGAAGAGCTCCGGCTTCTACCTCAACTTACAATCTACAATATAGGAAGGAAAAGGAAGTTTTTTTCATGACGTAATCCTTTGACTACTTTCAAATCAAGCCAGGTCTTGCAACCGCCAAATTATCCTACGTAATCATTCAATCAATTACAAAATTACAAGGACGAAGCTACAGTAGGAGGCTTTGAAGGAAGTAAAAGTTTTTGAGCCACCGTATGCAGTCTAGTATTGTCTTCAGGATGGTTTAGGAAGCTCTTGTGCTTGAATTATGGTCAGCTATTGCTGGCTTCACAATTATTCTTTTGATGCAAAAAACTTTCAAATCCAAAATAGGAATAAGGTCTTAGTAAATAAATTTGATAATAATCTAATACTCAGTGAAGATTGACGTTCTTGTATCGTTTACTAGATTATTATAGGAATCGGGGCGTATACGCAACTTTTTTTCAAATAATTTTTTCCTTGAGTTTTGCAGTGATCTGTAAAATTGCTTCAAGTCTCTTGAATACTCTTTATTAGTTCTGCTATCTTTCTATTTAAATCTCTATCCAAAACGTGGATTTGCTTTAGCCTTTAACGATCAAAGTCCAAAAGACGTAAAAAGAAAATAGGTCATCTGCAACAAGCTGTGCTTGTGCGCTGGCTAAATTGAATTAAACTCATTCTGATGATCTGGCCCGACGAAAACTCACCCATAAATGTCACTTCTTTTTTTTATATCCTTGTGGGTGTGTTTGTGGCTGAGAATCTCAAATAAAACTGACAAATAAAACGAGAAAATCCCATTTCATTTCACACACACCCGACCATAACTAACCCCATAACAGGCGCGCATTGCCGCACGAAACTACTATACTGCTGCTATTGACACTTGCCGCCACCGCCGCCGCCAAAGGACTCCCTCATCACACCGTTAACCTAATCTCCAGTTACGACACGAAGGCGCGCATACTGAAAGAAAAATTGCACTAAAAGTGTTATTCCTTCGCACCGGAGAGACACAAGTTTATGAGAAAAACTATTACCACCTTTAATGCATAGTGACATAGAGGCACCAGCACCCCCATGCACACACACACACTAGATCCCTTCATCATCTTTTCTAGACTCGTTACTATGACAAAAGGATTACACGCAGGGCATTCTTCTAGCAGAAGAAGAATATCCTCGCTGAATGAAATGCTATGGGGCTCGTCGGGGAATAGCTTTTAAATCCTTACGTGTGCCGTTCATTGTCACCGACGACGACGACGTGCGTATGTTTGTGTTGTGGATATGATACCTCGGTCGCGTATACCGCAAGATTATTTGTGTTATCCTCGTTATGGCGACAAGGAGGTTATGGTACATTGGTACATAGCTACTCCCACAGCACAGCCTCATGCCGCTAGTTAAACCTTAAAAATTCAATAAAGCGTTACACTGTTGTGGCACTCTGTTGGGAAGCACACCAGATAAATGTGGTTGAGGTCCTTGCCATCCTTGTCGTCCTGGTTGTCATTGAATATTACGCCTTTTTTTTCCCTTCGTTTGCTTATAAAATGATTTACACGGTCACCGCGAAAAGTTTAGGTTAGGTTTCCACATCCGCCATTGAAAAGAAGGGCAAAACTGATTATCGCAGCACAGGACTCTCTTTTGTGTGTGTCTCCTGTCCCGTCCTCATGTCCGCTGTATGAGTTGTGAGAGTAGATTTACGATGAAAATTAAATTTTGCTTTTTCTCGGTATAGAGAGTATAGTTGCTGCTGTTTTTGTTGGCCAGGACGACGACGACTACGACGCACATTGTTAGGGATGGGGGTCTTATAAATGAGACCACTTTCAGCGGACAATGAGTAAGGACTCAGACCTTTCTGGAGAGAATGGTTTCCGTGGTGAATTTTAATTATACACTTGTCGACATTCGGGGGGTTGAGATTTATAGTATCCATTCGTTTGCGGAATGAAGTGGGCAACAACAGGCAATTGTTAAAGAGGACTTGAGCCGGAGATATGTTGAGTTTTATTGCGGTTAACGCGGGGACAATGATTTTTTTTTTCGGTTTTTGATTTAGGTTTAGGCTTTGTTTTATTTTTTAAGGGATGCTATCTACACACAGGGTGATGATGGAAATCCAAAGACAATTTTGAGAAAAGAAATTTGTACATAG
Source organism: Chalcosyrphus nemorum (assembly GCA_949716465.1). Taxonomy (NCBI): domain Eukaryota; kingdom Metazoa; phylum Arthropoda; class Insecta; order Diptera; family Syrphidae; genus Chalcosyrphus; species Chalcosyrphus nemorum. Next base: position 56,003,069 of record OX454334.1, on the reverse strand, counting down.
CGTTAAGCTGAGTGGAAAACTAAGGCAGGTAAAGGAGGTATTTCAAGAGCAGCCAACAATCAGAAATGGAAGAAAGCTTCTCAGGACACTGAAGAAAGCAGCAATCAATATTTCTGTACTGCACAAAGCAATCGAGCAACAGTACTCCCGATACTATAGAACATAGCCTCCTGTCGATCTAATTACTGAGGATACATATGCAAATCTCAAGGACTTGGAATAATCCCATTCACGCGAGAGCTTTATGTCAGTACATTCATGCTAGACAAGAGCATTGAAGGATGTACGAATGGTAGTTATTACCACAGGCTAGTAAAGCAAGGCAAACATGCAGAAAGACTTAAGGTCAATAAGCCTTACTTTACTTCTAGTTAAACATGCCTATACTCAGAGTGTAGATAGATTTTACTCAACAGAAAATAAGCTAAACAATAAGAGGTATACCCTAGGATGTTAGGGGGATTCGCCAAGACCAACACCATCGTAACTTGTAGAGATGCATATCGTTGATGTTTGGAAAATGAAGCTAGAAACATACGCCTTCAGAGGTTCTACTAAAGGCTGTCTTATCTTGCCAATTCTCTGGTTCAACGTCTTGAACGCAGTACCCTAGAAGCTGAGGTACAATTGGATCAAAACTGGACCATATGCTGATGAAGCTATATGACTGGCAATGAGTAAATTCCTCTAAACTCCAAGCCTACAAATTAATGAGCCTGTAGAACCTGCCGCAATTAAAGTGATCTCTCTGCATTACAGACAGAAAGTATGGTCAATTCTGCAATCATCTGAGACTATTCGACTAAATTGCATTCCTTGCTTAAACTGTGATCGCAAATAGGGAATATGAGAGCAACAAGAGGCTTGTCAGCCATAGGGGGCCTGATAAAAACTCTAAGCAACTATAGAACTATAAGGACTTTGGCTTCAGCATGATAGACATGACAGGCGTATGCCATTATAACTACTTGGCTTCATTGGCTTAAGCCTCTCTTGAATACAAAGAACGTTGTCGGCAACTGGAGCTTTGGTGACTTAGCATCAGAGGGCATATCTATAGAACCAAAGTCACAGAATAGGAGTCGCGCAAGATCACCAAAACTCCAGTGCTTCTCATGCTAAAACCCATCTCTTAAATCGGTAAATCGGTCTCTTTTAATGATGATTGTATTTATATGCTTTAAGAACAATTTTAAGTTAAAAAAAGAATTGGCACTCACTCCTCTAAATGCAGGTTTAATCCCCCTTTAAATAGCTGGTAGGTGGACCTCTCACTTGCTGTCACAAAATAATGTTAATGGACATGATTCTTTGGCTATGAGAATAACATACAAAGGTACTTCAGGCGTAGTTACCTTCTCAGAAACTGACGAATTGATTGACAGACCGACAGATAGACACCGTATCAACCCTATTGGTGTTCTGTCTTTCCCTTCTAAGGTCCGAAACCTTAAAAAAACTATTCTTTAGTGAACTATTGGAAACTTCTTTTAAAGCCTCTCAATCCAAATTCAATTGGCCATTTCATTGACCTCAATTCATGCTTCCATCTAATTCAACAGAAACTTACTAAATCAACCATGCTGGCCCATATTTTCCATCGAACAACACAAAAGCCTCTACCAAGAACCAGAAACCTGTAAAACTGGGTCACCTAGCCAGGGTCTACCTACGCGCCAACCAAAGTCCTTTTTCGTTTCGAAACGGAATGATTAAAATTCCTTCCCTCTATACTTAAGTCATATATTTACCGGGGGGTTAAAACTTTGTCTGCATACAATGACTCCTAAACAAAACAGAAAACCAACGGACCAAACACTCACAAGCTATCGCTCACAAAACACTTCAACATCGCTATCCCTGCAGCAAAGCAAACCGCTTCCAATACACTCACACACACACCCACAGAGCCGACCAAACGGACCGCACTCAATGGTGCCTCTGCCGCACCAAAAAGTCTTTGAATGAATTGCAAACAACACAGGAATCCTTTTATTTGTCCCAAAAAAAAACCAGAGTAGATCCTGCCGACAAACGGATATTCAAATACTACTTCCAAACGGGAGGCACATCGCACATCCAATTAGGGCATTACCAGGCGCACTGAGCTCTTTCGCGAAATTATCCTCCCTCTCTCTCTGTGATGGGAGCTTATAGATATGGCCCGAGTGCAGTCGGACCGCAATAGCTGGATAGATAGGGAATCTCACCGGATACAGCCTACGAAATAAGTCGACAAAGTTTCTGGTTAACAGTGGGAGCTAGCTATTACTTTTTCCTAGAAGAGTCGGTCATTTCCGGGACGAAATTTTCGGCTAGATGTTGTTGGCTATGTGTGTGTGTGTGTAAGAGGGAGGTATTAGTTGGTCTTGCGGACGCAGAATTTGGCTCCCGATCCCCAATTGACCACGGAAAATCTTTGCGGTCGCTCGACAGGATAGTAATATGAGCTTGGTGAAACGCTTTCGATGTACTGGACCGCAAATTTTCAATTTATTCGATTGTAAAGCTTTCGGTTACAAGGATAACATTGGCCTTGGCCAGCCAGCACAGGGTGGTGGAGAAGGAGGAGAGGTTGGTGGTTGTTCGGTGGCACCACGTCCACGGCCTCTGGTGGTGTAAAAGTTTTTAATTAAAATTGCATTGCCATCTCATTTGTGTGCTTATAATGGCGCAATGAAGGGCAAGATGGTTGAGCGCATAAAGGCAGTTCGGGGTGTGATCGCAAATCATTCGGCAGAGTGGCAGAAACAGTGGGGATGAAAACTGCAAGGACTAGAATGAAAAACAAACAAAATACTATATCGATACTATCTTGAGCGCCCCATTCGAATCTTCGCTTTTAGTGAACATAAACTGCGATTTTTCACTACTAGTCTTGACTTTTTAATCTTTGTTGTCATAGCAATCCAGCTTCATCTCATTGTCATACTATTCCGAGCTCTTAAAACCTTAAAAACTATTTTCTACCTAATAGTCTATTATTCTCTTTTAATTACGATGTCACTGCTACTTTTCGCTGATAGCATTCACAGCTATTTTCAATCTGCGCTTATCTTTATTGTCACAACAATTTATCTTCATTTCGTTGTCATGCTAGATCGACCCCTGTTATAGCTTTTTGAGCTACTAGTCTGGCATTTTCTATCATTACGGATATCACTGTTACTTTTCACAGGTATCATTCACATCTTTTGGCAAACTGCTTCTTTCTTTACTAGCTCTGTTCGGTTCTGTTTGTTTATTCAATAAACAGAACTGTGTAATTTTCACTTATTGCCAGTTCTTACTTTAAAGCGTAACTGCTGCTATCACTCTGAACTGCTATTTCCACTGCTACTTGCTAATTTATACTGCCATGTAAGGTTCTACTCTTCATTGGTGGTAATCCTTCCTTAAAATTGCTGTTACTACTAATGGTTGTAGTACTAATGCAGTTCTGCTACTTACACCTTGAAACTGCTACTGCGAATGTGACTGCTACTTTTGTACCACTAGCAATGCTATACATGTTTGGATTTGAAAATTTGCACTGCACTTTTGCTCCCCACTGTCCGCTGTCTATTCCGTACACGCATAGGTCATTTTGTGATTTCATCGCACACTCTGGGGCTGAGAATTGAAAACAAAAGGCTACCAGCAAGCACCAGTAGCAGCGAGTGTGCCACTCTTGTGTTGTTCGATGCATCTCTGCATAGACAATGAAATTCGCGGCTGCGAAGGATAACAAGGGATTGCCCTGGTCCCATAACCAAGGGATGACTCTCTGGCCATAGTGTGAGAAAAATGAGCAAAGTAATTTAGCACGAAACTTGGCCTGATGGTGGTGTTGCAGAAAGCGCGCCCAACGCGACTAGCGACTGGGGCTCTTGGTAGCGACAGCACCAGCAGCGGCGGTGACCGGCGATGGCAGCAAGTAGCGTATATTGTTTGTTGTGTCAGTATCCTCCAGCGTGTCCTTCTTTTTATGGAAGAGGGTTTAGCGCACAGTATCATGGTGGTGGTGTGGAGGCTCCCAGAGGCTTCTGTGGTTCGCCGCGCATCGGCGATAGTTTATTATTTTCCATTGTGTATGAGAGAAGGATATTCTTTTTTGTTTGTCTTTTTTTTTCATTGAAAAATGTTTAAAGTTTTACAATTACGCTTTTTTTTCGCTGTGTATCCTTTTCCATTCGTTATCCAGTGGACTACTTTGTTAATTATTGCGTTGTTCTATGCTCAGTAAGCGCGGCGGCGCGCGATGTGGTCGGCACGAGGAAGGATATGTTTTGCCATTTTGTGGTTCCGATGTTTACGAGACTCGCACACAGAAAAAAAGAAAAGGATTCTTCTCACTATGGTTTGGCGCTGCTGTTGTATGGATCCTTCATTATTTTGCTTTCCTCTCACTGAATCAGCAGTTTTTTTTTTTTGGTTGTGATGACAAAAGAAATCAATGATGTTGTGGTTTTGTAAGGCTCAAGGGATATTTATATCCTGGCTGACAAACCCCTCGAATTTTGCTATCAATTGACTCGTTGTATCAGTGTCTATTCAAAAAAGGAAAAAGAAAATTCGATTAGGGGTTGGTTGGGGATCTTTTTATCTAGTCATGTCTTGAAGGACCCCCCTGCCGCCCGTTGGCATCTTAATTGGCCGTAGTGGATTTGTTTCACTTGAAGGAGTTTTTGGTTGGATAGACGAACGATGAGAAGGCAAAGCCCCTCGATAGATTGGTAATAAAATTTTACTAGTCCCATTGTTGGCTTTTGTGTTGTGTTGTGTTGTGTTGTACTGGGGAACTTTTAATTGGATTTGCAGTTTGTGCAGAGGTTCCTTGTTTTTTTTTCGGTTTTTGGGAAATTATTTTTTATGGAAGCTAATGATCAAGAAGGCAATCGAATTTAATGGCTGTCAAGGGCTGTTTTAATGAGTTTACGAGGTACTTATGATGCTCGTGGGAGAAATTTTGGGTGAAATTTGTTCAAGTAGCGATAAGTAGATAAGTTGTTTGATCTGATTACACGGACATTGTGGTTGGGTAAGGGGACAGTGTAGCCTTTGGGCGGAACTAATTCAGGGGAAAATTTAGGCTTATCCTAAAGAGAGTGCTCTCAGGCTAGATGTGTTAATTGTCCCCTAAATGCACTCAGGGGTTAAGCTCAAAATTATAAGGTTTCCAATCAAATATAATCAGAAACTAACTTTTTGGTTTTGTTACCTTTTTGTTGCTTCATCATTTCTGGAGCTGGGATAAGAGTTTGTGATGTTCCTTTCTTTGAGTGATATTGCAGTCATTCCGTCATTTCTTTCGCTACTGATTGGCTATTTCTAAGAACATGTTTATCTAACAGCCTTCTCGAGGTTTTTCCTAAGAACAAAGTCGGCTGATTGGCCTAAAATTCTTCGGATTCGCATTGGCCTACTAGCCTTAGCCAAAAAGATAGCCTTAGCTTCTCTAAAGGCATGGCTTCAAAACAATAGCTAAGATTTCCAGTACCAAAAGTTGACCCCCTTTCCTGCTGCTTTCTACCAATAGAACTATTAAATCTGCCAACAAAATTAACACTCAATTGCCAACTTATAAGCCACTTAATCTCCATTGGAGTCAATCAAGACTCTTCTGTTCTTCTCCTATTCCTCTTCCGTGTCCCAATTTTATTGAATAAAATCAACGTTGTTGGCTCCTTTGAAATTCCCTAAATGAGCAAAACATTATCGTTGCCCATAGTCTCGTCCTTTAGGCTGTACATAGACCAGCTGCAGAATGAGGTACTACATTCGTATCTTTTAGAATGCAATTTGGCCATTGAAAAGTTTTTCTGTTTTTTTTTTTTTTTATGAATTCAAAGTACTCCACTTGAGCATCACTTTCAGCTCTGTGCTTACTAGGATCTGGCTCTCGTCCTTCCCATGGAGTGCTTCAAAAATTGATATTTATTCCTTTAACGACTTTTCGTTGGAATTTTCGCCCAAATAGACATTCGGAACGCTTCGGCGAACAGAAACACAACCCTAATGTTTCTTCCATGACCGTATATAGTATATCCTTGCATGGTAAGCAATTTACGAAGACCAATCTGCAGACAGACATACAGAGAAGAAGGACGAAGGAAAAGAAGGAGAAAAAAAAATATCCATAAATATTAATTTACGTCCATATAAAATCTCGATAATATCTTAGGAATATCCTTTTTATGGGACACACTCAGTTCGGTTGGACCCAGCGTGCATAAGAATACTCTCATGCTGATGCCAATGCTGCAGCAACAGAATGGAGAGTTGCATGTTTTATTCAACTCGGAAACTGTTTTCTTTCCTCTTTTCGTCCTTTTGCTGTTTTTTTGTTTTGTTATCTCATTTTATTGCTCACAGTTTGGGGAACTATTCCAAATGGTTACTTCAGCGTTCGGAGGAATATTTTCCGCCCGCTCGTGCCTCGCGCCGTTAGCTTTTGAATTTTCAATGACATGAAGGAGTTTTAAGGAATTCGCTTTGAAGGATTGTGTGCACTCGCTTAAAAATCAAGGCAATAAGACTTCTGTGCTGTTCGCTCTGCGCTGCTGGACGATTGGTTGGCGAACGAGTATCTGTCTGTTGTATCTTCCTTTTTTGGGGGAAGTGGAACAACAGCAAATGACCATTGTCCATTAAATGGTCATATGCAGTAGCAACGGGACCGTAAAATTCCCTTCTGGCTGTATTTCAACTTTCATATATATATGCATGTATGTCTATGTATATTAAATATAGAAAACAGGATAATCATGGCATGTGGAAAAAATATTACACCATGTGCTTCAGATGGGTACCACGTTGGGGCTAGCAAGGAAGGGTACTCTTAACATAGAAAATACTTTCCTAAGAAAAGTTATGATATCCAAGGAGTTAATGGCTTCTATTCAACCTGTGGAGTTTGAGGGCTACATCGGTGAACTCCACTGGTGCCAAAGGAGTATATGAAGATCATTTTATACTTTTAGGAAAATTGCTTATTAAAGAGCACAGCATTCACATCGTCAGCCCTTCAGCTATTCAAGAGCTAGGTCGAGTAGACTCCGCCCAGACTAACACTCTGAAATGTCCCCCTCGTAATTAAAAAGGAATTCGTTTCGTGTGATAGACATTGATACATATAATGGAATCTTATCCAAATTGAAGTGGTCAACTATATGTAGTTAGCTTAAGCCCAAGTAGTAGGAGATGTTTAGTCCTTGGGAAGAAATGCTGACAGGAGGATGTTAAAAGAAAACTAGGATGCGGCTACTCCTACATACAAGCATCTGAAAAAGGTCCTGCGAAATCCTATAAGGACGACTGGACTACAATGCAGTGGGACAGGTATCCCCTCACAAATACCACATAAGATAGGTTCTAATTCAAGAGTCAATAAGGTCTGCCTTCATTTGCTCCCATATTCAGTTAAAATTTTTAAATTCAAATATTCAAATAAATATCAACGTTTTTTTTCGGCCAAAAGCCGAAGAGAGAGAGAACAAAGACAAAAGACTCACTCACCTGACTTAACTAAGCTATGGTGAATTTCCTATTTAGAAGAAAATCTCTCTCCAGCCTTGACCTATTTCACTCATCTTCATCTTCTATGCACTCAAGCTGTCTTCTGCTTACTCTATGCCTCTATGGGAAATCAGACTCTTGTTTTGCGGCAGTGCAACTTAAACTTTCAAGGTGAACAGTAGTGAAGTGATTAGTGGTGAAGTGCGCGAATTTAATCGAGTGACCGTTCGTTTGTTTTTCTCCGCAAAGTAGTTGATGCCTCTCTCTCTCTCCCCCCTTGTTTATGTAGCCCCTTTTTTCAATTAAGTGCAAGTGCTAGCCTTCTCTCAATTAATAAGTGCAAGTGTTATTGCTTCTTTCCATTAATAAATGAAAATAAAATTTCCTGGCGAGTGTGTTGTAATGTGAAGAGTGTTTCTTTTTTTAAAAAAAAGGTTGCCAGGTTCATTTTTTCTCTAGTGAATTATATTTTTAATAAGCCTTCAGTGCATTACCCTCGGTTCGCGATCGCGGTTAAATAAAAAGAAAATGACTGAAAAAGCGGCAAATATTCCTTAATTGGTGAGTTTTTTTTATTGTTTTTTCTTCTTAAAAATCTTGTACGATATTTAGTCTTAAGGTTAGGTCAGGAAAATTTAAGATATGTGTATTCCAAACAAATTGAAGAATATTTAACTTTTTAAAACAAAAATCAGATAAGCTAATGTCAACGCCTGCTAATAGCAAAATATACTTTCATTCGGTTCCATAACCCATTGAAGAATATTAGAAATCCAGCTAAGTTTTCTATCTCGTATAAGGCGAAATATTTTCCTAATTTTTCCGTCGACTATAAATGGTTTTGGAGGATCTATTTGATGAAGAAGATTGCCTAAAAAGATGTCAAGCTTAGTTTAGGTTGAGTAGCCCATTTGAATAACAAAGTACGCTTTCGATGGACACTTTAAGACTACCATGGCATTCTACAAGATAGGTGATATTTTCTTCTAGTCCTGGAAAGAGTTAGGGTAGATAAGTTAACTACCGTGCCTTTTACCAAACTCGTCTCTGTCTGGTAGGCCTTCATGCAGAGAGCGTTAGCTTTTGTTCTGTTCCACTTTAACTTTTTCGCGATAGCAATTGATTAGCTTCGTTTCTCATTGTGCAAATAGCGTCTATTGATCCCGAGCTGTCGATAAAAAGGACTTGTCTCAGTCCTAAGAATGGTAAAAGCTCCGCTCATTGGTATGGTATTCCTATTGATTACTATATACCCAAGCGGTTAAAGCACCTTCTTTGAACGAAAGGATCTATAATAGATACATAGCCATTATATTTGTTTAGGGCTTGTGAGCAACCTCTTCTATTTTATCTCTAGCGTATTGTTAATAGTTAATTCTCAGTCTATCAGGATATTCTAAGCTGTTCGCAGTTTCTTCTTGTTGAATTGTTAGGTTCTCGTCTTAGCTACATGCAGTTTAAAAGTGATGATGCTCCATTCTATCATAGTTTTGCAGGAAATTCTTTGAGTTGTCTCCTTTCTTGTATGCTCTACTGTCCAAATTGCATCACTTACACCACCGAATAGCCGATTTGGCATTTCTACCACAAGTCGCCGGCAATCATAAAATAAAACTTGAATCTCCTAAAGAACCCTTCCTTTTCTCACTTCAAAACCTTCCCATTTCTCAATTTCCCAAGAATAGTACAAAAAAACTCGAACTTCCTTTCATCTTTGGCTCTGCCATAATCCAAAGAACAGACACTGACCAGCGTAGCGCGTAGGATCAAATGTCAAAAGATATATAGAAACCAACCCAAGTGCATCATTCGGACCCTTTTTAGCTACATCTTTTGGGGCAGAACGACTATCGCTTCGCTACCTACCACCACTTTGACTGCGGTGTATCCATAACCAAAAAGGAGAAAAAAAAAAACATCCTCAAAACCAATGCACGTTTACTCAATTTCGTCCTTCAAGCGCAAATGGAATATGTGAGGGAATTCTTGGAGCGAAAATGCAGACGAAAAAAAAAGAAACAACGCTCGAACAACAACAAGACAAATACAGTTAAAGGCGATATCCTTTTCTCTTGATATGTCCCATCAGGCCATCACTTGACCATTCAATTTATGTAACCAGTTAGGAGGAGTTTTTCTCCTTCTTTTTACACAGAAAAGTCCTTGCGAGAGTATACATCCCTTGATCGCATATCCACCGCTTAAATTTAAAGTTTTCGTGCGACCGAAAGGATACCCAAAGCGAAATTTATGGATACTAAAGCACTATTTATGGGTGGGTGGATGAGACACATCACTATGTGAGTGTGTGTGTGACCTATTGTTACAAGGCGACCGGCTGCAGCTGGATGTGATTTTATGATGACATGCTTCGATGGATACTAAACGATCAAATTATATGGTTTACAATAGCAAATCCTAATGCATAGGCGGCATATGATACTATGTAGATCCTTGCTCTGGTTGGCATCGAAAAACCGATGATGAAGGATACGGAAGGAAGAACAACAGCATCATCGTATACCAGCATCAGCAGCAGCATCAGGATAGCCACTTAGAAACTCAAACGAATGAAATGATTGTCGCCTCTTTTCAAGTTCTGGTCAGTGCTAAGGAATTTCTCATCCTGTTTTGTGAATTTGTGTGTGTCTGTGCGTGTTGTCCTTTTTGGATAGATGACAGGATGTCAATAGTATCTGTCTAGAGAAAGTGGGCATTTGCTAGTTGTGTCGGTTTAGTTTCTCATGTTTGGTTTGGTTATGAAATGTCAAAGGCAGGAGGGCAATTTAAGGTGTTCCCTCTGCCAAAGGATATGGAAATGTAAGGACGATATCTTGGATACATATATTTTGAAATGGGTTTCCGCTTGATTGGAATTAATTGGATGCGGTTAAATTTAGGACATTCGTTTTTGGTTAAATAGCTAGCAGATGAATAATTTCAATGTGGTTCCACAGGGGTGGGTGCTTATACCTACACTTTGAAGTCATATGAAATATGGGCTGGGAGAAGTTTGTTTCAATCAAACTCCAATGGTATTTGCCGGCTAATCATAAATCAATTCATTTTATAATCTCTACGTCTGTCTTCGTTATCCTGAATATCCTGAATCTGTGTAAAAACCATCAACACGCCTTGTATGGTGTCTAACAAAATTTATCTATCCCCAAACGCAAACACATCACCTCGGGCTAGTCTTTTCAAAAGCAAAAGCACACACGCAAAAAAGACTCTCACAACAGTCAATATAGTGCGTCCGGCTGCTAAAAAAGGAGTTAAAGGATACGTTTCTCTGTGTAACTGTGTGTGTAGATATGTGGTGATGGCATGTTGGTAACACATGATGGGGCAATGGCCCAACATTATCTCCAGTTGCAATCGTCCCTGAGGCGTAATAATTTACGTATCTTTGGCACATAATTTACACATTCATCTAGGACAATGCGGGCTAAACTACGTTCCCTGTGTGCAAGAGTAAAACTTTATGCGCCCGGTGACATTCATCTTTCCCGTTAGAAAAGCTACAAAACTATTAGAGATTGTGTACGCAGTGGATGAGCAAAGGCTGGTGCTTGTGCGTTGTTTTTGGGCTCCTCTAGCACACAAATGAATCAATTTTAACCCTGCGGCCAATTATCCTTCTCATAATTCGTTTTGGGGACACATTGACTGTTGGGATAAGGGTTTGGGGGTTGTTCGTTTGGTTTTTTTTTCTGTTAGTTGACTGACACCAAATTTACTGGGTATAGTGTCCTTAGTTCGATGTAATGCGTCAAAATGCGTGAACAATGAATGGGATGGTCTTGGTTGGGTCAAGCGAGAAATGAGTGTAGTAACCAGTGGACTGTGTTATTCACTGGCATAGCCGCCAGTAGAGGAGGTAAAGGAGCAGGAGGATGAAGAGGATTTACATCTGTAAAGCGAAACAAAGCCTACTAATGCCGCAACGGAACACTAGACATTCACACTATGTTCTGTGAATTACTGTTGTCTGCTATCATGTCGCAGAGCTGAATCCTAGGGCGTTTTGTGTTAAAAAGGACGCAAGCGTTTAGGGTGTGATGTTACGGCAAACGGAAATGGTATCTAATTGGGAAGATCTGGTGAAGTAGATTAGTAGAATAAAAGTGAGGAAGGCGGTCGTGAGGTAGGTGTGTTCTGCTCTGCATCGAAACTGATAGATTTTGATATCTCTGGTCTATCAAGAGGGAAATTTTCGCCGCCTAATTGGAAATTATTGCATACTCTTTAGTGCTGCTACACTGCATCAAATGCTGTGGAGTAATATTGAAAAGTATGCAACATTTTCGAGGTAGAAAGAAAGATTGTTGCATATTTTTGATCGTAGGTATATTCACGTTGTACAGGACAAAAACACATTGATTTTCAGTAATTTGGGTAGCGTTTTTTTTTAGAAGGACTCACCCATTCCATACTTCCTGCTGGCTTTCAAATATAAATACCTTAAGTTAATTAAAAAACATATTTTCGGTCCATAATATTTGTACATAACCAAGTTTGTGTTTTTTTTTTATGACAAAGGATGTGGTTCAGAGTGGTGGTTAAGTTGATGCCATTAATATGAATATCTTGCGGTCATGTATTTGTATAATCTGCACATTTTTGTTGGTTTCATTGGCTGCCATTCATGCCTCGATTAATTTAAAATCTAGCTGCAAAATCGTTTATACTGGGATTTTTTTTTTTTTTTTTCGAGCGATTGAACAAGTTTCGGATTTCCAGGATTTTTATTTATATATGTATTTGTTTGTATCCTTTGCCATACTATGTGAGCTCGTGCGATTGTTTCTACTCGTATAAAACACAAAATTTATTCGGTAAAAATTTCTGTTCAATCGTGAAAGGATAATTAAATGATGTGTGGCATGTTAACATGCCTAGAATTGTTGGCACAGTAAATCTACTTTAACATGGATCTGTGTTTGTTTATCTCTCAGTGGATTTTTTATTTTTTATTTTTAATCTGTGAGGTTATTATGTTTTACGAGGGGGGAGAGTTCATTTCTTTGTTTGGTCTGTAGTTTCTGTTTTAAATTAAATGTTGAATGTATGGTACATCCTCGACAAGATGCACTGCATTGTACACCTCTAATGGTATTCTCCAAAGACATTCGACATTCTTGAGTAATTCACTTGAACTTCTAATGGTCTAAAAGCGCAATTTCTTAAATGACATGTCAGGACACTGGTACTCTTGTATCCGCAGAGCCAGCAGAAGGAAAAGAAAACGAAAACGAAAACTCATTCAACTTTTGACAGTTGGAATTGCTTAAACTTTTCCAAACACACACTCTCCACAGTCTGATAAGAGAGAGAGAGAGAATTTTGCCAAAGTGTGTGTACCCTTGTGTGAAGTACATGTATCCTTTTTTATGTTATCACTTCACCACAAAAATAAATGTTCTTCCTTCGGTTTTAATGCAATGAATGCGCTCTTCTCCTTCCCCCCCTGCACTGAAGGTCCTGTGTGCGCCTTATCGAGTGTAATCGAACTAAACATTTCACCCCTAACCATATGGTTAAAGGATATGCTTTTTACACTCTTGAGTATTGCTTCTGCAGTAGCAGCTACCAAGTTCAGAGTGTGTGTCGTCGTCGTCGTCGTAGTGGGAAATTATCGTATCAAACTCTTAACGACAGGACATTCGCCATTGAAATAAATGGACACTTAAATGTTTCTTCTTTTGGGATGTGCAATAGAAATCGGACTTGTGGAGGCAACATAAAGAAAAGAACCTTTAGCTGGATAACATAGGAGGGAACAAGTTATCTTGGCAGGGAAGAAAATTAAATGGCGAAACTTTTAGTAAATTACATAGGCGAAGTTGAATTGAATTACTATCCTTGGCGGGGGTGTAGCTGCTGGAAAAAGCTGGGCAAGAAAAAAAGGACACTTGTCATTAACTTTTGGAGGAGGGTTTTTTTCTGATTTTGCAAATGTTCTTCGGGTTTTTTTTTCTTAGGAAACAGTGTCAACGGAAGGTTTATTTGAGCTCTATTTTAGTTTTATTGCGGGGTTGGGGGGATGAAAGGGGTTTCTGGGTCTGGTAAAAGATAATGGCACCCGGGGCTAGTAACTTTGCATATCCGTGTCGAAATTTATTACTTCGCAGATGGGCTTGACGCTTTTGGTCGTTTATTCGGGAGGTGGGGTAGAAGGACAGATTTAGGATTCAGAACAGGGTTGACACAATATAAATTTCTTCTGGAGGGCTATCTGTTTCATTGTTTTTCTTTTGTGAAAAAGTATTCACTTAAAATTATCATGACTTTTTGTTGTTTAGATCTTGTAACAAATATTTTGGATATTGTATACTTTTTTGGGCGTAAGAGGTCTTCCTTTCGAGGTATGCTTTTAGGCATTTCTATTCATATTTTCTATCCCTTATATTGGCACCCAAAAGTTGACTGTCAAAAGGCGCTAAAAAGAGAAGAGAACTAGCACCTAAAAGTATGCATCAATGCCCTGCTGTTACTCTATATTAATAGCATATTTGCCGGCAACAAATATATTTCTCTCGTCAATATCTAACTCGTAAAAAGTACTAGCAGCAGGTAAAACTAATATGCATGCTTTTTTGATTGCACTGAGACAAGTGTGAATAAAATTTTATCGGGTTTCAACCATCAATATCTCGAACACATAGCAATAGCTAGATACCTCAACATCGGTATGAATGGCAGCCCAATTTGAGCGGTAGCCTTGCAATTCATTGACCAACAAAAAAGCAATCCACATACGCCCCAGTGCGCCAGTTACCCCCATCAAACTCATTATAAAGCATTTACCAAAGTGCAAACCAATTGACTCTCATAATAAAAGCATATGTTACGACATTTTAAACAAGCTCATTTCACCTGTTTGGAGAGTGTGGGGTTGGGAGGGAAAAAAAGGACACCCCTTGCACACACTGTGACATCTGACAGACAAACTCAATTACTTGGTCATAACTTTTGCCATATAAATTGGTCTACAATCTACAAAATGTTGGCATGGTCATATTTGCTTCAACTGCTGTCCACTCCACCCTTTTGCAGATAATACCCAGACCTAGTTTGTAGTGCCATACCCAAGCGCAGCGCAGAGACCTAACAAATGAACCAATTTAACAAACGTCCGTCTGTCGAAGAGTTTTTACATCTGTTCCGATGTCAATTGGTGACATTTGTTATTGCAATTTGCATTCAATAATTGTATGGATTGAATGCGCGTTCAGGATATCCCTCCTCCGCCTTCTTTTCGTCCTTAACCACCCTTTTGCAATTGCGAATCTATTTCGAGAGAGAGAGAGAGAGGAGTGAGAGGGGGAAAAAGTGAAATAAAGCAAACATGAAGAACATAATTCACGCTGGTCATAGCGCAATGCACCATGCACCACTACGAGCACCAGCACCAACAGCAGCCATAGTAGTCCTGTTCTCTCTCAGACATCCTTGAAAGCTGGAGCAACTGGATATTGTTGTCGTGGATGATTACCACTACCAAGAACTAATACCGAGTCATTGCAAACTGATGGTGAGCGTGACAAACAGCATCGATCAATGGTTCTGTCCTCATGGTGGCTGTAGCGGCGGGAGGAAGGCAGGGAGACCTGCCAGAATATAGGGCCAACAAGTTATTGCTGCGAAATTCAATTAACAATTCCCATTTATTTTATGTTTTCCTCTCTCTCCGCTGTCACTCTCCCCCTCTGACAGTGGTACAGTGCAAATATGTCCCTTAACTAGGAACTATAATGCACTCCTGTGGGGTGCATACAAACATGGTTCCGAACAACTATAAGGGAATGGAAGTAAAAAAAAAATAGTTGTTAGGATTTGACGAGAGCGTCGCATGGCTCATGAATCCTTGATGGCGACGGCGGCGGAAATGGTTACGACGGACAACAACAACAACCACACTACTTCCAAACTAGTATTCGTAAAACTATTCGGAATCAAAAATTCAATTTTGATTTGTTTTCCGTCCTGGGTGGAGGATGCATATCCTAGATGTTTGTTGAATTTTTTTTTTATTTGTTCTATAGATACAGTTGGACCAATCCCAGCGAAATGAATGAGAAATGGATTTGCATGACTTTAGGGTTCGGAGAGGGGGCGAAATGGTCCCTGTTTTTTTTTTATCTACTTTTGAGAAGATTTTGAAGGGAGGAAATTTGCATTAACTTGGGAAATCACAAAGTGATTCGCAAGCAAATTAAAATGTCAGATATCCCTGAAAGGAAAGTTTTTGGGTCGAAATTTAGAACTGTCAGGTTAAAGGAGAGGGTTTTTGTTGCATATTTTAGGGTGTTTGTCCTCGCCATCCACAGTTTTGATGATAGGGATGGTGTCCTTTATTTTGAACCTCGGGATAATGTGATAAAGGCTTGTGGTTCCGGTCTTGACTAAAAGCTAGAACTCTTTGCGTTTCTAGGTCCTCTTAAGTTCTATCGAATGAATAGAAGAAATATTTTTGAAACTTGTCCACCCGTTTCCTATGAAGACCAGCTTTCTATTTAAGTCGTGAAAAAAGGAATAAAGAGAAAAAATCGATCCTAAAAGTCTGCATCTTTTTTCGACTATCCAAACCAGAGATAAGTAAGCATGCCACCTAAAAGTATGCAGCAAATTTTGATTGCGAAGTGTAGGACATAGTAGAACTGTCAAAGGTTAAGTAGATGTTTAATTCTCTATATTCTAAGGACAAGGCTAAATATTGAACTATTGAGATCCTAAGAACGGATGAAGCATTTTTGAGACCTGTCCAGCTGTTCCCTATGAACACAAGCTTACAACTTTCATCTAAAGCCACGGAAAATAGCTTCAAATAAGCAATCAATCCTAAGAGTCTGCAACATTTGTTGTAAAAAAAAGTAATCACGTCACCAAGAAGTATGCAACGAATTTTGATTTTGAAATGTAGGACATAGTAGAATTGTCAGAGGTAAAGTAGATCTTTCATACTCCATATTCCGAGAACTATTGCTTTTAGCTCTTTCTACAAGAATAGTGACTGTCAAATCGACAAACGTCAAACTAAACAAGCCTCTGCTACTGCTACCAAAAATCAATATTCCTGGTCGATGTTATCAACCCCATCTACAGGAGTCCGACCAAAATAGCCACCCCTCTGTGAATGGGCCAAAATAAGGGTGCTAAGTCCTATAACTGCTGCTAAGAAAGCAAGCAGCAGCACCCTTACCGGCGGGCGATTTCATTGAAGCAACACACCAAGCCCATCAATCTTGCCAGTGGCTTAACGTATGAGCTCTTCATTTTGACCTAATTAAGTGAATAACTACAACGCCTTCATCGTTTGTCCTTCTTCTTCTTCTTCCACCTAACACACAGTTTGTTACTCCACATTTCCATTAATCCCGTTCTTGGGAGGTTTTTTCCTCCTTTTTTTTTTTTTTTTTTAATTAACCAACATAATAACTTCCGTGCGATCCATCTAATTAATTTTTCTTCACACGACGGTTGAATACGAATCCTAGTTTGGTGGCAACAACCTTTTATTTTTTTTTTTGTTTCCCATTTTTATTCCACCCTTCTTGGGCACCCTTGCTAGCTAACCATCCTTCTTCCTGCGAGAGTAGAGAGAGCTTCGGCAAATTAACTCATTATTTTGGAAATCATCTTTTGACATAGCGTTCCGTTTCGTGATTAATAAGACGCACACTCAATTTGACAAGCACGAAGGACGACGGGTGTAGTAAAACTATCTGTATCTGTTCTAGTAAATGCCACACCCACAATTCATATCCTTGTGGAGGACAAAAGGCATTTTGTCTTTCGGCGGCAAAAGGAATTAATTTTCCCACAATAAATCACACGAAAGACAACGATTTTCCGCAATTTTCACCCCAAAAATATAGTATCTACTAGACGCACAGGATACACAACACACATTGTGTGTGTAAGGAAGGATACACGAGGAATGCCTTTGTTTCTTATCAAAATATCATATTGTCTTTCTGTGTGTTTGTTTGTGTGTATTGCTCGCACTGCAAAAAGGCAAGAAACATCCTGTGAATAATTAATACCCGCGCAAAAGAGGCTGATAAAGGATTTTTACGTTCATTGGCTTGAACGTACGTACATATAGCGGGAGATGACGATGACGACGCGACGTGTCGAGGAAAGGATATAGAGCTGTGTGCCTGTTGATGGGGCTTGCTGCTGCACTGGGAAAGGTAAGGCGAAGAAAAAGAAGAAGAAGAAGGTACCTAAAACTAGATTATACTCATACTTCATGTATGTGGGAAGTTTATGAGAGGCCAAGACTTATGGGGATTCCCCGTGCTTAGTCCTTCGGGGAGCATGCTTTGGATTTAATAAGTTGCATCCTACTCTGGGGAGGATTTATGTCTTTTGTTTGGCAGACATATGCTCGTTGGTAAATGGATTCCTGCGTCGATGGGTTGTGATGGAGCCAAAGGGGGAGTTAATAAACGGAAGCATAATGCAATGAACTTGGGTAATTACCGTTTAAGGGGGAAAATACATATATATGTATATGCGTTATAAGATTTATGAATAATAAGCTGATAATTGGATATTAAGTAGATTAAGGCGCTTCATTTTAAATGAAATGAAATATCTTAAAGTTGATTGGAGTCTTATGTGTTATGGTAGCAGATGGCGGTGATTACAAAATTTTATGGGGGTTACGAGGGGGCGACAGCAAAAGAAAGATTTTTCTTTGAGAAAAAGGATTACTCACAAGAGGATAAATTATTAGGTACGATTCCTATTTCAATTGCCATATGGATCTGAGCTTCAAATTAATGAAGGAATAAAGATATTTTTCACTTGAATTATCTTCAATGGCACCTAATACCCAGAGTCATAGATGTCAGTGCAATGGACTACTGAGCATGAGGTTGAAAGTTCGAATTCACAAACAAACGTCGAAGAATATTACCGTCATGACAAAGCTTCTTAAAGTATCCTCCGATCTTTGAATACGGCATTCATTTTTAGGCCCCTTTTATAAGTGTAGACTGGACAGCTATGAGCAGCTGGGCCTTGGTCTTCGGCAGCTCATGGTCCAGTATTATTTGATTCTCTGAGCTCGAAGATGTCTTATAGATAGTCCACCATGTAGTGATACTAATGCGTTAGTTGCATGCCCTAGGATGCCTAGATCGTGGATCTATTTGTGCAACCAATGGTGTGAATGAGTCTTGTGTACATTCACAGCGCCAATTATAACGAATGAATAAGCTGATGGACTTTGGGCATGAGCCTATGGGTTAAGCTTATGTTGCCATTCCGCTTGTTTAGCCTCGATAGTTCCTTCTGCTTGCTAGTTCGTACTCGGTTAGTGGCATGGACCTTTTTATAGCGAATCTATTGACATTCAAATGTAGATTGAGCTGATCACTTTAACTAATACCTTTCGAAGGGCATAGATCATCCTTAGATATGTAATTTTGGGAACCAAGTACATTTGTCTCACATACTTCATACAGTATGGTTTTATGGGAGGCTCACTCCGCTGCGTGCGTCAATCACGTGCTCTTTTTAGTTATGTATGCCTATGGTCCAGAACTATACCCTGGTACTTGATGTGTGGACTCGGCTTGATGGTTTGATTGGGTTCTTCCTTTGTTCTGCTGCTTATAAACACATCTTCTATATTATAGCCTGCCATGTTCAGGCCTAATACTTGTAGCCATAATCTTAATTTTTTTTTTGTTCGGCTGCTTATTTTGTACTCTTGTCTTACTGTTACCTACTTTTACATACCATTATGTTTAATAGGACTGGGCCTAGCACTGACTCTTCACGAGACTATTTCCATTTTTGGCCGCTCTTCTCTCGTTGTGTAGGGTTTGCTCCTGAAGTAGCAGATAAAAAGCCATATGCACATTCCTTGGTACCCTAACCATCCAGCTTCAGCTGACTGAGTTGAATACATCTTCTACGTCAAGTACTAAGTACTTCTCCTCCTAGCCGTTTTTGTCCTTTACAGCTTCGCTTCTTTCTGGAGTCATTCTGCCTGACAAGTAGAGTGCTCCGAGTCTCCTTCCGTGTTATTTTTTCAAGCATAACTAGTGGTTATGGACGGTAGCTTATATGAACTCATCCATCCTTTAAGATAAGAAATTCTCTTTTTAGCCGTGCTAAGATCTCTGCTCTTGCTTTAATGGCTTCTTTTATGATCATGTTCGAGAACCCATACAATCCTTATACCTTACTTACTTATCTCCTGAATTCCCTTGTTGGACCTAGCTCTATTACGCCTACATGTCATCATGTCCGGTTTTGGCAATGTGCGTCCACCTCGACCGTTCTGCGCCACGTTCTCCTCGCACCGTCGGATAGCACGGATATGAAGTTGTTGCGAAACAGTCTCAGCCTGTTGTTTAAGCTAATTGCGTCTAAGACTTCCTCAGTTGCCTCTGTTCCTTTAACTGCTTTTCATGGTATAATAAAGACATCGTTCACCAGACAAAGGGGTCAGGGATGTATAAGTCAGTTTCTTCATGATAACCATCTCTCCATGCTATGTTCTTTTCTAATAAATCTTCGGTGTTGTATTCTTTTCCTCCAGATCTATTTTCTGAGTATGCTATAGTGCTGTGTGCCTCTGGCCCGAGCTCTCTGCTGGCGCCTCTGCATTCTGAAACAGACTGCTCGTAGAGTAGATATATTTTCTTTCTCTTGCGTGGCAACGTTGCTTTCTATTCTCAAAATAAGTTGCTTTGTAGTTCATTTTTCTGCAGCTCCTTTTTGCTGTGTGATGTGTCCATACTGCTCAGCAATTACTCAAGCATTTCGGTGTATAGGTCTCTTGTTTTCATCCCAGATTTTGGAAGAGCTTGTGGTGATCGGTTTGTGATCGGTGTCTCTCTTCTGTTGCGAATATATGATGCTCGCTATTTGGACAGGTCTGAGATTTGTCCATTTATTCTCCAGTCATTGAAGGAACAAGCTGCAAAGGGTGTTAACATTTTGCGGATACTAGATCAACCGACCTCTGTTTTCTGTTATTTCGTCTGCCAAATTTGATCATTGAGATTCATTACTCGTCAAAGACTCTTCTACCAAAACTTGCAGTCTTTAAGATTCGCTAGATACTGTCACTAGTCACTCAGACTCAGGAGTTGACTCCTTTCAACTCTCTACCCTAAAGCATTCATCTACCCAGCACTCATGTTTTAAGTAGAATCCTCTGAAAGATAGCCATACACCATTTAAATCGTCACATTCCGACATATCACAGATGCTCCTTGACAATTTTCTTTATTTTTCTGATGCCATAATAATCGTCAATCAATCGTCATTTCGTTTAAAGCACTCATCGCCCACACTTGTTATCCTTCCTTTAAAAGCATTCTGTTCGTCTAAATAAAGGACAAAGCCAAAAAGAGAAGAAATTGGTCATAAAACATCTCCCTAACCATCCAATCAGGGTGCAATCACTAAAGGAATCCTTATTTCAACTCAAACTACATACACATCCTTCTACACCGAAGGTTCCAATCATGGACTCCAAACTAACCCTGCTGATTGGTAATAAAAGTGCAAAAATCATTCTCACACTCAGCTGCTAGCGCTAGATCGCATAAACGACTTTTCTACTTTCTTTCTTTTTCGCCGAAAAAAGAAGGATATAACGTCCCCTGGATACGATAGGAAAAGATTTAACGCGAACACCGATAGTGTAAAATAAATACCGAAACTGTGCTAGAAATTCGTGCCAGGACATTGTAATGTGATTTTCATGAAGTTTAGTACGATGCCACCCACTACCAACTACTACTTATCCTTATCCTTTTCCTTCATTCTTCCTCGTAAAAAAACGAGTTCAATATCGAAAGGGAGGTGTCTTAAGTTTCGTTAGATCCTCCGCTATTATCATCATACATATACCTCTCGCGCGCTCGCTTACCGTCCCGATTTCCCAATGTAATGTGAGTCCTCGAACATAAAAGTTATCCTTCGATAAAACGAACGAAAAAAAGGATCTTCAACCAAACCGAAACTGGCTGTATCTAGTTATATACTCTCTTCCAAGCAGCAGATGAGAAAAAAAAACAAGAATAAGGACGAAAGGATTCATAGTAACTGCGGTGTAATAAAAGTTTTACATTGATTTACACTCGCATTGCAGCAATGGTGATGTTGTACAGGAGACGAGAACCCCACTGTGTAGAATGAGAAAAAAAAAAGGATAGAAAGGATGTCAAGACAACGCACTCGGCTCCTCGAATCCCAGTGACTCGAATATCTTCTTGCAGATAACACTCTGAATGTGTGTTACTAAGGGTATTGGATTAAACTGAAAATGGAACGCTGCTCCTCATGGGTGGTAGTGGTAGTGGGGGTAGTAGATGGATGTGTCTATATGCCGTGTATCCTTTCGCGTATCGATGGAAACTTATTCAGCTCTCGATTCTTTGGTTAAAACTATCGACGGGGTGCGTTTAGTTTAAAAAAAAAGCAAAAACGATTGACAGGATACTACCATTCCAACACAGGGGTTGAGCGAGGGAGAAAGACAGATAAATAAACCTCAGCGATACCGAAGTAGTTGGCATACAAAGTGGCATAAAGGGTAAATGCTAGTAGTTTTGAGTTATTTGTATGCTGTGATAGTGGTGGATTTGTAAAAATAGATGGAACAGAAGATAGCTTAGCAACCGGTTGCCTAGGTGGCGCGGAGGCTCCGGTGTCTGTACATAGTTTGTAGAAGGGTTATGAGTTCGTTTCGTATCAAGAAGAAAGGATATCAATGGGAGTCACGTTTTTAATACTGTTTTGTAAGACGAGAAATATATCTTTTATTTCTTGTTTTTATTCGGTCGATGGGTTATTGCTTGTCTCTGTTCGTCCTTTGCCGCATATTGGTTGATTAGAGTTTCTTAGTTTTGCCAATATGTATGACAAATTGGCTTAGGAAAAGGGATCTCTGACGAAGCTATTGGGCTTATTAAATCGTCTGAATGTGTCTAAGGTACCTACATAATAATTGGGTTATGCTAGGACATTCTTTCCGAAAAAATATGGAAGATATGGACTGGACTGGACTGGACTGGACTGGTATATTAATGGCGAATGAAGATGGATAACAACAAAGCAGGTTCTACGATAACCATGATCTTTAATTCCAGAAGAAAAGCGACAAGGAACAAGCAACAAGGAAGTTTTGAAGGCTTAGTCTCAATGGTCGATGTTCATGATCTAGATCCTATCCTGAGCCAGTTTTAGGCCAAGTCTTGTCTCAGCCCAAGAATCTTTGCTTTGACAACGCTTTTGACAGGGTGGATTCGGATGAATACCTGATTGTTGCCAAATGCCAAAAGTAGGATTACAGAGTAGGATCTCTGGTTGAGATTGAGATCTCCAAAGACTGGTGTACCGTAGGACTCAGTTTTCGTCGATCTTGTGTGCCCACTAATTAGTCCAAAGCAAGGATCCTAAGTTCAACCGAATGAAACCAGACGACTCTGAACCGTCTAGTAGGACAGGATGAAGGATTGAATGGCTTGTCAATGCTTCTTAGCTCAGGTTCATTGCGAACTGCAGGTCTTGGAATCTCTCTCTTTAGTTGATTTATTCACAATAAGCTACCTTTAACTGGGTAAAGGATAGCGCTGCAGGAACTTAATAGCTCTTTGGTGATTCTGTCAACATTGCTTCTTCTACTTCAGTCCATCGATGAAATTGCTCTTGATACAGGGACTCTAGCTCGATCGTCCTGGCTGTTGAAATCGCCACCATTAGGGCTCACAGCTGCTTTCGTTCGTCGATCGTTCTTTAGGGACGGACAGCCATGAACAATGTATTTTCTGTGAACTACTAGCAAACCTCTGGGTCTCTTGGTTCTTGGCTCACTGTGGAGTTACTAAGTCAAGCGATGTTGAACCTGGGTGTCTTGGTGTCAATCGTTTCGTTCGATTTTGGTATGGTAGCAGTATGCAAGTGGACAGTTGCTACCATTAGACGGTGTCCCCACTCTGCCACTTGTCGTCTGTTTCGATCATCACTACTGTGATCTAAAAATGTCCCATTCGGTTGAAGGTTTCTTGCCTCCTGTTAGTTGACAGGAAGTTTTGCGCTTAAAGATACCGTGAATAGCGCAATTTGCGTTGCGTAGATCAATGAATCTGTTATGATTGTCTATGTCGTGTCTTCCTATGACATTGTGGAGTTTATTGTTGTAGTTGCCTGCCTTGACATTCAGGTCCATTGATGAATATGTGATTTGTTGTTCTTTTCCAGGAAGTCTTTCAAGAAATTGTTAAGCACAGAACCCTTACGAATACACTTTCTATTGAAACCATTCCAATTTGTTGTTAACTTCAAGAAAAAGTCCCTTTAGTTACAAATTCCCTGGCGAAGAATTTAAACGTCAATACAGCAGCCAATATTCTCTTTAACTCTGTTTTCTTCAGTCCAATTGTTATTTCATTCTTTCTCTCGGTAATGAGCTCCAGAGAATGTACCATATTTCCCAGCCTTTCTACCCTTCCAACTGTGTGTTACTGTCGAATTGCATTTTCATACAGAAAACTCAATCTCATAATAAAATTCCTCTCAGCCAGTAGCTTGTAGTTGCACCTCCCAGCGGAACGACGACGACAGAATTGCTCACATTTGCCAGCAAATCACATCGTTTCATACATCATCCAGCAGCCCAACACTCCTGACATGCATTCCACGCAGGCAGTGTGCCGCTCCACCTGTTCCAATTACAGTAGCAGCTCGAAACAATCGCTCAAAATGCACCGTCGCGTCGCCTAGAAGTGGGTATAGCATTTCCTTTGACTTGTGTGCACTCCCCAACCCCAAAACCCTTGTGCATCACCCAAAAGAGCATCGCAAAGTTAATTTTCATCTTATTTCCGCTTTTGTCGGCGAAAAATTTTTCTCTGCCACGACGATGATGGGGCGAGAGAAAAAAAACAAGAATACATATTCCACCCCTGCTGTCGTCTAAACTTAAATTGCACCCCCAAAGTCACTGCTGGCATTCGTTGTCGTCGTCCTTGTAAGGGGACGCGCTCGCTATGCGATGTCATAAAGGAGAAAATTGCATCGGATTTTCGTCCTCTCGTCAGCTCACTCACTCTCTGCCGTTTGTGCAGTGAAATTGTTGCCGAGTTAAGCAGCATTTTGCATTGTGCATATTTGTTGTTCCTCTTTCTTTCTCCCCATTGTACTGGATTGTGTTCCCTTTTTTTTGTAATTTTTTTCCGTCATCCTGGCAGGATGCTACTGAGAGTGAAACACACAGAGCACAGAAGTAATGAAGGCTTAAAGGAAAGTGCCACCACCCGCTGAGTAGGTCTGGGGGCTACCCCCAAGTTCGTTATCCTTGCTGAGATTTTTTTCATTCTTTTGCTCTCTCTCTGTGTCTCCTTTTTCGAAGTGGAAATGTAATAAATATAAAGTACACTGCGAAGGCATATAGCCCTCCCCACTCTATGGTGCTTTTTTTTTTTGACAATAAGACTATAAGCACAATTTGGATTTGGTGGCACTTGGCAAGGCTGTTTTTTTGTGTCGTGCATAACCCGTCCTTAAATTAGTGCTGTTCAGGGGAATCAGGTTCAAGAATGCAGCTGCACAAGGCGTGTTATGAATTTAAAACGACTCGAGACATAAGTTAATTTTTGCCTTTGACAAGAACGCGGGTGATGATGTTGCTTATTGCGTGCAGAGTGGGTTCTGCAGAGAAGATTGCGTGTCACGAAACGAAAATAGGATGCAAACAGTGTATGCTGCGAGGCTGTAATAAGATTTGACGGTTTAATTTGGGTAAAAAGTCAAAGAATTCTGTTTTAGATTGTGTTACGGGTACAAACATGAGTGTTATGGTTCCGTTGCGGCACGTCTTACAACAGAAGTCAACTCTAGTTGAGGACGTCTAATTAAGATAGTTCTGCAAGGATGTTTTCCTTGATGCGAATGTTTGCAATTTAAGAAAATAATTGGGATTTTGCTTCTTCTAATTTTTGGGTACTTTTTCTTTAATTAGGTGAGATGAGCAAATTCATCGTTTAATCCTCTGACAGGGACTTGACAGGGATTTTTTTTCTCAGTTGACAGGGGCTAAGTTGACTGTTGTTGTTTTGCTTACCAAATTTTGCTCTGCGTAAAACGATAAACTTTTCTTCGTTGCTGCATGCATTTAGGGGCTAAATAATATGACTCCCTTTAGAGAAATAACTCGGCTTTCTAAATGTACCTTCAGTATAAGAAGAAAGAAGACTTAAGTTCCTTATAGCTGCCGGACAGATAATGGCATATCCTTAGTAGAATGATGACACTTGAGTTTCTTAGCGCCTAGTTGTATGCAATAATAGGTTCTTAGGATGGATAACTAGCTCAACGAAACACTTGACTTTGATTGCCAGCAGTCAGCTATCATCGGAGCTGATTCCCTCATCCTCCCATGTATTGAATATTAGTAATTTACTCGGTGCCTAAAAGTATATTATAGATTTGACGCTGCAGAAAATACGTAGCAGTGCCTTAAGGAGTACTCAAAAGAGAAATAGACCTCACAGCAAAAGATAAGGCCAATCAGAGGCATCTGCGTCATATATTGCAACTTATGCTCTTTAAGAAATGAAAGAAGGACTAAAAGCATCTTGCGAATGAACAGAAAGGAAGGAAAGTGGTTGGTGTAACTGGCTACTGCCCAAAATGAGCGATGGACGCCGGACTGGGGATCAATTTAACTGACTACGGTAGGAGCTGCCACGATACGGAAGAGACAGGAACTATCAAACACCTGCTGTGTGTTGCGAACCAGCTTGGTCGATGAACTGAAGAACCTAACGCTCTCTCGGGAATATGATGAGTTTATTGCACAAGTGAGTTCAATATCAACCGAAAAGGAATGAATAGATAGATGGTACCACAGTCTATAGGGCACCAAAATGGACCAAATCGCCTTCCCGAAGCACCCGCTTATTATGTCCTTTTTTACTCTATAGCATGAGTGCCATGAATTTTAGAGTGTGACTCTTAAAATCTGAGCCTCTTTTCGAGATCATGATTGACATGTATTCCTTTTTAAGATCTCTTTTCATTCACAGGATGTGGCTTAGGTTACTTCAATGTCAAACTTCGGGCTAAGATATAATCTTTATGCCTAAGACCATGCTTCTTCAGTTCCTTCAAGAGTCTCTCTCGATAACCCCAAAAATACCAAATAATCTTAGGTAAAATGCTTGCCTTCATATGCCAAAGATCAGAGGCCTTGTCTACCCTTATTTAACTCTACTCTCTGCCCCAAAAAATCTCAAGTATTGACAGAACTTTAAAAACTCCCACTCATTCAGTTAGTTCAATGTATAAGCACATCCTTGTTGCATCTTATAATTTAATAATCCTTGCATCAAGCGCACTCAGTGTGCGCTAATTAGGCCCCAAAAGGCTATTCACTTAGTGCCATATTGCCACTGCTTTTTTAATTTCATTTCCTCTCCTCAGCCAACCATGATAAGAGGCACACATACACACTCACCCACCCAAACACAAACACAAACACAAACACAAATGAATATGAATCTTTATAACTTTAAGTCATTTCACCCATCCACGCCCATGTGAAATTCACTTAAATTCTCCACGGTCCATTGCGCCCATCCTGTTGGCAATATTTACTCTAGTCCTGTCGGTCTGCTAACCACATGACCAACCAACCGACTTTTTCATGTCGTCTTCTTCCTCATTTCCTCTCCTCTCCTCCACCACCTACCATTGATCCAGCAGCAATCTAAAATCCAAGCAAAAGTGTACAAGAAGATGGTAAAAACCTGCAGAAAATTTCTAGCTGCTCCTATGCTATCTAGAGCATCCGGAACTCATCCTTAAATTCGATTAAATTTCTGCAAAATTTTGAATTTAATGAAAATTCTGACAGAAGTCAAAGCAAAGCACACACCAACTGGAAAAGCATATCCTTTCTAGATGTTTGCATGTACATAGAGAGAGAGAGAGAGAGGCGCCGTCATGAGGAAAAATGTGGTCTTTGTATGTGGACCGAGAAACCCCCAGCTAAAGAAGTCAACATAACTAATCCTCGTGCAGTAGTTGTACGCAGCCACAATTTTATACCCACCCACCCACTCACATACGGCAAAAACCCGTAAATAAATCAAATTTAACGCCATGTAACATCCTTAATAGGATTTCACACGTTCACATTCAGTCGGACGAGACGAACGTGTGAGAGGGTGTTTCTTTTTTTTTCTTTAAACCGAGGGGTAGGACACACAAGGAGCAAAAGCAACGACCGGCAGTGGCAAGCTTCTAAGAGACCTCACAGGGGGAGCTGAGCGACTGCTGGCAAGTTGGCTCTAACGTTGGAGAAATGAAAACCCCAAACCTAACCTCGAGGAATTGTTCGCCAGTGATCATAGGACTAAATGATCTTGATCATAAGAAATTCCAAATGCCAAACTGTTATCAAAATACAAATTAGGATCATCCGACGATCGAGGATTAAGGACTGATCTTCTTTTGATTTTTTACGTTGTTTGGTCGCTTTTGGGTCAGGACATATTGAGGCAATCGTACGATCTTTTAATGAACTCCAATTCTGTAGAAACAATCCATTAATCCAGATCAAATATTAATGAGTGAGCAGTGTACAGTGATTAGCTTAGGTTAATGCCAGATGTAGTGCCGACTTATTGCAGTTCTTAAAGAGTCCTGGTAGTATGTAGATTTGTCGTTTCGTTGATCCATTTCCATTTCGGTTACTGATCTACGACGATCTTATTTTAATCGTGATCAAATGTTACCAGTGTTTGGCTTAAATCTTGATCAGAAAATTTCATTAAACTTTAGAGCTTCTATTGAAAGAATTAAGCAGCACTTGTAGGCAATTCTTTTTGACAGCAGTGATCTGGCATGCTTTAATCCCGATCAAACAATGAATATTGATCAGTGATCAGTTCAGTTTTTTCTTAGAAATCAAATTTTTACAGCTTTTGTGTAATCTATGTCACTTTGTTGAAAGCAGAGATCTGTGATCTTTTAATCGCGATCAGTCAACAGTTTGATCGTGCGGTTTTTCTTGAAAATCAACTCTGTCACTGGATTCGTCTGAGATCCTTAATGGCAATCGTGGAAAAGCTGCAAGCTTTAATGAGTCTTGAGGTTCAAAAATGACGTCTTCAAATATTTAAAATCTTGAGCTCGTTTGACTGTATTTTACGGCAGTTTGTCTCAGTCCCTTAAAACCTGGCTGACTACCATCAAATGTCCTGAAAACGTCCTGACGATTATAAACTTGCCATAAACAGCTTCGACAGGTATCTCACAACCGATTTCACGTTCAAAATCGATACCTTTTCGTATGCAGTAATACTCATCTACCGAAAAGGACATGTGCTATACTGTATGCAGGATGAAAATCCTTTACAATAAATGTCTGTAGTCTTGCGGTACGTGCACGATAAATGCTTCGTAAACCATTCTATTGACATAAAGTCCCCAACCAAATTACACCTGTTGTTACCCTAACTGTGGGTAGGTACGATGTTCCTTTGTCCAAGGATACTATCAGCTAGTTGTACCACCCCAATTATTATCACCATCATTATTATTATTATTATTGTTCGGTAAAATATTACAAAATCGATTGTGTGAGCAACGGAAGAGACATTGTGAGTAGTGGTAGTTGTGTAGTCTACCCTTTTAACCAGCCCTCACATTCAATTGTGTTTGCATTCAAATTATGTGTCAAGGATTGCTTCTGCTTCGTTGTCCTGACCAAAACGATGCTTGCCTTGGAAACGTACATCAATTTGTATTTTCGAAATCGATTCAGGCAAAGGGTATGTACGGGGGGTGTATATGTGTCCGGGGTGAATTGCTTTTGTATGCTGTGTGTGTGTGGGGTTGTGCTTGGTGAACAATTCAATGTGACAGCAATAACTTTTAAGGGTTCCAAGAGACGAGACGCGAGAGACGAGGTTCGTCTGTATCGGTCGTTGGTTGGTAGTATCCTCTCCACCTGGTGGATTGGAATTTATGAGTTTTTGAGAAACTTTCCAAGGACACACATTTTGTTAAGCCCTTGGTCGATGTTTGAATAGAGTATATTGCCTGCTAAGAGCGATTAGGTAATTTAGACAACGATGCGACGATGACGATTATTTGATGTGAATCAGTGTGAGTTTCTGCGCAGTCTGGGCAAGGACAATTGATAGATGAGTTGGAGGTTCTATTTGCTCCTTAGATTTAGGCGCTCTTGGACACAGAAGCAGATTAGAGATATATTTCTACTATTTTTTTTTATGTGCTTTTTGTTCTATTTCACCTGGAGAATAGATTATAGGCGAGGGAATTTAGTGCCGAAACAAATAAAAGGCACAGAATGATGAATGGATAGAGTGGTCATGATGTTTGTCCATTGGGATGGAGAAGGTCTGACAAAAGGACATTGATTTGAGGAGATAATACCTTGACTTGGGTAAATCATAAATTGATGAGAAAATATGAACTCATTCTGGGCAGAGTTGGTTGTTTTTAGGTGAAATGAAAATCTCATGACGGAGGGGAATTATAGAAGGAACAAGAAAGACTCTGTCCATGGGGACTTTTGTGTTGTCGTGACAAATTATGTCAAGAGTAATAAGCATGCTGTGATTTAATGATCTTTTACAATGTTTTAAGGGGGTTTTACTGCTTCAGTTCATTACTTGAACTTTTGTCTTGATTTGAGGGATTAGATCTGTCTGTGAAGTATTCATATGCAAATGCAGGTAATTGACTGTCAAGGGGGCCGTGGTTCTAGGCAAATTAGAGTGGAGTAAGTAGGCACCATTCCCAGCTGAAATCCTTATATCTATCGTAAGGTTAGATATCTTATATTCTGCCTGTAATTGTGTTAGTTTCTGTCTCTTTTCAAGTAGCTTATCTCAAATTTGTTACTTTATGCTCTGCTATTAGCCATTTTCATAAAAAAAAACTCCTTCTGCTCCATCAGAATCGAGCCTTTCGATGTCAGAGAAAGGTCTTAAACAGGATGACGCGCTAGCATGCGATCTCTTAACATAGTATTTGAGAGAATTGTATGAAACTCACACAGAAACTCACTCAATCGGTGTTTCGATGGGCTTAGAAGGCTATTAAGTAACAAAACCCTATGGAGGGAGCTGACTCGTAATGGGGCTGGCTAGATAGGTTTGTTGGTTTAGGTATAGGTCCATCCCGGACTGTTGCGCCATCTTAGAAAAAGTATCGTCGCATTCCTTATCTGATTCCAAAGAAGTGGGCATAATACTGAGCCTCTGGTATTCCAGCCATGATCTAGTGCTCTGTAGGACTACGATCGGTATTTTATACTAGAATCCTGCGTCCCAAGTATTCCACTGTAACGTCTATGGCATATTTTGATACTCGCATTTCATCTGAGGGCTTGAAAAATGTAAGATCTCGAGGGGTATAACCAG
This sequence comes from Chalcosyrphus nemorum, assembly GCA_949716465.1. Taxonomy (NCBI): domain Eukaryota; kingdom Metazoa; phylum Arthropoda; class Insecta; order Diptera; family Syrphidae; genus Chalcosyrphus; species Chalcosyrphus nemorum. Next base: position 55,972,137 of record OX454334.1, on the reverse strand, counting down.
CGCAGTGCTTTTTGAAACCACTTCTTCATCTTCCTTCTTGTAGAGCTTCTTGTGCCATATGGACTATTGACTTAAGTGCGTCTGTTGTTCAGCGTATTTACCGGAAGCTATATTTGTGATCTTAAAGAGCTTCAGTTCTTTAGATTGATCTTTCTCTGGTCAATTCTGCGGCTGACATTTTTCTATTTTTATTATAACGACTCAGTAGGTCTTAACCGATGGTTCTTCATTAGTACCTAATCCATCGAAAGACTTTCGTTTGATCATGTGTGAGGCTCCTTTCAACTTCTCCCCAGCCCCCTGTTGGTGTTGTCGTTCCATAGAGCTACCCTCAGTCTCTATCGCTCTACCTTACACAAGTAACTGTGCTAGTATTTCGTTTCGCTAGTAAGCTGGGATCAATAGTTTTTCTTTTAATCACGCCTCACAATCCATACAAACGATTTCCAGACTTATTTCTGAGCTTGTCTTCTTGCATCAGGGCATTGTCGATAATTGGAGAGTCACTTTCTCTCTGGACTAGGACTTGTTACCCTTGACGTATAAGTATTTGGTATCAAGTTGATTTAGATTAATAGGGCACTCCTTCACCAATCGGAAACTTGTCTTACTTTCGGTGAATTGCTGCGTTACTGTGAAACTTGTTGTCGTGGTAAAGCTTTTCAAGCGCTTCAATTGATGTCCTCTTACCCGAAGTTGAATATTCTTGACACGCTAAGTAATGGAAGACAGTGAACGTAAGGTGGCTCACAACACTCACTTTGCTATGGTATTGGCTGGTACTGGAACTAAGAATGCACACCTACGAGGGCAAGATGAAAAGTTCTCGTAGCATTAAGTCTATGCTGTATTGAGATCTTTCTTCCAATAGCCTATTTTTGAGTGATCTCAGTCTTAAGACTATTATGCTTAGAAGTTGGAGACTTGACGTGTAATTGTCTTCAATTTTTCCAAAAGATTTAGGCTCAAGTTATTTCTCTTTCGAGAATTTCTGCTGTAACTTCCTGTGAAGTATTGTACCTCAGCAAGTAATGGATGATAGAGAAGCTCGAAAAGTTACCTCGGTCGATTCCGTCGATTTGTTGGTTTGTCTGCGTCGATGTATGCATGCCTGGAGCCTAAACGACTGGACCAATTTACTACAAACTTCATATCTAAGATCCACAAGGTCACAATTCGAGTTGAATTCGAAATTTTTGTTCTAGCCCTATTACTAACGGTACTTTACTTATAGCAAATTTCACAAAAAGCCAACTTTCTCGAAAAAGTGTTTAACCATTTCGATGAAATCTCATATTTAAGGTTTAAGGTATTCGTAGGTTTGGGGACTCATCTTCGTCGACTATGTTCCTATGTTCCACCTATTTGAATAAAATTACCACTACCACTTCGCCTTCAAATTCAAAATCATACCCTCAAACGCCTACACTAAATGAATTCTTGGTAAAATTTACATTTGCTTCTTTTAACTCGAAGAATTTTCCCTTCAATACTTGGCAATTATGCTACAAAATTCCTTGCGAATACGATAATTTCTCCATCATCCTGCGAACTAACTAACACTTTAAGAGCTTCCTTACAAATTTAATCCTCAATTAAATTGTATTTACACAAGTCCTGCCACTTGAAGTTCCATTAAATTACGCGAACTAGTTTGTACAAAAAAATTATAAAAAAAAGAAAGAAAAAAACTTTTGCAAACTCCATCGCTAAAAATAAAGAAATTCTACGTTTCAATTTCAAGCCACAGAGCCGTACGTACGTACCTGCCGAGAACTTCTAACCAAAACCCTAGAGAGAGTAACAAACGTCACGATCCCCATCATCATCATCATCATCGTCATCATCACGGGCGTCGTTGTTTCGCTAGAATGACTTCAACGGCTGCTATTATGCAATCACAAACTCCCTCTCGCGTGTACGTACTCATTTTATGCCAGGTAAACGGACACAAATTTACATTAAACACAAGGATGCAGTGGGTACATACCAACTCTTCTAAGCCGCCTACTTCAATCCTCCTCCTGGCTTGCTACAAGTGAGAGATTCAATTGAGCCTTCAACAGCCGCGCGTTACACTCGTTCATGCTTTTCAACCGCACACATACAGCAACATCCTTGGATATAATTTCTCTGGATGTGATGATGATGATGATGATGAGGATGCCCACTGGCAGATCATAGGCGTGTGAGACAAGGTAGGTACCTCGTGCATATGGGGTAAAGGGACAACACCACCGTTCTTATACTCCCCGCCCAGTCAGGATGTTTAATTTTCAAGTTTATTCGTGGGCTCATTTGCATAGTTACAGGCGCGCGAGGGCGGAAGCCGAGGCAAAAAAACAGGAGTAAAAAACTTTTCTGTTTTTTTTTTTTTCAAAAGAGCAAACTCTCAGGTAGCGCGCGTGCAAAAATCATTTATCCATGCGAAGGGCTTTAGGAGATTTGGGCGAAGGCCTCTTCTCAGGTTACAGCTTCCTTGAAAAACCTACGCAGACAGATGGAAGTGTGAAAATGACATGCTTCCGCGCCGTCACACTCAAACGGGTGATGGTTGTGTTGGAAAGGATTTGCAAACAGAAGTTACTCCACAGTCGTAAAAAGATGATCCCTCACTCTCTGGGCTCGTGTATCTACAATCTCTTTAGTAACTAGTCACAGGATAAACGGAAGTGAAACTTTTTTTTCTCTATCCTCCCGCCGCCTCACCCTGTGTTGATTTTTTTGCTCCAAAGACACACAACCACATACGAGGTTTGAGAAATGATAGAGAACGTTGTATGCACAAACTTAGTCCCCAGTACCGTTTGTAGAATTTTAAAGTTTTAATTAAGGTAAACAGTTTTAACTTTATATCATTGCCGGTGCCGTACCGGTGCCTCATCTTAAGCACCTGCATCGATGCAAGAGCTTGAGTTCCTGTTGTAAGTTCAGAATTCCACCATGCCAATCCCTTGTGTGTCAGAATTTTGTATTAAATATTTACTCAAGGGATTTTACCGGCTTTTCTATGCAAAATATACACATAGTCACACCCAGTTTGTGTGCGCTGCCAAGAGATGAGGGAAAATGTCAGAGCAGATGCCTTCCATCTGTAAGGAAGATGGAGCTATGTACGCCATAAAGGTGTTTGCAAAAGGAAACCACAAACATCTTGGTTTTCTTGCGAGCTCTTTTGGTCAGTTTCTAAATGGGTGGCAAGGGGAGGAGGTTCAATGTCTAAGAGTTAAAAGTTTTATGGGTACCTGGCTTTATATTAATGATAAGGAGTAGTTGGAGTAGTATCTATGATGTATTTTCACAGGACATTTCTCAGGGAATTTCTTAAGCATTTTCCAGATGAAATAAGTTGTGAGATTTTGGATGCATTTCTTGCTTAGGATTTTATAATGAATGGGATTTTTAATTTGAAGTTCTTACCATTCAACATTGAAAGGATTTAGGAGACACTTAGGCTGTCTAATAAAAAGCATTTGTTCTGTTGTTAACACCTAAGAGAATGCAACGAAATGGAAGAAGTGTTTGCACCAAAAAGCAGGCATTTTTAAATACAAAGAGAAAGTTGTGAGGATATTCAGCTCAGTTGGCGATTACTCCTGGCCCAATTATTCAGGAACTGTGTTGCTTGGCAGCTATGTACCAGTCACTAGTTTGACGAACATCAACAGCATAAGCAACGACCCTAATCCCGCTTTGACATAACATGATTAGGATCTCATAAAAAAGAGAAGGACTGCTCCTTGTCAATACCTCAAGAGGCACAGTTGGTGGTTGGCTGCTATCCAACTCAGAGTTATTGCTTCTTGTCTAAGAGGATAGGATTCACGGTCTAAAGGTCAATTGCTTGTCTGACCTAGGTTAAGTCTCTCTAAAACCAAGAAAAATACTGAAATAAACAATATTTTTTTAGCCGAAAGCCCTGGTAGCTAGTGCTTATATCTTTTGTATATTAATATGTAATTAACTTATATGTTAATAAACTTAGATTAATAATAATAATAAACAATATTTTTGTGCTCAAATTTATAAAGCATAAAGTCATGCCACCGAAAAGTATGCACTGGTTTTGAAGTTTCATATAATCTATTGTATTCTTTGAGGCTTAATATCTCGATCATTTCACAGAGATGTGGTAAGGTTAAGTGACTCCAAACCTAAGCCACATACAGACCAGTATGAAGTTTAAGTCTTTATCCTCAAATCTAAGACCGATAAGGGTATAAATGTCTTTTTGACGTAATTAATGATACTTAGGCTGTTCTAAGGCCCCCGTGATTCAAAATACAGATCTTGCGAGCTCTTTTCCCCTCGAAAAAAAACTGTTGCTCTCAGGACATTTAGAACTAGACACATGCTTCCACTTACTCTACATAACACCCTTGAAATAAGAACCCCTTGTATAAACAACAATAGCTCAATCGAGCCTACTCCCCTTGCGTTTTTTTTTTCTCTTAGCGGTACTTACGCCTCCTTTAAGTTTATTATTTGTACTTTTAAGAAAGTCCCCCTCAAATATGAAGAAAAAAAACACAATTCTTGCTTCTTTAGAGCAACCCTCACAGCTGCTGCTGCAACCCACTTCAACATAATACAGTCACAAGGATCTCTCTCTCTCTCTGTTTAAATATTTGTTTTTCATCAACTTACCGTGGGTAAAAGTGTTTCCGCCAGGCTAGAAACGATTTTCAATGAGATTCTAAACAGGTTAAGGGGAGAGCAAAAAAAATATAAGAAAACAGTCCAGCACACCCTCCTCCTTTTCAATTTCAAAACAATTTAATTAACCACAGGATGGCATTCAAGGGGAAATTCATAAAAAAAAATACAACCAGCCGCCCTCTCTGCCCAAGAAGGAGGAGGAAATACCGAAAAAGCTTAAGCATTCAACTGATGTCTTCTTCATTCAATCGACCCACTGCGCGCCTTCTGATGGAACGATTTAAAGTGTTTTGACGCCTGAAAGATGAAGGCTACACGGATAAGGACATCTAATGAATTATTCACTTTCTCGTTTCTGTGAGTGAAGTGTGCTGGGCGACCGCAATCAACATCTGTAATCAGTTTCAAGTTTGAGTAGAGTTTGAGTGACTACAAAAAAAAAAACAGACAGAAAACAGAAAACCAAAACAACAACACGTCCCAAAAGGACAATCAACAAAGTGACCATTTCCTCAGACTTGTTGCAGGCAGCATACCCCACCATTTTAATGCGTGAAAAATCACACCCAAGATCCTGATGCTGCTATTACTGGTTGACCATCTGCAATCATACTCATGTCGGACTCGAACGAGGACCAGCAAATGCCATATCGTACCCAAAAGGATATAAATTACATCGCTTATAGGAGTTTTTCTACTTTTTTTTGTTGTTGAAATCCTTGTTTTCTGTTTTTTTTTTTTAGTTCGGTCAATGTTTTCGCAGGATCCCCTGTCTCTATATTCGTCTTACTAGCTCTACCACATCCGTATGCTGTTCACTTTGAACAACATTTTGTGTTGACTTTTGAATAGGACAACGACGACGGCGGGAGCACGAAAAAGGATATGAAAAAGGGAATAAATTTTGGAAAGTCCTCGGTGGGATGGGTTCTTGTATTTTTCACACTCCCAAGGTGCGTTGTCGGTTGTTTACTATCAAAGCGGTGCCCGACAAGTGTTATAAATCTACTTATAGAGCGGCGACGGCAGCGGGAAGGAAGGACACACACAATGAGCAACGAAACAAAGACTTATAGCGTGTAGCATTAGGGTCATTGAGGAACGCGTGTTGACAATGTACACCTTCGTGTTAAACCATTCAGAGGGACCGAGAGATTCTTTTTTGTCGCTGGACAGACAGACATAGCGAGGATGAGGAAAAAAAGTTTTTAATTTACGATTTGTTTTATTTTTTTTTTCTTACCCCACTTTTGGTGCAGGGAAAAAGGACGAAAATGTGTTACCATTGTCAGTTGTGTGTACCTTTGTCATTCTTTATGACTATGATGAGACCCGAAGGGGTTCTTTCTGCCAATGGAATGACCTTTAATCTTGTTTAGGGTTATGAAGTTAAGGTGTACGTGAGTTGAGTGATGATGAACAAACGGGGTGTGTGTCTGGTTAGTTTTGGATGCCATTGAATTTAATTGGGCAACGATGATGATTTAGGGAATGTCCCTCTTAAGGTGGGATAAGTCAGCTGTGGCTTTTTGGGATAAATGGGTGGTGATGGAGAGATGTAAATTTGAATTCTGCGATGGAGTATCAAGGGAAAAGTACTACTTTGGTAGTGTTTAGTATCAGAAAGGATTAGGTATGGTACATTAGTACAAATGTACTCGAAGTGCAATATCTTGGGTGATTTTAAAGAAGGGAGCTTGGAATCTATGGCTGCGGTAAAGCAAAGTTCTCCCTTAAGGCACTTGAATGTTGTCTTCAAACTCCTCTGTCGAGACCTAGCAAGGACGCTGCTGATTTTCTAAAGACCACAGGGAGCATTGCTTTTAGTCAACATATAGCCTTAGGAGATATGCCACAGGCAATTGAGCTCGTAAGAGACCTAGTCATCAGTTGTAACAGCAACCGAATATACAAGAAGACAGAGTGTAGGGTCAGGTCCTGAGAAGTTACTCTAATTTACTGAGATCCCAGTGTGAACTGCTCAACCTTACGACTGAACTAAATGCGTTCTCTCACCTCCGAACTGCACTGAAAGAGTTTAGAGTCTTTGATGACTTGCTGCCTTCAGTGCGGCTTGGCCTCGGCTTCTGCAAATGTTCCTCAGCTCTTCCCAACTTTTCCCCAGTTGCCGTACTACCTTCTCGACTGTTCTGCGCAATGAACTCCTAAAAACTTAGTTTGGCCGTCCGACTTGACTAAGGAGGTTTCATGGCATCGTGTGGTTAGCTATGGACCTGGCACTAGAGAGTGTGACCAATCCCCTGCCACTTTCGTCGTATGGTTTTACCTGTAGGTTCCCGTCCTGTTCCTTGATAAGGCTGTTCGTTAAAGATCCGGTTTGGCCGGAAAATCCTTAAGATATTGCTTAGGCACCTATTAACGAACGTTTCCAGCTTCCTATTGATAGTGGCGGTCACTCTGCAGGTACCACATCGATACAGCAGCACGGATCCAACGTTGGAACGAAACAGTTGTATTTTGGTGTATTTAGCAAACAATATTGATGAAAGTATGCAGCCTTGGTGAACCCCACTTTCGACTTTTAATTCCTCAGACAGCCTCTCTTTCTCTCTCTAGCGTATAAGGCTGTCATACATTGTCGGGAATAGATGACATTGTCTTGTCAACGTTCAACTGCATTCAATTGCCGTAGGGCCTGCACAGAGATGTTTCTTCTTCAACTTCTAATTAAGTTTGCAGTTATTGAAATCTTTCTGCCAAAGCAGCTTGCTACGGCTGGATGATTTCGATTATTTCTTTGAATAAGAACCATATCTTTAAATAAGACATCAACTTTAAATACAGCTCATGTGAACTACTTTATATGCATTTCGAGAGTGTCCATGGGCATCAAAAACATAAATTTCACCATTTGCCTTTGAAAAATCATTCTAGCGTTAGTCTGATCCCTGGCAAGAGACTTTTTGGTTCTTATTCACATGACCACTGCATATGAATGGACTGCAATTATCGTCTTCTTCATCAAAGACTCAGTATTTAAAAGAAACTTTAATTTCAAATCTTACATTTCAGTCCTTCTTCGTCTTGTCTTTCACAAAATGTTATGTCCTTATAGATGATTTTATCTTTCTTTGTCCTTTTATGAAAGAGTGCCTTCACTGAACAATAAATGCATAATTGTAAAAGAGGGCCAAAGAGAGAGGGAAATTCAATTCATTTTCCCCTTTGTAGATAAATGTTTCATTACAATTTTCACTGTATATGGATGTGCATCGTGTCTGCAACTTCCGAAGAATTTATCGAGGCCTGTCGGAAGCATTTGCAGTGCGTGATGAGTAAAACATGAAAAAAAATATACTCTTTTGGTTTAAAAATTCCAAGAAAATTTTATGAGCTCGAGGTCAGTTAAAAATAATTGGTTTATTTTAAATTTAAACGCAAACGTATAAACCTGGCAAAAATGGGCCTTGTGCTCTACTTTTTCGAAGAACATCCTGTCAGTTTTTGGGGCCGACGAAAATTACCAACATAAATATCTGAACTTGATGACTTCCCCCCCCCCCCCCCACTATGTGTATGTGGTGGCGGTTCAAGTCCAGACTGTGTTACCCGCATTCCTGTCAGAGTGGTTTGACACAACAGCACCCGGCGCGCGATGCATGCACAATCTACTACAATCTACTGTCATGCATATGTATATTCGCGAGATCCCAGCCAATTGTTTATTGCTCATTCTTTTTATTTTATGTATTTTTTGCCAGCAATTTTGCGGCTTAGACTCAACCAGATGTGAAATAAATACATATACAGACGCCCGTTGGTATGGAAACCCGGTCAGGGGAGCAGGAACCCGCTCTGAAAGTGAACAATATATTTCACGCGCGTGGTTCCCGCAGCAGAATTTATTTTTTTGACTTTTGCCACTCCGTGCTCTCAGGGGCGGCTACCCCCAAAAACCGTCACCAACACCCCAAGTGCATGTCGCAATATTTGGCGCAATCAAAATTAATGCAACTTGTGCTGCTAACTTCAGAGTACATACTCGTAGAGTGGAGAGCTGAGAGCGGATATGGCGACGTAAGTGCAGTTGACATTTGAGGCCGATCCGCAGGGTGGTTGTGCTAAAGCAGTTTCGAGGGGGGATGCAAAATTGAACATGTTTTCCGCATTCAATGATGTCGCTGTGTGTTTACCCACTTGAGTGGTACCTGAGTGTATTTGCATTTGACATTTTGCTGATGATGTATGTTGTCCTCTCATATGTAGCAAAGCTCCTTCATCCTTTTGGTTGTTATCTGGGTGGTGGTGGTGATTTTTCGGGGGGCTTTCCCTGAAGTGAAACAATTACTTTTTAGCTGCAAGTCGAAATGAGTGTGTTTAAGTGAGTTTTTGGGGAGCGGACTTTGTGTGCCGTTGGTTAATGACACCTAATTGACGTTAGTTTTGCCAACGCTTTTGATAATTTTAATGAGGTATTCAATGGTGATGGGTCATTGTGTTACTTGTGCTCGTTCGGTGGTCGGGTTTAGATATCCAGGTCACGGAGGCTTAAGTGTAATGAATGGATCAATTGAGTCGGTTCGCGGTAAAAGTGTAGCTGGATTTGATGGCGATTATTTGGTAGCATATTTTAGACTGTCGTATGGTTATTTTGTTCAACTGAATTTTGTACAGCACAGTTTATATAAAATTTGAAAATTTGTTTAAAAATTATGGTCAAAAGTGTAATTGGCTCCATTTGAGTTTTATATACATTCGTAAGTGAATTATACTAGAAATTTTTCACGATCTCCATACATTGTCTGCAAAATTATAATCATTTTCTTAAATCACCTTCAAAACCAGTAACAGTCAGCATTTTTGTGCTCTTTTACGTCAGTGCTCATTTCGTGTTGAGTTTACCAAAGGACGGGATGTAAAGGCCCTAAATTTAAGCTGCTCAGTAGTTTTCATGTCAGTGATTTCCTCTTCTTTAGGCAAGGTTATGATCTAGAGCACCTGTAGGGATTGCCAGTTCGGCTTCAGGATGTACTGCCGGGGTTGGAAGGTGTCCTTCCTGTAGGGATGCAGAAGAACTTCACTCTTCTAATTCTTGGCACCTTAAGTCAAGTTAGGGCAGACATTCTCCAGTAAAGTGGCTTTCTTTCTGGTCATGGTAATACAAATAAGGTGCATTAAGATAGCATCTTCTTGGGGCTTCTCTCACTAACAGGAGCAGCCATGTGTAAGCAGAAATATAGTCGAGGTTTTCAATTGAAGTTGAAGCAAAATGAGCAGTGGTAAACCAGTGATCTTCCGTGATGAAAACAAAATGAAAGAATTGGTAAAGTTGCTGGTAACATGAGCTACCTAGGAGACCTTGACAGAATCATCAACATGACTTACTGAAGATGGTAAAATGAAGATAGTTCTTCAGGATGTCGAAGCCCTTACAGCAGGTGCTAAATCTCACAAGAAATCTGGGGATCACAGATTGTATCGCTTACTTACTCAAAGAGCTTCCAACCCTTACAGAGACTCTTGCCTGAGACACGGCTGTTATCCATCCTCTGTGGTCTCAGGCATGTTGCTTTTAGTTGCGAAAACCAAGTTTTCTTTCATCCGTGACAACTTGTGTCTTTGTACTCGAGGTTCGGTCGTCTTCGCCGTCTCGGACTGTGATTTGAAGATCCTCTTGGTTGGAGCTATGTTGTTCATTGTTGCATAAAAATAAATATTAGGCCGTAAGCAGCCCATAAAGGGCCAAGGCCTAGCTTCTCACAGCTGTACGTATTGTGCGTGGCATACATTTCTGTACGTACAGAAGGGACCTACAGCAGGAGGGGTTTGAGAAGCTTTCTCATGACAGTTAATACTCTTGGATGTTTGTCAGACGCTCGCAAGAGGTGGGCTGTGAAAAAAACTTTGGTGGTATTTTCCTGGATTCGAACTCGGAACCCCTTGCGCAGTAGTCCAACGCACTAACCACTGACCCAGGCCACCCACCTTTTGTTGCATACCTTGGCTTTTTGGAATGCTCCCACATCATGGTACAGTTCATAGAGTTCGCGGTTGTATCTTCTCAATCAATTTAGACAACTGAATCAATGCATGGTTTGGTCAATTTTTCGTGGGCAGTTATATAAACGTGAGAAAATGGTCTTGTTCTTCAGGTGACCAGGTTAACTTGTGCTCGCGATGGACTCACTATAGTGGCTAGTGTGCCATGGTGACCCTATAACCTCATCTACCCTAGCAACACCAACGAATAATACACGAATCCTTCAAAAAGGAACAATAACGCGGTTCAGTGATAACCACCACCAACCAATTTGCCTAAACCCAGTGGAAAGCATCCAAACTTTAAACGAAACCCACCAGCACCAATCTGTTGTTACAAATTGGATCAGCTTTTCGTATTCCTGCAGGATGTGCACCACGTCTGTGTTTCTATTAAATTCAATTTGCACCAATTCGTCTACGGATGATTTATTATAGCGCCCCTTCTCCGTCCGCTCAAAACGTTTTATTGAAAAATTCGCATTATCCGCATTCAGTTGAATAGAAAATCGCGCTCAAGAAGAAAACATTGAAAAATGAAAACCGTCATTTACTATCCCTTCTATCTCACTCAGTCTCAGTCTCAGTCTCGGTGGCTCCTTAAGCAGCAGCACAGTACAGTTCAGCAGAAAGTAAGCACCCATAAAAAAAGAAGAAAATAATAATTCAGACTTTTCCATACATTCCTTTCGTCCTATTCCACTTCACTTCGTTTCACTTGCATTTTCCCAATAAAAATAGCAAAAAAAACACCCGTATCAAGGATGTGTATTTATATTTTCCTTTTTATTATTTTTCATTTTATTTTCCGTTGAATGTTCTTCACCTCTTAGTGATTTTCTATTTTAATAAATTTAACACCATCTACTTGACTGTAGTACCGTGGCAAGGATATGTGCATAGGAGGATGTATAATTCAATTTAATTTGAATTTTTCACATACAAAGCTATTCATCATCGATTTTTTTTTTTGTGTTGTTATTCCCTTTATGCTGTACGTTAGTCGGTGTGTTAGTGAATGAATCCTTTTATCATCCCATCAGACGTAACACAAAATTTTTACTCCCATTTTTTTTTTTGTTTAAATATAAAAATGAGAAACTAAAATTTCGCCATGACTCTGTGATAAGGACGCAGACAGCTCTGTGTGAAAGGATATACTCTCTCTCAGAGGAAACAAAAAAAAAAGAAACTACTTTCATCGGGAACAATGAAAGAGCATCAGCTCAGCACACAGCAAGGATATGAGTCCATTTTAATAGTAACATATATGAGAGATACGAGTAGTTCCAGTACGTACCTGAACTTATACATATGTATGTACGAACTAACCCCCGTGAGAAAAGGCAAAATGATATTGAAGATGATGATGGGTGCTTTAGAAAATTTTAATAAACCAACTGAGTGGATGTGCACGAGAGCATGAGAGATGAATTTTACTCTTCTCTGTCTCACCCTGTGCTCCTGTTTGACTGATAGAAGGATCAGAGCTTATTATTCGCATAAACTTCTGAAAGGAATGCATTCGAAACTCATCTGTCTTGGATCAAATGGTGTGCAGTACCTATGTGCTCTCTAAAGGAATGGTAAGCAGAGTCCTGCTCAAGCGAAGCGAAAATAAAAGGAGGAATAACTTGACTGGAATCATTTAATTATAAATTCTAGCTTTAAAGTCCTGTCACATGGTGGATGGATAGAAGCGGAAGAAGGTTTTTGTATTAGCATGACAGGTCGCCGTTTAGCTGGTAAAAGGGACTCATGTGTTTCTCTCAAGAGAGAAGTAGTTTTAAAGAGAAAGGAGTCTAAGGAGCGGTTTTCAATTTAAGAACTCAACGCAGCTGCAATGTCCATGTCCATAAGGATTAGAGCCGTTTGCGATTGTGCTCCAGAAGAGTGCCTTGAAACAGGTTCAGAAGGAACTATATTGATATCATCGCAAGATCCTAGAAAGGAGTCGTAGGCAATTCAAAATTCAAAGGCAATTGAAGAGCAGACAGTATGATTTGGTCCTGAAGTAAATGAGACTAAGAAGCAGTTGTCAACTACAACTAAGACATAGTTCGCGCCTTTCCGAAGATCCTTCGAAGAATACCTAATCCATTTGAGTTCTTCTTAATCGATGGACTGCCTCATAGATCGCTCTTCTTACCAGTTCTGCTTTATGGCATCGAGTGCTAGATGAAGAAGTATGACAGCAGAGCAAATATTGGATACCTTTAAGCACAAATTGGCAAGGTACGACGTCATAGAGGAAGGCTGTCTGAGGAATTCGAATTCTAACGTGGGCTTCGACAAGGTTGCATTCTATCACTAATATTGTTTTTATTGGTGACTAGCCGTGTTGCTTGCGGATTTATCAATGGGAAGCAGAGGAACTGTATGCACTCTCTCGACTACGCTGCCTTCTATCTCACAGAATAATGGACCTTCGACAAATGACGGCAAAAGTCTATACAGTCTATACAACTTTTATTGCTGGACAAATGGTTGAAAGAGTAGATACCTTGAGAGTACTGCCTTAACCGATGGCGGAACTGGAATGGATATGGCCAGCGAATACCTAGGCAAAGGAAAATCTGCATTAAGGATTCCGCCCAAGCTACAGCTGCTCTGTTCCAACATTGAAGCGATGCTGCTTTATGAATGTGGTAATTTGAGAGTACGGTCAAGAAAAAGCTACCATACCAGCTACGCAACATCCTAAGGACTTTCTGGCCAAACCGTATCTCGAATGAAGAGCTTCATCAGACGAAGAACGTGACAGTTGAACGCCTATATTTTCTGAAAGGATGACAGGTCCATAGCTCACCATGGGAAGAAATTGAACCTGATTACTCAGGACGGCAGACGGTCTTAGCGGTATATGGCTAAGCGGAAGGAGGGAGCGTCTGACAAACATCCAAAAGTATTACTGTCAGGAGAAAGCCTCTCAAAATACTCTTCTCCTCTGCATACGGTATAAAATTGTAGGTCCCTTCTGTACGTGCAGATATGTATAGCACGCACAATACGTATAGTTGCAAGAAGGTAGGAGATGTTTGTGTGACTAGCAAGCGGAAATTAAGGAAGTTGTTGGATCTCTAATACTTTTTTATGACTCCTCATATGAATTCCCTGTCTGCTCCTAGCTATTTCTAGACTGACGAGTATGTACATAGTAGATACGGGATTAGTTAACCTGCATGATCTGCTATCGGCCACTAATAGACACTTCAATACGCTTCCAAATTGATGCTGATCTAAAACAAGCAATCCATTACTGGCATTAGCAATAAGCATTGGCCAGCCAACCTCAAATCATTAAAAGGATTCCATTAACTGATAGTTCGCCATCAATCAGACTCATGATGGGCACACTTATCCCGAATTTCAGCGAGTACAGCACAGCTGATGGACACCTCGTTTTCATGCCAATTTATGTTGCCGATGAGTGTCCTATTCCAAGCTATCTGCCCCCGCCAAACTATTACAATCAGAAGCGATTACCTTCATTTGAATTGGATTGTTTGCGCTTAATTACCATCTCATCAATGCGCAACACTCTATATCATTCATTTACAATTTAATGCATTATTTGGCTCCAAACAAAATGCAATACAAATAAATTAATTGCCCCCGAGCAAAGTTTACACAGAGTTACAAAAACAAGTTTCCTAATGGGGGGAGCGGGGGGAAAACCCTTTCCAAAACTATATCCTGTTGACTGAGCACACAGCCAATCAGCAATATCACTTTGGGGCAAATAATTCATCGATAATTATAAACAAATTTCGAGACAAAAGAACTCAATTTTGTTACCAATTAAAATTTTCAATCGTGTAGTTAGGTTTCTATTACAATCCAGATACAACCTTGTATCTATCCACTCTGGCGTACAGATATGAGCTATAAAATTTCAAATTTCGTCCTCAATGATCCGATAAGCAATTTGCAATTCAATTATACTCAACTGTTAAGGAGCAAAAAAAAACAAAAAAGAGAAAACTAAAAACTAACCTTGCAAAGAGTGTATCCTTTGCTGTGTCCTTTGCCAGCAACAACTCATCACATACTCAATATGGTTTCAAGGAAATTTTGATGTTCATTTAATTTACTCCTTCACATAGTGTAGCACACAGTGCAGGGCGATAACGGTAAGGCAAAAAAAACGTACATGAATCCTCTTCTAGTGTGTTTGTGTTCCTAAGAACACATCGAGTGTGCCAGTGCCAGTGGCAAGGAATCCACTTTAAATACTTTTCAATGGCCATTCATTCGGTATTCCATTCATAATTACTTTAATGTTCACTTATTCGAGGATCCCCATGCACTCCTTTTCGTCTAAGGATGCAAAAATCATAAAAAAAATGCAAAATATTTCAAATGGATTACTTGTTTTTGTATGCACCCAGGATGTGTGTGTGTGTGTGTGCTTTTTGGGGTGAAGGTGGGTGATGGCAGACTTCAACATTAGATCCTGATTAAAATCCATTTGAATGGAATATTGAATAAGCCCCCTTTTCATCCGTGCATGCATGCATAATCCCTTTCGACAACTTTTGAGAGGAAAACACACTCAATCGGCTCATGGATGCCTGCGCCACCCATTCACCAGGGAGACCAAGAGTGTTGCTCAAAAGGGTGTGCAAGGACGAAAGGAAGCCCCTTTCACTGGTATTATTCATTTGCATTAAATGCATTTAATAATTGAAGTGATGGAGGAGTAGGCATACCGTAGTTACTTATGTAGTTATGAGGTGAATTCAATTTGCTCCTTCGACAAAAGAAGTGCAATGTTGAGAATGTTCGAACATCACCTACGGGATGTGTTTGTTGTTATCAAAGGCTTATGCGGGTCTATCTGAAGGCATTTATGAATTGTGTATTGTTTGTGTCTGGGGTTCAAGTTTTGTCTGACGACGGCGTCAAAGGATGTGTCAAGTGGTGCATTAACAAAAGCTGTTTATACACTTTCAAGGTTCGAAGGGCTTAAGAGAGGAGAATTCTCAGAAGTATCTTAGGGATGCTATGCAAGGGATTTTACGAGATGAAATGAGCAGCTCTTTTGGAAATATTGTGAGAAGAAAGGCTTCCTGCTTTTTGAAATTATGCAAAGAATTTCTTAAGAACTGCAAGATGGAACTTGGAATATCGACATGAGGTTGATGGCTTAAATATGAAATAGAGAGAAGGGCCTTTTCATTGTTGAGGCTTTCGACCTAAATGCGGTTAGGTCAGAGAATTTTTGGCAAAATAGAACTCAAGTCCAGAATTTGTTTTTCAAAACTACTCAGTAGTCCAAAGCCTTCTCTTCTCCTTCCAGGGTTTCAAACACAAGTGCTGCTTCAAAAACGAACATGGACTGGATAAGGTACTTCTGAGAGAAGAGTGCCTGAAGAAATACTGGATGCCAGACTCAGATTCCTACAGTCTCTGCAGCAGCCCCGTTCCTACTTGCAGTTCGATCATAAAGATCTCTGTACAGAGGGTATATAAGCCTCACTGTAGGACACTCTCTGACAAGGAGATACGCCAATAGAATCGGAGTCTTATGAAATGATTTCTGAAGAATTTGCAGAAATGAATAGGAAGAGAATAGCTACCTCCATTTCCTTGGAACAAGTCTGGTGCCAGCTTCTCTGAGAAAGAGACTGCTAGGAAAATACTTATGTGGAGATCTAAGCGACTAGTCTAACAAAGATATCGTTAGACCTCCTAGACTGACACTGGAGCACTAGTAAATAGATTGAGTCAGTCGATTCTACTACTCGTATGTACAACAATATACCTGATTCTCGGTGCACCTAGGTAAAGGGTTCTATGGACGTAGTCACCTCGATTACTCTCTTGTAATTCTTCTACCTTCACGGAACATCTTTGTAGCTATTAAGGCTTCCATTTAGTCAGTTACCCCTACCTTGCTAATACCAAGTGAACAGTACCAAAAGTTTGATTGAATTTTATGCACTCTGTTACTTCACTAAGCGACATCATCAGTCAATGCCTATTCCAAAAGAGTACAGGGGGTTCGATTGAATCAGTCACCCCATTACTCCTTTTACACATTCTAGCTTCACGGCTCCTTGACAGCTAAAGTTATTGAGTCAGTCAGGCCACTTAGCCACTTCAGGTACTTTTAATCTTCAGACCACTCAAAATATAGGTAAAAATTTCTAAGTAACCAGTGACTCACCCAGTTTATCAACATGTATCACAATGGTCTAAGTGTGTTCTGACTCTTATTAGCCAGTTAGCCACCTCACATAACCTGATCTACCTCCGTTCTCTACTAGTCTATTAAGCTACTTATTGAGAAGACGTAGCTCCCAAGGAACTTTGTGTTAGAGACCTGGGCAATATCATGGAAAGTAGGTTGTATCCGCAATGAATTTCCCACTACACCACTGTGAGTTCTCGTTCACTAGATGCAGTTCCTTCATGCGGTACCACAGAGTGTTGTGCCTCCTACTATTTTCCATGATAGTCAAGAGAATACTTCTGTCTTCCCGATTCCGCCAAAGGTAGCCACATACTCCTTATGATGGCACAAGTTTCCATGGACATCCACCTGGTACTTACCTCTGTACTTAGGGCTTAAGTACACTGGACGGGGTTCCTAATGCTTTGAAGTAGGGCTGCGGTCTTCCAAGAATCCTGAGCTTCGACTTCATTCCTACAGCGATCATTGCTTCTATGGCTGCCTGGCAATCGATAAAGAAAGTTATTCCTTCTTGTGCTATGGCCCTTAGAGCAAACTCATAAGCGGTTGTTGTTAATGCATTGAAAACGTTGCTGCAGCCCCGGAGTCGTTTTGAATGTGCTATTCTCTGCGGTTTAGATTGGATGCTTGTACCACGTTCAATTTTGAATCCGTGAACTTTACTATGCGTAAGGTATATGGCCACTTTTTCAATCTTCCCTTCCAAGATAGATGCTTCAGATCAGCCTTATAAACTCTCGATATGCCATAATGTAGTCTGTAAAAGGAGCATGACCAATTCATTCCTCAGAGATGCTTGAATGACCTTTTGCATTCGCTTTCCATTTTACTGATTCTTTCATTCTCGCTGCACCAATGGCTGTCGATAGTCATATAAGGATTTTCTAATTGTCTAGTCTCCAGTTGAGTTTCTTTGAAGTATGATTTCGCATTCACGTTGGCAGAAACTCTGAGGGGTGTGCCCGATAGTCAAGCCGCCATTCCTGGTCCAGACAGGGCTTTTAAGACCCCATCGCTTTGCCTACTAAGTGTGGTTTGTTTGTATGTTTCATTTAAGGAATGGAATATAAACTTATGTTCCTCTTCGAATTTCATTAGAACAGAATAAAATTTAGCCATTAAACAACAATCTCTAAAACGGCCATCATCCTTGACATCATTGTACAACACATCTAACTACATGGTCGTCTTCTATTCTCCATCTTCAGCTCAAGAGTCCAATGACAGATCATCAAACTCATTTCCATTCTCTGAGCAATATAGCAAATTTCCACTTGAAAGCGCATCTCATGGACAGTAAGAACAATTCAACGTTTTGGAAAATATTCCCATTGAAGGCTATCGTCCTTGCAAATGTTAAATAACAAAACTCCTGCATTTCTTATCGATTTCCGTCACACTAGCTGCAGAAGAAAGAATTCATTTTTGATCCATTTTGTCTTCCACTATACACATACATATTATCGAAGAAATCTCCTTTTGCAAAGGACATTTTTACATCTTCTTCTTGTTTTTTTCGAGCTTCTATAGTCTAGTTACTGTTCGATTTACTATTCAGTTGACGCGCTTACTTGCATTTTTATTTTCCATCTGTTTGGTTGTCTAGAGAATTTTCCATTGGTTTGTGTCATATGCAAACATTAAAGGATAGATAGTCTCTTTTGCTCCTGAGGAAGAATTGAAAATAGAAGGAAGTATATCCTTATTTTTCCCCATTGATTTATTATTTACTTCTGTACTCTATCAATTTATTATTCAATAGCGTAAGTAGAAGACTTTGTTTCTTCTTCGTTTTTTTCTTTAAGAGAGAACAGAATAAAAAAGGATAGAAAGGATTCACAATTGATAACGAGACGCAAGTTGACTCTTTTTTGTTTTATTTTGAGATATTTTTTCTTGACAGAAAGGATTCAATTTAAGTTTGCCAAGTGAAGGAGGACTAATCACATCAACATCGTTGGCAGATTTATTAATAATTTTGAGGAATCCTGTGTGGGATTGTTTACTGAAGACTGTCAGCCCCTGATGATTGAAAGAAACACGAAGGTTATCCTTGGACTATGTGGGTTCTTATTCTCAATATTTCTTACATAGAGTATATCCTTTTTATAGTTATTATGTAAAGCCTAGAAGGTGAATATGTTTGGAGATATCTTCCAAGGCATTGGTCAATAACCCAGTCACAAAACGTTACTCAAGAGTCACTTCTATTTGTCGTTAGTCGATAGACGTTACTCGTTATTCATTAGTCATCACTCTGTACTCAGCATTCATAAATATTCATCAATCGTTTCGCAATCCTCGTTAGTCATCGGATAAAAGTCCCCAAATACCACTTATATGTTGTTAGTCATTGTCATAAACTGTCAGGCCGAGGAGAGTAAAGTCCTTGCTTCAGGAGAAAGCTGAAATGCAATTCGAGCCCTCCCTACTCACATTACCTTGTACAAAAGTCCTTTTTTTGCATTGTCCTCCAGACAAATGCATTCACTTACTCTTTTCCAAATTTAAGGACTCGAATGTTTCATCAATTGTTAATTGAACGAAACTCTGAACTAAATTTAGCTTGTCCCCTTCGAAATTCAATCAATGCGTTGTCAAATGTTTATCTAAGCTTGGAGTACTGACACTGGGTTAACCCTTTCATTATTCTGTCCTAAAGTGACTGCCCTGTGCATACACACTCACACTTGGTAAACACAATTAAAAATGTCCTTTCATCGAAGAGTAAGTTATCAATTATGTTAAAGGAGGCACCCTTTAACCGAAAACTAATTTAATTCATTCAATATGCACACTCGAGCTAGTGTTTGACAGGACAATGAAAGGATTTTTTCAAAACGTCCTTCAAATCTTTCTAATTTCACAACTTCCGCTAAAGATACCAGAAATTTCACTCCATTTTCAAATAATATCCGAAATTTTCATAGCACACATGGCAGAGGCGGGGAGGGAGAGGATGCCTACCGTTAACCACATTATAGGCTATATGGCCTTGATAAAATCCCGATTTCATCGTTCGGCGAAAATTTTGCAATTTCCTGCGAAATTGCTATTTAGGATTTCAACATCGAAATCGGAATGAATTTAAATTGGCTTTCACCTGTTCGGCGGACGGGTGCGCCTTCAGCGATAGGTACACATAATGCTCTCATTCAGCAAACTGAACTTGATCCAATCATCAGGACGATGAGGGTGGTGTTGGACTTCGTCGTCCTGCTGCCGCATCTGGTGACGGTGAATAGATGTCCTAGTTGTGTGTAGGTACATTCGTTTTTGAGGTCAAAGTGAAATATTGACCCCCTGCTGGCCATGTGGAAAGGGGGGAATCTATAAATTCGTTTCACGGAAGAATTGCCCTGAATAAATGGCAGATACATCTATACATCAATTTAGTAAAACAGGTGAGCATGAATTTGAATTTGTGTGAGGGAGTGAGTGTATGTGTGCAAAAGGGATTTGATTTGCAAGAGGAAGAGATAGCAGCAAACAGTCAGACATTGATGCATTATCCTTGAGGGATGCACATCGATCCTGATTTGTTGCTCTTACAATACCTTAGAGAATGCATTGCTTGCTGGATGGTTTATTGAAGGGCGCTGCTGCTCCTGCTGCTATTCGGTGTATTCCTATGCTCTTACTCGAGATTTATTAGGTGTTGTGTTGAGGAAGTTGGATAACAATCATATTAAAGGGCGACGATACCCTTTCCTGTAAATTGTAAGAACGAAGGAAGCTTTGTGTTAAGGCGGATATATTGCTCGATTGGGTTTATGTACGGCACCGAAGGTGTGAATGTTTGCATTCCTCTGGAAGTGGACCCGGGGCGAGCATTTGAAGCCTTAAGCTGATGGATTCGGCTAAGAGGACTTTGGGAGAAGATCGTGGCAACAGTCTAGCATTTGGATAAAAGCGCGATTACTAAATACCCTCTCTCAATTCAACAGCTGCTTACAGTTCCAACAATGACGAAAGAAAGCCTTAAAAATCGAACAAGATGAAGCACTAGAAGAACCCTCCCCACCAATCGATAAACCCAAAACGAAGCACTTCTGCAGCAACAATTGCAATCATCTGCGAGTACCACGACGAACCCCTGGGTTGCATTGTAACAAAGTAAAATCTGAAAATTGAAATCGTTTTTTGCGCCCAAGACGACGACCACGTCAACCAGGACGATGACGACAAGGACAACGACGCCGCAGCACAGTAGCACTAGACAAAGGCAAAAGCAAACACAATGATCCTGTCTCATAATAGAAATTGTTGGAGAACTATTTTCCTTACCACTGGACCGAGATTATTAGATTGCCCTGAGGTGATGTTGATGCTGATGGTGGGGTTAGGTGTTGGTCCTGGCATCAGCCGGCATGAGGGTGGTCTTAAAACGAAAAAAAAAGTAAAGACTATTACTTTACTTCGATTGGGATGCAATCGGTTTTTCTTTCCAACGAACCAAAAGAACTCTCACACTTCGGGGAACAAAAGAGTCTTATCTTCTTTTCGTCCTTTGATGTGAGACGACGACGTCCTGCGTTAATACCAGCAAAACCTTTCAAACACTTTCAGTCGTTTTAAGGACTTTTTTTTTTTTTGCTCTTCTCATTGCCACATTCCTTTTGTTTTGGGTTAAAAACTTCGTTTGTGTTTTTAGTAATAGTAAGGATGAGGAGGACTACAAAGAGACGACAATGATGACAACCAAAAGCTCCTAGAACATCAAAGCATATAGACTACGCATCTAGGAGGAGATGCAATGGGATTAATAAAACGGTTGCCACTAACTAAATTCCATTCCGAGTTTGTGCTGCTGTTCAATGAAAGGATCCCCCAATGAGCACCAGTATATCCTGCGGGCATATGATTTTCAATTCCAAAGTCCTTCGTTTTCTGTTTGTTTTTTTGCTTCTCCTTTTTTTTCTGTCGAAAGAGTTCTAGAAAAAAAAATTGGGTGCAACTAAATTTGTTTCGCCCTAAGCGCCAATAGGATGAATGAATTGTAGGCCAAAGGGTATTCTATGTGCGCTGGAATGTAATCTCTTCTATTAGATCCGTTTTTGGCTTCCGTTGGAATTCAAATAGGAGTTTTAGTCCTAATAACAGAAAGTGCTTCGTTAGTACCTAAAACAAACGGATGTACGTTGTTATTTAGTGGGTTTTTGCTCGGGAAGGTCATTAGTGAGGGGAAGTTTTTTTTTCCTAAAGTTATTTTGGGAGATTTTTACAAAAGGAATCGAGTACAGTAATTTGGTCAATTAGACAATGGCAGGGACACAAGCTACAGGGTATGAGTAGATAGAGGGTTTCATATGAATTTAAAGCAAGCTGCACCAAGCTGATGCTGACAAATGAATGATGAGTAACGAATGATGGCTTAAAGTTGATGATTGATGACTGATTTCAAGTGACTAGCGAGTAGTGAGTAGTAACTGATGACTAATGAGGTATAGCGATGCAGATTTGACGATCATATCCGTCGAAAACCATTGCTAACTAATGAGTATCGAAGGAAGCTATATTGCTAACTAATGAATAACGACATCAGAGTGAATACTTTGATGACTAATCCAAGTAACGAGTTGAAGCTTAGGACGGCTAACTTAAAACTTACAGAAATGTGGACCTAGATGTGGATCAAACCCCTCAATGACTAACAATCGTCGCTGATGAAGAAAGAGTAATAACTGAAAGGCTGACAAGAGATGATTATATGCTGAGGACTATTGAATAATGCTTATTGAATTGCTAGTACTTTATAAAGATCAAACTTCTTAATAGTGACCATAGTTTAGTAACAGTTTCCACTGTGATCCATCTGTTTATGTAATTCCATTTTAAGTCATCATCATTTCCCATTCTAAATTAGAACAAAGTCCTCTCGCGCAGGCAACTAAATTACACAAATTCTAAGCCATGTTAATGTATTCCTTTGATAAGCACTTAAATTTCTGGGTTACTTACTTGAAAAGCAGCTCCTTGAAGCACAAAAACACTCCTACAGCATACGTACTTACTGAATGCGTACGCACTTTGCGTAATAAGCAAACACAATACAAAATACACCGACTAGGCAATGTGCACACATATATCCATTTTTGCTTTACTCCCTCTAAGGATTAACACACATCCGAGTACACATAAACAGAAAACTAGATCACTGCCCATTAAGTATATCCTTTTTGTGCAAACAATGCAGCAAAGAGGGAAGTACACACAAGTGTGTAGTGTAGGCTCAATGCTCAAACAACAACAACAACAACATCGTCCTTCACCTAAACCACAACAGATTTAATTAACAAGGAAGTGATGCAGTGGCATATCCTTTTCGCCAACAACATGAATATAGATCAAGAAGAATAAAAGGCGACGGAAAGAATTTCACGAGAAATAAAACGATTTTATCCTTGAAGGAGGATGCAACCGCTCGTAACTCCATTGAGAGAGATATCGTTAAAGGAAAATTTCTATTTATAAAAGAAGTGCTATGCAGGATCGCGTTTTGTATTTAAATAAACACAACACAAAACCGCCGCCGTCGTCGTCGTCGTGGGTTGGGTCCTGGGATGACAGTCATTTTCCGCCATCAGAGCAAACTATAACCAGAACTGATACACAGGAGCAGGGCGATGCACATCCTCCAAAAGAAGAAGACGACGACGACGTTGAGGGTATATGAAACTAAAACAATGGCATAAAGCCAAAATTAATGGAGTTCCGTTTTCAACACAGGAGCACACAGGATAACAACGTTCTTCTGCTGCTGCTGCTGCTGCTGGGGGATACTCTTCCTGCGCTCTCTTCACGGTTCAGTTGTTGTGTCGGCGAGCCACAACCGGGGTAATGAAATTCGCTAAGGACCTCATAAGTTTTCTGCGGTTGCCGGTAGTTTAAGAAGAGGCATTTCTTTGCACACGAATAATAGAGACGAGATGCACCGAGAATGTGGCTTCTCGGTTTCAGTTTATTTACTCCACGATC
The DNA here is from genome assembly GCA_949716465.1 of Chalcosyrphus nemorum. Lineage (NCBI taxonomy): Eukaryota > Metazoa > Arthropoda > Insecta > Diptera > Syrphidae > Chalcosyrphus > Chalcosyrphus nemorum. The sequence goes on along the minus strand of OX454334.1, from coordinate 55,948,301 downwards.
AAGACCGAACCCCAAAAAAAAAAAAGAAAAAGAAAAGAAAAGATGTCGCAAGCAAGCATACCGCTTAAAGACCAACAAAGGATATGACTTGGGGTGTCCTAGCCAGGCCATAGCATCTTTCATCGCGTGGAAAAGATGAAAGTATCTACTTAAAGGATCATGTTTATGTTTGTTATGCATGAAATTTCATTTATGCGGCACAGTATCTACAGTGTCCATGCTGGAGGTCCTTTCAAGGAGTATTCTTTCTACTCTGCATATGACTCTGTCATCGTTGATGACTTCACGAGATAAATTCCTTGACGTGCACTGTGCACTAGAGCATACACACACAGAGAGGTTTGTTGTTTTCTTTTAGCTTTTGGCGAACGAACGAACTGGCAAGGACATGCTCGTAAATTTATTATCCACTTTTATTGGCGGCTCTCGCTTCTTCACATCTTCTCGTCTTCTGTTGATTTTTATTATATTTTTCTACTGCTTGTGACTAGCTATACCAAATTGGATGATAAAACTAGCGCCGCGCATAGAGACTAGAGAGTTAACTAAATTGCAATATGGCTGGCCTGGGAACGAGTGGGAGTTGGTTGGTGGGTCGGGCTGGCTGTGGAGACAGGAGGACTGTTTATTTTATGCTTCCTTTGATGTCGCCATCTCGTAAAAATTCCTCTTCCTCTCTTTGGGGGCCCTAGAGGGTGCGTTAAGTCGCAATTTTTCCTGCGGCATGCCGGTGGTGGTAATGGTGGTGGTGTATTTTTTCTTGCGTCAAATTGCTTCAAGTAATTTGCCAGAGTAATTGGTCGGGATGAGCTTAAGTTTATTAAGTGGATTTATGATTGTTGCTGGAGTCAAATATTAAATGAATCTCCTTCGTGGGGAGAAATTGAGATTGATTGGGGATTATGCGGCAAATCGCGGATTTCTTTTTTTTTCGTTTTTACTTTTTTTTTTTCTCTCTTTTCTTGTACATGTACCAAAGGTTTATGGGGAAATAAAATTGTTTGTAGGCTGTAAGGATAATTTCTTAGCTGGTTTATAGACTTCGAGACGTGGCAGGAATATATGGTTGCCAAAAAGGCTTAGGGATATACATACATATACATATTCATCGGGAGGCAAATCCCTCTGGTTGACTTTATTAGGCGAAGCTGGTCTGACTAGACAGGCGAAATTGTTATGTCCTGGTATCGAATCTAAAAGAGTGTGCATGCTTTAGAGTGGGGAATACGTATGAGTGTTTTGTTTTTGAAAAAAAGGTGGACTAGGAGAACTATAAGTCCCCCTTGATAGAACCGTTCAATGTCAATGTTTGGCTCCTACATCAAAAATAAAAGTATATATGTACATACTTCAAATCTATAAACTAAGGAAAGCCGGTAGGTAGGTAGAACGATGATGGCTGGCTGAATCCGGCTCTTGAGGCTTAGAGAAAGAGATAAGTCCTGCAATTATTTTCTCAGCTATCTCTTCAAGATTCTCCATGAAGCAGGTCCTCGCCAGGGCCATACGTGTGCAAAGAAGGCAAAGTAGCTCTTGCAAAAAGTGTCGGGGGGAATACCAAGCTTAGTCTTAGTGGCCTGGAGTAGTTCCCACAATTGTAGATCGTGAAGGACGACGAATTTATCTGATCAACAAATTACTTGAATTCTTATCAAGAAGTCACCCAAAATGATGATTATTGTATTGCTTTAGCATATTGGCCACCTTGAATAACTCTTTTACAAAACGCACAGTCGTCCAAAAAAAATGTTGCCTATTTTGCTTTAAATTCAAATATTCAAACCAGACTGGCAGTTATAACCTATTTTTCTCTTTGTTGTTCTTTTTCTCCTGTTGACATCTCACTTAAAATTGAATTCCCCAAATAACTCATATTTCTCCCAAAATTTAAAGAGAAATTATATAAGCTAATGATCTTTCTCCTCACCACCCAAAAGCTAAGATTCTCATTTCTCCAATCATAACCCACCTCACCACACCACACCTACACCACACTGCCTGTTGGCTTAGCTTAAGCTTACCAATATGCGCTATCGACTTGCACTCGTAGGATCAGTGTCATTTCAACCTTCAAAGTGAAAAGTGTTTAAGTGAATAGTGCGCGGATTAAATCGAGTGGCCGGAATCGTTCGTAAAGTGTTTAAAGTGGTCTTGCTCTCTCTCTTTTTTTTTTGTTGTGTTTTTCTCTCGCGGTCCATTTCATATGGAAAAATGGCTGGCAAGTGTTTGTGTGTGATAAAGAAAGATGGCCAGCTTTTTAAGGTTTTTTTTTTTCTTCGATCTTTTTCCTCCCCCTTTAATCAAATGTAAGAAGTTTAGGGTATTCCTTTCGGTTCGCGGACGGGATTTTTTTTTGCTTTGTAAAGGGACAAATGAAAGACATTGAAGGAAATTTATTGTGTATTGAGGGGTGAGTGGTTAATTTTCCTTTTTGTAGGATTTTCTTTTTTGTAATTTGGTGGAGGATCTTAATGCATTTTCCACGTCTTTCTCCTTTTTTAAATTTAATTTTAAAAACGGACTTTATAGAATCAAAGACGCATACTAAAACGGTGACTAAAAATATTTTTCTTTTTTTCAGGCATAGACTTGCAATTGACTTTCTCAACGTACAGCGCAAGCTTACGTCCACCAGAAGTGAAGGAATAGAGCCGCGTTTTTTTTTTTCTATCGATATATCCGAATGCGTTGTGATATAGTGAAAGTTTTTATATCGAGAAATGTTGTATCTGGAAAAAAATCCACCGATTAAGTGTAAATAAATCCCTATTTCTTAGTTTTTGCCCAAATCTACGTTCAAGAAAGTTAAAAAAAAAAATATGTCCCTCGCGTGCATCCCTTTCAAAATGTCCTTTTTAAGAAAAATTGTGCTTTTCAAAAATAATTTTATTTTCTAAAATTGTGGCTTAAATTTTCAACGTTTAGTTTGTGATTCGCGATCGCGAGTGGTTCGAGAGCTCTATTCACTTGGAAACTTGAGTGGAAGTGACAAAATCAACGGTGAGTGCCTGTTTCTTTTATTCTTTTAGTTTTTAAAGGTTTTGTTAACATTTAAAACAAATTTTATAAACGGGGTAATCAGTAGCCCGCGTATGGTTATATTTTCATCGTCAACATCTGCATGTCTGTTCTTAGGGCTTATGCTCAACTGGAATCCATAAGTGTAACTCTTCATATGAAAAGAATTCAAATTAAAAAACAGCATTAGGTTTCTCCTTTTGGTTCCTTTCGTGGTTCGTTCGTGAAATTCATAAGTCTGTAGTTTTCCTTTTGTAAGGACTTACTTCAGGATCGTTCTTTGCATTGATTGCGTTGAAGCTATAGTTGTTTGTGTTCCCTTTGGTCAGAGCTGGATACTGTTCTGGGTAGAATTAGTACTTTTGCTAGGAATTGATAGTGTTTCTTTTGCCTGAGTGTATACTCGTACATCCCTAACCTGCTTACACGATTTTAGTTTTCAATAAGATAGAGGGTAGGCTTATAGCTCTAAAATATTTGCAAATTCATGCTTCGCATTTCACCTACCGAATGGAAACATGCTTTGAGTTCAAGAGACTCCCATTAATCGGTATGCTCTATAGAGTTTGCATCGACATCCTTAGGGTACAACTTCAGCTTTTGTTCTTTAGAAAAAAAAAATGCATGTCCTGAAGAGATACATTTCTCTGGTCACGTTCCAACTGTTTTGCACCACTCAAAAGAAGGTTAGTAGGTAAATCGCTTACCAGTGCATCAATTTGAGCGGAATATGTTTCGAGGATGTCAAGAGCGCCTTATACACGTCGAGTGTGTGTCCTCCGAAATTTCATTTTCAATTAAGCGGATAGAAATCTCAATGAATGGGTAATTAGCTTTCAGTTTTTGTTACCGATTTTCCCTTTGCACAAAGTATTGGTATTCTCTTGGTGCAAAGGATATCTCGCCGTTTGTCGTTTGCCACCCATCATACAAGCAATGCACAAAGGATATCCAATCAATCAATCACTCGATCACGTAACTTCCCCTACGCAGGCATGCAAGTATGTACACAGAAACTGCAACGCACTTGACAACTCCGCACCTCGGAACAAAACATAGAATTCCAAATCAAAGTACCGACTAGAGGACACATCAGTATCTACTGCATCTGTTCGGCCAAACACTTAACCTCATTCGTGCGCTACGTTGTCATTGTCGTCGTCGTCGTCGTCGTCCCCGGGTGTCCTTGCAGTAGGATTAACATGTCCGATGCATATCGTCAAAGTGAAGATGAGAACAAAGAACACACACAAGGACTGCTGCCCAACTTCAGAAGAGTTTCAACTCCAATGGAGTACATCTGAGTGTACCTACCAGAAACCTCGTGAATGAGAACAAATTTCGGAAGGAAGCAACGGAAGGACATGCCCATTCCATCGTCCACATTTGAATCTCAATGCAAATAAAGTGTCCTTTGTAACAATTTTGGCCTACTTCATTGGCAGGGCCTGAAAAGGGGGAGGAAAAAACCACCAAACAACATTGGCGGGAACGTCCGAGGACATCGTTAATTCATTCCATTCTCTCTTTCTCTGAAGTGTACTTCTCTGCTGGTCCATGCACGGACATACCTGAGGAAAAGAGACTCGGTATATATCCTGTGCGGAGTACGTGGTACTTGGCCTGCTGCATCTCATCGATAGATACTCGATGGGAAATTACATGAGGATTTGTGTTAGAGATGAGGATCGGTGTAGTCGGTCAAACAACACAGGTACCTATGGGTAGCAAGCAAGGTTTCGAATGCGGTATACGGAATCGATTGCACATGCCATGGATGGCCGGTTGATGCACTATCTTTATGCCTGGGCACGGACATGGATGCAAACATAAGAATAACACTGCTTTGAGGATATAAGACAGGCGGCAGTGGTGGTGGCGGTACTCCAAAAAGGTGATTATGAAAAAGCGACTCTTGTCCTAGGACCTGTGCAATGGATGAATGCTAAAATGGGTAGCACAGTGGGGCTGAAATGTAGTGGGATGAAAATTAATTCGAAGAAATTTTAAGGCAGATTTGCAAAGCCTAGGCTTTTAGATGAGTTTGGTTTGGTTGAGAGTGGCTGCCAGCTGGTAGTCTCCAACGAGTTGTACAATGCTGTTCAATGAGTTGTACAATGCTTTTCAATGAGTTGAACAACGCTGTTCAATGAGTTGTACAATGCTTTTCAATGAGTTGAACAACGCTGTTCAATGAGTTGTACAACGCTGTTCAACGAGTTGTACAACGCTGTTCAATGAGTTGTACAACGCTGTTCAACGAGTTGTACAACGCTGTTCAACGAGTTGGAGAACGCTGTTCAAAGAACAGCTCGACCTTGTTCACTTGTTAAGCCTTTTAACCTTTTGGTTGAACAGAGTTGAAAGCCTCGTGCATTAGAATTGAATAAGTTGAATTGAAAGTTGATGCATTGCATATTATGATGAAGACGCTTGTGGCTTTTCAGACACTAGGTCTATTTTGTTAGAGAAAGATTGAATTGATTGCTTCAATTTTGCCAGTTCAATTTTGTTGCTTTACTTTTCGTCACTGCTGTGCACAAAATCACCTCATTTGTTGCACTTTCAAAACGGTTTTTGTCAGTAGAAAAGCAGTTCCAGGACCAACCCGTTCTATTCATCGCCACTATCATTATGGACAACCTACTCAGCCTCCACCCATGGATGATTAATAACCTTCATCAAACATTGTGCGCTGCACAGAATACCAGGCCAGCAATTTCTGCAGATCCTTACAGCACTGCTGTAAGGTTTATGCACCGATTGAAGGGTCATTGTCGGGGAATGGTCCCAAGGCCCAGCTATCAGCATACTGATTCAAAATTCTGTAGAATTTAGTCGTCTTACTGTTTTAAATAAATTGCCTCATTCCAAAGTTGGAAAATATCCTTTGTGTCTGTCTGTGAGCAGTTGGATGCGATTGACATCTCTCTTAGACGCTAGACGGCTTAATTATAGAACATCTTCAGTCCTTCTACTTTCAAAAATATCGAACAACAACCTTTCCCCCCCGTCCGCGCGAAGGATATGCCTATCCTTGTGTACATACTAAATGTAATCCGAGTCAATGTTATTAATGCATAAAAATCTCTTTCATTTTACATCTCTCCAAAGAGGCATACAAAGCCAATGTGCGGCGTGGCGCGGCGGGTGAGGGAGCGTTTATTTGTGGATGCGTAAGTACTTCAAGGATATCTGCTTGACAGTAGAAGCGACATGAAGCAAATTGACACTTTTTCAAATGCCATTTGACTCGCATACGACATTAGGTGATCAAATTGATATTTTTTCTTCTTCTTTCGCTTTTGTCGATTCGATTTTGAGTGTCACAGGAGTGAAGGTTATACGGCTTATATTTTGTTCGTTTCGTTGTTGTTGTTCACTTTGAGCACGTGTCCTGGTTTAGTGCGTATATGACACTCTCTCGTACCCATAATTGACACTGTTAGATGTTTGGCTTACTGCGAATTATGATTGATATAGTGCGTATCCTTGGGTGTGGCGTTCCTGTTTTTTTTTTTTTTTTTTTGTTTTGTTTCATATTACATGAGGGAATAAGGACGAGAGCGTCAAAAGGCTGAAAGGCAATTTATCGGGAGGATATTCGAATCGATTTTAAGTGAGTTTCTTGTTTTTTTTTTCTGTGCTTTTTTGCAGGAATTTCGAATTCGATTGAAATATGATTTCTCGCACTTTGAAAAACGTAACAACATACAACACTCAAGGACATCCGCCAAGTGGCGCACATACGCATATCTTTGCTGAGTGGTTTTGGGTTTTTTGAATTTTTTTTGGTTTGTCTGACAAAAGAGGTATCAATGTTGAGTTGATCCCATTGAGTATGTGTCGTATTCAATTTTGTTGGTAATTATGGAAGTGCGCGTTTGTTAAAGGATTCAAAAGGATTATGGCATAGAATTTGTTTTTTTTTTTTTTGCAATCATGATTGGATTACAAAGCTAAATATAATATAGTATTTCTAGTTTTGAATAGAGGTCGTATTTGAAATGTTTTCGCAGAGAAATTTGAGTCAAATTAAAGGGTGGGGAGGGGGGGGGGGGGGTGGGGTGGGTTTCGAAACTAGGTTTAGGTTAGGTGGCTGTAGAGTTGTTCTTTTGAGGGTTAGTCATTCACATAAAGGGTGGTTCTTGGCCTCTTCTGTATTTGCATTGCTTCAGCTTCTGTCCAAGTGTTTTGAACTTAACTTCTTTTTAGATGGACCATCAGAATGTTCTGATCTCTTACTATGCCTGTGTTTGTAATGCATTCACACTTTTCTTGAGCGGTATAAAGTGGCTTTGATTTACTTACGTTCTGTTGGCTCTAGAGCATATATCTTCAACTGTGTTACTGGGGACATTAGACGCTTTTCTAAGCTATTAACTCATGGCGTATGTCTTTTGAATTGGAGTGAACAGCTGTCGATGAAGATTTCAGCTCTCCATGCTTTCTATTGATCCAAAGGTCTATATTGGGGATCACAGAGATTGTTTGATGAATCTACTTTTGTCGGTAGAGTTCCATTTTCTATTTTTCCAGGTTTGGTCTTTTTGGTACTTTACTATCTCTTTAGCTTCTTGCTGTTGGCATCGTTGTCCTGCTAGTATGATATTTCCATTCGGCTTCTTAAACGAGCAAGTTTATTGGTGCCATTTCAGCCACTACGCCCCTGTGGTTCTGTAAGCTGCTTCTATCTCTCTACTGTATGGAGTCGTATTCATTGCACCAACCCACATTTAGAAGCCCCAAAGCATCATCGACGTCGATGCTCTAGCCAACAGTAGTCTCTTCTTTGCATAAGTTATGCAGAACCGGGAGGTCTGGCGGACCGGGCAGTATGAATCATCCTTTCAATCAAGGGTGTATTATTGTGGTGGAAAAAAGAACGAAGGATAAAGTCTTTTCTTTGTACTTGCACCGCATGTTTGAAGAGGTCTTAAGGCTTAGCAAGACTCCTAAGACAGGACCAAGCTTTCTCAAAAGATCTTCCATTCACCCTAAACAAGCTGCTTTGCTCTTCATCTTATAGATCAGCTCATGATGCCTCCCAGTCAAGTTATTTCTATAACCTTAACGACCTTTTCGGTCCTTGCCAACAGAATTTGATTTATCTTCTCCCCTCTAAGACAAAGTGGCCCTCTTCCCCCTTAAAACCAACCGCAAAAAGTCGATAATTCCAATCAGTAGGCCTACAAATCCACAAATTTTCATTATATGATTCATAACACCATCGACCTCGTAAGCCCTTCGAACAAATCTCAGCCATTTCTAGTTGAAAAATGTCCTTTCGAAATTTCTCAATTCAATGCGCCTTATTATATATCGGATTCCCATTGTAAATCACCGCAAACCTATTCAACCTGTCACTGTAAATCTCACCTTTTTCAAGCCGAAAACCTTTTCAAAAAAACCTAGAAAATATTTGCCGAAATTTTTCTTCTCAAAGGACCTCTCCGCTCAAAACAAAAGAGATGAATTGCGAGCTAAACCGTCGAACTGCTCCTCGCTTCGAAAACAATAATAAAGTTCTTCTATCGTCGGGAATTCACCTCTTTGTCACATTCGGTTGGCATTCCATTGGAAGAGTCCTTTCCTTCCTCCTCCGTTAGCTCCTCATTCCACACCTTCGAAACTACCTTCGATATGTGTATGAATGTGTGCAGGTATTTGAAAAATCGAGCTCCTTTCAATTTAATCAAAAGAGCTCTTTCTCTTCAGTTAGTCCTTTGCTTTCAGCTCTCAATGTCCTGCCGAAAAAAAAAGCGGCTAAAAAGAAAAAAAGAACGCCGATAAAACGTTTGGTTGAGTGTTTTACATCACTGTTGATGACAAGTTCATTTTTATTTTTCGCTGGTCCTGGTCCCTTCTCGATTCGAGTGTGACTCCAACAATACCCATGGACAAACAAAAGCTAAAATTCAATCGAATAAAAGATAGCTACGCCAGAAAAGGAAAAATTAAACAAAAAACAAAATGTCCTTCAGGACTACGATGACGACAAAGTTTGTCCTTTCACCACAATTCACATCGGCACCGTTGTCGTTGTGATGAGTTGTGTCCTCCTCATGGTTTTTTTTGTATTTCAAAAAGCCAAAACGACATTCCACATGTGAACTTTACTACAATCTGTCGGTCGGTCTGTTGGTCGTTTGGGAACGATGATGATGTTGATGACGAGGGGAGGGGGCGACTCATGGCGCGACACTTACCTCCGTGTGATGTGTATGTCCTGCACAACACACATCGATTTATGGTGCATTGATGATAGAGTCGACGACGACGAAAATCAATGTGCCTCTCACACCTTGTACAACTCTAGTTTCGGTCATAATTCATGAGATCTGCGAGAAGTCATAGCGAGGAGCTGCTGTCAAATGGCTTAATAAATTTTCAACGGCATGGTTTCGTTACGTTATGTGTGCGAGGACACTTTTGTGTGTCCTTGGGGACAACCGACGCACGAGTTATTGCTTGAAACTGAGTTGTTTTTTTGTCGTCGTAAATTTGAAGCGATTTTAGTGTTTTTTATTTCAAGTTTGACAGTTTCGCACAATCTGTGTTGGTGTCAGTTCAAGTATCCTAGTGGGCCTACACACTTGAACTATCTATCAGCAAACAACAGCCCTGACTATTGACCCTTCACTTGACAAAGACAAGAAATCAAACACAATCCATCAAATTAAAGGACACAAAACAATTTCTTTAAAAAATAAACCACACTATGTACACAATACAACGGAAAGAATGGATCCTTTTTATTAAAGGACTTGCCAGCACATAAAAATCCGCCAGACACACAATAACCATTCCTTCATACACAATCAGCGCGCAGAATAAGAGGTGAAATAGCAAATAAACAAAAAGCAAAAAAGAAAAAAACAAGAAGATTGTCAACTACGCAATATCCTTGAGAGGCACCCGACAATATTTACCAAGGAGTACAAAACGATTTATTTACAAATTTGAGCTCAGTACCACCTTCTGTGAAGCAGAAAGCTTCTATTCCATTGTTCTTGTCCAATTTTACAATGATGGCCATTAAAAGTTTAGCGAAGCATTCCGCTGAACAAACAATGTGAAACGATTCGTCGCTGGTCGGGGGTTGATGGGTTGGGTGGGAACAAAAGCAAATATAAGGGTTGCAAGGACCTTAGAGTAGGTATGCGCGATTAGTAAGAGGCTTCCGTTACATCAATCAAAATACTTTGCTTAAATGGAGAAACCAATTCGTTTAGGTGGAAAACAAGGATTACAACTGATTCACTACAGCAGGGGAGCAGCAGTATCCTTGTGCTGAACCTAATTTATTCGAGAAAAGGGGTAGAGAAGGTAGAAGAAAAGGGTGCAGGCTTACGTTAAGGGGCTTTTTTTTATCCTTCTGTTGGAGGCTTTTTCAATTGATGGCCGCTTTTTGATGCTTCATTAGCTCAGATCAACAATTGTGGAGGTTTTTTTTTTTTTTTTTCCTGTTTTGACAAATTGGGGGAGGATGAATGGGATTTGTGGAGGTTTTTATTTTTGGGGGGATTTGTTTTTGAGAAGCACAAAGGGGCAACTACTTGTTCAGATAGACTTGGGGTTGAATCAAAGGCGGCTCTAGGCAGTGAAAATTGGAGGCTTACAAGTGGCACGTGTGCAGTAGAAGTTTTTAGGCCTTTGTTCTAAAATCAAGCTTGAGGGAGGATGCAATTGAAAACAAAAATATTTACTAAATTTTTTACAATGACTCGTTGAGGCTTTGAGAGGTTCGCGGGGTACGGTACTCTAGTTAGCAAGTCATTTGTCCAATTCATCAGGAGGAATTCCTAAATGAGTACAGAACTTGATCCAACAATCTAGGAGCTTACCTTATTCGGGGTAAGTCAATCCTTGATAACAGCTTGGCGGTAGTCCCATCTCCGGTTCATAGTTCGCATCATTCGAAAAAAAGAGTAAGGAGCTGAGTTAGTAGTATTGAGGTCCTTGTGTATTCTGTAATTTCTCACTCAATCCCTATGAGTTATTCCAATAATAAGTCGAAGTAATGTCCTTTCGTAGACTTCAACACGATCGCGGAGAGATACTGTGAACTACAAGTGAATGCACAACCACAATTGACACCAGGTCTAGAAGTGTATTACAAGTATACAAGATGCGGAGATGCCTTGATGTCTCTACTGCATTCAGTGCGAATCCACTAACATGTAGGGTCTGTCTCCAAATAAGAAGTTTGGCTTGGGCGCTGGCGTACTTCGTAAAATCAGAATTAAAGACAATTTTGCAACTTTCTTAGACAAGTACTTTTCCAGGATGGATGTTTGTGAACAACTCACAAGAGGTGGAATCGTGAAAAATGTTGATGGGGATTTTTGGGATTCGAACTTGGAACCCTGTGCACAGTATGCCAATGCACTATCTGCTGAGCCGCGATATTTACAATCAAAAGATGCTTCACTGTAGTTCTAGGCTTCATTAATGAAACGGGAGAGACTTTGTATTCCTATTTAAACAGGTCTACCAATGGCACCCGTTTTCGCCGTTCTGAGGACTATAAGTCAGACATTTTCGATGCTTCGTTGTTGCCTAAGTAACTCAGAAAAGTCTTCGTTCTACATGTCCAAAATCATGTTTCTCTTCTGTTAGACTCCTTGGTAGGTACTTAGTTTCCCTCTATATGGCATCGTGAGATTAACATACAATTCCGGCAGTTTTTTTCCTGCCCTTTGAGACTCTAACTTTCTTGGAATCCAAAAAGAATGTCCTTTTCAACTCGAGTTGAATCTTTTGAAGATAAGATGCCTTTTCAAGGAGATCCCACTATCTGTGGTCCCCAACTACCCATGGCTGTACTTACATATTTGCACAAAGATCCTTTAAGTTCCCTAAAACCTCGCCATCTTTTGAGAGAACTAGAACTTCCCCCATCCCTCTGCGAAACTAACAGCAAATCTCAGCCTGCAAAACCACGAAAAGGCACTCTATCTCCAGTTAATCCTTATTCATTAGACAAATGGAGCCCCCAAATAGCCCAAGGTGAGGCAAAACACATAAATCAGCGATACAAATTAATGCATATGTACGCATGTATGTTGTGTGCTTTTATGTTTCCTATCAACCTGGCGCCTCGAATCGATATGAATCTCTTATTCCTGCGGGCATCTTCTGACGTGCAAATAAAAATCAGGAGACTTAATCCGAATCCCATCCAGACATACACAACCGACGGAATGTTGTGTCCTCATTTATAGTTTTTGTTGTTGCCGCTTGCAGCAGCATCATCATCATCATCATCTACTTTAGGACTAATTACGTATTCTAATTCCTTATTTATGATGAATTTCATTACGTTATCCTTGGGATTTTATGGTAATGTTTGTACAATCCCTACTCCAAAGAGAGAGAGGAAAAAAAAACCGCCTTTCAATTTCTTGGTCGCCTCGTTGTGTAATTATTTATTTGACGCTCTGATGATGTCGCAGAATCCCGATGCAATGTCAAGGATCAGAAGCCGGCACAGAATGGAAAATAATGCCCTCCTTGTGCTTAAGTCGAGTCGGTTCGGTTAGTGGCATAGCGGGGATAGAAATTCGTAATCTGGTAAGAAGTCTCATGAATAATCGCTCCGTGGCATCTTAGAAGTTAAGATGATAAATTGTTTTGCAGGGAAGAAGTTTCTGTTTTTTTTTTTGTTTTGTTTTCTGTTGTTCTTCGTCCAGCTGGTGTTGTATCCTTTTTTGAGGGAGAAAATGCAAAATTTTCGAAAATGTTGTTGCATTGTTGCATAGAGGAGGATGTTGATGAAGATGCGAGAGATGGACGATGAATAAACGGTTAGACAGGATAATAGTCTGAGGGCAGTTTCCAGTAAAAAAAGGCCATCAAAGTCAAAGATGGAGAGACTGAGTGTATATGAAGGACGAGCCAACCAAGCAGACATTCTGATACTCTGTGTAAAAGTTGAGAATTCCTTGTCCCAGAAAGTAGACAAGGATTAAATCCAAAAAGAGGAGTTTTTTTTTTTTTGCTTGCTTTTTCTGACTCAGGAGGGTCATAAGGACGACGAAGGGAGACGAAGTTTACGACACAACATTTTAAGAAGCTTAGATTTGTTATTTCTTTCCTTAGTTTTGCTCCAAAGAGAGGGAGTAAGGGTGAGAGATGGTGGTGGCAGATATCTCGGGGATGAATTGTTAGTGTTGTTGAGATTAATTGCGTCGGAAGGACAATTAAAAAGAGATCAGTCTTAAGTTTTACTTTCTTGAGATTTATTTTCGTTTTTTTTTCTTTTCGCTTTGGGATTAAGCTGCCGACTATATGTGCTGGGAATTTTTATGAGTTTGCATTAGGATAAGTGAGCAGCAGATGAGGCACTTCCTTATTGAACATGATCCCTGTAGTTTTCTGACTTTAATGTCCTCTTATAACAGTTTAAATATTATAAATCATATTTTATTCACACAATGTGAACTAATTAAGGACGAATGAAACACCACCCATTGATGCTTCATTTTTATTGATTTCCTGTTAACCATAATCACAAATTGTCCTCATTATTACTGTTTGTTATGCATTATCTCCACTCACCAGATGTTGAATAGAGAGTCCTGTGCCACCTGTGTGTTCGTATGTGTGTGCTTTGCAGAGGGAAACAGGACTCGTAATTAATGGGCATCAGATGCAATTATTTTTGTGTTTTGAAATATATATTATTTATTTAGTAAACGCATATTAATGATGGCAATGGGGACTTTTTTTTTAAATTCAATCAGATACGTTGGTGCAAATGTGGCAGAAAAAGGACATACTGGGATGCTAGTACAGTTTGTTAGATAACGAGCTGGGGTTTAATGACTTTGTGTGCTATTTATTCAGTTTTTTAGTTGAAAAGGAGTTTGTGAATTGATATAAGCACCTTAAATGTGGGCATAGATTGTGATCGGTTTTGGGAAGCATTATCCTAGTTCTACGGTCTAAAAGCCTAGACCGAGTGGAGTTTGACAACTTGTATAAAATCATGGTACAAATATCATGCACTCTTCAACTACTATCCTCTGTAAATGATGACGAGTCGTTGGACAATTGAATTTAAATTTGTATGTAAGGCCTTCGGTCTAAGTATTAGTTTGTATTATGAAGGAGACGGTGAGACTTCTCGACTGTTTCTCAATTTTCAAGACAGTTTCTGCAGAAGAGGAACTGGTACCAAGAAACTTTGAGGAATGTACAAAAGTAACTTTAAAATAAGGCAAAAGGTCAGTTGGTTTCAGAACTAGAAGTGGCCGATGACCTCGAAATTGTGCATGAAAATTAAAATATTAGAAATTTGGGCGTCATTTGAACGTCAATTCGCACAAAAAAAGATTAAATGCGTTAAAATATTCATACTTTTGTAATTTGATCTCTAGTACAAGCAATTTGTAGCATGTCACTTGAAACTATGAGAATCAAAAAGAAGGAACATTTCTGTGGAATTCAAGAGCTAAGTGGTAATAGCTGAGTTTTTGGTTTTTTCTTGAAATATTTTAGTATTTTTGATTAGAAATCCTTAAGAAAAGGAATAAGTACATAAGTCAACCAGTTTTGATGACCAGAAGCGGACAAAATAAAGCAAATGAGGTAGAATTTAATCCATGTTTATGGCTTCTGACTTTGAAGGCATCAGAAGTATTTATAAGTGCAATCATTCAGTTTAAGAATCTAATCTCTTTGTTGCCTGTCTGTCTGTCTTACATATGTAGGTTCAAGTCTCTGAATTTATTGAGTTTTAACTGTTCAATGGAATAGATCAATGGTGGTCTAGTAACGTCTGTCTGACTAGTGCAGATAAGTAAATTTGTTTTATTTTACTCGTTATTGTTTGCGAATAAGGTGCTTATTTCCTGGCAAGAAAACCATGTCTCATTACTCTGAATAGTTAAAAAACATCACAAGTCAACGTCAATTAGCGTTATAGGTTTTGAAACCTTGACTCCGATGAGCAAGTGCATCGTTAAATGACAAAAATATACTTGCTTGCAGGACAGTAAATTGTCTATTCAATGGTGCTTACTGATCAATGTGGGTGCCGTGGTTAGTTCTTTGGGGTTCTGCGCAAGGGGCTACATTGCTAATAGCTTTCTTCCTGTTGCGAAGTGTATCATATTTTTTGAAGAGTGGGCCACAAGAACATTCCAGGGAACTGCAATGCGCATAAGATTGCCAAGCTCGGCATAACCTTCTCAATGAATCCTGATAAAATAGGGTTGTTCTGCCACTAGCCATATGTAAACTACTGATCAACCTGAATGCTAAAAGGGCCAACGATCTCTGGGAGTGCAGATCTAATATATCCAGATAGCCATGGCTTAACCTGAACCAGAAATACTCTAACGAACTTTTGGTGCATCATGATCTATGTCCATGCGGGTCTAGGCACTTGTTTTCTGGGCTTCTCTTCACTCTACTTTTTAGGGAACTATCTTCCATCTTCTCCGCAACTGTTCTGTCCTGTCTTCAAAGACAATTCTCCAGTTAGGCTCTCACTTCTTTAGTAAGTTTGGTGATATGGCAGAAGTGCCTATAAGCCATCCGTTTCACTTTGTTTAAGGCTCCAGATGGTTCCTCTTTATAGGTTGTAAATTCAGCTCTCACTTCCTGTGTCTGGCCTTCTCGATCTGTTTGTAAATAGTATGATTTAGTGCATTATAGTCTCTAATACTACTTTGGTAACCTCAATGTTTTAACTCTGTCTTTTGTCTGCTCAATGGGGCTTGTCTTAGTAGAGATTAAGACCCGGTGGTATCACAATGAACCTAGGATTTTAGGGATGTTTTAGGAGTATATTTCTGTGTATTATTGCGGACCTTGCAGCACTAAGGGGGCCACCACATCACAACAGTCACACGAAAAAAGGGTATCTAATGCGGCTACCACTGTCCCCACTTAGTCAGGGACTTGTAGTCAGATACAAAAAAAAAAGCCTATTATCCTGCGGGGAAAAACTCCGCAGAGCAACGACATTTTGATTTGATCATAGCACTCAAAAGTTGGTACTTAGATTTGAGTGAAATCTATTTATTGTGCTGCACTGCGGCAGTCGCATTCAAAGTCTACTCTGTCATAGAATATGCAAAATAGGTCAGTAGACTTCTGAACTATGAATGACTCTAATGTGGTCAAATTGGATTACCGCTTTATGACACGTTTGTGTTAGTCCTTAGAACCGATAAGATTCATCCCCTAAGTCACTGTATGACGGCAACTGCACCTACCACCTCTATTCAGGGGCAGGACGCGCTTTGGTGCAAACAACATCCTTCCGCTTGAGCTAACCGGTTTGGTAGAAAAATTTTCATAAATATTTTTCCGTTCTCCCTTCCGGCTATTAAAAAAAAAAAACTAACATACATATAACCTATTAAATGCAAAAGAGTGGGGGACGAAAAAAAAAGTAACATAAACTACACATGTATGTGTATGTCTTTTTTTTTTGCTGTACTATGAATGTACTTTAATTAAAACCATTTATCACTTGGTAAACAAGGGGGCAACTGACTGAGTCTACCTAGTGTGGAACCACCCTCCCCCGACGCGACGGTGAACCAATTCAAATATTGAATTTAATGCCAACATTTCGACCAATTAATGTAATTTATTTTCGCATGCTTTTATTCTGAATTATAAATGATGTAATTATCGGAATTATCCATCTGTTTTCTGGTAAATAATTACTTGTTAAGCTTCGTAGTTTGTATATTTGTGTGTGTGTGTGAGAGAGAGTGATAATGTATATCAGTCGACAAAAGATACACCATCGCAGGAGGAAGAGGATCGACCCAGTGGGGAGTCATACACAGAGTAGCTTATACAAAATGTAGTCCACACAACCGAACCGAACCGAAAGATGAGTGCACTCAAAAGGAAGAAATATTTGGCATTTTATCCTCGCTCGCTGAATGGGATTGCACCGAGTAATTGCCAACTTAAAAACATTTAAAAGAGCACTTCTCATCGGTAGTGTAGAGAGGAGGGTAATTCGATGATCCTTGCTTAACGAGTGAATAATTGAAAAATGAAGAATGTCCATGAAGGAGTCGAGTTTCTATGAAAACAGGTGGTAGATTTTTTTTTTTTTGAAGAGCCTTCAAACGATGCTTTGGAGGAGTGAGCAGTTCGTGGGAATACATTTTTTTAATTGCTTGCTAGAGCAGATATTGCATTTGGTTGATGGGGCGAAATGCTGCTGAGGAGAGCTTGCAATCTTTCTTCGTGGAATTGTAAGTGCATTGGATCAAAAGAAATTTATATATATTTGTATATGAAGGTGAAAAGTAGAAGCAGCCTAGTACGAGCGGCAAAGCCACATATAAACGTGGTTCCCGTCACATTGTACACGGAGTATGAGGTCAAAAGTGGCGTACCCCAGGGATACATACTGTCACCACGATTGTACTTGGTGTTTATCAGCGATATATACTGTGAAAAGGCATTGAAAGGGAAATACGTTTGGGTATAACATCTTTCGTTAAACACCTCAACAAGGTTCTGGTTCAAATAAATGCAGTTTCTGTGGTAGTTCCTCTGCAGATACGTTGTCTACAATTGTTATTCTTAAAGGGTATTGAGTTGGACGATAATACGTAAAGTTCCAGGTGACTATTCGAGTGTTTAGCTATGATATACTTCAACCAAATGAACTTGGAGAACACTGTGGTCTTTAGGTTAGAAGAGGGACAACTAATGTTCCCAACAGTTTCAGTTCAGTCCTCTTTTTTCGATGTATAAAACCCTATTGCTGATCATCTCTCGCTTTCATTAAACTAAAAGCCACTTTAAACGCCATAATATTCGACATCATCATAAAAACACAAACTCCAACCATTCATCCGTAACTATGCCATCCAAAATCGATATAAATCTTCCAAATTAGTATCCAAATCTCCAATCACAGCTACGGCAGCAAAAATTGATTATCGCCCCCGCCCTGCAAAACACTATTCAAAGGAGAAACTACAAAAGCTTAACTACCCTTCTCACCAAAGCAAGACACATTCATAAAAACTGAAATCAATTTGCAAAAACCCAAAACTTTTATGCTGAACTATCACTGTATCCACCATTGTGCAAAGGACATCTCTACTCTCCGCCACCCCACAGAGAGGGAGCAGCAAAAAAAAAGACCATCGTCATTCACTTTCACCACGAAAAACTATAATTTCCTTTCAAATCGCTGACTCACTTATCCAGAGAACCAAATGCTTGCTTCCCCCCCTCTGCGCCATTGAATAGGTATCCTTCAATAGAAGGTCCTTCTCCTATATGAACGACCACAAGACTAATCAACTCCATCTATTGAACTCAATTCACACATTCATCTAACGACATTTACACACACCCAACAGAAAGGGTGAGAGAGGATATCCTGCGAAAATGCCCGCAATCAAATGATATTGTGTCCCTTTTTCCCTTTCTCTCTCTCTCTCTCTCGTCTGTGTGTATTGGAGATAGAAGGAAAATTGCCCATAAAACATTTCCACCGCCGAACACACAATTCCCATGTTAATAATAAAAATGGCACCGACTTTAACAAGTGACAATCAGAAATTAGTTTTAACCGTCTGTCCCATAAGGATTTCTGCTCATTTAGTGTTTCACATCATCCAAAAGAAAGGACGAACGAAAAAATACAAAGAAATGGCAAAAAATAACCGCTTTACACTTCCTTTCGAGCCGTGTCGTGTCGTCCTTTGAAGTCGGACAGACAAAGCGGCGGAGCCAGTCGGCAAGACAAAAAAAAAAAAAGGTCACTGTCAGCACGTCATTGAGATTACAATTCACTGGCTTTACAGTTCCGAGGGTTTCGTCCTTAGACCATGGTTTAGTCTTTCGTCTTTTCTATTTCCTGTCCTTTTTTTTCTTCTTCTTCTTCTGTATCTGTCTTCTTTTTTTTTTTGTCTGTATCATCGTGCTTTTAGCATATCCTTCCGGCAGTGTAGTTCGGGCGATGTAATTTGAATGGCTTAAGAAGGCCCAAGGCGATCGGACTCTCATGCCTTATATATTGTGTCCAAATGAAGGCGAAGTGAAAAAAAGGACGAGCAAATTAAGACAGCCACGAAGCGGCCGGCGACTCGACGGAGGGCGGATTTGTACAAAGAAATGATGTTAATTTATTCTGATAGTGTCCTTTCGAGTGGCGGCGCGGTCTTCAGTCGTCGTCGTAGGCGTCATCGTTCCGTTCACGATGATGAGGATGTCCTTTCGAATTGAATATAGACGCGCGGATGGATATAGGGGCAACGGATTCATAGAATTAAATATCCCATTGAAGGGTTTTTGCTTTTTTTTACGCCACAATTAGCAGAGAGTAAGAGAAGAAGAGAGAAGAAAAGACAAAAGTGAAAACTGCTGATATTGATGTTTTGTTATCCTGTAGGATATGCAAAATGATTTAAAGTTCTTTTTTTTTGTTTTCTGTTTTCTGTTTTCATCTGCGTAATTGGTGTGAAAAGTTACACAGAGAGAGAGGCGAGACCAAAGGATCTGCGTTCTTTTTCATTAGACATTGGTTCTCGATTCTAAAAAGGGAAAATTCCTCTTTACGGATCATCAGAGCGTGAGGGAATAATTCTAAAAAAAAAGAGGAATTGACAGACAACCACAAGGACGATTGAGTTTGCCTGTCAAACATATGGGCTGCTTTTTGTATAGACTCATTCAGCTCACGTATAGGTACAGATGTATGTATTTACCTTGAAAAGTGGTCACCAGAGGGGCTGATAGAAATTGTAATCCTTGATGAGAGAGAGAGAGAGAGCTGTGTACATCAAAAGACTCGGCATAATTTTGTGGCAGTGTTTCCAAGGAAATTTAGATTTAACTGAGAATGTCAGCGAGTTTGAATTAGATTGGAAATCACTGATATGAGGTCCTTAAGGGTGTATTCATTAGTTGCTCAAAGGTTAAAATATTTGGTGACATTTTGTTGCAAAAAGGATTTCAGGCTAAGCTTTCAGCGAGTGTAGGACGTAATTAAGTCGCAATTTATCCATTCGAAAATAAATCTTGTTGTTATAAGAGAGAGGCACCACTGCCTTCCATCCTTTGTGATTCTGGGCACGCTTTTTCCAGTTACGAAAGTTAGTTTCGTTACGAAAGTTAAGTTTTCTGTCATCTGCGACAGCTGAGTCTTTGTATCAGAGATGAAGGCTATCGGTCCTCTTACTTACTTACTGACTCCTTATGCTAAATGACATTCATGTTAGCAGTAACAAGACAAACAAATTCTTCCCGTCTATCCGTGTGTCACCAGTTTTCGGCCCTATAATTTGAGCCAAGACCATAAAATTTTGTATATAAGTTTCTTGGAAAAGTGATCAGTCCAATTGTTCTTTTCCTGGCATAGCCAGGAACTAATTTCAACTAATTTTTGTCAGTATTTAGCACAAAAAAAACTGACCGAAACAAATACGAAAGAAGATATTCACTCTCTCTACCAATCTCTCATATTTTTTGCATGGGCACGCCTACTTTTGAAGAGTTCTTTTCTTTCGAACAATCTCAAATCTTAGGAGAAAAAATTTCAGTATATGTGGAAAAATTTTAAAATTCCGCCCACTTTTTGACAAAATTTAACAAATTTTATAATAAATTTGAAAAAAAGCAAGTTTCTTAATTGGTGGAAGAAAGAGCTATATCTTTTGGAAAGGTTAATATACGATTCGCTCGAGACAAATTG
Organism: Chalcosyrphus nemorum; assembly: GCA_949716465.1. NCBI lineage: Eukaryota > Metazoa > Arthropoda > Insecta > Diptera > Syrphidae > Chalcosyrphus > Chalcosyrphus nemorum. Next base: position 55,927,588 of record OX454334.1, on the reverse strand, counting down.
TAGTATTTTCACAAGTTTTGTTATATTTTTTTTTTATTTTTTGAATATTTTTGAATTTTTAAATAATAAGTATTTTCTTATCTCTTTTCAGATAAAGTCTTGCAAGTGACTCTTTCAACATAAGAACATGCGTCGAGCTTACGTCCACTTGAAGTGTAGTAGTAGAGCACGCGTTTTTTTATCTTACGTAATCCGAACGCGGTGAATAAAAATAGTGTACTAGTATAGTCATTTCGCGGTATCCTTTAAAGTTTTGCCTAAATTTAAAAAAATAAAATCTTCCTAATCTAGTTTCATATGTTGTTCAAAGTGATATCTGCCGAAGAGAGAAATCATGTAAGTGCGTGCTTTATTTTGAAAATAAAATTTCGCTTGAAAATGTAAATAAAAAATACCGCGCCCCTTAGCCCCATCAAAAAATGTGCCATATCTGAATAAAGAGCCTTCGCGGTCGAGTTTTGGTTCAAAAATACCCCAAATTTGCCTGTTTTTGTAGAGTCTGTTGTTTCGGTGTACAAATTTAGAAATTTAGTTTCTATGTTGCGTGTTTCTAAAATCCCTTTTAGTTCGCGAAGTTGTCTTCCTAAATTTTACGAGTAATAAAGTGCGCGTTCGCGATTCTTAGCGTCAAAATATTCGATATCGAAAAAACTCCCCCTTTTGAGTTCTGTCTAATAAAAGTGTTAATTTCAAGTCCTATATCTCGATTTTCAAATTAAAACGTGAGTGCCGCCGAAAATATCATTCGCGAGTGGAAGGAGAGCTCTACTTACTTGGAAACTTCAGTGGACGTAACAAAAACATATGGTGAGTGCAATTATATGTTATTCCTGATTCCTAGATAAGATTTTTAAATTTAAATTTAATTTTTAAGCATTTCATTTAAATTCTTTTAATATCCAACTTTGGCAATACACTACCACAAAATGGTTAAATTAAATTTTGGGTCTGGGATTAGGTACCTACTGTTTAAGAGGTATTTTTATGGGCAATGTTTTTTTTTTTTTTCAATTTCTGTCATTTTGTCTTTATATTCCTTTAGTTGGTTTTATCAATCCTTTATCATTATTTGCATAGGGAATTTTGTGCCGTGTCCTAGTGGTCTATAGAGCTCTCTGCTAACACCTTGGAGAGGTTTGTACTCTCATTAGAGTTCCACTTCGCATGACAATTTCTTTGGAATAGTATTTGAGGATTATACACTCTTACTTAGACAGTTTCTTTTATTAGAATTAGAAATTGGTCCATATTCTTCGCTGATATTTGGCGCTTCCTCATAGATTTCAATCTTTTGTGGGCCCAAAGACGTGCTCCGGAGTCTCACTTGACTCATTGCAGAATCTGTCTTCGTATCGTAATCTAGTCTTCGTAGATGCTCCCTCAGTTTTCTCTGTCCTATTAAGAAGCCAGTAAAGATGCGTAGTTTATAGCGTAGCTAAGGCAGTTGCAGCCTTCCAATCCTTTTAGGTTGTAGCTTCCCAGTAGTTTCTTAAGTCTTCTTTGGCCGGTAGCATTGTTTCAGGGTTGTGTCCTGTCTCCTACATAGTATTCTCCCAAACCAATGCGTTTTTCTCTTCTAATGCCTTCTTTTGCCATCCTTAGGATTGTTCGTTTTGTATTTTGCTCTACTACAAGGTGAAGCGGTGTGAGTTCTAGAAGTACTTCCATAGCTTCAATTTTTCATGTTCGCTTCTCTATCGCGATACAAAGTCTTTCTAGTGGATGACTCCCTTGTTGCGACTGGACTGGTTCTCTTTGTCCATGCTATTGCACCATAAGTGGTGATATTAAAATTTGCTTCCAGGATGGTGTGCTCTTCCAACAACTCCTACCCACCCCCGATGGCCTTCATCTCAACAAACAAATCAAGCAAATGTCTGGACATTTCTCAGTCTTTATCTAAGATGTCTGTACGAACTCCGACTTTAAAGACAATTATCATAAAAAAAATGTTTATCCTTAAACTTGGAGGATTTCGCAGACAAGTCGTTACTGGTATTATACTGGCATAATGTTCCACGCCTAACTGCACAGTTTCAGCGTCTCTCTTTATTTACTCTACGGTTTATTACAAGTGAAGAAAAAAAGGAATAGCAGACATTTTATTGAAGTACTCTTTGGAACATTTATTTCTCGCAGAATACTTCAGACAAACTTTATTTGTACAGTCTACATACTTATTTCCCTAAATGAAGTAGTAAGTCGCCCCATTCATTTGCATTTGCTTCGAGAAGGAGTAACGCTGTCTCTCATCGGGGGACGATGATCCCATTATATTCGTATATCCTTCATATCAGACGATAGGATAAAAACAAAAGCGCCTTACGCTGAAGAACATTTTACGAATTATCGTTGAATTGAACCGCATACCCACTGACAGGATTGGGGTGGCGTATGTGGAACTCTTTTTCTGTTCGCGTTATCCATCTGATACTCTTTTGTGTATGCATTTTGCTTTCACTACAAAAAAAAGGAAAGAAATGTATACATTCTTTTGCATTCAAGGATCGACGACCAGAATTCGGGATGCCTCTGGTTTTCTCTTAATGGAAGTTCTTCTTCTTTTAGTCATTGTTTCGGTGTATATATCTTGTGCCAGTTGAGCGTATCCTTTTCAATTACTTTATTCAGTAGGTACTCGTAGTATATTAACGCACTTTCGTTGGTTGAAAAATTAATACTTTGATGCGCTGCTGCTCGTATGTACCTACATGTGGACGTAAGGATTAAACCTATTGAAATCTCCCTTGAGTGGGGGACGGGTTGAAGAGCCACAGAGTGGTATTCAGTTTAAGCTTCTTTTGTGATTTATGCTTCCTCTCATGCTGTACTCCATTCCATTTTCTTTTCCGTTGATGGTATCTCCTGTCTGGGAGCGGTGATGGAAATCGATGGAATGCAAAGGAGATTAGTTTGATTTTTCCTTTTTAGTTTGTGTCATCCTTTTTTTTTTTTTTCTTTAAATGAAGGTAGAGATGATAATTTATTTATGGTGATGGGATTAAACTGACAGTAATGGACTTATTGGTTCATTATATCTAGTTTCTTGACAGACAGGTAGATGAGGGAATGTGTGCTAAGTTAGGTTTGTCTTTAGTGTATCCGGAATGTACTCTTGTGGGCAGCGAAGCTCAACGCTTGATATCCTCTACGGCTCCTCCTCTTGCCGCATTTGGCAGAGTAATCGGTCATTGACTGCAAGATTGGGTGTTCAAGTCCCAGCCATATTTATTCAATTTTCACAACAACAAAACTACAAATTTCGCCTGGAAAACACTTTGTGTGAACGCGAAAATACCGTGAATTTTAAAAGAATGCAAACAAGTTGCATACAACTCTCCGCAGTCAGTTTGGACACCAACCATGGAGAATAGAAGTTGAAACCTGAGGTTTCAAATACCATTACACCAACTCTATCTTAGATCATCCCTAACCGTCCGAAGAATAAGGCATTGAAGACTCATGAAAGACTTTTTCTCCAGGAGCTTATATCTTTAATATTAGAGCTCGGGGCAGTAGCATAGAAAGTGGGGTTTGTCATAAATAGCTTCCACATCACCACAACCTCTACATAGCGTTTCCTCCTTCCTTCTCAGTCTTTTCATGTGATATCGTGGAGCGTTGTGCCCTGTGACGATACCCACGATCAACGAAGGCCTAACTAGTCTCTCGGTTCTTGATTTATCAAGCGTGGGCCATAGTTTTCTTTTACCGACGCAGGTCTCTAAGGAGTTCCACCTGTAATCTATCTCTCTCGTGGCTTTTTTCCCTGGCTTAAGCTTGAGGGCGTAAGGCTCGATATACATGGATAAATGAGTTGCTTCTGTGGTTGATAATAGATTCAGACTGATTTAAGTCTAGCTCTATCTGGTCCTGCCTCTCACTCGATAGTAACCCACCCTAAGTCTCTCCTCATTTGTTTACCTTTCTTCCAACTTCAACCCCCCGGGATCTGATAGAAATTGCTTACATTACCCACAAATTTTTATCTGCCATCTTGTGTCACAAAATCATCTTCCCAAGGAGCATGGAATTAAACGTCCCCAAACAGAAACTAAATGCATAATTCCCATTTGCAAGAGTGGCAACAAATCCATAAGTTTTACAAAATCCAACCAAAATCACCTCGTGTAATCCCCTGAAGCGACATGTCATTCTCATTTCTCGTCTACTTCATTTTAATTTTAATCGACAACAAGAACAAGATGTCATCCTCAGAGCACAAGGACTCCCTCTGCTGCTACAACTACGATCACAACACAACGCAAAGAACAACGAGACATCTTCAAATGGAATTGGACATTACGAATGCAGAAATTAACATTTTATGTTTATTCAATATGCACACTCATATGAAGAGACAAAGGCAAACGAAAAAACTGACTGTACATCCAGCCAACAAGGACACGATGTATGTATACCTAGTAGCAGCGGCGGCGGCGGCGTTTTGCTCTGTCGCAGCACCCGCACTGACGTTAGTGGTTCTCTTTCGTGATGGTATGTTAACCGAACCAACAATATCATGAGGCAATATCCTTGCTAGTTGTTCGGTACGAGAGTCCTTGTGTGTATGAATCGTGTGCATCGTTTCGGAACGTCATTGTCATTGTGTGTATAGAAAATGAGACGAACTTAGAGAGATGTTGATGTTAAGTTCTATTCTGTTTGGTTGTTTTCTTCTCTTAGTCCTTTTTTTTTTTTTGTCTTTCCTTTCTACTTTGTCCTTTCTTAGCTGGTTTTAGTTTTTTTTTTTTTTTTTTTTAGTTGTCATATATGCAATTCCGTATGTCGTCCTCTTGTGTGTCGTGTTCTGAGTGACAGTGCTGTGATTTGGCACGTACTGTGTGACATGCCGTTTGTGTTGCATAAAGAAAAAAGGAATATAGAAAAGCGCTAGATGTTTGCTTGTATGCCGGTGTTAAACACTGAAAATGAACAATCCAAAGCGAACGCAGAGAAGAGTCCTGATTTTACGAGAAGAACAAGACGCATAGCATAGAGCTGCATATGTTAATAGTGAATGGCGTTGCAGTGCGATGCAGTTGATTGTGAGAGAATGATTAATTTTTCGGAGGCTAAAGTGCACATTAGTATGCATGCACAGAAGCGAGCACACAATCCTATTTAGTGGCGGCAGCGCTTGTCAAAATATTTTCCAAAAATAAATATTCAGAGAAACGACACGTGGATGTGGAGGATGTTTATTTAGTTGAGTAGATACGACATCTTGATGTGATACGTTTTGTCTCTTTGAACAGCGCAAATAGTAGTTTTTTTTTTTTAATCCGGATGGTATCTTTATTAACTTGAAGGCATAGGGTTAAAATAAATACAATTATTGTGACAATTCCGAATCAGAATAATGGTATACACAAGTGTCTAAATAGAAGAAAAAGTCCAAGTTGCTAAAAGTATGAAGCATCCATAGTTCGGATCCGGCTAAGCAAAAAATTCCTTTAGAATTTAGTAAATATGTATATGACTCAGTCTTATGAGTTTATGTTCAGTCTATCAATACTGAAATTTCACTTAGTCCGGACATTTTTAGTAATCCGTACTTTTATTTTTACTTCGTTGATAAACCGCCGTCGGCGACCATAAGTGAGGCTAAGAAAGCTGGGTATATCATCAGGTTGAACCCCAGTCAAGCACGACGCCAATCTACGTGGGGCATTTGGTTGTGGTTCAGCATCTTGTTGGCTCATAATGTTAAAAGCAACTGACATCAGTTTTGGACGGTTCTGAGCATAGCCTTCACTGTTTGAAATAACTTTAGCTTGAGTTGCAATAGCCATCTTTAGTTAAAGCCCATCCATTTAGACCGTATCTTACGCGTATCGGTGATGATCCAGGAGCTTATAGCATGTGTGTAGAAGAGTCTTAGGCCGATAACTTGCGGCTTCGTTCTCTGGTTATTTGGGTCCTGTGGGTACTTACCAAGAATATGTTCTGTCGCCTTTACATGCTCATTCTATATGATGACTTCATTTCGTACCGATGGTATCTGTTCTGAGGGAACTACAGCAGTTTGTAGATAAGCTCTGATTGGTTCCAAGTAGACAAATAGGATTACTTCAGGGCATTTTTCTTCCCTTTAAAAGTTGTACGGGCTGCTTTCCAGGTAAGATTGGCTTCAAATAGAGCTTCTTCTTTTTGAAAATGGGTACAAGGATAGTCTTTGCAGATGATTAGGTGCTGTGTTATATCCACCTTCCATCATCTGTGTTCCCTTACATTCTAAACAAATATGTAGCATTGAGGGTTTGTCCAGAGGAAAAAGCAGTCCTCATGGTGGCTACAATAGTCTTCAGAGATTTTTCTGTGGTTTGAAGCATACCTTCAATCCAGCTTATGTACAGACGTGTCTCCTGCCACTTCAGATACGTTTCCCTGCATATCGATGGCTTACAGTAGCTCATGTCAATCTATCCGAGTTTTTTTTTATAACAAATTAATGCCTCTGCTGTTTTCCTCCAACCAAACGTCAATCAATAATCCTTGACAGATATTTCTAGCCGCCATCATTAGACTTTCAAACTCGCGCTCCTCCTCCCGAAAATTCCAAATCAATGTCTCGATTTGTAATATACTTCAGAGGAACTGTTAAAAATGTTAATTTAAACACTTCAATTACTTTAATTGCTGGCAATTTTCTATTCCAACGACTTATCCAAAATAATAAGGTTCCACTGAAAAACAACCAAATTCGTTCTGACAGCAAAATAGAAACAAAAAAAAAAAAATTGAGTAGAAATCCCTAAAAAAGCGTAGATCTCCCGTCGAAAAGCGGGGACAAAACGAAAAGCCCAGGCCAAGGCAATCTCAATTCAATTTAAATACATTTTCCATTAAGATGTCTTCTCCAGGACAATGTCAGTTAATTTTTCCTTATTTTCGTGTTGCTTTTGGTTTTTTTTTTTTTTTTTGGTCTCTGTGTTCTGTGTGCCCCCTTCTCCCCTGGCTGTTACTAGCCCAAGGATTCAGTTTTCTGTGGAGAATTATTTGCGAAAGTCAATTTAAGCGATGTCAATTGTTGTCTTCTCCTACTGTGTTTTGTCGGCATTAACTGATGCTACTACTGCTGCTCCTCTCCTACCCCCCAATTCGACGAGCCACCTCTCCCCCCCTATAGCTGTCCAATTTATTATTCGAATGCGAACAGCATTATTTCTCTCTTCCCATCTATACAGAGGGGTTTTTTTTTTCCTTTCTAAATGAAAATAACTTCTTCCTTTACAGTTCGTTTAAAAATTTAAAATAAAAACGAAAAAAAAAAAACGTCCTTCGAATGATAACAACAACTACAACCGCGCGCCGTTGATTGCAGTACCTAACTTGGGCTTCTCTCAATTTATTCCATTTTGTTTCGTGGCGTGGGTCTAACGGAATCGACGCCATTAGTGTCGGTTCATAAAATGCCTCTACCGCTTTACACAAGTGACATGATGTTAAATAAGGATTTGTATATATGTTAGACACACAAGCAAAAAAAAAGGACATGAAAAAAAGATGGAGAAAAAAAAACTGTAACGTTACCGAAAATCCACCCTCTTAGAGCCACGGCGGCCGACCTGATTTACAGTGATGTGATTCCTTATAACAAATAAAATTGAATAGAAAAAAAAAGGATCTCTAATGTGAGCGCGCATTCAAAAAGAAATCAAAGAGGCGAGATCCTTGAGCTTTCGACCAAAAATTACGAATTCATTCGCACGGTTAATTTCTTGTCATTAATCTTTATTACAATACGCTTCCATGGAATCCCATTTCGTTTGCTTCCTACGACGAGCCTGTGGTAGCCTGTCCTGTGCTGTTAGTCCCGCATTTTGGTCATATTGATTAGAGTATAAATTTATTGGCTACACCAGTCGGTGTCTTGTCTGATTGTTGTGTGAGGGTCTGATTGATTTGCAAGGATAATGCCATTTGTCAGGATTTTACGCCGAGAGGTGACGGTGGGAATTAATTATGCAGGAATGGATATTTGGACACGTTATTCAAATGCGGGCGGTGGAGGTCATTGGCTTCCATTGGTGACTATGCAGAGATTTTCGCAGAGGAGGATGGCGTAGTGCTGCTAACCAAAGGATATCCGAGGTCCAAAAAGTGAGAGATAGTTCAGTGGTGGAGTAATAAAACTTTAAAGCCGTGCCCAAGTATGGAAGGCTTTTTACGTAAACCAACCACGAACGAGTCTCCACTGATGCACTGGCGAAGTCTGGGTATTAATGCCTTACTGCGGCTGGACTCTTAAACCGGCGAAGTGGCTTAGATCCTAAGAAGACTCAATAAATCCCCCCCCCCCCCCCCCAAATGGTCTAAGTCAGGGATGCTTTTCATCGGTCCGGAGTTACCTGTAGCTTGCTGTGGTGCATTTCGGAAAGCCGAGGTCAGTATTTTCCTGAATGCGGCCAAAGGATTGAGAAGGCAGTCTTTGATCATCCTATCTTCAGACGAGGAAGAGGTCGAATGTCTTCTCTCCCTCCCTTCGCCGTCAGAAGAATGAGAACTCTTCTTCTCGGAGTTGGAGGAGTTAGCCAAAGTTGAGCTGATGGGCTTCATATCTCTAGCTGGGTGGTTCTAATAGAGGATTTTTTTTTACATCGCTTCCAGGGCACAATGCACCCGAATTGTTGGACCAAGTGAGCAGTGACTTTCTTGTCACAAGGCACCCATCTACCTAATCTAACTTAAGGGTCATTGCACTTGGCTTGAGGAGGAAAAGTCAGGACAGTAGTTGCCTTGACTTCTCCGACGATTTAAACCAATCAACCTCCTCGCATATTCCAAACCCATCCATCGCTGATTGGAAGGTTAAAAGCTCGACCTAAAACGGTTGTAATTGGCAGATCTGCCTGCCCTTTGTTCACATATGCCAGTTCAATTATCACCCTGCAAAGTCCACTCGGGCTATTTTTTTTTCCTTCCATTCCACCATAATCCCCCTATGAAAGGACATTTTCCTTCACTCTTATGTTTTGTTTTTCCATCCGTTTTCATCTACGGAAACCATTGACTCTTAGTTACTTCCACAATGCACTTACGCGCGTTTTATGTCCTTTCATGCCTTTTCTCCCTGCGAACCAAGCAAACAGGCAACAAAAAAATAACCTCCTCACAGAAGCCAAATTGCATCCGTCTCCAGAACTGAAGTCGGTAATGGATTTAAACCGCTTTTGAGTTGCGTTTCTGCTTTTTTTTTTCGTCTCCTGCTCTATTCGAGTTTTTATCCTCGATCCATTCCGCCTACACCTAAAAACAAAGGGATTTTTATCATTCGCCCCTGCCTCGTCTAAAGGTTGCTGTGGACTACCAACTTTCATCTACGACGAGTATAGTTGCACTCAATGGTTGAAAATTGCTTTTAATTTCCCTTCGAATTTCGATATCGTATCCTTGGATACGTGAAATGGAAATCCTTTCCCAAGACAAAGCAAGACAACAAAAACCAAAAAAAAAAAAAAAAAGATTCTAAACTTTAAATGAATGTGAGTACACCCAGGATGTGTGTTTTTTTGCACATCTCCTTGCGGTGGCAATAATAATGATAACTGTGAACGGAAAATTCCATAAAGGATCATTATTAGCAGGATGATAGATGGCGCAAGTTTAGCCATTCATTCCCTCCCATAGCTATCGTAAAATTTTTGAGACAATTTATGGTGAAACTTGTTCATTTGCACACACAGTCTTTGTATCCTTTTTTTTTTTTCTTTCGTGAGCACACACTCTGTGCTACAGTTATCTTAAATAACTTTAAAATCCTTCTTGCTGATGGCACGTGTGTGTGTGTGTGTTGTTCGTGTCCCAAGTTAAATTAATAAATAATCTTCTAATACACACGCATGCCCCAAAGATAAGAAAAAAAAAGCGCCTTGACTTTGCAAGGACATTTGGAGAGAGAGCGAAAATCCTTTGATTAAATATTTCGTGTGATGAATTTGAATGTTGATGAAACTCGACTTCATGGTAGCATACTCCTTTTTTGTATACTCGTCCTTGCATAGGGGAATTTTTGACAAAATGGAGAGCGTTTCCCCGAAGTTTTGCCACCAAAAATTTGATGACTTTCTCAAGACGCCCAGCTGTGAAGCCGTTGATGATGTACACGACAAGTGAGTATACACTGTAGAGTATCCTATTTTTTCGTATTCAGTCGGTCTTTAGGCAGGTGAAAAATCCCGCGTCGCAGTTTTTGAAGTGCGCACAGCGTTTTTAACTAGATTAACAAAGTTTCAATTTCCATTTAATTTCCTCCCCTTTGTTGTAGCTATGTCCCGTTCCTAGTGCCGCTTCATAAATAAAGATGGGATATTACATGCAATTGTCGTTGTTGGCGGCGGAGAAAATGTCCTCCACAGATATGGTATTTTGGAACATACCCGTAGTAAGAAACGAAAATATAATTACAATGATAATTAGAAGGAATTTTCGAACAAGTCGTCTTGCTTCTTCCTCCTTCAACGAGAGAGTCCTTTTATTTTTATTTATTTTTTTTTTTGTTTTTCCTCAATCTCAGCAAAGTAGGGGATATACGTTTCCTGTAGGAGGGATACAGGTCGTTGCTTAGGTAATTTTACGGGAAATAATTGCTAATCTCATTGCAAGTGAGAGATTTTTGTTTCGTTTTTTTTTTTTTTTTTAATGAAATTGCGGAATCGTTTCACAAGGATAATGCTGTAAAAGTTTATGGGATTTAATGCTAGCGGCGGCAGCGGTGCTGCGAGGTAATCGTGTTTTGTTTAAGAAAAGACAGGAATTTGTTTGCAAGAGATTATTTGTTAGCAGGATGACGTCTAAGGCTTATTAAGTTGCCTTTTGCCTTTTGTCGTCGTCTAAACCGAGTTTGAGTATATGTATATAGACTTTTGCCTTTTAATGATGTCTAGACAATAAATTATGATTTTTGTTTGCTCGTTTAGATTTAAGCTGATTTAATTTAATTTTAGAACGGGAGTAGAGTAATCTTCAAAGTAAGGCCAAAAGCGGCACAAGGATAAGGATTTTTTTTATTCTCAATTTAAAATTAAGTTAGTAATCAGGGTAAAGGACATGCATACATAAGTGGGAGGGGAGATGGAATTCTTAAAAAGGGAACGGGAGGCAATTTGTGTTTTTGAGTGAAAGGAGCAGTTTTATTCCTCCAAAAAGGAGGAAGTAGCATATTCCTTTATGGAAGCGAATACAGTACCTTTGAGACTAGAATGCAGCGGGATAAAACCTGTGGTATAAGCTAGCGTTGGAAACATTCTTTGAAACAGTTGCGAGTACCCTCAATATCTGGGCCAAAGATTGTGGACTAAGAGACTAGTCTACAGTCCGACTGCGGTCTTTGGAACATTTTTTGCATTGACTCTACTGGATCTTTTTGCCAAGGAGTCAGCAACTGTAAGTGCCTTACGTTAACGTCTGGAGAGAGAGCCAAATAGGTCACCGCAATATAACGAAGTGGTTTCAATTGGACGGCGATACTGACTAGGCCTCACCATAGCCCTTCAATCTTATTGTCAGAAAAGTCTTCCTGTCCAATGCGATGACTGAAAAGACGTAAAGTCCTCATATAGGAACAATTTCTCTCTGTATACACAGGAAGTCGGGTCGGGTTTCTCTGCGTCTGAACCCAAAATAGGACTAAGATTTGTGAAATAGGGAGGTATATTCACAGAAGTTCTAGCGGCTCTGCATCACCGGGAAGCATACCAACAGGCTAGGGTTTCTCGAAGAGGGCTTTTGCTGAACCTGGATAATAGTCTCCTGTCAGGACAGTAAAACGACACCACTGCTGCACTGGTGAGAAAGAAAACGCTAATAGTAGGACTAATGAAAGATCACAGGCTTACGCACAACTACATATTTGCTGGAGAGATAGGTTTGCCGTTGGAGGACTATTGAAGAAGCACACAATAACCGAAGGAGAACCGAGTAAAACATTCAAGGGAGGGAGAGCAACAATAATCTTTTAGAAGCCAGAAGCTTCTTATACGAAGAAGATTTAACGAAAATTGCTTTAAGACAAAGTGAAGGGACTCAACCTTAGTTCTCCGGAATAGTTCAGGATTTCCACCTACCAAACCCACCTTCTCTCCCATAATTGATCCTCGTGGCACTGTGCTCTCTGTGCACTCGATGCTCATCCATGATGGTGCAACCACAGTTTGTCTGACTGCTTCCCAAGTTTCTTGGGTACTGAGCACTCAAGTCTGTCTATTGATGTTCTCTAGGATTAAGATCTCTCCAAGTCTGTTTGCAAATAAATAGGTTACTTCCTTCATGATGTGAAATATTTTCGACTTTTCGACTGTGAACGTTGGATATTTCTACTCTAATGCACCCAAAGGCAGTAGGCATTAACGTCACGTACAAGTCCAGCTCTTCACTCTTTCGATTGATCCAAAAGATCAATACCTGCGATCAGCCTCTGCGTCCACATACCTTTGTCAGAAGAGTTCCATCGAACTCTATTGGCACTATTCCAGCCAATACGCATGCCGCGTCGAATGATGTTGTTCGGAAGGCATACTCTCAATGTTCTGTGAACTGCCTCTGTCTTTCTATTGTATGATTCCGTCTTCATAACTTCAGCCCTTATATGGGAGCCATAGAGTATCATTGACGTCGCAACTCTTGCCTAGAGTTTGTTTAAGCCCTTCAATATTTGACATGATGCACAGCAGCCGTTGTTCTTGTATGTCGCCTTAAAGTTAACCTTCTATAGGCAATCCTTTTTGTGTGTAATGGTTTGATAGGAACGAGATGTTATTGCTCCAAAAGCATTCACTGCTTATAGTACTCGTTTGGAAGTCGAGAGGTTTTCTGCATGCCTTATCTGGGATGCAGTCTAAAAACTTCCTTACAAGTGGATCTTCTACGATTCAAAAGCAGCATGTACGCTGATCTGCATACATCTTTCTTCTAAGCCATAAATTAGTTCACAGACTAAAAACATACAGCTAATTCTATTCACTCCTGCAAGCACAACATCATAGTCTGTCATCTTTAGCACTTGAAGCGCAATTATGAACAGTAGGTACCCATCATCCCGACATGGTACCACCTCCACCTTTCTCTTTCCAAAAGAAAGGCACCACTCAACACTGTCGGTCCTTGAAAAAACATAAAACTCTTAACATCATTCCGTTGGCAATTTGTAACATCGCTCCCAGAGACTACTAGTAACATCAGTATTTCAAACATTTGCCACACACAAAACAACACATCTACAGTGTACACGTGCAAACACAAGACCGAGTACCGTAATTTGTCGCCTATACTACCTCAAGACCTAAAATGGATTTATTTTCATTCCTTTCTAAGGTAACAAATTATCCTGCAACAAAACTCTTCTTCTGCTTCCACCATTTACCACAATCCAGTACACCATTCATGCGCAGACCCTAAATGGATGAGCTAAATACTCTGCATAACTCCGACTAACTTGGATAGAAACGATGAGAAATATCCTTATGCGGCGGCGGCGGCGGATGGAGGATGAAAAACACGGACTCGAGTACGCTGTTCAGCATTAACATGAATGCGAGTAATTAAAACAAAAAAAAAAAAAACACGAGAAAAGAAAAAACTCTTAGTCCTTAGAATTACCACCGAAAAAGAAAGGATAACGCTCTAGAGCTATACCAACTAACGCAAACTCTGAAAAGGTGTTCATAATTTGCTCTCGCTTCACTCCTTCTCTTCAATTCTCTGTGTGTGTATGTGTGTGTGAACAGAGTCTCGAATTGCAGGATATTAGCATAATTAATTTGGAGGAGAAATCCTCTTCCTTTTTGCTTCTATTTTTTGCTGCCAGAGAATTATTTCATTACTGCATGAATTAATTTTCAACTTGAAGCCACGGCTGACGACAACTACTACGGTGACAAGTGCTATGGAGTGTCCTCGGTCTCTCTGCTCGTCCTTATACAGTTCAATTGAGGCAAAGTTTTGGTTATGATCCTTGTAACTAGCAAGTAGTTTTGGTTGGACCACTTGGACTGGCCTTCTTCGTGCTGCTGCCTTGCTGCCAATGTCATAAATAACACAGAAGAAAATATTCAGCCATTTGAATGAGTGGTAAAAACCGTTAGCTAGGAGGTTCCACCAATGTCCATTTTCATTTGTATTGTGTCATTGGCAGGCCGTTTAGAGCTGAGATTTCCTTTTTTCTCTACTCTCACTAGTGTGTACTCTATAAAGCGAAATGTGTCCTGTTGATCCTTATCGGTGTCCTTTTGTCCATCTCAATGGACTGGCAGTAAAGTGTTTTTCTTTTGTGGACTCTCTTGTTTGTGTACGATGAGGAACGAGTACAAGCGTGATGGTACCGCCTGCCACATGCAGCCATTCTCGAAATGGGATAAAGTGTGTTGGTTGGTAGGTCCTTTTGTTGGTAAGTTTTTGGTGTATTCTTTTTTCTAGTACATCGCTCTGTCTTTGGAAAAGTTAGTGAAGAACGAAATAACTTGGAGTTAATGGATGCACTAAAGTGACTGATGGCGGAAGTGGCGGCTATACAAAACCCCCCCCAAAAGGATAACTTGGAAAATTGCATCCAAAATTGAGCTCGTAAATTACATTCAGAGTAGGGCCAACCGAAAAAAAAAAGGACATACACAAGTGGAGTAATTTCTTTCTGGTTGTTTCTTTCGATAGGGGAAAACGAAAAAATTGCGTGGGCCATTGGCAAAAGGATAAAGGATATTTTGCGAGGCGATTATTTACATTTTATGGAGTCTTTTGATTTATTTCGTCCAGGCGATAGTCTAGCGCATTTACGCAGGGATAAGAAAGATAGATGATGAGCCAAGCAGGAATTATTGGTGCGCGCTTTGGCGATCTGTGGTCAACGAACTCGGTATATAGCATCGGGCCAGGGATTATAAGACGTAATGTATCTTCTGTCAGAATGATAAAGAGGTTATTCAAATTAAGCTAAGGGTGGGCCATTAATCTATAAACGAGTGCATGCTTGGCTTGAATAGGATCAATTTGATTATATTGAGAAGGAGAAGAAAGACTATAGCCGCTGGAAGACTGAAAGTCGGACGCACTTTTTGAGTTGGAAAAGACGGTATTTGCTTGGAGCGGTCTAGAAGTGCATAGGGTTATATTCTAGCTTCGAAGTATAGTGGTGATGAGTATAGTAAAGGAGGTCGGACATGGAGAGATGATTATGAGTTCCAGGATAACTATAATTCGGTTTGGGCAAAGGTTATCAGGTACTTTATTGGACTAGAGCTTGAAGACGGGATATACGACTCAGCGTAGACTTTGTGCTTGCCCCATGAGCAGAGGTCGATTTGGCTTTGTGAACTACGAATTTGGCGCACTAAGGACCAGCTGCTTCGCACTGGATAGATAACTCCAGCTTAAGTTGGTAGGTATTGCCGCAAGGGATATTCATCTTAGTGTTTCATTAAGTGGCTGAAGTAACACCTTGGTTGTTCCTTAACTCAGATCGAAGACGAACTGTGGAATAGGTGGCGACATAAAATGCTGTTGGAAAAGAAGGAATAGCAGCAAATAAGGCAGCCCTATCCTGCAATGCTTAGTAGAATATCTACGAAGGATATTACTATGGACAAGCGAATCTGGACTTATTGAATTCAACGTTTACATGTTCTGAATGCCTCATCAAAAAGATATTCCAGAGAACTTCAAGGCTGCCGAAATGAGTGTTGGACACAACTGTGGAAACCCGAGAGGATAAGGCCCCTTGATGCGTGTAAGCTAATGCTCTGACTGGATGAGACTCCGGAATGAAACATACCTTTCTAGACAGGATCTCAAGAGAACTGTGGGCGAAACTCGATCAAAAGCGATCAAATCTCAAATCAAGCAGAATCTATTCGGCTATTATGACGAAACAGAGCTCCAGCCATTCGTCCCCTGATTTTCTCGTGTGGTCTGTTAGGAGTTCCGGACTTCGAAGATTTGCTTGCGAGTGGCATTTATCTTTTGTGGTATTGCCCCACCAGGCTTGCCAGAGTGCTGCAGATCCTGCCCTTGTTTCCTTCTTAACCCTCGCTGTAAGTTTGGTATCTTGTTGGTTCGTGATAACCCTAATCTACATCCTTTGCATTTTATTGGCGAGAATGTCCATAGGGACCTTTACAACTATAACCCAGGCAGCTTTGCCGAAGTTGTTCTAATTGTTTACAGGGTGTGAGCAGATGAAAGCTTCCTCCTTATTTTCTTTGTTGAGGGTGCTATCGCCTAAACAAAAGGATGGAGCTTCCCGCTCTGGATAGCAGGGTTCTCCTTGCGTATTTAGATCCCCTAATGTTTGTTGGCAACATCCGAGACAGTGCTGCCTGCATCTATGATGCCTTTTTAAATGGACTAGAACTGAGCTTCATTATTGGAGTTTGTGTTCCATACACCTTAGCGCTTTTGTCACCCGTCTGACGTATTTTTCTTTGCATTACTGATTAGTTTCTGTTCTATAGTTCGAAAAGAAGTATTGGCCAGAAACCCCCTTTCCCTAATCACTTAAGCCAGCACGAGCAACTTGTCTTTGAATAGGTCCTAGTTAAATAATAAATAGATCAATTCCTCCGACTGAAATAAGGTCATGGGTCAGTACCATCATCTAATTCGAGGCCAAAATATTGAGATTTTCCCACGTGTATCTACACGTGGTGCAAGGATATTATTCTTTTCACAGAGGGGAATACATTCAGCCTCTTTGTTGAACGTGACAATGTCCAGTGATATGGATCCAAATGCCAGCATGGGGGCACACACTTCTCAACGAAAAAACACAAACAAACTATTTTCGAAATTGAACACCAAGCAACTGGTACAATTTGAATAAATTTTCACGGCAGGATAGTAAATGGATGTTCATAAATTACTTGATCCTTGTATTTGTGCATGAAAAGGCGGACCGGACCAACTCTAACTCCCCCGAGTGTTTGACCACGAAAAGTTTTCACATATAAAATCAACCATAGAATAGACTACATACCATCATCATCAAGTCCTGTCCACATCCTGTTTGTCCACAAAAACTAATTAATTTAATTCCGAAAACATCCTTACAAATAAATTATCCAGAGTCCATTCTGTTTCAAATCAAAAAAAGTCTCAACCAAAAAAAAAATAAAAACAGAGAAAAATTAAACATATTCTCCTTGCTGGGACGCCTCCCACGTGTGCCCTTCGCAAGGATCAGCCATGTCCTTAAATCATCTCTCCAAATGGTAGACAAAATGTGTGCATATGACCACAATGGACAACAGTATTAGCGTGTCTGTGAGGCTTCGTCATATTCGAAAGTAGAAAATATTATTTTCATCTGGGAAACAACAGAGACACTGAGGCAAAAAAGGACATCGGGGGGCACCACAAAAAAGGATAGTAATAATCCTGGAGGAAAAGTTGAACAAAAACGACGCCCAAAAACAACGACAACCACATCGCACTCAAATCATGACCTTTGGTGTGTCCAACAATTTCTGCTTGCATGTTGTACCACCATCATCATCATCGTCCTCGTCCTAGTCGTCGTCGTCGTCGTCGTCGTGGTTCGACGTTATATCCTGGTAACCCCTGTCGTTGTCATCACTGTCGTAGTCGTTGCCGTTGTCGTCACGGTCAGGACATTAAGGCTAAAGCTCTTAATTTGATTTATTCTGCAGGCGAGAGAGAGTTCTGCTCTCTGCTGTTGCAGTTTACGAGTCCTTTTTTTCTTTCTGTTTTTTGGAATTTAAAACAAAAATTCTATTTGAAATTGTCCTGCATTGTATCCGTTTGGGCGTTTGGGTGTTTGGTCCATCTGTCTGTCGCTTTGTTTGTCTATCCATTTCTGCAGTTCGTCTCTGTGTGTGTATCCGTTGCAGGATGTCTAACCGCAACATGGGAGCAGAATTATAATCATCATCGGTGTCACCGGGCTTTGGACAAAGTTACTCCGTAGTGTGTCGTAGAACTGATGTTGATGCTTCTCAGTGGCGACAGGAAGGTGCTGGATTCAAGAAATAAAAAAAAAAAACAGGAAAGCACTCCCTACTACCATTCTCACTCTCTTCAAACCCATACCTGGGAGGGACATCCTTTTTTTTTTGCCAGCCAGTCGGCCGGGCTTTGTTTATTTATTTGTTTTCGGCCGGCATTCTGCTCTCTTGAATTTTAAGGATATGACACAATTTAGGAATTCAAGAGACCAACGGTCACAAATATATTTTTATTATTTTTTTGCGCCTCTTGCTAGCCGCTCTTTGGCATAAAAGGGAAAAAATTACGTTGCCTGGTCTTTCATAGCGCAGCGTGATATGAATATTAATTGCAGGACGTGTTATTTTTTCCTCCTTCTGTTGTGTGCATCCTTTTTACTACGACGACGACGACGATGACGACGGTGTGGGAAACTTTCATCGCTTCGATGGCGCCATTAAAAGGAGGAAACACATAACAGAAGTTTACTTATGGCCACCGTGCGGAAGATGAGGGCTTAATTTGCATCCTGGATGCGTGCTTTGACTTGGACAGGTACTATCTATAAGTATGTAGATACTGCACACTGTAAGTTGGCTGACTAGCAAACTGCATTAGTTAATGGTTATGGTGGCGTAGCAAAGTTTTGCACTAAAATAGAGTAAAATTAGTTGTCCTTAGGCAGATGTCGGAAAAGAAGATGGACTCTTTAACGGAGAGACAGAGAGAGAGTGCTTTAGTTAAGATTCATTAATTAGTGCAATAATAATGTAGTCCTTGGTACTTTCGTCTTATTAAATGAAGGATAAGTGGTTCATTAAAAGTCGGTTTATGGGGGAAAATTCCACAAGAAGGCGGTAAATTATCATTCAAAATAATTACGACTTTATGGAAACCTTTTGTTTGTGAGGGAGAGGGATTGCAGAACTTGATGCAGTAAATCTTGTAAGATGGAATCAGCTGGGTCTTGAAACGGAGCTTATGACAGCCGTAGGGCAATGGGTCGATAGATAACTTCATACCTAATCTCGCTTATGCTTAGACATTGCTATTGAAGATCCTGTTTGTCTTGTACCACATCATTGGCAGATCGGTCATCACATCATCACCTAGGACCTGTGGCCTTATACAAGCTTACGTATAATAGTCTATGTGCTGTCTGGTCTTCTGACTGACATTAAAATGTGGGTGGCAAATGTCTTATCTAAGTTCTGGGGCATCTTTTTAGTTTACCTTCATGAATGAGAGACATATCTTAAGTATGCATGTTCATAAGAAACCCAATCTCCAATTGAAACCCAAACAGTTGATATATATACATAGGAGAACACTACGTTGGTTCGGAATCAGTGTCAGTGAATTCTAGTCTGGGATGCAGTTCAAACTACTACTACTGAATCCTTGTACCTGTTTCTCACAATATAGCTCGCGGTTATAACGAAGAATGGGACATTCTTGTCTAATGAGTTTCCCATCATTGTTGCCGCATTCCATAAAGACGACTCTCATCGTTGATCGGTTTCCTTAACAGTTTAGTGCAGTCGTAGTTTGAAAGGTTCGAAACTTAGCTATAATTGGAGACAGAGACTCTAGGTTAAGTAGACTTGCATCTAGTATTCATAAAACCCGATGTCGAAGGATTTTTTATATAAGAATATTATTAGTGTGTTACCAAAACGATGTTGAATGGTTTGGTGCTCACCTCGCGACCATATCCATATCAGCTCTCACCAGTTGATTTGGACACCACCTATGGGGAATAAGTATTAAAACCTCATATCACTTGAGTCTCATCCACCACTACAGCAACTCCTTGCTTTCCCTTCTTTTCTCTCGAATTTATCTAACGCCCGGGTCCTTTATATTAGTAAAAGGGTGCTCCTGTTGATATGTTCTTATCAATGTCAACTTGAGCTGGGGAATTAAATGAGAATAATTAGAAGAATATTCCAATTTGCTCTGAATTTTTAGGATATTCCTAATGGGGTTGATAAAAAAGACTTGATTTTCTGAAAATTGCCTATCTACCAAATAAGGGTCTTTTCATTCCCAAGTATATTATAGTCAATAGCTTCCTGTAAAGCCATCTGCATGCCTTTAAGACAGCTTCCTCCAATAAAAACATTTCTGATTTGAAGAAAAAAAAAATTCAGTAACAAGTACGGGTTACTTATTTATTATAATATTTCTGATAGGAATATTGATTAAGACGCACTAATCTTGGGGCGACTTATGGATGTATAGGTCTTATACTTGGTCATATCTTATCCTTTATTTTCAAAGAAACTCTTTTGGATCAATCGTAAGTGCGTGGTTGGTACTAAACTGTGGGCCTCGTGGGCCTGTTTTTCCTCGTCTTTCCTTTGTTCGCGAGGTATTGGTTAGGAGCTTATGAATCATACTTACTTCATCCCTACTGATCTGAATATGAGGCAGGGTTCCCGGTTGGGGATCACTGGTCCCCTGAAACTGTCGCCGGCCTAAAGCGTTTCTATTCGTGGTAAATGTATAAGTTATACGCCTCCTCTGGCATACTCTTTATTCCTTAATTTCGTGTACGTATACTTACTTATGATTTTTCCAAATACAAAGCATACAAGATCCTCCCTTCTCCAACCACCACATCAAATAAAACTACTCTCGAGTTAATGTTAAGTTTTTTTTTGTATCTCTTCTTTATTTTCCATTTTTTTATATTTCACTATTTATTTTTTACTTAGTTTTTTTTTTTAGGTTTTTGTTTGCTTTTTTTTTGCTGAGTCTAATATTCCTTTTTGGTTTTGTATATAATTATAATTACAATAGTATAACAAAAGAAAACAATGTCATATACTATATTTATATATAAATATTTTTTGTTTGTTTTTTTTTTTTTTTTTAATTTATATTTAATATTCCGTTTTTTCCTTATTAAATTGTTTATCCTATATAAATGTTTTAAGTAAAATCTTTAATTTTTTTTTTTGTTTCACTAAATGACTAAATGACAAATCTTATTCTTAGAGTTTAGTTTTGTTGTTGTTTTTATTTATTATTTATTCAAAAAAATGTAATTTACAATGAACAGTTACATATTAAATTCTTTTCTGCGTATTTTTTTTACTTTTTTTTGTTTTTAATTATTCAAAAATAGTTTTTGTTTTATTTATAATTTACAATATTTATGTATGTATATAAAAAAAAACGAAAAACAAGTTTTTTTTTAAGTACATTGCTAAGTTTTTTTTCTATATTTCTGTTAATGTTTTTCTTTTTAAATATATTACACTAAAAGTTGTATTGATTGAGTTTTCCGGTTTTCTTTGATGTAAGTATATTTTTGTTGTTGTTTTATTTTGAAGTATAGAAATTCTATTTTGTTTATATTACAAAGTTTTTTGTTTTTTGTTAATCTATTTCTATTTATGTTGATGTGAGTGTGAGTATTTAAACGTGTTGTTTATTTATATATTTAAGTTTATGAAAGTGATATATCGTTTATTTGCTGCACTTAATTAGTTTATTTTATTTTTCGAAGTATCTGTTCTATTTTGATAAATATATTTTTTATATTTGTTGTTGTTTGAAATTCTAGGTAAAAAGCTCATCATCGTATTTGTATTTTGTTGATAATTATTAAAAGAAATACAATAAATAAATAAATTAAAAATATATATTTCAATTTAAAAAATAAAAGTTAAACTTTAAGTGATTTTTTATATTTATTTCCATTTGGTTTAGTTTAAGTATTAAATTTTATTCTTTTTGGCGAGTAGTTTTTTATTTTTCTTTTGGTTTAGTACAATTTGATTTTTCTTTGTATGTATTTGTGTCTTAATATTTTCGTTAGCTATGTATAAAATATTATGAAGTTTGCAGGTTTAATTTGGTATGATGTATAGATATTTGTTAGTTTTATTTATAATTTATTTTATGGTTTTTTTTAAAAGAAAAAATGCACTGCTGAAATTTTAACGGACGTCTATAAATGTAATAATTTTCTTTTGCTGGCATTTATTATTTTTTTAAAAATAATTTAACAAATTTAAATAAATTAAAATTATATTTAAAGAAAAAAAACAATGAAGAACCTATTTAACTGCATTTAAAGCACCGGTCTTCTTGTCCTTTTTAACTAAAGCGTATACCGATGCAGCCTTATAATTGATTGGACCATAATTATGAAAATCCATATCGGCATACTCCAGTTCGTCATCGAAATTCGAAGCTCCCAAGGGCTAAAGTAGAAGTTTTAATTAGACGTCATTGTGGGGAATATTTCTTAAAGTTGGCTTATGATTTTGGCAATGTACGATGTTGCATGCGAGAGTTAGTAAGTTTGACATTAGTGGGGTTATTATTTTTCTTCTTAGACTCTCGAATGGTCAGGAACTATTCGTTGAAAGCAAGCTGAAGCCTTGGCTTTAAAGCCATTCACTTGTTTGCTGCAGATAAAGTACTGACAAATTGTGGGACTTTAAATAAGTTGGGGACAGAAAATTCTTGATTTAGACTTTTAGACTCAACTTGAGAAATGCTTCAGAAAAGTTTTAGTACAAAATTTTGGTAGAAAATTTTATAATTCGGTAGTTTTTTGTGGCAAATTTGGTAGACCATTTGATACATTTGATTTTGTAGTTTTGATCAAAATTTTAGAGACCATCTTTGCTTTGTATTTGGTCGAAATATTAGGAAAAGAGTGAAGTACAATTTAGTACTTGATATTTGCTGCAATTTTTGAACAAATGTCTTGAAGTATAGTCTACTAGTTGATACGGAATTCTAAAGGCCAAATACTCTGATTGAGTATTGTGTTGTACAATTTCGTACATCAGAACCAAATCACATTCCAATTTTTGGCCGAAATATTTGTTCCAAGTGCTGTGATATTTGAACTGATATTGTATGGGACAGAATTCATTTACTCGTTCTTTACTTTTTTTTCTGTCGAAAATTCCGGAAGCATATCCTGTGATTTTGGAACAAATACTTTGGACTAAAATTTTGTACTTAAGTGCCAATGGTTATGAGTTTTTTGTCCACCAGTCTCCACAATAAAGAACTTTATATGAGAACCGGCCAGGAACCTATAAACATGACCAAACGAAGGAAAAAGTAGCAGTGGATTGGACACATTCTAGACCGAAGTGGAAGCGTTTCAAAAACAAGCCAAAGTAGAGGGGATGATCTAGGAAAATGTGGCACATCAAGGAACAGTGGAAGAGGAATCGAGCTCTTCAGGCATGACTTGGAAACAGCTCAAACGTGTTGCAGATGTTCGAACAAGAACAAGAGCAGGTGTTGTTGAAGACCTACGCCCGCCAAGCGGTGAAAAGCCCTAAGTAAGTAATATTTGAAGAAATACTTTTTGGTAAAGTTTTTTACTCGAAAACTGCTTGATCTGTTTGGCCAAATAGTTTTTACAAATATTTGGTGATGCAGTTGTGTACTCGAAAATTGTTGCCTTTGATTTTTGTCCTTAAATTAAAGGCCTAAATTTGAACTTGAAAGATTATCCCCTTTTGTGTTTTCTTTCGCATCAAATATTAGGCCTTGTAGACCTTGTAAGGGCAAGGATATTGATACAAGTGTTCATCAGATTTGAGTACATAATGTGCGTACTTAAATTTTTCTCACCCATGCTCGAAATTTTGTACAATTTTCAAATTAAAAATATTTCTGTCTCTGTTATTATTCATTCCCTCTACCCTGTGCTGTCACATGTTCTTACTAGTACCACACAATAACGTTAATCCACAAAATGAAAAAGCGTTAGTCAAGACATTAGTCAAATGGATTAGTTTGAATTTAGTTTTCTATTTTTTTTTATTATTCTGTCGTATTTTGCTGGCGGCATTATTATATGATATTTATGAGTGAGACTACACAATACGCTGCAACTATAAAGCATTAGACAATGCACAGTGCACAATGAATTAAACAAACAAATAAATATGTAAACACACAGCAATGATGTACAATTTCAAAGAAAATAAATCAAGAATTTGATATCGTTGACCTAGATATGTATTTTGGACTTTTTCTCTCTCTCTCAAAACAAAAAAAAAAAAAAAAACACCACCACCATCGAAATACGACAGAAAATAACTTGTGTCTTCAGCGTCAAACAAAATTTGTATAAAAACACTCTGCGCGTATGTTTTTTTTTTTAATGGAAAATATTAAATTTACCTTAACTGTAACAACACACACACACGTATTCGTTGACTAGAATGAAACAGAATTTTAAGGACTAAAAACAGCTTTTTAGTCACATTTCAGGAAGGAAGAAATGTTTTTTTTTTTCGTTTTTTTGTAATTTTTTTTTTTTGTATATTTTTAGAAAATGTATGTATTACTGCCTTTGTAGATGTCCTCAAAGTCAGATAATTGCTATAAATAGAGAGAAGAGAATTTAGAAAAACACACATAATCTGTTTTATCCACAAGAAGGAATAAAGGGAAAAGTTTTTTAAAGTCAGTTGTGTAGTAGCAGAGGCAGTGTACTTTTATGTCACTTTACTCCTGGAAATATTTTTTTTTGTTTTTAATTTTTTAGTCATACCAGCGAGAATGATGGCAAAAGCATTTATAATTAAGAGATGTCTCTAAGGATTTAACTGTTGAGACTTGTGTACAGAGGTATAACTTTTGACTCCCCTGGGCGGCAGTCAACTTGACTTAATGGTAGGCTAACAGTACCACGGTGGTTCTTTGTAGATCTAGTCAAGCGAATTGGTAGACAGTATATAACCTAAAAAGATCGATTTATCCTTAGAATTATGTTCTTTTTTAAACTGGGAGGAGTGAGAACTCAAATGATGCATGTTGATGCCGACAAAAGGGTTATGTGGAAGTACGAGTGGGGATAGTCTATGAGTTGAGCAAAGGGGGAGGAGTGTCGTGTAAAAATGTTGCTTTGAGACTAAAATAAATGGGAAACATTGTGTTTGAACCGCTGAAGGACTTGTATTGATTGACTGTCGCCTGTAGTGTAGGGTAGTCTTGCAAATATAAACTGGCAATCATGGTGGAACCATCATTCGAAGTCAGTGATTTTCAACCGAGAATTTTTGTCCTAAGTCTTACTATTACTTGGAATCCAGGAAGAGTGATTGATTTTGAAGAACAACATAAGGAAGAAGCGAGGATGTTGGTACAGTCTGGCTATCTCAGGAAAGAGCAGGAGTCTTGTGTTTGTAGAATGTAGACCTGAGCTTTTAAGTAGAAGTAACAAGACGCTAAGTCTCATAGAAATTCTGACCAGAAGCCAAGATCTCAGGGTACTCATTAGAGGGTACTTGAAGGTCTTAAAATTGTTTCTAAGGTCGTGGTGGCATCTGTTGTAATACTTCTAAGAATCGTTTGGACAAGAACAGGGAATATCCTTCATAACTTTGGGACTGGTGAACCATAAGAACTCTTACCAAAGAAAAACTATAGTCTTCAGTCGATTTGGCATTTGGCCGTCCGTGAGTCTGCTATAAGAACAATGCCAGCAGTAGGTCATACATTTTTATCGACAGCCAACCAGCTAAAAAAGTCATCACTGCTACAGGAATGAAATCAACGACAATGACACAACACAGAGGACAAGGTTTCATTCAGATGGGTTACTTGATATGAAGGAGTCCTTGGCAATGAAAGGTTCATCAGACATACTAGAAAGAACTGATCTCTCTGTATACATCCTGCCCTGCGTTGTCAGATTTGAATCAGGGAAACTAGCTACAAGACAGGCGAACTTAAAGTAAAACTCTATAGAAACATTACCGGACGACTATTGCCATCCTTCGGTGAAGTAAATACTGAGAGACTTATGCGTAAGGACAAACGATCCTTTTCTACTGTCGTGGAAATCTTCACGGGGCATAACTCTTGGGGATACCATATGAAGAAACTGTATCGGACGGAAGAAGAACTCTGCAGAAGATGCGGCGATGAGGAAAGTGTAAAGGACACCATCCACTTCTTTTGCCAATACCATAGACTGCAGCATTCCAGCAACAAATTCCTCGGTGAATACTTCTTTCACAATCTAGAAGAACTCTCTGGCGTAGACATTGACAAGATGCTGAACTTCAACAGATCAACAGGGAGTATTGTATGGTCTGACAACAAGTCAGTAACTCACTGGGTACCTAGTTCTTAGACATTGTAGATAGGCAATAGAAACCTTTGTTTCACTTATGGGTAACCTTGACAGGAAGTCTTTTCCTTTTGCCGATCCACATACCTAACCCAATTGGCTGACAGTCTGGTAACAATGTCTCAGAAGAAAAGAAAGTAACAAAAGGACACACATTTATTCGCATCTAGAGCAGCTTATAATCTGGGCATGGGATGTCTGTCGACGAGAAGGGGATGTCTTTTAATTGTAGTTCATGTACGACTCTCACAGTATCGCTTGTAAGTCTGCTTTACATTTTTTCCGGAAAAAGTAGAAGAAACTAAGAGTTTTCATAGAAGAAAGCACTGGTACTACTGCTAACAACCCGCGCGGTTCTGAAGGAACCCAAGCTTCTTACAATCATCTGTCTCGCTGCAATGAACAGACTCGGTTATCATTGGTTCCTTATATCAAGTATCTACTGTACTGTCTACAGTGTAAAGACCGATTCCACAAAGACTATTGTAAGATAAACTCATAGACTCCTAAAGCCAAAATCGCCGGCTACTATTCAAAAATTTGTCATTCCCATCACAAATTTTTCATATCCTTTTTCACTCCTCTACTTTCAAGCATTCGCTTCTGAACTTTAGAAAGTGCAAAACCACCATTAGGTTCTTCAAAAATAAATTAAGTCTTAAATTAAAAAAAAAGTATAAATAAATTTAAATTTAATAAATAAAAATAAAATATACCCTTAAACTTATTCCATATTACACACTTTGCCTTGCCTTTTGTTTCTGTTGTTCGGTTTTTTTCTTATTCTTACATCAAAATATAAATACTTAATAATTAGTTTTATTTTACAAAATTGATGTCCTTAAATGTTAATAAATTTATTACCTACAGTGTTTAGAAATTTTTCTCTTTTGTTTTTTTTTTTTGTTTTACCCTTTTCATGGTCCAAACTTAACGACCTTATGTACCTACTTTTATATACAGTACCTATCCAGTACCAACAAAAAAGAAAAAGATAAAAATAATATTTTCCTTTTAACCACAAAAAACTTAACAATCATGGGCGAAAGAAAAAAAAGTCCTTATTTTGTTTGTTTGTGAGTTGAAATTTCTAGATTTTCACTTCGTTGAATTTTCGGGCGGTATATTGTGGTGCGGCCCGTCGGCCGGGACTGCTGGCCACACTTAGTATCGTGACATCGCCATCGATATCATCGACGTCGTCGTCGTCCTCGTAAAAGGTGTAATCCGGATCGGCATCGACTATGCTCCGGCAGCTGTTTGTTCTTGCACCATCTCGACGAGCGGTGGCGGCAAATTGAAGGCAATTTGGATAGCCGGCGGCAAAGTCTTTTTGTCTATGTCCAGTCGTTGACTGGATTTGTTGACGTCGACGAATCATTTCGCTGTCGGAACTAATTGCCAAGTCGTCTATGTGGGAGGAAGGCGCTGGTGGTGGTGGTGGCGGAGGTTTTAGGACATCGGCGTAGACTACTTGCTTGCACATTGGCATATGGGATACATCATTATCATCCGCTTCGTCATCGGACTCGACATCCTCTTCGTCCTCGTCGTCGTCATCGTCCTCTGAACTGTGGTGTTTTACGCGTCGTTGATGATGTTGCTGCTGTTGTTGCTGCTGCTGCTGCTGTTGATTATGATGGTGATGATGATGGAGATGTTTGTTATAGCGGCTGCTGTCGTAGGTTTCCACATTGGACATGTGCCGTTTGAGGCTGGTGCCACAAATTCGTGGAATTGGTGTGCCATCTGTCGTCGTTGACGGTCGGGCTTTTAGGTCGGCGGCAGAAAAGTTTCCCTGAATTAATTCATTACTAACTAATCGACCGCCACTACTGGCACTGTTAATGTGCTCCACCGGTGAAATTGGCTTAAAGGCGCTGTTTTCGTTCAGAAACGATGGCGGTGGCCTTAGTCCGCCACCAGTAGAGATGAGTCCATTAGGGATAATGCCACCCCCCTGCTGATGATGGTGCTTGAGTCGATGTTTCGACCTAATTCCGGCCACAGTTTGTGATGGCTGAAAATGGAAGCTATGATGCTTACGCAGTGGTAGCCTCATCGGTCGAGTGGTGTAGCCAGGATGATGATGCTTCTTCGTCGTCGTTGCCGAATGCTGTTGCTGTTGCTGGTGCTGTCGATGTGAAGGCGGATTATGATGGGATGAATTATTTAAGGCCCCAGTAAGGACACTTCCGTTGCACTTTCTAATGGAATCCATATCAGAGATTTCGGCTAATGGATGGTGGGCTACTCCGGCCGGTGGATCTTCACTACTCAAATCACCATCGGTTGCTGATCCACTGCTAGAGGTTTGCTGGTGCTGTTGCTTTGCTTGATGTTGTTGGTCTGTCTGATGATGGGAGTTAGTTGTCATTAGCACTTGTTGCTTACTACTGTGCTGTGGTGACGACTTGATGCTTGGCTGAGAATATTGCGCGGACGCGGACGAGGAGGTTCTATGAATTCGACTGGAGGATTGACTGGCGCTGGTACTTCCGGCACTGCTGGCACAACCGGATGATGATGACGTGGAATGGTTTGTTGCTAAAAATGGATTAGTGGTAGTATTTGGTGCACGCTGTAAGTAGAAGCGGTTTTTTTTTCGTTTCGTGTTTGTTTTGCATCAGTGGCAATATGGACGAGGGCGAGGGCGAGGGATGGATGAAAATTAAAAATTTTGCCAGGGAAATGTGTGGACGAACAAATGTGGTGAGGGGGAAGAAAAATAACGAAAAAAACAACATTAATGGGGTTGGTTAGCTAGGGTTTATTTAATAAAAACAAATTAATGGAAAAAATTTGGTGTTTAGTATCACTTTTAGAACGGATTTTTGGATGGATTTAGCTACGCAGTTGTTTTAGTGCGAGGGGGAGTTTTATAAAATTGTTTTTCTTTGGTGAAACGTGTGCGAGGGAGGAAACTGCCTGCCAACCAGGACGGAGTATTGTGCTTTTCAATAGAGTGTGTCAAGGAGAAGGCAGGTGACACAGGATCAAAGGTTTAGATGCTGAAAGTTTTTGGCCTTTAGAGCCATTGGCAGCTCTTGTTGTTGATTTTTATCGAGATAGTATAGACTCTATTTCAACAACGGGTTTGGGTAGTAAAATTTTGGTACTTTTTCGTCAAAAGTTGGTACCATTTTGGCGAAAGATGATGACACTTTTTCAGTTGTACCTTATATGCAAATTGCGGTCAACTTGTCTTCTCTGTGGTTGGCATTTGGTACGAAAAGTACCATTAAACTACTTTTTAAGTACTATTTTACTACCTTTTCAGTACTAAAGTAGTTGAAAGTACTAGAAAGTATTAAAAATCTGATACTTTTGGAAGATTTGTATGAATTTTGAGGCTGTTTCATTTAGTTTTCTCTGTAGTACCACTCCACACACGTTTCCAAAGTTTTGTAAAAAGAAAAATTAAATAAAAACTAAACCTACAACCAATTGGACCAATCAGCAAGGATATTAAACATAAATTCTAGTTCTGGTAAAGCAAATTAGTAATTTGGATACATACCTCTAGACTCTGCAGGGATGCCGAGCAGGAGTTTTGCGTCTTCTTTTTACATTTACCCGACGATGATGTGTTTACTGTTGATGTGGACGCTTCCTCTGGTGTTGTGATCTCCTGCTGACTGCCACTACCACTTCCCACTAAACCGGACACTCCTTGCGGATGTTTACTACAACGATTCGTTGCACTGTAAATACTCTGGCTGGATGAGACTGATGTTGGATCGACTGAAGGATCATTCTGCGATGAAGGCGATTCATACGGCGGCGTATGGACCAAAGTCGACGGCGAGGAAGTCGTTGAACTGCCACCGGTACCGTCGACAACATTCATGTACACAGGTGTGGTTTGTGATTTGGTAGCGCGATTTGTTTGAATTTTTCCCGCCACAAGGATATTCGTTGGTCCGGGACCAACTCTCGGTGCAGGTACCGGTGTCACACACTCGTACGAACTATTCGAAATGCCCGAATCACTGCGATAAATGCTCAACCGTTCGGGTTCAATCAAATTGAAGTCATCAACCTTTTTCTGGTGCAAGTGTTGGTGATGTCTCGTCGTCGCCTTCGTTTTCTGTGGCGGCATCTGTTGCAGTTGCGGATGTCGATCCTTCTGTTGTTGCTGCTGCAGCTGTGATGCCGGCACATGGTGTGTATCCACCTGACACTCGTGTATCTGAATCGAATCGTTGAGATTCTCATAAACTGGCGGTTCATAGAATCTCATTTTCGATTGCATCGGTGTTGCATAGGTCGGCGGCTGCTGAGAAGGCGGCGGCATTCCATCGCCATCACCGGCACCAGCAAAGGAGTGATGTCGTTTGCATTTGCTGCTTCCGATTACCGGACCCAACACACCAGGAGTACTGCCACTGCCACCGGTCAATGCGGCAGTGTTAGCTACTGGTTTAATCGAATTCAAATGGTGATGTGATTTTTTATTACCAGGAAACTTCAACGAATAGAATTTCTTCTCGCCACCACTGCCGCTGTCCAGAGCACTGGAGGAGTTGCTGGTGTTTGTGCCGTGTCCTTTGGAGCGTTTCGTTCGATGCATACTACCACCGGTACTGTTGGCTGATGTCGTGTCGAATTTCTTGAAATCACCACCACCAGCACCGGTCACCGCCAGGAAAGGATTGTTGCTGTTATTATTATTAATGGCCACTGCATTGCCGGTTCCTGTGACACTGCTGCTGCCACGTTCCGCCAGTGTATAAGGATAATCGTGTTCGATGGAGTTCAGCAGTTGTGAGTTTGATGTAGAGAACTTTTGCTGCTGTTGCTGGTGATAGTATTCAGTGTAGCTCTTTGGAAAGCAATTGTTCAGATTGTAGGTTATCTGTTGGCCGCCTGGCTGCTGTTGGTGGTGCGGATACTGCTGATGATAGCTATCGTTTGGTGGTGGTGGTGGTGGTATACCAATACTACTGCCACCGTCGAGAATAGCCGCACTGCTGCGTGTACTTTTGATTGTATTGTTCAAAGATGGATTACAGCTTCGATTATATTGGATTGTGTTGTACGATTGTTGTTGCTGTTGGAGTTGGTGATGATTTTGGATATTGGAGTGATATTGATGATGGGTTAGTTGCTGATTTGTATCATGATTTGTGGTTAGTCGTTTGGGACGTGGCGCTACACGTACCACATTGGTATTGTTATTAAAATTTGTAGGAGTCGTAGTAAACTGCAAAAGAGGATTTTGGGTTTTTTTTTTTGGGAAAAGAAAGCAGAAAAAAACATTTATTTTATTTTTTTTTTATTAGTTGCAAGGATTTTTTTTTAGTTATAGCTAATTGGAAAATGGATAGGAAAGTACTTTATTTTGTTAAAAATGAAGCTAAAACACAATAAAAAATAAATATTTGAAGTGCGATAGAATTTTGTTTGAAAAGCTCTGCACAGAGAGGAGCGGTATTAGAAATTGTTTGGGGTTTTAAGTCTTCATATTTGTCAAATTTATATCCTAAGATCCTATGCACCCTGATGGCTCTATGTTAGAGGCTCAATTGTCCGTAGTCCTCGAAACCTTCTCTTTCAAATGAGTTTTTAAATTCTGTTACAAAGAAGGAGTAATTCTAGGAATGTTTGCTGAAATTTCTGAACTTTTTTAAGAAATTTCAGTCCGAAATATAGGCGTGGCGGTTGAAGACAAAACGAAAGATTTCGGAGAGTGCCAATTTGATCCTTCTATACATAACTTTAACTTCTACTTCCAACAAAAAAAATATTTTTATCAAACATTTTAGAAAACGTAAAATTTTTTCCAAAAAATCTGAACGGATTCTAAAATTCTGCTTACACATACTGAGCTTTGTGCCTGAAAATTTAAACTATACGAAGTAAATCGACGAAAAACCGTTTTTTAAAAGGAAAACGCCCCTAAAAGTGGGCGTGGTCATACACCAAGTATGCGACATTTGTAGAAATAGTGAATTTCTACTTATAATTTAGCTTAAGTAAGTTTTTTTTCGCGCAATATATTGAAAAATTATGTTTTTGGAAAAAAAAGTGGGCGTGTCCGGGTGTGGATATAAAATAATTTGTTGTTTACTTTTCCGACAACCTCGTATACAAAATTTTATCGACTCAGCTCAAAACTTAAGGCCTTACAACTAAGGCTAAACACAGATATACAGACAGACGGACGGACGAATGGACATAACCAAATCAACCCGACTGGAGGAGCCTTTTGGGTCTATCTTCAATTTTCCTGTTTTTTTCCAAACTATGATGTCAAATTTAGTAAGCCTTATACTAGGAAAGGAAGCTTATAGAGACACCTTCTCAGAAAAGGTATCAAATAACTGTTTTAACATGTCAATCCAACATGTCAAGAGGTACGCCTAAAAGCTATATGATTTTACAAATGAAAGGAATAGCAGCATTTCATAGGCCTCAGTGAAGAAGTGATCACAAAACTGCGAAAACCTTTTTTGAGGTCCGATTAGTACGAACCTAGTAAAGCGAAATCTCCATAATTCTGATCTAGATCTCGCCGAATAAGGGAATGAAAAGAAAGTGGAATATGTCCTCGTTAATACAAGAGGAAGACGACCATCATCTCCTGATCTTCTCTATGGGCTGCCCAACATTACGACGCGTCATTATTAAACCTAAAACACTTATCATTCACGGCCAGACGCTAGTTTAATTTTTATTCTATCGCACTTCAGTATAATATTCAAAACATTTAGAGAGGAAAATTCTGTTAAAAAAATTTTGTTCAAACTAAAATAAAAAATAAAAATAAATAAATAAAATAAATTAAATGATTAAAAAGCATTTTGTACAAAGCATGCGAGGAAAAATATTTTACAAAAGTTTTTTTTTTGTTTTTAAAGAACTTATAAACTAAAATGTTTATCACGATATTACATTTTTAACAACTTTATATATTTATTAACCATACTTAAACTATAAGAAAATTATAATAGAAAAATGTCCTACAAAAGGATACTCTTAAGCATACCCAAAAGGCAATAAATCGAAATCCCAATCTAAAGAAAGTTCGAAAATAAAACGAAAATCTGGCGGTAAAGTTTTAAAAGTATGAAATCAAAAAGTTGATTTATATTTTCTTTAAACCCTGAAAAAGTCTTCATTTGTTTAAATTTATTTTTTGAAAACATCAAATTCTTGATTGAATTATTGGAATGACAAATGTTGTGTATGATGAGTGATTGTTTGTTTTTTTTTTATCTAGAAATGATACTCGTGGATTGAAAATTATATATGAAAAAGAAAGAAGAAGAATAAGCATTAAAAAAATTCTACAGATAATATGAAATATTTCTATACAAAGCATATACACGGAACAAAGCAATGAACATTTAACAATTATAATATAAAAAAATAAATGAAATTATAAATGACAATAAAAAAGAAGAAGTTTTAAGGAAATCAAATGAAGGAGAATAAATAAAAATTAAGGAGAAGAAAAAAATTAAGCAAATACCTTATTAGGAGCCGTTTGCAGACCATGAAATGGTAGATTCTCATACTCTCCAGGTTCCGTCAATGGATCCCCCAGTGAAGATGACTTGTCGTGTACTATAATTTTATGTTTTTTTTTTTTTTGGTTTTTTTGTATTCACGATTTGATTTGGATTTTTTTTTATGTTATTACGATAAAAGAAACAAAAAAATGAAAAGAATTAAAGAATAAAAAATAAAAGTAATAATTAGCAGATTTAAATATTTTTTCTATAAAATTAAATTAAATTTTAAATAAAATACTTATTCGTTTGAAAATAAATATAAAATAATCATACTTGTTTTTTTTTTTTAGTAAAATTGTATTGTTTATCTATTTATCTAGTGAAGGTTGATTTTTTAAATTTTTTTTTAAAAAAGGATGCAAGTTTCTGGTGGAAAGTGATTGGAGTGAAATATAATTTTTTTTTGTGAAATAATAATAAAATTATAATTTTTGGCAAACATAGGTTAGTATGTCACTTGATTTTGGTTTTATGTTGGACATAACATAGAAGTTTTTTTTTTTGTTAGAACTGTATGGGCTGTTAGTTGCTTTTTGCTATTTTTTATATTTTTTGTTTCCTGGTAGTCTGTTGTCGTCTGTTGTCTTGGAGGGCTTTTTGGTAAATATTGTAAGAAGAATGGCTTTTGTTTTTGATATTTCTGTTAGTTTCTGTTGGCCCTGATAACTCTGAGGAAGTGATTGTGGTCTTGCAGAGTTATAGGCCTCCACTGACTGAGGATTAGTACGTCAAGCTTTGACAGAATTAAATATTTACATAGTGTAATAAAGTCACAAAATCTTATATATAAGACAGGAATATTTTCATGGGGATACGCTTCGATTAGATTTTAAGGCTCATATCAAAATATTCTTGTTTATATTTAACCTAGAGTACAGATCACAAAAACTAAACTTTTATACTAAGAAAGCATGTTAATAAATCTAGCTTTCTTTAATTTAATACTTTCTTATTTTGTATGCCGTCTAGTCAATCGAAAATTGGCTTACAGTAGAACTCTTCTCGATAACCCTTAGGTCTTTCTTTTCCGTATTTAGCATGCTTGACATAATCATCAGATTTAGGCATAGGCAAAATCCTGCAAAGTGTTTATAAAGGCTGCATAGCATAGGTGTGTATTAAAACACTTAAGCAACAGAAATTAAAAATTTTCAAAACTCAGGGTAGAGCACAAAGGCTTCTTAGGTTCTCATAACGTGTGTTGTGCAGAGTATACATTTTTGAATGAATAGAATGTCGGGATAACATCGACAGTTCAATGTCTTAATCGCAATATAAGCTATGCAAAAACTTTCTGGTGTTTTCTTCCAAATTTAACCAGCCACCTTACTTCAACGTACTAACGACTCTATTGGGATAACTAGTTCACTCATTAGACTCCTCCAAAAAAAGATGGAGAAAGGGCCTGGTACTAGCATCACTTCTTGCAAATTTAAGAATTCCTTAATATCTTGGGTGCATCGCGTATTAATTTTTAAAATAAACTTCTGCACAAATCAAAAAAATAATAATAATTGCTTAAAAGCCCCCAAATTATTTACCTCAATCTACCTAAGTATTCAGTGAAAACATATTCTTTCATTGAGTGAGTGATTCGTAAATCACGTCTCTATCACATCTTATGCATAGTAGCAGATATAAAATAATTCGAATAAACACGAAAAAAAAATACTGTGAATTAGAACCGAATACAAAAACCTCATATAATCCTCCCCAATAATTTGGGCAGCCCCCTACAGAGAGTAAATATTTTAACACTAAATCTGTCTTATCCCTTCTTCACTCTTTTGATCTCGCCCATTAGATCAATGCTTATTCAATTTATCGGTTTCTGATCATAAAAAAAGGGAAAAGTATTATGTGTAAGGGGGGTGCTCTGGTGAATGTCTTTTCTTAACTTCTTGGACTTTTAGCGTTGCAAAAAAGTTAAATGGATTTACATTAGTTTTTGCGTCTGACCTGGGTAAAGGATTCTATAATGATTTTGTATGATGTCTTGCTTTGTACTTCATTATCTTTGTTTTGGAGCCTGTATCATAGAGATAGGCGAAAAAATGTTGTTCAATCGACTCCTTTTCCAAACTGATTACTTTCTTCTTTAAATTTTGATTAATTTCTCTACCCATGCAATTATTTGTATAAAAATGTACTAGAACCTTGCGAAACTTTTGCAAAAAAGGTTTCATTCTTAAACAAAAAAAAGTTTGGTGTTTGACTTGGTCACTCTAAGTTTTGAATAAATCACCTTTTTTGTTTAAATGCTTAACTAAGCTCAATTTTATTAATTCCATTCCTCATTTTTCCCTTTCAAAAGTAAAGTAATCCACGTCATTTTAAACTGACATTAAAAAATAATAGTCCTACATTTGTTCCTATTAGCGCAGCATAAATATAGGTCATGTTAGCTTAAAAAAAAATCTCTCAAAAGATAAAAACAAAAAAAAACACCCGCCCCGTGCACGCGAATAATGACGACGGCTTACAAAAGTATACATATTCAAAATGTTTGACGGATAAATACATAAATTTAAGCAGCGATTTATATATTTAACACAACTGCACAAAAAAATATAAATAAACAAGGAAGAGCCTATCCAAACAAAAAGCCCCCCAACTGACCCCCTCTGACTCTTGCTTCAATATTCAAATATACGCGATATTTTTTTGTTTTTTATTACATTTTCTCCCTGCCATTGAATAGTTTCAAGGATTCAGTGTAAATTTACAGAATCAAATAAAGATGAAACCAAAAAAAAAAAAAGTAGTTGATATGCATTTTCTTTTTTTTTTTTTGTTGAAACAAAAATACGAAAATAAAATTTACACAATTTTCCAATATAACTTTGAGTGCTTTTAAGAAATTCATATAACACACCAACATCGATAAATTTTACAACAAATACATACATTATGTAATAAAATAAAAGAGAGAAGACACTCAACGTCAATTACACTTGAAATTGATATCACAGATACATTACAAGCATGAGAACGCAACATTTAAACATTAACATAAAAAAAAACTCGTAAAAAATAAAATTACACACAGAATAAAAATATATATACATATGTATGTATATCGTCTCTTCTTTTATTTTGTATTTTTTTTTTTAATGTTGTGCGAAAGATCGTAAAAATGCAAATTAAAAATAAATTAAAAAAGAAAAAAAAAACATCTATAAACTCGTAAAAATGATAAACTCACTACAACAAGATTTTGTTAATAAAAAAAAAACAAAAAAATGTTTACACACAGATACTTAAATTAAATAAAAATAAAAATAAAAAAAAAGAAGATTTGATCTTGTCTTACGTTCATTTGCCGTTGTTTGCGTCTTTGGTTGTGTCACGGTGTCAGTTGTTGCAGCAGCATCAGACACTATTGGTGTTGCGTCAGACGCAACCGAACGCTGTTGCATGGTCGGTGTCTTTTTATAAGTGACTACTTGCGATTTTTTTTCAAATATATAGCACAAGAAGCAAAACAACAGCAGCCGGCAGGATTAACATTTTTGTAGCAATTAAAATAATATAAAGGTACAATGTCACGCAAAGGGGAACCACACATGCAGGAACAGGAAACAAAAGGAACATAAAAGTTGAAAAAAAAAAAAGATTAATTATTGAGGAACACGGTTTTTAGTAATGGATAGGGTTGTCGGAGCATGTTTATTGTTGACCATTGGAATACGTTCCCTCGTTTGGAGGGAGTGTAAACTAGTTAGGGATTGTATGGAATTTGAAGTCGGCTAAAGTTGGATTTAAGTTGCAATTCTCTGGGGCTAAGGGTAATAATTTAGAACTGCTATCCTTTTATGGTCTTGTAAAGAGAAGGTAGTCCTTGTTTCGTGGCTATTAGGAACAAAATAGTTAGCACCGCCAGAGGTCTTTCTTCAGAGGACACTTTAAGGCACCCAAATTACTCGTATATGGTCTAACAAATTGAGAAATAAGTGTTCCAAGAAGGTTATTATAGGATGTAGAAATGTGTCAATTATTAGACAGAAATGTTCTCGTCCTGACACAAAAAAGGCGATGCCATCAGAATTCTATTGAGTCCATTAGCAGCAGCAAGAAACTCTTGAGCAGACAAAAAAGGTTGGCGAGTTTTTCCTTCAGAGTGAGCACTTTGAAAAATCAATACCTTAATGCAGTCTGTGGTACAAGGTGTCTTCTGATTCCTTCTATTGTGGGTGCTGTGGCTTAGCGGTTAGTTTGAATCAGTTCGAGTCCCTGAAAATGACATCAACGTTTTTTCACAGTCCCACCTCTTGCAAGCGTCTGACAACCAAACATCTCATCTGTCATAAAAAAGCTTCTCAAAAAAAGTCTCTCTACCTTCGGGAACAGCATAAAATCATATTTCTTCTGCTAGGCCTTGGTCCTCCATGGGCTGCTATAAGCCAAATATCTATTTATTAATTTGTTTGCGTTACGAAAAGAGTACGCCTCAATGCAGCTGGCGTCGGCCGCATGATAGCAAACGATAAGCGAACGCGAAAAAAAATACTGTGAATTATAAAGGAATCCAAAAATATCATACAAATCTTGACTTATCTAACCCGGAGAGGTCCACAAGGGACAAATTTCAAAAGAACATTTCATCAACCAGATACAGCTTCTTGAATTACCTACGATTCTACTCTCCGGCAATCCTGTCAGATGTCACTACTAATTCTACTTTCCAGGTTCGAATCTTCGCTATTTCATTGAGATTATAGAGATAAAAATCCTCCCTGTCCACTGATTCTAGTGTTGATCTCAGACTAACCAAATGCTGCTGTTGTTGGCATTGTGTGATCTAGGAGTTTTTAGACGGAGAAACGGCTTCTTCAGGCTTATACGGTGCGAATGGTAGAGATATATGGAACACACTTCCACTATAGGATATCCTCTTTTTCTTTGGCCGAGTAAAATCGACAGAAGGCATCTCCTTCTCATGATCGTGATTAAAAGATACAGTATTTGAAATAAGTAACAATAAACATGCTCCACAATCCGCAAAACTTGCTTTCAATATCCCACCACCATAGACAAAAAAAAAAGAGTAAATATTACCACTGCCAGAACATCGGATTCCCTTCAGCCGATGCTCACTTGAAAAGGGATTCCCCTCATCCTTTTTCATCCAGAATCCCTTGGGCACATTGAACATTGAACTAAGCAACCCCACATGTGATCGCTGGCTATCACGCGTGCGATCATCGTCTTTTCGTCGCATGAAAATATCTCCAAGGATCGAGAACTTTTCCAAGAATCCCGATCTTCTATTCGTTTGAATCTCACTCGTCGTTTCTGCAATACCGATTGCACTGTCCTCGTCATCACTCGGCGAAGTCTGCTGTCGTGTTTCACTTCGTTTGGGAAGTAATTCGACTGCACTACTTGCAGAGAGATTTGTCGCAAGATTAGTTGAGTTTGTCGAATTCTTTAGGAGACGTGGATTCCTTGGTGGCAATGGTGGGGGTATGGGACGTGGTGGAGGAGGCTCATCTGTTAAAATAGTATTATTTGGATTGACTCGCACGGTTTTGGGTGGCTTTGGCGGCCTTCCTAGCGACTGAGTGCCGCCACGCAGGATTGAATGTCTAGCACCAAGTGACACGTTATGAGATGATTGCTGTGTTGGTGGTGATGATGGTGATGTTATGCTTGAGGTGCTCTTAGTTCGACTAATAGTGGTGGGCGTGTCTGTGCAATTGGCAGTTGGTTGTGATTCTACGGTGGCTCTGGTGGTGCCACTTAAATGAAAGGATCTCGGTATAGTTGAAGCTCCGCTTGTAATGCTTGTGTTCAATGCCAGCCGGTGAGCGGCGAGATTTTGTTTGGTATCGTTTTTCACATGGACCATGACTCCTGGTCGCAGTGGCCATCTTGGTGGACTTTTTGGTATTTCAAGAGTAGTCTGTGATGTTGACGATGGCAGAGGTGATGTAGGTTGGTAGGATAACACACTGATGGTGGGTTGGGTTTTGGTTTTTGTGAAAGCAGCAAAATAAAATCAAGCAGGCACACACATAAAACATAAAATAAAAATAAACAAATATTGTTAAACATTTTGTTAAATAAAAAAAACAATGATTTATAAATAAGGACATGCAAATAAAAATATTTTTTTGGGTGTATTTACATGTTTAGTGCACGGCAAAGGTTTGAATTTGTTTGAGTTTGAGAAATATTTTGAAATCGTTCGAGATTGATCTGCGTGCAGTACAAGGTTATCTTATTTTTGTCAATATTCCTAGACCTGATGGAATGACTGAAAACTCCTCTTTCTATCGTTCAAAGATGATCTTTAAAATTATTGAAAATGTTTACTTATAAGCCTTGGAACTCCTCAAATATAAGTTTTTGAGAAGTCTCAATCTTACTTTTTCTATTCGGGGCTTGCGAGCCTATCTTTCGCAGCAGATATTGAATTTCACAGAATTTTGTGTGGATAAGGAACATTTTTGAATATATACATATATTCGAACGTTCTACTTGTCGACATTATTTCAAAAGGAAACATGATTTTGAAACCGAAGATCCGAATATCGAAGGAAGCTAAACTTAGGCAGCTTATGACATTTTCGATGAACTTAGAATACGCGGAAAATGATTGTGTGTTCTACTCAGCAAGGCTCCAAGGAAAATCAATGATCTAAAAATGAATGGCTCCAAGGTATAAACATCAAAAATATGAGTGGAGCTCTGGAATTTATCGGATGAAAAAAGGGTAGAAGGTATTTTTGGAACAATGGTAGCCTTGGTCTTGAAATTCCGGATACGACGTTGGAAACAATGGAATTCTACCAGTGCACAGTGGATAAAATTTGGATTATTTAATGGAAAAAAATCTGTCTTACTGATGACTAGGCTAGGTCCAGGGACACTACTCAGTTCTAATGCTGATATGGACTCTATCGGATCTATAAAAATTCTTTGAGCGTCTTGGATGCAGCTTCGCCAGATATGGGCTTAAAGATTACATGTAGCGACAGTCATACTCACTGATATTTGCCGAGAAAGGTTGCAAAAGGTTTATCGCGACACATGAGTGGTATGCGAGACGGATAGAAACCCTTGGAAAGTGGAAAAGCTAATGAACTACATCATATATAGAAAAGGCTCAGAGTTCAACTAATCAGTAACCCACCCTTCAGAACTAGTATCAAGTTCTAGCGCCAAGGACTACCTTCTTACAACTATACGTATTGTGGACGGTATACATATCTAGTTAAGCTGTAGGCGGCCCATCAAAGGGTAATTAGGACCAGCATCACAGACCTATTACGGAGGCTGTAAGGATACGGAAGCTGAGGAAAGTACAAGGCACCTCGTTACGCGACAGGTCCACGAGATCTCTAAGATGTAGCCACCCTCTTATCCTAAGTTGGGTATGGCATGGTCTATGTAATATGGTCTTTGCAATAAATTGTAGCTCCATTCGGACTTTATCTCTATGGCTTTTGGGTTTCTCTTAACAGGTCTTCTTCATGACTTCTGCTGAATGATGTAGCTTTTGTCTTTAAATAGTAATTGGTTGGTACATAAGTTTTTGCTTATCTTTGGAACTTTTCCCTGACATTTGAATTAAATCCTGATTCATAGTAAAACCCCCAATCGAGTACCTTTAAGCAGATGTTGTGGTTCCGAACAAAATCAAAGTTCTCCTTTATATATTCAGCAATAATTCGCACTCCAATAAGTCTAAAACCCACTCTATCCCCAAAAAAAAATTCATTTATTTTGATTTATTAGTTCCAAAAATATTATTTTCATTAAAATCCCATCATCTCTTAAAACTTCAATCAGAATCAATTTTTTACCAAAAAACCGCGATCCAAATACAGCTCAAAGTAACCACTTATGTTCATCCCAAAGTGCGATACATTAATTCCCCGAAAAAGCTGACCGATTTCAAAATATATTTTCCCATTTAAAATATGAATTATTCAAAATTGTTCGCGTAACTAAAAAACTAACAAAAAAAGGTGCTCCAAACTAGAACACTTATTATGAACGAAAAAACTCAGTGCAAACACAAAGTTAAAATACAAAACAACATTTTTATTTATTTTTTTTTTTAAAAAAAGCGATAATAAAAAATAAAATAAAAAAATATTTAAAATTTGTTTTTATATACAAAAATAAAAATAAAAAAAAGTTATATACCAATTATTGAAGTGCTTACCTTTGTGTTGCGCTGATGGACACTTCCGTATGATCTGTGTATTCAGTTTTATTTATTTTTTTTCGAGTGTATTGGTATTTTTCAGCACAAATGTGTAGTTTTGTGCAAGTTGTTGTTGTTGTTATTGGTTATTAAATATTTTAGCATGATTTTTGTACAACAAAAATATCGATAAAGAATGCACGCAAAAGTGATTGTGTTTGGTTTATGTTTTGAAGTCATTTTAATATTTATTTTTTATTTTTTTGTAATCCATATTGTTTGCAGAAATCATTGTATCCATTTATTTTTTGTTTAAGTATGTATGTGTGTTTGTGTTGGTGTTATTAAATGTTTAATTGTTGCGTTAATTACGTGATTGATTTGTGTTTTTTTGTTGTTGGTTTTTTAGTTGATGAAAAGCGCACCAAAAAATTCGTAAAAGCGATAAACATTTATAAAAACAATAAAAAACGAAAACATAAAAGAGAAATGAAAAAATGGAAAATAAATTTTTGCGTTAGTCAAAAGGCATACATAAGTATATATGTATAATGTAAATAGTTATATGTAATTTTTTTTGTTTGCTTTTTTTTTTATTAACAAAAGATTTAAATTAAGTGAGACTGGATACATTGGATGGTGAGGTGGTTTTTAATTGGTGGGTGGGGGATGGGTTTTGAGTCTATGCAATAAAACTGAATTTGGTTTTGAAAATTTCGCGGAAGCTTTTATGTTTGGAGTTGACAATACAATTCTATGTAAAGAATTTGGCTAGTACTAAATAGAACGCTAAACATCTTGGAGTCATTAAGAAACTCTAAAAAGTGAAAGATCCAAATCTACTCTGAAATACTCAAAAGCTGACAGGCTTAGGTGGGTTTTGGATATTTTATATGAAGACCACGTCAAGAGCTCCTGTGATCTGTTTATTTACTTGCCATATGCACCCAAATCAGACTGCTATTTCTGAGGGAACAAATGTACAAACCACAGCAAGGACAATGATCACTTTTGCGACGAAAGTGCTTAATACCAACAAGGGGTAAGGACTTTTCACATTCATGGAATCATGGAAGGGAGGTTTGCTGCCGTCCTTTATGAGGCTTGAAGAGTTCTTTCGCCAGCTAATTGAACCCAAGTTAGAATGCGGTATGCGAGCAGACTTCATTAAGGACAAAACTTCTGCGGTTAGGTTACATAGGATGGCTATCCTGGCTAGAGTCAGATCAAAGGAAGCTCCAATGTGAAACCGGAGGAGGCACTGATTACTCAGGAACCTTTGCCTGTCTAAGGAGGGATTATGGCTGAAGATAAAGTGTACCCTGACGATTCAAGAAACCGTAAAAGTGGAGTCCACGTAGAGCAAAGGAAAGTACTATTAACCAGATGGGATCTGATTGAGTGCCAATTGAGCATCCGAGTGATGCCTTAATGCAAGAACCAGACAGAGTATATCGAGCTGAATGGGTAAGAGCAAGATCTGAATTCTGTCAAGACTGTAAGAGTATAAGCGACTTCATCGAATGCCAACGACATAGCTATCTACATGAGGCAATAGAACCCGATAATTCAAGACTTCATGGCGATTCCTTGACCATGGCTCAGAACTGTCAGAAGGTTGGGCTTCAGTTAGTAGAGGTTTGTGAAGAGCATATAATGTCCTCAGTACCTGAACACGATGGAGTTTAGGCAGAATAAAGCCTCTAATCATATATTAGCGAATGCAAGCCATAAGTAGTGAGGTGATGTAGGTCTTGCTCGGTAGTATACAGCTTACTGGGATGGGTACTGTTTAGTTTGGACTTAGTTCGTCAGAAGGTAAAACGATTCGTGTAGTCCTTGGTCGCGTCTGTGCCATAAGGTTGCTTATTTTCTTAAAGTGACAAAACTTTCAGTAGAATATTTCTTTAAACTTGGGCAAATCGCCATGGAATTATTCACATTTCAAAAGAGACTTGCTTTATACTGATAAGCCACAAGAATTAAAGTCAATATTCAGAGATCCAAATCCTGTAAAGAGTAACAGTAGGCTCTTCATTAGAAGACAGCCATGGTAGCCACTTGCCGGAAATCGTGCTTATTCTTCGTTATGAATAAAGACCTTTGATTCAAATTCTATTCATATCATTATAGTTTGAAAGAAAGTACTAAAGA
The DNA here is from genome assembly GCA_949716465.1 of Chalcosyrphus nemorum. NCBI lineage: Eukaryota > Metazoa > Arthropoda > Insecta > Diptera > Syrphidae > Chalcosyrphus > Chalcosyrphus nemorum. Next base: position 55,883,694 of record OX454334.1, on the reverse strand, counting down.
AGGGTTAGCCTACACTGTCTGATATGTAGATCGAATGGTTATCATTGTTTTTGCCTCAATAGTCTTGATGACTCATACAAATAGAAAGAAACAGTCTTGATGTTTTAGTTCTTATCCGAAGTACGTTACAGCCTTACTGTAGCAAGAAGAAAGCACATACATGAGCTATGAAGACCTCAGCTGTAGCAGACCTCTGGAGCGTACTTATCTAAGCCACAGAAATCAATAAGAGCTAGCTTTAGTCATATGCAAAACTATCCAGACTAGGAATCCGTGCAAAAAGTAAACCAATGTTTGCTTCTTCGACTCTCTGTGGGCATAAGGACCACCCATTCATAGAAGACCAATACAAATCTTGAAACCTCTGCATTAGGTTAGGTTAGGTATGAGGGTTGGCAGGGGAAACAAAAGTACCTCCGCCGCACTCAGGTCAGCACTGACCCATTCTGTTACCAACCTCTGCACTAAATAAAAGCATTTGCCCTGCAGAAAAACTGACAAAGTTTGGTCTGGGCTTTGAAATCTTAGCCAAATGTATGCAGCATTTTGGTAACAACAATTCATTTGAAGTCTTTTTTAAGTCCTCCACTTGCCACCAACGTCCTTCTAAATACTCAGATCTTGAGCTCGTGTCAAATTTCCATTTCTAGTTGCCCCAATGAACGCAGCGAACCCCTGCATATCATGAGTGATGCCCGATTATTTAACATACAATTCAGTTTCATTGCATAATCCCCACAAAAAGTTGTTCAACTTTTCATTATTTTTTTTTTTTAGATAATAAATTTTAATTTACTTAATAACTCAAGTTAAACACAACGAAAATAAATTAGTAAAGTATCTTTCTGCAAAATGCTCATTCCCAATAGGACACACACAAAACTAAAAAAAAACTAAGTTTTTAATTTGTTTTAAAACAAAACTTAACCAAAAAAAAAAAAGTTTCATGCACTGCAAAGAGCATTCCCAGTTTATATATTAAAACATAAATAATTCAAGAGGAATTATTTCAAAATTACTTAAAAAAAAGTTTCGCAAATGCAATGCAAACTCCACTTAAAATATGAGATAATTAATTTCGTTCCATCTTTTTCGTTTTACTTATTATTTGCAATAAAGGATAAAATTTTAAATTTTTCCATAAAAAAATAATAATTTGTTAAAAATAAATTACAATAAAAAAATAGGTGAAAATAAATTCTTTTGGATAACTTAAGGATAGAAAAATTAAATTAAATTAAATAAATAAATATAAATAAAAGAGTTTTTTTATTTATTTATTTAGTTTCGTAGAATTTTACGTGAATGACTTACATTTATCCTGTCGTCGTCTTCGCCGGCAAATGCAAATAATAATACAGCAAATAATTATAACCGCCAACAGGAGGGCTAATATCGATGCGACGAGAATGATGAGAGTAGTCTTGTCCCATCGTTGCCACCACGCTAATTGTTCTGTTGGTTGGAAAAAGTTTAATGGTTAAAAAATGTGTTTTTCTATTTGAAGAAGGGATACATATAAATTGAGACAAGTTGGGGATATAAAATGGGTATTTTTTCGATTTTTTTCTAAGATTAGTGTGACCAGATGAGGTTTTTTTTTATAAAGAAATCTTTTTTTTTTAAGATAATGCATGACACGTAGGGATGATTTTTAGAAGACAAATCCTGCGTTATCCCTGAAAAATCACACACTTTACAGCAACGCTGAGCTTTTATCTGTAATTCAATAAATTTTCCCTTTGGGGGAAAAAAATCCTGATAATCTTTCATTTTTCATCTCGTAAAACAAAAAAACAAAAAAAAAAAAAGAAGAAAAATTTAAATAATCACCACGGCGACAAAACTATTTCTATTTCTTTGCACAACCGGAACACTTATCTCTGTCAAAAGCACATGCGGTTCACACTGACACACACAATTAATGACCCCTGAATCATTTATTTCTTTTGTCAACTTTGTTTTTGTCGCCTTGCCTTGTTTTTGTTTCTTCTTCTTCTGCCGCCTTTTTCATCTGAAAATTGCTAATATAAGAGGTTTTGGTTTTTTTTTTATACAAAACCCATTCACAAGGACATTTCTCAAAACAAAACGAAACAAGGAGAGCTCTAGAGAGGAGAGATACTCATCAAATGGAAATGAAATCGTGTAATGTCCTTGTTGTTTTATAGTTACTCCTTGACAGAGATATTCCACTTAAATGGTGAATGTTTCCACTATAAAATAGATTGACAAAAAAATGTGCTAAAGGATGTGCAAAAAAAAGGACAAGACTGTAATTTCTTTTTTTTTTTTGCATGCATTTCGCCCGCAAGAAAACACAAATAGCATTCGCTCAGTCGTCCTCCTCGTCGTGTTCTCAACTCTATTATGTGTTTATGCAGTGAAAAAATGGAAATGCATTTTTGTCAAGGATATTTTTCTCCTGGCATCCATCAGGAGAATAAAACACAGACAAGCCCTTTCCTCTTCATTTTCTCCATTATGCCAGGAGGAGGAAAACTTTTTTGTGACATCGTTTCTCTCATGTATTCTTTCTCTAATAAAGTGTTTTTTTTTTTCATATTTTATATCAAGTTAAGGACAAACAGGACATTTGCATAGCCAAACATGCATTCTATGCTATTGTACTTAAATTCGCTGTCATGACGCTTTGTAATCCGCTCCAACCACTTACGAGTTGATGCTAATTACAATAAAATATCCAGCCAACACGTGTATGTGGAAATCCTTGAAGGATAATACCTCAATTAATTTTTACTCTCGAAATTTTACATCGTTCCAACAAAAAAGCCGACAGGCACTGGGTATTCTCATCAAATAAAGGTGCACAAGTCGTGTAGATAGGTGCTACACACCAGAGCACTCCCACAAAAAAAAAAGAAAGGACTTAATGATAAATTAGGTATGAACCTGCCACCGTGCACATGGGGACATCTACAATCCAGAGGGGGATCCTTGTAAAAAAGTAAAATCAATGTAGAACTCAAAAGAGAGGAGAAAAAAAAAAAACCAAAAGCAACAGGAAACAAGATGAAACAGAAAGCAGCAAAAAAGAAAACAAGAAAAAAGTACAAGATTCCACCTCTTAATCCTGGTGAAATTTTCGTATTCCTTTGTGCTGCTCATGAAAGGTTAAGCGAAGTGAATCAAATCACTGAGATGTTAAAGTCATTTTGGGGGATTTTCCCTTTGGGGCGGTTGCTTGTAGCTTGTAGCTTGGCTTGGCTCCTCCGTTTGTCAGTTGTCTCATGCTAAGTGAATTTATAACCACCACCATCTACCACTGATACCGCCCGTCACACAGGATACGCAGGACGTGAGGTGCAAATTTGTAAGAAACTCTACTCTGTTTGCATATAAAATTGGTGTAATGTATTGTTTATGGTGTTGACAAATGGATGTCGGAAGTGTTATTGATAAATTAAAGTTTAAAGATGACTTTTTTTCTTCTGCTCTGCTCTCTCTCTCTCTGTTCTTATTTAAAGGTAACTTGACAGGATACAGGATGGGTGTACACCTACAGAGGATATTCGAGTTTAATGTTGTGTACTTTGAATTATTCAGTGAAGGTTGCGATCGAAGTGAGCCGGGGGTATTAACATATCCTTTTAATATGATGAAGGGTTCTTTATTAATGATTGCGCCTTATGTATCGTTTTAAAACCAAGGGCAAGGTCGAGTTGGTTTTTGTAACTCATCTCATGGTTTATTCTGAATATGGAGGACTTTTATTGGCCAAGGACAACGACCTTGTGGTAGTGATAGCACCCAAAGAGTGAAAAATTAATTGACTCATTCGAAAGTATTTTAAGAAAATTGACCCAATCAAGGCATCAATGTCCCTATGATCACCCAGATGATAGTGAAGGTCTCGATAGGTAGCCAAACCATGGGTTTATGTTTGTCAACATTCAACAGCCCTTGCTTTTCCTTAAATGTGTGCAAGCCATTAAAGTTCCTTTTTAAGGATGCCGGAGACTCCATTAACCAAGAAACTTAACTACGAATAAGCCTCGGAGCTTAGGATGACCAAAAAGGGCTAGGTATCTGGGATGTAGATGGACTGTAGATCTATGTAGATGCTTGACTGGCATGGAACTTCCACATGGAGGAGAAGACCTGAAAGGCGAGAAGGCTGCTTCATCAATGCGAACGGATATGTGGACAAAGATATTGAATCTAGCCGAAGTTTCTGGAAGATAGTTAGTCACATATGGGTCAGTTGTGTGGTGGCCAAGAGTAGGCTCTGTAAAGAAGAATTTAGAGAGGGCCCAACGTCTGATATTCCGGATCTTCAGTGCTCATAGCCATTTTGCCGATGGACATATTTCTCAAGACAAAGGAGGAGTCGATGGCACTTCATCTGCACCGTGATGTTAACTAGCAGACAGATGAGTCCATGATAGAGAACAGAGCAGCTTTATTTCCGGTATCACCTTAAGAAGAGGAGTCTTCGGGAGGATGATGCCTGTGAACTGTGTCTAAAGGAAGTCGACACGCTCATCTACGGCGGCTCATATACAGAATGAATGTCCGGCACAAGTTGCCAGAAGAATAGAGGTCTTGGAGAGCCACTGGATAGAAACTCAAACCAGATTTCTCTTAAACAAATACAAGGGATGACACAAGGAATCAAAGTCAGAAAAGAACTGTGGAGAAATCCAGAGATTTCTCTCGGGCTAATATGGATCGTGGAAGAGAGACAAAGAAGGACGCTAGTCTACTGATGGACAAGGAGTTTACACAAGGCACAAAGCCAGAGTTACCGCGATATGAGCAATCAGTTTTTTTTGGCGATGGAATCTAATTTTTAAATTTTCTTGAAGTAAGTGCTTTTGCCCCTTCTGCGTCTCTTAACAATTTTATCTATCATCGGAGATCGTATAGAATCGTAGACATTTCTTTTAACCATAAAACGTCTTAGTTCTAGAAAAATTTTGGACCACACTTTGGCTTAAAGTAATAAGGCAAGACGTTGCTTCAGAGTGTAGTTCACCAGTCCACTGGAACATGGTCTCATTTTAGCAAGCAGCGTCTTTTGCTATAGCGAGGTTGACAGTTGAGAAGTGCAGGTAGACAAGCCATGGAGCAATTGTGTCTTGACAAATAATTAGTTGGCGTGTCATTTAGTCCTGTGAATATCTTGAACTATTCAATCGATTTCGAATAGTTCTTACCTTTGATACTTTGATTGATTTGACTTTTCAATATTTACTCTATCAGTCGAGCATGATAAAAAATGTCCCCCCACTTTACCAAAACTAATTACATGAAAAGTTTAACGACTACATATAACTAATGAAACATAAAATACAAATGAAAGCATTTACATGAAATTTATTTGCAAAATAGCGATTAATATTTACTTACTTTTAGGCCTGACTGTTATGATAATTAATGCCAGCATAGTAGTAGTGTTAGAGAATGATAGGAGAGAGTAAAAGTATTGGTTAATTTAAATGAATGTGAAAATAGCAATAATATATTTTTGTTTTTCTATTTTGTTAGGTCATTAGCTAGTTTTTTTAATTTCAATTTCAATGTATGATTATGCGGCTATTTTGAAAAAGCAATTACAAAACTACCCATAAAATAGATTCGTTCAACTACTAAATATCTGTGCTAACTAATCAAGTGGTTTGGGGAGGTTTTCAAAAGGATACAACCTAATACTCATACTCACTTGCTGCTGAAACGAAATTGAAATGAAACAAATCAGTAGTAAACAGTTATACGAGGTCGTAATCGAGGGGGAGTTCGTATGAAGCGACATCGAAAAGGGATGAGATTTTGAGCTGAGTAGTTGGTGATTTTGGTGCGATGTTTGAGTATGATGTTGGGAGATAGAAGAGAGGGAAGTCGTTTGGAAATTAAGAGGTATTTCGAATGCGTTGTACGAAGTGTCAGACTTAATTGTGTCAGCCGTCGAAAAACGGAAAAAATTAACTGTTTGGACGTCCCACAAAGAACACTTTTTTAAAACTCCCTTCAGACTTCCTATGCTGTGAAGTGGAGGTATCCCTTTCAGATCAAGCAGAATATCTGGACATTGTGATAGACCCTAAGCTACATGGAGACCTGAACTCAAAGAAAAGAGGTCGTTAAGCATACAATGCTCTTTTTATTTGTGTGAAGGCAGCTGGGAAGAGATGAGGTCTGAAATAAGGCATGACGCATTGCCTCTATAACACAATAGTCAGGCACAAACTCACGTATGGGGCTGGGGATGAGCTTCAGCTTACAAACATAAGAATCTTTAAGGGCAGCAGTATAGCAGTGCTATTCTTAGGAACACCTTCCCTGACACTTAGTGGAAAACGGAAACGGAAAGGTTCCTAACACTTATACAGTGCTCTCCAGGCCAGTGTTCTAGCCGTACCTTAGGCTGCAAAACTACTTGAGATGTGATCGATATGTAATACACTCAGAACGCTAGAATCACGGAATTTTGCACAATGCTCAAGGGTACCTGGATGCAGGGAACAAGGAATGGGCCGAAAGACGGATGCGGCACTTCCATTAGAGAACATTATGAATGACATCAAGAAACCTTTGTGCGCTGGCAGAGGAAATATTCTCAACAGATGAGCCAATCTAGAGTGCGCAAAGCCTTGTAGCCGGAGTCAAAACGTAAGAGCCGTCATTGGAATACTCTCTGGACATATCTGTCTCTTAAGGAAGCACGCCATTAGATTAGGATTATTTGAGTAGCACATTTGTAGAAACTGAGAAGTAAATTACACATAAACTCTGTGAGTTCCAGGATTTATTTAGAAATATGTCAATCTGTCTGACAAGCTACTTCTTTAGCAATCTAGAGAAGAAAGATTCATGGAACCAATGGAGGGAACTAGCCATCTACTTTGTGATCAAATGCTTGGGTTGGTTTTCTCTTGGGAATTACCGTTTTAAAGGGCACACCTAGATAAATCTTCACTAAGGGGCAACAAGCATAACTCTGTATCTGTATTTAGGGCCTTAGGATTGTTCAGATGAGGACTGACTGAGCTGTCCTCAGCTTATGATGTATTGGGTCCACGTCCACTCTATAAACTAAGTCACTCTTTCCCACCCACTTCCATCTGACTATGCAAAATTATATTCCATTTAGCCAACAGGTTAAAATCCACTAAAAATTCTAACAAAAAAACCTTTCAATTTATTTCGAATTGAGCTTGACGACCTATTAATTCCGATACATATCGCGTTCAAAACAAACAGGTCAAACACCTACACACAAAATATTTCCAATAAAAATCCAATAATTCAGTATTTACGGTTGCAGAAACCACTTAAATCCTTCCAACGATGACCACTTGCAATTCTCATTTCATCTCCATTTTGCACTGCCAATTGGATCAGGCACATAGCCCGGGTCCTGTGCCTGTGCCTGCAATTTAATTAAATGAAAAGAGTACTAAAAACTCCCCCACTCGCTCTCTCACTGGGCAAACCGATTACGATGAATGAAAACAAATAACAAGGATAAAAGTTAAAAAATAAAAAAAATAAAACAGAAAACACCCCCCAAACCATTTTGAATAGCACTCCTGGTAGAGGTTCTCTTCAACCCCCCCACCCACCGATAAACCATAAGAACCAAACGCGCGAATGAAAATGTATAGATAAAGAGAAACGACGAGAATATAGTAGTGTTAAAGAAGAAGAAAATAAAAATATATCGTAGGTAGGGAAAAACTTACCGGCAACTTCAATTTCACAAAACGTTCCAGCTCCGACGGAATTATTCGCCACACAACGATACGTCCGTGCAATCGCATAATCCTCTTCTAGAGCATAAAAGCTCTTATCCTTGTTAATATTGCCTCTGCCCAGTATTTCAACAGAATCGTTCTCCGCCTTAATTGACCATGAGAAGTCGGCCTGTGTTTGTTTGTGTTTGTGTTTGACCAGCGCCCAATCGGGGTATAGAGATGGAGTAGTTACCATAGCAGCAGCAACAGCAGGAGCAGGATCAGGAAAGAGGAAAAGCAAATAAAAGAGTTTTTTTGTTTTTTTTGAAAACAAATTGAATATACGCAGGACCTTGGTACAACAAATTCTATGTATATATAGGTAAACAAAGGTACAACTTACCTCTTCAGGATTTCCGAATGCTGTGCAAATTAACGTATCCTGATCGTCGATTTCTCGCCTCTCCAGTTCACATTTCGGCTTAACTATCAAAAACAAAAACAGAGAATAAGAACTAGGACACACTGCTAGGACTGTGCAGAGGAAGTGTGTAAAGGGTAGATAGGGATTTTTGATTTTTAATTGGGCCAACATGCATACAACAAAGTGCAGGTTAGGAGGTTTGTAAGAGGAACTATTTGATTTCGGGGGCAGTTTTCGGGCCTTTTGAAAGGGAAAATTCGTTTGAAATAGAATGCTCCAATGGAATGTGTTTCAATGGAGCTGTGTGTGTGTGGTAGAGTAACCTGGTTTTGGTGGGTATATGACCCCCATTGATAGGGAGTAGAATTCTCTCAATATTTTGAACATTTTTGAACCAATATTTTTGGGGAAAGTAAATCACAACAAATGCATTTTGGAATCCATTCATTTAGTGTTCTCTCTCAAAAGATTTTTGAAGAGATAAGGTTTTTGAAAAACTTTATGCCTTACACCGGCAGAAGAGCCAACATCTGCTTTTGGAAGTGGGAACAAGAAAGACCAATAAGCTTTGAAACGAGGGACTTATTGGACTAGAAAAGAAATTTAAGACATATGTATCTTTGTAAACTGCAATTTTGAAACGACACTACTGTGAATCTGGAAGAAAATCAGAACACAAAATCTAGGGGGTTACTCGAGGTTACTAGGTGGTTACTACAAATTTATTCAACTTTAAGACCACAAGAAAGGCCGTTTAGATCCAGGGTCTAGAAGGGGCAGTCTTAAGGTATAAGGGCGATCCAAATCAAATACTCTTGTACAGGGTATGCCATCCAGTTTCCAGTAGGACATGTTTTGACATTGACAGCTCTTTCGCTTTCATTGGAAGCTCTTGTCTGTCATTAGTACCATCTCTCAAGAAAATAAATCCTTTGCATAGGACTGATTGATGTATTTTAAAGATTGTCAGTATTTTTGATAATTTTTTATACGAAAAGGGAAATTGACATCAATGCTACGGCCAAGTCTAAAGAGGCACGATCTCGAACTCTTGTAGCTCTCTAGAGTGTCTTTTCTCTCAATGGCCTATGCTGGACAATCACACAGAAGGTGCCGAATGGATTTTATTTCCTTTTCGTTCTTACAGCTTCTACAAAAGTTGCTATGGGGTACCTATCCAAGCTGCTTGGTTACCTATCACGTAGTCTTTAAAAAGTTTCTTCGATTATTCTATCACGACAGGCCGGATATAATTCCATTCCGTTCTTGGGTAAATCCAAGTCAAACCAATCATCATACCAGCTACTCCCGTGGGGTTTAATCTTCTATACTGGTATTCTAAGCAGTTTTGCCTTCAGCATTCGTACAATTTTAAGCACGTAGTCCCCTGGCAGTTTAAGGGTCCTTATAAAGAAAGGAGGAAGCCCTTTTTCCAGCATAATAAGGTAGTGTTTTATACTGGGTGGTCGCCATATTTCTCCTTTCAAATCTTCGAGTGCTACGTTGGCATATACCGCACTGTCTTGTCGTCTTGTTGGAATCACAGCTCGTACATATCGATGTTGTCGAGCCACAGAAAATCGGTTAACATCGCTCTATACCTGAAACCATTGACGGTAACGATGTATCCTTCCTCATTTCAAAATGAATGAGGTTCAACGATACCGCCATACCTTGAAACGGTCATATTTATGGATGCATTGATGCTTGGTCGGAAACTTGTGGAATGGGTTTGCTCTTGTTTCTCTTCGCTGAGTAGAATAGGCCTCGACCGAGAAGATGATTTTTTGGCCAAAATCCGGATCTCCAGCCAACATTTCCAGCGTCCAATTAGCGAACTGACAGTCGGCGTTGTCTATGGTCGCTTGGCTTCAAGTCTTGCGTCACCACAATCTTATACGGATGTAGGCTTAAACCCAATCGCAGAATGAGCCGGGTTGACTCTGTGGCGATGTGTCTTTTTCGATACTGTCCTCTACGGCGCATATGTTTCTCTCTTTTCGCAGCAATCTGTCTGATTGCTAGCTTAGGGTCCAAAAGAGTGTACTGACGCTAAAAATATTTACACGGTGTAATGAATTGCCTACACACTGAAGCTGTGATGACGAGCGACCTTACGACGAAACTCGTGTTGCATACTTACAACTGAGCCTGAATTTCGAAAATATTTTTTGATAATTTCGGTACTTTCAGTAAGCGTGACACAATGCACGATAAAACGGCAGATTTTACTGAACATTTTGACAGCTGAATGTCATCGGAAACTTTGACAGCTGCTGAAACATCATAATTGGAAAAGAAATCGTTGCTATCTAATCACCCTATTAAATTTTTGAAAAAAGCTGGTACTTTCTGAAATCATTCAAAGTCAACCGCAACAAATTTTGAAGGTTTGACACTTCACATTGTTCGACAGTTGTGTGTTAGAGCTTCCTCCTGAAAGACTCCACTTAGTTTCTTTTTTGGGTAACGTGCTTCTATTGTCATAATACGGGAACCCATGCTAATGCCTGACAGAAAGACAATAGCCTCTCACTAAGGGTTTTGTAGGCATACACCTCTTGCGTACCCTCCCGTCACTCAAATATAGTTTTTCACAATCACAATATCCGGAACCAGGATTTAATCACAAGTGAATAGCAGTCAGTCAACTGTTCCCCCCAATATTGACTTGATGGAGAGTCACTCAAAAGTCCTCATCAGGACTTTCTCTCTATAGTCTTAGCCTGATATTTTTTCCCACAAAAAACAATTGCCTGATGTGATGCTCTCAAATTTACAGTAAAAAAGTAAAAAAATCAATAAAACAAAAAAAGGAAAATCCACCACACAATACGTCAAGTAGGGAGGGACACACATGACTGTATGCATGTATGTATATAATGTTTATACTCACACTGTACATCGATAAATGTATCTGTCACACTTGAGCCATGTTTGTTAAATGCCACACAAGTGTATCGCCCGGTATCGTTCCTTGACATAGGAATATTTATAATCAGAGCGTTGCCACGAGTAATCGTTTTATTGTTGAATCTCCACTCGTATGATGGCTCTATAAATAAAAAAGGACACGAAAAAAAAAAATGTGACAGGATACAATAGGAAAAGAGAACAAAAAAAAGCAAATGAAACTTTTATAACACGAGACCCTTCAGTGGTTGCGTGTATGTGTGTTTGTAGGTATGTCAACTTACCAGGATTTGCTTTTGATTTGCACAGGACACGTCCTGGAATGTTATCCTCAAGAACATGTACAATCTCATGTGATACTGTTGTATTCTCTGGGGGATCTGTTCACATCATCAGCGTCAGCGTCAGAGTAGTAAATAGAAAGAAAAAAACCCAGTATATATGTCAGAATCAGAGCAAAAAAAAAAAATGTCCTTGTAAGCTTACATTCGATACTGAAGTATGTTGCGCTCTTAATGCCAGGACCAACCGCATTGCCCGATGACACACACGAATAATTGGCATTATCAACGTCAATGTCGAATCTTTTATTCGGCCATGCTGTCATATTGAAATGCTGCGAACCAACAACAACAACAGGATAATCGGGATAACTGTCAAACAGAATACGCGCCAAAAACTTACCAGCACTGACATTACACTCTCGAAATCGCCTGTCGCTGGTGACGCAGCCATGTACTCTTCCTTTACAAAATACCGTTCATTATTCTCTTCGAGGGCAATGCCATCCTTGTACCAGGAAATCGTACACCTCGGCACACATTCTATGCGACACATTAGCGATGCATTTCGGCTCGAATACAGGATACCGGTGTAGGGGAAAAGATTCTTTATGAAAAACGGTGGAGCATGCACCTCTAGATTGACGGTAGCCGGGACCCCGTGACCACCCTCGTTGTACGCATAGCACGAGTAATTCGTCCGACTGTCCAGGCCGACCGGTTCGACAGTCCAATCTTTTGTTACCACATCCTGTAGCGGGCCACGACCACCACGGAACCAACGGAATCTATCGCGTAACGAAACAATATTTCTAGCATGAAAAATTCTACCCCTTAGCAATTGTGAACTTGTGTTAGTTGTTGTTGTATTGTGAGCGGAAGCGAAAGCGGATTCAGATTCAGATTCAAATTCAGCATTCGAATCAGAATCAGGATTCGGGGCTAAGGTGGTGAATTTGATGCATGCATTGTATTGTTTGTGTTCGTTGTCAATTACAAACCTATTCGATTCTGGATAGCCGGGATCATCGACGGAACATGAGAAGGTGACACTCTTCTTTTTGACCGCGATGAGGGGGAAATGCGTCAGAGTTGCTGGTCCTGGTTCATAGTGGACCTAAAAAAACACAGAAACCAAAAAAAAACATAAAATCCCAATTTCCCACGAGCCATTGTTAAGCTCTTACCATCAACTCTTTATCTTCGGAACGTGGCCCCCAGCCGGCTGCATTGAAACCCTCACACGAATAGTTGTAAAAGAACCCACGACCAATGCTCTCAAGGAGCAATTTACTTGGATCAATGTGACATAGATCTTCCTGAGAGGGAGAAACTTTCGATTAATAAACTAAATATATGTAAATAGAGGTTTTTCTCCTTCTCTACTGTTGTGTTGTTGTGTTCAGTTTCCAATTGTGATGCTGATACCTACGGATGCAATTAGTGATAGATACTTACCGACTAGTGCGAGTGATTAAATGCTACCTACGGTTTCTAGTTTAGGAGGCGTTCTAATAAGGATTCTATTGCGAGTTGGAAGCCTGAAGCTCTATGGTACTAGGACAAAAAGTTGTGGCAGACAGTTTCTAAGAAAGAGTTATGCACCAAGTGAATCTATTGAGCAGAACTATTAGTCAGCAATCAGAGGTCAACACACTTGGGTGGAATCTATCAATATTATAAGCAAGGATCATAAGAGAGCTTCAGGAAAGATTATGAGTAGATTCTGATACATCGTGAGAACATAGGTAGAAACAGATGGTATGGCATCCTAGCATATAGTGGCGGCGTTTACTTCTCTGAGCTTAACTTAAGCGTCTCCTTCTGTCTCCTCGGCCATTATAGCGTACTTAAGGTGGAAATATTGGCAGTCAAGAAGCCCTGTTATTGCTAAAGTCTAGTGTACTATCTGAAAAGGATACCAGAATTTTATCAGACAGACACATCATCGGTGTCACTGTCTAATTGGTCTGGGCTTTTCTTCAAACAATTTCCCCTCATTTTCTCTGCAACTGCCCTGACCGATTGTCAAAGACCTCAACCATTTCTGTGATGACCTTAGTGAACCTATCATACATCTGCTTGGCTTTGTCGTCAACCCACAGGTTGTTCTCTTTTCTGTGCCTCCTTTTTTATCTGTGGTAGTATGGTTTAGAGTCTAGTATGTCGATAGTCTAATTGTTTCTGTTTTCTGCCTTCCCTGTACCTCAATGGGCCTTGCTCAACTGAATCTGAGCACGGGCTGCCATTCCAACCTAATCTAAGTCGTAGAAATGAACCGACTGAAGGGACATTTCCTTTGAACATTTTTCACAGGCTATGCTTTTCAAATATTTAGTGTAACTAACTAACCTTCCTTTGTCTGTTGAAGAAGCTTTACTGAAAGGCTAGTAGTGGCAGCAGTGATTCGTGTGTTAGCTCGTCATTCAATGAAACATGTTTCGACCGCCAGTGTTTCCTCTTTTCTACTTCACTTCACCATCCAATCAGAGAAACATATATCAGCAGAGATTCCAACCACTGCGCCTAAAAATATGTGCCTGGAATATTTTTTAATAAATTTGGCGAGGAAGTTGACTACGCTGATAGTACCACAGGCTATACTGGGAGAATGGAGAAGATTTACTAGCCCAAGCAAAAGGACTAGACTCTGTTCATAGAAGTTTTTTCTCTTTGCCACCGAAGGATATCCATGAAGCTTTGTTCAGATTTTTGTAATAAGAGAGGGTGTTTATTGAAACAAGCAAACAGAAAGTGTGCTCAATAGAAGGAGAAGAGTAAGTTTCTACCTAGAAAGTTGTCGTTACTTATACATGTGAGACTTATCCTTTCACGTCTCTGTGAATCCTTATACTGTTCTCGAAAGGACAATTTTCAAATGATAGATCTAAGTAGACAGATGAGCTCCTACTAATTGGCTCATCCGAAGACAAAACATTCGAAAGAGTATTCAAAAAGACAGCCTTCGTCTCAGCTACATCCTTGTTCTAGTCTAATATTATGCTCATTACATTACGTCTTACAATACATTTTGTTGTTCTCTACCAAAGAAACATATAATTCAAACAAAAAGCCTCAATTCAAAGTACAAAAAGTACTGAAAGAACCAAAAAATAAATAAAATTACTGATAGAAAAAGAAATTTCAAATTTACATCTACATACAGTACAGGCAATCCTTAGACAAAAATTTTCATTGCATTACTTACATTTGTCTCTGTACAATCAGGTAACTCCTTTAGTAGCGAAGAATTGGCATACCATCGTACTTTTGTTAGTGTTGATGGATTAGCATCGACAATATTACAATAGAGTGTTACATTTGATTCGTCACTTTCTTTGACGGGGCCCTCGGGTGTCATCAGGACCTCGACTATTGGCACATCTACAAGAAAAACCATAGAACAATTTGATTATAGACTGTGTCTCTGTGTATCCTTTGAATGGAGGTATAACAAAAGGTGTATTGTATTGCACTTACATTGTACATCCAATTCAATTTGTGTTTCGGATACTCCCTTGCCAATGGCATTCCACAACTGACAAGTATAATTGCCAATGTCTTCCTTGTCAGTTGCCTTTATGACAAGTGCAACATTTTCCGAATTGCCACCTTCGTAGCGGTCGGTGTCGTTCACATTCACCAGATCACTGTTGCGATACCTGGAAAAAGAGGGTTAGAATATTCAAATTAATGATATGACTGGGACATGTATTGATGTGTAATGTTAATTAATTTGTTTGTTAAGAAGTGACATGACAAGACGGTTCGGTTTTTAGATGGGTATAGAGTGGCATTGTTCTAGGAACCTTGTAATCAGACGTGAAGTCTGAGAGAAGAGGGCTTGGGAAGTAATATTTCTAGACTGGAGTCTTGTCCTTGTGCTTAAGCAGAACCAAATAGAGGCTAAGAGTTCAAAAATATAAACAAAATAGACCACAAGCAAAATAATGGACCAAGACCTAGTTCCTTCCTGACAACTATAGGTGTTTTCGTAGTGTAGAATGCCAGATGCATAAAAGAACCTGATCCAGAGCGAGAGAAGGTTTCTTTTAGAATCTCTCCGATTAAATCATCTCTTGGATGGTGGTCATCTCCTAAGGTGATGAGATCCATACCATTCTCAATGCCGACTCAGTGCCAGAGTCTCTATGCAGAGAAGTCACGCTACTGTTTCGAACAAGTCCAAGGAGCTGAAATAAATCTCGTGTGCTTCTACTTTTGGAGGTGCCCTGAGTATGTGCTGGATATCAAATTGCACCTCAAAATGCCAATTCACTGTTGGAAGGAGAATGCTTACATCAGAAAATATCACCGTCAAGAGAGCTTCTATCAGCGGAAGTACCTAGTCAGATGTAAGACATTGCTCAGGTCCTTAACCTTTTCCAGTATAGTGTGTGAATGAAAGAACTCTCTGAACTTGTCGTAAGTCTTCGACAGTTGACTGTAACCTAGGTGCAAAATCGGTATACAAATCTCCTGTAAGATCAAAGGTGGACTTTTAAAGGCCCAAACTTGCAGTCGTCTGTAGCCTCTGAATGAGAACATATCTGTCGACGGACCCTGAGGTCTGTGTCATCCCATGTGCAAGGAAAACCTTAAGAAATCCTATTACACATTCCTATTATATATTCGCCATGGGTGGTATCCAACTTGACTGTGGAGAGTTGTATGTGAATTTTACATTCGTTCATAATTCGCAGTACTTTTTCGCCTTCTTGTTGAAGTACACTTTGATTACCGTGAAAAACGAAGTCATATGGTTGGGAATATGTTATCACTACACAGAAGCCACCCTTTGGTATCATTATTTTAGTGTTGAGTGCTACTATGATCCTGTGGCAGCTATGGAGACTGTTTTCTGCTTTCGAAGGCCTGCAGTGGCTTTTCTTACAAAGATGAGTATGAGTTAGTTATGACTTCCTAAACTGACAGTGCAAAATCTGTAATGTCTGTAATCTGTAATGAAAAGTCCAGTTGATCCTTTCAATGAAGCTGACATTTACATCGAGTTTTGGTCTCATTAACATCCTTTTCTCGTTGACATTTTTATAGTTTATTCATTGAATTTATGCCAAATAAAATGTATTGCCAAATTAAAGTGCAATCAATGAGACAACTCTCATTAAAAATAAATTCAAAAGAGTTATTGAATGGAAAAAAAAAACTTGACTTTTCAGCATTTTATTTCTCTGTTGTAACAATCACCACAAAAGTGTCTGCAATAATCCGAGGGGTTTATCGCGCCAAACATGAATTGCCCGATAAAAATCACTACAAATGACCAACATAACCTCCCTATCAACAATCCTGTCAGACATGTTGTCAATCAATTAACTCTGGACAAACACAAGCCGAGCGCGCACACACTTTTTCTGTTTTTAATATTCAACAGCAACATCAACAACAACAACAACACTGATAACAATGGAAATAATAAACAAAAAATTGAATAATTAATTCGACGGTAGATGTTACAAAATTAATCAACACAGCGTCCTGATTCAATGTTAAAAACTTAATTATGCCAGGAGTGGAACGCGCGTGACTGCCCTACTTCAGCCAGTGTACCTCTATCGTGTAATCAGAATCTTTGAGACTCTATCCATGAGCATACTTGTATATACACGCACATTCCTGCTCCTGTATATCATAATAATTATGCTCAGTCAATCACGTATTGCGGTCAGCTTCGTGATTTCCTCCCTCCCACGCCCACACACCCACCCACCCACTCATTATGGATATTCGTGGCTTTTATTCGTTTATCCTGTTCCGCTTTGAAATCACGTAGTCCGTCGTCATATCCGTCATCGATTACACTCTTATTGGTAATTCATCACAATGGACGATGGACGGACGGAGGGTTTTGTTTATAAAAAAAAAAAAATTCTCTTTGTATAAAATCACAACAGAAGTTCATGTCCTGTAGAATGACAAGAATCGATGCTTCGTCCTGTCCACCAAAATGCTGGTCACAGTGAATTTTTATCACCTCGTTGGGTTTTCTCTGGTTTTTTTTGTTTTTTTTTTTTTCCTAGGACCAAGGTCCTAGGACACTATGGCGTTCGCACCTACTACCCTCCCTTTGGTGGTAATTAAAATTAATTATCCTTGTTCGAGCGGATTTATGCGACTTCGCTTTCGCATTAAATTAACGATCCTGGAAATTTATGTGAGTAGGAGCGGTGGTGGTGGTCTGTCGGTCGGTCGTTCGCTCGCACAGCACGGTGCAGAGATATGAATTTAATGGGCGACATCATTCGACATACTACCTGGCGGCCGATGGTGGAGCAAGGGGGATCCTTTAAGGATGGATATAAAAATGAATATCCATTACACTGAGAGGATGAAAGTAATTAAAATTCATTCGCTACAACCGGGTGTGGAATGTTGGCTGCAAAAACACACGCGTGAGCGTAGTCAAGCTAATTTCTTTCTTTTCGACAGAAAACTTAAAAGAGATCGCTTATGGCTGTGGGAGGGGTTGGCGGATAGCTCTGGGAGGGATCAGAAATTTGAGAGCATTTCATGGGTAAAGTGCTTTCGTTATTAAAAAAAGAGCGTAATCCGATGAGTTACGATGGAGTTGTGGGCGTAAAGCTGAATAGTGTAAAGGGATACTGTAATTTTTCGCTCAGACAAAGCGTTGATTTAAAAAAGGGGACATAATGAGCTTCGCAAGTTAGTTGGGGCTTCAAGTGACGGTTATAGATGCAACAGGAGTCGAAGAGGACTTATGCATAGTTGACAGTTAAAGAGTGTGACGAAATTTTTAAGTTTGAGGGCCTTTTAGATGAGCTAAAACTCTAGAATCTAAGAGACTTCTTTAGTAATTGGAATCAGTTGAATCACGGGCTAAAGGACCCATAGTCTATATTGGAAATGTCCTCCGCTTTTGTGGGTTAGGGCTAAGAAAATAATTGAAGATGAGAACCAGTTATTGCATATTTCTTGGGTATATACTTCTTGGTGCATACTTTTTGGTAAACACTTCTTGATCCACACTCCTTGATGCATACTTCTTGGTGAACACTTCTTGATCCACACTTCTTAGTACACACTTCTTGATGCATGCTTCTTGGTGCACACTTCTTGATCCACACTCCTTAATGCACACTTCTTGATGTACACTTCTTGGTGCACACTTCTTGGTGCACACTTCTTGCTCTACGGTTCTTGATACACACTTCTTGATCCACACTCCTTGATGCATACTTCTTGGTGAACACTTCTTGATCCACACTTCTTAGTACACACTTCTTGGTGCACACTTCTTGGTGCACACTTCTTGCTCTACAGTTCTTGATACACACTTCTTGATCCACACTTCTTGATCCACACTTCTTGATCCACGCTTCTTGGTGAATACTTCTTGATGAACTCTTTTTGGTGTACATTTTTTAGTGCATACTTCTTGGTGTTCGTAAATAGTATTCTTAGCATCTTAAAGTATGCGTCAATATACAAATATTAGATCCTTTGCCATCAAATACGTTGCTCCTGTCCCATTTTGTTCAAAAAAGCTCAAGATAATCACTGTCAGTGCTCATTACTTCCAACATCCCTCATTTCGGGACCACAATTAATATCGAAATCGCTTTAAACAGTCAATGGATTAGCATTTAAATAACCCTCTCTGGATTCCTAATTGACGTCATCAAGAATATGCAATAAAATGCAAAACTACCGCCGCGAATTTCCATTCGATCGCCTGCCTGTGAAGCTACACAATAAATTGAAATGTGCTCATGCACAATAATAACACATCGAAAGGTACATCCTTGCATACATATCATCAACTAGCAATACCCCCTTTTTTCGGATCATCAGCTAACAATAACTGCCACAACTCTTGTCTATCGGAATCGTATAAAGCACACAACAGCGTAAAAATCAAACAATTGTACATAAGTCATCATCATCATCATTCGTTGCCTTGTCATTTTCACCATCATCATCATCGTAATGATTATCCGCATCATCATCCACATCACCGGCCACAAACAGCCCCATCTTTCGCTGTGTGTGTGTGTGTAGTTTTAGTGAAATGTGTGCATTCAGCGAAATGGCATCATTCAGTGACGCGGATCATATCAATTGTGCAACCAGATACTAATTAAAAACAAATATCGAATAACTCTACACTAGATGGAGAGTCGCCTGCAAGGACTTTCCCCTCGCCGCCCCCCTCCGGCCCAAATTATTCGCTCAACTCCAAAGTGAGTGTGTGCTGTGTGCCTATTGAATATAATGGAATGATTTGAGGTTCGAGTGGTTTGGGGCCTGAATATACCCTCATTTTAAGTAGGTACAAAATGAGTGCAATTCCAATTCGAGTGTATGTCTTTGGAGCATCACACATCCACCTACATTGGTACCCCCCATAGGTAGAGAGAGAGAGAGAAATGATGCCAGGGGTTGACGATGAAGGAATCCTTCAATGTAATTTGCAACTGTGTAAATTGGATTTTGAATTTCAATTAATTTCGTTTTCGGTTTTCCTGCAAACACACACACACCCACACAGAGAAACACCCTGCCTGACATGAACAGAGGAGCAAAAAAAAAGGAAGGATTACATCCAATGTGTCATTTTGTGGTTGATGTTGCCAAGCCAGGAAATAACATTTGTTACGAAGTTACACTGAAATGCATCCACTGGCAGTCGCTCCCTCTCTCTTCCTTCTAGTTCATCCTGATGAAACCAAATAAACTGACATTTTGTTGTGTGGGAATTTTAGTTTCCAATTGGATGAGGCCGGTGGCAGCAGGAGGGATGGCGGGAGGAAGGAAGGAACAGCAATCTCTTTCACTCTCAGCTTAAAAACTTGAAATGACTTTTATGGGTTTTGACATTTTATTTGTAAAACACTTCAGGACTAAACTACTCTTACATATGTATGCATATGTCTATTCCTCTGTCCAGCTTGATTTTGGAAACTGATTTTTTGTTTTTATGGGACCGACATGCTTGGACTTGAAGAGATTTTGTTGTTGTAATAATAAATTTAGTGATGGATTCTGAGTTGTAGGCAAGGGCTTTGGTGTGGTTTTTTGAAAAATATTCCTGTTTCAGGAGCAGTTTCCCCTGCTCGAAACTAATGAAATAGCCATTGAACTTTTGTCTTAAAAAGTATTGTGAGTTGTGAGGTTTTTAGACAAAGTTTTATAAGGTAAATTGAGGCTTTGGAAACGGCTCTGATTTGTATGTCTTTTCATTTGAGATTGAGGCCCAAAAAAGACTGAAGAAATCGGAATTCATGACAAATATTGAGACAAAAACAGCCTGTCAGGTACAGATAAGTTTATCGCTTCGGAAAACATAGACCTTTGCTTCGTATTTTTGTTCTTATTCTTATTCATTTAACTGGAATATTCTCGCCTTTCTTAAGAGACAACTTTCTTGGAAAAGTTTGACTTCAGCATCGCCACCTGACGCGAAGAAAGCCAGGACACTCTCTATTGCTTCGTAGCATTACTAACCTCTCCACAAACACCATAGGTCATAGTGTCCCGCAAGACTAGAACCTTAAGAAAGTCTATAGCAAATTATATCGTAGGATGCCAATAAGATATCAGCAGTCTTCTCTGATGAGAGATGTCGAAAAGTATCGCTGATTTTGTACAGAGCGTCGATTAAGTTTATCCTGGTTGGGAATTCATCTTGTGGTACGCAACCGTCAATGGCACGTTTAACTGTCGACAAGGGCAAACTAATCGAAGCCTCCTATCCTACTTTGAGCCTTTCCTAAAGAATCTCATCTCAAATCTCTATTCCGACGAACGTAGTGTGGTCTTAGAGATTAAGTCAAGTCAAGAGTTCAGAACAACTGCAAGTGGTTCGGGACATAGGAAATGCATCTTTTGCACTCAGAAGTCACATTATACAGAGCCCTTCTATGCCAATAGAAATGTCTTTTGGCGAGCTAACCATTCCATCTAAGGGCTGTTTCACAGGACCTTTATTAAAGCTCTGATAGAGGATTTTATCGCAAAGCAACTTGGTCAGCAGTCTTTAACAGTATGGAAGGCCCAATTATGAGGTTGAGTTACTGAATGACCGTATTCTGAACACACTCAGGACATTTCTCTAAAGAGTCCTATAGTGCCATGACTTTACTATTTTACTATGCCATGTCCTTTCTAGGTTTAATCATACATTAAAGCATATCCTTACTTAAAGTTTTCATTCCCCTCTTCTCAATCATTACTCTGTCGTTTCGTCGTGATTACAAGAATTCCATGTCGCAGTTCCACCTAAGTACGTAAGTTTGGCCTCGCTTCTAACTTTGACTTGAAGACCCTTCAAACTAAAACCAGCACGCTGAATTCATTTTCATTCCTTTTAATTAAATTTCACGACTTTAATATTTTCTCCTCCTCCTCCTTCTTTTTTCGCCAACAACTGTCGCAACTTTCGGAAAACAAGGAGAACAAGGAAAACAACTCTCCAACATCGACAGACACCCCTTCAACCAACCGCCCACTTGCCTGCCTCTCCTTTCCCTCTTCAGACCGTATAATGACATAATTACACCACCTGAGATGCAGAAATTCAATTAAACCTCCGCCGCCGCTGCGTGGATTTTTAATTTTCATTCGCTAAATGTCTTTGTGGAACTTTTGTCCTTTGTAAACGAGAGAAAAAAAGGAAAATAGAATCCTTTCTTGATTACAAAAGTGCACCGCAGCAATGTTTCCATACACAAGAGGTGCTGCTGCTGGTGGTGGTAGTGACACAATCTAAACCCACTGACAGCTGTGACAATCGCATGACAAGTCTAAAGCCTTGACTAAAAAGTAGTGAACTTTAAAAAAAAAATATAAATTGCAGTTGCACCCATGGGCAATTAAGATAGGGATCATCACGCTTGACATTTTGTGCTTGTCAGCCTCGTTGGGACATGCAAAATCCCCCCCACCACCCCCGCATAAGGATAATTACATAAATTATGTGTACTAGATTTTTTTTTGTAAAGCTTTTTGCTTTTGCTTTTTGTTGAACTCACCATTTAACACTTGTCAGCGATGCAGGATTTGCAACGTATTCACAGTTAAGCAGGACAGTGTCACTGGTGTTGACAGTGATTTGATTTGGACTGACTTTCACAACGGGAGGGTCTATCAAAAGAAAAAAGAAAAAATGAGTTCATTTATAGAAAATAGAAACTAGGTCAGTCGTAGTTGTAGAGTACTTACACATCACTTCCAGGGTGACAAAGGAATAAATGGGTTTCTCACGGTTCTCCTGCAGGACAATGTTATCGGCGTCACACCGGAATATCATGTCGTTCTCGAACCGGGAAGCGTTGAATATAAGATCGCTCACCGTGTGAAATGTGCCATCTTGTTGTTCAATCTAAGAAAAGAGAGAAAATAAGGACAAGATAATGAGGAGTCAAACATGGACATTTATTATTAAGAATGGATTTTTATTTTTTTTTATTTTTGATTAGTCAGTAAGTACTTACGGCTTGTGTTCGGATTTCTGTGAGGGCGTTCTCTTCCACGGGAATTGGCACTGAGGAATTTGTCCATGTGATGTTGACAGCTGGTCGAGCGCCATACACCTGGAGGTGGAAAAGTTTACCTATTAGACTTTGTTTTCCTTTCCTTTTTCTTGGTAATTGAATAATAAGGTTGGCCGACTCTGAAAGTTGGAAAACTATCCAGTGAAGGTCGATTAGGCCTGACAAAGTCGTTAGGGAATGTGTGAATCTATCTGTTTGTTGGTATAAATGGGAGTTTCTTTGGAAAGATTCAAGGGTTATGTGATGGAGATCACACCTAGATGAAGTTTTTCTGGTGTCGCAATACAGGGACTAAATCACTGAATGTTGAGTATAATTAGAGCAGTTCCGGAATGAATGAATGAGTGGGAAGTCGGCCTCCACAAGTTGTCCCAAGTTGAGAAAGAACCACTGGAGAGCCACGAAAAGAAGGAGCTGTCCCTCAGCAGGGTACCAGGACTTATGAATATTGAAGGAACGAAAAAGGCTGACGAGTTTACTAGGAAAGGGTTGACGATGCAATTATCGCGGGTCTTCTCTTTTGTAGTAGCCCCATTCAGTTCCAAAAAACTCTGGGTTTATCTGGACACGTAATGGTCAAGAAGCTATTGGCAGTAGTTATAACGCATGCATCGTCTCCGGCCACTGTACTATTAGCGTTGAAGCGGAGCGACTCGGTTGGTGCATAACAACTATTGAAGAAGCTGCAGGGACGAAGAGGAAGTTGAATGAATATCCATCCAAAGAATGAGGACTTTTGGTAGTTACATCTTCTTGGAGTTAGAGTTGAGCTGATGGAACTCCTGTTCACTATCGAGGTGGTTCTAACAGCAGGCATTCCAAAGTTAATTGATTGGCCACATTGGTCTAAGTGAGCTTCCATCTACATAACCTAAGGACAACTCGCTTTGAGGGCCTTGACTGACAAGAATTTGTATTCCAACTGTTGAGAGTTACCATTAGTTATGTATCTAGCTCCTAAACAGGCGGTTCCAATTTAAAGTTGATTTTTACTCAATATTTTACACGTCTGACCTATAGACGACTCTATAGCATGACTGCCTTGACCGATACCTTAATCACTGAAGACCCAAGTTTAAGGTTTGGCATAAGTGGAAGGTATACAGGTGTATGTCCAAACTATTCGATGCTAGTACATCCTTCTGCCACGATAACACATGTCAGAGGTGCTGCCTGTAGACGCAATGTGGCTGATACTTGTGCTGCGACTGATTTGGGACACAGTACCAGTGGACAGTTTGTGTATGATGTTACCACTAGTGGCAAAGAATCAAAGTCGTCAAACTGAAGAACCTAAGGCAGCTTCTGTTGTTTACTCAGATTAGTTCGCATCATTCCAAGGCTGATGGTGCCAGTATACATATGTAGCAGTCTTTCTGGTTCTTTCTAGAAACAAATCATATTGAGCCATGAATCACGTTGTATGTGTCTTCCGATGTGTACTACATGGGCCCAGTTTTAGTCAAATACCAGATACTTTCTCTGCCTCTAAGCTCGTCGCAGCTTCTATGCTTAAAGCAAGCAAGTTTAAAGCTTCATAATGATGGGTATGTTCAATATAATTGTCCTTACTTTGATTCACTTCTCTTATGATTCGATGATGCCTCCTTAGCTGGCGGCTGTTACTGAACTCATTGGGTTCTGACTTCTCATACTTTGTGACTACAGAATGTATTTTTGTCAGAAAGGGGGTGTATGGCGTCGCCTGTTAGTGTTTAGCTACTGCGCTAAAAGTCTGTTGTTCAATCCATAAAATAGGGTTCCCTTTTGTCACCTTCGTCTTCTGTCACGAAACAGTGCCTCAAGCTTCTTCTGATCCTCGGATTCAGACCGAAAGTTGTTATGAAAAAGATCAGATAATTATTTTTGAACGTTGAAGTCTACTAAATAAGCCCGATATTCTATATCCGTCGTCTTTAACTCGGCAATGAGCAGACCTAGACTGATTACTCCTGCTCATTTCTTTTTCTTCGATTTGTTACAAAAATATTCATGAGCAACGAACTTACACTACACAAACCATGTGACTTGGCTTTCCAAGCAATTAGATACTTTCGAAACGTTGCCCGATTGCATTCATTAAAAATGCACCCAGATCTGAATCAGCCAACAACTCCCAACATCGCACCAATATCCTGCACAAACAATTACTGACAATATCACCAGTAAATGACACACACACACAAAAAGAAGTCCCTAGTAAGAACTTTGTCAGGAAATATCCTAACGACATGCAGAGACATCCAATCAATGCTAATTGTGTCAATTATTGTCACTGAATAATACAATACGGACACAGCGACGACGACGTTGTCGAAGGGATACCCTCCTTCACTCCTTCACTCCTTCTCTTCGACTCACCTGACATGTTAACACAACTTTGCTGCCTTGCACGGTGTGATGTTCCACTCCAGACAATGTAATGCCCGTCGGACGAACTGCAAAAAAGAAAAGGACAAGAAAAAGAAGGAGATGATTGTAAAAACTACCCCGACAATAGGACAATGATGCATAATTAATTGATAATCGTTGGTCGTTTAGTCCTCCTGCCATCATCGACAGCATAGTTCTGATGGCATGTGCTGGGCACAGGACTTGCTGCAATTACCAATCAAATGCTAGTTTGACAGTCCAACTTACCTTGCATATCGACTTCGATTTCACTGCGGATAACTCCGTCAATTGCCGATGATTCAACACGACATTCAATTGTATTGGCCAAGTCCTGCCGTGATAGTACCAACGATAGTTCCAAAGTGGCTGTATAGAGACCATCCTTTTCATCGTAGGTGGGTGAATCTATAAAAAAAAAAACGGACAAGGAAACCAAGATTAGTTAATTTATTCTGCTATCTCTACCATGTAAGCAAAAGAAGGACGAACAAAAATCCTCTTCTTTTTATTGTCAGTATTGTCCGTAATCCTGATTGAGGCGGCTTCTCAAAAAATAAGGATCTTTGCTGATTCGTGATTCATGGAATATGCAAGAATCGTCAAGGCAAAAAAAAAAAGGATTAATTTCTTCTTTTCTTTTTTGTTGACTGTGACGAAGGCAACGAACACAATGCTGAAGGACGACAGGATGAAGAAAAAGAAAAGGATTCGTATTAAATGCGAAGCAAAAAAAGAAAAAGGATTCTTGTCATTCGTATACTGCTGTTGGTCTCATTCTATTTTTTCACTTAAATGAGTTGCTGATAAAGCGTGAACAATGAAGACGAGTGAGAGTGGGAGGATAAAAAAGGACACCAGCTAGCAGAGATATGGTGTGTCCTTTTTTTGGCTGTGTGAAAAGAAAATACAATAAATAAAAATTAAAAAGCTTCAATCATGATAGCAGCAGCGCCAAAGTGACATCTTGGATAGAAGGCTATACAATATCATCGCTCCGCGCGCGGACCAACGTTGTAATTTATTACAACTTAAATGGTGGTTGGCCTTTTTGTTCAAAAAAGATTTTTCTTTTTCTTTGTTGTTGTATCTTTTGGGTGAGAGGCGTTTCTTTATAATTGCATAACATTAATCCTTGATGTGATTGCTGGTAAAGGACGTTCCACTTACTACCAGTTTAGATTGGCTTTTTGTGTTGGAATGTGAACAAAAAAACCTGAGTCCTTTTGAATCCTCGACGATATGCTTGCTTTTATCTTAAGAAGTTTGAATTAATGTAATTTTATTTACTTGGACCTATTTTACGAGCGTATGATGGGCGCTCTAGGGTACACAGCTGAAGATAAACAAATTGATGGGTGTGGGAAGAGGTTCTCTTGGGAGGGTATGGGTACTTGGGCTAAAGAATTGTGGGATTCCTCTTTCTTTAAGTCTTAAAAGTTTCAGCAAACTTTTTTAATAAATTTGATCAGGTGGAATCGGCTAAGTTGATGATTGACGGTCAACAATCAAAATCTAATACCCTTGAGGCTAATTTCCTTTTCTAGAAGACGTAAGACCCTCGGGCCTTACTTCTTTTGAAGCAGCCTTAAAGTCTGTGGCCTTTAGTTCCTTTCTGTTGACATTTTGTAAGTCAGGTCTTATTGACTAATCTGAATTGTAAGAATAAATGTGGGCTCTAATCCTGTTCTATGGGTAGCCTTCTTGCTACTTCATAATTGAAATAAGGCCCCGTGAGTATTATTTCCTCTTCCCAACAATGAAACTCATGGGCTTTACTTCTTCGAACCTTTCGGCACTTCACCTTTTATGAAATACTGGAGCTTAAAAAGTAAAGCAGAAAAGAATTAAAACACTGTTTATAGATTTTGTAATGATAAGCTCATAACAAGCAGACAACTGCATGAATCCATTCATTTGCCGTTGTGAATAGTTGGCTAAAAAGCGAGCCTTTTACAGTCTAACAAGCGAGTATGAATCAAGTAGGAAACGAATCATCATGATGTTGGTATTCATGAATCTTTGAGTGTGTAGTAGGCTCGAAATTGATTCACGAGCCTTTGAATGGTTTAAAAAATAGTAGAAAAACGTGAACACTGCAAGTAGAACCACTCGAAACATTCACTGCCTTGTGTGAATGGGAGCTCGCTTCAGACTAATTTTATGAGAGGCAAAAAATGTGAGCCCAGCGAAGGAATACAAATAAATGTGAATACGTGAAAGGCAGTGAATATTTCGAATGGCTCACAAAACGAGCTACTTGCTGCAGATCTCTGATAAAACGTGAGACTGAGACTGAGCATTTTTGTACACCAGCTCATGTCTTAATACATCTTTGAATGATTATTTTGATATGTAATGAACAGAACTATTTGTCCTAGCTTTAAGCCTAGATTTTTGAAAACTTTTACCGATCTTTCCTTTGACTCACAATTAATCGTTTTTTCTTTTTTGTATTTTCAGGATACTCAAGGAAGAAGAACTATCCATATGCATAAGGTGAGTCTTTTTTCATAACTTTTCCTTATATACATAAGTCCCTGTATTTTTACCAAAATTTTGAAAGTTTTGAAGTTTCCTCAAAGAATTTTTCTACAGAATTCCTATTTAAAGCTTAGAAGCGTGGTTGGCTAGGTCGAAAGTTCCATTAGGTCGAACAAGGTCGACTAAAAGACGAAAGGGTTGGTCTTGTGGAAGGTTAGTTGGAGCTAGGTTTTAGATATCAAAATTTCTTTTCTCAGTTTCAATAAGTTTGTCCTTCCTAATTTCAGTTCTATTGGTCTAGGGGTTCACTGTCAATAGGTTCAGAAAGTATTCAGCGTTTTGAGCTAGGCACGCTTCGATTTTAAAGCTTAGATTCAAGGGAAGATTAGGATCTTTTTTTCAAGGGAAGCGTGGTTGGCAAAGTCGAAGGTTGGCATTAGGTCGAGCAATGTCCTTTTAAAATGTGACTAAAAGACAAAAGAGTTGGTCTAGTTGAAGGTGTAGTTGGAGCTGGGTTTAGGATTGTCTTCTAAGTTGCTATAAGTTTGTCTTTCCTAATTTTAGTTCTCTTGGTCTAGAGGTTCATTCATCGTTTTGAGCTAGGCACTCTTCTATTCTGTTTTATAGAGCTTCTAATCCTTTTAAAGTGGTTGATAGGAGTTTAGTTTCGTTCTTTGAATAAAGTTGATCAAAAAGCTGAAATATAAACTCTCAAGTGACTATTCACTGCCTAATCTTCTCTCTAAATATAGACCACCTCTTTGAAGGAAAGAATAAGAAAACAAAAATCCCCTTTTAATGAACTCTATTTGAACTACGAAATTTCTTCGAAATCAGAATAAATGAATAGACCTTAGGTACTCCTTGAGGCATAGTCCCCCCCAAGCAAACAGTTAGAAAGCTAAAAAAGGGAAAATATCCAATTTACTATTCCATAGAAACCCAATCTCTGTTGTAAGTCTAACTAAAAGCGAATCCCCTTGACAATACCACTTGCCCTAAATCCAGGACTATCTTTCTACCAGCTACCTACGCCAGATTGTACAAATAGCTTTAACAAATTGCCCACTAGATTATTTTCCAACGAACCCACTTAATATCACTAATTTCGTGTACATTTGGATAATTCATTCGCCGAAAAAAATATATAAATAAATATATGTACACACACTTGCAGAAAGAGGGAGATAGGAATCTTAACGGAACGAGATATCCTTGACCTTGACACACATCCGGCGTAATATCTCGGTGAAATAATAAATAAATTTAGAAATAAACTCTGTGCAGAGAGAGAGATTCCTTCCACCAACGCAGGCTTGTATACCAAACAAGCAAACAGCAGGATATTCAGCAGGTTCGCTCCATACAGCTGCTTATCATAATTAATTTTGCTTTTCAAAGGATAAAGAACAGTGCAAACAAGCATTGTGTTGGGGAGGCGGAACGTAACAGCACAAAAAAAAAATCTCAAAATAAAAGGTCGAGTTTTGCAAATACTTGTATTCTCTGGGATATGTATCTGTGAGAGTACCGCGTGTCCTTTTTTATGATTTCGGTGTTTTTTTTTTCTGTTTGCTGCTCGTCCTCGTACGTTTTTTTTTTTGTTTTTCATTTATTCATAGCTGGCAGGGAAAATGATTTCCTTTTTCATACAGCGAAAGAGAGAAATAAAATATAAAACACCAGACAAAATTAGAGTAATAAAAGGATAAGTGCATAAAGAAATGGAAGCCCCCGCAGTTGGGTCAGGGAGGGACTGTGCAAAACATTTTTTGATTTTTCCTGTATTTACTAGAAAGAGAGAGAAAAAAAGGATATTTTTTTTCCGTGTCCTGTGTGTGTTGGGTGAAATATAATTGCTTCAGATGCTGCACTGTTTGCCTCTTCATCTTTTTCGACGGACAGATAATGGAATATGATGAAAAAAAAGAAGAAGAAAAACCCTCTTGAGGACTTGAAATTGTAGAAAAAGTTCGTCCTGTTGGGCAAATATTTAAAGATTTCTCTCTCGCAAAGATACTTCTGTGTTTGATGGAGTTTCTAATTAACCTTTAAATGGATAAGAGATAAGGCCCTAACCGCTTTCTAAAAAGGTTTCGCTTCTGGTAAAATATCAAAAATATCCTTGGGATCACGGACATGGAATGGAATTTAATTTAAAGAAAAATAAGTATACTTACGTGTAGTTAACCGCTTATTCCCTCTGAACCATCCAACGGTCGGTTGTGGCCTTGTATTTTTCACAACGCACGTCGGCCTTATTGTGTGTCCTTCTTGCAGCGGTCCCAGGACCGTACCGTTCTCTATGCGATCTCCCTTCTCATCCCTTATCACAACCTCGGTTGGTGGCACTATTTTATTTATTTTTTCGGTGTTTTTTTTTTTATTTTTAAAATATTTTTTTTTTATGTAAAAATTTTGAATAAGGGAATTCGTTTTTAAAGTTGAAGGATTTTTGTTTTTTTGTTTGATTTGTGTGAAGGATCAGATTTAATTTTTGTGGATTTTTTTTTGGAAAAAGAGAAAAAATTACATCGATTAGTTTTTGAAAATTTTTCTTAAAAAACACACAATTTAAAAAAAATTAAAAATAGATTTTTTTCATTTACCAA
This sequence comes from Chalcosyrphus nemorum, assembly GCA_949716465.1. Taxonomy (NCBI): domain Eukaryota; kingdom Metazoa; phylum Arthropoda; class Insecta; order Diptera; family Syrphidae; genus Chalcosyrphus; species Chalcosyrphus nemorum. Next base: position 55,853,358 of record OX454334.1, on the reverse strand, counting down.
TATTTTCTACGGTTATTATTTTAGTTTTTGTTTTTGTAAACATTTACATTGACATGGTTTTTTTTTTTTTTTGTTAGATTTTTTAGCATGTTTGTTGGATTTTTTTTTAAATATTTAGATTTTTTTTTTTTTTGAATCCAGATGAGAGTTGAGCATTTTGAGAAGGGGGAGGAAATTTTTACTTTTTTTAATGATCATTTTTAATGATGATTAGAGGTTATTTTAGCGTAAATATATATTTTGTATGAACAGAAAAAAACAAAATTTAATATTTTTAAAATTCAAACAAGCAAAGTTAGTTACATACTTATGTACAAAAAAAATTCTTAGACACATTTTAATTTGTTATTTTGTTTTGGAAAATTGATATTTGTGTTGAAAATTTAAAACAAAAAAAAAATTGACTTCTGTTTGAATTTGAATTTTGTTTTATTAACTTTGACGAGTGAATGGAGGGCGGGGATATAATTTATTGTTTTGTTAGTAGCGCAAACATAATCGCATGCAGGCAAGCAAATCGAATACATAATTTCAGTGAGGGGGAGGTTTCTGTTGTTGTTTTCTACGCAAATTTTGATGTAAACATTTTATTTTTTTTTTTTTGGTTGGAACATACACAAACACATAGAGGGAAAGTTTCAGATATTTTTTTTTTTTTTTTTTGAAGACAGACACAGGCGCAAGCAAGTGAAAATTAAACTCAAAATTCAGAATAGAAAACATTTCTCAAGACAAAATATAAGAGAGTACAAATAGAGAGATACAACTTACCTAAGACATTAAGTTCTACACGATATCCATTGTAGTTATCACAAGTTTCTACTGGTATAAAAAATGTTGTATCACATAGGTAGATATCTTCATCAGATATTTGCAAGTCCTTAATAATTAATTTAAATGGAGATTGCTCCACTATTACTCTGTGAAAAAAAAGATGAGAGAAGAAACGCATTTGATGGTGGTTTAATTATTCTTTTATAGGAGTATGTTGTGGTCAGGACTTAGGAGGATAAAAGTGTATGGCTTTGATGTGCTTAATATTAATGTGTTTCTTTGGCCCTAGAAAAAGATGCTAATTTGGTAATTACCGGCCGATATGAGATCTTTATCGTGATGAAACAAGTCGAGGGAATGTTTGATGGGAACACTCTGTTCAGTGTGAGTAATAGAAAGGAATGGGAGGACCGAAACTATAGTCTTAAAAATTAAATAAGGGAGAGTAGATGGATAGAACCATCCATACTGGAACACGACAAATTTTTTGTGACTTAGTGATTAGGTCCTCCTTGTCAAGTAAGAAATAGCTACCCTTTCAAGTGCTTTTTATAAAGAATCGGTTATCATTGGTCTCAAAAAGCGTAGTTTAGAGGCTGGCTGATGTGACATGAGTTAAATGTTGAAAAGAACTCCTTTATACATTCTCAAACAGAGCCCTTCCGAGGATTATATCGCTTGTGATAGGCTCTGATATCCATTAGTACTTCACGGTCGTAATTTGCAACAGCAGCTCCTGCGACAATCAACAAATCCCTCAAACATCTTCTTCAACAGACTGGTGTATACTGATGGCTTAAAGTTGTCAAAGAGATCTGTAGCTGGTAACTCTAGGCTAAACTATAAACTATCTATTACTTTGGGACAACCACTATCTTTCAGGCAGAAGTCCTCGCCAACGAGCTCTTCGCCGTAGATCACATTTAAACATTCTATCAGATAAACAGGGAGCTCTCAAGGCTCTCATGTCCTTTAACTTCGTGTCAAAGCTAGGCTAAAATTATCCCCAATTTCTCTTGCAGCTCGCTGCACACTATAAAATCCCTTTAAGCTGTTGACGAGCCTGCCAGACTGGGAGCTCATTCTCTGTTCATGGGACCTGAATCATTCTATGTCTAACAAACTAACCAGACAAAGATAGAGCTCAATAGATAGGAACGTAAAGAAATACTCTTCTACTGGAACTTGGAAGACTGAAAGAGCCCATCACATACTGTGCGAATGTCCAGCCAGAGCTCTGAGGCTTCACATCACCTTCTCATGTCTCCTCTCCTTAAATCTTTAGTCTTTAGTTTCATAAATGGTAGGCAGCAAAACAATTCATCTTACTACAGACAATTGGGGAATTGCACAAAAGATCTACCTAGGTCGTAGTACTTCTTAGGTTTACCACGTTCTTCGGCTTTTACATAATATTTGGCTGATGGTCATTTGGCTTGAGCTAGTGTCACAGCAGACATATTCATGGCCACTGGTTTGTTCCCCAACAAAGATCTCGAAAAGTCTGTAAATTGATGGGAAATTATTAAAGTCCAATAAGGCGGAGGCACTGTAACACATTCAGGGCTAAAGGACACAATCACCGTCAAAAAGGACGTAAGTCATCTTATTCATACTCTGAAAGATGCCTCTTGATTATTATAAACTCATGAGTGATCCAGCATTAATCAAGTAATTGGTAGCTTCTTGTCGACATTCCAAGTTGTGCCACTGCCCGATGGACAATTTTGTCTTTGATTTTTGAACATGTGATCGTGAAAAAGGCTTGAATGATATTTTTGGAATTTGAACTTGGAACACCATGCGCCGTAGTCAAACACCCTAACCACTGGTATCCATAAGTAGTTGATATCTGGCTCTTTTCGGCCTGTCTTTCATATGGCTAGAGGGTCATGTTCCTTCTCATCAATGAAGTTCAGGGGAACACTTTAAAGTCTGCTGAGTTGTCAATACAGGTACATATCTCCGAATTACAAGAAACTTCAGTCTTAAAGGGCAATCTCTGTTCCGAGGCGGAGAGTAACCACCGATACTCTGAATTCATCGGTATTTCGGACAATGATCCTCTCTCTAAAGATCTAAAAGAGAATCTTAATCTTGAGGCTTGACTTTAGGCACAATCTATCTTGAAAATTGCTTGCCTTTAGCTTGCTGTATATTTAGCTTTCTACAGGAGAGTTTAAGTCGAAGAAAGCTTCAAAGGGGAAGAACTCAGCCTGCCTTATAAGGTTGACATAACCACTTCTGTTTGGCCAGTTTGAAACCATATGAACTGCTGAATGTCCTACTAGACGCACTTACTTTGTTGCTATCGTCATTTGTATTACTTTTTTCATCTGGTGAAAAGCTCTATGGTTCATATACAACTTCTAAACAGTTTCTAAAAGTACTGTGCCCATTTGCTGTCGTTTGACAGACTTGAACTAGCCTCAGAAAAATAGTTCATCTTAAAATTTGAATGGAAATTTTGGAAGAGAAGCCTTTGACGTCCTAAAGCACATTTGAAGCACCACAACATCCTCTGTCTTTATTGCAAAATACTCTCGACACTTACCTATCTTTATAGCCTTCCGAGACACTCGTTATATTGCTATCGTCAAGCAGCACAGCCGCGATTCGATTATCACCTTTGAACCAGTTAATCGAATGCAGCGCACCGCATGTATCCATGTTCATTGGACATGGCAATACAACTGTTTTACCCACATGCTCCGAGATGGTTTCATCTGCAAAGAAAAACAACAACAAAAACGCCATTTAGTAAATTTGGAAAATATTTTCAATTTAAAAATTTTTTCTTAAACTTTTTTTCCCCCTCCCCCATAAGCCAGTCTCCCCGTAAAGTTCAGTTAACTTGGTTAAATGAAATCCAAGTCAAGGAGTGTACACCAACTCCTCTGTGTTGAATGTATAAAAAGGATATAAAAGAATCTAGGAAGCCCCAAGTAAATGCCTGAAATAAATTACATTCCTTCTATCATGGCGGTAGCATCTCTAAGATAGATTTATCCCTTCAGGATGAGCGTAACATACACTACACATACACAGACAATAGCTTTGGTATATGCATATATATATAGAGAGAAAAAGAGAAAATTCTGAGGTTATGGAACATATTTATAACGAAAGGATTCACTGTCAACCAAGTCTCAAGCATAAAATATATGTACGAGGAAGAAAAATAGGATTTCTCTCATTCCAAAAGGTCTTAAGGATACGATACGAAAGAGTGTGTGTGTGGGGGAAGAAAGTATAGCCACACAGCATAATTCAAACTTTAGTCCTTTGAATGGAATTTCATTCTAAAGACTACCGAGGAAAAAGAAGCCTCCAACGAGCGACGGCAAACGAGATAGTCCAGATTCATGTTCCCTTACAAGAGAGATGAAGATTTTCCTCCTCCCATCGAGGTCCTTCAAGAGTTTTGTGGGGTATGAGAGCTTTTCTTATCTCTCTACGAACAGGCAACACTTTTGTTGTCACTTATATGTAAAGAACGCCATATAAGTCGACACACACACACACACACAGGCGGCGGTTGAATGACTAATGGGGTGAACACCACCACCACCGCCGCCGTTGCTGCTTATGGGCCAGCAATGATAGTCAAAGACGGAAATGCCAACCATTTAGCATGAATAGGAGAAGTAGGAACCAAAAAAAAAAAAAAAAAGAAGATTTTTCATAAGGATATCCTGAACACATTGCAATCGGCTACAACACACTGCAAATGTCCTTTCGAATGGCGCGAGAGGAAGAATACCAAATGACAAATGACATGGCAAACCGGCAACCTGGTGCCAATCAATCGGCATGTTTAAGGCGGTCTTTCGGTCGCTCCATCGGTCGATCGAATCCACTTTTTATTTCATACATCCTGTTGGCCTATTCCTAGGATATGGCATGTCATGTTATCATATCCCTCTACTCTTATCGAACAGGTCATTTTGTCTGTTCCTCTTCGTTTTTTTTTTTTTCTGTGTGAAAGCCAGAGAGAAATTGAAGGGAAAATTCGTGCAAACATATCCTTTTTGAATTATTGATACCCAAAGAGAGAGAGAGAAAAAGACCGAACAACTGGCGATTACACTGCAGATTGAAGGATATTTTTCATTTTCACGATTTTTTTTTACCATAGGTATATCCTGTATCAGCTGGTCTTCCCCCAAATGGAATATTTCATCGCAAGGACTCACGATGAATTTCAGTTTCTTTCTATCTCGCGCGGGAGGAGTTCCCGCCGCCGGTGGAAGGGGGGGAATTAGCCAATTTGATAGGCTGATAAATTGATAGGCTCTGGTTGACTGTATCCTTGGAGAAATTTATGAATTCGACGATATTTGGTGACAGGATAGTGTATCGTAATGAAAAGCTAACAGAGCGTTAAGGATTGTTTGACTTTGCTTAGTCTGTTCGAGTGTATGTGTGTCGGTTTCTACTACCGTAGATGGTTTAATGAATAATTCGAGATGAGAGGAAATAAATCGCTTGGATTAGACAGAAAGATTGGTTGCGATGTGATAGATAGATAATTTCTCATTTGAGTGATTCCGATTGTTTAGTTGGATGAATTGTCAAAACGTGGTTTGAATTTTTAACACAAGCACACACACACTTTGAGAAAAAAAGAATCAATAATAACTTTGAATAACAAGGTCGAAAGGGGGTTGAGGGGGCTTAAAGATAAACCTAATAAACATAAAAGTAAATAGAGTTTCTCAGAAATCCTTCGAAAAAAAAATGGCAAAAAACTTTGAAAAGGTTCATGGAAGTCGGTGTGGGAGTAGATGCTTTGGTTGATTCCCAGAAATATTTGAAGAATTTGGAGGAACGTATAAAGGACATCATGAGAGGAAGGTTTCTTAGACTGGCAGTTGATGAATCCATGTCCTTTTGTGTAGTTATTCTGGTCGTTGGATAGTCACTTTCAGTTCGGGCTAGGCCTACTGCTTGTGCGTTTCTGGCCTTTCATCGTGTGACTCTTAGAGCATTTTATGTCACCTCACAGTAGCATTGAACTCCTTAATGTACTCATCCATCATAACCATGCTTTGTCCTAATATACAGTCTATTTCCAATCCAAAAGAGACAGATACCATACTCAGTCATTTAGAAGAAAACGTTTGAAAGGAAGTTCAAAGTTCGATATTTGGGAAAAAGACCAAGGGCTAGCATCTTCAAAATATGTCATAGTTGTAACGTACAGTACTGTGTCATATTGCAGGAGAAAAGCCCTCGAAAGGACGTGCTTTGGAGAAGAACTTGTGATTTTTTCTGGGTTTCGACATGGGTTTCGTCAAGTTGATTGTAGCTTGTAGATTGAAGCTTAAGATGGGAACTGGTTTCCTTACTACTGCGGCCATATGGGTCTATTGTCCCTTCCTCATTTTAAGAGCTCATTCATGATATTGTTGGTGAAATGACAATATTGTGCCTGAGAGAGCTGGCAATAACCCTGAGTGTAGCTTCTTCTGCTGCAAAGTAGAACTTACCCAAATAACGATGGTGTGTGCTACTCAAGCAGTTAAAGTGACATGGTATATGTTCTGTTACACATTCTGAATATATTGTCCTGTGTTATCTCCATAGCCATGAAATGGTTTTAACTCTTCTCTTTCTTAGGAAGGGCGTCTGGCATAGAAAGATATGGCTTATCTGTTTCCTTTAGGCTTGGGCAGGTCTGTTACCTTCAGTTTCCATCCTGTGCCATCTGCCAATCTCCAGAATTGTCTACCCATCATTAAGGTAGATCCCGATTCTGTTTTGGTTAGTTGATCAGCTACATCGTTTCCTTCATGATGACTGTGACCAGGTATCCAGTTTGAACCCTGTTTGTGCTGACCAGCAGTCTAAGTAACTGAAGGTCCCGAACCCGCCTTACTGTCTGATAGAATATATCGTCAAAATTTTTCTAACTTCCTTCCTTAGCTGGCTGCACTGATAACCATCTCCGTCTTTAGATTATTGGCTTCACAATACATTCCATGTTGGTTGAGGTTTCCATGAATTCGTATGCGCCACTTGCGGCATCCTTACAGAGGTTTGGAGCTGCCTTCGAACTTTACTTGCAGGAGTTGCAGGGATAAGGAGGGAGAAAAGACGATCTATCACTTTCTTTGAGACTACGCAGACTTGTTCCTCAATAAGCATGTTCATTAAGGGTGAGTTGTCAGTGAGCTGACCTACAAACCTATGGGAAAGGACATCATATGCTTGTCAGGCTTGTCCCTCTTTCATGTTGTCATGTCTTGTAGCAAGTACAGCCATTCTAATTTAACCTTACCTAACCTACGGCAAAGATAGCCTGTAGTCGTCGTTCCTCTGAGTCTGATTAAAGGATATACACTCTGGCCTTGTCATCTTACACATCGAATAGGCAGTTTTTGACGAGGTCTACATAGGCGTCTAATTCTTATATTCATTGAAGCTTTACCCCAAAATCTATCAATCCAAATGGGACCAACTTCCTACCAAAAATTTTTCTGTCAATGGTATCTTGAACAAGGTTCTTTAAACAGCATCCTTAGTTGTTACTGGTTTTGTCCTGTGTAATGGCTTCGAAAGTTAAAAACAAGCAGAAGATCTCAAGGGCTATTCTTGGCTTGAATTCTTCGTTTTCAGAATTGATAGTGCAGCCAAGGTAGATGGCAGCCCCTCCAAAAGCGAGACTCTGTCAATTTCGTGATTAGGTCTGCGAAAGAGTTTTCTTCCGAATGGTAAGGGATGAGCTCATAAATTGAACAGTAGTGCTTCAGGGATCAGTTAAAAAGGAATGCTTTTCTATGTCGGGGATTTTTCGCGGAAATAGCAAGCCTCACAGGCGGACCAGTGGGACCAGTAGAGTGGGAGAGTTGTAATCCTTCTACTCTAGATCATAGCATTGCCTTAAGAAACGAAGAAAACCAAGTATGGAGCCTTGACTATTCAAATATGACAGATGGTTCAAAGGTTCTTTCCTCGCACCAAATTCTAGTTGATTTGTAGCAAGTTGCACTTAATTTTAAGGCCAATGAAGCCATTCCAATACACCATACACTTCGATGCCTTTTCTCAAAAAAAAAGAGTAAAAAAACACCGAAAAATTACTTAAAATTCAATTCTCTCGGTTTCAAATTGAAAAAAAAAAAAGAAAAGTAATGCCACACACATGCTACACAACATATTATTCCCATTAGCACACAAAACAAATCTATGTATTTCGCCAAAAGGCAATTCTGTTTTACTTTGCTCTCAAGAAGAAGAAGAAGCTGAGAAAAAAAATAGAATTCCTTTATATTTTGGCACAATGCCTGATTCCAATGGGAGATTGTCTCGCTCCCAGAAGTATCTGGCTCTCGTCTAAAAGTATATGAGACAAATTGAATTCATTATAGAAAGGCATCTCGCACAAACAGATTGTATCTCTGGTTGACAATTGAAATTGACGATTACCCTAAGGGCCTTTTGTTTCCGTCCCGTCCACACAGAGCTTTTTGTGTCTTGAAAAACATATGAGATTTAAAATTTTATTTTCATACATAAGTATTTCCTTAACACCACCAGCAGTCGATTCGTACACTGGACTGGTGCCAAATTCTCCATTAGAATGGGGGTACCACGCGGGGGGACATTCTCTAGCTATGTAATTTTTATTTCATTTCCAAGTTACATAACTCAAATGAGTATAGAGAGCAGCCGAGGGATATTTATTTTTCATTTATTTAATTTTATTGCAGTTTATTGTTTTATGATGTGTGACAAGTCTCACTGGGGAAAAAAAATATTTTAAACATTTTTTTTTGTTTTTTGAATTTTAATTTGTCTGATGTCATTCAACTTGTAAAATTCTCGGTATTATTACGAAACGTGTGCGAAGTATATTATTGTGCCTATCATCCTCGTAAATTTGTTGATTTTGAGACGTTTTGATGGAACACCGAGCGGAGAAGTTGACTTTGGCAGATTCGATGCGGCCTTGGAGATGTGTTTTTGAAAAATCTATTTTGAGGGTCAGTTAGGTGATGTAATGGCTGTCCAGCAGTAGGGACTTTGGAATTTTTACAATTTAATGATGTTTCCATGAATTGAGTCTATTTTGGGTGTTCAAGTGCGATTCAGTTGAAAGGAAGTGTCACGTTAAGTCCCGGGATGTCTGACATTCTATCCGACGACCCTCAGGGTAGTCTTTCATTGGAGATACTAAATTATTTCTGGTTTATTCTAGGAAAAGAAGAAGTGATAATGATGTAAGGGCGTTCATTTGCAATTTCGTATCATTTTGCTCATCTCTTAGGCAGTCAGTTCTTGATAACTGTCAAGCTAAAATTTCAGCAAGAATTATGTAAGACTTCAATTCAATTCAGGAACTATGTTCATTAAAAAGTGAACATTCTTTATAAAATATTGTGAAAATTTCTAGAAAAAAATTTCAAGACAATTCTGGCGAATAACATAATGTAGGTCGATATTCTGATAGTGAACTGGAGAGTCAAGGGGCACCTAAGAAAACTAGTCATAGCTTAAGAAGGTCGTTGTAATTTCTGCTGCAAGCAGTACTATGAGTTCTCAAAATGTGTGCTGAAATCTTGGGTGGAAATTGTCTTAGCTAGATGGATGCTTTGTGACAAGAGTCACCGATACCGCTACTGCAGCGCAGACTCTTTCATATAGCAAGGTCGTCAGCCTTTTCGTTTCCTTCCACATCCATTTGCCCTGATACTTAGTTAAGAATCACCACACTAGCTCTGGATATATTGTTGTGAGTGTCGGCTTAAATACAGCAGAGGAGAGACCCTTAAAGGCTGCCTGTCTGTCTATATAGATAGTGATCGGCTTTCCAACGATGTTACTCTCGCCTATAATTTCAGTAGCCTGTGTAATGGCTGTGACTTCGGCTTGAAAGACACTGCAGTCGTTGTTTATTCTAAAGGAGCGCTTTTTACCTAGCACTTCACAATGAACTCCATGCTGATGTCCATCTCAGAACCATTGGTATAAACAGCCAACTCCTTTTTCTTCTTGATTCTCCAGTTTTTTCCAGTAAATTCTTTCAGGAATTCTTGCAGTGAATCTCCTTCTTAATGCTAGCATCGAGCCTATGTGATCAGTATCTGTCGATTCACTTGTATCCTCCCATTGAGACAGGATAGATGAATGACTTCACTTGGCCTTCTCTCAGTCGAAAGAGCTGCGCTTATGGCAGCCAAATTGCTATAGTTTGTGTCGCATTGTAGGCGTTTTCCTTCTCATCCCCTACAAGGAGCCACATTAGAGGAGAAAGAACTCAGCCTTCGGAAGTTGCTCTAAAGACCGTTCTTTAGAAACCCAGTTACAAAAGCTGATGTTTAGAAGAGCTCTATACAGCCTGCTATGGATCAGAGCTGACGTTGTTAAATCTTGAAAGTCTAGGTCTGTCCTTTACTTTGGATGAAGTTACTAATTTACAAACCATTAGCGGTACTTGAAGCTGATCCAGATGAATTTTTTAACCCATATCTTATCGTAGAGCGTGTACTTTTAAATTATCCAAGGATGTCTAACTGGCGCTCCTCATGGCAAACAGGTCCTAGACTAGAAGAGCAGGACCTGTAGCAGCAGTTACGTGTCCTTAGAAAAATAACCAGAAAATAGGCCAAGTGGTTAGTAGTTCATCTCGCTAAAGTCTAAGCCCCACTTTCACACGTAAAGTACTTAATTACCGTGACGTGAAGCTCCTTTGGTATCCTTTTTCTTAAGCTGCCGCGCTAAATCCTTTCCAATTAACAGACTTCTTATTATTCACCTGCTTTTTTATGGTTGCAAATTGTTTTTCTTTCGTTTTTTTGTAAAGAAAGCTATCATTACGATCCAATGCACAGCACAGCACTAAACACCTAGGTGATAAAATTCGTTTTACAGTTTCACTCTATATGCTGATGCGATTAGACTTCATCCTCTCATTATCCTTTAGAACCTTCGGCACCATGCAATGCACTCCTCCTCCTATTTTCTATTCACCATCAAAGTGCAATTTTATTTAACCTGTAATTACTTTCACTGCTGCTGCTGGTGCTGGTGCTGGTGCTGGTGCTGCTGCAGCAAAAAAAAAGGACATCAAAACTGTTTTCTCGTTTATTTTTTAACTAGGTACATCCTGAAAGGACGAGTAAACACACATTCAATAGAGAATAGAAAAGGGAGTAGATTCACCTAGTTTGCTAGCATCATCATCATCACCATCATCATCACCGTCGTCGTCGTCGTTGTCGTTGTCGTTGGAACGTTGTATCGCGTCTAGACTAACTAACCAAGTACACTCCCAGGATAAACTTAATTTTTCAGATCCTTTTTCTCCCCATTGGATGTGTCCTTTGGCAATGTTTTCCTATGCACACACACACACAAACGGAGCACACCTGATTCAGGTAGGTGTGCAAGAAAGGATGTTAGCTTATGTAGGGTCCCCCTTTGTCTATGGTGAGAGTTTGTAAAGCCTTTTGGGTGTAATTCACTATCCATCCCCAGAAGGATTCAGCCAGGCGACAACCACACTGAACAGCAACAATTAAGTGTACTTGGGCTTCGTATTTATTGCATATCCTGGTCGTCTCCTACCACAGACCACCACCCGTTCGCTAGTTTATACTATGGTGCGCTGCCTATATCATTCATCTGTCGTGTCATGTGAAATTAGACTAAAAGGACTTCAAGCGGTCATTAGGGCAGTTAATTGAAGGGTTTGTCATTGGTGCACATTGGTGCAGAAATGAACAACGACGACGAATGGGATTAAGTCGGTGCGGCGGCGGCAGCGGTGGCTGTGGATCAACTCAAACTCTCCTCCTGTCGCAAGTGATTTTATGGGACACTTACCACCTACTTTGGTGCTCTGCTCTGGTGCTTTGGAAGGAAGGAAGGAAGGAAGATTTTAATAAAGATTGTCAGGAGAATAATGACAAGGGCGTGGTTCAGGGGAAGGCGGCGAACATTGAAAAAGGGATTCCCTCTCTAATTGACAGATACGATTTGTAAGAAGAACCTATTTGATTGCAGTCATTTAACGTTGTGATTGTATCTAAAGAGCAACGAGTGGCTTTGGCTTTATTGATTTAAGGTGCGTATGCCATTGTCTTGGTCTCGACGGCGGCGGCGGCGGCGGTGGAAAAAACAAAGCACATACAATGAAAGTGATAGGTTAATTGAGGCTCTTTGGATATTTTATGTAATTTGCCCCATGGGGGAGGGAATAGTTGAAGGAAATAGATTCCAATCAAAAGGATAATCATCATTTAGTGAGAATTGATTGGATTGGAAGTGCATGGCGTTACAGTAACATGTGTGATTTGTGTCAATTACGTTAAGTGGCAAGGACTTGGCGAAGGTGATAAATATTTAAGTTTCCTTTGGTGGTAAAATTGCTATGCAGCCAAGGAGAGAGGAGGCTTTGCCTTTTCTGTGGGATCAATTTCAGGTGTCAGGCCAATGGAACTTGGGAAATTTTGTAACCAAAGGCAGTGGAATGAAAGAGGGCTTAGCAAGTCATTCGATGTCTGAGGATAAAAAGGACAAAGTTTACAGTCAACTGGGCGATATAGTAGCGACAGCAATATGCCTTCATACAGAAGGGAAGGTCTAGATCTGCACTTCTGCAATAGCAACCATAAGTCCTTCCATAAGACTAGTTGGATCTCAACGTAATGGTAGGAAGATCAATCACATTGCGATCAGTTGCCACAAGCAACCTGGAACCGATATTGGAAGTGGACACGATCAACTGGCTTTCAGCAGACTTCTGGAGATCGATTCATCAGCTTACAGAAATCAAAGGTCGAACTGCAGCGGCATCAGCAGTGTGGTGTGAGCTTAGTAGAAGACATGACTAAGATCAGCATATCAACACATTGCACATTTGGCAACAATCCTAAACCACTTAACCGATGGCAATATGACCTCGAACTCTGAAAGAGCAACCAAGTTGCCAAAGACTATCAAGGCGATGGATATTGATGGCGTCACTGTGAAACTCTTTTGAGCGGCGTCATACTTTGGCAGAGCAGCTCCACCTTCTCCTAAAGAGACTTAGACGAGATGGCCTGTGGTATGAGTTGGACTGGAGCTTTGATGATCTTGCACGAAACTTGTCCTATGAATCCGGTCTTATGGATATGCCGTCTGATGGTATGAACTGAGCTCTAGTCTGAGCCAGGAATGGCGTTTAGGATCAGAGCCTGGTGTAATTCTGGAAGATGACAACAAAAGACTGCAATACTCTTTGGGCAAGCATGCCCAGGCAATCAAAATGGCTGCAGGCCACATCGCTATGAATAGGTGATCGTAGCATATAGATGCTCCCTGGTTAACCTTGTACATGAGAGGGGTATCGTGTATGATTGATCTAACTCCTCTGCCCCTACAAAGCCACATCAAGAGTGCCAAGTTTCTTCTATTACACTCATCAAGTTATTTCACTATCCCAATGTGGAGCACAAACTTTAAATGAAAGTAACTTTCTTACTCAAGAGCTTTAGCCCTTCCTAAGCTAATCAGGACACTCATCCCACAAAAGGACATAGTCTTCTTCTCTTTTCTTTTTAATCAAGTAGACTTCTTATCAAGTGTATATAATTTGACTTCTTGTTTGAACAACTTAAGGCCTTCCCCACATGGAATATACACTTTTAAACCTCTCCAACTGGAGGCTACAGGGTGGTGCTCCTTACACCGAAACTGACCAAAGTTTGCGTCCTACTTCCTGGAGATGTCCTACTTGAAAACTTACTCCATCCACCTTAAAAATTACATTTAACATACCCAATCTCCATTAAAAGTTTCTGTGCCCACATAAATTGCCCTCGTTGATGTTTGGTCCTCGCTCTCTCTCTCTCTCTCGTCATCATCAAGGAAGCAAACAGCCAATTTGCATTTCAAATGGCCAAAGAGAGAGATAGAGAGAGAGAGAAGGAGCGATGCTTATCATCGGTAAAATGCGTTTCATTAAAACTTTCTCCTAGAGATAACAGCACACAAGGAGCCAAGCAAGATGTAAAAATCCCCCAAAATACATCTTCTATATCTCATATTATAATTATAAATAAAACAAGGATCTCCCCATACACACACATGTGTGGAGGATATCTCGACCTAGTGTATGTGTGGTATGCAAATTTCTTTTTTTTTTATTAAAAACTTCCAGATTGGGCCAAGGATACCTTGGAGTAGCTACCTAACCTACTTGTATCTCAGCTCAGGTATCTCTCTGCTGCCGTTGGTTGAGTGTATCTTCTTGTTTATGCGAATGTCAGAGTAAATGTCAAATCAACTAAATAAACAGCAAAAAAAGCTGGCTGTTGAGTTACAACAGAAAAATAATTAAGTCACAGCAAAGAAAAAAAGTTTCCTTCTGCCAAAAGGACTCGGGTTTTTTCGTCGGTTTCCTACTTTAGCAGTTATATTTTCTTGGGGTGAAAAGTTATGTCCCTGCGCCGACAAAGTTGAAGAGATCTTTGAAATCTTTTTTTCTGTGTTGCGTTACGTTGGTTCTATTTGTTTTGTTTTTTTTTTTTTTTGAAATGTTTTGCATTTTTTGGAACTTGAACTCTAAAACTCTGCCGAGCAAGGATATTTATTTCAAAGTTTATGGCAAATGTAAATCATTTGAAGGAGAGGTCCACCATTCTTTGCATCGCATTCTTGGGGAACTTTTAAACTTTGGGCTGAGGAGTAGGAGGAATGTATGCACGGCTCGGCGGCTGGCAGGGTGAGAGCGTGTAAAAGAGGCAAATAAAATGAACTATAAACAAAATATGTACTCCATTTGCATCGCAGGAAGGATACTCACATAAATTGCGTTCGAAAGTTTGTCCTTTGTTTGTGCAGGAGGAGGCGTCGTCGTCGTCGTCGTTCAAAGAACGTCAGACTGTGCGACAGGAAGGAAGGAGGTGTAGACAAAGTCGTAACAGGAGGTGGTTGAATAAATATTTTTGTTTGTTTTACTAATGACGGGCGACACGTTAGAGAGGATTATGAAAGTATTATCATAAAGCCCGGCACTTTATTACAGTATTTTGGAAAAGTGTCTGTCTGTAAGCCTTATCGCAATGGGGGGAATGGAATTCCGACCAGACTTTATCTTATTTTACATTAAATGGGATTTGTGTAATAGATTTCGGTTGATATATAGAAAAGTGAGGCTTTCAGTGGCTTGGTGGGAGTCAGAGAGTAACATATGTTACAGGAGAGCATTTGTTGCAAAATTTAATTCATTCTACTCAATGGTTACGCGTAATTTAATAAGTTACACGAGGCGTAACAAATGTAACTAATCCATGATTCTGACATAATTATCCTAATCAATAGTTACGCGTGCTATATTGAGTTACACATTGCGTAACAAATGTAACTAATGTAACTAATCCATGATTGCGACAGATTTGGAGGAAAATAAATTTACTGAATTGAAAACCAAAAGTTGAGATGATAGACAAACTATATTAGACAGTCGTCTTGTGTTTTCTTTGGCCCGCTGTCAAGCCAGTCGCTAACATTTTAACGTAAGCCCACATTTAAATTTGCTCTATCGGTTCTTACACAATATCTTGAGCATTTTATACCAAAAATCAGTCGAGAAGGAAACAAGACTGCGGGTCCTGACTAGAGATGTGGTAGTAGGCTAGTAGGTTCATTTGGTTCCTTTGTAGCAAGGATACTAAATGCCTTTGTTTAAGCCTGGCTTTGTCCATTTTGGAGGTTTCTTACAACTCCTTCTGATAGATCTTTAATACCCGTGATCTGAAAACTTGATTATCATAAAGTTATAGTTCCCAAGGACTACACATATATTCCATTGAATCTCCCTATAAGAACCCGTATTCATGATCTACCAAGTGAAGGGAAAATTTCCCAAAAATTTCTACCAAAGTCCTCTGAACTGCAACGAACTCTAAACCAATATCTAAATACTTCATCTTTCCAGCAGAAGAATTCCAATTAGCTCACTTAATGTAAATAACCAAAGAACTAATCATGTTACACTCAGTGAATCACACATTTCATGTCCTAATTTGAGTCTCATTCAGTGTTCCTCTGTGTCTTACACAAGTTGCATCAATAATTCTCATCCATGAATCCACTAATGTGCATCCATTTCTTCCAGACGACAAAATACACTCACACACAGAGGAAGAGACAAGCTCCTAGCCGAAGAAATCGTTGGGTTATTTCCCAATCCCCAACCCCCAGCCCACACACATGCTGCCTTCGAGGCATTTCTGGGAGTACATCCCAATTACTTCCGTCAGTCAGTTCTTTATGACCCGAAGGCTCCTGCCTCGAAACGTCTCAGTGAATAATATTTACACATCAATTGATGATGGCACAGCATCATCACCATCACCATCAACATCAACGTCGTCCTTATCGAGTGTGTGTATAGGGGATAGGATCTGCTTTAAGCTAGAAAACTTGTTTATCAGAGAGGCTGGGCTTTTTCTTCCTGATAAAGAGGACTCCTCCCTGTCTATACTCAATTATATTTTGCAGTTGATTTTAGGCCAAAGTTAAAGGATGCATTTTGAGCAGTGTCTCTGTTGAGGGATCAGGATTAGAGGAGCGAGCGAGGGAATGTGTGTAATGAGTCAAGCTTTTCACATGGAAAATCTGATTACGGCACACGAAGAGAATTTAATTTTGCGTGCAAGATAATAATAGAATTTTATTTTTATTTTCTTTTTTTCTTTTTTCTGTTTTGTGTGTTTAATCTAGTAGTAGACGCCAGAGAGGAGAATTTCGCTTTTTTTTTTGTTGGTCATGCGTGAGAAGTCTGAAGGCTGAATATGTGTGACTATGGGTCTATGTATTAGGTACTTGTATGTGGGTTAATCGGGGCTAAAAATACTACGTGAGAATATGACAATGAGACCATGTGTACTACATATGGACAGACATACAAAGGTAGGGTGTATCATGGAATTGCGATAAAGCTCTTGAAGGCACGACATTAGAGGCATTCAATTCTAGGAATTCCTTCCAATTCCTCTCCACTCCATATGACTTTTTGGTCAAAATTACTCTATTGAAGTGGAAATGTGTGACCTTGGTTTGGGCTTTAGGCTTTAATGGCTCAATTAAGGGGCGAGCAAGTTGGTGTTTCTTTTGTCAAAACTTGACAAAGAGTCAATAGTATTTGGGCCTCTTCTTAAGCAATTACTGGCGAAGTTACTTTAAATGTCCTTAAATTCGAATATAGATTGGGTTTTAATTTACAAAAAAATCTTATTGTGCCTACTGTAAAACATGGAGTTTGACAAGGTCCTTTTGAACTTTGACAAATGGATGAAGAGTCTTTGATTGTGGAGATAATGTCCTGATTTTAGCGCCCAAAGACAGTGGCTGGTGATATGCAAGCTAGGTTCCCACAATCTAATCAGCTGAACCGTCTGTAATAAACCCAACTCTAAAGCATCCTATCGGCACTTGCCTTCGAAGTCCACCGCTCCTTTAACCTTCCAATATATTGCAGCATTTTTCACTAACATTTTATAGACCAAAGACTGTCTCTCATCATGCATCATGCATACATTATCAACATCGGAAAGTGTTTCAAGTATAAGCAGGCTGGTATCAAGGCTATAACCAGGAATAGGTACAGAGACAGGAAAATAGTTGGAAGGACAAGCACAAGAAGACGTTTATCCAGTACAACTGGCTTAGCAAGCCACTGACATTGAGGCCGTAACGATCTATGTTAGGTGCCTTCTCCATGCCGGTGAGCAAATCATCCACTGCATCAGACAGAATGGTGCGACGACTGCTAAGCTACTTTGGCTAATGTTGAAAAAGAGCAGGATTATTCACTTCTGAAACAGAAAAGAGGAACATTCTCTGAAATGAATGACACTATGCCAGCTTCGTCAATCCCAACAGCGATTTCTACAGAAGGATCAGGAAGAGACCACCAATACTCCAGTCTAGGTGATGATCGAAGAGGTGCCTGGCAGTCCAAAGAAAGTCCTTCTTTCAACATGGTTTTTACAGTAAGAAGGTGACTTATCTACCTGGCAGAATACGCGGCTACATGGCAGTCCTAGGAGTACATGGCGCAGAACAGTTGAGGAAGCACGGAATCGTGGCAGATGAGAAAGAATTGTGGGAGCCTTCTACGAAGGTGTTGTAGAAGGTCTAGAACCCACAACAAGAAGTGTCTACCTTATAGATTTGCAGCATAAGCGAGCCACTTCTGCTCTAAATGCATCCTTCTCGAGGGACGTTTTCAATCAACCGTAGCGAGTCTTAGCATTTTTTCGCAATAATTTAGAACAAGTTAGCAAGACACTTTTCTGAAAGTTTTTCTTATGAACCTTAGTCATAAGATGATCTACGGATGGTGGAACATTGAGCTTAATCCCCAGTCAGCCAAAGTACTAACTACAGAGCCATGGAACCCTCAAACCTTTGATTGGATCATCGTTTCCAGATTTGAAACCTATTAAGTAGCCAATGTTAGAGATTACTTCAAAGCAAGTGCGATAATAGGCTGTGCTAGTTCCAATTATTTCAAGACGGTTTATGCATTTAAAGATTTCTGGAATCCAATTTTCTCTCCTCGTGTCTGCAGTTAGGAAATATTGTTGCACGTTTTAAACCAATTAGTGTCCTTCTTTTTAACCACATTCGCACGGTAGTTCAGTGGAACATGCCATAAGATTGGTCGCACAATTGAATTTAGAGAATCACAAGTTCAAAGAGTGTTGCTTTGATGTAAGTCAACAAAGTTTTGCGGACAAAATAGTGCTTGAAAACTATTTGCAAAGGTAGTTAGAACGAAATGCGTATAACAGTGTGAACTCTGGGCACCGTGGCTCAGGAGTAAGTACGATAGACTTGTGTGGAATCTGAATTCAATCCTCAAGCATAACTCGTTTCACTTTTGTCCTATTGACCTCTTTCTGGGCCATCAATAGTGTTCCACAAGGCAGCCATCTTGACCCTATTCTCTGCATGTTGTTGTTGGTTTAAAGAATTCCTTGATTCTCAGTTAATGTCCCCAGAGACAAGAGCATTCAAGCTGTTCTCTCCGTTTTGCTCTATTAGGATGTTCAGACATTATTCATCCGAGGCTGTGTTTGGTTGCATTTGCTTCTATAACTCTATCTCTTGAACTCTAGTCTCTTCTATCCGTCTACCCATTGTGTGGCCAGTCTCCCATACGACCTAGGCTTTGTCATTCAAAGGACTGTTATTCAAGTTGTTTCCTTTTAGTCACGTAAGCTATGAATCACCCTCACGGCAGCCGCAATAAATCCTGATTCTTGTAAACCAATCTGCTTAAGCATATTCCTACATTTATGGTTTCAATATCATATTCATACTTTAAGGACATTATTTAACTACTGGCTCATTTGCACTCAATTAACCGCCATCCAGCAGTCTATGCAAACACACACACTCATACCAGCTTAATCCCCTTTTCAATGAATTTCTCAGCTTATTTTTCAATAAAGCCAGGAAGCCCAGGGCCCCCGATAAACCATCAAAAATCCCCCAAAAGTATCCAAAGTGACGCATTAAATCTGCGAATTAATTTCAATTTCCGCTTATTTCTCGCGTATGAGCGTGTGTGTGTGGAAAAATTAAATTGAATTCAAAAAAAAAATTGCGAGTAGTTCCAATTCAAAAAACAGGACGAAAAATTCGTGCCTGGCACACGTGCCATTGCAAAACTCTTTTCAATTTCAATCAATTACACTTACACCCGGGAGTCCCATGTCACCAGCTGTGCACAGAGCGCTGTGTTGTGTCGGCGGCGTGTCGTGTTGACTTTTCATTTCAACTTCATTAATATCCGCATTGGGAATTCGATACTTCCCGCCCGGGGGACGGATGATGGCGAAAAAATTCCACACATTTCCATCTCACGAAAAAAATCACAGTCCAAGTCCAAAACAACATAATTCTGTGGTGCTGTTCGGTGGATGGCCAAACACCAGGAGCCGCCCGCCCGCCCCCTTACCCAAATACCTGTTTGGTGTCACATTACTTTTCCGTTGACAAATAGCGCTCAGGTGTAACGCCATCGATGACAGGCGGACACATTAAGTCGTCCACCACCACCGGCACCACTCTTCGGCAAGATGATCGATTTCAATACCTGAGTGGTTAAGGGGCTACCCTTTGCACCGCCCGCCCCCACATAAGCTACCTTCTCTCTGTGCAGAATCGCATTCAAGAAGCCATACGAAAAGAGTTGGAATAAAAAAAAAGAGAAACAAGAAAAAAGATCCGACAGAACGTCTCACATTCCACTCCCAGGACGGTTGGACGGCCATCGTCGTCTTCAACGCCATTCAGTCTGTCCAGTGGCGAGTGAAAAATGCAGACGGACACTTGCAGCGCGTATTGCACACCAGTGGAAGAAAAGGACTAGCAAAAACGATGACAAAATCCACGAAGGAAGGCACACTTGAGAGAGCTTGTGGTGGGCTCTTATCCTGTCATATTGTGGGTAGCTTAATCGTTCCAAGGAAGTGACCGTTTTTGTGGCATTTTACGACGACGGTGGTGGTAGCGGTTCGTTTCTTCGTTTAGCCTTCATTGCACTCTTCAAACTATGGTCAACGATTGAGGGAGTAGTGTAGGCGGTGCAGAGGTGGTGGATGGTGGTGGATGGTGTAAGAGCTGTGAAAGTGTCACTCTCGGTGTCAGTGGATGACAGTTTTATGTCAATTTATGGCTGACAAGTGGTTGGTTAGTGTGTGGGCAACAGTAAAAGGTTTTTTTTTTTTTTTTGTAGATTCAATATTGCCAACGATGTGGTTGTTGTGCCCTTAGGGAGGATATTCTGTTTAACCTTTTTGCTTTAATATGTTTATATTGAAGGTAGTAGGAAAAAAGATTGTTTTCAAATATAGAAGACCCTAGAGGATAGGAATCGGAGTTAATCACCTTTGTCTGAGCCGCCTAGTTCTACATTCAAAAGCTGCAAACATTATGCTTTCCCGACAGTCAAAGATCGATGCAACCTCGGACAATCGGACACCATGTACCGACTTAATTCTCAGCCTCAACATTTTAAAGAGCCTCAGATTCTGAAGAATTCTGGGAAATGGGGGTTACATCTCCATCTTCGCAGGGGATTTTATTCTATTCCTACTCGCCTTGTTTTATTGGAAACTGTATAGCCAGTACTCAGTTAAAAGTCTATACCTTTATACTCACTTATCATTTATACTTTCAAAATGACAGTCGAAACTGATTTTAGGGATGAACCATTGTTAGTGCAAAACAATCAATGGTTGTTCTCTACAATAGCGCTCAACGCCATCTATGATTCGGCTTCCTCTACATTTTATGTTCACCTTCGTTTACTGACTAAATTATCTTCACTTTTCGTTTGGTTCTTCTTTTGTGGGCAAACATTTCTTGAACTGCCTATAGACTTTCCAATAAAACACTGCCTGACTGCTGCCCTAGTGCGTAGAGTTTTTCGGCGAACCTTTCGCGAAGGCCTTTGGTTCAATGCCGACATCAGTGCGTCAAAATTCTACCTCCATACAGTTAGCAGGAAATTAAGCTAAGTTGTGGCTGCTAGAGGCTGGCCAAATCTGTGTCCACTGAGGTAGTTCCAAAGTAAAGTAGTACAGGGAGTACTAGGCATTGACAATTAGGACTCACACACGATCTAACCAAGTCGCTTAGTATGTAGTCTATATCCCATGAACTCGTGTTCCATTTGTAAGAATTTGGCGTTCACTCTGTGAGTTAAGAACTGTTGAGCTCTTCTAGCTAGCTAGTGGGTGAGTCTTCCCAAAAGGTACAGACGCCCTACCTTCATTGCAAAATCTGAAACAAGTCATGTAATCACCTGACTTTCGCTGACCTTCAGCCAACCTATTCCCTCTTATGCTGAACTTGTACACTCGCCTTTGGTTGAATCTAATCATCTACTCCCAACAGAGTATCCTGCCCCTCTAGAGAAAAAAACCCTAAATCTTTTCTGATCGCGCACGTTTTATCCGTGACTATCTTGTACAATTGAACTCTCAAACGTGCGCAGGACATTAACATTAAATTCATGCAATTCCTTGACTTTTTGATTTTGCTCCCCTTAAAGTCCAGAATCATAAAAAATTCAATGCCACCACGGGCCTCCGATATCTACACTAATGCCCTTCCATTCAAAAAGGCTCGCAGAGAGAAAAAAACCGCCATCAAGTAGCACTTTTCGCTTTCATTCCACGTCCTGACGTACTGTGCTGTGTGTGCGGGCCGCCTTCCTTGCAAATAGAAAAGGATGACGACGCTGACCAAAAATTACGATGCTTTTAGCGTAGCCTGGGTAAAATTTGCGTTTCCCCAGTTACCCATTAGTCACCACACTAGCCTCCCTTCGTTCCTTGAAATATCTTTTCTTCTTTCTTTTTGTTTTTTTTTTTTTTTTTTGAAACGAAACACTAATTTGTGTTTGCGTTCCCCATAGATGAAGGACGAAAAGAGAGAGGCAAGCCCACACATCAACCCACTAAATACTGAATTTATTTGTGTTTGGCCAGGACGAGCACACTTAGCCTGACCAATTCCATGGGCAATGGCTGGTGATGTTCTCTTGACTCCTTGTTGGCTCATTGGCATTCCAATTGCTCTGTCCATATCCTAATTTGTGTTGTGAATGGGAGGGGGAGACTCACAGCGACTACAACATCCTCTAGTTGAAGTTTGTGTCCTTTTTACCGAGTGTAATTATTTTTTTATTGTTATTTTGACACGAAACTTTCGTTTCGTCCTGTTGTATGATAATGATTGTCACGATCCTTAAGGAAGCAACCCAAGGGATGGGTGCTGCTACCTTATGTTTTTATTTCTTGACTTTTTGAAGCCGAGTCCTAGTCCTAAGAGCGTGTGTCTTAATTTTACTCCAACTGGTGTGGAGCAACTGGGACCGGAAGGAAAGAAGGAAGAACAAAAAAAAAACTCAAGAACATAAACATACCTGGCTGAGTGGTGTGCGCGCCTGAGATGGTGTAAGTTTTAGGAAAATAAAGTTTCCTGTTTCCTTTTAATTTGCATGGATTATTCCGGTCGAGTAGCCCGGCATACATTCTTTACGTTTCGTTGCCAACAACACACACACACAGAGAGAGGTGAAAACTTTACCTGGTTTTGGTATATTTTGTTGTCCTTTCTGCGTGGATTCTTTTAGCTTGGTGTCGTCCCTCATTCTCTATGTGAGCTGTGATTTTGGGGTAACTTTATTTTCACACCCCTGAGCTGCTGATGTGTGTGTGTTTACTTTTTGTTGGAGTAAAGTACGCGCTTTGGCTTTTTTTTTGTTTTGAAGCCAAAAAGGACATTACTCCCCGCGCCCTTTGCAAGGTGGAGTTTCATATACACATCCTTGATAGAACACACAAAGTCTATTGTTTCAAAAGGTAGCCAAGTGGAAATCATTTTCTTTTATTATTTTGACTCTCCTTCTCTTTGGTTTTTGGGGTCGGTGCGGCGGTGATGTGGCGTCAAATGTCGTTTACATTTTGAGAGAGTACATCATCCTACCCCAGGACATCGGAGAAAATAAAATTGAAAGCTTGCTTAGTTAATGAAGTGAGACATGAAGGTTGTTACTTGCATAAATATTTCCCTTCTTGACATTTCCGCGGCGGGAGTAGATATATAATATGAGATAAGCTGATGGAATGAATGGCAAAGGGAACAAAACAACAACCACTGCCACCCCCTTATCCTTGCGTAGGAATGACACATTTTTCGTTTTGAGTTTGAGTGAAAGTTTTGACATTTCAGTAAAGCCTTGGCGAGGAAGAGGATATAGGATATAGGATATAGGATAGGATTTCAAAATATGTTTACCTTTGCCGAGGTTGGAAGGGGGTTGTTGCCTTTTTGAGAAAGGCCCTCACGAGACTTTTGAGACATAACTGTGACAGGAGACAATGCGATTTTATTCCTGGGGCTCGAGAGCTAATGGATTTTTGTTTTTTGCCTAAGGTAGTCTGGTATTTTGTTTTATATCCTCTTGAAAAGGATATCAGATTTTTAGTGGTAGATTTTTTTTTTATAGCAGGCGTTAGGTAATCCTTAAAAATTGTCCGCTGGAATGGAGGGGATGCTTAAAGTAATGACAGTTTGATGTGAGCTTAAGGGATGAAGTAGTCGAGGTCTATATACAGAAATATGGCATTTTTATTTGAGTCTGAAGGGTGGCTTTAGAAGTCTTAACTTTGGTTTGTCATAGCTAAGACTCAATTAAGGGTGACTGTAGAGGTTTGTCGCAGCTAAGACAGCCAGAGCTTGGATGTCATGCTAAATATTTTGCGAAACAACTTCATGAGCCGGAATTGTGTTTCAGACGACAAGTAAGGCTTCAGCCTTGAGTTTTTGTTAACTATAAGCTCGTGGGACGTGGTGGTGGTCCTTAGAGTGCCTTACGATGGATTGAAGGCAGAGTTTTTCAGAGAGGATTCAGCCAAACGAAGCCTGAATGAGCTCAAATTATGACTTTAACAACCGACTTCAGTGGCATTTACATGGAGGCTTCATTGGGTGGATGCTTGTTAGGAAGCAAGTTGTCCTAATCCTGGCTCTAAAGCCGTGAAATCATTGTCATAGCCCTCTGTAGGGCAGGAACGGATGAGCTAGTAAGGAGCATCTCTGTTCGGTGAATGGAACGCTGGAAGGACTCAGTCGGTCATCATTAGGGCATTTGTGAATATTAAGAGCAAGAAAGAATATATGTCTGTCTACAAAAAAGGACACTCAACATCACCTCCTTAGACAGAATGCCACAATACACAGATATAGCTTCGAGGTAGTAGAGGACTTTCACCTAGGCCCTATAGGAAGCTCTGCGAATGACACCAGTGAGGATATCAAACGAAGAATCAGTACTGCCAATCGGTGCTTCTATGGGGTAAGAAGGGGCATTGAGAAACAAAACCCTAACTCGAAAGCCACTCCTGCTGTATGGCGTGGACGCATGAACCTTGAGACCAAATAGGATGAGGTTGCCCTTAGTTGTCCTGCATAGACGGTGATTGGAGAAGAACATACAATGCAGAACTATACGGTCTTTACAATGACATCGACTTGACCAGAGGAGTTCGAATACAGTGACTAAGATGGCTGGGCCATGTAGAGCGGATGGAGCCCAATGTTCCAGATGAAAACATCTTCTAATCCACACTGGTGGACAGCGCAGTAGATTATGACTGTGAGGTAGGTGACGCAAGCAAGTGGATGTAGACCTCAACCAACTGGAGAGAGATGGTTCGTAACCGGGCTGGAGAGGCTTGTTAGTTGAGATCCAGGTCCACCTCGTACTGCAGCGCCACCTAAGTAATTATGTCAATAAAGACACGTAATAGCCCAATTCTTGTCGGCATCCTAAGTCTCTTTAGTCCCTTATTCTTACCCTCACTTTCATTTATTTCACTTTAAGAACCCTGGCTCACCTGACTGCAAAGCGAGCTCCACCCCATCTAAATCTTTCCTGCTTATAGAATAACCCATCATATCACGAGCATCCCCTTTTGGAATGGGGCACAAGAAACCTTTTCATATGGACAGCATCACTTCGTTCACTTAAAAACCATTAAATTGCTTTCACTTATTCATAGTGCTTGTTCGAGTACAAAAAATCTTTCAGCAATCCATCTCAAGGATCCTCTCGAACAGGACTAATGGTGTATCGCAATTTTATGGACTTTTTCACTTTTTAAATGAATTTCCGTTCTTATTCCGGACACATTATCCATCAATGAACGTTCCGCCACATATAATTTGTCTTCTTCTTGCTTTTAGTATCCTGAGCCTGCATATATGTGTAGCAAGGACTTTTCAAAAAAAAAAGAAACTGTTTCGCTGACTGACCGCGCGCGAGGAAATGGCAATAAATTTCCTGCTTTTGTTGCCTTTAGGCAGGCAGGACTCTCTCTCTAGTCGAGTCCTCAATATGTTTTGGCATTATGATGATGATGACGATGATGGTGAACGGGTGGACAGGGGGAATTCATTTTGATTTAGTTGATGTTTGCCATAAATTTCTGGGCATTTTTCTCGTCGTCCTTTTTTAGGCATTCTGCCGGTGTGTGTGCCTTTTTTTTTTTTTTTTTTGCTTAGTCCTGTCCCCCCCAATTGTGAGTGTGCTGTGACACATCAAATGCGCGAATATAATAAATTTTATGTGATTGCCTTCGCTTTGGATGATTTTTATTTATTCATTTACTATACCAGGATCTAATGTGGGCATGTGTGTTTGTGTGTGTGTAGGTTTCTGTTTGGGCAAATGTGTTTTTTATTAGATTCGCTATGACATGATCTAGGGGGTTTGTGTGTGCTTTTTTTTGCGCTGTTCCACATCCTTTGTGGACGCACGTGAGTGGGCAAATTCGATAGAAAGTTCAGGGATATAAATATTTGAGAGAATATTTGAGCACGGCGCGGCTTATTAATTGGATTTGTATTTGAATATTTCAGGTTCTAGTGGCATGTTAACATGCTGGCTGCAATTCATTGTTTTTTTTTTTGATATTTTTTTAATAACATTTTTTATGTCAATCAAAATATTTTCTATTTTTTTATTTTTATCAACAAAATCTCTGCATATAGACAGCTAACAAGTCCATGTTTTTATTGAATTTTTTATTTTTAAAGTACAATCACCAATATACCAATTTATGTCAAACAAAACAATGGTATAAGCCGTGTTTTTATGGAGTCTTGCTAGCCAGTTGTTCATTAAGACGAACTACTGGCCAGCAAGTTTGAGCCAACATTGAAAAGAAGGAAGGAACAAAACATACAGCTGCTCTGAGCTCTTCCAGAAGTTCGACGGATTCCTTCAAGGAGAAGCGTTTTCATGTGACTTCTTCAACATCGTTTTGGAACAGATAGTGCCTTGGCCAGTTGTTAATATGGGAGGCATCGTCTTTTAAATATCTGTCCATCGGCTGGGATACTGAGACGATATTGGTAATGAAGTGAATGAGGGAGTAATATATTCTATCAACAAAGAAGCAATTATCAATTAAGCTCAGCGAATATAAGGTCCCTTATGCGAGGAGGGCGTTTGGAGGAGAAGATACAGCTGCGAACTCTATGAGCTGAATGTACTCCAAAAAACCAAGCTACACCAAGAACATTGGCTCGGCCACATCAAGCGAATGGACAACAACGCTCCAGCAAAGAGGATCTATGAATCGAAGCTGTAAGATTTGAGACGACGAAGAAGGCCGAACTTCCAGTACAAAGACCAAGTTGTCGCGGATGACAGAGAGCTTGGTCTGTGCAACTGGAAGCAGGCTGTTCAGCAGATCAGCAGTTCAGATCTCTTGCACTAGTAGTTCGATTGGAAAGGATATGTGTTCAATATAGTCTGTGCGAAGATGTAAAAGTGTACAATATCTGGGCTGAATCCAACTAAGAGAGTCCTCAGTTTAAAGCCCCAGTTTTAAGACGACAAAGGCCACTGAATCTCGGGTAAAGACATGAACTTGGAGCCTGAAAGTCCGGTATGTGGAATGGAGTGGATACAAATCCTTGAGTCGATGCGGATAGTAAACTGTTTTACTTCAGACAGAAAAAAGTACCTTCATTTAGTTACATCCTCTGAAGAGCGTATTTTCATGACACATTTTCTAAAGCAGACTTCCCTATGAAAAAATGTTCACCTTGGTATTCCTTGATATCTGCTGTGTATCAGGACTATGTTTCTTCAGATTTCAAGTGCGAAAAATGCCTTCCATCACCTGGCTCTCGCACTCAACATGATAAATCTCAGAAACATCTCAACCCACCGCACCTTGGGTATAAAAACCTTAACCTAGGTCAAAAACCCAATCAATCTAAGCCACTCTTCAAGAGCCTGTCTGCAATATTTTCATCCACAACCTGTCGCCATGGATGAATAGTCAACCAACTAGAGCTTAAAGAAAACAAAATATCGTCGTCGTCGTTGTCGTTCCTCTCCCATCGTATAAATGAATGGTATTTCTTCCGCTTTCATGCATCACTATTTCCTGGGTCTCGTCGTGTATCCGCATCTCCGTAGCCATCTTTAATCTCCGTCGTCGCTCCTCCTCGTCATTGCTTCTTTTCTTCGACACTGATTTGTGTCATTGTTCCTCGTCTCCTCAGCCAGGCTGTTGGGGGGGGCAAAAGTGGAACGACTGTATATTGATTAATTGATCGCCGGAGAGTGGCAATTTCACTTCAACAAAAAAAAAAAAGTACTCAGTCAGGTGTAAAACTTTCAATCATCGTCTAATGGAATTCATTATCGTTCAGCATACATATAGAGTAGGGCACCCTCTCCCCCGATGTCCTGATGGTGGGAGGAAAAGGCTTCTCATGTCCTCGTGTCAACTTGATTGTGAGTTCGCGGCAGACCAAGTGTCGGTTACACACAAAATAGCTTCCACCACGAGGAGTCCTTTTTTCCAATTTCTATTTTTTTTTTTACATCCTGATGCCTGTGATAATGATGCGGAATACCATGAAATAGAATTATTCCTTTTGCCGGCATCGCCGGCTTCGCCGATTCAATGGTTCCAAATTGAAATTTCATTACTTACACAGAATGCTTCCATTCAGAGTAAGAGTGAACCAAGGATACCCTTTTGCGTGTGTTTGTGTGTGTGCAGAATGAAAGGGTACTCTGTGTAGTAACAGTCTTTTAAGATCAACAACATTAAATAGAAGGATAACGAAAAGGGCGGGCTGTGATGCCTTTGTGTAGCGTTTTTGCATGTACGTACGCGCGACACTTACGTCAAGGAGTGTCCTTGCTAGTCTTCTATTTTTATTTACAAAAAAAATGTATCTATGTATTTTAAGGAGACAAACATTTATAAATAATGTCCTTAAGTGGGAGGGTGATGTGGCATTTTTTTTCATTGGTTGAATGTATCTCATACAGTGGTTCTCTGATAACACCGAAATGCAAATGATATGTGAGTACATTTGGTGGTTCGTGTAGATACAAACACATTCGGTTCATTGAATCGATGAATTTTTAATGGAGTGTAGAGAGAAGTGTATCTCATCTCAAAATATCAGTTAAATGGTTGAGCAGTTGTAAAACTTTACGCATTAGCATTGTTATGATGGTGTTTTATTTATGTAAATTCTCTGATTGTAGCATTGAGATGGTGTGTTTCAATGATTTATTACATGACATTTTGTTTTAGAGTTGTTTGCAAACGAGTTTCAATTTTTATCTGTGTAATTTTTGCTTATGAAATATGGCTCATGTATGGCAGGTTTCAGATGTGATTAGGAGAGAGTTATGTGGTTTTTAAAAAAAAAGAATGGTGGATATCACTAGTGATCATCGAATGTTTTTCTACCCCGCGTTGGGCGCCAATTTAATGAAACTCTTTTGTCGATGTGATCTTTATATTTTTGTGGGCTTAACGCCAATAGAGGTTGCTCAGCAGAATATAAGGTTTCAGGCTTCAAATAAGGCTTCAAATTGTTAAACGTATGATCGATTTTGGAAGGGCAGCGAGCTTCTATGGCTTTATACTAGATTGCAAAAAAAAATGTTAGGCAATCACTTCTAAAGAAACACGTCAGGAGGCTAGGGCTATCGGATTCATTCATTGCCTTTTTCAATCTGTGAACCTTGGAGGTCATCCAGATTCTAAAGCACAAGCCCGTGGAGCTAGAACAAAATGAAATAACAAACTGTTGCATGAGTTCTGTCGATCTAAATGAAACTTCTATCCCGATAACTTCAATTGAAAGACTTTACGTCAAATTATGATGGAAAAGGTTCCAAAAATGAAGTTTTGAAATCGCTGCCGGGATAGCACATGGGAGAAGGACAAGGAAACCATACTCAACATGTCAGGTCTTAAATTATTCTTGTCCAGATCGGACATCGCTCTCTGCTGTAGACAGCATACGCATAGTTCAAGGCTTCATATCACACGAAGCCCATCTACACTAGGAAACCATTTAACCCCACCATACCTCCGAGGTAAATCGGGTCTGATTTGTAACTCAAACACCACTAGACCTAATGAATCGTTATTTGGCCTTCAATGAAATCCATCAATCTGCACTCGATAGCGGTGTGGTTACCATTGTGCTTGCATTTCGCTCTCCTTCACCCATACACTATAACGAACAACACCTTCCCAGCCACACTAGAGCCCCACTTGTTCAACCAAATTTCGGCATAGTTGATCAATGGCCAGACTGCGGATAGTCGCCACATCATCGGCAACATCTCTTTGGACACACCTTATCGAAGCAGCTATATTTCTAGGCTTCGACCCCATTCTTCGTTTCATACTCTACTGTATAGATAATGATTGCTAAATCATCAACCTTCCCAGGTCTAGCTCAGTAGTTAGCTAGAAGCAAAATGAAGACTTTTGATAGAGCTCAATAGTTCCATAGGTTTCTAGTTCTCAGTTTCCGCTGGGACTAACGAGGTCGAGGTTCAGCAGTCAATTCGTTGCGGACCCTGGACACGAAATATGTGTTCTGCCGTCTGTATTTGCTCACCACAGAGTCACTACTACTGTCCAGTTGGGTGACTAGTAAGAGTTTGCAGATCTTTCACATATAAGTAGCTTCCTCGCTCTATTCTTCTTGGAGTTGGTGAACATTGCTTGACTTAGGACTGCTTGGTTCTTTAAGTAGTCTCAGGGATCTCACTAGCTTTCGCATAGGGTGTTACTCTAACAATGAGTACCTTATCGCCAGACAGTCTACCCCCTTAATTTCACTTACAGTTTTCGGATGCAAGACTATTAAAGGGGATCATTCAGTCCCATAAGATATTCAAATTTATCATGTAGGAATCAAGGGCCCGTAGGGCTGCGTGGCTTCGCAACCTTTCTCAAACACAAACTACTATCGCATGCACTTTATCTCCAAACATTGTAGGTGGCTCTCCAAGTGTTAACGCAGGCTGAAAGCTGGGACCATAAAGCTTAAAGTAGGTAGAACATTCACAGGCTTTGAATGGGTAGCAATAGTGCCGTGAATAGTGTGTTTGATATTCAGAGTGTGTAGGTTTCGAACCGCAGCATCAAATAATGAAGTATGCCTCGTAGTATCAATAATACTTTTGTCTAAGCATTGTGCTTCTGTCAAATTGTGATAGTTCGAGGTCGTTGTTTCCCACTTTTGGCGGGCTACAGCTAAGTTGTTTAAATTTTTAAATGACCTTAATCCAGTACCTGACATTTTTAATTCTTCTATGAATTGCTTGTTTCAATGCTGAACCTTAAAGCCTTTTGAAGCATAGGTCACAGGTCTTCTAAGCATTAAAATGACTTTCATATTTTTGGATTAAAAAAAAAAAAAAAACCCTCGCCTGTGGATGGCATAAATAATTCAAAATATTATGACTAGCCGTAGATGTTGAGAAGAACAAAAAAAAACGCGATAGGACTCGTTACATATGCCCAAATATTTCTTTTGTAAAATGGCACTGTCATCTTTTCGCAATAAATCACCACCAAAAATGGCCACCCCCCTAACTGAAAAATCAAATTTCCCATACTTGCAGTGGCTTCCTCTTCTTCTCTTCCTTCTCTTAATTTACTACCTCAGTCAGAAATTATTAATCTGCACAAAACAAAGGCGAAAAATGAACCAAAAATCTTTCTTTTTGGGCGTTCCACATCCACACTCTGGGCCCGGTCATGGCAGGGGAATTTTCCACAAAATTTACGATCATCTCTTCTGTCTGAAGTCAATATTTTCTGCTTTTGAAACTTTTTATATTTTTTGCTTTTGCTTTTGCTTTGCTAGTACCTACTCGAGTCGACGCTTTCACAAGTCAATAAATTTCCACAAGATGGAAAATTTTCCAATATTATTTTCCGAATGTAATTGAAAAGCAGACCCGGAGAGAGAGAGATAGGACGGGAGATACTAAGATACAACACCACGATATGGAAGTCGGTATCTGTTGGTGCCTGTCGGCAATATTGCCTCAAGGATAATATTTCTAGTTTGTGCCTTTTGGTTTTGGTTTCATATTTATTACAAAAAATAACTCTTGAGATGCAAAATGATCATAAGATACAAGATATAGTGGTGGCTGGCAGGGCAGGACAGCAGCAAACCAGATAGACACTGACAGTCGGCGATGAGTTATTAGATAGAATAAAAGATATTACTACTCAAGAATGAATAACTCTTGGGTGTATAATTCAATCTGGCATATCTACTTATCTATTTATTCGTTCTTCGGCTGAAGGAAATCATCCTCTAGTCCTTGGCGATTTTTGAAGGGCAATTTCAACATTCATTTTTTGATTGGTATCTAGGTACAAATTGAAACAGATGAAATGAGGCCAGAGATAGGAAATTGAATTTATATCTAATTATATACAGTTTATATCTATCTCGTAGCACGTGCCACTGGGTGTACCCCGCACCTGTCTCTAAAGGACATGTGTTCACCTGTTTTTAATTCCTCCACCAAAAAAAAAAAAAAAACAGAAAAACACTCTGACTAGATAGATACACTAATGTCGTTAGGAAACATCGTAGATACATGTGGTTTTTTCCTAGATACCAGTTGTGTGTATCCTTTGAGATTTCCGAAAATCCATGATACCACCACGAGACGGGGTAGGTACTTTTTAATTGCATTCGGAGATGTTCTCCACTGCAGGTGTCATGTGGTGGTCCTAGGTCGGGGAAATGAGTGAGGTATTTCTGTGATGTTACCTGCGGAAAGGGAAAAAAAGGGAGAACACAGATAAATTTCAATTTCCTCAGTTGATGATGACACCGACACATCGTAAACACGGTTGTCACACACTCTTCTTCTCCTTCTTAGCTCGTGTCTATGACATGTGTGTATCTCTTCGGTTTTTGGCTGTGGATGTTTCAAATAGTTTCCTATTCAAGCAGTCCCAGTCAACTGTGTCCATTTGCGGCTATCGGGAAGGTAGTTATTCTAGGGATAGTTGGAGAGTACAAACATAGTTTGTTTTGCGGTTTCAGGTGGAATTTTTACTCTAGGACTTCTTGTGGAGCGATTACTGATTGAAGGAATCAGAAGAGTCATTTACTTGGTAGCAGTTTCATCTCTTGTTTGAAGGAATTTCTATTTTAATTGAACTTGATGGTTTTGAATTAAGTATAGAGAGCGCTATGGTGGAGTTTATTGAAGGCATTATCTGAGCGGTTAAGCCGTAGCTAGTTTGAAGTTCGTCAGGTATAGCAATCCACACTGAAACAATGGACAAAAAGTTGGCAAATGATGGCTCTTTGGGGAGATGATCGCTGTCGTTGACCTCCTTGACTGCCGTTCTTTCTCAGGTATGAAAAACTTTAACAATTTCTGCTCGGAGTATGCTGACGCAACTCATAACATTTCGATTGCAGAGGAAACAGATGATCCTTCAGAAGAAGGATTTGCCCTCTATGCTCTCATTTTGAAGACTTTAGTTAGATATATGCTCCGCCAATGAACTCAGCATGAGATGGCATGATTGATAGAGCTGTATAAGACTCTGAGAATCTCAGTCAAACTATGTATACAGAGATGCACAGACTTTGCCTGAAATGAGTGAGCCTTTCTTTGGTCGGTCAGATGAGGACCAGCTCAAGTGATGGTAGGAGTATTTATCTAAGATTTTAAGCCGTGTATTCACTGCACATCTACATAAGTAGGTACTAGACAGAATAAAGGAACACTTTGAATCCAAACTCGATGATGAACAAGGACTTTTCTGCAGTGAACACAGCGACGTATGATGGCTCGAAGTTCCACGTACTGCACAGAAGATGTGTGTTTACTGTCCTACAGGATATGGATTATGGACCTCCACCCAAAGGCAGCAGAAGTGGAGAGGGAAGCTAGCGTTGTAGGGCTGACAACTTACTTCACAAAAACAAAGATACCTGGGCATGGTGATAGATCTCCCGCTCAGACAGACATTGCTAGACAATCATTGAAAGCAAATAGAGGACCTGGAGCAGAGGTCGCTAAAGCGAAGTCTTCGCTTGATATGTTGTCCGATTCTATCAGCTTAAACACCAAGCTAAGACTGTTTCATTCTTATGCAGAGTCCGTGCTGATCTGTTGTATGGATGCAGCATGTGGAAATGGACCGAAAAAGCTGTTCACAGAACATTCTAGCTTCATCCATACATGAGAGAAGGAATCAGGAACCTACAGGCACCACAATTCAACGGCGTACTGAACAGTGGATCGGCCATAGTCTTCGCGAAAAGGTGACAGTTGTAGAGAAAAGCTCGCAATTCAAAGGAAACCCTACTGGCAGTTATGGAAGAGTTGGAAAGAGCTAAAACTGATGGCGCTTAAGCATTCTAGAAGCCCTAAGACCCGCAAGAGGATACATGACATAAGGAAGAAAGTAAGCCTTTAGTTGCATTGATGGATTTTTGATCCTGTCTAACTAATAGAGACCAAAACTCTTAAAAGCGAAGGAGAGCATGCTAGTTCAAGTCACAATATCACGGTCTGCATAGCAAGAAGACTTATGTATGACATAGACTGAAATGGCTTATAACGATGAAGTGACGTTGAGGCAAGGATTATGACCTCGGCAAAGAAAGGCACTGAAAAAGGGACCATAGCATGCGATTTACCACTAGAGGCAGCTGACTAATGATCGAGGAAGCTTCAAAGGCCTTTTGGGCCCCCAAAATACCGAAGTATTTCCTCGATCAAAACTCGTATTAAATTCTCTAAAACTTCTCTCTGTTCAGTGTAACTTTTTAGGGTTTTCGGTCGGAACAAAACTTTATATTTCCACTAATCACTAGGAACGTAGACAGTTTATGAAGAGTTTACTCTAGGTTACCCTAATTTACACAAGAGCACAACCAATGTATCCCATAGCAAAGTAGTATATCATTACCGAACCACAAAGAAAGCGATAAGAACCATTATTCTTCCCGTTCAATGACTTATTCGATACCAAACTACTTGCCATGTCATTGGCACATAGAACCGACATCCAAATTACCCAAAACTCCTTTTAGTTTGGCATAACTCTTCATTTCCTTTTGCTGTTTCACCGATTTCACTCAATTTACTTCACGTGTCCACATCATGCCAGCAGAAGAAGCCCTCGTGCAGACAACACTCCTTGTCTCCTTGCGTGATGATTATTTGGCAGCAGAAATTTTTTTTTACTTAAAGCCAAACCCCTCGGCGGAATAAATAAGGCCAACTATCAACTAAGTGCGTTTATGGTGGAAAAAACTCGTTAGAATTCCTCTCTCCCTCTTTTGAGGATTCGGTGTAAGGGTATGTGCGATTGTCGCCTGCCAGAAAGCAAGAAAGCAAGGAAATAACCGTCTTTTCTTAGTCATAGACTTTTTCCCCTATCACTACTTTGCGCTTTGGTATTTTCACCTCTCTTTAAGGATTCGTCATACCAAAGGGGCGCAACGCAACAGATGGCCACTTCATGGTTGGGTGGAGTTTTTTTTTTTTTTTTTCTTCTTTCTAACACTTGAAGGGGGTTATTCCTTTTCTTTTTTCTTGGAACAAGGCGCGGGAGGAGGAGGAAGAAGAAACAATGAATGATAAAAGTGTTGTGTTCTCTTTGGTGTGTGTGTTTTCTTAAGTTGTTATTGTTATCGACCCTAAAAGTGAGACTTGAAGTTGATTTTTAGGCTATTTAGGCACCTTATCTGTGGCTATCTTCGCTCTGTACTGTGTCTTAACGCTGAGGGTGTTCACGAGTACACGTGTTGATGAGGTATCATTTTATGAGCTCGAAAGAGTGAGCCAGAACATACCCGAAACACTCGTTGCTTTTTATGGATAATGAGGACATAAGGTGTGTTCCAGTTGACTGCGCTTGGTCATGGAGGTGTAAATACCGATTTGAAAGGGAGTCTCTACCTTAATGTGCCAGTATAACAAGAGATTGAGAGCAGTGGTCTTTAGAGAGGTGAGAGGTGCCTGTTTGTCTTGGGTGACTGAAGATAGGTACTATCTGTAATTGACCCATCAAACTTTTAAAACTTTGTAAAGCCACAGAAATAAACAGAATCAAATAAATCCCCTCGCCGTGCAACAATGCATCTTTGCCAAACATAATCCTCCCTCCACAGACAAGAAAGGATCTTATTCTATTCTGCAACGACAAGGACAAAATGACACACAAAACTTAAATTAATTTCACAAGTAATCCCACGAGATTCATTTTAATTAATAATTTTTCACATAAAATAAAAACTTGTCGTGAGAATTCCACCGCGATTCGCTTTCTTCTCTCTCTCTCTCTCTTGTCCTCCTCTTCATAATCCTTTGTACATAAAAATGTAATTGCTAATTGGATGTCAAATGTACGAGTAGCTACAAGAAAAAAAGGAGTAGAAAAGGATGGTTCTCAACACGACCCACGCTACTAGATGATGATGTTTAAAATTTTGCACAAAAAAAAAGGACATTTTCCCCCCCGAACGAAACATGGAGCACACAAAACAAATGCCAAAGTGTACACGAAAAACGCTCATTAAAAACTTTCACGAGCACAGCAGCACGAACTAGAAAAGCAAGCAAAAAACACAAAATTGCAACAAAATAGATTGAGGACAACGAGACGCAAAAAAAAGGATGACAGGAACGGCAGAGCTAGGTACTAACATTCTTTCCATCTCCGTCATCATCAGAAAGGGTAAATATTAGCAAAGTTCTATCTCGAGTCTGACCTGGCCCCATATCCTGGATAGGATCTTATTTTTTAGTTGCTCTCCCTAAAGAAATTATATTAAATGTCAGATTTAAAGCAGGAAGGAGACAAGAAATACAAAATACAAAATATAATCCTTGTTGTTAAAGAGGACACGGTTGACAGGTGAAAAGTTTCCGCGCGGAAGGGTGGTGCCTGTAAACAGGGAATGACACACGCGACTGGGGCCAATGTCATAGACAGTACCACGTATCTAAGGATGTCATTGTGTCCTAAGAGGATTTCACAGGAGAAACCACCCACCCATCGGAGCTAAGCGGAATGGAATGCTAACAATTTTCCCAAACACTGCGGATGCACCCACACGAAGGTAAATATAAATCTTTTGAGGGTAAGATTCCTTCCTCGTCTTTTCTCGCAATGAAGGAAGCAATAGTTTCGGTATGATGATCTCTCTTGAGGTGATGCTACCTCACAGCTAACATTACGTCGCGTCGTGTGTCGTCGTCCTTGGAAAACTCCTAACCAAGTATCTGAACTTATTTTGTGCGTTCGCTTTTGTTTAGATAGTACGAGTAGATACCTTCCCTTCGGGCTGTCGTCGCGGGACGGGCACGGGAAATAAATCCTAGTTGTGATTTGTCATTCTTCTGATTATATTAGGGAAATGGCAAGACGAAAAGATAGACACATTCTCCCTTCAAGAAGGATAGAGAGGGAGACAGAGAGTCGAGAATAATTGGAAGGAAGATGCAAAATTGTAATTCCAAGAAAAACAGAAACTGAATGGGATTAAGAAGTTGTAATGAGACGACAAGAACGATGAGGAAGATGTCGTCCTCGTCGTCGTCGTCGTCGTCGTTCAAAACGATTGTGGCTGTGGCGATGAGGGAGATTATATAACCTCTCTCTGTATAGTCCTTGCTTCTTCCGAAGAGGAAATAAAACTCTGTAGTCGCTTCGAGGTATTAAATAGGTGAAACTTTACCTTTTCAAGTGTTTTATTTGATTTTTTTCTCCTTCTGAGCAAATGTCTATAGAGATTGGAGGTATTTGCTTTTTAAGTTGGAACTTAATTCAGTGCAATCAGTTAAGGGCCATTGTTAATGATTTGATGTTAGTTTTCTTTCGCGGCGGGGGAAATTTGTTCTTCTTATCTTGGAAATGACCAAGAGCAAGACCTTACGGTCCTTAGAATGTAGATTGACTGAGGTGGTTGTGGGTGATTTCTTGTTGCCATAGGGTGTCTATAAATCAGTCGCTCATAAGAGCTAGTTCGTAGTAAGGACACCCTTATACTTGAAGTAGCTTCGATTCTCCTAGTACAAGGTGTCTTAGATCTCTAGCAAGTCTACGGAGTACCGACGTTAGGTTAGAGTAAAGTAGGGTTATAACGTTTACATAAAACGCTATGCAGAAGGAAACCTAAAACACGTTTCCCAAGCACTTGATGGCCCTACAGCAGTTGAATAGATCCTTTAGTTGGTTCCTTGAACCCCCTTCTTTTAGATTACTAAAGATTGATCTGTTTCTGGATGTGCCCTCACACTCGCACACTGTTTACCTAACATCCTTCGACTCTGTGGGATATATCCGACAAAATATGTCAACGAAGTGTCTTGCAACCGCAGAGCCTAGATAATTTCTGTCTCATCTTTCTATGAACTGCTCCTACTACGAAACATCTTATTCTTACGCAATGTTTTCATAGCACAATCCTTGCTTTCGGTAGTTACGGGTCAATCTTGTTGACAGATGTGTCAGAAGTGAATTCAGCTGTTGCAGATAGGACCCAAAACTCGGAAGGGTCTTGCCGCACAGATTCTTCAAGCAATGCTATGTACTTTCCTATGAAGTTTGTTCAGGATACCTTGGAAAGGCTATCGATGGCTCTGGAACTCAAATGTTCTTTCGCAAGCAATAAATCAAGTGACATATTTGCTTTGATAACCTGCAATCGTTGACAAGGCTATCAAGTCATCAATGCATACCATGTAAAAACTCCGCAATCCCTTTCATACTCTAGAACACATTTTATGGCCACAAATAGTAGAAACAATCATTGCTTTTTCTAAGGCACGTCACAGGCTCAATGGACTTTAGTCTTCTGTTGATTTTGTCATGCAAGACCGTCTAGCCGCGATCAAAATAAATTAGTCGACGCGCTTCTACTAGACATGGAATATATGGTGTCATGGCTTTGGGTTTATACGTCAGACTATCAAGGACTGCTTGAGAGCAAAAGAGGAATAAGCTTCGGGTCAGTCTAGTAGGTTTTGAAAAGGTCACTTGCCACTGCGACAGTACTAACCTGTTGTGGGTAGGTCTTGACGATGAGGGATGGGATTGGTGACTGATTCAATCGGACCTATTGCTGTGTTTCAGGTGTTGCTTCCCGTTGTTAAGATAGGGAGAAGTGTGAGCTGTTGTGTCAGCAGAAGCTCCATTTAAACCCCCTCAGTTTTCTCTGATATTATGGCCAATTGTGTTGTGTTTCGCCTTCTCTTCTGCACCAAGAGTTAGTCCTAGCTGCAGTGGAGTCATAAGTCAGTCACATGTTCACCTATAGAGAGTAGGTGCTGCCATAGCTTAGTCTTTCTCTGACACCATGTCTACAGTACTTATATCAGCTCATGCTAGTTCCATCTATCGTGCCACAGAAATTGGGGTTCACAAAACTAGCTGCTAAAAAACACCAGAGCGAACTCGTTCATGCAAATAAGGGACCATGCATCCCAGATTTCAGCTAGAATGCGAACTATTCTTAGTATAGAAATACTGTTCTCCTCTATTTTGATTTTTATTTCTAAATTGAGTAATTAAGAACAAACAATTTCGCTTGGTCCTAATGACCGTAAAAGCGAACCACAATTCCAAGCTCAGAGCTGCGATTCTAATTAAAAATTCCGCACGATATGCAAGTCATTCAAAAGCCCGTTTTATTGATAAAAATAAAATCCCAAACCAGAGCCCATTCAGACTTTGGAATACTAAAAAGTATTACGCCCAAGTTATATTTGCTTAGTTAATTTTTCGCGGACAAAAAAGAAAAAAACGGTCCGACTTTACATCTTAACAAACGTGAAACCATTTAAATTTCGCCATTTAATCCGCGCGCATTCAAGAACTCTCGCGACCGTAAAAAGGCGCCAATTTCGCTATTAAATATTTCAATTGCCTCGCACTTTTTTTTTGTTTATAAGAGAAAATAAATAAAAAATATATTTTTAATGCATTTTCGTCATAAACTTTGGGCAGAAGCAAATCGTTGGGGAGAAACGACCACGACGACGACGACGACGATGAAAACAAAACGCAATCCACTGGGCCGTGTATTTTTAGAATTCCACTCGCATTCACTCTCTTTCTCGTGGTGCACATGAGACATGGGCAAAAGCTGGCGCAACGCAATGTCCTCCTCTGGCTCTTGTGGCCCCCGCGTCCGAAGCGAAGGAAAACTCTCACACGGTCCTGGCCAACGACATATTTTCCAAGCTGATGATTCACAAATGAATTTTCCCATTAAAATCGCACGAAAGGCGGGGGGCGGGCGCAGCAGAAAGAAATAAAAACTGCCAACTCTGAAGAAAATGGAAAATCGTTTTCAGTTTTTTTTTTTCTTTTATTCTTATTTTCTTTTATTTTTCCATCGTTATCCCATGCAAGAGAAGCAAAATGCAGAATTGAATTAATTACATTTTGTTTTTATTTCATTTTCTTTCTCTCCCACGGGTGGCCCACTCGTATCTGGAACGCGTGCGAAAATTCGCTCCAATTTTCCCACTGCACTTCGCTATATACGAGTACCAACTCGTAAATGAGTGATCAAGCGAATTTCGCACGCGATTTTTGCTTGCAACAGATCTTAGATAGATTTATCGCTTGAGGAATGCAGCACCAGCACCAGCACCAGCTCCAGCTGTAGCTCTTCTTCTTTGAGCGGGTGGGGCATAGCATACACCTTCTGGGAATGCGGGAGGATTTGTATATTTGATTATGCAGCCCAACTGAAGGTTTTGAAAATTTATCGCAGGAAGTCGTTGAACGGACGTTTTAAATGAATCACTAGACCGTAACGTCGATTGGTGCTGGAATTTGCTCGTTCTTCTTGGAAGAAGAGATTGTGAAAAAATTCCCATGGATTAAGACCATGTTAAGATATGCCATGGTAGTGGTGTTGGTCATCATGATGAGGGTCAGTCAATAGGCATGTGAACTTGACGCGCACTGATTAAGCGGTAGGCTTTTAGACAGAGTTTTGAATTTTGAGTTGAAATTGAAAGTTGGCGTGTTGATGACTTTGCTTGAAGTTGGTCACTGACAGCAAAGTATTATTATCTAATTATTGTTTTCTTTTTGGAAAAACAAATGCAAATTACAGGTGGTTTGCCGTAACCAGGCTAAACAATGGATTATGTCCACATTTCGTGGTGTGGGTTTTCTTTTTGTGGTATAATTTGGGAGACGCATAATTGAGGTCGTGCATCATAGACAAAATGAGTGTTGTAACTCTGTTCGGATGATGTCAGATGGGACAAAGAAGCTGTGTCCGTGGAAGTAATATAGAGGTCAAGACGTTGAATAGGAACTGATAGCCACATTTGAGGAAAGGGGGTGAGAGGATGAATGGACAGCAGTGTTATCTTGTTGTAAAATAATATATGGTGTGACTACAAAACAATTTAGGTAGGCAATTTGGCAAGCATTTTTTGATGTTGAATGTTGGTTTTTCCTTATGTTTGGTACACATTCAATAACTTATCTTTATTTAAGGGAATACTATAATTCAAGATAACAATTGAAGGGACAAGTGGTAGAAGAGTTTAAAGCCTTCTTACATTTGCACCTTGCATGACATTTTGCTCAGGTCTGTAAGCTACAAACTATCCTCTCAATAGAGGTAGAAGTCGCTCTTTATTGATCCGTAGCTTCGACTAATATAAACAGACAAAGGCCCTAAAAAAATCAAAGGCTGAAACAAAGGCCCTAAAAAATTCAAATGTTCAAATGCAAGTGGCCGCTACTGTCCAACCTTTATAGATGTAAACAAGTTGTCAATTCAACTCTGTCAGTGGCATATCTTCCCCTTCTCAGTCTCTCTTAAGCAAATTCAACAAATTCCCATAGAGTCTCAGAGAAATAGACCACATACCACACTTTCACTGAGCCGTGGTGAATTATTGGCTTTTGCAGTTCTCAGCTCTCTCCAGTGTTCAGCCTTGACATAATTCTCTCAGTGCTATAGTTTCACTCGTTTGCTCTCATCTCATTAAGAGCCTTGTGCAATCGAGTTAGAATCGGGCTCAGAGCATTTTAGCCTTCGAGGTGAATAAGTAGTTAAGTTTAGTTTCTTCGAGTGCCCGTTCGTCCCTTGGTATATTTTTTGTAAACAAGTCTGTCTCGCTCTCTCTAGTGTCAATCTTTATAATCCTAGTTAGTGTAATTTATTTGACATCAGCTGGAAAGTGTGAGTGTTAAGTAAAGACAGACAGCATTTGTTGTTTTTTTTGCTATTTAGCTCTTGGAAAAGGCTTGTCCATTTTTGTCGGTACGCGTTCGCGACTTGTTTTTAGTGCCGCGAGGGAATAAAATTGAAGAGGGCGAATGAAAGTCATATGTAACAGGTGAGTGACTATTATTGTAGGCATGATATCTTTGGGGAGTTGAACAATGAGGGATAAATTAAAGCAGTATTCTATGAACAAAAGGGTGATACTAGTTAGCCGTTGGGAAGAACTCATTTATTAAGGTGCCAAAGGCCGTGGGTCTTATTGATCCACCCCATGAGCTTTGTTGGATCCTAAGATGCACTGAGGCCCACCAGAGCTTCAACCTCTTTCAGCTCGAAGCTGCGAATGTGAATGATCACATTTACTTTTATTCGCTTTACCTAGTCGAAAGTCTGCATTCAGGTCAAAGTGGACCTTTCTGCTTTTGAATAGGTAATAGGTCGCTTCTAAGGGAATCTTGTAATAACTGGCTGTAATGGTCTATTCAATTCGAGGTTTTGAATTATGATCCCCGTCGCATTTTGGGCATATCTTCTCTCACTAGAGCTACCCATTTCGAGGCCACATTAGCAAAGAACTGCCAGATGAGCAATTTCAGAATTAGTTGTTTAGAAAACAGCTCTAGCGCCTTCCAAAGATGTGAATACAGGCGATGGCTCCATGGGTTGCTGTCCACATTGACTGGGGGGAGTTGTAAATGATTTTTCATTCATTTATAACTCACCGCATTTTCTATACTTTCTGATTTTGAAGAAAGTTACTCATTTTATTTCTGTGAAAATTGCACAGACGTGGCTGGGACTTGACACCGAACCTTTCATTCTACAACTACACCGTGAAAACCCCAAATGCCTCTAGCCACACAAAAAGAGAAGCTGCCCTACAAACCAGATAACATAATCCTTGCCCACTTCAAGTGTAGTACCCTTTGATGAACAAGAGGATTTTCCTTCGACCTGAATCTACGCAAATTAATGATGAATACATATCCCCAACCCAGTTGGACTTGTCGCATGTCCTTTCGACTTAATCCGCTATCTAAAAAAAAAAGACAGGAAACAACAGCCCCCCATGAAGAGTAGTCATTCAATAAATTAAAAGGATCTTTTGCGCACCCTCTAGTTTGGCAGCCTAAATCCTTTTCAATGGCATTTTTCTGTTGGGTTCAGGCGTAAAAAAAAGTGCATCAAGGATACAAATGTAATAGTACTTACCAATCGCAGCATGTGCTACTCCACCAAATCCATGAATTAACAATGTAAATCCGATTAAAAATCCTTGTAACAACATTTTGTGATGTTTAAAATGTGTTTTCCTTTTCCTGTGTCGAATACACTTGCTTGTTTTGCTGCTATTATTGGTGCTGCTCCTGTTCTATATCCTTTCGCGACGAAGGGGATGTGTGATTGGTTTTGTAAGTGTGTGGGGTGTATTGTGTATGTACGTGTGTTCGTGTGTGTTTGTGTGTTATAACGCGTGATATAATGCGTAGTGCAACCTTAAGTGCTATAATTCACCGTGTGA
The DNA here is from genome assembly GCA_949716465.1 of Chalcosyrphus nemorum. NCBI lineage: Eukaryota > Metazoa > Arthropoda > Insecta > Diptera > Syrphidae > Chalcosyrphus > Chalcosyrphus nemorum. Next base: position 55,809,935 of record OX454334.1, on the reverse strand, counting down.
ATTCTGTAAACTCTTCCATACGTTATGCAAACACATTAACACTACCGTGTCGCGGGTGGTTGTGGATACCGGCGCGCACTTGATTACACGAGAGAGGGATTTTTTCAATTTTTCTATTTTTTTTTTCTAAAAAAAGGATATTACCTGCGACTAATGCTATGCATTACTATGACCACTAGCACTGGTATTTTTTTTTTCTATTTCTATTTTTAATTACACTTTTTTTTTCTTTATTCTTCTATTTGAAATGGCACTTCAACACACTATCATGGAAAAAGGATCGAAGAAAAGGATGCTGCTGCTACACAACTGCGGTAGGGGATCCTTGTGAATTTATTCCACTGCATGGAGTTAAGTTTTCTCTTCGCTATGATGCGGGGAGTGGGTTTTTTTTTTCTTTTGCACCGGCTGCAGAAGAAAGGTCCTTGTGATGGGTTAGAGTGTGTATGTGTGTGTGTTGTAGTCCTAGGATGAGATTGCTATGTTGCGCACCTCATAAATATTAATAGTCACGATCTCAACCAACTGATATCCTTATTTCTCTATAAATTTCTCTTCCTCCTTTCGCTATATTTCGTCCTTCAATTTAGTTTTGGTTTGGTGGGTGGAAGGAGGGTAGTTTTTTTTTTTTTTTTTCTTCCGGGATGGGGATGGCAAACTATCAGAGTTACCGTATGGAAAAAATCAAATAGACCAACGTCCTAATGGTGCGCAAATCGCAAGGAAAGAAAAATTGTGCTTTCCTAATCGGATCCTGGCGTTTTACTCTGTGCTTCTGGAGGAAAATATATCCTGAATCTTGATTATTGGTTCTTGCTCTTGTTGTTGGTAATATTTTTGCGAAAACGGTTTTTTCTTCTTCTTTCCGGTGACGGTTGAGGTTTGGATTGGTTCAGTTGTTGTTGTTTTTGTGTAAGCTCTTGTTAATCCCTTGCCTACTATATATCATTAGGATATCCTTCTTTCAAGTTCGGTTTCGTTTTATTTCTGCTGAGGGTTTTTTTTTTTTTTTTTTTGCTGCTTTTGGTGCGCTCTTTGGTGAATGTCCTTATTGCCTTGCGGGTGAGAGCAGCCTTGTTGTCGTGTATTTTTTTCTGTTCTTTTTGCTGTCCTCTTTTTTTTTTTTTGTTTGCGGTTCAGCTACGTTTGGTCATTCAGTTGCGGTCATCTGGAAAGAAAATGAAATTATTAGTTTGTGGTTTGTGTAGAGCCTGCGGCGCGCAAAGGAACACAATCTTCAAAGGATGGGATGTCCTTTTTTTTTCTTCTTTTGGATACATTTTATTGGAAATGATAACTCAATAGAGAGATGGTACGACGGATGTGGGGCATAGTGGGAGTTTATTTTGATTTAAAATAAATGATCATGGGGTCATTATGTGGGGGGCATAAATCAAAGTGAAATATCTAAAGATTGGATGATGTAATAGACTGTCTCCCAGTTGTGGCTAAACATATTGATGAAGTGACTTTATGAGGTTCAGGGGATTTTAAAGTTGGGTTGGGGGTAGTATATAATTCATTTAACTTGTGGTAGCATTGTGTCACAATATCGCACATTCACACGTTCCATTGGGGATCCATACGTGGCGGGAATTTAAACTTGCAAGTGGATGGAGGAATGTGCTTACATCTGGGCAAATGTCTTACATGATGGATGAACAAAATCACAGACTATTGGGATGGGGGGAATCTTAGTCATTAAGTGAAGCTTAAAAGACGTAAATAAGGATTATTTTTTAGTAAATGTGGCTACACACAGGTCCTGGGTGCAATTTTGTTTGATATATGGCGAGATTGTGTCTGCAGAATAGCAAGATAAATTGTGTTGGTTCCACAAATTAGTTTTATTCGCATCCATGTGTTCTTAAGTCTAATTAAGTAGGTTGGTTACTTGCTTAAGAGGCCCTACAGTTGAGGGGCCTTACATTTGAGTCGGTGTTTAGCTAATTGCTTTCGGGCGCGCAGACCAATTCAGTTGAGAAATCCTTGAACTTATACACTCCACCTATGGCGAGGCGGTATTCTACGGCGTCGTCCCTCCGGATTAGATTCAAAGACGATTCCAAGAATCAAGAACAGTTCTGATGAAAATTTCCATTCAGAGTTGAAGGTTCCATAGATAGAGGCGCTATAGTCAGATTTCTCAAATTTTGTTTACAGAATAAACTTAATCCTTTTTGTCCTTATTATATTCATCTTCATTTTCAAACTTAATTCAATTTAACAACAAAGTCTAAATGTAGAATTTCTTTCTCTTTGCAGGTGAGTCTACTGAATTTCATTGAAGTTATAATCATCAATTAAGTCATGAGCAATAGTTACCCCATTCACACACAAGATATTCCCTTCAAAAGGTACGTACTTTAAAGAATTTATCGCTAGTAAGCGTTCTGCAATGTCTCTGCTCGTATTTTGTACTAAATTTTTACGAAAATCACCTTCAAACCATTATTGCCTTCACTTCCAGCACGTTTTGTGCGCTTTATACATTTTTGCACGTATCTTGCATGTTTGTCCTATGCTCGCAAGAAATAGACCCCACTTCTGAAATGACTTTGATTAGTGTTTTTTTGGGATTCGAACCCATAGTCAGTATGATTCCCGAAGCATAGGATCCAAAATAAGATACACGATGTAAATAAGTTAGTTAAGTAGATCATATATTGACTCTGGGAACTCTAAACTGTATTGGAAGCTAGAGCTAGTTAAAATCAAATCACTAAACTCATTTCTTTCTCTACTCCTGATCCTCACAACACTGTCGTCAAGTATTTCATTGCGAGGGGAGACTTCAGTCTTACATACTCCACTCATTCGCGTTGGCAGCCACCTACGCTGCATTAAGTTATTATTCTTGTGTGCGTTGGCCGTGAGCTGGTAGTTAGGTAGATAGTACATATGGACATGTTCTGTCCTTTGGTTGTTGTTGTCCGTTGCTGAGATTCCTTAAAATCCATTCTGTCGATTTAGTATTCTTTCCTAGTACATTCTCAACTTGAATATTGTATACGCTCTTTGCCTGGCTCTAGCAAATGACAGAAAGTGAGATGCAATATGGTTTAGAATTTGCTTGGCGACAGTTGGTTTACTTAGGTAGTCTGTGCTATATGAGGTTCCTAGGTTGATTGTAGGGTATTCTATCGGTTGATGTTTCATGTGAACTAGTACTTTCCTGGTGATGTCAGTACTTGTTTTTCCGGCCATTTGCTTTAGCCCTACTCGTAGATTGTGGATTGGTGGTGGGATTTGGTCTCCTTGTCACTGAGGCCACATTATGTTCGTTAGAGACAAAATTTGATGATGTGTCCTACTTATGAAATTCTGCTGATTATTCGTTCTCGTTGCACATTCTGCATACGTTGTCTTGTGAATTTGACTTCTAGTGAGTTATAGGAGTTGTTTCATGTTTTTAGAGCGAGAGTTTGGTTCCCTAACTTGAATTTTCATCCAGCAATGTTGCACTCTATCTCATGGCCAATTTTGATTACTACAGAATGGTCTATGCTTCGTGAAGCTTGATACCGATCCCACTCTGGCTAGATGAAATTCATTTCCTTCGTACCCGATGAGTCCAGGTACCTAAAGGGGAAGAATTCTTCTTGTACTAGCAATTTTAGTAGTTGAAGACATCTCTATGCTAGTTTAGAGATTATATAGCCTCCATTGCTATAGACCCGCTCTGCTATCCGATAGAATGCACATAGTTGGCTATATCTATTTAGATCACAGTTTCTGGACTTCTTCTATTTAATGATGGCTCTTCTGCGACATGGTCGCCTGTTGTTGTGCCCTGAAACGAGCTAGGCTGTCTAATCGGACGAATGGCTCCACCAATAGCTAGGTGTTTTTTTTTTTTCAAAATCTAATAGCAACCAGAAGTTTGTGGAGTTCTTCTCAGCTGACCACACTTAAACCTTGAAGCGCCTTTGGAACATTAAGGTTCTTTAAATACAATCTTGATGCTGAAACACGCCACGAAGTCTCGTTCTGTGGTAAGACCGAATAGATGCCAAAAATTTTCCTTAATCAAGAAAACACTGTCAAAAAATAATCGTCATTTTCTTTGAATCCTTCCGACTTCTGCCATGATTGTCCTGCCTTCAATGAAATTAAACTAAGGAGCCTGTAGCTTAGCCCAAAGAAACTAGGGCTTGGCAAGAGTAGTATGTCCTTCACTCTCCACTCTCTCCTCACCCCTCCAGATGCCTCAAAATGAATCTGCTAATTGAAATATCCTGACTAACTCTTGTCTTTAATCGGCATACATATGCACCAAATATTAAAGCAGATTATAAATATCACACAGGTGCGCACCCCACACATAAGATAGGAAAATGTTTGTTTTCATTTGAAATTAAGGAAAACTTCCTTGATCTCGTAAACAGCGTTAACGATTGGCCTACCTTCTGTAGTTTGCAAGTCAAACCAAAAATAGACTACTAGTTCCGCCCTCAATGTTGAATGTTTGCAAGAAATCAAACTTTTAATAGACTAACAAACATTGCCAACGAGTTCTCTCCTCCTCATCATCCTTCCGCTTTTTGTGTTCGTAATTACATATATCTCCTGCTTGCGAGCAGCTCTTTCGATGTTTTACTACTATTTTCTCAACTTTTCTGTCGATGTGTGGGTGGCTAAGGGAAAAATACAGTCAACCTTAAGTAAAAGCCATAAGACAAGCATTAATTATTACCAACACTATACACCGCAATCTACCACAAAACAATTAGCCAAACACCCGTACAACTCGACTGTGAATCTTTTGTTGTTCGGGAGGCAGCAGGGGGATGAGAAGTATTCCCACTGCTGGCGACCAAAACCCGACTGGGAATATACCAAGCGAGATATATATTTCTCCTCAAGCCAATTGTGTTTTGTTGCGCGGGTGGTACGGGTGGGGTGGTGGGAGTTAGTGGTTAGTTAGTTGGTCTATTGTTGGGCTGAAAACCAAACCACCACGCGCGAGAAGAAACTTTCTGATACCTTGAGCTGGAGCGTGTGCATGAGAAATCTCACAAGAAAAAAACCAAGACCAAGTAGGGGGATGGATGGATTCTTACAAGTCCCTCAGTTACTCTGGTATTCCGCGGAACTTGTTTAATTTTTTCTCTTTTGGTTTTTTTTCTTCTTACTTTGGGTCGGTTCCATGGAATGCAATGAAACGTGTGAGCATGTGAGAAGATGAGAAACTTTTGCCCAAAAGGCAGAGCGCGGGGGCTGGGGCTGGGGTTACAAAAGTTCACAATTGTTTGCCCAAGAGTTTTGTGTTCCTTTTACTTCGTATGTTTCAGCTTCTGTTGCTATTTTTGTTACTTCTTCTTCTTCTTCTTTTGCTTCTACTACATTCGGTGTGTTTGTGATGTGCGTTGTTTGCCTAATGAATTTCCCCTCAAACAAAAGAAAGAAAGAAAGAAAAAACCAAACCAAAAGCCGAGAAACAAAACAGAAGAGAAACAATTGGAAAGCATTTTTCGTCGCCTTGGGTAGAAAATTTAAGGACGTGATGATGGGCCACAGCAACATCCTCCAAGGAATTAAAGTATTTTTGGGTTGAATTTCATTATCGGATGGATGGATGCTTGGATGGTTGGATGCTTGGATGGATGGATTCCTTAAGAAGAAAATAATTCTGATTGGTGAGGAATTTCAATTTTGACTTGACCTGAGGGGCGGCAAAGGCGGCGGCGGCAGGTCTCTGTGCTAAGGGACGCAAAATCAATCATGTAAGTTTTGAATAAGACAAACGACTTCCGGTTGTTTGACTGGGTTGGTACATTAAAAATATTTTAAAACTTGTAAGCCCCTTACAAGCCCCCCGAAGGTCTCTAAATCTCCCGCCAATTGTGATGCAAATCAAAGCGCTTTAACGCCTCAACTTATGGGCAGATAAATGTACGAAATTTCAATCACAATAGCTAAGACCTCTCGTTAAATTTGCCTCCCATTTGAGTACCATTCTTACACTTGCGACTGTCTTCTATTTTCTCTGGGAAATGTCGTCCTTAAATCGTGCATCGCACAAAGCCCAAAGGCCATAAAACCGTCCACAGAAAATGTCTCCAAAAGGCAACCATCCATTCATCCATCTATCTGCTGGTCACACTCGCATATATGATCCTCGGCAATAACTCAAAAAAAACGAAAAAAAAGGAAAAAATCTTTAAAAAACGACAAAACAAACAGACAAACAAAAATGTATCTGATTTCATGCAACAGAGCCGAGTCAACCGAACAGATAAAAACCATTCACCAAATTATAACGATACACAACAAGGACCACCCACTGCCTATGGTGTTCACTGCTCCAACAAATAACGCGCACATATCCTTCAAATGAAATTGATTTATATGCGTTGGATTTATGTCCTTCTAAATGTAAATTTTTTATGGTCTGAACGTGGTTTAGCAGATAAAAGATTCTTTCTTCTTCCATTTCTCATTCTTTTAACGTTTTTTTTTGACAGGATCCTTGCTAAACAGTAAGCCGAAACGAAGAGCGTTTGTAGATACATATATATTTTTGATATGCTTCGATTCAGGATGAGGTTCCTCTTTTTCTTCTTCTTCTTCTACTGCTCTGGGAAAAGTTATAATCGTTAAAAGAAAAAAATCGTAGAAACAGCATTTTTATTGCCAATTGCATTATGGGGATTTGATGTGTATAAGTCGTCGTTCTCATCTCACGAGGATGCTTGCTGCTTGCCAGCGTGCAACTAATAAGGACAGAGATTGCGGATTTTCTCTTTTCGCTCAACAATTGTTTTTACTTTTACTTTGGCTTCTTTTACTTTTTACGAGATATTGTAGGTCCCTGGACTCGTTTTAGCACGTGGAAAACACATGTGCCAATGAGGGGTTCTTGTACTTTAACGAGTGTGTAGGGAGGTGAACATGATTTTGATCCTTCGAGCCATATCGAGGAAATAAAATATAATATGATAGGCCCTTTGATGGAATAATTATAGATAAAAAAAATTGTACCTTTACGAGGTTTTTACGATAAGACCGAGAGCCTAATGATTGCTTTTTAGCACACCTTGCTTGAAGCCCAAAAGATGCTATTGATTGCCTCTTACTAATGCTTGCTTGCTTGCTTCTTAACAAAAGGGGTATTCTGATATAAATTTCGACTGCAAAGGACTCCTGTTCAAATATTATAGCATTCAAAGACTTTTCCTCTTACTCTCATCCTTCGAGAGAATTTTATATGAACAGTGCCTGAGCGTTTGAGTTGCCTTCAAGACGTTTTCAAAGAAAACTCGATTCTTCTTCAATTATTCTGCGACACGTTTACAAAGGGCATAGCCTAATTTTACTTGTCTGGTTCACACACACATCTTAGGATGCATGCAGTTTCTCCTCTTGTCGAAAGCCTCTTGTCCAGTTCTTTGGAAAAACTGTTAGGTACCTGCTTGACATTATGCGTTTACCTTCCAAGTACTGTCTCCATTAGGAATTGAAACTAGTTCGAAGGCGAAGAGTCACAGTTTGGATGTTATGCTAAGACCATTGTATTTGTATTTGCCTTCTCGACTTTCTGCTTCTTGGCTAGTCCTTTGCCAAAGAAGTTACACTTTCTAGCCAAAGAAACATTGTTTAGTTTCACGACTTTCTGCTCGACAATCTTCAGTTCGATGCTGGCCTTAGAAGATCTCAGGGCTCAGGGATTCTTTTTTGTTTGCGTCTCTATTCAGTTTCACTTTGTTTGCCTCAGCTTTTAGACCAACAGATGGAGGTCCGATAACCGGTATGAAAGTAGTCAATGTACTTAAGGTAAAATGTCAGTCCACACAATGCAGTGCAGAATACATCCAGACACCTTTCACTTGTGTAGACCATAATACTTACATAGAACACTTTAATATGTTGCTCTTAATAGCTTTCTGAGATGTGAAGCAGAATAAAGACAGCGTATCCCGATCCGCCGGTTCTGGAGCACATACGAAGGAGCGCCGACTGTGTCGGCAATACCTTGTTTCTTGCATACTTGTGGGCTTTGAAGCGTGAATACTTCAGAGATTCCTTAGACCAAACCGAACCGAGATTCCTTAGTAGAACCGATCCTTGCGGGACTCCTTTAGAAAAGTTGCAGTGCTTAGTTCCATCATCACTCATCAGTATGATTCCTTAGCCTTTAGCAGGTAGTATGGTGTATCTTCTAATAAAAGACTAGTTTGCCGTGTCGAACGCCAAAAGTTCCTTCTGCGCAGTATCTCTTGGTTCCCCATCTCCGCCTTTCTCCTTGTAATGCTTTAGCTACTGTATCAAGATCTTTCCATAAGTGCATCGAGAAGGCACATTGTGTGATACGATGATGGTTCTCTGGGTGGTTTGTTATCCTTTGGAAGTAGCACTAGGTTTTGTACTTTCCATGGTTTGGTGAAAACGTCTTCCTTCATAAATATACCAGCCAGTCATCTTTTTTAGAAAAAAATTACCTCATCGCAGTCGAGAATTAGGAGTCTTGGTGGTAAATTATATATCTGCAGGCACTTCGCACGTCTTGAACTGTTTTTTCTAAAATTTTGTCTGTTGACACCGAATTTTGTGCCCTATCGTTTGGTTGATGTCTATGAGCGTCTCTTGGACATCTGTAGTCACATTAGCGACAGAGAGTCTCTTCAAGTGAGTGGTTAAACGCCGCAGTGTTCGCCAGTTGGTGCTAGACGGCCAGTCTATGGTTCTTCAACACTTACTCTGCTTCTGTTTGCTTCACAAATGTCAAACATGCTATGACAAAAATTAGAGTACATATTTTCCGATAGAATGATAAAATTTGTGCCACACAAGGTGCCGCCACCCCTAAGTCGATATGTTCCATTTTTTGTCTTATGGTTGTTCGTACTTCCCTTCCTCTTTATGCGACATTGATGATTCAATGAAATTCATTTTATTTCAAAATATGACTCTCGCATATTAGTTATTAAATTAAGTCGCAGCCTTCAACGCTGCCTGACTTAGTTCCAAGCGTCTACCACCTTCAGACTGACATTGAATCACCCTTCTAACTCGATTTAAAAACGGCCTCTATTTATGTATAATACCTTCCGCTTTAATGCCCAACATTTAGAAAACTAAATACCCAACTTTAAAGGCTTCTTAGTGCCAACTTTCTTCTCGACCGACATTAATTTTCACGGCGCAAAAATATGCTTTACAGCCAATCAGGGGAAAACCCTCGTTTAAAACAATACACGGAACCGAAAAAATCCCCCTGATTACTTGCCCGGAAAAATTATAACAATTAATTGGCGGCAAACAAAAAGCAGCTTCTACTGTTGGAAAAAAGGCGCCGGAATATGTATTAGCACATGTATCTGCACGCCCCCTTCTGGCACAAGTTTCAAGCAAAAAAAAACGAAAAGGCCATCAAGAGAAGAAATTTTCTCATTAGCTAAAAAAAGACCCAGAAAAATCTTTGACAGAAAGAAAATGGACAAATAAGAAGAAAAGGAACAACAAAGCCTCAAGGTGGAAGGAAAAAAAACGAAATACACGCTCCATCCTCCTACACATTCTGTTTGCTGTTAATTTCTTTTTTTTTTTACTCTGCAATTCTTGTTTTTTTTTTTTTTTTTTTTGCTGTTCCCTGTTATTGCTCTTCTTCTTCTTCTGCTCTCGGTCCATGTTTAACTTGGGAAGTTTTTCTTTCAAAACAGTTAACACACGAGAAAAATATAATCACCCTGTGTGTCGAAGTGCATAACAAAAAAAAAAAAAAAACAAAGAAAACTGCCAGAAAGAAATTAGAACAGAAAAGCGAAGAAGAAGAAGAAGAAAAAAACTCAAGTGAAAAACTTTCCCAGAGCAATGATGCTAAATTGAAAATTTCCCTCGTTCCAAAGGAAAACAAAATAGATACACCTTTTGCAGCTATTTATCCGTAGACCATCGATGGGAAATTCAATTGTATCTTAAGTGGTTGTCTTACAAAAAAAAAAAACTATCTCACTTTTTTTCTACTTTCTTTGAGTATTTTAATTCGTACAAAGTTTTATTGTGGGATTTGCTTTGAAATTGTCGGACGATTGGGAAATGCAGCTCAAAGGACCAATAATTTTTTGTTCAGGCTTGATGGGGTTTCTTTTTGCTCGATTTTGTCTTAAATGAAATGGGATAGGACTTCAAGAATCAAATTTTCTTCGAAATAGTTTCTCATTTTAAATTTTACCACCAATATCAAAGGACACTGCATGGGATTTTTAAAGCATTTAAAGAAAGAGCTATGAACGGAGGAATAGCCTTGGAACAATCAAATTTTTAAGTCCAGAGAGTAACTTATCAAAATTTTGACAAGTCATGGATCAAGAGATCAGCTAAAAGGACATTGTTTATCATCATAATGATACATGACTTGAGATGACCTTCATTATGAGAAATAGCCTCTATGCAAAGGTATCCTTCAACCGAACTGATGAGTAATTTTTTGAGGTGGAATCAAGAACCTTTTGCTAAATCACAAAAGTGGAAGGAAGTCATTGAACTACCAAGGACAGGGTAATCGAAAAATGTTGCAATTGGGGAGGAAATTTGAACTTCTTTGGTAAAGTCACAATGAATCTCATTCCTTCAACTCAAAGGATAGAGTAGTAAATGGAATAAGTATTCAAGGCGCTAGCTAGCTGTCGATAGAAAATGGATTGATCTCGACAGAATAGCAAACTACAATTATGTCCTGTTTAACATAAACTTGTGCAGCAATTAGAAATCTTAAATTTCGAGAGACAGCTATGGGAATTCAACATATTTGTATGTTCTTTTGAATCCTCTCTAAGGGGCTTAAAATGGACGTAAAAATCGGATCTATACGTGAAACGATGAATATCAACTACAACTACTCCTACAAACTCCCAGTAACTTTCAAGGCGAAATCTGAACTATTAAGAGAAGAGAGATTAAACTCAAAGAAACTAAACCCAGCTAGGATAGCATTCGTCATAGATAGTCAAGGAGCAAAGAAGGCAATAGGCAGCAAGATATTAGTTCGAAACAGACTACAAGCAAGGAAAGACTATAAAAGGTCAAATATGGTTAAGGATTATTACCTAGCACTGTAATAAGAGCCAGTATCGTGCTTCCATCCATTCCTCTAGCCTTTCCTACTTGTGAACTGAAAAGAAGTATATATCATAAAGCACGAGAAACAAGGAAGATCTACTGGACAGGCAGAAGAGACCATTTCGCAGTTTAAAAAAAGAACCAAAACCAAGTTCATCACTCGCAGTGACCATCAGATGATTGGAGTAGATCTCAAGACTTTGAAGAAATAGGAACTTTGTATGTAACACTTGCTTTATTATTTCTAAATTTATCCCCTTTGCTAATAGGAAGAGACTAGAAGAACTACTTCCACTTTGGAACATGATAACTATCATTGTGTGATTAGTGCGCTGAGCTACTGTCTTGGAGACACAAGGTTCGTTTCTTAGTAAACGGTCCCACATGATTCACATTTGACTCTTCCAATCAACCCTGTAGCATGAAGTTGATAACTTCTCCAACGCCTCTTTTCTTCAATCCACTAAGTTGTCTAAGAAGGGTTTGCCTTGTATGTTCTCTCAGTCATACAAATAGGCAGAAGCCTCCATAGGAAGTACCTATCTTCCATTGTCTCTTTAGCGATAACGCAACTCAATCTCTACTCTTCTTCTCTTTGCTAGTTATAATTGAGCCACATCTGCATTAATATGATGCAATTGTGCATCTTTCGGAATCTTTTAGCACCTCCAACAGAAAGTTGCTGCTTTTACTATCTAATCTCAGCTGCACTATCGATGCATTCTTGGAAAAACAGTTGACGGAATAGAGCGATTGTTGCTTTGTTCACATAATATCCTTCAATTTGACATTCGACTACTCCGTTTGAAGGTAGAGCCTTATGCTCTTCTAAGATATGAATATTCTTCTTTGAAAGTAATCTACTGTCGCAAGACAGCCGCATAGCTTCCTCAATAGGTGCCTATTCAAAAAAAAGAGAATTATTTGGCTTGTATGCCTTGTAGAAGCCCTGGGAACCATAAGCACTTCAACATATTAGTTAATCGAACTTTGAAATAAGAAAAATTATTGCTCTACTTTCTAGGAGGTGCATTTGGTGACTTAGAGTGAGTGTTTTGCTATAAGAATAAGGACAAAATAGTCTTCTGGTTCTCTATTTGATAAGGAAACTTTAAGTAAATTAACTTGAGTACATGCAGTGCTTCGCTTTCAAAAGCTATTTGTCTCCGTTCATGATTAACTGCGCATTGACTTAAGTTTTAAAAACAAACCCATTGAACAAAATGCAACTATTTATCATAGGTCCCCATAAACACATCACTCGTGCATGTAAGGGCAAAATAGTTTCACAAACTCTTGTTCGTTTCTTGCGTCGCTTTGGCCTATTAAAACATTTAAGACTTTTCAACATGCTACCACTCATAAGTTTGTACTAAATGTTTGGTTTTGTTAATTACTTTTTCTTAATAACATAATTGATCCAAAGAAGTTTATTAACTCGCAGTGCATATCCTTGCATGTAGTCTGAAATAGGCGATAGTCTTTTGAGTCATAGACTTGGAACAATTGTGACCCAGTTACAGATCATGTTGCTAGTATTGCCAATAAAGTCCCAGAATTTTGTCGAAATCAAAGCAAAAGCTCTAGAGGGTCTTGGAATTTTTGAGATTTCATATAAATTTCCTGTCAAGGCGCTGTGCGAAGACCTGGAAATCTTTTGACAATTTGCCTCACAAATATTTCTAAACCATAAAATATGTGCCTCTCCAGCTCTCACTGTCACGGTCCACATCACCATCAGACAAAAACTAGTTCAAAAATCAACTAACCTCTTTGCAACAGCAAATAACTCATCCTCCAATTTATCGCCCATCATAACTCCAAAACATTGCCTGGGCTGGGCACACACTCACACAAAACCCATTCATCAATCAAGACGAGAGTGCAATGACATTCATGTGACACCAGATGAAAACTGTTGACCAAAAAACAACCATCCTCCCTCCTTCCGGCCAGCCTAAAACTATACATAAACAATAAAGTATGGTGTTGACAAAAACAAAAACAAAAAATATAAAATAAAATATTGCATGCATCAGACAATGTCCCACAGGACATATAAATCTAACAACTTGCACCCTTTCTCTCTCTCTAACCACACAGGAGTGGAGCTTGTCACCTATCCCTTGCCTGATGGACATCAACCGGAGGATAGACAGAAAAAAAAAGTAAAAACTAGCAACTTTTCTGCATGATTGGCGGGAAAAAATAACAAATAATCGTGTAGTCTGTGACACCATCCCTAAACAAATGTCCTATCAAAATAATGAAATATACATAAAGCCAGGGGGCCAACACAACAGCCCAATTCCAAACACATATGGACTAATAAAATTGTGTCCTGTCTCTCCATTTTCCAATGAAGTAGACAAACCCATAAAAATGTCACATATATCATAGATTTCGCCCCCTTCGTCCTTCCAGCAGGATTGGGGGCTTCTATGTGTCGTATCCGCGCGAGACGGATCCCTTGAAACAGCACCAAGGAACACAGACACACAAAAAAAAAACTTATTTAAACTGTCCAATCCATAAAGGATACACAAAAGGTATCGCGTTCCGCGAGCAACAAAAAAAAAAGGACTTCAAAGTGAATGGAAAAAAATATTTTTAAACTTGTATGACAGCGAAATATGGTTATCGCTTTTAAGCATTTTTTTTTTTTGTTTTATTAATAAATTGCATTTGACCAACAATTGTCCTTCAGGGCGGGATGTGTGTCGGTTACGCTATTTTTCCCTATTATCCTTTTTTTTTTTCTCTCGAATGGTGCTGCGCCTCCCAGTGCATTGCGACGACAATAAATTTAATCCAACAATGTGATAACGAAATTTTCACTTGTGACACAGTAGGTGTCCTTTTTTGAGCCAGAAAAAAAAAAATGGGAGAGCATAGAATATCCGCAGGACTAAGTAGTCTGTTGTTGTGTGTGCGGCATTGGCATGCTACAGTGACCATTTGGGACATCAATTTGTGCACAATTTAGAAGAGGCATCGAACTAAAAACCCATCTGATTCAATTAAGGACTAAATGGAGTTCCTTCTCTTTTTATTCTTTTTTCTGTGATAAAAAGGGATAACCGCACTTGGTAATTGACTTTTTGCATTTGACAGTCGGACAAAGAAGAACGTGTACGAACCATTATTAGCTGTGTGTCATCTCTTTGATATCCTTCATATCCTGTATTTGATGGGTTTTTTTGGGGCAAATTTTCCCGCTTAAATGAACTTTGCGAAGGGACACGTTTTTCATTCACTGAACCACATACACTTTTACAGGAAAACGGATATTCCTTCTCTTTATTTGTTACAATTTCTTCGTATTTCGCTGAGAGACTAACCCTTTTTTCTTTTTGGTCGAGCACAAATTAAACACATTAAAGGGCAAAACGCAATCACTCATCCGTGTTGCGAACCGTTCAAAGGATATTACCTCCTTTTTATTTTTTCTTCTTTTTTTTTTTATTACTTAATTCGAATCGTCATCATTCCGCACGTATCTTTTTTGTGTTACTCATTGTACGCGACAGTCGGAGATACCACGTACCACGGCGAACGACGGATGAATTCAAACTGACAAGTGGCTAAGTGCGGTGGTGCTACTATGGCAGGTTGTGTCATCATCCCCTAAAGGAATTTCTTTCGACGTTTTTGCCGCCGTGTGGGGATGGATGTGTATCTATGTGGAGAAGACGGTAAGTACTCCCCCACGCAGAATGTACTCTACACACAGAAACACACACACACACAGCAGGTGGAATGTGAACGGATGAAAGTGAAATGTCTCTCTTCAGAGAGCAGAGCCAGAGAGCATGAATCAGTGTTGCTGTGGTGCAAAATGTTTCAAAGAAAAACAAAAAAAAAGTAAATGTATTTTTGGAAACATTTGATGACTCGTTTTTTGTAGTTCTAATGTTCGCTATTTGAATGTTTTTTGATTTATTTTGTAACATGGATGACATTGATTTTTCTTATTTTTTGAGAGATAAATTTAAATGGGGCGTTGTTGGGCGATGGGGAAAAATTATGAAATACTAAATGGAAGACAGTTCTTCTGCGGGTGGGAATAAGGTCAACATGATGTAGACAAATGTGTAGAAAGTTAATGAAAATTGTTTGATGATTGACTATAAATAGGGCAGGTTAACAAGGTTTTCATTCATGAAACTGTCGCGAACGGAATATTAATTTATCTTATGTTTGAGATTAATTTTTTCTTAACCGCTGATTTGCTTTTTCATTTCAGGATTTTGCAGAGTGTCGGGAGTTATGGAGTAAGCAATTAGCCGGAGAATCGGAAAAGTTATACAACGGAAAATTTGCATAGCAAGATGACCAAGTGAGTACTTAAAATTTACTTATTTTTCTTTTTATTTAGGTATCACTGATTGACATCCCTTCATAGTTCTAAGTACTTATGACTTTCAGTAACATGCCTGTCATTCCCTTTGTTTGGTGTACAAAACTTCCCGGTTTTCAATTGCTTTTTATTTGATTATCTCCATCTATTGTAGCGACATCGAATGTAGTTTCAGGGACTCCGCTTCCGCCTTTTCCGCTTTTTTCGCTGATCCTCATGCCGACTAGTTACTTTTTCCACTCTAGGGCACAAACATTTAAGCATTGTGTTGCGGGCGAACACTGACTACCCTTTGCATATACCAACTTGAGTCGAACAATTACTTCTTTCAGAGGCCGATAGTCCTTTTCTTTTTGTAGGGAGATTTAAGGTCAAAATGAGTTTGTTGTTAGCGTTTGAATAATTGTTAGGGTTTCTTGTCAAACATCCACCCATCTAAGCATTTAAAATCGACTAGGTAGATGGAATAGCTCAGTGATTAGGCCATGGACTACTGAAAGTTCAAATTTCAAAAAACAAAAATACGGAAAAGGATCCAAAATTGATTATTTGGTGAGGGGATCTTCGCCGTATCGCTCAAAATCACTGCTTCCTACCTGTTTCTGGGTTCATGCATTGTTCGTCAGGCTGTCCCCCTACTCAAGCAAATCTCCTCTTTCTTAGACACTATAGCCATTCTTATTGATAGCTAGGCTGCTACCAAGGCTGTTATATTTTTTAATACATCCTCGAAACTGGTAGAAAGCGAATGAGCTTCTGCTCTTGATGCCTTCTTTGCGGAGGCGGTGCACATCCTACTGGGTGACCTCAGGGGAAGATAGTGCTGATACTAGGTGGCAGGGGTCTTGCCTAACTTAATTTGTAAAGTTTTCATTTTCACAGTCGCACTTTGGCAAATTTTGTCTTATAATGACACAACTCTATAGTCTCACTAGCTTTTGGTTGCCACTGAAAGGTAACTACCTTTCTCTTGGAGGAATACGTCTTGTGCTGGCTTACTAGTTCACCCCCTCTTTATTGCTATGACTCGCAAATAGAGACAATAGCTCTCGGTCTGACAGGTTCAAGACGAGGGGTATAATTGCACTGTTCTGAGAAAATATTTTTCAACATGCAATTGGATCTCTTTTTACCAAAAATGACTGCTAGAGTCCCTTCCTTGAAAGAGTTATAAAAGAATGGAACGCTAAGACCTGGTCATCTTGAAAAATATAACAATTTCGCTCGCTAGAAGACTTAAAGTTGAAGGATTCCTTTTTTTTAAGTACTTTCCGTCAAAGCGAAGTACTAACATCGACAACTCTAATCGATAACACTTCCTTCCATTCTCTCAGTCGAAACGCTCTTGCTCTCACTTCAAATTCAAGTCTCCAACGAACTCTCCATTAAACCCAAATCCGAAACAAAAAAGAAAAACACGCAACAAGCTTTGGACGAATTCCTTCTTTATACCATTCGTCTTGTATGTGGGTATTTTGGTGGACGTGTTTTTTTTTCGTTTTGCCTTCTGTTAGCCTCTTCTCACATTTCATCCCTCCAAAGGCAGAAAACAAAAAAAAAAACAAAAAAAAACAAAAAAAAACAAGAAAAAAAGCAAAAAACACTTCTTTCAAATCGACACAGAGGGAGAGTAGTAAGAGTATCTACATACTAGTAGGTAGAGTGAGTGTATAAAATAACCGACTTTCACGGTTGGTGAGTTTTCAGTCGTTATTGTCTGTTGGTGTAGTTTCTTTACCTTTTAGGGTATGTTTGACATTGTCTCCTACCCTCTTGTACACAGTACCGACCGTCTCGCTGCTGTTAGAGTGGAAACACGTTTACAGTTGACAACTTTATGACGTCAGGGGGACGCTCTTGAATGCCTTTGGGGGTATCTAAGTATCTCTAAGTGTTTTGTATCTTTTTGAATAACATGCTTATGAACCACCTGATGGTTGTATCAGAGAAATGTAAAGAAGACATTTCTTTCTTTCTTTTTTTTTTTGTTCCTTTAGTGGACATATCGACAGAGAGTGAGAAGTGGAAATGACACCGTCATGTACGGATTCATTTTTTTGACAGGAGCGAAAGAACGTACATTGCACCTTCAGGGTTGAGGAGATCTTCTTGCGTGGGCTTAAAGGGGAGGTTTTTTTTCATATTGGGTAATTAGATGACAATACACGGATGATGGATGGGAGGATGTGACCTTTCAAACTATGATCATGTAGCCTCTCGTGGGAGGTGACATAATAGAGATGCTTAAGGACATACATATTTTAGTCCTATTTATAGTGAGGGATATATACATATTTAGACAGTAGCACGATTTACAGACATATGCCACGAAGGACTCGAGGGTAAAATTCAGTGATAAAAATACCACAGGATCAATAGCAAAAGAAAAAAAAAATCGTCAATTAAGTAGGATTTTGCGTTTGTATTAAGGGTTGAGTGGGAAGCGCAAAACATCCTGGCTTAAGTGGGTACGTCCTTCAATAACACCAATGACGATGTTTGATTTAATACCCAGAGGGTCGTCAAGCGTAATTGGTTGGCATTTTATGTGGGTCGAGATTTAAATTGAGCGTAAGGTCGATGCTGAAAGCTGTTTTCTGTCAAGTCTTGACCTTGTTTTGGTTGTAAGCCTCCGGCATAAGGCGAGGGATGTTTCCTTAAGCTTCTTAAGTTTCAATGAAGTTAAGCATCAGAGAATTATATTTTAAGTCGAAGATTTACTGCAAGTTGTGAGATTTTTCAAGCAGAATCTGTCGTACCTTGCAAAAGGTCAGAAACTATCACAAATAGTCTGTTCAGTAGAGGTAAAGATTTTAAACACAACTACGTATACAGCTTTTCAAAGAGGTTGGAAGGACCCCAATATCTCGGTTTAGCGAGCTTTAATGGGACCAAGTCGTTGAGGCGTTATTTTGTTGATTTGTCCGCTTTAGAAATCAGAAAGCGTATAGTCAAAAGAAGCCCAGATGAAGCCTAAAACGAAGCCTCAAAAGACTCCAACATTCACTAACTAGTTTGACTATTTCGGCGACAATGTAGCCATTCGCATTAGCGTTCCGAAAAGCGTCAATTCGAAAACTTAAGTATCCTTATCCTTCTTTTATTGTTCTTGTCCTGTTTGCTTACTTAGAGCTCCTTCTCTTTGCTTCAGATTCTAGATTTTGGACTAAAAGAAGCAAGTGTTTGAAGCAAGTTCCAAAGTCCATCAAATTCCTTAGTTACCTTTCGCAAACAATGGCGATAACAGTATGTACTCCTGACGTACTTCACTTTACAATCGCATCACACTTCTGTCACTTAGTATAATCCTATCGCTTCTTCCTTTGTCAGAGGTCGACCATAGCTTTTTTGATAGAGTCTTTCATAGGTTCATAGCCGGCCAATATCGAGATCAAAGCCTTGTTCCTAATGCCCACTTTATAGCCATCAGTATGAAAGTATAATCGAACCTTACTTTCGATCTGTTGATGTCTCCATTCGTTTCTGTCATGAATTCTCAAAACCGAATATCGAATCTCAGAATTTGAAGCCATGTGATCGGCTTACGTCGACCTAGTCAGTCAGTCGACAAATGAGTCAGTCGGGAGTAATTACGTTCTGCAACTTCCTTGAAGCTTGTTGCTTGATTTGATGGAGCTTTCTACATTTGCTAATATCGGCCACAAGACTATTTTTCAACGAAATTTGTTGATCCTTTTCTGAATACTTATAAGGACTTTCGTCCAATTTGTGCTCCATGGCGAGTGGAATAGTAGTGTGCTTTCTTTCAGAGTTCGTTTTATTCGTAGGTAGTCACTTTCTTCCTTTTCTACATTTATTTCAGCTAAATTGTAGCTCAAAATTTCGTGGTTCTCTTTTTGTTGACTCATTTATCCATCAGCCGCATAGTTTCGTCTTGAGATGCTGTTTCATCCAGCTTTTTGCTCGGCATTCCTCAGGCTAGTTTCACACAATTCTAAATTTAGCCGAACCCCAAACAACCTCGACCGGCTGATTGCCCAACTAGTCATTAATTTTTACAGCTTCCTCCTTCTGTCAGGTGCCATTATTTATAGAATACAAATATCCTCCTTTTCAGGTAGGTTTATTTTTCATTCTGGAAACCAACACATTGCACAATAATTGTTAAACCAAAATTCCAAAAATATTCTCTTAACCGCCTTTTTCCGGGCCCCAAACCGCTGCTGCTGCGGTCCCACACAGAACAATTAATTCCGATGACAGCACACAGTACAAGGCAGCAAACACAGCATATCCTTACTGAGAGTAGATTCCTCCCGCCAACTTGAAGATGCATGTTGCTCCTGCTGCTCCTTCCTAACACGTGCCACACATAGTCATAGGCTCGGTTCCAAATTGCATTCGAATAGTATTACCCTCCGCTGTGTGTGTGTGTGTAGAGGTAGGCCTTTTTACAATGCAGGATACCTGCAGTGAGACAAAGGCATGTACAGGTGTATACACCTGTTATCCTGTGCATGGTCGTCGTCGTCGTTGTACTTTCTCAGTCGTTGTCGGAGGTGTGTTCATTCATGCGAAGGGATGACACTATACCAACGGTTGCTTGAGCAAGGATGTGCAACAAGGTAACCGTCGAGTTACCTCTATGGCGTGTGTGTGCCGGTGTGTTGGCTGTGATGTGCCACTTGTGTTCCTCTGTCGCTCGATTAAGGAGCAAAGAAGTCTAGAGAATATTTTAAATGACATTAGATCCATAGCTAGTTACATTCGTTCATTGTCGACTACTATGACGAGCACAAGGACGATGACGATGACGATAAAGTTGAATAAAAGGGGCGCCAACTCGAAAACTAGTAGATGTATGCCTGCTGATAGTGGTGTAAATTGCATGCTGTTTTCATCATCCCTGTGTGTGTGCTCCCTCTAGGCTAAACAAGGTGTATCTTTAGCTGAATTTTGAATTGCTAGATATGCTTATCCAGTGATGAAGTTGATACCATCCTCTCTAAGACCTCCTGGAGGTATTTACTCTCATTTTTCTGTTGTATTCTCCTCGACTACGTTCAATTTATCTGCTTGAGTTACATTAGTTTTGCCCCCGTTGCTATGCTAGGGAGTGAGGGCAGGATTCTGCGAAAACGATTTTCAAAGGATGAAAATGTGTTAATTAGGTTAGCCGATGGCGGAAAACTGAGTGAATAGATGCTTAGAAGGGGGTGAATATTCTACTCATGTCGTCCTTGAAGTTGATTTTTCGTTAAGCAAAGAGCGCTGCCAAAAAATGACAGCTTCTTCTTCTGGTTCCGAGAAAACCCCTAATTAACTTTGCCATTCAAGAGGCGAGATAAATTAATGGAAGTTAACATTTAGGTCACTTGACCTTTTCCAAATTAGTTTCTTTTATTATTTACTTCTTTTTTTTTTTTTGTTCTAAATAATAAACACGAAAGGAAGACGTTGATTAGAAATTTAGTTTATTGGTGGCTTTAAGGCGATGCTTATGTTTCGGGACAAAATATTTATGCCTCGACAGCAATCAAAGACGAGTCAGAAATTGTATCAGATATGCTCTAAAACTTGAAAAAAACAAACAAAATTAGTGACCAAAGAGCAATTGAATTCGGGAAGTAAGCTCTCCAAAAAAGAGTCATTCTTCCAGCAACAAAGTCACAGGGAAGTGGGTGTAATTTTCTACTAAAAATCTCTTCAAACGAAAGCCCATATCGCTGATAATGTTGCAAAGAAAGGTAGCCCAGATCTAACTTCAATAAATTCTAGAAAATTAAGCCCTTAGCGGGCACCAGATTCCTATTTATCTAGCCAAGGAGTCTCTTCAGAAAAAAGTTATTGGAAATGTGGGGTTACTCTCAACATAGACGTACAAGAAGGCTATCGTTTCAGGGATAGTAAGATGATCCTATATTGGATAGCAGGGTTTAGATTGTGCATCCTTTACCATTCCATCAAGCTCGCAGATGAATCCACTATACAGTCCAACGCACATTGGGTCCAGAAGTCTATGGTTGGCATCACTTTCTTTAGTTGTGGTAGGGCAAAGCAATTCGTGAATCTGATGAAAGTCAAAGGTCTCCTTTAATATCTGGTGCATTCCTCTAGTTCCTTTGAATCAAATCGAAAATGCCTGTACGGCCTCTAGTTGCTGAAGATAGTTCAGCTTCCAATAAGATTGAATCATAGTCTTCCTGATTGCCATTTGAGTGGTCTTAGCGGGAATTTGTTTCAAGAAACTTTCACTCAATGGAAAACCTAGCGCCAAGCTTCTTTCACTTTACCAGCTTCGACCAGCTGCTTTCTATTGCAGTAATTGCCTCTCTAGGTGTCTAGCTAGGAGGGGATGCATTCTAGAGGTATTTCCCTTACCACAGACCCTTGGGCTGATATGGACATTGCAGAGACCTTTACTTGAAAGCCAAGTGCTGTGCCTAGTATATTGAAGTTGAAAATGAGAGACAGAGAAGCGTTGGAAATGAAGTGTCACAAGGTTGGTAAGCAGTCATTAAGCAGTGTTCTGTTAAAAGAACATGAGTACAAGGGGTTTCCTGCTTTGATAGGCTTACATAATTATCTCGACTGTACGTCTATCTACTGTTGCGCTCTATACCCCTGATTTGGCTGAAACCCTTCTTTCTAAAAAACTCCCTCAACTATGATGAAGTCAGGATGTCATTACCCATCGCTCAGGCTAACGTAATTTGCCATAGGAAGTCATTTGTTCTATGCTATTCTTCCATTGGAAGACTATATCTGTTCCGAGGGTCATTATCCGTAATGCACCCTATTCTTTCATAATAATTCACATTTGACCCTTTTTTTTCTCTGAGTAGCATTCCCCCTTTTTTTTAAAGTGAATTCTTCATGGTCCTGCGACTTACTGGTCATCCAATGTTAATTACATACAACGGACAACGGTTTCACTTGACTTCATCACACACAATGACCAACAACGATTGCAAACCCTCAACATCTTCTTCCATTGTAACTGACATGTGTGTGCAGCGCAGCTCTTCCGAATCCGCCAAAACCTTTTTTTTTTGCACAAAAGACGACTTTTCATTCTCAACGACGATGGTTGTTGTCATTATCCCTTCGATTGCGAAAGAAAAGAATAGCATTTCGCCATCATCGGGGCATCCAGTGAGGAGTTACTACCACGCGTGCAATCACAATGGGAGGGAGGGGCGAAATCCCTTGATCCAAGGATGCACTCATCCATGACTACATCCTGCATAATTTACATATCCCAGTCCCACAGAGTATATGCACACACAATAGTGTAGGTATGGAAAAAGGGGTAAGAAGAACCCATTGAAACCCGTAGGTGGCCATGCGGGAAGAAGTGAGTATACACAGTGAAGGAGTGTTATTCCCGTATCTGCCTATCTGTCTGTCTATCTATCTATCTGCCTGTCGGTATGTGTCGCTGTCGATGATGGCGATGATGATGATTGTCTGTCAGTCTCTTTTTTTTTTCGTAGTGCTGTGGGAGGGAAATTCCAAAAGGAATTGAATAATTACAAACACACGAACATTAAGATCTCCCCCGATGTACTCATTAAGACTCTTCAGTCATCACGTTGGGTTGGACTGGGTTTTTCTCTTTTTGTTGGTCCTTTAAGCTGACGCTCCTCATATGCTTTTGGTTTCGCATCGTAATGCACGTTTCGATTTCACCTTTAATGATCCCAACTCGAGTCGCTCGCTGGCTGGTTACAGGAATGTGCCTGTGCCTGCTGCCCCCCAAAGGACGACCGACGTATGTAGCCAACTTCACATCTCGCCCACAAGAAATTCTCATTAGTATCCACTTGTTCTTCTTTTCTGTTCCGTTTATTGGTTTTTCTTTTTCATTTGAATCCACCCACCCTCTGGTCGGTCGACGGTCGTCGGTCGGTTCTGAGTTCTGACACAATGTGTCCATGCCCCAGTTTTTCTGCTTCTTTCTTCTACATCTCTGAGGTGAGTCCCTGGAGTACATGAAAACATGACTCAATTTACGGTATCGCAGGACCTGCTCAATCCTATAGGATATCTAATCTCGAAACGTTTCGAGGAGACGAACGCTTGTGTGTATGTATCTTCTGGCGCAACAAGGTCGATTGTTTATTCTATTTCGATTCGTTTTACAACAGAAAAATAGAAGAAGAATTTACAATTGAAACCGATGGGATGGTACCGGACCCTTCCAGATCCCGAATGATGGGATGATGAATGCAGTCAGTCGTCGCCGTTGAAGGAAAATTCCATTTTAATGATTTTCCAACATGTTTTCGATGAAAATAACCCCAAGAGAGTAGAGAGATGGTTGTGTCTAATTAGACCAAGTAGCAGATGTACATCTCTCTGGACCGGTCTCCTCTTGTTGTCTGTCTGTTTGTGTGTCTCTATCCCTGTGTGTGTGTGTGTTCGGAGGAGTTTTACTTTTTATTACTTGTTTTCGGTAGAAATGTGGGAGCAAATAGCTGTGTTGCGGAGGTCCTTTAGAGCACAAGCCAATTCGAATGAATTATTTCAACGACGAAAGGAAGAAGACAGAAATGTTAAGAGGTTCTATTTGCTAAAGTTAATTGAAAGCAAAAAAAATACGAAAAAAGTCATTTAATTTAATTTAAGTAGTCTAGGGATATTTATGGATTTCAAAGTTAATTACTTTGCTAAGTCGTGTTTTAAGAATTAGAGGTTGTTTATCTCCTTTGGCGTTGTTGTTACAAAACTTATTGTTTATTTAAGCTTTAAGGGACAGACGGTGTGTCGTTAAAGAACTGTTAGACTGTAAGTCTACTTTATAATTGAACTTGGCAGGATAGGGTCCCTTAGTTCTCTGAAAGTGGAGGGAAAATGTCTAGATACATGTCGTGTTACACTGACTGAGTGTTTTCCATTAGGAACTTCCTAACTTTGATAGGTGATTGTGGCCATATTTTTGGAGGTACATATGTCAAATTGGCTGGCAATAACTGAGTTTATCTTGCCAAATATAAAGTGCAAGAACTAATTTCTTTCATTTTAAAGATGTAAAATCTTTGCACTAATTCTGAAAGTCTGATTTACCTAACAATTTCTCTAGAAGCTTTGATAACTTTCAGCTCTCTCTCAGTCAATTGGGGTAATTTGGTACAGATCATGCCGAGAGCAATACAAGTATATTCACCCTCATATAGTTTCAAATCACTCTCCTTTCCTTACCACATTGAACGAGATTCAGTAAAGGAGAACTCATCCTACCATTTTAAGAGAACCTTACTCATAAGTGTGGAGGCTTTGATCTTTTCACTCACAGAGTCCCTAGTTCGATCTTTTTACTCACAGAGCAACGAGTAATAATTTCACCTCGAGAGACATTTCACCACTCCTTCGACAGGTAAAGAGGGAAATACGAATTAAGCCTTGGTGGTCAACTTCTCCTTCAGTCTTTTGCTGGTGAACAAGTAGAAAACTCCCACTCTCTTGAGCTCACTCTAGTTTTATTTTCACCATAGTTTTAGACTGATCTATATTCACCATAAACTCCTTTGTTTTCGAGCTACATTATGAAAGTTTACCAGAAACTTCTTCGAACTCATTTGTTTTCGAGCTAAATCATGAGTTGGGATTCCAATTTGTCAGAAACTCTCTCGAACTCATCTGTTTTCGAACTATTTCGTGGGTTTTGATCTGTTTTCGAACTACAAAGCCTGGCGATCAAGATGTGTGGCTTCTGACAATTCACCTCAGTTCTATCTTACTCCTGAATCGTCCTACTTCCTTCTCGCGTGAACCCAATGTTTAGTGCACTCGTCCCTAGAGACTTATAAATCATCAGCAAAAGCAACTGGTCAGGACTGCAACGATCACGAGCTGATTGATCACTTGTAAGTACATCTTGTTTCATATCCTATTTCAAATGTATGTAGATATAGATTTCAAACACTCTCAAGTGCCATCTTAGCAATTACCAACTTTCCTCGTGATATTTTCACAAAAGGAAAACACCGACCCAATTCCCATTTGGGCCTTGTCGCACCACGTGCCATTTGCAGTCCCATTCGGACAAACAAAACCACTAAACATCCACACCCACACTCGCACTTATTCTGTATTTGTTTGAATACAAAAAAGAAAAGAAACATTCTCTCATCTTCTCTTGGTTATCCTTGATTGTATTCACTTGTTTATGGCACTTACCACAGTACAAAAAAAAAAAAAAAAAAAGAGTCTACCACCTTTTCCTTGGAATTTCATTCATGGCACACCCCTCCTTACAACAAATACAACCAACTTGGAGAGGATCTCATAAATCAAATAAAACGGCATTTAGCATTCATTAAGCAAAACGCAACACAACACGCACACACTTCGTTTTCCTATTTCTTACCAACAATTCCACAATTCCAATTTTGTGTTTTTTTTTTTATTCTTTCTATTTTCTATTTATCTACTATTTTACTCTTGCGCTGGGTGGAAGGTCCTTATTCCTAATTTGCCTTCCATTGAAAACCGCGCCAAGGAAGGCGGACAAATGAGTGATTAATGATTTACGCAAATTCATCAATTTTTTTTTTTTCTTTCTTTCTTTTGAACCTCCTACCGTCTCTGTGTTTGTTTGGTCATTTGGTGAGCGTGTTTACGTGTTGGACTTGGGAGCGAAATGGACACAAAAGAATGGCATTCAATCATCATCGTTAGGATGGAATATGCTGCTGTTGGTGCTGTTGGTGCTCTCTGCCAGGGCCATTACAAATTACACATTAATTTTCATCAAGAGAAAGCGAGAGCTTGCGTTTGGTTAAATTTTTGTTTCTTCCTTTGTGTGTCCTTTTGCTTGACTTGGATCTACGTTTGCCCTATTTTCTCTGAAGGACATCAAGGTGTTTGTTTTAGTCAACCGGGGTGAGAGTTCTTAGGTAACGCTGGCTTTCGTTTTTTTCTTAAAGGAAATTAATGATTTATTTGATCAAATTTTCAGCAATTAACGAACCATTTTCGGGTTCAGTGAAGGTGAATGCCGTGCAATTTGACTCTGAATTGGGGGAATTGGTATTTGTATTGAATACAAATTTCTATAGATACGAAATTGAGCGATGGCGTAAAGTCCATTAAGGGCAGATTGTAGAAGTCTTCTTCTTTTTTTCTCTATTTTTACTTGGAGTTTTATTCAAGCGTTTTAAATGAAGATTTGTCCTTTTACTGCGGCTTTTCCTTCGCAATCTAACATAACCTATGATATCACAGTAACTTTGTTCATTACACATACTCGAAGGTCGCCCATGCACAGAAATGAGCAGTAGTTTGCCGGAATCACTAGCCTGCATCGCAAATTTACGTATCCTTCTTAAGTTGAAAGTACCTTTTCGCATGCATATTATAATCAATATACTTTGAGCATTATTAAAAAAACAGTTTTTCTTTTTTGCAGATATTTGCCCTTTGGAGTCGTGAAGAATCCTTGATCTAAGACTCACAGATGACGAAGGCTTTGTTGCTGACCAATACCGACAGACAGAAGCATGTACCACGAGTCACATTTCCGGAGAAAAACCTAAACAGCCCTCAGCTAGTAAGTGCCACTCGTAATATCCAAGAAAACAGCCGAAAGACTTACCTTAAAAGGCTACAGGCCGACTCCGAATGGTGACTAACCTTTTACCCTTAACCCATTTTCTCTTTACATTGTTCTTTACAGACGATCAGATCGAGCTTCAGAACTTCAGAATAAATTTGGGTCAAAACAACAGAAACATAATAGCCCAACGAAGGACCTTTCAAAAGAATATAACTAAATAAGACTCAAGTATTAAGTGTCACTTGCAATCCATTATATCACCCAAAAGACGCACTTCAAAACGCCAAAAACTGACTTCGAAAGGTGATTGCTTTTCTTCTTACTAGGCTTTTCCTTTCCATCACTCATATGTCCTTATTTCAACAGATCAGTTCTAAACTACAGCTGTTCATATATAAACCTGTGTAAGCCATCAACTACGTTTCATTCCAAAGAACATCGTCCTTTTCGTTAATCATCAATACTCAACAAGCCATGCCAAATGCATCCCCACTCATCCATCCAACTTTACCTACGCATCCATGAACTCACTCATCATAAGCACATGCAACACACCAGCGTCAACACACGTTTCCACCAGCAAAATGCATTCATAATCCACTCTTTTGTTATTAATTTGTATTTAAATAAAAATAAGGAACAAAAATACAATCAAAATAAACTACACCCTTCAACCAAAATGGTGATCTTTGTTTCATTTGTCCAGCCCAACTAGAACCACCCTGTGTCCACCAACTCATTCCATCAAAATAAAGCACACCCTCTGATCTACACATTGGTCTCTGCCTCATGTTGCTAGCCCCCATGCAACACGAGATACCATCGCCAAAAAATCCCAACCAATTCTTATAGAAATTTTCGTAAAACACCAGGCCACCAGAAATCCTCAGAAAGCAATAGGTATCTTTGCGTCAAGCGACGCGTTGCGACGCCCTCTTTTGTCAAAAGCAAGCGTCGACCACCTACACGATGAGCTTTGTTTCATGACGCTAGGCCATCTGTGAGCCGAGAAATCAACCAAAATTCATATGAAAATTCTCGTGAAACACCAGGCCAACAGAAATCCCAGAAAAGCAGTAGGTATCCCGACCGATTTTAGCGCCAAAATGCTGGGCTGGGAGTCAGCCGCTGGTTACTGATTTTCGTGTGGATTTCATTTGGCTATAACTTTTTTGTTTGCTGATGGATTTTCATGATTCGGGTGTCAACTTAAAGGGCATTTTCTGGAAAATCTTTTGGAATGGGTTTGGTGGAAATCCAAGATGGCGGATTCAAGATGGCCGCAGTGGAAAATTTTAAATTGTGTTTTTGATTATAACTTTGCTGTTTGTTGGTCGATTTGGATGATTTTGGTCTCACGTGAAAGGTGATCTTCAGAACATATACCCAAAGGTCTTTCAATGGTGGTGATGGAATTTCGGTTGGGAAAAAGATCATGGTACTTACCTGCTCTAACCACACAAAACAAAAAAGAACATGAAAATTCATTCATACGAGCAAACTTTTATTCAACAAATTATGGTCAAATAGACTATGCAAGTTTCAGGATGCCGCTGGAAAGAGCCGAAAAAGTTGTGAGTAAAGCACCAGGTCACCAGAAGATCGGGGGATAAAATTAGCGGCCTTAAAATGTTGTCTAAGAATTTGTTGTTTTTTTGTTAGTTAATTTTTGTGTGCAAATTATTGATCATTAATTGCAGAAGCAGAGTTAATAATTCAGAATGGGCGAGCAGACGATGTTAGGTTGCCAAGTGGATGTAAGTTGGTTTGATTTTCTTGATGTTCTTTGATGAATTTCGCTGATGAATGTGTTAAATGACAATAAAAGGCTTTTCAGGATAGGATGACTCCAAAATGGTTGGTGTGTTATATGAATTTTGTTTGAGCATCCGAATGGTATAAGGAAGTATAAGGTCTGGAAATAAGGAACAAAAAATAAATAATCAAAACAAAAAGGATACAAAAATATTAAACACACTAAATAACAAAATGAAGAAGGAATGTACGAGTAGAATGCGTATGTGTAGATTTGCCAGAAAAGACAATAGATAAGTACCTGTTGTCAAAGATTCGAAAAACATATTAGGAGCGCATTAGGAAGAATGCGCCTAAGCACAAGTTTATGGAGAGGCTGTGACAACACAGAAAATATCATGAGGAAAGTTGGTAATTGATAAGACGGCACTTGAGTGTTAAGACTGCACATGGAAAAAGGATTTGACACAAAATATGTACATATATGTACTTACAAAGTGATCAATCAGCTCGTGATCGCTGCAGTCCTCATCAGTTGCTTCTTCCTGCTGAAATATAGGTTTCTAGTGACTCTGAGAACCATTCGGGAAGATTGTTGAAAATACTTTACTCAGGACCATTGAGTAGAATTCAAAATGTTTTAGCTCAGGCTGAAGTCTCACTTTGAAAGCCTTTCAATAGGCTTGACCTCATTGTTCTGCGACATTTTTCACTTCCTGAGATCACGTTCACTCACTTTTTAAATAATTTTCCTTTGAATATTCTAACTAGAAATTATAAATTAATTAATTAATTCGAAAAACACACATGAACTCACCAAAAAAAGCTTTGAGCCTAGGTATTGTGGGTTCAAATA
Organism: Chalcosyrphus nemorum; assembly: GCA_949716465.1. Classification (NCBI taxonomy): domain Eukaryota; kingdom Metazoa; phylum Arthropoda; class Insecta; order Diptera; family Syrphidae; genus Chalcosyrphus; species Chalcosyrphus nemorum. The sequence continues at coordinate 55,780,382 of OX454334.1, read as the reverse complement.
GTTGGAAAACAGATGAGTTCCAAGGAGTTTATGCCAAACTGAGATCTTAAATTACGATTTAGTTCGAAAACAGATGAGTTTGAAGAAGTTTCTGGCAAACTTTCATGATTTAGCTCGAAAACAGATCAGTCGAAAGGAGTTTATGGTGAATATAGATCAGTCTAAGACCATGGTGAAAAGAAAACTAGAGCGAGCTCAAGAGAGTGGAAGTTTTCTACTTGTTCACTAGCAAAAGACTGAAGGAGAAGTTCACCACCAAGGCTTAATTTGCATTTCTCCTTTTTACCTCTCAGAGGAGTGGGGAAATGTCTCTCGAGGTGAAATTACTACTCGTTGCTCTGTGAGTGAAAAGATCAAAGCCTCCACACTGATGAGTAAGGCTCTCTTAAAATGGTTAGATGAGTCCTCCTTTTTCAATCTTGTTCAATGTGGTAAGTACAGAGGAATGATTTGATGGTAGATATACTTGTATTGCCATCGGAATGATCTTGACCAAATTACGCCAATTGTCTGAGAAAGAGTTGAAACTATGGGGTTATCATGGAATTCTAGGTGCCAAAATGGGTTCATAGCGAGTTATATAGAGTGAGCCTAAATGGCAGAAAGAAACTACGTCACTCAAACACTTGACTGCTCTACAGAAATTGAATAAATCCTTCAGTAATGTTCCACTTCTAGATTGATTCCACGAAGACCATCGCAGAGACCTGAAAAACACTTCCAGGAAATAATTTACCAGACAAAAAGGATAACAGACTGACAATACTTCCCCTTTAAATTCTTTCCTCTTCAACTGATATTCTTTTTAAAAAAAACCACAAAACTGACCTTGAGACCTTGAGTACTACAACAGTCTGAAGGATTCCCATCACAATTTGTCCTTCAATTTGCACATCCTTCCTTAATTAACTACTAATTCCAAATTAATAGCTCTGTAGATATCCTCTTCTGTGCATGCCTTAACCGCAAATCCCTTGTAATTTCTTTCTTTTTGTCGTCGTTAATCTCCTTTGGGAGCCAACCACAAATATACACAATCCCTTATTCGTTGTCCTTGTCACGACACGACACACATATGTACATATGTATGTGTGATAGAAATAGTAGAAAAGAAATACGCGCACTCAATCATCTTCGCCACATGAGAGAATGCGAAACGACGCACGGCACGGGGAGGCTCAAGTAGAAGAACAAATCCTGAGACATTTAAATCCCTTGCCACCGAAACATCTGAGAATGTCATTATTTCCAGATTGATTCGTAATATTCATAGTGAAAAGCTTTCTTCTTCTGTTCCAAACCAAACCAAATGGAAGGATCTTGGTCCGTGTGGTTACGAGGTAGGTATGGGATTCTATGACAAATCTTTGCTTGTAATGCCATTTCAACCGCAAAGGATGCAAAAACTGAACACAAACACACGCAGGCATCAAGCTCTGTAATAAGGAGTAAAGGAGGAAAAAAAAAAAAAAAACTTAATCAATTTCCCAGGATACGTTATAAATATTAAAATGAAAATGTAGGCGCGCGTTTTACTTGCTGCTGTTTTTTGTCTCCCTCTCTTGGTTGATGGTCCTTTTTGCAATTCGAAGAACAAGATGCCTCCTTCGATTCGGTTCGGTTTCTGTTCTTTTTCCGTCTGTCTGCTGGATGTTGGATATGAGATGATGATGATGATGATTTCCTCAAGAGAGACAGAGGGTGGGTGTGGGTGGTTGGTTGGTTGGGAGTATCCTTCTTCCAATTTGCGCTTGGTTGGATTTAATTTTGTAATATCCTTCCTCTCTCCTTTTGCAGTCGAGATATTTTTGTGGATATTTTTTGCTCGTTGAGGCATAATGTCAGATTGGTTAATATTTAATGTGGGACAATATGTTGAATGATGTGGATGGATGGGATTACTCACACACACCCACATCCACACACAGATGCTGTTCTTCTTCTTGTGGAGAAAATGTATTTCATTCTTTGGAAAGATACTTTTTTTTTGAGAAAGAGAATGAATGCTAGCTTGGCTAGAAATTAACCTTTTCAGAGGATATAGGACCTGCCTCTTAGAAGTGGCAATGGGGCGGTAAGAGGATGTATTCGTATTCCTTTCCAGGAAAGGAAATTGGTTTGGTAATTTGATACGAAAATTATATATGTTATTCCGGATAAATACGATGACTACTTACGGATGTTGTGAAAGGAGACGATGTCGTTACCTAAAAAGATACAAAAAAAAAAAACTTCAATTAGCTGGAGATTTATAATTAGCAAACTAATTAAGTGAAGTAGATTAGGAATATGAAGATCAAATGGAATAGGGATCAGAAGGATGAGCCCTTCATTAACATTCTATTTGTCGTTGGTGGGTAAAAAGACAACACAATACGACTGTCTTTAAAGGCATCCTTAATCTAGGATGAAGGAAACATATCACCTATTTATCTCTCATCAAAAAAATCTTAAAATTAATATCCATCGCATGAATAGCTCAAATAGGAGAGAAGCATATCCATCTATTCACCTCTTTTTGTGCTTCATAAAGCATTCATCTTATTAGTTCTTTATAACTTTCTCCTGTTCCTTTTGGCATTTATTTTATAGAATATCCTTCCTGCTTTTCTATATATAAAATACCGGAAAAATGAGAAGAAAAATATAAAACATTTTCTATTCACAAACAAAAAATAAAGAAAGGATAATAGGATTCGAGAGATGAAGGTGATGGCGATGGCGATGGTATACGAGTGATAGCCTTGTGTGTAGCCCCAACATTCCCATGGGAATTTCATCTAATGCAAAATAAATTCTAATATCACAGGTCGACCCAAATTCCACTATAAATTAAGACTAATCAGAGGATGGGGGGCGAGCTGAGAGTAAGAGAAAAGAAAAGAAAAGAAAAGTATTTTCTTTCAAAAAGGATGTCTTTGAGGAGAGATTGAGAGTTTTTGAAAGATGTCAGGAATTTTATAGTCCCATTATCAAGTCGGGGAGGAGGATTTAATTAGCTTCCGTTCATCAGGGAGGTAAAATTTTGGACTACCTTCGTTATGGTGATTGCTTTGTTTTATTGGGAATTTGCAAGTGGATATCATCAGTTTAAATCAACAAACCGTGCCAGGGATATACGTTAGAGAATTCAATTTAAAACTTATCGTTGAGTTGGCACTTAAAACTTGGACTATATGCCGCCTTGCTCTCAGGGAAATAGTATACAACTTTGAGCCAAGTTTAAGAGATCTACAACGTAGAAGGTGACAAAAAAATGTTCTGTCAATCCGACCAAGATAAAGTGATGATAGCAAGATTTAAACTTAAGTTCAATCCACATCCATACTGTCACCAATCGGAAAGCTGCATAGTTTTTTTGAGAACACAAAAGAAAAAGAGGTCAACGACTCCTGGTTATCTAGAGAGGACTACACTACTTCTCGTGCCTTACCAAATAGATGGTAAATAGATCGAAAACATAGACCCTATTGACAAAGGATGAAAACTCGATCCGGGAACTCACTGGAGTTATCACAGGACACTGTGCCATAGGAACTATGCTCATCAAATGGAATGGAGAGTCCAACGAATCATCCAGAAGCTGAAGGTAGAATCAATTCAAGACATATTGTACCACTGGGATACAGATTCTTCTCTAGCACTACAGAGGTAGCAGAGTCAGGAATATTAAAGCTAGTAAGAAGGACCAATTGGTTAAGGGGTAGACCGACACAAAGATAGATCTCCACCTCCAAGTATTTCAATATTTCCTCCTTCCACTCCAATACAAAGAGTAAGCCTAATGGATCTTAAAATTCCGTTTCCATCACACACCCTCAAAACCTCACCTAACCTTGTCGCCGAGCTTTTCGAAGCAAGAGAAACTGAGGAGTTAAGGAACAGGAACATTTCGCTTTTGATCCTTACGAAAAGAGACTACGCTTAAAGCGCTAGATTCTTATGTCATCAAATCTGAGCTAGTGAAGGATTGCCGCGCAATGCACAAGGCGAATAAGATTATCCTGTGTACCTGGACACTGTGTATTGAGGGTAACGAATGCGCCGAAGGACTGGCTAACAAAAAAATGCGGAATTCCCATCAGGCAACATCATCAACAGCATCAGGGCACCGCTGTATGTTGCCAAGCGAAGTATCACCAATTGTATACACAACTTGGCCAACTGCAGATGGGCTAATCTGGAGAAACATAGGGTATCTAGAGCTCTGAAGCCAGAGATCAACTACAAAAGATCAGGAGAAATCATCAAGAAAGGGAGATCACACATTAGGACTATGATTGGAATCCTCTCTGGACATTGCCTTTTGAGGAAGGAGAATAATATTTGCCAACTAATAAGACAATAGTGAAGTCCTATCTCGAAGAACTAAGGAGACTCTGTACAAGACTCTGATAATTCCAGTCCAGCGGATGAAGATATTTGTGGTCGCTTCGAGAGAATAATTCTTCTTCTTCAAGATTTTTGGTGCCGCTTGCGTTGAGGGGTCTTGGAGGAGAAGGTTAAATGACGAACTATACGAGCTATACAGCGAGAGTGACCTAGTCAAAAAATTGCATTTTGGACATCTAAAATAGTGAGAACATGTAGAGTGAATAGACACCTTAGCTACTGCCCGCAGAGTCTTCAAATCAAACCCGGAGAGACGATGAAGTAGAGGGACTTAGGTGGCGCGTACAAGTTCAAGAGGACCTCGACCAACTTGGAGTGCGCAACTGGAGGCAACTAGCTAAAGACCGACCTAAGTGGAGAGGCTTGTTGGTTAAGGTCAAGGCTCACGCCGAGCTGTAGCGCCTTATGCCTTACTCTAGAGGTTCTCCCCTGGAAGTACAAATGAAATTCACCGCACCATTTTGGAGGAGTATGCGATTTCGCTGGGGTTTTTGCGTCCCGAAGCCTAATTTAGTCCCGTTTTTTGTGTAAGAGAACATTCTTCTGAGTCTTAATTTCTATCCATTTACTTGGCTCTGGTAATTTCAAAATGTTTTCTCAAAGTCAAAACACATGCCAAGGACTTGTACTAATGTCCTGAAAATATGTAAATATTTCCATTTTCATTATGCAAAAACGCTCCCCAGTGCGTGGGAGCTTCCAAACTGACTAAATTGAGACAATTTCTATCGATTCCAACCACATCAACCATAAACGACAAGAATATTCGCAGCTCACCCTCTGCCATTTGCTAAATATGGCAGACGTCTGCATTTTTTCCTCTCGTCGCCAAAAAATAGTCAACCCACATGAATTTCAACTACAATTTCCAGCTCATATATTTATGCATTGCGATACACTGCGGACCCATAAAAACACCAGCAGCACCACCATCAATTCATGGTTCGTCGTTTTTTCTTGCGCCGACGACGACAATTCTCTCTCCCGCTTAGCATGCATCTCATTCCTCTTTGGCCAGGATAGGAGAATGATGCATTTCGTAGAAAAGTTCCAAAACAGGAAGTACTACAGGATATGAGACATGGCCACATTGGGCAGCAGCAAAAAAAAAAATTGCAAAATAAACCCACAGGACGTGTACAATTTTTGGTGCGCCCAAAGACATGCCATGCCACTGAGTCCTTGGAACTTGCAAGTGATCAAGGCACATATTTGATTTCTGCTCACTACGACGAATTGGTCATAAGGAAACTTTCAATTGCAGACATTTTGCCTTTCTATTTGTTCAGTCTCTCTCTTTGAATTTATCCAGAGTTGGAAGGAAGGAGAAAAGCATGACTTTGCGTCGACGATTTGGGAAGAAAATAGAAAATCATTTTAGACACAAATAAATACAAAATATGTTTCTTTTCCTTTCACTCCATTGCTCGATGAAGAATGGACTATGTCCATGCAATATCCTGCCACTAAATGAGACCTTAAATTCAAAACTCTGGCAATCGTACACGTAGGACGATACACAACAGAACAAGGATATTAAATCAAAGGAGAAAAGAGAAGGGAGCCTTACAAAAATCGACTTGTACTTGTTGCCTACAGACGAATATCCCTTCATGGATCAAGGATATTATTTTCTTTCTTTCGTTTTGCCTCTGTTTGGAGTCGGCATCAAGAACAGAAAGAAGGAATAACCGTCAGTTTCCGGATTTAAGTATGCATGCAGTATGTGCTCATCCATTTGAACATACAAACACACAACGACCTTGGGGAATATACCTTTCACATTTACATTTTATAACCTGGAAAAAAAAAAGTACGGCCGACGCAGGGTGGGTTGTTAGGGAGGACCCACCGCCGGTGGTGGGGTTAACCTTTTGGGGATTTTTAACCCGTCTGGATAAGTTGACGCTAAGTAGCTTCAGGAAAAAAGTTATTAAAGCGTCTACAGCGATATATTTTCGTTTTATGAAAGACGGCTTAAAAATGGGGAGTGACAGGGCATACTCGTATGCGTGTATTTCCTAAGGATTCTTCGGGTCTATTTTTGGAGGTTTACGAGCTTGATGGGAGCAAAATTATGTGCGACTGTGCGGAGGGGGAATTTAAGATTCAGAAGGTACGCTGCGTAATCATAAGTCAAATCAACTAGTGAAATTGAATTCGGGATTAGGAATGGATTACAAGAGATGGACAAGAGGAGCCAAATGAAATTGGACTTCTTTTCAAATTACTTCCCGAGGAGGATTTTTTAAGGCGGATGACGGAATTGGTTTAGAAGAAAATTCAAATTTGAATCAAGGTGCAGTGATGGCTTTGCTTAGGAAATCATCAGGCCCTAAGGTCTATAGGTCCTATCAACTTTTTGCATTTGAAGTCATTCATTCAAAGAAAATCTTTAGGACCCGTCAAAATGGCAAAGCCAGAAAAAGAGAGTCAAGAAAAAATTTGATTAACCCACGAAGGCGAGAAAATACTGTGAACTACAAATGAATGCAAAAATCGCATACAATTCTCCAGAACAATTTTGACAGCACCAACTTGAAAGGGAATACACAAAGTTTTTCTTATTGCTTTTTGTCGATTCAAACTTTCAAACGATTTCCTAAGCCCTGCATTGGTCGCAGTGGAAGGACATTACGCCGAAATTAAGAAAAATATTTGAGTTAAGAATATCACTGCAGCGCTCATCCATCTTAAAACTCACAAGTATACATGCAAGTCCAGGAAGATAACACGATTGGAGATCACTGGTGTTGTAAAAGAAATATCCAAAATCTGGAGCATGCATGCGTCAAAATCAAAGACCGCTTAAGCCCTGGTACTGTGAAAAAGTAGCCTCAACAGAAAGGCAATACTACGCCAGGGACGAGTTGAAACGCTCGCGTCAAAGCGCGTGTTGACTAATAGCAATGGTGGAAATGAAACTCACATTGACTCCATCAAGCAGCCTTATGAAGCCTTTGGTTAAAGATCGCCCAGTAATTCTGTCCTCCTAAGAGAATTTTCTTTGGAAAAGGGGAAGGAAACAAATCAACAAACAAAAGTGACTGACAAAAGCAAGTTGTACTAGCATGACAAACCATCGATGAGGTCGGTGATGAGAACAGAATGTAGCTCGCATTCCCTATAGCGGTCTTCCTTGGAGAGAAATCACAGCTTGAAATATCAAAAGGCTACTGTCAACATACCAAAGGGTTTAAGGTTAAGTAGTCATAAGGGAAAAGAAAACGGGTTTCAAGATTTGGTCAAAGTACTCTTCTAGAAATGTATAGGCGTTGCAAGAAGTCCACCCAATTCCAAGCGAAAAGTCATGGAGGCCTCTATCAAGAGTTAGAAGTTTCTAAGAGGAACCAGGCTATCCAAGAGGTTCGAGAAATACACCTAGAGCAAGAGAAATTAGATGAGAGCAGCAGGCTTAATAGAATAAGAAGTTCAAAGATTCAAGGAAAACTTTATGCAAGAGAACCCATCAAAAGCAAGATAAAGCACGACCAGCTCAGTTGGAAGGAAATATTTTTCGAGAACCTTCAAGAGGGCAATGAGAATCATCAATGTTCCTACACGATCCCGAAAAAAAGGTCCAAAAAAGCACTTAAGCAAAAACACCAGCATCTGATTGGGCCCAGTGAAGAAGTGATTTGAAGCCGGGAATCCGGTAGGTACTTTCTGAAGTTAAACTAGCAAACCCCACAGAGGGGCCTGTAGGAATACAGTAGAGTGGAAGGTTTCTGGCCGACTTAATCAAGATCATAACATTGCCTAGAGAAGATCAGTGTCAACGAAAAAAAATGGTTAGTACACAAAATTGGCTGTAAGCACGAATTTCGATTACCACTGGGACTTAAGAAACCAATGGAACAAAACTTTGCAGTGCGCTCAAATGAATGCGTGAAACACTACAAAGTCAAGTTGCATTCTCTTTTAAAACGAAACGATAAGTGCTGAAACCAGATCTATAAAGTACTTAAGTATTGCAAGACTTCAGTCCCCTCAAGTACAATTACTTGACCCGATACTGATACTATAAGTGCAAGTACAAGTATTTTTCAGGCATTTATGTGCAAGTACTTAATAAGCAGGACTTCCAAGGACTTGAGCAGTACTTTCCAGCTAGTGTTTGAAGGAAAACGAAGAACTAATCAGGTACTTAAAAGTACTGCTCAAGTATTAGAAACACTTGAAAACACTGCTCAAGTACTGTTCAAGTACTTCAGTACTTAAGTACGCAGTACTTGATACTAACGACGAAGTACTCGAAAAATACTGGTAAGTATGGTAAGCACCAGAGTACTAAAGTATACGTACAAGTCTCGGTATTGATACTAGTACTTGAACTTAAAATTTTATAGCTTTGGATGAAATAACGCGCATTTTTAAAAGTGACAGGACAAAATTACAACAGAATTTTGTAATGAAATAACAAGTTTCGGTAGAATTATATTTTGGGACGAAATTACATAATTTTTGGGGAAACTGTGAGAATATTTTGGGACGACATCATATAATGGAAGGAGATTACGCCCTTTTACATAGGCGACGGAACGAAATTATAACGAATATTTTACATATTTATAATAAGTATTTTAAGACGAATTTTAGTTCTCTTGTCGAAATTGTCCAAAGGAAATCGGAGCGATGTCATGCAGAGGGAAGAAATTACGTTCTTCAAATAGGAAATTTTAGATGAAATTCAATATCGGGACTATATTTCATTAAGATATCAATTAGATGGACCAAATTTACTCACAATTTGAAAATACCAGTAGATAACAACGAATGTAAGAAACGTCAGCTCTCAGGTGGAATAGATACTGCTAATTTATATATTTTTTCTCCAAAATTAGCGTCCTTCAAAATCTCTCCTTTCAATTAGTTTCGAGCTGGAGTATCCCCATGCCACTGGTGATTTAAAATACCCCCAATAGATGCCAGATAAAATTAGTGTTCCACGACGTGCTTAGCAACTGCCTTCTCGTCCTTAAATTACTTTTTTGTGCAAAATCTCTCATCTCCTATCCATGGCAGCCCCGCTAGTCATGCTTCAGAAATTCATAATTTATCCATCTACACCTCGAATCCCGGAAACCTAATTCCTCTTATTTTTCACCCGAATAACAATGTCATCGCTCTGATTTCATCTCTTCTCTCGGATTGAATTCCTTTCTTCCTTTTCCTTTTCATTTTCGTTTTTTTTTTTAGTGAGTAGAAAATTTCCCTAAGCTCTTCAAATAACAAAATCGAAATGATACAAATACCAGAAGGACCATCTGCCGCAGGATCTGACACCTTTTGTAAATATCTATAAATTTCAAATATACACGCCACGCCAACCCCCCTCCACCCCCACACACAAAGAAGGAAGAACCAACGACGACGACAGGTGGTATACGCCATATTGAATAAAGTAAAAACAAATCAGTAGCACCTTTCGGAGGATAATCCTCCACTGAAGTCGTCGTCCTCGTCGTCGTTCCTTTGCCTCAAATTCAAATAATACTTGAGTGTATTATAAATAACAGAGAGAGAGAGAGAGAGAGCGGAGTACAAAATGTCCTTTGATTTATTTTTAAAATTTCCTAATCTTTGATTGGGTTGGACTCAACTCCACCAACCCCAATAGATAGAGACAGACCGAACCCAACCACTTTAAGGCGAATTTAATAAAACAAAAAAGGACTCGCTCGGTCTCCCTGCTTCAAATACAATTATCCTTATTATTTTTTGAAGTACTTAGTCGGATAATAACTGTCGCATCGAATTCCACCGAAAGTGAGCACACAACAATAACATCCAGCCAGATAGCTGCTGCTGCTGCTGCTCCTGCCAAGGATTAAGGGTGAAATTGGAACTCGCGCTAGCAATAACAACCGAGCCGAGCCTTCTTTTGTTCGAGTCCTTTTTTGTGTTTTGTGTTTTGGGGAAACGCGTCTTCTCGTGCCGATTGTTATTGTTTCGATATCTTTCCCCCGTTATGAGTATGATTTTGTGTATTGTTGCGCAGTTTTCGGCAAACGGATTTTTGGAAATTGAAATGACTTTAAGGATTATTGAGAAGGTAGCTGGGTATATAAGTGAGCAAATTTCAAATTAATGCTGAGGGGAGCAACCTACAAGTGGCTGGGGTGGCGGATGGAAAAGGATCAATTTTAAAGATAACTGAAAGGAGAGATTATTATTGATTGTGAATGTCCTTGTTAGCCACCGACACAAGTTTGAAAAGCCAATTAGATGGGAACTCTGCTGACACCTTTAAGGATTTGCCATATCATGCCAGTTAAATTGTATACAAAAGGTCAGCTCAAGTCACACTAGGACGAGAATTAATGAACTTACGTCGGAAACACTACGGCCTATGCAACATAATAATCACCTTTTTTTCTGACAACTTTTAAGGATTCTGTAAATAACTTCCTGAGCCCCAAACAACAAGTATTAATCAACTACACCATCGGGCATGGAAAAAAAATGTCCCTTCAATCATTAATCACTGTCATCCCAAGCGACAAGACATCAAACTTTTTCCAATTTCCTCCCATTTCATGTTACGTATACGCAGAATTTTCAATCCTTTTATTCCATTAAAAGGATGCGTTTCATTATTTAATTATGAACTGAAATTTTATGTACAAAAGTTTGTTTTTTTTGGTGACTAAATCCACTCGCGAAAATCAAATGTCAAATCATTAAACGTCAAACTGTCTTTCCAATTGTCCTACAAGTCGCCATCCATCTCAATTAAGGACGACGTTTTTTTTTTTTTTTTGAACCCTTTGATTGTCTCTACAATGACACAATAAGAGAGAGTAAATGATGCAGCATCCTGTTGGATGTTTATCAATTTCCAATCCCCGTGAAAAGGACACTTGACAGACAAGAGCGATCGATAAATCTTCTCTCTTTTATTGAATATTCCAAATGTAAATTAGTTTATTCGCTAAAAGACGAACGAAAAAAAGAAAGAAAGGATTCAATCTTTCCACTTCCATCCTTCTTTGACTGTGTAATTAACTCTTTCTTTCTTTCTTTCTACTCTCGTCGACTTTAAAGGGAATAAATCCTTTTTTTCTTTTACGATGGCTATAAGAAAATGAAGTCATATCTTTGCTTCCATTCGAGAACAACCCTCATGATGGAAATTGGGAACAGAGAGGCGAGATGACTTCAACAATATGAGACAAATCTATTCAGAGAATATTACCTTATCCAGGACGAAAAAAACGAACGAAATTCTTTATAGGAAGCTCATGTTCCGTTCTCTCTTCCAACGCTCTAGACAGACAGAACAAAAAAAGGACATATTCCTAAAAAACCTGGTAGCGAACGGGTGGTTCGGTAGTTCATCCAATTCCAAGGACTAATACCTTCACCTGGCACTAAGGAATGAATCCAATCAGATTTACGATGAGGCGCATTGAAGAAGAGATGAAAAGAACAAAAAAAAAAAGAAAACAGGAAAGGATGTAAAAATTGTAAAAAAAAAAAGAAGAAGAAATGGTTCACAGCAGTAAAGGAGGTTACAAATAGCAAATCAGAAGGACTCGTTGAATTGTAAGGAGAAAAAAAATCGAAGGAGAAAGAAAACACGGAAACGAATTGAAGTGAATCCGATGAAGATCCCTTTTCGTGGAAGGAAGCTGAAGCAAAAAAAAAAAAGAAACGAATCCTTCGAAATCCCTCGGGTAGAATGCGAACGTTAGGTATGAACGACATCGTACGTTGAACAGTACTTACCGTTGTTCACAACATTCTCATCAGCATACGCATTGGTTGAGAACAACAACGTTTCACTCTAAAATTGTGGTATCCTTTTTGTTTTGTTTTGGTTTTGGTTTATTTCATGATGTGTCCTTTGTTTTGGTGTGATATGTGTGGACTGTGCTTTGGTTTAGGTTTTATGAAAATGGGGTGGTAAAAGCGAAGGATTTTGAGTTGAAAAATGATAGAAGAACAACTTTAAAGGTCTGAAATGGAAGCTTAAGATGGTTTGCCATCACTTTGAAGTCGGAAGTTTCGGATTTTTTGAAATTAGTTTTCAAATTTATCAGATCCAAGTAGCTTGGTGCCTTAGGGGCCTACAAATTTGTGAAACAGAATTAAAGAACTAAGATCTCAATCGTCCTCCATTTCTCTTTGAAGGTAAGTAACATAGTTGGGGTACTCCCTCATAGTCTCTAGCTTTCTGCAGACTGGGCTATACATATGTAAGACTTTAGCAAAAGAGAACCAAGGAAAGATTGACGTGGCAAAGAGAAAAAAGGCCACTAAAATTCATGTAAGATACTAATGTCCTCCAGCCTGTCAGGTAAGATCAAAGCTACTAGAAAAGACTAGGTATAGAGTTTTATTAAAACCATATATAAGGAAGCTTAAGGACTGATCTAGAGTCCCTACAACATTAGCTCGGGGAAGACTGCGGCTGCAGAAGAGAAGTTAGACCAAGTTAGACCTATGGTATTCGAGAAAAGGAGTCTCCAATCCCACACTACAATGTCTAGTAAGAGAGAGATCCTTTCTGTGATCAAAGCAATGAAAATTAACTTACGTCCGGGCCCTTTCTCGTGCTATGGTTCCCATCTGTTGGAGCTGCCTCGGATGCCGAGAGGTTTTCTGATGAATAGAAGAACTGAATGATCGTCAAACTATTCAAGAAGGACAACTTAAAGCCAAAATCTTAACAGCTATCTGCGTGTTACTTTCTTTGGCTAAGATATTAGCTGAATGTAGTCACGGAAAAACTCGGGAACGTACTTTGTGTCGAATATACAGACTTCCCCTGTGAATGATTCTACATATATCGATCAACCATCTGCTTATCATCATTAAGATGCACGACTTTGTAAAAACATTTGAAAGTATCAATCGGGAATTTGTATGAGGGAGGAAAGGCAAAGGTAAGATGACCCACAGGAGTCATCGAAGAGGTCCCAGTCAAAGTCAGTGTGCACCAGAGAAGCGTGAATCCGAAAAGTGAATCAATTTTTCTTTATTGACGAACGAGCTAAAGATCAAACGACGACTTGATGCCTGAGTGAATGTTTTGGAAGGATATAGGAAGTGGTTGCGATTCTCCTACTCAAGATTATAAAATCCCCTAAAGAAGAGGAAGAAACGATGTGAGTAACTTTGCTTTGACGACGACTACTCTGATGATGTATGCATTCTGCCTCATAGAATAAAGGACCTCTAACTAATTACAGTGAATGTAAGGAGACATTATTTCACTGAAAACTGGCTTGATGAACACAAAAAAAAAAAAAAGAGTCTGGGCGCAAAATCATCAGCTCGCATGAAAGTGAAGACAGTGGTACTTCCTGAACAGACCTACATATGTAAAGCTAGCTAACTCTGTGTTCAAGATGCTGTCCAGGTAAAGATTCTAACAGTGACAACAGCAACCCCTAAGTCTGTGGTAAAAGCAAAGAGAGCTAACGAACTGGCAACAGAACCAACACACCCATCCGTGAATATCCCGCCTTTGACGCTCAGTCTTGTAGCAAGGATTAAAGTAAAGCCACCAGAGAGAAAGGAAAAAAATTAACTCGATAGAAATCTGCGTCTTTATAAGGAAACTATGACCCACGTTTGGTTAATTTTCTGGCCAAACAGTATCAGACAGCTATGAACTAATAGGCAACGATGAAGACCACGTTGGATTGACCAGGTGACAGATCAGTAGCTTATCAAGCTATACACCAACTGACTCAGGGTTACAGGATCGATATTGGTCCTAGAAGCACAGAACAACCAGAAAGGAGCCACATTGTCAGAAACCACACACAATGGCGCGTAATCGTTGTCCTTTGACCCACCACAAGTTGTTCGAGGGAACAACTAAGTAAGAAAGGTTCCAAGTCTGTCGAATAGGCTGAAAGCCCTTTCATTCCCAACAAACAGTAGAGTGCATCCAAGCCTAACTAGTTAGCGTGAAACTCTCTGCTAGAACAATTACATTTACTGGAACATGCTAAACTCTGCTCCCAAGAAAGCCATTCACAATTTTTACAGAATAAGAAACTTTTCATCATAAATTACTTTGGATTTCCAAGGAAAGAAAAAACTCCTGAAAGGATCCTACTAACTAACTTATCGTTAAAAACATTTTAATTGCTCAAAAAATTGCTCAAGTTGCTGTGCTGCGCTGCGCGAAAATTCCACATAAAAAGCAATACACTGAATCTTTTCAGAATTTAATTAAAAACCACAAAACAGAAAAGTCTTGACAGAATTCATTGAAACCAAATTGTAGGCACTTTTTGCCGCAGGCTCTATATGACACGCATCAGGTGCTTACTGCAGGCAAAAAATTGAATAAAATTCAATTACAGTCTGTAATTAATAAAATTAAAGAATGACGATGGAAAAACAAAAAACAAAAACCCACCAAAGCACGACACGAAGAAGAAAGAGCGTGTTTTTTTTTTTTGGTTTTAATTACAAAAACCGACCCAAAAGTGCTTTCAAATACTGAATTACCCTTGAACTTGCGCTAGGCACTGAATGAAAGTGGAGCCTTTCACCCCGTTGCTGGTGCTCGTATATACATATGTACTATAGGCGACACTCCTTGCTATTAATTAAAAAAAAAAAAAAAGAACCAACCTTTGGAACATGATGCTAACCACTTTGGCGTAGCGCCCACCCCCGTGTTTTATTATGAAATAGAAAATTAAAAATTAAAAGCAAACATTCAAAATGTGAATAACCTTTCTATTACGTACTCAGCTTCCCATCTCTGGCTGTCGTTTCGTGTTCACTACTGTAAAGGGCCGCCACCACCATCAAGGTCCTTCACAACTACGATGGCGGCAGCTCTCCTCCATACACATGATAGTCCCGTGGGTCCGTTTATATTCCACCTTCGTACAAATTAGCATAAATTCACCTCGCTCCCTTGTGTTTGCTTATTTTTTTTTTTTTTTTCGTTGAGCTCCCGTCCATCCAAATCCCTCCAGAGAGACCATGTGTGTGTGTCTATAGAATCCTGGCACACACAACCCTTAGAATTTGTTTTTTTTGATTACTCAGCGAAAAAAGAAAACCGGTCCCACCGTCCCATATGACTTCATAATGTCGCATAATTCATACGTTACGTATACGCCCCGAGGATCCGCCGCTGCCGGTGTGGTTCGCTCGAAAATGTTCGCCATTACTCGGAGCTGTTGCTGGAAAATTATGTCATTTAATGGTGTGTACGCGCGCCGCAGTAGGTGGAGAAGGACATGGGGGATTTTTTCGTCCTCATTTCTGCTCGCGCTTCGCCTCGTGTGTGTTTACGTTTATACAATTAAAATTGCTAAGATTTCTGAATTGTATATATCTGTTTACTTTTTAGGGGATTTCAATGTGTGGGTGTAGAGGCAGAGGGTACAAGCAGGTGCGTCTAAGGAGACTGGAATTCACATTTGCCTGGCATTTAAATGTCAAATAATTTTTCATCCTTTTGAAGTATGCGAGAGAGAGCTTTTATGAAATTGTAGGCAACAGAGGGCGTACCTAACATATACTCGTATGTAGTAGGTACAAATTTCAGGACATTAATGTCAGTATTTTGAGTTTAGAGTGCTTGCTGTGCTCCTTGGGGGATTTACGCGAGGCGATGTGAAGGTTAGAATGTACATATCTTTGCATTAGGGCCACCTCAAGGTCTGTCTGAAGGCTGGCAACGAGAATATGAACTTATTTATGACATCAATGATGAGAAAGGGAGAGTGGGGATTCGATCATGTCATGTACGAAATTTGCTGCTATAAAAAGGACTAAGGACTGATTAAAGTGAGAGTAGCAGACAGATAAATAAAGTATCTGTTAATCACCTATTGCTAGACCTCTATTTAGCTAGCAATAGGTGGGCCATTGTCATACTTATAACTATCGTAATTAGCTTTCATGTCAACACATTCAGGCCATAAGCAAGTCTTGACTGACGATAGAAGAAATAGGATTTTCACAACCTGCCTTCGGAATGTTGTCCAAGATAAGAAGAAATCTGCTCTAGCAGTAAGCTCAGGCTTTTAGCTTAGCCCAACTATATCTCTAACGAAGACCTCTACCAGAGGACGGGTCAGGAACCTATAGGCACGATCATCCAATGACGAAAGCGGCAGTGAATTCCGAGGAGAACATGGTGCAAAATGGTCGAGATGGAGGCACGGTAACTCGAAAAAAAAGTTGGGAGAATTGAGGCACATTACCAAAAATCGTACACGATGGTACATAGATCTAATAAAGGCCTCAAGTCCTACAAGAGAATACAGGACATAAGTAAGTAAAGACCGTAAGCAGCCCATAAGGGACGTAACTTATCGAAATGATACGTGTTTGGCGGTATGCAGCTTTGAAGGCATAGAATGTTCTTCAGTGAAGCCCAGAAGCTCACAAGAGATGGGGCTACTTAAATCTTCAGCTCACGAACAGGCTAATCCAATGAACCACAGGGAGTCACTTTTTGATGCTACAAGGCCCTATTCCATGAACACCACCATGCACCTTTGAAAGTGTAAACCAAATAAGGGTTTGTTTAGCTCATCCTACAAGCGATGTGCATGTTCATAAAGAGTAAGCAAGTAGATTATTTCACGTCTTGAATAAACTCAGAAGGTTCTAGCTTCCTTTTTGGTGGCTGGCCTTTTCTGAATTACAAACAAGATGCCATTCTCGTCACCGCCTTTCCACAGCATCAATTTCGGATGAAGCAGCCTATATTTCAACCAGTTTGGATCCTATCGACACAAATGAAATCCAAAGAGTTTATAACCAACCCAAGCGAAGAAGACGCTAAAGGAAGGGTTACTTCGTTAAAAACGAAGCCCAACATCTGCAACACTCTGACAAGCGATGAGGGACAATACGACTTATGTTAGATAGACACACAAACTGACTGGCAATAGTGGAATCTTGGGCCTTATTATCGAGAGTAGGACTCAAATACTCATATCTTTGTTGTGTTGCTCGGCGACTCGAAAGCACAATAGAGCCCCAACGAACTGACAGACTATAATGTGTACTGTCATCTTTAAATTCTGTTGAAAATCATGAGGACAGTAATGCCAATTCGTCACATTTCGACGAAGAGATACTACTCGGCTCCTGGACAAAAAGGACTGTAATTATAGCCTTTTACAGTTCTTACAAGGGCCTGGGTATATCGAAAGACCTCTACAGACTAGGACAAGACAGCTCGCCCTTTTGTTCGCTTAGAATGTATAGAGAAAAGGAGGTAAACGCGGAGCACATAGAGAATCTACCAAGCCAGGAGCTAAAAAAAAACACCTATTGAGGTTAGTGGCTGACTAGTTGACGACCTTTCTTCAAAATGATGTAATGCATGAAAAGACTAAGAAGGGAGAAAGTGGTACAAAGTGGTAAGATAATCCCACTGGCATAGTGGTCGAAGTGGGCAGGTTGTGTGTTTAGGACACAGACGTATTCTTGGCATAGATTGTTCAACTTTACAAAGTGAATGGTAGTAGCACAGACTAATAGTAAAAAGAAGAATCCTAGCTTCTCATACCTTCTGCGTGATAGAAGTTTTAGCGCAAACACAATACTACACAGAATGGCCACTCTTTAGTCGAACTAAAACTCGAGTCCTGACCCATTTCCACTTCATCGGTTCACTAAATCCTTTGACTATTTCTTCCCCAAAAGATTGTCACCTTCTTTTGTTCTTCTGACAACAGGGACGAACTAAACAAACCTCATATTTTTGTTGAATAGTCTCAAAAGGAAAGAAGAGAAATAAAATAACAAAATTAACATAAATAACTGTGAAAAACTCAAACACATTCTCACATCGTTACAAAGAAAACAAAAAACAAAAAAACGTATTCGCGAGGTAAAACAATTTTTCACCTCCTTCTGGTTTTTGAAACAATTTTTCTCTCGCGCGTATTTTTATTCTCGCTTTTTTTTTGTCATCATTCATTTCATTTGTTTTACTGTAAAAATTTATGATTCTCATTACAATCCCAAGTACCATCTGTGTACTTTCATCCAGACATACATACATTTAATATTTTTTCCTTCTTTTTTTTTCTACAATAAGTCAACGCGAATACTCCTTCATCCTTTCATCACCCCACAGAGAGAGCGACTGGGTACAAGAGAGAGACACAAAAATACGAAAATAAAAAAAATATAAAATAAAACATAACTTTCGTAATTTATTTCTGTTTAATTAGTATTCCTTGGCGGGTAAATGAGACCAACAGAAAAAAAAAACGGGCAAGTAAAATAGTACCAAAAAGGACGATTGCTACACAAGGACCCACGTAAAAAAAAAACGAAAAACATGTAATATTCGGATAGTAATTACGGTTCCTAAAACAACAAATGTAGGACGTTTGTTTTTTTCCATTAATTTAAGGATTAAAGGAATATCAATCAACTGGCGGCGGCGGGAGGATGTGTTATTTGTCTAGCTGGAAATGGAGATCCTTTAAGGCAGATCAGGATGAGTTTATGGAATTTTTGTGACAATTAAATGGGAAATTTGTATGAAAGAGTTAAGTATGTGGCTCTGGGTTAATTATGGGGTCCTAGTAGAGTTCATATTCAATAATAAGACGACGTCCCCATCTTTATAAGCATGTAGCCAACTACAAGTTTCGTGCCGTCCACATCCACGGTTTCTATACTTTCTTCATAAGAACAGGAGAGCCTTCATTCGAAACCAATAAGTCCCAGGGATCAATGGAAACTCAAGTATTGCCTGAAAAGTAGCAATCAACTACTGCCTACACAAATTTTGAGAAATATGCTTCACTTCCCTCAAGGAAGGAGAATTCCCTGAGCACTCTAAGAAACAAAGTCCCTTTGTCCTTCCATAAGGCAATAATCTAGCAAAGGATTGCATCATTGGATAATGCACTACAAAACCGATGATGGTACAAGGCAATGTATCTTACAAGCGGTGTTCCCCAAGGCTGCGTGCTAGGTCATCTACTGTGTAACGTATTGTTGGATGACTAATTATCCCGAGATCTTTGAAAAAACCAGCTACGACTACGGCTTAGCAAACTACTTGAGGAATCAAAGCAAAACCACAAAGAAGCCATCAGGATGGTTCAGAACTGGCACGGCACTGGCACAACTCACAGAGAAAGAGACAGGAGTAGTGATCATCACAGGAGGAAGGTCGTAGAGACTGTAAGAAACTGTACTGTGGTAGTTTCCAACACCAAGATAAGGCATTTCGGCAAAATTTTCCTGAGAGACAGAAAAGGCCTTCCTGACTACTCTGACACGGATTATGACGAAAATTGAAAGGCTTTGGCTAAATATAAGCCTGTGGCATGAAGACGAAATCATACTGTAAGAAGGCGGAGGCAAGTATCAAGGCATGTGAAGTGGCTGACATGGAACTTCTTGAAGCCCAGCGTGAAACCACATCTACAGCAGCAAGTCCAACTGATACTGATACTGACGTTTGAGCAAGATCAAGCCTAGAAAATGTTAGGAACGATGACATCCCTCTAATAAAGCCCGCTAGGTACAGAGGTATCGATGGATCAATATTAAGTATAGAGACCTGAATTTCTACCAGATGCTTCAGACTCTACTTCCTCAGGTTTGAGCGATAAGCCTTACTGTGAAATGTGTACGAAAACAGGGTCTCTGACAACACAACTAGACAGTCGATGTCCCCGAAGGATACTTGGCAAAAAGTTAACGCTACTGCGACAATCATTATAAAGGCACCAGCGAACACAGGAGTCACAACAAAACATAGCATAGCAGTCTGCTAGCGCAAATGATTCGAATATATTCAGACTCCTCATTTCTTATCCCCGCTCAGTCAGTAAACTTCCCAAGGACTCCAAAAAAAGAAACCACATATTCAATTGAGTACTCAAATATTTTCATAATTGTTACCAAAATCAACAAATAGACTGGAGGTCTTCTATTCAAGCTCATCGACTTGTGTAAAACCCATTTTAGACATAAATCAAGTTCTAATGAAGAGAAGCAACTCTTCCTCGCCTGATAGCTTTGATGACACAAAGCTCGTGTGCAGTTAGATGGAAACCTCAAAAGAATATCACCGAAAATTCCCTGTAAACTTATTTCTCTATTCCGTCTGTCCATTTGAATCAAACTCTATAACAAAGTCCATTTGATTTCTGAGCAGAGCCCCATCGCTTTAATACCCTTCTCCATTTGTAGGTATCTAGAACCGAAATCAACTGGGCCAAAAATTATCCTCATCATGTCCGTACAGAGCTCCAAAGTTTATTATGTTTCTTAGATTTTTGCGAGTCCAACGTATCAGAAAGTGCAACAATGAAACGTATATCCTGTTTCGTCCTTGTTCGACTGGTAATCCTATATTGCTTGTGCACAACACACAAGCCATTGCCATTGCCATTAGCAAAAATTAAAGTGCCCACACACAAGGAGCAACAAAGAGATGAATGTGCCTCTCTATACATATGATTTGCTGCCTCCGAAAGGACACTGTAATAATATTGCACAACAAACAGCTCACCATCGCATGCATGCCCAATGAATCTTACCACCAAACACAATACGAGCATTTTGGGGTTTCCTTCTCCAGTTTTCGGTTACAATAAAGGGATGCTGCATCAGGCGAATGGCAAGTTTTTTTTTTTTTTTTTTTGGAAGGGAAACAGGATAAGGGTGAACTAAAACTACCCCCTGGATGGTACCTTCACATGAATATACAAACGGAGGCGATTCAAATGAATGAATGAATGAGTCAAGAATAACCAAGACCACCATCAAGTGCAGGAATAAGTTTCATATCTATGCGAACAGAACTCGAGTCCTGGCAATAGCAACAACAACAGTCAAGGATGAATGTCTATTGCACCTGATGATGCTCTGCTGGTATTCTATACATCTTCTCTCCTCCTATTCCAAGAGGTGCATTGTAAGGGTTGAGAAAAGTGAATTCGAGACGATTTCGATGAAAGGATAATGCACCGAGGGGTTCTTCTTACTCTGCAAAGAGTGTACGGACAGTAGTGGTGTGCTGCATTAAGCTCAGGTAACCTAGGGGCAATAGGAAATAAATTTTCCAAAACTCTCTACTGCAGTAAAAAGAGGGAGACACAAAAAAAAATGTGCTAAAGGATGTGCAACTTCTCGTCTCTGTGCCCGATGTTGGATGTAGTTGTAGATGAAACAATGTGACCCTGGAGTGTATCTTGTGCAGATGGCACACAAGGACTCTTGCAACATAAGGTGTCACTTCTGGTCTCTAATGGGAATGAGATAAAGATATTTTTACAAAATACATGAACGGAAACAAACCTGCCATGGTGATGAGTATGTGACAAAGGTTGCTAAGTGAATGTTTGCTCTTGCCTTTGAGCGCTGCGATAATTCTGCACAGTGTCCTGCTATA
The DNA here is from genome assembly GCA_949716465.1 of Chalcosyrphus nemorum. NCBI lineage: Eukaryota > Metazoa > Arthropoda > Insecta > Diptera > Syrphidae > Chalcosyrphus > Chalcosyrphus nemorum. The sequence goes on along the minus strand of OX454334.1, from coordinate 55,758,622 downwards.
GTTACTTTTACTTTGTGTTTTTTTAAAACTCAATTTGCGCTTGTTTGCTGGAAATTTTTTGTCACCTGCAGTCTTTTTTTTTATTCTATAAGCTGCACATGTCAAAGGGGATTTCATGCCCTTATACTGATATACAACAAACAGACAGTGGGTAAGTTGGAAGAGATTGGGACCAAGGAGTAGAAAGTAGCATCCCAAGCTCAGTAAGTTTAACTATTTACTCTCTCCGGGTGGTGTCCAAGTAATTCAGGAGACTTGTATGAGATTTTTGCATTCGTTTGTAGTTCACAGTATCTTTTTGGGTTCATCAGGAAAAACACTAAGTGCTTTGAGAGGAAATTATACAATTTTATTGAATGGCTTTAAAAATTGAACAAAAAGTAAGACAATGCAAAAGGAAGGGACTCGTAAGGCATTTTCGAACTAGTATTCAAGTTTCTATGAAGTCTAGAGTAAGTTTATGGCTTATTTTATAGATTTATCTCTCGAAAGTCAAGTGCGAAGCCGTCCTCGGATTGGTCATTGAATTGGTCCAAAATGTACAAAATAGTGACAGACAGAAAAGTTCAAATTTACAAGATTATCCGTTGAGTACAACAGGGTTCCATGCTAGAGCCTGTGCATTTTGTACTTTGGTGGAAATACTTCGTATACTCGAAAGCATCCAGAAGAAGGCGGAAGACAATATTAGTGCGGGTTATAAGACCAGTAATACTGGTAAGGTCGTAATAGACATGAAGCTATCTTTAGAGTACAACTAAAGGCGAGGAGTAAGAGAATAGGGAGTATCAGCGCTGCTCTTGGACAATTCGGGTGCTACAGTTGAGGCTCAATGCATAGTTCTTTCGGCCAGAGCAATAGTGTCTGTAATCCTCTACTCCTCACCAGTCTTGGCAAAAACAATGAAAAATATTTGCATATAATGTCCTTACAGAGCAATAACGATACTGTCTCTCTTCTGGACATAATGGATGGCCATAATGAGTGTCAGATCGCTCTGTGTAACCATAGGTATATCTAGGGAAAAATCTTGAATCAGTGAGAAGGAAACCACATTCAATTCATGAGCAGAAGCGGCCTCTGAGACTGAGAATGAGACCAGAATGAGTGACTTTCGATGAAGAGGTTTGATCCACATATTTCGGTGGCAATTTTTTTGGACGGACCCGTGGCAACAACTGGCTTACGCCGAACACATTAACATAAAAAAAGAACTCAGTGAGTGGAGAGTGGAGAAAAGATACAAGGCCAAACCGAAAGGCCTATGCAAGGACATAGACTTGGGTAGAAGATTTTACATACATCGACTGGCTGGCTGATGTAGAGCAGATGGAGCCCAACTTTCCAGCTAAAAACTTCTTCGAATCTAACCCGGATAGACGATGCAGTAGAGGATTACCTCATGCAATTTAGCGTGCGCAATTCGAAGAAGTTGGCTCGTAACCGAGCTGAGTGGAGAAATTTTTCGGTTGAAACCTAGGACCGCTCCTGGTGGCTGGTGGTCTACAACCAAAGTGGACTTTATCCCTGAAATAATGCTTAAAGAACCTATCAAGCTAACAACAGAATGATTGGGGTCAAAGTTGCGTAAGGAAAAGGACATACTTTAAGAAATTAGTTAGAAGTTCCCTATTCCCATTGATATCTTCTTTTTTTTCTAATAATTACACACTTTTTAGTACAAAATAATCTCTGCTCTCTCCCCCAATTGATTGCAAAATGCACATCCTTATCAACTTCCCTCCATTGATTGCAAAACATTTGCCATTCTCTCGTTCTCTCGTCATCAATCTAATTCAATTACCGACTTATCATCAACTAAAGCAAAATCCTTTTCTACTCAAACATAAGGCCCATTAGTTCACGTTCTCTTCGTATACAACTATGTACCTTCTGCACATGAATAAGGCCCATCCAGGTGTACAATCAGGATATTCCAGGGACGTTCCTTCTAAGCTCTCTTCCCGACTAAAGTGAGAATTACTCAATTGAGGTTGTTTTTTTTTTTTTTTGCGCTTCGTGTGTTTTCTTTGTCTACTCAAACAAATTAAAGTCACATCCCTCGTTTAATGACGTACTAAGTCACTATAAAATCACAGTCACCCCCTCCGTCCTCCGTCCGTCCATGATGATGATCAACAGGGTTTCTAATTACATGGCAATAAATCGAAGCTTTTCGAATTCGAACCACGTGATGGCATGCTGCTACTCCTCGGCTGCTACTGCTACTGAGAGTTTGTCGTCCCGTAAATCCTTTTTTACCACACACACACACACCCGACCTGCAGTGGAAAATTCAGGTTGTGAAAATCTCCTCAGTGTTTGGTGGGAGGAGGGTGTGTGTGTGGTGCTGCCTGAGACGAATTTTCACTCTATTTATCGGTGGGAGGGTAATGCGTTTTGCGAAAAGGATGGGGACACACCAAATCGATAGTTGTACAGTATGTATTCATGGCACGTCCTTTATCTTTGAAGGTAGCTGAGGAGGATGAGAGGATCACACCACATTGACTGGAAATTGTGTTTCCCCCCTGGTAGATACCGTATCACTATGCAAAATTGCGTTCGAGTACGTGCTCACTTCATTACCATGAACAAATTGGGTGGATTTTGAGGTTCTGCACAAGATGGGTGTCCTGGTCCTGTACACAGAGAGAGGTGTGTTTGTAGATTTACACACAAAAGGTAAAACTGTAACACTGGGTAAATCGGATTTTCACATGTTTGGCTAAAACTCTGGCGAAATATTTCCGCTATTTCGCCAAGTAGATTGGGGCGTCTGGTTCCTCGTCGTCGTTGTCGTTGTCGTCCTTTGTATCAGTTTTGTTTGTATACCTCAAATAGGATTCGATTTTCTGTTATAACACTAGTGTGATAGTATGTCCTTCCACAATGCCACCACCACCACCACCATCACCCCATGCATAAACAGCAGGTGTGTGTGTGCCTTGACGGAAGTAACGAAATTTTAGTGCGAAATTGTCGAACATATTTTCGAGCAAATTGAGGATCCATCTTGTGTTAAAAGGAACGAGGGAGCGATAGATGGATTTGTTTAAGATTGAGATTCAGTCGACGTTCACAAATGATTTTGAATTTTATAGCAGCACACACATGTTTTTCCCTTTAAAAGGAAAACGAGCAGAGCGGTTATAGTGCCTTAAATTAAGCCTTCTTCAACTCAACTCCATTAGAGGGTGGGAATCGTATCTATTTAATTAAATGCTTACGTCAGATAATTTTCCTAATTTTTCACATCAACTGAAAGAGCGGAGAGGCTTATCCTTGAGGTAGAATAAATCCATTTTCGCACAAACTGTGTAGATACTTTCAAGAGAACAACATTTAAATGCTCTCCTCTTCATCGCCTTCAGAAACTACATCAAAGTGAAATGCAACACAGAAAATCTGTCTGTGTTTTTGGGAAAATTAGCAATTTAAACTCAACTTAAGCGTATTCAAAGCGGCTTTTGCTACCAGGAAAACTTTTTAGTGATGTTTTCACAGAATTTAATGTTAAGTTTCGATGGAAGGAGTGCGGGTTACGTAATATGCTCCAAGGAATGTAGCCTCTCGGTTGGAGGCGGCGTATGCTAAAAAGTTCGGTCGAAGAAATATCTAAACATTGTTCGGATTTGAAAATCAAAAAAAGAGGAGGGAAAATACTTTAATACGCTAATCGGTTGGGAGAATTCTTTTTTTTTTAATTGAAAAATGTTCCAATGGTTGTGAGATTTTTTTTTTGAAAAATTTTATCAAGAGCTGGCAGGCATTTGGGATTGCTTAGAAAATTCACGAGAAAAGTTCGTAATCTGCTCGTACAAGTGATTTGCTGAGAAAAGTGGTAGAATTGAAAATTTGGATAAAAACCTTGAGATAAGTTTTGACTAACAATGGAGGGGTTTTGCAGGATTACGTGGAAGCACTTATGGAAAAAACCATGGCGAGGAGATGAATAGGAAACGACTTGACATGAGATTTCGTGTCTTTGGATAAAAATTAAAAATAATAGCCCGTAAGCTTTGAAACAAGTCGATTATCAGTGCCTAGAAACCAGGTAATACGCTCAAGCTATATTGGGCGTTAAGCATTGGATGGAACCATGTCCAATGGACGTCAGTCCATCGCGTTTCCTTCCAAAACGAATGACAGCTTAACATGAAATTTGAGCAGAGTTCGTGGCTTCATCGAGCACTTTGTTTTCGAAAATAAAGAAGGGACTTCTTTTTGTAGGAAAACTTCAACTGTCAGTTAGACTTTCTTTCATGAAGAGCTCAGAGGGCTATCATCGTTGCGCCTCTAAGGATTGAAGCAGAAGCACCAAAAATGATTTATTCAGTGTAAATGAGGACAAATGTAAATATATGATGCTAACAGAAGGTCCTTTGGATACAATGGATCTAGTTTCGATGATGTCAAGGTGGAACTCAAGCAGAGAACAACTCCTGCCAATCGCTGTTTCCTTGGTTCAAATAAGGGCAAAGTTCTATCTCGAACAGCTAAGAAGACTTAGTCTGTACAACAGACTGACCATCACAATCCTACTCCACAGCGCTGCAATATGGACATTATTAAAGGCAGATAAGACAATCTTGATTGGTTTGGGAGGGCAATTCTTCTCAAGACTTTCAGTCACATGAGGGTTGATAAATTTGGAGGTTAGAGAGATTCAATGACAACCTGTACGAGCTCTGAAGAGACACCAACCCGATGGTTACGATATGTGTAACAAATGGATACCAATTATCCGGAGTGCAGAGACTTAGAAGGAAACCGATAGAGGCAATGGAGTAAGCCAAAAATTCAGGGAAGTGAAAAGGGTTCTTGGCTGAAGCCTAGATTCAACCCAAACTGTGTTTCCACGTAAGTAAGCAGAAAGTTGGGAACTTCTCCTTTTATGGATTTAAAATGACCTAAGTGGAGTCTCTGTTGATTTACCTTTCACAGAAATAAATGGGACTTCTCTTCAATATATACAGTTAAAGGCGTTACATATGCAAAATTTGACAGTCAAATCTGACGTAAAGGATAGGTTAGACAAGTGGGTACCCTGTGGTGATTGGATCACTTAAACAATGTACACATAGGTTTCAGTGTGCTAAAAGTGCCCCTTGTGCCGAAACGTTTAGCAAATCAGCTTAATCAGGAAAAACTTTCGGACATTCACGTGTCAATTCTAAAAGGAAAAGGTAGACAGTACTATGTACATATGCATTCGCAAAAAGCAAAGACTTTAAAGCGTTTGAAACGTAAGCTGAATTTCCGAATATAAAACTCATCGATGGGGGTCTTAAGAACAGAAAACATTAACTTTGTGATGAGCTTAAATAAGTCTAATAAAAGAAATTACTTTTTTGACTGACGATTACATCAGCTAAGCGTCGATAGAAGCCCCTGCTCGACAAATTGAAGAAAAGCCCCTTATTACCCTCAATCGCATTCCTTTTCTATCAAGTAGCTATAATTCCAAAATTACACATGTACATATGTACCTACAACCCTCACAACTGCACAAGCTCCCCGGAATCACTCTAAATTATGCATTTCACTTTAAACCACCAAAAAAAAAATTATGTAACTTTTCCAAGCACAAGCGAGTCCTTAAACAAAAAAGCGAAGGAAATAAAAAACCTACACCCATTCGTTTAATTTTTAATTTCCTTCTCAGAAATGCACACTTAACCTCAAAATGTTTCGATTAAATTGAAGTTAAGTTTAAAAAGAAAAAAGAAAAAAAACAAAATTCTGTATGCAAAACCCCAACGAAAACAAATTCCCATTTTAACAAGCGGATATAACAACAAGACTCCACCGCACAGCACCGACCGAGTGGCGGGGGTATAAAAACCTCAGCAACCTCAAAAACCCACTAACAACTCCAACACAACGTCTGCAAGTAGCAATAACTGCACAATTAAATTTTAATTGGCTATCAAGCGCACATACACACAGTGTGGCACCCATAACCTCACAAAATATAATACATCGATTTGTTGCCTGTCTTTTGTTGAGAAACAGCCTCTACTACTATGAGGCAATAAAAGCCACCCGAAAACGAAAACGAAAACGAAAAAAAAGCAAGCCACCCATCTAAACGAGCGAGAAACTCCTTCCACTCTGTCAGACATGAGCTCAAGTAGCGAGTAAACGAAAAAATGCACATAAAATATTAAAAAGGCTCAAAAAAATATAAAAAAAAAAAAAAACACACAGTCAAATTGGAACAGGGGACGCCAGAGTCAAAGCCAAAGGCAGGTGCCTTAGCTGGCACTTTTTGATTTTTGATGAATTAAATGAAGCCAGACGAGCGCCCTGTCACGCCCACCCACCCACCATCCATCGGGACACAATAAATCAGTAATGCCGAGGCAATATTTTCCACTTGTGAGAGGTAATTAATTTTACCTTCTTTCTTTAATATTCGCAATTTTTTCTTTTTTAATGCACTCTTGTTGTAATTTTATTATTGGGGATTATTTCTTCCTTTTTTTTTAATTCACTGCTTGGAGTTTAATATGTTGGGTGGTAGTAGGCCTAGGCCTTGCAGGATGCTTTACGACCTTAACAGATAAAAAGAGAGTTTAAAAAAGTCGTGCGATGAGAAGGATTCTGGTCATCCTTGGCGACAATTTAAAGCGAGCAAATGTGTCCTTTTGGGGAGCTGTCTTTAACAAGTTGACTTTTGTCTTAATTCTACGGTACGTCCTCTGAACAGCCTGTATTACTTTGAGATGGGACATGTGAGTCGTATTGAAAAAATTTCCCCGCTTAAATTTATTGAATTTGTTTAAATATTCAAGATATATTTAGTGACAGGTAGGCTTTGGTGTAGTTCACGAACTAACAAGTTCAAAAAAGAGCTCTAACAAGTGAAATAGATATTAGACCAGGAGTACAGCTCAAGCTTACACTCCAATTGAAATACCTTAAACGAATTGAACTAGCAGAAATTGTACATACATATCTGAGTGAACGAATTAGTTCAATTAGCAGATATGAACTAAACTGAGCAGAATTCAGTCTCTGAACAGAACTAGAATGCAAAAGCGACATCGACTATGTTCTATAATGGAATGGAATTAAGGCTCAGCAGACTCCAGAAGATTGAATCAAAAGTGATCTCAGTCCCAGGTTTCATCACCAACGACGATGGCTCCTGCATTGAATCATTCATTGGGACTTACAATTTACTTTATGGAGCACTCCACAGACTGCATTGAACAGTATCACGACATAGTGAAAAGTAAGCGAGTTACAAGATTAACCTCTCTGCTGTCAATCCGTTTCAATTGAATAATCCATGTATTCTCTAGAGTAAAGAGCTCACATGACTATAAGGATGTCTCGACATCTCTATCTCTTGACTCGCATGCAACGACTTCAGCTATACCGTGAGTTTGCAGAGAAGTCAAACTCAAAGTTAAACCATCTCATAGAGACGTTTCAGAGAAGTCATTGAAACTATACTATACTATAGACCTGTACGTCTTTTCTACGAAGAATACCATAAACTGCTCTGGTAGCATAGAAAGGGTCTGAGAAGGATCAAAATATTAGTACTACTGTAATACTAATTCTGTCTCAATCTAACCTAGCACTAGACTTTCAACGACGAGAGATGAAAACCAGGAAAGTTTGTGCAAGGCACGAGAAAACCAAGACTAAACATAGCTTTTCACTAGAGCTAACTCAGGAAAACTTATGGCTTCTACAGATGACGGCTGTAAGGATTGCAGCGACATAGAAGTAAAACAGGACATAGTCCACCTTTAATGCCATTCAAACAAAGCTAAATTATGTTACTCCGAATGAAGACCACGCTCCTATGAAGATCCTTAAGGATGGTTTGAGTTTGGTGAGAATTTTAACTTTGAAAATGAATGAAAGAAAATAGAAAGAAAGAAAACGATGAGAAAAGGTTCAAGCTTTCGACCTAAGCGACCATAAGTTCAGTGAAAACCGCACCTCCTTTGAAACTCTCCAGCTATAGGCAAAGCCCTCAGTGCACACTAGACTTCTTCAAAAGTCTAAGGAAGAAAGCATTGGCTTTCCAAATGGTACAGGATGGACATCAAATCATCACACACAGCTCTTAAACTTAAGATTCAGTCAATGATTTGATCAACTAGCTGCTGCATTGAAACGGCTTCACAAGCTTAGGTTGACAGGGCTTCTTAGCTGTAAATTGAATGATCCCCCAAAAGCGCAGTCGGAAAAGTAGTACTATGCAAAATATAAATAATATATATATAAATAATATCTCTAAAAAATCTCACAACGAGTAATACGACAATCATCCAAATCCATCTAGTCGTTCTCCGTGTTGCTGGTAACAAGGCGATGACCTGAAACATATCCTTTCATCAGAAATCTATCGAATTCGACTCTGCATAGTTTCAAAGAAGCAAGAACACTTAAAGAAGGACCTAGAATTCCACCATAAATACCTATAAAAGACTGAAAAGTCCCAACTCTGACTACCAGACCATAACCACGCGCGGCATTCCTCCCCTCAGAAAGGTCCTTTCTTCCCTTACAACACATTCCATTTCATTAAATACCCATTCCTATAAAATCCAATAATCACGTGTACTCAAGCTAAATTCCCATTTCAAATGTGTTGCGTCGTGTCGTTAACCCAGCAAAAAACAAATTGACCGAAAACTTCAACTCCAACCAACGGAATACGAAAAATTATTTCTCACATTATCCTTAAGCTTTTTTTGTTTTTCTATTTTTTTTTTTATCGAATTTTCAATGTCAATTATTCATCATTAAACCTCGAAAGAAAAGTCATCTGTGCTCGACAATATTCCTATGGTACTTGTAACGATAGTCACATCCAAGGACGACAAGCCAGAGACAGCTGAACTGAAAGGACTCTCCCACATAATGAGGGCATGAGGATGCAACACGGTCTTCTCTGTGTTTCAGCGCGCGGCATTATCATAAAAATAATTTGTAGTTTAAACAACTCTCTTTCGCAGGAAGGGTGGTGTATGTCGCAAAAAGGGGTGCAAAAATCTGGAAAAAAAACTGCTACCACCTCTGCTATGCATTTTAATGGGGTTAAGTCAAAGGGAATGTTCCAAAGCTTCCTCCTGTGTGTCTATCTACCTTTGGGAGTAAAAGTTAAACCTAATTTGCGGGTCAATGAACATTAATTAACCTTTTTTCCATCTAAAAAAAAAAAAAAAAACTACCCCCAAGGATTACACGCAGCGGAATTTAGAGAGGAGCAACGACAAAGTTTTAGAGATCAAAGGTAATGCTTAAACTTACAGCGACCCTGAGGATCAAAACTGAAGCAAATGCAATTCTGTGAAAAATTTAGGAAGGTTCTTCTCTGCTTAGTGTACAATAAGGACCTAAAATTTTTCTCAGTGTACACCAATCGATAAACCTAGACAAAAAGCCCGTCTGTCTGCACGTCACGACACGACATCCTTGTGGTCAATCAAACGAGGTCAACTTGTGTCGGACATATTAATGTCAAATTGATACTCAATTTGTATGAGTTGAACATGAATTATTTATACATAATACCTACACAAATGGAAGCAAATAAGTTGATGAAAATTTGACTGACAGCAGTAATAATACGACAAAGGATAAAGCTAGGAACACATGCACACATAGAGAAACAAATAATCCTGTTGACAGAGGGAAAGTTTATTTATGTGCTTCTATCTAATTACCGGCATCGTAATTAAAAGCCTTTAAGTCATATTGCTTGGAAATAAGAACAGTATAAGCGATTGACATGTGACATCTTAGGATGAAATTTCATTAATATCCTTGTGGAGTTTTTTATTTTTATGGCAAACGAGGGGAAATCAACTGAATTATGACATCTTGAAGGACATGTTTATTTATTTTTGGGGGAACTTTTTCAGGGCTGGTATTTAATTCGAGTGCGATTGGAGAAACTAGCGGGAGATGACTTAGAGTTGAACAATAATTCAGTGAGAAGGGACATTTGGAAAAGTTGGATGTCCTGCCTATGAACAGACAAAGAATAGAAGGTTTGCAAACAAGAACTTAAGCCATAAATATAAGGGGCCAGGCACTCGGTTACTGGAGTTTTGACTGAATATTAGATCGTGAAGAGTAAGATGCCCCGAAGGAGCCACCGTAGAGTTTCCAATTCAAGCCGGTGTACCTCAGAGAAGCGTTCTCAGGCCTTTGCTATTCATTGATTTATCTATTTAAAAGAAAAGTGTTTGACCCTATAGTGCATAAGTTATTCCTTGCTGGAGATGGAGCTATGATAAGTAGATATGGGTGAATGTTTTGGAGGAAAATGGGATCAGTATTAGTTCGAAAGTAAAGGGTGATTTTTGATGCGAAATGAAGTAAAACTTAGCCGCCGCACCGGCCAGCATCGAAGAAACTGGCAAACCCTCTCAGAAATGTTAATTCGACGCCTATTAGCGGTAATGGAAATGCCAGAAAGTTAACCTCGCTATTTTGACAGTTGGATTAGGTTCATAATATAAGGTTCGTATAACATCGTGCTGACGTAAGAATTGAAGCCACACGTCCATCTACAAGAGAGCTCGCTAGAAATGCTGGACGGAGATCCGGAATTTTCAAGGGAAGTCGAGGCGGTCTTTTGAATGAGATGTTATTTCACACATAATGGCATAAATATTGCTTCACAAAACAGCCAGAAACAATTTTATATCTCAAACAGTTGTTATTTTATTTAACTTTTGTTTCATATCATTCTTATTTGGTCACACCGCCCTATTCCAGAAGCTTTTCAAATGCGAAACGAACAAATATCCAGGATCTCTGATTAAAACCGAGGCAACTTGTGATAGTGACACTGATCAGCACGTAAACCTAAGCTAAAAGGAAGACTCTACACCGCAGTTGTACCTCCATAAAGTTCACAATCCTGGAAAATTTACGAGAGAATCTATGGGAAATAATTAGTGGCAGTTACGATGAAGTTGAAAGCAGGAGTAACAAGGAAAACTCGAGGAAGCCTTTTTGGAAAAGAGCCCATCACAAGCAAGATAGAATACGACTGGTTCAAATGGTACTGTCATGTTCAAGGAATAGACTCTTCAAACCCAGTCAAAAGGGATATGTCAATCAACGTTCCCATACAATCGCAAAGAGCAGGCAGACGAAAATCAACTGGATCCCACAAAAGCAAAGACACCAATATTTGATTGACCTCAATACCTAAAGGGATTTGAAACAGGGAAGCCTGGCGGTACCACCTGATGTCAAACTGGCAAACCCTACACGCGAGCAAGTGAAGAAATTGTTAAGTCGGAGGACTCTAGCCCCTCTACTTAAGATCGTAACCTAATCAAAAGATAAAGAAGACCTATTCTGCGTAGTGTAGTGTCCAAATTGATAAAGGCAATTGCATGTTATTTTATTTCTCGCTTATAATTCGCGGTATTTTTGTCACATTACGCGATCATTTCAGTCAACGAGAACCCCAACAAGACTCCGTACACTATTCGGCAGATCGGTTAGCTTTGCTAGCAAATAATGAGGCACACAGGCGGACTAGTAGGAGTGCAATAAAGTGCCAGGGTTGTGACCCAAATCGAGGGAGGTAATCGCTTGTGATTTTGTCTCTCGTTTATAATTCGCAGTATCTTTTTCACATTCGTATTGGAATTCACGTGAATACTGGGAATACCGTGAAAGTGAGTAGATTGAATAGCCTCCAAAGAGCCTTCAAAAACTATTCGATAGATCAGTAAACTTTACAAATTAAACAGACAACCCAACATCAATCTATGACGACTGTAACTGACATACATATGTACCTAGTAAACAGACAGAAAAGTTAAATCAATTACGAATGGAAATTTTTAAATTGTTTTTAATATGTAAATTGTTCAACTGAATTGGTATGAAAATTCCGGCACACCACCAGAAGACCACCAACCGAGCCCAAGGACCCGTCAATATTCCACCAAGCTTCTGCCCTCTCCATCCCCTCTTCTGCTCTGAATGCATAATAAATCGGCATTCTCACAGCTGGAACGCATTTTATTCTTTCTTTTTTCCTTTTGTCTCTGTGATTTTCCACTCTCTCTCTTATCTAGGTAGATGGAGGGGGGAAAGATATGTGCGGGGATACGTTTTGTATGATTTTATTATTTTTATTTTCTATGCATGTTACACAGGATAAATGAGAGAACATTAACGCAACACATGTGTGTGTACTCTCTTTGGCTGATAAACATCGCCACTCTCCAGTCGGTTAATTCTTCTTTTCTGTCGTTGGCAGGAGAGGAGACATACGCCTCATTAATTGCATTCAACGCTAACAAATAACAAACAGCTTTCGTCCTTTTTTTTTTTGCCCAACCAACATCATCATCATCATCATCAGGAGCAGCAGTGATGATGTGTGTAGACGCAGTCTGAGCTAAAAAGCATACAAGCATTATCCTTGCCATCATCTGTAACAACAGAGTTGCGAATAGTTGCAACAACAAACCATAATGTGGGTGGTGGTGTTGGTATAGTGCCACCAGCAGTAACAGTAAAGTTAAATGAAAAACATGAGAAATCCTTTTCTCTGAATATATCCTGTATATGTGTATTTTTTGTCCAGGATAAATGAGATGCGCACTCAACTGCATTTGCATTCTCCTCATCGTCGATTGAAACACAGTACACACTGACGCAACACAACACAACATACATGCTAATGTTTTGTTCTTTTCCGCATCAAAACGGCATAAAATAAAACAAATACAACAAACAAAAAAAAAACATTAGAAAAAGGATAGAAGGAAGGAGACGGCGGCGTCGGCAGTGTAGGAGTTGAAACAAGAAAGAGGAAATGAAATGAAGAACGAATGACGATATGCTCGGCACGCAATTCAAAACATCAACATCCTGCGGATAAACAACTGCAGCAGCCAGCCAGGACTAGCAGCAGTAGCTACCATAGACATCCTGCCTGCGAACAGTGATTGTGTGCCCAAGGCATTGCACAATTTTGACTTTACTTGTAAATATTACTTGCAAGGATATTTTAAATTCGTTTTTCTTCTTCTTTCTTTCAGCTCTAATTCCTTCCCAAAAAGAAACCAGCAATAGGATACAAAGGAGAGACTTTATTTCCTCTTTCTCTTTAGTCCTTGTGACTTTGCGTTGGTTGTTGGGAAAATTTGTGGTAAATTTTCAGCTAAGCGAACAACAGACGACGACGACGACGACGTATTTGGTTAGTTTGGAATGTCCTTGAATTGTGGCACATGTTGTTTATTTTATTGGCGGAAGGGAAGGAGGAAGGGCTTTTCATCAGCTTTGTTGGCAATACAAAAAGTTGTCTGTGGCCTGGCATTTACTACGAGTATGAGCCGAGTGGAGAATGAATTACTGAAAGCAAATATTTATTCAAGGATATTTCTTCGTTTTTTTTTTCTGAGATATAAAAGTACATCATACAATGGGAGGGAGAAAAAAAAAACCAAGAAAGAATTGTAAATGTCGTCGACTTTTGGATAATTTTTAAGCCGCCAGGGTTCCTATGAGACACGCTAAAGACACATTCAATCTTTTTCTTTCGGGTCAGAGTCACAGTGAGTTATTTTGTGTTGGGATAAACAATCGAAAAGTACTTTTAGGGAGGAGGAGGAGGACATGTACATTTTGGGGTAGACAGAAAGGCTGCCATGGAATGCTGTACCCTTTTGTTCGATCAAACGATTAGGGACGTAAGCGTATATTTGGATAACGTGTTTACAATTTATTATTCTTATTCAACGAAAAAGAAGAGAATGTAAGGCAAAGTGCGATAGGGATTGGGAAGTGTTCTTTCGAGCCTCTTGTGTTAACCATTAGGCACAACCTAATGTAGGGCTTAGAGTGTGTACTGGAGAGCTATCTGCGTCCTGCCTGATGATGTGGCCAAGATGATGGGTAGACTTATCAGTCAAGGAACACCTCAAAGACACAATCGACGCCTAACAAGATCCTCTTTCTCAACCACATCAACCCCCTGTGGATCATCATTGGACAGAGTTCGCTGTATGATATATCAATCGGCACTTCACTTGGTGTTCACACATTTTGAAACGGAGTTCGATAGGGCCTTATGGAGGAGAGGAATTCTAGAAACTATCAAGGCTACCTACAATAGGTCAACATGTTATGTTTTGCACAGAGAAAAGCCGTCTGAGGAAGCTGGCTTAGCTGACGGTAAAAGATGGAATTGGATGGACTCTAACATCCGAACTAAAAGACCTCGATTACGTAAACCAAGTTTAGCCACTAAGCTATGGAATAAAAGACTAAATGATAGCAAATGAGGACATGGAAACAGTCCTCGTTGGACTGAAAATTACCTCGGCAAAAACAAAACTATCACATCGAAAATCATAAAGGGTGATTCATTTCGAGGTACTTTTTATCTGTGGAATTTTTGGATAGATGACGTTTGAGTCGTGTTGACCTGTCAAGATGTTCTTACCCAATATTGTTTGGCAAATCATCGTGCAAAGACATAGTAAGGAACATCATCTACAAATCAAGATGTCTTACGAAAATCAGCGTTCGACGAGGAATGGGTTTCGTTCACTTAGAGAAACTTTTGGTCCTCGCTTTGCCATCGAAAAGTTTGAAAGGTAATTTCATCATAAGATAGTATGCAATCAAATAGCCCACATCAAGCACATGGTTCGGAAGATATTGCAGCTGTAGCTGTGAGTGTACATCTGGAGAGTGGAGAAGAAGATAATAACACCGAACGAGCCAGAAGATTTTGCGTACAGCGATTAAGGAGGCTGACGGGTTATAAAAAGCTAATGAAGCCCAACGTTCTAACTAAGAACGTATTCGAATCCACCCTGGTTGGATGACGCAGACCTCGCGGTAGGTGACATGAACAAGTGGAAGGTGACATCAAAAAATTCGGCTTATGAGCTGCCTTCTAACCGAGCTGGCTGAAGAGGGATGTTGCTAAAGGCCCGGGTCCATCCCGGACGAGAACGATGACGTCTGTAACATGCTATAACTGGCAATGGGACTTGCACAACGATAAGTGGTCTACAGGACACTAGGTACCAATAAGACGGCGCTATTTGCCATACGGTCCGTGAAATTGTGAGAACAATGAGGCGAGCAACTCTCCTAGTTGGCGTGGTAGCACTCCTCTAGACTTTGTACTTTAAAGATATGTTTAGTTCAAAGTCTACATGGATGAGCCAGAATTTGGTGAAAGAATGCAATTAGCCTAAACACCAAGCTAAGACTATTCTGTTCCTATTTGGAGGGTGACTGCGACTATCCTACACGAGAAAGCTACAAGAAGGAAAGGCAGACTGTATATTGGAAGAATAGCTTTACTTGAGACCGGGGCATGAACCTATAGGCACAACTGTACATCCGAAAATGGATGCTAGTATATTTGCTGTTGCTGCCGATATCGCCGTGGTGACTGTGACCAAACATAACCATGAGATAGAGCAGTTGCATAAATCAAAAATGAGCACAAAGCTGTCCCAATAAAAAGTAGAAAGACTGCAGAAGATGAAAGTTTACGGACAAGGGACTATACAATTCTGTCTAAGGAGGCATTCCAATAACTGGGAGTCATACTAAACAACAGGGTGAAATTCAAAGCACATGCTCAGGAGAGTAGGAGAACGCGGAGCATGTTATATTCCAGTGCAGAAGCTTCACAAGTGGCATGGGCGAATCTATGAAGTTCGGAGGTCAGCAGACCTCCTGGTTGATGATCTGTTCCTTTATAGTGCCCGTGTAGATTGAGTAGCGTCGACTGGAAGCAATAAGAAAGGCCTAAGTGGCAAATAGACCCAATAAAGCATAAATTGCTAACCAGTCCCGCAAGGAGAGTAGTTTGAAGTGTGTAGAATGTGCCATCCTGCCATCGAATACCCAGGCTTGCGAATTCTGCATGATAGTGATATTAGAACCTATCTTTGAAGACTAAGTGGGGTGACGGTCCTAGAAGTATACGACGCAAAACAGTAGAGAAGAAGGCACGGCAATTCCGAAAGAGTTGGAGATAAGATGTCTTAGCCATAGAGCCCACAAAGGGACAGAGGATCAAAGGGACATCCATGACTGACACTGAAGAAGTTTGCGGCAGCAAGCCTAACGTGTTAAGAAGTCTTGATAGAGAATAGTGCCCCTAGTTTGTTTGCAGTCTACTAATATAGAATAAGAATTTAAAGAAGAGAGACTCAAGTAGTAAAGCGAATCCTAGCTTAAAAGTTACATACTGCACTCGCACCTACTCCCTTCCTCTCCCGAGTTGATTAAATGTCCAATTATACTCCCGTTTTATTGAAAAAAGGACCTCTTCCACTATCTACATTCATTCATGGCAATAAAATCTGATTGCGTCTGGCTCACCTGATCAATTACATGGTGGCTTATAAGCCGCAGAAAAAAATGCAAAAAAAAAAAAAAAACACCAAAAACTAATGAAACATCCCAGACACAAAGTCTCGCGCTCGTAAATTGAAAATATTATGGGAAAATGAATCCTGATAAATGGACCACTACCCCGTCACCACAGCTCTGTGTGCGAATAGGATAAAAGGGATAAATGTAATTGAATCCGCATTTTGCGAAACCCAAAATATTCAAATACACACACAGACACAGACAGACAGACAGAGACAAACGCGCGCAAGCAATTTGGAAATCATCCGCGGCGTTTATCCCAATTTATTTTGATTGCGCATACAGTCCAATCAAAAATTAATTAATTTTGCATAAGCTCCTGTAATTTCGCAATGCGAATCATTCAAACGTACGCACGTCAACGCCGCTTCAGAAAACCAACTCCAAAGGCGCAGCAGATCGTCAGACTCGTCACACCAAACTAATTGACCAAAACGACAGGTCCACTGTCAGACTGTTTTACATATGTACGAGTATGTTTGAAGGATACATTTAAAACTTTAACAAAAAAAAAAAAAAACTTCATTCGCTCCCGGGCTCTTTAAATCTAAACCAGCAGCAGCAACCCCAAACATTGGGGTTAGATTACAAAACACACTCCCACACAGCCGTCGTCGTGTGCGCTCTTTCTACCCTTAATTATGGATTATTGCCAGCGGAGTGGGAGGATTGCTGTAGTGTGCACTCTCTGCTCCTGCAATTGTAACGCAAAAACATGGGAAGAAGGAAAGAGAACGGAAAAACTTTCTAGCTGCTGTGTTTGTTTCAAACCAAGCCGTCAGCAACTTGTTATAGTTGTTATGTATATCCTTTTTATTGTCCTTGTTTTTCTTTTTTTTGCTGTCAAAATTACAACCATTATGATGATGGTGCTAATTAAAAGAACGTGACTGCAACTGTATAACTACTGCTGAAAGTTTTGTGTTTTTTTTTTCAGTTTGCCAGCATCCTGGCTCCTTCTTAATGGAGAGACAAGGAGTATAGATATCTCGTATCTGCTATATGTTGCACTGGTTGTTTGATGTATAAGCTGAACTCTGTACATGTGCATTGTGTACTTTAGGTGTTCTTGTTCTTCACAGGCAAGAGGATATTGTTCCTGTGGGCAATAGGGCAACGACAAAAGTAAAACACTATTCCTCCCTTACACTTTTCTCGTGTGTGATTAATGAAAGGAAGAAGTTTTGCAGGTACGAGTATTCGCCTCCATGTGCTAATGTAGCGAGTCATTTATGTTGCATTTGTTAGGCACAAAAAGGATACAACGCACAGCCAGTAACCAGAGGTCACACATGTGCGTGAATGGAGCTTATTATTTCGGTCCGTGTCATTTGTTTCGGTCAGATGTGTTATCATGTGTGGCAATTCGGAACAGATTTTTGGTAAATGTTGGCGTGAAGTTGATTAAGTGGAAAATTGCTCGAGTTTGGCACACAAAATTAATAAGAAACTTTGCCGGCGAAACACTTCATAAAAGATGGTTTTTATTTGTTTAACGTGATTTCCAACAATCCCTACACTAATCAGCGACATGAATTGAAGAAATTAGAACAAGGCTAAGGATGGGTTAATTCGAGTTGGAACACTTAATGAACGTAGCCTGTGTTTTGGTAGAACTTTTTGAGAAGACAGCTGTTTCGCTCTAGCACGGGGTGAGTTCAGAACTTCTAAGCCTGTAGTAAGAGTACTTCTTGCAATTTTTGTAATCAGCTTAACAAGAAGTGGCTAGGAAGGAGTAGATTCAAGAAAGAGAGAAGAACATGCCGACAGCTGCGTTCAAAGTTTTTTCTTAGGCCTCCTACCCCTGCATTCGGCTAGAATGAGGACCTCTTAGCCAACAAGAACTTCTCCAATTTAATTGAATACATAAAGATCCTTTGAAAAACATATATGCCATCGGACTTCATGCCGAAAATAAACCATCTAATCTATCTCTTGAAGGTTAAAAGGGAGCCCTCATCCCTGAGCTCAACAACCATTAAATCGATTGCCAGTCTGACGGCTTGAAAATGTCAAAAAAGACAGAAGTCGAAGTGTACAAGTACAAACTATCTACAACACTAGCCCAATTGAGCTATATCTTCCAAGCAGAGGTCTTTGCAATCGACCCATGTACTGACGATAACATATGAACTCGATGAGTCCAAGCATCCAAACAGCAGTCACCAAATTCCCCAACAGCTTGACGTCCACAACAAAATCACACTACTGTTGGTCTGTGGAGAAATAAGCCCGACAGTGGAAATGCAACTGGTAGGCAATTTGTCTAGCGCCATCTATTGGACATGAAACTATTTCCAGTTTACAAAGCAATCAGTAGCAAAATTACAAATTTCCCTTGGAAAACATTTTGTGTATTTCAAGACGAAAAAATACTGTGAATTATAAACGAGTGGACAAAAATCAATACAACTCTTCACGATTAATTTGAACGCCACCCACCAGAGTTTCAAATACTATTACACCAATTCTTCCTATTCCTTCTTCACTTTTAAAGTTTGTTCATTGACCATCTGACGGCGTTTATCAGTAAAAAAATTATTCATATCCTCTTTAATTACAGGAAAGAAAAAGGAAATAAACAAACTAAGCCCAAAAGAATGCCAAGAAATCCAAGTAAAACTGGCCATTGCTTTTCCAACTACCAAATTAAGCAAATGGGCGTTTGATAGGATATAATCTTGTAGTCATCGACACAGAACACCATCGAAAAAACAGAAAGCACTTTACCACCCCAAGCGATCTCTTTCTCAGCTCAGCTCAAGCTGTCAAGACAATGGTAAACAGGAAACTCTTAGGAGAGAGGCCAAGAGCGTGTCAGTTGGAGGATTTTGAAAATTTAATTTATCTAGTACAAAATTTAAGGCCACGAAACTGGTGACAGATAGACGGACGGACAGCATTCAAACAATGATGCTGATTATTTACTGTATTAACCCCGCCTTCAATATGTCTCTATGTTACGATTAATGCATCTTGGGACAAGGTACACAAAATAGTGGAAGCACACATCTATCTCAGGACTATAGTTTCTGGTTTTCGGATAACTTTTGACTCAACGTTTAGAGGACCGATGGATTTTATGTACTCAAAAAGTTGCTCATCGAAATCAGCGAACAAGCTAAATTTTGGAAAGAACTTTGTACAAAATAAATTGAAAATCAAAGATCTATATAGAATCTATATAGATTCAAGGCTACATCGCATGGAGTTTTGAGTGGACAAGTCGCCTACAAAAGTCGATTATAGAAATATAGCAATGGAAAGACAACAGATCCAGGATAACAGACAACTCATCCCCTTCTACTAGCTTCTGAAGGAGCTATAAGCAACACAGATAACTCTTCCCACAAAAGAAACAAACTAGAGTCTACTAAGACAATGGGTTTTTCCAGAAACATATGACAGCCTTCAGGTACAAGGCCTGATAAAATATAATAGAAGAGTTCAAAAACAAAACTTAAATATCTAATAATACTTTGAGTATTGTCTAGTTGCTATTACCTTATTTATGATGATCCTGAGCTGTAGTTTATATCCTGAAACGAAAAGAAAATAGGTTATTAGTATACACGTATGTACATAAATATTGGAAATATAAGTTAGAATCATAAAAAAATTGTTTTGAAGGACATGAAGGGCGGTGAGTTATATTTCAAAATGTCTTTCCAAATGTTTTAGAAATGCATAATATTATCTAAAAAACATTGGGTCTTAGTTTGATCATTTTTAGGGCTTAAAATAAGGGAGACGGAAAGCATTTTAAACCAGTGAATAGGGATTGCTGAATGAAGGAACAGAAAAGACCTTCTAGGAATTAAGTGACTGTACTCTAAGCTTCACATCCAATGAACAACTGTGATTAGACTTGCCTGACCAATTAATTCTGGTAGCACTATAATGATGTAATATAAGCCTAAGTCAAGACTGTCCACAAAAAGTAATTTCCTTCTAATTGTCATCCAGAGAAAATCACATCCTTTCTAAAAAAAGAAAAACTTTCCATCTATCCTAGCACGACCTTAACCTATTATCACCAAATGAAAATTGTTACTCTATTCCAGTGTTATTATCCTTGAGTATGAGGGAACTTGACTGTGAGACGGACTAATAAGCTTCACCTCCAATATCAGTACAAATCTGGAGACTTGAAGATACTTTGCACAGTTCGCAGAAGGGATATGTCCTGTAACAATACTGACATTTGGTTTAGATAAAACAAATATTTAACCATGATATGTTGGGTCCAAAAAGCTGATATAATTGTTATCTGATATCAGGTCCGGCTGAGCTAAAGATCGAAGATTCAAACTGAATTTAGAGCTGGGTTTTTAGACCGAATACAAAATTTTCAGACTGAAGTCAATGCGCATGATGTCTGAGTTATATTAAATCTTTGAAAAAGGGCGCTAAACACAATAGGATCAAATTCAGTTGGGTCCATGGTAACACCAAGACATTTGTTAATGAATCAGTCAGTTTGGTTCAAAGTATACGTTCATAGGACCAGACCCTTACTTGTAGTCAACTGAGCAACAATCATAGTATGGACTGCTAAATGGGAACATGAACTTTATTGGGTAAATGTCCCGAAGCGCTCTGGAGAAAAATTTGACCCCCAAAAGGAAATTTTTAATTTTAAGGAAATTTTCCCTGCGAGCAAAACATACATTTTAAGCCCAACCAGACAGCGCAGCTCTTCAATAAAGAACCGGAAAAACAGTCGAGTGTTTAACTTGTGCAAATCAACGGGGCGTCCTTAGAGACCCCAGCATTTTTGTTTTATTTTTGGCAGCACTTGATGCTTGGTGCTTAAAAAGTCCGGTTTTTAAGATTCCCAAGTTCTAGCCCGCCTTTAATCTAAATTTTCAAAACTCTTATCAGAAATATCAAACTAGTCTTAATAATAGGGGCTCTATACAAGCTTGACCACTATGACTACAAAGGAATCTCCTCCCCAGGGTGCTTTTGGGTCATCCACTTGTTTTCTCTTTTGCACAATTTATGTCAACATTATACGAAGTTTTTTTCTGCTGATGCTATCTCAACACTAGGCCTCTAGAGCACACTATGTATGCACCCAGCTAATCGTTTAAAATACATTAAATATTACAAAACTGCCTCGCCAACAATGTAGGCCAGAGCTGCCAACCACACCATTGTGATCAACATTATAATAATTATATGCATTAGTTCTGGTCTTCATGCAACCAGCCGACTATAAAACAAACTCCGGTCATGAAACTTATAATGGGATGTCCTTGTATTAAAATATTAGAAAAAGCCTTTGAATAAAAGCCAGAGAGAGAGAGCTTATATGCACAACACATGCAGCCATCGATAGTTATCAATTTGCAAACGAAGAAAAAACCCCTTTCAATGGGATATAAAGCCAACTAATCTTTATCTAACGGTTGAATGTGCTCGTGCCCATGCTCATGCCCACATTAATTGATTGAAATTTGATCTATGCTGACAGTTTGAGCATTGAATTCCTCCCTTGAGCCAAAATAGTCCGCCCAAAACTGTGAATTAACCTCAAATCATTTATAATTCTAATTTCCAACCCTTCGCTCCGCGCTCCGCGTCCACCGCGCCATGCATGACAGGACATTCAGCCAGCATAGCATGCATGCTGATCGCGTTTAGTCAAAATCGTGAAACATGCAATTGCAGTTAATGACCAAACGGAAACATTTACATGGCTGTTTGGAAGCAGCAAATCGAAAAAAAGGACACACACACGCGCCTGGTCCGAGGATGGCTGGCCATTTTCTAAACTATAAATGCAAACAAACAATTAAATTTAATGCTACACATCGGGACATTCATCCATATTATGCACTTAACTCGCTTTTGCTGCACCGCTTGCTATACAAATATTATAAATGTCGAAAGGGGGGGGGACGGCTGTAGGGGGTGGTGGATGAAACTCCTGGCAATGGAGTACCTGCTAAAAACAATTTACATTTAAATAAACATTATTCAAGGGAATTGTTATTACAGTGTATGTGTGTGTGGTAGGTACTGTATAAATTGAAGAGTGCCTGCCGAATGGTACAATGGAATCTTACCTTGCAATTTATGAATAATAAATGTAGCATTTCATTGTTATTTTCACTAGGTAAGGACACGCGGGTGAGAGGGGCAACAATGCATTCATTTTCAGTTCATTATTGTTGGTGCGAGGACCAACTCCTGCGAAAAGGTAGCCCCCGAGGAGGAGGCAAGTATTTTACATTATAACGTCATGTTGATGATGTTTTAATTATAATCACAACAACAAGTATAATTAGAGTTCTCATAATGAGATGTGCCCAGAGGGGATGTGTATTGTTAGGGACCTTCAGTGAAAGATCCTTCAATCAATCGGGTTGGATGCTTTTTAGGTGTTTTTTTACATTACAACGCCGTTTATGAACGACCAAGGGAGGTCTGTCTCTCTAATGCCAGAAGGCAGAAGGCAAAAGTAGTTCTACCAACAACCGGGGAGGTGACGTGAGGACGGAACTTCCTGTTTGAGAAGAAAATTCCTTAAAGCTTCTAACAAAAGTATGAACTCCATGGTTTCCTGTTACTGTGAAAAGCCAGCAGTTGTCGATAAACAGAAACGATCCTCGCAAATCATCTCATGGCGCCTCCACTGTATTTAACTTTCTTTTTTATGGAAGTGCAGTCCAGGCGCTTGTTCCAGTCGTCATCCTCAGTGAACACGCTTACTCCCAAAGAGACTGATTCTTCCTCGACTATTCTGCTTCAAAATAAGATGGTCTGGATCTTCAGGAGGGTACTCCTGTGGAACAGATTTCACTAAAGTGGTGTATTTGGCGATGGAATTCTCCTTGCGGCCACTTACTTCTCCAAATAGTAAGGTTCGGTTAGGTTAAGCTAGGAAAGTGGGTACCCTTGCTGACAGAGACCGTCAGTCGGCTCACTTAGATCCCTATGTGTCTCTTGTGCCCAGTAGTTGGATCCATGAGAAACTAACCAATAAGATTCAACAGCTAAACTAACCCACCAAGATGTGTAAATTAATCTCAGGAATTTCTTTAGATTTGTCTTTCCTGGATCATTCAGCTCCGACAAAAGGTAACTCAATCTCCTTTTTGCGATTAGCCAAAATATTTGGTGGATGGATTCCTCTTTGTTCCTTCAACTTCTACAGAAGTCGTTATGGCCATGCTGCGTGATTACCTATCACCAACGTGTCACGATGCCAATAGCTACTCGTATAGCCCTGCGACTTAGTTTCATGAGACATACAGTCCTGAAGCTGCCAAATTCCCACAAGCAGAAGAAGACTCACTATTTCTTCCAGGGCTGCCGTTTGAGTTGATCCCTTCGATCTCCAAATATGTAGTCCTATGGTGTAGATGAAGATCTGCAGCTTGAATGTGGTTGTGGTACCCATGTTCCACGCTGTTTTTGTCCGTCAAGTACTCAAGGGTTTCCCTTTAGCTGTGTCAATTTACAGACCGATACAGCCGATGGCCCTCTATGGATACTCACAGTTCATGCTACGAGGTTATACTCGACTGCATGCCTACGTACCACACTATCGCTGCCGAATCCTGTCCTGTTTCCTCCATAAGGTATCGCCGGTCAAGGCATTCCATAGTAGGGGCAGGTGTAGACGTCGTATCTTTTTTTTAAATTGCAGGGCTCACTTATCCTTAGGGTTTCGGTGTTTGGTTTTCCAAAGCTCCAAGCCGTAGTTCTTGAATAATGCTTCCAAATGCCATAAAGCCTTCTGCCTATCAATTGACAGCCAAGGGTCTTGCAACCAAATCGAATATTTTGCCATGAAGTAGTCTTCTGGCGTCCGAAATGCTGCCATGGGGTTCCTTCGAGATTGCCATTTTAAGATAGAGACTTCCCAATTATGCACTCAAAGAACTAATGACAAAGGAACGCAATGTTGAACTCACGACAGAGAACTTTGAAGCCCTTGTGAAGGGAATTCCTCTTTCAAATGGCGATTTCGGAAGTCCTTTAGATGTAATTTTGTCGACCCTTTAGAGTCTCTATAAGGTTCTCTAAGTTTAAGTGACACCAGTTACCTCAGTTGTTTAATGAGTGCACATTAACGCTTGACACCAAAGACTCAACTCAACACCTAAAAGGATTGCACATACGTTTGTCCTGAGTACAAGAGGCTCTTCGCACCCATTGAAGAGTAAAGAGATTTGAAGTCCCTTTAATATGAGTTTTTGCTGGAACTCTGAGGACGATTAGCCTCTTTCTTTATCCCAGCTTTTGAGTACTTCCAAGTGTGAGGCTGATTACTATTAATGAGGAGGTGTTACCTTAAGGCCTTTAGTTAAGGAGAAACTTTGTCCCAAGAGAAGACACAAAGGGTCTTTACTTGGCTCATTTTCGTTTGGAAGAAGAACTTTGTGTTAAGCAAGGGCACCCTTTCCCCGGTCTGTGTACCCTTTCCAACCAAATCTCCATTAAATCATCATTTTCTGGTTATGCTACCAAAAAAAAACCACTCGTTTGACCGAGTTTCTCCCTCCTACCGCTCGACTGATTTATGTGTGGCCAACACGCGAGCGACAACCTTAACCCGCTGACAGTAATAAGAATTTATATCCCATCAAGGATAGTGTGCAAAGTATGTAAATATTTATCAAGCCACCTTTTCAGTTCATCGGTAAATCTCACACTTTGTCCGTTCTCCCCCCCTGCTACACACTCTAAAGGACTACTACAACACCCTAATTAAATTGTACTCCCAAAGTCAACAAGGCGTGTAAGAAGAACCTATTGCACAGGACTACCTCACACACAAACACACACAAATAAAATCATAAAACCCAAACAAGGACCCATGAAGCGATTCCAGCATGTAATTCCGGCCTCATTTTGCACAGGTCTCCAAAAATTTCGCAGGTAAATTGCCAATTCAATGGAATTTTCTTCCTTCCGAAGGGATTTACGGGACCTATAAGTCGACCCAATAGGATTCCAGTGGGTGGCAGTGGCCCAAATGTCTAAAGATATTAGAAGAAATCACGAACTCACACAAATCGACCATAAATTCAGTATCCACATGCCATGCGGAACCATACATAACATCCGTTGATATGGGCTTCCATTCAAGGACATTCTGACCGAAGGAAAAAAAAAAACCTAACATAACACAAGATTGGTAATAATAATCGTAAGTAATGTTCTCTGACCGCACCGCAAACGACGGTTATGATCGTAAATAATATGTGAGTTGGGCTGGAGGTCCTTTTCTCTTCTCTCATAAGCTGGGCACAAGGCACGAGAGGATTGGGGTTTTTGCTTCCTTTTGAGTGAATGGGTAAAATAGAATTGAACTTGAGACATATTCCTAACAAGGGGCGCTTTTACTTGAGCATATATTTATTTATTTGCGGCAAGGATTTAGGACTGTTTCTCGTCGGTCGTGTGGAGGGTTAGGGAACGAGGCAGTGAATATCTATAAAATGTGGAAATTATGATATGGCATTGATTTTTATGTATCGAATCAAGAACGAGTATTTCATTGCACAATTTGGTTCAACCATTGGATTGGGAGAGCAACTCAGGCGAGCTCGAGTCATATAAAACAGAGAGTAGTGACCATTTCGAGACAGCGACGACCTGGGGTAGACAACAGAGGCACTAAAATGGTATTTAGTTTTATTTGTTTCAGGAGACAAGCACAGGATGCCGGTAAAGTTTTTACTGTCCGGACGTAAACACGATTTTGGGGATAATTCGTTAAAATTTGAATCCGATTTCGGTCGTAAAGATGCTGTGTGCGTAGGAGAAATTCATTAACTTTTGATGGACTCCAGGGAGCCGGGAATTATGTGTTTGGATAGTGGAGATACCAACTGTCAAATGGAAGCTTGGTTATATTTTTATTTGATTTTTAAGAACAATGGCATATGAAGGATGACTTCTGATGAGCACTGGTCATTTTGTTCAGAAATGACGCATGTTCCTTTGGTTCTAGCTTTTGTAGATCAGTAAAGTAGGTCAAGATCATGTGATCAATTGAACTATTCCAAGCTCAAAGTAGGAAATCTCGTTGGGATGCGAGCCTTCTGAGAACAAACATCAAACAGCACTTGCTCCTTAATTTCAGTTCAAAGAAGGTCAAAAACAGCAGCTATTTAGTGTAACGAAAGTTACAAAAATGATCCTGCTTCCTGGCCTCAAGAGCACACCAGTCTATCACAGGATGTCAATGGAAAGAGGTAGCTGTTGGGAAGGCAGAGAGATGGGGTTATTACAGCATACCATGCTGAGACCTAATTAGGGCTTTAGAAACAATTTATTGCTACAACTCATGAGAGGTATCGGATGTAAATCAGGCATAAAGCTGTAGGCATGAGGAGAAAGGAGTAAAGATTGTTCAAAGAGTAAAGATTGTGCCATTAAGGAAGCTGATAACTCCCTCAGTGCACGAAGGATTATCTAAGCCATATCTGCCATAATATGATGTTTCATACACAATCCTATCTATTCCCTAAGACACTCGCCCTATTGGAGTGTTTACAGCCTCCTTAAGGGAAGTATCAAGAGCGGATTCGCACTTCGCTTATGCTGGTGTTTGTTACCGTCTACTAGGAAGCAGACAAGACTATTCCTGAACCGATTAGAAAGAGAAGCGAATTGGTCTTGGAGTAGTGCCACACAAATGGAGAATATAGTAGCTGAAGCAATACCTTCGAAACTTATTAGGCTATCAAAGAGGATGGCTTGTGCTGATAGATATTAGTACTTCCCATTGGAAGACGCTGCACGAATCAGATATGACTTGAGAGACTGTTTAAAATTTAAAGTGGATGGCACGCTTTGCTCATTAACAAGGCCTGACCCTATTCTGGACAGAGACTCACACGACTTTGTTGTTCTGATAAGGACATATCAACACCTATCAGGCAGTCTGGCAGAATATAAGAACACTTACAGCTGTGCACGTATGACCCACTTTACTGAGTTATTGAGCCATAATCGATGGATCAGAAGTCCACAGGAACTTCGTGCAGCTCTTCTCGGTAAAGAGGATCCACCCACCTTAGCTTGGGTTGGCCCTGAGTCAGTACCCAGTAGCTTGTAAGCATATTTTGTCCATGTCACCTTCTACAACTTCACTGATGACTGAAAAAGAAACTTTCCAGATGCCAATATTACCACAGAACCGCATATCCGACAACCTTGACCGCCAAGATTTTATTGATTACTATAAGCCAAAGAAGAGGTGACATGACACCGCCTTGAGGTATACCCCTGGTTGATGGATATTGTAGGGGTGCTATTCCCGGCAGTTGATTCTAGCTCTAGTCACTATCCAATGACTAATGAACTCTTCCGCGTTTAGTTGGGTAAAAACTTCTTCAATCGATTAGTTTGACTGGTCTTTCAATTATTCGCCGTTGTGACACAGTAAAGGAGGTGCGCTGAGATTTGAACAAAATGTATAAGGACGTAAGGCTAAGCAAGGAAATGCTTAAAGGTGACAGGAAAATGTACAAACTGAAGGGAGCCCTTTAACATTTTAGCCGCCAACTTGTGTACGAATGCATGAATCGTTTCAACAGCAGAACCGTATAGGTTTTCTAGACTGCATACTAAAGAAGGACAAGGAACATCTGTCAAGTCATGACATCTGTCAAGTAATATCAGCTATCAACAACAAATGAAGGCTTTACACTTGAATGCCATGGCTTAGTGGTTAGTGCGATACAGGGTTTGAATCTCGGAAAATACCTTAAATCTTTTGTCACAGAGCCAATTTTTGTGACAGACATTCAAGGTTATAACTGTCAGAAGAATGGGTTCCTACAGAGCAAAAACGTATTTATAGCTTCAAGATGCTAGACCTCAACTTGATACGATAGGTGATAAAAGGACACAACTCTTATTGAAAAGGAACAAATTACCCATTCGATGTTACAGCTCCACATCGTGCGTCATCGCCTTATTTTGTCCCGCAGCTATCTTGTTAGCCCACACCGAATGGGGTCTACACTTGATGACTTTATAGCAATAACTTTGGGTCTAAAGTCAAATAGAAATACGATCACACACGCCATAAATAATCAGCAAAAAAGAAATGGCCTCCCTATCGCCTTAAAAATCACACAAGTCAAAGTAGCAGGAAGCCAGCAAGGCTCTCATCAGGTCGACGGAAGTCATATACCTCACATGGGGGGTGCTCCTCCCCCTCTCTCTCCCTGTCTAATCCATCTTTTGGTATAATAAATCATACTTTCAATTTCCCTCTCGTCTATCCTCAATTAAACAGTTTTCGCCTATACAAACAAACTGCCTTCCACTCGAGGCCGAAAATCCGCTTTGCGTGCACACACACTCTATATCTAGATCGGAAAAAGTCAATGGGACAAACCTAGGGGAAGAATTTTCATTAAATTTCAATTACACAACGTGACTACGTTAATTTCCATATGCAAACAAGTCACTTAAACTGTAAATTACTTTTCAACCCCCTAAGCCGCCCCTTCTGCCGTCTGTTAAAAACCCCTGCGTGTTTTTGCCCTCACGGCTTATGTTTTATACGCACAGAGGGCGGCGCGTCCCACTTCTCCCACAACCACCACCACCACCCACTATATTGTGGCGATAACGTAGCGTTTTAATTCCTATTTTCAAAATCAAATTACTAATCAAACAAACTTTGTCAAAATTGCTCCGATCAATTATCCAATTACACGACATGGACTCCTGCTGCGATAGAATTTTTTTTTTTTTTTTCGGAGGTCCTTTATACGCCCTCGACTCTTTGCATGGATGGATGGATGGATGGATGATTATTTCCAAATTATGGGCTATGGAGTGTTCTCTTATACAAAATAAGCGAGTCGCACCACACGGAAGAAGGAAGAAGCAGAAATTCCTTGCCATCGAACAACGTGGGAGGTCGGGTCTTCTTGACCTTTCCTAACCTTAAACTTTTCCACTTTAAAGTTACGCTGTTGTTGTTGTTGAAATTTAATAACAATATGGGTCTTACTCTCTCTGTTGAAATCAATCGGCAGGAGGGGGGGACTGAACCCTGAGAGCATCACCCTTGGTTCAAAGTTTATTTATTTAATTTTCTGTTAAGGACTTTCATCCAACACCGAGGCTCCCCGTCGCTCGCCGAAAAAGCAAAGAATCTCATCGATGTGGTGTTCAGCTTAATGTTTCCTTTATGGATTTCTTTTCACATATTTGTTCTTGTTTAGTGTCTAAAGGACTAAGGACACCCCCTACCCCCCAACTCCACATTTGACACAGTGTGTGCTTGTGTAACCCCATTTTATAATGGGGAAACAAAGTGGAAATAGAAAAGGTGACACAGGAGTGACTCTTGAGAGAGAGAAAAAAATATCGGATACGTATCGTTGCGCAGTATAAGGATCCTTTTACATGTAATTTGTGGAAAAAAAAAAAACAGTATCTACGAGAGGGCGGTAAAAATAAATAAAAAGGAAAAAAGGGTTTTTTTTCGGCGGGCTGTGGGCGGACGTACAGGGGAAAGGAAAAACTTGTAATTAATTGAAAAAGAGTCGAGGAGTTCCGACAGAAAAACAAAAAAAAAAAATCCAACAGAAAACCTTTGACGGCGTGACCGCGTTTGACCAAAAAGGAAAACA
The DNA here is from genome assembly GCA_949716465.1 of Chalcosyrphus nemorum. Lineage (NCBI taxonomy): Eukaryota > Metazoa > Arthropoda > Insecta > Diptera > Syrphidae > Chalcosyrphus > Chalcosyrphus nemorum. Next base: position 55,728,578 of record OX454334.1, on the reverse strand, counting down.
GCAGGAGGCGACAGGACGAAAACAATTATTAAAGGTATTTAATTGAAAATGCAACCGAAGGCCTCCGCAGATCGTGTACAATAGTAATTAGAGGAATTGTGGGCGGCAAGAGGGAGGCAGCAGGCGGCAGGCGATGTTTTCATTTTGTGACATTTGTGACGGGACTTTGTTTTTTTTTTTTTTTTTTTTTTTGTGTGTAAACAATTTTAATTAATGAGCGAAAAAATGTTGGTCAAACTTCCTGTATTGGAAGGGTGCTGGGCCATTAATTAAATATGTCAAATGGTGAAGAGGGATACAATAGAAGCTTTTGCTTAGAGAAAAGGACAATTTTAGGACTGTTGAAGGAGGTCAGCAACCATTGAGCCAGTCGAACAGCTAACAAAGCCTTGCCTTTCCTTTTGCGTATATCTACCTCTAGATAGGAGCTTATATCGGAATGCGAATGGGACAGATGCCTCAAGCCTACATATACATATGCTGAATCAGGTCATTGACAGAGGAAGGTTATCAAAGGAATTCCAGAACCAAAGTGGGCTTAGGCAAGGTTGCATTCTTTCACCAATACCATTCGTGCAGCTTTGTCGAGGCGAACCAGAGGACTTTGATGGACTCTTTCATCTCAACTGAAACATATTGACTATGCTGACGATGTATGCGTACTTTCGAACAGAATTATGGGTCTCAGTCAAATGACAGCTGTACCAAGCTAAAGCTGCTACGCTCCAACTACCAGAAAATGGATAAGTAACCTATGTGATTCGATGAGAACATGGTCGATTGTGAGGCACAAAAGTTGAGATGCTATTGCAACAAAAGAATCCAGACAAAACCTAGCCTTTATCTTCAGACTCAAGATAATTTGCGAATAAAGAACAGTGACAGAGGAAGTGGTATGTATCTTAGCCTAGGCATGGTGCCTTTCGATATCCTTGTCTACGAAATGAAAGGAGTAAGAGGAAGATGAAAACAACCGGAATCTGCCCGCGCTAGATGAGTCAGTCAACTCTTCTAGTCATACACCACTACATCAAAGGTCCACCTAGAAACCAAGGATTTAATTGAATCAGTCAATCGAATACTGTCATGTAAAGGGTTCATTCACGGTCATCTAGGCCACAACATCAGACAATGCCTATTGCAAAAAGGGACAGGAACTCGATTGAATCAGTCACCCCATTACTATGACAGTCACCCTACTTAGTCATTACTGGCTACGACTACAAGACTACAGGCTTAGACTTCAGACCTTTAAGGAGATAGGTAAAGGTTCCCGGTGTGAACGCTGTTGCCGTTCATTTGCATTTGGTGTCACATTGGACCTCCCTTTGGTCTAAGTGTTTCGTGACTCCTGGCAGCATGGCCACCTAATGAAGGAGTATGAAAGAGTTATTCAAGTAGAAGGACCAGAATGAAGCTAGAGACTAAGATGGATACACAAAATCAGAGTAGAGGAAGCAAGTTAGGAAGTCTAAATAGTTACTGATCACATGGTGGATTCAAAAAGGACCTGCACAGATTTGAGCGGCAGCAAGATGTTGCGCCCTCGTGGAATAGTGATGCCGATAAGTTGTTGATCTGATCTCTGCCGATAGGTTATCGGATACTGATTCACAAACACTTGCAGCCTCTTCTGTAATAGCGGGAGTCGATCTAAAAGTACAAAATATGGAATTTCTGACAACAGCTGAACTAAAACTTAACCCTCTAAGTTACTGAACATCTAATGCCTTCAAACCCTTAAGCTGCTCATCAAAGCTGCAACACTTTATACAATTGTACTTCGCGAAAGGATATGCCTCGAACAACATTCAACAGAAGGATTGCAGTCCAAGCAAACAGAAAAAAAAAACCGAAACCAACTCCTATTAGGAACTCGCCCGTTTAAGCACCATCAACTTGGCAAATAAAAATCCATTCCCACAGCGCTTCCGCTGTTGATTTTCAGCATCTGTGTGTGTTCTTGAAACCATTTCCGCAAGCCATATGCAATCGCACCGGCAAATTTCATCTCAACACCACAAATTCCTGCTGCAAATAGTGAAAGATACACACACACACACCCACAAACGAAAGAAAAGAAATAAACCAAGGACCTGCATCAGAGAAATTTGTTTGTCTTTCTGTCTGTCTGCTGGCATGCATACTTAACCGCAGACAACTACTACTCATACCTACTCCCGTACATTACATCATCATTCCTTGTCAACAAAAGGAAAAACTATCGATTTGACCTCCGACAAAGGACATACACTTGTAGGCCATACACAACTCCACTTGAACGTACTTCAACTTATGCACACCCACGTACGGTACGGATACACCCGAATACGAAATGTCAATTATGCAGATTGGATTTTGTCCTTTTTTTTTTTTTGGTTTTCGGGAGGATAAATGTGGTCACCATAGCCAGTCTGGCACTAGGACATGAGAATATCGCCTCATCATAATTGTGTCCTTGACGTGGTTTTGTACTAGCCTCTGGCTGGAATCCTTGTGTGCCTTGGTGTAATATAATAATTTCATATATGCAGAATGGGTGGCGGCGAAAAATGTATTATTGGGGCCCGCGCGAGTAACCAAGGGCGGGGGTGTGTACTCATAATTCATGTTTTATCCTAGGCAAAGGAGCAATGGAGGGAGGAGGGGAGAAAAAATCGCGCTGACATTTTTTTTTTTTTTTTGTTCTAATGAACACATAATCACATGTAGTATGTGTGTGTTTAGTTAGGCAGTTATGTTAATTAATGACAGCTGAGAGGGTGAGGTGGAGAGGTCCTTTACCGATACACTAATTAATGGCGAAGTTTTAATGAAATAATTTGCTTCTCCCTTTGTTTGGATTGGTGAGCTTTTTTGTTATCCTTTTTCTGTTTTTAGGTGGACTTACATATGTAAGTGCACGTGCGTGGAAAGAAATAGGTAATTGAGAAGAAAAGGATATGAAACACTTGTATGCAGAGAAGTGGGTGCGTTTTTCTGTTTTTTTTTTACAAGTTACGTTGCCTGATTCTTTTGTTGTGAAGGTCAAGCAAGTGAGTGTGACACGTGTTGGTCTAATTTGGAACATGGCTGGAGTAAGCAAAGAGTTTGAATCAATTATGGGCGTCGTAGCAACATAAATTGATAGAAGGGCAGCAGTCATAGTGAGTCAGACGGGGGGATAATCAGTTGGGCGGAATATAAGGCTGAAGTTGATTGTCCTAGGGAATTATTGGGAATTAAGTAATGAAGTGACTAACGCATGCTATGTCCTCTGGGAAAAAGTAACTACTCATCATGTGTCACGACTTTAAAACCTGCTTCGCAGGATAGTTGAACAGAAGTTGTAATTGTGAGCCAAATTGATGGTGGAGACTCTGAGATAGGAGTGATTGGATTAGGCACACTTTGAATGCAAATCAGTTTGATTACCAACTCAGCAAGTCCACTTAGACAGCATTGTTTTGCAAATTATAAGAAATATTTAGGCGGACCTAGAGGGTGCGATTCACGACACTTTCTAGTAAAAGAACAACAGTGCTAAGCTGTCTCACATGCTCTCGACCCTATTTATAGGCGAACTACAAGAACTGCTGACCAAATCCAGCCATAGACGACAAACTGGAAGACAATATATCGGCTGAAAAGTAGGCTCAAAACTTTCTCAAAATGGGTTAGGAGTAAGGGTCCAATGGTCAGAGCTGTAAAGACTATCCTTATAAGAATAAGATCGAACTGAAGCTAATCTCACTGAAATAAGCTTTTATCAATCATTTAGGCAAATTATGGACGTAATCCTGGAAGAAAACAAAAAGTGTTAAGACATAAGCAGCCGCTAGAAGGTCAAAGCTTGGCTTCCTACAAGCTACCAGAGCTCTAATTCAGTAATACTCTTCAAGATTTGTCACCGCAAAAGGTGGGGTTGTGAAAAAAACTTAATGTCCACCTCAACAATGTTACAACAAGGCTTAAGGGCAATGTTTCTTTGCCAGTGAATACATAGTTAAGCCCAAGATAACCCAATAGAGTTATAAGTTCAAAAACCCTGCACAAATTTGATTCAATCAACAGAATCCACATCTACATCTACCCAGGCCTGAAGAGAAGGTCTTGGTCTACTTTTTAGTCGGGTACGAGTACATACTCATGGGCTCTAAAAAAATTATCAAGGTACTTGACAGACTCTCGTCGACAAATTAGGTTACCCAGGACAGAAATGCTTTGAGAAATATGAGAGCAGAGGCGCTGAATTCTTACTCATCAGTCTGAAACCAGGGGGAAACGAAAGACTAGCTGACTACTGGTCTTAAGAGAAGTAATAAAGGTAATAGTTTCAGCAAAATTCTTCTACTCTGAATCAGAACCTCGCCACAAGAAAGAAGAAGGAGCTACCAATGGTCCCTTATATCTAATTATCTTAAAATTAAGTTTCCAAAATGTCTGGAAAAACTTTTCCAGTGACAAGTTCTGGCAAATATATTTCAATTCAAATTTTAAAGGGCAAAATATTTCAAAATTTGGAAAAAAATTTTATAAATTTTAAGGCCCAAGCCATAATAACTTTCAAATTTTAACAGAAATTTTGGAAAAACTTTCTAAAAAATATCAAAATTACTGTAAAGTCACTACAAAAAATGTAAGATAACATCTATGTGCAATAATTTTTAGAAAAAATTAAAATTTTTTAGGTAAATTTGAAAATTTTTGAAAAACTATTGAGTGCCGTTTAAAGCAAAATAAAAATATTTAGGCTTATGAAAACTACGCCCATACTACATCCAGATTTTTTACATAAATTCTTAAATTTGGAAACACTTTGAAATAATTTCGAATTTCATGGAAAATAAAACAAGTTTTAGGATAAATTTTGAAAGATTTATAGAATAATTTCAAAATTTATCTTCCATTTCTTACTTCGAAAACATATGTGAAATTTTCGGTTCTCAAAATATTTCAAAAAGTTTAAGAAGTTGCTTAGATTTGGAGGGCATATTTTAAAATATTACGAAAACTTCCATATTAAAGGAAAAATGTGTAAATTTTGAGGCAAATTTCAAAGAATTTTCAATTTTAAGCTTCAAATATCCAGTTTGAAATAGATTTTTGAAAAATTTTAGGGCATTTAAATGACATTCGATAATTTCGAGTCAAAATTCTAGTGCAATTTCGTTTTCTTTTAACAATTTAGACATTGATCTGGAGTAGCAATGAATATATGACTGTGTGTTCAATCAGTACTCAAAGGCCAGCATATTCGAGCCCCAGTGTGCAAAGATTCATCAAACAGAAGCAAATATTTCCACGATCTATCATGCATGCACCAAATTGATGATACAATCGGCTGGACGCGCCTAATTGCTATAGAACTTTCTTTTGCTTGCCTACTATCCTAACAACACGTTGCCCCCTGCCTACCTATCAATATATCCCTTATAAGGCATGCACATGAACTAACCATTTCAAGTCCTAGTCCTAGTCCTAAACTTCTCTGTACAACAAAAGTTATGTACAAATATACGTATAACTTCTCGTTAGAAAGAGCTTTACAAGCCCCAATCCAATGACCCAATCCATTATCGGGCAAACGAAAAAAAAGAATCCCTCCCACCAATTTAGCTATTCACTGTCAGAATTACTGCCACAATACTCTCACATGAAATGGTTTTATCACTTGGCACTTAACACCCACATCGTGCCATAACCACCACAACACTCACATTCCGTTCTAATTTCTAATAAAAAAAGGAAAAGCCCAAGAAGAAAAAAAAAAAAAACAGCAAACTCTAAGTATATCCTTCAAGAATTCACTTAGCTCATAGCCAGGACATGTGCCTCGTAACCCTCCCGACAGTTATTGCCAGCAATTATAATTTCCAAAGTGGTATGCGGATTTAAGGTACCTACCACATAAATCGCGTGATGTGTTTCCATTTCGCGCGAGTTTCTTAGTAGTCGCAGGAAACTTGCGCCCTCCCCCTCGTGACCCTATTCATTTCATATCGTCCTTTAGAACGACGAAACGACGACGTTTCTAAGGTTGTATAACACATTCCTTCATTATACGTTGGCCGTAGTCCCGCTAATAGTTTTTTTGTGTGCGCTCGCTAACTTGTTGAACAAATGTCGCTATTTATACTCCTCCTGCGGATCCTGTTCCACCATTTCGCTTATTTCCACTCCAACCGTCATTTAGTTCATGTTCATTTCAATTATCCACAGCGCACAGAGAAAAAATGATAAAATTTTTTAGCTAGGATCACGTTTTTGTTTGTGGCACCTTTTTCATGTTCGCTCTGTTTTGGGGCTTGTGACATGTAGACAGACAGTTACAGCAGCAGTCACTAAGGACGTCATACTGCATCAAAGTGTGCATAAATGTCCCATCAGTGCTGTGCTAATTCACATGCACTTCTCTGCCCCCGAGGGGGTGAGTGAGTGAGCGTATCAAGCTCTATTTATTTTTCAAAACGCACTTGGTTGGTTAGTCCCACCTCTGCACATCCCCAAAACTCTTATGTTACACAACACACATTTCCTTTGATGGGACTGGAGGGTTTTTTTTTTTTTTTTCTGCACAAGGACACTCGACATGCGTCCAAAACAAAGCACATCCTTGCATTAACCATGAGAGGATGTGGTGTACTTGTCGCGTGAAAAAGCGAGTAAATATTAAAACTGAAAGAAGTGTCATCATTGTTGTCAGTTTTGTTCTGACAGTTAACTTGAAGAGCAGTAGTTTTTACGGTTTTCTCAGGATAGTGTGACATCTTTTAGCGTTTTTTCTTCCTTTTTGCTGTCCCCATTTCTACATATACTCGTACTTTTCATTGAGACAGATGACACGAGACAGACAGGAGGCATTCATTTGAATTAAAAATGACACAACTGTGACATTTTGGGTCAGAAAAATACTCTTGTTCCTTTTTTGCATTCTCGCTTCGTGTGTATGTATTTTTGATCCTATTCTACTGCAAGAAACTCTGATGTAGAAACTCCAAAGGACGACAAATATGAAGGATGACGCGTTGACAACAAACAAAAAAAAAAAAAAAACTCTCTCTGAAGAGACAAAGTGGCATGCCATCCAAAGTTTTTTATGAGCTCTTACTTAATGGAGAATTCTTCCTTCTTTCTTATTTCAATGTTCTCTCTCTCTCTTGCCGCCTTGTGTCCTTTTCATTTATTGGATGGAAATTTAATTACACCAGGAAGTAGTTGAGAGAAAGAACTTTAAGGAATTCTCGCTCTAGTTCCTTCGAGGATAGGAATTTTAATTGAGCCCCAAACTGATGCCATGGTAGCCCACGTAAACAAATGTAAACTGACATAGAGTCGTCATAAATTTTGATGGTACCTAACTTTTTCCTATTTTTGTATTGTTTTCTCCGGCAACTGGAGGATAACTGGAGCGAGTGAGTTTTTATGGAAAAAAAAAGGAATAAAATGCCCGAGATATCTGAAACCACTTGACTACAATGGAGAAGAGAAATTCGTAGAAATTTTAATGGAAATTTTAGCTGAAATTCCGGGAAAATATTCGTACAAGTTGAGACATCCTAAACGTACAATTGGTCCTTGAAAATGTTTTTCCGTCGTCTACCTAGAGTTTAAGGTAATTTGTGAAATTAAATCAATCCTTATTGACTTTGTTCAAGGTTGCATTGTGTAGGGCTTTGTTTTGATTCGATTCCACTGAGAATGGGTGCGAAGTCCTTCTACAGGTTCTTCACAGTTTAGAGCTCAGTTGTTTATAGAAACAAAATAGAATACAAATAGTATTGAAGTTTAGCTAAATAGCTACTTGTCAGTCCTCATGCAATCACCATCATTTTGTTTGTGTCTTTCACAGAAGGCAGTGACTAAATCACGAATCCACTGAATAGTGGCAGTGTTAACAGCTGAGCATTGGAGCTCAAGAATGAATGCTGCTAGTGACAAATCCACCGGCAATACGTCCGATCCTCAAACGCAATCACTGCTACTTCCATCACAGCTCTTGTCTTGCTCCAGGCCAACCTGGAGGAATCGGATTTTAGCCTGGAGGACGAAGTGCCCGTTGAAGTACTAACGTCAGTATTTTACTTCGGAGGTTATGTCGACGTAGCTCATGTAAGATGTGAACCACGTGAAGCTGATGATGCGAGATTTTGCCACGTTTAGGTCGAGGAAGAATGGGCAAGTAGATGCAATCACGAAACTCTATGAGCTGTACCAGAATGTGGATGGATCCAAAAAGCGAACTAACGCAGACTACATTCGCACATCAAGCGAAATGACAACAATTCTCCAGCACAAAGGATTTTCGAATCCCAACTATCAGGCTGGTTGACCGAACTTTCGGTACAAAGATCAAGTTGCTGAGTATCCTAGACAACGGGGAATAGCGTGCCAAGGACCAGTGAGGACGGAATGCACTCTGGTCGAGGCTTCACAGACTACACTTTGCTATACGTGGCAGCCTTATGCAGGAAGCTTTAGGACATATGCCAGCCATAATAACAGCCGGGTATACTCGTATGCCCATGCCAATGACTCTTTGACGAATCTACCTAAGATTGTTTCTACAAAACTTCTTAGCAAATGCCCTAAATTCGACGTTGAAATCGTGACACCAAAATGGGAAAGGAGGACGTTGATGGAAGGACTATCGGTAAGCATAGACTATAGGGCACTATGTCTGACAAAGGACTTGTACGAATAGATGTCGAAGTGGCGCCAAAGTGGAAGAGAGTCAAGTTATGGTTTTCTCACTTAAAAATTTATATCTGCAGCGACCGATATGTGGTAGCCTATGGACTCGGATCGCAAGGTCCTGGTACACAAGGTACGAATGAGAATATCGAAAGAACAACAGAACTGTGAGAACATATAACGACAAAAAGCTACAACAGCAGTAGATCGCCAGAACTATCGCAAAATTCAACCCACCTTACAGCAAGGATCAAATGTGGAAGACCAAAGGCAAAGCTGCCAAAAGGTCATCAGAGATACGGTAACTGATGTGCAAGGAAGAATGAATGCAAGTTCATGCAGAAAACAAGGATCATATAGACCAAGAGAGACGACTTCTCCAAAAGAAAAAGAGTAAGGGGATCGAAGAAACCAATAAGGAGATCTCAAGAGAGGCGGAAGGAAACCTAGTATTAGAGCGAAAGTCGCTACTGACAATATGCAATAGCAATCCTCAGGCAGGCAGAATGAACCATTAGACCTAGACGATGATAGCTTAAGCTTCCTTCCAGCTTATTAAAGCGATATGAGATGATTTGGTAGAGAGTCTCCTTGAAGCCGACATCTGCGTCCAATGGTTATGATCTCTTGAGTTCCCGAAGCAATGATTTGCTTAGCAAAGCATGCAAGCGTCTGCCTTACTATGTGAATGTCTAGAACCTTTCGATAACAATATGACAGACTCTTGTGACTACAATTTGATGGCAGAAAAGTCCACAATCGTCCAAATGTTCACACTCCGGTAGATCTTGAAGAATACTCAAGATGCTCAAGTGGAAACTCAGTGTCTACTCAACACCGACGAACTGGACACTAAGTCGCAGGATATTTGACGCCGATTATGGTAACAGACTTGGGAGAAGAAGAGTTACATCAATTGTTCAGAAGCCTACGTATGAGACCTCTGCGTTGGCTAGGGCATGTAGAGCAAATGGACGTCATCTGTCCGACCTTAATCGGGCCTGATTAATTGCAGCTTGTTGTACAAAGAAGGAGTTTAAAAACAAAAGACAACACAACCCCAGGTAATTGTTTTTTCAAAAGCAAAGTCCGGCTTTTCTACTTCAAAGCAACAAATTCAGCAAACAATAGCACCCAACTCTAACTAAGGTCATGGAACCAAGAACTGCCCATTTCGTATCCCTTCCAGGACACACTTTTATTTATAAACAATTTCCCCGATTTGTCAACCCAAAATACATCCTAAAACTTTGCACTTTATTTCTATTTCCCTCAAGCTGTCTACGATTCATTAGATTTCAATATTGCCCTGCCGTCCTATTTGTTCTCATTAATGTCCTCAACTTTTCCTATCAGAGGACTCGCTGCTCGCTGCCTTTGGTTTTAATTAAACTTTTGTCTTTCCAAAGATCAAACAAAAACCTATATTAACGCGCATTCGATTTCCATGAGCCCATCTTATCTTACGTAAGTAAGGAGGGGTACCTCCTCCCGCCCAGAAAAAAAGAGCAGAAAATTCCCCATAGTACATAGTTGCGTAGGTTCCAGCGCCAGCGTCGCGTTCTCTTTCTCATTCTCAATATCTTTGACAGCAATAATGTCAACTTATTAGATTTCCTGGGCTCAGCAGCTCAAAGGACCAAAATTAATACCCTCCGAATATAATTTCCTTTCTTTCCTTGTTTTTTTTTTCTTTTTGGACAAAAATTAGCAACAAACTTTTTTTTTGAGTTTCCTTTTTTTGTTCATAATACACAGAGGACAATTGTCAACACGATAATGTCGTCCTTCGATGGTGTCCATGGGATCAGCAGCAGCTCGAATTTTCATTCATTCCGTTTCAAGGACATTCAGACATTCACATTCCAGCGCGACGCGTTGTGTTGTTATGAGAAAAAGTTTTTCTCTCTTTTTTTTTTTTTCGTTCGTTTTTTTGTTGTGCCTTTTGGAGGGGCAATTAAGTGGCCATTTTATTGTGCTTTTCTTGTGTGTGATTCGTTTAGTCGTGTTGGGTGTTAACGAACAAAGTTCCCGAGTCTTGCGGAGAAACGTCACTTCATCTGTCAACGATAACGATAATGATTGGGAAATTTCTTCCAAAGTATCTTCCAATTAATATCCTTAAGTCCTTTCTTTTTCTATTTCTATTTCTATTTTTTCTGCCCACTAAGCTGGGTGGTGGTATTGATTTAAAAAACAAAAAAAAAAAAAAAACCCGCTATATGCCCCGAGGGAGGATGTATTTTATCAAACGATTAACTGTAAGGGATTTGCATTTTGTGGTAATTTTGTAATTTTCTCATTTTGAATGTCATTAGTCATTTCCGATTGCCGGGCATTAGCAGGACGTGAAGTCCTGCTGTGATGACCGTAAATTTATTCAAATCGATGTTCGGTTAGCTGCTGCTTGGTGGGAACGAAAAGGGACACAGTCGAAACAAAAGATTCCGAAAGGACGTGGCGCAAAAGCGAATGCAACATTAATTTCCACAGCACGCACTAATTATAAATTCAATTATTTCATGCGATAGTCCCTCCATTTTCCGGTTGCAAGGACATTTTCATGATTTATTTGCGCAACACTTCACACCGAAAGTGAGTGTTGTGTTCTGTGCGGTGTGGAGTCCGGCACTAAAATGCATTTACTTTGTTTTACGATATGAAACGTCGGACTTACTTGAACACGGTGTGGGCGGACAACAGGACAGTGTGCCAAGCAAGTTGGATATCTGTGTGGGCTCCGCAAGGATGGCATTTTCAACGTATCTTCTTGAATGAAATCTCTTCTTTTTATTCTGACAGGTTGGATAATATCGAAGTTCTTATGGACGTTGGTAGTGACAACCGTTAATGCGAGAGTTTACGGGATTTGAAAGAAAATTGAAGCTGAAGGAGATATTTCTTTGACCTTTTATTGCGGAATTTGATGAAAGGAAAGCTCAAGGTAGAGCAAAACGTTTGTACTTGAGGTGCACGCTTCCTTGGTCAACCTGCTTGTATCGTTGGCTACTGCTAAATAGATGGAGGTCATAACTGCTACTGGTCTAGACACTCTTTCCTAAGTTCAATTTACAAAGATTCTGAACTCAATATCAGGCCTACTCTTCTCTCGAAAATTGGCTAAAGAAAGAGGCTCCCATCAAGATCAATAAACGAAACAGGAGACCATACAAATGAGGCTCAATACACACACTAGCTTGTGTCTGGTCAACAGTAGCAATGGAAGACGCACCTACTCTAAGTAGCAAACCTATTATCCCTTCAGCCAACCAAGCTACGACTGTTTTAGTCGATCGTAAGATTAGTGCTGTTTTATGGGTACAGTGCCTGGAAGGTGGCACAAGGGCTGCAGGACTTGGTAAATAAGAGATTAAGAATCGTTTTAAGCATTTTTTGGTCGCACCGTATCTCTGACGAATAGCTTTATATGAGAAGTAAACTTTACTATACGAAGGAGAAACTGACAGTGGATTGGATACACCTGTTTTGCAAAGACATCCTGCAGTGGAATTTGCTCATCCAAGCAGCGAAAATGGCAAATGTGGTGCAGAATAGTCGAAGAGGACACAAGTTCTTTAGGAATGAGTTGGAAGCAGCTCAAACGCGTTCACGAATTTGGATCAAGATGACCTTCAGGCGTAGTTAACGCCATTTAACTCTCCGACGGGTTAAATACCCTAAGTAACTAAAGTATCATCCCCCTACACTATACAAATAGGAAAGCTATTCTTCAAGTCCTCACACTTTCCAATGAAGATGGAAAAAACTTCTGACCGGCTCATTCTGATATTGCACAAGAACTTAACAGTCAGGTACTACAAGGGATAAGGTCAACCAAAATTTAACTTCGCAATAGGTCCTACTGTCGTCAAAATGACTGAAAGAAAGAACAATTGGTTCCCATTAGCAAGTCCGTATCACCTTGGCACTGGAAGAAATGAAAGGGCTGACCAACTTGATAAAAGCAGAATCAAAAACAGGTGCCTAAGGCTCACAAAAGCACACATAGGTGTCCATGTGGCGACTATAAAAACTGAAAATTCCACAAGACCTAAGAGAATGCTGTAAAAGAGATCTCAAGTTAAAGAGCCTAACGACATCTAGTTCCTAATACCAAAACATGTTAAGTTATATCTCTATTCACTATCAGAAGCAAATATCAGCGAGGTAAAGTCATGCATAGAACCCCCACTTGTCCCCGCAAAACAACTACGAGACTTGGACAACGAAAGCTCCTAAGGTCGACAGCTATACTAGGTACACCTCGAGACATATTAAAGCAGGAAACACTATAGCGATTGGGGAATTGCTCAGTATTATAGCAGGAAGCGTTTCGATTATCTGCTGCATCTAGGGCATCTTCCTCAAGCCTGTAGGTTAGTTCAAGCCATTCAGAATCGAAATTCAGTCTTAGGAGCGACTACAGCTAGCGGAATGATTACAAAGGAATGCCACAGGAAGACACAAAAGATATTCAATCTCATGAAGGGCTGCAAAGTAGAGAACAAATTTTCGAAACACATGCCAGCATAGGAGCTAATAAGATGCCTGATGAGTTCACATGAGAACTTAGTTCAATTTAGATCTGAGAAAGGCGTTTTCTCTGCGCACATCTTGCTACACACACTTAAGCTGGAAACAGGCATAAATTCGCTAAGGAAAGGAGCCAGCAGCTAGATCTTTTGACATATTTGAGCCATCCTGAGAGAACTTTGGAAGAATTTCAAGAAATACAAGAGCCGAAATAATCTTATGGAGATCTCTGTGTGACCTAAAAGTCAGTTTGTTTCTCATAAGCTCACGAAATATTGCAATGTGGACCTAAAGTCAAACACTTTGATAATTCACATTCGTTCTTGAAAGGAGGTGATGTACCCAAACAGGCAGAGAAATTGCGCAATAAATCGCATGAGTTACTTAATGGAATAAATCTCGCAATTGAACCACTTTTTCCCATGATTTGCTGCTACTATCTAACTAAGCGACATTTTAGACTAAGGTCCCGAATTTCCTAGGCCAAACAACTGTTCATATAGTCTACATAGGGGAAACAACTTCTTCCTAACAACTACCTTCCAGTGGCCCATTTCTTGTCCCCAAGATTGTACAACCTGCAGTGCAGCCCGTAGGAACTAAATCCCATGTGCATTACATTCAGTACTCCTCTCTCTCTCTCAATTCAAACATGCAACACTGTCGTCCTGAAATATAGTTGTTAGCCCCTCAGCCCCGCCAAACTCCTTCGCCATAATACAAGGTAAACGAGGCAACAAAAAGCAATTCGAACGCGCTTCTGATACTAATCTAAACACAATGTATTGTCGCTCTCATACGAATGGATGTAGTAGTGCCAGCATTCCCCCTTTGGTAAGCATTTTTAACCATAGAAAATCCTAAAATTGTAATTATTCACTGATATCGCATTAAAATCGCCGTTTCCGACGGTCACACACACATGCATTCAATTCCAATTGGATGACACATTTATTTTCATTTTAACTTTTAATTTCTCCACCTGGCAACCCCTCTCCGAATAGAGCCCACCCAATGCTCGGCTGTCGTGTGCCCATTATCATGACATAATGAACCGTCTGACCAAAGTCATTTATTTAAATAAATAGTCAACTAAGTGTAACATAAAAAATGCAAAAACCAGAGACGAGTGGGTGGGTGGGTGTAGGATCAGCAGGATGTGTTCGGTGGTTGGTTTGCCAACTAAATGGCTGCCATTAGTTTAGTTGAATTGGTAATTTACAGTTGTGTACAGGTGATAGCTGAAATTTATGAAAATTGTTTGGCCATTCGAAAGGGATGTTACCTACTCTCTTCTTTTTTTCTAGGTCAACATGCTATAGCAACATGAAGTCATCCTTTCGGGCGGGCGTGTAAGTTAATGATGTAGCAAATTGTATGGAGGAGAATCCTTAAAGGGGAAGTCACAGAATATGTTACCGTTTACCGTTTAGAGAGCGAGAGAAAAAGCCCAAGCAAGGACTAATGAGAAAACTCAGAGATATTATGCTCCGGAAGTCATTTGTTGGAAATTTCGTGCTTTGCATTGTAAATCAATGAGATTTATGAGTTCGCCGATGTTTCGAACGACGCGACGGACTAGGGAATTTGAATTTTTAAAATATTACAAGGAGTTTTTTTTTTCGCCCTGCTTTTGCATTGAACGGAAAGAGAATAAATGAAATGATTGGGGGAATAGTAATAACTTTGAGGGGGGGAATCAGTAAATTACAATCAGCGGTGATGATTGCTGTGACTTGTGACTCGGAGGAAGGAGTCATAAATTACTGATTGAATTCTTAGCATCCTTGGTAGTTTTGTACAAAATGAGATCTAATTTGTTTCAGGTGAGTATAATATATGTATAACGTAGAGAGAGAGAGAGAGAGAGAAAAAGACTTACCGCATTTACGAGGATCGTTGTTCTGTCTTGAGTATCCTGAAAGTAAAGAGAAGAGTGTGCTATTAGCTCATGTCTTAGGAAAGGTAAGGGAAAGGGAATCTATAGATTTAAGAAGGAATCAACTTAGTCTACACATATAGTCACCGCGGTAGTATAAGCAACCGCAGACTATGGAAAGGATATTTGCGTAGGGACAACCTAGCGGACAATGATATAAAGACATCAGAGCTTAAGGCATTATAAACGTTGTATGACAGACGTTTAGTAACTAGGATAACCTGCCCTAATCACGGAATACATCACAACAACTATGGCATATCTACAGGAAGGAGGAAGAAAATCAATCTGTTTGTTACATAGTAGCTTCTTCGCTGAACAAAAGAAGTTGAAAGAGCTTCCCGAAACTGTAAACACAGGCCCTTTCAAATCTAAAAAAAAAAAAAAACAATATTTATCCACCAGCAGGATATGCTGAACACAATGAAGGAATGAACAGGGCAACGTAGTAGCAGAATAGATGCTTAGGATGCAAAGCTATAGGCTGTCAAATGGATATGGTAGTCATTCCATCTTATGAGAAGCCCTTTAAGATGATGGTCAGTCCAAAAATGCGATGAAACAGAAGAGAAGACTTAAATGTAAGGCCAAACAGACTAAAGGATTCGTTGGTTAGCATCCTTCAACAAGTCACCTAGAAAACTTCTTCGACCTAATGAATGCAATCTTGACATAGCCTGATCTGAAAGAATAAGCACTCTAATTGGGCTTTCTTTCGAAAAAGTATTTAGCTTCTTATCAACTACAGTAGCTAAAGGACTGAATTGTTTTTTAGCTTCACATGATGGTACCAAAAGGCACAAAGTCTACACATAACACTTTTGAGTGTATTCTTATACAGGATATATTATATAGGATATTCCTATTGTCGCAAGAATACCACCAAGCCTTCTGCTTAAAAACACGCAATTAGAAGAGCACGCATTAGGAAAAGTTGGACATCTGTGCCTTTGAATTCACCTCAGGCGGACAGTAGAAAGAGACCTCAAAGACGGTGGCCTACAATAGTGTACAGGCACTTCAATCAAAGTGTTGGCTAATCTCCTTCAGGCTTAATAGTTTTCTTCGTTAAAGCCTTGGAAAATCTTGGACTATACTGCCACTTTACTATACAAAAAAGTCTTTAAATGAAACGTCCTTCCTAAAGCTTGATTGCTTTATCCCACCCTAACCGATAGAGGTTAAAGGACTATACCTTCCCGCAACAATGGTGAAGACAGTTGAGAATCTATTCCCTTATGATGCTTCCTTTAGACTATAAGTAGGTACATTGTGCTGCTGGTGGAATAGATGGACGGAAAACCCTCTAGTTCTTGGAACTATTTGCCCGTGAGGAAATCATTTAGACCGTTGAAAAAGTATTCACCCAGGGTACACTTTCACATATTCGCTGGCGCAGAACAAGTCCACAAGAAAGGATAGATAGCCTCTCCTTATCCTTTGCCCCTAAAAGCTTCAACAGACGTAATTGTAAGGAATACCCAGTTTCTTCATATAGTCTAGTGTTCGCTATTATATGAATTGAATTACGCATGAGATGTAAAGACGCTATGACTCCATACATATAGCAATATGGAAAAAGTACCTTGTAGGAGGCATGGATCTCTGAATCATGATTCATCAACATCTCGAGTTCCTCCCCAAAAACAATATCTCCCTCGGAGAACCTTCGTCTTATTGGGCAATGTGCATGTGGGATGCATTTATTTCGAAAGATCCATGGGTATACTAGTTGACAGTGAAAAAGTAAGTGAAACAATCTCATGGCACTATCTACTAGCTTCACCAACACGGAGTTAAGATACCAGACATGGAATTAAGTACTACATCAGAAACTCCGAGAGTCCCACGACGCCAAGCAGCTTCTAATAAGCTAACGACTGATTCGAAGATGAGAAAAGTCTCAACGAAGAGACAGAGAGGAAAAAGCATAATTTCATAGCCAACTTGATGAATTAATACCTAACAGCAGTGTAGTGTGAGAAGCACAAGGTTCTGCTCTGCTAGGTTCCTTGGGCACGACCGACTAGAACAAACAGATCTCTCTGTAAGCACCCCGCACTATGTTCTCAAAAGGAAAGACTAGCCACAAGAGAGGAGGAACTTAAGTGGATTTCCATTGCCATTCTTCTACAAAGCAAGGACCGAGAGACTTATGCTTAAGGACAGACGATACCTTTTTCTTCTCAAGGGGATCTATGTCATACAGGACGTAACATTCTACGGAACCAAATGAAGGAACTTTGTCAGACAGTGGAAGAATTGTGCAGAGTATGCGGCGATGAGGAAGGTGTAGAGGACACCTTTACCTCTGCCTATGCCCTGGCCTATAACAGCAAATTCGTCATCAAATTCTTCTTTCAGAATCTAGAAGAACTCTCTGGCGTGAACACTAACAAGGTGGTGAAGAAGACTCATTCTTACTATGCGTTACCGTTTGCAGTATCTTCAGAGAATCATATTTAAACCATGGAAAATGTTATTCAAACCTTGACTCCTGAAGAAGATAATAACGACAAGGCTTCCTTCAAAGTCTGCAATGCCAAAAATTGACCATTTAACAACCCAAATCCCTCATCAAAGATGAAAACCTAGTACCACTTTACCTATGAAGACGAGTCTGATCCCATTACCTCTGCAATTCTGTTTAAAAACTTTCTATTTCCAGATTAAATGGACTCGCCTTAACCAGGCCAAAAGCACCCTCTACGTGCAAATGAATCCGAAATAGATACTTCGTTTATATTTCGGTCTATCAAGTGCCAAACCCACCAATTTAAAGCCAGACTTTTACTTCAAAATTTCCCTCCAAAGTCAAGTCCATTATCTTCCCAGACTTATCTTTGTGAGACTCCTTTTTTTTTATTCACTCATTTCGTCCTTGAAAGAAGAAGAAGAAAAAGATATTATCTACCAAATGCTATCCGTCCTCATTCATTATCAATGTCGTTGGCTGGTCCCGGCCCGATACTTTGGCTTATTCGCTTTACAGCATTTTAGGGTATCCTACCGGGCCACAGGAGAGGAGTTTAAAAGCGTAAATTCAGTAAATTCAAGGCAGACAGTCAATAAACTAATTTATGGCTTCAATTTAAAAGGGAAAATCGAATAATCCTCTCTAGAAGTACACGAAGGAAGCGACGTACGTTACAATTTATTTTTTATTTATTTTTTCTGTTACGAGCGGTAATGATGCCTTTCAAAATCATGAACTAAAAAACCAAAAATTGTACTTGGAAACCCCAAACAACAATTCATTGGCCGCACAGTCTCCTAAAAGGGATACGACGACCGACGTGTGTGTAGACTCTATCTGCGGCTAAATTCAGCAGACCAAAGGAGAGAGATAAAATTAGATTTCACTCGGAATATTTTTGCATCTCTTTTTTCTTCGCAATTTGGGTGACTTTTCGATTAAAGGACGCTTTTGTCTCGTCGGTTGTCTTCGTGGAATTTGTTTGCTAAGAATTTAAATTTAGCTATCATGCTGGAGAGACTGTGGTATCTCTAAAGAATGGATCTTAAAAATGCATAGAACCGAGGACAAAACAAAAAGAAGAGAGAGAGAGTGCATTCCATTTTCTTTGATAAGATAAATTTAGAAAATTGCAGAGGCTATTTGCAGATAAGGAGAAGCGAGCGCACTCAATGTGTCCTCCTCCTTATTGGGGATTATGCCTTGGTGAAAACTTTAAATAGCTAAATGGGGTGTTTTTTTTTTTTTTTGAACAGACGATGCTTTCAAGATAAAGAGGTACAAAGTCGAGAGAAATCAACACTCCTTAGATGGGATTGACAAGAGATTTAGGAGATGGGCAGGGAAGTAGGATCCTATTGCTTCCAAATCAGTATGCAAACTTTTAACACTAGAACCAGGAAAGTATGTAGACTAGGTAAGTAGGCTAGAAAGAAGATATACTGAATGCCACGCTAAGGTAAATACTGTCTGATTGGGATGCTCCCTAACAGCACTGCCTCTCAAGAGTTCCTCTTCCGGCATCTGAAGATGTCTGATGGCCAAAACCCCTCTTAGACTAAAAGAAGCCCAATGGCGATCATTGAACGGCTACGACTATGCCTCCATACAGTACGGTAGCCATGCTAGTATTTGAAAGGAGATTCAGCACAAGAATTCTTGACAGAATATACTAGAAGAACCAAGGAACCATGAAGCAAAAGGAATTGTTCTTCTGTTCAAACGGTTCTAAAATAGGCGCCCAAAATCTTCAAAGTCGTTTGCTTCGAAACCTGACATTTCAATGAACTAGGACCTAGAGCAAATCCCACTCAGGCAGATGATGAGTTTACGCTTATGCTGAAGTCACAGACATCACACAGGCTGCTCAAGTCAGCAATATCGTACGGAAGACGATCACTGTCTATACACCCTGACCGATCAACGCTACTAACCGCACGTGGTGGAATGGCATTACAAAACAGATCAGACCCAAGCTGGATCTCAAATGTTCCAACAGTATTACAAAACTTAAAAGGACTCACATTAGCCCAACTGTAGATTTCATCATACTGCATCATAAGGCATTCCTGCAAATGATTTCTGTAGGAGCCGCATGAATAAGGAATAGACTGACCTTCATATTCTAACCACCTGACAAGCTCTCTCAACTCGAGGGAAACTACACCTAGGAGAATGCTTCTTCGCAAATTGGCAAACTCAGCTGCCTCAAGCGCTTCATACACAGCTAGTAAAGTCCTGTGGATAGTCCTGATGAAAGGCTACCAGTGAATAGACGGAGACAGACCACATGAGCCCGATGCAAACATTCAGTTCAAGGACTTTTGACAGAATCTATTAGAAGAACGAGAGAACCAAGAACAAAAAGGAGGCGAAGTTCTATAGCGACAGTTCTAGGATAGACATTGATACGGGAGCCGGGGTTTGTTGTGTAGCCCTAGGTATACAACCCTTCTTTCAAATAAGCTACGACTGCAACGTCTTTCAGGCCGACGTATTAGCCATCAAACAGACTCTACTTAAATTGTACAAGAAATGAGAATATGGTTGCTCCAGCGATCACTGTGCATATAAACAGCCAGGCAGCCATTCAGGCTATGAACTCTGCTGTAACTGGACCGAGGATTGTAAGAACATGCAAATTATTCTTAAACGAGAGCAAATGTGGTGATCCTCTGCTGGGTACCAAGGCATATGGATATGAAAGGAAACTAAAAGGCTGACGAGCTTGCTAGGTGCCCTGCCTTCCCTTTTGTACATTCCTCAATCAGTTCCTTACGGAAGAAAATAGAAGACGAAGCCACAGATCCAGCAAACAGACGCTGGGTTTATCTCCCTCTCTTGTAAAACTTAGTTGCCATAATGCACGTGTCCTTTCTGGCACTTAAATGACACTCTGTTGTGATGCGATATCCGTCTGGTTTTCATCTCTACTATGGCTTTTCCCTGCTTCGATTTTAAGTTCACAAAGCGAGAAATTCACGGGCTAATTACAAGAAAATACCTCTGCAACTTAGGCACCCATACGGGACCTCAAATGTTTTAGAGCAGACGCTGTCAAGTAAGACATATGAGAACCTCTATCTATCCCTTTGACTTGCTAACAATTGAGACACCAGACCCTGCGGAAGAATCCCTGGGTTCACTACCCTCACACAAACTACAAAATTCAACCCTTAAGAAGCGGCTCATTATATTAATGTAAAAGTAGCCCCCAATTGCATCCCCTCGCATTGCACAAAGTACTTCAAATCCTTTCGACATACCCGTGTATTATGATTAAGATTAACCCTTTATAATTATGAACTTGTGAACTTGTTCTCTTTGAATTTTTCAGTCATCTCTCCTCACAAAGGATCCTAACTACCACTAAGCTCACCCTCACCCAAAAGAGAACAAGCAGAAGAACAAGAAGAAGGGGAAGAAAAAATCACTTCAATAATTCCATTACAACCGCAGAGCGTAATGCTAAGTAATGAACTCATACCAACCCCCCGAAGTAGAACTTATCCCCAAAATAAAAAAAATAAAAAATAAAAGAGCCCCACCTCCTTCGTATGTATTTAGCGCTCCACAACAGTAATCACTTTTTAACTAGAACGCTCAGCCATATGTGAAATCGCAATGAAAGCTTTGTCTTCGCTTATTTTCACCCTCAATCTAAACTTACAATGGGGGTGGTTTCAGAATGGCGACGACGACGACGACGACGATGACTACAATCCTCGCCCCCTACCAACCGACCTGCAACCCGCAACCCGCTTACTAACTTTCAGGACAAAAGCAAGAGAGAGAGAGACTGAGCGGAGACTAATGGTGAAAAAATTACCCCCAAAGGGGAAAAGAAAATAATTTTTCCGCAGTCGTGTCGTTCGGATGAAGTTTTTCAATTAAATTACACAGAAGACATATACACATGTGTATGTGTATGGGGTGTGTGGGGGTGGACAAGAGACAAAGCGGGATCACCTCCACAAAGTAGTGCAAACCAGACGATGACAGAACATTAAATGAGCGCGCGGTGTCAACCGAGACACAGCAAGGGTTGCCTTGGCTTAGGGATGAGATGCACATAAAGAAGGAGCACCTACTCCACCTCCAGCATGTAATGGATTTAGTTTTAATAAAAAGTCGTAACTCTGATACTCCCTTAAGTGGGAAGGTTACGTTTTTATTTATTCAACTGTAAGTGATGCGGGGGGGGCTCATGATGATGAGTAAGGCTGACGCGGTAGTCGCCTATTTGTGGTTGATTACATGCTTTGTGGGAAATTATTTCAGTTTTTTTTGAGGGGGTGCCCGCCAAGCGCCCCAACAGCAGAAAGGTGTAGGGTTAAATGGTTTGAATGACAGAGTTTAGTGAATAATTTTTGAGGTAATTTCACGTACGGATACATCCCACATGGGAAAATTCAAATAAAATTGTCGGGCTGTCGTTACATTCTAATTTTTTTGCTTTTTATTGTTGTATACTCGTTTTTTTTGTCATTTGGTTGTCAGTTTAATGACAGTTTAATTTAGTGGAGTAGAGTTTTATTTATAGCGTGATGCGACATGACAAAGGTGATGAATTATTTAGTCAGTCGAGGGAGGCAGCCTGTGTTGTACCTTAATTTGTCCTTTATGTATTTTTGGGGACTCAAGTGTCGATGACATTTTGTAAAACACTAATGTTTTGTGGCTAAGTTGATGACGACGTGATGGATGGTAGGGAAATCGAAGGGGGACAGGAATTGACGGATAAGGTTTGAGAAGGTTATTCAAGGCAATTAGGACTTTTATATGGAGAAACACTTCTCATGTAGTACAAGGTAGAAGGTCCAGAGCATGTCTGGAATATGATATAAAAACAATGCAGAAATGAATGGGGATTAATCGAAAAACCCAGGGACAAAAGTACGACAACACGTTAGGTCTCTGACTAATTAAAGTTTTCAAGATCTCCGAAGGAGCGCCAGGTTTGCTTAGTTGAAAATCCACACATCTCCGATTCCCTTAGATGGTAGAACGTGTAACCAAATTAACAACAGACCAATCGACTCTTGGCAGGTATATGGCGTCTGGGATGTGTGCAATGTGCATGAGGCCAAATTCGACTCTGATCATTGTACTGTTGCAACAAAATTTACAACACCTGACTGTCCAACGTAAAAAAGCAGAGAGCTGCCCACAACAGGTGTATTTAAACACGAAAAAATACTATGAACTACAAGCGAATGCAAAAGTTACATACATTACTCCCTAGACAAACTGGACTCCACCCACAGAGAATAAATATAGAAACCTAATACTACATGAGTAGAAGACGAATGTATGCCACTATAAGGGGTATAAGGTAGCCCAACTCACAACAAAAATTTTGTCCTTGATTCCCTTGTCAAATGGCACCAACTAGGCACAAATTTTGGCGTTTAGCTGTTTGCGTCGAGGAGACTAGCGCCACATTAAACAGTGGTAGACATTGTTCATAAGTTACTCGTGTTTTAATAAGTTAAATGCACCTTGTGTAACTAAATGAATTAGTTACGTAACAAATGTAACTATTGTAACTAAAAATTTGTCCCTTTTTTCAGGAAGAAAGGTTGCCGAAGACATGCGTTAGTTAGCTTATGCCGGGAGAAAGTTTGAGCAAAAGAGAATGATCTATATGTAAGCCACAGAAAGGTGAACAGGGCCCAATCTGGCAAGTTCATCAGCGGCTTCATGGCCAAGAGTTCCCTCATGACCAGTGATCCAAACAAGGCCTTATTGTATGCAGCGAACTGTAAAAGTAATTGCAGACAGTTCCAAGCTAACTTGGACTCAAAACTAAAAGACATGAAAGTCTTAAGAGCTGCTTGGCTATCTGACATCCTCTGGCACATTTTGTAGCTCGATTGCATAGACCTCTGCTTGGTAGTGGATTGTCCAAGTGAAAAGGAAAGTTTGTTGTTAAGACAGAAGACACCAGCTCTAGACCAATTTGATATGTTCGAACATTACATTAGATAGTTACTTTTGTTACATTAGCTACGCGCAAAAAGGGAAGTAACTTATTCCAATTTAGTCACGAATAATTATATGGGTAACTTACTTAAAGCAACTAATTTTGTCAAAATAAATGACAGATCGACCGCGACGAGGATGCATCCTCTAAAATGGTAACTTGGTAAGGCAAGGACTAACACCCATTTTTTGTTTCGAGAACAGCGCTCGCAGGACTATTACTCTGAGTCAAGTAATAGTCCTACCTAGGTAGGAGGACAATGCAAAGAGGATTCTTTAAGTGACTCTCGTCCCAAATACCCTTTCTAAGTGAAGAATGAAGATGGTGCTTTAAATTTCCCCACCTTGGACCATTTTAAGAGAAGGAAACGCAAGGTATCAACAAATATTAGGAGCAAAGCTGACTGAGAGAAGACTGTTTCGTTAAGTGTGAATAATTGTAATTCTAGTGCATTCTAGTTCCATTTTAACTTTTTTAGGCACGCTTCTATTATAAGAAGTGGCAGCACCGAACCCATAATGTCTTAAGCTCTGATTGACTTGCGATTTATATTTGCATTTTGGCAATAAAGTAAAACTAATATATTCCCCAACATATCTATAGAAAATCACCATCACAAGTTAAAGAAAAACAGATCAATGTTTAGCAATATTCACTGCTCATAAATCAGAGCTGCCACTGTGGCTCATTATGGAATTGTTTTATTGATCCTTACTTTACAGACACCTAATTTTAATAAATTTCACAACTGATCTATTTCAAGAAACATTTGAACTATTTTTGAGCCCCTTTAACACAAAATATATAAGATACCAATGTGCTTTGTTTAAATACAAATACCCCAAAAGTCGTAAAGAATAATATTAAGATCTCTTCTTTGCCATTAGTTCCCGCTCAGTTCCATTTGCAAAAACTAAAACATCTATCTGCGCCAACGCAATTAGTCAGCTCGCTTCGCATTCATTCAACAAATCAAAATTGTGACCCAAATTTTGTTCGCAAACGAGACACGAGTGCCCGAGTGCATTGTTTGGTGCATGCTCATCGTGTCGATGAAGTAACGAATGCAGATCCTCTGCTCGTCTCTATGAGATCATCTCAACCGCAACGCAAGCGTCTATAAATAGCTCGCCAGTACATATCTACATGCAAATGGTATCCCACATAAGGTGGGGCCCAGCCAGAGACACCACCTGCTCCTATGGCCAGTTCGACATTTAAGCGCCCGCCAGAAAGCAAAAAGTGACATCATTCGATACATAGCACACATATGTCATGGCGGCGGCGGCGGCGGCGGCGTCCAAATGTCCTATTTGGCTAAATCCGTCTGTGTGCCAAGATTTTTTTTTTCCCCTCAGTACACTGACTGACAGTGGTGTGGGGTGTAAGACAAAAAATTGGAAAAAAAGAATTACCAACCAACTGAAGGTTGACATACGGTCGGTGTGTGTTCTATTATCCGGAAGAAGGACGAGAGGCCAATAGGCCAATTCGACTTGAAAGTTCAAAAGGAAGTGATTAGGAAAAAGTTTCGTTTTCCTCCTTCTTTTTTTCGGTTTATTTCCATTTAATGGACATTACCTCATTGACAAGTTATTTACATTTGTTTTGTGGTTTATTAATGTGTTTTCTTCCTCAATTTTTTCGTCGGTTTATGTTATTCTATTCGCTGGCTGGCTGAGGAAAAGTTTTTATGATATACTTTCCGTTCGCTGGGACATGAAAATTAATTTTACGTAAAATTTGTATTTGGCTTTTGACTTTTTTCCCAAGAAATTAGTGTATACATTCGCTGAATGGTCCAAGAGATGATGTCAATGTTTAATGTTGAGTTTTTGGTTTATTTTTAAACTTTTTTCATCTGGTTGTCGTTTGAATGGGAAAGGAATTCGAAAAGAGAGATACAGTTTGAAATACTTGGATCAGTGTATCAAAAGGGGACTGAAAGAGCTGGAAAATGACACTTATTTACTGCTAATAGGATAAACAATGACAAGAGAGGAGGCCCTGTGAGGCAGTTTTCAGTACTCTGGCAGCAGACAAGGATAAGCAAAATCGAGACAAGAATCAAAGTGGATGGCAGCTATACTCTACTAGGACAAACTAGCAACTCATTTATCGTCTAAGCACTGAAATCAGGAGCATGACATGACATAACCAAACCTTGAAACGAAGACTGAAAAAAGTGACAGACATCTGTTCAAGGTTACGTTGCGACTGAGCTAGACATTGGCCCCTTTTAGACATTTAAGTCACCAGGAGTAGATGGCATTACACCAGTCCTGCTGCAAAAAGGACACGGAGAACTAATTCCACATCTGATTGCGATAACTACTAGAAAGAACATGTCTATCAGTAAAAGACTGCTACACCCCATCGTCGGTGTAATCTACCTTCATGACCATCAGCGTATATAGAGAGCGGGCAGATCCACAAAGACTGGTCTGTACCACCTAACAGAGATAGTTCAAGACGATCTCGAATCAAAAGAAGTAGTACAGTATGCTTTCTGGACATTCTTCATACTTCGCATGAAGCGAGTATATTGCAAACAAACTCTAGGGAGGCAGATGGATGTGGGGCCAGCGATTACTTGCGAAGTGTCTGCGTTGAAGAGAATGCCTCGATGTAGTCACAACGAGGGAGACATCCAAGAAGGATTAGCATGCCTTTATATAGCAGGGCCATGGGAACTTGCCTAACTACAGCCATGGACGTATTACTGCAAATAGCTCTACTGCAACTTGTCGTTGAATAATGTGCAAGTAAAGCAAGGAACCATCAAAGCCATTTGATAAACTACTTAAGAAACAAACATTCCTTGAGATGGCATTTTAGTTTCCAAACGAAAGAGTGAAGAACCGAAGAAGAAGGTGGAGTAGGAGTATCCATGGACGAAACTACCAGCATCTTTCAGGATTTCTTTCTGACAAAAACTGCGCCAATTGCAACTCAGCAATAATGTCAGATAGTCAAACTGTCATCAAGACAGTAAACTATTTTGTGGTTAAGTCTGAACTTGTATGAGAATGCCTGCACTAACTCAACGAAGTAGGTAGAAGAAATAAGCTGACTCTCTGTTGGATACGGGAGCATGTGGATAAAGAGGATAACAAAACAGCAGACACACTAGGAAGATATAAAGCAGGAGTAACCTTCATAAGAAGTGAACCATTCTGTGAGGTAAAATAGCAAATCCTCCAAGTAAAATTCAGGGTACCAGGCCAAGAAAACAGGCTCAGAAACTGGAACAGTGCTAAAAGAATGAATCAGGCTAGGAAAACGAAAAAGTAGGAATCTGCAGTATCCTGACAGGACACTGTAGACTCAAAGAGCAACCAGAGAATCGAAGTGTATATAGCCTTAGAAGCTCTCTTTAGATTCTGCGCTGAAACTTATGAGGTGCCACAACATGTACTAGGTAGATTCTTGTGGGGCATTAAATTACAAAAGACAGAAATTCTTGGGCAAATACCAGACAGACAGACAGGTCAGGAAATCACGCTCCTAGAGCCCACTCTCATCCTCAGATTCTTAAGGAAAAATGGACTAGACAGTGAAGTAGACAAGTGGACACTTTATTTCGTTTATAAAGGGTATAAAGAGTACAAGTCCCTCAAATAATTGTTCTGAAAGAAATCCTACAACGAGGCGAATTTTATGAAGAACGCACTTCTCCATGACACAAGAAGACAACGTAGTGTGATATTCCTTTCCTTTTACATCCATCTATAAAATGACAAGTTTAAGGACTCTATTTGCCCCTGAAATAAGCAAAGAACCAAGTTCATGTCCCTTCAAAAAGCAAGAGCGTCCGAGGAACTATCTAGCCCTCTAAACCAACCTCAAACCTAGTATTTACAAGACCTAGTATAGCCCTCCTCGCATGACAAACGGCTCAAAAGACAGAATACAAAACCTTGCCCTCGCCGATAAAAGCCACTCTCCATACTTTGTATTCGCATCGAGTCCTTTCATCCCAATTTGAGATGATTTGAGTATTTGAGAATTGGCACCATCACGCTTCCAATGTCCTACTTATGCCCTTTAAATATGAATTTTAATGTCCTCGAGTGCTTTTTATCACCACCACCACCCCCATCGTCATACACACAATTTAAGGAGCAAAAAAATAAAAGTACAAGATACACGCCAGGACATTATGCCCTCTTGATGATTATTCTTGACAAAAAATTTATCACAACCCCCTCTTAACCCTCCTCGACGGGGTTTTGGGTATAATTTAATAAATTGCCGGCCATTAAAAAAATGTTATCGACCTTTCACCGCTTCGCTTCGCAATGGTACCTACTATAGCAACTCCCCGCTCTCTAATGTGCAGCGGTCACACACAAATCAAATCCCCTCCAGGATTTTAATATTCTCCTCGCACAGTGTAAAGCATTTAAGACTCTCACTTGCCGACTGTAGATGTAGATAGCAAGATAGATAGATGGATAGATAGTCCTCCCTCTCCCCCCATTCGATACAACGATGATGTCGGCAAAGTCAAATCAGCACAAGACAACCAAAGGAAAAAAAAAGGACGAAAAGGAGCGGCTATACATCGAATATATGTCAAGTATATCCTTATGAAACATATCGATTTGAGATTATCATAATGATGGTGTGCTTATGTTGTAATCGTGGCTTTGGCTGGCATACGAATCTATCTATCTATCTATTGGTCGTCCACCATCGCCACCGCCACCACGATGCCACGTCTTGTATTTATTTCGGATGAATGGTGGAAAATTCCAAATTCGAAATTCACAATGCGTGTCATGTAAAACTCGAGGAGGATTATTCTGACAATGACACTGACAGTTTGTTTCCATCGTGTGCTCTGCGGTGTGGTTGTTGTTTTTTTCTTTTGTTGATATCCTTGCAGGGCTAACATCGTTGCCTCTTTTTATTCAGGACATAGGACTCCACTCCCACCCTCATGTGGTATGTTTTGAATGTTTTCATGTTGAACAGAGTCCCAAACACTTGTATCTTGTTTGGTGCAAGGATAAGCAGTTGGCTTTCTTCGGGAGATGTTGTATCCTGTATCCTGTGTGCTATATGCTAAGTGCGGGAATTTTATATTTGTTTAGAGATGGGGAGGGCTCTGTCCCATTCCAATGGTTTACCATATTGCACATGATTCCCCATTCAAAAAGAGAGCGAAAGAGGGAGTAGCTGCTTCCACCACCCTCGCCCACTTAAAGGATTCATCTAAGGATTGCCTCTACTACAGTTTTTCTCCTTTCATTCGAATTTAGTTTATATTGAATTTCTCAAAGTGATTGAGGGCAATTCAGTGGTTCGGAACAGATGCAGAGATTTGCCTTTATTTACTCGAGTCCCAGGACGAGACATACTCTTGGCCAAAAAGGAACAATATGGAACGGGTTCAAAATGGAGGAGACTCATGGAGTGTCGAGAATTAAATAGTTAGATACGAATGGGGTTGCTTCTATTTTTGTGATAAGGGTTACAAGGATGACTTATTCAAATCGAAATCGTAGAGGCGGATAATTTGAAATTTACATTACTGTCCATTGGATGGAGACTGTACAGACAGACAGACAGACAGACAGACAGACCGTAGGTAGACAGTTGTCTGCGTAAACTTTTACTAACGATTGTGAGTTGAAGTGTGATTGATTCTCGTATTGCCAGATGAACTGGATAAGAAAAGGAACGATATTAAGCAAACATTCATACTTCCGACCTTTGGAGGGTTTCTACCGGAGACATGTCTGCCTCACATCCTTTTTCATCAGACCAGCTTCCAGTTGAGGAGAGAAAGTTCTCTGGCATCCCTGACCTACGAGAGGCTCCGTCTATACGTTTTCTCGAAGCTGAGGGCCGAGCAAGGAGCAACCAAAGTAGACACTGTGTCGTGGCATAAAGAAGAAGGGCTGGTAAGCTGAGTGTTTAGCTGGACGTTTAGTCCTTCGAGCTGGGAGTTTTTGACTCAGTTGTTTTGCCAAAGCAAAGAAGGAGCAAATGGACGGAACATAAAGTCATTTTGGAGTCAATGCTTGCTGAAAGGTAGGAGCACAATAGATAAGGCGTCTCGGCGACTGAGAGAAGAGGCTAGAGCTACTTCTGTCAGAAATCGTACAGGATAGCGCGCAAGCGTAATCAAGGCCCGAGGTAGACCAAAAAGGGGATATAGGACATGAGCAAGTAATACTAAGTATCGTGAACGTACCAAAATCCTCCAAGTACTTGAAGCAACTTGCAGTACTTCCCAGTACTTGAAAAAACTTGCAGTACTTCCAAGTACTGGGAACAACTTGCAGTATACTTGGTATTTTAGGAGTATCAGTACCGGGGTCCTGAAGTACAAGTACCAATACCTAGTACTTGAGTACCTAGTACTTGTACTTGAGAAGACTGAAGTCCTACAATACTTGAGTACTTTACAGGGCTGGGTAAGACCACCCTTTCAATCAATGATCAATCATGTACGCATAATTTCCCACTCGAAAAGACCGAATGCCTTAAAAATTCCCCTTGGGTTAATTTCGATATAAACCAAAAAAAACTCAAAACAAAGAAGATGAAATCCTAAATTCTGTTACGGTGTCATAAAATATTAAGCTCCCAGAACAAAACTTTAGCCGGCCGGCCGGCAGGTCCTTAATGCCTCAAACCAATGACAAGACGAAAAAGAATATTGACAATGTCCTGACCTGCAATCAAAAACCCTCCGTCATCGTCTGATGAACTCAGCATAAATTGCCGCCAAACCATAACAACATTATAGTCGACAGCTAAAATTGCTTGGTCTCTTTCCATCTTCCAATGGAAGGCTCCCCAAGAAGCAACAAAAAGAAAAAAAAAGGATAAAACCACACCGCAGACAGTCGCCCATTTGCAAATTGGCTTCCCAAGAAAGCCGACCCTAACCAAGGTGAGGGCGCTCTCCTCTCCTCTCCTCTCATCTATTGAGAAAGTGTTTACAAAAATAACAGGACGAAATAAGGATCAGCAAAAAATAAAGTATAAGTAGGCGTCGAAGCATCAAATAAAGTTAAGAAAACTTCACCCTCACCCGAAGCGACAGTTTCGTCAAGTGAAAAATGGAAAAAAGAAATTCAATTTATCCAAGGAAATATCCTTTTTTTCTTCTTCTTCTTCACCGAGAGAAGAGACGGCTCGTTCATTGTAAGCAGGTACCCATTAATCGGTGAGAAGGCCATTCAACAGAAAAGAAGATGGGCCCCACTGTGTGAATCTACCTAAAAGGCTCAACTGAACACAGCTACATATACAGAAAGGACCCTTTTCTTTCTTTCGTTGCGATGAAAGGCATGAGAGCGAGTGTCTAATTTTGAAAAGTAACGCACTGGACCGTTGTATGATGAGATGACGCTTTCCTTTCATGAAGGTGAAGAGGATTCAACACGCTCTTGGAATTTCAAATGAAAATATGGCTACCAACTATTTAATACGTTTTTTTTTTTTTGAGTCTGTTTGGTTGAATACACAGTTAATGGCGTTCGGCTAGGGTCCTGTGCCTCTTTAGAGGACCAAAACCAACATTCAATTTGGTTTCAATCAGGGTAAGTACAGGGAAAAGCCATACTTTTGTGGTAAACAAAAGGTACTTAGGTTAACTGGAAAAGTTTTTACGGTTCGGTTATTTCGTTGAATTACAGGACGGATTTTCTCCTTGCTATTTTCGTCCTTTTTTTTTGTTGATAATTTTCTTTCTTTTTTTTTTTTGGTGAATTGAATGTTTTATTTGTTTGGTAAGTGGTAGTTGGCGTGTTCTTTTGGGGGGAAGGCAAGGTTTTTGGAAACAAAAAACAAAAGGAGTCTCTAAGTGGGTGTAGGTAATAAATTGAAAACTGATTTTAGGCGTCAAGTTTTTGATGTGAAATGTGCGAATCATCATTAGTTGTGGGTTTTATTGCGGAACAATAGCGAGGGTAGGGCTGCTAACCAAACAAACAAATTTGGGGCCGGGCAGTTGATGTTGTGCTTGAGAGGTGAACCGAAGGAACTTTTTACGGTCCCTCTTAATAGAAAAGTTAAGTGTTTGTGGCGCTTACAAGACCGCAGAACTTTGCACAACAAGTCCTAGAAACCAAGCGTAATATAGTGAAAACTTTATAGTCCACCGCCGTCGAGGGATATTGCCGCTGCAAGTAGTGGGCACCCATTAGGACTCACTGTGCCCAATAAATCAAAGAGGATTGCTCCCTATACACACCTCACCTTGCACTCTCTTACTTTTGAAAGCAACCCTAACCAGTAACTTTTAGAAGGAACCGTCAGGTAAACATTTTTGCAAATAGTAAGCAAGTCTGAGCACAAATGGGTTCCCGTTTCCAGCAATATGAATGACAGAAAGAATTAAATGAACATCTTGACAGAATTGTAGAATTTGAAGTAAAAATATTCTTTGAAAAAGTGGGCGTATTTGCGGGGCGGTGACAGTGTTAATTTCTACGACACACACTGTAGTAGGAAGTACAGGATACCTCCATTGCGACTGATCAGAAAACTTTTGACTGCTGGAAACTAGGCTTATAATCTACCGTCTCTGGTTCTTCAGTTAATTGAAAGTGATCATACTAGAAGGGTGCTTTAACGTTGGGAATCATGTCGACTAGGGCACAATTGACGGCACAATGGTTCTAAAGAGGTCGCAGTACATCATCAACCATTCCTAATCTTTCTTCGTATCTGCACTCGGCTTAAGCCACTAGGGCGACAATCAGATTGAGAAGTATTTACTATTCCTGGGCAACTAATTGCATGTTGGTCATTGAACAACTAATTGACTAAACCCTTAAGCCTTTGAGAATAAGTCAGCAGGCTAAGTAGCCTTGGATAGTACCCTACACAAGCGAAACTAGCCAGCACTGGTTGAGGAAATTCTACAGCTGGGGAAGAGCTAGAAGGAGCTGAAACTTATTGCTAAAAACGGTTCACAAGGGCTCGCAGGCGTCATAGAAGCCTTAAAATTAACAAGACAACAAATTAACAAAGAAGTAAGTGAAGCCATGAATGAGATAGTGTATTACCTCGTCAAAAATTTCCACAACTAGACATAGAAACCTGAAGCCAGAGTATGTTTGCGAAAAATCTATATGCCAGGTCTGTCTTTAGTCAATAGGTATACACAGCTAAAGCCCAAGAGTTCATGACTGTATAAGCCTCATCTACTGATGGAAGAAGCAAGACCGAATTTCTATACTTTTGGACGGTTGCAGGCGAATGAAAGAATTTGTCTGGACTGTAGTACATATCGGAACGAAGCACATACATAGGTATTCTTATAGACATAGGAAGAGACGAATATAAGATCTAGCAAGAATTGGTATCCTGGACAATCAGTTCTGTCGCAGCTGCATGAATGAAGAGAGTGAAGTATTGATCTTCCCTGCAGCTGCCCGGTATTGTCCTCTTCTATGAAAAAACAGGGATCACTTCTTCCAAGGTGCGAACAATGCGCATAGAATCTTTCATTCTTTTAGATTCAAGAACCTTACTGGGGACATATGGTCAGCAGTGGGCCAGCAGCGAGATGCCATGATCCGGACTTCGGGGCATATAGCTGCTTTGATAATTCGGAACTGGACTCCATAGGAATTTTGAATGCTAAGCCATAAGGCAAAATGGATTTGAATAAATAAAGTTACATACTCGTTTATGAGATTGTGTGAAAGGACACTATAATACGAGTTTAAGAGCAAGAAAATGATTGCAAAACTGCAGGCTTATTCAGAGAAATGTCCCATACTCAAGAAATACGAATTTCATTCAACAACCAGAATTTAAAGCGAGGAAAGAATACCCCTTCTTCTTTGGACAACTCCAGTCAATTCCTCTCATTTTATGAATAACAAGAAAAAGTTTCAAAACTACAGCCAAGGAGTACAGAGGATAATCTCATTTAGCTTTGACTTAGAGACCCCTTATAACCCAAGAATTGTGTCTATGTTGGAGAAGTTTGAAAGCCCTCTAAAGCATCTCCTAATCGACAAGGCAAACATTCTAGTGAAAGCTCTCAAAATATTCCAAGATCAACGCATTAAGAGCAATAGCTATATGGCTGCATTTCTCCCCGGGTACCATCAAAATAAAAACCATCAAATATTTAGCTCTCACTGTGTGTCAAGGCATTTCTATACTAGCAACTAGCAAGAACAAAAATCAGCCTGCTTCTTTGCAATATGGCAAGTGAAACTCCAAAGCATTTCATAGAGAAAATTGTTTGTGAATTTAGTGAAAATAAACTTGCTGTGTAAAGAGCGATTAAAATATGAGCCCCTGGTATAAAAAGATAGAAAAATGACCCCTCAACTCACCATTTTCAACACAATTCTTCTTCTGTTTTTAAGAATAAGATCTCGAACCACACACACACGCGAAATCACTCCGGACCACGATAGAGAATTAAGAAAAAAAGAACCACAAAATAGTTCGAAAACAGATTTGAAAAATAAAAACACATTTTTACGAAACATCTCACATTCTATACCAAAATACTTTTTTTGTAAAAACGGACTCGGAATTCGAATTTAAAAATTACTTTTATTTAACAATTTTCCTTGCACTCATCAACTGTACAAACTGACACTGGACTTGCAAAATAGTTCGAAAACAGATCAGTTTGCGGGAGTTTTTTTTCCGATTTGGTCTAAATAGCTCGAAAACAGATCAGATCGAAAGAGTAAGAGGGATCCACTCCAAAGAATTAGTTCGAAAACAATTCACAATTCAGTTCGAAGGAGTACGAGGGATCCACTCCAAAGAATTAGTTCGAAAACAATTCAGTCCAAAGGAGTTTATGGTGAAAATAGATCAGTCTAAAACCATTCATGGTGAAAACAAACTAGACCAAGCTCAAGAGAGTGGTGGTGTTTCTACTTGCAGAGACCATCAAAAGTTCGAAGGAGAAATTCACCACCAAGGTTGAATTTGCATTTCTTTCTTTCTCTAGCTCTCGTATGACTGAAGAAATGTTTTAAGCTCTCGAGGTGAAATTATTACTCGTTGCTCTGTG
The DNA here is from genome assembly GCA_949716465.1 of Chalcosyrphus nemorum. Lineage (NCBI taxonomy): Eukaryota > Metazoa > Arthropoda > Insecta > Diptera > Syrphidae > Chalcosyrphus > Chalcosyrphus nemorum. The sequence continues at coordinate 55,693,954 of OX454334.1, read as the reverse complement.
GGTGAAAAGATCAAAGTCTCCAAACTGATGAGTAAGGCTCTCTTAAAGTGGTTGAATGAATTCTCCTATTTTGAATCTCGTTCAATATGGTAAGTAGAGAAGAATGATTTGAGACTATGCGATGGTAAATAAACTTGTATTGTCTGAGAGAAAGTCGAGAAAATATCAAAGTTTCTGGGGAAATTTAGAAAGTCCATCTAAATGCCATCGTATGCAGATTCTGTTCTCCCTTACTTGCTTCTTGACTGCGCTGTTCCTGGTCTGTCAGATTTGTGCTTTGAACAGGGCGTTAACGATTCCTCGAAATTCTCCTCAATTTAAGTGCTCCCGAGGCTCAGAGACTATTTCTTGTGAAGACCAACTTTTCAGTCATAAATTAACCTCACCCGAATCCCGATTAAGATGATGAAAACCAACCAACAAAGTAGAAGCAAATTCATAATCAAGATCCTTTTACGAAAATTAAATTACAACCAAGAATCCGATGGCCCCCTCGACTGTGACTGTATCAATGCGCCCCCAAACGAACAACAAAATTAAATTACAATAAACACATCAAAGTGGAAAACAATACCTGATTTTGCCTCCTCTTTTCGTTCGTTGGCACCTTAATGTATAAATCGTTTGCGCCTTTGCCCGCCTTTTAGATGTATTCCCTGTTGTTTTTTTTTCTTTAAAAAAGAAATCATTTCGCAATTTGCCCAAAACAAATAAAGTTCCTAGCTAAACATTCATCACCCGTGATCACCACATCTGCTTTACATATTCAGCAGCATCAATTCCATCATCCCCTTCCTCCTAACCTCCGCCAAAAAGACTTTCAATCAAACTTCCGAAATGCTTCAAATTCAGGTCGTTTCTCAAAACAAAAAAAAGCAAAAAAACTCGAAATCATCACCTATTGCCACTATACCATCAGGACTCAGGAGGAACCAAACCAAACCTCCTTCTCGTCCTTTTTTTTTTTTTTGCTTTTTTGTGCGCAAATTTAAACACATTGTATACGAATGTATGCGAGAGGCAACAAATAAATTTAAATTCAAAAGAACTTCGACATTTTGGTTCGAAATCGCTGAATACCTCTATTCAGCGTTTGCCATTGTTAAAAATGAATTTCTGGCAACGATGACAAAAAAAAACCAAAAACGAAAACTTCAACAAAAATTCAAACAGAAAAGAAAAATACGAATTCGTTTCGTTTCGTATACATTGATTTGAAATTTTGTAACGAGAAATACTTTGTCAGTCACACACTCTCGGGCACGAGTGGGTGTTTAGCTGGGTGGGGGTGAACAAGAAAAAAAAAAAAGCACAACCCCTACTGCCATTTGCCCTTAGCTAAGCAGTACACTCTCGCTGACTCACTGGAATGTGAGTTTCCTCTTGTGCGATGGCGTTTTCTTATATTTTTTGTGAAATGGAATTCCTATACCGTCATCCGTCAAAATTCGCCATACTCCAATTTGTCTAGAAACACCCCCGCGGCTGAATCGGTTGCACATAGTCGCACAAAAAGCAACATCTGTTGGGAAATTTTCTCTTTTATATAAAAATTTGTGAATCGAAAATTTTCACGTTACTGTGTGAAGAATAATAGTGGAGAAGGGGGTGGTGATGGATGCCTGCGGGGTGGTGGAAGGGAGGGGGGCGCAATGGAGAGTTGAACTTAAGAGTGAAATTTTTCAACTTAAGGTAAGTGGCAGGTGGGTCGCATACCATTAATATTAAAAACAGAAAAAAACCGAAAAAAATGAAAGACAAGAGTGCAGGGGTGTAATGGCTGTTTGGTTGAAATGTATCTAGAAAGTAACAATCAGTATCTGCACAGGTGTTACGTACAAAATGCGGCATTTCCAGTCCAAATAACAATCAACATCCGAGCGACAGTCAATTTATATTCGCCAAGTGACTTTTGGGAGAAGCGAGATATTGAATTAATGGTTGAGGATCGCAAAGGGGGGGCTAGTACGCGGAGGGGATAAGGCAAGTATACGCAATTGAAATGTTATCCGAGAAGGCTGTTGAAATTCAGGGTGAGAGAGGCACTTTGCTTGTGTAAGTAGTCATGAAGAACATGAATGCATAGGAGTAACCAAGAAGAAGTACCTAAAGTGTACTTAAAATTACTAACATTTTACAGGCCGTAGAAACCGCCTTTGCTCAAACGGCAGCCTATCCAAGTCCGCACTGAACTAGTACTGCCCTCAGAACGAAATTGCGTACAAATCTGACACTAGAAAGAGTTTGGAAAGTGCAAAACTTCAATGCGACCTAAATACACAGTACAATTAGCAACTAGTATCCAAGACACGAACCACATACCAGCACCCATAAGCGCCATCTATTTGTTCGAATATGCGTTTAAAAGCTTAGATTTTTCTCTGCTATCTGTCAAAATTTATTGACATTTGGTTGAAGCTTGATGCCATTAGTGTACTGTGTTGATTGTATGACCAGAACGATTGTTTCTGAGTGCAGTTTTTTGGGTGGCAGACAGACGCTAGGGGATAACAAACACACCCAAAGGCTAATTTTAGTTCGAAGGCCTGAAATGAACCAAAAAGTTAAACGAGTATCGCCATGTTTCAATAAGTCTCAGGGAATAGGCCTTTAGCATCCACAAGGTGGCTTTTTGAACTACTCTGCACAGGGAAACAAAGGTCTATGCTAAATTTGTTCCACACCCATTGAATGAGGACCAAAATTGTCGAGAGTCTGTCATTCCAGAGAAGTCATTGTGGCCTCAAGAAATGATCCAAATTTCATGACAGACTCGAAATGAAGTTGAGAGGTGATGATGATACCTTTGTGACGACACTCCGACCATTTAAGCAGTTTGAACACGGGTACAGAAGCCAATTAGCGCAAAGGTTCAACTACTCTACAGGAATCCCAGTGGGACCATCATAGCCTCCACAAAAGAACCATCAAAAGCAGATCCCCGCCTCTCTAGTTCCTTAGATCACCCATTTCCCTCAATGTTACAGTGACCCGGTGCCCAAAGGAGACTGATCCCGAACCGATGATCCAATAAGGCGAGTTCCTTTTTGCACGATCGGCTAGAACTTTCGCCTGAAAGGCACTGCACGATTCAGAAAGCCGGAAAGACATGGATATGTTAAGAGAATTAGAGAATATCCTCGCCCCTATGCAACAGTCTATTCTTGACTGTTTCTGCCTCTTTGCCTCTTCTCCCTGGTTGCGACATCATTCTCAAAGTTCACACTGGCCGTCAAATGGTCAGTAATAATGGCTACCAGATCTCGTGGTAACAGACTCAGGATCCTGTTGCGACCACAGGCTTTACCAGCTTCCTGCTTCTCTTAGTCTCACTGCACTACATGATTACAGAAACATAGTATGAAGGACGAGTGACAAAAGGTGCAATATTGCGAGGACATAACCCTCAATTCTAGCCACAGTCCAATGTTTTATGTAGACTAGAACAGCGATCTTCAGCAACCGATCAGCAAATAATTCGCAACACAATGGCAAGAACTCCGAGTCACACCAGTTGGAATCAACAGAATATGCCTTTGGTATGCTGAAGTTGAAGTCGAACGACACAACAAGGCTCCTTTAAGTACATAACCGATGGCAGTCTGTGTCAACCCTCATCACTCTTTCTAAACAATTGCCCCTAGACTTCAGTCAACTCAAACAGAAGCTCCTCTTTATAGACCTTTCTAGGCCCAAGTTCCTTCAAGAAACCATAGTCTTATTCTAGAGATTCATGTCTTCCCAAAAGTCCTCTTTGCAACTCAAAATTTCAATAAAAAATCCTTCCTTCTCGACATAAGCTAAAAAGCCTGACAATTTTCCTCCGAAAACTCCAAAGCCCTCAACCGTAATTAGTGTTCTGAAATTTCTTCAAAACCAATTACCATTCACCACTTTCTGTTGAAATTCTTAAACTTTTCATACAACAAAAACCAGTAGCAGAAAAAAAAGAAGAAAGCAAAACACCAGCTAAGCGGATTGCCACGAAAGGGAAAGCCGAAATCATCTGAAATATTTCCCATTCCACGGCGCTTACTACAGGACTACCTTCCCAGCTACTCTGGCCTTTCTTCGCTTGCAGTTCTCCTTTTTTTCACTTTATCAAAGCTTTTCATTAAATCATATTTCTCGAGCAGAAAAATACACCAAAAGAGAGCCAAAAAGACCGCCTTTCCATATTCAAAAAGGTAGCGCACACAAATTGGATATTTTTCCATTCAACAATCTGGACAGGCATCAAGCGCGCGTCTTGAAAGTCGTCACTGCTACAAACGACGATGAGGACGTTTTTTTTTGCTGCACAACCCTACACAGCATGTACTCGTATCTTTGTATCTCTAAATAAGAGAGCAGCAGTGCAATTTTGTATAAAAGGAATGCTCGAGGTTATAGGGTTCCCTCAGAGGTTCATTCCTTCTTTCTGCTGCTGCCGTTGACTTTACCTGAAACCCAGAAAGAAAAAAAACACAAAAATATCCCCGAGGATATACCGAAAAATATAAAATTTCAACCACCCCCAGGACTAGAAAAAAAAAAAACCCCGTCCAACCACCCACCAGCCCAACCTTTGAGGAGGTTCAGGTTTGCTACCGCAGCAAATGCTTAAGTGATAGCTTGTTAGTTTGTATGCAATGATGGAGGGTTGCATCGGGGGAGCATGAAACTACCCCTCCCCTGTATTGGCAGTTGGAAAAAAAAAGCTGGAATTTTAACCTGCATGCACATTGCTTTCGGTTCGGGTGGATGGCACGAAATTAAATGTCTAAATATGCGAAATAAAAAGAGGAAAGGCAGAAGGACTAAACTAAACAGGCAATCACTGAATCAGGCTCAAAGAGTTGATGAAACATAGAGGCCTTTACAAACTGTGAGAGAGAGTTTCGTCGGGTGAATGCAGTTTTTTAAGGCGTTGGCTCGAGGATTGCTGCTTTGATTTTGTGTGCGGGGATTAAGTGGAAAGGCTTAGCAGCACTTTGAGTTATCCGAAATCAAAGTAAGACATCCTTTTAGGGAAAGCAAAGTGGCAATAAAGGGGGTACAATTATCTACCATTTTGTGCTGTAACCAAAGGATGGGATAGAAAGCAAAAGATTTCCTTTGAAACCCAAATTTAGTAGGAGATAAAACGTTGTTTAAGTAGAGCACCACCTTGTAATAGCTTGCAGAATCTTTTAGCCAAAGGAGCTATTAGTTTGGAATTACTCTAACGCACAAAGCAAAAGAAGACATCACCAAGGACATAGCATAGGAGATTGAAAAGAAAAGCATTGGTAAATGTGGAAACATGAAAAAATGAACAAAGTTAAACTATGTTAAATCAATCAAATGGCTCAGGGATCCAAAGGTATTTGGAGGCAGCCTTAGAAACCCTCTGCTGTCATCGTCCAAGACCTCGTCATCAGACAGAAGAAAGGAATGTCCTGTTGCCAACTCTGTACGTATTAAGAAAAACAGACAACCAAATGAGCAGTAATCTGTACCTTTTTGGACATTGGAGGAGCCTCCGATAGTACATTGCATGATTCAATCAGAAGTGGACTTGAAAGGAACTATGCAGAGCACAGAACTTTCAAAACAATATGTGAGATGCCAAGGATTAGGAGTAATAAGGTATAGAAGGGTCCTAAGACCATCACTATCAGTGCGATTGAAGGCTGGACTTAGTACTAAATGAACTTCTGGAAAAGCTAAGAGTCATCGCCTTAAATTGGCCAAGTTTTGCGCACGAAATTGTCATTCTAGAAAGAAGTCAATTTGAAGAAGTACTCTGTGGCAAGACGATTCGAGATCACCAAGAGAAAGGAGTCGCAGAGAAAGCAAACACTCAATGTTATGACTAGCTGTTGATCTTAATAAAACCACTAGTCGGAATGGGCCCTGTCACTAGACAACAGACTGAGGCCAAAGCCTTCCGACCCTACAGAGAGCAAACTAAGCTCAAGCTGAATTTGACGACATAGCCCGGTATCCCTGAGATGGGTGTACACAATGACAGTTAACTAATCCTCACGTAGAGAGCAGAGTTGCAAGAGACACTAGAGCCAATCGATGGCCCCACTTAGTTCGAAAGAAAAATCACCAAACGTTAAGGCGCTGTTGCTTTATATGCATGATCGCTGAGTGCAGAGCTGTTGCATGAATTTTACTCAACCAGAATAGGAGGAACATCAGTACAACACACAAGCTTCTTTGAATTGCCAAAAGGACAAGGATGTCAACAGTAACGAGTCGAAGTGATAATGAAGTACGACGAAGGAGAAACCTGGAAGAATGATAAGATGGATGGAACTATTCTGACAAAGGCAGAAGGACTTAAAGATTGATCCCCACAATAGACCTTTGGATCAACAGGAAGCATGGAGAGCTAACGCAGATTCTTACCACCGGCCATGGATGTTTCAAAGCATACCTCCACAGATTTGAGCATAAAGAAAACTTTTAGTGTCCAACGTACACGTCCACGATATCATGAAGACCTTAACCTATAAGCGAGTTGACTGGGTGTGGACTCAATCCCAGGAAACATCATCAGACTCATGCTGAGAATGCCAGAAGGGAAGGAGTTAGTGAAACCGTGGCTCGAAGCACAACACGAACGATTCGAGTATAGAGTCTCCCCTCGCGATGAAATGCTTGACACGGCAGTCCCGCGAGGATCAGGAGTAGAAGCGGAGGTGGGTTTAGTCTCACACTGTTACTGAGCACGGGCATAGTTTCCTCTTCAAAAGATTCGTCCCAAATGGCGTATATTTCCACAGATTTGGTTGCCTTCTGCACAGGCTTCTTAGATCAGTTCAATCCTCTATTACAGTCTCTGCACAGCATGAAGATATAACCTGTCAACTCCACATGCTGCCATCAAAGGAACATTGACTAGAAATTTATATTCCAACAGCCACGCTAGTAGATGAATATTCATTTCAACAATTGACCCACTCTCGTCATTAAATCGTCGGAACACCCTCTGTCCTGGCCCATCAATATCATCCTCAACGAGATGAGACAAAACAGTGCAACAATCTAAATTTAGTGATTCGACAGACCAAGTTTCAAGTGGCCCTCTCTGTAATACAAAGCAATGCTTAAAGTCCTTGTTGCTCCTTGTAAAACATAATAAGCCAAGGGTGTCTGTTGTCTGGCTCTACACATGATTGCATTCAGTAACCTTCTCCAAGTTCAACAGAGAAACACAAATCGATATCCTTTCCTAGAAGCAAATTGATACTAATCCTTGACACGGCGCTTCAGTCTCCCGTTAGTGGCAACAAAAGGCGCATCAAAAAGGATTTGGAAAAAAAAAATGGAAAAACCCCTTTCAAATCAATTAGGTTAGAAGCTTACGTTTGGTTGGCGACTAAAAAGTGTGTGCACACACACGGCAAGGCCACTCGAAAATAAAAATTTAATTAATTTTTCACACCACAGGACACTCTAGCAACAAAAACTGTTCTAAAAAAGCCCACAACCCGCTTGCATTGAAATAGGTTTAAGGGTTAGGAGTAGGATCTGAATAAAACAAAAAAAATAAAAATAAACAAATTAAATCTAGCTCCAAGTGTGTGTTAGTGTGTGCACACTTTAGAGGTGCGCATAACAAACACAAATGGAAATTTAGTTGCAATTTTAGAAAACTACCATTTCGCCTGGCGGAACCGGAACTTAAATAAATACACGTAGCGCCGGCTTAGGGTGAGCACACCCATATGTTTGCCTTTTGGTTATTTAATTTATTTATTTATATTTCATGTGGAAGCCAAAGAGAGCGAAAGTGAGTGCTTGCTTACGTGAACGTGAACGTGAATGAATACAGGGGCTGGGGCGACAGGGCTGGCGAATTTTTACCAATCACACATCCGTGGGTTTTTGTGTTGATTTAGATGAGAAGGCTGTTTGTTTTTGTCTGCCGCTGTGATTTGTTGAACAAATAGTTTAGAGGATGATGAATGGGTTGGTGGGGAAGGGAAAGGGCGACTCAAATGGGCGATAGACATGTTTCAGCTGGAGAAATCTGAAGAAATTTCCGCCTTACTGTTAGAGTAGAGACTGGGCACCATGAAACTGGTTCTTCTTCAAGTAGACTGAGTAATAGTTTTGAGATTGGGTGCACAAGAAGACTTTGGAAGAGGGCGAAGGTACTATGCATACTGAAGGTGAATAAAGCGGACCCCATATCTTCAAAAAGCTCAATACATATAAGTCTGACCTACTAGCTAACAGAGGGTCACAGATAATCAGCTGATGTGTCTATCTGGCAAGTGGATATACAGAGAAATGGTCATATAGCAACTGCCGACTCTATGTCAAGAAACACTGGCTACCAAAAGAACAGCAGTCTGTGGAGCAGGGTCATAAGACCACAGACCAGAAGTCCTCAATGGTCTTTGGCTCACTTGTGTGGGTTAATAGTCTTCAATATTTGGGCCCATACTTCCTCCAGTCTTTGGGCCTGTGGACGTATGACCCTGCGCGACAATCTGTCCCTTTTTCAACGTCGTTGGAGGAGCCTTCATTAGCACTAAGCTTGATTCAATCAGAAGAGTATTCCAAAAGAAATATGCAGACTACAACATCCTTCATTTGCACTAAGCTTGATTCAATCAGAAGAGGATTCCAAAAGAAATATGCAGACTACAACATTTTCAACCGACGGTGTGAGACGCCAAGGAGAGGGAGTACTGAGACATAGGAAGGTCCCAAGACCATAACTATTATCACGATTGAAGGCTGTTCATAAGGAAGTCTTTGATCTGGAGCTGAACTATGACTGAACGCCTGAAAAAACCCACTTGATGGACATAAATCCGAGAGGTTATGAGCTTGATATTGTCATAGTAGACAGAAAAAACCCCGAATAGTCCAAATAGACATCCTCTCGGACGAGATGCAAAGGGTGGTGTACCTTAGGAGACCCTCGAGCCAGTGAGAGGCAAAAATGATCAAAGAGGAGTAAAGAGCAGTCTCGGCAACACTATGGCAAGCAAAGACAACTCTACTAAAGGCAGAGAAGACCACTATAGAATCATGGCCAGAAAGAGCGAGGAGGAATCTTTAACTAGCATCTTACACAGTCCCTGTCCGCTCACAGCCGGCTATCGGAAATATCTTTAAAGATTTGGAAACGTGCAGGCTAGTAACACCCGGTCTACTAGTGTCTATGAAGATTTCACCATCAACTGCGCAATCTAAAGAAACAAGACAGAGAGCAGAAAGTCTGTGTGCAGAGGACTCGAGATCGCACAGAGAAAGGAGTCGCACAGAACTCATGCTCAACGTTATCACTAGCTGCTGAACCTTCAAAAACTACTGTGACCTCCTTTATAAGGTAAAGGCAACTTAATTTACTCTGAAGCACAAAAGAAATGAGATTATCACTAGACATCGAATGGAGGCCAAGTCTTCGGAGACTTTATGGGGTGCCAACTAATCCCAGGCAGAATTTGAAGATTTAGTCCAGTGTCCCTAAAATGGCGTATATAGAGAGGTCAAAGTCCCACAGCAGTACTAGAGCTGACGGTCGAACTCATCCCTATGTGCCTACTTCGGAAGCAAATACCAAATAGACAGTTTCTTAGCTGAGAATTATTAAGGAGGGTATTGGGTAAAGTCGGTCCATGGACCATGCAAATCTAAACCTCCTATCCACGACGATAGTACTTTCAAATAAGCCCAAGGGGAGTGATGTAGAATGTATCGTCACAAGACTCATATAAAAGGTAGGAGAACTCCATTCTGTCAGGCTGCAATTGAGGCGTTAAACTCATATGTGGTCAGACCAAAAAACATTTGGGGATATTTTGCTAACACGAAGAAACTTAAGGGGACACTTCCATGACATGGAAGTACATAGAAACGACGCTGACTCTGCGATGATATCCCCCGTCTAAGACAACCAAGGTAGGCAGTGGGAAACATCAACCAAAGAATTTGCCTGAGACAATGGCAAATTGACTTAGACTCAAGAGCACCATAGGAAGCTGGACAAAGGACAAGAGGATATAGTAGCTTTAAGAAACATCATCTTATATCTAACTACTGGATGCCAAGAAATAATTCACAAGGAAAGGACCTGTCAGGGTTTTTATTATAAAGTAGCCCACAGACGCTAGATCCAACAAAACTATCAAGAGAGTTCTAACCTCGGCACTTACATCAGCTAGGGCCTTAGTAAGAGGGTACAATGGATGCTAAAAGAACGCAGTACTTTCATTCATTCTGTACCCATGGTATGCATTTGTACATAGAAGGCCTTAAATTTTGTGACACAGAAGGTCTTTAGTCCTATGAAATAACTCGAGAACCAAGTGCTTTGCGAACCTTTCTCATGACAGCAATATTTTGTATTCTCTGCGACTCGAACCTTGAACCCCATGTGCAGTAAACACAGCCATTTAGTAACAGCAAACATTCAATTCCCTCCAATGGGATACCATAGCTCCTCTTGAATATTTAAACTATGTCACTGCAGAAGCCACAACCCGAACAGAGTATCCTTTAAGCACACTTTTCCCCGTAAATACATGCCAACCCCACAAATGCACAATTATTTTTTGGCAAACACAAAAGATACAAACCTCTGCAGATGGACTCTCTGCCCACAAAAGACAATAAAAAAAAAAAAAAAACAGAAGAAACAAAAGGATATATGCAGTGTCGTTGCCACACATTTTTCCACTCTAAAAATCCGCTATCGTCCTCCTCCGCCTTTACCCTCAATTTAACCTTTAAAAGTAAAAGTCCCCAGAGCTAACTGCTCTGCCAAACCAAAGGAAACAGAAAAAATACCAAGTAATTAAAAGAAATCGTTTAAAATTGAAATATCCTCCGAGACGACCGACGACGACGACGACGGGTGGCTTGCACTCAAGAACGTATCACAAGAACAAGTGCCAAAGGACCAACTCAATTGATGATCCCGGTACACTACCTGAGAGAGACGAGCAAATAAAAAAAAAGGTTTAGAAAAATATTGTTTTCTCTTCTTTGCAATTTATTTATCCACGTAGAAGAAGAACGAGAAAAAAGAGGAAAGGGAAATTAATTAACTAGAAAAATGTCGGTGTCCTTTTTATTCATCTGGTGCAACACCTTCAAGGTCACAGCTTAAGAATTTATCACTCAAATTGAGGTCGAATAATGACATAACCTTAATCAGGATAATAATTTACAAAGAAAATATTTTTCTTTCCATTTTATCAAGGATAAAGGGATAAATGCAAAGGAGCAGCATACTTTTCAATGTAAACAAACGAGGCTATCTAATTTATAGATCCTATTTTCGGGGACTTTTTTGTGTTTACATTTGGCCAAGGATTCCGATTTAAGGTTCCTTGTGTGTCATCGGACGCTTAAGGGTACAATTTAAAGGAGTTTAACTCTTTAAAGCGAGGATACTGGGCTTTGTGAGCGAAAATTTGACGTCAGCCCGCTTAACTTTACATTCACGTCATATCCTGGTCAATCCATCAAACACACATAGCTACACCCAACAGGACTAAAACCCTTGACCATGTTTTGCACGACCTAGCACCCAAAAACACAAAAAAACAAAACACAAAACAAATGAACTGAGAACATTAAAAATGCAGAAAAAAAGGAAACAGAAAAAAGGGAAATCCTTTTCCCAGTCATCCTTGACACATCCTACATCGAGAGCGAGACAAACTATGCAAATGAGCTAATAGTGAACTTCGAAAAAAGGTAGCGGCATTTACATGTTATTGTTTTACTTAAGTTCGATGTCAAATAAAACGTCAAAACGTGTGACTAGAAAGTTGATTCGGATCCGCAAGGACACGCCGAGCCGCCGCCGGCCTCCGGGCAGAGGGTTAATTCCTTGGAAGTAGTAAAAATGTTCCACATACGCCAGCGACGACGGACTATTCCCAGTTGGAGTTTAGTTTTTTTGGAAGAAAATCATCATAATTTGCAATTCAGATAAATTTGTACTTAATTTGGGGTTAGTTGAGGACATTTGACTTTTATGTGTCAATTTATGGGCGAGTTAAGTAAATTAGTTTTGACGGCACGTGTGTGCTGGAATTGTAAATACGAAAATGGAAATGCAATTATGGATAGTGGACTCAAAAGGGAGGAGGGGTTTTGTTTTGCAGGTCGCAAAGGGCCGCTGGGCTTAGTGGATACAAAGTAATAGAAATGGATTAAGGATTGGGAATAGACCCCGGTATTTAGAAGTACAGAAGGTCAGAAGAGCCGTGGTAGACCTTTGCAGTGATTATGAGTTAAAAGGATGCATTTTTGATTAGTTACTAACTAGTCTTCAATGAGTCCGTTCCTATGACTATCAACAGTCAGACAGAGAGTGTCTTACAACAGTCCAAAGGACCCCCGTCTGCAGTCTGATTCTCAGTTAATATGTCGGCACAAATGATTTGCCTTGAGACTAGCCTAGGACTGATACTTAAGATGCACTTCCTTCGGAGATATGTGCTACGCAGACTTCCCATAATAGTCGCCCATCTATTAAGCCAAACCACTAGCCATGATGTCAAGGAACATAATCGACAGTATCAAGGTAGGAGAAGAATTCTCTACAGCAACTACAACATGGCCAAAAGCAGTTGGGCTAATCTGGAAGGACACAAAGAGTCCAAAGCCTTATGCCAAGAGACAAACCGTGAGAGATCAGGGGAACTCATTCAGCTAGTTAGATCACAGATCAGAGCCATGAAGCGACATTGAAGCTGCTCTCAGAAGAAAAATGCAAAGAGCCCCAACCTGTGCCCCTTTAGAACCTACATTAAGTCTGAAGAGCTTCGACTGACAATTGAGTGTCTTGTGAACACATGAATCCTGTGGCTAAGCAGATGCTCCCAAGCATTAATAGGAAATTCATCTCTCAAAAGAGAACCCTACAGACAGACTTTCTAAGGCATCTTTACCCATCGTGATTGATGTTAGCTCCCCACCCCTGAAGCGCATACTCGGAAGGCGATTAAAGGTCAGTCAAGGACCCTTTCTTCCAATTGGTATTTAAAAAAGTTCTTAAAATGTTTAAACCAGACTCAGTATGTGCCATGAAATACAGCTCCTTGCAACACATTCCGATAAACTTCTGACGGCATGCGGTTTAAATTAAGGATCAAACTAATCCATGCTATAATCTCCAGAGGAATTCAAATGCGAACGCATGATACGTAGCCTTCAAGTCGTATCAACTGTTCCCTGCTTGATACCAGGATTAGATTCTTCCCTCAACTATTGCCCTCATTATACACTTCCAAGTATTTAGAGCTCCCCTTTCACCAGTACATCCCACGACAAACACTCATAAGCTGAGAGAAGATTTGAACTACTTCCTAGAATCTATGTAATGAATGCACTCTACTCCCAGTGTCCTTGATCAAACCAATTCTAACACTGCGACACAAAATCCATTGTACCATCCAACAACTAACAAGGACTCTGTTTTCTTTGGTTGGTTCTACGAACTAAAGCGCCTCCAATTTCATGGATTAATTTCCTCTGATTACTAGCAAACTAGGATCTCATATCGATTCCTTGGTATCCTTTATCCATCCTGGCTTCTGAATTCATAGAATTACTACAACTTCATTATACTCGGAGAGCAGCGATGCGCATTCATTGTTCAAAGAATCGTTTTTGCCACATAAAGCTAGGATGATTTATTTTTCGAAAAATCCTTGCTGATAGTTGCCCTAACTAAGTGTGTGTCTCTGTGGAAGAGGATAAGATTTACGCAAGACTAGTTTTATATTCGATTAGCTGAGATTCAAGGATTCAACAGTCAACAATTTTAATTGGATGTCGAAATTTATTAGCCCGTTTGCAGTGCAGATAGCAAGGATGCACTTGTAATGACAGGGATTCATGGGAGGAATTTATTTTTCGTTGAAAGGAAGCGGGTTGGTCAGTGTTCTCTGAAACGCATACATCTTTTTTTCAAGTTTTTATGAGCATTTCTTCTTGGGGTTTCATTTGAGTTCAAGGATATGAGTGACTTTTTAATGAATGCCAGTGGAATATAACTCATGAGAACTGTGTTCATATTTGGTTGGCCTCACAATGCTTGGGGTCACAAATGAACTGATGGTTTTGGATGGATATCGAGGATGACAACAGAGTGTAGGCTAAGTCTGAGTAAGACTATTCTGAAAGGATGTGCTTTATTCCATTGTCTGCAATACGAAGGGACCCAACATCTACTGGCGCTGAGAGAAGCTGTAGCATTTGAAAACATGATTAACCATACGAACGCCTAGGTCCTAGGAGAGAGTACATGACGCAGAACTGTCAAGAAGGAAGCACTGCACCTGGGAAGGAGCTGCGGAGAGCTGAGGTACATTGTAGAAACCACACAAGGTAGCCCTATAGGGGCATAAGTAAGTATACCAAGAGGCTCGATAGATAGCTGAAACGTCATTAGTTGCATAGTGCCGATCATTACTATGAAACAAAGACACGAAGTGCGCAGGATGTGGATTACCACGAAGGCGTATTCATGGCACAGATCACTCAGGCTTGGGAATTGTGTACGCCGTTAGCCCAGGTTTCTAGTGTCTAGAGGATTACACGTCTTTTGGATCTACAAATGGCAGACAGCTAGACGTTTCAACAACTCGTTTCAGTTCCAAATGTCTTGATTTCTCTAAGCTTCTTTAAGGACTTCTTACAGTAGGAACAAACATCTATTTCATAAGGTTTAGGCATTCATTTTCCAAGCAGCCTTTGGCAGATGGCAGATTTTTCCAACTCCTACTCTTACTCTTTCTAATTTAGTTTGCCCCTTTCTTCCCCCAAAAAAATATTCCATCTACCGCATGAGGCTGTTATAACTACGTGCATGCAACATTCCAAAAGTTTGTCCTCCCTCCACAAAGGCGAAGCCAACTACAAGAAGAACTCGTGGTAAAAATGTGGAATGCTATTACCTGCATCAAGTGGAGATTAGGCCTGAAGTAGCCCCAAGCAATTTAAACCAAAAAAAAAAACGAAAAGAGAAACCTCTCTCAAGCTATTATCCCTATCCTTTCGTACAATTGCAGCAGAGTTGAAAATATTTTTGGCTTTCCGAAAAGAAGAAGAAAAATATCCTTTTTTTTTGTGCTTCTACGGGGTTTTCCCGTAAATAAACTTTGTTGCCCGAGTGCAGTATGCTATGCTATTACTCGTGTTTCATTCGTGAATTATCGAACGAGTCACGGACATGCTCATTTAAAGGATATACAACAAGATAAAGCTGATGTCCTTAAGCACATGTACAATGGAAGTTTTTTTTCTCTCCTTTCTTTTGAAGGGAAACTAACTGGTTACAACTCCATATTCGATCCGCAACTAGGATTAACTATTATTGTTGGTCGGTTGGTTGGCAGTTTTCGTACAAAAAAGGACTCGGGAAAAAAAAAGGAAGAAGAAAAACAAACGGGTACCGCACCACACTAAACGTAATGGAGCAATTTGTTTTCGGAGGGAGTTTAATGCCGGACAATTTGTCAACGAGCTGATAGTGATTTTTCACACTTTTCTTGTGGATCCTTAATTGGAATGTCTCCAGTATCAAACAGAGAGAGAGCGAGCGAGCGAGTGTTGTTCTTTTGATGGTAGATTATGGCTTTGGGCATGGAATCACTTAGAGAAATGAATTTTCTAGGAAGATTCCTCTTCACCGTATTACAACAGATGTGCAATTGTTTATGGTTATAGCAAATGAGATGGATAGTGAGTGGTGAACCACCGGGGGGAGGGAGCTTGATATATTAACGCATGCAATGGTTTTTTGGTGGTCGTTTATACGAGAATAAAGAGTGGAAGGATATGGTCGAATAATAACAAAACCAACTGGACATAGAGCCGGAAGGGTATTTGAGAATTTAGTGAGAATCATATTTTACCTCGGGTTTGCAAGTGATTTATATTTAGCTCGCCTAAATGGGGCCTACTCCATTCACTGGGTTGGGGCATTTGTTTTGGTTGCTTTTAACCAAAAATGCGAATGTAATGATGTCTGATTAAGTGAGTACTAGATTAAAGAGTCTATGTGCAGAAGGATGAAAGCTGTTATGGGGAAGAACTGTTTTTTTTTTTAAGGAAAATCAAGTGAAGATGTATTGTATGAACGAGGACATCAGACCTGTTAGCCTCACCTTTTTCATCGACGAAACATTTCGAAAGACTTGTCAACATCCACATCTGCGGAAACTGCGGATCTAGCCCTCGTTATAGGCTCAACAAGCTTCCACTTAAATCAAGAGTGTAAGGACAGTGGTACGCTTAAAAGACAATTCTTAAGAAATAGACGCCAGCTGCATTTTAAGACAATGAGAGAGCCTCCATAAGAGACAATCCAGACAGTACGACGGACTATTGGTAACAACAGGGTTGTTGTACTTGAAGGAGACATTTCATTACCTACTGAACGAAGCTAGAAGCGGACACCTCCAAAGATATCAAGACGGACTCATATTCTCTTTGCGTTGGAAAAATACTCCAGAAACTTAGATATGGTAGAGCCGAATCAAGTCGTTGTACTGGCTGGCAACGAGCACATGCCTCACAAACCTTATAAATGGCTAAAATCCCAGAGAAACCACACAAAAAAGGTCCATTTTACTATCAAATAGTGACCATTATTAAGTGCAGGGGTGAGAAGCTCTGGGGATACCTATTCCCCTCCCAGCTGTGTCTCGAAACTAGGTTGTAAACGAACACAGTATTCAATACATCATAGCCACCTCCCAAACCTGACCAACTGAAAGGACTTCCAGGAGAACCATTTATGGTCTAAGAAGAGATGAAAGATACCACAGGTCATAACACCTTTCGTTGGAAGCATAAGACAGTGCCAAATACCCACACTTTGTGCTCTATGAGGAACTTAATAACGAATTTGAACATTGATGAAGGAATGTGAAGACTCACAATACTTGTACTAATGCAGTAGGGATCTACACGGCTTAAAGAGGCTTTCTGTTGTCGTATGACGGAATCATATAGTAGCAAGGGCACCAACATACTAGGTTCGCTATTGTGGAACTACACTACGGAGTCAGACTTCCAAGATAAACGGCTTTGCTGACGACATAGCAATAATTGTAGCAGTCAAACTCCTTAAAAGATTGAAGTATGACTGATATAAAGCTCTAAGGATAGTATACATGGACCTACAACCATCAGAGCGAAAGACAGAAGTGTTGCTCATAAGCAGCGAGTCATACAGTCTACAAGAGAAGCCGTAGCTGATCATATAATAGTTTGAAGAGCCTTGGCACTACTATCGATGCTAGCTTAACCTTTAAGTATCACAGACAATTGGAAAGACAGCAGAGGCATAAGACGAGTGCCATATATCAGGGATGAAGTCATACAGAAAGAGGAGGAGGCGGCTATAGAGCCTGATGCCCTGATACCATGTATACCTTCGCGAAAATCTTTTATGACATGTGTAGTTAAAGAGGCCAAGCCGAATCAGTGATATTGTGGTACTACTAAGAGCAGAAGCTTGGATAATTGGCATGAGAGGTAGTATCAGTGTGATACAGGCAGTTGGACACAGAAATGTAACCCAAATATAGATGCTTACATCAAAAGAAAGCATTGGAAACAGAATCTCTTTCTGATGTAGATGCTTCTTGTCATAAATGTTACACAATGAGAACGTCTACTGTCCAACAAGTACGAAAGCAGTAAAGGACCTCCAAGTCCACGATATTATGAAGAACTCTATCTGCTAAGGAACAAACTAGGTGGGGACATAACTCTAGACAACATCACCAAAGAGATGATAAGCGTGGAAAATGCGAGTAGAGAAGGCAGGAAACGTACCGAAGACCTTAGTCTTAGGTCACCCTTCGTGAGAATATACCTACTTGAAGGCGGTGCTGCAAGCAGAAAGGTCAAAAAGAAGGTGATTCGAACACGAGCACTGTTTTTAGAAGATTTCTAGCTTTTAAAGCAAAAAACAAATAGACTAGCTTGCATCGATTTTGAGTGAAATGAGAACAACGCCAACTACCAGGCTGGGGCATTAGTGCTCCGAGGATAACTCTATCAGGCAGCTAGCATGTACCAGTCACTGACTACAGTGGGTCATATCTGGACTAAAGAATGGAAATGTGGGCAAAATATAGCTCTGTGCACAACTGGCTACAACATGGATACTGACGTTCGTCTAGAGTTGCAATGCACAGCGAAGGTCCTTCTAGTGAAAACAGGGGCCCATGAGTACCTACCATCGACATAAAATAGTAGCTTGTGAGGTGCTATCGAGAAGAACTCATGCCTATTTCAACAAAGCACAAGGTTACGACGTAATGGGTTCCTAGGTACAAAGGCAGGGGCTCGAACCTTAAATTTCGCGTCTCCCAACTCACTGACAACTGAATCATGACAGTGATACGACTGACCAATTACCAAGAGAAGACTTGACAACAAAATCTGATCCTTGCCTCCTTGAAACAGGGAATAAAACTGCAAGAGAGTGGCAAATATTAAATAGTACTCCATAGAGACCTGTACAGCGAGAGAATTGTATGAAACGATAGGAAACCTCTTTATCCTTTTACACCCAATTATCACTAAGAAGATACTGTGCAGCTGACGACCTCCTTTCGGCATCATTTCTAGAGTTTCCGACACTTCCTCTACAACCTAAAGGAGCTTACAGGAAATATAATAAACCTCATCACATTTATAGAATAGTTTGTACGCAACTGAATATAGCATTTAAAGGACGAGGGACACCTCCCTGTGGGTACCACAATAAAGACTAGCCCTGACCTAACTATCCACCTTATACCACTCAACAACAAAAGCAATCGAAAGAAACTATAACAACTTGTTCAGTTCCACAGGACTTACCTCTAAAACAATCCGTATAATTGCATTCCTGTTGATATCTGAAATTAGAACAGAAAATAAAATAATTATTAATGAGAACATTCAACTCTCGCTCAAGGATAACAACAAAACAAATAAAAAGCAAGAAAAAAAAAACCCTCAAACAATCAAGTCCAGTTCACTTCGCCGAGAACGAACGAAGAATGTATTCATCCAACTCTTTCAACCCTTTCAACCCTTTCAACCCATCCAACAGTAAAAACTACCCTTTGCTGTATAAAAGCGCCAAAAAGTAAAACAAAAGGGAGCTAACCCTTCGTGAGCTCCCCCCAGAGTTCGTGCTCCTTTGTCCCATTTGCAAATATTTCAAAAATTCCCTAATTAAATGCAATCGCAAGGAATCTTGTAATTTCCCTTTTCCAAGAACACGGTCGGTATCCTTTTCTCTCTTCATAGAGAAGGCAGCCAGCGAGCGCGCACCACGTCTCTACACGCCTGTTATCCAGTGATTAAGCTGAAAAGTTGATGAGCATCCTGATTCTATCATCGTTGAATGCGGAGATTTCCTCCTAGAGGAGACAACGACGCGTTTTCTCTGTTAAATCCCCAAAGCACAGGCACACAGTCCACCAGCAATTGGGTGAAGTCTTTCTCCCCTCTCCTCTCTATCTGTGTGTTGGGATGATGACGACAATGTCTGACAGGAGTCAGTCGGTCGGGCACCTTCTATGTCTCACACAAAATACAAAACAGAAAACAAGACAACTGCAATTAAAAGTTCATCCATCATCCATCCTCGAGGATGGATTTTGCTCGCAAAAAACCCCAACTAACCCGGTTCTAAGCCCCGCATAAGCTAACAAGGATATCTAAGTAACATAACCGCATACAACCCCCCAACAAAAGGGAGTCCACTGGCGCGCCCCTCTGTGATTGCGCTCTGTGAAACAGTGAAATGAGGTACAAAGTTCTGCCGAACAACTCAGAGGGCGTTGGACCAGGTGGGGTAGTGGCAAAATCCGTTGAAACATCTCTCTCGAGACACAAGACCCTTCATGTGACATTCTTTTGTTTTGCAAGGATGATGCGGTGTAAAGAAGCAATTACTTACATTCACCGCTTTTCAAACGGATGCAACCCCAAAACGCTTCTTCACAACGCGCTGCTGCTCCACAGACGAAGAAGAACACAACAACTAGACAAGACGAGGAGGATCCTTATGTATCCTCTTCGTCGATGTAATGGATTCTTAGGAAAATTGCCACTAAACTTGGATCTAGATAGAGTATGTGCTTGTGTTGTGTTTAGAGAGAGAGAGTAGGGGATGTTCCGGAGCTTCTGTGTTCT
This sequence comes from Chalcosyrphus nemorum, assembly GCA_949716465.1. Taxonomy (NCBI): domain Eukaryota; kingdom Metazoa; phylum Arthropoda; class Insecta; order Diptera; family Syrphidae; genus Chalcosyrphus; species Chalcosyrphus nemorum. Next base: position 55,673,794 of record OX454334.1, on the reverse strand, counting down.
GTGAGTGAGTCCCCAATTAGGATTTGCCAAGACAGAAGAGGAGTACAGAGAGGACGAAAGTCATTTTCATTAGAGTGACACTAAAGTGATGGAATTGTTGCGGTTTTTCGGTAGACTAATGTTAGATTGGTTAGGTCAGCAAAGTTTTCCTCCCTCTCAGATGTCAGAATTATTATCCAAGTTATTATGTAAAGATACGGCAAACCACTGTCACTGCGCACCAAGGATTACCTTCATTTGGAGCACATTAAGGACTATAAGAAGTTTGTTCCTAGATTTTATTTTTCATTTGCCAAATAAGTGGCCTTATTTGAAGGAGAATTTGTACTCGGAAGTTAGAGCTGCTCTCAATCTGGATTGCGGTTTAAGTTTTGCAATTTGAACATAATAATCGAGTTAACTTCGAGTAGGAAGTTGGCTGTCGAAGTTGGAGGAATAACCAAAACTTATTTATCTGCAAAAGTATGGTTTCCATTTGGCAAATGCAAGTGATTGATAGAGCCCTTTTCTGTCGTAGCATTGCTCAGTCTGGCCTATAGAGCGATGTATAGTTAGCATACAAATCATTATATGGGCTAACAATAGACATTTGATTGTAGATTTTCTCCCAGTGCTATAAGGTATGACACAAACACCACTGGGTACCCAGGTCAGGATAGGAAACCTTTCGGGGAAAAGAGATAAAGCAGCACAATCACCAACGAAGCATTCCACGGTAGCGACACATCACAGAGTTGAGCTAACGTCTAGCTCATTAGGCAACCTTAACCAAAATAAAGTGTCCCATTAGATCGCCCATAAGTGAAGAATGCAGGAGTAGCCGCTAGTCGTCCTGCATTTAGAAGATTCTTGCCATACAAAATGGTGTCCGTAAGAAATTCAATGGTGAACGAAAGCCTAGACGAGGATGCATCATCATCATTTCCCATAACCATAACATGGTCTCAGACCTAAGAAAGTGTCAGCATATTAAAACTTGGGACGGAGATTATGGAACTCTTGTGTTCAGAAATTGGTTTGTACGTGGTTAAAGAATTGGACAGTTTGGCCGTGACTACACAGATTCTAAGACTTGTTTCTCCAAATGTAGCTAAGGATAATGAAAACTTTCGCCTGAAAAACAGAGACTTGTTTGACCAATGAGTATTTTTGTGGGGCTGTATACCACGAAGATGCTAGGCCCTGACCTTTGAACAGCTTTTGAACGATCTCGGGATAGTGGAAGCCAGCCCTGAATACCAGCGAAATCGCCTTCACACTTTAGCGGAATCGGAGTCTTGGTTTAACAATATCAGGCGGAATATCTATGGGACCTGAGTCACAAGACTGAGGTTCCATAAGGTCGTTAGAGTTCCAGTGCAGGACATACCAAAAGCAACCTAGTCTAGGGTGGTGAATAGCTGAAATGCCGTCTAGGTCTTGCTGTAAGGTATTCTACTTTTCAATACAGGTATCCAAATTCTTCGCATTTCATTCGTCTCAAGTCTATGCATGTATAGCTCTAGAGAGAAGCGACAGAGGAACCCTAGTGAGAAAGAAGGAAGGAAGGCTGCGACAGGCAATTGTTTGAACAAACTAATGACATGGGTCTACATACTAAGCGATTAAAGGATTGTCTTAGCTCAACTTCAACAGGAAACAGCATCGCAAAGACACTGATATTCTGACAGCCAGGATGGACCATTAAAAGAAGACCTACCCAACCCTCCATAGACCACCTTTTCGTCAGATGCTAGAGAGACTATCCCGAAGAAGGTGATCTAGAGTTGGTCTAATCTCCGTATTCTTAAGTCTTTAAATCAGCTTTGCTACATGAAAGGAAATGTAAGGAGAGTACCAAGCCTTCAAGCATTAAAGAACAAAGTACTGGGCTAAAGGAGGCCATACGCCGACATCAAATGTAGAGCAAATGCAGTTTGTAATCCTATCAGAGGTTCATTGGTCCAGTCCCAACTATATCCACTTAATTTTCAGATATAAAAAAGAAATAATTCACTCGAAAAGCATTTGGAAAAAACAAATCAAGATTTCTGTGAAGTACAAACGAATGCAAAAATCACAAACAATTCTCGAAATTATTTGGACACAACCCATAGAGAGAGAATACTGCAACACTAACTCTTTCCTATCACTTCTTTTCTCGTCCAATTATCGCTGATAATAATAATTCTTAGAGAAGAAGGAAAAGTTAAGCCTAGTCTAGTGCAAAGCGTAGAGTAAGTTCTAAAGGCTTTCTAATGACAGTAATGACAAATTGCTTGTCAGTCGCCTGAGAGATACAGGAGTATAAAAAGCAGCAGTCTTTTCAGCGACCTAAGACCTAAACTAGCTAATTTTACAGGTACTGCCAAAAAGGATAGACCACATATTAAGAACCAGTGATGTGCACTGCCACTTATTTAGATCTGTTGTGCCCTGGAACAGGCCTCTTGGCAAAGTGATCGATGTTAGAGTACACCTCCTCAAGTTCAATTGCTTTCCTGTATCTAGCGGCGATTCATTCGCAAAAAGGTGGGTTAGTCCTTCTTCAAGAAAACTATAGAATCTCCTCTGCCTATCATGTCATATATTCGGCTTTCTGAGGTTCTCCTTAAGCCGACAGTGACTCGTTAAAATGTCTGTCAGAAGGATGAAATAATTGAATATTATTCTATAACAGTCAATAGAGCACCAAGACCTGGCCCCTCTCAACGTGTTGTACGTAGAATACATTTCTGCACGCACAGAAGAGACCTACAGCTTTATGGCGTATCGGAAGGGCAGATGGGTTTTGAGAAGCTTTCTCATAACAGGAAAATTCTTGGATGCTAGTCAGACGTTTACAAGAGTTCCTGTATTCGAACCATGTGTAATAGTCCAACCACTGAGCCACGGCACCGACCTGTCAGAAGGATAAGACTCAGTCAAATTTTCTCCTTTTCTGGTTGACTTCTCCCGGTGGTAGTTTCGTAACTGGTTTTAATAGGAGCTCCATTTCTTCTCATATCACCTCCTTCTTTAAAAAGTGGTTGGAGTCCCCAAAAATGGGGTTTCCAAGAAGAACTAATTCGTGTCCTGGTGCCCAATAGAAGGTGGACTCTGTTAGTTAGTCCCAGTCTGTTCATTTTGGTCCGACATTCCCCAACAAACACAATAGTTCAAGACTTCTTGCGCTCATCCTTGCCATTACAACACAACCAACAAAAAGTCCTTCAAATTCATATGTCTTCGAGGACTCCAAAGCAATACTTATCCTGCTGCTGACATCTTCAATGCCCACTCCCTTTTTCGCACCTCTTAAGAAAACAGTTCCTTCCCCCCTCTCCACCCACGCGATTAGTGTTTTCTTTCCATTCCATTGTTTGCTATCCAGTGGTTTGTTTCGCCCGATTGTGTGTCCTTATAAAAATAGAGAAATAAATTCCACCATTGCGTGAGATATATGAGAGGGAAAATTAAACCAAAACAACTGACAGCCGAGCCGAGTAAGAAAAGCCGAATCCTTTAGCCAGCGGGGAAATTTATTATTTTTCGATTATTTTGCTCCTTTTTTTGTCGTCGTCGTTGTGTCGTGTCCCTGTGATGTGCCACAACCATGCTAGGGTATTTGATTTTGCTTCCCGGCCTTTTGCGGTGATGTCAATTACACATCTTCGCACTTTGCCACACAGTTAGCTGCTGCTGCTGCGCGCCATTGCTACTGGGGTGTAAACAGGATTTCTTTTTCTTCTTTTTCCCAGGATATTTGTTTTCTTCTTTTTCTTTTGGTTGTAAGAAGGAAGCTTGAAACTCGAATGAATGCGTGTGCCTCTGATCGATTGTTTGTTATTATTCGATGGGTCGTAGGTGTGAAGCCCGAGAATGGTTCTCGCTTCTTCGTCCTTGCTGATGGTGTAGTTTGTGTGTGTTTTTTTTTTCTTCTCTGTTTGGCAGTTTGACACATAACAGCGGGGGGAAAAGTAGAGCGAAGGTGTGTTTCTCATATGTCATTAGATTGATTTTGAACAAAGAAAATCGAACAAAAATATCCTCGTCCTCCGTGGAGGAAGGGGGAGAAAAGTTCAATTGGATACGTTTCGTTGGAGATGAAAATGGTAGCAAAGTTAGTGAGTGAATATCCTTCTTCCTTTTTTTGTTTCTTTAAGCTGCGAGGCATGTTCTTTTGAACTTGCTACAAGGTCTTCTTCTCAGCAGGGTCAGAGTATGAGATGGGGCTTGAAGCGAGGACTGATATGTCGTGTCGTTGGAGAGTTTCAATCGTGACATAGGAATGAGATCTGATACTGTTTGCGTATTTGAAGGACCAAAGCTGAGGCTATGACATGGAAAGGGAACACTGACCCAATTCATGGCGTACATTCCCCTATCCAAAAATGAGGACACAAACTTCCTCCCAGATCGATATAACCACCATAAACCCCTCGGTTTGCACCGAAAACTCCAACCAAAAACTAAAGCACTGCTTGGTACCTACTCTCGTTTGAAACTACCCCAAGAATAGTGCACGCAGTTCGCCTGAAAAGTATCTAAAATCAGTATCTATTTCCTGCAAATTTAATTGCCATTAAACTATAAAAAGAAAAACGCTGATAAAGGACCTCGAACGTGGCCACGATTTCTAGGGATTCTCGCATCCACACACCCAAAAAAAAAAAAGCTAAGTAATTTCCTTAATTGGAATTCTAAATAAATTTTACAACCGCAGACGTGAAGGTCGTAAAAAAACCGAGTCCTCTTAATTTGTGAATAACCACCCACTGAACAGGGTGCCACAAATGCGTCAATTGAATACAAAATTGTTTAAATCCCGTCAGCAGTGCGAAACAAATCCCCGCTAAGCGAATCGCAAATTGAATCTACTCCTCTAATTCTATATGCCAAAGGATAAAACTAAAAAAATAAAAACGCGCTCTCCTTTATTCCTGAAACAAAACAGGGAACAGACAAATGAAATACAAAAAAACGAAAAAAAAAAAAACTTAAAAACAAATTAAAAACGCGAAGCAAAAAGTCGCAAAGAGCCTCAACAACTGAGCATTGGCACTTGCTTGCGCTTCAGTCCAATCCAGTCTAATTTGAGTTTGCAATTTCATTATCCTGTCTCCATTATCCGCTTTTGTTCAAAATTCTACAAAGCGATACACTGAATGAACTGCACACCACGCTCACGCCCCCACAGAGAGAGGATAGGATTCAATTTCACTCATTCGTTTTGTGTGTCAAAATTTTTACTCGCAAAAATTATGCAGGCCAACCGGAGGAGGGAGGAGTGCGAGGACGACCGCGAATATCTGCACAACAAAGTGACATTCAAAACATTTTCTAATGCACGTTCCGATGCGCGATATACACGCGATTTTTTTGGTTTAGTTTTGCTGTCGGTGGAGTTTTTTTGAAAACGAAAAAACCATCTACAGCAACGACCTGGAATCAGTTAGGCTGTTTTTGGAGTCAAAAAGGATTCAGTGGGAGGGTGAATGTTATTTTAGCCAAAAAACCCCTGCTAACAGTGACCGCATCCAATTTTCATCTCAGTTGCATTTCGGGGTTTTCATGATGGCGGCGGCAGCGGAGGCGATGGGCACACTACTGGTTGCTGCTTCGGGGGATGCAGTCGGATTCGGATTCGGTTTCGGTGGCACTGAAAGTGATGCTATTTAGAAGACCGACCGGTTTTTGTGGGAATAACATTTTAGTGTGCCAATTCGTTCGAGTTTAACCAGAAACTGGTGGCATTAAGCACTTTTTTATTTGTAATTTTTGACCTTAAGTGTGACCAGAGTGGAAATGGTTATTATTAAATTAGCTTGGAGTATGGGCTGAGTGTTTAAGGTGGACGAATGTCTGTTCTGTGGATTAATAAATATTTTAAGGGTATCGTGGACCACAAAGAGATACAGCTGGTCACACTGATGACCTACATCCCTCTAGATAGGAGATTTTTGAATTGCTTTCCGAGTGAAATGTTTAAAGGAGAGGACGAATTCTCAATTTTAAGGAATGTAAAATATTTTAGTGACGAAAAGTGTGCATATATAAAGAATATTTTTAGAAAAAAAAAATGGCGCGATAATGAAAAGATTTTGTTTTTAATGTTTTTAGTATAAAATATTTTGAAAAAAATGTGTTTGTAGAAAAAACAATTAAAAAATATTGAAAACAATAAATTAATGAGACCTCTGGTCACACTGATGACCTAATTTCGCATGTATGAGAGTTTTCTCTATAGACCATGCTACCTAGAGGGCAACTGGAGATTTCGGACGAATAGATATGATACTTTAAAGCAAATCTCTGTGGGCAAAGTGAGTGGAATAAGAGAGATGCGCTCGCGGCTGTATGAAAGGATAAGAAGAGCTAGAATACTATTGAAGATTTGATAAAAACAAATGTTGTTTTTAGTTTGTTCTCTTGTTTATAGAAATGCAAGCAGAGGATAGATGACACATGAACGAAGTCAACGAAGAAATGCAAACAAAAGCATGGAGGACTCAATATGCGAGTTACTTCAACATAATTGGAGCTCAATTGTGCAGAAACTTCTCACAACTAAGTCACGGTTATGGAATACAGATGATTGCGACCTTAAGGAGTCAAAGTCATGGATTTGAAGCGGGATACTTGGTTTCTATTCGAAACAACCTCTTGTCTGAAGGCGGGTTTCCAGGTTGGGAGCTATGTCGTTGAGGAAACTGAGAGGTACAATGCCATATAAAGACCCAGCTGCAAGATTTAATACAACAGCGCTAGAAGACTTCACATATTAGGATGTGAATGAATTTAAAGTGGGAAATCGGCTTCGACAAAGAGTCATAGTCTCAATTGCGAGAACCGAACGCCTCTCTGTAGTCGACATCGAACGAACTTTTTATGGCATCAGCCTCATATGTACATATGTGCTCTTGCCACTATTAAGACATTGCAGTCTTCCTAGACCTAGGCTACGGAGTCTATCAGGAGTAAGGCAATAAACACACCTACACCACAGAACAACTACCAACTTCTTATGACTAATCGATAATACAGGAACTCGTAATGTAGTGAAAAGTAGCATTAGGCTGAGACTTCACGCAGTAAAATGACTTTTCTTCGATGATAGTAGCATCTCACTTTCAGGGCCGCCAACATCTACTTTAACTACTTTCTTGTTGGACCTTAACTCAGAGCCCGACACTCCAATGATATGAAACTCAACCAAAGACACCTTACCAAGTCAGAAACAGCCAGAACCTACAAAAAGCTCATAAACAACAAGACAGTGCAATCACTAAAACAACCAGTGGACAGAATAAAGGTACATCATAAAGAAGGTCCAGCATAAGCCACTACCAAGAAGAGCCATTGATATTAGGATGAGTGTGTTTAACGGCGCAACAAAACAGAAGCGGGAAAGGACTAGGTACCAGATCAAAAGAAAGAAGTGGTGGAGAGTTCTGCATAAAAAGAGAAGAAGCTGTGCAGTTTGCCAGGCATCGGGAGCAGCAAAATACGAAGTCCTTCAATCGGAAAACCAAGCAACCGGCTTCAAATCTGAAATGTAGGCTCTTTGAAATAGCAGTGGTCAACTAGTCACCATCAGTTCTAGCAATTCCCTATCAGGCAGCAAACAGAGAGAGTGATTGGGTAAGGAGAGACCTTTAAAGACTTTCAGTTAATAAGGAACCAACCAATATTGAAGAAGTTAGCGAACGCATTAGAAAACTGTTGACTCTGATGGGTTCCCAGCTTAGGTCTTAAAGTGCAGAGATCTTTGTAGGGCACAAGCAACAGGGTAGGCATGCATGAGGCCTGAAGTATCAGCCTAAGCAAAGACTATCATATGTTTTGTAAGAACTACCCAAACATATCCTTATAGTGTGACAACTAAGACCAATCTGCACGTACCATTCATCCAGAATAGACCAAAAGAACAGACTTAAAAAGATCCTCAAAAGGTTTAGTGAAAACGAGTTGAACCTCACCATCAGCACTTATTGGGAGAACCTAGACCTTGACCTTTTATGAGCTGCCCATAGCCTCATATTATGTTTTACTGCATTTTTAGAGCTCTTTCAAGTGATAGACCAATTGGGCTACCGTCAAAACTTGTCCAGATATGTGGCATAATACTGAATAGCTGGATAGCCCTGTACACATCGGAAGCAACTGGTCAGAACCTTTCGAAGCACTCACTAGATTTAAGGAAGAAAGTGCGCTGTCACGAAACTTCTATGATATCATGCTGAAGCAAATAGTCTGTAGGGCAAGCGTCAATCCAAGTGCATCCAGCTGCTGGGATACGTGGATGATATTATATTGAGTCATCGAAAGATCTCGGCAGGTTGTGCTAACGTGATTCAAAAGCAGGGGAAATAAATTGGTCTTAAAGTGAATGGAGACAAGAAAAAGTACAACAATCCCTTGGGCGTGACTGTCAACAACTTCGAGGTAGTTGAAAAAGCTTCGGAACAAACATAAAGTCTATACGACAACCGTAGCAAAACCACTGCTACAATGAGGTTATGCTTCATGGTATATTAGATACCAAATACGAAATGTATACCTACGAATCGAATGTCAAAATGTATCGATCACGCAAGCACATGGGTTGTTGCCCATATAGCCAAAAGGATGCTCGACTTCCAGCTCACAGATTGAATCTCTGGTATAAGAACAAAGCTCTCACAGAAGCCTGTAAACTTGTCCATCAAAGACCGAGCAGCTTATGGTGTTATCGATGCCCAAAAATTTGGACACAACTTGGACACAACCTTAGCCATGTCACTGGCAAAAACTCTACAAAAGTCGACCATTTTAAGTTGTGTATAAGTAGATAAGGTACATCTCCATTCTGACTTTCAACAAACCTACTCCCTACCCCCTTTCCAGTTCAAAAACCTATGCCACATAGTATGTATCCTCAACCCGGAAGACTCTTTCCAACAGTCAATAACAGAGCTTAAGAGATTTGAACTTAGAGAAGTTTCTTTTTGCAAGAGTCACCCACATACCTGGATAAGGGAAAACAAAAAAAAACCTTCTGCAGGTATTGTTCCTTGGTCCTTTACCACAACTTCTACTACTAACACAAATCCTGTTTGCCGCATTCTAGGAAGTGTAAAATATCACCTGGTAAAGGTAAACTTCTTCTTTCTCTAAGTAAAACACAACTTTTTCCATTTATCCTTTCATCCACATCCAATTGTATTCGCCTTCTTCTCCTCTTCTTTTAAAAGTAGGAAATTATCAAGGATGTAAGCCAAAGAATAAGATCCTGGTAACCGTTTGTCCAAATCAAACTCTTAAGAAGGCTTCAAAAGTAAATGTACATAAAACATACACTCCTGCACCAACAACAACAACAAGAAGAAGAATAACAAACATTTGTTACTTTTTCAAAGGATATTCAAGGAAAAACGAAAACAGAAAAAACATTGCAACATTACCCGACACAACAATAACTAAACTGACTGACTGACTGACACTGAAGGCAAAAGAGACTTTACTCTCTCGGTGTGTGTTGTGTTGTGTTGTGTTGTGTTATGTCTAACGACAACGACAAAGTTTATTTCCCTTCACTCATGCTCATTCTATTAGCGGAAAAGTAGCAAGGATCAAAAAAAAAAAGAAGAAAAAGAAGAAAACTCCCCAAGAAGAAACAACATTCTCGCATGTACCGCCGCTCTGTCGTTGCAAAGTTGCTCTACTGTGCTGTGCTGTGCTGTGCTGTGCTGGGAGGAATGTGTCCTAGATCCTTTCTTTTTCGTTTAAACACACAGTAGATAGAGTGAAAGCAATGGCACAACGGAAGTACTGCGGAAGTTTTTCCTTGATTGAGATGGAACGCTGCCGCTCGCGCTTCTGAACATAAAAGGATCTTCATGTGCGTGCGTGTTGTGCACGGTTATTGTGTTAAATAGGTGATGGTACTCCTCCTGGTTGTATGCTTTACTTATTTAATCATATTTTTCATATTCGTCCTCCTCCGCAAGGGATATAATTTCTCTTCTCTTTATTGCTCTGCACAAAGTTGTGTCCTTGTTATGTGAAAAGAAAAAATAGATTTCTTCTTTTACGAACTTTAAATGGTATGGAAAGTTTATTTCACTTGGTGCCAGGATATGCATCCATCCTGTGCGAAAGCAAAAAAAAAAACAACATCCTCCGTCTCAATAAATTTCTCTTGTGGATATTTGAGCGTAAAGTGCAAAATTACCCTTTACGCATTTGCAGAGCACTCGTGTTGTGTGCCGGTCTTTTAAAAATTGCATAAAAAGATAAACAACGAGTAGGTCCTTTTGTAGGACAAAATAAAAAACATAGAGTGGCAAGGTTATTTTATTGTTGGGGGGAAACCCCTTCTTTTAGGAATTATATCGCTCACACACGTATTTCATTGGAGCAATGAATAAAGTGCATCAAAGGAGAAAATAGTGTACTTTCTTTGAATCGTCGCGTCGCGTTGTGCAACAAGAAAAAGGACGACACGAAGAGAGAAAATTGCAATTTCCCAAAAGCTTATTGCAGTTTACGGCAGGTAATCCGAAATGAAAAGACTTCAAGTTGCCGGTAGTAGGTACAATGTTGTCGTCTTCTCCTCGCGCAGACACCTGGATGGAAGAGGGTTGGTAGGCGCCACCGTGACGTTGGCAGAGTGACGGATAATTAAAAGGGTCTTATCGGGGAGCAATTAAAAGTTTAAGAGGCTGTTTAATGAGGCAGTAGGGCTTTTGTTAGATTAAGACGATTTAAGCCTTAGCAAGTTGCACAGGAGACTTAAATGGGGTTAAAAACTTTCCCAGCCAGCGTCGTTGTCGTGACTTTGGACTTGGGAATTTTCAGATTTTGAGGTGAAAAAAGGGTGAAGATTTGAGTGGTATTTTGAGAAGTTTAGGCGGTCGAAGTTCATTAAGCAGTAGTAGTAAGCAGACACCTTCCACCGAGAAAGAATGACTCTTTGGAAGGGCACCTTGTTATGGTACGAGGGCTCATCACACCTTCTCAGCTGATTAAGTAGGAAAAGCTCCTAAAAGTCCAGGATGTCAAGCCACACATGTCTATTAGATGATTTGAAGCTCGAGGAATTACTTTATTGAGTGGGGCTCTGGCAAGGAAGACGAAACACACAGAAAAATTCTATAATGACAGCACAACTGACCTAGTTACTCGCATGAAGCAGAAATACTTGTGCAGAAGGTCAGCAAAGAAGGTCACCGTTTCAAGTACAACCTACCACCATTAGCCAAGCGATGCAATGGAACTCATCTACTCAGGATGCCAGGATACGTGGCGGTCCTAGGAACACATGGCGCTGAACAGTTGAGAAGGAAGCACACCAACTGGGAAAAAGTAGGAGAGAGCTAAAGCACATTTTCAAAGAATCGCAAACGATGGCAAGTAAGCATTGTAGAGGCCCTAGGACCCACAATTGGATACAGGACATAGTAAGAAATAAAAACCACCTCCAGCCAGAAAGCTACCACCTCACTTAGTTCAAACTTGTCTGAACTGCTGACTAAATGCCTTAAATGCCTTCGCCCTTAATAAACGGCTGCAGGGATTGGCGAAATGATGGCATCTTAGAATCGTCGCCGGTTGTAGAGAAGAAAAAAGGCTCTTTGCCCACCATTATGAACCTGGTGAACCTGAAAAGCAGAGGAGCATAAACCTAAGTCCATTCCTGAGACAATATCTCTGCCTAAAAGGAACCTTAGTACCTTCTGCAAGGAATCTTCAAAACACGCCAAGGGGTGCTAAGAAAGCGGTTAGGCCACGAGTAAAGTCTGTGAAACTTGCTCCTCTTTTAGATCGTAAAAGGTGGCAATTCTTCCCGAGGAACGTCTGAGGGAGATATTTAGTACTGACAGTCAAAAGGCTCTTCAGGCCAATCTAGTGGTCAAAAGGGCCCTGAGCTAGAAGCAGTATAATCTCAAGTTATGCAGTTCAAGAAGGGCTAAGCAGACCAATGAATGGTTAAGGACAGCAGTAAAAAAACAAAGCAAATAAAAGAGAACAGGCCTTATTGCCATGAGCAAGAATGATATGAACTACAAGGATGGGCATACGGCACCTTTTGCCGGCTCTACAAGGGAACTATCAAGACCACCTCCCGTCCACCTCCTTACCGAAAAAGCCTATCTCGAACCGAGGATCAAGCGAGATATGTAAGCCACCCATTTAACAATATCGCCCTCAGTCAGATCGTTAAAAAAGTTGTCCTATGGGATGATCCTCATGATGCAAGACACGCCCATAGCAATCGACCAAAGGTCTCTTCTTACTTATCGTTCCTACAGCTTAAGCTGAAGTTATGGAGGAAATTCATAGGGCGATTTCTAAGCGCGATTTCTCATGGCACAGTCGCTGCTAAGCGTTGCACGACACTTGGCACGTCAATGTAGGTGACGATTGGGCTAATACATTTGTAACAACCAGGCCTGGTTCAGTCAGTCACACAAATCGAAGACCATCTATAATTCTTTCCTAGCTGGTGACAAAACGGCTGTCTCTTAAACCTCAAAGAGTGCTGTCGGCCACTACTATTTTAAGCTCCACTTGGAGCACTTTCAGCTGTTAAACATCTTGACCTACTTCCCAATTCCTCCCACCTTATGTAAACCTTTAGTTGGAAAACACAAAGCTTCGTGTCGATTACCAATTACCCCAACAGCAATTATCGCCTCGAAATTAAATGATCCATTTTTTTATTATGCCCTTCTAATAATTAGGATACTAGTCTTTTTTCACTACTGCCCTTCCTTCATCCGAATTTCATAACACCGCACACATCACTATTAAAAACTCGTTATTATCCTTTTTATCCTTTCAACCAGCTTTCATCCAATAAAAACGCCCCCGAAAGAAGGAAAATGATGAAAGCAAAACAGAAAGTCCTTTTTCGTGTCTTGGAGCAAAGGTACCTAGTATCTATCGATTGCATCGAATTAATTTCCACTGCAGTGTGCAACACATCGCCCTCAGGCGCGTCCTTATGAATTTCTTGCTCCTTTAATTGGGCTTTCCTTTGTTTCCTTTCTTTTTTTTGCGTCGTGTTCACACTTCTGGCTAGAAGGTTCTCCTTTTTAGCTGTTAGCACAAGAAATAATAATAATAATTGAGATATAATTCCGCTTTTGTTATATCCAGGATATAACACAAGAACAACGAAAAAAAAAAAAAGGATATCGACTGGAAATTAATTGAGGAAAAAAAGAAAGAAATCACCCAATGTCCAAGGAGTTGTACTCTCCTCCTAGTGGGTACCAGGCACTGTTATTGACGATGAAGCTGATGATGACGTGTAGTTTTTCTCGCCACCCTTTTAGTCCTTTCTTAGGGGTTGCTTGCTTTTTGGGGGGCTCTCGGGCGTCGGATTGGAGAATGAACAATTAAAATCGTACTTCCATTATTCGCCGAACCCTTCGCCCTCTCCTGTGATACGTATTAAACAACTGAACAAGCAAAAAACACTCAGCAGAAGCCCAAGTCGATGAAGCTTTTTCTTCATATCCTTTTTTTTTTGTGCCGCCGCCGTCGTCGTCGTCGTCGTCGGATGATGATGATGATGATGAAAATAAGGACGAACGAGAGGTGGTTGGAAAACGATTCAAGGGAAATCTTTTAATAATTTTCTTTATTGAGTGGGTGAATTGTTTGTTCAATGGGAACGAGTAAAGAGAAGAAAAAAAGGGTAAGGGGGATGCAAGTTAAAAGTGGGGCTCTTTGCACTGAGCGCGCGTTTAAGGATCAATTGTTATTAGTGGTGCACTTGATCGTTATCCTAGCAATTTCTTTACTAGGGTGTTGGTTTGATAAGTTTTTTTTTTGAGCAAAGAAAATTTCTTGTTGAATAGACTGTGCACTCGGTGGAAAGGAAAACTTCAATATCCCTCTTTGTGCATGGGTTAAAGTTTATGAACTTAGGGATAATGGAATTTAATTGTTATCTTTTGTTTTAGTGCTTTTTTTCTTACTTTCTCTCTGGTGGAAGAAAATTAATAACGAAATTCTGCGGATGAAGGGCTGCATTCAGCGGGAATTAAAAATAATAGAGGTAAACCGGTGGGGGAATGGTTGATTTGTTAAGGACTTTTTTTTGTTTTAGCAATTTAAATGGCAAACAATCGTAAATTGGCTGAACAAAGGATGGCCAAATTCTGTGCGAGGAAAGGGAGGGCAGGCAAATCATTAATTTGAAAGTGGAAAAAGAATTCAGCAGCCTATTTTGAGCGCAACTGAATTGGACATGGTTTTGGTCTCGATTGTTGGACTATATAGCCTTTTTTGTAGGCGTCTAGTGGAGTCTCACTGAAAGAGTGCAGTCTCAACGTGTTGACCTTTATCAGAATTGGTTTGCAAATGTTTTGCCCAACGGCCTCAGTAGAAGTCCCTGGGGGTAGAGTCTAAGTTGTGGTCTCTACTCATGTCAATAGAAAGGCTGAAGTTGCATTCAGAAGCTGACATCTGCGACTTTATGGGCTATGGGCTTTAGAAGATGGAGACAGTTAGCAAATCTTCTTACAAAAAGATCTACAACCTTGGTTTGCTGGTCCAATTCCAAGGAACAACGAGCCAAGAACCAAAAGACATCGAAGGAAAAAGGGACGTTTAAATCGATAGGACATATCGACAACGACACGAAGACAACTCCAATGCAAAGAAGTTCATACAGAGGAATCCACTCAACAAAGCAGGCTGAATAGAATAGAATAGACGAGGGGGAATTGAACTCTTTGGGAACGAGTAGGATGCAGTTCAGAACTCCAAAAAGGATAGCGCATCGATATTGTTTACAACCTATGCTCACAGAGATTCGAGGAAGGTCTCCCGTCAGCCAGCGATAGGAGTTCTTATGGCAGTTAAAGTCCCTACCATTATTCTCTACCATATTCACACCTTGGACATGTTGATTCGTCTCAAGGTATGATTGCTTTGGGAGCTTTTTCAGGCAAAAAGTAATGCTCTGTGCTACAGATGATAGTGCAAATGAATACGCAGAGATAGAAGGAGTACCACACGGCTCCGCCTATAGCTTTGCATGTCAAGTCAACTAGTCCAAGTTCACTTCCTCAACTATTTGTATGACTCATTATTTCTATAGTCGAAATGTTGACAGACTTGTCGTTTTGTTTCAATGAATTTCACTGTTTCTAGAAGTATTTCTCGCTCTGTGTTATAGGCTGCTGGCTGCCAAATGTAGAAACACTGAGGAAAAACCGGGCCAGCTTCTAGGCTGCCAACCAAAGTACACAACGTTATGACAAATAATTCTAATCACTAAGCAATCAGAAGAACCACGAACCAAGTTCTTGCGATATAGACAGGAACGGGAAGTTCCTTCCAGTGAAGAAGACACACTAGAAAGGAACACAAGTTTGACAGAATACCATGCTAGTCTGATCAGACTACAACAGCTATGCGAAGAATAAATGAACAGTCAAATAGGGTGACAGAGAAACAGTCCTCGACAGATTAAAACCATGCAACCAAGTTTGCCGTTCCTTAGAACAGACTGGCGCTATTGCAAGAGAAGGAGCTTCCACTTCACTTTCTTTGTTGCTCGTCCTAATGAGTACTAAGAAGTACAACCCTAGGCAAACACTTTTCACGATTAACTAGAGAGAACTGGACAAGACATACTAAGTGAGACCTTGTTTCCAATTACCTATATCAGACGACCGATGAAGATAATAAAGAACCAACCCACTCTATGTGCAATTCTCTGAGTTTCCGAAACGTCAGTAATGAATTACTTGGAACGTTCTCGCTGCGGGCCGGTGAACTAACCACCTTATGTCGATCATAGAGACTTGGCTAAACAGCAGACATGATGAAGTTAGTTGCCACAAAAACTGTAAGCAGTGAACTACATCAGTCTTCGGCATAGGGTTCTGAAAGTCATATCAAGGTAATTACATAGGACTAACAACAGAAGCAAATGAGAGTGACACATCCAAGTATGTTGTAGAAACTAGTTCTTATTTCAACAGAACAGAGCTCAGTTCATCTCCAGATGAAGACTCTGCCATAGTCTTCGAAAACTTTCAGCTGAGATTCATCCAATTACACTCAAGAACCTGTGCTGTTGGCATCTAAACCAATCTGCCCGACATTATTTAATCAGAAAAATGCTCATCAAAACTTTTCCAAATCGCACACAGACCTCTTTGCGTGACCCTCTTTCCCATTCGGCTTCCGAATGATTTGCATTTTTCGCAATTTCCCCGCTTCATTGGAGGGAAACCCTTCAAAAGATTCCTTCCTTCCTTCCTGCTCTTCTCTAGAAAGCGAATGCAACCGCCAGCAAAACGGAAAAAACCGAGAAGAAAATAAGAAATGATTTTTCCATTACCCAAGGAGAGTCTCCACCTGAGAGCAAGAGTGAACTTTTTAAAGATTTCAACTACAGAACCTTGAGAAGGATGCAAGAGAACAAAACAAAAAAAAAACGAAACCAACCACCATCTCATCTTTTCACATGAGTGACATGCATATCCTGCAAGTATACTGTTTGTTGTTATCATACGTACAACACTCTAAAGAGGAGATTCCTCCTTCTTTGGGAGCATGTGTGTTGGCTTGAGCTCGAGGAGTAGCAGGAGAAAAAAAAAACCCAAAGTAAATTGATTCTCAGCCAATTTGTCGGATTATTTGTGCTAAAAGGACGAGACCAGAATAACCGACAGATGGACCAACGGACAGACAGACCGAAGAAAACCCTTCGTCTTCTTTCTTAAAGGCAACGCAACGGAGGAGAGTATGGTTTGTGGCAAGGACAGAGATTTCCCTTGATGCGATATTTCCTTCAGAATTTATCTCTTCCCACAGGCAATTGCAGTTTCTTCCGGTCGGTCGGTGGCTTGAGATGAAGCGAACTATGAAGGGCAGTTTCTTTTACTCCTCCTGGTATATATATTATTATTTTCATGTTCATGGTTCGTTTGGCTATTCGCAATTTTCTTTCACTCTTTCTCTCTGCAGAGGTTTTTAGAATGCAATTCAGAGCTTACAGTAGGGTACCTACTCCTGGTTGAGGTTTTAAATTAAAGGAAAAAAGCTATCTATTCTTTAGTGGTTAAGGAGTAGCTAGTGCAGCGGTGTATGTGTGTGTGCATCTAAATTGCCGACTTGTAGTAAGTGGTTTAGTCATGACAAATAATGGGCCATTGTTGGAGCATCAACGTTTCTTGTCAATTTCAAATTTAAGCCAGAAAAAAGTAGTGTATTACTATTGAAGGCTTAAAGCGTACTTTTTTCCAGTGGTACGCAATTTAATTTCAAGAAAATGAAGGGATTTTTGTGGGAAAGTTGTACCTACACCGAAGGATATGATCAAAGACCAAACTAGTCATTGATTCTCTCCCCAACAAAGGAACTACATATGCTGAGTTCAATACTCGTACATTCTTGTACAAGAAACGAAGGGACTAAGAATTTTATGTGTATAATGGACAAGCTACAGAAGGATATATCGGGCTACGCAAGGGCGACCTTTACTATCAAAAGGAAAACGCTGAAGAGGCTACTGCAAGTATGCAGGCGCATTTAGTGATAGTCAAGCCCCTGATTCAACCTTAAAACCTTCCAGGCTGACTTTAGTGCATGAACCGTCTAATCAATAACCATGCTCATCTGTGCCTCGGAAGCCAGCAACTATGCAAACAATAAACGAGCAGTCGAGCAGGGCGGAAGAGAAGCAGCCCTAAACGGATTTAGGTCATGCAACCAAGCTTGGTATTCCTTAGAACACACTGGCGGTATTGCAAGGGAAATGCTGAAAAGGAACTTCCATTTCACTTTCTTTTTAGTTGCTCGCCTTAATGAGTACTAGGCAGAACACGCTAGCAAACCCTTTTTCGACTACCTAGCGAGAACTGGACAGGATACCCTAAGTGAGACATTGGTTTCCATTATTTAAGAAGAACGAGGAGGCTAATGAAGATCCAACGCACATCTTGTACAACATTCTATATTTCCAACACATCAGGAACGCCTTCCTTAGAAGCTACTTCTGCTTCGACCTAGAAGAACCTTCCAGCATACCACCCGACAAGGTAATGAACTTCATCATATCCTCAAAATGGTATGAAATGAGGTAGTGGATTAGATGTGAAGGAGGATACAAAAAGCAATGGACAACTTTACCTGACCTGAGTGGTATTCCTTCTCGACAGCTCACTTTTCCTTCACTTGACCCAACCTTCATAGTCCTAGAAAGTGCAGACTTAAGACGACACAGAAGACTAAGTGAAGAACTAAACTGCCCTCAGGCTCACCAAACTAATTGATATCAGTAGGGTTTGGGCACTACCAGAGTTTGATGTACGCGCCTACCTTTGACTTCTTTCCAAAGCTGCGATATGAATTCCTACCGTGCTCTTATGGTATAAGCCCGAACCAAAACTGCTTTCAAAGAGGAGTGCATAAAGACTATCGAATCAACCAAATCCTACAAAGCTATCAAACTGAGCTAAAAGAAGCTTTCTTCTAAACTGTCCGATAAGTATATCGCTGTCATGTTATGTCGTTCATAGACCAAGACCTCCTCTGCGGGCAGTCATACAGTATGGCTAGGGAGACCCCATAACGTTGTTGGGAAGAAGAGAAAATAGAATCCATTCGTCTACTTCCCAGACCTACTGTGCGATTGTCCAACACTGGACGTTGAAAAGAAAGACACTCTAGGAAGCTGTCGAAGCTAGATGATCTAGAAAAACACACAACATTTTGGACACAAAGGACTCACAGTCGTCTAAGTGACCCATTGACACTCTCTCTCTCAACAAGGGCACCCATCCAGATAACCTATCGCGCTGTCATGATAACCTTTTGCTGCTTAGTATCATAGCCTCTGTAGTAAGGATATAAGATCATCTATGATTCCTATGAAGACAGCCATCAGAAATGTCACCCTAATGCTTATCATTGAGAACAAAGAGTTCAAAGAACTTTGCAGAGCATGTTAGTGGCAATAAGTTTCACTATTTGGACCACTACAGCAAACAGACACCAACGCCTCGACCCGAGATGTCTTTAGATAAAGCCTTGTGGAGCCACGCGATATCAGCCAGTCACCAGCCAAAACTGAAGGCATCCACCTAAGAATCGGGAAGACTATAGGCGCTTGTTGGTTTACCATCTCATAGAAGGCCTTTAGCGACTTCAAGATGATCTCCATTGTATTCTATTGAACTACTGACCATTTGCCCTGTAGATCAGCCTAGATCAAGTTGCGCATGGTACGTAGAATTCTCTCCATAGTCCACTTCTTGTAAGCCTCATTGAGTTTTAACCCTTCGGACGCATAGTTCGTCAAACGTCTGGTTCTTGTTGGGAGTCCTGCGATGCGTTAGAACTCTCTACAACTCACTGTTTTGCGTCAAGTATTCCTAGGCTAGGGCGTTTCGCTCTTTTGCTTGTCTGTGTATGCGGATTCTATTGCATGCCATGCTACGTAAAGGAGTCATCTTCGCGCTCTAGAGTGAGTCTAATCCACTGTCACTTTCTCCTTCGTATAGAAATGGTTATAGGTCCTTAGGCCATTCTCAGCGAAGTACTTGCAAGTGACAAAAATGTCAGGATGAAGCCGTGGTTAGACGATAATGGCATATGTATGTGACAATCAAGTCAATATCTACTTCTCACGATAGTTAGCAACTCTCTTCATCTATATGAATGTGAGACCTAAGCTAGAGCTTGATTGAATTAGTGCAGCAAAAGGGGGCTACAGAGAGGCAAGTGCTTACTCTAATGAGCGTCACAAGAGCTATTCCTCTAGACCTTCTAGCGATAAAGCTGAAATAATCTTGAGAGAGCCAAGCAAAAGTAAAGAAGACTACTAGCATCGCTCTGGACAAATGCCAGAAGCAATATGTAAAGTGGGTTCCACTGTAGATGGATAGTTCCATAGTAAAACACAGTCTTATATGAATTTTGAGCCAAGAACTAAAGAGCAGCAAATATAGGCCTAAAACGTTCCCAAATTTAGAAAGAAAAGGGGTTTTTTACCCTGAAGCCTTACCAGCTTCAGGATATACTCAAATACACAAGTTGTACGACCCTATTGGGCAAGCTACTTAACGTTCAGTACAGGCTTAAGTCCAATACTCATTAGCCATTGTCAGGCCTAAGAACATCACAATCAAAGTAAATAAAGCCTCATTAGATAGAGTATAATCTTGGTAGCATCTTTGCCCAATTATTTATGAAATTTATCCGGAACTAATGCCCGAGTCATTTAATCCAGACTCCCCCCAGACAAATCACTTCCTTCTATTTTAAAGCTCCTTTACTGAAACACTTATTGGTTTTTTTTCTTTTTCGACTGCCAAGGGGTACCCGTGCCATACGTAAGTAATTACTACATCCAACTGATCTCGTGCCATTGTGCCCTCATTTCTCCCCCATTGCCAGTGGATGTCACGTTCCCTTCAAATGAAGATATCCCCTTAAGGCGCACTTCACTTTCGGCACAAAATAAGCCCATAGCCCCCTCCGGGTGGAAACTACCTTCACTCCATCTGCAAATAATGGCCTGTCACGCGCCAGAAGAAAGAATTCCCTATAATCACATGTCACTATCACACAAATCGCATTTCCACTTCCCTCTATTTTTTTTTTGTTGCTTCGTGTAATCTCTGTCGTTCCATTTAGCACACACACACAGTCTTTTAATATGCCTTTCACCCTTAATTTCTAGTTATATTTCCAACTATCATGAAATAATCCTTCTTCTTCTGTTCGTTGTCCTGTTTCATCCCCATCCCGCCCCTCTGTCGGCCATTTACCACTTCATTTGGAAGACGATTCAAGTACTCGAATCGAGAGTGTGTCACCCAACTGGTCATGCAATCAAAAATTCATCAACACTACCTATAAATCCTTTCTCGTATCCTTTTTCCTATTTGAACGCAATAATTGTTACATTCGGTCATAAAGTAATTTTGGGCTCAAAGCGGTAAAGCCCTACAAACACAAAGTACTACTGCCACTACTTTCCTTTAATAATGTCCTTAAGGGGGGGACTCGATAGTAGTCCTCCATCCAAACACACACATCGGCTCAACTACATTTAGTCATTCAATTTTGTTTTTATTTCCCACTTCCCATCGAATAAGAAGAAAAAAGTTCAGAAGAAGAAGGAAGAAAAATTGTAACCGACTTTGTACTTAGCCCGGTTAAATGGCAGACACCAAGTACAGCCCATGTCCTTATCATAATATCGCTGTGCTGTGTGTGTGTGTGTATGTGGGAAGGGATTCTTTATATCATTTGCTTCAAGGAATTACTGTCATCTTATACTGCTGCCGGTCGACCGAGAGATATGAGACATAGAAATTTCTGTGGCAGAAGTCCTTAATCGCTACTCCTACACCATAGGAGGAGGCTGAGGTCAACACACACTGTGTAGTGTGTGTATTGTTCGCCGCCCCTCTGCCAACGGATTTGTGGTTGGAATTTCTTCGTCTTTCGTCTTTTTGTGCTTCCGTTCTTATTTTGTATCTGTCGAGTGAAGGAGTGTGGGTGCTTGGCAAGAGTTTGAAAGATAAAAAGAAAGGAATCCTCAAAGCACGGGTCATGTATACATAGTTTTCACTTAATGCTTCTCAGCAAAACTCGCCTTGTATGGATTTTCATATTTCTATTGGTACTTCTGCTACTCCTGTTTCTGTTGCTCAACTGCTACTTCGTGATGTTAAGTAGTTTCAAAGTGAATTACAGACACGATATGCGGCGCTAGAGAATGGCGAACATTTAGCAGAGATTTTTCGCAAAGGATAACCGAAATGGCTGGCAAAAATGGCACACAAATTACTACCGCAAAAGAGGGGATAATTGAAATAATTTTACACAAAGTAGTGCGGGCAAAAAGGGGCCACAAGAAATTGCTTAGGTCCGGGGTAGGTCCTTGAAAG
Source organism: Chalcosyrphus nemorum (assembly GCA_949716465.1). Taxonomy (NCBI): domain Eukaryota; kingdom Metazoa; phylum Arthropoda; class Insecta; order Diptera; family Syrphidae; genus Chalcosyrphus; species Chalcosyrphus nemorum. The sequence goes on along the minus strand of OX454334.1, from coordinate 55,651,922 downwards.
ACTGTCTGCTTACAGACACTTAAAATGCCATACTAATGATGAGAGCAAGTTATTTTGGTTGGTACAATTATCAGCGGGGAAAATTATATTCAGGTTTAGTCTTTCGGCAGCATAGAAGAAGACCACTAGTAGCTAGGACTTGAGATGGATCCATGATCGGAGAGACGACGACAAGTGACCAGCCACCAGTAGAAGACTGTTCCAGTGATCCAGAGGTTAGCCCTCCGAACATGATGATCTGCAGAATATACCATAAATCTAGGCGATGAAAGTAACCAGCGAACGAAGCAAAGAAGGCAGGTTTAAGGAATTTTGAAAGCAAGCCCCTGGCATAAATCCTTGAGGTATGATAGTCCCTTCAAAGAAGTACTAAGCCTTCACCTTCATGCCACATTCTAATGCAAAAGAAGATTTGAGTTATAACTATTCCCACTTCAGACAACAGTAGAGCACAGAAGTATAGCAGATCAGACAATTGGAGCACCTAAAGGTATGCAGAATCACATCACACAAATAGAGTGCCTAAAGGTATGCAGACGATTCAAAGATGGCAAGGTTTAGATGGCATACCCAACAAGAGCTGCCCTAGCCATTCAAAAAAACTTACAACCTTTCGTGCAACTAAATGACAAGAATTTCATAGAAGGGTTCATTCCAGACCAAAAGTCCAACGTCCAGGGCTCCTACCTAGAGAGCTTAGCCATTAGATGAGCCTTCATCATGCCGTCCTACCTATATGATTGATGGACACTCTAGGTAAAATACTGATGCGAATCACAAGCAACCGCCTGGAGGTGGCAATAGATAAGGCCAATGGTCTCTCACGAGATGCTATCCCAGACAAGAGCTGGAAGGGGAGAACAAGAAATGTGATGCAGTTGACATTGAACATCAAAACGCTTTGAAGTCTGCAAACTGACTGACAGCTCTAATAGCCCATTCCCTTACACCAACGCCGATGAAGCGGAGTTCCACAAGGATCCGTATGAGGGCCTTTTCTATAGAACAATGTGTATAATAGTGTTTCTAGGTATGGAATTAAGAGTATCAGTGTGTGAGTGCTTGTACAAACGAAGACATGTTGGTGGGTAGTCGCAAAAAGAAGGAGGTTAACTCATCAGGATGCGCAGAATATAACTTCAGATGCTTAGCTGTGCCGATAGACGGTAGACTAGTTCTCAAAGAACATCTCGAGAAGTTACTCGAGTAAGTCCAGGCTTGTCCAGAGCACTGCTTAATATTGGAAGACCTAGACAATTCGAGAGTCTCTTCTTGTGGGACAATCTAACATAAGGTGTCTGGTATTGATTTGGGCCTAGTCTTAAGCTGGTGTATATGTGGGAATAAAACCAGCCGATATCTTGGCTAGTGACAAAATTCAAGAACAAAGAGCCTGAATCGGAGGTATCAAGCTGGAAAGAAGATGGCGAAGCTTGAGAAGCTTGTAAGAGAGGTAGAACCAGTCGTGAAAGAGAAGAAGAGCCTACGGAGCAGCCACTATCAAGGTGAAGTGGATTGTTACCTCAGGTAGCTCCTGACTGGCCATGGCTGCCTTAGAGCCTTCGCAGATGTTGAATGCCCTTCATGTTTAAATTCAAAAAGGCACGTCCAGACGAGCAACATGTAGGCCCACAATTTCGTTCAGAACAGAGACTTCTGGAGAAAGCAATCGAAGAAGCATCAACTCCAGCAAATATTGTAAGCCAAACTTAGGTATCAAGGACAATACGTCTGCGGTAGAAGCCCTGACGACCTAGATGCCTTTTCAAAACCCTAAGCCAGTTCTAAAAATACTTTGCGATGACGTCTTCCAACAACCGACTTACAAACCACAACAACAGAGCTCTCCTCCCGGCCGCCAAATCACCTCCAACACCTCCTTCCTGCATCCGAAACAATGAATATTTATTTTCTACCCGCCACGTGTTTACAAATTGAAAAAAACAAAACAAAAAAACCAACATCACACCCAAGCTCGACGGAATACAAAAAAACCTTTATCGCATTATCCCCAAACAATAAACTATTGAAATACAATCCCAAAGCATTATCCTGATCCATATTAAAGTTTAAGATCCTTAAAATTAATTCTAATTCGACCCCCAAAAGCTGGCACAACACACAAAAAAAACTATCAAATAACCCACATATGCAGTGCACACCCTTAACAAACTTTCTCCTTTATTATTTTATATTAATCCTTTCCTGGGAAATCCTTACACACACAAGGCTCTCTCTTGTTTTTTTTTTTTTTTTCTACGTCTTTGCTGAACTACTTAACCTCAACACCTGTCAGGATGGAAATAAAACACAAAATTGCTATGCTTTGCAACAAAACGAACACAGGACTTTCTACCAACAGCAGCAGGACCAACACAAAAAAAAAAGGATAAACCCACAAACTCACTAAAAGAAGGCGAAGAAGAATCTTTGGATTTGGATTTGGGTTTGGGTTTTTTGTTTTTTTTTGTGAAACCGGCCGCAAGAATCCTTGAAGCGACCGAATTTTTTGAAGAAAATGTTTTAATAATGACCGAACGGCGAACAGGCTTTGACGCCGAACCCTTTTTTTACGCTCTCGCTTGCTATGTAAAGATAAAATACTTTTTCCTTAGGATTAGCATAAATTTGAAATTAGGACTTGTGCTGTTTGTTCCGCAAAAGTTCCACTGGCAGCACCGAAAAAAAAGGATAACCGAACGAAAGAACACCAAACATCAGAATTTCAAATTATCACACAATTGAAGGCTTTAGAGAGTTAGAAACGGGCGCCGCCAAGGATTAAAGCCAACCGAGGATAAAGACAGAAGAAGCCGACGAAGAAAAAAAAGGGTCAATCCTTGCATCAGTCAGAGCGAGAGATGTTTATCAACTCACCGTACAACTTGACCTTTTATTTGTTGTCGAGCAGGACGACTGCTGTTTTTTGGAGTCCTAACGACCGCAATTCAATTGCGAATCTGTTGATATCATATGGTTGATTGCACGGCATGACAGATTGCGTGATTAAATTTCCATCGTTTCGTTTCGTCTCCTCATCTTTATCTTCATCGTCTTGTGTGTCTTATACATACAACACAACACAATACATTTTCCATTGTGTTTCGGCTCAGACAACCGGAAAAGTTTTAATCAATCAAGATGTATGCGTGCGTGTGGGTGGGTGGCGAATCGGGATTAATCCCTTTGACTACTTGCTTCGACTACTTGCCACCGCGCGCCAAGTGGATTTCAGCTCTCGCCCTGGACAGTGAGGAGAACAATACGGATTTGGTGAAATATTTATGCGAAGAAGCTGTCAGCCTTGAGGGTGATTTTAAATCAGTTTTTTGTTTTTCTTATTTTATGAATCTCCAAAAAATCTGTTTTGAAAGATCAAAAAATTTACGTCGTTGCCCGGATGGGGCTTACGGCTGTTTTTGTACAGCAAACCTTGAGTGCTTGTGATTGGGATTGGGAGTTACCTCAATCCTTGGGCATTTTAATCAGAGCTTTATACTTTAAAAGGAGGAAGGGCACACAAATTCAGACTGTAGTCGAAAGTCGAAGCTGTTCATCTGAAGTGAAAGAAAGGGTTCAGAACAATTTGCGGTTCTTCTTGGCTTATGGTATTTCGCAACTGCATGGGATGGTAAGCCTCTTTCAGAGCCCTGATAGAATAGTAAAGTTTGAGTATGAGCAGCACCTTCTCATAAGCCTTGGTCTACTACATAATGAGGAAAAGCAGCTGCTACATTAAACTGCACCTTCTCCTGTTGTCAGCTTGACAAATGGCAAGCCTACTTTGTCCCAAGCTATGAAAACTTATCGCCCTAAGGACCTTAAAGTCACCCTACTCCTCGCACCGTTTAACATCATTATCCCACAACAGACTATCGGCTTAGCATTAAAAGTGGGAGGCTTCAAACAACCCAAAACTATACTAAGCTATGAATGACAATCTTCTATCGATGAAGCGTAATCTTAAGAGAGAATTGAGCTTCAATCTAATCTAAAGAGCCCTGATTTACTCCGCAGCGGATCGTTACCAATATGTATGAACAAAGGGAGAACTACTGGTAGAGAGTCAAACTCCATGATAATTCAATCTAACATCTTAGAGACAGTCGACTATACAAGATAGCTGTGTAGCACAGTCCTTCACAGTGCACTAGATCACTGAAACACCCCAGGGAATTACTGACAAATGTGACTACATAAGTTTCTCTGTATAAGCAGATGGTGTTCTCTAAGCTCCTCATGTTCGCGTTAACATAGTTAACTACCAGTAGAAGCTGAAACAATACAACATTGTCAGACTACTAGGACGAACAGTAGATCAAAGGACATTCATCGAACTTCTGAAGTGGATGATGAGATGAGTAATAAAATAGGCAGACAATCTCACATGGGCAATTCTCTTCAGGGATTTGTACAAAGCTGCAGCGATAAGCAGAAAGTCGAGAGTGTTAACCACCTCCTTGTATGCCATTCTTAAAAGGCTCCTAACTCTTGGAGAGAGTCTGCCTGAAATGCGGCTGCTTCCTATTCTATGCGATCTTAGGCATAATACTTGAGGTTATAAAGACCAAATCTTCTAGTAACTATTAGAGTTTGGGGAGCTGAATTGGCCAAACCTTTAAGATGCCTATTTTGACGACAAGTAGAACTTGATCTCTAATGAAAGCACTCAGCTTTATATTCTTTATCCCCATTGTAAATCCAGCATCTACACGTCATCGTGCTCGATTTTAGGCAATACACATCAGGTTTCGTCAACTCCTCTCCTCTCCTAGTATTCATGCTTCTATCTTGACTACTCCATGTTTCTCCCATCCTGTGTTAGTGGGCTTTATTGCATCGCATTTAGCTATGTCCTAGGTCGCACAATGTTGGCAGCACTGTGATTAATTGAACAGTCCTATTGAGCCAACGATCGAACAAAGTTGGAATGACTTATAGCATTGCAGATTGGTTAGTACCAGTGCATGATCATGGTGTCCGCTCAATCAACCAAATGGCCACTGCGGATTTTTCATTTCGCCAAAACTTCCAGCTTCTTGGTTTGCCTTATTGCTTCCCTTTACGTACTTTAACTCAGAATTTGCTTTCATTTGGCCGCATGACACAAGAACTGAAGACCAGAGACCAAGGACAATCAAGAATTGAATGGATGCTGATAAAGAGTTTTGTAAAGAAAACCTCTCCTTTTGACGAGGCATATTCCCACTTCTATCAAATCGCTGTGTCATAGGAACAGAGCGACGTGATTTCACAAGTGATTCACAGGACATCATCTGAAAAATTGAGATTTTCGTTCACAATGTGATCACCTAGCAACATTGTGCCTTAACTCATTTAATGGTTGGACTATAACAGTCTATAGTGAGCGTCAAAAGCACGTAATAACCGAGCTTTTTTGATATGAAATTTAAGACATTGACCAGAAACATATAGGCTTGTAAACTAGGATACCATTTGCTATAAGGCATCGGGTAAAATGTTGGATATTTTGCGTGAAACTGGTCATCAAAAGCAGCAGAACAAGCAACCGTTTCTTGTGACTTATGACAACAAGCCCAAAATGCTGAAGAGACTAAAAACCACAACCAAAGCTATAGCAACGATTTGAGGGAAATTTTTGCAAAAATCCATCAAAATAACTTCGAAGGATATAAGCAGAGCAGAAGGCCCATTCATCCCATCCTCATGTTTTATTATCCTTTAACCCCAAAGTGTTCCAGACTTGACCAGACATTATGGTCAGGCAACATTGTTTTGGTAGGTTACTAGAAGTAGAAATATTGGGCCATGGAACCTAGCTAAATGTTGATCCGACACTGGAGACACTGGAGACACTAGGTTCACCGATAGATTGAATATAGAATCTGGAGTTGGAGCAGGGGTCTTTGGATAAAGATTTCCATGGCTATGGCTACGCCTCTCACCAGCTGAAATCCATGTCATTAAGCTACAATCTTTTTAAGTGAATCAGATAGCTAAGCCACACTTAGGACATTGTCCTAATCGACTCAAAACTTTAAGAATGCTGCTACGATACATGCACGACAAGTGCTGGCTCAGAATCAGCGTTTTTAGATCCTGTGTCATCAAATGGGCAATCCAAACGACTAATCAAGCCTTGCTCCCACAACAATAATGAGTAAGAAGCATTGTGAGCTTTCTTACTAGCTACTGTGGCCTGAGATATGTACCACCTGAACACGACGAATCTCTGCCAAAAGAAGGACTGTCAGTTCTGCATAGAGCGGGTAGAAGAACCCACATTCTGCTTTTGTGAATGCCCGACACTATATTGGTGAAGGCACACAAAGAAATGCTCTCTTCAGGTTCACTGATAAGCTCTGCTACTGAGGGCATACTAGCTTTCATAAGGAAGGTCCTACGTCCTCAAGGTTAACCGTTCGAGACAATGGATTGCTTAGGGAGTCTTTGTCGCACGGACATGTGTTGTACAAAAGGAAACAAAAATGACCTCATCGTAAAGAAAAGAAGTAGAAGATCCTTCCGATCACCCGACAAATCCAAAAGGCCAACCCATAGGGCGCAATGAAATCGAAAGATTGTGGGCCTTCTACACTGAATCATAACCTCGCTGTAAGGAAAAGAACTAGAAGATCCTTCAGGTCGCCAACAAATTAGTCAAAAGAACTCATTTCCATTGCCTAATTTCAAATACATTTAGCGCCTGCCAACTCTACCAGGTTCGATATGTCATGTCTACCGCCTGTATCCATCACTTGAGCCTCCCTAACGCCACTTTCGAAATAAAGCCGACTAAAGTGCCAATTTGTTTTTATTAATTAACCAAAGTGAGTTCAAAAAGATCAGCTGTCTTCCGATTGCTCACAAATTTAATCTCTTTAAGTGCGGCGGTGGCGGTGGCAGTTCCACTAGCGAAAGGCGCTCGGGTGGTGGTGGTTTCACCCTCTCCCCTGGGTTTTGTGTTTCTAAATTCCCTCAATATGTCTTAATTATGTTCTTTTTCTTGCGTCACCCAACTGTACCTGCTGCCGAGAGAGACCCCAGTGTGTGCCACACCATTTCTCTCCTTGAGAATTAAGATAATTGAAATGGGGGTGGTAAATTCTTCTGTCACATATTAATGAGTGGTGAACATTCGCCAACCCCCAACGGGGCCAAAAATTGAAATCAACAATACAGAGCAGTTGTCCTACTCCAATGATAAAAAAACAAAAAAACATATCCACAAGTCAAAAACACACACTCATACACACAGCAACCGACAAAGCAATAAATCCTTCTTTAACGCAAGAACCACCCCACTCCTACTCCCACTCCAACCGAGTGTCAGATGAAAGAAAAGAACAGCAGGATGTGAAAAATTGAAAACTTCCAAACGATTTTAAACACAACCACAAAACTCCACAACAAACAATCAAACAGAGGAGTGCTCTCCCCCTGCTATTGTCCTTCTCGTCGTCGCCCCAGCAGAGGAAGGACACACTTTTTGACCGAAGAAATATGCGATTTCTTGTTCCTTGCATTATCCTGACAAAATAACAAAACACAAAGAACGACAAAAGACATCTGCATTTGACAGATGTGAAGCTGGGGGTTAACTTTAGCCACCCCCTTTTTGGCAGGTGCATTCTAGATGAGGTGCAAATGGGTACCTACTTTGAATGTAAGAAAAAATGCCAAATAATTAGACCAATGGAAGAGCAGGACTTTTATTTATTATCATTGTTCTCGTCCTGCACCTGAGATTTTCCCCCAACCCCCTCCCAACAAAAAAGCGAATATTTTTGCTCGTCTGAGCGCAAAAGAACTTTGTTGCACACGAGAGAGAGAGAATGCGCTCGCCCCAATTAATTCTGAAACATTTTGGTGTAAAAATTTATGTATGCAATGCACATTAGTGCGATACGCGAACGGGACCAGCAAAACAACAACGACGACGACGAGTAGGTGACCTCATTATTTCTGGGCGAAACGTACATGTATGCGAAATTCCTTGTTTCCAAGCGTGTGGGAGGATGTGTGTTGGTTTGTTTTGTAAACTTTAATGCGCTTTGAAGGTTTTGTTTATGTAGCTCATATTTTCTCAGATGCACAGTGGGGGAGAACGAAAAAGAAGAAGCCCGGGGGGAGATAGTGAGATGCAATGTCCTTGTGGACTGCAGTTTGTTGTTGATTTTGGCATTAAACACAATGGGCGGTGGGTGAAACTGCGCCAAGTGTTCTCTTATGCAACAGAGGACGTTGTGTGTCTTAAATTGGTTCCATGAGAGGCGAACACGCATATTTTTTGTCTCAATTCATTACGAGCATCGACAAAAGGCGTTGATCTTAAACAGGATATGTCACCATTACCACCAATTGAAGCATAAAATTCTCATTTCCCCAGCCAAACGTTGATTTAGTTAATCAATTTTGCCAAATGAAATATGTTCCTCGAATGTATGTGTGTCACAGAGATTTATTTGCTAAAGGATATCCGCTAACCAATTAGTAGCTACTCGGCGGCAGGTACCGAACCAACCCGACCGCACAACAAGAAACCCCCTCCCGAAACGAGTAAATCAATCTCGATTGGAATGCTAATTGATTATTGATTAATTAAATGGCAAATCATGTGTACAAATTCAATGCACGGTGATAATTGTTATCTATTGACCTATTTGTAATGGTTTTGTACATTTAACCGCTTCTCTGAGTTGGGTGGCGCAACTAAATACGATGCAAGCCACAAATAAATAAATCGCCTATTGTATTTAGTTTCGCGGTCGAAAGAGTAGTACATCATTTTAATTGAACAAATATCCTTCCAAATACAATTAAGAGTGTGGTGTCGGCGTGAGCTTATAAACTAATTGGCAAAAGAAGATTAATCTTGAGGAGTGAGTGAAAGAAGGAGGAGGACACAATCTTGAACTAGAAACAAAGCCTCAACTAGGACAAAGTTTTGCCGATAAGGAAGAAATCTTCAAGGGTCTTGGGACAACTCAATAGGAGTCAGATAAATATTGCTACAGGACACTGTCGAGGTGAAGAACACCTCATGGCTATAGCGATAGCACAAGTTAAAATATACAGAATGTGAAACCAAAGCCAAGAATCAGCAGAACAGATACTAAGTCTCTCTAACTGCCTAAGTAGAACACGTCATCGTTACTAAGGAAGAGTCTACCTGGAGGCAAAAGAAACATCTGCTAGCTCACTTGTATCCTGAATCCCGACACTGGTATCCTGAATTAGCTCTACAAACGAGGAAGTCACAAAAGGCCAACTACTGGCCGCAGTGACAAAGAGACCAGTTACCTCTTTAATCTGCAATCTAATCTAGTCTAAGGGTCTTGAGATCAGTCATAGTTCAAACAATCTGAAACCTATTCAACCAATATTGAGAAGCTCCAAGGTGCGACGAAAGCAACAAATATATGCATCTACATCGTCATCTTCCAAAGGTCATTGACCATTTGTCTACTCAACAAAAGGAAATGCTGCTTATTTCTACGTATGGCTCCAAAACGAACAGCGGAGTCATTGCTGGAGTCTTCTCTGAAGACCTGTATAACCTATCGTGGATCTGCTGGAACCTTCCAAACTACTGTAGCGTTTTAAGGCTTCGCCAAGCCACTGACTTTATGGCTGTTAACACAGTATCAATATCATATATTGTCGTCGACAGTGAAACATCTATAAGGTGACTCATTTTTGGAATCATCGGACTGTCACGGAGAGTAAAATCTCGCTATGCAGCTGGATGCCAAGTCACTGTGACACAGAGGACAATTATGAGGCTGACGAGCTTACTAGATACTGCTGATATAATTAGCAAAAGTGTCAGCGAAATAGAGACGCCAAGGTCTTATAATACGTACGCCGAAGAGACGTTACCAACAACATCTATGCAATGCCTTTAGGATACTTTGGGGCCTATAAAGAACCATACCTGAATTTCACTCTACACTCACTGAATGCCCACAGAGCTTAAGGCCAACGATCATTGCAGGGTCGAGTGAATCAACCTATAGAGAGGCCTAGAAGGCAAGTTCCAGGTAAGTGCAAATGACTATCATCACTTTTAATATGGATTGCTGGACAAACAGTTGAAAAAGTAAGAGAAATTACAACTTCCAGAGAGAGTATTCTAATTGCTGTGGCCAAGTACTTAGCAAGTTGGATTACTGCACTTGGGTCTGAGGTACGAATCCTAGGAAACACTATCAAAGTTTTTGCACTTCCATAAAAGAGCTTCTCAAAAAGCATACCTCCCTTCGAATATGGTATAAAACTGTTGGTCCCTTCTATGCTTGCAGAAATATAGAACGCGCACAATCGTGAGAACCTATCAGTTGCTTCTGATACCAAACTGGAACAGAAACCCGAAAAAAATGCTGTGAATTACAAACGAATGCAAAAACTACATACAGTCTTCGCGAGTTAATTTAGACACGACCCATGAAGAATAAATATTGGAACCTAATACAGCCTTCGTTTCAAATATCACTACACCAAGTCCTTCCTATCCTCTCCTCAAATTAAACCGACTCTCATGCTCTATATATCACTAAAAAAGCACTCAAACTTTCTTATATAACAATATTAAAAATAAAATCTAAAAATATAAGTCAAAAAGAGTTAAAATATAGTTACCCGGGATATTTTTTTTAAAAAAAGACAAAACCGCCAGTATTATTTCGAGAAGATTTTTGGTGACATTACGGATGAGGGTATTCTTGTTTTTAATAGACATATAACGGTATTTTTGTCAGCACTTACCTGAAAGGAGAAAGAGAAAAAAATCATTAATTTACAGAAAAATACAAAATTTATAGTTATTTTTAGAGACAAAGTGGTCTTGGAAGTGGAATGTTGACGTACAGAGGGACTTCAGCCTTCAAAACCAAATAAGAGCCGATATAGTTTACAGCTCTCAGTTTTGAATCGACTCTTAAGCTACTACTTTGAAAATACCTACCAAAGGTATGTATATAGAGCTATACATTAGGAAACGTCACTTGGGATGATATTGCCTCCAAAAATACAAGAGTCCCTCTAACAGAGAGTCCTACTACCTAAGACTGTCATACTACCGCAGTGGCACACCAAAAATTCAAGATTTCAGCAATTACACGAACCCCTTCTCAAAGGACCTTTACAGGAGACTAATTTTAGCGAGAGACAGACAGAAGTTAAAGCCGAGGATAGGCTAATCGCTGGCTAAATATAGAAAAAAAAAAAGATCGATCTCATGAGAGTAATTAGACAAATGAAAATGATCTTCTAAGGCAAGATGGTTCCTCAATTGTTCAAGTCTTTGGGATCCCCGATCCCCGATCCTGGTAATGTTGTACAAATTTGGGTCATTACTTTCGACGATACAGCACGAAGACGTATTAGAGCTCGCAAAAGAAGGTTATTTCGTTCGACGTTGGACATCTAGGGAGCAAGGTATATATCTGCGGCTAATCGCTATGTGATCGTCCGGAGACCCAGCTGATCTTGGTATGGTTAAGCGTTTCAGAGGTTCATTATCGAAGCAGCCAAGATGGTTATAGAAAGTTGTTTGATTATCCTCAGATTATCCTAGGATGAAGCGACTACAATTGATCTTTTTCTTCCTCTACTGTGCAAACTAGCCAAAATATCCGAGCACTGTGAGGTGCCTTACATATGAGACTGCTTTATACTTCTTCGAACAGACGGATGCTTCCAGCAGGTCTAACAGAGTAGAGCATGACAGTGTTCATTGTTGGTCAGTTGTATTTCCTAGCATCGAACCGTCCTATTTCACTCAGCTTCAAGATGTCTATCCTCTATCACGTGAGATGAGCTTGAGCTGTGCTTGATTTGCCGCCTTTAGGGTGCTTCCTCAGGTGAGTAGAGGAGGGTATTGACGTTTCCGTAACCCAAATTCTTCCACATTCAAGGCTTTGTCAATCACTGGACCACAGACTAAACTACAGGTCCAGTTTTGATTCGTCTTCTCCTGTTTGCAATATTGAAATAATTCTCTAAATAGCACCACTGGAAGCTGGTAGATGGGACCACAGGGTCCTCCTCTTGTAATGCAGCAAACCAACATCTACCCATCGAAAGAAACTGCAGCTACTGACATTGTGTTACCATTTTGTTAAGATCTTCGTTTGTCTTAAAGAGTTATTTTGAATTACCCTTCCAAACTCAGTAGCCCCAAATCAATTGAATCTATTTCCCGTTTAAATTCCGTTTTTTTCCTTTAACCTCAGCTGAACCGCAATTTACATGCAATTCAACCACATTTCACTACAGCATCGACTTATTGATTATGCTCGCAATTTCTAATTATCATAACTTATCGTTGGAAAATATCCTTTCGAACGTGTGCATCACATGCACACTAACCACCATCAGGATGCCGGATATTAATCGTCTTTCAATTTAACACGCCAATGCTTCCCATCATCACTCTTCTAGAAGTTCCTCTATGGCCTCTGAGAGTAAGAGAGAACCAACAACAAAATCAATGGAAACTTTAACCGCAGTTCAATCAGAATTTTGTTCCAGACACTAATCCCTGATCAGCACTGACGCGCGAACAACATTGGCAACACATGTCACCCTCTCCCTCTCTCTCTCTCTCTCTGTGTTTCGTGTTCTGTAAACGTTCACTGTATCAGGGTGAAACTAAAGAAACAAAACAACAAAATTAGTGGTAACTCAACTCCACAACCATCCCCATGCCAAGTCTCGTTCTGCATACAACTTCAACTGGAATATGTGATTGCAGGTAAACTCCAACAAAGTGCACCCTGCATGACTGATTGGGTGCGGGACTTGGCTCATTCGAGGGACTCCCTCCAGTGAATGATTAGAGGGGCGCTCATGGCGGGGGTTTGAATGGTTTTCGAAAATTGTACCAATTAATGATTCAAAAACTTTTAACATGAATCGCATGCTAATGCAAATTTCATCAAACTAATTTCGATCTTCCTCCCCGCTCCACCGCTCGCGTTTCAGCAAAAAGCCTTTAATAGCACACGATATAGCGTTTCAGTAAATTAAACTTATTCATAGGTAGTATCTGTGTTTGTGTGTGTGTGAGTGTGCGCTCGGTAAAGGAATCATAAGGATTCAGTGGAATTTATACCCGCGGATTCGAAATTGACGCCCACACAAATGTATCGACAGCGAATCGATTTACATTTTACGCTCTAAGCATTAGGATACCAAAATTAGAGTAGAGGAGGAGTAGGAGTAGGGCCTCACCACCGCTGGTAATGGCTTAGATGAAGGGTGTGTTAACATTGCGTTGAAATTTTTTCAACCCACTAAAACACAGAGCATACACTTCCGTGTTGTGGCAGCAGAAAAATAAATAGAACCGATGACTATCGGGCGGCGAAAGTGGCAATTTTGATTGGAAAATATTTTCAGAAATCCGCTATCAGTTTTCAGTGTTGGCGGCAAATATTTCGTTTCGAAATGTTAAAAGCCATTCAAGCTATTTAGTCGGGGTATTTTTCCTAATTCGGGCGGAGAATTTCAAGTTTTTCCAACACGATATGATGAAATTTCAAAAATTTGAAAGTCGCAACTATAATTTCGACGAAATTTTAAGTTTAAACTTTGATTTTTGTGGTAAATTTAAGATAAGTGAATGCATTCTTTGGAGTGATAGTTTTGTAAAAAGAAATACCGAGAGAAAGAGAATGACAGCCAGAATTGCTGCGATCGAAGAAAGCCAGACCAAGGATGTACATAGAAGCAAGCCAGTGTGATTCAGTAAGAACAGCAGTGGAAATGGGAACCATATACTATATACTTTACCAGTCTGGCAACCCAAAATCAAAAGGATTACTATCGTACACTTACGGCACAGAATACTTTCCTATTGGAAGACTGCCAAGCTTCGATGGATACTGATCAAATGAACCTGATCCTGGCACTTAAAAGGGTAATCGCCTTAAGAATTCCTGAGAGTTGACGAGTTTATCTAAAGAATCATAAACAAAAATGATCTAGCCTTCTACGCCGACGGTTGACATGGGAGCCGGAGTTCATTGCGAAGCCCTAGGAATATAGCATTGCTGTAGAATAAACGATGATAAAGTTGTTGGAACTACTTCACTCTGTATAAATAATTAGAAAACCCCTAAAAGTACAACAGTGGTCACAAACTACAGTCTTGCCATCTGGCTTTCTAGCCACTGGTTCATGCTGGGTAAGAATAAGGTCAGCGATGAATAGGTGCGTCCATTGTCATCCCACTTCTGACTTAACCAGGTTTTGCTAGATTTTTTTTTTGATGGCTCTCACCGGAAAGCTGGTATGTGAGAAGGTGAGTAGATGATTCACTACGGGAGTACTCTAAGGCTCTGGACTCTAACCAATTGAAATCATAGACTTATGAGTAATGCAAACGCTTCTAAATGAAATATCTAAGGCTAATGCGGTAAGCCCTTGATGGCTGCCAGACCTTATGGATATCGAAGGAAATGAAACCGTCTGATGAGCTTGTTAGGAAGTGATCTGCACAGCATACATCGCAGGCTTTGTCTTCTGCAGCAGATCCCAATGAGTTAAAGTAGAAGCTGCTGCTACCGTATAAACAAACTGAAGCTGGTTTCATCCAACAACATGTAAAATAGTCAGGACTCTATGGTCGATCTAGTTCTCTGATGAAGCTAAGTCCATATGATAGACTTTGTGTCACCATGCAATCGGCATTTATGGACGTTATCTCGGTGTACGACACAACGATTATTACAGAAGTTGTTGGGACAAACGAGAAATGGAATCTGTTTTTCACCTGCTGTGTGATTGTCTCGCCTTTTAGTGCATTCACCATGGGATATAGTACACCTCCTAGAAGCCCAGAATGCAAGATGCACAAAACTGCCTGAATTGTGCCAACGCATTAAGCCACTCTATGGACTTATAAATGGGCTAACAGCTACATCACTCTAGCATATTTCAGCTTGATACAATGGAATTCAAAACGGCAAAGTGGAATAAAGGAATCATCCATACATTCATCAAAGCTCGGTCCTGATTGCTAATATTCTGTAAAAAGCCCAAATCTCCTAGGGGGCAAGGCTGAGTGCGACACTACCCCGAAGAGGAAGCAAAATTTAGGTACACTTCTCGAGGTACTTCAACTCATGGTTAGTGGCTTAAGAAAATCCTTCGGAATATGCTTCCAAAGACTAGGTATTTAGGGGTACCTTGCATAAATTAGACTATGACACTTAAGGAGCTAGTACTTGTAGCTACATATGTATACTTTGATACAAGCAGCCTAGCTAAGCTTAAGTCCTTAAAATGTTTGCTATTATTCCCTTGCAACTCAATCCTTTCTTCTTTGTAAGACAGGCATGTAAGAGGACATCTTGACAGTCGTTGTGACCACAATTGATAAAGTAATGCTCACAAACGGAAAGGGAATGGTTAGTATTCATTGGTACCTCCAGTACTCTGAGGGTAACTCCAATTGCAGACCAAATCTGTTCAATCTGCAGCCGATAGATGGCTGTTTAAAATAATCGGTGGACATTACCAACATGGGATTTAGGCATTCAGTAAACTGGAAGCCAAAGCCATTCGACTATCCTACAGAAAATGATTAATCATTGACCTATTATAGACTTCTTTACGTTATAATTTTTCCTAAACGCCTGTTCATGGACCATTGTAAGGCATCTTTTAGCAAAACTCATGGTAAAGCGAAATTAATAACCCTCCCAGATCATAGGAGTATCTTTCAAGCCCAGGATTTGGCAGTGACATAAGCTGCCCGTGTGTCTGAAGCTAGGCCTTAAAATATCAGCCAGACAGCTATAAAAGCAACCAGTAACTGCTGTATATTACACCTCGTCACTACAAGGAGGACATGGTGAATCCACCACTGAGAGACTTATATGGAAGCACGGTAGACCTCTTTCGGTATGAGTTTCTACCCTAGGTTTGATAGAAGAAGAACACGAAGACGAGGCAGTTCTTAAAGAGTCAACCGACTTTCTCTCTTCAAACGCTCAAATCAAGAAAGTACCTTTCACCCCAAAACAACTACAAGCAAACAAATCCATCGCTTCTTAAAGATAAGCCATAATTAAGTATCTGAAGCTCTCTACTGCGATCAAACCCTCCACTTAAGTACCCACCCAGGTAAAATTACTTTTTCTAAATAAAAAACTCTCCTTAAACTACCAAGCGGTAATAAATCTCATAAAAAAACCGTCTTGAGCGTCCCGCCCCAATCAATAAAACATGACACCGAGACTAAGCATCCGGTGGAGGGGCAACAACTTGTACAAAGTCGCCTCTCCATCATGCTCCAAACCAATTGAACTGTTGAATCAAAGTGTTATCTCCTTTGCCAAAGGCAACAGAATCATCATTCTTCAGACTCCCTCCTGTTCCACTTATCTTCTTTTTCTTATTTCTTTTTTGAAAAACTTAACCCCAATTGCACTTAACCGCTCTTCGCTTCCCAAAAGCCACCCTCTTACAACACAGAGAGAAAGAGAGAGAGAGAGAGAGAGTTTATAGATACTATACCCTTGTTCCGGCGATTGCAAAAGATACTTTAATAACTCAAGAGCACCTTCACAAGGATAAGGGCGATACCATGATTTCTCCTTGAATCCCATCCCACGAATCATGATGAATCAGGGCATACCATAAGGAGGGTGGCAGTGGTGATTTCTCCCTCAAATGCATTAACCACAAATAGACTGTATCCTGGCCTTAATCGTTGGAAATCGCCCCAAGGATCGATTGCGGCGATAATTAGTGAATGAAGTCAAATGAAAGGACATACACACATCGGTAGAGAGGACTTGTGTCTCACCTCATTATGGCATCAAAGTCGCACTATCAACATCTTCACCTTCTCGACTCTCTTGGCAACAGCCAACTGCAACTGAAACGGGTTGTCATTCAACAGGATATCCTTGGAAGACATTAACATGACCACTGGTAGGGATTCGTCGTGTCGTCTTAGTCGAGAGTGCTACTGATGTCACTGATGCTACTACTGGTGCTGGTGCTAGTTCTGTTACCGACGTCACTATATTATTATTGAAGTGCAAAGCTCCCCGGGGGAAGATGTCATGTTTTTGTATTTCCAGGACATTCATCCCTCTTCCGTTCGGCCGCCACCCACCGACGACCAAATCCTTGTGGCATTGCACGAAATTAATTGCTGCAATTCCGTTTCGTCGGGTGGCTCTCTCGCTCTCTAATGCACTTTAAGATTCGCAACCCCCTTTAGTGCAGTGATTTACCCTTGAGGGGATGATACTCCATGCAGTGGTGAAGGTGGTTGCTAGATGTTCCGCTTTGCGTCCGACAGCGATTACTTTAGGTTAATCTGTGGCAGGTGCTTATGTGTACAGGATACAAGTGCAGCTTGTTTAGTGGAAATCTTGAAACAAAAGCAATTGCGGGGACAGATAAACATTAACGGTAATATAGTGATAATTGGGAGTTTACGATGCGTGTGTGGATGTGTGAGTGAAGCCTGCAGCAGGTGCAAGGAATGCTGATTGTTTGGTGCGGATTTTAGGACGTTAAATCGATGTTTTTGTTCCCCAAGGGCCCCTCGGCCGGCAGCAGTGATTGTGCAGAGAGATTTCAGATGAATTTCGTGGAGTATTAGGCGAATGTGTCACGGGGGGTTGGTTTAAGATGTGTTTTGTTAATGAAAATTATATTTACTATTGGTTTCTGTTTGGAATAAGACGGCTTAAGAGTACTTGGAATAGGTAAGCTGGAGACAACACACAGAATGGAGAAGATTGTGCCTACATGAGTGGTTTTAAGCTGAAGGACGCACAGATTGTGAAAACTACGGGCTTAGCAGGTGGAATATTCATTGAAGAAGAGTTCATGCGAAAGGACTTAACAGAATATTCAATTGGATGTTTCTGGGTGTAGATATTCTATTCCGACTAGATTCTAATGCATTGTTCCAATAGATGCTTAGAAACCGTTTCGGAATAAACCTCTATTGGTCCAAGTGACCGGGGACAATGGAGGCAAATCAAATTGGAAATAAACTAGACAGATCTAGCTCCTAGGCCAATGTTATAGGAGATGACTGTGTGCTGGGATTTACCACAATATTTATAGATGAAGCACAGAAGATATAGAATTGGTTGAGCTGCTTGGGTCTTTTTTTTCCAGATCTCTGGGCCCTACATCAACTACTTAGAGAACAATTTAAGACTAAGGCTGATTAGCATCTCTTGCTTTTGCTTCAACTCAAGTTCGGCTCTTCAAATTGACTATTCCACTTTCGAGACAGCTAACAAATCAAAGGCTTCGCTGGCGACATAGCGATAGTGGTTACGTGAGAGCATTAACAGGAGTTAGAATTCAATGAACCCGATTGTCAAACAACGGCCATAATTAAAAAGAAAAGCAACAAGACGAAGGCAGTGTTTGGAAGTAACCACGTACTGGTTAGGATTGCAAGTTCATCACTACTCTGTGAATCTTTCATCTGAACACTGAGGTTGAACAGGATATATAGACTAATTGTACTGATCGACGTATAGCACAATTTCAGAAGAAGCAGCGCAAGTCGTAGCTAGCTCGAGCCCAATAGACGTCCCAACCGCTGTAGCGAAAAGGATAAAGCAGCAAGATCTAATAATATCACTGAGAAAGTTGCAATGTCTATAGGATACTTCACATAAGGATAGATGGACATTTAAGCTAATCCCTAAGACCAGACCTTGGCTTAGTAGGAGGACGTGGATGTTACGGATATCTGTGTTCAACGCTTTAGGCCGTACAATTAGCAATAATGTCCAGCATACTTTGCATGGGGGGAAAAGCCAGACCAGTTAGTTCATAGCTGTCCAAGATTGCTTATGGGGAAACAAATGCTGGAACCAAGCTCAAGAGAACAACTGAAGGGCACATGTATTCATTTGAATATGTAGACTGTTCTACAGATCTGTACTATGACATATGAACTTACTTCTAGAGTCGGGCAGAAAGTTCGCAAGATACAAAAGTGAAGAAGGCGATATGTGCAACAAACTGTGAAGTATGTCTTCAACTGCGATCATCTCAAAACAGAGATAATGTCACAGAACATGCAGTATGATAGTTAGTATGGGCTCATTGTAAAGCCTACTTAAAGAACTGGGTACTAGCTCTACCTAATAGATTCCCCCTGCACTCGGTTTTCCCTGAAGAGTGGCAGTTTCTAACTGAAAGATTTAGCAAATAACAGAGGCTAATTTGCATTCGAGGTTTCAGTTCAGTAAAGAAGTCTTCTATGGACCGGCAATAGGTTGTGTCCGCTGATAGTTCCTATAATGACCGCTCAGTTTGGTCTGTTGAGAGCGAGGGAGGCTTTGTCGTATTTCGTACAGAACTTTCATCTATCTTCTATTTAGCATTCGAATTTAAGCGATTTTGGAATGACCAAGGTCTGGGTCATTGACGATCTCATGCATACCCCTTTTCTTGTTATGTGTTCTCCTGCCTTTTTATTTCCTGTGCTTCTTCCTCGTATCCCGAAACTGAACAGACTGTTATTTTACATATTCAAAAGTGCTTACTAGCTTTGAGTTCACTAGAGGCGGCAACCGTGTGGTACCAGAAGAGGCTATGCATGCTAGACTCTGAAATTTAGTTAGTTCCTTGAGTTTGGCCTCTTTTCGTCCTGCTATCCTCCGGACTAGATACCGATATGTTGATTCGTTAGAGACAGGACTCGATGAGTATGGACTTACAGCATAAGTTGGTTCTTTGTGCAGTCAATGTGTGTTGGTGGTCTTATTCTTGGAACTATCTGCTTACTTTAATGGACGCCTTCATTTTAGCTGTGCAAGTATGGAAGTGATCGCTTAGATCATTCACCTAGTGCTGCTCTCCAGATATTGGCCAGTGCTGAGCATATTCATACGAAGTGACTCCTGGCTGCTTCTTCCTACTCATCGCTGCAGATTCTGCCTAATCTCTGGACATATTGAGAGCAATCGGGAGGATGTTTGTCAGTCTTAACAGGGTTCCTCTCTTGCCCTTCATATGATCGATCAGCTTATGCTCTGTGTTGGCCAATGCTGTGCCTAACGAGTGAGTCTAAAATTGTTACATAAGGCTATACAGTTCGAGCCATTGGGGATTCGCTTCACTTATATGATGAAAGAAAGACTTGATGCTTCACGTTATTGCCATCATGTCGGTTATGCTCATGCTATTTGTAGCTAATTCGTCGGCTTTAGAATTACTCAGTCTGTCACAGTAACCTGGTACCATGCGTCTGAATATAATTCTGTATATGCTGTGGTTAATGACAGGCTTTAGTCGCATTGTTACCTTCCTGATCAGCCTGCTATCAAATAGAGCTCATAGGGCTCAGGAGAGAGAGGTACTCGGGATTAAAACTTGAGTGTCTTTCAATTATAAAACTCCAATTGGCTGTGCTTTGTTGAAAAAGAGGATCACTTTTGTTTTTGTCGAATTGATGTTTCACTCACATTTTTTCCTTTATATTGAGGACTGGTTAGAGGATCTCTGTGATGGTTTCAAACACTACACCAGACACTAGTAGGACTTCATTCCTCTCCATACGAAACACTTCTAGGCAGTGTGTCCTAGTTTGAATCAAATATCATTTCCGAACAAAGTGTATGGTAAAGAGGATAATGCCTCTGTTTTTCACACTCATCTAGAGGCCAGAGCTTTTGTATTTGGCTACTACGCCTTCTACTTTACTCTTAGATCAAGAGCATAGAATCGATGATGAGTAAGTCTAGTGCTAGTCTTGACTATTTAGTATTCACATTGCTCACTGCTTTTTCGTCGTCTAAGAAGCCCGTCAGTAGTTTTTTTTTGGGGTACAGTGACTTTTTGATCGTTTCGACTTGACAACGTAACAAGGTCTATCTCTACGTATATATTTTTGAGCCTTCAAATCTTTAAAAAACTTTTAAGACAGACAAAGTGGCTGAATAAAAAACCATTCAATTCAAAGTCCTTTCTGACGCAATAGTGTCCATCCACCAAGAGCTATAAACCTCCTCCATAGCAATAAATGTCACAACATTTTTGTATGTGGGTGTACTCTCAATGTCCACCTTTCATAATTCCCAATTATTTCTGTCCCAAAGGACACCAAATTAAACACATTTTTCCCAATAATCCTCCACCGGTATTCACCGGTAGCACCAACAACAAAAGAACAAAATACAAATAAAAATATGTAACCGGAAAAATATTCCACCAAATCATGCGAAATTCAATTAAAATTCACTGCGTTTCACCATGTAATCGTCTATAATTATAAGGCACAACCACCGTCCTTGTTGTCGTTGTCGCCGGCAACCCCTTCCGACCGACCGATAAAAAAAAAAAAGGTCCGCACCTCCGGTATGGTTTAATTATTAACCCTTTATTCCGTCCTCTACCCCCCGCCCCCCCTGCCAGGATTTTCAACAGAATTGCAAATCATTATGAACTGTGAACATGCCAAGGCGGTAGTACCAAAGGACATTCTGATATCCCTTCTCCTTCGACTCTCGACTCTCTTTGGCTGAATTCAATTTTCATAGGAAATGCTTCCAATTAAACTTTTAAGCTTAAGCAATAATTAAATGTCCACCGCCACCAACTAAAAACCGACGATCTAAATAACGTGTTCACCCTCAATTCATTCAAGACAACTTCAAAAGGACAATAAAAAAAAAAAAAAACTCAACCGAAACACAGAAGGACGAGACTCAATAGCAGTCTATCAATTGGGCATCAGACAGAACAGAACACAATTGTGTTCGGATCGGTAGGTTACATTTAAACAAAGCTAATCGAATGATAGTAATTACGGAACTCAAATGTAATGTAATTGTAGTCACTGGGGGAGGGGGTGGGCTTTTCTCCCTCGATTACGTCTGAAAAAGGGGATGAAACTACCCATTATTTGGAAGTTAATTTAATTCTTCTTCCACCTGACGTTTACATTTGGGGTTGAGCCAACAACCCAACGAGCCCACCCCCTAAGTAGTTCGCATTCAAATGTTACTCATTTCGATGTAATCGCTTTTCGTGTTGTTGTTTTTGTTGAAATTGGAAATTGCTGTCGAAACGTTCACAAAGGGAGCGATGAGACTGTCATTCGACGGGGAATTACCAGCCGAAAACTCTGTTCACTTGTGTCTGTCCACCGATTGAGAACTCTCTAATGATGTACTATACACACTTATTCATCTGATTGAACGGAGGTCCTTGCACGATTTTAATGGAATTTTTAACAAGATTGCCAAAAGGGTACATGTAAATGGAAGGAACGTGTTTATTTTTCATATTTCCCACAATCCATTTCGTATTTATGCTGGGAACTATTGCAATGCAATCAGGATACTCAATTTCACCCCTTAAAGCGCATCTCTTTGAGTTCCTTCTCGTGCCTTGGGCCAAAGTAAACTCTAACAATTTTTGACCATCAAAAGCAGAAAGGGTCCAACCCCATAGTTACCTTCAATTTTGCGCTGCGAACACAGTAGCGTAGAAAATGAAATACGTGTCGATTCGTTTATTGGACTACCACGAAACTTTCTTCCTTAAGTATCCTTCTTTAGCATCCAGGCCCCAGGTCTTCATATGTGTGTACTGAGGAGTGACCAACACCCTCTGTGCTTTTCTTTAAATATTTGAATAGTTACACTTCAAGACTTTATCCCTTCCCTTCACCATGTACACTGTACACACAAAAGGACGCTTAAATTTTGTGCACCACACTCAAAATAGTCCACAAAATGAATCCACCACCAGAAGGAGGACTCGGAAGAATAAGTATTTTGCCTCAAAGGAGTCAAGTTGTTAGTATTTTCCTTTTTTTTTTGTGTGTATGCTCCAATTCCAATCTCCGGTTCCACTTGACGATTTGAAATCTCAATATAAACGGTCTTCAATGAAAATTTTTGCACAAGAAAACGAAAACTCTCGAACAGGACGAACGTTCGTTCGTTCATTCGTGGGAGAGCCCAAAGAAGACAGGACGCAGGAGAAGGTATAGAAAATCTGAAGAATTGAAAACTTTGTCCTTTTTTTTGTGTGTGTGTGTGTGTTGCAGTCTTAGTTTTGAAAGAAGAAAAAGAAAATGAAATCACATCCTTTTTTTCCAGGTCATCGGTAGGTATACATAGGTCTCTGCCTCTCTCTGTGTGGGTGTGTGTTTAGGAGAGGGACATTCCATAGAGGACCATTGCGTGTGATGAATGAATGAGTCCACTCATTTTATTGATACAATGTTATGTCAATTTTGGAAGGAGAGGAAGAAAAAGGACCCCTCTTTTCATTATACTCGTAGACTGCCTAAGGATCTAAGGATAGGTAGAGACTTCACTCTCCTAGCTCACAACTAGGAAATGTAAGAAGGAATCGTTTGAATTGAAAAATTGATTTCATTTCTTTGGCAAAGTATTTGCACTCCTTTCGAAATTAAAATCAAATTCGAAGTGTGTTTATTTAATTCACAAGGACCTAGTAGTAGACCGAAACGAAAAGGAGGACGGACCGGAAAAGAAAGCAAACTTTTTCGAATTTCAACTGAAGGACATTTGCTTAGAATTTTCGTTACGTTTCGGTTGAAGGAATGCCTTTGGTAGGTTGTTTTTTAAATGAACCGTTTACGGAGGTGAACTCAACTCAAGTTTGAATTTCTTTTGATGTCCTTTCGAATATCTATAGATGCGAAGGTAAGCTCAGGCATATGTAGGTATATCAGTTGAGCTTCGAGGCAGTTTAGTTTTAGTTTGTGGAAAAGTTTTTGATTAAAAGTAGAATTCCATTAGGAGTTGCCAAGAATCTGTGGAAGATTCCAAAGTCCAAAATGGAAGCAGACAAATTTAAGCAAGTCCTTATTAGGAAGATCTAATTTGCCGATTTCTGGTTCTTCGCCTAATCCAATTTGGCTGGGATTTTGAATGAATCCCATCGCTTCTAATGAAGAGAAGTTAGACAGAGTTTTTAAAACAAAATACCCTGAAATGGAAATGTTTTTGAAGACCTATGATGCGTCACCATTCGACAACCATAGGTGGTCAAACTTATGGCCATTTGACTTCGACTTTTTTTTTATATTTACGCGTACCAAAGGATACACAAATGCCTTCATACTGGTACACAGTTCATGGCTGCAGGGTAAGGGAAAGAGTTGGTTTCAATATCTATTCTTCATGGGTCGTGTCCAAGCTATTCGGGTGAATTGAACGTGATTTGTACATTCGTTTATAATTCACAGTATTCTTTCGCGTTCATCTTTAAATACACAAAGTGCTTTCGAAGCCAATAATTTACATTTGTTACTGTAAAAGCTGAATGGGTATGGTTGGGACTTGAGCAATTCAATGACCCAATGCACTAATAGTACCATTGCGCCATGGCTACCCACAGTTTGGATTAATTTGGGATATGTTATTCCAGTAAAACTTGACAAAAATATAATCTACATCTTCATTGAAATAATTAACCACATTATTACTGGAAAGAGGTCTGGAAAGTGCCCTTGTATGTTCAAATGCTTGACCAATTTCACTGAGTCTTAGAATCGAAAAGGTACATTCGTTGAACAACATGATACCCATTTTTGTTTGAAACCGATATAGCAGCCACACAATGCAGTCGCATGGACATGGTTTGAGAAGTGAAGAATTTCAGGAAGAATAGTAGGCCAGGAGTCAAAAATAAAGCACTCCGTATACATGAGCATTTTTCAGTCTTACCCACAGTAGCAACTGAATTTGTGAAAAACAATAATACGAATCTGGAGCCAATCTATGATCAATTCCCTTGACAATTACGTTGTCCGTTGTCAGAAGAATGCCTTCACCTTCACAAGCTGTAGCCAACAGGGTGGGAGAAAAAGCTGACGAATCCTCTAGGCCTAGGGGGTACTACATCACGTCCGAATGGAGCATAGTGGGAGCTGGTCTTTCAAGGCTTGGGGTAGCAAGAGTCTTTTATTAGGTTCCACTATTTCAAAATGGTGAAAGCAAACAGGTTCAAGGCACCTTCAAGATCTGACGGAAACAAATGCCTCCTAGTTCCTAAAGAGGCTCCAGAAGCACTGCGAAAACTTGATGTGTGTGTCCATGCACTTGCAGATTCTATGACTATCGCAGTAAAACCCCGGAGCACTTTTTGGAGTCTTAAGTGCCACTGACTCACACAAAATACATACAGCAACCCCAGACCATTTGAATTGAAGATAACGAAGCGATAGATGATCTTACAGGATAGGAGACAGCAGGAGTCTTCATGATCATCAAGATCGGAGCCTTTTTGCGGCATCATACAATAGAGGTAGAATTGAAGAAGGCAAATAGGAATAGTACCTGAAAGAAACTGAAGTCTCAGGATACCTAAGAGACTTCTAAGATCAAGGAAGACTCGACTTATGAACCGAACTCAAGTACAACAATAAGCAAATTGCAACAGGAGATTGATTGAAAACTCTTTCCTTGGAATCGAATCTGGCAAGACAACTCCGTCGATTTATGATTGTCGGATGCATAAAGAGGAAGAAACAGACATAGACGTGTGTAACTGAAGAAGTTCAAGCCCACTGAGTGTGTCACTAGGACCCACATGATCAAACTTGTATCCTCATTCCTACATTCGCTGATATAATGATGAGGCATCTATAATCTGGTGGCCAGAAAGTTATTTAAAGACAAGAAGGTGCTACAACACCTACTCCCTATGGGAGCTTTAGAAGGTGTTGTTGAGTGAGCACCTCTTCTAAAAATCTTCATAAGAATGCCTAATGCTGGTGACAGAGTCATATGCAATATATGATTTCCTTGGAATTTTACCTCATTGATCTGATACATTGCTTAGTCCCCTTAACCCGATTTTCAGCTAAAAAGAGAGAGAGGTGAGTCTGAGGGTTTAGACAAAGAATGGACTGGACTCTACAAGTCTAGTCTAGTTCACCAACAAATCGAAGAAGAATTCCCAAATTCGAGCTAACAACTTTGGCGTAGAGCTCTATATCGTTTCCTGAGAAAATGAGAACAAATAGCGCGACCTTATTCCTGGACATAGCCAGACCATTACACTGGTTATGTTCTATAAATTCGGCAGTGTAGTTCAAAAACTTTGCCACTGTCTAGTGTCATAGAGCCACCTGCACGCTAGAAGATGTAGAAAATCTTCCATCTCCAACTGTCAGACATACTGGAACCCAACCTAAAGACGAAGATGCTTCTTGTTTGAGGAGAAGGGTCAGCTCGAGCTGTAGCCTTTTATAAGTAAATAAATTAGGTGAATTTTACCAATAAAATTTTGAGTTTGGGTCAAACATCAGCTGCATTCAGAAGATGACATAGACGAGACACAGATACCATGTTAAGGCTGTTGGAAAGAGGGGGATTCTACACAACACCCCCAAAGCATCGAAGGTGTCAGCAAAGTGAGCCGGAACTATACGGACTGACACCAACTCAGACGTAGACACTTGAATCATTGATGCAATATAAATAAATTATTCTTAAAGCTTCATCTGCAAACAAATAACAATCGAATAATAAATAATTCACATCCCATTGATAGCTATACCTCCTATATTTCGTGTTATAAACAACAAATGAATAAATTGTGTATATTTTCTGTCTCTAATTTGTTTCGCCAGAGATGAAAAGTTCATGAAAATTTTCAGCAAAAAAAAAAAAAAAAAGCACACCCACTCTGACAACTGTGTACCTATCTCATATTGTGTTGAAATGGCGAAATGAAATCACCTCAGATACGTAAAGCATCTATTTATATGGCGGCGGATTGGACACCAATGGATAGATACATACATCCTGTGTGCCAGACGACTGCTATCGGTTAGTAGGTATGGCACACACATGTTGTGTCTATTTTACATTTAAAACAAACCCCGTACCGTAAAATTGTATCTAATAAATTTTTCCGCGTTGATTTTGAAGTTTAACTGGCAAATAATAAAAGAATGCTGTATCTAGAACTCATTGGTTCATGAAATACCCTCCAACTGCAGGCAACAAAATTTAGTTCGTCTATTAATAAATATTTATTCACCCGCAAATTGTTGATCACAAAACATTCACACCTAGCAGCACCAGCATCCATCTCCATCGTCGTCGTCTTCGTCATCTACATGGAGATAGACACACAGATTGGCACCTGGCCAAAGGTATCTAGATATGGATATTTAGCTCTTTATTTCACTTTTTCCACTAAAAACCCATTTAAAGTTATAAAAGTTAGCTGTAGCGAGTAAAAGGAGGAGGTTTTGCCACCATCCCAACGATGTCCTACATTTCTGCGTAGCAGCGTCATCAAAAGCTCCACGCTCGACACGTTCAATAAAATTTAATTGCAATTCAATTGCTTGGAAATGGTACTTTGTAATTAAGTTCGAATACCCCCCCAACGAAACCATCGATTCCGAGACCACTATCACCACACCATCAGAAAGTAAAAAATCGAAAAAAAAAAAATAAAAATACTGTGGCACTTGCAAAAGTTTGATCAATTAACTTAAAGTCCTCAAGCCAGAGGTAGCAATTAATGATGACGAACACATACACACACCCATACAAAGAGAGACACAACACTTTGTGCGGACGACTGAGTCAATTCGTGTCGACTACTAAAGGCGATTGTGGACTAATTATGCCGAAAAGTGTCAATACTAAGGTATGGATTAATTGAGATGACAGAATACCATTTTCGAGGTGATTAAAATTTCGGCTCCCTTTGATATAGTCTTTCGTTTTATTTGTAAAAGTTTTTGGCCGGAGGAGGGGGAAGGGCGAAAGTTTTACTCGGCAACGAAATTAAGTCCTATTTTTGGGAGACTTTTGATGTTAGGCAGTGGTTATGGCCTTGAATTTTGCTTTTTGGAATGACTGTGGATGAGTTGAGGAAAAGTGAGTGAAATAGACAGGGCGGGTAGGGCGCACCCAAGTCTAGTTTTTGTGTCCCCTTGCGTTTTTCATCGAGAATTTAACGAAGTGACTGTGTTGTTATTCATGAGGAAGATTTCAATCATGTAGACATTGGGTTACGAGCAAAGACCCTATCCACTTTATACGAACAAGTAAAAATTCTACTAACTAACTACAGGCGGCTTATTCAGGATGACAACGACATGATACACTTCGGCTCTAACAGTACACATGTGGCGCAGAAAAGCCTAGGTAGTAGCAAGGCAATTTGGAGAAAAGTACATTGCCAGAAACCGCACATGCTGGCATCTGTGGTGGTGTAT
Source organism: Chalcosyrphus nemorum (assembly GCA_949716465.1). Classification (NCBI taxonomy): domain Eukaryota; kingdom Metazoa; phylum Arthropoda; class Insecta; order Diptera; family Syrphidae; genus Chalcosyrphus; species Chalcosyrphus nemorum. Next base: position 55,623,712 of record OX454334.1, on the reverse strand, counting down.
ATGCCCCACGATAAGAAAGTAAGAAGGAGCTACTAGCCTACTCTTATAATACTATGTTTAAAAGGACCTCGTAGTAGATGCCATTGGAAGAAAGGTTTGGGTTCAAAGTCCTGATTTATATGGTTACAATTGTCCACAGGGGAACTAGTAATGATGCAGTTAAGAGGAAGGGTTGTGATACCCATGATCCTGATCACAATCTCACAAAATATTGAAAATGAAGAAGTGTGGTGCCTTCGAGAAAATATCCCATCGACAGGAACAGGACTAAAACTAGATGGTTGGATCGGATCCTATTTGGTTTCTTGTTCGGAAGATCGCGTGTCCATCTGAGCGACCCTCAAGAAGCATGAGTGGATTAATTGAAGACAGAGATATGCCAAGTTCTTTCAATCTAAGAAGTATGGAGACAAGCGAAAGGTAAGCTTGGATAAATTGGAAGAATTCTGCTTTCCAGATGAATTACATGGGACCTGTCACATGCCAAAGCAGCCTAAGCACATTAAAGACTAGGGAAACGGACTACCATCAACATACAGACTCTGCGCGCTGGAAATAGTGTTAGCGGCTTCGAAATCTTTGAAGATGAGGCCACCTTAGTTGTAGCTGGAACAGTCCAATGAAATCCTTGCCATCATCGCAGGCGAACTGTTCGGGGTAAATAATATGAGAGCCTCGAGGTAAGACAGCATTAAGAAGATTCTAGGAAGACACTTCTCGACTCTTGAAACGAAGAACTTCACAATGGCAAGCTCCATAAATTCAAGAGAAAATCATAGCCTAGGCATTTTGGGAGATGATGGAAGCCAATGAGTCCAGCGAATTGCTGCTCTATTCCAAAAGGAGAAGCGGAAAGCCGGTAAGAACATAGTTTTAGCTTGTTGGTAACATAAGTAGAAGCCGTATGGTGATAAGATTCTTCCTGGATTCCAGACTAAAGTACACCAGTTCATCATCATTCAGTCATCATTCAGTCGTGCGCCTCAGGTTTCACCTGATGACGAATAGGAGACAGTGAACAGGAACAGTGATGGATAGGCGATAGCAATGACAACGACGAACGGTTTAAAGCCTTCTGCACTGCCAATTGCCTTGCTATATGTGGCATCATGTCTGAGCTCAAAGCTTGTTCAAGTCCAATCGATCAGTTTGCTTTCAGACGCCTTTTAGAAGAAGTGTCCTATAATACAACAGTCTTCACAGACTTGCCGGATGAAGAATAGTTCAAGAGTCGGAGGGAGCATTGCGAACCCAGGGACGAATAGGAGAATACGAAGAAGCTAAACTCGGCCCGAAGAAGAAAGTTTTCGCTCTGAATCCTCATGTAGAAACCAAATCAATCACTTAATACAGATTGTCACAGAGAAAAGTTATTTGAGGAATACTTGCTCCAAAGCGACTGAAGACAAGGCTCCTGTCACTAATTCGACGATGAGCAATTGGCTTCATACGGCTTTTTGAACGGATAGTGATGGAATTCAATAGACCAGTGCTTTCCCATGAAATTATGAACAGAATATTACCAGGATTTGACTGAGAGGTGAAACAAACATTATGAGCCTTAGATCCAAAAACAGACCTAGAGTTCGAATCGCTAGGCAAACGGTACGGACCGAATAGAAGGTTTCCATTATCTTGGCAATGATACTTATGAATAAGAGTGGTAGAACAGAACACGATATTTCCAGTAAGTAGGCAAAGATCAAGGCCAACTTCAAAAGTTAGCACATTATATAAATTACATAGGACCATTTTCAGTTGGAAAAAAGATATCATTCCTTGCTATAGATCATTAAAAAAAAAAGAATTTAAGAAAGGTCCTACCAAACTCCAATCTCGCAGAAGAATAAATTTATGCCAAAAAATGGGTGTGGCTCAAAATTTTCCCCATTAAATAACTCAAAGGGATAGAGTGTACTGAATCTATATTTCACTTAAACAGTTCGCCTTGTTTCAAGAGCAACCAATTATTTATTGAAAAATATTTACATTTACTTAAAATTGACATATTTTGACACATAGTATGCAACAGCCATTATTTTATTCATCGACTAAACTATAAAATTGCAGAAAAAAATAACATTTTCAAGGCAATGCCAATCATTTTCTGACTTTTTTTTACCACTAAACAAACGCAAAACGATATAACTTAATAATAATAATAAAATAAAATGCCAACAACCATTAATTCATCCGCACAGGACATTATTAATAAAAAATACTCGCACACACATTCTCGTGCGGCATAAAATATATATTATGCCACAACATGTGTTTGCCAGTTATTTAGTGTATAACCTCAACGCAACACCAATCCCCAGAAAAACCCAAAAACGAAAAAGAAACAAAAAATAATGTATCTCAACACCATAATGACTACATAATGTCACCATCACCACCCACTAGATCAGCACCCAGCAAATTCTCCACAGAGCACGATGACAACAACCGACGCCTCAATGGTCGTCCCACTAACATGTGTGTAGTGTGCCCGACGACCATGTGAGTTTTGTGTAATTTACATGCCATTATGGCAAGGATTGACATTAGACAACCGACCGACCGACGGAACAGACCAACATACTAAACTCTAATCACTAATCTGATGGAAATTTGAGGATTTTTCCCTCCCCTCATTCGAAAGGAGCAGGGCAAAAATATGTTAATGTGCGTACGAGTCACACGAAACCTTACGCCTCAAGGTAGGAAAATTTATGAGTCTCCTTTCGAACAAAGTCGAAGACACACAACAGGTAGCAGATGCGAAAAGGTGTGGAGTTTTCACCCTGAAATCTTTCTTTTTTTCAAATAAAATTTATCTATATGTACTTTCGTTTGTACTCACCCTTTGCAGCGATAGATAGACCGTTGATTGAACAACTTTTAGGTCACTAAATCCAGTTTTAATTAAATTCACTAAATAGATTTTATTTTTTTTTGCTTTTTTTTTCCATAAATTTTCACTTAACCGACAAGCGCACACATTTAGAGCACAGCAAACAAATTGGATGGGCGAATTTTCTTTCGAAAGAAAAGCAAGAAAATATAAATAAACAAACTTTTGATCTATTTTTGAATTTTTTTTTTACTTTTTTTTGCTCTTTTAATTCTTCTCTTTCGCAGAAAATTTTTATTTTATTTTATTTTTATTTTTTTCTATGTTTTATTATTATGAATATTTAGAGAGACTTTCCACTTGTTGTTGTTGGTGTCTTTTGGTTTTAGCATCACACATTTGTGCAGTTGTTAGTTAAGACGAAACGAGAGAGAGAGTATGTGTTAAGATGCAGTTGTTGAGAATTTGTTACTCATGCAGCTGATGATAGGAAATATTTATGATTAAATAGATAAATTTTGAGTCAGAAAATGTGTTTAGAAAATAATATTAATAATTTGTTAGAAAATAAATTAACTTAAATAAAAGAAAAAACTTTTATAAGAATATGTCGATGGCAACCTTGGCAGATGTTTTTTTATTTTTAGTATTATTTGTCAAACCATAAAATTTGATAGCGGAATTCTGTATAGAAAGACACCTATGGGCGGCAACATTTTGCAGGAGCAATAAGTTCTTCTTTTGTTTGGAGGATGACTAAGAAATCTTCTATAGCTGTCATTTTTGACAGTTCTTTGACATTTATGCTCAGCACTGTTTGGCATGTCAAAAGAGCCAAGCATATCCACGAATAAAGCAGTCGACAGGATCAAAAATTTATTTTACTCGGCCTGCCTCAAAACCACAAAACATAAGCTATCCTAATAACCTGCAGAAAGACCTTGGAATATGCAAGTTTCCGGGCTGAGAACCAAACCACACAATCTGGTCTAAGGAGGCATTCAAACACCTGGGAGTCATGCTCCACAATAGGCTGAAATTCAAACCGTGTTTTAGTATCGGCGGGCCTTGATAAGCGAGTATTCTGCTATCTAATCCAGAGTGGTATATGTTCCATCCTTTTGTAAGCTGTCCCAGTTTTGGCAACGACACCTCAACGAAGGAAATAAGAAGGAAACTTTCAGAATAATTTGCGGTTTCCGGACAATTGCCTGTGTTATAGCTGGAATGGTTCTTATTCACTTCGAGTCTATGGCGAACCGACAAAATATCAGACTTCTTTCCAGGAGATATGTTCCGTCATAACTGCCATGCAGATTGAGAAGGAAAAGTTCAAACTTATTGGGAAAGTCATCAATTCTTCATAAATCACAAGCTGAGTCCAATTAGGCCATGAACGTGAGACCTGGCCTAGATCTACCTCGTGTCAGGTATATAACACAGAAGCCTATAGAAGCTAAAAGCTGTTTATCCTTACTTTTCCCTGATCATTGAGCTCCGAAAAGAACTCGCTCCCTAGAGTGTCTCTCCTTTTATCGCAAGGAAAACAGTTTGTGATGAATGGATTCTATCATGCTTCCCCTTCGTCCCTACAGCTTGAGGTCTAACTAGCCGTTCTGTATGACTGCCTATCACGCAGTGCCCTGTCGAGACACTAACGACTGGTCGTTTATCCCTGTTACTTGGTTTTATGAAATTTCAAATCTCCTTTCTATCGTCTGTAATCGACAGCTCGCAGGATTCACAGTCTATTTGTACAATGTGCTAAGCGGTGTACTGGCCACAGAGGAACCGATAAGAGCTTACATGTGACCCTTCCCTGCCATGTGTCCTGGCACCCAACAGAGGGTCACCTTATTGACTACTGAAATATTGTCCAGTCTTTTAATGCACATTTCAAGCAAAGTCAAAAAATCCTTCAATATTATGTGAGTATAGAAGAAACTGTGGAAGCTGTGAGTGAAAGTGTGGCCAAGGATCTGAGCCCACGCCGAACAGTTTGTCCTTTGTCCGTGGAGAAACATGAAAGATTTTGCGAAAAGCAGGAACTAAACCCACAAGACTATGACTTGCGACGGAAGTCCGCAGATTGGGCCCTTGAGTAAAGTAAATGACTTTACTATCCTTGCTTTAATCTAAAGGCTGTGATTTGTGAACAAGTAAAACTGCCCTGGAGTGGAGCAAGTCCAGAAGAGATTCATGCGACTCAATTAGACCCACAAAAGTACACTATTTGATGGCCTTTAAGCTATTGGCATCAGCAGACCTTGTTTTTTGAAAAATACATCGCTACAGACAAAGGCTAACGAAAGTTTAGACGGCGACCTGGGTTATTGGTGGCTGCAGCAAAACAGCCCTAAGTACTTAGGCTTCGATTCAAACACAACCTTAAATCGTGATATAGACTAGTGAAATGGCCAACGAAGTCATACGATTTGATGTCACTCGATTACTTCTTGAGGAGATAGGTTAAGTCTTTAGTTTAGGGATACTATTCAGACCTTAAAAGCCAATATTCACCTCGAGCTAGAGCCCCAAATAGCGGATAAAATAGTTCGAAAATAAACCGACTAGATGTACCTCGTACAAAACAGAAAGAGAAGCCCTTTGCCTGAGGCCATGATCAAAACATAGTGTCAGGATCCACTCTTCATAAGAAACAACATTTCGAAGCAAGTTCTATAGCTCTTACAAACTACTGCCCACAGAGTAAAGCCTAGCGACCTTTAAATTTGAAAAGCAATAACTCCTACATTCCTACCTTCAAACCACTAAAAATCCCTCTCATAAATACATTAAACCTTCACTTCTTAGAATAGATGTCGCGTAAAAAACCTAAAAACCACTCTCACAGGCCATTGGAGGTCACAGAAGGGAGTAACACCCTTATATTTTCCATTGATGGACATTGATGAGAATGAGAAATGTTTATTAATAATAAAAAAAAGCAAAAGAAAAAAAATAACAACCCAGTTTGACGAGAGAATAACGCAGAGGTGGCATAAAATGCCAGGCACGTGCTTCCTTTCATAAATGACAGTCGACCATGAAACGTGTTTGAGGTTATAAGCTGTCTTTGGCTTGGTAGACTTCTAAAAATACTCTCCAACGAGTCAGTTAACATTACAGAAGGACTTGTGCCTAATGTGCAGAAATAATATAAGCAAATGAGTGGCAATAAGCCGTTGACTTGGGAGACTTTTACATCATGACAAGGACTCTACGTGGCAAAGTGGAATGCATTCTCCCTTGGATTAGGCTTCAAACTTTTAAGCAACAAGGTTGCTATCATTGATCCGAATTAGGGAAATCTTTATTTAAGGAGCCGCTTTCGTTTAAGCTGTCCTGTCGATTGGGACCTTTCGTAAATTTCGTTTTCGGATTCAATAGACAGCTAGTGCCAGCATTATGTTGATAAACTGAACCTTGTAACGAAAACCCACTTCAATTTGGCTTGCTATGCTAGGAATACATGCGAGTTGGGACAACGGTAGTACAAAGATTATAAATACTAGGACTGAACTCTAAGAAGATAACTAAATTGTTACAGGGAAATCTTGTACAATGTCCAGCTCGACACGAGATTGTCTAGTCAATTATCTATCACAGTACATGCACGGGAAAAGGACTCGCTTTCAAGACTCAGTGTAAGGTGAGGTAGTCATCATATAGCATAGCTACAGTTTGGACAGAGCACAACTTGTCGACAGGGTGGCATCCAAAATGCTCTCGCTCAGACACAAGTCTTACTTTTTATAGATCTAGCTGGAGTTCGTATACAAAAAGAAAATCCAATACATCTCAGCGACTCAGGAACGTCTCAAAACAATAAGGTAAAGCTCATAGAAAGTGGGACTTGAGTCTGAGCGAAGGACTTTGCATACCACCCGTTGCTATATTGTAGGACCATACAACTTCTTTCAAAACATTTCTTTCAATAAGCCTTCGCCGATGACTCGATACGTTCCGCAAAGATTAAGGTCTGTTACATCATCCTAGCTCAATCCACAGCATACTATTATTAATACGAGATGGTGGCCACGTCCGCCTCTAGGAATAAGCTCTGATACCGAGTATATGCCCTGACAATATAGAAATGATTAAGGCAGTTAAACCCGAGCTTTTCGTGAGTTAGAGTTCCTTACTATAAGCAGCCCATAGATGACCAAAGGACCCACAAAGGAAAGAACCTTATGCTATATCCGAAGGGCTGGGGGCTTTAGAGAAGCTTCCTCTTGACTGTAATCGCGGACCGTTTTGGGACGGAATTCCCGACAAAAAAGAACACAACTTCTCAGAGTTAAAGAACTAAAATTTAGGCCTGACTTTTATTTGGAAACTAAGCATTTTGAAAAAAGTATTCAAGAAATAGTTTTTGTCCTCTAAGCCCTCTATACTGTCTTATTAACCGGTGACCTAGTGCAGGAAATACTTGAACGTAGACTGCTTAGTTTGGAATACTCTACAGAAGACCTCAAAACACTGGTACTTGTCACATAAAAAGGCAAACCTTCTCGTTCAAACATCACCTAATATTGACAAAGGCAACTAGTCTGTGTAACTTTTTTCCTCCAAAGTAGCACACGATTCAGTTGGTAGGGTGGACTAAGCTGGATGTTGCTTTGAATGGAGTGAAAAACTTTTCAATTTGACATTCAACTTCTATCATCCCGATCTACCACTTTGATATAAGGTCTTTTATACAAACATTCGTAGAACAAACTAGAGCTCGATTCGAAGGACAAGACCTTTTCAATAACCCTAAATAATTTATTTTTAAGCACTCAGACTTAAGAGACACAAGGGCTAGCTTAGCAGCATCACTCAACTTCTATTCTCTGCCGAGAATGTATTAGACGCTGACCCATCTGCCTTAAGCTGCACAATGAATGTCCTAAGAGTTCGATGGCTGTCTCAACCAACCAACCATGTACTAGCTAGCGACTACTGAAAGTTGATATGGCTTGCAAATTTTACCACGAGTTCCTAGCAAAGTCCTGCGTATTGTTTTAAATGCATGGCAACAGCAGCCTTCCTATGAACGCGAGTCATTGAAATGAAAGCAACTCTTCTTTTTCTGCTCACTTAAAATCTATTTGTCTTGTAGGACATGACGTTCTGACAAACAAGCTCTAAGAACAATCTTTTACGACTTTGTTAAAAGCTTCACTCAAAGCGGCCTTCTCTTGATTCCTGAATTTTTCAGAGCACTCTTGCATAAGATATTTCTTCGATTCTTACCTCAAAAAGCGCTTTAAATGAGCGAAGCAATTGGAACAAAAGTCTAATTGATACAAATTTTTCCTTCCACAGGCAGTCACCTGAGGCTAAAGCCTCAAACCTTGGAGTCCTAATATGCACTGTCACATTCGGCGAACGTAAGTTAAGACACTCTGAAGCCAGTAGACATTCTAAATTGCTCTTTAAATTCCTATTAAACCTCCAGAAAACCTATGCCTTTTTCTTCAAAATAGATTATGGAATAAGGACTTCATTAAATCTACAATACAATCTCCTCATTGCACACGATTTCCTGTCTCTTTAATGATATACTTCCAAGAGCTATTATAAAAGTTTTTTTTTTTACAAAAGACACAAGTCCTTGAGTTGAAACGATTCATATAAACAAAATCGTTCACTGTAAACATATGTATACAATATTCCTCCCATTGAATCTGCTTACATTACGAGAGTAAGCCAGAGCAAAAATAAATGAATAAATACGCAAGCATACGTGCTCTATCTGACCGTTTCCGGTGTGAAAAGTTGCAAACTCCAGAAACTACGATTCCAACAAAAGGTCAGAGAGTAACTTTTGTTCAGCTGCGACCATATGTGATCCTACCATCTACAAAGTTTTTCCTATCCAATAGGATATGAGTCTATATTTCCTTCCAACTTTAAGATGTTTTCTATTAATTCTTTCGAAGGAGAGATTAAGGGAGGAAAAGAAGGACTAAAAAACTATCAGCCTCTATAGAACTCACCACTAAAAATCCATGCGACAATTTATCTCTCAACAGAACCTGAAATATCTTAAATATCTCACAAATGACAAAATCTAATTTATTTACAGTTTATTGCTCCGGCTCCCCCCACAACCGTACGCGAGAGCTAATAAAAATTTCGCGCATCAAACTTTATGTGGTGTCGCCTAAAAAAAAAACGAAGAAAATCTCATAAAAAATTACATTAAGTCATCACACTAAAAAGAGACTACGACGACAAACAAAAAAAACACTGCCAAGGAACAGATTCTTTTTTTTTTTTCTTCTGACCGATTTTTCCCTCACGGAAAATAAATTAAAAAACAAAACCTACAACCAATATTTAGTTTAAAATAAAAAAAAAAGAAAAAGAAAAAGAAAATTGTCGACAAATATCGCAAACATCGGTTCGAAAGAAAATTAAATATTTTTAGAAGAAAAAATTTTCTACACATACGAGTATGTATTTTTTTTTTTTTTTCTTTAAAACTTTTTGAGTATATTTTTAATTTTTTTTTATTTTTATTTCATTGCGTCAATTTTTCGTTACTCTTCCCGGTGTAGGAGCCCGCAGTGTGTCAAGTCACCACTAAACACCGCCATACGTTGTCGTGTCACACATTTTTTTTTATTTTTATTTAATTTTCAAAAGGACTACAAAAAAATTTATTTTATCCGAAACGAGAGACAGTAACACTTCGCGAGGAGTAGTAGTTTTTTTTTTTTTGGTCGAAAAAGGATCAAATTTCTACATTTCTGAGGGATTTTTCACTTTGTGGCGAGAGAAAATGGAAGATGGAAATTTTCATAGATTTTTTCTTTGTATATACTTCCACCCAAATCCAGAGGAGGAAATGTAGTGAGATACACACCTTTCACGTTCTGACCGCACGATAGAACTGACCTTAGCACTCAAATCGTTCGTTCTAAACTGAAACGATTTGCGGGCCACATTTTCTGCACGAGAAGAAAGTTGTGTTGTCTTTTTTTTTTTTGTTGGTTTCTGCCATTTGTTAGTGCAGAAATTTTCCTACAACAAATAGGCGAGTGTTTTTCAATTTCCATTCATTCCTTGGGGTTTTTGGTGGATGCGTGTGCTTTGGCTCTCTCGCAGAGCGACTCTCTCTTGTGCAGATCCTGCAAAAAGGAACATTTAAAAGAGAGACGGACAAGGTTCTGAAACTTGGGTTTTTTCCTTACTCGGACTGATGCCAAGTTTCGAAAATGGATTTCTCTTCTTTTGGAGAAAGGACAACATGACAACGGCACGGCACACAGAATCGGGTTAATAGCCGATGTGCATTTGGTGTGCATCCTTGAAAGTTTAAAGGATACGAAGCATTAATCTTGTTTTTATATTCGCTTTTTTTTTTGGGTTAGTTGCGGACACCAGCAATGGGAGGGAATGGCCAGTTGTGTGTGTCTGCTTTGAGTTCTATCTTTTTTATTCAAATTCAAATGAGGACATTGATTTGCATGTTTCGAGGGAGAAAAAGGCGAAATATAGATCTTTTATAGTTTCGTGTCCTTTGGCACGTATTAAATATTAAAGAATGTGGAAAGTTTACTTTACAAATAATTTGCATAATTCAGGGTTTTTGCAGATACTTTTCGATGGGGGTTGTGTCGTAATTTTTGTGTTTGAACATAAGTTTGCAAATTTAAAAAGATTGAGTGATTGATTTCTAAAAAATCATGAACTACAAGCACACATTCAGAACCACTCTCAGGCTTAATCGATTCAGACTCATGTTGACAAAGGAGAGGCCCTAGCATGTTTGGAAAATATTGAAGTTACACATGATCGCTAAAACTGAAACAGATCTGAGAATACTTAGAAGGTAGATTTTGACGACGAAGATTTTGAAAACCGACAGTCCGAATGAGGTAAATTCGAAGGACAATTTCTGCAACTAATGATCTTAAGCTTGCCTGAAATTTAAACTAGCACACAGTGCTCTTTAGAGACTAACTCAGGAATCATCACGAAGCTGATTCCTCAAGATTGGTGCGGCTCAGTCGCCAATATCCTCAGCAGATTGGAATGAAAGAAGGAAAGCAAAGGACTAGTCAAGAACGCCAAATGTACAACCATAGCCGGAAGGCTCACTATAGTGTTGGTGGTGACGAGCTTATTCAGTTTGCCGAAGTAGATACGAAATTTATCATTGAGGGAAAAATTAGGTGAGCATTGTTTGAGTCAGAGGTTCGGTTCGGTAATTAAGAACCGAAGAATTTTGGCTACGGGTATTAAGGACAGAAACCCAGTATCACGAATAACACATACATTTGTAGAATGATCTACCAAGCCTGCACTTTATCACAAAACTTCAAAAATTCAATGCACCGATAATCTAAGCCCCTTAATGAAGCAAACGAAATTGGGAAGAATAGTGAATAGTGAAGAAAAGAAGAGCACAACGTCTCTACCAGGCTTAAAACCGATGATCAGACCGACGATCAGGGTCTGCTACCCTCTTATTGGACAGCATGAGATGGTTTGGGCCACACAAGACCTAGCTAACCCTGATGATGATTGATGTCCGTGAGTATAATAAGGTTCTCTAGGCAGTGAACATAACCAACAGAGATGTAGTCATACTGTCCTAAATTGCTTGAAAGATTGTAAAGGACTAGTCGCCAACAATATGATGAGAGAATGGACTCTTGAGTTCGAATTTATTTTCGGATAAACGGAAGAAGCAGAAGTCATAATTCTAGAGGCAGTATGGCAAGGTTTGAGCTCTCACCTAGAAGCCAAAGCCAATAAGCCCCATAGGCATACCTGATCAACTGTGTACTGTCATTTGACATGTTCGCTGGAACCAAATGGAACTACTACATCCTAGTACAGTCTAAACTCATGTGATTCATCAATATAATGTTTCAAGACCAATGAAAGCTGGACATTATTTGCTGGAATAATGCTACACATAAGAACTTTAATGTCTATTAAAGAAGACCAGACACATATTCCTCTTACACTTGAAACCTCTCAAATAAGTTTAATCCTTTTTTCCGATAAAAATGCTACCTAATTCCAATTTTTTAGGTGTGAACATGACCTAGGCATAGGAAAAACCTCATTGTCTAAAAATATGCTACCCACTCGCGTAAAAACTGCAATGCGCTCGCTGCAAAATGTCGCTCTCTTTCGCCCAATTTTGATCTCTTTTACGATAGAAGCTCTATTTTCTCTTAAAAGCTCACCTTTGTAAGTGTAAAAGGTTTTTTATTCACACCTACACATTGATGGTGAATTTTCCACAAATTTCCGACTTTTCCACAAACACAAAGGCAAACACAGGAGTAGGACAACCCGGCAAAATAGACATCACAAACGAATTTGTGTGTTGTGTGTTTTTGTTTAGAAAATGCGTACGAAAACAGAACCGGAGAGAGCAAAACCCCAAAGTGAAATGGCTTTCGACGAGTGTGGATTTTCTTTTCTTCGTTCTTCTTTGCCACCACTTTCTTTGCGTTTTAAGTTTTTGCTCTTAACCACCTGCCTGCAGGCGCCAGCGTCAGTCAAGCAAGACCGGTGTCGTTTGCTTTTGGCTTAAGTTCTGCTGATGGGTGTTTCTGTGTGTATGCTCTATATACATGTGGAGATTGGATTAAAATTAAACAATGGAATGGGGATATTGCAACCACGCAGGCCGCCACCGCTCCTTGGATTTGGATGATGAGGGGTGGTCATAGTGGGTAAGTATGTGACAATTTTAGTGGGTAATTTCAAGGAACTCATATTTTGTGAATGTTGTGCATGTAGGGGCAAATGGTAGAATGGAAATGAAATGACTTAATTTGGAAAGTCTCTGATGAACTGTTCGGCTTACGTAACATCGACGCATTTGTCTAGAAGCCTTTTGACTGAAATCGTTTAGAAGGACAGTCTTCTTCTTCATCAAGTCTACTAGCCCCTTCTAATCAAAATGCAAACAGATGGGACGAAAAAATACAAGCGACAAGTCAAACAAGCCAGATTTTAACCGATTAACCAATTGGAGTCGCCCTATGACTAGGCAATCAGATGCCTCTACTCAGAAGTAATGAAGGGGTAAAAGGACATAGAATCAATCTTCATTGAGTTTGTAAACTGCCACTCAATGACAACAATTTAGTAAGTATTTTAAAAAGAAAAGATTATTTTCTAGAGCTTGGCTATCCCCTCCTACTTATTTTCTAAACTTTTAATAAACTCAAAAAAACTGCAGTAATAAAAGATATATGCACTCACCTTTGATTTTGTCACGTCCACTGAAGTTTCCAAGCAAATAGAGCTCTCGAACCACTCGCGATCGCGAATCACATTCTACACATTGAAAATTGGAGGTCATAATTTCAAATAAATTTAACACTATTCAAATGAAAGATTAAATTTAAAAACAAAGATCAAACTGATAAAATATTATTAAATTTGGAAAACTAAATTAATTCAAAGGACATGGACATTTCGAAAGGGATGCACGCGATTTATTTTTTTAGGAAAACTTTTTAAATATAAATTATTTTGAGCACTAGGAGGGTATATTTATTAACGCACTTTTTTAATGCAGCAAAACGCGGTCAAATAGAGGACAATTAACCGGGCATTTATTTATTTACTTAACAGGGTCGGGGGCATTAATAGAGAAGCACATTTCTCGATTTAAACATTTTCGCGGTCTCACAACGCATTCGTAACGATATTAGAAAAAAAAACGCGGCCCTATTACTACACTTCTAGTGGACGTAAGCTTGCGATGTACGTTGAGGTAGTCACTTGCAAGACTGGACCTGGAAAAAAAGGGAAACAAATTTTAGAAAGAACTGGTTTTTGCTATTGATGAATTCTATAATAATTGGTTGTAAATAGTGGTGGCCAATTAGTTCTCAAAAGGGGAAAAATGGGATGGTATCCTCCATAAATCCATAAATAAAATAAAACAAACCTTTGCCTATACTAATTTATTAAACAAAAATTCTAAAAAGAAAGATGGCAACGCTCACCATTCGATATTCAATAAATTCCCTTCATTCTCGGTCAAATGTCCACCTACACCAAAAAATATCCCGAACGCGAACCGAAAGAAATACACTAAGCTTCTTACATTTGGATGAAAGGGAGGAAACGATCGAAAAAAATTATAAAAGCTGGTTATCTTCATCGCACCTCATGCACAAACACTTGCCAGCAAACTTTTATTTGCACTACAAGAGAACGCGAAACAGAGAGGGAGAGAGGGGGAGCACTTTTAACACTAACACTATGCGAACGATTCCGGCCACTCGATTTAATCCGCGCACTATTCACTTAAACACTTTTCACTTTGAAGGTTAAAATGGCACTGATCCTACAAGTGCAAGTGGATAGCGCATAATGGTAAGCTAAAGCTAACAAAAGGTGTGGTGAGGTAGGTTAAGCTTGGAAAAATTTCTTTTCACCAAGCTTGAGAATCTTTGCGTTGGTGGGGTGGAGAGCAGGCAGGTGAAGAGCTAGCATAACTTCTCCTCTGTTTTGACATAAAAGGTGGAGTAGGCATATTTGGGGAATTCACTTTGAAATGGGGTATCAACAAAAAAAAATTAGGAGAAAATGTTTATAACTGCCATTTTGATTTGAATATTTGAATTTAAACTTATGGAGGGAATTTTATTTATGAATACAAGAGGCGATATTTTGTTGAAAAGAAAAAGTTTATTTTTTAATTCTTTGATCACTGCAACTAATATGTATGTATCACTTTCAATGTGACCGACTGCGACCTTTCAGCATCATATTCCAATTCACATCGAGATCTAGACATGCATTTTCCCGATACTTTAGCCCAGAATCTGGAGGATCACCACTAGGAAGCATGGCACCCACTATATGAAGAACTTGATTGTTAGGCTTCTGGCTCAATCCATGTTTTAAGCAGCCAGTAGTTTCTCGATCATTCACCATGTAGATTGACGTAGAGCATGATTCAGTGATCAGCGGTTCAGTGGTTATTGTAGTTGGTTCCTTCTATATATCCAGAAATGTCCTTAACTCATATTGCTGCCAGAAGACAGCCTTTTTGTTCCAACGTATCCTCTGGCGTCTCTCTCTGGTGTCTTTTTCACTATGCCTTGCAGCGTACTCAGTATCCTTTCGTCACTTATAAGACTCTTACAGGACACCCTTAGGGTCCCCTACAAAAACACCAAGGACTTAAGCTACTGCTATCACTAGAATATATGTGACCTTTCCACATTAGACTTGCGCTACCATCCGACTCTGAATGCTGTTTGCTTAAGTCCGTTTATGCATGTTTTTTCTTATCCCCTGTTATTTATCGTTCAAAATTCCACCACCCGACAAAAAAAAAAGAGGGAATTGGGGGGTGGACAAAATCTACACAAAAGAAAAAGAGAAAAGAGAGCAATCCAGCTAAAGCAACCAATTTCCATTCACATTTTGATTTATCGTCAAAAATTTGCATACATCGTGGCAATAGTTTACCCGAACATAACCGGGGACAAGGAATGAAAACAACGATATTCCCAAACAAATCTCTGTACAAAAGGGATGTTTACCAGGACGAGCCAAAGCGTTAAAATCTCCACAAACAAAAAACCCAACCTCGAATCGCTCTGCATATGAATTTGGAGTTCACACTATTCTTTTTGGTTTTTCTCGGTTTTGGTTTCGTTCTGTTAAACAACGCATTTGTTGGTTTTTATTTGCACTCTACTATGATTATGAAGGATTTTTCTCACACTCCTAAACAACAATAGTGTATCCCCGTACATATGTATATATTTAGTCTGCTCGAGGGAAAACAATAGCAAGCGTGACCTAATTTATCTCACACTTAGAGGAGAGTAACTTTCCGCAGTCGCACCCAACGGTGTTGGTATGGAATAGTTTGCTCGCATGTTTCAAATTCTGGGTATTAGATACCATTGTATACAGGATTTCTAGGATAGGATAATAGAAAAAAAAAGAGAAGAAAAAACAAACTTTTTGCGCATTTGTTTCGGAACAATGGATTTATGTGGAAACATTTTGACATTTGATGCTGCTGATGTATCCGTTTTGGTTGGCATTTTTTCGAATGTTTTTGCATATTTCTGCTCTTTCCAGTGGCTGCTCTCTAGTTTTTTGGGTTTGCTTTGCAAACAAATGAAAATTTTAATAATTTCCATTTCGTTTAATCGATTTGGGGTGGATTGGGCTAATTAAATGCAGCACAAAGTATAATTTGCGAGCTCGCGAACCCACCGGGGGTTTATTTATTTTTCCATGAACACGAGCTGGCGATGGTGAGTCTTTTGGGAAATGGTAATGTAAATATCATTAGGATGGATAAACCAGTCGAAATGGAGCTTAATTATGGGAACAATGAAATAGCTAAAGCTGGCTAATAGCTTGGAGATAATTGTCATTATAGTTGCGAATGGAGTTGGAATAGTTAAAATTTAAATGGAGGGCTCTGGCACTCTTTCAAATTGATACATTCTCTGGGTCATAGCTCAAATAGTAGCCAGGATTGCTAGTATATGTCTGGTTATGTTTTAGGCCCTGCTGATGTAGGAAGAGCACGAGATCAATAGATGAAAGCTTAAAATAGGTAGACCTATGATTCTTTTCAGTGCCACTCAATTAGTGTTGGCACGATGAGTGCTAGCTCTTATTGATCTCCACTAAATGATCCAAGTCGTTGGGAGGAAAGTTAAATCAAACAAAGCTATCGTCTTAAATATCCATCATTGGACAGTAGGAAGACTGAAATTTTGAGTATCTTCGAAGTATTGTCTCAAACGATCGATGGTGGCTTTAAACCTGATATCACCAGTAAAAATAGCATGCATTAGCTTTAAATGTAGAATCATACAGTGACACTCTGCAGCAAACACTTCTGCTGACTTTTAAACGGCATTTTCTTAACCTTGCATAGAAGATCCTATCACACGTACTATGTGGACACCTAATACAGCTTGTCGGTGTATGGAAGGATGACGATGGAACACATTCGTTGCTCTATTATAGTCGGTAAGATCTTAGAAACGATGAGGCACTATCTTGCGATCTGCTGACTTAATGGTTCCAGTTCTGCTATATGATGCAGAGGCACAGATTTTAGTAAAAAAGAAGAGATCTTCGAGTGGTCTTTGGTCCCATATCCACAGACGACGCGTGGAGAGGATGGTGCCTATACAAAGCAATCAAATAAGCCAGAATAGAAGAACATACAGCACAGTACTGAGTGAAGCATTTAGAGTGTAAAGAGCGCAACTTTTACATCTAAATAGTCTTCAAATCGGTCCTGACTAGACAGAGAACGCCCTTACTATAGATGGCGCGATGAGCTCTCAAAAAATGTTTTAAAAAGCTAGAAAAAATACAGAAAACTACTAGTTCAAGGGCTGTTTTGAAATTCCTCAAAACTCTACCTCCAAAAACTAAGTCTTCTGCCACCTATTTTCAACCCACCAACAGTATAAAATTAAAAGACTCTCTAGTGCTAAAGAATATGCAAATATGTTTAAATTTACACAAAAGAAAAATAGAAGAAAAAAAAAGAACCGTTGATAATCTACCTTCGACATTTCTTTGAACTCACAACATTCAACATGACCCATGATAATAAAAAAAGACCCCACCCACAGACAGAGTCTTTCCTTTTTTTTTTTCAAAATGTAATTAGAAAAAGAAAACGATGTCGAAAGACGTCCATCTTAAAGAAATTAGTAGGCACTCTCACTCCCTTTCTCTCTCGCTATCTTTGAATTGAAATTCATTTTAAATTTTCTATTCATTTCGGCCAAAGGGAGACTACTCGTACCACTCGCCTCCTTGAATTGAACACTTCAAGTCGAAAACGAATGTCTGCCTGCCTCCACCCTCAATTTAAGTTGCAAAATGATTATCTTGTATTCCAAGTCTTTGTGTCTGTTTTTTTTTTCGTTTTTTTTTAATTTAATGCCTTCTTGCAATGGCGCGCTTTTGAATAGTATCCTATCCACACTCCTTGTTCCTTAAATGAGCCTTTAGGTATCTAAACGAGACTCGAGTGGGGGGTATAGAAATCTTCAAGTATCTCATCGACAGCTGGAGGCGTATTTCGGCCAGTATCTTCCTTTGAAGTAGGTCGTTTAATTGATATAAAAAAAAGAAGTAGCCTCAGGGCACAGTAATGTCTTCCAAGAATAATATGCCAGACTCTCTCCCTCGAAAGATGAAAAGTTGCTAGATTTAAAGTCAAAGATAGACCACCAGAACTCCCCCTTTAATAGACTACTAGTTCAGTCACCCCACGACCCAGATAGAGTCCTTTGAGGCTGTACAAAACCATGCAAATGCACGCCCCAAAAACCAATCTATCCCGCAATCAAGTTATCCTTGTTAACGTATCCTACCTATATGTTCGCCGAAAAAAGGTCAAAATAAAACCACACTTCTAAACCTAGTGTGAATTACAACATGTCCTTTGTGTTGAATAAAATCAAATCCCCATGTTATCCTGCCTGCCTCTCTCTCTCTCTCTCTCTCTGCGTGTGTGCTGTCAATGGACACACAAAGGTGTATCATGCATCACATCACATCCCTCCCTCCATTCAACAGGAGCAGGAAAAAAAATATCCCCATCTATCACTCATTTTATTCACTTTCATCCATTGGATACTCTCTAGAAAAAAAAAAAGGATTCCACAAACTAACTCCGTTTGTGAAATACGAGTTCGCGTATATGACAGCACAAATGATTCAGGCGAAAAGCGATAAAAGGATTACACACACACACGCAGAGAGAAACAAGACAGGGATCCCCGGAGGCATTAGCAACGGTGTGGTGTCCTGTAAGTCCTTCACCGCCCATATGATGACATCAATAACAAATGTTTGAGCATTTAAATTTAATCCACACCAGAGGGGTGCGCCCTCCTCACCAAGAGAAGTGAATCTAACAACTATTACCAAATGATAGTGCAACAGAGTGGATACTAACTACTAATTCTATTTTTTTTGTGGCCATTGTCCCTATTTGATGTCCTGTGAACATGATGCGTTGTAGGTACCCTTTTCATCGATGGGAGCCAGTAGTTGGTAACAAAGTTCTTGTCATCAATACAATTTGCTTCGTCGCTAGTACTATAATCCTCGGGTTCGTGTTCGACATGGATGCAGGACATTTATCCCTTCTGCTTTCATTCGAAATGGCGCGCACACTTTACTGAGATTCAATGTGAATAGAAAGGTCTATGGGCGCCCCAGTAAATGCACGCGAGATACTTTAGCAATTCTCCTGATCGGCTTGCGCTGGGTGTTAGTTTTTTTGGTTATCCTTTCGCACAAAAAGGGGGAAAGGTTTTTTGCGTCCTGAAAAATACTTTTGTTTAGGGATATCATGTGACAGAAATGCTACCAAATTTTTTGTTCTACCCCAGAAAATTACTACTCGATGCAATGGGTTTTAGGAACTAGGAATCAATATAGCCATTGGTAAATTTGTGATATGCTTTGGGGCGACTTTTTCGATGGGAGATGGACAAAAATTGTATATCATTCAGGTGACAGTCATATGCATACTTTGCCAAGGGGAGAATAATGCCTCTGCTGGTTGTGTGTTTTCTAAGAGTTGACTCCAATTAAGTCCCTGACGCTGGCATGGGAGTTTTTGTCTTTGGTATACTCCTTTCGCGGGCTTATCAGTGCACCTCTGAACGCATTTATCCCCGTAGTCATTGGTCTTACAGAAGCCCTGATCTCAAGAGGTAGTTCGCGTAAGGACGATCCAATGAAAGAAGAGCCACTTCAAGTAGAAACTCGAAACTCCCAAAAGAGGTGGCTACAACATCGTTCTCTTAGGCCAAATCTACCTACCAGCCAAAGTTAGAAGTCAATAAGGCTTGAACTACAACCTTAAACTTCACAAGAACCCTGTTTAGCAAACCAACAAATAAAATCATCTCTGAGGGAGTTTTGGACCTCAAGCAGGACATAGTATAACTAAAAGCCCAACGTACACTCTTTCAGCGAAGATAGTTCGTCTTGAATCACAAAATTCAGTCTAAGCAGGCTGTCCCTGGCATAGCACACCATAGAAAGGTGCCACACTTAAGGCCATCGATGAGGAAGCCAAAAGGTCCTTAAGGCGATTGAAGCCTCAAAATAGTAGAAGGGAAAATGTAGGAATTCTTATCTGCTGCGTTGATCACAAGTCTGTGGAAGTTGCAATATATAGTAGACCTTTAAGAAAGCCTTCTTCGGAATAAGGATGCCAATAAAGAGCAGCTTCTCCCCTCTCTATACCTAACGCAGCATCCATTACTCTAAGGAGAAACATATTAGGACCAGTAGTAAACATTCTACCATCCCAAAACGCACACCAAAAGTCAGAGGAAAGTCTGGTGTCAAATTAAACTGTGGAGAACTGTATGTGGTTTTTGCATTAACTTATAATTCACAGTTTTTTTCGTTTTCGTTTTGTGTTGAATTAGACAAAGTGCTTTCAGAGCGAGTCCTTTAATGTTGTCACTATGGACTGTGGTTAAATATGATTTGGACCTAAACAATGTCCATTTAAGAACGTATCAGGACGAATCATCAGAAACTAAAGCCAAAGAATGAGGGTTCCCCATGAGAAAACTTTTTAAACTTAGACGCTAGATCGTGGCCCATTATTGCTGAGGTGCACATCGAAAAGATGAAGAACACTGAACGGTACCATTCTCTGACAGAATTACAACCCAGTCAAGATATTTTCGATATAAACTTCACTTTATTTTATTTTTTTCAGACACAAAGACGTAAAAAGAAAACAAAAAAGAGTAAAACAAAATCTGGACCACTCCAAAAGAAAAAAATGAAGATCTCGAGCTGCTGTGGTGGTGATTCTTCCCCATCAGTATCATCCGACGGCTCTTCCAAGACAGCACCTAGAATCTATTCTCCCAGATTTGAGTCGAGTTATGAAATTCTAGAGAGGGAATACGCCTCTTTGACCACACAGATGACTAAAGCCCAAGTCCGTCTGAGGCAAATCATGCAATCGCAACCATGGGAAAGGAATAAACTGCTGATAGATCTGTTGAAATCTTCTTTTTATGAAAACACAGATAAGGAATTCTTCGAATTACCGCCAATGCATAAGGACCTGCAACTCTTGGATAGTCTTCGAAACAAGCAACAGTATGTGCTTAGAGATGTAAGGAGGAGAATGAAATACCTTTGCGAACATAATCTACCAAAAGTGGATTTGACTGATTATGCTCCAAAAACTCTTGAATGTACACACAGTATGTTGAGCTGCAAAATTAGCGAGCATGCACAGGAGGGATACGAATGTGCAATCAGCAGCAAGTCCAGCAGTAGTGAGTCGTCGCACGGTTGTTGCAACTGCTTTGGTAAAAAGAAACGCTAGACCGATGGATGATACAGCTTGGAAGACTAATGAAAAGTGAAGCACGAAGCACTGTCAAAGCTGTAAATGGAGTCAACTTCAGCGAAACACATTTGGAAGTGCTCCAGTCCAGTTTGAGAACCTTAGAATCCATGTTCTCACCTATATTACTCAAGTTTCTTATAAAATTACTCAAAAATGCAAAAAACACAGTGGGCGTGTCAATGGGACACAAATTTATAGGAAGGTGAAGAGCTCCATAGGAAAGGCATTAGGCTTCATACAATGTGCTTTTTGACAGGGAAACATTGTAAACATTTTTTTTTGACAGCGCGTCGTGCTTTACGCTACTCATCACCACTGTGTTCGGGCGGTGAACCAAAAACGTAGAAAAAACGCCAGCAATGGTATTCAGAATTTGTGAAGACAAGCAGTTCACTGGTTTCTTCATTTATTTTCTTTTTAAAATTAAGTTGGCCATTAACCCTAGCAGAAATTCTTTTATTTTATTTTACGTAAAATTTCAAATTCAGCTATAGACCTAAAATATTTTGTTTATATTTAATAAACTTATATTTATATAACTAATCAAACTAAAAAGAATTATTTGTGATCAATAGTCCAACAGCATACGTCAAGATACTGCTGAAAAGTTTGTGGTTTTCTCTGACTTTGGGCCTTAAAATTCGAAAAGTTTGGAGAACACCCATTGACACGCCCTCTTTTTTTCAGGGATTTTACATAAAACTCGATAAGAGTTATTTAAGCGAACATGTAGATATTCATGTGGTCTACATATCTTCCCCAAACGTTGCCACGCCCATCTGTAAGAGGCGGTTTTATACCCTATTGTAAAAGTATATTAAGTTTGACACATAGAGAAATATTGAAGATACACCCAATAAAGAATCACTAGCCGAATCAATTTAGCCATCTGTTCATCTGTCTGTCCGTCCGTCCGTCCATCCATCCGTCCTTCCGTCTGTGTGCCACCAGTTTTTGGACCTTACATTTTGAGCTAGATCGATGAAATTCTGTAAACGAGGAGGACAAGGGTAAAAATCTTTAAAATTCGCCGACTGACACGCCCAATTTTCGAAAAAATAACTTTTTTCAATATATTTATATGAAACTCGAAAAAACTTACTGAAGCCAATATGTAGATATTTACTCAGTCTATAAATCTTCGATATATTGTATATGCTCACGCCCACTTCTTAGGGGCGTTTTAATCAAAAAACTACTTTTCGATGGCTTCATCAGAATAATATGACTTCTTAAGAATAATGTTGAACAAATTTTCAAAATCCGACCAATGCCACGCCCACTTTTTAAGAAAATTCAAGTTATGGTAAGTTAAGTGGAAAGTTACAGAGATCAGGTTGTCGCAAATGCCAGAAAACTTGTTCTTCACAACTGACAGCAGTATGCACGGGATTGGAGAGGATGATAGGCAGCCGCCGTGTCTCAGGCAAAGACTCTATAAGGTTCGGGCGTCCTTTAAGTAAATAAAGAAAGTTTATGAAAACACTTTCATCAGGAGACTATAGAAGACCGCTTCTCAGTCGTTTCAGTGTCCTTGTGTCATTCGTAACACATACAGATGATCGTAACAACCACCTTGTATCTGAACGATAGAAAAGAAACCTTATTTTAAGTAAAGACACAATCTCTGTCAGAAATGTACAACCCAGTCAAGATATTTTCGACTTAAGCTTCACTTTATTTTATTTTTTCATACAAAACAAAGCCTCAAAACACACAAATAGTAGAACAAAACCCGAACCGCAATGGAGGACTCTTCACAATCAGCAATTGACATTGACCATGTTGCGCAGCTAGAAAAGGATTATGAAACCTTGCAGATGGCCTTTCTCACTCTGACCACACACTTTGCCAGGGTGCAATTCCGTCTGAGACAAGTCATGCAAGCGGCACCATGCGACAGGGACAGTCTACTGGTGGATCTTTTGAGAATAGCATTTTGTGATGACAGTCAACCGGAATTTTCCGAATTACAACGAATGCATAAGGACTTGAAATGCTTGGACAATAATCGAAACAAGCAACGGGATCTGATTAAAAAGCTAAGGGCAAAGATGAAATACCTTTGCGAGCATAGTATAGCGGATGAGGAAGCATGGGAACAATCTACTAGCACAACGAACAGCCAAGTAGCTGTAGAAAATGTCGATTGCAATAATGGATGTTGAAGTCAACCAGGCAGAATAATAGAAGACAACGCCAACAAAAATGTAAGACTCTTAGGTGATCTTCAAATGAAATAGAACAGAGCATACAATAGAATAAATTCGCCAGCCAACCAACAAAGTAAAGCCTTTTTCTTAGACATAAGTCTTTATGAGGTAAGCTTAATATACAAAAGGAAGGAAGCCGACTGAAGCCACTTGAAGATGTATCTAGCAAAGTCATTTGTTTCTCCTCGTGGAATGTGATGCCCCCAAAAAGGCTTGCTGAGGCCCTTGAATGTGATAGGAGAGGTCCGGTTAATGGGTAGGACAATTGACACTATGTCCTGACAGTCCTGACGCTTCGGTATGTGAACGATCTTGAAGAAACGTTGACGTTCAATGGCTACAATCACCCAACACAGCCAACAGAAACAAACCCCTCATCACAATATCTCTGACTTATGCTTCATTCTTTTTGAAATTTTATTTTATAAAATAACAAAAAAAAATATACAAAAAAAAATAATTATATTAAAATGCCCAAAAGTGTAGAAAGCAACTCATCGTGTGAAACACTTGTAACTTTCGGTTCAGCCTCGGCAACAACTCGAGGCTCAGGATCCATTAGAAGTCACCAAAGTTCTGATTCAGAATCGTGTAGCCTCAATACAGAAAAATCACAATGTTTCGACGATAAGAAGAAAAAAATTGAATATGCCGCCTTAGAGGCAGCCGTTTACAATTTAACCGCACGATTTGCCCAAATGCAGTACCGCCTCAGACAAATCGTCCTTGCAGATCCACGTGAACGAGATCGGCTGTTGGGTGAACTTGCCGCAATCGCGTGCTGTGGAAAGGAACAATTTGAAAGTTATGACCTGCCAGGACGCAGAAACGAAGTGATTTGTTTGGGTTGTCCTCGCCGAAAACCCAAACAACTGATTAAGAAATTAAGGCGACAAATGAGCCGCCTTTGCGAACATACTGTAGCGAATCTAGAATTGCAGGCCAATGAATCCAAGTCGTCGATTGGGACGAAATCATCAAAATCGTCAGTTTCATCAAAAAGCAGCAAGCAGAGTATGTAAATTTGTTGACAAGAAGAAATCAAAGGCAGAGATGACAAATGGAACACGAGTGCGTCTTGCCAATTCAACAGGACGCAGGCGTATTGCATTTACCAATTCGGCCAAAGAGAAACTCTCGATTGGCAACAGTGGACATTCAGTTAAATTTAATAAATTTCAATAAAATTGTGTAGACCAATTTTTATACCATCTGTGACAGTCTAATCTTCGTTGGATCTTTTTGTCGCCGTTAACCCTGGGGCTTGAGCTGAAAGATCCTCTACGCTGGAGTGTTCTTTGTCTATTCTCTCGAAGCGACTGTACATCGATCCTTCTTGCATATGGCCTTTGTTGTTTCTCAGTTTTCCGATGGCTGATGCTAGCTTAAACCCTGTTAAGACATGACATCTTCCTTGCAAGGACTGCATCAAATAATAGCCTCTGCACAGCATCATCCTCACTCACCTTGCAGCACATGCAGCAATTTTCTTTTCACTCAACTTTATGACAATTTGTTAGCAAATAATTTTCTGCCATTATAAAGCAGCACAAAAATCTTATAACAAAAAAACCATCATCTCCTTTCAGCAACAAGAACATGTCTCCAAGGCCACACACCACAAGAACACAGAAAAAAAGGATAAACAACTTCTGTCAAAACACAACTCCAATTTCAAATGAGATTTTCTATTTGCAGACACAAAAACCAGTATAGCACACGAAAAAAAAAATAAAGACAAAATGGAAACTTTATCCTTAAGAAGGCAAAACACACACAAAAAAAAAAAGGACCAACGACCTAAAGACTGCCAAAACCATATGTATACAGAAAATCCATTTAAAATTCACCTTTTCCTCCTAGAATTTCAAAAAGAAAAAGAAAAAAACTTTCTTCTCTTTGTTCCAAGTTTTGCACCATCTGATAGGATATATATCCTTTCTTTTTGTCCTTCTCATTCGGAACATATACATATCATCTTCCATGTTATAATCGTCATCATCCTCATTAGCATTATCATAACCATCGTTATTCGAAAGTACTTTACAATTGAGATAGAAATAAGAGAAATACATTTGGCCAAAGCCAAAGGAGCAGTCAATGATCCTTCGGAAAAGATGAAGAAGAAAAGTTTACCACCCTCCCAATCACACACACTCGTGGGGTTGGAATTGTATGCATAACCTACCTGGAATTATTCAACCAATTTATGGGAAGAACAAAAAAAAAAAGACGACGGAGCCAACTTTGAAGTTCAAGGAGAGGACTTCGATGTGACGTGTGGGTGGACAGAAACTTTCCTGAAAAGGGGGCTTAGTAAAGTTTTTTTTCTTTAAATTTCTCTAGTACAGGAAATGCTATCGAGAAACTGAATGAACTGAGCTTGATTTTAAGTAGATCCTTGCTTCGAAACTACTCGAGTCAAAACCAGAACTTGGAAGTACTGCTCAAGTACTTGGAAGTACTGCTCAAATACTGCCAGTAGGTACCTAGTGCTTGTACTTGAGAGGACTGAAGTCTGAAGTACTGCTCAAGTACTTGGAAGAACTGCTCAAGTATTTGTAAGTGCTGCTCAAGTACTTGAAAGTACAGCTCAAGTATTTGAAAGTACTGCTCAAGTACTTGGAAGTACGGCTCAAGTACTTGGAAGTACTGCTCAAGTATTTGGAAGTACTGCTCAAGTATTTGGAAGTACTGCTCAAGTACTTGGAAGGACTGCTCAAGTACTTGGAAGTACTGCTCAAGTACTTGGAAGTACTGCTCAAGTACTTGGAAGTACTGCTCAAATACTGCCAGTAGGTACCTAGTGCTTGTACTTGAGAGGACTGAAGTCTGAAGTACTGCTCAAGTACTTGGAAGTACTGCTCAAGTATTTGACTTGGAAGTACCTACTTTACTTTACTCTACTTGGAAGAACTGTCAAGTACTTTACTTGGAAGATTTGCTCGAGCACTTGAAAATACTGCTCAAGTTCTTTTGCCTAAATTCTTGAAAAATACTTGTACATACTTGCATTTTTTTCAAGTACCAGTACTTGCACTTGAGAAGACTGAACTCCTGCAATACTTAAGTACTTTACAGATCTGCTCAAATCAAATCTCTAAAGGACTTAAGTCCCAGAGCTTAGGCCTACATGTCCTTCTCAAATGTTTGCAATGATCCATGGCAAAATCAAGAAAGGATAACGACCAGAGTCTATGTTCAAGACCATTTCCTGCAGTTGCCTCACCTAACTATCAAAAAATTATTATTCGTGGTCAAATGAACAATGCCATTGTGGTCAAAGGGACCTTCTCCAGCAAAAAAAAAAAAAATCAAACTCTCCTCTTCGTTAACTCACCAGTTTCAGGACGCAATCAAAAGTTTCTCGTAATGACGTTTCGTTGAACTTTTTCTTGGCTCTGTGTGGCTTAGTTGCCTGGCTAAGTTTTAGTCCAAGAAGAAGAATAAAAAAAAAAGGAGCAACATGAATATTCCTACTTTGCCTGGTGCAAAGAAGTTGTGTAGTGGCAGTTTTCTCTAGTTTGGTTGCTCGGTCGGTTGGCTGGTTGATTGAAGGACTAAAGTCAAAGTGAAAATGTTTTGCGGTCAATTTCCTTAATGCAAGAGAGAGGAGTTCAAGTTTCAAATTTCAACAAGTAGAAGGGGTTGTCGGCCGGTTAAAAGGCGCTGCGATTATACATATTTCATTTGGAAGATGATTAAGGGAAGAAGGTCCTTTGGAAGGAAGGTACTTAGAAACTGCAATTCGATTGCAAATACATATATTCATCTACCAAAACAATCTCGCATAAGATACCCCTCCCTTCCGTCCGTAAGAACCCACATCAAAACAAACAACATGAAACCACGAAAATTGCCATGACTTTGCAATTTTCCAAACCATATATATCCTTAAGGATAATTTTGACAATATCACAAAATCACCGATATTATGACCAAAGCAATTCCACATCACTTAACATGGCAATTTCAGTTCCATTACCACTACAAGGACTAACCATCCGGTTCGCATCCTTCGATGATTGTCATGAGACATTTCGTGGTTTTCTATCGCATCCTACCAACCAACACTACCGCCACCACCACCTACAGGATAACTATCTATTTTCGATGCTTAAAGGAGAAAATGAGTAGCTTCAGCCGTGTATAGTAGTTATAACTTATATCCTCTTTAAGTAGAACCAACTCTTCACCCACCCACCCATTCTATTCGTCCTGGAAACTATGGCGTTGGCCTTTTGTGGTCGGGATGACAACAAGTGCATATGGTCAATCATGGTCAACCGGATGAAGTGGAGCCGGCGTCATTTTGCCTTTGAAGGAACATACAAACACAAAGTGACATCAACTGTCTTAAGGGATGATAGTTGTGTTAAGTGCGACTATATACAGTCTAACGCTTTCGCTCACCACAATTTTGTGTGTTTTTGAGTAAATATCGGCAGATACCGGTGAGGGATAGCAACACTTACAGGAGTTGCTTAACAGGCAGCAAATAGGGAGACTAATAGAGCAAGAACAGAACCCATCTTCAGTCAATTAAGAGCCAACGACCCCATTCAATATTGAAGAACTTAATGTAGCCATCCGAAAACTGAAAAACAAGAAAACCGCTGGTTCTGATGGACTTCCAGCTTTACATACGGAGGTGGTGCCTTAGTAGGCTGCATGCACCAAGTCATCAATCAAGATGAAGAAACACATGCCAGACAACGTGAGTATCAGCTCTATAAGCCCTATCTTCAAAGAAAGCGATCCTATATGTAGTAGGGGCTACCGAGGCATATCCCTGTCCAATCTCGTATATAAGATCATATCCAACGTTTTGTGTGAACGTTTAAAACCCTTCTGCAATGCACTAGTCTATCGACAATAGACACAAATTTTCACACTCAGACAAATCCTAGTAAAGGCCAACGAATTTCAAGTCGAAACCCACCACCAATTCATCGACTTTAAGGCTGCCTATGACAACATTCATCGTCTCGAGTCCAACCAGGCGATGCCCAATTCGAGATACCGTCAATACTTATCCAGATGTACTGCGTAAGGCTCGTACAGCTCTTCCGAACTCCTCTAACCGTGCACCAGATTCCGACAAAAAGATGCCTTGCCATGTGACTTCTTCGAGCAGATAGCAGCAGGACAAATGTCAACACAGAAGGCTCTATCTTTCACACATCTGACCAACTGCTGGGGTATGCAGAACATATTGACATCATCAGAAGGTTCCGGCAAGCCATCGTAGAAGCGTTCACGGCAATTGAAAGGCAGGTGAAACGACTTGGCATTGAAGTGAACGAGGACAAGACGAAGTATCAACAAACAAAACATTTTCCATCCAAAACACCGGGGAAAACGTCACAGTTTTTGGTTCAAAACTTCTAGCTCGACGGACTTCTAGTGCTCTATAGAAGGATCATCTTACCAGTCTTGCTGTATGGAGCCGAGTGCTGAACGATAAGTAAGAAAACTGAGCAAATTTTGGGCACTTTTGAGCAAAAATACTTCTCTTCGGATATTAGTTCCCGGGTGCGAGTTGCGGAAATAGGAAAGAAGAAACTACCGCGAACTTTATGAGCTGTTCCAAGGTGTGGATTTGGTCCAAAATGCCGACTACATTGGCCCGTCCACATAGAGCGAATGGCCAACAGTGCTCCAGCCAAGAGGATTTTCGAATCCCAGATCCCCAGGCTAGCGACAGCAAAGAAGATGTTTGGAAGGCACCCGTGTCTCAGGCAGCTCTCCAAGGATCGGGAGCCCATTAAGTAGGATAAGAGACAAGTATGTAAACTTGTAAAAGAATTTCATGTGAAGGTGCGGTTTTTACTAGCTACTTTTGGGCATGGTTCGGCGGGTAGGATATTCCCAAATAACGACCGTCAATCACGACATCCTTAATAGAACGAAATAAACGGACTTTAATTCTTCATTTGTTGCCTGTTGGTTGTACATATGTGAGCAACTTTGATTGGGATTCTTGCGTGAGGAGCAAGTGCACTTTAAAAAAAATACATCTTTCTCTCTCTTCCTTCTCGAGCTGTAAGGATATCAGCTTTTTTTTTTAAATAAAACGCAATGTTGTAATTAGTTAAGTTGTTTTATGGATCAGGATTGTAGTAGGTGTTTCCTAGGTCTATAAAACGGGCCTTCAGTATATCAGTGGGTGAGAGAGTGTCTGATAAGTAAGGGTGGGTAATAAAATTTCATTGATTGTAAAACGCACAGTTAAACGCGAAGAGGAAGAGGAAGGGCCGGGCGGGACGGCGGTTTTTACGATTCACTGAATGTTAAAAGCTTAAGTGGCTTCCAGTAGATTTTCGCAATAAGAAAAACGAAAAATAACAATAAAAAGATGAAAAAAAAAAAAAGAAATTAATGGATAGGGATACCCTACCCACACACAAAGTTAAAGTTGTTAAATAAATTCAACAAGAGCACACAGTAATATATTAATTTATTCTTTTAAAAAGGAAAAACTTAAAACAACATGCCTCAAGGCGGCCGACACGAGGATGATAACAGTAGTGATGTACAGTCGAATTTCTAATTCGAAATTCGTGGAATTTTGGTTTATTTTTTTTTTTTGCAGACTCTTAGTCTGTTTCGAGATCAGTGGACGACCT
Organism: Chalcosyrphus nemorum; assembly: GCA_949716465.1. Taxonomy (NCBI): domain Eukaryota; kingdom Metazoa; phylum Arthropoda; class Insecta; order Diptera; family Syrphidae; genus Chalcosyrphus; species Chalcosyrphus nemorum. The sequence goes on along the minus strand of OX454334.1, from coordinate 55,593,652 downwards.
TTGGTATTTATTTTTATCTCTTTGTGCCAAGAGAGAGAATAGGGCAGGATGTGTCTTTGGTTGGTAGGGGATGAGATTAGGTGAACGATGACAGGAGTTTTTTACGTTTTTTTCGTATGAAACGAAGATTGGTTTACAAAAAAACTAAGAAATGGTCGCCGACTCTACTTTAGCAGTAGAAGAAATCACGTTAGACTTCTTAGCAGAGCATTTAATAGAATCTCCAAAGAGTTGATAGGTGCCCAAAGCTCAACCTTAAGCCTAATTTAGAGCTTAGACTGTTCCTAACTCATGCCAAGGATCATTGTCAGATCAGTGAAAAAGGGAACTATCTGTGTATCAACTGCTGTAGCTAATATTAGTGACCATTATCATAGAGCGGCTAAAGAACATTGAAAGACAAATTCGATGGAGACTAAGCATTTCAACGATTACGAGACCATTCTCTGGCATCTAAGCAGGGCGATTGGAAAAATGGCCATATAACAAATGCACAATCCATTACTGTACAGGGTAGGCTGGGCCCCCTTGTGGTTTCATTCATCGTTATAAAACCATGGTAACCGACTCTTTTTTTACTGAAATTTAAGCCATGGATTTGGACGACCTCTGGATCCGTGCTATGCCACACACCCCATGCCAGAATCGATCTTTTGCTCACCAAATTTCCAAATCGTGTTATCAGCCGTCTTGTCGATGTCAAATGGCTCGGAGCTGCGATTTTACCTCTTGGACTTTTTTTTTTGTGAGGAACAGTGAAGGACCGATGTTATGCCAACAACACGGAAATGATTCACTTAAGGCCAATATAGACCAAGCAATCCGTGAGCTACAGCCCGAAGCCATCAACAAGGTCATAGAAAACTGGAGTGACAGAATGCGCTACTGCGAACCCAGCCGAGGCAGCCACTTGATCGACGTTGAGTTCCATAATTAATGGGAATGTTTGCCCTTACTAATAAAGCTATAATACATAGAAATAACCCTGTATACACAGATGGCTCCAAAATGGATACTGTCCTAGGTTCCCGCATATTTTTTGAACCATATAGCTCAGTCAATAAGGCTCACAGACTGCAGCTGTGTCATCCAAGCGGAGGTCTTGGTAGCGACAACAGCGGCCTGTGAGTCTGCGATAAAGGCAATGCCTGCTAAGGTAGTTCCCTTCTTTATTGACAGATAGTCTGCTATAAGAGAAATTACTGCCGTTGAAACAAAATTGAAGTCGAAGTTTGTGAAATTCTGTTGCGAAGAACTCAAGGCTCTTAGTACGCAGCAATAAATTGAAGTCAGTCCCTGGACCGGGAAATGAGAGGGCTTACAAACTGGCTACCTCAGCATCGACCACAGAACCATCGCACCCATCCGTGTCCTTCAAACTTGCACCCTCAAACTTGAAGCAGAGAATAAAGCCACGAAGAAGTCAGGATCTGGAAATAGTTAGAACTCCATAGAGACCTGCGTCGTCATAAGTGGCTTGACTTATGAAGAAGCGAGAGACTTAATAGGTGTCGTCAGAAGAAACAACACTTTGCTGTATCATATGAAAACTACGAAGGATGGAGAAGGAGCTCTGCAATGACTATTGATGAAAACACAACCCACTTTCTATGCCACTGCCACTGCCCCGGGATCTAACAAGAGAGGTAAAAGTTCCTGGGGTGACCCTTCTTCAGTGGTTTAGTTCTAGAGGAACTCAATGGAAATTCATCAAATCCCTGCCAGACCACACACCTAGCCTTACCTAACCATCTCAAACAAACGTCTTTCTAACCAAGACCGGTCAATGTTTTCCAAAAAGAGAATGCAATGCAGGCTCTGACAATATGCTTGGCCTGAGAAATGAAATATGACAATTGGGGAACAGTTGGCGACAAATAAGATGCTTCGCCAGAAACCACACACGAAGTCTCATTAACATCAAGGGGGTACCCGGCATAAGAAGATTTTCATTCCAGAGCACAGACTATCCAATAAAATTAAATTATTAATCCAAGCGCCACTAATCAGTCGATTGATAGACATAGACACAATCCTCTTCTCACAGATCCTTCAATATGTTCCTCCGAATCAACGTGGATCAAGAGAGAGACAAAGACAGAGAAGAAGACAAAATGGAAATACAATTAGATACGACATCAATTAGCCTCATTGGAGCTGCACTCAACTCTAAACATTGAACAGCAAAACACCTTACTTCACTGCACCCGCACTGGGATAGCTAGTATCTACCAAATAGGTTGTATCTGCAAACTAAAGCTGAGAATTAAGTTTTGATTCCATTAACACACGCGATGTTGCCATCGAAAAAAAAAAGTAGAAAAACAGAAAAACAAAGATAACTTAATTACTTTTCTAATGCAATCGAGGATCTCTTTCTCTCTCGCTCTCTGCTCTAAACTCTGGATATATCCTTGCGAATTTATCCAGTGGATTACTAATTACTTGAGAATATCATTTGTGCGCTTTTGACTACTGAGTTGGTGCAGCAGTTTGTATTCTTTTTTGCCTTTCAATCTCTTATCCTTGGGAGGAGGTGTGTGTATACCTACATAATTGCTTAATCCTTATACAATCGAGGAGTTTCGGGGCCACACAAAAAGGTTAATTAAAATGTACACAATTGTTCACAATCATTTAGTATGTAATTGGTGTTTAATACCAGGTCGCATGTTGTATCCTACTTATTTAATGCAATTTGCTGCTGCTGCCGCTGCTGCAGACGACTGAGGATGAGTGTGAGTGCATGTGTGCCGGAGCAGGAGCAGGATATAAATGGTGAAAGGTCAGGTAGAATTGTGAAAGATAGCAGTGTAGTGTGTCTGTCTGCCAGGCCAGACGGTGGATTATCAGATGGATTTCGAGGATTTACTTTTTTTGCACTCAATATGGGGAGTAGATCTTGATTGTCCTTAGTGTGGACTGTCATATAAAAGAAGAGGATGCTTTCAATTTGATTACACTCATTGTGAGGAGGAGATTTAGGCGCGATATTTGGAGATCTCAATCGTTCGAACAGTGGAAGACGTCCTTGACATTTCAGAGCCAAAAAGAAACATTAGCACTGCTTTCTTTGGCGCTATGAAACTTTACACAAAATCATTACGCCAAATGTCAATAAGCGATTCAAACATCCTGAAACCCATCCTGAAACTATGTACATATTCCTTTCTTTGAATGATTTGCAGAAACTTCTTTGCTTTGATCGAGAATTACACCAACGAAATCCATTTGAAAAAAAAAAGTAATTTAATACCGAAACGGGAAAAAGTTCGTCAAGGAATTTTTAACCCATCCAAAGGATATGAGAGTACAGTATGTATTTGAACGGTTTGAATTTGAAAAACAAACGCTATGAATTGTTTTCTGTGTGCGGATGAGGACGGACGAACGGACGGACGGATGTCTGTGTGTCAGTTGGAATGTGTGATGCTTTTCTTGTGGTATTTTCTGCTGTGCGAATTGAAATTGTCAGTGGTCTGTGTTTTGTTATGCGTTCTGGAAATTCAATGAGGGAAAGGAGGACTGGTAAACGAATAAAAGCAAGACAAAGAAAAGAAAAAGGATATTGGAATTATACGTTGGTATTTGGATTAAAAAAAAAACAATGGAGTCAGTGCAGAACTCGTTAGATGGAAGAGAATTTGTTGCAATTTAAAGATAAAAGTCGAGGTTGTTTCAAGAAATCGATTGTACCTATATCTTTGTGGATTCAATCCAATTTTGTTTATGAAAATCTAACTTGAAAAGTTGGACTGAATAATGAGCAAATTGTTGAAAGAAAATACTACCCCCAGTATTTGGCTGGACAAAGATTGGTTCCTGGAATGTAAAGATGTTGCTTAACTCTCAGAGTGCAGAACACCAGATTCCTTCAATTGGAGCATGAGTTCATGCTATGAAGGCTGGACATACTGGGAGCAAGCGAGATAAGATGGTTCAAACGGGTGCTCTACTCCGGGAAACCATAAAGAGGAGCCCGTGGATATGGAGTTGGACTGATGCTGTTAACACCTACAGCACGCAGGCAGCTTATTTCCTAGCAGCCGCGCGGTGATAGGATTTTAAGGGCCCGACTCCACGAATGGTTCGTTTGAGAAAGAAAAGGAGACCTTCTACAAGCTGTTGGGAGCTGTTCATAATGCAACACCCAACGGCGACATTGTCATAGTGATGGGGAACCCGAATGCCCAAGTAGGCAGCGACAAAGAAGGGCTCAAACATGTCAAAGATTTGTTGACTTTTGCAAGGTAAATCGTCTTGTCTTAGGTGGCACCACGTTTGGGCATAAGGCCTGCCATAAAATCAGTTGGGCGTCAACTGACAGGCAAGCAACCTACAGCCAAATTGACCACTTTGCCATTAGTCGCCGTTTTAGATATCCGAACAAGACGAGGAGCAGACATGGGGTTGGTACGAGATCACCATCTTAAGATAGCTCCTACTGCCGTTAGAAGATATATCGACACAAGAATAACTCGATTCAACGTAGACCGACTGAGTGGGACGACACAGTACACCAGGGATGCATCGTGCGTTTCATTAAAAGTTCTGGTTAGTTCAACTAACCCATAGTTGATAGTTGTTGAAGCTAGTGATGTTCCCAAACAGTAGTGTAGGCACTGCTATCAAAAAATGTGTTTACTTATTGAAACAGGGACTTGAATTCTTTACTTGAAGACATGATTCATAAATCATGCCGCTATATTCCACTCAATGTCATAAACATAAACGTATGTACGTAAATACGCGAATTAAAAACACTTTTGTGAACCCTTGCCACAGTCTACTAAGTTAACCAATCTAAAGAATTCTTTTTTTTTTTTTTCATCTAAGCGAGGTAATAAAAGATAACAATACCTAATCACATTTTATTATCCTTTGAATTTGTGTTAACTTTAAGTACTAAAAGGTCGCCTACCTACCTGCGTTGTTAAAAAAAACCGAGGACAAAATGCATTTTGAAATCGCCAAGCCACTAACTTGGTTCGTAAACATTTCTTTTGAACTCGAACTCAATCTTGTTCAGGTAGCAGCCAGTCGACAAAACAATTCGCATTACCATCCCTGATTAAGGCCGGCTCAAATATCCAAGGGTCACAGACCATTGACCCTATTCACAAAACCCAATAAATAGAGACCCTGTTTAAAGCGAAGAAAAATGCGTACGATTCTGACAGCTGCAAACACTCTTAACCATTCTCGGTGAGTTGTGTTCTAAATAAATTCAAATTTACCCAAATGACAACGGCGGCGCACAGTCGTCAGTATACCTACACACAACTACAAACAAATGCCCATAAATATTCAACAAAAGTGCGCATGTGCAAAAGATTATACACAGAGCGTGTTCCAGAAAATTATATAAATGTTAGCCAGGTCAATTCTTTCCACACGCAAAGAGAGAAAGACAGAGTCGTAATCAATTCGTTTTACCCTCCTTTGAGACCCCCGACAGAGCCCTCGAACTGATCGAGTTCATTATTCATTGACGATCATGCAAACAAACCCGATATGAAATTCCCACCCTAATCATGAGCATACGACGGCCAGCGACAACCAAAAACTCAAGCCATCGAGACAACGTTCTGACTGAAACGTACCGATCAGTTGCTGATGTTGATCGGTGATCGTCTTCCTGCCTTCTTGGCGCTGCTGTACATTGTCAACATATGTTTGGATGTGTGTATGTACTTGGAGGGGTCAGCGGATGGGTAGGTGGTGTCCGGGGGTAGGTTTGGTGGTGAGATATGGTTTCGCTGTTGTGTATACGAAAAAAAAAAAACCAAATAATCCACTGGGACAAGTTTATTGCGCGTGCACACAAACACAAATGAGGGTTCATTCATTCAGTTTTATGTATAACGACGACGAATGTGCCAGGTCAAATTGTGTGGCCATAAAGTATTGCATATGTACAATGTAGAGTACACTCGAGAGTGCGGATCGGACCATATGTATCTACACCAATTTCGTTTGCTAACAACATTCAATTGAATTCGTTTGCAGCCGAGCGAGAGAGCGAGGGGCGTTTTCCTGGAAGGTATGCCTGCTGATGATGATATAGTGACAATAATGCAAGCAGCGATAAGGCTTAAAAGATTTTTCGGTTTTTTTTTTTTGCCGATGATGCTGGTGAAGATGAGGACAATAAGGGTGAGCGATGAGAGTTGGCTATTGTTTGTACATGCATGCATGCTGTACATAAGGGGAATCGGAAATGGTATCTGCATGAGTCGTAGATACTTTGTTAAGCCGTCATTAGAAAGAATTTCGTCGTTGTGAGCATGATTAAGTGAAATTTGTTGCCAAGAGTAATAGCAGGTTCTATCGTACAGCAAAGCCATAGGGCTAACATCATTAATTTAGGTTTGGATACTCAGTCCAAGAGCGAATATGTAAATTAAATTATTGCCACCCTCATGAAGAATTATCTGACTACACCTTTGTACCTGTGAGAAGGGAGAAGCCCTTTTATAGCCATTGAAACACAGCGACTTAATGACGGCTTAAGCAGGCCTGAGGGATCTGCAAATGAAATGAATGATTTTATGTTTCCATGGTAATACGAGATTTGTATTTCTTTAGAAGAGAGAAGAGTTTTACGATAACAACAAGCTTTTACCCTATAAAACGAACAGCAAAACACCTGCGCAGAGTAGTTGACATTAAGGGATATTGCGTTCCTTAAACCACTCATTATGGAGCCCGATGGACAAGTCGACAACTCGTTGACAAGGGTATCGCTGCACTTAACCTAACCTGACGGCCTTAAGCTATTGCTATGTTTTAGGTTGGTTGACCAAAATAATTAAAAGAATGTCCAAATTGTCACTTCAAATCAAGACTGAAGCGAAATTTTACTTCGAATTTGGGCCTAAAATCTGTCCAAAAACTCCTTGTCAACCGAGGATAGCTCAAAGAAACCAAAAACTTGACAAAATGTATCCCGAGACTTCATCTTTGATGAATGGGTGAAGACCGAAAAAGGGTCTCAGCTTCTCGCAACTATTTTCGTACGAACAAAAGGTAAGTGCTTGTAATTTTATGTCTTTTTCAAGCGCCATATCGAATTTGAAAGGTTCGCCATGACAGCTTGGAATGGTTGTCAGTGACACCCTGACAAGAAAACAATTGAAAAAAGGAGGACACACTGCTAACTTTGAAGGACTTACTGAGCATTGAGCAAAAACCCTTTAGAATCATAACCTTATCAGGTTTCTGTGATAATTTTATCTAACCTAAGTTAAGCCCTAACCAGCCAAAGTACCCTAGTCAATATTTCTAGCTATTTAAGGATAGAGAGATTCCTGTAGCAGTGGTCAACGAAGACGAAGTCTTAACCCATTAAGATCGAAAGACTCTGATCCAAAGTCTAGCTTCTCGCAGTCATGCGTACTTTGTGAGTAGTTTCGCGTTAATCAAGGGAAAAGGGAGGGGTTAGAGAAGGTAATTCATGATTATCAATAAAAGGAGCCGAGAAAAATCATGTCTGTGCTTTTCTGCGACCCGGTGACTTTCGACGAATTTATCGGGCCAAAACGTATACCCGCATGCAAGACTCAAAACTCTTAACTCAACAGATAAGTGGGAGTGTGATGAACATATTGAGCCACTTTGAGAGAAAAGGACTGCCGGATGTAAGGAAGACATACAAACTACTTAGTAGGCGAATTACATTGGCTTGTTACCTAAGAGTACAGTGGATACAGTGAATCTAGTGACTCAAGTCTCAGCATTTTCTTGGTTCGCCCTGATTTTATAGACCAAAAGCCCTTATAAAATCTTTCGTTAGCCAAACTGCCCTAGAGATTTTCCATCTTGACTCCGCCGACAAGCTTATTACCCATCAATGCCGTCATAGAGCCAGGCACCTTAATACCCATATCGAACGTATTGACAGGAATATCTTTGCACTTACATACCCCAGCTTTGAAGTAAAGGAAACAAACAATCCTCAAGTAGGTATAAAGGCCATGATACAGTCTCACTTCCAGTTTTATACAGCAGACATGCCTTGGCTTCTTGTTGTAGGACTTGGAATTTGTTGGTATGGCCTTTTTGAAAGTGCCCCACTTCTTTGAAATAAACGACTGGTCATGCTACGAGCCAAAAAATCTGACAAAAAAGATCTCATTTGAATGATCAAAACCTACTTCTCTACTTCACCAACGCTGCTTCCCTAACTAAAATGTAAACTATGTCGTTGCAAGCACAATGGCAATGCCATTTCCCCAACAAAAGCTAAACTAAGCCATTTGTTGGTGAAAAAACCCTTAGCCATACTTGTCACATTTGACATTGTTTACATGTCAAAAGTTGTAACATACTTACTCTTTCTTACACTTGCGTTGCGGCATTTGTCATTTGACTTTATTTGTTAATCTTAATCAAACAATCTGTTATAACTTTGGTAACCGATTATTTAATACGATGAAGAACGTTCCTAAAAAAAAATACGAGATCCTCTGTAAGTTTGACCGATAACTTCCCAAAAATTGTGTTATCATTCTCGTGTCTTCAATCGACAAAACTGTTTTAAAATTTGTTCCTCCTCTCGATACACTGTGCGTTCCTTTGTAAACAACTTCCTAATGCCTTCTTATCCAGAGTACCATAGTGCACATTGCCATTACATCAAAATATAAATAAATATAAATTTCCTTATCTTTTATTTACAACCGCCATGAGAGGCTAAAGAGGAAGACGTACAGAAAAAAAAAAAAAAAAACTTATATTCGGGCCCTAATCTCTTCGCAACCACCACTGCCGGTCTACATTCAATTAACCGTCCCGCTGTGCGCTACTCAAATTTCTTTCACCAAAATGTACAACAAAAAAAAACACAGCTCCCTCACAACAACAACAACAAAAAAAACTCTGATTTACAAAGAGCCACCACAAGCGATAGGCCAGCCAGCCAGAAGAACCAACAGTACGCCATATTAAAGCCACGATTATGCCGCTGCTGCCGCCGCCGTCCGTCTGTCTGTTTGCCTGACTCACACTCTCATATACCACACCACATTCCAGAAAAACACAAAAAAAAAAAAAACTATAGTTCCGATAATAACCCTCATATACTAGGCCATGTACAACACACACGGTCCCGGGGTAATTTCTGACAAGCCGCAGTTTTTTAAGCCAAAGCGAGATAACAGTATTTACCAAGCCGTCATTAGTCATAGACCAGGCTTCGGCTTCAAAGCGAAAAATAACCTTTTCATCTGCATCTGCAGATAAGGAAAAGGCCCAAAAAAAAAAGACACTGAAACGGGGAAAGTCCAAAAATCTAAATTACAAATCGAAAATCACAGGAAGATCTTACAAAAGACAAGATACAACAATACAGTCGCAGGCAAAACTAAATCAACACTTCCGAGCGAGGGGAAAAAGCCGTGCCTGTTGCGTTGCAACCATATCAGCTCTCATCTTAGCTCGGTAAAGATCGCGCGCTATACGGTACTTAGCTTGGCTCTGTGACGGGCTCACACTGGTGTGCGTGCATTGAAAATTGCAATTTAAAGCAAAGCGGCCTTTCCCTGTGTACTGTGTGTGCTGTGTATGAACAACTGTATATAGAGGGTAGTAAATGATCGGTTTGATTCATGTGCGATCCCGGGTGGTAGTTTAGTTTGTTTCGAATCGCTTCTGCGGGCAGAGGGTAGCAGTTCTTCAGTCGCACTTCGTTGGCTTAAAAATAGATTAATTTTTGTGCGTCATTGTTTTACCGTTTTCAATTTTTTTTCTATTCTGTTGTGTTTTCCTTTGTTTTTTCTTTTCTGGTTAAAAATATGAGTAAAAGTAAGTCTTTGAACTCTTGGACTTGAAAAACTGTGTTCTAAACTGTGTTTTCTGTTCTTTTTTTTCTGTTTTTCGTTTATAGTGGTTCGTCGAAACGCTGATGATAAGCTCAAGCTAATCAAAATGGTTCACAGCAATCCCATATTGTGGGATTCAAGACTGCCCAATTTTAAGGGAGCCGATGAGGAAAAGTCCCGGGCTTGGCAATCGATTGGCAATGAATTTGGTGTTCCCGGACGAAGGGTCGCGAGGGCTTTCAAATCCCTACGTGAATCCTACCGCAGGGAGTTGGCACTCGTCAAAACTATGGGCGAGGGCTTCCAACCAAAGTGGACACTGTACACGGCAATGGATTTTCTACGAGACGTCATACGTGAGAGGAAGTAAGTAACACAGAAGAAATTCTTTTAATTAGTCATTGATGCATGTGGAGTGAAGTGTGCTCTTTGCAGCTGTCGTCCATTTTCCACTGAACAAAAAACAGTAACAACAACCGACCTAATTTTAGATAACGCTTCTCTGTAAACATCCCCCGTCCCTGAGACCGAAAATTGATTTCGTAATTGTTGTCTCCCTTTTGCATTCGGTTCGGGGTTTAGTTGAATTTTGTTTTGTCCTCTCTATTCTAAACAATGGATGCATGTTTTTCGCTTTTTTTTTATATAACTTTATGATTAGTCATCGATTTTTATCAAAACAAACAGCTAGTTCTGTTATTCGGATTACGCGACTTTGATGTAGGAAATTCCAAAGGCGCGGAGAGATTAAGTCAAAAAAACAGCTGGAAGTGGGTTGCCAACTTACTTTTTTAAATCGTTTTTCTTGACCCGATAAAGGGGTTTCTGAATTACTTGACTGTGCTTTCCCTTTTATTATAGATCCTCCATAATTCACCATTTCAGTAAAATAGCATCGAAACCGTACCAGATAACATAATAGCATAAGCAGAAGTTGAGTCATGGAGACTACTTGCTTATGGAACGAGCGTGGGCGATGATATGAAGCCAGGCGTATGCACTCAAAGCTGCACTATCTATCCAGACCACTCGAAGCAATAATCTCTCTTAGACATTTGTTCATACTTCAAGGCCAGTATAGGGTTTGAAGTCTGAGCTGAAATATCTTGTACATCGAGATGTAGATTTGAATATGTAGGAAGCTTTTTAGCTCGTAGCTAGTTTCCAAACATATCTGCAACTAGCAAAAGTGACGTACAACTGGCTGTTAGAGGTAGCTGATCGCTTGTTTAGCCCCCTAGATCCCTACTTCATCTATCTATCTAATATTTTCGTTAGACTTGCTTACGGGTTCTAGATAGAATCTGAATGAGTTCAATCTTGGAAGAAACTACTTTTCGACAAAGCCATGGATTCAATGTCAGTTCAGGCTCATTTTTTAAGCTGAGTTTAAGTGAAGTCCTTATTTTTGGCTGGTCAAAAAATAAGAGAAGACATTTCAACGAATAAACCTATCTACATCCCATTTCGTATGGTTTTTGTCATCTTTGGATCATAGACAAACGAAATTAGACAGTCAACTTCGAGTCGTTTGACAGATCCGCTCTCGCAAGCGTAAATCCACCCAAAAACACTTGTATTTTGACGTTTCAGCAGAATTAAATGCGACCTCACAATTACAAGTGCAGGATTGGGTGACTTTTTTGACAGCACAAGGGTGCGGTCATTTTGTAGAGAAAGAAGAAAGCAGCACTACGAATTTATAGTTCGGCCTTGGCCACACGAAAGCTCACAACAAATGAGACGACAATTTAGGCTTATTTTAGGAACTGAACAAGCAGGAGAAGTGTGAGTTAACTGTCTAATTTAGTTCGCCGAGATTCTTAGTGACTTATCAGCATTTCTAGATCTGATGTATGTACTTGTTCTTAAATAACGAAAAACATTTTTGACCAATAGTTGTTCTTGTTTTGAACCCTAACTCTAGGATCAATGAATTCGTCTTTATGTTATGTACATAATTATGTAATAAATTTGCAATCTTTTAGACTAGACGTATGTATCTGGATATCCCCGAGATTAGGGGATGTAAGAAGCCTAAAATCGAAAGAAAAGACCAAAAAGTAAGGAGCACCTCCCGCTTTATAAGACATCGAAAAGTAGGAATGGAAGTCTACCTCTTGACAGAAATTTTTCTCTAATGTTTGTTGAATATTCGCAAAGGTTTGCAACTTAAAAAAATCAAATTCATGTCTGAATCCATACAGCAAAATAGAGCGCGACGTTCAAGCTGTTATTGCTATGCTGAAGAGAAAGATCCCTGTCTCTTTTATTTCGATGAGAAAAAACCATTTATAGGTTGGATTTGTAATCCTCTTAGTCCACGGCACTACTTCGCTTGAAATGAAAGAGAAGCATCGCCTCCACCTTCATTCAGAATACTGGAACATGAAGCTACTATTTTCCACAGAAAGCTTCTGAATGGTTTGATTCTGACACGATCTTGGTTTGCTTGAATCTTGACATTTTATAAGACACACGTTGGCCTTTTTTATTTGATTGTAATAGTTTTTTCACGCCCATCTTCTGACACCCTCTAGTCTTTAATTTCTCTTTGTTTTTTACCTTAAATGATCTTTAGTCCGGCAAATTTATAACAATTTCTTTTCTCTATTCTTTCCCCCCAGGAACGTATCAAACGTCAGTGAACCCAAAACGAACATAAAAGGCGACACGAACATCAGCAAAAATAGCATTAACCACTCATCAGTGTCCAGTGTCCATGATGACTACAGTTTCTTTGTTAAAAATGAAATAGATCATGATCTTGACATTAATCCGGACAATCGTATCACAAGCACACACAACGGCGGAAACTCTGACGACATGGATGACAATACATCAGAAGATAGCCACCAGGTGATGCATCATCATCATCATAATGCTCGTGCATCACAACAACATCATCATCATCATCATCAAGCAAACAGCACAGCAAATGGCAATGAAATCGAAGAGTTAGAAGCGATCGATGCAGATTTCCCGTATCCATTAATCATAGACAACTCCCCAGAGAACTCACCCTCCACAAAGCGAAAGCGTCGTAACTCTTTCAGCGATGATGATGCTGCTGCCGCCTACGACCAGTCACAAATGAAGCTACAACCCACCATACGTGAGGTTCTCAACTCGAAGTTCTGCGGATTTATAACCGCCAAATTGAATAGCATGGAAGACTCCGAAGCGGACAATTTGATGAATAGAATCCTGATGCTACTCGTACAGACCCAAAATGAGGGTGCTAAGTGATGCCAAAAATTTTATTTATAATTTAAGTTCCTAGAGCCATATTTTCTCTTAAAATATTAATAAAATTTTTATTTCTAGTGCCCGCTAAGACGTTGGTTTGGTATTTCTAATGCGCGCCACTTGAGATGTGAGATTTTCTTTTTGTTTAGTTTGTGCAAGGGATGAACCTTTCTTTTCACAGTGTTGTGTGTGCGTAAGTACCCCGCCTGGATGAAATTCAATAGGCGAGTATACTTCTATTCTTCCTGTCCTAATTCCACTGTGAAAGAATGGAAAGAAAAAAAAAAAGCAAAACATCTGGCACACACATTTAGCCCATTTGAGCTATTTTCAGAATGAACCTGGTTTTAGGATGGGAAACAATCAGTCAGCAGCTGATTACCTTCAGTGCGTCCTTTTTGTTCTGCCAAAGGGGGCTATATATGTACATGGCCTTAAGATGGGAACTATTCCTTCTTGCTTGACACAATAATGTGAATTGGATAGGAGAAAAACATATTGTATGTGAGGATTGTTAACGGACGGAATTTTCATTGTCATTCGAGGGGTTCTTTCCGGTTTTAACCCTTTTTTTTTCTCGGTAGATATCCTTGCCATTGGTAGTTGTGTTCGTTGATGAACAAGAAAAAAAAAAGGGTACACAACTCCTTGTTGATTTCTTGCTAAAGTATATTTTATAGTGTGACCTAGTTTGTGTCTCAGTATCGATTGGATGATGAATGTCTTGGGATGGATGGGTTATGTTAATTTTTTTGTTTGGGATGTGACTTGTTTTGTAAATATTATCTTTGTTAGGTTTGGGGATACACTGTGCTATCTTAAAGATCATTTAAAGGGGATGAAAAGACCATTCAAACCACTCGTCGATAATCGAATAAAGTCCCTCTCACTAGACACCTTCGAGTCAAGGCAACAGGTGAAATTGTTGAAAAGAAATCGGTACTCAAAATTTCAAATGAAACTGCAAACAACCAAACAAGGATCAACAGAAAAATAAAAAAAACGAGGCAAGGGAAAACAAGTCCTCAGCTCAAATTTGCATTGCAAACGATCCTGATTCTAACCTTGTTTGTCATGGCAAGACACTTTGGAAGATTCGCCCCGCATATGTGTCTACATACATGTCGCCACCACCTTCAAACACAAAAAAACAGGATGAATAACAAACAAAAGGAATCCACCACCCATTCATAGGTGGTGCATGTGCGCTCAGATAATTCGTTTTTATGACAGCAGCCAGCACTCCTCCTTGGCCCAACGAAGAAAGGATAACAGTCAAAAGCTAGTTTTGCTCCAGTGGTGTGGTGTGGCGTGTGCTCTCTCTGTGTTGTATGCAAAAGGTTGTGGTTTCCAAAACGACGACGTCCTCGTATTCTGTTTGTCCGAGATCGAATATTTGAACACAGACAAGGATCAAAAGAATAGAAAAAAAGTGGATTTGAAGGAAAAAAACAGTTTTAGGTCACGGGTTTTACTTTACAGATAAAGATACAGATCCTATGCACATCTCTTACTTTCGAAATTCTTGCATCTTGTATGTGAATGTAATTTGCATATCTAAAACACACAAATAGAAAGAAAAAACCACCAGGATATTGAACTAAATATAAAAAAGAAAGAAAAATACATGAAACATCTAAGGATACTGCCCTTGGTGGTACTGGTATACGATAACATCCCACCGACAAAGTAAACCACAAAAGAAATGTTTTGCATTAGAGGATATGCGGTACATGGGGTATAGTGTGCGGCTTTGGCGTCCTTCGACAAGCGAGAGAGAAGAGGAATCGAAGGAAAATTGTAAACAAACTCCATTTCCTAGTTCGATGTCAAAGGTAAATATTGGACATTGGAAGGGGGAGAGCAGCACATCTCTTGGACATCTGTTTGAGTTTTGCTTCTTTTTTTTTTTTGCTCAACGGGGGATGGAGCAACCGCTACACTACGTAACTTGTGGTCTGGAAAAATACATTTTTCTGAAATCGCCCCGCAGCTGGACATTTGGTAAATTCCAATGGAACCTCTGTAGCATTAGGAAATGGAAAATGGCAATGTTCTCGATGTTTTCTAAACATAATGCAAAATAAAAGAATAAAGAACTATGACAAGGACGATGAATGAAAACGGATGAGGGACCTTTTAACTCGGTTGTAACCATAAGCTTGTGATACTTTGATATTTAAGGGGAATCGATGGGATTGCTTGTTTGTATTTTAAGATCTAACATTAAAATAGGTGAGGGTGTAAACATCTTTGAAGAAAATACCATTTTGACGAGTCATTGGAGGCGGACACGTGGATCGGTGCCGATTAGAAGGATTAAATATGAGGTGATACATAAGAACACATTCAAATAGTCGTCACTCTCCATATCTCATTCAACCGCTCTTTAGCTTCCATATATTTAGACAAAAACATGGACTCTAGGGTCTCTGGTAGAAGGAGACAAGCCTGGGGGCAATTTTCAAAATTTAGCTCGCTTTTTACAGGTAGTGATCTTTTAATGAAACACCCAAAGCAATGCCTGCTAAGAAGCTAGAGTACTTGAGTCATGATTGAGGGATATATTTAGATCTTGCCTCGTGTGGGTCAGCCTCGTTTCTTGCTACAACCTTTAACTATGTTCCTGATCATACCTCGCTGAACTTGTTCAACGCCTAAGGATCATATCACGCTTGATCGATGCAGACGATTAGTGTTGTATAGCCTTGATGCCATTCACTGTCGTGACAGTTTCTTTTAAATAAACAGTCTAATCGTCGACCGATCTTGAAGCGATCATGCCACCTATGTCGATATTGTTGAAATGAGATCCTGTTTGTCTGAGCTAACCACTACGGATCACAACCAATTCTCTGAAGAGTATAACTGGCTTAGCGTCGAATTATAACCCTATCTCGAACTACTAAGACTCTTTATCGATCATCCCAGTCCTGCTGTATGGCACAAAGCTATAGACTTTGACAAAATCGGATGTGGTTGCCCTTGGTTATTATGTGAGGAAAGTTTTTCAAGTGACCTCTGTCTGCATAGACGGTGAGTGAAAAAGAAGGTATAACGCCGAACTACACGACCTGTCAGTAGAGTTGAAATCACGTTTTATCTTAAACCTTGGGACAAGGTGTGTAGTCTCACAAAAGCATCCTACGAAAGGCTTTCTGCCAAACTCCATGATAAAGTTCTTCAAAACCCCAGGGAGTTTTGTCAATAAATGTCTTTCGATTCGGAACCCTAATGCGAGACAATCAAAAATATTTCCAAATCAGAGAGACATCCATAGGACTACAATCCCCAAATCACTTTAGTTACTTGAATTTATTTACAAAATGAGCCAAAATACCATTTGTATAAATGTCTATATACAATACGCATCCTGAGACACTTTCCCTGTAACCAAAGCAATTTACAAAATGTCTAAAGCAATTCACACGGAATCTTCCACCCCGAAAAAGTCTGCCCAAGACGCCCATAAACATTCAGGCACTCACTTTGATAAGGGGACTAGGTGGTAGCATAGACGAAACACCCATCAACTGCAAGGACAATTTGTCAAGCGAACAGCATGTTTCGAATTCAACTAAAGTTTCTCTTCTCTCTCTCTGTCTCTCTAGTATCCAACCAACTAAAACGGCTCCTGAACTATTTACTTACCGGTTGTTCCCGGTGATGCTTTGTAGCATCGTTATAGAGCGACGCACGGTATATGTCCTCATCTCATCGTTCGTGTCCTTTATGCAACAAAATCTTGCCAAGTAAAAGTTTTCCATTTATTTTATTACCTTAGCCATGCACACAAGTATCTGTTTGGCTGGGTGCCTGTCTGTGTCTCGCTAAGTTTGTCGTCCTTTTTTGGATGAATTTTCGCTTTAATTTCTTCGTCGTTGTATTCTGAAAATTTACAACAAATTGTCCTTGAAGTGCGCGATGTATCGCACACCACCAAGTGCAAGTGCATCTGAATGAGAGAAGCCTAAACAACGGCAGGTAGGTACGTAGTAGTCATACAGAGAGAGGAATGACACTTAATTATCCTTTAATGTTCAGGAAAAAAGTTGTTCTTACAAGATGCTGTACTGTTGTATGAAAACGCACATTTATACAAGCATAGAGGTAGGTAGACTCCATTTATTTCGACAGGCAACGACCGTAGGAGTATCATTATCCATCAGATACATTTAGAAGGAGAGAACATACACGAACGAAGTAGGAAAGCGCACTACAAAGAGAATAGATAAACTAAACGATTGAATGTGAAGGTGAATACAATTTCGTCCTTGTCGTTGCGAGCGAGCGAGTAGGGTGGTGGTTGAGAAGAATAGACAGGATTCGGGTGACGACAGACAGAGAGCACATGGATGGATAGATTGCATTTTGGTGGAGAAACTTTTGGCGGATTCCGGTAGTGAATTGAATTTTCTTTGTGGAAATGTGTTTTCTTCTTCTTCTGGTTTCTGTCTGTCTGTCTGTCGCTTTCACTTTGTGTGTGTGGTAGGTATTATCTTTCGATAGATTCTGTGTTTGTTCGATTTAAAGGAAAGTTTTTTTTTTTTGCTTTTGCTTTTTGTTTTGTTTGGACACTTTTAGATGGAGTTTAATTAATGTCCGTTTTTATGGTCTTGACCGGGGATAACGGAAAAAGTTTTTTTTTTTCTGAAAGGCTTTTTCGTTTGTTTCATTAAGCTGCTGCAAGGACATGATGGGAACTTGTCATCTGCTATTGATTGTCATTTATCCTAGGCAGCGGCGTCTTTTTAATCTCGAATGAAACATGTCAAAAGGTTTCAATTGGAGTTGAAGGCAGGAGCATCTTTCACAGGTTAGACGTTTGGAAGGAAACTTCTAAAATAGTTTTGCAGGTACCTGAAATGCCTTTGCATTCACAAGTTCATGACTAGTTTCGTGCATTGATTGGAAATCCTTGGAAATGATGATTTGAAACTTTGGTGCAAATGGAAACCATCTCTCTTCTTGAATGAAAAGAACAACAAGTGTGTTTAAAGGATTTAGTTCCAGCTATTTGCTGCTGCTCACCCAGTTATCTACTAGTTGTAGTGTGGATTTGAGCCTTTCATTTAGGACTGGGAGAAATTCCCTCGAAAAGAGTACATACATATGTTTAATCTGATTATAATTTTCCTTCAGTTTTACTAGAATCTTATCCACTACAAGGAGCCATATGAATGGAGCAAGGACTCCGCCTGGGAGTGTTCTTCTACAGACCCTACTCCGACTGGTAATATTCGCTGGCGATAAGAAGATAACCCTCACTGAAGCATCCGTGAGAAAGGTTGTCAGAGAATTTCGAGAGCCAAACTGGGTTAAGACAAGGTTGCATTCTTTCACCAATACTTTTCCTTTTGGTCATTGGCGATGTGCTTCGTGCAGCTTTGTGGACGGAAAACAGAGGAACTCGATGGACTCTTACATCCCAACTGAAGCATATTGACTACGCTGATGCGGAGAGAGAGGCAGGCATCGTCAGGTTTAAGTTATCAGCCTCAGTACAACCTCATCAGCTCCAGTATGCATTGCTGGACAACCGGTAGAAAGGGATTTTATAGATGAATTCCTATATCTTGAGAGTATTGTCTCGACCCACGGTGGAACCCAACTAGATATAGCTAAAAGAATCTCCAAAACAAAATCTGCATTCGGTACGTTGTCCAAAGTATGGCGACCGCTCCAACGCCATATCCGTGCTGTTATATGGATGTAGCACTTGGAGAGTGACCATCAACATCACAAGAAAGCTACAAACGTTCGTTAACAGGTACATACGTTATATCTTAAGGATTTTCTAGCCCAACCGTATCTCTAATGAACACCTTTACCAGGAAACGGCTCTGGAACCTATAGGCACGATCATCCAACGACGAAATTTTGTTCCATAACTAACCGTGATATGCAGTGGAATCGGTTAACGCAGGATGGCAGAATACCCGGTGGTCCTAGGAGTAAATGGCGCAAAACAGTCGAGAAGGAAGCGCCGACAACTGGGAAAGAGTCGGGGAGAGCTGAGGCACATTTCCAGAAACCGCACACGACGGCACGTAGGCGTAATAGAGGCTCTAGGTTCCACAAGGGAATACAGGAGATAAGTAAATTAGTGAAGCATCTGTGCAATCCAATTAGGAAGGCCGTTGTTAAGGTGACCTCTGTGCAGGCTATTCAGGATCGCGTCGGAGCTCACGTTGTGAAATGCCCCATCAATGAGTAGAAACGCTCCTTGAAGCTCTCTTTCTATGCTCGATCCAACCATGTGGAAGGCTGCATCAGATGTACTTTACATTATTTAATGATTATTAATTATTGCCCCACAGACTCCATTACAAGACCTGGCCCCATGGCCTGTCAATTACCAAACAATAGATCTCATGTGTCCTTTCAGTTGCCATAATCGCTTAACACAAAATGATGTATCAAAAACAACAGCTATAATCCCCACAAACGTATTCCATACAAAAAAAAGAAACCAAAAAGAATCCTGCCTTTAGGCCAGAAACAAAAATTATTTACTGCATTCAAAATTCACCTTCCAACTCAATTATATCCGCGATAATTACCGCGGAAACGTCTCATTAAAAAAAAAAAAATCATACATATAAACAATAAAATAATCATATAGGCAGGTACCTTCATACATATTTAAAGCGCGTGTTGTATATGGTTTTAAAAATTAATGCCACACAAACATACACCGCCGCGGATGCATTACTTCGGCGAAGAAGAAATCAACAGCCGGAATCAACTGGGCAAGTAATTAAGCGCATTAAATGCCAGCCAGCGATGCATCGGCGCGGCGCGGTGCGGCGTGCTGCAGCAGGACACTACAACCGGTCAAGTCCTGGCAATTCATTTATAATAAATAATTTATTGCTCGCGGTAATGATGGATTTTTGGGGTCGATTCATTTACCTAGATATTTCGTCCTTATTTTTTTTTTTTTTCATACACACAGTTATTGCATGGAACTGAATGTCCTTGCGGCGCGATTGTGTTGTGTAATTTGTTGTAGTATTAATTACAGCCAATATAGCAGATTGTTTAAATTGGAATTGCGTGATGTAAGGGTCTTACATTTTATTTTGTGCGTAATTAGGTGGAATCAAGCTGATTGTTCGTGTCCTTATTTGCGAAATAAAAAAAAGACCCTTTCATGGAATATGGCATAAAGCAACTTTAATCTCTAGAAAGTTTCAATCAATACAAATAGAATAGGTACTATGTGAAGAGCCTTTAATCTGAATTTACTTTAATTACTTATGTCACGGATCCCCTTGTGGGTTCTAGGGCCAATGCAACATCTAGTCTCCATCATGTGCGGTGTTTGGAAATGTCCCATCCCAGTTGCCGTGCTCCTTTCTCGACTGTTCTTCGCCATATACTCTTAGAACCGCTGCGTATCCTCTCATTCCACTCCATTGCGTGGTTAGCTATGGATCTATCACGGAGAGTCAATTTTCAGTCCAACGACGTCTGCTACCCTTTCCACATTTCCTGTCATCGAATGAAAGCAGTATTCCCTTCTTCCACTTATCCGGAAAATTCTCAGCTTTCCATGTTCTTCAGGCAAGTGGAGCAGCTCGAAAGAGCTTCGCAGAAATGCCATCAAGTTCTACGGACTCTTCAGTCTGATTTGGGTACATATTGCTGGCGAATGGTTCAGCACTGGAGCCCAAATACTCCTTCCATCTCTTGAGTTGATCATCATCCCATATGAGCAAAGAAACGTCTAAGCCTTGAGTATAGCTTCGGCACCTTCTTTGGTGATTCTATAAGCCGTTCTGCTGTCGCACCTTGCTGCTTCTCCTGTTTCCGTAGCCAGGGCATTGATGTACAGCTGCACTTTCCTCATCTTCATCCGATATAGCGAGTCTAGCTCGCTCCTCCCTGCTGCTGGAGTTGCTACCAATCCGCGCCCTAAGCTGTATACTCAGAAAGCCCTGCGATCGACAGACAATCCTCTCAACTGTTTGCACACCATACTAACGGTCTTGGTACCAATCTGAACGGTAACCTATCGAAACTCATAAACATTTGGTTGCACCACAACTTTTAAACGCACGATAAGGACCTTTTTTTTGCTGTCCACTACTCACAACCTTTTCATATAAATTTACACGTTCTTTTGGTTGAATTTCAGTTCATCCTCTGCATGGTAACACACCTACCCCAGAGAGAGAAAAAAAACAACATGACATGCACACACTTTCTGTATAGCGAGCGAACGGACTGAAAAAATTGCTCGAACTTCCCTTTAAACCGCAAAAGTTACATAGTACCAAAGATACACCTTAAAAGCTTATGACTTTTTACGCCACCCGATAACCATACATGTCCTATCTCGTACTCGTACCCCCGTACCAAGCGCCGCACTAAATGCAGGATGTCTCTAAAAATGTGATCATAAAACGGAAAAAAATACAAAAAAAAATACATCCTCGGCTGGAGGAAAAAAAAATATATGCATGGCAGAACGAGTGCAAAAAAAAGGACATACGGGAGAGAAAAATGTTTTCGGAAATGGGATCAGTGTTTTGCCTAACGGAATAGGTATATAAAAATGTCCTTCCTGTGAAGTAGGTATCACTATACCTATCCGACGTACAACACCAGGTAGATGGGAGAAAGAAGTACGGTTTTTTTCTGCCTCCACTAATGTATGCAAACTTTTTAAGTGCGACATTAAGGATGAAGGTTTTATTTTTTGTAAGTAGAGTGTGAGAGAGAGAGAAAGAGGTATTCACACAAAAAAAGGATACGGGAAATTCTTAATATATCGTCTGGAAAAATGTTGATTTTCCGCTTACCGTCGTTTTGTGGTAAGGAATCCAGAGTGTTGCTTCCAAGTGTAGGTTTGTGTGCGTTACCTAGTACAAGGACGAAGGGCGTGATGTGACAAACAAGGTTGAAAGTTTTCGGAGACGGGTTGACACCGCCGGGCACAATCACCTCGTTTCGTAGTAGTCGTCTGACCTTGAGGGTCAATTGCGGTTATGCGGCGGCGACGGTGATAGCATCTGGGTTGTGTATTTGCCAAGGACTCTGTTTTACTTTTTTCGGGTTAATGGTTATTTTTGGTGGGCCTTTCCGACGAATGACATCATGTCGAAATGGCAACTATTTTGTTTTATTTATGAAAAAAGGCTCTGTTAAGTGAAATATCAGACGACTTTGATGGATGTCCTTTTCTGAGAGAATTAATGATGTACAATTGAACTCAACGAATATATGTACATAGTTATATGTAGGTATGCGTAGGCGACTTAGTTCAACGACATTTGAAGGCCAAAGAAAATACTTCTCAAACGACCTTTATAAATTAATCAGTTAATCAAAATTCCATGAAAGCTCCTAAACCAACAGACACACAGTCACACACATGGTACCTCTACACCAGCATTATCCTTTGAGAGAGACAAAAGGAAAGAAAAAAAAAAATCCACCGAATCCCACTCGTCACTCAATGATGACAAATTTTATATCGGATCCGTGATTTCTAAATGCGTCTTCCTTTTTTGTGCCATTGTCCGTGCAGTCGTTGTTGTTCAACTCCCAAGAGTCGATAAGGACACACAAGGACTTCCGCTATCTCTCTGCAGAGCAGCAAAACAAAAAAACGAAGAAATATTGAACATATCATATTGTTCTCGAATGTCATCTCACATGGATTGTTAGCAAGCGGCAGAGGGTCCTGCAGATTTCATTTATTGATCTCCTTTTTTGCCCTGTTAGCCTTTTTTTTCTGCTAGGTATTCCCTTGTTTGTCCCACATACAAAAATACATACATTTTTTGCCAAAAAAAGGAGATCATAACGATTGCTATCAAATTTGCATAATGCTCCATTCATAACTGTTGATTGCAGGATAACGGGGCAAAAAAGAAATTCACAGAAAGAAAAAAATAAACAAATTTGCAGAACGAGGAAAAAAAGGACAAAACGACTGCATAAGGACAAATTCTTTGACAATGTAAGGATGCGAATTGAAAAGGACGATGGAAGAAATGCGGGTTTGCGCCGCGCCGATTTAGTTGATTGTTAGCGGCTGTCTTGTCGCTCGCGTTTCGGGTCACATTTACAATTCATTATATCGGCAATCGTTAATGTAAATTTTTACCATCAGCCAGAGTTTTATGTGGTCCTTATGCGCGTAACGTTATGGGGCTGATGACGATAGATAGGCTGTCGAAATGAAATTGGGTTTTAACGTGCCCGTTGATACTGTTTTATTTTGAATGACATATGGGTTTGATTTTAATGTGCCGATACGCAACCTGGTTGGACGATATTTACGTTTTTCAGGGAAATTAATAGAGGATTCTGCAGGATTCTGGAAACTGATTGCATTGGGCTTTGTCCTTATGGCAGTTTTTGTCTGAAACTCTGCAGGTATCGTTTAATAAGAGACGTGTAGGTAAAAGGAGGCAGAAAAGGGGATCTTCTACAACTACTAAGTAAGATCCACCAAATCTCCAAACCTACCAGACCTATGAGCATCGGGTGGAGGTAGTGACCCATTTCTGAAAGTTCTTATTGTGTATGCGTTTCCCAATTCAGGGTCGGAAAGCCGAAGAAACAAATAAGCTGGCAGCTTCAAAGTAATAAAGCCAGAAGGGCAGGAGATTCAAAATTTGAATCAAGAAGTGTAAAAGGAAAAACAGATAGACTCCATGGGAGAAGCAAAAGTAACGCCCTCTATTGACTACCCCATTCAAATCAAAAATATATATAAAAAAAATTAAAATTTACATGCACTTACCTTAGATTTTGTCACGTCCACTGAAGTTTCCAAGTAAATAGAGCTCTCGAACCACTCGCGATCGCGAATCACACTCTTCACATTGAAAATTGGAAGCCATAATTTCAAATAAATGTAACTACATTCAAATAAAAGATTAAATTTAAAAGCAAGGATCAAACCGAAATTTGGAAAACAAAATTAATTCAAAGGAGATGGACATTTCGAAAGGGATGCGCGCTTTATTTTTTTTAGGAAAACTTTTTATATATAATTTATTCGAAGAACTTTTTTTAATACCGAAAAAAGGGGGCAAATACTAGACACTTTATTCAGAGCATTTTTTTATACTTAATAGGGGGCATGAAGAGAGACACACATTTCTCGATTTTCATGATCTCACAACGCATTCGGTAGGAACGGTATTGTAAAAAAAAAACGCGGCCCTATTACTACACTTCTAGTGGACGTATGCTTGCGATGTACGTTGAGGTAGTCACTTGCAAGACTGGGCCTGAAAAATGGAAAAAAAAGATTTTAGAAAAAACTGGTTTTTACTATTATAAAAATTGATTTTAAAAAAAGTGGTGGTTAATTATTTCACAAGGGGGAAATAATAAGATAGTATCCTCCATAAATTCATAAACAAAATATAACAAACCTTTGCCTATACTAATTTATAAAAAAAAATTCTAAGAAGAAGAATGGCAACACTCACCCCTCAATAATCAAAAAATTCCCTTCATTCTCGGTCAAATGTCCACCTACACCAAAAAATATCCCGAACGCGAACCGAAAGAAATGCACTAAGCTTCTTACATTTGGATGAAAGGGAGGAAAAGATCGAAAAAAATTATAAAAGCTGGTTATCTTCATCGCACCTCATGCACAAACACTTGCCAGCAAACTTTTATTTTAAATGCACTACAAAAGAACGCGAAACAGAGAGGGAGAGAGGGAGAGCACTTTAAACACTAACACTATGCGAACGATTCCGGCCACTCGATTTAATCCGCGCACTATTCACTTAAACACTTTTCACTTTGAAGGTTAAAATGGCACTAACCCTACAAGTGCAAGTGGATAGCGCATATTGGTAAGCCAAAGCTAACAAAAGGTGTGGTGAGGTAGGTTAAGTTTGGAGAAATGCATTTTCACCAAGATTGAGAATCTTTGCGTTGGTGGGGTGGAGAGCAGGCAGGTGAAGAGCTAGCATAACTTCTCCACTATTTTGACATAAATAGGTAGAGTAGGTACATATATTCGGGAAATTCACTTCTAAATGAGATCCTACAAAAAAAAAAAAAAAAAACTAGGAGAAAATGTTTGCTACTGCCATTTTGATTTAGATATTTGAATTTGAACTTAATGGCGGGAGTTTTTATTTTTGAATAAAAGAGGCAACATTTTGTTAAAAAGAAAAAAACACTCGTATATTTTTTAATTCTTTAATCATTTCTTCCTAACAATAATGCATATGCTAAGAAAGTTCTCATGATAGCGGCAAAGATCCGAATCTATCACTGCTTGCCGAAGGTAATCATTCAGATGGTCCTGCTTTCATATTCTTTTATAACATGTGGACATTGATTTGCTGAACATTAAATTGGAGCATCAAAGTATGCGAATCCCAGGAAATCCCTTGGATATTCATGGCTTTCTGTCCAAGAACTGGTCAGCTAAGGAGGCAGTGCTAAGCCCCAAAACTCTAAAAAACAAGCTCTCTTTTCTTTGCCTTTTTGGCTTCAGGGACTAAATGTAGGCTCGTCCTACTCCTCCAACTTAAATCAATTAGGATTAAGGCTTTCACATGTACATATTTCTAGCCTCCCTCTAAGCATCCTTCCATCGGTTTATTTGACATAAAACATTTTAGATAGATGCAGTTCTTCGAACCATGTTTGCACATCTAATTTGTGCTCTACATGTCTTTCAGTAACCTCCTTCGGAAAAGCCTTCAAAAATGCATTGAAAAAGTTAATAAATTCCATTACCTACCCTTCGAGCAAACAATATCAATTTACAGCAGCAATGTGTACCTCCAGCATATCGGTGCCATTGTCTCATCTTGTCGTGAAATTTCATTAAAATCACAATTTGTCCCCGGCCGGCTTCATACTTTAATTGGGTGAAACTCTGCTTCCGCTTCCCCACTCCTCCTGTGCAGCAGACAATTTTCTACTTCCGAAAGATCCAAGAATGAATCCAATAAACATTTTATCTCTTAGCCTGAAGAGTCCTCTAAAATTCAATTACTTTCTTACCGCTCGTCCTTGCATCCTTGTTGAATTCATATTTTTTACCCATCCAACCCCATCATCATCATCATCTTCGTCATCTTTTGGCTTGGAGAAAGGAAACACCCATTACAAAAATTGCAATATTTGAAAAACACATCCCTGTTCGAATAAGAAGGTAAAGGATTGTTCAAGTTTTCGTCCACATCCTTCCTACCTTCGAACTTCTCTCTCTCTCTTTTTGACCAATTTCATTCATTTACGAATCTCTGATTTAAGTGAGTGTTTTCGTCCGAAAAAAAAAAAACAGTAAGGATCTTCAGACAACCGAGTGCCCTTTTTCCTTACAAAAACAAATCAATGCCAGTCTACGAGTAGTTGGTTCTCGAAAGTAAACTTTTGATAGTCATTTGTATAAATATTTATGCAGCACTTAGGGGAGGAAAAAAAAGAAAAAATATATATTGAAAAGGAACTACAGTCATCTCAGCCCAATTAGCGCCTAAATTTTCACTTCCGAAACTAAGTCACCTCTCGGCGGTCGGCGGCAGGCGGGCTCGGGGATGGCGCTTACCGATGCAACTCTCTCAAAACTTCAATCAAAACTTAAATTTTGTCTTCAGAGCCTTGCAATTTTAATCAGAAATCAGAAAACCATTTGAGCGTTATGGGGGGGTGAGTAGTTATAGGTATACTCTATCCTTACAGTTGTTCACTTCAGATGCAGGAGCAGTCACTCCTCGGTCTGATTTGTTATGCATTGAAAATTATACTATACGCTGAACGCTCTTCCCCCAGCGCCAGCGCCAGCACCGAGGGGACGACACACACACAGCGAAAAAGAGGAAGTGAAACCGGGGGAAAGAAATCGAAGCCATCCCGCAGGACATTCGCCTAGCTTGCTATCGTTTCGATGTTTGGAACATACGCGCGCTAAAAATTTAAATATTACAACTAGAGATTGGAAAATACAGAAAGTTTTGAATAGGCGAAGAGCGGGTTAGGGGGAATGGAGAGAGGTGTAGCAAAAGTTTATATTTGGAAAATATCCTGTGGCATGGTGTGGGAGCAGAACTGATGGTGCATTGAAAATGACATAACGATGATTTGGGAGCTGTGTGCACACTGCACAGCATGTCAATCTTCAGTGTTGGGAATTTGTGTTCACAAATAAAAAGTTTGATTGGGTACTCGTATCGAGAGAAATAGAAAGAGATTACAAATAATTACTCAACTCGGGAGTTACTCAATCGGCAGTCTTGAGGACTATACTTTTATTAGTTATGCACAGTTCCCTGGAGCTACTAAGACCGTTTTGTTGTTTGGTACTTTTAAAGGCTGCTGCTCCCTTTTCTATGGCAGATTGATCTGCTGCATTCTTTTATTGCGGGTTCGCCGCTTCAACCTAACCTGACTGCATAAATAGAAAGGCCCTACATCGCTGAATCGGCTCATTCGTGTGGACGGACTGCTGCCCTACGCTATCTGTATTGGCTATTCTTTCATAAGGGTTGCCTCAGTGTCAAGTGCTCAACCCACAGAATCCGTAGACTCGTCATTCCGTAGAACATTGACATTTAAGTCAGAATCCTTCACATCAATCAGCTGGTTGTCAAAGCCGATGACAGTTTCTCTACATTCTCTCTCTGCTTCAACCAATGAAAATGCGTACTCTCAATTTTCTTATGCATGAACTTCCATATGAACTGAGAGAATGAATGTGTATACTGTCAACGGATCGACAGATGGAAAAAGTAGCCTCCCATAAGAATGTGTGTATTCTGTTGACCTGCCAGTTAAAAATGATGGAACAACTGATCGACGGATTCTAAGGGGTGGGCACTTCACTTGCCTTTGGAACTAACTTTGGTGCTCATCAGCTGCCTGGGATTAGCTTTTTCTGGGCCTTAACCAACAAGCCTCTCCAGTCAGCCCGGTTATTAGCCAGCTCCCTCCAGTTTCAGATGCCAAGTTGGTTGAGGTTCTTCTTTGCGCCGGGGTATATTTGAAAACGTTCTTAGCTGAAGAAGAGCTATCTGCTCTACATGACCAAGCCATCTTAGTCGCTGTATACGAACTCCTTTGGCCACCTCGATATCCTTTTACAGGCTGTGTATTTCGGAGTTATATCTTCTTCTCCGCTCAACGTCTAAGCAAGGAACTTAAAATCACTCTCAAAATAACCAAGGCTGTTCGGAAAGTGCTGCTCTCTAGGCGTTGATTCTGTGAACTGCTTCGTCTTCATTTGTAATGATCCTTCGAGGATAGTCGATGTCCTTGTCCGTTCTCAGTTGCACGCTGCTGATGTTGCTATGTTATAGAATGACTCTTCTGCTATTCCACTATAGGCCCATGATTCGCAGTCATTCTTGAGCCTTCTATAGCTTCATTGTAGTCATGCTCCAACTCTTCAGAGAGTTTATCTGTATGTGTTAACAGCAATCCAATTCCATTGGGCTTAGGTTCAAGAATCTGAACATCTGAATGTCCTCTCAATGGCTGGCAGGCTTCTTGTTTTGCCGGAAGAAATTTCATAGCCAAGTTTACACAGTAGACAGCTACAAGTGGAGTACAATGTATGCATTGGCCCAGGCTTCAGCCACATTATATCAGAAGCTGAAATATATCCTTTTGACTAAAAAGAAAAACAAAACCTTCTCTCGAACGAGAAATTCTGTTTCCCATTCTATTTTTCACCATGGCGTCGTTATTCCTGATGCGAAACTTAAGACTTCCACTTAATTTAAACGATATATCGTCCATTCACCGGAATACCAATATTGAATCATACATCTCTTCCCCAAAAAAGAACCTAAACTGTCTCTCCTTTAACCTTTACGAACGCTAAATCTTCTTCAATAAAAAAAAATTCTATCTCTCACTTACCCCATACTCTGGAAAATACTTCGATTATTCCACCCTCGTCCACAAGTAGACTCCATTTTCAGTACAACGATCCTACTCGCTCCCTACATACTACACGCTACACTCTACTTGTCGCACGCAAGGACCACTTCAAGCCATGTGCAAGCACATGGAACATCAGCTTACACAACGGAAATTCTCTATGCCACCATCCTACTACATTATGCATGGAATAATTTAGCATAAAGCTCTTCTCTATACATACACACACATGTGTGTATGTCCGTCTGTCCGTTAGATTCGTCCTTTTTTTGCGTTCAGTTCCACCTTCAATAAGTAACCATTTGAAAGTGTGTACCCTCACAGGAACTGTGACTGTTTTGGACTTCTTTAAGAAGTTTTCTTTCCATTCCTTCCCGGAAGAATGAAACTTGATGCCGTTTTCTCCGTCTCCCAAAAAAAAAAAAAAAAAGGATACCCCATCGAACTAGCATACGGTTTACTTACACCAGAGTATGGCAGAGAGACACATTTATTCACTTTGCCTTTTTGTTGTACGACTAGGGTGCAGTGCAACACAACGAATTCGAAAGGAGTGATAAGGACTTTGGGAATCGCATGTACTCTGGAGTACCCGACTCTTATATCCGGCATACTGTGCACCGTATTTAAATAAACTGAGTACTTTGGAGCGGAGGTGCAATTCGGAGAATGTGTTTAAAATTGACTCGTAGAACTTTAAAGGTTGCCCCAGCGAAAGTGGAATTTACATACGAAATGTAGGACAAGGCGATTTGGATACTTTATTCAAAACATGGATTTGCTTGAATCTTTAAGATCTTTAGATTCCGTGCCTTGATTTAAAGGCATGTCCTGTGTGTGGTTATCTATCGAAAGACTTAACAAAGTCGTTCGTCAACTTCAAACAAACAAAGGATATCCATCCAACAGCAACATAGCACTAATGAAAACCCACCCTACCCCAAAAGTATACATGTACTCGTATATCTTCCATCCATCCAGTTACTGTAAAGATTACTACCCGACAAAGGATTGAAATGAAAAAGGATATCAAAAGCAAGAAAAAAAGCCTTTTAACTGTTTGAAACTTTGAAAAAACTCCACTCTAACGCTTACCAAAAGCCTTTAGCCTACGAAAAGCCTCTTTAAAAAAAAGAAAAACAAAAAAGAGAAAACTCGTAAAATTATATGAAGGATGAATGCATCTTCCTTTGCTTTCCTCGAACTTTATGTCTATCGACAAAAGCACTTAAGGACACGTTCATAAATTTACTTCCGGCGGCGGTCTTTCTCTATCCCTCGATGCATTCACAAATTTACACTTTGCCTTAGTTCGAAATATTTCATTGCAGATGCTACTGCTGAATTGGCATTACGAAAAAGGATACCTCGTCGTCGGTGGTTCCGTTCGTCTGTTTGTGATGTGAGACTTAATCTGGTCTATAATCGAAGTTCGTTTCACTATCCGATCTCTGTCTCTCTCTCGAATGCCTGCTTGTTCTGGTAGACTACACACAAAATAGTCGTCATCAACATCGTCGTCGTAGTTCTCGTCCTCGTGAAGTGAATTCTCAAAGTAAACTCGGTGCAGCCTCTCTGAAAGGATTCATCATCAGAATCCGTCACGATTCACGTCCTTTCAATAAAACGTTTGGAGCATATAGTGAATGTATGTAAATGAATCAATTGACTGTATCTCTATCTGTTGGTCGGTTTCGCGAGATTTTCCACTCTTAAAAATGGAGGTAGGTTGAGCAGCAGCAACAGCAGCAAGGATCCTTTTGCTACAAATGCAAAAACATTCATAGATGTTGTTGGTATACTAGTGTGCCTTGCAGGTATGTTGGTTTAATTGTCGTCAGCGTTTCGTTACTTATTCGTTTAATGGATTGTGAATTTTTAATGAGGGAAAAATCAATAAATCGTAAGCACAGCACATCCTTGTAGATACACTATACATCGACGAAGAAGTGTTGATAGGCTGAATACGTGATAGTTCGGGCGATATACCAGATGACATCCATTTGTGCACACATAAGGATTGCTACGTGTGCAGCAATATTTTGTTTGAATGCCCTACGAACGGGGATAGAGTGACCAGAGTGAGTGGTTTATTTTAGTAATAAAAATCCCTCGATACTTTTGAAAGATATTTCGATGTGATTTGTGGATGAATTCTGTCCTCATTAACGTCTTTATTGTAGACGTCTCTAGCATAAATATCCTTAACAGAGACTCGGTAACAATTCCCCCTCACAAGTACAACTTAAAATATTATAAGCTATCTGGCAATACTATCTGCCACTCCACCTTACGGTATCTTTCCACAAACAAGCATCTATTTACGACATATTGATTATGGGAATTTTCAAATCGAAAGATAGCTCTTTGCACATAAAATTTTATTTGAGTCATGTTTTAGAGCCTCCGCCGCCCTCACGAAGGGATTTTTCAAAAGCTAACCTTATTTATGGCCCCACCTAAAGGTGTAACTGTGCAACCAGACACCCAAACGGTTTGTCATAATTTCCTCTTCTTTTTTTTACGATGCAGACAGAGTAATGACTTTTTATAAGTTCATTTTGAGTTTTTTTTTACGCGCGGAAGTTCATCGTAAAAACGACCTAAAGGACAACGTGCATTGAATAAAATAAAGGCAACTGTTTAGCCTGTGGGTTTGGCTTAAACTACTGCAACCGGTGTTATCTGTCAAAAAGGGAATTTAATAGGGTGATTGCGGTGTTGTATGCGATGCATTTTAATTGCAACGCCAAAGGATGCAACTTTGGGTGGAGTTCCTTTTGTGGAGTGGTCATAAAATTCTTGATGTCTTCATGGAAGCTGGGTCAGCGTTTTTTTTTATATTCTGTGGAAGTCATAAGATTGTGACAGGAATTTGACAGCGGGAAATAATTTTAATGAGCTATAAACAGGGATGTTATGGCAAACTGTCATCTGTCAAATACTAATTGACTTTAAAGGTGATCTGTAACAAGCACAGTTCTCAACTCCATACCATCCCTGCTGCGGATTAAAACACAAAACACGGTATTTATATGGCACTACTTCATCTAAATAACAGTTTTTTTTTTCTTTTAATTTTCAGCAATTAACAATAGAATCCGATTCATTACATCATTGGCAACAGTCTCATTTAATGTGTTCAGTCGGGCCGACAAAAATTCTCCGAATTTTGTGTAAAGAATCTCTCGAGGTGTTTGTTGGATGATCGCTGGAGTTGAGTAATCATCTTCTTCCTCTGCGATGTGAGTGCTTTTGGTATGATTATACGGCGGTGTGGTATTTTTGACAGCTTGACTTTGGTGACTAGATGCAGGTGGTCCACCAACATCAGGATTAGTACTTTTATTGGGTATGACTTCGTCATTTTCCCGGCGGAAATGCGTACCAGACGATCCGCCAATGCCTTCATCGTCCCCATCAAGATCGGTGAATTCTTCTTTAATGGAAATAGATGGAGTTGTTGATCGGGAGGAGTAATTTGCTGGTCTTGGCGGTGTGCGTACAAGTCGTAAATCTCTAATAATGGCATCAGTTTGTTCATTCCACTTTCGGATTTTTGGATGCAAAGAGGCGTATTCTTCCCCGTTGCGGTCTCTTGTCCTGAAATGAAGAGGAAAACATTTAGAGAGGTTTATATTCTCGATGGTAGAAAAGGACTAATCAAAAATATGAAAGAAATATTGCAGCATAGTGGTTAGTGTCTTCGCGAAAGGTCCCTATAAGAGCAAGTAGTTCGTTTTATGAGCCATTCAAGTAGCTAGTAGTCGTCCTGCTGATAGACATTTTTTTCGTTTTTGTCTCTTCGCACATAAGCTCAAACGACTGCATAGACTTGACTCAAACTCCATAACTAAATCACAATACAACTGGAGAGTCTTCAGTATCGAATCATCTAGTTTAACCATGTTTAGCTCAGTTACTTATGAAAAAACTTCAAAATACGATAAATTACATAAGTATATTGCGTATACGACTCAGTCTACAGAAAATGTTTGTTACGATTCCTACTTCGGATCGAAATGGAGCGGGTTTCATAGATTACATAATCCTTACGAAGATTTAATGGTCTCATTTTTGGGGTAAAAGCAGAATATTTTCTGTAGTAGACTTGCATGTAAAGACTAGTATTTTTTGCTGTTTTTTGTCTTTTTTTCTGAGGCCATTTTAGTAAAAAATGTAAATTCCCCAAATATGAGAGCCTTATACCAGCTAATCACTTATACTACACACCAGCTTTCTCTTCACCCCAAGGCAAAGATTCTCAATCTTGGTGAAAAGAAATTTCTCCAACCTTAACCTACCTCACCACACCTTCTGTTAGCTTTGGCTTACCCATATGCGCTATCCACTTGCACTTGTAGGGTTAGTGCCATTTTAACCTTCAAAGTGAAAAGTGTTTAAGTGAATAGTGCGCGGATTAAATCGAGTGGCCGGAATCGTTCGCATAGTGTTAGTGTTTAAAGTGCTCTCTCTCTCTCTCCCTCCCTGTTTTGTGTTCTCTTGTAGTGCATTTAAAATAAAAGTTTGCTGGCAAGTGTTTGTGTATGTGTATGCTAGTTGTGATGAGGTGTGATGAAGAAAGCCAGCTTTTATATTTGTTTTCGATCTTTTCCTCCCTTTCACCCAAATTTAAGAAGTTTAGTGAATTTCTTTCGGTTCGCGTCGGGGATATTTTTTGGTGTAGATGGACACTTGGCGGAGAATGAAGGGAATTTATTGATTACTAAGGGGTGAGTGTTGCCATCTTTCTTCTTAGAATTTTTTCTTCATAAATTAGTATAGGCAAACCACCACCACTATTTTACAACCAATTTTTATACAATTCATCAACATTAAAACCATCTTTTCATTCAACATCTTTTTTCTGTTTTTCAGGCCCAGTCTTGCAAGTGACTACCTCAACGTACATCGCAAGCTTACGTCCACTAAAAGTGTAGTAATAGGGCCGCGTTTTTTTTTACAATACCGTTCCTACCGAATGCGATGTGCGATCATGAAAATCGAGAAATGTGTGTCTCTCTTCATGCCCCCTATTAAGTATAAAAAAATGCTCTGAATAAAGTGTCTTGTATTTGCCCCCTTTTTTCGGTATTAAAAAAAAGTTCTTAAAGTAGATTATATTTCAAAAGTTCTCCTAAAAAAATAAATCGCGTACATCCCTTTCGAAATATCCATCTCCTTTGAATTAATTTTGTTTTCCAAATTTCGGTTTGATCCTTGTTTTTAAATTTAATCTTTTATTTGAATGGTGTTAAATTTTTTTTTTAAATTATGGCCTCTAATTTTCAAAGGGAAAAATGTGATTCGCGATCGCGAGTGGTTCGAGAGCTCTATTTACTTGGAAACTTCAGTGGACGTGACAAAATCTACGGTGAGTGCTTTTAAATTTTATACTTTTTTATATATTTTTGATTTGATTGTGATAGTCAATAGAGGGCGTTACTTTTGTTGCTTCCAAGTTGTCTATCTGTTTTTCTTTTTACACTTCTTGACTCTCTTGTCCTTCTGGTTTTATCAATTATTTGCTTCTTCGCATTTCGGACCCTGAATGGGGAAACCCAGATACTCGTACACTAAGAACTTTCATTAGTGGGTCACCACCTCCACCCGGTTCTCATAGGTCTGGTAGGCTTGGAGATTTGGTTGATATTACTTCGTAGTTGTAGATGATCACCTTTTCCGCCTCCTTTTCATTCGTCTTTCTCAATTCGCATCCTTACATGGTCAACAACTTTGTCCTTATGCAGTCGTTTATCAACTTTTACAATCGCACAAGGCTCTGAGACATTTTGCAACTGTCAAACTGTTATTTAATAGCTCATTAGGCAAATTTAATCAATTCAGGCCACCGAAAAACAGCCCACTAATATGTACTTACATATGAATGTATGTAGGCGAAACAATTTTCACTGAAAACCCTATCTCGCTCTGGGCCTCCCGAAGGCCTGCTGCTTTTCAGAGCTGCTGCTGTAATATCAATCGACAATGTTTGCATAAAAAATTTGTATATTTCCTCCTCTCTTGCATGAAAAACATTTGTTTACATCGATTAGCAATTTATGCCGCCCGAAACTGTTGACTCAATTTCAAATCACTGAATCAAATTCTATTTGCTTACTCTCGTATGCCTACACAACAATGGCATCCGATAAAACAGAGGGCTCTACATGCAAACACAATCCACACAGCTGGTTCCCTGTCCCACCCGCCTCTAGATTGCTTAAATCTAATTTTGTCAATAAAATACAAAAAAATTCAACTTACTTTCTCTCTCGTATTACATCCTTGAGAAAACTCATCGCATGATAGTACTCCCACTTTGATTTGAAACGATCTCCCAGCAGTTTCTCATGATTCAACTCTCGCCGAAATATTTCTCTCAGCGATGTGAATGTCCTCTGGACACGTTCGCCTGTTACATTGAATGCCAGTCCCAATTCGCACCATTTTCCGTCCTTTTTCTTATCCGAACGCTTATAGTGCGGCAGGCGACAATCCCAAAGAATCGGATTCTGTCGGACCATCTCAATCAGACGATGCTTTTCGATGTTATGCCTTGAGAATGCCATCGAGAGTGCAGTATGTATCAGATACACGGATGACACTTAAAAATAGAATGCGCACGCAAAAAAGATACAAAAACAACAAAACTAGTAGCAGTAACGGACTCTAGATTCACGGCGCGCAAAAAAAAGTATCTCAAACGATTTTTTCTTCCAAATGTATTATGGAATTTCCGCTAATTTGTTAGTTGTCTCTCTATTATTAGCCGCGGAATGATGTAGTATCTATGTTTTCTTTTAATTTGTTAACAAGAGAGAGAACACATCCCCTAGATACACATTTTTGTTTTGTTTTTTGTTTTTTTTGTTACCAACTCTGTATCTGTGACTAACAAGTAACAAAACTACTACCACTTCGGTGCGCTACCACCCTAAAACTGAAAGTTCATCGCACACAGATTCCAGGGCGTAGAATAATAATAAAAAAAAAAACTTTTATTCGCATTTAAGATGGTAGTCGTTTCGTATGTCGCCGTTGATGCTGCTGTTCGCTGCTGCCGTTGTTGTTTTTGTTTTGTTCATCCACAAGCACACACATGGCAAACAGTAGCAGGCACAGAATAGGAAAATCGATAATTCCCAACATTGGCAATCTGCGTCTCTGCATCCAAAACAGTGTTAAGAGAGAGGACTCGACGAGTTGGCACCAGCATCAGCAAACAGCCCCATTCAAGATTCAACTCAGAATTTCTTCTCATTCGAAGCACAGTGCGGCCGAGTTCACTCAAAAGGGGTGAGGGAAAAATAGGTTTGCATGAGGCTCTGTGTGAAGTAGTTTTACTATCTGCTGAACAGAATAGAATTGGTTGGATTTTTTTCTCTTTCAAGTGGCAGATGTTAGGCCAAATAGAAATTTTGCTGCCCTCCGAATGGACATATATACATAGGTTTTCGGGCTAAATTTATTGCTCCAAAATACTTTCTGTAGTTGGAGATAAACTGATTAATTTCTGAAGTGATACTGGGTGAAAATTGGGACAAAAAGTTCCAAGACGTGGGAATTGTGACCTGAAACAAAAACAAAAATTAAGACCTATCTTCGCGAGAATTTTTGAACTATTCTTCTTTTTTAACTATTCTTCTGTGTCTGACCATCCTTTATGACCGAGACTTTTGTCTAGTACAAGGCTGTGAAAGAATGCAATCATTTCAGAATGCATTCATTGAAGTCATCCTTAGAATTCACATGGATTCGTTTCAATTCAATGACTTCAATAATGCCTTCAACTTCAAAGTTATAAATCACCATTCATTTTGAAGCCATAATTAAGCATTCCTTTTTTCCAATCCAACATTTTGATTACTCTGAATTCATTGAACTCTCCCTGAAGTCACTAGCATTCATTGCATTCACTTGAAGTCTTTGACGACTTTGAAGTCATTGAAGTCATTGAAGTTATTTGAAGTCTTTGGAGTCTTTACATTCGTTGAAATTATATAGGTACAAGTTAGAAGAACTTTGAAAACTTCATTGTCTTCAGATCACTTTATTGACTACAAAACTTGAATGACTTCAAAGTCTTCAATGACCTTAAAGGTTTCAAGTGAATGCAATGAATGCTAGTGATGGCGACCATTTGATCAGTGGTCTTCTCTACTTATGAAAGGTAAATAGAAACTCTTATCAGTTGAGTAATACGAAAAGGATTGATTAAACTTTCTGTCCAGATTCAATATTTAAAACCTTTCTCCCTTAAACAATCTTTAAACAATTCTATACAATTCCACTGCTAACGCTTTATACCTTCCGGTCACACTGTACAACCGGAAGTCACAATGGACCCACACTCAGCAGCAGCAGCATCATCATCATCGTCAGCACAATCATATGTATCATAAAAAAAAAAAAAAGCCAAGAAACCCGTAGCAACCAATTCAAAAGACGAATACGACTAAGTGCCAGTCAAGCGTACAAATTTTCGAGTTAATTCGATTTCAGTGTGTGCTATCTGTATCTACCCACTAGTAAATGCACAAATTCATCTAACTAAATTGTTTGGTCATTTGCCTTCCCCCTTGGCGCTCCGCTTTGAGTGGCTTTTTCTCCTCTAACTCACAATTTGAGCCACATTTGATTGACTGTGGGCGCGCACAACCCTCATCTTTTGCCAATTTAATTTCAAAAAAAGAGTGATTCGTTAGTCGTTTGATTCTGATTCAGATTGGCATCGTCTTCTCCATTTGAGAGTAAAATAATTGCCCGATGATTCTTTCAAAAGATGATGATGATGAGACAATACCAAAAAAAAGAAAAGCACTGGCCATTGCTCATTTGCACTGATGAGTTCATTTTTACCTTTTTTACCTTCCTACAGTGGAGGAGAGTTTTCGTTGAACAAATAGTTTCAATTGAAATTGGGGGATGAGTACTGTGCTTATTAATAGAATGGGAATGGGAATGGGAAATGTATAGACAGTAGTTTTGTATATTCAACTAACAATAGCTATCAGCGCAGCGGTGGATTCTCTCTGGCAGTTGGGTACTAACAATTAATGGGGTTGCCAGAAACGAAAAAAAGGAAAAACAAAAAAGAAAATGTTGCTAGAAAAAATTGTTCGATGTTTTTTTTTAAGAATGAGTATGTTTTGCTAAAAAAAAATAAGTGGTGTGAATACAATCAAGAATTAGGTAATTTTTTTTTTTTAGAAAATGTAACTTCCCGCCGGTTTTTATTAAGGACAAATGTTAAATCGTAATGTTGTTGTTCGCCATGCTCGGATGTAAGTAGTGATTTCTTGTTTTTTTTATTGATTGCATCTTAAAGGGTCAACCAGTTCTTGTACGACGTCATTTCTAATTTTAGGCAGAACTTTATTACCATCTTCGCTTTCTTCTTGGAACAGATGACTGAAGCTTTTTCTTCGACACTCATCTGATGATGGACTTTTGCTAGACGAAATGCTAACATTATGAGGAAGGAAGGTCAAAACTAAAGACAATTTGAGCTACTCCCCGAGGATAGATAGTGAGCACAGGGTGATGGTGAACTGCAACCTGTTTAGATCGATTGTGTCCTCATATTAGGGCCCTAGTCCATGTGATATTTCTTAACAGTCTCTCCTGCTGCTTTAGTAACTTAAGTTAATCAGCGACGATATAAGCTTCGAGTTCAGCCAGAAGAGCGATGAATATTTCTTATGCTATGAGTGACCCGTTAACATGCCTGTCAAGGTACGAAGCGGATTTTTGTACTAACTTAGACAATTGGTCCTTCTTTTCTACTGATCCCAGTGGTTATTTTCTTCCTTTTTCTTCTTTGAAATAGAAGCGCAATGTACTTACCTTTCCTAATAGTTCTTATTAGCACTATGGGTATAGAATTGAGTCCCTGCAATCGGCTGCCGGACCTATACCAGCTCCTCATGGATCCTTTTACCTATACAGATACAGTCTAACCTTTGCTCTTTGTTCGGAGATATACTGACTATGGATAGCCGCATTCTACTACCCAAGGCTACTGCTCCATACGGTTTCTCTCGCATTGCTTACCAAGTTTTTTTTAAGAGCTGTTGAAAATTCGGGGCTTTTATGGCAGAAGAATGTTTGCTCTTCGTCTTCTGTTGTTAAATCTGCTCCTTTGTTGCCTATAAT
The DNA here is from genome assembly GCA_949716465.1 of Chalcosyrphus nemorum. Lineage (NCBI taxonomy): Eukaryota > Metazoa > Arthropoda > Insecta > Diptera > Syrphidae > Chalcosyrphus > Chalcosyrphus nemorum. Next base: position 55,554,539 of record OX454334.1, on the reverse strand, counting down.
TCCAGTGTTTCCAGCTGAAGCTTCGCTTAAGAGCAACAGCGACAAAACTTTATCAAATGGGAAATTTTGTAATTTAAATAGTCCTTTATGTAATAGAACACATCTAAAGGAAATAATCGTCCGGCTCAGCTAATATTATCAAGACAGATCATGAGAATCCATTCAAAAAGTCCAGCGCAAAAAAGAGATAGGCCCAACAACTTCTGGATCAGATAAATGTAACAACTTTTGCAACTCATTAGCCCAGTCATTGTCTTGCCAATACAAAGCCTGCATACCAGCAACGATCGAGGGAAAATGGGATTATTGCGATCCTCTAAATACAGATCACATCCTCCCTAGAATAAGCAAGGGAAAGCATTTCAATTTTTAGAGCTTGAAAATCAGGATCACACATATAGGCAATGTTCTATTAACTCGTTTTTTTTACATTACTCCTTATCATTCAGTCTCCTAATGTCTGTCTAAATCATATTCTTACTTGGCAACACTCAAACTTCCTCATTCAGTCATCACTCACTCAGACTCAACTACCCTCTTGACAAAACCAAAAAAATACAATGTACATTGGCATTGGCATTATATCTCTTCCCAACCACTAGACTCTATAACAATTTGGCTCAACACCAATCTCGCTAGCATATGTATCTGTCTGTCTGCTGTATGAGTAACCATCCCCACTTGTGTGCCCCCATTAAAATGGATAACGATAAAATTCACTCAACTCAAATTTCAATTGCCTTGCTGCTGCTATACTACAGAGCACTATAACCAAAGCTATAAACAGAAAGGCCCCCTACTTAACAATCTGCCATTTGGTACATGTATTCGTAAGTAGTAGTACGTTTTGGGGGAAAGAATCAATTAATTGTACCAATTTAAGAACTACACATATGTATCTACACAGCGCAGCGCCGCACTTGAACAAGTAGGTATCTACTACGAGTATCTACTGTGTTGGTAGTAAAATTAAATTCAATTGTCATGCAAAGCATAAACGGGCCACAGAGGCTTCATCAAATTGTACGACGACTCGACTCGAAGACAAAAAGTTCATGACACACTCACACACACCGCAGTTGGTCATAAAAAAGTCAATATATCGTTCTCGCACTATGTAATTGCGTTCTAGATACGAGTACACTCCATCCGTCCATTCACACTCTGGGCTTTGTTGAGTCGTCGTCGAATATTTAATTTGTTAAATGAATGGTTGCCAGGTCACACTCCGAGCCAACGGAGGGGTCAGATGCATTTGTGAAATACTTTAGATGATTTAATTATGAGCACGGATTTGATTAGATTTTAATTGTTTATTGCGCGGCAGATGAAACATTTTATCAATCAAGTTATGCTTGACTATTATGCAAATATCCCTGCACAAGGACAACTCATTTCGGCGAAAAATTTCATATTCCTCTTTGATTGGTAGGAATCCCAATTGTTATCCTTCGTGGTCAGGCGAGTAATAAATTCTTCTCTGGTTTTGTTGATTTTAAGTTACCATGGGCATGTAGTAGCTCCACCGCTTGCTTGTCTGTGTTTACCAAAAATTCAATTTCATTACAAGCAAAGCTACTACCGGTCGTCTGAATAGGCCCATAGTTTTGGTCCTCGCAATTTAAACGAAAAAAGGACAAAGTTTTTGCGGACGAACGTCCAGTCCAAGCAATGGACAAATATTTGTCCACCAATCCCGCGGTAGGTATGTAAGTATACTTAAAGTTGAATCTATCCTCGGTGAGGAGGTAAATATTATTGAAAAAGTTTTGTAAGCCAAATAGAAATTATCATAATGAAGCTTACAAGAGAGCGACATACCACTGGCCATGATGTCGAGTGGGAAAGGTCCGGCAACGGAATTAAAAAAGTTAAAAGTGGACGTTTGGCCGATATTAAAATGGGAATCTATTGATTTAGCCAAATAAAAAATTCATTGGCAATTTATCTATGGGTTTTGTGTGTACTAAGTGCAGTTGAAAATTGGAGAAAAAAAAAGAAGAGTGATTGAGAGATGTGATTAGCTTAAGTAGCTTTTGACAGAAGTCGGGAAGATTTTTCTTGGAAAAGGTTGTTAAAGGGATAACTCGGCTAGTCCATGAGCTATATCGTCCTTACCGTATGTCACTAGGTTGGGGAAGGAAGTCAAAATATCTCAACAGGCTTTTGAGAAGGCAATTTTTGAAGTTCAGTCGAAGACACACCCTCTTTTTAGTGAAGGACTTTTGCAAAATCTGGGAAACTTGACGTTCGAAGGGGGAGAGAAAGGTATGTCCACGTCCATAATGCTTGGTCACATCTACTTTAGTCGCAAATTTCTTCGTCAGATAGCTATGCAAGTAGGCCATCAAATTTCTTTCCATATGACAACCTTCACGTAAAGAAGGTTTTATTATACCCCCTACTAACGCCTTGGAGAAGTATTGTTCTACATTAGAGTTCTGTACACTTTATGCTTCCTTACAGGATTGTTTAAGAGTGTTCTGTTTGTTTTCCTTGCAATCTCCAATCCTGTTTCTCTCAGTTATCTTCGGAGACCGAAATTCTATTGGTTCTTGCTCTAAAGTTACAACCTTTTGAGTGACAGTATCCAACAACATCCAGCCTTTAGAGGACTTCTTACTAATTTCCTTAGGTGCTTCTTCAGTCTGCATCAGAAGGATAAGTTGATAGCCAACGAGATGTCTCTTCATCTCGCTGCCATCCCAGTGCATGAGACGATAACATTGGTTACTCCTCTCACAGCTTTGAGTGAATACAACTTCACAAATGAGATCACCCAGCCTCAGAACTTTTCCACATCAGTCCCAGATCGAAATTGTTGGAATAATGTCGGCTCAATCCATCTCTATGAAGATGAAAAGGCACCCTTCTGCCCAACCTAAGAAGACGCGTCATATAGTAAGTTGAGGTGCTTTTCCTAATGAGCTTACCTTAAGTTGCCCTTTCACTGAATACTGTAGTGTAAGTCAATGACTTTGATCTATTGTTATCACAGTGGACTTATTGTTGATCCAAATGTACCTGCATCTCCAGGAATCCACTATAACTTAACCTTACTAAAGTTAACCCTCTCACCCTGCCTTTTACTCTGATACCCATTTCATCTCTTCAGTTTTCTGATTCCTTTTTTGACGAGGTTAGTTCCTAAGTTTCCTTATGATCATTCAGAGCTATGCCTGCATATGTACTGATAGGTTCTGTGTACATGCTTTCTGGAGTAACTACCCCTGATTACCATTAGTCGATTACTTACATGTACCCTTGTGTGGGCCCATCTTCTTTTGGCATTTAGCTCCTATGAAATGTTGTTGCATGAAGCTCTATTAAGATTCTTTGTTCTTTGCTGTGCTACGATGAGTCTATGACAAATATGGAATGAAGCGGTCTTCTTCGTATCCTTTTAAGATGTTATTTTTGGGAAGGAAGTCGACTGTGCTAGGCAATATATTGCCTCAATCCCTTTAGTTGTTGGTACCTTCAAGAGGTCACTTTTCTGATGGAGCTTATGTCATGATCCAAGCTTATGTCCGCTCAGCGTGATATAAATCGACTTAAACCTGGAGTGCTGGACTTTCGAGGAAATAATACAAACAAAAGGCAACGTCCAAGTTTGACTAATGAGTGCCCTGAGCCAGTGCTATGGAGAGTCACCTACTCTCTGTGTCCTCTATCCTTAAACCACTTCCGCAAAATAATAATAACCAAAGTTGTATTCTTTACTAAAGAATTTATTGCAATAATTTCGTATTCCAAGATCTAAGCCATTTAACCAACAAAAAGAATTTCAAATCAGACTCCTAATGACGGTGTCTGTACCTCAAGCGCCTGACGGTCTTGTAACGATATCCATCGCTAGCAAGTTCAGCACTCTTTGGCTCGGCTTCGACGACGGCTTCCTCAACTGGTGGCAAATATTCGTTGGATGGCTCTTCGGCCTCACGACGACGACGAGTCCTGTACTTGAGCTTGCGGACGGTCTTGTAACGGTATCCATCATCGGCCAATTCAGCGCTCTTAGCCTCAGCCTCAACGGGTTCCTCAACAGGTGGCAAGTATTCATTCGATGGCAGCTCGTTGACATCACGACGATGGCGGGCCCTGTATTTCAGTTTGCGGACGGTCTTGTAACGGTATCCATCATCAGCGACTTTAGTATCAACTGGGGGCAAGTACTCAACGGTTGGCTCCTCAACTGGTGGCAGATATTCACTGGAGAGATCACGACGATGCCTGTGCCTCAAGCGACGGATGGTCCTGTAGCGGTAGCCATCATCAGCGAGCTTGGTCTCAGCTACTGGAGGAAGGTACTCAGCAGTTGGTTCCTCAACTGGAGGCAAGTACTCGCTGGATGGGAGTACTGCAGCAGTGGCCACAGCCAAGATAGCGAATGCTACCACGAAGAATTTCTAAAAAAAACAAAAAATGGATTGGATCCTTTATCTTCTTTTAGTTAGAAGAATACTCACCATTGTGTTGTATCTCTTGGGTGTACCCTGGGAAAGGTGTTGCAAGTGAATGATGATCATTTGGCTATCGCCCAGGGTATTTATATGGTTCATAAACTCAAGACATCTTCTACTCGTCGAAGACTAATTATGCTCTCTACAATAATGACACTTGAGATCCGTTCCGAGGTGTTTTCTTTTGTTTTTTTTTTTGTAGCCATTCCATCCGTGTGTGTGCATGTGTGTGGTTGCGGATCATCTAGATCCCACAACTCCATTGTTTTTTAATTGTTATCTCGAGTACTCTCGAGGCTAAAGAGGCTTGAGAACACCCCACCAGTTATGCCAATTTCGGTTGAAATTTTTTGTTTTTCGTTTTTCCGTCTGACGGAAAGGCGGAAGGTCACGCTCTAATAAGTCAGGTTCTTGTCTTAATTCATTTTTTGGACAAATGAAGTGGATAACTTCAATGGCGTTCTGATGTCATAGATATTATTTAATGGGATGATGGCGTTATACTGGTTCTTTCGATGGTGATGAATGATGTAGATCAATTTTGGTTTGGCGATGATGAGTTTGAGTATCGGCAATTATGGTGTGCTCTTTTAACTGACGCACTAAATATAGATTTCTTAGAATAGATAGCAGTTATGGGTGCCCTTTTAGAGATTAAGATATTTCGAAGGAACCCCCTACTTCTATTAATCATAGAAATTGAGTACCCTTTTGAAAATTTAATGGTTTTCGAGGAGTACCTTTGAGATTAGTGAAGGGTAACCAAGTTTTCTTGAAGGTTTACATGAACTGGTTGAAGGTCATCACGCCGATGATGTGTTTGGTTGAAATTAAAGCGTCAAATTGTGGGAATTATTTAAATTTTAACACTTTGTGCTGATATCGGTTTCAAGGTGTGAAGAGGTTATATCTTAGAACGCATTAGGTATCGCTTTATGAAATCTTAGGTTAAGTAATTTAACTTTTAGTAAATCCAGTAAAACACGTTTGCATTGAAGGATTTTCAGAAGAATTTTAGTGAAAATCAAGTCTCAGACTAGCACATAGGGGAATCGTAAATCAGATCGCTCGGATCAGAATCATTGACCTATATTCAAACTCTAATACTCAGAAGACTAACAGTCTATAAGGCTTATGTGTTATGTGTAAGTATTCTGAAAAATTTGAGTGAAAGAACTATCCTTAGTTATTTACTTAAAGGGCTCCCGACTCTTGTAGGGTCTCTGCCTGAGACATGACTGCCTTCCATCCTCTGCGGTCGCGGGAACACTACTTCCAGTTGCAAAGACCTAGTTTTTTTATATCCGCGACAACTTGGTCTTCTTTGCCGTCTCGAACCTGGGGACTGTGATTCAAAGACTCTCTTCGCGGGTGCATTGTTGTCGATTCGCTCCTAGTCGGCGTACCTTGGTTTTCTGGACTACATCCACAGCATGGTACAGTTCATGGAGTTCGCCCTCTTCTAAAAGAAAGTCTGATCCTATGCGTTGGTAGTTCTCACTTCATGATGAAAATCCAGCACAAAAATGTCTGAGAGACAGAAAAACAACACTTTTTTGGCAATGTTTCGAGAAAGTATAAGACTTTTTCTTACCGCTCAAAAACTGGCTGTAATTTACTAATCTAATTCTAGTCTAATGTTGTGTCAGATGGTGATGTTTCGAGCCTTCAAACATAAATTTTCTTATGCCCAACGCATCAAAAAATTGTTGCATACTTTTAAGTGCTAACATTTTATGTTATCAATTCACAGGGTGGACGATATAGTTTTCGTGAATTTATAAATTACGATATATGAGTTCACTTCGAACTAGTTTTCGAGAAGTCAAAATCGGTTTTGATTTGATTTTTGTGCTAAAGAAAAGTGGATCAGTAATAGAAAACGAAGAGAGAAACCCGTAGAGAACAGGTTTGGAGTAAAGCGATATATTGGATCTTCCAACATAGTCTACTGGAAATGCTACATCTGATGTAGGAGGCTGCCAGGTAGTGTCAACAGGAGAGACGACCAATGAAGATGGGGATTCATCAGTTCAGAGGAATCAGTTCGTCCGAATTTGCCCATCGTTCTAGTCGAAACTTAGTTTGGATGAGATTTAATCGCTCAGAATTGAAGTGTGACGAACATTATAGTTCAGCAATGAATGTCGGTTAAACTTGCTTGTCGTTTGTCGATAAAATCTAGAAGATTGAGCTTGACAGTCTATACGTGGGCTGTCCATCATACGGGTACGTCATATCAGAGTATACGCCGGACAATGAACACTTGAAGTCGTAGTATGACTCGGTGGATTAAGTTGCATATTCGCGCACATAAATGTTTGGAGTCCAATTAAGTATTCTATTTTAGCTATATCAAGGCTGGATGGGGAAGTTTATTTTATTTTGGTTTCCTATTAGTACCCACTAAATAGCCCAAAAAGAAACCATGCGTAGCGCATATAAGGTTGCTTTAGCATCATCTCTACCTTGTAGCTCCCATTTTCTAGAATTTTCTAATAGCACCTCATCAGGCATCCTTGTTGTGCTGCAACTTAAGGGCTATCTGATTGAGGCCTTAGAAGAATCATAGTTCTCGAGAAACGGTCATCTGAATTAAGAGGGACTCTCGCCATCAAATTGATGCAGTGCTTAGTGCGTGTAAAAATAAAGGAGTCTAGGAGGCAAGGCTTCTTGGAAGCTGAAGTTTGGCTTATATTAAGTTTCAAAGTTTTGGTTCACTTCATCGCTTAAATATTTTTCACTTAGAAGTAGATAGAAAGTATTAATGTGCAGTCGCATTCTGATTGATTTAAACCGATTCAATTGGTACAAAAGACTCGTCGCATTTTTTAAACTGGGCTTAATCACAACAGAAAAATTATTGAGTAGTGAAACATGCTTAAGAGCCAATGGAACCTCTGATAACCAAGTCCAAATCTAATCAATCTTATCCTGGAGCAAGAGGTTTGCTCTGAGCAAAATGGTTGGACCGTTCTTAAATACGCATATAGAATGAAATGAGTTTTGCTTCTCCCCTGATGCACAGCGATTCCTTCAATCCTTTTTGTATTTAACGCGGTCTCTCTTATATGTTATGCCCTTAAAAATAGGCTTTTCGAGACTTTGTCGGTACTTAGTGCCTTAGTTGCTTTATATTTTTTCCAACTTCTAGATGTTATACATACAGTAGGACTGAATTCTATTGGCCTGGTCCAATGTGTGGGTTTTAGTTAAGCATTTCTGTATTTACAAGTTTTGATCTGATGCAAGTTCCGTTTTCTGCTCTATGGCATTATATCTATGCATTCGTATGTCTTGTCGTATCGAGGTTAAGAAGAGTGAAATTTTTTACCTCATGGAATACTTGGAGAAGTACACAGAGATCGCGAGTACTTAGTCCTGTATTCGTACACATCTTGTCAATTTTATGTTCACTCTTTGAGTCCCTCCATGCATATATGACTTGTTGAATTTATTCTATTCCTTTTGGTTCCTCAGTAGTTGTGAAGAGCTAATTTCAAAGCAGTACTTCTTTATCATATCTTTGGTGTATCCTCATGTGTAGACATTGTGGACCTCGACTCAACTACAAATTTTATTAACTATGGATTGACGCCTCCTTTTGAATTTCAATTCAATTCGAATTTATGCACGCCCCTTTTACTTGTAAATTTTGCAATAAAAAGAAATTAAAATCAAACTACTAATCTGAAACAAATAACAGAAGCTGCAAGCAGTATATACCTTAAGCTACTTGGTTACTTTCTGATAAGGACTCTGCCATTAATTCCCCCCGCCCAACTCTCGACATAAAATAGCTCTTGAAAAGCCAATTAAATTTCGGTGTCAGATGGCCACTTCAAAAGGCTCTAAAATTAAATAACACCTTTTTAATGACTGACTGGCTTCTCCGCAGATGATAGGAAGTTCATTCCAAAGACTCAATTAGTTTGGAATACATTATTAAATGCGTGTGTGTAGTTTCGGATGACGAATTGAGATAGCCAACTATCCAGTCGGGGGATTATGTACGCTGTTCCATTTTAATAGGCAAACTAAAGTAGCTCATTTGGGCTAATCATCACATAATTGAAAGATACTCCTTGCGAATGGTTATGATAAGGACAGAGAGCCATTATTGTGTGGCAAAATTAAGATGAGTATTATGTTCTCGAGGGAACTTGTGCTATATAGTCGTTATGCTATCCAATTTGATGGATATCCTTTGGATCGATGGAAACGACGACGTGGACATAGTTGGCATGGAACCAAATCAATTTGGATTTTCTTGGATTTTTTCCTCTATCATTCATTCATTGGAGAATTGTCCTTGAAAAGTTGGGGTTCTCTCGTTTAATTAGGAAGCAATTTATTATTGGAATTCAACTGAGGAAGGACATCGATTCAATCAACTTTGTTTACTCTTCTAACCTCCAATTAGGAGTATGAGGACTTTCATAGTCTATCTACATGTTTACAACACTAGATTATGAATCTCAATGAATCAATATTAGATAATCCCTAGTTTAACACTCTCTAAATCTGGTTATCGGAAAAATCAACATGAAATCTCTCGAAAAATCCACTCCACAGTCGATCCGCGCCGCATGGTCTACATAACTTTTCAAATAAAGTTTCTAAAACCAGCAGCAGCAGCCGGTACGGTAGGTACTGCACACCTCTGCCGGGCACAGGATAATGATTAAATTTACCATCCACTTAAACAAATCCAATTAAATCGATTCCGAACGCGCGTCTATTTACGCAATTTAATAATGTAAATGCAGTCAAACATTATACACGCATAGCCAGCGTACAGCAGCGTACGACGACTAGGGGGCATAGATTCTCTAAAACAGATTTTCTGCGTGGCCCAGGACATGTCTGGCTTCTGTTGGCTTGCTGTGCATGGTGAGGGGGGGTAGGGAAGCTAAAAATTATTTGAAAACTAGGTACCATCCAATCTAAACACACGAGAAATCAAATAGAAAATTATCTGATTGGAAAATGTTCTCGTCGGCGCGGCGCGAGGGCACCCATTCCGATGCGATAAACGTCATCGGTATCAGCCTGGGGCCGATTGTTTGTTGAATGGAACGAAGGACAACCTGAACGCACATTGCAAGCGCACTATAATTACCTTTTTGTAATTAGCTAGTGGTGGTGGGGCTTTCTGGGTGGGTGTCTATGACCAATCCTATCATATTGGGGATTTTCTAGATGTTTTTATTTGGTTCGTCTTTCGTGCGAATGCTGGTGAATGGAAAATGAAATCCTTTTTAGCGCGCTTGCAGTGGTTTTTGGCTTAAGAATTCTGCTTTAAGGGTTTCTTTTTTCCGCGGAAAAGCATTGCCAATGGAGGAAAGAGTTAAATTTGAACGAATCTGTTTATCTTAATCGACAATGGGTGGAAGAGTTTACCATTCATGGAGATTTTCACTTGTGTCTTCCAAATGAATGCATAGGAGGAGTTAATTAAATGTAATTGCAAGTGGTGGCATATCTTCTTTGGCTGCCGGATCACAGCAACGTCGAGGGGATTGAGCGGGGAAGGGTTCTGCCCTTGATGACTCCTTTACGGAACGTGCCACTGGGTGCACACAGAAGAAGAATCTCTGCACACTATCTAACGAGAGGTTAACCTAGAAGGTGGAGGTTGCGGAGCTCATCTCATCTAGACAAAATAACTTCTAAATAGAAACCCCGTTTATATTACAAGAATTTTCGATCAGTACTGGTCACTGACCTATAGGGATTAATGCCAGAATAGGCATTAGGTTAAATGCTCTCTGCCGCAGCTGCAGTATTTCCAACGAGCAAGAAACAATGATGCACTATGAGCCGTTCCTTCCAAAGGTCTTCTTTACAGAGGTCTATCTGATATTCGCTTCTCTTCTGGCTTTTTTCCCAGCTTCAAGCTTATTCTCCTACGAGTGTCAGGGCTTCCTCGTAATCAAACAAATCATTATCGTAAGCTGAAGTCCAAGAGCCTTAAGTCACATTTACCAGGACTCGAGCCTTATTGTTTTATAACTGCTTGGCTGTCAAATGAACTCCTCTATAGCCCGTGGTTCAGGGAAGATGCTTGAGCACACTCTATATTCTCTTTGCAGCAGTCTGCCCACATTGCTGAATATTGCTCTCCTGCTGGTGTGGGCGCATAGTCTTTTGAAGTTTTGATATTGCAAAGCTTGTGAATGGTTCATGGCAAGAAGAATCCTTGGATTATACATAATATTTGGTTTCAAGCTGTCGAATAAGTTTATAGCTAGATATAGATAGTACCCAGTTTTTTTTGCTACGGAAGTTGGAGATCTTACAAAACTGATAGCAAGCCCTTATTTAGTTATAGAATGGGACTTTCACCCAAGATCCTACTCCTAGTCTTCAAGGCACTGCAATCAAATAAAGGGGGACTTTAGTTTTTGTCAGATAAGATCATTCAAGTCCGCATTGCCTCCTGATGAGGTAGATATCTGTGTCTACGCTGCTCCTTCATAATGTTGTTGACTGGATTTTCCATACTTATCATTTGTCTGGTGATGTTCTTTGGAACAACATTCAACATTCTTCATCATGTCTTAGAGCATGGTACATAATTTGTTCAGTATCCTCGACTGCTTCCGAACACATTGGGCAATAGGGATTGTCACCGTGCTCAAACTTGTCGAAGAAAGTTCTGAAACTTTTAGTAAACACATGAGCCCTTGCTTTCCCTTTACACAATCGATGCCTTTAACCGAGTGATTCCATTTCTCCTACATTTTTTTCCCAAACTTATCCCAGATAGTAGCTCAGTATCACTTTGACTCGTCGATGTGATGCCGTTAGCAAAAGGTCTATTGCTTCCATACCAACATCTATACATGTTGTTTGTAAAACACTACATCAGTCGCCTCCATGTTCTGTACGTGTTCCTCTTCTTGACACCATCTCATATTTGAAAGCCGTGGAGCATTCTTAATGCCTTCTTACTTAATGAGTCGACCTCGTAAAGTTTCAACCTTTATTCTCCATGGTTGGTGTCCAAATTGACTGGGTAGAGTTTTATGTGCTTTTTTGCATTAGTTCCTAATTCACTGTATTTTTTCGTGTTCGTGCTGAAATATTGAGTGCTTGCCTTTCGTTTAAGTAGAATTGCTTTTGAAAAATATACAAACTTTAAACACTATTTAACACAATGACACCAAATTGACCACAGTTTGGTGAAAAAAATTGAATTAATTTCGAAAATCGACTACATTGCCTACAGTAGGTGCTTTAAAATATTGTAAATAAATAATAAACGATGCATTCAATATATCGCCACGGTAGGTAGGCTTTGGAAAATTGAATAAAATTACATGTATATCCACCCGCCTAGTCCTATTACCTATCCCGCCCCCAAAATCACCGTGGATCCTTTAGCGAAACTTTCGCACATACTATACGATTAAATTGCAACCATTTTAATTATTTATTACCTGCTGATTCTATTATTACACACTGGGGCGTTGCAGTTGGCGCACGCAAAAAGGAGGCACCCAAGCTTAGTCTTAATGGCCCCCATGCCCCGGGTCACAATTGTGTCGCTATGAAAGGATAATGGTGTGAATATTGCACAAAATGCAATAGTCGCACTTGTGTATAATTAATTTATGAATATTTCCAATCAATTTACCAAATGCTTGCGGATGTATAGATATTCTAGTTTTTGCAAGTCTAACTACTGGGATTCATAGAAAGCAGCCTAATCCTTGGGCATATCCTCGATGACTTTGTCTTAATTGATGCGAATTTAACCGCCGGCCGCCGCCAAATATTGAGGGCGGATTGTAGGACTTACCTGCATTCTATTGATACCCAAACGGTCGGCGGTGAAAATAATTGTTCAATTGTGTGGTCCTTGATAAATTGCTATTGTTTACCTTTTATCCGCGCGAGGATTTTTGTGCATCTGTGAGCAGCTTTTTCGCTTAACTTGCAGGCAAATAAATAAATTGAGAGGCAATAAAACAAAGGGACAACCTACATAGATACTCGCAGCATACAAATGAATAAATGTAAATGTTGAATGACGGTATTAAGTTGGTCGCTTTTATGACATGCAACGCTGCTGCTGGTGGTGGTGGTAATATTTGTACACAAGGATGTTTGCAATCAGTCATTCGTTCATCATTTAACATTTTACAATGGAGAGTGCTTACATTTGCATTTTGACGAATCTACACGAGTACGGGAGAAAATTTTATTCGTCCTGTGGAATTATTCAAATGGATTCCTGCCGAAACCGTGCGCGATGAATTTGTTTTGATAAACTTAAAAATAGACTTTGGTAAACTTTCAAATTTTTCTGTGGAAAAACCAAAGGTTTTCCAATATTTACTGTATACATCAGTTGAGTTGCTTCTTTTTTGCAGAGCTGTAATGACACAGTGTCTTTCATTTAGGAACGTTCAATTGAGTCATCACGTTATTTTTTAACTTTCAAACAGCTGTCAAGTAAAGCAAGTGACAGCTGTCAAGTAAAATTATCTACAGGTCATGAATGAAGGAACTATATATTGTATCACTCGCGAAGTGAACCCGGTTTTGGAAGGGGATACTAAGGAGGTCTTACAGGCAATCTAAAAGACTTCGTCATTGTACACAAATGTTGCAAGCCGTGCGCATGTGCAGAAAGTCTGACAGCTGCTGTTAAGCAATATTTCTTCCCATAATAAGTGACAGTCTAGTGTAGTCTTTCTGGGCCTTTATGAAATGGTTCTTCTTATTGAATACTCCAAGGGGAATTCCTATTGATTACTGCTCCCATAAGTGAAAAGTAATAAGAGCAGAGACTTTACTGAATCCTTACTTAGTAACAGCTTGGGATTTTTACCCATTAACCCCTTTTCTCTTCCTCTACTTTCTCAGAGAGATTGCCTGAATTGGCTCTTTTTGGAGTGGTGACAGTCTCGTATTGCAATTGTATTGCAATAGTCTTGGCTCGCTCATGATTATCCTTGCATTTCCACCCACCTTATTCCAAGCCTCTTAACATCAATGTTCTTGAACCCACATCGAGATTACTTTGACTCCATCTTTTACTAGTTTGGAGGAGGCCATGACTATGAAATTCTCCAATTAAATGGGATAGCGAGTACGCCTGGAAAACAGTGACATTGTCCAGCAGCCTCTAGAGCTAAGAGGTGTTAATGAAATGCATAGAACTCTTTTGATAGTCTATTCAAAATGTTGCCATTATCATTGCCTTTTGCCACTCAGTAATATTCCCTAGAGTTCTCGATTCCTTCTTTGTGATTTCCGTGAAAAATGTATGAGTTATCGGACTAAAGCTATGCCCTCGTTCACCGAATATGGCAGACAAGATTATTGACACTCTGCTAAGGATGCCTCTGCATTTGGTTCAATTCATCAGCTTCTTTTCTTGTGGATCTAATTCCATTCTTCAAGCATACACTCCTCTGACTAAACTTCTGTGTCATCTGTGGTTGCTTCCATATCGACCGTAAAACCGTCGAGTCCAGCAATTGTTTGGACTTAAGTTCGCGTATTTCTACCCTCACTTGGGTTTGATCAGACGACTATCAACTTGTCACTATCATCATCTATGTATATCTAATGGTTTATTCTAAATGACAGCTGGTCTTTATCGTCTTTCTCGTGAATCTTGCTCTTCTTCGGAAGAAGCCAAAGTTAGGTATTTCCGTCTGTTCTGGTTCTGTTCAAAGTCTTATATACTCCATCCTGTGATGCCACTGAGTAAGGTGAGAGGGCAACTTCGCACAGTCCCACAACTCGAGTGCAGATCAGTCATATTTTGCTTCTTGCCTCAGAAGTAGTTGAAGAAATTGGCCAGACTTTGGGCCCTGCGACTAGTTGGCATGATTATAAATACGTCTCAGACGTCCAATGAACCACCTCTGATAGCAACTACATTGTTGCAGATGATTTCATCGAAGATTTGCCTTATTTACTGCGTTTGTACACATGCGGTCTTTAGCAACAAAATGCCATTGGTATCAGAGGAGCCTAGTCACGATAGTTTTCCTCTATGATTCTCAGTTGATTTTATGTTTCGGCATTGGAACGAGACCCTGTTTCAATAACTTTATTATAAACTTCCTTGAGTACCAGAAAGTTCACTGAAAAAAGTGACTACATTCGCGATGCCTTTCTTCCTGTTCTCCATCGCAAGTGAATAGATTCCCTCCATTGCACGATTGTTATTCCAAGTCCTTTTGGCAAAGCCATTCAAAGAATATTCCATCCCTTCTACAAAAAGCTAGAAGTCACCTCCTCCTGTGGTTAAATTTCAAATAATTTCCAACTAAAGATAAACACATGAACGCAAATCTCCTAGACTGAGAAAATAGATTACTCTCCGCTCGTCTGCCATCGTGCTTCAAATCGATTTTACGGAAATAAGCTTATCGCCAGCAAATCCTTTTCCCAGACAGAAAGAATAATATCGAAACGTCTCACTTAAAATTTTGAAACGAAAAAAAATCCTTTTACCCTTGAATTTGTCGCCGCGATTTTGGATACAAAGAAAATCCTTTCAATTTGCCACTCACTCACATGGGTCACACAGGGACTACATTAAGTCACACGTGCTTCCGTTTTTCAATTCGACGGAAGTGAGGATGCTGCTCCGTGTTCCCTTTCACGGTAAGTTCAAAGAAATCAAGTAAAGGTTACACAAAAAGAGTGTTACTCTCCACCAGTATGTCCTGTGTTGCGCCATTGATTGCAGAGATGCTACGGTGGTGGGTATGTATGTCCTTGCTTCGAACCAAATTGCTAGCAATTTATTCGATTTTTCTACTCTTCTCGTGGATGCACATCAGCAGCTGGCCCAATAGCTACTTGGTTGGCCACATTACCTTCCGCCGTCGTCGTGTGAAACCTTTTCCGGGTTTTCTACCACCCCCAACAAGTAGTCCATCAGTAGGTGACTCCCTTCCAAGCCAATGTGCATTCACATGTGTGTTTAAGTCAAAAAGGTGAACCTTCGTTACACATCTCAAAGTGTGATGGTGGCGAACCAGGAAGGCGAATGGTACATTGCAACGTCCTGTTGAAAGTGAGGACACTATGTGAATCCTTTTGCGTTAGCTGTAACTAGTGCAGCTGGTTTCTTTTCCTTCTTTGTCATCTCTTTTCTGCTTTTTTTTTTTTTGTGAGTGAAAAATTGGCTGTGGAATCAATTTAGCATCGTTTTTTTGTGGTTTTTTCCTTTGCCGGTTAGAGGTCCTTTTTAGAGAACAGTTTTTTTGTATTCCTTCTTTTTGTTCAGAGATCTCTTCTAGGGCTTTAGTTGGAAGTGTACGTGTACAGATGAGAAATGTAGTTAAAAGGATTCGGTTTTCATCTGTCGGGGGCGAGCATGAAATCATGGATTCAGAAGAGTTTTTCTTTTTGTTTTTTTTCGTCCTGAATGCAAAAGTAGACAGTGACAGTGACAAAAATTGTAAAAAACTTAATCTAACGGATAGAAAACGGACAGATCCCATAAATTGCTGCCGGTAATAAGGATATTTGTTGGAAAATACTTCTCCTTATGAGCAATGTTTAGTTTTAATGCTTCGGCAGTGATTAATCATTGTGAAAGCACGCAAATAGGTGCTTAAAGCTTTTTGTAGGAAGCAGGGGAAGTGTCCTTAAAATGGGACAAGTTTTTAGAATCTCCACCAACTTGTTTTGTGGGACCGAGTGACGCGTCTTTATACGACCTTAACATCTAAGAAGTCTCAAAAACACCTTACACTACTTCGGCATATTCTTAGGTTAGGTCTGCAAATCCTTCCATCAGAAGATTGAAGATTGTGCTGTACGAACCCTGTTCGAAATGAGCCAACAAAAGCACAGTTCAAAGCGAGATATTATAATCATATCGACTATTTGTCCTACAGACTAAAAACCATGGAATCGTTCTTCCAGATTTGTTGTTCTATCAGTGTAACTAACTAGACGAAAAAAGAAAGTCAGGCTCGTTTATTAGCAACGATTGCCCTCAGTTGGAATGTCCAAAAAATCAGCTGATTCCGAATCAGCCAGTCTACTGAAGCCTGAAGGAGCTGAAGAAACCTTTAAAGTAGGAATTTTGTCACCTCCAGATGGTGACTTTAAAACACGGTGACAGACAACCGTTTCCAGCTAATGACTTTGGCAGCAGGAGCTCGAAAAACAGTGATATTTAGCACTAGCTTTCCAAGGCAGGCGACAGAGCAACCTGTTATTCCTTCCCTTATAGAATGTGTAACCAAACTGTCCACGAGCTAGTCGAAGCAAGGCATGCAACCAACAACGTCTGGGATTTTAATTTCAGAGCCTGACTGTCTAACGAGGAGAAAATGCAATCTGCCCAGAAGAAGAAACTTAACGAGTTGGATACCCCTAACACCCCAGAAAGAGCAAGAGCTTGTATCTTAAAGGATGACACGCTCTACCGCTTCTACTCTATGGCGCCGAGTGATCTAGAATAGATGGTGTGGCTCCTGGGGTTTGCCACACTTAGGCCTTCTTCCTCGCCCCTACAGCTTCTGAAAAATTTGTTTGAAGGGAGGCCAAGACGTCTAAAGTCCGTAAAGACACCGATGATAATGCTCAGGTCCAAACGACTCAGAACCATCAGTCAGTTTGAACGCTTCTGGTTCAGATTAGGCCAAAGTTCTTTGGAGAATCTGAAGGAAGGAGTATTCTTCCAGAAAGCCTTGATCTTCCTACTAGCATCTAGTTTATTTCCCTACCAACAGAACAGAACTGCTTAACAGAACTCATAAATTTACCCAAAAAAAATTTCTTGGACCAAAGTTCTCATCATGGGGAATTCCTTTCTCTCTCGTGACCTCTCCTTCACTTATACGAAAACCTGCGAAACTTTGACGTACGGGAACAGAAATTCAGTATTTTTCGTAAGTTTTGTAGATTTTCGAAGTTTTAGTCAGTGCGTGCACAGACTTACTAGTAAATTTAATTACTTTGTCCTTTTGCCACACAACTATGGTGGAAATTCCAAATGTCAAACCAAAACTGACAGCCCATAAAATACTATGTTTTTTATAGAATACTATGTGATCTTTCATGAAATATTGCCCGTGGAGAAACCCCTTTCGAGCAATAGTTGCTGGGGCAGAGTCTTTCGTGTAATACTCCAATAAACCCCTTCTTTCTTAAATCAAACACCAACAGTTAAAAAGCTTACATTTACGATTTAATTACTCTTAACAATATTAAGTAATTTTACAAATTTTTACAAAGAAAATTTATACAAAATACAGAGGAATAAATTCGTTTAAAATAAAATAAAAATAAAAAATAAAACATAAAAACATTTTTTTCACAATAAAATTTTGTAAAAACTAAAAAAGAAAAAATACACTAGGTAAGACAAAAATAATAATATAATATACATTTAATAGAAAAAAAAAATTAATAAAACATTGGATCATTAAAAATGTTTCCACTATAATATCACAAAAAATATATGCAACTTTTTTTCTTTAATATTTTTTTTTCAAGTTTATGAAATTTGCTTTATCAATATTGTTTTCCTTTGTTTTTAAGTAAAATTTTTTTGTGTGTAAAATTGTCGAGTAAAAATGACTTATGGGCCATTCGAGTGACGTGGGCGGAATGTAATGGCTCAATGCAAGCCCATAAAAATTCATATTACTCGAAATCTATACTCTCTTTTAAAAAAAAAATGTTCTTTTAGTTAAAAGATAAAACTTTAAACTTTTCTTTTGTTTTTTGTTTTAAATACTGTCATTATACTAATTTCATGTTAAGTACACTTGCTGAGGGTGCTTATAAAGCCCCTGGACTTAGTAAAAAATCTAACTCTGACTTGTGACACTGTAACGTTTGCCACTTGGTGGCTTATCACTAACCACGTCCCCGTGGGACTTTTCATCATTGAAATTCTGACTGAAGCCGTTCTCTGGCAGCTGTGGCATGTCAACTGGGCCAAGTTTGTTGCTTATTCCTTGAGTGGACTTTCGGATGCCATAGGAGAAGTAGATGAGGTAGCCGATGGCGATCCACACTAGGAAACGGATCCATGTGAAGAGATCCAACTGGAACATCAGGTACAGGTTGCAGAACACACTGAGGCATGGAATGTATGGAACGAGGGGGACCTTGAAGGTCAATTCCATGCTCGAAGGTGGCTGACGTTGAATGGAGAAGAGGATGAGCAGGAGCGCTGCTCCTAGGATGCAGATGGCGACAATTCCTCCAGGGTTATCGGTACTGATCTCGACTTGGTTCAGGATAACGCATGTGACAATGCAAACGATGCTAAAGACAACGATCCCGATTTTGGTGATATTCGAGGTGAGAGAGTTGGGCTCCTTGATGAAGTTTAAATTGAAAAGTTGCCTGAGGATCACTGGCATTTTGACGCTGACTTCCTTCATTTTTATGTCGTCCTGTTGGTAACGAAGAACGAGGACGCAAATGGCCACAATTGTGTAGGCGAGAAGTGTTCCAATGGACATCATGTCGATCAGTTGTTGAAGATCGAATATCAGGGCCATCACGGCTGCCAAGAGGCCAGAGAGTATGGTGGCTATCAGTGGGGTCTTGGTGTATCCATCAACTTTGGAGAAGAACTTGAAGATGATGCCATCATTACCCATGGCATAGAGGACACGTGGTAGTGGGAACATGGCACCCAATAAGCTGGTGCAGAGAGCGAACACAGCACCGACTGTGACTATCCACTTGATGGTGATCCATCCGACTTCTTGGAAGACATGAGGGAATGGCGCATATGGATCCTAAAAAAAAACATTTGTTACACAAAAAGGACATTTTACATCGTTTGCTTTTTACAAACCTGTAGGTAGTATGGCCACATCATGGTCAACACAGTAGACACTCCAAAGTATGCCAAGAATATAATAATCAACGAGATGACAATGGACAGAGGGATATTCCTCTTCGGGTTGATGGCCTCCTCACCAGTAGTCGCCACACAATCAAATCCAACAAAACCGTAGAAACACTTGGCAGCTCCAGCCATAACGCCAGCGATACCATAAGGCATAAACCCACCAGCACCTGCACCCTCCGGCACATCCGTCAACGCCCAGTTAGCAGGATCAGCTGCGAATCAATTAAAAGTTAAGACCACTAAATTGGCAGTACATAAGCCAGTCAACTTACCCTTAATGGATCCTGCTACAAGGACAATACACACCGTCACCAAGTTCACACATGTAAAGATATTATTCAGCACACTGGACTCCTTTACACCGAAAGCCAACAGGCACGCCAACAACATAACCATGCCGAAGGAGAAAAAATCCGGATAATCTCCCAGGAAGCTGACATCAATTGGCATCACCTCCTTCAATGTCGTCGACATAGTATTGTTAATGAGTGCATCCAGATAGCCACTCAAACCTCTCGCCACACTGGCCGTACCTGTGCACACACACAAGAAATTAATTAATCCTCCCATTCTCTTCCACCCAAAAAAAAAAAAACTTACCAATAACGTACTCCAGGATCAAATTCCATCCAATGGTGAAGGCTACGAACTCACCAATTGTCACGTAACTGTAGACATATGCACTGCCCGCCTTTGGCACTCGTCCTGCGAACTCTGCATAGCAGAGACCAGCAAATGCCGATGCTATAGCAGCGAACAAGAAGGACAATGTTACAGCTGGGCCAGCCTGTTCATACGCCACGGAACCGGCCAGAACGTAAACACCCAATCCAAGCGTACTGCCGACACCTAAAGCCGTCAAATCGAACAATGTAAGGACACGGGCCAACTTCGATTCACTATCTTCGTGTATTTTTCGTCGGGTTAATGCCTTCCAACATGCAGCCATTATAAAGTAGTGGGTGGTGGTGCTGTTCCGTCTGTCCTAGTCCAGAGATTGACTCGTGTTAATGGCTGAAATGAGAATGAAGCAAGAGTATTTTTAGTCGAGAAGCTCTGTGTCTATTTTCTGTGCGATAAAATTGGCGACAGGGCACGTGGGTACAATAAAAATCGAAAGTACGACATTTAATTGCTCGTAATCAGTAGATTAGATCAAGTTAGAGCGGCTACGTGTGGTTTATTTTCTTTTTTCTTTTCTTTCTTTTTTTCTTCTTGAAAGAGATTTTAAGTGGGGAATTTTGGGATTTTTGGGAAACTTGGATCAGCTTTGGTTTATTGGCGCAAAAAATGGAATGCGAAATCGATAACAATCGGTTATCGGCTATTGGGTATCGAAAAAGCGGTTCGAAATTGTATGTTATCTTGAGAGTTTTTACAAGTTTGTACAAGTCGTAAAGGGCTGATAAGGATTAAGCTATGTAAAGGAGTTGGCTTTCGTTTGAAGTGATTAAGACTTTAGGTTTATGTAAGAGCCAGCACGTATTCAACTGGTGGCTTGTTGTCACAAAGTTAGACTCATCCTCTAATGATGCTATTTGGAAGACACAAAATCTAGCCTAGACCTTTGGCATGGTTGGTAGCCTTATCGCCCAATCAATAGATAGCTTGACACCAAATTTGGTAACTGATAACGATAGACTAATGGAGCAATTGATTGCCCTGATTTCTGTTTTAACAAAAGAAGTTTGTTGCAATCTATAAGTACTTATCGTCAAGCAATGTTTGCACATTGTTCAAAATTTGATTTCACCTTGAGATTAATTTCAAGTATTTACTTGATTTATTTGGCACTTAGTAGCAGTTTCCTTGTTTTCATAATTAACGCGCAACAAAGAGAATATCGATACTCTTATACGAGTTTGAAGAGAGAACAAGAAAGAGTTGGTGGTGTTCAAATTGACTGGGAAGAGTTGTAGGTGATTTTTGCATTCGTGCGTAGTTCACAGTATTTTAGATTGACAAGATGCCCTGACTTTGCAACTGCTCTGTGCCAAATTTTACGGCCCAGATTCGGCATTATGTGGTGTTGTCCCATCTGTCTTAACAAAGTTTACCCTTTACCCTCATGTGAACTCTGGAATCTTGTCGATTTGCGATAAGCCCAATGCATTTCATTGACGAGAATGTCAATTGGCACTATCCTGTTAGCCTGACCTTCCTCCTTATTTCCTTCGTTGAGAGTGCCGTAGCCTAAACTGGAGCAAGGATGGAACTTAACACTCTGAATAGCAGAATTCCCTTAGTGTATCTAGGCCAGCTAATGTTTGGCATCCAAGAAAGCATGTACTTTGAACTTTAGCCTGTTGTCGAGCATATACCACAGTCTTTCTGGTGTTTTTAGAACAGCTTCAGGCTTTTGTTGTCAGCTAGTTGAAGGCCGGCCGATTCAAGCCAATTTTTGGATTCTGGCGACTGCTTCATGGTGGATTCTTTGTCATGGATATGCTTGGCCACAATTACCACAATGACATCATCAGAGAAGCCGATCAGCTTAACCGATCGTAGATGAAATTTCACAGAAGTGGTTCAAAGTCTGACCTTTGGAAAACTACAACTGATGTTGTAGTATTTAACGCCTTCGTCCGTCTGGTATGTCAGCTTCACGACGGTAAAGTAGTCTGTGAATAGATATTCTGGCGCATTCATAAAGAGTAGAATGTGATTTTATGAAACTATACTGAGCGTCCGACAAAGCTCATCTATTCTCTGACTTTGACAGCAGTCTGCTATGTATGATGCGTTCTAGGATTACTTACTTCCTTATTTACTTAAAAGGAACCTTGTAGAATTTCTCCCTAAGACGACGGTTCTCCGGGTGGCTTATTTCATTTAGGAAGCAACACCAGATGCTTAAGTTTTCATAGTTAAGGGACGATCACTTTTTCAAGGGACCTTTGCGTCATTGCTATGAAAAGGTCCGATTTCTTATGAACGGCTGTTTTGACAACCATATTTGGTATGCCGTCGGGCCCACGTTCTTCATTGTCACCTATTTTCTTGCATCCTTCGTGTAGCTTATGCCTCGTGAGTTCTGGTATGCGCCTTGGGTTTTTTTCCAGAGTCTCCTAGTATCGATTTTGGAGAAATTTCGACAGATTTTAATATTTAAACTGGCTTGCTTTAATTTTATAAGGTTTTTGGACCAAAAGGACGTAGGTAGTATCTAGGTATCTTTCCACATATGACAGATTTAGAAGAGCTGTCTTTTTAGTTCAAGTCCTCCCTCTCTGACTAATCTGCGAAATTTTCATTCAAAGCCTACACTTGATAGGCATTCATAGAAATGGTCGACTATTTAATCACTTTCTTCCACCAGTAATAAGAAAACAATACAAACTTAATCCAACCATTTGTCACGTGTCCCTTAATGGCATGGTCTGAATGATTTTCATGTGATAAAAGTGCAAGCACTGAACGTCATAATGACAGCCATTAAATTACACTTTTTAGTTACACAAAGTCGCTATCAAATGAAATCATGGTGAAATAGTTCACTTCAATTTGACTCATTTGAGTATAATCCACTTTGCACACTTTATTTTCAAATCTTACATCAATTGCTTAAGATTAGGTAATCTACTTAATCCCCCCATCGATTGAAAGTAAAAACGCAAAAATGCGGTCACAAGACAATAACAATAAAAACAATTAAAAATCAAAAAAAAAGGTTAGATACAATAAAGCTAAAATGTTTCTGTAATTTGCCAACACAATGGTGGGTTCGATTAAATTCAGAGCTGTTAATCGGTTCAAGGGCCTACGCCACATTGATAGTCTTATGATAGTGTGATTCACATTTGTGCTAAAAAGCCACGTCCTAGGAACTCAACTCAGAACGGCATTTTATTGCCAATCAATAAATCAAATGTGGCAATGTGACTAGTTTTATTGGCCATTATTGTTATGTTCTATGTGGGGGGGACTATTATTGGCGCTTCCAAAAGGGTGGACATGATTGTTATCAGGTTTTTCTGTTTTTTTAGATCTATTTTTGACTACATTTTGGCATCATTCCGATGCATAGCTTGAGTCTAGCTTGGGGCAGGTCATAAGCTCCGAATTTGGTCGTCCTGTCCAAAATAAGATAGAAGTGCCAAAGAACTTTCCAACTAGACCTTGACACATTGAGATCTCAAATCCGTTAAGGCGTATTTAAAGCCAAAAATTGAATACGCAAATAACTTGGTAGACGCTAATTTATGCATCTATTCAGCTTTTGTCAATTGGATAATGGACTGTTGTCTGATCTGCTGATCACAACATCATTCAAGATCGTTTGCAATGATTCGCTAATTTGGCAAGATTAACGCGTTATTGGCTTCTTCTTGCAAGAAGAATGGTAGACAGATTGACGTCATAAGAATCATATAATAATAATCATATAATAACAATAAGTTTAGAATCTTAGCGTTGGTATTGTTTAGCCCTTCTGCGATACTCAAGTCGATACTATGTAGACGGAATACTTTGAGTAAGGCAAATTCTTGCAAGGGCCAGAAAGTCCAAGGACTTTAAGCCCGCTGATGTTAGAACTCAACGGTGCACCACTCAAGGTGGTTATAATAATAATCCCATCATAGCTTGTTTCAGCAAGTAGAAATGCTGGCGCAAAAGGCACTACGTTAGACAAATCAAATCCATATTTCTGGAGACTCTTTTACCCAACCTAAGTCCCTAAACACGAGAAGAAGAATAGGCAAATGTTGCAGTCGCAATTGGATCATAAACGTGTTCAAAGCTTAAGATTCCCCACAAACGTTAATTTCTCAATTGAACTTTGAGGAATGTTTTCTTTTTGATAAGAATAGCTATTTCTATTTCTCAGTAATCGCCTGAGTTTACTTTCGTTTATAGATTTATATTCATAAGTACATATATTTAGGGGGTTCACATTGTAAGCATTTGATTGCCCTGCAGTAATTGAGTAGGTCCTTCGGTTGGTTACAAGAATCTACTATGAAAAAATCTATTTAGAATTTCACTCACATTCGCACAGTATGTGAGTTATGTCCTCTGAGGAGTTTTGCTGCTCACAATACATACAAATATCCGATTCCCTTGATCCAAATCTACAGGCGTGCCTTCTCAGAAGACAATGTCTAGAGAGGATCGCAATCATAATTTTTGATTTTCTAGCTCAAGGATTTCACCTGATCTTTTGTGGTTAATATCTGGATATCCTATGTTTCTCCAGATTAGCCCATCTGCGGTTAGTAAATTTGTGTATATAGAATTGGTTATACTTCTCCTGGAAACACAGAGCACGGTCCTGATGCTGTTGATGACGTTCTCTGGTAGGAATTCAGCAGGATTTTTGCCAGTCTATCGGCGTTGCCCTCAATAAGACAGTGTGACAAAATACTCTAGCGCTAACTGTCACTTGAGATGGCACTAACCTTATTAGATCCCATCTCAAGTAGTTGAAAGTCAACTTCTTCATTTTACCAGTCTTCCCGTCCAGTTAGAGGTAACTATTATCTGGGTTTCGTGGCTCAGTAACAAAAGAATTAAACAAGCAAGGCTCAGAAGAATTAGTCCGCATTATCATCGGAACTGTAGAGGTAAAAATGTTGTCAAATTTTCTCCAAAAATCAAGACTACTCTGGCAAATTGTATTGCTTCTGGAGATCTGTGGTAAAATTACACAAAAAACAAATCTGGCCAGTGGGAAACTATGCAGCTGAAGCGAGTATCCCTCAGAACACACATTGTCGTAGTGTATACACGCACCTATCTATGTAACTCTAGTTCCAGGCAACGAGCATAAGGGAAAATCTTTTGATTTAGAGACTCCTCAATAGCAATAGCTTTAACACTTCCAATGGAGAGTATACTACAACTTCATACAGCACCTAGGTTTCAAGATCCTCTAAAACAACTCTTTCGTAACTTTCCTTCTTTTTTCATAGAAAAAAAACTCAACGTACAATTTGGAGTTGCAGGCCAAAAATGAATTTCTTCGAAACCCAAATAATTTTTTTAAAGTCCACTGGAATGCTCAGAGATAAGGATTGTGATACTTAGTTCTCTGAAAAGAAGACATTTAAAGCCTTCTAGCTATAGTCTAAAATAGCTGTAAATATGTATGCTTTTTGTACTAAGCTTAAAGTAGTATAATCCTACACAATTCAACATCAAATGACAATTTCTCTTTGCGTGGCTAAAAATTCACCATCAATCGGCCTTCAATTTCATCACTATAATGAAAATAAAAATACTCCTAAACCGTTTCACTATTCATTAAAAAGATCTTCACAAAAACCTTGCCAGAGTCTCTAGGAGATTTTCTCCTAAACTAAGCAAGAGATGTACTCTTAAAGTTCATTCTTAAGGATATACCGATAACACAAATTTTATTTCGAAAACCTTTCACCAATCCTTAAAATATAAAATTTCAATTACTTTTTTTTTTGCGAAAAAAATTCACAACACTTGTATTTCCAATCACTTTGTTTGCTCCAACTTTTTTTTACTACAGACAATCCGTCTACACGACCGCACACGTTCGCAACCAATTGACAACTTGATCTTGGCTTATTTTCTTAAATCTATCATCGCCCCCACAAAATTACAAAAACAAGCAAAAAAAAAAAACTCAAATTTATCGAAACAATGTTAACAACCCCACCACACAATCACCTCCAAACTTTTATCACACCTTCCTCGCCCATGTACAAATAGTATACGTCACAGATTATCTCTGTCAAGTTTGTCATATCAGTTATAAAAACGTTACAATTTGTGTGTGCAAACACACTTATAGACGTGCGCATGAACGATCAATTATAAAAAACAAAAACAATTATAATTTAAATTCCAACCAATGAAAGGGATTACAGTGGGCATTGTTTTAATTTCAACTACCTAATCGACATTTATGATCAATGAAAGTCGATTCTTTTATTTTTTATAACTGATTATGAGCGGGTATTATTTTTGCGTGTATTTGACAATAAAATTTGACATTTGTCATTTACGGTTTGATGGGTGTTAAGTTAATTGTTAATCAAAATAAATGCGATCAAAACTAATCGATATTAGATTGTTATTGATCGAATTCGAATCTTTGGCAGAAGAGAGTTATCGTGTTAATTTTTTTCGAGGTTTTGTGTGGAAAATTTTCTGGTTGTTTGCATGTTGAGTGGGTTGTTGTACCCGGAACTATGAATTTTGTTTTGATTGTTAGTTGCTTGTGGGAGTATGTATATCAAAACGATGAGAAGTAATAGATTCGTAGAGGAACTAATAAACTTTGTATTTGAGAAATTTCTTTGAACTTTGTTGGGATATGAGCATGACATTTTTTGGAAATTGCTGCATGTAGTGTAGAGCCAACTTGTACCTATGAACTTAACTCTATGTGCAGTGCCCATACATCTTTTGGTTAGTTTAGGTACGTAGGCTGACGGGCAGGATACTTCCATGTCTCACTCAAATCAATGCTGGCTCATTATGATACCCAAATGCCGGAATGAAAGTAGCCCCTTTCCCGCTGTAATCCTTTTGAATTGCTATTACAATATGTGCTTGAGTTGCTTAATGTATTTTGAAAGTTTTTTAAATGGTATTGTTAAAAAAGACCTCAATTCTCGTCATAGCATCAAATCAATCATAGAATGATTTGACACCGACGACGGGATGAGGCAATATAAGATCACTGATGTTGCCCCCCAGGGCTCCGTTCTAGGTCCACTACTGTAGAACCTTATGTACGATGACGTTCTCGAACCTTCGAATAATTGTCTTCGCCGTCGATCGTTGCAGTGGCCAAATCGCTTGAAGTGTTACCACATGACCACAATGAAGCCATCACGATGGTACAGAACTGGCTAGTAAGCATGGATCTATGACAAGCAGAGGAAAAGACGTAGGTACTACTTTTCAGTAGCAGACGAGCTATGGAGGCTGTAAAAGTGTGTATCTAAACCAGAATGCAGCTTAGAAGCCAGCGAGAACAACGACTCTCTTGCAAGGATCATACCAAATGCATTGAAAGCATGCAGCGCCTTCCGAACAACCTCATACGATGCAGCGTGCTAAGTGGCTGGAATGATGCTTGATGCAGCTGTTGGCGAATAGACTGCGTGCGGACTTAACCCCGAAGAACATCATTAGACTGAAGCAGTAACTAAAACCGTGGCTACCATCATAAAGGATCAACAAAGACAGGACAAGGTTAGCTGCCAACATTAACGAGTCTCTCTTCGCGATGAAATGCTTGACAGTGCCGCGAGCACCTGGGGTAAAAGGGGAGATGAGTTTAGTGGGTGAAAATCCCACCCTATTACTGAGTACGGGCATAATTTCGTCTTCGAAAGATCACCAAAGGGTCAGATTGATCTTAAAAAGATCTTACCCTCTTAAGGAATACCCGAAGATTATATATTTCTAGACCTAAAAGGGACATTCTAAGCAAGTACTCAACTTCTGTAACTGGATCACTCAGATGCTCAAATCAAGAATTATGTACTCAAGGCTGGAAGAAGCAACGAAGGGTCTACAGAGGAACTCCTCAAGACAGAGCCAACTGTTCCAAGCTTAGCTCCTTTCACTGGAAAAGTCTAGGCTTTTGCAATGAGGCATGAAGTGTCTGTTCAGAAGGGCCAACTGGGAACTGTCTGCATGAGAATAATTCTTTCAGACCATTTTCAGAGGAGTGGCCGTCAAAAAACTCTTTGATACTTTGCCGGAGTTGACGTTTCACGCAGTAGTCAAGACATCAACCTCTGTGCCACGGCTGAAAGGACTTGCTTCATACGTTTCCGAGTTAGATACGGTTCTTAACCAACCTAAGACTGCTTCTCTGTTGCCAAATTCAAAATTTTGGATACCATCCTACAGTGCGGAGCCTATTTTAAATTCTATTGTAATTTTCCTTGATTTTCATGTAAAACAAACTCAAAATTAATAAATTGTTTCCAATGGAATCCCCCAGTGCGGTGCTGCGGTGTTTACATTGACACAAAACAAAACGTTCCAAATTCAAATTCCTCCCAAGAGAGTGTGTCTTTATTAATTCACCACAACACTTGATCAGATTTACATGCATCTTGCATTTTAATTTTGTGTCAAGCGGTAGCGGTTGTCCCCCAACTGACGCAACAGCCGCCTCATAGTAAATAAATCATCCATTCAAAGCGCCACAGAAGGTCAAACTCGTTAAATGGCTAAATGACTCAAAAATGTTTTCATTTTCTGTCACATTTCCCAATGCCAGGCACGTTTTTAATAATTTCCAACACGGCCGGCGGTGGGCGTGGGCGTGTATCCCTTGTGTGGGGTTGCCCAGGAGGACAAACAAACAAGCACAAACACACACACACTACTATACAACCTGTTATTCTCCCACATTTCACAGCAAAAAAAAAAAAAAACCATACACTCAAACACTTTTACTTTCGCATGGGAAATTTGCTATTTTTAAATTTCAAATCAGGAAGTGTCGGGCACCAGGTGTTTGCGTACACACAAATGTCATTCAAATGCTAATATTCTGATAAAGCTGTGACTGGTGCAAAAAAACGCCAGGAAAAACACAAAATATTCCTGATTGGCACTCAATTGAAACAAGCTGTTACATACGTTTTTTTTTTTTTGTTTTTTGGGTATAAAGTTATGTTGCCAATTATGTTGTAGATTTGACTTTGAATTTAAAATGTTTTCATTTTTTTGGTTTCGTCCTTTTAAAGTTCTACTGGCCTTAGATGGCCAGTGAGCAGTGATTTTTTTTTTAGAACAAATGGAATGTATAATTGCAGACGGTCAATGTTCGGTCCGCGTTTGGTCTATGGATGTAGGTACATTTGTGTTTAACTCTAAACCACAAACACATTAAATTTCCCTTTTTAATGGGTGAGTGCACTCTCTTTTTCTGGTTGTTCACTGAGCTGGTTCTGGTGGGGGGAGAGGTTGGGTAATGTGAAGTCTATGGGGTGAGCTTGAGGAGGATTCTGGAATAAAAAACTGAACCCAAACCACGTCAAAGAAGCATGGAAAAATATGTATGGCAAAGAAATTCTCTCGAAAAGAGCTTCGTACTGCTTGCTATTACTCCACACTAAACTTTGTCTACAGTGGGTTCGGGAAAAAAGTGGACTTTGATGACGGTCTCCTAGGAATAATATAAGCAAATGTCGTCTATTGTAGGTTGATACAATTTTTCAGGAAATTGATGATGTTGAGGAACGTGGCTTAGTGGATGAAGGAGAGGTTCCAGAAAAATAAGAAAAGATAATAACTGTCATGAGCATGCTTTTGAAAAACCTTTTGCCTCTTTTATTCTCGCAAAAGTTATAAATCGCACAGCTCCTTCTGCTGTTAGAGGAATTAAGCCTCGGCCAATCTAGGCTTACCCTTAAGCTTCTACTTGTTACATAGGTTAGATAAGATTAGGTCATGATGGAAGGAGAACACATGACGTACATCTAGAGCCACTAAAAGGTCCATTGAGCTTACCCTTGGAAGTTGAGTGGGAAGCAAAAAAAGTAAAATGCTAGGAGATGGACATCTATTTCGGTTTGGCTCTCCGCTTAAACCAGTTGGTGCTCTAAGTAGGTTCATTATCAGTGACTCTCCTACCTCTTCAGTGCTATCGAAGAATCTGTCGCCTAGGACTCGAAGGCGTTGTTCTTCTAGGGTGGAACAGTGGCACAGCATGTGTTGTATTGACTCTACACCTTATTCTTCTTCCATTTGCGGATCATAGTTCTTATGGCGCAGTGCCCTATGATTACTCCAGTTCCCACGCGGATTGAAGTTCGATCCATTGTCATTACGATCTTCGTTTTAAATTTATTCAATTTTGAATAGTGCAGTCCTGTCTGAATAACCAGGAGACATTGGCCTCATTAGAGAATTAGGACGAGCATTCAATAGGGCCCTAAAAACTAGCTGCCAATAAACACTAATTCCTACAAAAAATCACGCAACGTATAGATGTGAGTAGCTACGCATTGGCCCTTTATGGATGGCTTGTGGCTGATGATACACAATGGACATGTAAACTCTTTTAAAACCACTCAATTATAAGAATACAATAAAAAAGGGAAACTTGCTAAACTGCAGGCAATCTGCCAGACATCCGGTTGTCTAGACATCTTTGGGTAAAACCGAATCGTTTCGTGTGTTATCAATTTTATTGCCACTGACTATGAAGTGACGTTGTCAGGAAATATGTACTTAAGGGCCTTGTGCCTCTTAGTGATAGTAATAGTCCCTCTTGTAGGTACAAAGGTCTAAAGCTACATATAACACTTTCAAGTACGTTGCTATATGACCACTACTCAAACTTTTGATTAATGAATCTTAAGGATCTGTTTTGAAAGTAATCCCCTCGAGAGAAGCATTTTGACTCTTTTTGTCTATGCAAAGCACTTACAAATGTCTAAAGTTAAAGTGGTGGAAAGTGGCTGCCAGCTAAGAACAGCCAACACACTTAGACCAGTAATAGTTCCATTGTGATACCAAAGAGTTTGGATCATAGATCATTCACCATAGCCCTCCAGAATCATTTTGACCTTCTTATGAAGCGTAAGAGGCTTTTTTCATCTACATTTTCTAGATCACTTAAGTCGTTATAGTAGAAAGCTTCTAAGTGAACGGAGAGAACAAAAAAAAAGGTGAGAAATAGTCTTCTTCTCTTCCTCGTCCCAATAGTTTCTAGAGAAGTCGTTTCCGAAAAGGCCGAACCCTGTTGCGTGCTTGCCTAAAAGATAGTGCCCAGAGATGACACCTTTTGTGATGCCTTTTGAGAGAAATCAAATTCTTTGAGCGTTTTAAGTCCAGCTTATGCCAAATATGTTTAGTCCCTAGACATGTTCTACCACTTGTCCACATAAGAATAGTACCCTTGATTGCCTCCAGCTTAAATTTGTCTTTACTTGTAGCGATTGGTGTACCTAAAGTTCCTCGTTATAATGGGTGAGGTTGTTCCTATTCTGGCGAGTTAATCTGCCTAACAGTTCCCTGGAATGTTCCTACGTACTAACACCCAACACAGGTGAAAGCTGAACTGCTCGGCCATCTCCGAAAGAGTCGATCGACAATCGAGGGCTACTAACGAAGTTATAGAGATTGAATTTACAGACTTAATGGAAGCTTGGCAGTCTGAAAAGATGCGGTATCCGTTTTTCCTAAGCCACGATAAGACTTCCTTAATTCCCATAGATTCCGCCTGAAACACGCTACAGTGGTAGACTCCGTCTTCACGTCAAAAGTGAATCTCTTCGTCTTCTACAAATGCATTCTCGCTCCAGTTGAAGGGGATAGTAACGACAAAATTTTTGTCGAATTTTAGATATTGACTTGAAATATGTACACATGTCACATTTTAGTTCTACTCACCGCCACAATATTTGAAAAGCCACTCAGTTCAAAGTCAAACGGGTATTTTTTTCAAATTTCAAACTAGACCACTTATTTTCAAGACAGCCTGTTATTATTGCACAAACACCCTACTACTTCACAGTAACAGAAGTCATTAAGTATGAATACTTGAGGACTGAAGTAGCTCTGTTTTGAGCGAACTACATGGTATATTTCTATTTTCCTTCTTTTTTTACTCTTTGTTGCTTCTTTGCTTTGTAAGTGCCCTCTCAAAGTGCCCGCCGCCGTAATAGCAGCAGCCAACAGTGTCACAGAAAGCCTTTTGAGGAGATTTTTACAATTTTAAAGCAAAAAAAAAGGATTTAAATATATATTTTTTTTTAAATGCACAAAGCCCAACCACCATTCTACACATAATACTATTTATGTACGTGTGCTCATTATAGTGGTTTTGATTTTGAACCATAAAATATTTTGCACTTATTTTTTCTTGTATTTAAATGTAATTTTGCCAAATATGTAATATTGTGTTGGATTATAGATGAGTTTTTGTATGGTTTTACGGATTCATGGCATTAAGTTGATATTTTTAATTGCGTACCGCATCAAAAATTCATAAAATTAAATATCATTTTGCGGAACATGATTTGTAACCACATATTGTTGTAATTGTGTTTTTAATTGTGCGCTTTTGTAAATTGCTAATTATGCAGAAAGCGTAAAAAGCTGCGGATTTTGTTACAACAAAAAATACAAAAAAAAGTGGTTGTGATTCTAATCCAATGAACCTGAATCGGTGGTGGTTTAACAAATGGCTTTTCAAAATTCTATAGCCTCAGGATAAAAACTGGAAAAAAAACGAGAAATACGAGTATTTTTTTTAGGTTAGAAGTCAGTAGAAAGTTCATTGGTTCATTCATCTTTCTGCGAAGTCAAAAAACTCTCCGACTTGAACAAGTTTTTAAGCTCAAACATAATTGAATTGAGGCTCTGAACCTTACCATATTTTGTCATGCACAGTGTGTATTACACACAATTTGTATACTGCACCCATAATGACTTTTCACTCGCTTTCGTTGACTTTTCGTTCACTTTCGGCTCTAGGTGTCAAAAGCTCTAAGAGGTGACAGTGCAAAATAAAAACGATATGACATACAACCATCTTAATGCAATCTCTTTTGACAGCACGCGAGAAGAATTTTCATTGAATCATGAATTATGGTTGTGCCTTAAGTAGAGTCTGGGATCCCATTAAGTTGAACTGGAACTTTAAACCCACTTATTTTTATACAGCAGTGCAGTCAGTCTCGATCACCACTTTACCTGCTTTTCATAGACTTTGTAAGGCGCAAGTTTAAAGTGTAAAGTGGGGTTCAACAAGGTTGCGCTCTTTCACCGATATTGTTTCAATTCTATTCAATTTTTTAGCGATGTGCATAATACATCACTGTTGACAGAAAAGATGGTTTATTGGAACCAAATTCAAGGCACTAGATTACACTGAATATACCTACTCTCTCACAGCAAAATAGACTTCAACCAAATGACATGACAGTGAATGTAAAGAAGATGTCGGCAAAAACAAAAACTTCGAGTCTGTGATCGAACTTATCAGCCCAAAAATGCATCGCTGGGCAAACGCTTCAGATAGTACCGAGTTTCCAACATCTTGTTTCATCCCTCTATTCCACTTTTCTTTTAGTGGACAAGAGATACCCATAAAACTTGTAGAGAAGGGAGTAAGTCCAAATAATAAAAGGTTTCAATAGGGATTGCTGAACTTTGACAAGTGATTACGGCCATATTGCTAAAGCTACACCTGTCAAATTGGCTGCCATTTGTTAAGCCTGTCAACGTAAAGAGTTACACCATTTAACAACATGTGCAATGCAACAATAATTAAATTGTCTTATGAAAGTAGATCTTCTATTCGTGCAATACTTTGCGCCCTTCGCCCATTTAACAGTCGTCCAAATCGTCCATCGCAACGTTTGCATAACAATCTGCTAATACCCGTGCGTCATTTGCCTAAAATATCGTCGTTGTGCATAAGAGTCAGAGTGTGCAGGAGAATCCGAAGCAGTCCATTCCGCTCCTCGCGCAAGAACTCGGCATTTCGGAGACCATGACTTGGTGAATTTTGCCTCATGACTCGAGCCTACATCCGTACAAGATTCAACTGACCCAGAAGCTCAAAGTTAATGACCATAGACAACGTTGGTTGTTCACTGATTGGGCTTTCGAGCAGTTGCAAGTTGAGCCCAATTTCGGTCGAAAAATCATGTTCAGCGATGATGTGTTCTGAATGAATGGGTTCGTCAACCAGCAAAATTGGCGAATTTGGGGCGATAACAATCCATAAGAGATTCACCAAATTGGAATGCATCCATAGTAACACCCATCACAAAAGGTGCTGAGTCAAGGTGCATTTGAGTCTCCCAAATACGCTTTGGCCAGCTATCCACCTAGCCATCTACTACGCCATACCACAAAACCACTCAAACCCGTCATGTTTGCCAAAGAATCTCAGTCAGCGAGACTGGATTTGCGTTATCATGATGAAATTCTTAAAAAACATCTAACCATGTCTAGTACTAAA
Source organism: Chalcosyrphus nemorum (assembly GCA_949716465.1). NCBI lineage: Eukaryota > Metazoa > Arthropoda > Insecta > Diptera > Syrphidae > Chalcosyrphus > Chalcosyrphus nemorum. The sequence continues at coordinate 55,520,284 of OX454334.1, read as the reverse complement.
AAAAACAATACTTATTTTCAATTCATAATATCTAATTGTTTTGCACAGTTCTCAATTGCGAAATTGACAAATTCAGTTAGCACCATGCAAGAATAATGCAAAAAAATGTCTTCTATGACGAAGTTACAGTGACGCGCTTGAATAATAGCCCCAAAAGAGAGAGTAAACATTTTAAGCTCACAGACAAGCCGCTAATTGAAGGCTCACGATGTTCGAAGTTTGACAACAAAATCTTGCCACTAATTACGTGCTAATTGAATGATTAGTTAATTCATACAAAAACCTATTTGAATTACTCTGTGTGTGAGAGTTTATTGGGAGGCGTGTACAGAGATTTATGTGCTAATTGTGATGAACAATATTTGTATTTTACGGTAATAGTCTTGGTCCTTTTTTTCTTTGAAGACAAATATTCATAAAAATAACACCTGTGCGCTGGTGGGTGGTGACGTAGAGCGATAGTTAGCACATTGGTCGGATTAGATTTGTGCCGACAAAAGAGCAGATTGGGTCCGGTTCGGATCCAGATTGAAGCAGTGTTTTACCAAATTAATTGAGATTTATCAAGAGATTGGTTGTTTTTTTTTTGTTTTACTGATAAACGCCTAGTTAAAAATTTAAACGGAAATCACAGGTTGACAGGCGTAAAATTAAATTAACGGGAACAGGATGTGAGCTTAAATTCTTTCTAATGCATGCTAAATGTTATTTCTCTAAAAATTAGACATCAAGGCTTTGAAAGGAATTTAATTTAAGAAAAAAAAAGGTAAACGGAACCGCGATCAAAGTGGAAAAAGTTACATTTGATCTAGATCAAAAATGTATTTATTCTAGATTAAATTCAGAACAAGATCTAAGTTTAATTTATATCTATCGTGTACTAAATGTCAAGTATTGCTTGTCTAAGTTACAGTCCAATGGATGAATTTTGAAAATTAATCCAAATACGTGATCTATGTAGATCAATGCTGAGATAGAATCTTTGCCAACTGCAGACCTAATGCTGTTTCTTAGCTTAGGTTTTTGTTTTGATTATAGGTTAAGAACCAAATGATATATTATAGATCAAAATCTACACACTGACTTGATTTAGATCAAGTCAGGTACGTAATCTATATCAACTTTGAAAAGAAATAATTATACGGTCTAAATTAAAATGTCCTTCTAGATTATAGAGCTAGGGATGCACTTACAAAAGATAAGCTACATTACGTTAAACAAATCAAGGCCTAATCTAGATCAACGCAAATACGGGATCGTATCTTATTTTTTTGTCTCATACCAGGTAAACGTCCATGCTTGGTTAAGATCTTTGAGATCTTTATTTCGATTTTCTTTTGGGTCAAGACAAAAACATGATCTATATCAAAAAATAAAAGTGGTCTAGACAAAGACATGATCTGGATTAAAAGAAATAGGTGGCCTGAATCAAGACATAGACAAGAATTGAATTTTGAACACGAAAGTGTGTTTAAAATAAATCGGTTTTAAAAGTAGAGACATTGACATGACGGTGACATATTTGACATGATCCGGATCAAAGCAAAACAGTTAAGGAATTTAAGCCAAGTCCACTGACTTCAATTCACCTTTGTTTAGATTATAACATAAAATTGCATAAAGTATAAAACTAAATCAAATACTTTCTATCACGCGATGAGATCCTGCTTACAGATACTACATTCTTTTGCCTAGATTTTGCTTTATCCATCTAATCACGAATCTTTATATACTCCTTCAGATTACTACATTTTAATCTTTAAATACCACCTTCCTCAACAATATCCATATGCATATGCATATGCATACGCGGATTACATATTTCACATATGGCTAAGCACATATTTGACGCTCAATCAAAAGATAACAAATATCTCCCGCATGCTAATAATTATAAATGTACCTAGCTGTAGATATTTTATCACAAAAATTCATAATATTTGCGTAACTTTATGACCGTAACAGACCGCAAAAAAAAAAAGTTATTTAAGATAACTCTGATGAAAGTCAAATACTCAGACTGTTGCGTAAACTCAAACCCAAGTTTATTAGTATAATTATATTCGTATTCTGATTAAAAGTCAAGTGTATAAAAGAAACATAATTTTTCGTCTACGCAAATTCGTTTGGTCAGCAGCGTACGCCACCCGCCAATGGGCTCTTCTGTTTGTACATCTTTTGGACCCGTGATAGTTTTACACCTTTTTATTTATGATCAAATGATTTCTTTTTGTTTTGGGTTGGTCTTATCTAAGAACTTTCCCATACCAAGTGATTAATAAAAATGTATTTATGACAGCCTTGACAGCGACAACAAAGTCATCAGACGACGACAAGTGCAAGTGGTTTGGATTTCGGTTGATAAAGTTTTGTATAATGAGAAATATGAAGCATTACAGCGTCTTTATTGGGCCGAAAGATAAGGAGACACAAATTGTCAAGGGATTTGGTTTATTCTTTAAGGGTTTTGCACAAGGGCAATTAGGTGTCTAAATATAGACGGTTTTATTTATGGGCTTTAGCTTTTCACAGAGAGTTGGAAGGTAAATAGAGGGTGAAAGGCAGACACGGTAAAGCTAGAGGGATTTGTGCTAGACAATCGGGAAAAAAATAAGTCTCAGCCAACTATTTGCAGCGTACTTCCCGCTTATAGTAAGAGAGTTCACTCTGAGACTACTTCAAGCACTCATCCGATAAGGTACTAGCAATGTGCCAATTAGTAGCAATCGATTGCAAAATAAGTGTGCAAACTATTCCTTATTGCTTATTTCCTGAAAACAAAGTGTATTACTTGTATCAGTTAAGGGGCATCTCAAGAAATTATTATCAATTACTAGTTCTAAAGTGTGGAATACATGGTGAATGGTGTTTTTTTTTTTTCTTACAAATATTTGCCAATTGATAATGACAATAAGTACTTGAAAGGTTTCTTTTTATCAGAATCTCTGACGTAAGGAAAGTCGATTATAGTCCACATGCAATACGCAAATAGATTAGGCTTTAGAATGTCTGTAGTATTGAATCTTGAGATTGGATTAGGGACTCATAGCCGGTCTTAAAGATTTCGTAGATAGATTCTTAAAGCTGGATCTATAACTTATCGATGCCATACTTTAACAGGCCTTTTGCAAGGGAAGTTGAGTACAGTTTAAAGGGTGGTCACTATATTCTACAATTATGATCAAATTGCCATAGTTATCATACAGACTTTAGAAGAGTAGATCCTTTTCCGTTACATATCGGGCCTATTGAAAACTTTTGACCGTTTGGCGAAAATTGGATTCTTATTTTGAGAAATTGGATTACTCGTTAATCTCCGATAGGAGAAGGACTATCACGACCTCTCTGCCTCAGCCGGTGCGGATAGATGTTCCTATCTCGATCTCCGATGAAGACAAATACCAATGATTAACGGGAAGCTTCTCTGATCCAAACACATCGAATGAAAAACCTCCAGATCACTCTTAGGCTTCTGGCAAATATTTGTTTAGAAGATATCAGGCTTATCACCGGAGAAGGCCCAAAACATAAATAATACAGTCAAACTTCGATAAGTCGAACTTCGATAGCTCGAGTATTTAATATATCTTATAATGTATATCTTGTTAGTAGGAGTTTGAACACACATTGATATGTCCAAAAGTGTACCTTTAAAACATTATCTCTTGATGAAAAATTTAAACTTATTAAAGAAGTGGTGGGCAGGTTGAAAAAGAAAGATTTTGTATCTTACTTAATAACTCGAAGTCTCGATAAGTCGAATTTTTTTGGTGGCATTTTATTTTTTTTAAGAGAGAGCTACATACATATATGTGATTTTATTTTGCATTCGTTTCTAATTCACAGTATTTTTTTTGCATTCGTATTAAAATACATAAAATGTTTTTCAATAGAAATTTGGAACTTTACTTCTGTGGAAGTGTTTGTATCAGCTGATACCATGCTGAGTCTTAGTTTAGCGATTTAGCGTCTTTTCAATATCACAAATTCATATGACCCGTCGGAGGTAAGTCCTATGTTAAGCTACAGGCAAGATATGACCTCTTCTACAAAATTTTATCGGTGTAAGGCTTATTATCTAAGACTTTTTGGGCCTTGTGACACATGGACTGACAGGAAGACCGATGCGAGAACCGATAGACAGATGGAGAGACAGATTATCAGGCTATCCATCTAAATAGGGGTCAGTCCTTTCCTTACATTTTCGATCAATCAAATAAACCTCAGATTCGGTATGTTTGTGAGTATTTTTTTTAGCTGCCATATAAAAAGTAATGACACATTTAGAATGCTAATTACCTCAGGTTTTTTACAACATCATTGAGATGTTACTCAAGACAACAGATAATATAAATTTTCACATATAATTTTGAAGGAATAATGAGCAATTTGTTAACTAATCCGTCTAGAGCGGATCGTGTGATACTCTATCCCTCTCCTATATATGTACATAGCTCCTGCTTGCACCTATAATTATTTCAATTTTTCTACAAAATGACTCCAAAGCTCGAATTTTTCATAAAAAGTGGGCGTAGTAGTGGGCGGATTTTTAAAATTTTTCAACATACACTGACTTTGTTCCTAAGAAAATCAGAGAAAATGTTTTTTTTTTTGAAGAAGTATGTCATGACCACACATAAGGCTTAAAGGATTTGTAGAGCAAGTGAATGTCTACAAGTTTATTCCGAGTTTGATACTAAATAAAGTGATCCCTTCAGTGGGCGGATTGTAAAAATGTTTATATTTTTATTGCTTACTTTTTCAAAGACCTCGTCTACAAGAATTCATCGAATTAGTTCAGAAATTAAAGCTTAAAAACTGGTGACACACGGACGGGCGGACATGGCCTTCGATTTATCCTTAATATTTCTTTATGTTACTCTTTGGATAAGGTATACAAAATGGAACATAGACAATATAGGTCCTAAGCCTTTCGTCGTTACCTTGCCACAATGATAATATTAAAATCTGAAAAGGGAAATGTTTTTGTTGTGACTATATTGTGTCAATTATAGAGAATACAAGTACGTTTGAGGGTACATATCTTTGCTAAAAGACTTGTGCAGAAAGCTGATTCAAATGTGCCATATAACGTTGAAAAATAAAATACCTATGCAACTCTCTATGCACTTTGGATTTTGGGAAAGAAATTCCCTGCCAAAAGAGTTTGATATTCATAATTGAGTCAGCCAAGGTTGCATCCTACCGTCAATATTGATTTTATTTGATGTTGCGTCATCTAAAACTGACGAAATTCGATAAATGCTTGCATCTTACTAAAAAACAAAAAGAAAACTTCACTAAGCTGATGACGTTTGCCTCCTTTTTCAAGAGGGTCAAAAGACAAAGACCTTAGTCGCGCAAATTAAACTTCTCGGTTAAAAAGCGAATACAAGACAGCGGGTTAAGACTGTAGAGACTTTAGAAAACGTTAAAAGTACTGCCTTAGCCAATGGATGAAGTCACAAGTGAAATCAGCCCTTAAAATATTTTTGCTAAACAATTCCATTAGCTTGATAGTATCAGATTCGCATCGGCCGCATTATTTCCAGTTAAAGTATGACTTTTTTACTTGCAAAGTTACGTGCAATAGTAAACTACAATATGTTATGTTAATTTTTAAAGCAAAATTTACTCGAAAAAATGCGCCAATTTACATGAATCACATGTATAAAAAAAACGTCATTACCACTTGTACAAAATAAGTACTAAAACTTACCTGTCTGACAGAACAATAAATTCTTTCGACACAAAATGTAAATTGAAACCCGATAAAAGAATTTAAAAAAAATAAATAAAAAAATAACAGCAAACAAAAGAAATTAATTTATAACATTTTCCCCTTCAAGCTGTATGCACTTGATTGTCAGACAACTAATTGACAGCTAAATGGCAGTAAGCAGTAAACAAATTCATTTTGTTGCCACTTCGGGATGGGGAAAGCGCCCTACAGAACGGTTTATTAAGCCGCATGTTAAGCTATTACATGTATTTTTATTGTTGTTTACAACAAAGTCTGAGAGAGATGGTCGTCTGTGACGTTTGAACTTGGAACGAGGAAATCTACCGAAGGCCAATTATAAAGCTTAAACAGAGCTTGCCATAATAAATCTATGCTATAACACTTTGTAGTAGCCAAAGGCAGTCTTGAAAGCTTTTTGACCTTTCTTGGTGTGTGGTAATATAAACACAAATGTTTTTTTCTGAACGAGTTTCTGCCAGCCCAGCTGGTGGCTCAGTCTACGTGATCTGACTGACAATAGTTTCAAGCTAATAATAGCTTCGGATGGAATTTCAATTCAATACGAGTATGTGTATTCTCACTTTTGATTGAATTATGTCATTCTCACAGCTGATGATGAAATAAATTTAGTTTTAAACTTTTATTGAGTTAAAAATTATGTCAATATCCTTAGAATTTCCATAAATTTATTCCTTATGGTTACAACTTGAATGCAGAGCCCATCCAATTCGAAAATAATTGAAAATGAAATAAATGAGCTAATTGACATCCTGGGCAATGATTGTAAAACATGCTCCGGAACTAGTACATTTTGACCACAGGAAATCCATTTCAATAGTCAATTTCACTTGCAAAATTCTGTGTTCACATTGTTTTCTGTCCTGCTGCATAGAATTGTAGTCCTAATCAATTAAAAGTACTCGTACTAGTTATTTGTGCCTTTTGGGGGGGCGTATGTAATAAACTGTTATGAATTGTTGAACAATGTGCAATAAATTTCTAAAGAGCAACATTGTGTCAAATTATGATTGTCAAAACATAAAGAATTATTGAAAATTTTGTTTTGATATAGTCAGCATTTAAATGAACTGAAATGCATTCAAAAACTTATTCGACCAGCAACAAATGTCCTGAAGGAAATTGATATTAAAAATGGGTGAGGTTTCATATTAATATATATGTCTGTCTGTCTGTCAAAACCATGAAGAAAGAAGATATAGAGATTGTTAACAAAATTTACAAAGGTGAACAATAAAAATCGGGCCTGTTCTCTGGAACGATGATTGCTCACTGTAACAAGTGGAATCAGCGCCCTCTATGTGCTTACTAGTTACATCTGGGGGTACTTTTTTCCTGGTTTTAAAGCACTCGTATATTATATTTGCCTGTTCTCTCAAAACAGTATTTTTTTACGAATTTTAACGAAAAGCTGTTCGCGTAAGGAGAACTGTCATAGGTTTTCATGGAAGCACTTAAGAGAGAGAGAGACGGTCGTCTGTATGTTCTCCTGCCAAACATTTTGAAAAGTACGCCGAGTTTAAATTTCCTATCTGTAAATACATGTGAACGAACGTGTGAAACAATACGTAACTTTCCTTTCCTCACATTCATCAGCAGACTGTCATCCAATTAACAACAACAAAATGTACAGAACGACTCAACAAAATGGCTGCGCCCATAAAACTACGGCCGATTGAGAATGTGTGCATGAGTTCCGATTTGATTTTGCCGGAAACGTCAAAATACATTCAAAATCGGTGGTCGTTTTGCTCTTGTGGAAGCCAACTGTCAAATCGGCCGAAGACGATCGTCTGTATTAGTTTGTCTATGAAATCAATGTTCAATTTGTTCGAATATCATTTTGTAATTTAAGCTCTCTTTGAGGGAACTTTACTCGTCGAATTTTAGTGCCCAAAATACGCAACCAGACTTAGAATTTCATGCGCTTAAGCCAAACTGTATTAATTAGCAATTATACACACATGTTAATGTATACTTATACGAGTTGTAAAATGCCAAAAAATCAACAACACGATCTACCGAAGTACATACAAATCAGCATCACCCTTTATTGCACGATTTTCACTGAGATTAATGGAATTGCCAAACCTGATTTATACGGCTCCACCAAAAAGAACGCACCTCACTACGCATTACACGATCTTTTTCCTGAATCTGTAAGATTATCCAACTACACGTAATTTTCTCTTATGCTCCTCGTTCACTTGAAATCCCATCCAATTAATGGATTTACGAATTTCTTTTAAATTTCTCCCGAAAATAAAAGCGAATACCAAGAGTACTCGTACTTCTTTTGAGGACACCGAACCCTTTCACCATGGGCCCATCATTAACAACAGCACGAACTGGCTATGATCGATTTCATTCAGGTGGTTAAGAATTATATGTACATACATTTGTGTGTACATCTGTAGCGGTTTTATTTTTTTTCGTACAACTGACGCACCTCCAACGATGTCAGACAACCGCAAAAGTGCTAAATGAATAATTCAAAATAAAAAGTAAACTACCTACAACACAGCACTTCCGTGAGAGGACTACATAATGAACGAATGGGAATTAATTGACCTTCTCCAATGATGAACTTTATTGAATTGTTTTTTCTTACTCGAGTTTTTTTTATCTTTTATTTTTTAAAAAAGAAAAATGTTTATTTTTTGGTAGGAGTGGTGGCACTCGAAATTTGCAAGATGAGTTGGGATATGTTTTCCGCATGAAACGTTCACAAGAAGGAATAGATTACTGAAATGTTTGAAGTATTAAGCTTTTAAATATTTCAATTCCGGTTAGACTTGATCATCAGCAAGATATTTAATCAGAATTGAGAAATTAAATACTAGTTCTGGTTGAAATTGCAGGGCAACTATCTTATTCACAAGAATAGAGTACATACTGAAATTAAAGTCGGTTAGCGACTAACAGGTTTAACTTAAAGCGAATTGTTACAAAGAAGCTTTCAGCTTGAGTTTTTCTGGGGAATCCTTGAGCTAGTGGTGCCAGATTTTACTCTGTCAGATTGTCCATTTTTAAGAAATTCTCCATTTCAAAATCGTTTTTCTCCCGTATTTTCCCCCATTTTAACTTCATATCAAAAGTATGACATATCTGTCACTATTTACGTCAGTACATGTCAGAATGAGGTAAATCGTCTTATATGTACATACATATTTGTCATAATCCCTCTTATCATAGAACTGAGCACATTGTCTGGCAAGCTCATCACCGGCTTCGTTGGCAGGGTTGCCCCTGTGTTCAGGGACCCGAATTAGCTGCAAGAGGGGTTGGAGACAGTTCCAGACTAACTTTGACTCAAAGTTAAAAGATCTGAAAGTGATATGTGATCTATGAAGGTGTCTTCTGATGCATTCCATGACACAGAGCTCGATAGCGAAGACCTCTGCTTGAAAGACTGTTGTTGCTTGAACTAGAGGAATAGATAATTTGTAGTTTGGAACAGAGATTCCAGCTCCAGACCCACACGACATCTTCAATCCGTCATTTATATCAATCTAATGAGGAGGATGTTTGGGGGATTGGCTGATTGTCGCAGGATCTCCGCATTGGGACAGCGATGGGATGGAGATGGATTCTCTTGGGCATGAAAATTGTTCCCCATATTCCCCATTCAATGACATATTCCCAAAAATTACAATTTCAAATTCCCCACATCTGGCACCGGTGAGTTTCTGAACTCGAGCGATTTGGTTATCAAGCGAAGTGACAAGGGAATTCGAATCAAATGGGCTTTAGGTAAGGGCTCACTTAGTACTTTAAAGTCATAGCGAATTCTTGCAGCGTCTTCCAGATGGAAGTACTTGCTGTACGTGAATCCTCTTATCTACTCAAGCCTACATCTCTTAACGCCATAGACATCCGCATTGACATCCAGTCCGCTAGCAATTCTATCGTATGCCCTGATATATCTTCTAGACATAAGTGTAAAGGTATAACGATTCAAAGAAAAAGCTTTACAGAACGAATAAATTCTTTCCGCATTTCCCTTAATATATTCCAAAAATTTCCTCATGTTTTCATACAACCACAACACATGGTCGTAAAATGCCAACGCAATCATAATTTTCCCAAAGAAAGTCAAGTCCATTCCAAATGTCATACTCGCTTGGTATACAATTTTAACAAATTAATTAGCAATAACACGGTTATGCATTTAATTTCCCACACGTAGCTATGTAGAATTTTTATAGAGAACCACAATGTGTCTTAAAATAACTCCCAATGTATTGTATCTTTTAGTAGAAAATGTAAGCGGCGCGCGGGGAGCACACAAAATTGTAAACATAATCTAAATGTATGTAATTTTCTCATTAATATTAATACTACAAACGTTCCGCATAAACAAATTCAAATTTCCAAGAACAAATTACAATGTTTTCCCATTCAATTGGAATTCATCGGCTGAAAAAATAAAAATCGTTGAATAATTGAATGACTAATTAAATTGGTAAACTGATTGGATTACAGGTGGGAATGCTACTATGCATTGCAGTCCTATTTACGGTTTTTTTTTTTTTTGTTTTCCTCGTTTTATTTTTTTTTAATTCATTTTTAAACGTCCTATGTATTTATAAAACAAAATAATTTATTAACTTTTATATAATAATGGTTCGGCTCATTTGAGCGTTGGTGGTACATTGATGGATTTGCAAATTATAGGTGATGAAGGATGCACTTTATATTTAATAATAAAAAAACAAAGGTTTTTACAAAAAACTATACTACTTTTTTTTAATTGCCCATTAGCAGGTTAATTACATAAATTGACTGTTAATTATATGATGATTACTAGAAGATTTGGAGTGCAGCCTGTCTCTTAAAACAAACTATGCCATGTTATGGTGCAATATTGGACAGAAAAGAGGCGAAAACAAACGGCATAGTAGATTATGCCTAGCACGCTAGAGGCAATCCTATTTTTCATCAAAATTTCTGAGTGAAAATTATGGTGTACATTATGCCAAGTACTTGTGAAATTCTCTTTAATTTGATATGCCACACGACATGAAAGAAGGCGCAAGGTGGCGCAAAAGTCTTCATCCTATCGGAAGATGCTATAATTTTTGCAAATGGCGATAGATGTCAATTCTACTTTGATAAAGTACACGTCAAACAGACTTGAATCATTGTACCGCTAAAGAACGCGGCATAATTGTTACAAATTTGCAATTACGGATTTCCTTACTTTTCTAATCTCTCTTTGTGGAAATTTGTACTGTTTTAGACTTATTTTTGTGGATTTTTTAATTGAAATCAAGAGTGTGCGTCTACAAGCCTCAAGCTCTTGAAGCTCTCCATGAGTGACCATGAAGAGTCACCAGAAGTTCCGACAAGAGTTATGGAAAATGCCATAAAGCGGTCCCGAATGGTCATCAATTCTATCGGCAGCCACTTAGTCGAAAGTTTTATTCCAAAGTTTGTCATTCATAGATCACTAATGTTCCGAGCTTTATTGTTTGTTTATGTCATTCTTCTTTCGACTTGCATTCTTCTCTTCTCTATAGGTCCGTTAGCGTACTTTTTGCACTAAAATTTGTAGATTATCAAATTTCGCAGAGTGGCGCTAAAATTCTCTCAGAGAGAGCTAAAATTACGAAAACGTAAACGAACGGGTTGAACAAGAAAAAGTTTAAAATATACTGGTTTGACAGCTTTGACAGTTTTCATAAACCAGCCCATAGAAATTTCTTGCACTTAGCATGGGGAAATTTCTCCCGTGAGCCCTCTCTTCTGCGAAAAACTACGAAAATTCTCCGTACGCGAACAGTTTTATATTAGGAGGGTACGCGAACGAACATTATGACTTGCTACCATTCGCTGTACTCAGGTCATGTTTTATTTACTTTTTTGTGAAAAACAAAAAAAAACATTTTCACAACTTGGCTGTCACACACCTGATTTTGAAAACCAAATTCACTAAATCTGTTCATTCGATAATGAACCTCACTCGCTCAACCGTCAGAATACCAAAGATTAATTCGAGTGAATTTTTTCTCGAGGGAAATTTAGAATAATCCTTTCACTCTACAGACTCACAATTATTATGAATTTCAGAATTTTGGAATGAATTAACTTAGTTTACTCATGCGTGTTCCTTTACTTTTTCTTCCCAGGCATTTCTATATGCATAGTTCGACCGACTGACCCCTGCTTAGCGATATGTAGGTAGTAGAGGTAGGTGAGGTCCAAACACTTCCAACAATACAGAGGAAGTGACCATCCTTAACCCTATCTGGCCTTATTGGTCTTGTGATCTACCTTTCTCCGCTTAAAAAAAAAAAGATTGAGATGCAAACTTTTACCCCAACAAAAAATGGTATAAGCCTGATTTTGCCTCTTAAATTTGGATGAAACCAACATCGTTAGCCAAAAATAAAACCAAATTAAACCGGTTTTTTTTTATTTCTCTTTTTATGATATACACAAACGTTTGTTGGCAGTTAATTTAACTTAACGAGCCATCATGAGATTAAATTAGTTTTCATTCGCCGAATTTTGACAGACCAAAAGACCAAAATGTAAAGTCAATGCACTAAGCCAGCTTACGTACAAATCTTGTTTAGTTTACCCAGTTTTGCAAGATGTTGTTTCTACCCTTTTACGTAAAATACTCCACTCGGAATCGAATAAAATAGTTCAGCCAAGGTAAACATCCATCCACACCGCATAATACACTGTGTGTCCATGTTAACGAACAAGTCATGTGACTAAGTTCAGCTGACAGTCAATCGGAATCGGAATCGGGGGTAAACTGTCATTTGATACGATGCCAAGTATCTTTTATGCACAAGTATCTGCAGTGTGGTCATCACACATTCAATTGCAATCAACACGAAATTTAAAACTACATTTAGCTACACAACATATTTTACTCTCAACAGATACTGGTAATTATCTAGGTATTTACACGACAAGGTGACGACTAATCAAACGTCAGATAATGATAAAAGAGCTAGTGAATTGAAGCACAGAACTATGTAGTTTCTAAAATTATAGGAAAGGGTTTTTGTTTACTGTTGACTAAAGAACATGATGGCAATTCTACTGACAAAACAAAAATCTTGACCAGCTCAAAATTATACCCAAATTATAGCTCTCCATTCTAAATACATATCCGCCTGCTTGTTGATTCATTAAATAAGCTTTTAAATTTTGTTTGACGGTCAAAGCACACCATTTATAATAATTTAAATTCAATTGAAAGTGCCGGTCTTTTAATGATTGTACCAACAAAAGCCAAATCAAAATACGTCGTAGAATTAAAATTGTGACCGAAAGAAAAAAAAAATAATAAAAAATAACAAACAACTAAACTAATTACGCGAAAACCGGTCGCCTGATTTCACTAATTTCAGCCCCAACCAGAGAAAACAACATCACAATAAATTTTTTAGTATTTAGGTATCACTACCAAAAAGTATCGGCATTTATGTTTTTAACTCTAATACAGACCCGAAAAATACAAAACAAACAATTCATTCATAACAAATAATAAAATATAGCTACAGAGCAACAAATAAACCCTTTATTAAATTTCACAGCATGCCGATGATAATATGTGACAATCATTTGTTATAATAAAACGACGAAAATGAATAGTGGTACAATAGAAATTAAGTAGAGCAAATAGGGTGGTGTGTCCTACGTAATATATTCTATGACTATTAGGAATATAGACTTTAAATTTAAAGTCAAAAAGAACGAAGAATTCAAGATAAAATGCATATTATAGCACTTTGAAAGTGAGCTGTCATGACAGTTGACAGATTTTTTGACATTTGTGTTCAGTTTTGTTTGACAAGTCATTATGAATAGACATACACCTTCCGAACTATTTAAAATTATTTAGAAAATCTTCATAAACGACTAACTGAACTTGTGTCGTCGTGTTCAGGATATTATACTAATCGTACCATGGACATTAAGTGACACAAAACCAAAAACGCGTTAACGTAATGTGGGTCGAAAAGGGATTGTAGGTACTAGTATAGTATATATATAGTATACTAGTTACAGTTCAGTGACCTGTGAATACGAATGAGCGAATATTCGCAAATTTTGACGTTTTATACACATAGTCGCTGCAATATGCAAATTTCGTTTGTTATTTACCAAAGAAAAAATAATTAGGAGGTTAAACTTTCGCGAATGTTTTGATCGTGCGATTGTGGATTGCGTTCCACATCGGTGAAATGTAAATAAAATTTGACAGTTCGCAAGAAGCATTCGCTTATTCGCAGAAATTAATTCAAATTTAACTTTTTTTTTATATAAATCTCTGGAGAAATTAATCTAGCTTTTTTGGAAATAGTAAAACTCTAAATTTTTTGCCTTCAAATGTGATAAAAATGATTTGTTCGCCGGTCGCTAATTTTAAATTTTGTCAGTAGGTAACATTTAAAATCTTCACAAGCAAAATCTTTTACCAGTTCAAAAACCAATTGTCAAATGTCCATGTACCCTACGTCCGGCTGTCCATCTAATTAAAATCCCCAAAAATTAGATAGTCATAGATCAAACATACTATACGATCATTCACCGCAATAATAATTATTTATTTTCAAATACATCACATATTTATTTCCATATCATCTGTTCAAATAGAATAGAGACGAACCCCAGCCAAAAAGCCTGACTGAACATTCCTGGGAACTGCAAAACCCCAACTGAAATTTAGTTCACCATCACACCAGAACAGTAACCACCGCCAGCCACCAGCCACCTCATCTCGACTCTAATACGTGTTCGCATTAATTTAAGTTGATTTATGCATATCATTATGTTTTCAAAAATATCTATTAATATTTATCAAGCCTGTGTTTATTGGTATTCGCTTGATATTTCGATTGTAGGTTTTGGCACAAAATCGGTCGGCAGCTATATGTATGTAGAGAGTGGAGACCTTCCGGGCTGATGTTTGCTTGGATCTAATAAATTTTGTTGGGCGTTTTCGATGGAATAATTTACTTTATGTATTTGAAGGATTATTTCGTACTGTATACGCAGGACATCTTTGGCTGGTATATTTCGTTTACTTAACTTTTCGGCCAGAAGGCTTACTGCACTTTTCAAAGGGAATAATTGAGTTCATTAGAGTGTTACTAGGCATTAATTTGATGGAAATAAACGAAGCATGATGCTTTTGCTTTGTCGTTAACGTAGTTGTCATCGAGGGGTTTTGTTGGCGGCTGGTGGGCTGTCTGTGTATCGTTGACGTCGTCGTCGTCGTCGTTGACGTTGACGTCTGTCGAGGGCTTTTATTTCGTATTCAGTTAATTTGGCCCAAAGGGATTTGTAATGATGACTTGTGCTCGCATTGATGTTTTGAGAGGTTTTAGATATTTGGGTAAATATAACATTGGGATAGGTTCGAGATGAAGGGTAATGAAAATGATTTTTTTCTAAAAAAAAAAGGCAAGTTTTCATTTCTTTGATGAAAGGTTTGTGGGGTATATAAAAGTTAGAAGTTAGGTCTAGTCACTTAGCAAATTGGCTGACGATAGAGAACAAAAAACAGCTCATAGAGGGCTAAGACCTGGCTTCTCACAGATTGTACTTGGTATTCATATGCATGTGTACACATTTCTGATTTTCCACTGCATTTGTATTCTTAGTGTTTTTTTCTATAAAGAAATGTAATAATAATACATTGACATTTTCTTTCTTTTTTTTAAAGATTTTTCGGGCCTCAAAATTTTGTTGGATTGGAATACCATAATTCTATTAAAAGTGAAGGACCTGGATGAATGTTTAAGTAAAACAATTTGAGTATACAAAATATGACGACCCCTGCATCCGGTGAGTACATTTGTTTTATAAATTTTTATTTCAATTCAGAAAATTTTTTTGCACGCTTTAACTAAATGGCATCTAAATACTCGTACTTTTTTAAATGTAGGCGTGGTTGGGGAATCTAAATTTTTCTTCTCATTCTCTGTCTACCTACACTGTTGACATGATTATATCGATGGATATATTACTTCCTCTTGCTCACTTCAAGATGGCAATAGGTCTGTTTCCGTTCTTTCTACAATAAAATTCGCAGCTTGTCAAATTTCTAAGAGTGAGGGTGAAATTCTGTTAGAGAAAGACAAATACCTTAACTAGAAGTGACTTTTTCTTCTGTATTGACACTTCAAATTATTTTGCCAGCCCAACAACACAACCATTTGACAGAACTCATATTGTTGCCCAAGAAAATTTCTTGGACTAAAATTCACAACACGGGGGAATTTCTTACTCTCTCGTGAGCTCTCTTTGACGTACGGGAACAGGAATTCGCTATTTTTCGTAGTTTTAGTCAGTACGGGAATCAATCTGCCCCCGAAAATATGCAAGTGCCTTAACACAAAATAAAATTAATGAATAAACAAATACTAGACCATAAGCATCCCATAGAGGGCGAATGCTTCTAGCTTGTCACAACTGTACATATTGTGCGTGATCCGAAGAGCAGAGGGTTTTCGAGAAGCTTTCTTATGACAGTAAACAGTTTTGAACACTCGCAAGAGTTGGGACAACATTTTAAACAAATTGACGAATTTCACTTGTCCTTATAGTAGTTGTCACGCCGTAATATGGGTCCCAACTGTTTAGATTATCCTTGCAACTAACTCTCTTTACATTTGTAAAATCTCTTTTCCTTAAAGATGATCAGTTCATTCTCGAAATTTTGTCTCTATTAACAATTATAAAAGGAAATCTTGAATTGGAGACTTCTAATGAGATGATGGTGTATGTCACAGGTTTTCTTCTAAGAGTTGATACACTATCAGAAGCCATACAATACAATAATGGATTGGGGGTACTTTGATTGCCTATCATTCTGCCACTTACATCTAGAATAGAGTTCTTTTCTCGGGGACTAGGCATTTGTTCAATACACATAGTGTATAGCTGATATAGATTAGGTTGTAACTCTTCTTTAGAAACCATGACCTAGAACATACTACAGTCCTTGTTGTAATGTTCAGTGATGATACTCCTAGGCAATATTTTAAGACATACTCTCGTATCGTCCTATATTGTAAGTTTTTTAAACACATTACCACTTCGCCTTCATAGGAAAATTCCAGCGACCTAAATGCACGAGTACATGTTCCTTATCGAATCCAGTTTATCACTAGCAAACGCTTTTTTCTACATTCTACTTGTAGGTTTGTAGGCATTTTGGCAGAGAAGAATCTAATTGATTTCGTGTCTTATTATTGACAATAAATGATTAATACTATCATAGCTGTTCTATGATGAAACCATGAAACTACGTCGCGGTTCTAATTTTCTGAATACTCCAGTTGATCTACCCCCCAGAACCGCTTGTTCATCTATCAGTGAACAACAAAACAAGAAAGGAGAACAACCCTTGTTCCCAATTTCATACTATTCACCAGCAGCACTTCATAGAATATTGCTACCACTTAGATAAAGTATCTGAACGCGCTATCGATTAAGCCTTGACCAATATTCATGTTTTTTTTTTCTTTCTTTATTAAACCCTCAACCAAAGTTATAAATAAAATCTGATTGATTTATTAAAGTTGCAGCAACAAACTCATACCTCCGTCCTTGCTTTTAAAAAGCTAACTGCAGGTGTAACTATTTTTTTTCCTTCGTTTGCTGGTGTGGATAACCCTTAAAAGATACTTTGAGCGCACAATTTCCTATAAATTTTTCTTTCAGAACGTTTCACTTTCAAATTGGGAAAATTCCACTCAAATTTGTTTTCACACTTTTCACTTTTTTTTCTTTTTAAAATCAAAATGCAAATAAAACTTTTAACGAATTCAAATCAATTTCAAATTACAACGACTTACAAGGTTGGAAAAGAGAATAAAATAAATATCCAAAGCGAACGAGACACCACGCAGATCGGTAGCTTAAAAGCATCTGATCGTTCGGTTCATTTGTGGAACTTTTAACTATATACTTATGTACTCGTACCTACCTGAATTTTTAACTTTGATTGTTGTTGTTTTAGTTTTAATTTGCCGTGTATAACAGGTGCATAAAACTTGTGTATGCCGATAAACAGGTATAGTCGGCGGCGGCGGTAAGCTTACGTTTTGAAGCTTTTGCAATGCGAGTAAGGTATCTGGTAGTTGCAGTTTGGTGCAGTTTGGTGCACGAGTTGCATTGATCGTATCGAATCGGCGAAGGGGGTTCATTAATTAGCTGAAATAATTGGTCAGAACAAAGAAAAAATATTAACTAAATTTATAATGATGTCTTAGTTATGTGCTTACTTAAATTCTTTTGTTAAGTTTAAGTCAAGATTTTGATTTTCTTAGATTGTATCTGTATGAGCAGTAACTAGAAGAAGTCATTGATTTTACTGAGATTATACTTGGGCCAAGTCATGCACATAGTTCTATTCACTGGCAGAATTCTATCGATGCAATATAGATAAGAGTATCAGTATGGAATTCGTTAAGCAATAGATTAGGTTTTAGGGTCGCTTTGCCGCTTTGAAAGCTGATTTGGGGTGCACTAGATACACGCTATACTAACTGTGTTCGGTAAAGGGAGTAGTAGTTCGGCTTTACAGAACGGCCCTTACTCATTGATCGGTCGAATCATCAATACCTCTCTAGAGTAAGCTCTTATTATCGAGACCCATAAAGCTATTTCCTTGAAGAAGATAACTCCTTCTTACTTTTTAACGAACAATAGAGATCACTTTTCATAGATTTGCCTTAAGTCAAATGATAATAGCTAAGCTCAATAGACCTATTGCATGGCTTTGCCTGTCTCGTTTTCCAGGGGCTTATTACCCAAGTAAAATTCAATACGTTTTACAAAGTTCTGTAAGACTTAATAGCTTTAATACCCAGAAGAATAAGCCCAGTATAGGTAGCCAGATCGATCAGCGTTTGTAGTTCAGAATTTTAAACTTATCCAAAGCTATATGTATGGTATACAAGATCATTTTAAGCAGCCATTTAAAAGTTGATAAAGCAGTTCTAGGAAACAGCTTTGCAGAGGCCGCTTAAGAAGACCAAATTACCACAAATTTTGATCAGAAATTTTTCTGAAAAGCAGATTATAATGATGTTTGATTATTTTATCAGGAAATCACACTTCTACTTTCGTTGCGGGTGGTAGGTATAACAAATTAACACCTACGCACCGCAATAGTATGCACAAGCTTTTAGCATCCTTTTAAATTATCCGTACTTAGTACTTAGTGACATTAGGAAGCATACCTACATAAACGTTTGGAGCTCCTTTAAACGTCCCAAGCTCAATTATTGCTAATTTTTAATGTAAACATGTTAAAGTTAAGCATGAAACCAATAACGTAATAATGTTAATTAAAGTTGAATGTACTTTAAATTTAAATTAAGGGCCGGCTGTCTAAGGCCAGTGTCGCTAATTGAAATGCAATTAAATTATAATTATGAATTTGAAGAGAAAAGCTAAAATTAGAACAGTAATTCGTGAGGTCGTCATTACCTGCAGAAGGCGGTAGTTACATCAGTTTTGATTTATTTATTTCCTTATTCAATTATATTGGTCATTTAACTTGTGCTTGGGTAATTTAGCTTTTTATTTACCATTTATAAATCTATGTATGAGTGGATACAGCTCAGTGATTAGTGCGTAGGAGTATTGAGCATTGGATTCAGAGTTCGAACCGCAGAAAGTACCAAAAATTTGTTTTTCAGTCTAGCTCTAGGGAATGTCATATGAGTGGCTACAATCTAGTGGTAGTGTATTCGGTCATTGAATGAAAGAATCGGTGCTCAAGTCACAGCCATATCCAGTCAGTTTTCACAGTAAAAAAACTAGGAAATTGTCTTGAAAAACACTTTGTATTTCAACACGAACGCAAAAACTACTGTAAATTAAGAATGAAAGCAAAAAATCACATAAAACCCTTCTCAGTCGAATGGGACGCCGCCCATGGAGAATAAATGTTGAAACCTAAATCTAAGTTTCAAAAACCATTACCCGAGTACTGTCCTATCCGTTCTATTCTCTTCCAATTTACCCATCGCCCTTGCCCTGCTTATCAGTGGACATATTCCGTTGTTTTCCGTGATTTGAAAAGTTTTTCTTGAATCCGCAACATTCACCGTACGATAGCTGCATCAATATAAGAAAAAACACAGACTCACCGTTGGATCACTACTTTTAGGGTCACAAGATCGGACAAAAATGCTACTTTGACAAGAGAAACATTTAGGGACATGTTGTACAAAACGCTGCTTTCCATTTTCGCAACGGAATTGTCGTCAAACAATTCAGTTTGTATTTTGTTTTGTTGCCTCTATTATACTTTTGGTTTTTGGTCCTTTCTATCATTCATGTTGCATAAGTTACATGCGTCCGATTCGAATATTCTGCCTTTACTTTCAATTGTGTAGTAAAGGAGTCCCGATAAGCTAAAGGTCTTTTTATTCGAACTACATAGCTTTTACTGTGACAACTTTTTATGTAGTTACTTCTTCCAAAATTAAACCTCTTGTTATATTGCCTTTTGATTGACATACAAACCAACTTTTGTCTAGAATTCTGAATCAGTTAATAAAGAGCATCATGACAGGTTGTCCTACCGAGCAATATACATATGTATCTGAAGAAAGACATTCATATCTCTTCAAATTGAAAGGGGACCATACACATTCAATAAAAGACATAATTTGTACATATGTATATCTGCACCAGTTGCAGCCTTTATTAACTAAACTAGAAAAGTTCCTCACCGCAACACTATAGAACCTAACTACATCTTAAAATCTAGGTGCCACAGGCTTACGCGCTGCGACCATCTCCGCTATTCCCGGTATTGTATTACATCCAGGACACGTGTGCATTGTATCATGAATAAAAATGTCACAATCGCAGCAGTAATACTGCGAACAAGTCTCGCAACGATAAATTATTTTATCACTCGACGTCGTGAATACCTTTTGGCAGGCAAAGCAAAGCGGCGCTTGATTCGCAAATTCTACTTCTGTGAAATGCATCACCGGGAACAGATGATGATAGGAACGGGCTAAGTGTGGTGCTGAAACCAACGTCAGACCACAGATTTGACACTCCACTGGGAGTTCACAGTATTTGCTATAACATTGTGGGCAGTGGTATCCTCCAGATGTAAGTTTGCTGGGTTCATCTGTGTTGTCCACGTGACACATACACATAGTGAGCGCAGGGTCCTTGCCCTCTTCTGTCTTGGTGTGAGGGAATCCCATTTTGATGAGGGAGTTCTCTTGCAGTTGCGCGGCAGCTGGCGGATCGACGTGGGCTAAGAGTTGATCTTTGAAGTGACAGTCGTCGAGAACAGCACCAAAAGTGCCATTGGTTTCCATGGTGAGTCGTCGGCAGGCATGAATCTCTGCGGAAAGACTGATAACCGAACAACGAATGCTTTCCGCCTTGAGTTCCTCGATTGTTTGATTGATATCAACCGGATCACAGGTGGTTAAGCTGCCCATTATAACGAGGATTTCACGACTGGCATGAGAGGGAACCACCTTCAGGGTCTTCATTGCAAGATCTAAACCGTTCTGGAGGGAAGGTTCCCCTGTGAGATTCAGTTTGCTGAGGCTGAAAGAAAAATTAAGAGCGTTTCAATGGCTTTGATGTAATGGAGATTTATGTTACGTCTTTAGAGCTGTCATGTGACACTGGGCGGTTCCAGTAAGGTCTGTAACCTTCTCCGCTCGCTTGGACTTAAGGGTGATTATTCCCATTTGGCTGATTGGATTCTGATCGAAGAACTCTTCAATGAAAATCTCGAGGAGCTAAAAGATAACATTTAGAGTACGTTTTCAAAGAGTAAAGGCTAAAAGACCTTACTTTTAGAGTACAGAGGAACCTCGTCGGCTTGAGGTCAGGCATTGTCATCGCCTCGGAACAATCGATGACTAGATACAAGTGTCGCATCATTCCGAGGCGATTCTTAATCGTTTTCTCCGCCTGGCGCTTCCGTTTCGCCTTTTGGATGATATCGGCGATGACTCCATCGAGGAGGCCATCGTCATCTTCCTTGATTGCTTCCCTGCAAGACTAGGGGTTTAAAAAGCGATTTTACTATGAAAGTGTTTGATTCACCAAGTCTTCTCGTATCCAGTTTCCCAGCGATACTCCTTTGGGTCATCACCATCTATGTTTTCCATAATTTCGTGCCAAAAATTCTCTGTAGACAATAAAACCGGCAGAAAATAACAAAAAAAAATGTTAAATGTCAAAATATCACCCCCCAGGTAGAATAACTGCTAAATTCACCACACCTCTGATTCTCCACGTCTGTGAACACTGTGCGGCAACTTTCGTCAAACTAGTGAAGCTGCGTTGCGACGCAGTTTTGATGAAGAACGTTTCGTGCGGTTGTTCGTAAGGGTTGGGCTACATTTTTGTCTTTCACAGAAGTTATTTCTGATAAGGCATTGTAAAACCAAATTTGTAAAAACAAAAACCTTATATTTTATACATATACGTTGAAAATAAGAAAAATGTCAACAGACTAACGAAAATCATTAATTTTCTGTCTTATTTGCTTTTCTTTTCTTTAAGATACATCCAGAAAACCTGTGGTTGATTCACCAAACCTTTATTTGTTATCTTTTTTATAGTCAAATGTATATTGTTCTAATTGCTAGTCGCGTTATCGCACAGAAGTGTGCATTTTTTGATCTGGTGGTCTAAGTATGTATCGGGGTACTGATTGCCATTCCAATAGAGCCTGTTTTGATGATGATTTTCGACTACGTAGTAAAGAGTAATGTCGTGTCTACATGCAATAGTGCTCACTCCTGCACTACTTTGATAAAGTATAGGGGAGGGAATGAGTAAATTGAAACACTTCTGTCTTTTTTGTGTGTTCTCTCGTCCAATTACTCATTTTATGCGCGAACTACCCTCCTCAACGATCGAACTAGAAATGATAAAATGGAATAGGGACGGAACATTTCGGATGTAGAACGCGACTCTCCTCGATATTTCTATTTTCTTCATGACTCTCTCCCTCTCTTTACCCCTCACTCTTCTTACCTACAAACTACCGACATAGCCGAGTTTTGAGTCAACATCTAAACAGGCTCATAGTTGGTGAACCCCCATACTTCGTTTACTTAATCTTAAAATCAGAAATGTCGTGTCATATGGCATTGAAAAAAAGTCTAATGAAAGGCTTTATGAATGCAGTATATTTTGAATATCTTCCCAAATAAAATCGGGAAGCGAAACGTTTTCCAGATGCATCGGCTGGCCCAATGAAATATGATTGTCAATAAAAGTCAGCTTCAAGACGCTGTCAACTTACTTTGTTCGTTGAAAATTCGTAATTCATAATATTAACATATTTAAACTTGTCCGTCAGCAGCTGAGCAAATGAAAATTGCTTTGTTCACCCTGATACATTATCAAATTTTGCCAAACAATTATTGAAAATTTTTATATATTTGGTAACTCCATTTTTGTCCCCTTAAAAAAACATTTCACAGACCATTCAGTAGTTAACATTTTCAATCTTATCGAATTGAAGATACAGTATTCTATCCCTGTCGCATTCAATCTGCCTTGATTCCACCATTTTGTTTAATGGCCGGATTGAAACCATTCTGTTTACTCTTTTAGAATATACTCTCTGCCGTATTGCAAAATGCGTTGCACTGAATTGCACAATTCATTTTGTATACGAATTATAGGAAAAATAAAACATAAATAAAAATCAGATAACTGTGTTGCATCACTTCGCATTATTTCGCATCAAACACAAATGTTAGAATCTTATTCCCCAATTTCGCTCAAATGCTAAAGTACATAAAATTTTTTTTTACATAGATTTCTAAACGTCAGAGTGTGGAATTTTTCCTGTAAAACTTTAAAACCCACAGCCTTGGTTATTTAACTTTCAAAGCTTTCCATGAATATTGAATATGGTTAAATAATTTCACATGTTTCTTTTTAATTTGCTACACAAAGCACATGTGTAATGTTAATGTATGTAATGGCTATAACATTTCTTTTTCTCGTTTAATGATAAAAAACATCTTTTGGTTTTGGTTTTCAAATTTATTCACCTCTTTGATTTATCATTTCAATGAAATTCGATTTGTATAATTCAATCTGCGCTCATAAATATGTTTTCTTATAAGAAAAATTTATAAGATTATTTTTCTCGTCAAAGAATAAAACATTTTTTCTCACCACTAAACGTACCCTAACCTTAGCCTCCGTCTACAACGTAGAAAAAGAAAAATTCTCCCTGCATGCAAGCCGTCGCTTGTGTTGTGGCCATTTTGTTTCGTTAAAAAAAAAAAAAATTCTCCCAATTCGGTCAGGCTGTCACTTCATCACGCGTCGCCCATTGGCCAAGCGAGTGCGACATTTTCATAAACGAACGGAAAAAATAGAATCTATTCAATTGCTTCGTCGGTTTCTCTTTCTACTCGTTGTATTGCATCTTCTCTTTTTTCTTTTGCATACATTTCGTCGACGAAAGAAATTTACAATTGCCATCTCTCCATAAATACAAAAAAAAAGGGATTCCAATTTAATTACAACTATTTACGCACCATAATAAATGTGACACCAATTCTAATTCCCGATCCCAATTCGAGAAAGTGATTAGGCGAGAAATTTTCGCGCGGACACCAACCGCTCGCCATAAAAAAGAAGCGAATAAGCAAAGAAAAAAAAATAGTACCTCTTCTCTGTACATTTTGGTGTTTTGATTGTCAAAATTTCAAGAAAAACTTATCCAAGGTGGGTTTTAATAAATTTTCCTGTGAATTTTTATATAATTTCTAATGTTCTTTCATTGTGTGTGGTGCTTAAAGTGCGATTTAATTTTGGTTTAATTTGTTCTTACGATTTTTTTTCTTTCGCCAATTTGTTGGAAATCTTTTTGGAAAGACGCGCTTTTTTTCAAATGAAATTTAATAAAATTTCAGCGTCAGTTCGACTGGTGAACGAGAGTAGGATATCAAATGAGTTGTGGACTTGAAAGGACTGATAAGAATGGTGCTCATAGGTCGAGAGGAAAATTTGGCGGCAGAAAATTTTCTATACAAACTTGCGCTCGGGCTCCTCTTTCGTCGTTTTTTTTTTCTGTGGAAGTATCTTTCATTTTTTTTTCTTTTTTTTGACAACTCTACTACTTGTCACTGTTGCTAGTGATGTGTTGCTTTTTTTTCTATTTTCTTTTGGTTTATTTTTTGTTTAGCTCAACATTTGTAGGAATAAATTGTTTTGAGCCACGCAATTTGCGCCACTTTTCCTCGTTCGATTGAGGGTTGTACATAAATTTAGTTATGTTTGCTTCTGTTAATTGTTGCAGTGAGTATGTTAGGGAAAAATTGCATTCCGATAGATCGAGGGAACTTTTTTTTTTATACGTATACATATGTATATGCGAGTAGCACCATATTGGAAACTGTACTTTTTTGTGTAGTATTTTCAGAATTTTGAGAAAAGAAAATCTGTGGACTTGTAAACACCTTGGGTTCAATGTATCGTTGGATACTTATTGGAAAATTTGAATTTTTTGCGTTGAAGTATGGGTTTCAAGTAAAATTTAGCTGTCAGCGGCTTTCTTTCTATGATGAGATGTTGTTAGGTGTAGTTTTGAACATAGATAAACTAACATAGATGGTCGTCTTCGGCCGATTTGACCGTTGGTTCTCCCAAGAGCAAAAGTACCACGGATTTTGAATGTATTCTGACGTTTCCGTCAAAATCAAATCGGAGCTCACGCACACATTCTTAAACCGCGGGACATTTCATGGGCGCAGCCATTTTCCTGTACATTTTGTTGTTGTTAATTGAATGACAGTCTGCTGAAAATGTGGTGTGCAAAAGGAAAAAAGAGACACCACGATTGTTTTTATAGTTACGTCTTGTTCGCACGTTCGGTCACATGTATTCACAGATAGGAAAATTCAAATCGGCGTGCTTTACAAAATTTTCGGCAGAGTAGGGAGAAGACGACCATCTATGTTAGTTTATCTATGGTTTTGAATACTAAACTGATGAATTATTCGATTTATTTTAGATAGCACTTGAGATTTCTTATTAGGAGATGCTTTAGAGATGTGATGGTTGGTATGCTGTAGCCAGTGCTGTCGATTTAAGTTATTTAAAGATTGGAAAACAAAATACGTTTTTTAAAACAAACAGTGCTACTTGGTACTAAGTAATAGTAGCGACTCATGTGGACTGTGTTCAAAAATGCCGCATTACTGTTGGTGTTGCTGATTTAGTTTTCAATTCTCTAATAGTAATGATTCTATTTATTTTAAACATTGTGCCTATAAACCATCATTAGAACGCTGCTATTTCGGTCTAGTAAATGACGTTTTGTGACATGAAATTCATTAGCACATCAGCAACAGCAACACTTTTAAACGTATGCGCCTTGATATTTCCAAACGATTTTACAAAATTGTGGGTAGTTATTTATGCCTAATCATATTCGAATAACGAATACCTATTTTTCCAACTCAGTGTTCATTCCATAAGTGTTCTGTCTTTCTTTTGGATTGGGACTTCTACGACCACAGTTTTCTATGTTTTTGAACTTAAGATGAACCAATGGGTATTAGAATAGGTCTATTTTTGCCCAGCTGCAGACTTTGGTGCTTTTTTCTCAAGCTCTGTATCCCCTTGTGTGTTAAAAATCCACTGCCGCTCTAGTCGTCGTATGATTATGCCTATGGGTGCGTGGCCGGCTCTGATAAACCTGTTCGTTGGAGATACGGTTTGGCCAGAAAATCCTTTTAACGTACGTTTCTTCTACTACTAACGGTCTCGTTCAACGTTGTAAGAGGCAGTTTAGCTTGTATAGCATCCCAAAAGCAGAGTTTGCTTTACCTATTCCGTTCCGCAATCGGTTGGTAAAATACCTTCATGGGTTTGCAAATTCTTTTCTCTAGCCCCAGTTCATTTTCAGTCTCACGGCTTCTATGAGATAGTCGGCATACACAATATCGTTGGTGTAGTCGAGGCATTTGCGTTCAGATGTAAGAGCCCATCGCATTGCTCCATTTCCTGTTGATAAGGCCCAATTTAGCTCATCGCTACTTAACAATAAAAACAGTAGGTATTGCCAAATGTATGGAGCCTTGTCGAACTCCCCTTTGACCTTTAAATTCCTCAGACAGTCTTCCTCTGTGCTGAGATTTGGATATTGTATTTTTACAGATTTCGAAGAATCCCTACATTGATCATGACAATACTAATTCACGACACTAACACTATTGTCAGAAACTTACAAATACAAACATTTTTCTTTCCAATTTAAGTAATTTTTCTACCTCCGTTTATATCATTCTTTTGTATAGTTTACCTTCATTCCTTTTTATTACTAACGATACTTACTTATACCTTTCGTTTTTTTTACAGAATCTATAAATCATGGTTGGCATAGACCCATCCGATATTGGGAAGCATCAAAAGCTCATAAGAGGTAATAATTATATTCACCTATCCTGTCCAATCTTAATATATAAATTTTTCCTTTTATTACAGCTGCCCAAGAGGATATGTCACAAATCGATGTGCTGGTTTGTGGTCGTTGCTTGGGCGTCTTCCACTTCGTTGAAGAGTTTAAAGAGCACAAACGTTTCAAGTGCGACAAAGAGACACAAATTCGTGATGGCCCAGATACAAAACCCAAAATCTGGGCCTTTCTCCTTTGGAAGGCAACGCAATTGAATAGCAAAGACAACAATAACAGTGGCGGTACTAACAGTAGTCTAAACAACAGCAATAATCCACAACAGAATTCATGGGCTCTCTACCAGACATGGGTGAAAATGGATGAAAGTATTCGCGAGACATGGATTGTGGCCGGCAAAACGATACAATCGTTTGCCAAAATGGGACATGGTGGCTTACAAGAGATGCCAGTTAAAATCACAAAAACAGTGGTGGACAGTGCTTCTACACCAACTTCGGGCAATAATGCCGCTCCAAAGAGTAAGTCTTGAGAAGGATTCACCCCTTCAATATCAATAATTCTTTGTTTCAATTTTAGAATTGCCAGTGACACAGGCGAAACCAATTGTAGCCAACATTAAACCGCCGATGGCGGTGAAAAAATCAGAAGAGGAAAATGATATCTCTCCGATTCGTAGCGGGATTGTGAAGAAGCCTGTGCTTTCGGCAGCACAAAATAAACTGACTACAAGTACACCTATACAGCGAGGATTAAAGTAAGTTTTCTTTAAAAATCAAATACTGAATTTTTTGCTGATAAATAGTTTTGTTTTATAGTCGTCGTGCCAACAGAACAGTACCCAATACAAATGGCGAAGTAGAAGAAGAAGTCGTGGAGAAAATTCTCGCCAAGCGTTTCAATCCACGAAGGAAAATGCACGAGTACTTAGTCATGTGGGAGGGCTACTCGCATGAGCACAACACTTGGGAGCCGCAAATTCATTTGGAAAATGTCCCACAAATTCTTGAAACATTTGAAAAGCAATTGGCCCGTCAGAAGGAACAAAGAGCCGCCTTACAGGCAAAACAACAAGCAGCGACATTGGCAGCCGCCGTTAAGGTAGTCGATTTGAAAAAGGACGTCCTTAAGGATCCCAATAAAGCAGAAGAGGCACCAAAGTTAAATTTATCATCACCTGGTAGCGAGTCAGGCCGTCTCTCGCGTACATCGAAAAGTAAAGCCATGGACCAAGTCAAACAGTGGTGCGCCGAAGAAGTAGCCGACAATGGATCCAACAGTGGCAGTGCTGGTGGGCGAGCAACACCTGCTGCTACACCGGCGGTAGCACCACCGATTCCAATATTACCATCAGGCGGTTCCGTTCAGGGAGTCTTCCAAGCCTTAAAAAGGAAACTAGATGACAGTGATTATGACGATTCAGCAATGCTGGCTGACGAGGACTTGGAGGAGGATCTAATCCCATCACACACAGTGAAGAGAATGAAAAATGGCAACACAGTCTCGGTGAAAGTCGAGACGAAGAATGAACGTGCAGTTGAGGTGAGTTCTTGCTCTTTACTTTAAAATTGAATTTTGAGAGTGTGGCCTAATTTATATTGCTTCTTATTTTAGTCTAAAATAATTAAGGTGAATGGGAATCTGAGGAGTACAAGCGTAAATGACTCGTTCTCGGCTGATGTGATTATCACGCATGATTCGCAAGCTTCAGGGGTTGTCAAGAAGCCTGGCTTTAATGGGACAACAATAAATACTGTGAGTTCATTTATTAATTCGGTGTTTAGTTAATTTAGATAAATATGTAGATTTTTGTTTGTGTTTATTTTAGAAATATTAGAACTTAGATGAGTTATTTATTTCATTGTTTATCAGCGCTTTACTTTGTCTGGAACGAATTCTGTTCGTTAGGTATTTAAGTCCATTGGACTATAAGAACCACAGTATGAATTGAATGTGATAAACATCATTCCTTTCCATTGAATTGGATTTCCAATGAAATATAAACTGTTTTGTGTATGCTCCTCCCGTCTGCCTGATTGATGTCAACGAAACCAAGGCAGCGGCGCTGATTCTGACTTTGGAATTCTTATTTTTTCTTGTTTTTGCACTCGGGCTTCTTTTTTATGCCTAGCAAGCACAGAACCAGTTTCCAACAATTTATACTTTTACTTCCTTGTGTCCAATATCCCCTTGTAGGTCCTAGGGCCGCTACAATGCCTACGGGCTATCGTGTGCGATGCCTCAGCTCTCTCCAACTCTTTCCCAGTTGCCGTGGTTCCTTCTCAACTATTCTGCGCCACGTACACCTAGGACCGCTGCGTATCCTTCCACCCTGGGTAAGCTGGTTCCATTGCATCGCTTGGTTAGCTATGGACCTGTCACCCTTTCGGAGAGTGTGACCAATACGCTGCCGCCTTCGTCGTCGTATGGCGTTCATCCTGCAGGCACGTTTCCAATCCTCTTTCCCAACATTGCGTGTCTATTATTCCTTTGATCAGTTCGTCTGTTTTCTTCTCACATCAATTGTTTACTTTGTTTCCATTGTGATCTGTCGTCTTCCTAAATTTTCTAGGCTGATGTAGTAATTCTGTCTCTCAATTTGTGTTGTCCCCTTGCAAAATTCATTAATCTTTTGTTTATATAGTAAAATTTGTATTACTCTTTCTATTTAATATAAATTAATGGCCAGTGGAGACTTTTAAAAGCTATATCAAAATAAATATAAAAATATTTTTATAGAACACACAAAAAACTGAAGCTCACATTCGGGTTCTTTCCAAGGGTGAGGCGGCACTCAACAGTGGAATAGTACGAATGGGCAGCGAAGCAGCTGCTGCTGCTATTACTGCCAATGATAATGGACCCGCCCTCATAACAAATAATCAATCACCAACATCAACAATTGCTGGACAAATAACATCTACAAATCCCACTTTATTGAATCGTACTCCACTGAATAAGACAACCGGCAGTAGTACACCAACAAGTATTGGTAAAATTCAAATAACTCAAGTACAACAATCGATAACTAGAAGTTCGAGTCCAAGGCTAATAAATAGCCAGACAACAATAGCACGTACAACAACAGCACAACAGCAACACCAGCAACAGCAAAAAGTCACACAAAAAGGTGTTCAAACAAATACTCGTGTACTACAGAGCCAACCAAGAACGGCAACAATCGCTCAAAGAACATCTTTATCGCCAGGTATTCAACAAACATCACCAACGTCTGGTAAAATGATTATACCACGTGGTAAACCAATTGGTACGAGTACACAATCACCAGCCACTCGTAATGTAACGCCGGAACAAAAGATCTTACAGCTCTCGAAATCTGGTGACTTGAAGGTGACAAAGAAAGTAATGTCGAAAGAAACGCCAAAACAACAACATCAACAACAGTCGCATGCACGCCATCAATCCCAAGTGCAGATACAAAAAGTGCAACAAATTGCTCCACCCATACGACAAGTGGCACCGTCGAAACAAAAGCAATCCGAAGTGAAGACCGCTGTGATGGATGTGTCGGCGTTCAATGAGGAACACCAACCAGCGACGTTATGTCCTATTACTGGTGAGTCTTCTTTTCTTTCTCTATATCATTGGATTCATTGCTTGTCTGATTAGATCCGCAAACAATTCTTATACTTATTTAACCTCTTTCTTTGAATTTAGGTAAAATCCTTGGTCAAATTGATGGTACAGAAATCCATGAAGAACATCAACAACAACATCACCAGCTTACATCTCTACAATCGGGTGTTCTACAAACGCAATTACTCACTACCGCCGATCAGCAACAACAGCAACAGCAACACCATGATCAAGGTGAATTCCAAGAGCTCGATCAATCAGGCCTTTTGTTGAGCACAGGCGATCAACAGCTCTTGACCAACGACGATGGCACCCCATTGCTTGTGACAGGTGAAGATGGTACAGTCTACCAAGTAGCTGGCAAAAATGCCGAAGGCCAAACGATACTTGTTGCCCAAGGTGCCGATGGGGAACAGCAATTCGCTTATGTTGCAGCTGCCGAAGGTGATGAGAACAACGTTCTCACACTGGATAACGCAGTAGCGGAAGCAGTAGCTCAACTATCACCAGAACAACAGGCTGAAGCGCTGGCCGCTGCTGCTGCCGCCGAATCTGGTCAGTACATTCTTAAACAGGATGATGACACCAATGCTGGCGATCTAGTTAGCATGGGTGAAGCGACCGAATTGAATCCCGCGCAACACGGTCAACTTTGCATTCAGACGGGCAGCGAAAGTGGCGAATCACAAGATCAGAATATCCCCGCAGAAGTTGTTCAAGCTGATCTCCCATCACCCGGTAAGAATTTAGTAATTCTCTCACTCTTCAAACAGAAATCAATTTTTGGTTCCTTCTCTTTGTAGGCGGCACAAGGCGCGTAGTACTTTTACTACAAGATGGAACGTTTATGATAACTCAAATGCAGGACGATGAATACAAGTCTCTTAATATAGCGTCATAATGTAATTAGGTTTCTCTTTTATCATGTAACTTAAGTAGGCTTACCATAATTTAAACATTTAAGTTGTATTAGTATCCCCCCCTCTTCCTGCTCTTCCTATACAGATGCACATACATACATACATATGTATAATTTAAAAAAAAAAAAAAACTTTGTTCTGCTTTTGTTTTCTACATTCTGTTTCATGATGGTCTTTTGCGCGAGAACAATTTTTGTTGTATATATTTGTTAGCGGAAGAGATATATGATTTCCTATCCAAACACTACTTTCTTCCTTGTTCGCTTATTTATATACGAAAATGATGTACCCAACTTCTTCTGGGTAATTTATTCATGTTTAGTTATTTTTATTTTGATTTTTGTATACATCAGTGTCTAACAGACATTGATTACAAGATCTACCATGCATATGTAATCATTTGACTTTTAATTTTAACAAAACTTAGTTTTTTTTCTATTGCACATTACTCATACACATTTTACAAAAAAATAAATGTAAACTTAAAAAGAAAAACAAGAACTAAAAATAAAAGAAAATAAAATTTTTTGAAATTTAGATTAAATCGATTTTTATCAGCAAAACAATAAAAAAAAAAAAAAAAAAAAGAAAGCGAAATTATAAAAAGAAATTGTTTAACTTTTATCGTTAAATAAAAAATATATATAAAAATGTATAATTTAAATGTAAGGAATAAAAAGAATGATAATAAAAAAAAAAAACCGTGGTTGCGTTAATTTGAGTTTTCAATAGCAAAAGATCAGCCGGAAGATCAGCCTGAGTAAGTTGTACAACACGAAAAACTTTTTCTTTAATTTTTTTTTAAGGAAACACCCTGTACGTAATGTAATGTACATTTATACTTACTTAAAAAAATGTACACCCTTTGTTTTGGTTTGGTTTTTACTTCTTTAAGCTTACCCACATCATGTTTCCATTGCTTGTGCAAGTTTATTCACAAAACTACTTACCAAATATCATTGAACCACCCTGTCTCAAAAACAAATCCATCACATTAATCTACACCCTCTTCCGCGCATTTTGGTGTTTGTTTGACGTCGCTAGCTTGTCTAAAATAGAAGATATCGACTGCACAACGTCTTCAAGCTACCCATTTCTCCGTTTACCGCCCCACCACACGAAAACCATCAGAACACCCTGTGTCCGACACAAACGACATAATTCCCCGTCCTCTGACGCACACTTTGGTGGTCGTTTCATGTCGCTTGCTACCTGCCCTACAACCGAAGTTATCCGCAAAAATCCCCTGTGATTTTAAGCAAAAATTCTCGTAAAACGCCAGGCCACCAGGAATCCTCAGAAAGCAGTAGGTAGCTTTGCGTCAAGTGACGGAAGCGACGCCATCTTTTTTCCAAAATAAAGCGTCGATCATGACCTACACGCTAAACTTTGTTTCATTGCGCTAGCGTCACTGGGAGCCGAGATATCGACGAAAATTTGTATGAAAATTCTCGTAAAACACCAGGCCACCAGAAATTCTCAGAAAGCAGTAGGTAGCTTTGCGTCAAGTGACGAAAACGACGCCATCTTTTTTCCAAAATAAAGCCTCGATCATGACCTACACGCTGAGCTTTGTTTCATGGCGCTAGCGTCACTGGGAGCCGAGATATCGACGAAAATGTGTATGAAAATTCTGGTAAAACACCAGGCCACCAGAAATTCTCAGAAAGCAGTAGGTAGCTTTGCGTCAAGTGACGGAAACGACGCCATCTTTTTTCCAAAATAAAGCCTCGATCATGACCTACACGCTGAGCTTTGTTTCATGGCGCTAGCGTCACTGGGAGCCGAGATATCGACGAAAATTTGTATGAAAATTCTGGTAAAACACCAGGCCACCAGAAATTCTCAGAAAGCAGTAGGTAGCTTTGCGTCAAGTGACGCTTGCGACGCCATCTTTTGTCCAGTAGGTATCCCAAGCCTTTTTTTTTTTTTTAATATCCGCCTGATAGTGATTTTGGCATCGACTTCATTTTGATGTAACATTTTTATTTGTGGACGGATTTTAATGATTCTGGTGTCAAATTAAAGGGTATTTTCTGGGGAACACTTTGGCTATGAACAAAATGGAATTCAATATGGCGCATACAAGATGGGGTCCATACAGGTTTGTTAAATTGTTTCAGCTGCAGGACCTCCATTTGTTAATGTATTTTAATGCTTCTGGTACCAAATTAAAGAGGATCTTCGGACTAATACATTAAGATAGGACTGATGGTATTTTCCAAGATGGCGGACGCAAAATGGCCATCGTCTTATGCTAATATGATTACTTTGGCTGTAAGTTATTTGTTTATTAATGGATTTTGATGATTCTGGTGTCAAATTAAAGGGAATTTTTATGGGCATAGTTATATGTACGCTGATTAAATTGTTTCTTTAAAGCTGAATTATAAAAAATTCTAATACAAACTTTTGTTGTAACTTTTAAATTGTTTTTACTAAATGACCGATTTAAGAATATTTAAACACAAAAAACACGAAGAAGAGAAAACAATTGTTCTTTTTGTTTAACTTAAAAAATATGTATATTTATGGATATAATTGTAAAATAACACAAAAAAGAACATTGGACATTATACATACGTATACATATATTTTTCTTCGTTACATAATAATTTTCTCATTGAAAAAGAAAAGAAAATTTATATGTTATATCTATTTAGTTAAACGTTTCGTGTAGTTAATGGAACGGAACTACAAAACACAAGTGAACTTTGAGAAAAGAAATTAATACAAACAAACGTTAATCTTCTATGTATTTTGCAAGACACCAAATGAAAATAAGAAATTATTTTTCGCGAATGAGAACAACTGAAAGCAAGTGTTATTTGACAATCGGCTTTACAATGAAGACAATAAGAATCGGGGTAGTTCTTACGTTATATTACTCACCTCGATTGTCTTTAGTGTTTCGTCTTAAAATTGGAAGACAAACACAAGCTGACAGACAGAATTTTGTCCTTCTTCCTCGTCTCCACATTGTATTGTATTCAAAACCAAGATTTGCCCCGAAATTATAATCATGTAACATAAATATGTATTATACCAGGCACTGGTTAAATAAAATAACTGCTTGAACTTAAGAAAACAAATGTCTAGTATGTATTTAATATTACTTTTTTATATATATTTTTGTTTTGTCATATTCATATAGAAAAGCTTACCCAAGCAAGTATGTGTTTTTTTTGTTTTGTTTTTCTTTTAAGTTTTATTTTTACCATCATAAATAGTTTACAATACTAAAAATTGTCTGTTCTCATTTAATTATTTTACTCATTATTTATTTATATATATACTTATTTTACAATTTATGTTTTTTTTTCTTTCTTCTTTTTTACTTGTTTTGTTTTTATAAGTGTTGATAATAAAAAAAAATTAAAATGTTTAACGTAAAACAGAGAAGAAGATAATTCAGCGAAGGAGTTGGAATATATAACTCTCTCTTTTTTATTTATTGCAGAAATATCTCGACGACGTCTTTTTTTTGTTTTGTTTGTTTTTAGGTTATAAGTTCACGAATAAATATTTATATTTTTTGTTTTGTTTTTAATTATCTTTATTTATAAAATCATAATAAAATAAAAACTGAGTCAGCTTTTGGACAACATTACTATCTATATCTCTTTTTTTTTCTTTTTGTCGAAATGGGAGAAACACAAATTATGGGTTACTTTTTCTTCTTTGTTAAATTGTGTGTATGGTGTGTGGAGAGGAGAGTTACGAGAGGGAGGGACAGCAACAGTCGCTCTTTGAAAATCAAACGTTTAAATCATCATACCTTTTTTAAACTTTATTCTATAATTATAATTAATTCGGGAGAAATGATCTCCTCCTAATAGTTGGTTGAAATATTTTTTTTTTTTATTTTAAATTTCCGTGGTGCTTTCCTATAATAGATATATTTTTTTTTAATTATAATTATAAATGATGATGAGGTTTCTCGCCGATTCGGTTAACATGTATTATAAATATTTATAATATTTTGTTTTGTTTGTTTGTTTAATATTCGGGCTTTCTTTTCGGTATGTGTGGTGTGTGTGTTCTTATTTTGCGTGTATGTTCTTCTCTCCTCAATTTGTATAGTACGAAAGGAAAATGATTACTTTATTAATAGTTGTTTTGTTTTCTCTTCCTTTGTGTTTTCCTTTTTTCTTCATTTAACATATATATAAATTTAAAAGTTTCTTATTTTGTTGTTGGTTGATTTTAAGTTAATTTAAATTGTTTTTTATTTTTATTTTATTTATTATTATATATTTTTTTTGTTTTGTTTTAATTAATTCAATCTTAGCGGTTGGCGTTCTTAAGTTGATTGGACAACCAATCGAGACCCTCGTATAGACCGTCGCCACTTGTTGCACACGTCGCTTGAATGTACCAGTTGCGGTTTCTGAGTGAGTGCAGACCAAGCTTGTCAGTGATTTCGGCTGCGTTCATTGCATTTGGCAGATCCTAAAACAAGGAAATTAACATGTTTTTTTTTGTTTTACAAAAATAAAGAAACCAGGAAAAATAAAACTAATGTGCCTGGCCTAGCTTATTGAACACTTTGGGTGTGACATTAATTTTTTTTTTTATTCGATACACACGGCATAATTGTAGACAAACTTGTGATAAGAAGTGAATGCTAAATTTTGCAGATAAAATTCCTCGTGTGGGCGAGAAAGAGAACACTTTCAAATATTCAATCTTATGACATCATACACAGCGTTGGGGATCGTGTATAGTTGTTTGAAACAAAATTAACATAGCATTAGTTCCAGCCAGAGAAATTGCATTAACTAAGTGATTTCTTGATCTTAAAACTTCCCAACAGACCACTGTAGACCCAAGGAAAGCGATACATAAATTGAGGACATCTGCTTCCGATTCTGCGGAGATCTTGACGATATGGCGTATAAAGTACTCCCAAGCAGAGGAAAGAACTGTCAAAAGGTATAGTTTCTATCACAGTTCCGACTTAATAACATTATTTGAAGGGCTAGTATGTATATTGAAGATTTTGGAATAGCTCAAGACTCGTACTAATCCATTCTGGAACTTATGCTATAAACGTTTCTCCTACTAACTTTAAAAGTCTCATTGATTGAGTTTATACGAACGTTCCTTGATTGAATGAAAACCAGGAGCATAAAAGGTAAATTGAAAGACTGCATGTATAGTCTGTGTCTGCTTTTTACTCCCGGAAATTTTGTATAAATATCTTTCAATAAAAGATATCTCTATATCTGTTTCCTTCTTACAACTTGTCTTAAAGGCCGTGTCTGTTCCAATCATTGTAATTGTTTGTGGCTGTTATATCAGTGAGTTTCTCTATTTGATTATGAAGAGAAGCACAAATAGTAAGACGTGCGTAGTCAAAATAAGGATTTCCTTTTCTGCAAAGTGTAGTTGGAAAACTGAATGTACAATTATTGCACTGCACTGACGCAAGCCACAATTAAAACTAACCATTAAGGCAAGATTATGAATTGCTTTCCCTTCACGTGTGAATGATTCGTAATGGGTTTCGTATACACTTATGAGTTATGTGTATTACAAGACACATACAGCTTTATTGCTAAATTTGTCTTGTAAGTACCAATATCACGCGTATGTGGCTCCTTTTTACGGTTACCATTTGTTCGTTTGTTAACGTAAAAAGCACACGAAATTGGGCATAAAACCTGAATATACATAATGTATATATCTGTCTTGTTGTCAAGCCAGAGAAAAATAGTCTAAAATAAATTATTATTTACACAAGTGATAAGCAGCAGCTTCAAGGTCTAACTAAAGTATGCCATTTAATTTTGTGACACAGAAACCTGATTATTACACCAAAAATTTATAACAATATGCTAAACTTACCTGTTTGTTGGCGAATATAAGTAATACAGCATCTCTGAGTTCATCTTCAGCTAACATTCGCATCAATTCCTCTCTCGCTTCACCAATACGCTCTCTGTCATTGCTGTCAACGACGAAAATGAGACCCTTTAAAAGACAATAAGATTTGTTTGATTTAATAAATTGCTTTCTTCAACATTTTGTGAAATGTTTTAAGTATAGAAATCAGTCCCGTCTTGAAACAATGTTCAGCCATCAGCTATTATCTGGGAACATTTGTATCATCATGAAAAGTAACAGGTCTTGTAACCAAAAAGAACAAGACCCATTTCATCTAAAGCTCAACTGTTTGAAAGAACTTACTTGTGTATTTTGGAAGTAATGCCTCCACAATGGTCGGATTTTGTCTTGGCCACCCACATCCCACACTGTAAAACTAATATTCTTGTATTCTACAGTCTCGACATTGAAACCTACAAAAAAAAAAGAAAGAACCAATTAGAAAGACATACATGGTATTAGATGTTGAAGAAGAACTTACCAATAGTAGGTATCGTTGTAACAATTTCGCCTAATTTGAGTTTGTACAGAATTGTGGTTTTACCAGCGGCATCTAATCCGACCATAAGTATTCTCATTTCCTTTTTGCCAAAGAGTCCTTTGAAAAGATTCGCAAAAACATTCCCCATCTTTGTTTCTTTTTTTTTTTATTTAAATTATATTAGGCGCGCAGATACTTGTGTTGTATTTGTAATTTCAATTAAGAATGTTCAACCGAAGCTCTATATTGTAGTTCGGTTGCCTTGGGTGGTAGTTATCTGCAAAAAAGAAAGATATCATTGTAAAAGTGTGCAGAAAAATAAGAAAAGAAAATCCTCTGGAAATAGATCAATACAAGATCTGTTTCGTTGTTATATTACTTCGCATAATTATTTTGTTCAGTTTAGCGAAACGCGCCCGATTAAATAATAAAGCTAAGCCCCCGCCATTCGCAATTGCAGATGCGATCGCTGCCATACAACCTAATCAAGTACTACCGTCAAGATAAGCGGAAAAAAAAGAGGTAGCATATTCATGCAAAACCAACGCAAAAATGGGGAAACGAAGAAGACGAATAAAAGATAACTACACAGTTTTAAATAGAAATTGACGTATTGCTAGACTTGAAAAGAGATGATGAGGTATAGGAAAGGAATCGCAGACGATGTCGTCGTCTATATAGTGATGACTCATACCGTGTGCAAGCACTTTGCACAACTAGTTTTTTACGATTTCGTTTTGTTGTGAACTTTGAGTTTATGTTTCGCATTTTTGTTGGCTTTACATGTAGCGGTACTTTTGGTGAATATTTCTAATATGCCAGTTTGACCTCATTTGCATAACAAAAACTAGCTTGTATCATAGGCTATTAACTTTTTGCTTTAGTTTATAAAATGGTAAACTTAAAACTAGTCTTAAAGAAAGATCATCATCCATATTTGTTTCGTAATCTATTTTTCATGGCTCAAACTAACTTGATTTGGCTCTTCGATGACGAGGTGATAAAGTAAGCCAACAGAAAACTGGTGATCTATAAGAAAACTTGCAGTGGCTTAGACTTTACTTTAAATCAACTTATTTACAGCAAAGGACTAGCCAGTGATTACTCACTTATAATGCTTATTCCACGCACTGTTCTGTTGTTAATTGGTGATTAACTTTTGGATAAATGTTTTAACTTTTTGTTTACTTTTGGTTCACTAGATGTGACTCATGTGATAACAACAAGAATATACCATTCCACACACGTGTACACGATCAAAAATGTATGTATATTTATAATGAATGGCATTTTATGACAATTTTAGTGCACATTCTTTTATTTACGTCATCATTATTATCAGCGCCATGTGGTGCAGATATTTGCTTCTGTGGAATATGTTAATTTGTCCTCGTGTTATTTTTCTTTTCTGTATAGTAGGTAGATGATGAAATCAACCTGCATACGTGTATCGTTTTAAACAATTTTATATGAAAGTTATTAACAGAATCACAAAGCTAGTAAGTTTTGAATAAATCAAGAATTGCGCACATTTCAGATCCGATTTGGATTTGATGTTTACTCACAAAGCAGTGGAGTTGAAGTCCGAGTGAAAGCAATTTAACAAAAAATGGAATAAATATTTACTGGCACAATAGCTACTCAGTAAAGCAAATATTTATAGTGTGGACGATGGTACTATAGACCAAAACCATGGACATACATTTAACTATGCTATGCTTTCTTATTTTGCACTGTTTTCGATGGAATTGGGTCAAAATATAGGTATATTAGGCCCTAAGCAGCACCGTACCGAAAGGACATACAGTTTTATGCCCGAACTACCAGAGGGATTAGAGAGTATCCGAAGCGCAGAGGGATTTATTGAGAAAATTTCTCATGACAATTATACTTTTGGATGTTTTTAGACAGATATAAATTTAAAAGCTCTTTTTGATAGAATAAAATATTTTTTAAGAATCTTTTGACAGAGAATGAGATCCTTAGTGTTGGGCGCATACGAGAATTGCTTCCCGAATCCCATTAAAGTGTTTTAAGTGGTTCATTAACCGATCCACGGTTCAAAGCTTTTTGCTAAATAATTTGCCTTAGGTTTGGTTAGGTTGGAGTGGCGTAGAGAAACAGTTAAGAGCAGTAAAACATGTAAGACCCATCGTTATACCATCGGATTTAAGCCTCTAAGAGCATCACTGAAGGGGAGACAATAGAACACTGAGCAAAGTGTAATCGACAAACGGATAAGAAACCTTTTGGGCATAACTTTGCAGCATATATCTATAAAGTATTTCTTTACTGGCCAAGAGAAAATAGATAAGTAGATTTTTGAATAACTTGTTCTCAGGAAATCAACAACTTGATAGATGCCCTTACGTGAAAATTTTTTAACACATGATTTTTTTATTGGATTAGAGATGTAGTGCATTATTATCACTGTAAATCGTTTTTAAACGAGAGTTAATTAAAGGACAACCCCCTTTTCAAGTACTTTGCGCGAAATCATTTTATGGCAACTTGTTTTGGTGTAACTCTCCCTAAATTACATCAAAAAGTTTTCGAGTTGTCGTCCTAAACATACTTTCCTTCTCTGCCCTTTTATTTATAGAACTTCTGTGAATTTTTGTTCTCTGTGCGGAGCGATAAGATATCGATTGATTATTGATACTATGCGTATGACTTGTTTTCCCCCTCAAAACTGATAAGTGATTAAACATTCCTCCAACTTTACATCGATTAAATAAAGAGTTTACACATAGTATGCAACCTACAGTGTTAAGTTGTAAGAAAGGCAACTAATCTAAAAAGCCTTTGTTCCTATGAACTTTTGAAAAATCATGGAATCATCAATAACACATATTTCTATGGAAATTTATTATGTGACTCAGCACCATCCAGCCAGCAGAATTTATGACAATACCTACTCTAATGTAGAGGAAGAATGAAGAAAACGAACTTGTGGCCCAGCAGTTCAGCACCGACAAAGAGCCACACACACGGAAATTGAGTGCAACGCTTGCAATTAGATCAGCAAGCGGAATCAACTCATAAATAAATACGACTGCAAATTTACAACGATGTAAAGGACACCTACAACTTTTCTACTCTATACTTGATTTTCTGTCGCCACCACCTCCTTTTTTTTTTTTGTGGTGTCTGTTACGATTTTCGTCGTCTTTTTCTTTCGCTAGAAAATTATTTTCTTCTTTTTTCACCACACAAAAAAGGGACGCGGCGAATCAGTTTTTTTTTTTTTTTATTGATGGAGAATAAGAAAAAAAAAACGAAAAGAAATGATAGAACTTCCTCCATTGATAGTCCAAGA
Source organism: Chalcosyrphus nemorum (assembly GCA_949716465.1). NCBI lineage: Eukaryota > Metazoa > Arthropoda > Insecta > Diptera > Syrphidae > Chalcosyrphus > Chalcosyrphus nemorum. The sequence continues at coordinate 55,478,893 of OX454334.1, read as the reverse complement.
CGCAAAATTCACTAATTAATTTTTGGAGGAGTTAGTCACAGGGAGACAGTGGGCTTCTGGAAATTTCGGTAGAGAAAATAAACAAGACGTGAAGTTGGAGGAAGGAAAAAAAAATATACATATCCTCACAATATGCAAGCGAAGCAGAAGAAAAAAATCCGATAAATTTGACAATGTTAAATCGATTAGGCTACAACTCGAAAAACTTATTTGGAAAAACAATTACCGAGTGAATAGCTGGATGCAATTCGCTATTTGGATGGTTTCTTTTTTCTCTATTCCAATTAAGTGGAATATTTCACACGATTTTACAGCAAACACGACAACGAGAAACTGCCTGAGAAAGAAATCACTTTTTCTTCAATTAAAACGCACTGTGTAGAAGGAAATTCACCACTGTGCCAACACTACGTAAGTAGTTCTGTCTCTGTTGGGCGATTTTCAAAATGGCCACTTGCGGGAGTTTTGCGGCCGAGCGAGTGAAACGAAACTATTTGCGCAACTGGAGAACTACAGTGAATATGGGAGGAAAAGGAAACTTGCCACGTCGAAATTAGTGTAGTAAGAAGAAAAAAAATTCAAAAGTGTAGAGAATGGTGAATTTTGCTTTGGAAAGCCGGCGTATGTCATTTAGTGATGTGCAGGTGGAGTAAACCATCGATAAGTTGTTAACTTTGTAGAACATATGGAGGAATATAAAAAAACCACTGACTTCTTTTTTTTCTTAATGTAAGATAGGAACACCTTATTTTTACTACACAAGTGATTTACTTCTTATAAAAGGTTTATTGAAACAATTTTTGGTATAGTAGATTTTGCAGTCAATTAAATAAGAGGTGACCAACACTTGGACTCGTTTTCCTGCTCAAACAGTAATACCTTTTTACGCCAATTATGATTCCCTTCGCTGTTTTTTCAAACAGAAGTCGCCGAAAAGTAAATTTTAAGTAAATAACATTACGTACACTGCCTTAAGATGGGAAAATATGCACATTAAGTGTTTAGTTTAGCGGTTGGTAATATTCTTCGATTTTCACGCCTGTGAAATTAATGCAAACTTGTTTCTAATTCTAATTGTGTTCTAAATGAAATGATTGCAATTAAACTAGCTATTTAATCATTTTGCGGGTGAATCATTTAATTATATTACTAAAAATGTATAAGGGATCAAACATGGTCATAACATTGTAAATTTAGTTGAGTGATGTGTACTTCTTTGAACATGTAAATACATACTAATGTACAGAACCAGAGACTGTTCTGTGTCACTTTTTACTGTGATTGTATACATCCAAATCAACCATTTTGAGGATTGCTTTTCAATAGAACACCTTTCCATTTTATTAAACTATTTTTAACTTTAAAATCCATTTACACTCGGCCGAATACCCAGCAAAAATGTAATTCAAATTTAAAAATGAAGTAGAAATCTATTTCTTTAATAAAATCGATAACTTCATCGAATGAATATTACCAGCACATCGCTTTTGTCAATATTGACATATGGAGGCTCTAGATGGCGTTGATTTGTGGTAAATTTGAATTCCCCACATTCCCAATAGAAAAAATATCATTCTCACTAGTAAAAAAAAAAGGTCACATTAAAAATATTTTTTTAATCCTTCACAAAGCATTCCGAGTTTTTTAAGAAAAAAAGTATGTAACAAACCCCCACTTAATAACCAAACCGCATTAAGTAATTTATTGTAATTCAAAATTTCGAAAGTCACCACGCATTGTGCAAAAAAAAAAAGTGAGAAAAAAAAAACCCTGTTCGAGGAAAAGAAAAATTATGTTTTATCCAAAATCACCTTTTTTAAAGAACCAACTTGTTGAATCACAATTGTTTTCACGGAATGTAAGTAGCACAGTTTATTTATTCACAGTATTAACACAGAACTCTTGCGAAAATAATTGATAAAAAATATTTTTTCCCAAATTGAATGGGACGAACAAATTTTAGTGTGACGAACTTAGTTTGACACCACACATAAAATGTCAGCTTCAGCCACGATGATGTGAGGGTGGTGGAATGGTGATATGGCGACGTGTTGAATATGTCACAAATAAAGTGTTTGCGATGACGTATTGTGTTGAATTTCAAGTGAAAAGCTAAGGGATCGATTGCATTTAGGACAAATTTTGGGGGGAAATTAATGTCGTTTTCCAATGAGAAAATAAAACCCTTTCTATATAGAAAATTTTTTAGCTTTTCAAGAATTAACACATATTTATTCTTATTTTCATAGCACCCTGGATTAAATCTCCTTTTAGAATGGTTGTCTCGAACGCCTACTGCAACTACCTATCGAGTAAACCTCCTCAAATCTTCTACGGATCACTTCAGAGAGAAACTTGAATCAGTTTTATCTGCAAAATATGAACGCAAGCCAGTGATTTCGCTAATAAATGAAATCCCTGAAGTCGTATGCGTTTCAACCGTCAACAATCTTCCAATAACTCCACACAAAGATGGCAAAGAAATTATGGTAGATACTGGCTGTGGGGCTGCACTACTCCGAGGTGCTCATGTATTTGCTCCAGGAGTACTTTCAATGCAAAGTGGTACACAAATCGGCGAAACAGTTAACGTCTTTGCCGATTTAGAGGGGAAGTGTAGAAAAGGCAAAAACACAATCTACGAGTCCGATCAGAAAGTTTTCATTGGCACAGGAATAGTAAAAATGCAGCGATACCAATTATATGGTGAAAATGTTGCTAATCATGGGATTGCCATAGAAATGGATTCCACGATCTCCGGAGTCCCATCAATTGGTGATCTTTCATCTAAAGATGCTATCTTACAGAATTTTCCCTCAATAGTTTGCGTAAGAGTGTTGGATCCCCAACCAGGTGAAGTCGTATTAGACATGTGCTCTGCTCCAGGAAACAAGACAACCCACATAGCAGAGCTTATGAAAGACAATGGCACTCTGATAGCTCTGGACAAAACCGAAGGAAAGGCTAACGTTGTTCGACTGAAAATACAGGCTCATGAACTGAAATCAGTCAAAACATTTGCCTTTGACTCTACAAAAGTGTTAAGAGAAGGCGTAGAAGTGCAGCTAGATGCGCCACCGTTTGCAGCTGAAACATTTGATCGGATACTTCTGGATGCACCTTGCAGTGCACTGGGTAACCGGCCATTATTATCAAATAATCTGACACCAAAGATGTTAAAGTCATATCCCAAGGTGCAAAAGAATTTATTCAAAAATGCAGTAGGTTTGTTAAAACCGAATGGGATACTAGTTTACAGCACATGCAGCATAACAGAAGATGAAAATGAAGGCATGGTTGCATGGGTTTTACAACAATTTCCGCAAATGCAATTGGTTCCAGCAACACCTATTTTTGGAGGACCTGGTATTGAAAAAGCTGGATTAAGTGACAAAGAAAGGTAATACATAAAAGCTTTCCATTCAGTTATAATCAGTAACTAAAATATATATTTCCTAATAATCTCAGACTACTTGTGCAGCGGTTTGGACCAGAGGACTGTAATGTACAGCGGACAGTCGACAGTATTGGATTTTTTATTGCGAAATTTGTTAAATCCAGTTAATAAATAAAGTCAAAAATAATTATTTTACAATTGCAATAATTAAATCAATTTAGATAAGCAGTAAGGCCTAATAAAAACCAATTCGTATTTAATGAATTTGTTGCGACCGACGCTGAAAAAGTACTACACTGTACTCAAAAATATTGAAAAAGTACCAAAGAGTAATGAAAAAAATGAAAAAGGACTGAAAGGGTCAGAAAATTAAAAAGGTGCTGAAGAGTAGTGTAAATTACTGAAATGCATTGAAAAATATTGACAAAGTACTTAAAAGTAAAAAAATGAGGCATCTTGAGTACATTTTTCTCATCAAATAACAAATTTAAACAAAAATAGAAATTCGGCCATAAAATTTGAGCATAAATTAATAAATTAAAGAGCTTATTAGAATGCAGCAAGTATTCAATGGCATTCCGAACACTCCCATAAATTGCGTGGTGAGAAACCAACGAGAATTCACCGCAATGCTTTGACACTTGTGAACTTTTTTTTGACACATGAAAATAATTTTTCGCTGCCGAATCACAATTAATCAACTCGTTTCCCTTCCAGCAAGAAATAACCAAAGAAAATGTCCTCGAAGAACGCATCTAAGAAGTCGAAATGGTCGTTAGACTTCAACACCAAGTAAATCCTTTCCTTTTCTCTAGGTATCTTAACTAATCCCATGTTTTTTTCCAGCAAAAATACAGATCTACCATCCCCACCAGGCTACAACCCTTCAGCATTGATTAACCAAACCGAAATCGTCAAGGATCACCATTTGGTTATCAAGAAGTCATGGGATCTTGCACTGGGACCACTAAAACAGGTAAAACAAAGTTAAAGATCCGCTCTCGAATTAAATTAACATCTCTCATCTTATAGATTCCAATGAATCTCTTCATTATGTACATGTCAGGAAACTCTATTTCCATTTTTCCTATCATGATGGTTGGCATGATGTTAATCCGTCCAATTAAGGCGATGTTCTCGACACAAACTACCTCAAAGCTAGCCGACGGAGCACAAGGCAGTGGCCAGAAATTGGTTTACTTTTTGGGTAATCTAGCGAACATCGGGCTGGCGCTTTACAAATGCCAGAGCATGGGATTGTTGCCGACACATGCATCTGATTGGCTGGCATTTGTCGAGCCGCAAACAAGACTAGAGTATTATGGCGGTGGCGTGTCCTTTATTTAATATGATTCCTTTCACACCGGATAGAGAAGTAGGGTCATAATTTGTATGTTCGGTTTGGTTTAGTAAGAAATTTGTATTTAGTGTCTTAACAAAATAAATTAAAACAAACGCTATATTCGAATATAATTTCTAGCATAGGTACTTAATTGGTTGTAAGATCACCATGAGCCAAGCAATTGGATCCTATTTCAAATGATTGGCACAGAATTGGTTTGAGAATTGTATCTCTAATAATCATCATTTGAAACTGTGCACAGAACAAAGTGAGCAGCATAGGTGATTGACAGAGTATATATTCCCTAGCGTAACAATAAATCTACCATATTCTCCGTAAAACATCTTCCGACATATTTCTACAAATACCATTTACGAAATCGATATCTACTTACTTTGTAGTGATTGTGAAAATCCTGTGAACACGATCAACAATTATTTTCTTTATGTGCATTATTCTTGATTCAGTAATTTCCCTTCGCAGAATTTTTACCTATTCAGGTACTTCAGAAATAATATTTAGTTTCATGAGCTTTGGATCAAATATTTATGTATATACTCACTTATTCGGATTATAAAGTGTTCAGGGGTTTGTATGAAGTTGGAATTTAATAAATAGCTTACAACTAAAAGATTAACTGAAAAGTATGCCATCAATTCTACTCGTCAACCTCGTCCTTTATAAAAGCTGTTTGCTCAATAGTTTGAGCATTATCATCACATACATTTTGAAGAGGTGAATGCTTCTCATTATTTTGTTCAACAGAAATATTCACATGTGAAGTAGGCTGGTTATCACTTTGTAAAATTTTTATCGTAAACGCAGACGGAGGCAATTTAAGTTCACGTTCTAATTGCAAAACTTGTAGCCTTTGTTTATAGGCTTCAATTTCTAGAAGTTCACAACGAAGTCGTTTCATTCTCAATTCAGTTTGAAATAGTTCGTCTGCTTCTGTTATTCCATCTTGAATTGATTCATTTTGAGTTGAATCTCTGAAATATATAGAATTGAAGGCACATGCTTATTGGACTAATTTTCGTTCTCACCGAAGGCCATAGTGTGATAGACCAGTGACCCTCGAGGTTGATGGCTGGGGTTTTTCATCCAACATTCGTATGCCCTTAACAAATGGTATAAAGTTTAACATTTGAACAGTTTATTGCAGATTTATGTTGCGGAGAAACTTATGTTTCCCCTTGGTAAAACTCAAATTTTGTATTACTTACGTTTTTATTATCTTCATCGTCTACAAACGACTCCTCACTATCTTGTGAGACCTAAAGATAAATTCCAGTCTCAGTCATGAATTCAAAGCAAAGCAAATAGAAAATACCATTTGTTTAAGTTGTTCCTTCTTTAAAATCAGTGTATTATCCGCAATTGTCGGCTCCTTTGCATTCGTCGAACCAGGCGACTGATTACTTGGAAGCATGAAATGCCTCTGATGTTCTGCAGCTTCACCTTGAGGTTTGCATATATTCCTAATTAAGAAGTGTTGTGAAAGTGTAAATATTGAAAGCAGAAAGCCGCTTACCGATGACCCCTCAAGCGAAGAAAAGCTGTATTTTGCAGAACTTTATTACAAACTAAGCAGACTGCAACGCATCTAGCTCCTTGTTTTATAACGTTAAAACCAAAATTCTTATAATCCTTAGTACGAGGTCTTCCAAGTTTGACCATTGCAGTGCAATTTAATGTAATCAAATGCAGTCTGACAGCGAATACAAATGAAGCTTAACCTAAAATGGTTTCTTACACCAGTTATTTACATCCTACCTTATGAACTACATTACCGATGGTAGACAGTTTTTGTTTACCTTCTGAGTGTAGACAATGTAACTGTCTAATTTTGTACTTTTCATACACTTATTAAAACGTACTGGTACTTTTTGTCACAAAGAAAAAGGAACTAATTGGTCATAGACAAACTTGTTTGTTTGTAATTGTAATTGTCTATGTAATTAGTGACGTATGTACATATGTATGAATAAAAATATGTTTGCGGTTCATGACACAACATATAAAATTGAAGGGGAAAATATATAATTGAATAAAGAATTTCATTTTGTGCATGCTTTCTGCGGCGGTCGATTAAAAAATTGATAGTAAAAAAGCTTGAGTAAAATTGCAGAAGCATATGTACATACAGTACATGTGATATGAAACGTAGAAGGCTCAATAAGTAACCCAAAATAACCACATATCGCTCTTAAAATTACTAAGCCCATTGCCCATGTTGACTTTATCAATTTCGAAAATGTTTCGTAAAATTGCATAGCAAGGCTGTTATCAAGAATATAAATAAATGCCATAGATTATATACTCACGGTCAATATCAATCACTGTGTTATCAAATTTACTATAGCAACGGAAAAGAAATATTTGGTGTTCGTAACAGTTAATGAAAGACAAATTTAGTAAGGTGGTTCTTTTGGAAAGCTTGAATTTGTTAGAAAATCTTTTAAACACAAACCACACTTCGAAGAATACGGACTTGACTTATGGGTCAAACTTGAAATGCCATCACATGAATTCAGAAACTATTTAACTTGATTTTGTTTTTCATTTTTTGAGATATCTGGGTTTTCAGCGAGCTGGATTCGAATAGAACGGAGCTCAATGACCGGAAAACACATTTCCTTATAGGACTCATACACAACACTCATGCTCGAATGCACAATATTGCAAAGGTGTGTAGTGTAGATTGTGTGGTTTTATGGGGAAGTTTGAGATTGTTCTGTGGTGCACAGGTGCGGCTAGATAAGAGATCTCAAAAGTTAAGAAAATCAAGTTATCCAAATGTTCCATTCGTGTGCAGACAATTTTTTGTGTCTAATTTTAAAGATATTAAATGAGATTAAAATAATTTATAATTTATTTACTTACTTTTTCGCAGTTAATTCAGCAGGAATTTGTTTTTGCTTTGCAGTATATTTTTGTAGACGGCCAGTTAAAGACCACCACTCACTATCGCTTAAAAAGTAAACCTACTTTAGCTTCGGTTTTAGGTTAATCTGCAAACGTTGACGTTTCAATATGACATTTATGTCACACAAGCGTCACTAAAATGAAACATTAAATTCTGTAAATTACGTACTTTACAAATTCTAAATTGTTGTGTTGATCGCATGACTGCCTAAATTATTACCCTTTTCTTATTAACTTATCTCCGAATCAGTTGTTTTAGTAAATATGTAACTTCAACTGAGTAAAGTATTGCAACGAATTGACGGCTCTCCATTACAGATCAGATTGATTGACTAGCTAGTGCCTAAAATCCTAAAAGTTTTCCCTATTGAGCTATAAATACTTACCAAGCAGAAGATGATACATAAGAACGTTTTCGAAGACGTAATATTTTGTACTTAAATTGTTGGCCCTAAAACCTTGAAAAGGTTTCCTAAAAAGTTGTATTTTCCGCAGTGTAATGGAGATTCATGAGATTGTACAATTCCGTAAATTGCTTTCTAGGTGTACGTACATACTTACTTTAGAAAATCGGTTTGCAATTTTGTTGGTAATAAGACAACAGCAATCGGGTTTGGGTACATTTTAGATTAAAAACTATTCTTAAGTATGCAAAACCAATAGTCGCACTCCAATTTGGAAAGGAGATTGCACTACCTATTTTTCGATGATCTGAGCCCACTCAAACAGAACTGGCAATCGGTGTCCACAGATCGAAGGAGAAATAAGGCTGATGTAAATCCAATATTCATTGCTGTAACTTGTTAGTAACTCCTAAATAGTTTACTGAAAAATATAATGCAAAATATAACAGTCATCAAAACCTCGTGCCGGTAGATTGTTTAAACTCAATTCCTCGTGCTATTAATTAGACAAATGCACAACTTTGCTTTCAGACAAGTCTGACTTCTTACATTTGTTTAGAAATCAAAGTCCAATTCATTAATTTAACACCCACTTGAGATGTGAGTTCGGGAAGGAGAGTGAGTGATAACATGTGCTCTGGAACAAAGTTCCTACACGTCTTTACCTATCTTTAAATCAAAGTTCATACATCATATATCGTGTACTTATTTAAGCAGATTTTTAAAAACACAAATTTAAAAATTAATCACACCATCACATCACTGCCATTATCATTTCTTTTTTGGATTAAAATTCTTCCACCGTTTCACTCATAAAAATAATGAAATGGAACACAAAGAAAAAAAATCACTTGCTTTCTTGATTTGTATTTTTTCACAATTTTGTTTGCATTTTCAAAATATAAATATAATCGATTCTTTTTTGTGTTTTAATATTGAGAATTTCAACTTAAACATCTACTTATTGGGACTTAACAAGAAAAGAAACTCTACAAAGAATAATAGCCATTTACATAAAAAAAAAACAATTCTCACGAGATGGCAGGGCGATGGTCTTTTCACTTTTTGCGATTCTCTTCGACATACGCTTTAATTTTATCTACAATTTTGCCAGGTTCATCGACACGGGGTACCTATAAAAAATCACAGAAAAAAACATGATTAATTAATAAAAATGGCAAGGAAATTTGCAACTCACATCATAGTTTTGAGTGATGTACATTCCTGTGTATATGCCCGCGCTGAATGTCACCTATAAATAGTAATTTAAAGATTACATAATAATTACTTTGATATAATTTTCCACTTGGATTTTGGCAAGCAATTGCAAGAGGTTCTTTTGTATGAATTTAGTGAAGCTTACCAAAAATTTCAACATGTCGAATACTGGTATTCCGTCACCCGCCACTTTGTAATGTTTTCCAGAAACTGAGAGGGGCAAAATAATTTTCCTTTTACCTACTTAACTCAAAAAAAATATTTGAGTTGAGCTGGAATTTGGAACGGTGCGCGAAACGAGTGGGAAGTTTTTTGTTTTCTTTCACTCAACCAGCTGATTCTCTCCGGTGGCGCTCTCTGGAGCCAGTGTCAGATAATTCTTATCAGCGTATGATTTTGTTGTTGCGTTTTAATTTCACTTGTGTCTCAGGTGCGGAGAAAGTACTGTTAGAAAATGACGTTTGCCGTGTGGTTTCACGACTGACAACAGCTTTTTTTCAGGTTCAGGGCTGTTTAAGAGGAAGATGAAAATTTTTGTTGTCGTCATTGATAAAAATAGCAACACTTAGGGGTGGGAAGGAGATGGAAATGTTGTTTGACGACAGGTTGTCTACACGGGATATTTTCTTGCGAATTTTTAATTCGTTTGATGATAATACAGTTACAGTGGGTTACAAGAAATTCAATTTAAAAATTTTAGTGATGAAGAAAAGGTATTAGAGCCAAACCGAGGTGTTCCTATCTTCTCTGAAGCAATTCGAAAAACATTGTCCACAATGCGTACATACATTTATTATTAGTTATCGCAATCTTTATTGCTATTGCGGCAGTGTGAAGCCTTTTATTGATGAATAACCCAAGCCGACAAACCACCAATTCCTGCAGCTCTTTGTACAGTTTTTAAAAAAGTAAATAATGGCACTCATAATGGTTTAAGTTTGTACTTATACTTTTGAGAACTTTTATCGAAATCCATGGTTTCTGACTATGCTTAAAGCTCCTGCACGTATAAGAGAGATGAGTATACTTTTTTATATCGCCTCGACTGCTAATGACTCATAGCAAGAAATGTGTCATGCAATAGAAATTTCTAGAATGTAAATTTCTTAAGAAAAGTTCTGTCTAATCTAATTCGAAAGTGATTTACGATTTTATTAGCCATACCTACTCGATTTGTTATCTCACTATTGAACCCTGATTTATTTTGTTGCCTTACCTTTTTGTATTGTGTCTTAATGAACGAATTTAACTTTCAACTGCGGAGTCTCCGATGTCACCGATGCCAAATACATCCCCCGCAAATAAAACAAATATATTTTTTTTATAATTTTTTTAAAAGTGTATTTGTAACTTTATTTTTCCGTTTTTCTTCTTTTTGTTTTGTTTATAAAGTATATATAATATATATATTTTTTTATTTCATGTATCATCATATTATGTATATATAATAATAATAATAATAATAATCATAATAATAATAATAATAATTGTTAATTCAAATTGTAAATTAGGGTGTTTACTTCAACAGCAAACACAACAATTTATAAATTCATTTATCATTTTTTTTATTTAATATGTGTTTTTTTTTACGTTTTTTGTAAGTTTTTGTTTCATTTCTTCTGCGCGATAGTAATATAATCATAATGATAATAATAATGAGAAGAAGAATAATAATCATAATTTGTTTCACTATGTTTTTACTTTTATTTTTTTTTTGTTTATCATTTACTTTTTGTTCTGTAATAAAAATTGTTTATTAAATATATAGTATGTATATATTTTATATATAGTTTTGTATTTTTTTTCTGAAATGATTATGCCTTAAATATATATATATATATATTTGTATATATATTTTTTTTATAAAACTAATAAAAGTAGGAAAGAAAAACTAAAAAAACTATATTCTCATATAATAATCCTATATGATTTTATTTTATTTCAAAAAATGTCGGTGTATTCTTCATCCTTTTTTGTCTGATTTCTTACAGATTTTTTTTTTACAATATGTGTTGTATAATCTATATATATATAAATATTTTTTCTTATTTATTTATGTTTTTTTTTTTTAATTCACTTCTTTGCTAAAGATTCCCTATATTTTATGGTTTTTTAATGTACTCATGTGCATATATTTTTTCATAAGGAAAATGTCATTATTTTCTAATATAAATAATAATAATAAAAAAATTATACGCACATTTTTGGTTTTGCTGTAGATAATTTAAATTTTTACTGCATAACTACATAATAATTATTAAATATATATATACTTTTGTTTTTTATTATGCAATCATCTATAGTTTCTGTTTTTTTGTTTTTTTCTCTATTATTATGTTGTTGTTCCCCGTTCAAATAACGGCCCTAATTTACATAATTTTATTTTTCATTTGCTCTGGTTTTTTCTTGTTTTTTTTATATAATAATAATTTAATTAATAGTTTTTTTTTTTTCTGTTTTGTAATATATTTCATAATTATAAGTGATAATAAATAAATAAATAATAAAAAATGGCAAGTTTTTGACTTAAATACTAAGTAAATGTTTGACACGGTTTATTGTTTAGTACTCATCTTAAAATTGTTTTTTCTTCTTCTTACCATTTGTTGGTTTTGTTTTTTTTTTTTGCATTTATATTTATGAATTTTTCTATCAAGGATTTTTTGGGGCTTATTTTTTTAGCTTTTATTTTATTTTATGCAGGATATTTTCCTACATAATTTATTAAAATAAAATAAGAAGAAATAACTTTTTCTTTTAACAAATATCCCTTGCGCTTTATTTTGTAATTTTTCTTAAAAGTTAATAAAAAGAAGAATAATTTAATTAACAAATTTAAACTAAAAGGCAAACAAATATACTAGAAAACGAAAGAAAATCTTTGATTTATTCTACATTTTTGTTTGTTTAAGTGAAAGATTTCTTTGTTTTTTAAAAATGTATGTATATATATTTTGTGTAAATTAGTAACTAACTTGATCAAGAGTATATTTTGTAAACTTTGTTTTTTTTTTATTATTTATAAGAAAGTTTTTTTTTGTTTTTATTTTAAGTTAAATTTGCTGATATGGTTAATAATAGCCGCAGTTTAAATAGTTTTTTTTTTTGTTTTATCGTGTTCCTCATTTTTTGGTTTGTCTTTTATTTTAATCTTTTTTTATATGATTCAATTGAAAAGTTTTTCTTGTTGAAAATATGCGGGTAGTTTAATGGTGATTTGTGTGTTTTTTTTTATTTCATAAATTATAAACAATATAAGATTGATTTTAATGAGTAAGAGCATTGTGTAATATACATATATGTTATTCAATTTTCTAAATTATTATTATTTTTTCTTCTTTCAAATGTTAAAGTATTACATTTTTATTTTACTATGAGTTAAATTGTTTTTGCAAAAGAAAAAATAAATTACATAGGATACAGAGACTGCATAATACTGAAAACAAACAAAAATTTAATATGCTTAAAAAATTGATCGCTCTTTTGTTATATGTATACAATTTTCTATGATTTTTTAAAAAGTTTCGTTTTGTTTTTTATTATTATTTTTTTTTTTAATTTTATTTTGCGTCCCTGCTCAAAATAGTTGTATTTTTTTGTTTTTATGTCTTATTTTTATTTAATTTTAATTGAAACCATTACTCAAGTTTATGTATCCTTTATTTTTACATTCTTTTTAGTTTATTTAGAATTATATTTATTGTATGTTTTTTATTTTTTTTCTGGAATGATACTAATGTACAGTTGTGTATTTACATTTTCTTATATTTTCATTTAAGCAGCAAAAATATGAAGACAAAACAATGGAAGTTTGTATGAAAATTATTTCAAATAAAAGACAATTTTATGCAATCTCTTTGGATTATTTTTTTAATTTTTGTTAATGTTAAGGAAAATAAGGATAACAATGAGACAAATATATATATTTTGAAAATATGTTTTATTGGACGTAGGGATTATCGTTTTGTAAACATAAGGTTTTTTATTATTCTATTAGTGTTAGCTTGTTAAGCAAGAGTTTTTCAGAAATATGGAACATTTTTATCAGTTTTTATGTATTTTTATTGTTTCTTGATAGAAGGTCAAAGATATTTCTATACTACTTTTCGCTCAAACCTTTGGCTGTTAAAATAGGCCGTCAACTTTTAAATCTCTTTTTGGGTAGTTCATTGTGGTTTTCATTTTGAGAGTTTTAAAAAACCTTTTTGCTGGCTCATTCGATTTATGAAGTCACTGAAAAGTGGGCTTAAAGATCTAACTTCATAATTTTCTCTGAACGAGATTTGAACTAGAGTTTTCATTTATCTCAGAGAAGTTAGCAGATATAGTTCTTGGAAAGTATTGACAATATCTAAGACTGTTCTGGACCATCCAATGTCTTAGTACGGAAGCCCTATCGACTGGGTATAAGCAACAAGTATAGGCCTATAAAAATGGTAGGATTAGTTAGGATAAGTCCAAACTATGTAAAAAGACCAAAGCCAAACCTTATTTAAGATCGCAGTTTTTGATAGACTTCAGGTCTATCAACGGCATGTGATCAAACCCTAAGTAGTAAGTCAAGATGAGGTCATGAAAACCGAAGTCTCACTGAATATCAGCAATTGTTCAGCTACCCAGAGATACATGGACTTCATCTGTCTGTTTCCAATATGAAATTTACACACTATCACTGGTGGCTTAGGTTTTTATTTCTTTTAGATTTTTTTTCCCAAGTGATTACTACTAGGAAGAGTGGGTTTTTTTCTGTTTTTTTAGATCACTCTCGTATACACAGCTTATATAACGGTATTTCTGTTTTGTTCTTACTTAAAAAACTAACAACATAACTTTGTGCTATAACTGATAGAAATTATTCTGTTTATTTTATATTTTAATGCAAGTACATTCCCTGAAACATTAAATTAACGATGGAAGAACCTAAAAATAAAATAAAAATAATTTTTTCACTTACTATATCGTTTTTTTCGGTTTAGCTTAGTTTTTTTTTTTGGTTTTTGGTTGTTTTGCATATGTTTTGTTCAATACTATTTTACTAATTTTATTGTTCATGTTAAAGGTGCTCTTCAAAATACAAAAATTTATTTTGCTTTGTTAGAAAAAAAAAATAAAAAATAAATAAATAAAATAATTAAAATGAAAACACTTTCTTTGTTTGCCACAGGAAATTATAAAGAAAATTAAAAATATTTGTGTTTTGTTTTCTTTTATTTAAAACTTGTTGCTGGTAACTTTGACGGATGGATTTTATTTATTTAAATATATAAATTTCATTATTTTATTTTTCTGCGTTTTTTTGTTTATTAAATAATTAAAGGAACTGTGCTACAATAGAAAAATGATTATAGTATAAAATAATGTATTATCTACCTTATTTCACTGTTTTTGTTAAGTTTTATTCATTTAAAGTGATGAATTGAGATTCACATTCTACAAATTTTAATTGGGTATTTGTTTGTTTTTCTTATTTAAGAACTATTCGATATTCCCTAGTATTTTTTTTGTGTGTGTACGTGCCCTTGATCCTAAAAGCAGGATTATACATTCCATCATGTATCCATGGGTTAGTTTTTTCTTTATTTGTTATTTTATTTATTTAATTAGTTTGAATAATTCCTAATAGTTTCATGTGTACATTATTAGAATCTTTTTTAAAAAAAGAGAGAATATAAAAATAAGTAAAATAAACCAGAAATGCAATGCAAAATAAATTTGTTTGATCATAAATTTTAATCATAATATTGTGAATTGTATGTTTTTTTTTTATCCTTTCCTACATAATTAAGTAAATTATTATTACATTTTTTTATTTTAATTTTAAGTATATATAGTTTAATAAATATTTGATTTTTGTTTTGTTTTATTTACAGTATAAATTCGCTTTGTAATTTAGCCTTTGTCGCTGTAGGTGTAATTATTTTAAAATAATATATATATATTATTTTTGTTCTCGTCTATTCATTTTATGCTTACTTCAACAGGCTAAATAATTTATGTATCATTTTCTTATAATTTTGTTTATATTTTTATTATACTTATTTTTAAATTTACTTTAAATGCACTTCTGAGCTTGATATAAGCGCCAATTATTGTTGTCGGTTTGTTTGGAATAAACAAATGGAATTATTTTTTTTTAAATAAAAATCATATTTGGAATTTTGTTATATAAGAGAAAAAGTTTATAAGTTTATTTTTCGGTTTTTACAATGTTTGTTTTATTTTTTGTTTTGATTTTGTTATTTCTATGTTTTTGATTTCAAGTAGTTTCTTTGTGTGTTAAATGATTTTCATTTTTTTGCTAGTTTCAATAGAAAGCTTGTTGCAAGGATACTGGGTGCTTCTTGAGATTTTCTTGAAGGAGTTCTTACATACGAAATGGGAAGGGAGGAAAGCATAGTTTGAAAAGTGAGATTGCTTTGGACCAAAGTTTAACCATTCTGTGAGTAAATATGTAGTTTATTTTCCCGGTTAGTTGTTATGAACGATATACATTTGCTTATTCCTCCATTTGAAATTAAAATGCAACGTAATATGTTGTCAGGATCAATTTTCTATAATTTCAAAGGGTTTATCTGCTGTCATCGTGAAAGCAAAAAGGGTTGAAGATAAGATTTAAAGGTTTATTCGGTCCACTATACCATATTGCTTTGATTGTTAATAACAGCGACACTGATTTGATAAGCTTCTGATGATCATAAAGCCTTCTCTCCGAGTCTCCAGTGTTTATCCAATAAGAAGTAGGACATCATCTTCCAGATTAAGATCCTTTCATTGGATATTAATATTTGTCAGATGATATAGGGTCTCTAAACAATCATCAGCTCAAAATGAGTGGGTTTAACAACATTTAAACAATCAATGTTTTCAGAAAGGTCTTTTCAAGGCACATTTCTTCGATTGTGCTTAGCACCGCAGAAAACTACAATACAACACTTATTCACACTTCTCTATGGTAACATTGACTTTTAGAAACTGAAGAATTTTTAGATTCTCATCAGCGCAAGTAACCCTGCAACATCACTCAGTATTTATTCTTCATCTTTGTTGTTGCCCTTTTTTGTTTTTTGACAAACTGTCTCTTGTGCAATTGTATTTTGAAATTTAGACTATTTATTTATTTTTATTTTGTTTGTTACAAGTCACAGTTTCCCTTTTTTAAAAATTTGTTAGTTTGTATCTCCAAATCAAATTAATTAGCGGAATTTAAGTTGAAACCAAACTAAAGCATAACTTTTTTTTTTTTTATTTTACAAAATTATTAAGAAAAAAATTAAATAAATATTCCTTTCATCCTATCATATAATATATGTATATATATCTCCTACATCACTACCCAACATATTGGCATTCTATTTGTATATAAATATTTTTATTTTGTAATTTTTTTTTAGCAAATTTTTCCTTTTAAATGAAAAAATATTTTTTTTTTTTGTTTTTGTTTTTGTTAAATGACATAATTACCAGAGTTTATGTTTTTTTTTTTTTCTGAATTAATTATTCATCTGCAAAAAACTATTCATGTATCTAAATGCAAAAAAGTGATAATATTTTTTTTTGTTTTGCGTTTTATCGTTAATTATTTATTTTTTAAATCTCTATGTATATAAATATATTATTATATGCAATACAAGTAATATGTCATT
Source organism: Chalcosyrphus nemorum (assembly GCA_949716465.1). Lineage (NCBI taxonomy): Eukaryota > Metazoa > Arthropoda > Insecta > Diptera > Syrphidae > Chalcosyrphus > Chalcosyrphus nemorum. The sequence goes on along the minus strand of OX454334.1, from coordinate 55,461,961 downwards.
TGATTTTTTGTTTTTTTTTTTTTTTTTTCCTTGTTTACTTAAATAATTGCATGAAATACCCTGTATCCTCTATTTTCTTCATAAAAAACAGCTTGGGACATTTAAAACAAAATTATTAGTTAAACTTAAATTTTAATTCAAGGCAAAATGATTGTTAATTTTAATAAGAGAAATTATTTATAAGAAAATGTCCGTGCTGCTAAAATATTTTTTGTTTTTTTTTTGTTATCATTTATTTCTACTCAGATTAAAATCTAATTAAAAAATGCTCTTCCAAATACGAGAGGCCTAATTTAGTAATAAGTTTTTTTTGTTAATATACTTTTCTAATATATATTTCGAAGAAAGGCTTTGGTTTTGTTTAAAAAACTATCTTTTTGTTTTTAAATGTACATAATAGTTTTTTTTTTTTTAATGTTCAATTATGTCACAATATGTTGATTATAATGATAACTATGCGGTTTTAATAAAAAAAGAGCTTGTATCTCAATTTTAATTTTTTGTTCTGGTTGTATAAAAAGCATGTACTATTTTTCCTTTTGTTATGAGCTTTTTTTCATTTTGTTAAATTTTGTTAGTCATTTTCGGATTTTGTTTTAGCAATGAATCTAGTTGCATATCTACATAGTTTTCTTTAAAAACAAGGTAAAACAAAATTTATAAGAAAATTGTATTCGTAAAAAATAAAACCATACTTAAATATCTTTCTTTATAAATTAGCTGTTTAAAAAATTTGTTAAAACATAATTCTTTTCTGGTTAGAGATTTTTGACATAATTGTACTTCAACGCAAACGTTCGAAAATCGCATTTAAGCCACTGGAAAATTCTTTAAGCGGAGTCAGAAATTCTAAAATGTGTGAAGTTAGATACCATTCATTATGATCTGAAATTAATCCTCGTTCAAGGGTACATTTGGACTGCAAGATGATTGCGTCTACCTAAAAGTTTTCTTCAGCATGTTAACAAAATCTATAAGTTGAAAAGAATGACTACACTCTAGTATAGTAGTCACGTACAGTTCATTTTAAGTACCTTTACTCCATTCGGGGTACCTACCTTATTCTCAAAAGATAAGTAAGCAATAAGTACTCGTTTAAGCTAACAAGGGTTGCATTAATACTTGATTATTTGACTTGCTCGTACTCTAGAGAAACATATGAGTACTAATACTTAACAGACCCGAAATATGAAATAAAATCTTTACTTTTATTTAGTTTGGTAGACAATAAGTCTAGATCGATCTAAAAATATTCAAAGGTTACTCCTTACAGGTTTTGAAAGCGCCTAGTGAATGATCAAGCTTGTTTAAGTGAACAAAGTTTGGTATATTCCTTAAAAACTAGTGAATATTCCTTAGTGTTCCCTGCGATGTCAGTTGTTGAGAGTGTCTAGTCACACTTATCAGAAAGTTAATGACGTTTGCAAGTTGAAATATATCAATAGAAAAACACCGAAGGACTTTGCAACATGACACAAGGACAGTATGAGCTTATAATCGACATAGATATTGAGATTGAACATTAATAGCAGGGTGGCAGGTTGTCGAATTGACTCCTTAAACTTTATTGTCATATCTTGTGTAGTAAAAAATTCACAATCATAACTTCTTTTCATAATTCCTAGTTCGTACACTGTGTGAATTTAAACTCAAAAGAGTGAAAGAAACTGTTGAAAAATAAGCTGTAATCTGTTCATATTCTCAACTAAATGTTCAAATAAAATAAACAAGAAAACACAAAGGGAATAAACGAAAATAAATGAATTTTCTAAAGAAAACGATTACGCAATATTTCATTTTATAATAATTTTATTTTTAATGTGCGTTCATATAAATATGTTTTTTTTTTTCTTCAATTTATTTATTTCTCAATTTATTCTTTTGTCTAACAAAATTTTTCTTTTATTAAAAATTAATTATAATAGTTATATACTATGTTTTAAGTTCCTGTAAATATAATATAATTTTTTTTAATGCTTGTATGTAAAAATTACTTTTGCAAACATTGTTTTTTTTTTTCTAAACTAATATTCTCATATAATTTTTTTTTTGTTTTTGTAGTTTACTGTATCGATAATATAGTTACAAGTTTTTCTTTTGTTTGTTGATGTAAACTTTCATTATCATTATCGCAATTCAGATAATACAATACGTGTATTTTTTTTATATAAAATGATTAAAAAATAAACTTAAGAAGAGTATAATTAAAAATAATAAAGTCACTTTGGATGGTAACAAGTGGGGAAGAGCCTTATGCTTTTCGTTTTATTTTTTTTCTTTGGAAAATTTCAATTTTACTATAAATACTATTTGATTTTGGTTTTCTACGAAATTTTTTATTTTTTTTTAAATTATGTTTTAAATATATATAAGTGTGTATAACGTTGTGTCATACGGATATAGTATGAAGATATACTAGTTTGTTTTGTATCGAGAAGTTTTTTTTTGTTTTAAATAATAGTAGTAAGAGTGTAATTTATATTTTTTTACAAGTTAAGCGTAAGTTTTATCTTAAGTTGTTTATAGTAGAAATAAAATAAAAATGTAAGCATTTTTGCTATATAAAATAATAATGATACATTGCACTGTAAGTGGATATTGAATGAAAAAGATGAAACCTTAACGAAATCATATTTTTTTATGATTTTTATCTTTATTTGTTTATAATGTTTTAATTTTATTTTTTAAAGCTAATTTTATTTAATTTTTTTTTGTGTTTTTAAAATGAATTGTTATTTTGATATAAGATATTTATTTTGAACCTGAAAGAGGGTTTTATTGCTGAAAATTAAACAGAAAAGAGAAGAAACAAATTCAATTGGAAGAGACAAACAAAATCGCGAATGTATAAGTATTTATATTTTTGAATTGCATAAAACTACTTGCAACTGATTTAATAGGAACTGCTTTGTTTACATATATTGTATTAGTATGCTTTAAAAATAAACCAAAAACACAGAGTATGGCCCAGCAAAAAATGAAATATACTATTGTCAGAAAATTCAGCTACATCCCTCTCAAAACTTTCGTTTTCTTTTTACTTTAAAACAACAATAAAATTAAAAAATTAATTTAAAAGAAAATATTATTATAAACTCAATTCATTCTTTGAAATCTTGGTACCTTGTTTTTTCTAGTGTATTATTTTTTTTTCTTTCTAAATAGACTAGAATATGTATGTATATGCTTGTTGTGTATATATATAAATAACATTTTTGGTTTGTTTTTCATTCTTTTTACCTTTTTGGGTTTAGATTATATTACAATAATAAATATTTTTTGTTCTTTTTTGTTGGTTTTTTTTATTTTGATAATTTCTATATTTCGAAAAATAATATTATTTATACTTAAATATAGTAGCCCTTAATGTATATATATATATTTTTAAATGTATATTATTATTATTATATATATATTTTTTATTTTATTTAATATGTGCTTCTGCTTAATGCAAGCAAATTTCTAGTTAATAATATATATATATACTTTTTTTATGTATTCATAATAATAATAAATTATTTAACATTCCCAAAAGGAATATAAATTTTATTTTTAATTTTTATGTTATTTTATATTTTTGTTTCGGACGCATTTTACTTGAATTTCATTTTCTAATTTTTTTACAATATAAGTTTTGGTTTTTGTTTTTTATTTAAATATATATATATATAGATTTAATTGATTTCTAAGAGTTGAAACTATAAGAAAAAATAAATATAAGAAAACAAATTACCGAAGATTTATTTTGTTTTTGTTTGCTTCATTCAAAATTTTTGGACTAGGTAAGCTACATAATGTGTATATTTAATTTTAATTCGCTAAATGTGGTTCCTCTCTAAAAAAATTATTGATATGATGAACGGAGAGACCAAATGCGAAATTTTGTAAAATACATAGTAAGTTGTTGGTTTTAGTTATAAGAGTTAAAAAACTATTGATATTTGGCAATATTTCAAATAAATTTTTGGTTTTCGCTCTGAAGCCTTTGAGTTTATTTTATTTTTAGTTCTTGTGTGAAAGCGAAGAACAAATCCAAATTTCGCGATGTTAATTTGAGAGGAGTAACGCAAGTCTTAGTTTATGATTTTTCGTCAAAACATGAAAGAACCAAAATTGTGACAAACGAATGAGGCCTCTTCAATTTGAGAGGAGAAACGTTATCAAAAAACTTGAGTTCTTTGATATAATAAAATTCAAACAAATGATTTGAAAGCAACAAATGTGCCTTGAGACAGGAGTAGAAAATCTAACAGAACAAGAATAACTCTAACCACAATTGTGGTTAATCAGTTTAACAACGATAAGTAGACTCGCATGAATTAACGAAAATAAAGAGATAAAGTACCAAGTTTGCACTTTGATTTATATCTTATCAGCTAAGGCATTTCCAATTTGCAAAAACCCTCCAAAACACGCTTAGAATTTTCTTCAAAAAAGTTGACGTTAATCAAGGGCTTCTTGAGCATTGTAAAGAATAAATAATTCCAAACATAGACTTTATTCTATCTAAAATAAATCCGAACCAATTTTTTTCATTTCCAAAAAAAAATCTTTGCTTCATAAATAGGTTCAAAAAAAAAAAAAAAAGAAAAACGAAAACAAAAAAATCATTTTGTTTCAATACTTTGTAAAAAGGTACATTTTCGTAATATACTACATAATTTATGTTTTTTTGTTCGTATATTTTATTTACTGATATTTTATTCTTATCCTTATGTTTTTTTTATTTATTTTTGGTTCGAAAAATTTTGCTAAAAATGTATGCGTAATAAAAATGTATGATTTTTGCATTTTTTATCGTTTTAAAAAATATTTTTATATTTTTATTTAAATATGTTCTTTTCACGACATCGATTTTATTTTATTAAATTTTTTACAATTTTATTTTGATTTGTTTCTTATTTTTTTTTTAAAGATTTATTCGTATTGACAATGCCACAATTAACGTAACAAAAAAACGAGAAACAACAGAACGAATTTATTGTATAACAAACAAACGAACTGTACAGGACATAAATTTGTATATTTTTTCAATTTTTTTATTTTCTTGTGTAAAGTTTTTTTATATTCATATTTTTTTTTAAATATTTATTTGATTTCTTTGTTTTTTTTTTATATAGACAAATCACAGCCCATTTGTGGAATTTAATTTAAATGGAAATCATACATATATTATATAGACAAATGTTTATATTTTTCGGACCAATTTGTAAAATAAAAATTAAAGCTGTTAAAAGATTTTGTTTTTTGTTTTGTAAAATATCTAAAATATTGCCAAAATCAATGCTTTTTTGTTTCGGTATTTTTTTTGTTTGTTAAACATCATTGGCTTAGTTTCTAACAAATAGTTTTAAAAAGTTTTTTTTTAAGTAGAATTTGACTAGAATTGATTTTTATTATTCAAATTTGGATGTTTTATTTATCAGGGCAATTAAATATATATATTTTTCTTTTTAATACTAGAAAATAAAATATTATAATTAAATTTTTATTTCTCGAAAAAATGGTATTTTTTCTAGGCTTTTTTTCTACTATTACTACGATCGCACGGATAAAAATTTTGTTACTTAGGGGGGGACTTTCATCCGCCTTATATACATATGTATATATATAATTTTACACAAAAAAAAAACTTTTGTTTGCATATAAAAATATATATAAATATATATACACATAAATTATTTTCGGGTGTTGTGAGGCTGGTTTTCATATGTGCTTTGGGTGCTAATTAAGAATTAAAAAAACAAAAACGTCAAATGAACACCCATGCCACGGTAGAAAGAAACAACCAACACAACCGTACCCAACTGAAAGTTTCTCTATATGACTAGCTTCAAATTTTTATATTCTTTTTACATACTAAATAATTTATATCTACAAGTTTTTCTTTTACAGAATTATTTTCAGTAATTGAAAATTATTTTTTAATTTGGCTTATGTTAGCTGTAGATTCAATTTCTTGTTTTTTTTATTCAAAAATTGTTTTTTGTACATTTTTTTCTCTAATTATAATTATTTGTTTTTTTTCTTTTATTCAATAAAAAAAAATCAACAAAATGTTTAAACAAAAGAAACTTCTAAAAAACTGAAAAGAACGGCATAATCATTATGCATTTTATAAAAATACTAAAGATATTTTCTTGTTTAAATGTATATGTTGTAATATAATATAGTATATTTTTGTTTATAATATAATTAATAATGTTTTTTTGTTTTGTTAATGTAATATCTAATATTTTGTTTTGTTTTATTTTTCCTTGTTGACTTAAATTTAATAGTTAAGCATTTTTATGTTTCTGACTTATGTTTTCTTTAAATATTTGTTTTTGGTATATGTTTACATTTCATTTTTAATTTAATTTGAAATTAAATCTAACTAGATTTATTTTAAGGTTTTTTTTTTCTTGCGATTAAAAATTTAACAACAGATTAGAACAAAATGTAAATCAACGATATTTCTTTTTGTTTTGCTTAGAAACAATGCACGAAAAGGAGAACAAAAAATAAAATAAGTAAATATTTAAAGAAATGTTATAACATTAAGGTAAATTCGAATTGGTTTTTTACTTCTCTCTTATCGTGTATTACTAAGTTTTTTTTTCAATATATATGTAATAATGTAGCTTTCAAATATTTTGATGAAAGTGAATTTATAATACAGTTTTTGTTTTAAGGTTTTTGTATGTGATTTTTTGTTTTATTTTAAAGATATATTAAATTCCTTCAATTTCCCACGTTTTTTATAATTATTTTTAATGTTTTTTTCTTGTTTTTGTATAAAAATGTTTGAAAACCCCAGATCATATTGGTCGCTCTCCAGTCAGTGTATAATATATATATTTTTTTATACAATATAATATTGGTTTTGTGTTTTTTTTTTTTTTATATTATAATTATCATTAATTTAATACGCTAACAAATGATTTATTTAATTTAAAGATTTTTTTGTTGTTCATGTTTTTTTAATTTAAATTTAAATACGATATTTGGCAAACTTTACTATTTATATCAAATGAAGTTTTTATTGAAATTTCAATTCCGGAGACTCATCTGGAAAGAAAGAATGGGGCTGTGGAAAAAAGTACATGAATCAGTAAAAAATTTATAGAAAAATATTATATATTTGTTGGGTGTATCTTCATAGTGCTAGAGTCTCATGATTTTACAGATTATTTTAGACTCGATAGTTGCCATGTTTGAAACAAACAAGGGCAATCAAATCTTTGATATAATGACTAGGTAATCGCAAATGTAGCATACGATGGATTGAAGAGGAACCGAATTGGTTGTGCTTCTAGCAGAGACTCTATATATCGGGAGTCTATTCAACAAATAATTGTGTACCGACTTAAGGAACAAAATTTGAGTCTAAAGTCTTTCAAAAAATGATATCTCTTGTGATGTAAGCTGAGATAAATAAATCAATGACATCTTTTAGAAATTCAATTTATTCCCGCAAGATGTCATCATTCTCGCACTCGCACGCATTCACCAACAGGAAATTAGGAACAAATCTTGGGCTCACAGACCGCTGAAAGTTCATTTCAGGTTAAGGACATATAATACACCCACATAACGTGTAGAATTTCAAATTTCACAAATGATTGCCCTTTCCTGACAGTTTTTACGCTTTTTTTTATCAATTTTACTCTACATGCTAATGTAATAAAGATAAACTCTCACCTGGTAGTACTTTCTTCGCTCTAAGGAACTCCTGTTGTTAATAGGGTCGACTAGCATCTTTTGGCCGTTTCAATTGAACTTTCAGTCTTTTCATGCCAATCTGAAAGCCATTCATTGCTTGAATGGCAGCTTGAGCACTGGCAGGATTATCAAATGACACAAATCCTGTTAACAAAAAAATGAGGAAGTAATATATTTTACATGTTCACATGAAGGATTCACATTAAAATCACATTTATCTTCTGTAGGCAGGTCAAAAAGGAAAGGAAAGGGATGTGAAGGTGGAAGGGGGAAAAATGATTTAGTGTCATCAATAGAGGGTTGGGACCATTTGTTTGTTGGTTACTTTGTGTAAAGTGTAAAGTTAGACTTACCAAAACATTTACTCTGATTTGTAGCACGATCGATGAAAACTTTCGAACTGATTACATTACCAAATGGCAGGAACATCTGCATTAGTTCAGCATCACCAAATTCTTGTGGTAGATGATAGATAAATAAATTACAACCCTCTGGGCCAGAAATCGAACAACCTGGGAACATCAGAAAATCTAAAAAAAAAATTGCAATTGAAAAAAAGGTTTCTCCGTCAATTGTGTTTGATTTTTGTTGGTATTCTAGGCAAAGATTTGATCGTCATGATTTTTTTTAATGCTGGTCAAGGTGATGATTTTCTGTTCTGACATGGAAAATCAAGGTCTAGTGGTTGCAGAATGAAACTGATGGGTATCAAGGGATTTCAGAGTCAAGTTATAAGGATTTCCAACCAAGTACGATCCAATATTTGATACCATAAGAATGTCTAATGATAGACGCGTGGAAATAGAGAAATGAACTCGGATATAACAAACAGTCAGAACAGGAGCAAGTCCTGGTTTTCCACAGCTGAACGTGTTGTGCACGGTATATGTTTCTGCATGTAAGGAACCTAAACTTTTATGCGATATGCAAAAGGTGGAAGCTTTCTCATGGCAGTAATATTCCTAACAATGCAAGGACTAAAGGAAAAAGAGATGACTTAACTCTGTCTTTTCACTTTGAACTAAATTTTGTTCGTGAAGCGTATTCGTGGTTCAGTCCCTTTACAAAGTGAAAGTTTAAATGAATAAGATTCGTTCATATCTTGTATACATATCCTTAATTTTTAGTCCGATCTGTGGATCAATATTGCCAGAGTTTCCCTATACAAACATTGCCAAAATATCCCAAAAGGTGAAAAACACCCTCAAGTCAGCCTCCAACCACAGAACCTTATCACATATGTATGTATGTATGTACCTTCACCTTTTTGCCTTTTGTCATGTTGATTGGTTTTTTAATTATGTTACAACCTAAAGTATTTGTTTAAAACTAAAAAATAAAAAAAAAATCGAGAAGAAAATAAAATATTTTTTTAGAAAAAATAAAGGAAGAATTCATCCCTATAGATTTCCTACAAAGCTACAAAATAAAACAAACTAAATAAATAAAAATAAAATATTTATATGTATATACATACAGAAAATAAAATATTTATATTTTTTCTTTTTAAATGAAAGCGTGCAGTTTTTTTTAAGGAGAACATAAAAAATATATAAATATATATTTATGCCTACATATAAATATTAATATAACATAGATAAATATTTATATATATATATATGGATAATATCAAAAGGTTGGGAATGGAGAAGGGGCGAGAGAGTTATACATCATGCACATTAAACGTAAATTCAAAAACAATAACACAAAATGCGTTCACTTATTTTTTGTTTTATGATAACACAAGTCGATATGGCGGCGCAATATTGTGTGTAATATAATCTCCTATAAAGTTAAATTTTTAAATAAATCGTTTTTTATTGCCATAATAAATTACATCTTCTTCGCTTTTTTTTTTTCTTCCTGATTTTCTTATCCTTAAACTCGTATATTTCAACGTAAAAAAGGGTTAAAAGGTCGCAAAGGGGTGAGTGAGTTTCTTTTCCGTGTTTTTCACCCTCTTTTTTCGGTTTTCAATTTTGTGTTAATTTCAATTTTATACTCCGATGAATATTATTTTTTTTTATGGTTTTTAATATTTTTCTCTAATGTTTCAGGCAATAAAAAAAAAATTTATTAAAAAAAAAAGAGTAGGGACAGCCCACCATTTCGATTTGTGTATGCATAAAGTAGCGCACAATTTTGCAAACTAAATATATTTATATTTTTAAACATAAAAAACATAAAATTTAACATCTATACGGTTATTAATATTTTGATCCTTTTATTTTGATTTGAATTTGCTAAGTTTTTTTTTTCTGTTTTATGTCTTACCTTCTCTTTGAGTAGGTGCAACCGCAGCAGCTATTGGTGCTGGTATAGCCTGTGGAAATTGTCCATAAACGGCTGGATATGCTGCATTATAAATAATTTGTTCACATAGTCAAAAAACACATTTAGGAGACATCACAACGTAAATAACATTTATTTAGTAAACAAATAAAACAAAAAAATTCATAAACTAAACTAGAAATTATATTTATTAAGAAATTATATATTTAAACTTTTTTTATGTTCAAAATTTATATGCAAGTCATGTTATGTGCCTTTTTAGCTGTTTAAATTATAAATAAGGATTTGGGAGGATAAAGGGTGATGAAAGAATTCGGCTTATGCCAGTCCATTGGACACTGGTTTAAGAAGGTCCAAAGAGTCTGTAGATAGAACTGAAACATGTAAATTATAAAAACTGAATCGAAAAAGCATATAATGCAGCGTGTTCTAAGTAAGATTTAAATGCGTGTGCATCCAGAACGGAGTCAGCAGTGAAAATGTTTTATTAAAAAAACGTCTTCCTAACAAGTTTTCAAAATGAATGCATTCAAATTTCAAGCAAAAGTTAGAGAAATTCGGTCTCATATCTGCCCTGCAATTCATACATATTTAAATCTATTTAATGCTTTTAGTTCTTGTTACAATTTAATACTCAATTTTGAAACATGAACTAATAAACTTTTTTACATCTAACATTTAAATTTAAACTTATTGCAAATACATGTTCATATTTTGTTTTTATAACCAAATTTAGGCATAAATATTTGCGATAAGCTCTGTAAACATATAGCATTGACACACCAAACAATTATACACACAAGAACATTGAAAAACATATATTTTATAATAAAACCTTAACAATACATACAAATTAAAGGACACCATTTAGTTTAAAAAAAAAGTTTTATGGCTGAAAGTTGACTATAAATATTTTGTTTTATGCTAACAGTTGTTGATCTTATAACTTTTTTTGACATTATTTTTTTTTTTAAACTTTCTATACAATTAACATTTATATTTAACGGAAACATCCAACATTGTTGCTACATCTAAAAACACTTTATGATTATACACATAAGAATCAACAAAAAAAATATATATGCATTGATGAAGAACAAGAAAAGAAAATAAAAATGTTGAACCAAAAAAATAAAAAATAAAATAAAATCTCGAATAAATGTTTCGAAAAAAATTGCAAATTAGGTATTGAGAGTTCTTTTATTTCTTAGTTTTGGGAATAAGAAAATAATTTCCTTTCACTGATTTTTGTTTTTGTTTTTTACTTAAGAGTAATTATTTTGTAATGAAACTTACCAACTCCTGGATATGGTTGCATTCCCGGATAAGCAGCGTGTTGAAGCGCCGCTTCACCATTAGGCAAACCTTGTGGAGGAATTGATAAATGCAACGCATCTGGAAAACATAAATATTCTTGCTGCAATATTCCGTTGTCTATAAGTAAAAGAAAAATATTTGTGTTTCGAAGATCCATCTAATTTTTTTTGTTTGTTTTTTTTTTTTTAATTTTATGTATTTCAGTAAATGTTGGAGAATAATTTGCAATAAAAGCGAATAGTAATAGGAAGTTACATTTGAAGGTTAGAAAGTTTTAGAAGAGAATATTCCTATCAACCAATAGTCTAATGTTCTTTTTTAATATTAGTTGTTCAAAAGAATTTGCAGAGTAAAAGCATGAATCAAACCTGGCTGGCATCAGTTTTGATGGAAGTAAAATAAGTATTTACGGGATGTAAGGTTTTATTGAAAAAATAAAGTTTGAGAAGAGTAAAAGCAGTTTAAAGATTAGAATAAGTATTAGTTTTGTTTAGGGTCAGAGCTCAGTCGTGCCTTACGAAAGAAATATGGCTAAGCTTGTTGAAGTAAGTGTTACTCATTGATGCTTAGCTTATCAATTCTGCGGCTACAATAACTAATTGTTTCTAAATCTATTAAAAGCCAGCGATAGTTCATGAAAGTTCATAAGAACAAAAACTCTTTAACGCCAAGATGTGCTACGGAGATGAGTACCTAGCACTTCGTGCATAAATGAAGCCAATGATACTGATAAGGCGTCACCTTAATGTACTATTTAGCCTTTTTATTCGTTTAGAGATAACACAGTCTTGGGAGCACAATGAAGCTGCATTTCTAAGATGCAGGCAATCTTAAATGTATTCTTATACAGCCTACATTTTTAGCTAAAAGGTAAGATTTAAACGTGTGCTTAGGACTTTTTGACATTTTGTTTAACACTATTTTTTCCACCATCAAAACCATCAACACAAAATGTCTGCCAATTATAATCCCACAAGGTCATCTCCTACTCTAAAGTATTTCTCCAACCTAACTCACCATTCACTAACACCCATTTTGTGGTAATCTCCACTACTCCCCACATAACTTTCAGTTCAATCGTGTGGGAGAGAGAAGACCAGCAATGTCACTTGTCATATTTGTGTAATTGAATTAGTGCGCGATTATAAAAATATAATTTATTTATTTTTTGGCGAATTGCTTAGGTTTTTTGCACGAAATTTATAAAATATTTAAAATTTGAATGTTGTAGTTTAATTTTTCAGTGGTTTTTAGTTGTTTAAAGTTGTAAATAAGTGTAAATCGCGAGTGGTTTTTGTGGTTGGCGGATCTTTTGATCGAACTTTATGGACATTTCTAGAACTTCTTCGACTTTAATCAAGAATTGAGGAGCTCAATACTGGGTAAGTCTTTTGATCAATATTACCTATTCATTAGAAATATTTTTTAAATTGGGAAAGTTTGTTTGCAATATTGGGTTGAGGGAGAATAATTTGCATATTAATGGGATTGTTTTACAGAAAGGTCCATAATGGCAGCTTACACATTTTTTAAGAGCAGGTTCGATCATGAAATATTTTTTTTGTGGGTTTAAGAAGTAGTTGAGGTTATAAAACAAATTTTCCAAAAATTCTAAGAACGCTACTCGTAGAAGTTTTTCCCTGGGTCTCAAAGGCGGTGATAATATGATAGAGTCATTTGTTTCCCCAGCTAGAAGTCGTGGGTCATATGGGTATTATTTCCTAAAACTGATATATTCTTCTCAAAAGCTTATTATACTTAGGAGTTGTCGGTTAGAAAAAAGAAAGAACAAGTAAATTTTAGGAAAAATTGGTGCAAGGCTCGAACTCTTATTCTTTTGATTAGAAACTGGAAGGATAGGAAGATGTTGGTGTAGTAGATCTTAACCTTTTGAAATTGAATAGTTAGACAGAACCATGTCATCCTTTAACCGAATATCTGTCCGACTTTTCTAATCTAGATGCTAGGATTATATTTTGATCTATTATCTAGCCTAAGTCTAGAACTATTATACTCCTTTCTGCTGGCCACTTCTGATAGTGCTTCATCCTCACTTTGGGTATGTGAATTCATTTTCTTCCATTCTTTTGATAGTGAACTCGTTATTAAAAGTAATCAAAACTACAAAATATCAAACTATTCCTCTCCACTTCTGACACTTTTTCATTCTCACTTCGTACACGTAATCTATTTTTGCTCCTAAAAACATTTCTCGTGAATGCGAGGATTAAACTTTAACCTCTTCTATTTTTTGTTTCACAAACATCTGCTTTTTTAAACGCATTTATACTAGCATTTGTATTATCCTTTACGGTTCGGATGATGCAAAGGTGCAAATTATTATTTTCCAATTCACACTCGTCTAATCCAAAGAGAGTGCAGTAATTTCAAGCGTCAAGCCATCCGTAAATGATTTTAAGCCGGCTTTAAAGCTTTTCCAAATGCAATTCCATTACTACACCTACTACCTATGGTAGTGCCTGTGCACACAACATATTATTCATAAATGCTAATACAAAAGATTCTGTTCCCTACAAATCCTTTCGTCCATTAGCACAGCACAAGAGATTACTTCGAACACATACAGTCCATATAGAGTAGAATAAAAAAAAAACAATAGAATTACCATGAAAATGCCAAAACAAAAGCACAAAATATAAACCTTTTAAAATGTGCGTCGGTTATTTTTTTTTTTTTTCGTGAGTGTGTGGTTTACTTACGTCCTGGATAACTTTGTGGAATTCCATTCGTATAAACACCTTCAGTACCACCGGGCTGGCCATTCGGAGTTTGTGCAGCCATATTAAATGTTGGCATTGTCGGCGATGGTAGCGATGGAATCGATCCATTAACTGGCTGACCATTACCATTTAGAGCGTGAGGTATTTGCGTTGCTAATGCTGCCATTGGATTGATGTAAGACCCTTGGGCGTTTGCAGCTGCTATTAGTGCGGCTTGTTGTTGCTATACAAAACAGTTTCAAGATGAAAAGAGAGTTTCAAAATATGATAAACAAAAACTAGGGTTTTACCTGAGCGTAAGCACCATACGGTCCAAATTGATTGAATACAAACGGATTTAATAAATTCATATGCCCCGCCATTTGTTGCATGCGCCGGATATGCCGTTCCTTTTCAGTATCAGCAAATTTCACTACGAGGCTTGATGATGCACCCTAAAAATATACAACACAACAAAAAAAAAAAAAATGTTCGAAACACATTAGTTATAATGTTGGCATGTGGTATGTGTCAAAAAAAGCCTCCAATAAATTTGTCAAAGGTGTCAGACGGATACATTTTTTCTGTTCAACCCTAAAAGAGGACAAAACTGAAAGCTGAAAGCCTGGAAAAATTGTTCAACACCGTATACCTGTTGATGGAGACATGTTGCATAGGGAAAGCCACAAGGATAGGACAAAAAAAAGCCAAACTCCAACCGACCATTAACCCACCCAGAAATGTTAACACGATATCACCATGTACGGCTTGAAATGAAAATCAGTTGGACGAAAAAAAGGATATATGTTGCGAGGAGGACTTTGTTTTTTTTTTTTTTTGCTTTCGTTTGGTAACCTTTGAGGCCATAATTTAAAACTCGGAGGGTTCGTGTAATGCAAAAAAGTCGTAGACAGGAAATGCACTTAGTTTTCGGATTATAACAGGGTTGGCAGATACGTGACCCTGGGATATGTCGAACAAGTGCATGAACATGAATTATCCTACAGGAGTAGCAGAGGCGCACTTAGTCTCCTGATGCATGCAGTAATAAACATACTGAGGGATTGAAGCTGTTTTTTTTCTGTCGTTTTGGATATAAAATATGAATCGTGAATCGTAATGGATGTGTAAATGAGAATGTTTAACTCGGTTCTGGAGGATAAGAGTCGCTCTGGAGAAGTTCAAGGATGAAATTAAATCAGATGTTGGTAATCAGCTTATCGTTGGTGGTGCATTTTAAAATGTTTTACAGGATTATTGCATTTTGGTAGGTGGAATGCATGCAATAAGCATGCTTGAGAGAGTAAGGAGAGGAGGCCAATAAGGAGGATTGCCATCAGTCGCATAAGAGGAAGTGAGTCATCGTAAGAGTTGTTGCTGATCTCTTCTTGCTAAAAGCCGTATGTTTCCACATGAACCCAGCGTCTGCTTGCTCGACTGATGGTTTCATCTTCTTACTTCTTCCATAAAGAACTGATTGGGGCTGCTAGAAAAGGAAGGGCTTTTGATAGGTGCAGTGGCTACCCTTACCTGCCGAGCTCGTCAGTCTTTTCGTTTCTTTCCATATCCATTTGCCCTGGTACCCAACTGAGGGTCATCGCATTGGTTATTGATATACCGTTTATAAGTGATTTGCAGGTACTCACAAGCCTCGAGCTAACTACAGCAGAGTCCAGAGCCTTAATGGCTATATGGATAGTGATCGTCTTTTCAATGATATTACTCTTGTCTTCGGCTTGACAGATGCTGCAATCCATATTAGTGTCCCTCTTATAATCGTCGGTATATAATGCCAATTCCTTTCTCTTGTTGGTTCATCAGTTCTTCCAGTAGATTCTGTCAGGAGTTCTTGTATTGATTCTCCTTTGGTCTAGTTAAGTCTAACTTTTCGTAGAAGGTAGTGGCATTTTCTTGGTTTTTGTGTTAAAGTGGCGCTCGACAAGGTTTCATTGTCATTGTAGAATTATAGCTCTGTAGAGGAGTCGTTGAAAAGAATGGCCATATTTTTGGCATGTTTACTATGAATGTTCGTAAGTGTTAGGATGATTCTCCTTCTCCGTGTCAGAAGTTTGGTGGATATCTGATCTTGTGTTTCTCAACCTGTGCTGAATTGCTCCTAAAACTTTCAGTGCTGACTCATACGGTTTACAGCTTCAGGATTAAGAAGTCATTTAGCAAATGACAATGAAGTTGGTCGAGTAAATGCTGTTGGTACTAGAATAAGACGCACTCTCTTAAACCATCAGAAAAGTGTGAAGAATCCTTTGTTCTGACATATCTTCCATTTTCTATGAAGTTAACTCGAATGGCTGCAGTTCACGACAACGTCAAATACCATGTTTGCTGCCACTTTGAGCATCGCCCTTAATAACCCCCATACATTCATCGCCCAACCCCTCAAGTATATAATTACACATTTCTTTGCCAGACGCATTCCTATTTGCAAGGCGCCCCATTACCTCTTCCTAAAGCCATTCAAAGTCATCACACATAACTCTTCCACATTTTATTGCAACAAATCGAACATACATTAACCATATCTCATTTCCATCATGCATTCAACAGGCCATGCATGCACCACACACATTATAGCCCCTTGGGTAATAAAATTCGTCGTCGTCCTTTTTTGCCAAAGGAGCTTTACAACTCTCCTCCAAAAACTAACCATGCAGAACAAGAACTCATGCAAGCGATTATAGTGGTTGTGAATAAATTTTACAATTCCACTATTGCCTTTGCCATAGTCCACCATCGTCCTTTGCCCTTTTATTTTTTCTATTTCTCATTCTGTTATCGTAACGCCTCGTCGTAAGGTAATATCGGAAGGAAGTGGCAAGCAAACAGGTCCAATAAAATATATAAAATGACTTTGAGAAATTCTCCATATTATACACGAGTACTCTCTTGAAACTTTGCCAACAGAACCGCCAGCCAGCTAGCTATTGAGGGCAATTGAGGGCAATTTTTCTCCTGCCTGCCTGCGTCGCCTGTCATAGAGCCTGCTTCTGTGTGCTGGTGCTGGTGCTGGTGCTGGATAATATTCCTTCTTAGCATGAGCCTGTTGCATTTTTCATGAAACAATGCCAAACCACGTTTTTGTATTTAAGTGTCGATTTGATTTGGCCTTTTGTTCTTTTTGCCAAGAGGAGAATGTCTGCAGAAAAAAGCCAGTCCTTTTGCCGCACACAAAGCCAAGAGCCAGGAAGGAAGCACGCTAACGCTTTTAGTTGCACAACAGAGTGTTTGAGAAAAAGAGAGTTATATTGTTCTACCGCAAATTGCCATAAGGATATTTCATTCTGCTTCCTTTTAACTCACACACACCGTCAGTCGGTTAGGGTTGTGTGCGGAATTTGAAGGCGGCGGCGGCGGCTCGTCTTTTGTTTGGCAAAAATCCATCCTGTTGCGCTTTTGTTCAAGTGCAAGTGGAGTACCAACTCTTACTTAGTGATTATTTAACTTTTAATACAACAATCTATATGCATGCGGATGTTGGCATCATTCAAGCGAACAGGATTCAACAGGATTTCAATTCAGATTTCAGGTTGAAAAAAAGGATTAAAGTGGCTTTGATTTATGATAAATTGATGCAGAGGGTGGGTTAGGTTAGGGGTTAGGGGAGCCCGGGCGGCTCATTCAAATAGAATCAGTGTGTGTGCGTGATTTAACTGCGGAATGTAGAAATAATTATGCCTAGTTACACGGGAGGGAAATGATTTTATTATAATCACGGTTATTGTGTGTGATTACGTTTTAATTAAAATGCAGTGCAACGAGATTAATAATCGAATCAATTACACTCGGTGTTTAGATATCGATTGCAAATGATGTTGTGTGACTGCTGATGAAAGGTAGGTGGTCGTGGTAGATACCCCTAAAAGGGGTTTGTTATAATATGAGCTAAACGCTGCGAGTGGGATGAGTCCTTAAAGTGGTGAGGGAATTTAAAAAAAAATTTTGTTTGGTTAAAAGTAGGTAGAAGGGATGGAGCAGTGGTTTTTTAATGGTAATCTTCTCCCTATATGATGAAGAACGTACAGTAGTTTGTCAATCTGTGGCCGGATGAATCTTTCAAAGATGAAACCGAGCTCGTATTCAGTAGCACTGTGGAGCTTCCACCCACTAAAACCACCTGTCTTTCCACCTCTGTTTCTCGCGGCACTGCCGTCAAGCATTTCCTATTGGCAGCTACCTGCACCGCAGTTCGTTGTCGTTTCTGCCTTCGTTGCTCCTTCAGTTTCAGTTGCTGTTTCCCAAGATTCTTGGTTTTTGTGTATCTGTCTGATGATATTCTCTGGGGTTGAGTCCACACCCAGTCTGTTCGCCAACAGGTTATGACCTTCAAGAAAAGCCTTGTCTTCATGCCCATATCTATGGAGGTATGCTTTGAAACATCCATGACCAGTAAGCATCTACGTCAGATAGAAGTTCAGTTCTCCATGCTTCCTATTGATTTAAAAGTCTATATTGCGGATCAATCTCTGCGTCCATCTACCTTTGCCAGAAGAGTTCCATCTATCTTGCCATTCTTTGTTTGTTTGTTCTTCGTGGGACTTCGTCATTACTTCGACTCGTTACATCCTTGCAAGGGTGCTGTAATGCATGTTCTAGATGTTGTTTTGAGAGCTTGGCCTTATGGTATCCCCCTGGAAGCCGCTGTTGGCCTTCTGCTCTCCAATAATCGCGGAGAAGGTAATGGAATACCCGACAAGTCACATTAGTACAACTCGCTATTGAAGGAGGGTATGCATATATTATATTGAGCTTAGATCCTTAGCTTAGTTCATAAATGTTTCAATTAATCAAATGCTCACATCCACTTCTATTGGCTTCACAAAAGTTTGGTAGTCTGGATCACTTAAGTGAGCCATCTTCTGATCATTCCTTCTGAAACAAAATCACGAAAAAGACAACCCTTCCAGAGCCAACTACCAGAAGGATACTAGTCTGATTAAGAATACATTTTTGTCCTTCCTCTGACTTGCAAACATTTAATGAAATAAAGTTGTAGGTCCTTTTGCCATAACGACTGCTTTTTCGAATTTTTTCCCTTAACCACTGCTTTGAGTACAATTTTTGATAATTTGTCTCAAATACATGCATAATTAAGGACAGCGTTCTCTCTGATTTAAAAGCGTCCATATCTTTACCTCTGAAAGCAAGCAAATTGTGTGTGTTTCTATGAAAAAAGGACATCCCCCCCCCCCACAAAACTTGTTGAATAAAATCGAATAAAGTTTACGCAAGCAAATCATGCAAATCATAACTGATTCACCATTAATTTCATAATCAAATGATGTTGAATAAACTACTGAGAGAGAGCACAGCCAGGATCAGTTGGATGCCAGTCTCAAATTGCAGTGCAGCAGTCAAATGTGATTAAATATCCTTTTTGTAGCGCAGTTGGGGTTATTTCACTCAAATTGAATCTAATTTTAGATTCCCTTCAGACGACCATTGATTTGGGCAAAAGAAAAAGAAGAAATCAAGAAATCACCATAAGTCATCGTATTAACTTATGAAAGTCGTAAATGTCCTTTTCCAAACGAAACACTGTTCAAAATATTATTTGTATAGATTATTTAAATGTTGATAGAGCCTCTCTCTCTTTCTCAAGCGAAGCATTCCCAAAGGGCATGCTGGATGGTATTCTATTCCTTCCCGAGAAAGTCCTGGCCATAACATTTCTAACCGCATTAGTGCTGGCTGCCAAAGAGAAAGTTTCTTCTTCTCCATCGCCATCGTCGTCGTCGTCGTTGTCCTTGTCGTCGTGTTGCAACATATTCAAAGGGATATAACAAATCGGTTTGGCAAATATACTGGTTGTGAAGCAACAGCCGTAGTCCTAGTCCTAGTCCTAGTCGTAGTCTCTCAAGGACTCCCCGAGAACAACATATCATTTGGAAAGTCTATACACATAGCTACAGCTCTGTGATTCAGAAAACTTGTTCTTTTTTTTTGGGGAAGAATTCCTTTCGCTTGAGTGAAGCTCAGCTACAAGTCGAGAGAGAGAGAGAAATTTTCTCTATGCCTGTTGCATTATCCTGCAAGGCTCTTGCTCCTAATGGGACGACGACTTGTTTGTAGTCAGCGAATGGCATAGTATGAGGAGTAAAGTCAGTGTAGAAAGGATACTAAACTAAATGCAGGGAAATCATCGAAATGGCTCCGAAGTGTTTTATAGATGGAGTCCTTAAAAAAAAAAAAAAAAAAGGACTGCCGCAAGATGAAAATTCTCCTCCTTCTTCTTCTTGGCAAGGTTAAACGAATTTACGAGATGGAAGCAGCTGCAACTTCTATATCGTGCCTATGATTTCTCTTTTTTTTTCGTTTTATTATTCTTTTATCCTGTTGTTTGTTCGCTCAAAGAACGACGAAGCAATTGGTATGCATTTGTGTCTATGTAATCTTTTTGAAATCTATTGAAAAGCATGTTGAATTGTTACGCTTGAGTTGGGTATCCCCCCAATGCAATAGGGAATTTGTCCTTGCTTAGTAGTTGCTGGCTTTTTTTTGTGAGACATTCTTTTTTGGCACCCATGCAATGTAGGAATGATTTGAATGCAAATGTATCTTAATATCTGAAAGTGTTGTCTCTTGAGAGAAGGATATCTGTACTGTACACATTCCTCTTTTTCAATTCACATATGTGGAGAGGAGAGTGGCAAAAAAATTCCTTTAAGTGAATTTAAAAGTGATTGAACGATGGCTTGAAAGGATGCCACATTTGTTGTGAAGTGGATTAACAAATTCAACTATAGAGTGAGTTCTTAATTCAATTATATTTATGGAGGTCCTTCGGCTTTAAATTTTCAACTGAAACTTTGAATTTTTCCTCTTCTTTTTTTTGGAAAAGGGCTTTAGATGTGAGTTATATTGAAATAGTTGAGAGTAAGTTGAAGGGAAAAAAGTTTTGCGTTACCCTTTTTGGAGCGGAAATTTGTGGTGCAACTTTTTTAATTTCCATTGCGGTCAAGTCGATGGGGTATTAGTTGAGATATATTACAGTGTTTTTCCTCCTTTTGTGCTGGCAACAGGTGGCAGGTAAAGTTTGGAGTGAAAGGCTTTGAGTTTAATCGCCTGGAAGGGAATATTGATGATGGTGACTTAATCGCAATCAAATAAAGAGGAAGGATAAGTGCATGTGCATATAAGTTCTACTCTGAATTCCAAGCCATCTGCTAACACACTTCCTTAGGCATTTCAACAATTATTTTCCAACTTTATGAGATGCATTTTAGAGTGTCTGCCAGTCCTTATGTCACAGCATATTCTCACACATCCTTGGCGACTTTTCGTGCATGAAAATATGCATTTTATCACCCATTTCACCACTCGACTCTGAGAAGAGATATTAGAATGTCCTTTATGGCTTCAAATTTCTATCACATATTGTGTGCCAAAAAGACCCATCAGAATTTGTTTGCTTCTCCTACTTAATGCGATTTAAAATCATTTTCCATTGTTTTCCCAAAAAAACAAAAGCAAACAGACACAAGGCAAGAAGAATTCCCATTTTGCTTCGCGTATTCGAAGGATTCCGCAGAGAACAATGTTATTATTACTTACTTCAAGTCTTCTGTCCTTCTTCTCATTTCATCGATGATTTTGATTTCTACTTTGTTTTCGCTCTCCTTTTCACATTACTTTGCATCAATATTGAAAAATTCCAAAGTTTGGAATTTCTTTTTTTCTTTCGTTCCTCTTCTATCGTGTTATTAAAGGACTCAGAGGAGAGAGTTGAATAAAAATCCTTATTACAACTACTTGGTCACACAAAAAATATTAAAAAAAAAAGGATAAAAGAAAAAAAAAAGTCCCTAATTCAACGTCAAGCAAAAATAATGGAAAGAATCGATGAGATCGAGGTGGGAGGAGAGAGAGAGACGACGACTCCCGCTCTGTAACCAAAGCGATAAAGGACGACTTTGACTATACACCAAAATCGCAGACAAGTCGAAAGGTTTCCTTGGAAGTGCGCGCGTATAAAAATATCTCATTTTGAAGATTATACGATTTTGGCATTTCAATAATATTCTACTTAAGTATTCAGCAAAGGTCTGCTGGACCGGGTTAGGTGGAGGAGTACTCATTCAGCTAGGATACCAAGGGAATTGGTAGAAGAAGTAGAAGAACGAACAAAAAAAAAAAAAAGGACGAAATTGTATTAAGCACAAACCCATTGGGCTGATGATGCTGCCAAGATGGAAAGAAAAGGAATTTTTCTTCTTTTCTTATTGATTAAAGGAATGTGTCAAGTGTGAGTGAGTATAATGGAGAGGTGAGTGTTTCGTAGTGACTCAGCAGTTCTGGATTTGAGAAGAGAACTCCCAAGTGGGATCATTGAATGGAATTGATTTGAATTGAGAGGGGGGACCAGCAGCATTCACAAGAAAACTGAAATAGGATTTAGTTGAACACTGGTTAGAATGACAGTGATGAATATGACATCGACAGAATAGTCGTTGTGTCAGGATTTTAATTTGGGTCACTTGACCAGAGAGGTTGGACGATACAAGGGGCTTAATCTTGGGAATTTGTCTTTTTTTAACAAAGTCGATGGTGGTGCTGGATGTGTAACTGATGTTGTGTCGTTACTGTGGTGATCTACTATGTCTTCTTGAGGCTTGGTATTGGGTGTTGTAAGGGTGAATTAAGGAAATTGTATTACATGACGGCTTTCTGCAGAAGTCCAGCTAAAACTTGCCTTCTGATTGGGAAACATGGCTATTGGATTGCTCTTTCTAATAAGTGTATACAGAATGTTAGGAAGCACTTAGAGTTGGGTTACTTCAGGTACAATAAGGCAGCAGGGAACAAAAAGAAATTACTTTCTCCAGATCATCTCTCGAATCTATTGTTTGGGTGTGTACTTTGGGACATGTTTTTAGAGACATAGTTGCTTGGTCGCATTTCGAATCATTTGAGCAAAATTTTGCCTTTTAAAAGACTTATAGTTATTTCAGACTTTGGCGCCCAACATGGCGCCCTAAAAAAAAATAAAAATCATTCTTTCTCGGTCGGATTCTTCACTGTTTTCTATGACGTACAATGAAGGATATTATTATATTCTATAATTAAGTTGATACTTGATCCAACAATGGAAATAAAATTAAATTATAACGCCACAATGACAATGTCTTAGTCGCCTAGAGAACCTGCCAAGTGGCTCGAATAAAACATGATACCTACAACCACCAAATAGCTTGCTTCGCCCCCACCTCTCATATAATTTGTGTTCAATTATAATTTCCCTCGTAATCACTCATTTCTCAGTAACTTTTATGGTATATAAATACACATACACAAGTCCTTCTCCTGAGGAGGATGACGCCAACACAACATGATGACACCATAGCAACAATTAGAAACGCGCCAAAGAGCTTTGGCCAACAAATTTTACTCATTGTCATTGTGGGTAATTTTGTAAATATGCTCAATAATATTAATAACAACGGTAACAGAGGCCTATTCGTAAATAAATAAATTTTTCGAATGCCATTAATCAAAATTCTTCCCTCTCCTGCTCATAGGTGGGTATAGCTATATATAGCGGTATTGTACCGGACGGCGATCGGATGGTGTGGTGTAATTCATAACATTTTCAGATGAGTTTCTGCACTAATTGAAAACTACAAAGCGTTTTAGGACCCACAAATCCTTTTTTTTTTCCTGCCGGAGTGTGCCTGTGCTTTGTCATATATAATAGTGTGATTAATTATTGAAACAATAGGAATGAAGGACAATTTGTATCGAACACACCCACTAATACACACACACACACACACACGCAGAGAGAAACAAGTTGCAGTTTTGTTTTTGGGTATACAATACACCTTTTATGGTTGAAAATTCACCACTTGTCGTGTTGTGTGGGGGATGTGTTCGTTTGGTTTGGTTTGGCGTGCGTTCATAACACACAGTTATAGTGAAAAGGAATTGATTTATGCTTCAGTAAATTTTCAGTATTTGTTAAGGACATTAGAAACGTATTTATACGCTTCAGTTGCCATCGGTTTAATTAGTCTATACGATGAGTATTGTTTTTTGGTGGGGTACGAGTATAATTTTGGATTTTATCAGGGACGGGGTGACATATTTCGTTGTAATGTGTCATCGCTATCGTGCGTGAAAATATTTTTAACTAATTGTTGCCATAGGAATATACATATAAAGTGGAGGGAGATTTTAAGGTGTTTTTTCTGGATTATATTTTGAAATGTTTTGCCGAGGGTGGACATGGGATTTTGAACTAATTAAAATGGAATTTTGAACACAGTTATATGAATCAAAAGAGATTTAGCAAATGTATCAGCAGAGATATTTGTTCTCGAGATACAATAATTATTGTAAGGAACGACCTGAGGGGTTTGATGTGTAGTGTTATGGAAACATGCTAATTAGGGGTTACTATGACAAATCTACTTTACAAAAGTGGGTGTAAAAGAGAGTCAGCAGAGGGTCAGAGTTGGTGCTTTATTAAGAGGCGATTAAAGTCGTCATTGCTTTAAGAAGAACGTGCGATACGAATTTACTTTAAAATTCTTGGTCTTAGTTCATTTTGTTTAAATGGCGCCCAATGCGTGGCTTAACTTGAAGATGGAAAAAAACATTCTAAATGGATTTGTTAGGCCATGAAATGCATCTTTAACTGACGTTCTCAGCCTCATACTATTTTACCCAACACAGAGCTCTATATGGCTCAAAAGTTGACATGCTGTTTTGAAAAGGCAGTAGCTAATCCTAAATTTTTATTTCAAAAGCACTCAATGTTTTGACTTACGATGTTTGTAGCCTTTCAGGTTTTATCGACTCTAAAAAAATTGAATCTACTTCTTTGGTAGTTAAGCAGTTTAGCCTAAGTGCTTGCATTAGCTCGTCAGCAGCTTCAATAGTATTTGATTGGAGGATTTTGTCTGCCAGCTCGAGACTTTCATTTAGCGTCCAGCTATTCACATGGAAGGCTTTCAGTGCGTTGATGGAATTCAACTGGTCTTTCTAGTCACTTTTAGCTAACTGGCGCCCAACGTGAGACCTTAGTCATTTCAAAATTAAACTAGCACCTCTGTGGGCATAGAAATCCGCCCTAACTGCATTTACCACTGCTCATTTTACTAACTTCTTATAGAAGAATACTTTCTCAGCCTTGCGTGTAAGTGGCGCCCAACGCAGGGTCTTGGTATACTTTAAGGCTGCAATTTAAAGAGGTTGTCCTCGTTTTTTATAGGTCTTAGTCTTTAGGTGTGCATTTCCTTTCGGTTCAGAAGAAAGCTGTATGATTCTAAAGTTAATAGTGTCAGGGCGAATAAGCAGTGAAGTACTAATTACTTTAAATTCAAGATTTCCTTGCAAAATTTTAGCTCAAATTAAAGACCCTTCAGCCTTGAGATAAGAAAAATTCTTCATTACTTTAAGGACAGCAGGTTGTTACAACAGCCGCACAGAAATAAAAAGAAGAAAAACCGAACCCCAAAAACATGAACAAAAGTAAAGAATGAAAGAAGGTAACAACACAAAAAAGAGAAAAGAGGAAAAAAAAAGAAGACGAAAGCAAAGTAGGAAAAGAAAGAGTCACCCTCTTTTACCAAATTATGTGAAAGCTCCAGGTGTCTTTTATTTGAAAAAGAAAAACCTCCAAAACGAAAATTCGATTTTCTTATTATCTCTGTATACCCATCTCTCGTTGTCGTAAGAGACTCTTTACCTCAACACCACTCGAAAAGGGATCTCCTGCACTCACACTCAGCTTGGTCCTCCGAGCCCATTCTCCTTGTCAAATTGTTGACAATCTTTTCGTCGTTCATTCGATTCTCTGTCATTACAAATGGTATTCGTTTCTCTCTATTTCTGTTCTTCTTTTCTATAATTTAGCTTATAGAGTCCTTTTTTTTTGTTGTCAGTGGAGAACATGTGTGTAGTGAGTGTCCTTTATTTTGTGTTGAATGTGAGAAGAAAAAGAAAAGAGGGAAAATAAATTCCAAGTAATTTTCGATGAAATTGCCAACACCAATAATTTTCTGTCAAAGTTACTTGTCATTTTTCGTTTTCGTTTTCGTTTTTGGTTTTCTTTTTTTCGCAGAGAGAAAGAGATATATATATATGTATAATCGAAATGACATGCATTATTAATATAATTTGATGGTGAATTAGAGTGTAGATTGAGTGTGTGTGTGTTGTGTGGGAATATAATTCAAATTGATGCTCCTCCAGACACGAAAATAACAACTGAAAATAGATTACATCTTTGAAATATAAACATGATTAAGGCAACAGGACATATCGATATGTATTACCTTAGACACTCGTCATTACACATGACTCACTTGGAAAGGAGAACCGCTTTTTCCTTTTTCCTATTTTATTTCATTTTCACTGTCCAATAAATTATAGTTACACATCGAGTGATTAGGGTCCTGGCTAATGTATATTGATTTTTTCGTTCACACCTGCTGGGTGGTTATCCTTTTTCTCGCTCATCACAATAAATACAAACAGGACAGTTTGAGGCCAAAAAAAAGATAGCGGGGGAGCAAAAGAAAACCCTCTGACATTACATGATGTTCTACAGTGACAAATGATTCTTTGATATTTATCAGGTTGGAAAGCATTTTTTATCCTTGCACCAAGTGGTTAAATACTTTTGACAAGTTCTCTGTTCTAAGGGTGGTCGTCAGAGAGGTGGACGCGGGAGTAGTTGATGCCTTTAGTGAATTTTTACACCCTCAATGATTAATGGGAGAGGTTGCTTGTTTTCTTTTTGGTTTATGTATACATATTTATTTTGTTAGGGTAGAGAGCGAAAGGACATTTTTATAGTCCTAGACAAGCAATTAGAAAATGGTAGTGGTTGGGTTTTTTTTTTATGGATTTAGAACGACCCGAGTTGAGATTTTTTTCACATCAATCTAGTGGAAATGTTTCGGTGGTAGGACTTTTTAGGACTCTCGTTACTGGCGATTTTTCAAAATCTGTAGTAGCAACTAGGTCTTTTGCAATCAGGCCACGCAGTTGTGGCTTCCTTAACTCGCTTTAGAACATTGGTCTTCCACATAGAAACTAGGACTGACTAGGAGTGTACTGTGCCAGAAATTCATCCCAATTTGTTTGACTTTGCAATTCCTTCTAAAGTGTTTAGAGGGTTTATCGCAAGACCTCAGTTCTTAGAGAGAACTTAGATCTCTGAACATATAAAGATGTTCGATGCTTCAACTTGAGGGCGCAAGGATGGATTTACTCGAATGGGTGAGTTGGTTCTGTGCCTGATGCTGAGCTACGTCTTGCCAGTTCACCAGCCCTCTCATTTCCCGGTAATCCTTCGTGTCCGTGGATCCAGCTCTGATCAATCTTGTGCTATGTACCAAGAGCCCTGAGTTCTTCGCGACAGCACTTCAAAAGCTTTAATTTTATTTCAACGACAGTATTTGCTTTTATAGCAGCCTGGCTGTCAATAAAGAAGGGGAAGTACTTTCCTCAGAGGTACTCATGGGAAGACGCTGCTGTAGTCTGGAAGCCTAGTTGATTGAGCTATACCCAGCTGTTCCGAAAAAATGCCAGAAACTAGGCCCGTATCCGTTATGGAGCCATCTGGGTATACAGCTATGGATTGTGCAGTTGGTATGTGATCATTTTTCCAATCGTTCCTGCTAGGCTAAGTGGAAGAGAATGGTCAAAATGCTTTCCTAGGATCGTATTGTTGTCCCTCTAGTTTTTGGATTGGCATACTCTTGTACTTTTATGAAATTTTCAAGCGAAAGCAGGTTGAGGATAGCCTCAAGATCGCCTGTTGTTGGTGTGATTCTCACTACACTGGTGGTACCAATGCACGCTAGTCTGTGTACCTCCGAGAGGGCCATTAGGTTAGTGCCTGCCACCAGCTTAGAAAGCCATAGGTCAGTAAACGTCTTACAATGGATGTGTCATGGGAGAGGCGCCTCTTGTTTTCCCAAACTTGTGTTGGTAAATTTTAAAATTTACAGGCCTTTGTTCTCTTGCGAATCCCTTTGACATATCTCCATAAACAATAATCACTTACCAAATATTCATAAATTTAATTTGGCTTTATCTTCTAATTATTTGCTCACAATTTTGCCCCAAAAACATAATTACTATTCGCAGCTTATTGATATGCAAATATAGCTAGTTAGTTTTTTTTTTGGCTAAAACATTTATTTCCAATTCTATTAACACATTTGCATTCGCATAACCACAAAATGTGAACAAAAAATTCACAGGAAACGGGGAAACATAATTTAAATAACACGGCCTACATATGTTTTTGGTCATAACGATATAATTTCTCTCCTGTTTTTTTTTGTCGGTTGGTTGTCAAATTTCTTCTCTAATTTTCAGTGTGCACAATTAATTTTAAATTATTCAGCACAAATGAGGTATTTAATTGCAATCGGTATAACTTGAATAAAATATACAACAAGCTACCAACCAACCAACCAATGGGCCCGAGTGTAACCGTGAAATTAATTTATCGTTAAAACTGTTGTACTGTACTACTCTTTGATGTACTTTATTATTATATTTCTCGATTTTTTTTTTTTTATAAATTTTTTTTTTGTGACTATAAAAGTGTGGTTTCTCTGGCATATTTCTCATTTCCTGATGCATTTTTTGGTTTCGAAAAAAAGGATAAAATTGACTAAAACAAAAAACAGTCAAGAGGGAGAAAAATATAAATAAAGTGAGTGAAATGATTCCGTAGAGGGATGTCAATTTATAAAAAAATTTTATGAGGATAATTAATTTGATTTTATTGGGTGCGTAATTACCTTAATATACAGATGCATATGTAGCTACGTGGGTGCGTGTATTAAAGTGAAAATTGAAGTGACAAATAAAAAATAAAAAACAGGAAAATAATTCGAACCTGGTCAATACTGAAGTTTGTTTAAGATAATTTCATAAATAAAGCTCTTCGCAAATAGAGTTGCTGAAGAGAAAAGGACAACAAACACTAATTACTTCATACTCCGCAGTAAGTCACTACTTGCCTATGAATTTGAATGTGACACGGAGCACACGGAGCTATACTGGCTACAAATTCATAAGTAACTAAATTGTAATCAGCTCCAGGCTGCTAGTCACTTTACAGAGTGCATAATTTCGCGTCAAACTGAGCGAGAAGAAGGAGAAACGTTCCATGTGAGGATCTAGGTAGGTGTCTAGGTGTACAAACGTTCTTTAACAGGTGTCTGCGTAACAGCTTAAGGACCATCTGGCTCAATCCCATCTCTAACGAACACCTCTACGAGAGAACGCAGGACAGGAACCTATGGGTCATATGGATCATCAAATGACAGTGGATTGGTCACAATTCCAAAAAAAGGTTATAGTTCCACAGCTAACTTTGCTATGCAATGGAACACTATGGCAGAAAACAGGGCGCAGAATAGTCGAGATGGAGACACGGTTGTTGGGAAAAAAAGTTTGGGAGAACTGAAGAACATTGCTAGAAACAGTACACAATGGCGAGTAGACGTAATGAGGTCCTAAGTCTTACAAGAAATCTTATAAGACATGTAAGTGAATAAGTATTTAGGTTCGCTATTTAGGTTAGCTATCTCCTGAAGTTGGAAAGGTACCATGAAAAGGATTTATTCGCTTTGAGTCTTGAGATTTGTCCTATATTTCACAGCTTCAGTATGGGGCGACTTAGGAAGGGGAGATCTATTAAGTTTAGACTATTATATCCCACACGAAAGAGGAGGTCGAATAGATGAGAAGACACAATCGCAAGTGTCTCTCTCTCTACTCCAGGCAAGAGGATCTTGGAAACTCAATACTCTGGTTGGAGACGGCGGAAAAGACGGAACCCCTTTTACAATGTACAAAGTCCAAGTTATCGCTGATGCGAGCAAACCTGGTCATCACAATAAGAAAGAACACGTCCGGGACAGTAGTGGATGGAAGCCTTCAGTGTCTCAGGGAGATACTCTTAAAGGGTCGCGAGATTAAAGTTAGATAATTTTGACTAGTTTGTAAAGAGGATCTAAGTTCACATAAGGAAAGGTTTTTAAAGAAACTTAATATTTTAAACTTACGGCTATGGTTGATTGGGCGCCACTTACCTGCAAAGAGAAAGGAAAATAAATCGTCAGTCCAAAATTGTTAGAAAATTTTAAACAAAAAATCAAAAAGGCATTTCTAAATTTTCAGTTTCTGTCAAAAATAAAGGCAGTTTCTTTGGCCGCCTTCCTTTCGTAGTAAGAAACAGTCAAATATGGTATTTTTTTGCATTCAATATGGCGAGCTTAATCAAGAATACACTTGTCTCTCTAAAAGCATTCCGGCCTGCGTTCATGGACCTGAAAAAGGAAATATAGTCACTAGAGAGGCTTCCACTTAAAGTGGAATTCTATGGAAACTTGCTAGATTGTAAGACAACTATGGCCGTTCTTCGATAAAGGAAGGACCGAGAGACGTTTGCGTAAGGACAAATGGATCCCCTTTCATGCCTGTAGAGATTCTTACGGGACACAACACTCTGCGGGGGAATATGAAGAAACTGCGTCGAACGGAAGGAGAACTCTGCAGAGGCTGCAGCAATGAGGAAGATGTTGAGGGAAACACCCACTTCCTTTACCAATGCCCTGGACGGTGCTGGTTAGAAACGCTTATGAAAATCAGATAAAATCCAAACAACTTCTTCACTAACAGGCTAATAAGGCTTTTACTTGGGAAGAGCACAAAGGTGTAGAGCAAAACCCAATCTACCTCCATCTAGTCCAGACATATGAAATTCTATTCAACAGAAAATGATCTTTTACAGATTTACAAGTTCCCTTTTACGTTCCATCAATACACGCAGTAATTATTCGCATTATGTTTGTGAAAAACAGGGAAACCTCCCATCGCACCCCCGCCCCTCTCGGGGGGATTATTTTTCATACATAATGCATCAATTTCCTGTATTCTATTGATGGATAACCAATAAACCTATTATACACGAACACAGACCATTGCCTGACCCCCACATGTGGCGCGGCCGGCCCTCTCTCAATGGCCGCTGCCGTGTAATTTTGTTTTCTTTTTGTATTATTTCCGCTCTATAAAACACGACCGTTTCCTATCTCCACAACACACAATACACCTCGTTTGTGTATGCATATAATTAGTCCTTTTATACTCCTTTTCAATTCGATTCCATTCTATTCATCAACATGTTTCGTACTTACACTGACGGTGTAGTGTTTTCCTCCTGCCACCTCTCTTGGTAACACCCCTCAACCCTCAAGCCCTTCGGCCAGATTCTTTTATCCATCGACACTGATTTTATTGATGATTGATTTTTAATTTATTTTTCCATTGTACACACATTTAGTATATATACATATATTTATATGAAAAAGGATATAAATAAAAAGAAAAAAAAAAATTATGATTTTCAATTAGAGCTGGGAAATTATCAATTATATCTCGGTTGCGTTCACGTTCACGTTCACGTTAACACGCAAACGCACGCAGTTGTGTTACGCCTGTTTGTATGTAAAGGCCGGCGATTATTATTTGTGCGTGTGATTGATATTTGTTTAACAGGATTTAGCCATTATAAATGATTAATGAAATATTGCAATTACATCCTTCCAAACAACCCCATCTATATACATATATGTAGGACTAAACCGACTGGCGACGTTAGCGTCGTCACTTACCAAAGGTCCTCCACACAGAGACCAGACTGTAACATTTGTGCGGTGGAAAAAGCACGAGAGCGAACATTATAATCCTCTTTAATGCATGATGTTGCATTTTAATGATAATTTCTGAAAATTTCTATATTAATTAAAAAACATTAGCTATTTAGTGCTTAAGTGGAAAATGCCTTTAAAAACGGGTTGATTTTTGTCCTGGCTGAATGCTTTTCGATTAATACTTTATTATCTTTAGTGCGCTCAGGTTGT
Organism: Chalcosyrphus nemorum; assembly: GCA_949716465.1. Taxonomy (NCBI): domain Eukaryota; kingdom Metazoa; phylum Arthropoda; class Insecta; order Diptera; family Syrphidae; genus Chalcosyrphus; species Chalcosyrphus nemorum. The sequence goes on along the minus strand of OX454334.1, from coordinate 55,430,016 downwards.
TGGGGGCTTTTTAGTCCAAATCCACTTTTGATTATCCATGGCATTTAGATTGGGGTGAATGGCTGCACGTGGAAACAAGGATGGATAAGGGCTGTAAAAGGGAAAGCCTGCTTACTCGCGGCGCTTCGATGTATGAAACAAACTTTACACACTTGGTATACTTAGAGATGATATATGTAAATCGACAGAATATTAGACTTCCCAAGGAACTTGCTTACGGAATTTAGCAGTAAGAAAAAGTTGAGCCATGAATCTACAATCACACAATTGAGTGATACGCAAGTGGGCTCCGAACTGATGAAGGAAATGGGAAGAGAAACTGGAGTCAAACACCAACTATGAATTGGAAAAAGCACCGGCATGGATTGGATGAGAGGTAGCAGACAATCATCACATATAAAAAAAAGTGTGGGAGACAAACCTGAGCGCTGGGGAACACCAGCTTTTATGTGGTCCGTAAGCCTTCAATGCATTTGAGAAAGAGTGTAGAAGAGCTAAGGTATATTACATAAAATGTCCATCCACTATGTGCACGATTGACTTGTGAGATGATGAAGAATGTGTCCTGGGATTCAGAATAGTTTACTCGGGGACCGTACACTCCTGCCTCAGTTCCTGCTTGCGTTTTGGATCCGTCCGTCTACCAATTGGCAGTGTATCAAAGCTTCTTTCAAAGCAGTGCAATTAAAAAGTATGAAAAGGGTCATTAGAAACTTCCATAGGCTCATAACCGTTCAGCTGAGCAGAAGACATCCTTGAAGACGAATCCAGGAAAAAACAGTGTCAAGACCTGGAACAAGCATGAGGCAAGTTGAGAAATTTCTAGGGTCTCAATATTCAGCAATGAGTCCGAAGAGAGGTTAGAACACATGTTGGGATCTTGTAAGGCTATGTCCGTCAACATACTGCAAAAACCTATTTAGGAAAATACAGATTATTAGATGGAAACTGGTACTTTAGGCGGGTTCCTCTCGATAAGGCAAATAAGTGCCCATGACTTTAAAACAAAGTAAATAATAAAAAAGGTATGACTAGAATGAGTTACTTCACTACCAGTGCTATTTTTGGTACTAAAAAGTAGTAAGACACTTCCTTTATTTCTGAATATTTTCAAATTAGCTGGTTTATTTCGCTGGGAAATACTCCCGTCTATTTTAGTTTTGAAGTTTGAAAAAGTCTGTGAGTACTTTGAATTATTTTTTAGTTCTTTTCATAGATCTTAATCTTCTTGAGTATACTCACCAATTTGACTTGAGTTCTGATAGAAGTTCATACATAATTGAGGGTTAACAAGATATTTATCTCCTCTAGGACAAATCCACTCGCCACCTACTATGCCATCCAAATTAAGACACATTCATTCCCCATTTAGTGCAAACCATTTCCGTCGAAAAAGTTATTAGCGAAAACAATGTCAATTCAACAAACTAAAGATTTATATTGCGTGTGTGTGTGTGTGCAGTAGTTTGTGGGCGTTTTTCACTATCAAGTGACTTCCCTAAGAAGTCTAGCAGTTATTGCTACGAGTACGTCAAGTAAAAGATAGACAGGGAAAGGGAAGAGTTAAAACGGAAAGCAAAACTCATTCAAAGGAAATATCTTCCTGGCCTGGTGGTTTAATGATTTCCTCCTTTGTGTCGTCGTCGTCATCGTCGTCGTCGTTTCATTTTACAATAAAATCATCATCATTATCTTGAAGCCCACTAACCACTTACTATGAAACCCCGGTGACTTCTCTAACTCTCGCTTCTGTTGTATTAAGGATGTGTACGAGTATCTGTGCCTGTATGTGGAGAGTTTATTTCTCGCAAAAAGAGATTTCAACTTGAAATCAAAATCCCAAGTACTAAAGAAGAAAATGATCCTAAGAGGTTTCCTAGGGAAACCTCTCCATCCAATAACAATATCCAACACCGTTCCTCCCCCCCCGCTTTGAAGTTGTAAGAATCTGAACCTACTTGAGAATCTTTCACTACTCTCAGTCTCTGCTGTTGTTACCAGGACGATAATATCCAAGGTACTTCGGGAGGTTGGTACCGAGTTTTTTTCTTCTATTTTTTTCCACCATATTATCATCTTCTACTTCGTTGGAATGAAACGAAACGACAAGACGGCACGGAACGGAAGCAGGCAATGGAAAATTAAAAGCTTTTTGCGTTTATATCTTCCCTTGTTATAGATATTTTTTTCTTTGTTTTTTGCTGTTCCTTGGTCCTTGCATAAGAGATAGGGCGCGCAACCAAAATAGAGACACGATACAAAAAAAAAGTGAAGCCACCACCGCCTATTTACAACGTTTACGTATAGAAGACGATCGGGACCCGGTTACCGGGTACTTGTCCATGTTTTTGTTCCAACTTAATGAATAATAAAAAGTAAGAGACTACGCGCGCGGCTGAGATACACAGATAAATAGATAGATGGATGGATGGATGGATGGATGGGTGGATGGAGAGAATGGGAGCGAGTCGCGCGAGTATTATATTCATCTTAAAGTTTAATGACGTCGTCGCCTACGTACGGTGGGTGGTTTGATTGTAACCCGCCCCTCAATATTCGTTAAGGGTAATCACTTCTCTTTCTTTCTTTTCTTCTCTCCTTATGAGATGTATATTTTATATTTTTTATGGATTTTTTTGCTTCTGCTTTTTTCTGTCTTGTTTTTCGTCTTACTTTGATTTTTTTTCATTTATTATATTTTTCTTGGTATTCGCCTGCCGATGGTATAATATTACCATTAAAGGGTCTCCGTTTGGAAGAGCGATGTAATGTCCTTATTAGGTTCTGCTGATGGGCATGAGGTATGTCTTCGAGACGAAGGATGTAATAAATTAATAAAAAGGAAAAGTCAAGATGCATTGAATAGATACGCAGAAGATAGATATTTTTAAAGTTAATAATTCAATAAATTTAAAGCAGCTTGCTTGATGGTGTACATAACTTGATTGGGATCAATGGGACGCATAAAAATGCTCTTAGAAGGTTGAACATTGATATTTTAAGGACTATAATTGGCTAGACATCAACCTTGGCTATTGATGGGAATAGCTCAATAATTTGATCGCATAATTTAAAAAGCTTTCACAGGACATTCGCAGCATTTTGAGTGGCAGGCTAATGGCAGTTTTTTCTATGGGATATTTTTCTTGATCGTAGGGAATTGTTGAATATAAATTGGCACATATGAGCTGACAGAAAACAGGAACACGTACATACTTATGCCTGAGTGTAAACGTTGAACCTATAGCCAATTGTTAGTGCAGAGTCCACCATTATGCACGGAGAGACAGGATACCAAAGTTCTGGTCAGCATTGTCTTGATCCACAGATCCACAATACCCATGCTTTGTCTACATAAGACCCCTAGCGCAGTTGTATTTTCTCCTCTGCTGCATCATAATAGCTTCACTTTTAAATCTGAATAGTTTCAGACCCTTTAAAGTTTTTTCATGCAATTGATCCTGATTAAAATCTGAAAGGGATTAGGTAAAATTCTTTGCTATTTTTGACAAGTAATCTCAAAGCCTTTCGATCAGTACACTTGTGTCTTATAATTGATCCTGATCAAATTGTAACAGACATTAAGTGATTCAACTTCTTGGAACCAATCCAAATACTTTTTTTTGCAATATCCCCATTAGCTAAGGCAGATAGTAACTATCCAATCATCCTTGATCGGTACATTTCAATTATAATAATTGATCCCGATCAAATTTAATGATTTGAACATGCACATGATTTTTGAAAATAATTTGTCCCCATATGTGGATGAATTAAGCCAAGTACTATCCATTTTTAATATTTATTTCTGACATAAATTTTGAGAAGACAAATTGTGACATATAGGTCCAAAACTATGAACGTTCTTTTGCTCAATTCATACTTCCCTTTGACCATTTAGAGCAGCAATATTTAACTCAAACAGGATAGGTTCCACCCATGCTACACATCTTACACATCCTGTCTTAAATTTCACCCATCTTTACTTCATATCCACCTCCTAGGGAGAAGAAAATAACAAGGACGAACGAGAATTTTTTTCCCATTACAAAATGCAAATATTTGATCAAACACATCGCCAAACACAAATATAACCTTTTCTCTTTGCATTTGCAATTTTAGCTCTATTCTCCGCCCTATTGGAGCGTCTCGAAAAGAAAACGATATTTTAATATCCTTTCTGCATATATTTGTATTTAGTCCTTTCGACTACAAAAAATAACACCAGGGATCTTCGGGTGTAAGCAAATATTTCACGAAAAATTTCTGACACTCGAAAACAATTTTTGCAGGAAAATGC